>OY757014.1:64156261-66881990 GCA_963580285.1 Lucinisca nassula
CAACGTCTAAACAACGATGCATTGACGCTGACGCAGCAAAGTCGATGCAACAACGAAATTGACATAGCGTGTAGCATCGGCTCCGGAACTTGTTACTCAAAAGTACCAGATTAATGTGGAAAATGATCATACCGACGGTAACGGGCCTCCGTGGCCTAGTGGTTAAGAGTGCTGACTCTTGAACATTAGGTCTCTCACCGCTGTGGTTCGAGTCTCGCTCGGGTCATATGTGAGACGCCAAGTTCTGCAACGGAAGGTAAGGTGGTTTTTCTCCGGGTACTCTGGTTTTCGCCCATCTCTGATTAACGATCGCTCGATACGGGTGAAATAATCTTGAAAGGGCCGTAAAACCAAAACCAAAAAAAAAAAAAATACAAAAATACAAAAATACGGACGGCAGGTAATGACCTAATTTGGCGTTATTACGTAAAGCTAGAACCTAAAACCACTTCCCATCACGTGAACAAGTCCGTGAAATTAAGACCCCACTAAACCCCATTTTATATAAAGAAAACTGGGGTTTACGGGGAATAACATTAATTTCCTTAGTTCTGCTCCAAGACATAGGCTGTGGGTACTCGTTAGAACCGCCTCAATGAGGCGGTTCTAACGAGCATCCAAAACCTATGTTTGGAGTATAAATAGGAAAAATATCACAAATCTTCATCAGAAAAAGATGCCTTTTTTAAGGTTTGAGAAATTTACTATATCCCACGGATGTGTTATCCTAATGCCATATTAACTGAACTTATTTTCTCTGAAATTCTTGTGCCGACATTTTGGAAAGCTTTGAAAAGGTTTGAGGGTCACTGACGAGGCCTTATTGGCCGAAACTAGCTATTCTGGCCCAGAAAACATGTACACTCCATATGTTCCAGTTTTGTGGTGCATTCCTTGCTTCCAAAGGATATACACTTTCGAATGAGTCTTTAAACCTAGGTCCCGTCTCCGTATGGCCTTAGCTGTTGGTGGGACGTAAAACCCAAACACTCACTCACTCACTCCAAAGGATAACCATTTCTAGAACATATTTAACGTCACTATAGCTGGTGTCTGTGAATGTGTGGAGGTCGTAAAATGTCTCCCTGCCCAACATCATAGTGTAGTTTATATTTTCTTGCCCTTCCAGTGGTGAATTTTGGAAATTTTTAGGGTCACTGATGAGGCCTAATTGGGCAAAACTAGCTAGTCTGGTCCAGAAAACATGTGCACTCCATATTTATCCCCACGTTTTTCGAAGAAAAGTGGGGATATTGTTATCGCCTCCGTCTGTCCGTTCGTCCGTCCGTCCGTCTGTCCGGCTATCTCCTCCTACACCGTTAATTGGAATTCAACCAAATTTGGTGTGTGAGTTACATACATGAATGGCTTCTGCAAGAGCACATTATTTTTTGGACCAGCCCCCAAGGGTCCCGTGAAGCGGTCAAAACGTGGGGATTTGCGATGGCGCGCCATCGACTGCGCGATCTAGTTTACAGTTTTGTGGTGTATTCCTTGTTTCCAAAGGACAACCCTTTCTAGAACATATTTTAGAAGTAAGTAGATGAGAGAAAGTACAAAAAGGGGACAGGGAATTATTGAAAGGTTGTGTGAGTGCTTTTCAGTTTAGACAACATGTACGATAGAAGTTGGTCTTCTGTCTTTCTCGACTGGTAGGCGAGTATCTGTAGCAATGTTAATAATAAGACGATTCATTACGATAACAGGTCCGTGCAATGAACGCCCCTTTAAACCCAACTTTATAGAGAGAGAACTGGGGGTTACAATATTTTGTAACTGGGTATACAATTTGCTGCGTCAGCGTCATTGCGTCGCAGTGATGTTGCATTGACGTTGACACGACGTTGTTTAGACGTTGTATGTCTGTTGACATGGAGTTATCTGCACTTTATGTTTACATACACTCGATTATTGCTGGCAAAAATATCTCGTATGATAATCGTCGGCCTCAGTACCTCAGTCGGATGCGCGTCTGACTGGGTATACAATATTTTTCTCATTCCTGCTCCATGACATACGCCGTGGGTACTCGATAGAACCACTTCACTGCGGCAGTTCCAACGAGCACCAACAGCCATGTTTGAAGCATAAATGAGAAAACTATCACAATTTTTCACCAGAAAAGTAAATATTGTTAAGATATGAAAGAATGCACAAAGTCATACGGGTGTAACATCGTATTGGCTAATAGACGATGATAATCAATTTGAAAAAAAAAAATAATAATAATAATAATAATAAAATTCTTTCATGGGAGAGCAGAAAACAAACTGTAGTAACAATGTACATGTATTTTCTACAAGATGTGCCTTTTATAGCTAATGGTACAAGTCTACTGCACTATATGTGTGGCAGATAGTCGACGGAAAACAGAACCCTGGCACCAAACATAAACATTAAGTCGGAATAGGCCTCATGAATCATCAGTGTTTGGGTAAAAGTAGTTATATGTAGAACATAGAAGTGTAGGCAATGATCAGGAATCGACACAATTTACCCACAGCTCCCACCAGAGTTACCAAAGGGGAAAGAAACACAAACATGAAACAACAGACCCTAAAACATCAATAGCGGAAAGCCAAAAGGACAGTTACTTTTCCACAAAATGGCCAATTCGATATCCAAAAATAAGTGATACAAACACTCAAAGACAAACCATAACAAAAATTAACAGCGACAGAAGAACCGCCTTGGAGCGGTCAGTGAAACGAATTCCACTGGGCTGGGCGAGAGAGGGGCTTTAATCTTAAAGAATTTATCTAACCTGTTGTTTATGAGTGAAATGTATCTCTCGCTAAGCACTTTATTCATAGAAACAAATTTGTTTTCGTATATACAATATTTTGCTAAAACAGAGAGAGAGAGAGAGAGAGAGAGAGAGAGAGAGAGAGAGAGAGAGAGAGAGAGAGAGATGTAATTGACCACTTCTGCTTTACCACCGTGTGAAAATAGTATTTTACGATCCTCTAGCGATATTTCTGGATTTACATTTGTGGTCAACCATGATTAAAGTTCAGTCTAAAACGTTCTTACTTTTGGGCATCTAAGAAATAAATAATGGATTTTTTCTGGTTGTTCATTACAGTAACTACAACCCTGATTTTATTAATTTTAAATAGAAATGAATGTGTTACTAAATTTTTATTATTGATTTTGTATTGAAAGTCGCGTAGTTTTGTCTCGTGAAATGTCTTTAATGCTCTTTTTCCACTTTATCTCCTATCTCCGTTTGCCATTTTGTTTGTGTAATGTATTCGTTTACTCTAACCAAAATATCACAAATAGTCTACTCCCTTTCTTTGAACTAATCAAGTCTTGAAAGTATATGTTACAAACTACATTTTGTTTAAATTTAACAGCAAATACACGATTCATGTGAATTTGATCTTTTCATACTTGAGAAATACTATTTACTACATGGTGGTAGTCTAAAAATGTGGCCCTTATATCATATTTCGCCTTTAACTGTTCAAAACTATAAAATACCACTTCCTCACTAGTAAGATCGTAAATTGCTCTTATGCCCATATCGCACCTATTTCTTAAAAACAATTTCCCATTACCAATGTGGTCTTTATGTCATAATGGGCATATAAGAATTTGCTTTAGGTTTTCTACGGGGACAGGTTTACAAAATTCCGACAAGCAGAAAATCCTTCAAAAAATGGATTTTTGTAGGTTGAAACTAAATTTCGCCGCATAAGATTTGGTTTGGACATACCTTATGATCACAAAATACTCAACAGCCTGGGAGCGCAGATCTTGTGACACTCATGTGATTCTGCTTGTTTATGACCTTACCAGATCATGATTAAATGGTCAACAAATAGATCTTATCTTGGGTTTAGCATGACCTTTGGCTAGGTGAATCACATGAAGCTTCTTCGCAAGCTACTGGTACATGGATTAACTATCCAGTGAATTAAGTCTTTTCTGATTGAGAGAAGTCAGACAGTTGCACTTGAATGTGAGTACTCAGATGAGGTTCCAGTTAATTCAGGTGTACCACAAGGATCAGTTCTAGGCACAATATTATTGTTATTATACCTTAACGACCTACCCGACAATGTGTGGTCCCGGGTTCGCCTATTTGCTGGTGACACTGGGGTGTACCTGACCATAATTCTCCCTGATTATTCGCTCACCCTCCAGAGGGACTTAGACCGCCCCATCATAGAATCTCACTGGGCCATGGAATCAAAACATAGAAAGGCGGCATAATGCTGCGTTTTACCAGATCTGCACTTCTTGTTTAAAATGCTGGTATTTAAGTGTTAAACTGACAGTTTTAGATTACAACTAGGGTGAAAATTATTTTAGCTGCCCTTTATATTACAGCGAAAGTAACCTTTTGTGAACGGAAAAGAAATTTATGAAAGTACTTTTATCTCAGGACATCTTAAGTTTTCTCAATACATTTGCACAAGAAAAATATAGATGAAAGATTTGCAAGTTGATTTTCCCCAAAATATAATCCTGATTTCCGTTTAAAAATCCATGTCCCACATGAAAAAGGTTTGGAGGTATAAACGGTTATTACAGCAAGTACTTTCTTGCATTAGCAACATCCCTGTGCCTTTGAAAATAAATGAAATTCTGTATTTTTCACTTTTACCAGGAAAAAAGGAAACCGCTTTATAGACTTTTTAAAAGTTACTAAAACAGCTGCAGATCAATAGTTCACATCAAATACTAACGACTCGGTCAAAGCTTTCTATCAAAAAGGCTACCTGAATTGAAAACCAGATTTTTTTGACATGTTTATTCTCGATGGGCGCCATCATCTCCTTTTCTTGCGGTAAATCTGAACTGCTGAGATTTCATCAATTATGCCTTCCACATTGTATTTTCTCCATCATCAATGAAAATACCTTGAAAAGTCAGCTATGTAGCCTTCTTCCTGCGTATACCATAATGAAATCGCCTATCTTGGAAGCCTGTCATCACTGATAAATTAGTGTAGCTGTCAAATTGAAGAGATTTCCATCTTGCCAAATGCAAAAACGTATTCATACGCCTTGGAACTAATTCCCCCCCCCCCCCCCAAAAAAAAAAACAGTAGTACACCATTGCTTTAAATTTAAAACATAATATTCATATTTGAAACTGTCTTGCGCCTACTTTCACATACTTTCTAACATAATTTGTTCGTTAATTCATGAATAGTATGCCTTCATTTCTGAACTAGTTTCTACGTGCCCTGTTTGTGTTGTTCACCCCTGTTCCCAAGTAAACAAGTTGAAAAGGGTAGATTTCTTTTTTAACTTCTTTCAGCAAAACATATTAAAAGCATTGGGCTTCTATGAAATTTTACCAACCCGCACATTGGTAAGTAGGTGACACAATAGATCATTAATTGGATTAGATAAATATGTCCAAACATCAATTATTTGTTTATGGTGACTCATGTGAACAGAAAACAGCGTGTTTTTGTTAATGGTGAATCTTCAGTATGGGCGCCAGTTTTGTCTGGAGTCCCACAAGGGACTGTTCTTGGTCCTCTATTGTTCTCCCTGTACATCAATGATATTTCCTCTGACATTGACTCAGAAATAAGACTTTTCGCAGATGACTGTGTTTGTTACCGGGAAATTAGAGATACAGATGACTCACTGAAACTTCAGGCTGACATAGATGGATTAGGATGTTGGGCCCGAAAATGGGGCATGAGATTTCAGCCAGTTAAATGCAATATTATGCAGATAACAAGGAAGAGATCTAATAAAGTTGAGGCTTCTTACACTTTAGAGGGAACGGTCCTCGAAAATGTGAATTCCATTAAATACCTTGGTGTGACAATCACTCACGATTTGAGATATGCAATATGTGTACAAAGGCGAATAGAACCCTTGGATTCCTGAGGCGAAATCTTCATCAGTGTCCCCAGGATGTGAAAGAGACAGCATACAGGGGACTTATTCGCCCAATCTTGGAATATGGTAGTTGCATCTGGGACCCAAGCGGAGTGGTCCTAAATGAAGAAATTGAAAAAGTTCAGAATAGAGCGGCTAGATTTGTAACTGGAAATTACTGCTTTGAAACTGGGAGCATGACTGGAATTCTAGGAAAATTAAGATGGGAGTCTCTCAAGAAAAGGAGAAGAGACAGTAGGCTCATACTCTTATACAAAGGTCTAAAGGGTGCTGCCAGCATTCCAACAGATGACCTTGTTCCCCCGGCTAGGCACTGTAGACAGCACCATTCAATGACGTTTCAGACCCTTACTGCAAGAACGGATATTTATAAAGAATCGTTCTTCCCCCGAACCATTAGAGATTGGAATGCCCTTCCGGATTCTATTATTTCGACGGCGGAAGGTGCTGATGATTGTGTAGCTAAGTTTACATCTTTGGTTAGAGCTAGGGACTAACTTCCCATATCACAGGTCCTGGTGTATGAATGTCATTTGACGTGTCACCAGTAACAATTCTGATTCTGATTCTTATGTAACAAATCAATGGGTAAAAGTCGCTGCTATAACATAGCAGTTATTGGAAGTGATCAGAAGCCTTTTGCACAAAAATCCTGGTGCTGAACAGGCTGCTTTCATTCTTTCAGTTCAAATATGGGGATAAACTGTTTTTATTTTATTTTATTATTTTTTTTTTTTTTGGTTTTGGATTTTATTCCAGTATCAAATCATCCACCCAGTAAACACAATCAATAATACAGTGAAACTTTGGTGCAGTGATTCATTAATTGTTATAAATTGCATGAATGAAATATATAAAATGAAATACTAAAAGCACCAAAGAAGGTCAATCATTTTACAAGCTAAATGCAAGAGATTGCAACACCTCAACCCAATCAGTGATCTTACTGCCAACTTGGTAGAACTGGTCATTTTTGGCTACCATACACTGAATTTAAAAATAGTACCAGGTGAAATAATTACAGTTTTGGGGGGTGGGGGAGGAATCATTAATTTTCAGTACTATTTAGGTATTTTCTTGAAATTCCACTCTTGCAGTGCCTAAAGGCAACCTTTAGCCACAATTCTATGATAGTATTTTACACATTTTTGTTCTGTGGATTAAGATATCATTTTTGCAAAACCATGGAAAAATGCAATAAATTACTAACATGGTGACTTTCCAATAAAAATATTTTGCTTTCATATTCTTACATTTACATGGACTACCATCTGATGAAAAATCTTTTTGGGTAACTATTTGCAAATATGATTTTTTCAGTACCTCAAATGTAGTGAAATAACTGTATTGAGGAACCTTAAATCACCTTCTTTAAAGTAGCTTTTTGTTGTCTGTGGCGTTACTAAACCGTACAAATGTGAAATGGTTAGAATATACAAGATAAAAATTGCAACATGTGTGCACGTGGCCGATTTCGAAAACAAAAACAAAAACAGAAGACCATCATGAAAACATGCCTATGCAATTTTGACCCTCTTAAACTCCACTTTAATCCAGTAGAATGGGGTTTGTATGGGTGTACATTATTTTTCGCATTTCTGCCCAAAACATAGATTTTTGGTACTCGTCAGAAACCGCCTGGTCGAGACGGTTCCAACGAGTACCCAAAATCTATGTTATGAGCTGAATTATGAAAAATAGCAGAATCTTTTATCTGAACATTTTCATTTTTTGGGTGGAAATATGTTCAATTTATTTGAAAAGGCATGTTTTCGTGATGCAAAAAAAAAAATAAATAAATTAAAAAAAAAAAAAATAATAATAATAATAATGGCCTCACTCATAATCTTAAATAACTGGAGTATAGTATGCATATTACAGGACCTTCGTTTGAATAAACTCTCGTCAAAGGAATAAACACTTCTCAAAGCATAAACTAACGTCTATTCTAGTTGTAAGTTTCACAAGAACGAAGTAGAAACTATTTCAGCTCACTGAAAAACAAACTTTATTTCGTAAACAAAAACAACAAAAAGAAAAAAAAAGAAAAAGAAAAACTTCCCATCACGAAAGGAAAGTTCCTGCCGTTGAATAGACCAATAGGGGACAGACTTTCTTCCAAAGTATTTTCAGTAATGAAACAACGCGAAAGCAACGACAAAGAATTCTCAAAAGGAAATATGGCCCTGGTGTAGATTTCACATCTCCATCTGTTTCATGCAAAAATAGATTGATTTACGATCAGCACTAGCATTATAATCGATCCCTATGTGATGAAACCAAACATGATAATAACCACGGCCTTTCCTTCCAAACGATGTCAAAATGGTGTCAGTAGTTTCCAAATTTGCAATTTTGTGACGCAAGTAACCGTACAGTTAATTCAGCATTTTTTTTCCAAGTTGCCGTACTTAAAAAAATCCAAGTTGCCGTACTTGAAAAATCCAATATATATATTTCATCAGCCTAAATACTTCTGTAAGCCTTCATGAATGACGGTTAAACAAATAAAGCTCTTTTATCTATCTCAAGACAGGGACATGGATCATTCACACAGAGCTCTTCGTCAATAACAAAACGATCCGGGATTACGAAATTTCCTTAATAAAGCAGACCCTGATTCGAGAAATTCAAGGAATACTAGGTTTTACCAACCTCCCTTTTTTCATTTCCAATATGCATATGATCAGTAAGATAGACGATGTGAGCGGAAGATTGCGATTGAACTGGACTAGTTTGTTTGTAGGGGTCCCAGGGGGTGGCAGCATATTCTAGTTTAGGTCTAACTAGTGACTTGTATGCTGTTGCCTTGATGTCCATTGGGTATGCAGAGAGATTCCTGCGTAGGATAGGAAAGCAGCTGTCTGGCTGTCTGTCGTAGATAGCATGTCATAGTCTAGCTACTAGACCTTGATGTTATATTTACCAATTACCAACCTTCATGTGTGTTTTTATCAAATATGAAACCTTGTTATACTTTAATCTTGTCTCAGACACCAAGGTCTAGTACAATGCGAATTTTACCTCGCAAGATCCTTGGTAAATGATTGACTACAGCTACAGTCATGAAATGTTTATTGCCTTTCTGTACCCCTTACCGAACACCAACTGATAAGGCAAACTGGCATTTTAGTCAGAGTATATCTTCCCAAGATCAAATAAGGGGTAGAAGAATATTACTTATTAACTTTAAAATATGATATCCGACTAGAAGCTAGTCTAAGCATGTCAGTGTGACTATTTCACACCAGTGTACTGTCTATAGCCAGGTTTTTTGCTTTACTTCTGGCAATGGATGTTGTATGATGACTCCATTATCTTGCTTTTGTTGCCGATTCTGATGTACTCAGACTAAGTCTTGTCTGGGTGAAAACGCATCTATCAGTCTCTCTCCCATGCTTGTAAATAATTAAAGTCCTCTTGAGCGACAGCAACTCGGTACTACAGGCAGTGATCAGCGAACAGGGGAGACGCGTGGTGGCAAGTCGTTGATGTATATGAGGAAGAGGAGAGTGCCGAGCACTGTACTCTGTGGAACACCAGAAGTAACGGGCGCAGACGAAGAAATCCTCAATTACGACTTTCTGGTATCCATCAGCAATGAAATTGTGCGGAACCTCGTGAAAGGCCTTACTGAAATCTAGTAGGATGACATTTATGAGCTGTCAGTTGTTCATTCCGCCGGCTTGCTATCAGCTGGTACTCACATGACCCCCCCCCCCAGCAGGGAGAACGACCCAATGTACAACGAAAGAGCCGATTACTGTGCAGAGTCTCATCTTGCAAACCTGGAGTTTATGTAATAAACTGAGCGTGACAGCTCAGTGGTTAAGCCCAGAGTGGTTAGTGCACTTGACTCAGATGCCAGAGGCCCTCGGTTCGACCCGGCGATGATTATTTCGGTGTCTGAACACCATTTACAGCGATGAATGTCAAAATGCGCACCGCCCTTTGGATCGGAACGTTTAACTGTAGGCACCGACCCCCGCCCATAGGGGCTTGAAGAAATATATGGGCTGCATGATGCTTCCACGCAGAGCTGAATCCGGCCCGCACACTAGTACTGGTAAACCGCTTAGAGGATCTAAGCCTGTCCAGGAACCGCGGTGCGAGGCGGACCGCCTATGCTAATAAACCATATGGGTTTCATTGGGCGACAGGGCTTGAGATGTCATCTCATCTCAATGTCGGGTAAAAGTCCCACAAAATTGGAAGCAACGTCTCCAAAATGACCTTTAAAGTGCTGACGGGGACGTTAAACCTCAAATCAAACAAACAAACTGGAGGCGCCCTGTTCAGGGAGAGTCATCCCCTATGCAGGTTAACTGTTTGTTTGTTTTGAGGTTTACGGCCAAGTCAACACTGTTAAGGCCGTTTTTGAGCCTGTCAGTTTACTTTTCCTGGGCAGGCTTATACGTAAGAGGTAACCAGGAGAGTGCACATTCTTTCGCCAGAAACTGACAACTGCCCTTCTTGAGCCAGCGGAATGGAGAGAATGACCGTAGGAAAGATTTCTTGATCAATCCCCGCGAAAGAATATTGCCGACCCCGGCAGGTATCGAACCTGCTTCCCCATGATCAGCAGTCAGACGCGCATCCGACTGAGCTACCGAGGCCAGCGCAAGATTGATGTGTGCTGTAAATCTGCAAGCAATGGTAAAATGTGGCCGATCCCAGTATCAGTGAGTAGGTCCTGGTGCACGTTTGTTTGTTTGGTTTGAGGTTTAACGTCCCCTTCAACACTGTAAAGGTCATTTTGGAGACGTTGATAACAATTTTGTGGGACTTTTACCAGACATTGAGATGAAATGACTTCTCAAGCCCTGTCGCCCAGTGAAACAAATGGACGGACTCGCATCGCTTTGCTTGCCCAGGCTTAGATCTTCTAAGCTGTTTACCAGTACTCGTTTGCGGGTCAGTTACAGCTCTGCGTGGAAGCATTATGCAGCCCATATATTTCTTCAAGCCCCGATGGGCGGTGCGAATATGGATAGTGTTTCTCTTTTGTTTCGGTATTAAAATGTTCTTGCTCGGCTCCCATGGCGGGGCTTGAAGAAATAGGTGGGCTGCATGATGGTGCCAGGCAGAGCTTAAACCGACCGCTTAGGAGTATTGGTAAACCGCCTAAAGGATTCAAGCCTGCCCAGGCAAAGCGGTGCGAGTCGGGCCGCCCATTCATATAAACCCTATTGGTTTCATTGGGCGACAGGGTTTTTTTTTTTTTTTTTTGGTTTTACGGCCCTTTCAAGATTATTTCACTCATATCGAGCCGATCGTTAATCAGAGGTGGGCGAAAACGGGAGTACCCGGAGAAAAACCATCTGACCTTCCGTTGCAGAACTTGGCGTCTCACATATGACCCGAGCGAGGCTCGAACCACAGCGGTGAGAGACCTAATGATCAAGAGTCAGTGCTCTTAACCACTAGGTCACGGAGGCCCGTAAGCGACAGGGAATGAGATCTCATTTCATCTCAATGTCGGGTATATAAAAGTCCCACAAAATTGTAAGCTAGGTCTCCAAAATTACTTATACAGTGTTGATGGGGACGTTAAACAGTGTTAATTGGGACGTTATCCCTCAAATCAAACAAATCAAAAGGTTATTGCTAGTATCGTCTAATTCTAACAAATACCCACATCATACATGTACTCTCACATGTATGCGGTTTTTGTGTATCTTTGAAACGACCCCATGTCAATTCTCATCGATTCAGAAATTCATCCTCAGATATTGACGGTAAAATTATCTTCTTGCCTGTAAATTGATGCGTTAGCATTTGATAACAGATTAACATGCATGATAGTATTGTGTCAGTGCAGTTGAAAGTCAAATACTTGTAATTTGGACTAAAAATTCTACTTTCCTCAGATGAACCGGAGGTCGCCATCTTATTGTTCCCGGCAGTGATGTTGCCCGGCTTTTTGTCACGTGACAGGAATATTTTTAGATTGAAATTCCCAAAAACAACAAATAAACAAAAATGAAAACGACGATTTTCACAAAGTTCTGAAGTGGTATTTGGTTTCAGAAGATTACAAATGACAAAGCTACATGAATAGAAGAAATAAAACCGAAAAACACGCTTTTCATTTTTGAAGCCCGATAGCTCAATAATGCACCTTTAAGCCTTCATTGAGATTAAATGACATCTCAAATCCGCCGGCTTCGGTAGCTCAGTCGGATGCGCGTCTGACTGGTGATCAGGAGGAAGCGGGTTCGATACCTGCCGGGGTCGGCAACATTCTTTCGTGGAGATTGATCATGGAATATTTTCTACAGTCATTTTCTCCCTTCCGCTGATTCAAGAAGGGCAGTTGTCAGTTTCTGGCGAAAGAATGTGCACTGTACTGGTTAACTGCTTACGTATAAGCCTGCCCAGGAAAGGTGTGGATAGGTAAACTGACCGGCTCAAAATGACCTAAATTAGTGTTGACTGTGCCATTAAACTCAAATACAAACAAACAAACAAACATCTCAATCCCTGCCGCCCATTGACTCGCACGACTTTGTTTGGACAGACTTAGACCATCTAAACGATTTACCCGTACTCTCAGCTCATGCAGCCAAATCTATTTCTCCAAGCCCCAATGGGCGGGGCCAGGAGATATATCTGAATCTGATTGGTACTCCATACATCTCAAGTAGAGTATTTGTTTGTTTGATTTGAGGTTTAACGTCCCTGTCAACTCTGTAAAGGTCATTTTTGAGACGTTGCTTCCAATTTTGTGGGACTTTTACCCGACCTTTAGATGAATTGACATCTCAAGCCCTGCCGCCCAAATGAACCAATAGGGTTTATTAACATGGACGGGCCGACTCGTACCGCTTTGCCTGGGTAGGCTTAGATCCTCTAAGCGGTTAACCAGTACTCGTGTGCGGGTCGGTTTCAGCTCTGCGTGTAAGCATCATGCAGCCCATCTATTTCTTCAAGCCCCGATGGGCAGGGGCCGTTAAATAGAGTGTTATACGGATATATGTTAATACTATATATAACGACCATGTGCATTTTTCTCCAGAAAGCATGCACGGATTGTCTGTTTGGATCATTATAATCTTACGTCCGATTAGGTGCGCAGTCCTCATAGAGCTGATTCCAGAGGGACAGGCTGCGTTGGCCGGAATGGCGGGCGTTCAGCGTATGCCGTCCGTTGCTTTGGAAGCCTTGCGGACTGAAAAGCTGCACGGCAGATAGGTCCCTTTGACTGGACATCATCTTCCAGCGATGATGAAGACCTTGAAGATTTTGAAGATTTTTACAATAAACAATCACGTGTTTTAGGGAGAAATCATTAAACCAAAAGCTTTGGCGGTGATTAATGGATATCCATAATTCGAATTATGGATCCATAAATCGATCTGAATTATGGATATCCATAAATCGAATTATGGATATCCATAATTCTAATTATAGATATCCATAAATCAGAGGAATAATGGATATCCATAAATTGAATTAAGGATATCCATAATTCGAATTATGGATATCCATAAATCGATCTGAATTAAAGATATCCATTAATCGAATTATGGATATCCATAATTCGATATCCATAATTCGAATTATGGATATCCATTATTCGGCTGATTTATGGATATCCATAAATCGAATTATGGATATCAATAATTCGCTAAATGGATATCTATAAATACGGATTTAATAGTAAAACGGCGACCCATACGTGTTTTCGTAATATCTGAGAACCGATTGGCCAATCAAAGCCAATGTTTTGAGTCTCTTTGGGTAGGGGGAACGCTAGTTTGTTCGCGGCATCTGGGTCACATGACCAAGATGGCCATCACACCCGTATATGGTTAAACCATTGAAAAGCTTCTCTAGGACCAGTCAAGAAACTTTGTATGTAACAGATAGGACTCCAGCACATCATAATTTGTTCTAATGATGATCTTAGAATTACCCCGAACTTATCTCCAGACACGGTCAAATTTTACAACCTATCCTTTTCTATAGGAAAAATTAAAATAATTAATTTTCAGAAACTATTACAGCCAGTGAAAGTTGGTAGCCAACTAATTGAGATTTTTCACATGTGTGTGGATTTGGTGAGTGAGTGAGTGTTTGAGTTTTACGTCCCACCAACAACTAAGGTCATATGGAGACGGAACCTCGGTTTAAAGACTCATCCGAAAGTCCGGAGAAGCCAGGGATCGATCCTGCGACCCCTAGTTTACAAGGCGAGTAGCGTAACCACTACACCACGGAGGCTTCTGTGTGGATTTGGTACCGATTCCTCACATGTGTGAAGTATTGGTATCAATTATACTATTGTGTGAGAAATTGGTACCAATTCTTCTCATGTGTGAGGAATCGGTACCAGTTCTTTACATGTAAGACACGTGTAATAGTAATTGGTACAAATTCTCCACACCCCATAAACACAGGTCACAGGTGTGACGAATACTTACCATGTCTTTACACGTCAGACTTTCAAATTGCAGTATGCTTCCTCTGGCTTTCGTTGCCGGATCATTACAGGGTCACTGATGAGGCTTTATTAGCCGAAACTACGTAGTATGACCCACCTTCTTTCTTATGAATATTTTCATTGCTCTTAAAGGAACTCATTTTTGATTTTTATTTGTCAACGAATTCTTCACATGTGTGAGGAATTGATACCAATTATTCACACCCTATAAAAAGTCGCACTAGTTTTTCACAGGTGTGACGAATACTTACCAATTCTGTATACGTCAGAAAATTCAGACATCAATTTTTTTTCGAAAATGACCATATGTAAATTTGGGTGTGAAATTTACGAAATGAGAAATTTACGGTTCAACAAAGCCATCCCTAGACATATTGGAAGTGTTGGTGGTGACAGTGACGCAGGTGTGTTGCAAGGTATACTGTCTTCTTCTTCTTCTTCTTCTTCTTCTTCTTCTTCTTCTTCTTCTTCTTCTCCATTAAATCATATTATGCCGATTACTAAATTGTGTTTAAATATACACGTGTAGCTTTTTAAAAAATCTTAGAATGCCTTACATAGACAAGTTATAGGATACAGCGGTCTTGAACAGTTCTGCGTTGTGTTATCCAGGGTCCGACACTGGCTGCAAAACTGCATCTGGTGAGGAAATCACGACGACCATACTGACATTGACCACCCGTCAGCATTTGTATACTCACAATTCCAAACAACTTATTAGAAACCATATTACCGCTGATAGGTGACTTTTGTTTCAAATACAGCTAAGCACGGCCCAGTGAAAACCAACATGTCATCCCCGTTAGGAATACAACTGATAAACTATCTTAACATGTCGGTACAGTTATCTGGTTATGTTTGTTTGTTTGAGGGAGGTTTAACGTTCCCGTCAACACTTTTGGGTCATTTTGGAGACGCTGCTTTCAATATTGTGGGACTTTTACCCGACCTTGAGATAAAATGTCATTATATGCACGGACGGTCGAACTCGCACCACTTTGCCTGGGCAGGCTAAGACCCGCCACTAAGCGGTTTACCACTATACTCATGTACGGTCGATTTCTGCTCAGCGTTAACAATTTATACCTCCGTTACTTAAATATCCACTTGCGCACACATAACAAACGCAAAATCAAAGCACCGAGAGTACTGGTGGGTCGATTGTCGCTGACTATAGGTCGGAAAAGTCCTGGACTGTGATTTAAACTGCTTAATTTACCCTTGAAATCCGATTTTTAAGTATATAGTGTAGCGTCTAGTCTGGGTTTTCACTGTTTACCAAGTCCAACCTATGATTCCAAGATAACCCTCTTACACAACACTCTGACCTCAGTCACTGCGGCTGTTTTCTATAAAAAAAAGTTATTCGGACAAGTCTGTGATAGTCAGGTGGACTGAAGAGCTTTTCTGCTTAGGAATTTTGGGTAGTCGGAAAAGGAGCTCATCACGAAAACACGCCTATATAATTTTGACCCCCTTGAACCCCACTTTTATATAGTGAAACTGGGGTTTACAGGGGTAAACCTTATTTTTCATATTTCTGCTCATATACATAGGTTCTGGGTACAGTCTGTACTTGTTAGAACCGCGCGTTCACATAATCTATTTTTGAGCAGAAATATAAAAAGTATCAGATATTTTTTTTTTTTTTTCTGAAAATTTTCATTTTTGTTTTTCGGGTAAAATTTTCAATTTATTTTAAGAGGCATGTTTTCGTAATGTCTGCTGATCAACCCTACTGTTTGCCATGTCATTTATTGAGAAATATTCGTCTCTGCACATGCGCTTGAAGTTCTGAGCTCAAAGCCTAAACAACGGGCCTCCGTGGCCTAGTGGTTAAGAGCGCTGACTCTTGATCATTTGGTCTCTCACCGCTGAGGTTCGAGCCTCGCTCGGGTCACATGTGAGACGCAAAGTTCTGCAACGGAAGGTCAGGTGGTTTTTCTCCGGGTACTCCGGTTTTCGCCCACCTCTGATTAACGATCGGCTCGATATGAGTGAAATAACCTTGAAAGGGCCGTAATACCAAAAACCAAAAACAAACAACAACAAACAAACAAAAAAACCTAAACATGAATGTTAATATTGACGTAGTCAATATTCAATTTCGTAATGGCCCTTTCAAACAAATTTGAAATGTTTTAGCATTTAAACTTCAAGCGCCTGTGATCTTTCCGACATCATTCTTCAAGAGCATTTGCACAGGTTTACAACATTTTTTGCAGTTTAATTTCAATCTGATTTGGCAGTTACATGTTCAAGTGTTTACATCAGTGACCAGCCTTGTAGCCTGTTGTGTAAACTAAATATGGGAGAGTTAAGGATGGAGTTATTCTTGGTGATTGTTGCGACTTTAAGACACCCGTTCGCACAAAACATACATTTTTCTTCATGACTCAAAGTGAAACCTGCCTTATAGTGCAGATTTCAGAAATAATCATAGAATAAATCATGTTTTTTAACAGCAGTACATGAAATGTAGTTTTTATATTTCGTCGACAGCCGTATCAATCAGACTAGGATACCATCGACGGTCGTATTTCTGATAATCGACATCCGTATCCCGACATTTTTCAAAGGTCTATAAAACCTCCCAGATTGCATGAATTATGTCAAACCCACGTTGTTGTTGAAGCGCAAATGGTAGATAAAATATATATGGTGTTTTATTGCTTTCCTAATTTTCATAAAGCATTAGATTATTGATATTCTGTGAAAACTGATTTTTTTCGAAAGAACCGGTACTTTTTAGTGTTTTTCAGACTCCTGACTCTCTATAAGTGAACAGACAATTAACAGCTTGTCCTTTTAAAACACCGACATCGTTTGTAAATGTTTAAACTAACAGTTTCGCCTCTCCAAGTGCATCAAAATCGAAGACCCTCCTCTGTCGACATCCGTACTGCTCGGTCGAAAACCGAATTTCTCGGTCGACAGCAGCTTTACACAGTACCGGCTCGGTCGACAACACAGGTATAGAAAATGGTATTACCCCTGTGGTATTATAAAAAGTCATTCCATGTTTCAAAGTTTTGAAAGAAACTATTTACGTTTTCAAAACAAAACATTAAAATTCAAGTTTTAACAATGCATCTGTTCATAAGTAACAGTTTTTGTCTGATCGGTTGTGGACACCTCTATTCTGAATGTTCTTAATGACACAATGCTGCGTTCGCTAACTACATGCAATAGTTCGCCACACAATTACGCTTATTTCACCCGATGTGCCATGCTCTATTACGCAGGCGTCGCCTCGGCATACCTTACACCTGTACGTCGAAACACCCGGAAACGACAATCGGCGTGATTCATGCTGAAGTGGGATTTGTCACTGAAACGCATATGTCAGTCGCTTAGACGCCAATTTATTTCATGCACTAGCGTAAGTGTTCCGTACTGTGTCGACGCGTTAACTTTGGTCACGACGGGGACATCTAGCTCTCAAACGTGCATCGCATAAGGGCGACGATCAGTGTCAGTGCTTATTAGTCGGTAGTTGAGACCCCTTGTTTATCTACAGGTACAGTGTAGCAGCTGCCGGCGGAAATCTGTTTCGCATATGTGTCTGACGGTTGAATCGGTCTTGACGTACTGACGTTGGTCTTCCGCTACGTCGACGTCCACTAGCGTCTTCTATATATAGTAAGATGTCGCTCCAATAGACGATAGATCACAGACATGTGGCACCAAAAATCAGAGTCAACGTCATCCGCTTTCCGACCAGCTTCTAACTGTCCAGGGACACGCTTACGATCCTTTAATGAAAAATGTTGCAATACACTCTCACTTAGAGTTTTTTTTTTTTTGCGAACAAATTAATTTCAGTTTCTTCTTTTCCAGGCACGACCTAACTTTACACATCATAAGTTTGATCCTGAACATGTGGTCTCTATCTTTTTATCTGTACTGGTGTGAATGTGGTGCACAGGATCAACGTGGCCGGACTGGTAACAAGACGCCACGGTTGATTGATTTAACCCTTTTAGCTTAAGGATATGATGCCTAAGCGTGTTGTAATCGTTTGGTTTCAGAATCAAAGCACTGAGCGTGTGGGTTGTAGGTTGGAGTAATTGTCCTGGGCTGAGATTTAACTGTATCATTTAATTTTGAAATTCCAAACAAATAGTTAAGATTTCGATAAGAAGACGCGTTCTGCAGCGCCTGATCTTGGTCTACACTGTTTGTCAAGCTCACCATGTGATTCCAGGATAACCCTCTTCCGTCTTATGCAATACCCTGATCTCACTGCGGCTATTTTCTACAAGACAAAAAGATATTCTGACAAGTCAGTGATAGTCATGTAGACATTAGCACTGAAGCGCTTTTCTTATTTGCAACTTCGGGTCGAATGGCAAACAATCAACCCAAGCATAGCCGCGTCGTTTGTCAGTGTTGGGTACATGAATGTGTTATCTGTAAAATCTGCACATTAATCAAATGTTGGATCTGGCAAACAATGTAAACTCAGATCAAACGCCACAGAACACGGTGCTGAACTTGTTCTACACTTTTTTTTGCATTAGTTAAACGAATCCGTTCAAGTCCCCGTTAATGACCAGCCTGTATATAGAGACAATCGGCATGAGTGTTGTCAGTGCTTTGATTTATTCACTGGCTTGAGTTTCTGGGGGTGCACTCTTCCATCACTGAAGTTGGGTTCGTCCATTCTGCTAAATATATGGCACCTAGAATTATATCACAGGACTCACACTAATTATCTGTACCATATTCCAGGTTTGAAAGGGACAGCATTTCTTTCCAATTTCTCCACGCAAAGTCAATATACACCTAAGATGTAACTGACCTAAACATGACCTCGAAAGTCAGAAAGAAAACCCATTAATACTCCTGTCTGTAGCTGACCTGATCCAACGGCAGGCTGGTCTTTAAGGATTAAATATTGACAGCACTGATAGAAAACAGTGTAAAACCTGAGCAACTGCTGAGGAGACGCCACATTGACCTGTGTATACAGTCTATCGCCAAACCTGTCGCATGATGCAGCTGATTCATATGAAATGCTGAATCGTAAGATAAAATCGTCAAGTCGTCTGCTTCAAAAGTTTGTATTACGCTTACAGGATAACTAATACGCATGTACAATTTTGATTACTGCGCCAAACCGGACTACATTTTGTGCGGACTCATATTTCTATGGTTGTCAAAGCTGGAAGAACTGAAGCCTGAATTACTTTAAACGTGTAGCAAAGCAAGAATAGACAGATGGAATCTGTCATTAAAAATCACATTTTCAACTGAAAAATGCAAAGCGAATGTTAGTTTACAGCCTACGTGAGTGTTTTCTTAATTAGAACTCTTTATTCTGGTATTTGACTCTTTAAAAATAAATAAATAAATAAATAAATAGTAATAATAATGTTAAGTATACATAATAATAAAAATGATAATGATAGGTGACAGTATGCGCTAACGAAGCACATGTCCTTGTATGAGGCATGAACTAATACATACAATGCAAAACATCATGTTAACAAATCCATGCAATAAACACCCATTAAAACCCGGCTTTATCAGGAGGAAACTGATTACATTCTTTTGCTAATTTCTGCTCCAAGACATAGGTTGTGGGTATCCGTTAGAACTGTCTCATTAAGGCGGTTCCTACGAGCGCCTACAACCAATGTTTGAAGTATAGATATGAAAAACATCATATATTTTCATTAGAAAAGTAGTCATTTTGGAAAAAGGGAAGAATGCACTATTTGACACGGGTGCGTTATCGTAATGACTCGTACATACGCTCATCAACACACATGCTGCCATGCTTCAAACATTTAACACCAACCTATTGAGCAGACGTGCATAGGCACCTTGAGGTTGTGCGTTAGGTTCAGTAACAAGTTCGTGCATTAGGACAATACAGCCATGGTTCTGAAAACAATTGAGTTTACCGGCCCAGTCATGGCTGTTAGGATCATGTCGAGCAGATGCTCAGTTTACCAAACCACACCTTTCTTGGACATGTCTATACGTTTATCCCATTTTGTACCGGAAACCCCAAATCTGGTAGTTGGCAAACAGTGCAGCCCCAGATCAGACGCCGCAGAACGCGGCATCTGATCAGCGCCTACACCGTTTGCAAAAAGTTAAGCCATTTTCCAAACAAATTTTAAAGAAAACACAACCTGACACCCCTAAATTTGGAAATGGACTCCTGTTATATATAAGGAGGAAGATTCCATTTGGTACAAAAAAAAGGTTATATAACCAGTGCAGTGACCGTAGAAAGTATTACAGTTACTGCTGACGCTTGGGATAATTTACTTTTGTACAGAAACTACTAAGGTTTGCATTACGAAAACACGCCTAAATACATTGTAAATTTTACCACCCCCCAAAAATGGCAATTTTAATATGAAAAATTGTGATATTTTTCTTATTTCTGCTCAAAATATAGATTGTAGGTACTTGTTAGAACCGCCGGTTCTAACAAGTACCCACAGTTTATATCTAAGAAAATAAGGTTACCCCTGTAAACCCCAATTTACTATATAAAAGTTGGGTTCAGGGGGTAAAATTTATATAGGCATGTTTTCGTAATGGTTTGGAGTTCTGACCGACTCAGACATGACCAGTTGGTCAGTTTTCTAATCCACATTTTTAGGGAAGGCTTTTACGTAAACGGTTAAAAGTACGGAGAATGTTCTTTCGCCAGAAACTGATAACCGCCCTTCACAAATCAGCAGAATGGAATGACAGCTGATATATGTAGCGAAAAATATTTCATAATCAATCTCCGTGAAAACATATTGCCGACTGCTGAAGCCGAAGACGTTAACAGAACATGTATAACGATCAGTTTCAATGACACAGCACACCAGTATGTGTTCAGCGGCGTCTATTTATCGTTACCAAATATGAGCAGAACATAAAGGTTTTTATCTGAACTTGAAATATTTGAATAATTAATTAACTTCTCAAGATTCGATTAACTAAAGCGTCATTATGTGCTCATTTAAACACAGAAACATTTAATAATCCCTCGCACAACGAAGTTGTTGGAGGTTGGGGATAAAAAGGTTTGACCCGCACGTAAGTACGTACGAACATACCTAGGTAGATATGTACGTAAGTAACGTTCTTTTGCATCGCTCTAGCACCTACATTTATAGAAGCTGCACACGAATGCTGGGAATGATAATATTTCGAGCGAGTTAGACTTTAAGGATCCAGGGCTCAGTTGTGGCTTTTTTTTCAAAAAAACATTGTCATCGATCTAGATCCTACATTTATTGATACAGTTTAATACAATTTCAAACAAATGTTTGTAATGATGATATCTCGAGCGAGTTAGACTGTCAGGGTCCTAGGCTCAAGATAAAGGACACTGTGGCTATTTTTAAAAAGATTTTTGTCATCACTCTGGCGCCTACTTTTGATAGATTTTAAAATAATTTCACACAAATGGGTATATTATCTCGAACGAGTGGGACTTTCTGGGTCCTTTTGGTCAAGGTCAAAGTCACTATTGCTATTTACAGAAAAACTTTGTCATCGCTCTAACACCTACATTTATTGATGGATTTATTATAACTTCATAAAAAATCTTGGCTATGATAATATCTCGCGCGAGGTCGACTTTCAGGGTCCTAGGTTCAAGGTCAAGGTCACTGTGGGTATTTTTTGAAAAACTTTATCATCGCTCTAACGCCTATATTAAATGATGAGTTTTGCTATAACTTCACATAAAAGTATGATTTGATTATATTGCGAATAAACTCGACTTTTGGGGTCCTATGCTTAAGGTCAAGCTCACTGGGGCTATTTTTTCAAAAACTGTGTCATCGCTGTTGCGACAACATTTATTGATGAGTTTGTATGTAACTTCATGTAAATATTGGGTATGCTAAATTGAACATGATTCTTAGTAAGGTGACGCTGTATGAGGCACGATTTATACAGTTAGAGGGTATATTTGGAATCGTCAGAAAGCAACAAAGAAAACTGTCTGAGGTAACGTCTGTTGTGAGGTCGTATGATGATCGAATACGGTTACTGGAATACAAGTCAATAGACTTGGAAGCTAGAAGTCGGAGGAATAACATTCTATTTCATGGGATTAATGAGAGCAGAAATGAGAACTGTAGAGATATAGTGGCCCAGTTCCTTAAAAATCAACTTCAAATTAAGAACTGTAGAGATATAGTGGCCCAGTTCCTTAAAAATCAACTTCAAATTAGTGTATCAGAATCTGCAATCAGTAGAGCTCACAGGCTAAGTCGATTCAATAAGAATAAAAAGAGACCAATAATAGTTGCATTTCGGACGTACCCATTAGTTGAAACTATAAAAACAAGGGTATTTGCTGAAGGACACTGACTTTAGCATATCGAAGGACTACCCGCTTGAAATCACTCGTGCAAGAAAGACCCTTTGGCCTGAATTAAAGAAAATTAAATCCCATGATCCAATGGCCAAAGCGACAATCGCATATCCTGCTAAGTTGATCCTAAATGGACAAGTCGTGAGGGACCTTTTTCCAGAGTGGGACAATATATTATATGGGAGCAGAATCGATATTCGTCATACGAGTCAGGAATCTTATGCTCGTCAAATTGGAGCAACATCTGCATCAACTCAGTCTACATCCGTTGTTGGTGCAACAGGTGGAAATATGGTACGTGGTGAGCCTAGTGAAATGGAGTCTGAGCCAGCTGATATGATTCGGTTAGATAATCTCAGGGATCGTGATTCTGAAGTTATCACGACCGTCGTTATCGATGAAAGCTTAATTGCACCAGCACAGAGTAACATCGGCACGGACACTACCGGTGCATGTGGCACCAGCGCAGATTTTAAAACACCTGATGAGTCCCGACGCCAAAAAGCATCGGGCCGTGGAAGGTCAGAATCGAGACCACGATCGCATACGGTACGAAATAGGCTGTTCGGAGAGCAGATTCAAACTCTTAACAAAAAAAAAACAGTAAAACTAAAACTCTCGGTTTTAGAATCGCCAGTTTGAATGTATGTGGCCTCAATAGAAGGTCGAACTATCCTGATTTTCTAGAGTTTGTTCAAAACTATGATTTTCTCTGTTGTATTGAAACAAAAATTGATCAGACAGACATTATCTCATTTCCGGGATATAGCCATTTCAGCCAGCCCCGTAAACAGCCCCATCGGAGAAGATCTGGTGGAATTTCAGTATACTTTAAAGATAATTTTTCGAAATATTTTAAAGTAATTGAAACTGAGTCCGACTACGCTTTGTGGGTAGAAATAAGCAAAGAGTTGTCACAAACAGAGGAAAACCTAATATTTGGGGTCCTATATTTACCGCCTGAAAGCTCCAATTATTATAATGAAGATTAATATTTGACCTTGGAAAAAGAGATAATGTCTTTTTGTAGTAATCATGAATACGTGTTGTTAACTGGCGATTGCAATGCAAGAACTGGCGAGTTAAGGGACAATACGGAACGTGACGATTTTCTTTCAGATCTATTCGACTTCGATTCGGAAACGACCGATTTTTTCTATCAGGCCGGCAAATTAGAAAACTATTACATACCGACAGAGCGGAAGTCGAAGGATAAACACACTAATAATCTGGGTTTCAAACTTATCTACATCTGCAAGAATAATAACCTGTTTCTTTTCAACGGGAGACTGGATGATGGTAATCTGACTTTCCGAGGCACATCACTTATTGATTACACATTAGGAACGTTGAAAGTTTTTTTCACTCGTACAACAATTTGAAGTTAAAGAGACCGACCCGTTATTCAGTGACGGTCATAGCCTGTTAAGCTGCACGCTCGACTTTTCAGGTATGTCAGGTTAACCGACCAGACATAAACAAGAGTGCTTTAACCTTAAACCTAAATGGAACAGTTATTGTTCGACTGATTTCTGTACAAATATAAACGAGGCAGAAGTATCTCATTTGATTAGCATGCTTCAAACAACGCGTTTATGTAAACGAAGCATAAACGAAATAACAGAACGAAAAGCCTTACTCTTTATGAGTGCCTATGATAAAACTTTCCATAGAACCTATAAGAAACAGACAAGTAGCAGAGATAAGCCTTGGTTTGGTACTCAGGTCAAAAAGGCATGTAAAAAGTACTTAAATGCCCGTAAATGGTATAATAAACATAAGAACGTACCAAATCATGAAAACTTTATAAACAGTAGCAAAGAATATAAAAAGCTAATGAATAAATACATAGCAGAACACGACATTTTAACCCTAAATAAACTTCGAAATCTCGAGCGCAAGAATCCAAAAGATTATTGGAAATTTATCAATAGCTTAAAAAATAAAACTGCTAACAATATACCGACCATTGAACAATTTTATGAACATTTTAAACCCCTGAGTTTAGCTGATGACACTGAGGATACGTTTAGTTTTGATAATCCCCATAATAATGAAATATTATATGCCAGAATTACTCGAGAGGAAATCCAGAGAAGCATTAAATCTTTGAAAATGGTAAAACGCCAGGAACTGATAATATATTAAACGAATATATAAAAAGTACAAGTAATTTGTTCTTACCACTTTATGAAGTTTTCTTTAACACTATACTTGATACAGGTTATTTTCCAGAGCAATGGTCTATCGGCTGTATATACCCTATTTATAAGCATAAAGGTGATCCTAACGATGTAAAGAACTACATGCCAATAACGCTGCTAAGTTGCTTGGGCAAGCTTTTCACGTCTGTTTTAAATACCCGTTTGAATGATTATTTGCAAGAAAATCAGGCAGGGTTTCGAAAGCAGGACTCAACTCTTGGTCACACTTTCACACTTCACGCGTTAATTGAAATATTAAAATCCCAAAAGCAGAAGCTATTCTGTTGTTTCGTCGACTTTTCTTCGGGGTTCGACTCTGTTTAAAGAAATGGTCTATGGCATAAGTTATTAAATTCAGGCATAAATTGTAAAGTTTTTAATGTTATTCTGGATATGTACAATGATATTAAGTCTTGCGTATCCTTACACGGAAATGCATCAACATTCTTTTCCAGTTATGCTGGAGTAAGACAGGGAGAAAATCTTTCCCGTGTTCTATTTTTTCTTTATCTGAATGATTTAGAATCATTTTTGATGCATAATTCTACAGCAGGAGTAAAAATTGAGGTTGAACGGCTAGACCTTTCCATCTATCTTAAACTGTTGGTGTTACTTTATGCAGACGATACTGTTATCGTAAGATACTGTTATCGTAAGTACAAACGATACCGATTTACAATGCGCCTTAAATAAGATTTATGACTATTGTCTAACATGGAAACTACAAGATAATATTAGTAAATCAAAAATAGTAATATTTGGTGCTCGAAATATCTCGAATCTTAGGTCTACTCTGGGAAATACTGTAATAGAAATAACGGACAAATATAAATACCTCGGTGTCTACTTCTCTCGGTCACGTAGCTTCCTGAATGCAAGAAAACATATTGTGGAACAGTCCAAGAAAGCCATGTACCTGCTCTTCTGTCGTATTAATAACATTAACCTGCCAATTGATTTACAACTTAAATTTTTTGACCATACAGTGTTACCCATCTTGACATATGCATGCGAAATTTGGGGATTCGAAAATGTTGAAATGCTAGAGAAAATTCACACAGACTTCTTGCGTAAAATAACAAAAAGTAGAAAAAAGTACACCTTTATATATACTATATGCTGAATTAGGACGCTATCCGTTAAGTGTGATTATTAAAATGAGAATTATAGGATTCTGGAATAGACTTTTGCTAGGCAAAGACACAAAGATTGCATATCTTTTGTATCAAACCCTGAATATTGAGACTAACCCGTACTCTAAATGGATATGCTGTATCAAACAAATTTTGATCGATGCAGGTAGACATGATATTTGGTTAAACCAGAACATGATAAATTCTATGGTTTAAAGTTTTTTTATGAAGCAATCTTTAATCGATCAGTTCACGCAGAAATGGAGGTCTGATTTGAATAATTCGTCGAAAGGCAAATATTTTATCATTTTTAAGAAAAACATTGAATTAGAATTTTACTTTAAGGTGCTACCAAAATAGCTGTATATTAATATGGCTCGCTTTTGATCTAGTAATCACAAGCTGCCAATTGAAACGGGGAGATGGAATAATATAGATGTTGATGAACGAAAATGCAACCTCTACACAAAGAACACTGTAGGCGACGAGGACCACTGTTTATTAGAGTGCGTTTACTTCAAGCAGGCAAGGCAACGTCTTATACCGTCGTTCTTTTATGACAGACCCAATATAATAAAATTAAAGGCTTTTACAGACCAAGAATGAAACATGCATTATAAACCTGAGCAAATTTATGGGTATCATCATGAGGCACTTCTCAAATTTTTTATTTATTTATTTATTTATTTATTTATTTATTTATTAGAATGTCGGTCAAATGGCAGCACATACACACAGACACACACACATACATACATACAAACATACGTACCTATACGAACGCACGCACGCACTAATATGTATGGAAAATGAAGAATAATTAACTTTTATTTATATGAAAATACTAAGTAAACAATGGTTGTGGCACAATAATATAGATGTTCAAGATAGCTTCTCAATATTACAGTATTCTGCTTAGTTTAAGGCCGACTTTTTCCCGAACGTTATAATTTTCCAAACATTTACTTTCGCGTTTTGAATATAGTTGACTAGTAATAAACTATTTGTCGCGATTTTTGCTGGACTGAACGGGTATGGCTATATTATAATTTTGGAGACTGTGTTTTGTAAAAGCATCACGTTAGCAAGTCCATGAATCGAAAACCCCTCTTCTTATAGAGAAAACAATGGTGTACGCGTGTATACATTATTTCTCTCATCTCTATTCCAAGACATGGCTTGTGTGTCCTCGTTAGAACCGTCTTATGGGGGGCAGATCTAATGAGCACACACAGCCTATGTTTGCAGTATAAATAAGAAAAAATATCACGGATTTCATCAGAAGTAGACATTTTGGAGATGTGAAAAAATGCACTGTGTCGCACGGGTCTGCTATCCTAATGGTTCGCGTATTCTATGTCTCGACTTTCTCGCTTGATACATGGACATGTGACAGGCCGGTATAAGTCGCTACCAGGTTTATTTATCCAGCGAGTCATCACACACGACTCAGAAAAAGTAACTAACTTACCATTTAAAAGCTAAATCCTCTTCTGTCTTACGCACAGTCAAGTGGTAAGACTCATTCATGTATCCACCTGAATGAATATAACTGCAGGACTTGTGCATGCGCAGCTAGGTGAGACAGGTTTTTTATTGGATTTATGAATGAATAATATGAGTTTACACATCTACGGAGGATCACGCTCGACATGTATCGTTGTTGAATATTGTCTCGAATGATCAAGAATAGAAATCTGGCAATGTTACAAGTGTGATTGCAAAAACAAGGCAATTGACAAACGACATAAATTGAGGGTACTCTCTGCTCCCCACGTTGCTTGCAACGTCTGGTACTATATGTTTATATTTTTTACACAGTTGAACTCCGAAAACTCGAAGATGGAAAGATAGTTTACTATGCACAACTGGAACTTACTCTTGGGTGCTTAGAGATTCCATTAAAACCGACACATATCAATTTAGACAGGTTCTCTTGCTTTGATCTGTTTAAACTCGCAGGAGTTGCCCCAATGAGGCGACTCATGTGAGTGCACACAGCGTGTTTTGCATACATATATGTATATATACGTATATATATATATATATATATATATATATATATATATATATATATATATATATATATATATATATATATATATATATATATATATATATATATATATATGACAAAATTAAAGAAACACTGGAATAAAAGTTATTTTTCCTGTATTTTTAACAACCGGTTTCATCCATGATGGAATTTTCAAGTTAACAATGATGTTTATTATTGTACGTTAAAGTGACGTAAACGTCAATAGTTATTTATTTTTCCCGTAACGCTCAATAAAAGCTGACGCTTTTGTGTTTTTGAGACGTTACGTATTTACATATGAGCCGTCGTAAGATAACGGCGTAAAAAGCAAATGAAGTACAGGACACAGCGATCAGCGGAGACTCAGATCGGCCCGCGCAATCGCCCAATCCGATCAGAATCTTCACCGATCGCATGGTGTGTGCATGTATATGCGATCGGTGAAGATTCTGATCGGATTGGGCGATTGCGCGGGCCGATCTGAGTCTCCGCTGATCGCTGTGTCCTGTACTTCATTTGCTTTTTACGCCGTTATCTTACGACGGCTCATATGTAAATACGTAACGTCTCAAAAACACAAAAGCGTCAGCTTTTATTGAGCGTTACGGGAAAAATAAATAACTATTGACGTTTACGTCACTTTAACGTACAATAATAAACATCATTGTTAACTTGAAAATTCCATCATGGATGAAACCGGTTGTTAAAAATACAGGAAAAATAACTTTTATTCCAGTGTTTCTTTAATTTTGTCATAGTTATATTTACCCGCATTGTGGATATTATTTATATTTAATCTCTCTCTCTCTCTATATATATATATAGAAAATCAAAAAAGTCCGATATTGCCACACAATTCTTTATTATTCAGTAGACTTCTACCGCGGTTTCACTGTTTTAACAGATTTTCAAGAAGACATTAAATGGTAACGTAGCAACAATGCGTAACGACGTTACTTCCGGCGTTACTTCCGGAATCAATGACGTTACGTTAAAACTGATAAAAACCGGTATCATCGCACAGTCTGGTCAGTGAATACCCTGATGGCACGTGTCCCTTAGCTGTTTCTATTCAACTTTGGCTTGAGGGTATTAATAAATAGCTTTTCTTTTGCACGCCTTAAAGTTGTACTCTCCGAATACATCTTATAAAAGGGGAAAATATTATATTTTGGGTTTAAATCATGTGCACAATTTGCTATATGCTCACTAACTTTAATCATTCTTGTCTTGGGGTCCCGAATTTGCTGGTTATGTATTGTCACCCTCTGTCGTAGTAAATTACCAGTTTCGCCAATATATTCCTCTCCGCAGCCTCGGCATTTCATCACGTAAACAACATTTTTTACGTCGCATGACATGTTCTCGTGGATTGTGAAGTTTGTTCCACATCGAAATGTAAATGAATTACCTTCTAGTAAATGAATGCAGAGGCCGCAGGTCGGTTTATTGCATTTTGTCACTTTGGGTGTATCATTAGACTTAAAATTTGCTTTTGTAAGTAACCGCTTTAGATTATAGGGTTGCCTTTTGCTTTTTATTAGTTTATATTTTGTAAGAATTCTTCGCATTTTGTCATCCTCTTCTAAAATCGGGACATTGTCTCGTATAACATTGAACAATTCGGGATCCTTCGGGTTGTAGGTTGACACGTATGGAATAATTTTGTCTTCAGACTTTTCTTTCACTGTCCGAAGAACGGCTTTATCTAACGACATAGCTCTATTTATGCCGTGCTCAATTATTTGTAACGGATATTTCTGTTTGATTAAAAATGATTTTAATTCTTCCATACGTGTTTGAACCACATGTTCTTCTGAAATGATTGTTCTGAGTCGGCGTGCCAGATTGTATGGTATATTCATCTTAGTGTGCCGAGGGTGACAAGAATCAAATGACAGATACTGCTTGCTGTCGGTTTCTTTATAAAATATATCGGTTTCAATTTTACCACCTTGGTTCTTTACCAAAACATCTAAAAAGGCCTGCTGCACCCTGCTGTGCTGTAATGTAAAATTTAGATCCTTATGCAAGCTATTAAGGATTGCGTGTACTTGTTCTAAATCTTTGAAAGATTTTGTCCATGGTAAGAAACAATCGTCTAAAAACCTTTTCCAGTTTTGAATGAAATATGTTCCGATTTCCGAACCAAAAGTCGTTTCTATTTCTTTATACAACTTTTGTTCGAGATACCCTACAGTTAGAGTTGCATAAACGGGCGCGAATTTGGTCCCCATTGCGGTCCCTTTCACTTGCTTATAGTGCTTATCATTGAAAGAGAAGGTGTTGTTTTCTAATATTAACCTTACTCCGTCTAAGATAAATTCGTTGGAGAATCTACCGTTCAATGTTTCTGGATATTTCTCTAACCAAAAACGTACCGCTTCTATTCCTAAATCATGTGGAATGTTTGAATAAAGCGACTCAATGTCAAATGAGGCTAATATGGTATCGGTTGGAACTAAGTTTGGTAAATTATTAAGAAAATCCGTTGAATCTCGCAGGTTACTTTGTACATGCTTTGTGTATGGGCGTAAGATAATGTCTAGGAGATTACTTAATCTGTGGGTGAGACATGAAGGCCCAGCTACAATCGGCCGTAATTTTAAGTCCCCGACTTCTTTAACCTCAACATAGGATGAGTTTATTTGTTTGCACTTGTTAGTAATTTTTTGACTCTTATGTATCTTTGGAAGACCATAAAACTGACTTTCTTTTACCTCAAAATGTTCTAAATAGTTCATTTCTTTTTTAGTTAGTTTACGTTCATATTTCTTTAAAAATTTATTATATTTAAGTTTTGTCTCCCTAAGGGGATCTTTTGTTAAAATTTCATAGTACTCTTTGTCATTTAGAGTAGTTTCTACCATTTCGAGGTAATGCTCCCTGTCCATAATAACCGTTGCGCCGCCTTTGTCCGCCTCTTTAATAATAATGGTCTGATCATTTTGCAAAGATTTTATTGCGTTTGCTTCAGACTTGATAATGTTTGGTTTTGAAATGGCGTTAAGCTTAGTTTTTGGAAATTCCTCTACAGTAGAAATGAATTTGTCTACGGCATTATTTCTTTCAGGGGGTGGGGTAAAATCACTTTTGTTTCTTACCAAAGATATGTCTGTATCTTCTGTGCCATCAAAGTATTCGACCAGACGTACTTTTCTATTAAATTCTTTCACGTCTTCAGTCAGTTGTTCAGGGTTTCCTATAGGTGGGGTGGGTGTAAATTTTAGTCCTTTGTTTAATAGCGATATTTCAGCTGTATTTAATTGTCTCTTTGATAAATTAATTATTTTTACATCTTTTATTTCGTTATCATTTACTGCATGTTTGGAGGGCGACCGCGTCCTCGACCGCGACCTCGAGCTCGGCCGCGGCCTCGGCCCCTCCCCCGGCCCCGACCCCGGCCCTGAACTAAAAAATACTGCTGTCCTTCATTTGTTCCATCAACACCGCGTTGTGGGTAATTGGTTGGTGGATTGACAGCTCCTTGATGTACTAGAGGTGTTCGTTGTCCTCCGTTTTCGGCTTCAGTCCCTGTTTGTCGTGGGGAAGGTTGCCGGATTCGCTGCCTTGGAGCTCTCCGTGGTAAAGGTATCTGATTCATTTCGGTGCCTAGTACCTGCTGCCCCTGGCTGACTTCCGGCTGTTGTTGTTGTTGTTGTTGATTTGTTGATGGATTATATTGTGGGGTAGATACTGCGTCTGCATATGATCTGGCAGTCTGTGAGATTTCTCCGATTTTGATGAAGGGATTATTATTTGCATGATTGTTTCTAAATGATTTTTCATATTTGACGAACCATGCAGCGTTTTTGTCATTCCATCTTTTCTGTGAAATTTCCTTGTTCCTTTCGCAGTCTTCTTCCCATAATTTTAGCAAGAAGACACGTCTCTGTCCTGCAGCGATTTTACTGATTTCTTCTTTCATTTTATTGTCTATTGCTTTATATTTTTCCTCTTGATTTTCTCGACGTAATCTGATTATTTCAATTTCTGCTCTGAAGTTATCCAGGACTTGTTTTTCTCTTCTTTTTGTTAGATTTTCAGGCTCATTTGGTATTGATTTCATCTGAAGCCATTGAGGTAGAATAATCTCGTCTAAATTTGCCCATTCTTCATACTTTTTGGCGATGTTTTCATTGCGATATGCCTGCCAGTATGATAATCTTCGGGTTTTTAGATTTAAGTCCCATATTTTCGAAATCCTAGACTTGATTCTAAGAGCGTCTTCTTCGATCAATATATTTGTTTGTGAAGGTTCTTGTATTACCGTCGATTCTGATTGCGGCATATTGATCCTTTCTAAATATGTTTGGATCTGTTGTAATGTCTGACCTATTTGTTGGTCATGACCGTCTTGAGATGGAATCACGGTTTTGGAAACCGTTTGTTCTTTCATATCATGAAAACCATCTTTGATTTCATTCACTACGATGATAAGAGAAGAAAGTTTTCTACTTATCTCTTTCAGAATGTCCACCTGTTTTTCCTTCTGTGGGTTCTTTTCCTTAGTATTGTCTTCTATTCCTGGTAGCTGAATCGTTAGCGTAGAGCTGCTCGACGATTCTTCTGGTTTCTTTTGCGGCATCGGATGCTCTTGTATGGTAGTGTTCTCAGTCAAAACAAATGTCACACATACAAGGAAATATGTAGAAAATCAAAAAAGTCCGATATTGCCACACAATTCTTTATTATTCAGTAGACTTCTACCGCGGTTTCACTGTTTTAACAGATTTTCAAGAAGACATTAAATGGTAACGTAGCAACAATGCGTAACGACGTTACTTCCGGCGTTACTTCCGGAATCAATGACGTTACGTTAAAACTGATAAAAACCGGTATCATCGCACAGTCTGGTCAGTGAATACCCTGATGGCACGTGTCCCTATGTATATGTATGCAGGATCGTATCCCTTTTATGTTGCATGACTATATCATATAGCTACGATTAGTCTCGGTGATTCTAGCAGCACCTGTCTCCATCGGGTTTTGCGTAGTTCCGAAGGTATCGAGTTATCGAAGTTCGACTGTATAAGATACTATGGTCTCTCTCTCGCTCTCTACCTAGCGACAATTCGCATAGAGGACACTGTCTCGCCGTAATTTTAAGTTATTTGTCTTTACCTCCTATGTCATTGTATGACCTGAGAAGAAATAAAGTGTATGTTATGTTATGTTATGATAATATCTGATGCAAGTTCGGCTTTAGCCAGTTCAGTGTTTTCCACACACGAAGTAGTGTTGTGCGAGGGGATTTGTATCGCCTGTGATGCCTTGTAATTCTTACTTTGTCCAGATTCTCACGTGGGAAGGAATTTTCACTTTGTGCAACAAAGTAGAAATTCGTACTTTGCGCAGAGCAATTCCGGTATTGTACTGATTCCTACTTTGCACAGAACATACAAAAACGTACGGTGTGGCACGAGGAATATCCAAATCCAAGAAAGTAAAGTCTTCAATCTCAAAATCAAAATTCCCGTGTTTATCATACATTTTACATTAAATAAACCCTCGAAAAAAGGCACATGTAAACTTCAGCATAAGACAATTTGGCTTGGTTTAACTATAGCTCTGACATCTTAATCTATCGTATTATTAAAATATTTAATAAATCGTCTAAATATATTGAATTCGAGCTGAAAAGCTTAAATTACTTCAGGTTGCTTTTCTTCAGAATATGAACGTCATGAATTAAGTTTCTTCATTAACAAAACAAAAAGAAATCAACCACCGGTGTTGCACAATTTGTACCCCATTGAAATTCTTACAATCCGTCTGCACAACTCTGTACCATTTCTATTACATATATAAATATTGTCGAGTAGAAAGATATGGTGAGAACTTCACACCCTTTCTGACTTTACCATAAAGTGTAATTTCTACGCTCTTGGGATGTGGAGATTGCATTTTCTGTTGTTACATTCAAAGTAGAGGAATATGTTCTATAAAAGGGTTATCCTTTGGAAGCAAGGAATACACCATAGAAGTGAAAAATATGGAGTGTACAAGTTTTCTGGGCCAGACTAGCTAGTTTCGACCAATTAGGCCTCATCAGTGACCCTCAGATATTTTCAAAATTCCACAATGGAATCAATGATCCAAAAGGACAAGAAAATATAATCTACACTATGATGTAGGGCAGGGAGACGTTTTACCGCCGCCACACATTCCCACACACCAGCTGTAGTGAAGTTAAATATGTTCTATAAAAGGGTTATCCTTTTGCAAGCAAGGAATACACCACAGAAGTGAAAAATATGGAGTGTACAAGTTTTCTGGGCCAGACTAGCTAGTTTCGATGATGGCGAAGTTAGGAAAACTGCGTGCAGTGTTTTTGTGTTTCAATTAAAGCCCTCACATTAGTATTTTCGGTGCATGGTGGTGAAAGTAAGAAAGGTAATTTATGTAAATTTTTATTAGAGTATCAACGATAAAGTATGTAAGTAAATAAGAAGCATCACGAAAACACGCCTATATAAATTTGACCCCCTTGAACCCCACTTTTATATAGTAAAACTTGTGTTTAAGGGGGTATAGATATTTTTCTTATTTCTGCTTAAAACATTGATTGTGGGTACTCGATAGTCACGCCTCGTCGAGGCGGTTCTATCGAGTCCCCGCAATCTATGTTTTGAGCAGAAATAAGAAAAATATCACAATTTTCATCTTAAAACTTCTAATTTTTGGCCAAAAAATTGGCAATGTATTGTATAGGTGTGTTTTCGTAATGTGAAGGCAATGATTAGGAATCGATACAATTAACCCACAGCTCCCATCAGAGACAACAAATGAAAAGAAACACAAACATGTAACAACTAACCCTAATGGAAACATCAATAGAGGAAAGCAAAAGGACAGTTACTTTCCCACAAAATGGCCAATTGGCTATCCAAAACAAAATAATATAAGCGATACAAACACTCAAATAGAAACCATAACAAAACATAAAACGCGACAGAAGAACCGCCTTGGAACGGCCAGTGAAACAAATTCCACTTGGGGGTGGGGGGGGGGACTTAAATCGATTTTACGTGGCCACAATCTTCGCCTTTACTTCCGTCGCGATTTAGACAAATAATTTGTTCAATCCTCTTGAAGGCTTCCTAACTCAGCAGTGCAACATCTCAGTAAACACAAAAAAATCAAACAGCCACAGAGATGAAAAAGGTGAGGACTCGACAGCAAGAAACAACTGAAATGCCGGAGCAAAAGAAAACCAACAGTTAGACTCCGATGGGCCAACCAGAGTCAGAGCATCAGCCACCAACCAACATTACATTGAATTAGATCTCTCTAATTCTCAGTAAGCTTTTACGCTGGAACCGTTATAGAATCTGAGGTCTGACCCACCGTCCTCGAAAGTATGAACAACACCGGGTACAATTAGGTCTCCGAAGCGGATCATTTACATTGCTCGTATCCGCGTATTTATGATCTAATTTTACGAGCAGGGAAAGTAAAGGTTATTTTCCAACTTCATAAATGTTTATCAATGAAGAATCTCAATGTAAACTCTAGATTTTCTCTGTTCTATGTGTTTTGTTGCTTTAATATATTCTTTCGAATTTTATTATACACACCAATGCGTGCCAGCTGTCTTCGTCACAATTGGCCCCATACGTGATTCCCATTTAGACAGGAAAATTCGTCGTAATGCCACCATCAACTACCTGGATTGTTCCACTTACCATACTTGCATGGTCACTGAGAAGGTACATTATAGGATTTGCAACATCTTGTTCCTCGCAGATTCTCCCAAGAGGTGTGAGTGACTGAACTTTTCTTTCGGTTTCCGGATCCTTTTCAAAAATCTCCTTGACAAAATCTGTCCCTACCCATGTTGGACTTACTGAGTTAACTCGTATTTGATGAGGACCTAACTCAAGAGCGAACTGTTTCGTAACCATGTCCAGAGCAGCTTTGGATACAGCGTACTCACCGAGAAGTTTGATAGCCGTCATACCTGCAATACTTCAATAAAAACAAACACATTAGATTATCGTTGCTGTCTTGTACGGTATTCTGCGGAACCCGGGAAGGGACATGAATTTTTTTTAATATGTTGTGCGAACAAGCTATTAAGTTGTGCGAACAAGATATATCTTGTGAGGACAAGATAATATGTTGTGCGCACAAGATATTATTTTGTGCGGACAACATAATTTATCTTGTGCGGACAAGATATTATCTTGTGCGCACAAGATAATATCTTGTTCACACAACATATTATCTTGTTTGCACAACATAGATCTTGGGAAGTTGTGCAAACAAGATATTATCTTGTGCGGACAAGATATTACCTTGTTCACACAACATATTATCTTGTGCGGATAATATATTATCTTGTGCGCACAACTTATAAAATAAAAACAAATCATGTACCTTCTTGGGTTCCGTAGTATTCATTATGATTTGCATTTTGTGATATGGACAAAACAAGGGTGGACTAGTATGCTTGTCAAAAGCCTCGTTTGAGTGATTCGAATGGATACCGCAAATTTAGGATTTAATTAAATCCTGTTTTAGCTCACCTGTCACGTAGTGAGGAAGTGAGCTTTAGGGATCACTTTTCGTCCGTCGTGCGTGCGTGCGTCCGTAAACAATTTCTTCAAACAACAGCTCTACCTAAACCACTGATCGGATTTTGACCAAACTTCACAGGAATCATCCTTAGGTGGTCCCCTTTCAAAGTTATTCAAATGGTTCTGGTCCGTTGCACATCTAGGTCACAGGAGCCAAAAATAGATTTTTTTCACCGAAAACTTACAAAATCTTCTTCTCTGAAACCACAAGGCCCAGGTCTATGATATTTGGTATGAAGCTTCATCTAGTGGACCCCTACCAAGATTGTTCAAATTACAGTGCTGGGGCCAAAAATGCCCCCGCCCCAGGTCCCTTTGGTTTTACATGGGCTTATATAGAGAAAATCTTTAAAAATCGTCTTCTCTGAAACCGCAAGGCCCAGGTCTTTGATATTTGGTTTGAAGCTTCATCTAGTTGACCCCTACCAAGATTATTCAAATTATAGTGCTCGGGCCAAAAATGCCCCCGCCCCAGGTCCCTTTGGTTTTACATAAGATTATATAGGGAAAAACTTTAAAAATCTTCTTCTCTGAAACCGCAAGGCCCAGGTCTTTGATATTTGGTTTGAAGCTTCATCTAGTGGACCCCTACCAAGATTGTTCAAATCATAGTGATGGGGCCAAAACTGCCCCCGCCCCGGGGCCCTTTGGTTTTACATGGGCTTATATAGAGAAAACCTTTAAAAAAATTCTTCTCTGAAACCGCAAGGCCCAGGTCTTTGATATTTGGTATGAAGCTTCATCTAGTGGACCCCTACTAAGATTGTTCAAATTATAGTGCTGGGGCCAAAAATGCCCCCGCTTCGGGGCCCTTTGGTTTTATATAGGCTTATATGGGGAAAATGTTTAAAAATCTTCTTCTCCGAAACTTCAAGGCCCCGGTCTTTGATATTTTCTCGTGGACTCCTACCAAGATTGTTCAAATTATAGCCCAGAGGCCAAAATGCCCCCGCTCCGGGGCCCTTTGATTTTACATAGACTTATATAGGGAAAATCTTAAAAAATCTTCTTCTCTAAAACCACAAGGCCTAGGTCTTTTATATTTGTTATGAAGCTACATCTAGTGGACCTCTACCAAGATTATTCAAATCATAGCCCTGAGACCAAAAATGCCCCCGCCTCGGGCCCTTTGGTTTTACATAGACTTATATTAGGAAAATCTTAAAAACTCTTCTTCTGTGAAACCACAAGGCCTAGGTCTTTGATATTCGGTGTGACATTTCATCTAGTGGACCTCTATCAAGATTGTTCAAATTATAGCCCTTGGGTCAAAAATGCCCCCGCCCTGAGACCCTTTGGTTTTACATAGAGTTACAAAAGGGTAATCCTTTAAAATCTTCTTCTCTAAAACTGCAAGGCCCATGTCTTCGGTATTTGGTATGCAGCTTTATCTAGTGGACCTCTACCAAGATTGTTCAAATTATAGCCATCGGGCCACAAATGCCCCCGCCCCGGGGCCCTTTGGTCTTACATAGACTTATATAGAGATAATCCCCGGGCCATTTGGTTTTACATAGGCTTATGTAGGGAATATCTTTAAAAAAATTTCTTCTCTGAAACCACAAGGCCCAGGTCTTCTAGTGGACCTTTCCCAAGATAGTTCAAATTATAGCCTTTGTTGATATTTGGTATGAAGCTTCACCTTTTTTAGCTCACCTGTCACGTAATGACGAGGTGAGCTTTTGGGATCACGTTTTGTCCGTCGTCCGTCGTGCGTCCGTGCACGCGTAAACTTTTCTTGTGAACACCCAAGATGTCACAGTTTTGGGTCAATCATCATCAAACTTGGTTAGAATGATCATCATGACAATATCTCTATTAAGTTCGAATATGGGTCATGGCAGGTCAAAAAGTAGGTCAGTAGGTCAAATCAAAGAAAAACATTGTGAACACTCTAGAGGCCAAAGTTTTGGTCCGATCGTCATCAAACTTTCTCAGAATCATCATCTTGACAATATCTCGGTCAACTTCGAATATGGGTCATGTCGGGTCAAAACGTAGATCAGTAGGTCAAATCATAGAAAAACCTTGTGGACACTCTAGCGGCCACAGTTTTGGTCCGATCGTCATCAAACTTTCTCAGAATGATCGTCTTGACAATATCTGGGTCAAGTTCGAATATGGGTCATGTCGGGTCACAAAGTAGGTCAGTAGGTCAAATCATAGGAAAACCTTGTGAATACACTAGGGGCCACAGTTTTGGTCCGATAATCATCAAACTTGCTTAGAATGAAAATCTTGTCAATATCTTGGTCAAGTTAGAATATGGGTCATGTCGGGTCACAAAATAGGTCAGTAGATCAAATCAGAGAAAAACCTTGTGAACACACTAGAGGCCACAATTTACGTACGATCATCATCAAACTTGCCCAGAATGATCATCTTGACAATATTTCAGTCAAGGTCGAATATGGGTGTTGTCGGGACAAAAAATAGGTCAGTAGGTCAAATCATAGAAAAACATTCTGAACACACTAGAGGCCACAGGTTTGATCCAATCATCAATCTTGCTCAGAATGATTATCTTGACAATATCTTGGTCACGTTCGCATATGGGTCATGTCGGGTCACAAAGTAGGTCAGTAGGTCAAATCATAGAAAAACCTTGTGAATACACTAGAGGCCACAGTTTTGGTCCGATAATCATCAAACTTGCTTAGAATGAAAATCTTGCCAATATCTTGGTAAAGTTCGAATATGGGTCATGTCGGGTCAAAAACTAGGTCAGTAGATCAAATCAGAGAAAAACCTTGTGAACACACTAGAGGCCACAGTTTACGTCCGATCATCATCAAACTTGCCCAGAATGATCATCTTGACAATATCTCAGTCAAGGTCGAATATGGGTGTTGTCGGGACAAAAAATAGGTCAGTAGGTCAAATCATAGAAAACATTCTGAACACACTAGAGGCCACAGGTTTGATCCAATCATCAATCTTGCTCAGAATGATTATCTTGACAATATCTTGGTCACGTTCGCATATGGGTCAGGTCGGGTCATAAAGTAGGTCAGTAGGTCAAATCATAGAAAAACCTTGTGAATACGTTGGAGGCAACAGTTTTGGTCCAGTCATCAAATCATCATCAAACTTGCCCAGAATGATCATCTTGACAATGTCTCGGTCAACTTCGAATATGGGTCATGTTGGGCCAAAAAGTAGGTCAGTAGGTCAAATCAGAGGAAAACTTTGTGAACACACTAGAGGCTCACAGTTTTGGTCCGATCATCATCAAACTTGCTCAGAATGATAGTCTTGACAATATCTCGGCCAAGATCGAATATGGGTCATGTCGGGTCAAAAAGTAGGTCAGTAGGTCAAATCATAGAAATATCTTCTAAATACACTAGAGGCCTCAGGTTAGATCCGATCATCATCAAACTTGCCCAGAATGATCAGTTTGATATTATTTCGCTCAAGTTTGAATACGGGTCATGTCGGGTCAAAAAGTAGGTCGGTAGGTCAATTCATAGAAAAACCTTGTGAACACACTAGAGGCCAAGGTTTTGGTCCGATCATCATCAAGACTTGCCAAGAATGATCATCTTGACAATATCTCAGTCAAATTCGAATATGGGTCATGTCGGGTCAAAAAGTAGGTCAGTAGGTCAAACCATAGAAAAACCCTCTGAACACACCAGAGACCACAGTTTTGGTCGGATCATCATCAAACTTGCTCAAAATGATCATTTGACAATATTTCGATTAATTTCGAATATGGGTCATGTCGTGTCAATAAGTAGGTCAGTAGGTCAGATTGTTGAAAAACCTTGTGAACACATTAGAGGCCCCAGTTTTGGTCCGATCATCAAACTTGCTCAGAATGATCATCTTGACAATATTTTGGTCAAGTTCGAATATGGGTCATGTCGGGTCAAAAATAGGTCAGTAGATCGAATCAGAGAAACCTTGTGAACACACTAGAGGCCACAATTTACGTACGATCATCATCAAACTTGCCAAGAAAGATCATCTTGACAATATCTCAGTGAAGGTCGAATATGGGTGTTGTCGGGACAAAAAGTGGGTCAGTAGGACAAATCATAGAAAAACATTCTGAACACACTAGAGACCACAGGTTTGATCCAATCATCACCAATCTTGCTCAGAATGATTATCTTGATAATATTTTGGTCACGTTCGCATATGGGTCATGTCGGGTCACAATATAGGTCAGTAGGTCAAATCATAGAAAAACCTTGTGAATACACTGGAGGCCACAGTTTTGGTCCAATCATCATCAAACTTGCCCAGAATGATTATCTTGACAATGTCTCGGTCAACTTCGAATATGGGTCATTTTGGGCCAAAAAGTAGGTCAGTAGGTTAAATCAGAGGAAAACCTTGTGAACACACTAGAGGCCACAGTTTTGGTCCAGTCATCATCAAACTTGCTCAGAATGATAGTCTTGACAATATCTCGGCCAAGTTCGAATATGGGTCATGTCGGGTCTAAAAGTAGGTCAGTAGGTCAAATCATAGAAAAATCTTCTAAACACACTAGAGGCCACAGGTTAGATCCGATCATCATCAAACTTGGCCAGAAAGATCAGTTTGATAATATCTCGTTCCAGTTGGAATACAGGTCATGTCGGGTCAAAAAGTAGGTCAGTAGGTCAATTCATAGAAAAACCTTGTGAACACACTAGATGCCACAGTTTTGGTCCGATCATCATCAAGACTTGCCAAGAATGATCATCTTGATATTATCTCAGTCAAATTCGATTATGGGTCATGTCGGGTCAAAAAGTAGGTCAATAGGTCAAATCATAGAAAAACCCTCTGAACACACTAGAGGCCACAGTTTTGGTCCGATCATCGTCAAACTTGCTTAAAATGATCATTTGACAATATCTCGGTTAATTTCGAATATGGGTCATGTCTGGTCAATAAGTAGGCCAGTAGGTCAGAATGTGAAAAACCTTGTGAACACATTAGAGGCCCCAGTTTTGGTCCGATCATCAAACTTGCTCAGAATGATCATCTTGACAATATCTGTGTTAAGTTTGAATATGTGTCATGTCGGGTCAAAAAGTAGGTCAGCAGGTCAAATCATAGAAAAACGTTTAAACACTCTAAGAGGCCACAGTTTTAGTCAAATCATCATTAAACTTGCTCAGAATGATCATCTGGACAATATCTCAGTTAAGTTCGAATATCAAAAAGTAGATCAATAGGTTATTTTGTCATAACTTTTGAACTGTTTGAGATAGAGCCTTCATATTGCGTATGTATGTTCCTTGTGACAAGGGCTTCCGACTCATGTAAAGATTTGTCCTGCGACCTACTTTATCGTAATTTTTGAACCATATGAGATAGAGCCTTCATATTTTGGCATGTATGTTCCTTGTGAGAAGGTTTTCTCAACCATTCAAAACTTTTGACCCATGACCTTGCTCTTTGACCTACTTTGTCATAATTTTTTAAGCATTTGAGATACAGCCTTCATATTTGGCATGTAGATTCCTTGCGACAATGTTGCTTGGATGACCCTCTACCAAAAAGGCTAAAATGATCCCGCTCCGATGAACAAAATAGCCACCGGAGCTAAAATAGAAAAAGATTGTAAATTTGATTCAAACGTGAACTTCTCCTACACCCTAAGGCCAATTTAACTCAAACTTAACAGGAATGTTGCCTAGGTTACTCCCTACCAAATAAGCTAAAATCACTGTGCTGATGAACAAGATAGCCACCAGAGCTAAAAATAGAATGTACTCGAGACAGTGACACACAGGTGAGCGAACCAGGGCCCTCTGGGCCCTCTTGTTATGTAATGCAGTTATTTTTATTTTCTTTATAATATTGTTTTGTTTTGCTTTACTTATTCTTGGTAGCCTGTGCTTTGTGATTGTGGCACTTTCTAATCAACTTCATTGTTATTTCGTTTGAGTATATGGGTTCAGAATGACAGAATACTTTACCTGGATACATTAACGATAGATCCGTGTATACCAGCTTCTATCATTTTCTTTGCCATGACCTGTATTATATTGATTGGAGCCATCACGTTAACTCTTAAACATTCTTCAATCTTTTCCTTTCCAACTGTAAGTGCCTCGACATACGATTCCAAGCAAGCAGCGTTGTTAACAACACCATCAACAGCATCGATCTTATCAAGAGTTTTTCTTGTAGTTTCCCAGTCATTTAGATCCACTAAAATCGGATGAATACTGTTGAATTCTTTTGCTAGTGATTCAATATTCTCCTTTGTCCTACCGAGCGCATAGACTTTGCCCCCCCATTCACTAGTGATTTCGACAATTCACGACCGATACCTCGCCCTGCACCCGTTACAAGAAATTTCTTCCCACTGAAGTCAAACGGCATCTCGGTGGACGTTACCTGTTTGAATAATGAATAATAAATCATAAAAACTGGTTGTATATTCACAGTTGAATACTCGAATGTGTCTGTAGGAGCAAATTTTCTTCATCCGTGAACACTAGACTGTTTTAAGCCCAAGCATAGCCCGGTTGTCATGCAGTTTTATCATACCAGGTTAATTTTGAACTGTCGCCCTAAAGATGCGTCTGCCTAACCTCAGGCTAATGCTATATATTATTATATACTCAGAAAATGTCCCGTTAACTTTGTATAGAAGTTACAGGTCAATATTTTTCCATATTGCCCGTAGTCAAGTTCATATTGCCCGTAGATAAGCAGTCTCGCCGCACGGGGGCTATGCCCCACACCTCCATTTCATAAAAGGCCCAATATCTCAGAAACTGTTCAGATCCCCACCCCTAAAACAGATAAATTATTGTTCCTTATGAAAAGACGCATTCAGTGATAACCTAAGGGTCTCCCGGGGCGCACGGTGGCTATGTCCCACCGTCCACTACATAAAAGGTGATTTATTATATACCCAGAAAATGTCCCGTTTACTTTCTACAGAAGTTACCGGTCAATATTTTTCCATATTATCCGTAGTCAAGTTCATATTGCCCGTAGATAAGCAGTCACGTTCACAATAGAACTACTTTCAAATTTGTCCACTTCGATACTAAAAACCGGCCCCGATAGCTCAGTTGGTAGAGTGTCCTCTCCGGGGAACGGGAGGTCTCGGGTTCGATCCCGGGCCGCGACATACCAAAGTCGTTTAAAATGGTACTAGCTGCTCCTCGCTTGGCACTCAGATTTACGGGGTAGAGCTAGGACTGGTCGATCCAGTGTCAGGATAATGTGACTGGGTGTGGTATCATGTAATGTGTCTGGGACATGATACTTCAGTGAGGCAGCACTATAAACATGAGCATTGAGCTCCCTGTCGCAACCAGACACCGTCGTGATATGACTGAAAAATTGTTGAAAGCGACGTTAAACCCGAATTCACACACACGCTCGATACTAAAAATCGGCAACCATGTTGCCGTGCGCATCGACTGAAATAACCTAAAACAAAATGAATATAGGCTGTGACAGGGTGCATAAAGCGCATTTTATGCTGTCAAATATGACCTACCTGCAATCTGTTTAGATTTTCAACACTTTCTTCTAAGAAATCTGAAGTATTTTGAAAGAAATATAACAGAAGCTTCGGAAAAAATGGCGTCCTGTGTTGGGAAGCGTCAATGTTTTTAATGACGTCACATCAACCAACGTTAACGTCGACTTTACTTTGGCGCCGTTGGGCGTGGTTTTTCAACGTGTGGGGAGACACTTAACGACCTTCATTATTTTCCATTTCAAACCACTTAAAGATATATAATCTGATTTTACGTTCATTTTTCTATACCAGGCAATCCTAGTAGTAGACAGTTGAATTTTTGGGTATATAATAAAAAGGTTATTGACTTTATATTGTGAAATATTCGGCACTCGTTCATATGGCGAAGACGCACTCGCAAGCTCGTGCGTCCTTCGCCATATGAACTCGTGCCGAATATTTCACAATATAAAGTCAATAACCTATAATATCTCAGAAACCATTCAGAGAACTACTTTTAAATCTATGCATTTGCAAGACGAAACATTGGCAGCCATCTTGTCGTGCGTATCTGCTGAATGAACGTAAAACAAAACGAATATAGGTTCTGACACAGTGCATAAAGCGCATTTTATGATGTCAAATATGACCTACCTGCAACCTGTTTAGATTGTCAATATGTTTTACTAAGAAATCAGGTGTATTTTGAAAGAAATATAACCTACGCTTCGGAAAAAAATGGCGTCCTGCTTTGGGAAAAGCCAATGTTTTTAATGACGTAATATCAACCAACGTTAACGTCGTCTTCACTTTGGCGCCGTTGGGCGTGGCTTTTCAACGTGTAGGGAGACACTTAACGACCTTTGTTGTTTTCCATTTCAAACCACATAAGTGTGTTTGTTTGTTTGTTTGTTTGATTTGAGGTTTAACGTCCCCGTCAACACTGTAAAGGTCATTTTGGAGACTTTGCTTCCAATTTTGTGGGACTTTTACCCGACATTGAGATGAAATGACATCTCAAGCCCTGTCGCCCAATGAAACCAATAGGGTTTATTAGCATGGACGGTCCGCCTCGGACCGCGGTTCCTGGACAGGCTTAGATCCTTTAAGCGGTTTACCAGTACTAGTGTGCGGGCCGGATTCAGCTCTGCGTGGAAGCATCATGCAGCACATATATTTCTTCAAGCCCCTATGGGCGGGGGCTTAAACCACATAAGTTATATAATATGATTTTACGTTCAGATTTCTACACGAGGCAATGCTGAATTCTAGTAGACAGTTCAAGTTTTGGGTATATAATAAAAAGATTATTGCCTTTATATTGTGAAATATTCGGCACTTGTTCATATGGCGGAGACGCACTCGCAAGCTCGTGCGTCCTTCGCCATATAAACTCGTGCCGAATATTTCACAATATAAATTCAATAACCTATAATACTCGTACCGTATTTTCCTAATGTTTCCCGACAGACAGGTCTCAGCAAACAGCGTAAACCCAGATGAGTCGCGTTTCATCAGGATCCGCACTGTAGCCATTCATCTGTCTATTTCACACAACGTCAGATAGTAAACTGGACTTATTCAATATTAACCCTTATCTTGCTGTTCACGACAACCCCTATCTTTGCAAACAGTGTAGATCCAGATCAGATGGCTTCTGAAGAAGCCATCTGATCAGGATCTACACTGTTTGACATTCAGTTTATGAATTTGTAGCAATAAATTACATCAAGTAATTTGATTGGTTGATAGACAGAATGGGTGTGGCTTAAATGAATATTCAGCAAGAGAAGGGTTAAGAACAAGTATGGTAAGGATATGAGCTTTCCGAGTATTATGGGTGAATAATGTACAAGATGGCGAAGGAAGAGTAACTGTTCAGCACAAGCTTATACATACTGTAGGAATACGTTTGGGTTAGTGAGGTCCATTTTGTCTGATGTCTTTTCAATAAGCAAACTTTGACTGCCGGCAAGACGGGTTGAACTTAGAGTTCTGTTTAAGCTAGTGCTAGAGGGCATGGCCGGTTTTGCACATTTCAGTGTTGGTCATCAACAGATTCTATTTTCGTTTACTTGGTGTATTTTTTGCTTCCAAAGGATCTAACTATGCAGAACTTATTTAGCTCTACACTTCAGCTGGTGTTGTGCCGTGTTGCGGCCGTAAAATGTCTCCGTCTACATCATTATAGTGCAGATTATATTTTCTGGTCCTTTGGGGTCATTGAGTGCATTTAAAATCGTTTTAAAAATAGAGTTCTGCTTAAGCCAGAGCCGGACGGCATGGACAGTGTTGCACATTTCAGTACTTTTCATGAATAGACTCTATAAAACCGAGTCTGATATTTTCGTTTACTTTAGAGTTCTGCTTTAGCCGGTGCTAGAGGGCGTGGCCGGTGTTGCACATTTCAGTGTTGGTCATGAACAGTCTCTATAAAACTGAATCTGCTATTTTCGTTTACTTGATGTATTCTTTGCTTCCAAAGGATCTAACTATACAGAACTTATCTTTACTGCAGCTGGTGTCGTGCCGTGTGGCGGCCGAAAAAGTCTCCCTGTACATCATTATAGTGCAGATTATATTTTCTGGTCCTTTGGGATCATTGAGTGCATTTAGAATCGTTTTGAAAATAGAGTTCTGCTTAAGGCGGTGCTAGAGGGCCTGGCCGGTACGTGTTGCACATTTCAGTACTCGTCATGAACAGACTGAATAAAACCGAGTCTGCTATTTTCGTTTATTCGGTGTATTATTTGCTTCCAAAGGATCTAACTACATGTATTCAGAACTTATTTCTAGAATTCTGACACTAGACCAAGGTGTGACTAGGCTGAATATTTCTTGTTGCATGTTTTTTAGCATAATCACAACCCCAACCCCAAAACAAACTGCCTGACGAGAATTGTGATCCAGGATGAAACATAGATCTTTCGCTTTGAGCAAACGATATAAAATATTAATTTTACATGTGTTATTGACGGGGAACGTATAAATAAGCGTTGAATTAACCAATACTACACGAACAAACGCTGTAGAAATGGGGAACCATAAGTTGTCGCCAAATTTTGATCTTATTTAGACAGAACAATTCATATATTCTAAAATATAATACGTACACGAGTAAATCCACTTTTCATAAACCTATAAAGATATCATTTAAAAATAGCAAAATATTGACCTACTTTTTGCACTTCCCGAGCTCAAAAGGTTCACTTCAGCAACTATCATTAAGCGGACTTTAACTTTAACCATGCATTCTCAGCATACTACAAATAGTTGAGCAACCCCCACCCATCGGGGCTTGAAGAAATAGATGGGCTACATGATACTTCAACGCAGAGCTGAAACCGACCGCACACGAGTTACTGGTAAACCACTTAGAGGATCTAAGTCTGCCCGGGCAAAGTGGTGCGAGCCGAACCGTACATGCTAAAAAGCCATATTGGTTTCATTGGGCGACAGGGCTTGAGATGTCATTCCACCTCAATGTCGGGTAAAAGTCCCATAAAATTGGAAAATGACCTATACAGCGTTGACGGGGACGTTAAACCTAAAATCAATCAAACAAATAAACAAATTGTTGAAAGGTTTCTTAATTTTCTGAATTTTCCCAGATAAAAGAACAAATTATTTGTCTAAATCGTGACGGAAGAAAGGGCGAGGACTGCGGTCGCGTAAAATCGATTAAAGTAAGCCCCAGTGGTATTAGTTTCGCTGACCGTTCCAATGCGGTTCTTCTGTCGCGGTTTATTTTTGTTATGTTTTGTCTTTGAGTGTGTGTATCGCTTATATTTTTTGTTTTGGATAGCCAATTTGCCATTTTGTGGGAAAGTAACTGTACTTTTGGCTTTCCGCCAATGATGTTTCTGTTAAGGTCTGGTTTTCCCATGTTTGTGTTTCTTTCCCTTTGGTGTCTTTGGTGGGAGCTGTGGGTTAATTGTATCGATTCCTGTCATTGCTTTCACTTCCATTTTGACATCTAAGGCTAATTGTCTAACGGAGACAAATTGCATTAGATGTCAAATCCTTTTTTCGAGGAAATATGAGAAAAATATAACAAATGCCGACCACTGAAAAACAACAAAAACGTTAATACGGCCATATCTACGGGAAGAAGCTTCGGAAGTCTTAATACAGTAAAATTCCTATATTAAGACCGCCTTTGGGACTTTCAAAAGTGGTGGTCTTTAAGACCACTTTTGAACAGTCCCGAAGATGGTTCCTGATCAGAGGACATTGTAGGCTGAACAGTCCCAAAGATGGTTCCTGATCAGAGGACATTGTAGGCTGAAAACACAAAGAAAAATTAAGTGTACCCTTCAAAATAAGCTTTTATAGCAGGATTAGTCTTAATTTTAGATGGTCTTAATAGCGGAATTTCACTGTATTTGCGTGGCCTAGGTCATTACGATAACACACCCGTGCGACATAGTGCAATTTTTCAAACCTCAAAAAATGACTGTTTGTCTGATGAAAATGTGTAATATTTTTCTTATTAATACTCCAAACATAGGTTGTGGATGCTCGTTAGAACCACCACATTGAGGCGGTTCTAACTAGTACCCACAACCCATTTTTTGGAACAGAATTAAGAAAAATGATGTATACATCCGTTAACCCCATTTTTCTGTATATAAGGTGGGGTTTAGGGGTGCTCATTTAACAGACTTGTTCACGTGATGTGATGTTAATAATCTAATCAGAACAATACACGCTACGACTAACATTCTAGTGCTCGTTCTCATTTATAGCATCATCACACTCGAAATGGCGATAACAGAATGTTTCATAAAAAACACATCTTGTAACAGACTTTAGACAGATTCAAATGGTTCATCAATCAAATAGGAACACAAATCAATTGGAGTGTTTGAGTTTTACGCCCCACCAACAGCTTAGGTCATACGGAGACGGGACCTCGGTTTAAAGACTCATCCGAAGGTCTGGAGAAGCCCGGGATCGATCCTGCGATCCCTGGTTTACAAGGCGAGTAGCGTAACCACTACAGCACGGAGGCTTCTATAACACAAATCATGTAATTTGATAGGAATAAGACATTACCTATCATTTTCAGTGCCATGACCTGAATTATATTGATAGGAGCTATCAGATTCACTCCAAATCATATTTTAATTTTCTTTTCAATTTCAAGCGCCAAAACACATGGCGCCACACTTACAGCGTTATTCACAGGAATTAAGGACAACTCGGCCTAAAGACAAGTCGGCCCAGGACAAATCGACCAATAAAAAAAGTCGACCACAGACAACTCGGCTCAAGTCGTCCCAATTTTCTTAGACAACTCGGCCCAAATCACCCTAACTTTGGAAGACCTCCTAACCCATAGTAGTTAGACACATCAACTATCAATAAATGTACATTAACCCATATATGACAATGGAATCTTCCATCATATAAATTTGGAGTTGTCCATTTTCAATTATAGGGGTGTCAGATTTGTTTTGTTTAATGTAAGTTGTACAAAAATGTATGTTCTTTGAGCAAACAGTGTAGACCCAGATCAGACGCCGCGTTATGCGGCGTCTGATCTGGGTCTACATTGTTTGCCAACGTCCCAAAAAAGGGCCACTAGGCATATATGGGTTAAAGTAATTTGAATGAAATTTAGGCTCAGTTGGCCCATTGGCTTCAGAGGAGGTGTCGTTTGAAAGTGTTAACGCCAGACGTCAGACGACATACGACAGACGACGACGACGGACAACTGCCAAACCTATAGGCCCCGTCCGAGCCTTCGGCTCTGCATGGTGAGCTAAAACACAAAACCTGTTGAAGCGAATATGGTGAATATTTTCAGAAGATCTCAGCCTCTTAGAGCATATGGTTTTTGAGGAGACCATTTTTTAAGTATTTTTTTGGCATTTTGGTTTCCATGGCAACCAATAAAAATGATCAGAAGGCCTGAAATCATATGGCAGATAGAAGATTGCATAACATTTGTATAAAAGTTTTGTAAAAACATCTGCAAAGGCTTGGCAGTTAATGCCATTTTTCAATTTCCCCCATTATAAGTCAATGGAAACTCTACGTTGCCATAGCAACCAAACTAAAGAGTCAAATTATATGAATATATAAACACACAAAACACAAAACCTTTTCAATTTCCCCCATTTTAAGTCATAGGAAACTCTACGTTGCCATAGCAACCAAACTAAAGAGTCAAATCATATGAATATATAAACACACAAAACACAAAACCTTTTGTGGAAATATGGTGAATATTTTCGTAAAGTCTCAGCCTCATAGAACATATGGTTTCTGATGAGATGATTTTATGCCCCCCCCCCCACCCCCCCCCCCCCCGAGAATCTTTGATTAAATTTTTTTTTCGCATTTTGGTTTCAATGGCAACATTTGAAAATGAGCAGTATGCTTAAAAACATATGGCAGTTAGCAGGGGTGGGGGGTGGGGGGTGGGGGGGGGGGGAATATAGTATTTGCCCTGTCTGTCCGTCACAAAAACTTTAACATTGATCATAACTTCAAAAGTATTTGACCTAGCCCCATGAAACTTCACACACGTATTCACCATCACAAGGGCTACATTCTGACCATGGGCCATAACTCTGTTGTCATTTTGGCTGGATTATCTCAGAAACTGGCTCCCACGGGGGGGGGGGGGGGGGGGGGGGGGCATTGGTCACCTATAGTGACAGCTCTGTTTTAAATATTTTTTTATTTTTTTTCGCATTTTGGTTTCCATGGCAACCATTGAAAATGAGCAGTATGCTTAAAAACATATGGCATATAGCAGGGGGAAGGCATATATTATTTGCACTGTCTGTCTGTTTGTTTGTTTGTCTGTCTGTCCGTCACAAAAACTTTAACATTGATCAAAACTTCAAAAGTATTTGATCTAGCCCCATTAAACTTCACTCACTTATTCACCATCACAAGGGCTACATTCTGACCATGGGCCATTACTCTGTTTTCATTTTTGGCTGAATTATCTCAAAAACTGGCTCCCACGGTGTGTGTGTGTGTGTGTGGGGGGGGGGGGGGCATTGATCACCTACAGTAAGAGCTCTGTTTTAAATATTTTTTTTTCTTTTTTTTTCGCATTTTTGGTTTCCAGGGCAACCATTGAGAATGAGCAGTATGCTTAAAAACATATGGCAGATTGCTTAAATAACACTGCTATGAAAGTTTTGTCAAAATATCTACAAAGCTTAGCAGTTAATGCCATTTTCTATTTTCCCCATTATATGTCTATGGAAACTCTAAGTTGCCATAGCAACCAAACTAATGAGCCGATTTCATTAAAAACACAAACTTTCAATATCCAAGCCCAAGGACGCTACAGATGAAATTTGGGCTTAATCGGCCCAATGGCTTCAGATGAGAAGTCGTTCGAAATTTTTAACGTCAGACGACGACGAAAACGACGACGACAAGGACGACGGACAACTGCCTATCCTATAAGCTCCCCCGGAGCCTTCGGCTCTGGTGAGCTAAACATGTATATATTTTCCAGTTGAGTTAAATACCATTGTTATTTATTTCTCATGAATGTTAATCATGAGGAATAAAAAAATGGTATTTAACTCAAATGGAAAATCCCACATCAATAACTTTAAATTTCAAGATAAAATATTAGAAACTCTCAAATCTTTCTGTTACCTTGGAATAACTATAAGCTATAGAGGTGTAGTCGGGGATTTGAAATTCGTAGCACCCGTATTTAAGGAGTTTAATGCACCTTACTTTCTCACACTTAACCATGATAAGAATTTATTTAGAGGTCTCTCAGCATCTTAAAAATGGTGTTAGAAAATCCAAAAAGTGGGGAAAAGTACATAAAAAGGGGAGATAAATGTTCCTACTCTCTTTTCTCATTTAAGCATCCAAACAATTCCAAACGACATCTCCTCTGAAACTACAAGACCAATTGGAACCAAATTATATGTGAAGCCGCCACAGGATGCAAGAACAAACATATATACTGAATGTGTGGGTCACGTGACCTAAATGTCCACCATGCCCATATATGGTAAAAACCTTTGAAAATCGCCTTCTCAAGAACCAATCGACCGATGACCTTAAAACTTGGTATACAATATTGGGGACCCAGGCCCTATCAAATGTGTTCAAATGATGATATTTCGTTGACCTTGACCTTTCTTACTTCAAGGTCACATTCGGTCACTTAGGATTTTGTATGGAAAAGACAGGATTTTCTGGTTCTGTTGCAGCTTATGACATCAAGGTTGATATTTGCAATCAGCTTAATGATCCTGGGGCCATAAGATTATTTTTTTTTTTTTTTAATTTTTCTAAAACTACTGGGCTAAATGGTACCAAATTACATATACTGCATCAGTGGGGTCGAGAAATCAAAGTTTGTTAGAGTGATCTGTGTGATCGTCACACCAATATATGACCAAAAATGATTTTAAATTCTGCATCGCAAGAAATACAAGACTAGGTATGCAGCGTTTCGGACTCTAGCCCTGCTACGATTGTTCAAAGCTGACCATAATGTATGCGACAACAACAAAAAGCAATGGTTGATTTCAAAATAATTTGGCAGCAATGGTTCTGGGATTGGACTCTAGTAAACCATCATAGTCTGTTAAAATAAATGGCCACCAAGCGGGCGACGGGTGTATGGGTTGCGATTTATGCCCACTTGAGCTCTGGTGAGCGTAGTTTTCCATGGGCCGCTTGTTTATAATTTTGTATTCAGGACATTTATTAAAAGTCGCGTAAGCTTGATGGCAAGCGTAAACCATATTTAATTGGCGTTTTCATGCTACAGCAGCCACAGTGCGTCTGTTGATAAGCTAAATTTTCAAGCCTTCATAAACAATTAATTGATGACCAGTGGTAGTTTGGTATGAAGTTACCATGACAGCAAAACCTCTGAAAGACGCCAATGTTCAGTGAAGATAACAGCGCGGTTCTATTTCAGTCTTTTTTTCAAAGAGTTTGCATATTTTTGTCAAGTATTTCATAATCGAAGGAAAGACTATTTTAATGAGTTTACGCCTCTGAACAATCCAGACTTCTTTTGACTGAAGGTCTGCAAAATTTTACTGCAAACAAAAAGAAACATTATAAAGTATTTGGTGGAATCACTTTACATAAATGTTTTTTGGTTTTTACTTTTAATTTGCTGAAGAAAAAGATACTCTTCTAAATTTAAATATCAGCATCTAAACTTGATATACTCCAGCTTATTTGCTGATTGAATGACTCTGGTTTTGGTCGATCTTCTGGCAAACATGCGCAAATTGAGGCCACCAAGTTACATGAAGATGCAGAAAAGGTCGATCGAGAGTCTGTGTTGAACCCGATGTTCCCAGCCTTCTTGACAAAGGTGTAGAGAAGAAGTTTGATTTACGTAGGAATCATAACATTTATTATGCAAAACACCGACCCTGCTCACTGCTCAATATATCTGACATATCAGGCTGCACCCTCAAGTAAATTAACCCGCCCGCATAGTTCCTTTCATATGTACGAAAGCATTTCCGCCAGAACGCCTGAGGTGTCTGGTGCTCTGTCTCTAATAGGGCTAACGGGAGCCTAACTGTTTGGATTCCTTTGCTGCAGCATTCTAGATATTTCATGCTGTCGAGTGCCCATCGTTGTTTCATCTCTCTATTCTTTTGATTTTCTGTTCTCGGAGATGTTGCACTGATGGGCTAGAACTCCATCGGTTTTAACCAAGACATGCAAGGGCGAGTATTGTGGCCACCTAAAATCAATTTAAGTGTCCACCCCACCCCAGTAAAACTTCTTATTGATCCCGTTCTAAGGCGGTCTTTTTGTGTTTTATTATTTTCGTAGTTAGTCCTTAAGATGTATGTATTGTCAATGCCTTTTCATTTTGGATATCCGTTTGGCCATGTGGGAGATAATTGTCCTTCCGGCTTTCCATTCGTGACGTTTTCATTTTGGTGTTTTGAATGAGAGGTGCGTGATATTTTATATAGATTCCTGATCATTGCCTACACTCTGTTTTTCAAACGTGATAACTCATGATGGCTTGTCATTGAAGGCCGTTTTGGCTAATCTGTATGGGACAATTGGGATGGTTGGGTGAGGCAAAGGCGACGTGTACCTTGCGTCAATAGGCCGTCCAACTGATATTGGCTTACAGCTGGACAAGAACTGCTATTCTTGCAGCAGGTAAGGATAGAATGGGGAATACTGTTATTTGTTCTGTTTCTGTTTTTTTCCCTTTCTCCTCTGTCCCTAACTTTCATCTCTCAACTATATCTTCTATCGCCTTGCTCCTTTACTTTGGGGAGAGGACACAAAATGACCAATAAGGGTTGACGTGTCTTTAAACCCAAAACAATCAATATATGGGACAAATATCAGTAAAAGGAAGTAGAAAAAAGGAGATGAAGACCAAATTAATCAGTGTGTGACAAAAGACACAGAACAATTAAGAGCTAATGGTGAATAGAGGGACAAAGCTATCGAAATGGTAGAAAGTAAGTGCAGGTGACATCTTAAGATGTATGTTTATAGGTTATACCACAACTCTGGGAAAAGGGAGGATAGAAGAATGTCTAAGGGTTGACTTTACGTTACATTAAAGCTCGGGTACTATTTATTTTTAGTCGTGCGACTTAACAGAAAATTAGGTACCCACTAAGATTTCAATAGAGACCTTGTAGTGGCCATTAACATTTACGTGATTAAAATATAACAATGTCGATGTTACTTGGGGAGCCTTTAGCACAAACCGGAAACGTTGGATAATGATTTTTTGAAATATACAATGTTTGATTCAGTCACCAGTTTAGAGAATCACTTGATATTTCACCCGCGGTGATGTATATTCCCCTAAATATAAACCGGTAGAAACTGGTCATCACTAACTTTTCAAAAATAAATCTATTGGTCCCTGTTATGATACATCTATGACCAGTCAGTAAAATAATTTATTTAATGTTTGTTTTAATATGGATTTTTATCACGATCTGTGACACAACAGGAAAAAGCAGTAAAAGGGTCCATAGGAATCGGAGTCCATTGTTCAAGCTCGGATTGAGACAGAGCCATCAAGTTTCACATGCAAGTGCAAAAATAACCGTCCTGCATACTGATGAAAAAGAAAGTATTTCAAAAAGGATTAAAAATCATTTAGCGAGAAAATAGTGTAAAATTTACTTAATTTGTCGGGTCAAATTTCAATGGTCAACATTTATGGTAACACCGGATGTAGTTACGTCATATTATGAATTTTGGTGTCTTCGAGTATTGGTAAATATTTTGGCTGGTACAATAAATCCAAATTCATTTGTAAGCGCAAGCTACACATAACTAAACTTAATCCAACTACACCATTCCAATGGGGGTGGGTGTAAACTCATAGAATTTTCAACCCCTTTTCCCCACCAGATTTGCTAAATAATCACATGTCACATAGGTTAGGCTTCTATCTCAATGAAACGGCACAAATAAAGCGTGAGAATTTTGGGTGCATTAAATTTTCCGAAATCTGGCCTCAAATCCCGGACTAGTGATATTAATGCATCAGTTTCAATTTTGATGGAAAAAGGAAGAAAACAATTCTTTAAAATCAAACAGTGTGTTGGTTTTGACAATCCCTGGTTACTGTTATAAAACTTTTCGACTCACTAGTATCCCCAATTATCTTATATTGTAGTGAAATTTGGGGTGTCACTACAACTTTCAAAGACTCCGATCTTTTTGAATATCTTCACTTGAAAATAAAGGAAATCCTCGGTGTACATTGCAAAGCACCTAATGCTGCATGTAGGTTGAACTAAACAGGCTGCCGTTGAAAGCCAGGATTCATATATCAGTCTTAAAGTTCTTAGAGCATATTCTTTGCTCTCATAATATACTTCATCACGAAAACACGCCTCTATAATTTTGACCCCCTTGAACCCCTCTTTTATATAGTAAAACTGGGGTTTACAGGGGTAATCATTTTTCTTATTTCTGCTCTAAAACATATATTATGGGTAAGAGGCGGTTCTAACGAGTACTCACAATCTATGTTTTGAGCAGAAATAAGAAAAATATCGCAAGTTTTCATCAGAAAATTTTCATTTTTTTCACCAGTAAAATTTACACTGTATTTGTATAGGCGCGTTTTCGTAATGTGAACAAAATTTATTTTGATACTGAAAATACAAATACATGGATCCAAAACATTAAAAATATAATCAATCGGCTAGAATTTTCTCATGTCTTATTAGATCCTATCTCACAAACACATGCTTTTCTGAATGATATGCAGACTAGTATTAACCCTTGTTCTGCTGAGCCCGGATATGCCTTTTCTTTGAAACAATGTAGATCCAGATCAGATGGCTTCTGAAGAAGCCATCTGATCAGGATCTTCATTGTTTGCCATCCAGTTCATGAATTTGTTGCAATAATTTGCATCAAGTAATCTGATTGGTTGATAATCGGTAGTGGGTGTGGCATATATAAATATTCAGCAGGACAAGGGTTAAAGATCAAATGCTACAAGAACAAGACCCTCTTATTTGAAATAGTACAAAATTGGAATATTATTAAAGATTGTTTTTTATCCAAGCACGTGCACCCTATGTAGATCTCAGAAATTGTAGGTCTGAAAGGTCTATTTTGGCCAAACTTCGAATAAGTGCTCACAATCTTACCATAGAAAAGCGCAGACATAACAATATTTCCAGACAACACAGGACATGTCCTAATTGCAGTATTGGATCAGTGGAAAATAAAGATTATTTCTTGCTGGAATGTACGGCATACATGCAGCTTTGTGACTACGTCTTTCTGAAGTTAATCGAGTGGGTATTAATATCATAGATACTAACTCTGCATGAGCTTCTAGTAAATGGTATTGCCTCCTAAATAACAAAACCGTTACTGTTATAAAGATGTTAATTAAATACACGAGATCTTGTTTTGAAACATGTGGAAGCTTGTTATAAGTAACTTCCATGGATTCAAATATATTATCACCATTGCTTCATTTAAATTCACTTTTCATGTTTAACTTAATGTACATTGTTTTACAGGCATGCCATTACCATTCATTGTGAATGTGTTTAGTGCAAATAAATCATTGTCACTGTCATTGTCATTTATCCCCAAATTATACTGGCTTCCTTTCTGTTATTTAAAAAGGTGTTTTTACTTATTTGTGCCGTATAATAATTTGATATGAGTGGAATAATGTATAAAAAAAATATTTATTACCCGGAGGCATCTAAAAAAAGTATCGACAATTTTGGAAAGTTCCCAAAAAGTAGTCAGTTTTAGCAGTGACCCCACCCTCAACAAAATACCTGCGAAATGCCATGTACCCATAAAATATCATTTTGTCTTTCTTCCCCCCCCCCCAGCCCCCTCCAAAAAAAAAAAACGAAAATTTAAAATTTTGATTTCCCCCCCCACCACCATCTTGGTTGCCCTTACCATAAAGGGTCCCATCCTATGTAACAGGTAAAATTTCGAGTTAACCAAAATAGGTACGAGTTGATTTCTGGAGTGCGAGTTTACCAAAGAACAGGTATGAGTTGACTTAGGTACGTCTTGACCAGTTACCGTCACAGGGGCTTGACGTATTACAATAAAGGGTTCATCCCCGGTGAGTCGAAAACCCAAATCCACCCAAATCCACTGTATTTACCCAAATCCACCTGATCATTATCCACCTATATCTGGCCCATTTAAGGACATATAAGCTGTTCTAATGTTTATATGATAGAATATATCACTTAGGACAAATAAATAATCAAATTAAATAACTTTGAAATTTGGTATAGATGACAATTACACAATAACTAATAGGGCCCTTCATGTGTGACCCTCATGAGAATGAAATGCGAAACTGAAAAATGTCTATTGCTTATATGGAATGGTATGAAAATGAAATACGTGCGAAACTTTTGACAAACTCATTTTGATATTTTATTCACGAATAAATCAATAAAATGCAATTATAGCTAACGCGTGTAGTGTGATAAAACATCTTTCAATTGGTTGCCTACGGCTACCACTGTAATCACAGTTCACAGAGATCACCGTTACACGTCTATTTTTAAGTAATGTTAGATAATTGTAAACCTTCAAAAATATTCATTTATTTATTATTTATTTATGAAGGAAGGAAGAAAGGAAAGGAAAGGAAAAATTAAAAGACAAATAAATGTTTGACGGTTGAATGGAAAAAAACATGCAGAATATACTATGGCCCTATTAAATCCAACTTTTTATAAAGTAAGGCTTTGGTTTACAGGGGAATATATTATTTTATTACTTCTGCTAAAAAAACATAGATCGTAGACATAGACTGTGGGTATTCTTTGGAACCGCGCCCCCCATCGGTGCTGAAAGAAACTGATTGGGCTGCAACTGCTGTGGTGCTGAAACGGGACCGGTGAGGCGGTTCTAACGAGTTGCCAAAATCCATGCTTTGAGCCGGTATATGAAAAAAAAAATGATTTTTTTTTTTTATTGAAAGAAAGAAAGAAAGGAAGAAGGAATGTGTGTGTGTGTGTGAATTCGGGTTTAACGTCGCTTTCAACAATTTTTCAGTCATATCACGACGGTGTCTGGTTGCGACAGGGAGCTAAATGCTCACTTTTATAGTGCTGCCTCACTGAAGTATCATGTTCCAGACACATTACATGATACCACACCCAGTCACATTATCCTGACACTGGGTCGACCAGTCCTGGCTCTACCCCGTAAATCTTAGTGCCAAGCGAGGAGCAGCTTGTACCATTCTTCCATTCTTAACGACTTTGGTATGTCGCGGCCCGGGATCGAACCCGTGACCTCCCGTTCCCCGGAGCGGACACTCTACCAACTGAGCTATGTAGGCCGGTAAAAGGAAGAAGGAAAAAAAAGAAAGAAAGAAAGAACCAACCAACCTATCCGACCTCCGCCCATCGGGGCTTGAAGAAATAGATGGGCTGCATGATGCTTCCATGCAGAGCTGAAACCGACCTGCTCAGGCAAAGCGGTGCGAGTCGGCCCGTCCATGCTTATAAACCCTATTGGCGACAGGCCTTGAGATGTCATTTCATCTCATTGTATAGGCCATTTTGGAGACGTTGCTTCCAATTTTGTGGGACTTTTACCCGACACTGAAATGAAATGACATCTCAAGCCCTGCCGCCCAATTAAACCAATTGGATTTATATGCATGGACGGTTCGACTCGCACCACTTTTCTTGGGTGGTCTTAGCGCCTCTAAGCGGTCGGTTCAGCTCTGCGTGGAAGCATCATGTTGCCCTATCTATTTCTTCAAGCCCCGATGGGCGGGGGCGGGACACTATCGATAAGCGTCTATCTATATTTATTATCATCATTATTTGTGATGAAAAATAGATACTTCAAGTCAGAATCACCAGAATAATTCTTCCCTGAATCGGAAATATGAAAAAAAATGGAAGGGAACCTAACTGCTGGGACCACGGACAGTAGCAGTTATATTATGCATACTGAGTAAATGCAATACAAACAAATGTGTTTTATGTGTGAAACGTTTTGGAAATGTGTAATAACATTTCTGTCTAAACGTATTAAATTTTGGGGATTCTGCAGAACTGCTACTGTCAGTCAGTCATCGACGAAAGTGTATCTTTTGAACTAGACATTACGAAAACACGCAACATGCCTATATAATTTCAACCCCCTTAAACTCACCTTTATACATTCAAACTGGTGTTTACAGAGGTAATGACCATGTTTCCTATTTCCTGTAAGGTACTCTTTAGAACGGCCACACCGAGGGGGTTCTAACACGTTCCAACAATCCATTACGTCCCACCAACAACTAAGGTCATACGGAGACTGGACCTCGGTTTAAAGACTCGTCCTAAATATGTTCTATAAAAGGGTTATCCTTTGGAAGCAAGGAACACAACACAGAACTGAAAAATATGGAGTGTGCATGTTTTCTGGGCCAGACTAGCTAGTTTCGGCCAATTAGGCCTCATCAGTGACCCTCAGATATTTTCAAAATTCCACAATGGAATCAATGATCCAAAAGGACAAGAAAATATAATCTACACTATGATGTACACTATGATGTAAGTCTTCTGCCCTTGACAATCTAATTTATGTTCATAACAAAATGGAGTTAAAGTGAGTCGGAGAACACCCATTCATTCATTTACTTACTTGAACAAGTTCGTAAAATGAACATTCTATAAACCCCACTTTATATGGGCCGCGTCGAGCGATTTTGGTACTTATCGCCTATGCGAGCAGCGAAGGTTCAGGCGAGCCTGCGCATCCGCGCAGTCTCGCCAGAACCTTCGCTGCTCGCTCATACAAGCAGTGAATCAAAAGAGGAACCTTCAGACAAAAAGCCATATCCCTGGCCCCTCTGAATGGCTGGGCATGCGCAGTTAAAACTTGTCATGACGGAATGCTCGAAGACCCAAATTCGCTTGGCGGGGCTCATATAGAGAATGGAATGCACAAGTTTTCTTATTTCTGTTTCCAGGCATATGTTGAAGGTTTTTCTAACACGCGCCTACAACCCGTATTGCCAGCATAACTGAGCGAAATATTACACAATCTCCTAAAAATAACATATATAAATATGTTTTTTAATGAGACATGCGCTAAGCGAAGGCTCTGTTCAATCTGCGTGACTGCGCAGTCTGGTCAAGGCCTTAATTCACAATTCGCTTATGGAAAATGAATGAACGCTTTTGCGAGCCACATGTGAAAACCCAGATTCTGAATGCGTGAATGCGTAACTGACTTATCCACTTGGCACAGATGGAATAGCTGTTCACGCACGCGCGCGCATGCGAAACCCTGCTTTAAGTCGGATGGGCAGTAGGTGCCTCCACAGACCCTAGTCCGTCCCATTTCTTGGCATCAGCGGTCCCCACTCATCGGAGCTTGAAGAAATAAGATTCAGCTGCATAATGGTTCCACGCAGAGCTGAAACCATCCGCACAGGAATACTGGAAGCTGCTTAAAGGTTCTGAAACTGCCCAGGAATCGTGGTGCGAGTTGGACCGTTCATGCATATCAATCATATTGGTTTAATTGGATGGCAGGGTTTGGGATGTAATTTAACCCCAATGTTGAGACAAAGTCCAACTGAAAGGAAGCCTCCCCTCTAAAATGATCTCTAAAGTGTTAAACCGCGAATCAAACAAACAAAACCTGGGATTTGGTGTTCAGTCCAATAAAACAAATTTCCACATCACAAAATCACGCATATTCAAATACATTTATATTGAGGATACTGCAACAATAAAAAAAGTAAGAAAAGAAAAAAAATTCGATAAAAAATTAAGGTGTTTTTCATACTTCTGTCCTAGACATAGATTCTGGGTACTCGTTAGAACCGTCTCGTCGAGGCAATTCTATTGATTACCCCAAATCTATGTTATGATAAGAAATAAGAAAAATAATGTATACCTATGTAAAACCAAGTTTTACAGAATTAAAGTGGGGTTTTTTAAGGGGGGGGGTGCAAAATTATAAAGGTGTGTTTCCGTGATAAAAACACACCCTATCTAATTCTGCTCCCATTGAGTCCCCTTTTTATACAGTAAATCCGAATTTTACAGTAGTTAACATTACTTTTCTCGGCCCCCCGCCCATCGGGGCTTGAAGAAATATATGGGCCGCATGATGCTTCCACGCAGAGCTGAAACCGACCCGCACACGAGTACTGGTAAACCGCTAAGAGGATCTAAGCCTGCCCGGGCAAAGCGGTGCAAGTCAGCCCGTCCATGCTTATAAACCCTATTAGTTTTATTGGGCAACAGGGCTTGAGATGTCATTTCATCTCAATGTCGGGTAAAAGTCCCACAGAATTGGAAGCAACGTCTCCAAAATGACCTTTACAGTGTTGACGTGACTAAACAAACAAACAAAACATTACTTTTCTTAGATTTGCTCTTAAATGTAGAATATGGGTGCTCGTTAGAACCAACTGGCTGAGGCGACCCTAACCTGTACCCACAATCTATCTAAGTGCAAAGCCCATGAGCCGCAACCACAGCGTAACGCTTCGGCACATCCGTCACCGGTCCAAACACGCCCGAGTGTGTAATTTTGGGCTCAGGACTTTTTTCATGTGCCTCTGCTCGGGTTATATGAAATGCTGCTGCTGCTGTGTGGGTGAGGGACATCTTAGACGCTTTAAAGAATTATCAATAAAATATTAAATTGAGAGGGACAGGTAATTCACATTCACTTAAACTGCAAGTCTATTGACCCGTGCAGTGCAAGCGGGCCGTGACTTGACACATTTGCTTGGGTATGAAGCGTTCTAATTGAGGATTTGAGTTCGAATAAACACAGCGCTTGACCACTGGGCGTGACTTAAAGCTTTCTAATCTAAACAGGATTTTTATATAAAAAAAAAATATAGAAAAAAGGACATTTTTAAGTTATATTTTAATCGCGCGTCATTATAAATAAAAAAATTAATCAATATTTTTCTTGACTATAGACGTATCTAAGTTTTATGCCCTAGCTCTTGACCTTACTATTCAAGTGACAATGCGTATTTAAATATTTACACTGGTTGGGAGCGTACAGTACACTTAACCCGGATGTTCCGATCTGTATAGTGGACAGATCCTTGTCTTTTGTTATGACCTTGGAGGTGTATGTGCGTGGTCTGTCTTCTATATTTGTATAATTATTTTTTGGACATAAACAACTTGGTAAGTGTTTTATTTATTTTGTTTTCCACACTGACCAACTTTGGGCACGGCAAGATGTCGTTTTCTATGCTTTGAATCTATTTTTCAGCTGCGAATCACTAGTGTTTGTAAGAATCACACCTCACCTGTGACCAGAAAATCGATCAATTGAGAGCAGTGATCGAAAGAAAAATATCTTTTAAGACAGTTTAAAGATAGATTAATAATCTATAATGAGTTATACTAAAAATAAGTGCCTCTAGAGATCCATACGAAATCACACGAAGAGTAAGACTGACCATCCCCCCAAAAAATCAGTCTGTATGGTATGTCTCATATTTACTGTATAGCTTGTCTTAAGATACTTTGTATTGACTGTATGAGATGTCGCTATTAATGTGTGTAAGTTATTAAAAGGTACATTGCAACATTTTGTCTATGCAATAAGATGATAATGCTTCAATAATAGCAAAGCTACATAAAAATATTAATTACCTATAAATTCCCGAAATCTTGGGAGAAATTGCATATGCTGTGTGTATTCATTGAACCTTTAGAGCACTACAGACTTCAGGTCTTAGCCACTCGGCCAAAGGAGCCAGTCTTCTAATAAAATTGCATGACTATATTGTGATCGCCGTATCTTCAACAGTCTTCGAGACGAGTTGATTATTTAAGTTAAGCAAGCCTGTCACGGGCAAGAACCATGACTTTTGGTGCACTGGTTTGTGGGTTACCTCCCCTGACAAAATATTGTGATTGATAGCCATAGCTCAGAAACCCTTCGTGATATATGGATAATACTTGGCAAGGTTGAGACAGCATGTCATGCGCAGGAACTACAACTCTGGGTGCGATGGTATTTTAGTTATATCCCCTTCTAATAAAATCGTACACTCTGAGACATAATGATGGGACTTGGTACAGTTGTAAGTTAGGCTAAGTAGGTGTGTCATGTGTGAAAATCATGACTCTGGGTGCACTGTTTTTTTTTGTTGTTGTTGTTTTTTGTTGTTGTTTTTTTAAGTTATTTCCCCAAACAATATAATCTTGTGATGACCATAACTTGAATACCCTGTGAGATATATTGATGGCATTTGGCACAGGTTTTAACAAGGTTAAAACAGTGCATCATGCCAAAGAACCACCAACCGGGTCCACTGTAGCACGGACGACTAATTCATCACGTCTGAAATTAGTGAGAGAAACAAAATGGGACTATTTCAACTTGAGCATAACAAAACAAAAACCGATCTATGCGCCCAGCAAAGACTAAGCTCAGTCTGAGCATCTGCCCAGTCTGATAAGTGTCTTCATTGCCCGTGTGAATAAACTCAAGTAGTAAGCTACCCATCAAGCAGACAGCGAAGAATCTGATCAGACTGGGTGGATGTGCAAGCTGATCTGAATCTTCGTCGGGCGCAGTCATTTTGTCATGTTTTGTGTTTCATCTGAGACAGTATGAAGAACCCGATGAAGAAAGTGTGTATATGCCAAGTTTCCACATTTCAGAAACAAAATAGCTAACGTATTTAAATGTTATCATACCAAAATATCGAAATCGCTCTATAGTATTATCAGGACACAAAATATAGTATGATCGGAACACGACATACAGTGCTGAGAAATCAGTTTTGCGACATGCGATACAAACCAGTTTTTGACCCCTCTATCGTTTTCTTTGAAAATAATTGCCCTTACATGGTAAGATGTTTAGTAATATTAATAAAAGCTGATCCGAAATACATCATAAAATAGTTAAAATGCAGTTACAGTCGTTTCATGTAAGGTTGGTGGCAAAGTTTGATTAAATTGTACCGGTACAGTGTTTGAAATCGAAAGTCGGATAATGCTTTTCTAAAAACAAATGTGAAAATAAAAGAAATCATAGCAATAAAAAGAAAATCAAGTAAGCATGTCGAAAAGACTATTAGTTATGCTTCCCGAACTACTGCTATGAAGTTGAAATTCTCATGATAAATAATTTCAAAACACAAAAATAAACGTACTGAAACATACCCGACACATCGGAACAAGGATCTGTCCACTATACAGATCGGAACATCCGGGTTAAGTGTACTGTACGCTCTCAACCAGTGATTTAACAGCCTAGACAAGTCAGACTCATCATGAAAACACGCCAAAATAATTTTGACCCCCTTTAACTATATAGTTAAACTGGGGTTTTCAGAGGTAAACATTATTTTTCTTATTTCTGCCTAAAAAATAAATTGTGGGTACTCAATAGAACCGCCTGTCGAGTCCCCGGAATCAATTTTTAGCAGAAATAAGAAAAATAGTATTTATTAAATTTGGCATTCTTTCTTTCCTACTTTCTTTTCTTTCAAAGTTAGGTAAAATATTGATGACATGGAATGGACGGAAAACGTAATGCAAAGAAGCAGGTTTTTGTGTTTGGGGTCAAAATTTATCTTTCTTTCTTTTTTTTCTTTCTTTCTCTCTACCATCATATATTTATTTATTGATTAATACACGCAACATCCCTTTATACTAGATGTGTTTGTTTGTTTGATTTGATGTTTAACGACCCCTTAAACGCGGAATAGATCATTTTGGAGACCTTGCTTCCAATTTTGTGGGACTTTTACCCGACATCGAGATGAAATGACATCTCAAGCCCTGTTTCTCAAAGAAAACCAATAGGGTCTAAAAGCATATACGATCTGACTCACACCGCTTTGCCTGGGCAAGCATAATTCCTCTAAGCAGTTTACCAGTACTCGTGTGCGGTCGCATCCAGCTCCGCGTGGAAGCATCATGCATCCCATCTATTTCTTCAAGCCCCGATGGGCGGGGGCGATTCCTTTACTTGACAGATCCTAAGATATTAGGTAATCCTGCATCTTGCCCTGGCAGAATATGTATGAGATAACATATCTGTGTGTGAACCCAGCCAACATTTTACGTTGGATTGACGTTGTGCAGACGTCATATCCTGACTTTGGATAGACGTTGTGTGTTGGTTGAATTTGCAAATTGTTTAGACGTCAGAACCCGATGTCTATAAGACGTCAGAATTAGACGTCGTGTGGACGTCCGTTTCTGATGTCAGTACAGCGTCAGATTGCGATGTCTATCCAACGTCAGTGCAACCAAATTCCAACGTCAATGCAACCAAATCCAACATGTACACAACTATAGTCCAACATCAATCCAACCGAAATTCAATGTCTACCCAACCATTATAAAAGAGAAAATAATAATAACGACATGTTTTGAATGCAAAGTGATGTGTATAAATTCTTCTTGTTTTCCTTTTTACTTTTAACAACTAATTGTAAATCTAATTTAACCCTTATCATGCTTTTCACGACAACCCCTATCTTTGGAAACAGTGCAGATCCAGATCAGATGGCTTCTGAAGAAGCCATCTGATCAGGATCTACACTGTTTGACATTAAGTTTATGGCTTTGTAGGAATAAATTACATCAAGTAATTTGATTGGCCCAAGTTGATAGACAGAAATGGGTGTGGCTAAAATGAATATTCAGCAAGATAAGGGTTAATAATTATACATAACATCTTTAGTATCACTCAAATTCACCCAACACACAGCTTTGATACAACATCTCTTTCAGAGGTTGACCTGACGTTGTATCGACGTTGCAGTTTGGATCATGCGGGTCGGGATCTAATTTCAACAAAAATACAACGTCTATACAACGTCGCATTCTGACAACGAACTGACATCGCAGTTTCAACGTTGTATCGACGTTGTGTTTTAGTCGCCGTCGTCGCGACCTTAATACAACCAAATTCCAACGTTCATCCGACGTCATTTGTTTGCTGGGAAGATTTTGACTTGTAGGCTTAGTTTTGTGTGCCCATTAAAGTCACCTCAAGACTCGATTCAAATGAATACACACTTTATAAAGGATCCTCGAGGTATATGCCCTGACTCGGTAACTAAACCTTGGTAATCTAAACTGCTCTTGTTCCGAAATTTTTATGGCCCTATAACCCAGCAGGCACACGTCGCAAGGGCAACGTCAAATCAACGTCGGTGCAACGTCACGACGTTGCACCGACGTTGATGTGACGTTGCATAAACATCATTTCGTTGTATCGACGTCGATGTGACGTCACAATTACGTCATGTGCCCTATAAGTGTTCGAGTTGTTTGAGTTGGACTGTACATAAACATGCATTGTGGTGAGGTAGGTTCTTTGGTTTGCTGTCGCCGTTGGGTCAATGACATCGTGCTGTGACCTGTGTGGTGCATCATATCTGACGTCGGTTGTACATCACGTGAACAAGTCCGTGAAATGAAGACCCCACTAAACCGTAATTCATATAGAGAAAACTGGGGTTTACGGGGGTATACGTTATTTTTGTATTTCTGCTCCAAGACTTAGGTAGTGGGTACTCGTTAGAACCGCCTCAATGAGGCGGTTCTAACGAGCACCAACAACCTATGTTTTGATCATTTATAAGAAAAATATCACGGATTTTCTTCAGAAAGTAGCCATTTTGGAGATATGTAAAATGCACTATGTCGCACGGGTGAGTTATCATAATGTAGGCAGTGCATCATTCCTTCTATGAAGACGGTAAGCCGGAGTGGATGGGTTGCGGGTGGGCACTATTTGTGAAGTCCAAGTGATAATTGGAGTACACACACACACACACACACACACACTACGTAAAAAACGCCTACTCAAATACATTGCAACTTTCACCCTCGAAAGAAAACCGATGAAAAATTGTGACACTTTTCCTGATTTTTGATCAAAATATAGATTGGGGGAACCACAATCTATTTTTTTAGCAGAAATAAGAAACATAATGTATTCACCCTTAACACCAGTTTCACTACATAAAAATTATATAGGCGTGTTTTCGTGATGACATAGATTTCTAAATCTAAATGGGATTAACAATGTGTCGGGAGACATCAGAGGTACACCGTCGGAAGGTAACCTTTGATAGATTCCGTTTCTATGGAGTGTGATATAACATTCATTCTAATGCACTTGCGTCTGATTGGATAACGTTAAAAATTTGCGACAGTATATTCTGCGATATACTGTCGGAAACCCGACGTCATCATGTAACGTCGCTTTCCATTGGCTGGTATTTGGTTTTACGCAGCTGACAGCGCTTGCCACTTTGAGCAAAATAGCACACCTTTTTAAGAAAACAACCGAATAAATGCATTAGAATGGGGATAACTGTATTGAAAATTGTCATTTGGGGAGGTAAATCGTCGGTTTTACGGTCGCAAATTCCGTTTTACGGCACCGCTGACGCGTCGCCGTAAAACGAAATTTCCGACCGTAAAACCTCCGATTTACCTCCCCAAATGACAATTTTCAGTACAGTTATCCCCTAATTCATTCATTTGTGTATTTCTCGTTTTATTGTATCACGTCCCATTCAAGATTATTTCACTCGTGTCAAGCCTATCACTAATTGGAGGCCATTTAAGCCCATTCTTATTTATTTATTTACTTATTTTGGAAGCCATGGGAGCAGTGGGCAACGCAATGTCTTTGAGAGACATTGCCATTGTTTGTGACGTCGTGCCATTTGTCGCCGTGATGCCATGAAGTGTCAAACACTGGAAGGTCATATTGGAAAAAAATATTTTACAAAAGTGTTCATGCATTGTTCAATTTATAAAACGAGTTGAGGAAAAGGGAGAAAATGCGAGGCTTTGCCTCAACGAGTTAAATAAACCCAATAAAACATGAGCAGGAATACAAGATATGACACTTAAAATGCATATTATTCGAGATTTGTTTACAGAAATGTCCATATTCTCCCATTAGTAAACGCGACGTCGTTACGGGGCGCCGTGCATGTAACGTTACGGAGCGTATCTAAATAATTTGCATATTTAACCCACTAGTGGGTTACGGTATTTATTACACGGCGTTATACATATGATAAATAGAATATCTTGCACTCGTGGTCTTTTTATATGAAATTTATAAAACGAACCTTCGGCGAGTTTCATAAATTCCATATTAAATGACCATGAGTGTAAGATTCTGTTTATCATATAACCATTTCAAATTGGATTGACAATTATGCAGAAAGTGCATGGTTGACATGGACATCGTCACGCGCCAAAGCGTTATTATACGTGTGGTAATACGATCTGACGTTATCCACTGCATATCAACGACGCCCATCGGGGCTTTAAGAAATAGATTTGGGCTGCATGGTGCTTCCATGCAGAGCTGAAACTGACCACACATGAGCACTGGTAAACCGTTTAGAAGGTCTAAGCCTGCCAAGGCAAAGTGGTGTGAGGCAGACTACCCAATGCATATAAGCCTTTTGCTTTCAGTCGGCGACAAGGCTTGAGATGCCATTTAAACTCAATATCGGGTAAAAGTCCTACAAAATTGGAAGCGACGTCTCCAAAAAGGCCTACATAGTGTTGACCGGGACGTTAAACCTCAATCCAAACAAATCAAACAAACAAATCCACGACGTCATGTGATAAAGTAATGAAAAGTACGTTGTTCATGTAACCCTGGTGAAAAGGGAAGACCTCGAACGTTTGGAAAGGGTAAATGGAAAACAAGTGTTTGGTTATTATTATTCCCTTTTGGAAAAAAAATCTACAATTGAGCATTTTAGCTTTCTTCTTTCTATCAATTTTCATTCATTCATTCATTCATTCATTCATTCATTCATTCATTCATTCATTCATTCATTATTTCAAATGAACTGGCAACGTAGACCATACAGACAGGGGCGAAGAGACAGCTAGGTAATCCTTCATTTTTTTTTTCTTTTCTTTTCTTTCTTTCTTTCTTTCTTTCTTTCTTTCTTTCTTTCTTTCTTGTTGTTTGTTTTTTTCTTTCTCTATACCAACATTTATTAATTAATTTTAGCTTCTTTCTTTCGTACAAATGAATGGAATTTTTGTTGACGAGAACGTAGAACTTAGAGGCAGAGGCGAAGAGGCAGGTGTTCTTCTTTCTTTCTTGCTTTCGTATGGCTGCTCAAAACCGGTTTCGCCGTATACCCCAGTTTTACTATATAAAAAATGTACAAAACCAGTGCTTCAGCTGAAGTGCACGACCCGCCGGATGCTTTTAGCTTTATGAGTGTTACCATATATGGGTATGGCGGCCATTTTGGTCATGTGACCTGGACATAAAACGGTTCCCCCAATAAATGCGCCTTATCGTAAGGAGCAAAAATATATCTTATACTTAAGTACTGTATTCTGAATCGTTTGCAGGATAAAATCCAACACAAAAGCATATGTGTCAAAGTTTGACCTAGGCACAAAGAAGGTCAAGGTCAACCCAGGGTCACCATTTTAGCAATTTATGATGGGCCTACGTTCCAGATGCTATTTATCAAGTTTCGTGGAAATCTGCACAGTGGTTCTGGAGAAGACTATTTTTGAAGGGTTTTTACCAAATATTGCTTGGCGGCCATTTTGGTCATGTGACCTGGACCCCATGAGGAAATTTTGGTTTCCCCCATCCCGTAGAGGCTCCATATGAAATTTGACTTCAATCGGCCCAACGATTTCCGAGGAGAAGCAGTTCGAAAATTTTCACATTTTTCGCCTCGGCGAGGCTGTACTAAATGGAATGTAATATTTTGCAAGTTCATTGATAAGATCTCATTGATATTTATCAGTATGCCAAAAATTGTTTAAATATTCCAAGCGGTTAAGTCACTATCACCAATTTTCACAAACGGGTTACGGACGGACAGATAGACAGACCATATATGGCTTGGCGGCCATTTTGGTCATGTGTCCTGGACCCCATGAGCAATTTTTGGTTTCCCCCATCCCATAGAGGCGCCATATGAAATTTGATTTCAATCGGCCCAACGGTTTCCGAGGAGAAGCAGTTCGAAAATTTTCGAAAATTTTCACATTTTTCGCCTCGGCGAAGCTATACTAAATGGAATGTAATATTTCGCAAATTCATTGGTTAGATCTCATTGCTTTCTATCAGTATGCCAAAAATTGTTTAAATATTCCAAGCGGTTAAGTCACTATCACCAATTTTCACAAACGGGTTACGAACGGACAGACAGACAAACCATATATGGCTCGGCGGCCATTTTGGTAATGTGACCTGGACCCCATGAGCAAATTTTGGTTCCCCCCATCCCATAGAGGCTCCATATGAAATTTGACTTCAATCGGCCCAACGGTTTCCGAGGAGAAGCAGTTCAAAAATGTTCGAAAATTTTCACATTTTTCGCCTCGGCGAGGCTATACTAAATGGAATGTAATGTTTCGTAAGTTCATTGGTTAGATCTCATTGATATCTATCAGTATGCCAAAAATTGTTTCAATATTCCAAGCGGTTAAGTCACTATCACCAATTTTCCCAAACGGGTTACGGACGGACCCAAAGAAGGTCAAGGTCAACCCAGGGTCACCATTTTAGCAATTTATGATAGGCCTACATCCATGATGCTATTTATCAAGTTTCGTGGAAATCTGCCCAGTGGTTCTGGAGAAGACTATTTTTAAAGGGTTTTTACCATATATGGCTTGGTGGCCATTTTGGTCATGTGACCTCGACCCCATGAGCAAATTTTGGTTTCCCTATCCCATAGAGGCTCCATATGAAATTTGACTTCAATCGGCCCAACGATTTATGAGGAGAAGCAATTCTAATATTTTCACATTTTTCGCCTCGGCGAGGCTATACTAAATGGAATGTAATATTTCGCAAGTTCATTGGTTAGATCTCATTGATATCTATCAGTATGCCAAAAATTGTTTAAATATTCCAAGCGGTTAAGTCACTATCACCAATTTTCACTTACGGGTTACGGACGGACAGACAGACAAACCATATAATGGCTTGGCGGCCATTTTGGTCATGTGACCTTGACCCCATGAGCAAATTTTGGTTTCCCCCATCCCATAGAGGCTCCATATGAAATTTGACTTCAATCGGCCCAACAGTTTCCGAGGAGAAGCAGTTCAAAAATGTTCGAAAATTTTCACATTTTTCGCCTCGGCGAGGCTATACTAAATGGAATGTAATATTTCGTAAGTTCATTGGCTAGATCTCATTGATATCTATCAGTATGCCAAAAATTGTTTAAATATTCCAAGCGGTTAAGTCACTATCACCAATTTTCACAAACGGGTTACGGACGGACAGACAGAATGACAGACTGACAGACTGACAGAATGACAGACTGACAGAATGACAGAATGACACGGTGATTTTAGGGCACTCTTAGAAAAAAACCGACTTCAGTCGGTTGCTTTTTCTATTTTAGGGCACTCTTAGAAAAAACCGACTTCAGTCGGTTGCTTTTTCTGCGGGTCGTGCAATCATATAGGAGTGTTTCCAGAATGCGTTTATGCGTTTGTTCGATGTCCTTTTGTCTTCCAGTTTTTTCTTTCTTCCTTCCTATTATGTATGTATTCTTTTCAGCATTCTTTATTTCTTTTGAATAAGAAACAAACTGTAAACGAGGGCGCAAAGAAGCCGGTAACTGCATCTTTCTTTCTTTTGTATAACGGCTCAAAAAATAAATTTAGATTGTGGGTACTCGTTAGGACTGTCTTGATTATGCGGTTCTAACGTGTACATCTGTTTTGAGCAGAAGTAATAAAGAAATAATGTTTATCCCCGCAAACCATGTTGGGGATCAAATTTACAGACTCGTGCGTGCAAGTTCATTTGTTGAATAGTATTTTCTTTCTTTCATTCTTTCTATCTCTTTTTCTATTCAAGCATCATACATTCGTTTATTTACTGATTTTGGCATTCATTCGTTCTTATTTTATTTTCTTTCAATATTAGTAAAATTTTGTTGACATGGATGAAAAACCAAAATGCACAGAAACGTGTAAAAACGGTTCTTTTTTCATCCTTTCTATTCTTCCTGTCTTTCTCTCGTATAACGGCTCATTAGAACCGACTCGACGAGGTAGTTCTTTGGTGTATCACAATCAATGTTTTTGATCCGAGATAAAAAAATAATCTTTGTTCCCGTGAACCCCAGTTTTACTTTATCATAGTGAGGCTCGAGCGGACAAAATTGCATAGTCATGTTTCCGTGATGCTTTCGTTCATCATCTTTCTTTCTTTCTTATTTGTTTGGTTATAATCTAAAATAAAGAAATAAATAGACAGGTAATGGTGATGTGTGTGCGTACTATGATCATAGGACAGCCCAAGGCAATCTGTTTATTCTGACTACACTTACCTAGTAAGTGCGTATATTTTTTAAAAAAAATAACACGGGAAAATTACATTTTATTAATTTAATCGTCAATAGAATATCAACTTAAATTTGTAATGTTTAGGACCTGTTTCATTACACATTGAGTTCAAACCCTTTCCATGTCAGCAACAGAAAATTGATTCATATGAGCGAGGGGTGTGAGAGGTATGTGCGGTAAATAGTTATTGTGTAATTATCATCCATACAGATATCGAAGTTACTAAATGCGATTATTTATTTGTCCTAAGTGATATATTCTATCATATAAACATTAAAAACAACTTTTAAAATGACTTTAAATGGGCCAGATATAGGTGGATCTGGGTAATTATCAGGTGGATTTGGGTAAATACAGTGGATTTGGGTGGATTTGGGTTTTTCGACTCGCCCATCATCTCTACGTTTCTATGTATGCAATACAGAAACGTAGGGACAAGGGTTCTTGGACAACTCGGCACATAGTACATATGACAAACTCGGCACATAGCAAACTCAGCACATGACCAACTCGGCCTATAGATTCAAACTCGGCACATAATTAGCTGTTCGGGTCAATTACCTATTGTTCACTTGATGATGATCATTACATTACCGAGCAAACAATAAAATTAAAGTTAACTGTGAAATTTATATGGACCAACTAAATAGGGACCAACTTGGACAAATTTTATATCAATATTTAATGGAGTAGTTCTTTATTAAAAATAATATGAAGATTGAAGTTTCAGAATCCACCAGCATTTAAATACAGCGTCATCGGCTGCTGACACTGGCAATTAAGTACCTACAATTAATAATAATAAAACGGTCGCGGGTCGTTTCGGTCCTGAGTCGTTTCGGTCCCTGGGTCGTTTCGGCCCTGAGTCGTTTCGGCTGGGTCGTTTCGGCCTGGGTCGTTTCGGCCTAATTTCGGGGGTGGGTCGTTTCGGCCATATTGGTGGGTCGTTTCGGCCTGATTTTTTTAATCACTTTATTTATATGTATATATATTTTGTTTCTCAAAGGTCAGCCTGTGCTTTTGCTATCTTCTCTCGTTATCACTTCAATAGGTCAGAAAACAGAGGGCTTTTTCAAACTGTGTAGACTCTGATCACAATGAACAAATTTATAGGTTATAAGGTCTTTGAAAGTATCACATGCAGGCTGATCATATAAAATAATTACAGCGTTCAGATATTAATCGCTCAAAAAAGAGGATTTTTTTTCAAACTGCGCAGGCTCTGATCTGGTTATTTAGTATTTAAAGGTATCACAACGACAGATGGAGGCTGATCATATAAAATAATTAGGTTACATTTCGCAAATATTTCGCATGCTGTTCTCAAAATGTGCGTGTCATTGATACTAGTAAATCCTGCAAGTCAGTGCCGTGTGATCAGTATCTGCTAACTGCAGAAGCCTTTTGCCGCCCAGGGCAATTTAGAAAAAAAAAAAAAACCCTTAGAATGGATGCGCACCATGCATATCTGTATGTGGCACGTGAAACAGACCATTGTGCGCTTGCGTGCAGGCTAATCATACCATTGAGACGAACTTCACAAACCTTCAAAATCTTTGGGAACATTCGGTAGACACAGCGACATACAACATGACGAAAATACGCCTATATAATTTTGTCATTATCCATCAAAGGGAAAGACTCCAACAATCCTGCGCAAGAGTAGTATGCAGTCTAATCATAGTCTTCAAAACTATGAACCTTCTGCAGCCACCATGACACCCCAATTGTTATTTATTTATTTACATTTACAGACTTTAAAGTTCTTGGCTTTTTAAGAAGTAATTATATCATATCATGATAATGGCCCGTTAATCAATCAGCCGTTAATCACTTTGGATGGAGTAAGCTAATCCCCTTACTTTTGTATAAAATTGATCAACTATGTGGCGGTGTAATTACGTTAATGTGACAGTTTGAAAACACACGTTAAATGCGAGCGTCTTTAATTAGCAGCCCTTTGAGTTCGGCGGGAAATGGCGGTTCTGTTAATTTACAAAAAAAAAAAAAAAAATGTTATGATTGATATGCTTTAAAATTTGTTTCACTGAAGTCTTTTTAATGTCGGCAACCAATGTGTATTAGGTGCTCCGAGACACCACCCCATCACTTACCTTTGAAACCGCTTATAAAGATTGTCGAAGTAAATTTCAAAATGACTGAATTGTGCATCTCATGTGACAAGGAAGTAAATGGCCGACGCTATGCCGTTACGTGTGACGTGTGTGACCGTGACAGCATCGCCTTTATGGAACAGGTATTTTAATTATTATTTAATATAATCTTTATTTATTTTTTTTTATTATTCTTTATTTATGTGTACTCATGTGCGATCGGTTCAAACCCTGCGTGGAAGCATCATGCAGCCCAATCTATTCTCCAAGCCCTAATTGGCGAAGGCGATTCGTTTGTTTGATTTGGGGTTTAACGTCCCCGTCAACACTGTAAATGTCATTTAGGAGACGGTGCTTCTAATTGCGGGACTTTTACCCGACATTGAGATGAAATGACATCTCAAGTCCCGTCACCCAAAGAAAGCAATACGGTTTATAAACATGGGCTGGCCAACTCGCACCGCTCTGCCTGGGCAGGCTTAGATCCTCTAAGCGGTTTACCAGTATTTGTGTGCGGTCTGTTTCAGCTCTGCATGGAAGCATCATGCAGCCCATTTATTTCTTCAAGCCCCGATGGGCGGGGGCCGCGGGCGGGGGCGATAAATGTATGTATGTTTGTATGTATGTACATGTATGCATGTATGTATGTATAGATGGATGGATGTGATGTGATGTGATGTGATGTGATGTGATGTGATGTGATGTGATGTGATGTATGTATGTATGTATGTATGTATGTATGTATGTATGTATGTATGTATGTATGTATGTATGTATGTATGTATGTATGTATGTATGTATGTAATTTTGCCTGCTGATTGTGTTACCAAATTCAATCATTGTAGAAAGAAAAGAGAAAAGTATATAACCGTTATCCTGCTTAAAACACTTTACTTGGGCTATCTTAACCATGATATAACGTGACATGGCGTTTGAATAATATTCCAAATTTATTTAATAATATTTTATACAGGAAAAAAATGCTATCTAATAAAATCGGGCCGAAACGACCCTGGCCGAAACGACTCTGGGCCGAAACGACCCACCGATTTAGGCCGAAACGACCCAGGTCCAAATTTAGGCCGAAACGACCCAGGCCGAAACGACCCGACCGAAACGACTCAGGGCCGAAACGTCCCGGATTCAAAAAAAAACAGGCAAATAAAGTATTAATGTACAGCTTAATAAGCATTATAACTATTGTGGGTCGAGTAGGCTATGTGCCGAGTTTGTAGGGGCCGAGTTGGTTATGTGCCCAGTTGGCTATTCACCTTATTTGCATTATCTGCTGGTTCCTAGTCTGAAGGTTATCAGTGTTGGAAAAACAGGTAATCAGACCCCCTGACCTTGAAATGTCAGGGGGGTCTGGTTACCTGTTTTTCCAATATTGACAATGTGCAAGCTGGGAGCCAGCAAATAATGCAAATATGGTGAATGTGCCGAGTTTGCTATGTTCCGAGTTGTCCCTGCACCGGGACGAGCACTTTAAATTTTATTACGTCAAGCTCCTGTAGTTACCGTTAGCTCCGGCTTTTATACTTTCGCCATTTCGGCTGTCCATCTGTCCATTTCCGGTTAAAAGGTAAACAAATCCTCGCGAAAGAAGCATGAGTCAATTCCCCAATATAGAGTCAGTGAGTAATAAGAGGATGTTGATAGAAAGTTAAATCGCATTATTTATTGCCCACAGATATACTGTTCCTGAGACGGAAGATTGTAAGTAGTGGGAGGGGGGGTGCATACATTTACCGGAAAGCACCAAAATACCGGAAAGCAAACCAAAATACCGGAAAGCACATATAAATACCAAAAAGCACTTTGTACTTGGGGTTTTTTCTGCGGAGGAACATGTTAAAAATGAAACTTAGGCTTATGTATTAGATTTATATTGATAAGTTTACCTAAAAAACTTAAATATTAATTTTATCCCCAATCCCCTAGGGTATTGTCAGAATGACATGCAAGTTTCAAGAATTGCACGCTGCTATCTATGCCGCCACTCCCGGTTTTCGACGATCAAAGATTTACCACTTATGTAGCGGATAAAAAGAAAATAATTTACATTACTTTGGTGCGCTAAAATATGAAAATACACTCTTTATACCAGTTACAACAAGTCATTGTAACGTTTCATGCCGCTTTGCTTTGCTACCGGACGCCATATTTGATCACATGGCATGTCAAAATGTCATGACGTCAGCACTCAGTTTTCGACGATGGACAGTTAGCATCATCATAAATATGGAGAACCATGTATAAATAACTATTTTTATCAGTCCATACAAAATCAGTTACAATACCCACCAGATAATGCCGTTCTGCAAAACCCACTCATTTGGAACACCACCGAATTTATCATTTTGCGTACAATGGCTTGGTATGTGTTTTTGGACAGAATCCAATTACTAAAACAATTACAGGCAATTAAAAAGTGTAATTACTCTCATAATATTTACAAGCTTGATGTATATTTTCGGTTATTCTTTAGGACAGACAGATGGAATTTCCTTTAGTTTGATATAAGAACCCCAGTGACGACACAAATCACGCGAAAATCTCGCAGCCGCTTATATCGTCGAAAACCGAGTGTAGTCGAAAACTGGGTGGACGACCATATATCTATATTCATACACTGCAGCAACCGTTTGAGAGGGGTCCCCCTATTTGCAGACAAGAACCGACAAGAACAGTCAAGAACCGACAAGAACCGACAAGAACCTTTTTTTGGCCTATTTATCATAAAATATAATTGAAAATGATATTTTAAACAAATTCTGATATATTTCAATGCTATAATATCATTTTTATACATGCATGAGAGGCATAAAGTTGTCCACATTATTCTCTTGACGGTAAATTCTCGTGTCGGTATTTATAGCAAACGTCAATTTTGTCACTAGATGACAGCTATGTTTGTTCATCATGAACAAACTTGATTAATTATTTAAAAAATATACCTAGCAAACAACAGTTCCATCATTAGATGTTAGCTACGAACGTGCATCGTGGATATGATTTATGAACAAAACAACAACAACAACAAAAAATTCTCTTGACGGTAAATTCTCGTGTCGGTATTTATAGCAAACGACAGTCATTAGACATCAGCTATGCATCGTAATCATGACCAGATGTGGTTTCAGTAAAAAAAAAAAAAAAAAAAACAATATATATATATATATATATTACAAGACCATTTTGACCTCAAAACTGAAGTGTCTACATTCTCTTGTCGGTAAATCGGCACACACATGTTTGTTTGTTTTTTAATTGCCACTGCTGTCTACATTCTCTTGACGGTAAACTCGAGATCTCCTATTCAATATATTGAAAAGTGTACCACCACAAAAATGAAAATTTTCAGAAAAAAAAATCTGACATTTTTCGTAGTTCTGCTTAAAACATAGATTGTCCGTATTCGTTAGAATCGCCTCTACAAAGATATATGTCTACATTCCCTTGACGGTATATTCTCTTGTCGGTATTTATTTCAAAGAGCAGTTCCGTTACCAAATGTTAGCTATGTATCATGACCAAATGTAAGGCTCACAAGGGCAAAGGAGTGTCAAAGAATGCTTCTAGTTAGCTTCAGAGGCATATATCGGTCAATTTTCGTGTCGGCAAACGAAAAAAGATTCATTACGTTCACAAGTCTGTACAATGAGGCGTTTCTAACGGGAACCCACAATCTACGTTTTATAGAATACCATTTATGCATAGGATCGCTTTTCTCACTGTCAGTTAATACCGACAAGAGATTCATTACGTTCACAAGTCTGTACAATGATGCGGTCAGTAAATACCGACAAGAGATTCATTACGTTCACAAGTCTTACAATGAGGCGGTTCAAACGGGAAGCCACATTCTATGTTTTAGATCATCATATATATGCATGATATCGCTCCTCTTCTTGTCAGTAAATACCGACAAGAGATTCATTACATTCACGAGTCTGTAAAATGAGGCGGTTCTAACGGGTACCCACAATCTACATTTTAGAGAATACCATTTATGCATAATATGGCTTCTCTCCTTGTCGGTAAATACAGACAAGAGATTCATTACGTTCACAAGTCTGTACAATGAGTTGGTTCTAACGGGTACCCACAATCTATGTTTTAGACAATATTAAATGTCCATGATATCGCTTCTCCTTGTCAATGAATACCAACAAGAAAATCACTCAGTTATTTGGCGAGAAAGTGTTCTTATCGGAAATACCGTCAAGAGCAATTTACCGACAAGAGACTATTGGCGGCCCCCTGCTAGAATAATATTTCAATCAATGTTATGCTCAACTGCTTGTTTGGACTATAAGTTTCAAGAAACAAAAGCTAACAAACGCTGTCAAGCATCTTTCTTGTCGGTAAATACTGGTAAGAGAAATTCTCTATGTTATAGCATAAATGTTATTTGCAAAGTTTTTAAACTTTCATTATCCCATTATCCTGTTTTATAAGAAGTATATCACATATGATATTCGCCAAAAAAAAAAAAAAATGTTAGATATTCTCATGATTTAAATTATAGTTATAAGCTTCATCTAGTGACAAAATTGACGTTTTCTATAAATACCGACATGAGAATTTACCGACACGAGAATTTACCGTCAAGAGAATAATGTGGACAACTTTATGCCTCCCATGCATGTATCAAAAGGGATATTTTTTAATAATTAATCACGTTTGTTTATGATTAACATGCATAGCTGTCATCTAGTGACAAAACTGAATTTTGCTATAAATACCGACACGAGAATTTACCGACACGAGAATAATGTGGACAACTTTATGCCTCTCATGCATGTATAAAAATGATATTATAGCATTGAAATATATCAGAATTTGTTTACGAGAATTTGTTGTTGTTGTTGTTTTGTTCATAAATCATATCCACGATGCACGTTCGCAGCTAACATCTTATGGTGGAACTGTTGTTTGCTAGGTATATTTTTAAATAATTAATCAAGTTTGTTCATGATGAACATACATAGCTGTCATCTAGTGACAAAATTGACGTTTGCTATAAATACCGACACGAGAATTTACCGTCAAGAGAATAATGTGGACAACTTTATGCCTCTCATGCATGTATAAAAATGATATTATAGCATTGAAATATATCAGAATTTGTTTAAAATATCATTTTAAATTATATTTTATGATAAATAGGCCAAAAAAAGGTTCTTGTCGGTTCTTGACTGTTCTTGTCGGTTCTTGACGGTTCTTGTCTGCAAATAGGGGGACCCTTTGAGAGTGTTGTGTGCAGTTTAAAGAACTTGAACCAGACCGTTCGGAATATATTAGTTAAATAATGTCGTCTTCAAAGATAGAACATTTATCGGGTAGGGCATACTTACCATTGCAATAAAATCGCAAGTTATAAGTCCAGAGAGGAACCATAGCTGTTCCAGATATGTTATATATTGCATTTAAATACAATTTTCTAATGTTTTCCAGTACATATAAGTGCTTTTTGGTGTTTATATGTGCTTTCCGGTATTTTGGTTTGCTTTCCGGTATTTTGGTGCTTTCCGGTAAATGTATGCACCGGTGGGAGGGGTGAATCCCAGTAACAATTCTGAGGGGTAACACCAGTGACCTTGATCATCAGATCATAGACATTCACCTTATTTGCATTATCTGCTGGTTCCTAGTCTGAAGGTTATCAGTGTTGGAAAAACGGGTACCCAGACCCCCTGACCTCAAATGGTCAGGGGGGTCTGGTTATCAGTTTTTCCAATATTGACAATGTGCAAGCTGGGAGCCAGCAAATATGGTGAATAGGGTTCGCCGGTCATCCGGGTACTTTCGTTTGTCACGTGATAGCAACGAGCACGCGGGTGAATACAAATGCCATTTTGAATAAGCAAATAGTGCAAATAAAACCCAAGTCACTAGCATATTTCTTACAATTTTGATAAAACATGCCAAAAATCTGTAGTGCAGGTGGTTGTACAAATCATCATTTACAACTGGATAAAAAGGGGTAGGTATAATATGCGAAATAAAGTTGATTTCGCGAAATCAGCCCGATTTAGCGAAATCAACTCATAAAATCAACATTTTTAAAAACAGGCAAAATATTGTTATTCCATATTATCTAGAATGTTATTATACATTTATGAGCCAAGTTTCATGAGAAAATTTGAATATTTAGTATGTATTTGATCGGAAATCCTATTCTGCCACTGGATTTCGCTGGTAATGTGATTCATGTGCGAAATCAACTCATTTTAGCGAAATCAATGTATAAAATAAATATTGCCCAAAACTGAATAAAACACATTTGTGCATATTATTAATAATGTTGTTAAACATTTATGAGGCAAGTTTCATGGTGAAATTTGAATGTTTAGTAAGTTTTTTGGGAGGAAAATCTATTCTGCCACTTGATTTCGGTGGAAATCACATGTGCGAAATCAATTCATTTTAGCGAAATCAATGTACAAAATAAATATTTCCCAAAACTGAATAAAAATGCATATTGTTAAGAAAGTTGATAAACATTTTAGGTCCAAATTTCACGAGAAAATATAAATATTTATTAGGAAAATATATTCTGTCACTTGATTTCGCTGATAAGCACATGTGCGAAATCAACTCCGAAATCAATGTGTAACAGCATTTGTTTTCCAAAAACGATTAAAACCTCGTTTTGCCTATTATTAAGAATGCTGGCAGTATACATTTATGATCCAAGTTTCATCTGAAAATATTATGGTATGGAATAAAAGACGCATATCAAAATATTGCTAATTGATTAGTCAAACGAAATCAAATAGCAGGTGAAATTAACAGACTTACTCCAATACTTGTTATCTGCTTTTTTCATCATCATCCTTCTCATCATCATAATCATCGTCGTCGTCCATGTCGTCGTCCTTCTCCTCCTTTAGCAAACTGATCAGACGCCGCATGCTGCATTCTGCGGCGTCTGATCTGGGACTTCACTGTTTGCCACGGTATCCCTTTAGAGATATCAGATTGTATTTTCATCAAAAATTAATTGGAAAATGACTGAACCTTTAGCAAACAATATAGGCCCTGATCAGACGCCGCATTTTGCGGCGTCTGATCTGGGCCTGCACTGTTTGCCACGGTACCCCTTTCAGGCTTTCTGATACTAAATTGGTTAAATTGATTGTATTGTCATCAAAATTTAACTGGAAAATTACTGAACTTTTAGCAAACAATGTAGGCCTTGATCAGACGCCGCATTCTGTGGCGTCTGATCTGGGCCTGCACTGTTTGCCACGGTACCCCTTTCCGGGTTTCTGATACTAAATTGGTTAAATTGATTGTATTTGCATCAAAATTTAATTGGAAAATGACTGAACTTTTAGCAAACAATGTAGACCCAGATCAGACGCCGCAAAATGATCATCTGGGCCTGCACTGTTTGCCACGGTACCCTTTTCGGGGTTTCTGATACTGTATAATTGGGAGTATTATGTTCTGATACAGTATAATTGGGATTATCATTCCTTCATTTTGCTATTAAGGCAATCATAATTAAATTTTAAAGATATCTTTCTGTACTTCACACAGCAGGTAAAGAGATTAACGAACGCTCGCCAAGTAATTTAATCAAACTGCGGTTTACTGACTTTCACACGTTATTACCTGTGATTGTGTGAATAACAAACACACTGTTTATTCACTGCTGTCTATCTGTCCATCTGTCTATCTAGCCGTCCGTCCATTTGTCAGTCAGTCAGTTCATCCGTCTGTCTGTCCGACGATGCACCCGTCAAATTAGTGCTTATTTAATGCATTTTTTATTAGATATAATAATAATAACAGAAACAACAATTTGATAACGCATCCGTGATAAATAACACGGAAATACGCAGATTCAATTATATTGAACATTTTGCCACCTTACAAATGAAAATTTTCTAGCGAAAAACCGTGTAGGCCCTGATCAGGCGCCGCGTTCTGCTGCGGCGTCTGATCTGGACCTGCACTGTTTGCCAACTACCCCCATTAGGGGTTTCCGGTACTGAATGGGTCATTACACATGTATAAAAAACGTTTTAGTTGGTTTTTGGGGAAAAGGTTATTTTATTATACATTGATTTCGCTAAAATGAGTAGATTTCGCACTTGAGACTGCAAGAGAAATCATGTGGCAGAATACATTTTCCTATCAAAAACCTACTAAATGTTCAAATTTCACCATGAAACTTGGCTCACAAATGTTTAACAATATTTTTAGTTTTAATCAGTTTTGGGAAAAAGGTATTTTATACATTGATTTCGCTAAAATGCGTTGATTTTGCACATGCGATTGCCAGCGAAATCAAGTGGCAGAATAGATTTTCCTCTCAAAAACATACTAAATATTCAAATTTCACCATGAAACTTGGCTCATAAATGATTAACAACATGCTTAATAATATGCACCAATATGTTTTATTCAGTTTTGGGAAAATGGTATTTTATACATTGATTTCGCTAAAATGAGTTGATTTCGCACATGTACCAGCGAAATCAAGTGGCAGAATAGAATTTCCGATCAAATACATACTAAATATTCAAATTTTCTCATGAAACTTGGCTCATAAATGTATAATAACATTCTAGATAATGTGCAATAACAATCTTTTGCCTGTTTTTAAAAATGTTGATTTTATGAGCTGATTTCGCTAAATCGGGCTGATTTCGCGAAATCAACTTGATTTCGCATATTATACCTACCGGATAAAAAGCTATCGTTCTATCAGTTCCCAAATGGAGAAAAACATCCAGAGAGACGGTCTCGGTGGATAAGGGCCTGCAGTCGCAACACGCAAACACGCCTATACTAATACATTGCCACCTTTATCGCCGAAAAAAATGAAAATTTTGTGATGAAACTAATAGGGTCCGAAAAAGGTTTGGGGGGTGGGGGGGGAACGACCATCATGCAGGAGAAACGTCTTGTTACCATTCTGATTATGATTGTACTGTCAGTCGAGGAATAGTTGGCAGTGACGTCACGACTTGTTTTTGTTCTGAAGAACTGGCTAGTATTGACATATGTGTACGTTCTTGTGCTATTCTGACAAATCTTGGAGATGGAATTGTATGAAATTGATTACTTGATAAATAAATATGTGTAGGCCATTTGCCCCCCAGGACATTTGCCCCCCAATGAATTAATCCAAAAATGGACATTTGCCCCCCAGTTGAAAATGCGACCCGGACATTTGCCCCCCAGAGCTTATTTTTGGTATGGACATCTGCCCCCCAGTGCTTGTTTTACAGGTGGACATTTGCCCCCCACTGCTTATTTCAGAAAGGGACATTTGCCCCCCAGATAGACCAGGGCTAACACAAAGGAGGAAAACAATGTATTTATTGGTTTATTATCATCAGAAATACAAAATGTTAAGCAATAAATTACTCCATCTATATAAATATGATTCCCATAATAACCTGCTGTTATGGACAACCCCAACGTTAGAAAGCAGTATGGATCCCGATTAGATGCCATATCTGATGGGGATCTATACTGTTTGTCCTGCAATTTGTTAAGTTAACAAAAATATACCAAGAATGTGATGGTTAATAGTCAACAATCGGAGATGCTTAATTTATTCAGCAGGATAAGGGTTAAGCAAGTCAGCTACAGAACCATATATTGAGTTTGTGCCTCACTGAGGGTCCAGTGTCAGACGCATATACTCAAGTGGTTTTTACACTGGATTCACTGATGGTTAATTCTTGAAGAAATTGAAATGATCTTGAATGGGCTGTAAAACTTTAACTAAAACGTTATCATGAAAAATTATGTAGCTATATGCAAGTCTGTGTAAGGAATATCCTTGTCTAGCCAGGTTGTGGGGCAAATGTCCCTTTCTGAAATAAGCAGTGGGGGGCAATTGTCCACCTGTAAAATAAGCACTGGGGGGCAGATGTCCATACCAAAAATAAGCTCTGGGGGGCAAATGTCCTTGTTGCATTTTCAACTGGGGGGCAAATGTCCATTTTTAGATTAAGTCATTGGGGGGCAAACGTCCTGGGGGGCTAACGTCCGGAGACCATTCTGACCATTCCCATCATATTTTTTAAATAATAACCAGGGGCCAGTTGTTCAAAACTAACAGTCTACTTAGCTATATAACACTTCACTAATATTTCAACGTTAACTGGTCATATACACCAATATTTTTTTGTTGACAAAATGCGGGAAGCTTCTCACATTTTTTCATAAAATAATATCAGTTAATTTTGTTACCATAATACAATGATCAAATTTAATCTCTTAATGACCTTGTTAGGCTAACAATGCTTTGAACAACTGGCCCTGGATAATTAAATAAGCAAGCTTAGCATTGATTTGAGTTTTTACAGGCAAACAGTGTGGACTCAGATCAGAAAGCTCCACTGAGCAGTCTGATCTGTGTTTACACTATTTGCAAAAAATGACATGCAAACAGTGTGGACCCAGATCAAATGAGCAGTCTGGTCTGGATCCACTCTGTTTTAAAGGTACCAGCAGGCAACAATTTTTTTAACAGGCAAACAGTGTGGACTTAGATCAGACACCTCCTCTTAGCAATCTGAACTGGGTTCACAATATTTGCAGAAATGACATGCAAACAGTGTGGACCCAGATCAAATGAGCAGTCTGATCTGGGTCCACACTGTTTGCAGAAATGACTTTAAAGCTACCAGCAGGCAACAATTTTTTTAACAGGCAAACAGTGTGGACTTAGATCAGACACCTCCTCTTAGCAATCTGATCTGGGTTCACACTATTTGCAGAAATGACATGCAAACAGTGTGGACCCAGATCAAATGAGCAATCTGATCTGGGTCCACACTGTTTGCAGAAATGACTTTTAAAGCTACCAGCAGGCAACAATTTTTTTTTACAGGCAAACACTGTGGAGAATTTGAGAATACTTCCCAAAACTGGAAGTCAGTGTTATTTTGACAATAAACAGAATGTCAAACCTACCTTGACACTTGGATAGAGTATATTTCCCGAGTCCATGACACCTCCGTATAAACAACACTTGACACTAGTCCGTAGACATCGGTTATCAGGCAGCTGTTATTTCACTAAATGGAAAATTTCCCGCCTCGTTATTCTTTACTTTTAATCATTTTTACTTACAGTAACATGCATTTTCAAGTTAAAAAAACAATTTTATTCAATGTAATTGATAGCGATCTAAAGGGTAATTGTCGGTCGCTCTGTTATTGTTTTCACCTCAAAATGGCGGCCTATCGGTTGCTAGGGCAGTGACGTCACGCCGGCGAACCCTATAGGGCGTTTTTTGGTGAAGGTGTCCCCAGTAAACAGTTCTGATTTGTTGTAGTGAAACATGTTTCGGTTTCAAACAGTTTTCAGAAGTGGAGCGTGATAGCTCAGTGGTTAGTGCACTTTCCTCTGATGCTAGAGGTCCCGGGTTCGATCCCCGACAGCGGCGATAAAATTTCGGTGTCCGAACACGCTCCATTGACATCATTTGCAGGGATGAATGTCGTAAAGTGCACCTTCTTTCGGATTGGGACGTAAACCGGAGGCCCCCTATGCATGGAGAACCATCCCCTGTGCATGTTAAACCTACCATAATTACACGATTACTATGTAGGCTTTCATCCTGCAAAACTTGAGTGTATGTAATATACACCTGCGAGTAATGATAAAATGTGACCGATCGCAGTAAGTAAAAAAAAAAAGGAGAAAGCAGACATTTTTTCATCGAAACTGTTTTAACTGTCAGATATGACCGATCGCAGTATAAGTAGAAAGAAAGAAAGAGCTGGTTTCCGTTTCTCATTTTTGAGGGATGAATCCGAAACTGTTTACAGAACCATCGAAACTGCATCCTAGGGTGTTTTCGTTGGTTTCATCTGTCCGAATATGGTTCATTTTGACATCCACATACAATACATTACATGCAACAAGTAATTCCCGTTTGTCACAGGTGTCGGTGACAATCTGTCATGGTGACCTAGCCTGATGTCTCACTGAGCCTTTGAACTGTCTCGGTGATAGGTACCGAGACAGCGAACCTCTCACACCTGGCATGCTATCTTGATACTTGTCACCATTTACGTATCGAGACACAGCGAGTGTATTTTATTGCAGTATAACATAATCATTAATGATCGGTGAAGCTACTTTGACGAATGAAAAAAGAGATAAATTACGTACTTAAATGTGCATGTACATTGTCAGGGTTTTATGGCATGCAAGATCCTGTGTCCATATACGCATAATTGTTGGAGCTTTTTTCTTGACATACTTCCGGTTCTAAATATAGAACTGGAAAAGCCCTGGCCGTCAACTGTCAGATTGCTTCAAGGCAGCGGGACAGATAAAGTGTTAATTACAGCGTAAAACCGTGGAATTCTTTTAACAGTCAGGTGCATAACCTATACAAGTTATTTTTTGGCGACGGCTACTGATAACCAGTTGTCACCAGCCTGTGAGGCTACAGACAACCGGTTGTCACCAGCCTATGAGGCTGCAGACAACCAGTTGTCACTAGCCTGTGAGGCTGCTGACAACCAGCTGTTTTAAACCTGAAATTAATAGGTTTTTTTCTTTTGTTCTTAATTGATATGATATCCTGAATGACTTTATCTTTCCTTAGTCTATAATAAACCTTTTTGGTGTGTTTCTTGGAGTCTTTATGTTTTATTATTTAGTATTGCTATATATTGTATACTGATGTTCTTAATTTAAAAGAAATATAAATCTGCAGCAGTTTCTGCTTTATGTGATCATAATTTAACCACGTAGATGTGAATAAAAAGGGGAGTCCTGAAATTATCATTATATATTTTTAATTTATGGTGAGGTCTGGATGGGTGGGGTAATTCCATATTAGCCAAGATAATTGATTAACTTAAGGTTGAGGCATAAAATTGTTAAGCTGCAGAAACATATTGATATGATGTTAATATCTTTTGCATGCTGCCAAATTATACTAAAATATAACACTTTATTTGCAATTTGTGAACTTTTGTTAAATATTTACACTTCCCACCTTTGGGAAAACCCACAAAATTTCTCTATCAAGAACAGAATTGTAAAATGTCCCCCTTTTGGCTGACCAGTTTGTCAGTGATTGTAGACTGCTAAATAGTGGAAGATCTTCTGTCAAAGCTCTGTTATATGAGACTATGAGATGTGCCCTTGAATGCAGAAAATGCTATACAAAATTCCTATTATAGTCACAAGTTTTTATCTATTTACTGTCAGAATGTTGAAACTTCTATTGTATGAGAGTCAAAGAAGTAAATATAATGTACATGTATCATGCATATGGGATACCTTGCCAAATGAATCATTATTAATAGATTTTTTTTTAGTTTTACAGCCCTTTCAATATCATTTCACTGATTTCGAGTCAGTCGTTAATCAGGTGGGCGAAAACTTGAGAACCCAGAGAAAAAACCACCTCTGACCTGATATCCCGTGGCAGAACTTGACATATCACATGTGGTCCTTAACTACGGCAGTGAGAGACCTAATGATTAAGAGTCAGCACTCTTACCCATTAGTCCATGGAGGCCCAATAATACAGTTACAGTATACACCCCAACAAACGGTGGGGGGGGGGGGGGGGGCATTGTTTCTGGTGCAGAAAGATGCCCTTGCTTTAGTTAAAACTTCCGTTGTGTAAGGGTTGAAAGGATAAACAATATATGGAAAAAATTTATTGAATGAGTCAAGGAGGTATGTACATGTACCGCAATGTAGGAAAGAGGGCACAATGTTTTTGGTGTGTTTTTGCTGGCTTTGGGTAATTGATGCAGTGCATCTCTTGAACCAATTTAATGGATTCTTGCCACACTTGCATCAGTATGTGCAGCCACTTGCATCAGCATGTGCATCATTAACTTAATGATTAAAACCTGGCTAAACAGTGACTAAGGTCTTTTGGCCTTGTCTTTATTTTCAAGGTGACAGGCTGCCCAAAACTATCATGTTTTTGTTATCAGAAATACTTTGCCTCCAGAATGAATGTATGAATTACATGTATGGTCAAACTTGGCATAATCTATCAGTGCAATGTACCAAAAACTTGAAAAGATTGTGCTGACCTTGACCTATTGCTAGTTTTCACGGTCACAGCAGTACTTAGACTCAAATTTTGCACTGTAACTATGCTCTAGTATATCTTCGAACCAAATAATCTCAAATCTGGTGTTTACACAACAAGATATAATTACATGACGTACATGTTGCGTATAACTGATCTACCAATTATAGTCTCCCAGACGATCCCCCAATGCTCAAATGAGCTCCAATGTGAACTCCATTTCTGTGAAATTTATGATTTAGGCATGGGGATCTGAAAGTTTTCCAAGATTTAAGCTATATGTGAAATGGAGGGGTTAGGCATGCCCCATGGGGATTCCCTTGTCAGTACAAATGGATGCATGTTATCATAAGGAAAAACAATGAACATGTATATCATTTAGCAGTGAGGATCTGAACAGTTTCCATGATATTTAGTCAACAGCGAAATGGAGTGTGTGATCGAGGCATACTTAAAGGGGATACTGGGTTGATGCAATTGAATGTGTCTCATCATAAGGAACAGCATCAATGAACATAAATGATTTAGCCCTTAAGATGCCACAAAAAATGTATCCAAAATGTCACATGTTCGTATTCTGTTGCATCTTCTTGCAAACATTTTAGAAAATATTTTTGTTTACAGGAAAAGAGTGTGAACTCTGATCAGACTGCACCTACAGATCTGGGTTCACACTGCTAACAAAAATGACTTCTAAAGCTACCAGAAGATGTCAAAACAGATGACAACTGTTGTGATCGTTATCTTCAGGGTTTGGGTGGTGATCTGAACAGTTTCTGAGGTGTAAGCCCACACTCATCAGTGAAACATCTCTGGGAACATGAACATCAAACTAGTACAGAAATAATCTGGCCCCGCACATCTGGGCTTGGAGAAATAGACTGGGCTGCATGATGCTTCCACAAAGAGCTGAACCGACCACACATGAGTACTGGTAAACTGCTTAGAAAGCCTAAGCCTGACCAGGCAAAGTGGTGTGAGTCGGACCGACCATGCATATAAATCCTACATTGGTTTCATTGTATGGCTGGGCTTGAGATTTCATTTCATCTCAATGTGGGGTAAAAGTCCCACAAAATAGGAACAAACATCTCCAATTAAATGACCTGAATAGTGTCGACGAGGACTTTAAACCTGAAACCGTTACAGAAAAAGCTCAATGATGAGGACTCACTGGCATGTAATAACTGAATTGCTGGAGCAAAAGAAAATCTACAGTTTCACTCTGGTGACCTTATTTGAACTGGAGATGCTTGCATACCCCTGGGGAACCCACAGTCTGTATTAATGAATGTGTCTTATCTTAACCATTTTTGTACCAAATGGAATCTTCCTCGAGTCCATTTCAAAATTTAGGGGTGCCAGGTTGTGATTTCTTCTAAATTGATTTGGAAAAGGGCTGAGTGAGTGAGTGTTTCAGTTTTACGTCCCACCGACAGCTATGGTCATACAGAGACGGGACCTTAGTTTAAAGACTCATACGAAAGTCTGGAGAAGCCTGGGATCAATCCTGCAATCCTTGGTTTATCAGGCGAGTTTGTTTTGTTTGATTTGAGGTTTAACGTCCCCGTCAACACTGTAAAGGTCATTTTGGAGACGTTGCTTCCAATTTTGTGGGACTTTTACCCGACATTGAGATGAAAAGACATCTCAAGCCCTGTCGCCCAATGAAACCAATAGGGTTTATTAGCATGGACGGTCCACCTCGTTATCAGGCGAGTAGCATAACTACAACACCTCGTTATCAGGCGAGTAGCATAACTACAACACCACAGAGGCTTCTAGGAAAATGGCTGAACGTTTTGCAAACAGTGTAGGCCCTGATCAGACGCCACATTCTGCGGGGTCTTATCTGGGCCTGTACTGTTTGCTAAGTACCCCTTTAAGAATACACATGGTTTAGGGGCAGGGATCTGAACGGTTTCTGAGATACATTTATTAACCCTTTTATGAAGTGGATGTGGAATGGGGTGCATGTCCTTGGGGACCCAGGCAAGGGGACCCGTTGAAACCCTCTTACAAGATTTTTTTTTCCACTTCCTTTATTATATCCCCAAATTTCAAATTAATTCATCTAACAGAACTTTACTGTGGACCCTTTTTGACAAAAGTTTGATGCCTTTGAAGCTGGAATCCACCAGGGAGACCTTTAGGCGTCAGTGACTGTCTTATCATAAGAAATAATATCATGTATGGTTGGGGGTGGGGATCTGAATGGTTTCTGAGGGTCCATACCCCCAGGTCCTGGGGTTGGTATCGGAGAATTTCTTTTTGGGTGCCAGGGTGGTCAAATATTGGACTGAGCCCATTAATCAGTATTGCAGATGATAAAATGAAACAGTCTTAAGTCAAAGTTCAGAACCATTTTTCGAGCCTACACTCAGAGATAAACAATCCATTACTGGCCACCAGTGCTTTCATTTGTTTGATTTTTTTTCCAGACAAACTGATAGCTACACATACTGGTAGTTTGACTAACGTTTGGTTTTTATGGTTACAGGCAAATATATGTACTTTTCCATCCAAATCCTTGTTTGACACAAGAGGTCATTCAGAAATAATTGTCAAACAAACAAAAACCATAGTAAACTGTTGCAGACTAAAGACCATATCCTTCAGAACATCAAGTATTTTTTTCCACATCTCATACATGTAGTTTGAAACTGTTCTCAATCAGCTAGTATCAGTCCCAGTTTGTGATAGGATAGCAAATATAACTTAAATTTCTATTTTAAAATCATGTCAAATGAAGTCTAATCATTGTAAACAAGTTTTATATCAGCTGGTTGTCACCAGCCTCACAGGCTGGTGACAACCGGTTGTCAGCAGCCAGTTCCTTATTTTTAGCTCACCGTCACTATACGAGGTGAGCTTTTGGGATCACTTTTTGTCCGTCGTGCGTGCGTGCGTCCGTGCGTAAACAATTTCTTTAAACGACATCTCCTCCTAAACCACTGATCGGATTTTGACCAAACTTCACAGGAATGATCCTTAGGTGGTCCCCTTTCAAAGTTGTTCAAATGGTTCCGGTCCGTTGCACATCTAGGTCACAGGAGCCAAAAATAGATTTTTTTCACCAAAAACTTAAAAAATCTTCTTCTCTGAAACCACAAGGCCCAGGTCTTTGATATTTGGTATGAAGCATCATCTAGTGGACCCCTACCAAGATTGTTCAAATTATAGTGCTGGGGCCAAAAATGGTTTTACATGGGCTTATATAGGGAAAATCTTTAAAAATCTTCTTCTCTGAAACCACAAGGCCCAGTTCTTTGATATTTGGTATGAAGCTTCACCAAGATTGTTCAAATTATAGTGCTGGGGCCAAAAATGCCCCCGCCCCGGGGCCTTTTGGTTTTACATAGGCTTATATAGGGAAAATCTTTAAAAATCTTCTTCTCTGAAACCACAAGGCCCAGGACTTTGATATTTGGTATGAAGCATCATCTAGTGGACCCCTACCAAGATTGTTCAAATTATAGTGCTGGGGCCAAAAATGCCCCCGCCCCGGGGCCCTTTGGTTTTACATGGGCTTATATAGGGAAAATCTTTAAAAATCTTCTTCTCTGAAACCACAAGGCCCAGTTCTTTGATATTTGGTATGAAGCTTCACCAAGATTGTTCAAATTATAGTGCTGGGGCCAAAAATGCCCCCGCCCCGGGGCCTTTTGGTTTTACATAGGCTTATATAGGGAAAATCTTTAAAAATCTTCTTCTCTGAAACCACAAGGCCCAGGACTTTGATATTTGGTATGAAGCTTCATCTAGTGGACCCCTACCAAGATTGTTCAAATTATAGTGCTGGGACAAAAAATGCCCCCGCCACGGGGCCCTTTTGTTTTACATAGGCTTATATAGGGAAAATCTTTAAAAATCTTCTTCTCTGAAACCACAAGGCCCAGGTCTTTGATATTTGGTATGAAGCTTCATCTAGTGGACCCCTACCAAGATTGTTCAAATTATAGTGCTGGGGCCAAAAATGCCCCCGCCTCGGGGCCCTTTGGTTTTACATTGGCTTATATAGGAAAAATCTTTAAAAATCTTCTTCTCTGAAACCACAAGGCCCAGGACTTTGATATTTGGTATGAAGCTTCATCTAGTGGACCCCTACCAAGATTGTTTAAATTTTAGTGCTGGAACAAAAAATGCCCCCGCCACGGGGCCCTTTGGTTTTACATTGGCTTATATAGGGAAAATCTTTAAAAATCTTCTTCTCTGAAACCACAAGGCCCAGGTCTTTTATATTTGGTATGATGCTTCATCTAGTGGACCCCTACCAAGATTGTTCAAATTATAGTGCTGGGGCCAAAAATGCCCCCGCCACGGGGCCCTTTGGTTTTACATAGGCTTATATAGGGAAAATCTTTAAAAATCTTCTTCTCTGAAACCACAAGGCCCAGTTCTTTGATATATGGTATGAAGCTTCATCTAGTGGACCCCTACCAAGATTGTTCAAATTATAGTGCTGGGGCCAAAAATGCCCCTGCCCCGGGGCCCTTTGGTTTTACATAGGCTTATATAGGGAAAATCTTTAAAAATTTTCTTCTCTGAAACCACAAGGCCCAGGACTTTGATATTTGGTATGAAGCTTCATCTAGTGGACCCCTACCAAGATTGTTCAAATTTTAGTGCTGGGACAAAAAATGCCCCCGCCACGGGGCCCTTTGGTTTTACATTGGCTTATATAGGGAAAATCTTTAAAAATCTTCTTCTCTGAAACTACAAGGCCCAGGTCTTTTATATTTGGTATGAAGCTTCATCTAGTGGACCCCTACCAAGATTGTTCAAATTATAGTGCTTGGGCCATAAAAGCCCCCGCACCGGGGCCCTTTGGTTTTACATAGGCTTATATAGGGAAAATCTTTTAAAATCTTCTTCTCTGAAACCACAAGGCCCAGGTCTTTGATATTTGGTATGAAGCTTCATCTAGTGGACCCCTACCAAGATTGTTATAGCCCCGCTTTGAAAAAGTGGGGCTATATTGGATTTGCCATGTCCTTCTGTCATTCCGTGATTCCGTTAATTTGTGTTGGCTCCATAACTTTGTATCTGCTTAACATATTTTCATGAAACTTCACACAAATGTTAAACACCATAAGACAATGTGCAGAGCGAAGGAATTATAACTGTGGATTGCCTACTTTTGGAGTTATTGCCCTTTGAACATTTTCCGTAATTCCGTAATTCCGTGATTCCGTTAATTTGTGTTGGCTCCATAACTTTGTATCTGCTTAACATATTTTCATGAAACTTCACACAAATGTTAAACACCATAAGACAATGTGCAGAGCGAAGGAATTATAACTGTGGATTGCCTACTTTTGGAGTTATTGCCCTTTGAACATTTTCCGTAATTCCGTAATTCCGTGATTCCGTTAATTTGTGTTGGCTCCATAACTTTGTATCTGCTTAACATATTTTCATGAAACTTCACACAAATGTTAAACACCATAAGACAATGTGCAGAGCGAAGGAATTATAACTGTGGATTGCCTACTTTTGGAGTTATTGCCCTTTGAACATTGAAAAATGGCAATTTTAATTGTGTCCGCTTCATAACTCGAAAACCGTTTGAGATATTTTTAGGAAACTTCACACAAATGTTAAGCACTATGAGACGGTGTGCAGAGCGCAGGAACCATAACTCTGCATTGCTTATTATTGGAGTTATTGCCCTTTGAACATTGAAAAATGGCAATTTTAACAGTGTCCGCTTCATAACTCGAAAACCGTTTGAGATAATTTCATGAAACTTCACACAAATGTTAAGCACTATGAGACAATGTGCAGAGCGCAAGAACCATAACTCTGGTTTTCGTATTTTCTGTGTGTCTGTCTGTGTGTCTGTCTGTGTCTGTTAACAATTTTCGTGTCCGCTCCATAACTTTAAAACCCATTCACATATTTTCATGAAACTTCACACAAACATTAAACACCATGAGATGGTGTGCAGAGTGCAGGAACCATAACCCTGGATTGCCTAATTTTTGAGTTATTTCCCTTTGAATATTGAAAAATATCAATTTTAGCCGTCTTTCCTCGATAACTCAAAAACCGTTTGAGATAATTTTATGAAACTTCACACAAATGTAAAGCACCATATTATGTGTGCAGAGCGCAGGAACCCAAACTCTGGATTGTCTACTTTTTCAGTTATAGGCTTTTGAATATTAAAAAATGGCAATTTTAACTATGTCCGCTCCATAACCGTTTCTGATATTTTCATGAAACTTCAAATAAATGAAAAGCACCTTGAGATGATGTGCAGAGTGCAGGAACCATAACTCTGGTTTGCCTACTTTAGGAGTTATTGCCCTTTGAACATTTAAAAAGGCAATTTTGACTGTGTCGGCTCCATAACTCACAAACCATTTGAGATATTTTCATGACACTTCACACAAGTGTAAAGCACCATGAGACAATGTGCAGAGCGCAGGAACCCTGACTCTGATTTGCCTACTTTAGGAGTTATTACCCTTTGAACATTGAAAAATGGAAGATGAAATTTAGTATAAACATGGACATTCTGGTAATGTATCATGCTCATTGAAATGAGGGACAAGGTCTCACAACTCTTAGAGTTTTTCCAGATAATGTAAAATTTTCAACAGTTATTTCTTGTTCATAACTGTTTTCTCTGCAGCTTAAATAACTTTCTTCTCTGACAGCGCTGAAGCGGGGCTATAGTCAGATCCTCTGACAGCTCTAGTTCAAATTATAGTGCTGGGACAAAAAATGCCCCCGCCACGGGGCCCTTTGGTTTTACATTGGCTTATATAGGGAAATTCTTTAAAAATCTTCTTCTCTGAAACCACAAGGCCCAGGACTTTGATATTTGGTATGAAGCTTCATCTAGTGGACCCTTTCAAATTATAGTGCTGGGACAAAAAAATGCCCCCGCCACGGGGCCCTTTTGTTTTACATTGGCTTATATAGGGAAAATCTTTTAAAATCTTCTTCTCTGAAACCACAAGGCCCAGGTCTTTGCTATTTGGTATGAAGCTTCATTTAGTGGACCCCTACCAAGATTGTTCAAATTATAGTGCTGGGGCCAAAAATGCCCCCGCCCCGGGGCCCTTTGGTTTTACATAAGCTTATATAGGGAAAATCTTTAAAAATCTTCTTCTCTGAAACCACAAGACCCAGTTCTTTGATATTTGGTATGAAGCTTCACCAAGATTGTTCAAATTATAGTGCTGGGGCAAAAAATGCCCCTGCCCCGGGGCCCTTTGGTTTTACATAGGCTTATATAGGGAAAATCTTTAAAAATTTTCTTCTCTGAAACCACAAGGCCCAGGACTTTGATATTTGGTATGAAGCTTCATCTAGTGGACCCCTACCAAGATTGTTCAAATTATAGTGCTGGGGCCAAAAATGCCCCCGCCCCGGGGCCTTTTGGTTTTACATAGGCTTATATAGGGAAAATCTTTAAAAATCTTCTTCTCTGAAACCACAAGGCCCAGGACTTTGATATTTGGTATGAAGCTTCATCTAGTGGACCCCTACCAAGATTGTTCAAATTATAGTGCTGGGACAAAAAATACCCCCGCCACGGGGCCCTTTGGTTTTACATTGGCTTATATAGGGAAAATCTTTAAAACTCTTCTTCTCTGAAACCACAAGGCCCGGGTCTTTGATATTTGGTATGAAGCTTCATCTAGTGGACCCCTACCAAGATTGTTCAAATAATAGTGCTGGGGCCAAAAATGCCCCCGCCCCGGGGCCCTTTGGTTTTACATAAGCTTATATAGGGAAAATCTTCTTCTCTGAAACCACAAGGCCCAGGTCTTTGATATTTGGTATGAAGCTTCATCTAGTGGACCCTACCAAGATTGTTCAAATTATAGTGCTGGGACAAAAAATGCCCCCGCCACGGGGCCCTTTGGTTTTACATTGGCTTATATAGGGAAATTCTTTAAAAATCTTCTTCTCTGAAACCACAAGGCCCAGGACTTTGATATTTGGTATGAAGCTTCATCTGGTGGACCCTTTCAAATTATAGTGCTGGGACAAAAAATGCCCCCGCCACGGGGCCCTTTTGTTTTACATAGGCTTATATAGGGAAAATCTTTTAAAATCTTCTTCTCTGAAACCACAAGGCCCAGGTCTTTGATATTTGGTATGAAGCTTCATCTAGTGGACCCCTACCAAGATTGTTCAAATTATAGTGCTGGGGCCAAAAATGCCCCCACCCCGGGGCCCTTTGGTTTTACATAGGCTTATATAGGGAAAATCTTTAAAAATCTTCTTCTCTGAAACCACAAGGCCCAGGACTTTGATAATTGGTATGAAGCTTCATCTAGTGGACCCCTACCAAGATTGTTCAAATTATAGTGCTGGGGCAAAAAATGCCCCCGTCCCGGGGCCCTTTGGTTTTACATAGGCTTATATAGGCAAAATCTTTAAAAATCTTCTTCTCTGAAACCGCTAGGCCCAGGTCTTTGATATTTGATGTGTAGCTTCATCTAGTGGACCTTTGCCAAGATTGTTCAAATTATAGCCTTTGTTGATGTTTGGTATTAAGTTTCATCTTTAAGACCTCTCTCAACATTATGCACATTAAAGCCCTGGGGCCAATAATGGCCCTCTCTGGGGCACACTTGTTACACTATGGATCAGGTGAGCGATCCAGGGCCATCATGGCCCTCTTGTTTTAAAACCTTTTACAGTTATAAAGTCACATACCACCATTGAATTTCAAAGTGAGGCTATAGCAAATAACTTGTTTAGGTTATGTCACAAGTTCTTTAGGATTATGTTAAATGGAAAAGTACGAAAATATTAATGTGAATGCGTTAATATTCTCGTCACCCCACTCTTGTTTGAATTACGTGCGTACAACTTTTTAGACGATGCGTACAAAGAATTTTGGTTTCAATCATCAAATTAAAGTCTTCTTTCCATTTTAAAATTGTCGCCACATGCGGCAAAATTGCGATAAGGTGGGAATTCAAGTTTTAAAAGCAATAATTTTACCGTTTTGGCACTCAAAATCCACTAAAAAACAATTTTGCATAATGAAAACTCGATCGTGTTGACGAATCCACCATCTTGTTAGAAAGAGCGCTTCTCGTGGAATCTCGCGATAACGTTATAATGACACAAAACGCCACAAATTTCATAAAAGAAGAGAAAAACTAGGCCGTTTTTTACTGATTCTCAAAAAACCAAATATAACGCAAATGAGTTATTTTTTAGCTCACCTGTCACGTAGTGACGAGGTGAGCTTTTGGGATCACTTTTTGTCTGTTGTGCGTCCGTGCGTCCGTCCCTGCTTGCGTCCGTAAACAATTTCAAATAAGTATATCTCTAATATCCCATGGCCAATCTAGATCAAATTTCATGTGAAGCATCATCAGGTAGGGGGAAAGGCTGCATAAGGTTTTTGGGCTGATCAGATTGGAATTCTGGTTGCCATGGCAACATATAGCTCCCATAGACTTACAATGGGAAAAAATTAAAATATCTTCTTCTCTGAAACCACAGGACCAAGAGCTTAGATATTTAGCATGTATTAACAGCCAGTGGTCACCTACATAATTCCTGCCAATCATGCCCCTGGGATCCAAATTGGCCACGCACCGGGGCCCCTTCTCTCCCATAGACTCATAATGGAACAAAAAGCTTCAAAAATCTTCTGCTCGGAAACCAGAGGGCCCAGAGCTTAGATATTTAGCATGTAGCAACGGCAAGTGGTCACCTACATAATTCCTGCCAATCATGCCCCTGGGATCCAAACCGGCCACGCCCCGGGGCCCTTTAGCTCCTATAGACTCATAATGGAAAAAAGCTTCAAAAATCTTCTTCTCTGAAACCACAAGGCCCAGAGCCTAGGTATTTGGCATGTAGCAATGGCAAATGGTCACCTACATAAATCCTGCCATCATGCCCCTAGGGTCCAAATGGGCCACGCCCCAGGGCCCCTTAGCTCCCATAGACTCATAATAGAAAAAAAGCTTCAAAAATCTTCTTCTCTGAAACCACAGGGCCCAGAGTTTAGATATTTAGCATGTAGCAACGGCAATTGGTCACCTACATAATTCCTGCCAATCATGCCCCTGGGTTCCAAATGGGCCACGCGCCGGGGCCCTTTGCTCACATAGACTCATAATGGAAAAAAAGCTTAAAAAATCGTCTTCTCTGAAACCACAGCGCCCAGAGCTTAGATATTTAGCATGTAGCAACGGCAAGTGGTCACCTACATTAATTCTGCCAATCATGCCCCTGGGGTCCAAAAGGACCACGCCCTGGGGCCCCTTAGCTCCCATAGACTCAAAGTGGAAAAAAGCTTCAAAAATCTTCTTCTCTGAAACCACAGGGCCCAGAGCTTAGATATTTAGCATGTTGCAACGGCCAGTGGTCACCTACATAATTCCTGCCAATCATGCCCCTGGGTTCCAAATGGGGGACGCTCCGGGGCCCCTTCGCTCCCATAGACTCATAATGGAACAAAAAGCTTCAAAAATCTTCTTCTCGGAAACCACATGACCCAGAGCTTAGATATTTAGCAGGTTGCAACGGCAAGTGGTCACCTACATAATTCCTGCCAATCGTGCCCCTGGGGTCCAAACAGGCCACGCCCTGAGGCCCTTTAGCTCCTATAGACTCACACTGGAAAAAAGCTTCAAAAATCTTCTCTGAAACCACAGGGCCCAGAAGTGGGATATTTGGCATGTAGCAACGGCTAGTGGTCACCTACATAATTCCTGCCAATCATGCCCCTTGGGTCCAAATTGCCCACACCCCGGGGCCCCTTAGCTCCCATAGACTCATAATGGAAAAAGAGCTTCAAATATCTTCTTCTCTGAAACCACAGGGCCCAGGGCTTAGATATTTAGCAGTAGCAAAGGCCAGTGGTCACCTACATAATTCCTGCCAATCATGCCCCTGGGTTCCAAATTGGCGACGCCCCGGGGCCCCTTCTCTCCCATAGACTCATAATGGAACAAAAAGCTTTAAAAATCTTTTTCTTGGAAACCACAGGGCCCAGAGCTTAGATATTTAGCATGTAGCAACGGCAAGTGGTCACCTACATAATTCCTGCCAATCATGCCCCTGGGATCCAAACCGGCCACGCCCCGGGGCCCTTGAGCTCCTATAGACTCATAATGGAAAAAAGCTTCAAAAATCTTCTTCTCTGAAACCACAGGGCCCAGAGCTGAGGTATTTGGCATGTAGCAATGGCAAGTGGTCACCTACATAAATCCTGCCAATCATGCCCCTGGGTTCCAAATGGGCCACACACCGGGGCCTCTTTGCTCCCATAGACTCATTATGGAAAAAAGCTTTAAAAATCTTCTTCTCTGAAACCACAGCGCCCTGAGCTTAGATATTTAGCATGTAGCAATTCCAAGTGGTCACATACATAAATCCTGCCAATCATGCCCCTGGGGTCCAAATGGGCCACACCCTGGGACCCCCTTAGCTCCCATAGACTCATAATGGAAAAAAAACTTCAAAAATCTTCTTCTCTGAAACCACAGCACCAAGAGCTTAGATATTTAGCATGTAGCAACGGCAAGTGGTCACATTCATATTTCCTGCAAATCATGCCCCTGGGGTCCAAATGGGCCACGCCCCGGGGCCCCTTAGCTCCCAAAGACTCATAATGGAAAAAAGCTTCAAAAATCTTCTTCTCAGAAACTGTGAAGCACAGAACTTAGATATTTAGTATCTAGTAACATAAAATAGCCAGCTACATAAATCCTGCTAACCCTGCCCCTGGGGTCAAAATTGGCCTCACCCAAGCTCATCACCTCCAATAGACTTATAATGGAAAAAAAACTTAAAAAATCTTCTTCTATGATATCATAAGGCCCAGAGCTTAGATTTTTAGCTCACCTCTCACATAGCGACAATGTGAGCTTTTGTGATCACATTTTGTCCGTCCTGCGTCTGTGCGTCCATCCGTGTGTGCGTGCGTTTGTGTGTCCGTAAACAATTTCAAATAAGTATATATCTAAAACTCAATGGCCAATCTTGATCAAATTTTATGTGAAGCATCACCAGGTAGGGGGAAAGGCTGCATAAGGTTTTTGGGCTGATCAGATTGGAATTCTGGTTGCCATGGCAACATATATCTCCCATAGAGTTATAATGGGAAAAATTAAAAAAATCTTCTTCTATGATATCATATAGCCCAGAGCTTAGATTTTTAGCTCACCTCTCACATAGTGACAATGTGAGCTTTTGTGATCACATTTTGTCCGTCGTGCGTGCGTCCTTGCGTGCATCCGTAAACAATTTCAAATAAGTATATATCTAAAACTCAATGGCCAATCTTGATCAAATTTTATGTGAAGCATCACCAGGTAGGGGGAAAGGCTGCATAAGGTGTTTGGGCTGATCAGATTGGAATTGACCACACCCCGGGGCCCCTTAGCTCCTATAGACTCATAATGGAAAAAAAGCTTCAAAAATCTTCTTCTCTGAAACCACAGGGCCCAGAGCTTAGATATTTAGCATGTAGCAACGGCAAATGGTCACCTACATAATTCTGCCAATCATGCCCCTGGGTTCCAAATGGGCCACGCCCCTGGGCCCCTTTCACTCCCATAGACTCTTAATGGAAAAAAAGGTTTGAAAATCTTCTTCTCTGAATCCACAGGGCCCAGAGCTTAGGTATTTAGCATGTAGAAACGGAAAGTGGTCACCTACATAATTCCTGCCAATCATGCCCCTGGGGTCCAAATTGGGCACGCCCCGAGGCCCCTTGGCTCCTATAGACTCATTATGGAAGAAAAGTTTCAAAAATCTTCTTCTCTGAAACCACAGGGCCCAGAGCTCAGATATTTAGCATGTAACAACGACAAGTGGTCACCTAAATAATTCCTGCCAATCATGCCCCTGGGGTCCAAATGGGCCACACCCCGGGGCCCCTTCGCTCCCATAGACTCATAATGGAAAAAAGCTTCAAAAATCTTCTTCTCTGAAACCACAGGGCCCAGAGCTTAGATATTTAGCATGTAGCAACGGCCAGTGGTCACCTACATAATTCCTGCCAATCATGCCCCTGGGGTCCAAACGGGCCACGCCCGGGGGCCCTTAGCTCCTATAGGCTCATAATGGAAAAAAGCTTCAAAAAGCTTCTTCTCTGAAACCACAAGGCAGAGAGCTGAGATATTTAGCATGTAGCAACGGCAAGTGTTCACCTACATAAATCCTGCCAATCATGTCCCTGGGGTCCAAACGGGCCATGCCCGGGGCCCCTTAGCTCCCATAGACTCATAATGGAAAAAAAAATTCAAAAATCGTCTCCTCTGAAACCACAGGGCCCAGAGCTTAGATATTTAGCATGTAGCAACGGAAAGTGGTCACCTACATAATTACTGCCAGTCATGCCCCTGGGTTCCAAATGGGCCATGCCCCGGGGCCCCTTTGCTCCCATAGACTCATAATGGAAAAAAGCTTCAAGATCTTCTTCTCTGAAACCACAGGGCCCAGAGCTTAGATATTTGGCATGTAGCAATGGCATGTGGTCACCTATATGATTCCTGCCAATCATGCCCCTGGGGTCCAAACGGGCCACGCCCTGGGCCCCTTAGCTCCTATATACTCATAATGGAAAAAGCTTCAAAAATCTTCTTCTCTGAAACCACAGGGCCCAGAGCTTAGATATTAAGCATGTAGCAATTGCATGTGGTCACCTACATAATTCCTGCCAATCATGCCCCTGGGGTCCAAACGGGCCACGCCCTAGGCCTCTTAGCTCCTATAGAATCTTAATGGAAAAAAGCTCCAAAAATCTTCTTCTCTGAAACCACAGGGCCCAGAGCTTAGATATTTGGCATGTAGCAATGTCATGTGGTCACCTATATAATTCCTGCCAATCATGCCCCTTGGGTCCAAACGGGCCACGCCCTGGGCCCCTTAGCTCCTATAGACCCTTAATGGAAAAAAGCTTCAAAAATCTTCTTCTCTGAAACCACAGGGCCCAGAGCTTAGATATTTAGCATGTAGCAATTGCAAGTGGTCACCTAAATAAATCCTGCCAAGCATGCCCCTGGGGTCCAAATGGGCTCACACAGGTGAGCGATATAGGGCCATTGGGCCCTCTTGTTTTTTAACTTGTTTAGGTTATGCACCCGACTGTTTAAACTTTTGGCGAATTCTAATGTAGGATAATGGGAGAAACACCGATATGCTGCCAGATTTGAATTATGAAAACATGCGTATACAAATACATTATCAATTTTTCGGCCAAAAAATTGAAATTTTAAGATGAAAAAAACTATAATATTTTTCTTATTTCTGCTCAAAACATAGACGAGGCAGTTCTATCGAGTACCCACAATCTATGTTTTGAGCAGAAATGAATAAGGAAAATAATGTTTACCCCTGTTAAACACAGATTTACTATATAAAAGTGGGATTTGAGGGGGTCAAAATTGCACAAGCGTGTTTTTATGATGGCAAATCCCAAGTGTTATTTTTTTAGCTCACCTGTCACGTAGTGACGAGGTGAGCTTTTGGGATCACTTTTTGTCCGTCGTCGTCCGTCCGTGCGTCCGTCCGTAAACAGAAGCACAGAACTTAGATATTTAGTATCTAGTAACATAAAATAGCCAGCTACATAAATCCTGCTAACCCTGCCCCTGGGGTCAAAATTGGCCTCACCCAAGCTCATCACCTCCAATAGACTTATAATGGAAAAAAAACTTAAAAAATCTTCTTCTATGATATCATAAGGCCCAGAGCTTAGATTTTTAGCTCACCTCTCACATAGCGACAATGTGAGCTTTTGTGATCACATTTTGTCCGTCCTGCGTCTGTGCGTCCATCCGTGTGTGCGTGCGTCTGTGTGTCCGTAAACAATTTCAAATAAGTATATATCTAAAACTCAATGGCCAATCTTGATCAAATTTTATGTGAAGCATCACCAGGTAGGGGGAAAGGCTGCATAAGGTTTTTGGGCTGATCAGATTGGAATTCTGGTTGCCATGGCAACATATATCTCCCATAGAGTTATAATGGGAAAAATTAAAAAAATCTTCTTCTATGATATCATATAGCCCAGAGCTTAGATTTTTAGCTCACCTCTCACATAGTGACAATGTGAGCTTTTGTGATCACATTTTGTCCGTCGTGCGTGCGTCCTTGCGTGCATCCGTAAACAATTTCAAATAAGTATATATCTAAAACTCAATGGCCAATCTTGATCAAATTTTATGTGAAGCATCACCAGGTAGGGGGAAAGGCTGCATAAGGTGTTTGGGCTGATCAGATTGGAATTGACCACACCCCGGGGCCCCTTAGCTCCTATAGACTCATAATGGAAAAAAAGCTTCAAAAATCTTCTTCTCTGAAACCACAGGGCCCAGAGCTTAGATATTTAGCATGTAGCAACGGCAAATGGTCACCTACATAATTCTGCCAATCATGCCCCTGGGTTCCAAATGGGCCACGCCCCTGGGCCCCTTTCACTCCCATAGACTCTTAATGGAAAAAAAGGTTTGAAAATCTTCTTCTCTGAATCCACAGGGCCCAGAGCTTAGGTATTTAGCATGTAGAAACGGAAAGTGGTCACCTACATAATTCCTGCCAATCATGCCCCTGGGGTCCAAATTGGGCACGCCCCGGGGCCCCTTAGCTCCTATAGACTCATTATGGAAGAAAAGTTTCAAAAATCTTCTTCTCTGAAACCACAGGGCCCAGAGCTCAGATATTTAGCATGTAACAACGACAAGTGGTCACCTAAATAATTCCTGCCAATCATGCCCCTGGGGTCCAAATGGGCCACACCCCGGGGCCCCTTCGCTCCCATAGACTCATAATGGAAAAAAGCTTCAAAAATCTTCTTCTCTGAAACCACAGGGCCCAGAGCTTAGATATTTAGCATGTAGCAACGGCAAGTGGTCACCTATATAATTCCTGCCAATCATGCCCCTGGGGTCCAAACGGGCCACGCCCCGGGGGCCCTTAGCTCCTATAGGCTCATAATGGAAAAAAGCTTCAAAAATCTTCTTCTCTGAAACCACAAGGCAGAGAGCTGAGATATTTAGCATGTAGCAACGGCAAGTGTTCACCTACATAAATCCTGCCAATCATGTCCCTGGGGTCCAAACGGGCCATGCCCCGGGGCCCCTTAGCTCCCATAGACTCATAATGGAAAAAAAATTCAAAAATCGTCTCCTCTGAAACCACAGGGCCCAGAGCTTAGATATTTAGCATGTAGCAACGGAAAGTGGTCACCTACATAATTACTGCCAGTCATGCCCCTGGGTTCCAAATGGGCCATGCCCCGGGGCCCCTTTGCTCCCATAGACTCATAATGGAAAAAAGCTTCAAGATCTTCTTCTCTGAAACCACAGGGCCCAGAGCTTAGATATTTGGCATGTAGCAATGGCATGTGGTCACCTATATGATTCCTGCCAATCATGCCCCTGGGGTCCAAACGGGCCACGCCCTGGGCCCCTTAGCTCCTATATACTCATAATGGAAAAAGCTTCAAAAATCTTCTTCTCTGAAACCACAGGGCCCAGAGCTTAGATATTAAGCATGTAGCAATTGCATGTGGTCACCTACATAATTCCTGCCAATCATGCCCCTGGGGTCCAAACGGGCCACGCCCTAGGCCTCTTAGCTCCTATAGAATCTTAATGGAAAAAAGCTCCAAAAATCTTCTTCTCTGAAACCACAGGGCCCAGAGCTTAGATATTTGGCATGTAGCAATGTCATGTGGTCACCTATATAATTCCTGCCAATCATGCCCCTTGGGTCCAAACGGGCCACGCCCTGGGCCCCTTAGCTCCTATAGACCCTTAATGGAAAAAAGCTTCAAAAATCTTCTTCTCTGAAACCACAGGGCCCAGAGCTTAGATATTTAGCATGTAGCAATTGCAAGTGGTCACCTAAATAAATCCTGCCAAGCATGCCCCTGGGGTCCAAATGGGCTCACACAGGTGAGCGATATAGGGCCATTGGGCCCTCTTGTTTTTTAACTTGTTTAGGTTATGCACCCGACTGTTTAAACTTTTGGCGAATTCTAATGTAGGATAATGGGAGAAACACCGATATGCTGCCAGATTTGAATTATGAAAACATGCGTATACAAATACATTATCAATTTTTCGGCCAAAAAATTGAAATTTTAAGATGAAAAAAACTATAATATTTTTCTTATTTCTGCTCAAAACATAGACGAGGCAGTTCTATCGAGTACCCACAATCTATGTTTTGAGCAGAAATGAATAAGGAAAATAATGTTTACCCCTGTTAAACACAGATTTACTATATAAAAGTGGGATTTGAGGGGGTCAAAATTGCACAAGCGTGTTTTTATGATGGCAAATCCCAAGTGTTATTTTTTTAGCTCACCTGTCACGTAGTGACGAGGTGAGCTTTTGGGATCACTTTTTGTCCGTCGTCGTCCGACCGTGCGTCCGTCCGTAAACAATTTAAAATAAGAATTTCTCCAATACCCCATGGCCAATCTTGATCAAATTTCATGTGAAGCATCATCAGGTAGGGGGAAAGGCTGCATAAGGTTTTTGGGCTGATAGATTGGAATTCTGGTTGCCATGGCAACATATAGCTCCCATAGACTTATAAAGGGAAAATTTTTAAAAATCTTCTTCTCTGAAACCACAGGGCCCAGAGCTTAGATATTTAGCATGTAGCAAGGGCAAGTGGTCAACTACATAATTCCTGCCAATCATGCCCCTGGGTGCCAAATGGGCCACACCCTGGGGCCCCTTCGCTCCCATAGACTCATAATGGAAAAAAAGCTTCAAAAATCTTCTTCTCTGAAACCACAGGGCCCAGAGCTTAGATATTTAGCATGTAGCAATGGCAGATGGTCACCTATATAATTCCTGCCAATCATGCCCCTGGGTTCCAAATGGGCCACGCCCGGGGCCCCTTCGCTCCCATAGACTCATAATGGAAAAAAAGCTTCAAAAATCTTCTTCTCTGAAACCACAGGGCCCAGAGCTTAGATATGTAGCATGTAGCAATGGCAAGTGGTCAACTACATAATTCCTGCCAATCATGCCCCTGGGTGCCAAATGGGCCACGCCCTGGGGCCCCTTCGCTCCCATAGACTCATAATGGAAAAAAAAAGCTTCAAAAATCTTCTTCTCTGAAACCACAGGGCCCAGAGCTTAGATATTTAGCATGTAGCAAGGGCAAGTAGTCAACTACATAATTCCTGCCAATCATGCCTGGGTTCCAAATGGGCCACACCCTGGGGCCCCTTCGCTCCCATAGACTCATAATGAAAAAAAAGCTTCAAAAATCTTCTCCTCTGAAACCACAGGGCCCAGAGCTTAGATATTTAGCATGTAGCAATGGCAAGTGGTCACCTACATAATTCCTGCCATTCATGCCCCTGGGTTTGAAATGGGCCACGCCCCGGGGCCCCTTCGCTCCCATAGACTCATAATGGAAAAAAAGCTTCAAAAATCTTCTTCTCTGAAACCACAATGCCCAGAGCTTAGATATTTAGCATGTAGCAATGGCAGGTGGTCACCTATATAATTCCTGCCAATCATGCCCTGGGTTCCAAATGGGCCACGCCCCGGGGCCCCTTCGCTCCCATAGACTCATAATGGAAAAAAAGCTTCAAAAATCTTCTTCTCTGAAACCACAGGGCCCAGAGCTTAGATATTTAACATGTAGCAAGGGCAAGTGGTCACCTATATAATTCCTGCCAATCATGCCCCTGGGTTCTAAATGGGCCACGCCCCGGGGCCCCTTCGCTCCCATAGACTCATAATGGAAAAAAAGCTTCAAAAATCTTCCTCTCTGAAACCACAGGGCCCAGAGCTTAGATATTTAGCATGTAGCAAGGGCAAGTGGTCAACTACATAATTCCTGCCAATCATGCCCCTGGGTGCCAAATGGGCCACGCCCTGGGGCCCCTTCGCTCCCATAGACTCATAATGGAAAAAAAGCTTCAAAAATCTTCTTCTCTGAAACCACAGGGCCCCGAGCTTAGATATTTAGCATGTAGCAATGGCAAGTGGTCACCTACATAATTCCTGCCAATCATGCCCCTGGGTTCAAAAAGGGCCACGCCCCGGGGCCCGTTCGCTCCCATAGACTCATTATGGAAAAAAAGCTTCAAAAATCTTCTTCTCTGAAACCACCGGGCCCAGAGCTTAGATATTTAGCATGTAGCAAGGGCAAGTGGTCAACTACATAATTCCTGCCAATCATGCCCCTGGGTGCCAAATGGGCCACGCCCTGGGGCCCCTTCGCTCCCATAGACTCATAATGGAAAAAAAGCTTCAAAAATCTTCTCTGAAACCACAGGGCCCAGAGCTTAGATATTTAGCATGTAGCAATGGCAAGTGGTCACCTACATAATTCCTGCCAATCATGCCCCTGGGTTCAAAAAGGGCCACTCCCCGGGGCCCCCATTCGCTCCCATAGACTCATAATGGAAAAAAGGTTCAAAAATCTTCTTCTCTGAAACCACAGGGCCCAGAGCTTATATATTTAGCATGTAGCAATGGCACGTGGTCACCTGCATAATTTCTGCCAATCATCCCCCTGGGGTCCAAACGGACCAGGCCCCCTGGCACATTAGCTCCTATAGACTCATAATGGAAAACAGCTTCAAAAATCTTCTTCTCTGAAACCACAGGGCCCAGAGCTAAGATATTTAACATGTAGGAAGGGCAAGTGGTCAACTACATTATTCCTGCCAATCATGCCCCTGGGTTCCAAATGGGCCACACCCCGGGGCCCCTTCGCTCCCATAGACTCATAATGGAAAAATGCTTCAAAAATCTTCTTCTCTGAAACCACAGGGCCCAGAGCTTAGATATTTAGCATGTAGCAATGGCAAGTGGTAACCTATATAATTCCTGCCAATCATGCCCCTGGGGTCCAAATTGGCCAAACCCTGGGGCCCCTTAGCTCCTATATACTCATAATGGAAAAAAAGGTTCAAAAATCTTCTTCTCTGAAACCACAGGGCCCAGAGCTTAGATATTCAGCATGTAGCAATGGCAAGTGGTCACCTACATTATTCCTGCCAATCATCCCCCTGGGTTCCAAATGGGCCACGCCCCGGGGCCCCTTAGCTGCCATAGACTCATAATGGAAAAAAAAGCTTCAAAAATCTTCTTCTCTGAAACCACAGAGCCCAGAGCTTAGAAATTTAGCATGAAGCAACGGCAAGTGGTCACCTACATAATTCCTGCCAATCATGCTCCTGGGGTTCAAACAGGCCACGCCCTGGGGCCTCTTAGCTCCTATAGACTCATAATGGAAAAAAGCTTAAAAAATCTTCTTCTCTGAAACCACTGGACCCAGAGCTTAGATATTTAGCATGTAGCAACGGCAAGTGGTATCCTACATAATTCCTGCCAATCATGCCCCTGGGGTCCAAATGGGCCACGCCTCGGGGCCCCTATGCTCCCATAGACTCAAAATGGAAAAAAGCTTCAAAAATCTTCTCCCCTGAAACCGCAGGGCCCAGAGCTTAGGTAATAAGCATGTAGCAAGGGCAAGTGGTCACCTACATAATTCCTGCTAATCATGCCCCTGGGGTCCAAATTGGCCACGCCCTGGGGCCCCTTAGCTCCCATTGACTCATAATAGAAAAAAGCTTCAAAAATCTTCTTCTCTGATACCACAGGGCCCAGAGCTTAGATATTTAGCATGTAGCAACAGCAGGTGGTCACCTACATAATTCCTGCCAATCATGTCCCTGTGGTCCAAACGAGCCATGCCCCGGGGCCCCTTAGCTCCTTTAGACTCATAATGGAAAAAAAAGCTTCAAAAATCTTTTTCTCTGAAACCACAGGGCCCAGAGCTTAGATAATTAGCATGTAGCAATGGCAAGTAGTCACCTACATAAATCCTGCCAATCATGCCCCTGGGGTCCAAATGGGCCATGCCTCGGGGCCCCTTAGCTCCCCAAGACTCATAATTGTAAAAAGCTTCAAAAATCTTCTCCTCTGAAACCACAGGGCCCAGAGCTTAGATATTGTGCATGAGGCAATGACAAGTGGTCACCTACATAAATCCTGCCAATCATGCCCTTGGGGTCCAAATGGGCCACACCCTGGGACCCCCTTAGCTCCCATAGTAATGATTTTCTGGTACACAGGTGAGCGATATAGGGCCATTGGGCCCTCTTGTTTTAGTTAACTGCTCTTAAAGATATATTGTACATACGACCCAACAGGGTCCTCTCTCCCTCTTAGCCTACCAACAATTAGCGAGCTTAGGTAAATGTAAATTACAGTTTGTCGTTGAATATCGCCATATAAACCGACATATAGCGTGTCAACAATATCGTGTCTACATCAAATCAACATCAAAGCGATGCACTGAATTTGACTTTGCAACGTTGATAAAACGTCAAAATGTTGCGTTGGCGATCATACGACGTTGTTTAATAAAATGTCATTTGCCAAGTGCTCGGAGCCATTTTAGACTCAGAGGGATTGGAACAGTAAATTCAAAAACAAGTAGAACACCCTTTCAGTGCATGGGAATGAAACACTCCTTTGCAAATGCAAGATTTTACAGTAAAATCTGGTAGATTTGTTCACCCTGCCCAGCCATTGCATTAAGGGCTTCTTGGATACGGGGAGCAGTCAAACCTCTCTCTCATCTCAGCGGTCACGGGACATGGAAGTGAATTGGAGTGGTTGTCGATGGCATGACGTCGAGCCAACATTGACTCGACGCCTGTCTCTCAGTCCACTCATTAGTTTTTTTTTTGACTGTCAGTATGTTTATTTGTATGTCTAACTCTCCATCCGTCGGTCTGTTAGTCAGTCGATCTATTTGTCTACTGTCAGTTTGTCAGTCAGACCTCTCTCTCTCATCCCAACGGTCATGTGACATTGAAGTGAGATGGAGTGGGTGACGACGGCATGACGTCGATCTAACCTGCAATCCCTGGTTTATCAGGCGAGTAGCATAACCACTACAGCACATAGGCTTCTAATGGGGTGGGTTATTGTTTATACATGTTTACTAAAAAATAGTGAAATAAGTTTAACTCTTCATGTTGACATTCAAATCTACTGGTTCGGCTCTTATGAGGTGATGTCAAAATCAAAATTAGTTTTTACAAATCTAGTATCCCTGTTATCAATTTATTAGAACACTGTTGTTATCATTTTTCTCTCTTAAATATACATGATCGCTCAGGTTACATGTGGGATGCCAAGTTGTGCAGCAGAAGGCCAGAGGCCAGTTGTTCAAAACTAACAATGTCATTAGTTAACGTATCGTTAAAACTTTGATCATTTATTATGGCCAATATGCTCATATTTTTGCTGAAAAATGTGAGCAGGAAGCTGCAAAAGCTGCTCACAATTTTAGCAAAAACAATTTCGGATATTGTACTTGCTAGAAAAATTAACAATATGACCACTAATGAGCTCATTAAGCTAACAATGCTTTGAACAACTGGGCCCAGTTGTTCAAAACATTGTTAGCTTAACGAGCTTGTTAGTGGTCATATTGTTAACTGTTCAAGCATGTACCATATCTAAAATTTTGTTATTTGTTGCTGGTGAAATATGAGCAGCTTTGCATATGCAAAACCTGCTCACATTTTTTCAGCAAAAATATTAGCATATTTGCCATAATAAATTATCAAAGTTTTAACGATTCATTAACTAACAACATAGTTAGTTTGGAACAACTGGCCCCAGGTTTCATTTGTCTTTGGTACTCCCACTTCTGATTAAAGTTCAGCTCGAAATAAGCACAATAATCCTGAAAGCGTCATAAAACCAAAGAACAATATATACCGTAAAATCTCTATTAGAAGCCCATGCTCTAATAAACGCCCATCCCCTGATTTGGATGTTAAAAATGGCCATTTTTTGGCAATTCTCAGAAAAATACCAGCCTCCAATAAAAGCCCACAATACTCCCATGTTGATTCATAGGAACTTTTTTGTGACATTGTGACAGGGTTCGAATTTAAACTAGTCAAACAAAATGACTTGGGTTTTACGTACTTTGCAATGTTTGACTCTAAATGAAAAAAACATTAAGGATATTCGCTTTAGTGAAGAAAGGGGAGGTAACTACTATTCTATTCTAAGACAAGGCTATTGTATCACCAGTCATTTTCTGAGAAACAAGATGGCAACCATAAGAAAGAAAGTGAGTGTTTTGGACCATTGTATGCAAATTGCAGGTTTCTATAGCCTCTAATAAAGGCCCACCCCCTCTTCAGTAAAGGTAATGATTCTAATAAATGCCCGGGCGTCTATTAGAGATTTTACAGTATACATGTACATGCATAAACATGCAGTGTGCATGAATTTCATTTCATGTTGACATATGAAATTCATATTTGGGATTAGGTCACCATACAGCAGTTGTTTTTTCTTGTTAACCCTTATCCTGCAGTGCTGAATAATTTTATTAGCAAAACCCATTTCTGTTTATCAGCCAATCAGATTACATGATATGATGTTTTTGTTCAAATTCACTAACAGAATGACAGACAGTGTAGATCCTGATCAGATGGCTTCGTTTGAAGCCATCTGATCTGGATCTACACTGATAAACAGTGTAGATCCTGATCAGATGGCTTTTTCAGAAGCCATCTGATCTGGATCTGCACTGTTTGCAAAGGTAGAGATCATTGTGAACAGCAGGATGAAGTTGGGTTAAAATGCAGTGTTGATACATGTACCAATAAATCTTTTTGCTTCCGGGAAGTGATACTATATATTTCAAGACTGAATTACATGTTTACCTGTTCATCAGGGAAGTACATGTAATACTACTGGTGTATATTTCAGACTACTTTGCATGTTCACCTGTTTGTTTAACCCTCATCTCGCTAAACACAACAACCCCTACCTTTGTCAACACTGTTGGTCCATTGGGCGACAGGGCTCGAGATGTCATTTCATCTCAATGTCGGGTAAAAGTCCCACAAAATTGGAAGCAACGTCTCCAAAATGACCTTTACAGTGTTGACGGGGACATTAAACCTCAAATCAAAAAACAAACTGTAGATCCATATCAGATGGCTTCTGAAGCCAACTGATCAGGATCAGCACTGTTTCTCGTTCAGTTTGTGATTCGCAGTGAATTATCACAATTAGATCACTTGTGTATATCAAGTGATCTAATTGGTTGTTTGTCAAAAATGGGTGTGGCAAATTAATTTATTCAGCAGGATAAGGGTTAATATTTATTTACTGACCCAACTGGAATGAATAAAGGGGACTTAAATAAGACTCTTCAGTGCATGTAGTCTTAACTCATTTAGTACCAGAAACCCCAAAACAGGTAGCCTGGCAAACAGTGCAGGCCCAGATCAGACGCCGCAGAACGCGGCATCTGATCAGGGCCTCCACTGTTTGCAAAAAGTTCAGCCACTGTCCAAATAAATTTTGAAGAAAAACACAACCTGACACCCCTAAGTTTTGAAATGGACTCTTGCTATATATAAGGAGGATGGTTCCATTTGGGACAAAAAAAGGTTAGAAGCCTTCGTGGTGTAGTGGTTACGCTACTCGCCTTGCAAACCAGGGATCGCAGGATCGATCCCGTGCTTCTGCAGACTTTCGGATGAGTCTTTAAACCGAGGTCCCGTCTCCGTATGACCTTAGCTGTTGGTGGGACGTAAAACTCAAACACTCACTCACTCAGATTAATCTGAACTCAGTACTCATCTACAGGTTCATGTATCAGTATTTTCCAGCTTGCAAGTCTTGCTGCTGTGAGTTCATTTAACCCTTCTCTTGCTGAATATTCATTTTAGCCACACCCATCTCTGACTTTGAACCAATCAGATTACTTGATGTAATTTATTCCTACAAATCCATAAACTGAATGTCAAACAGTGTAGATCCTGATCAGATGGCTTCTTCAGAAGCTATCTGATCTGGATCTTCACTGTTTCCAAAGTTAGGGGTTGTCGTGAACAGCATGATAAGAGTTAAATGTAATTTCTGAGAACTTCTAATAATCATATAAGAAAAGATTTATCATAATATGTTTGTTAAAATAAGATTTAAAGATGGTTCCCAAATATGTGTAGATTGTGTAGAAAATGGCCATGAATTACATGGTACAATAGTGTTGTAAAGAGGTTGTGGTGTATTTGCAGTTGGTCCATTTTTCTACTGAAGCCTGTTCTCAATGATGCCTGGATCAGGAAAGGCTGAGGACAGACACTGGCCACAGGATGTTGGTATCATTGCCATGGAGGTGTATTTCCCAGCACAATATGTGGACCAATCAGAACTGGAGGACTTTGATAAGGTGTCTAAGGGGAAATATACAATAGGTCTTGGACAGGATAAGATGGGATTCTGCTCTGATAGAGAAGATGTCAATTCACTGTGTCTCACTGTTGTACAGGGACTGATGGAGAAGAATAACATCTCGTACAGTGATATAGGTGTGTAGGTCAATATGTATTGTTTTGGTTTGTTTGTTTTGAAGTTTAAAGGCCCAGTCAACACTGTTTAGGCCATATTAAGGCAGTCATGTTTCCTATCCACAATCCTTGTGTAGTGGTTAACCAGTACAATGCACATTCTTTCGCCAGAAACTGACAACTGTCCTTCTTTAATAAGCAGAAGGGAGGGATTGACCAAGGAAAAGATTTCATGATCAATTTCCACATAAAATGTTGCCAGGGATCAGCCCATGTCTTCCTGCTCACCAGTCAGATATGCATCAGACTGAGCTGTATACCAAGGCCAGCAGGTCAATATATGTGTATAAATTGCATTTATATAGATTTTTTCAATGTCATCTTTGTAACTGGGTGTTAGCATTCCACTGTGACAAGTTTTAAACAAGTGTTGGTGATTATACATCTTGGTACTGAGGTAGATAAACCCATTTTGTACCAAATGGAATCTTCCATGTTATATAAGGACAAAGACACACACGTCAGGGGGTCAGGTTGTGCTTCGCTCTAAAATTTACTTTGAGAATGGCTGAACATTTTGCAAATGGTCTAGGCCCTGATCAGACGCTGTGTTCGTTTGCATCTGATCTGGACCTGCACTGTTTGCAGATTACCTGCACATAGTTATGAGATTTCTGGTACAAAATGTGTTAATTACTTTAGGCAGCTCATGAATAAAAGGCTCCTAGTATATATTCTCGCATTTACAATCTTCAAATGCATTTGCAAAGCTAACTAATTGGGACTGGACACATGACCTTGCAGGAGGCTACAGAACTTATTGTGATCACCTGGTGTCCATCACCATTCATACATCATCTATTATTAATCTTGGTCTTATATATTGGCTGAAAATTGGGGTGGATTATAGGGATCAACCATGGTTTTTCATGCATTAACATTCGTCAGGTCGTGAGGAAGCTGTTTGAACATGGGGCTGCTAGGCAAATAACCATGGATGATCATTGTTCTTGCATAAATTATGATTCCTACAGCAAATTTTGACGAAAATGCCTATATAAACTCTTCAGATCTGACCAGCAAACCAACATGGTGGCCAGTTCAGAATGTTGTGTACAATGACGTTGTTATGCAGTAACCATCTGACATCATCATAGATCCCTGAAATGCTACATTCAGGGAGATAATATAACATCGCTCAACGTAAGATAACAAAGCAAGGCCCGTATTGTGATATCAAAAGCTCAAAAATCCATGTTCAAACAGCACGCAAATTTCATGATTTGAACATGGTTATTACTGTTTGAGCACGGCTTTCAGTCCCTCTGACAATGGCTTTAAACAGCCATGCACATAGATATTTATGCAAGAATGACGTATTTGTAATGAAATATTCAGTATGTCGAGGTGTTAGTTATCCTTGCAGGGCATTTTCTGCCTGTTCAGCAGGGCCGAAATTTCGGCCCCATTCCAAATGCCAAATAGCCTAAATTTTTCCCAATTTCATCATATTTTTCCCCCCAAAAATGAAAAAGCCACAACAAAAAGGAACAGAGAAAACAATTCTTAACATCAGAGATTAACACTGGATAGTCAATATGAAAATTCACCACAGTGAAGCTACAGCTGTATTGCACTGCTTAGCTATCAAATTCCTAAGACTATCATGAGCAAAAATCATTATTCTGGCATTTCTCCAATGAAATTGTGTTCCCAATTTTGTTATTTTGTCGCTAATTTTTTCCCAATTTTACCCAGGGGCCTTTTCCCAAAATACCTGGATAAAGCCCTGCCTTGTCACTAAATGGAGCCATGCGGATGCATTATGTCTTGCATCCCAGTGTAACAGTATGTCCTGTCCCTCATGGTACATGTAGCTTCAAGCTATCTTGTTCTCGGGGAAATGATACCACATAGAATCTTGTCCCCCTCTGGGTTATTTTGTCCTTGAAGAAAAGATACAATAGACACATTACAGTAAAATTCCTATGTTAAGACAATCTTTGGGACTGTTCAAAAGTGGTCTTAAAGACCACTTTTGAACAGTCCCAAATGTGGTCTCCTATAAGGAGACACTTGGTGTAGAAAACAAATAGAAAGAATAAGTGCAACCTACTAAATGTGCTTTTAAAAGCAGATTAAGTCTTAATTTTAGGTGGTCTTAATAGCGGAATTTCACTGTATCTCGTCCCTGTGAACACAAGAACCCAGAAGGGACAATCTACTACAAGTGGTATCTTGTTCCCTGGGAACAAGATTGGGGGTGGGGCGAAACAGGATAAGCTGGGACACTGGTTTACATTATGTTTTCCCGTGTATGTTGTAGGTAGACTAGAAGTGGGCACAGAGACTATACTAGACAAATCAAAGAGTGTGAAGACGGTACTAATGCAGTTGTTTCAAGACTGTGGCAATACAAATATAGAAGGAATAGACACCACAAATGCCTGTTATGGCGGAACTTCTGCTCTGTTTAATGCTATCAACTGGATTGAATCTAGCTCTTGGGATGGTGAGTAATGTATGGGCAGTATGTTACTTCAGTTATATTTTCACATATAAAGAGACATCTGGGGTCAGTTGTTCAAAACTAAAGACGTCCTTAGTTAACTAGTCGTTAAAACTTTGATCATTAAATGTGGCAAGTATACAAATATTTTTGCTGAAAAAATGTGAGCAGCTTTTGCAAATGCAAAAGCTGCTCACTTTTTTGTCAACAAAAATTCCAAAATTTTAGATATTGTACTTGCTAGAACAGTTATCAGTTTGACCACTAATGAGCTCGTTAAGCCAAAAATGCTTTGAACAACTGGCCCCTGGTTGCAAGGTTATCCAACTTTTTTGTGCTCAGATCATTTAAGCTTGGAATTTATAAGCAGGACAAACAACATTCTTTGCTAATTTGAGCAGTAAAATTGTCTGATTGGTTTGTATTAAATTCCTTGTGGGCATTAAAAATTTCTTGCTCAGTTTAGTTGAGAATGAAATAAGTTTTGTAACCTTGTGACCTGTACTTTATTTGTGTGAAGCTATAATAAAGTTGAACATTATTAGTTCAGAACGGAACATGTTTGTCAAATTAAAAAAAAAGTTATATTTGTTTAAGAATTGTTTTCCATTAAAGCGCCTGCTATTTCCAACAAGAGATTCTGAACAGGTAAACCGAGAAGGTCAGCGCACAGTAAAAGGCTTAATCCTTTACATATACAGGTTTAAAAGGAATTTTCAGAATTTCAATCACTATACAACACTCTAAGAAGAATTCTTGTATAACATGCTATGAACATATATAGCTGTTTGAAGCTAAACTTGAATGGTCAGGACTCGTGTTCAAACAACAAGACCTATGTTCAAATTATGTTTGAACATGGATTTTGTACTTATGATATCACAAGATTGGCCTTGCTTTGTTTACATTTTGTTCAGCGGCAAAACATTATTATAGCCTTTTACAATATTTTGAGGACGTCAGAGTGTCACTGCATAACTGACGTCATTGAAAACAACATTCTGAACCAGTTGTCATGTTAGTTTGCCGGTCACATTTGAAGAGTTTATATGGAGTTAATATCGAACTTTGGGACGTTTTTGTCACAATTTGCTATTGGATTCGTAAGTTATGCAAGAACAATGATCATCTATGGTTATTTAATTGCAATAACATTTGGCGGGTCCCACGGAAGACATGTTCAAACAGCTTCTCCAGACCTGGCAAATGTTAATGCATGAAAAACCATGGAAGATCCCTATAGGATAACTACATTTGTGTTTTAATTGTTCGTCATCATATAAATCCAGGGCCAGTTGTTCAAATCTAATGACATCCTTGGATAGCATATGCTTAAGAATTTGATCATTTAATATGGCAACTATGCTCAAGTTTTTACTGAAAAAAATTGTGAGCAGCTTTTGCCTTTGCAAAAGCTCTCATTTCTCAGCAAAAATGACACTACATAAGATTTTGTTATTGCTTGTACAGTTAACAATATGACCCCTAACGAGCTTGTTAAGCTAACAATGCCCCAGGGGTATCAGATTGGGGTATTTGTTGAAATTCATTAGAAAATGTGCAAATTTTTTTGCAAACAGTAAATGTCCAGATCAGATGTTGGGTCATGAATCAAATTTGTTTAAAGTTTAGTCAATTACAGCCAGTCCTCAAGGTGTCCGAAATTTTAGGATATTTACGGTAAGAGCACTATGTTAGAATCAGCAATATGCATAGCTATGGCAATGTATAGATCCATCTATTTTCATTCTTCAAGCTTTAGCAACAAACTAAACAGTACCTTAATTTATGCATTCTTTGTCACCTTAATCTTGTCCAACTATGTACATGTATGCTAAAATGTCCTTCCCTTTTGTCTTTACTCCATTTATGATGGCTAAATAGAGGATCTTACATGAGTGTTCATGTATTATTGAATTTATTAAACAAGTTGAGGAAAAGGGATAAAATGTGAGGCTGTGCCGAGCATTTTATCCGTTTTCCTCAACGAGTTTGATAAATTCAATAATACATGAGCAAGAATGCAAGATTCTATTTATCATATGACATTAAAAACATATTTATTCACGATCTATTGACAAAAATGTCAATATTCCGTCATTAGTAAATGCGCCATTGTTAATGACGTCGTACTTGTAGCGTTATGGGGCGTATCTAACTAATTTTCATATTTAATCCACTAGTAGATTATTGAATTTATTACATTGCGTTATTACACTCTCAGACGCGACGTCATATGATAAACTGCAAAACAAGATATGGGCCACTTGTTTAGATGGTCTTCTTCCAAAATGGTTTTGCTCCAATGAAGTAAAAGACTGACATACTTAAAAGTAATAAAATCTCTAAATGACAACCTAACAATACTCTTAAGCCAGTTTCAGTCAACTTTCTTAAGAATGTTGCCAAGATAATCTAAGTGCAACAGATATGCTTCCAGGAATAAGACTGTTATCCGTTATCCAAATGATTTTTAGAAGCTGTGTTAGATCTCAAAACCAGATGAGCGATTCAGGGCCATCTTGACCCTCTTGTACATGTAATATTCATCAGCAGGACAAATTTCTTTTTCTGCTGATTTGATCATGAAACAAGTCTTACTATATTGTTGCATGTATTCTGAATTATTATGCTCATCAGAATCCGACAAATCCAATTTTCATTTGCTTGCATGGTAGGCCACAGCATCTACAAATGGCTCAAAATTTTAGTATTTCCTTCAAATTCTGTACATGTTTCTGGGCAGATAAAATAAAAAATACTTGCCAAACCAAAATTTGGACTTGTTCTTGGCAGCAGCGCAATGGGTTTGTCAGGCCTCATCACAGAAACACACCTATATAATTTTGATCCCCCGTGAACCCCACTTTTATATTGTAAAACTGGGGTTTACAGGGGTAAACCTTAATTTTCTTATGTCTGCGCTTAAATATAGATTGTGGGTACTTGTTAGAACCGCCTCGATGAGGAAGTTCTAACGAGTACCCACAATCGATATTTTGAGCAGAAATAAGAAAAAAAATCACAATTTTTCATCTTAAAATTTTCATTTTTTAGGCGATAAACATTACAATGTATTTGTATAGGCGTGTTTTCGTAATGTTGAGGTAGATTTGATTTGAGCATAAAAAATACTTTATAACTTTGGGCCCTAGATTACTTTGAAAAGCCAACAGGTGTTTTTATATTGCAGGTAGATATGCAATAGTGGTCGCAGGTGATATAGCAGTGTATGCAACGGGAAATGCCAGATGTACAGGTGGGGCTGGAGCCATCGCAATGTTGATAGGACCCAATGCTCCACTAATATTTGATAGAGGTAAGACATATGTATATACTGTTGAACTTCAATGGCTCAAACACCTTTGCGGCCATTAAAATTTGTTCGAGACAGGTAGTTTGAACCATCGAGGGTGGATCTTAAAGCCATATCAGGAGGTATCATATGGACATATTTTCAATTTTCTTCGAAATGTGTGTTGTGTGTACTCATTAGAATTGCTTCATTGAGGTGATTCTAATGAGTACACGCAACATACATTTTCATCATCAAATAAGATAATAACCCTAAATATATTTGTATGTGTAGTTATGGAATAAGTTCTGAATAGTTAGAGCCTTTGGAAGCAAAGAATACACCAAATAAACGAAAATAGCAGACTCGGTTTTATCGAGTCTGTTCATGACCAGTACTGAAATGTGCAACACCAGCCTTTCCTTAGGGACTCAAGAAGGAGTTCGAAACAGTCATGGTAAACAAGTCATTGGTGTTCAAGCCATCAAAGTTTCAATGTGTGTATACATTATAATTATGTATACCATGTTCCCCAGAATTAGGTACAGTATGCATAGAGATTTCATTCAAATTATAAAACAATCCCTAGAATATCCAATAAAGTGTAGGGTCAGGGATATGGACATGTTTGGTGAAAACATGTTTGGAGTAAGGAGTCTGGACTATGAAGAGGTTTTGTTTAAATTGTTTGAATTGGGATTTAACGTCCCAGTCAACACTATTTAGGTCATTTTGGAGACATTGCTTCCAATTTTGTGAGACTTTTACCCAACATTGTGGTGAAATGACATCTGAAGCCCTGCTGCCCAATGAAACCAGAAGGCTTATATACATTGGATGATCTGACTCACACCGCTTTGCATTGGCAGGCTTAGTCCTTCTAAATGTGTAACCAGTACTCGTTTGTGGTTAGATTCAGCTCAGCATGGAAGCACCATGCAGCCCAATCTATTTCTCATAGCCCAGATGGGCGAGGGTGAAACTGTGAAGTGGTATATTAATAAACACCAGGCTTATGACATAAAGCCATACAAAGGAAAGAAGCATTGAAGAAAAGTACCGCCTTTGGTGTGATTAGAACCTGGGCCACTCGGGTGAGATTCCAATGCTCTAACTACTGAGCCAAAGCATCGACTTTCTGACGCAGTTGTCAGAGAGTTATGATAAAGCTACAAGCTATACACAATCTACCAAGGTAGAATCTTCCAAGGTAGATAGTAGGCATGCAATGCGGTCCATAACACACCCCCATTTCAAGAGAGTCATTATTTATGATGATGATAAACCAACTTCGGCACAAAGCCATTCTTATCGAAATAAAGTACGACCCTGAGCCCCCATATTAGGACATGAAAACCTTAACAAAGAAAGAAGCATAGCTTAAGGAAAATCCCTCCTACGGTGAGATTTGAACCCAGGCCACTCGGATGAAAGTCCAGTGCTCTAACCACTGAGCCAAAGAGTCGACTCCCTGACGTAGTTGTCAGAGAGTGGTGATAAACCTACAAGCTTTGCATAATCTACCATGGTAAAGGGAGGCAATGTAGTCTGTAACAGTAATTAACATATTAATTGATGTGTTTCTGTTTCAACTTAATTTTATGCAATCTCGTTATCGAACCTGTAAAAAACATTAACAGAACCGCACAGCTTGCTTATATGACCTGAGCTCGGCACTGAAAGGTCTAGAAATCAAGACTCAACTCTTAATCTTTATGTACCTATCATTGGTCACCATGAGATGGCATAAATATCACATCTGTGTGTCACAGTGTATTATTTCAGATATTGAAAATGGTTATTTTTTTGATGAAAATTTGTAATAATTTCCCAATTTCTACATTAAACATAGGTTGTGAAGCGGTTCTAAGGAGTACCCACAACCTTTGTCTTGTTGGAGTGAGTGTTTGAGTTTTAGGTCCCACCAATAGCTAAAGTCATACGGAGATGGGACCTCGGTTTAAAGACTCATCCGAAAGTCTGGAGAAGCCCGGGATCGATCCTGCGACCCCTGGTTTACAAGGCGAGTAGCGCAACCACTGCACCACGGAGGCTTGTGTCTTGTTGGAGCAGAAATAAGAAAAATACATGTAATATATACCCCTGTAACCCCAGTTTTCTCTAGATAAAGTGGGATAATGGGGGGATGTTCATTTCACGGACTTGTTAATTAGATGGGGTGGGGAGGATACCGTAGGGATAAGACATCCAATAATACTAACCTGTTTGAACTCATCATACCATTTTGCAACAGGGGCGGGATCTCAGATATCTAAATTTAAGAAAAGCCTGTGTACAAATTTTAACTACAAATGTAAAATTTTGACCTGAATTTATGACACATGGGCAGGAAATGAGACACCAAATTTTCAAAAATGACTAGTTATGCAGGGTAATCCTGCCATTTCCCTATGTGGGAAAAACATTGATAGTTTTTGTACTGCAATGAAATTTTTAGGCTTTTGATTGCCAGTACAAGGGCAATTATTTTCCATATACCCCATGAGCAAAAATATATTACCTTCACGGGCTAATCTTCGACAAAATGCGATATCCGCCATCTGATCTACTTGGTGAGAAATAAAACAAAATAATTTCATGCACCACAATAATTGCTTAACGAGTATAGTGTACTTTCTTGTGCCAGAATTTGACAACTGCCCTTCTTGAATCAGTGGCAGGGAGAGAATGACCATAAAAAAGATTTCATGATCAATCTCCACGAAAGAATGTTGCCGACCCTGGCAGGTATCGAACCCGCTTCCTCCTGATCACCAGTCAGAAGTGCAACCAACTCAGCTGCCGAGGCCAGCAGCAGGGAATGTGGTCCCATGTTCCCCGTCAAGAATCAAAACAACTAATAGTGCCCTGATATCTATGAAACCTGATATCTATACGTCATGATTGCAATGCTCCTTGTCTGTTACTGTTTTACAGGTTGTCGAGCCACTCATATGGAGCATGTATATGATTTCTACAAGCCTAACATGTCCTCCGAGTACCCTGTAGTAGATGGTGGAATGACTATACAGTGTTACCTCAGAGCTCTTGATAAATGTTATAGTATCTTCTCCACAAAAGCTGCTGCAGCTGGGTTTAAAGGTACAGAGAACTCTCGCTATAACGACAATATTTGTTCCCTAACAATCTGTCGTTTAGCGAATTTGTCACTATAAAGAATCAAAATAAGGAGTAGTATACTGGGAAATAAAGGACTTTTTCCCTGGGAAATAAAGGACTTTTTGCCTTAGTTAGGGCCCCGCACTGAAAGTGTGGGTGCCCTATAGTAATCACTCTGTCCATCCGTCTGTCTGTCTGTCTGTCCGTCTGTCTGTCCACAAATTTTCCTACTCCTCTGATAGCGCTGCCGGGGCCCTAGTCAGTTTCACTGACAGCTCTAGTTACTAAAAAAAATGCTGTGGACATTTGTTAGAATCGCCTCGCCAAGGTGATTCTAACAAATATCCACAACATTTTTTATTTGGAACGTTTAATAACACAATATTCTTTGAATATCTCCATTTATCATACGACGTCGCATCTGAGAAAGTAATAACGCCATATAATAAAATTGATAATCCACTAGTGAATTTAATATGCAAATTTGATAGATACGCCCTGTAACGTTACATGTACGACATTCTTTCCATAAGAGTAGACCCTATTAAGGGAGTGGCAAAGTGTACAGAATCGCAAATATGATGTTGCAAATGTCTCCTTTGTAAAAATAGCAGAAAATGTGCCAGGTATAATGGTTCCCCTTAACCTGCTGAACACAACCTTAGCAAACAGTGCAGATCCTGATCAGATGGCTCCTAAAGAAGCCATCTGATCAGGATCTACACTGCTTTTCAATCAGTTTGCAAAATTTGGATGAAAACATAATATCAAGTATTAATAGGCAGAAATGGGTGTGTTTAAATTCATTAATTCAGCAGGATAAGGTAAGTTTTGTTTCTTTGAAGTGTAATTGCCCAGATGGCACTGTTAGGGCCTTATGAAGCTTGTCAGTTTACCTAACCAAACTTTGCCTGGCCAGGCTTATACGTAAGCAGTTTACCAGTACAATGCACATTACTTTGCTAGAACTCCGCTTCTTAAATTAGTGGAAGGGAGAGAATGACCATAGAAAAGATTTCATGATCAGTTTCCACAAAAGAATGTTGCTGAACTGCAGTTTCAAAAGTGTATCCTCCTGATCAAAAGTCAGAAGTGCATCTGACTGGCCAAGGGTTTGTTAATTGCCCTACTTGTGCAGCGATAATGATTTTACATTTTCTTGTGTTTCAGCTGGACCAAACATTCTAGATTGTGCTGATGCATTCCTTTTCCATTCTCCATTCTGTAAAATGGTAATGAAATCAGTAGGAAGGCTGATGTTGAATGACTTTCACAACGACCCTCAACCTGATTACAAAGACAAATACAGTGGACTAGAACCATACAGGTACATGTATACTGATATTTTCACCTGTAAAACACCAAAAACAAAATTGGATACATCAGGCTAATAAGTCTGTGTAATGAACACCCCTCTAAACCCTACTTTATATAGAGAAAAGTGGGGTTTTTGGGGGTATTAATAATTTTCCTAATTTTTTGCTGAAAAATATAGATTGTGGATACTTGTTAGAACCAACGCATTGAGGCCATGTGTTGCGAACAAGGAAGACAACTCTTGTTTGAATTTTTTAATTATCTCCCCTTGACTATATAATGCTGAGATTATTAAAGTGGAGTAGGTACCATGTCCTTGCAACCCCTCCTACAGTTTCAGGCCAATCTTTTGAAACTTTATATACATCTGAAGATGTGCATTGCTTTTTTCATAATCCTGAAATTATTATTATTTTTTTTTTTTGGCATTTTTAATCCCTCGCTGCAAAACAGCATGGGGATTATAGGAATGGCCTTTGTTTGTCCATCTGTCTGTCCATCTGTCTTTCCGTAACACTTTCTTGTCCTCTCGGCATCTCCTGAACCCTTTGATAGATTTTCATTAAACTTTAGTCAAATATTCCTTTCAGTGAGCTGATGTGCAGAACGCATAAATGAACCATGCCTAGTCAAGGTCAAGGTCAAATTTGAAGGTCAAGAGTTTGAAACTTGGAATTTTTTGTCCGTTCCGTATCTCCTTTACCCCTGCAAGGATTCTCAGTAAACTTTGCTTATTTATCCCCCTCAGTTGGCTGATGTGCAGAACATATAAATAAAACCATGCCGACTCAAGGTCAAGGTCACACTTGAGGGTCACAATTTAAAAACTTCGAATTTTGTGTCCGTTCCATATCTCCTTTACCGCTCAAAGGATTTTCATTAAACTTTGGTCGATTATCCCCCTCAGTGAGCTCATGTGCAGAGCCTATAAATGAATCATGCCTACTCCAGGTCAAGGTCACATTTGAAGGTCACGAGTTTGAAACTTTGAATTTTTTTTTTGTTCCATATCTCCTTTGCCCCTTTAGGGATTCTTATTAAACTTTGGTCATTTATCCCCCTCAGTGAGCTGATGTGCAGAACCCATAAAGGAACCATGCCGCCTCAAGGTCAAGGTCACATTCGGAGGTCATGAATTTAAAACTTTAAAGGGGGTCTTTCAAGGTATAGGAAATTTGCATTGGTTTCTGCCCACGCTTGGATTTTGATGAAATTATGCACAATAATTGCCTTGGGTATAACCATTATAATTACGATTCATTCACTTTTAAATTTTATTTCCGTAGTAAATTAATTACATATTTTATGAAGTCACTATCACAACAGAGAGTACTCTCATATAAACTTGTCTACAGTATTCAGAGTTTCATATATCTAATGCTGCTATGTTTTATGAATCAAAGTCATAATTGGTAAGTTAGTTGATACTATGAATTACCTCATATGTCTAGTAATAGTGGCTGGGCATTCAGTTTTCTTTGATGGTGTCCCCATATTTCAGCTCCTATTTTTGTATTCATTAAAATTGTATATGCATTTTTACCATGTTCCAATTTTTGTCAAGACACCATTTTAGCATAAAAACTACCCACATATCTTAGAAACATGTTGATGAATTTTGATGGAAATTGAGGACCGGTAACATTGTGTTTTATCAGACTGAATACTGATAGTCCTGATTCAGCAAAATGTGAAATTATATGATTATCATGTTTTGGTCATGCTGTTTAATAATACTTTACTATTGCTTTCAATTTGGATGGCTATAGTATAGTATGGTTTGTGTAAGTAGTTCATAGCATAATTATAAGTATTATTTCAAAACATCCATTTCGGAAAAGTTGCCCCCTATGGAACAAACTATTTTGTCTACAGAACTATACCGCAAAGGTTTTGATGACAAACGTCATCAAATGCACCCATGTAATCATGTGTACAGTTTTCTTTCTGTCTTTCTTGTCCAATTTGGTAATGGTGCTAAGGTGATGTTTAGATTTAACATTCAAATCAACAACATACCAGTCACTTTAGATGTTGCTTCAGATTTTGCGAGATTTGTTATCCGACTCGAGATAAATGACTCGCAAGTCAAACTGTTGTTTGTTTATTTAACCCTAACTGTCCATTTAAAAAGAAAGGTTTACTCTAGGGAAAATCAATAACACTTGAGATTACTTTTCCTGGACATTAAGTTTTCAGAATTTGTATCTGCATAGGCACTACCCAATCTATCTTTTTTGTATAGCCCCTATGAACGAAATCAAACGGCTTCCTGAAGCTGTATTCCAAAGCCATTTGAATTTGCTTTTAGAATTCACATGGTCGTACATTTGTCAGTGTTCCAAAACTTATGTGATCATGATTGTGTTGTATATATATTTGTATAGGTCTTTCACTTCATTTAGTCAGCAGTTGTTGCAGTAATTACAAATCAGAATATGTAAGATATCAAGAAGCACTTAAACTGCTGATAATAATTATTCAATCTGTGAGTAGTTATCGCATTACTCATAGGATTTTAAATTATTTTTTCAGTAAATACATTGTGATGCTTTTTTCTGTCCAAACACTGCAATGCTCTTTCTAAGCTGAGAGATACATTACACAGAAATGTACTGGTAATTATTAATGAACCAAAAGCAAGCAAGAACAGTGCTTAAAAAAAAAAAAAAATAATAAAAAAAACAGTGAACTTGCATTCAGCAGAAACATTCAAGAAGTGGTTGATAGTTTTACAACCAGAAAAAAATACTAAAAGCTCGCTTCCGATAAATTAACCACTATATTGACAAAGTAAATAGGAAAAAAAATAAGACACTAAAGAAACGTCAACAATTACAATACCAATGCAGAAAAGAGACATATTTATGCATGTGTACTATAAGGAAGGAAACTGTTTCTCTCTCTGTCTGATAGCAAAAATTCTCTAGGTCATGGAACAGCTTTGTTTACACCAAATAGTCTGTGCCTCATCCATCAATGATATCTTTTGCAACAGAAACACAATATCTGTGACATTTTGATTTTTGGAAATACTAACCAATAATTACTGTAACTTTTTTGTTAGGGTTATTATCCAGCTTTCATAAAGACAGAGTATATCTAAGGCTTAATCTGGCCATGGATTTACCAACAGAACTATTTTTACTACTAACAACAAACCACTGACCATTGCGTCCTTGCATACCAGCTTGGTATGGAAATGAAAATAATGGATCTCCTTGCCTTACACCTATTTGAGTAGCATGACTTATGCAAAGTCATTAAATAAAGTTGCACATGTTCACAATAATTTTGCTGCTAATAAAAAACAATATATGTTGTTAAGCCTAATTTGTTGATTAGAATACCTTTTGATTTAGTGTTTTACTATCTACTATTTTGGATAGATCATAGTGTATAAATGAAATGAAAATATCAGAAATTCATGATATTCTAATAGTTTCTAAGCTAGATCAGCTCAATATGTATTCATTTTGATTTGTATAATCTCATTTTTATTACGTAAGTGTTACGAATTGCCCTTTTGTAAGGTTCTTGGATGATTTCAATAAAATAGTAAATTTTGCAGAAACGACTTACATCCATTAAAGGTGTAAAACTACAGTGTTACCGGTTTCAGATTTTCATGAAATTTGGCATAGCTAAAGAAGATACATATGGCAAGTTTTCCTAGCAAAATGAAATCTTGACAAAGACTTAGAACATATTTATCTTAGGGATTGAATTTTGATATTTTTTTAAAATTGTAATTAAAAAATGAGATTTTTGATAATTATTTTATCAGAAAATGAAAACGTTAATTAATTCAAAAGGTTTTTTAGTATCAAAGGAATGCCTATGGAGTTCTGCATTCAATCCAGTACACAGATCTTGAAACTAAATAAAACATAAGATTTAAGACGCACTTATTTAGAGACAGACACCAGCTAATGGAGGGAGTCAGTTAGAGTGGCCTCCTGAGTCCTATTTTGATTTATATAAATTATTAAATACATTTTTATAGGTTGTATATGCTGAGTTATTAATATACAAAGTTTAAAGAAAAAACATGCATGGGCACAAATGAAAGACCCCCTTTTGTGTCCATTCCTTATCTCCTTTACCCCCTGCAAGGATTCTCATTAAACTTTGGTCAGTTATGCCCCTCAGTGATCAGATGTGCAGAACCCATAAATGAACCATGCTGACTCAATGTCAAGGTCACTGCTGAAGGTCACAAGATTGAGCCTTGTTATTAAAGTGTGGCGGGGGATTTGGCTGTCCCTCAGACTGCTTTCTTGTTAATTTAGACTGGGTGCGGATACCTTGTCAATTTAAACTTTTGCAAAATGCTTGTTTCAGGGTGTGGATGGTCCCTAGGTGATGGCATCTGTGTTGTGTTGGCACATTTTTAGTTCTATATAATACAGTCAAACTTCAATGGCTCGAACCCCTTTAGGACCATGAAAATCACAGGGGCCAGTTTCAAGCTTTTTGAGAGGAAAGATATACTATCCTATAATAATATAGACAAGGGCACCTTCGGGAAAATATGACCAGTCGTGAAAGAAGTTGTGTAGCTCTGGCAGTTTGTAACACAAAGTCAAAATTCTTGTCACACATGTAGATAACACATTTATGTATTCAATAGTACCTGCTATGTCTGATCTAGTCTTCAAGGTATGGAGCAACGCCACACATAATCTCCAGAGTTGCTCAAAAATGACAGCGTGTAGCTAAGCCTGTCTGCTCTCTTCCCAAGAGATTCCAAAGTTTTCCAGGGCACAACACAAAGGAAATTTATATCCATGTCCAGAATTTTTACCAATATCAATCAGCTGTGTCCATAATTTCAATAAAAACTTGTAAATACTACTCCGACTCTTGAAAACAATAACAATTTTGACATCTCCTGGCTCTGGCAGCCATTTTTTTTGGAGCCAGTAGAAAGGAGCAATTTCATTGGTTAAAAATCCCAACAATTCAAATTGGCCAATGAAAAAATAACCTAATGCTATGACATCATGATGACATCATGATTTATTTACTCCGGTTCTGTATATCAAAAAAATGGCTGCCAGAGCCAGGAGATATCATAATTGTTATTGTTTTCAAGTTTTGGAGTAGTATTTACAAGTTTTTATTGAAATTATGGACACAGGTGATTGGTATTGGTGAAAATACTGGACTTGGATATAAATTTTCTTTGTGTTGTTCCCTGGAAAACTTTGGAATCTCTTGGGAAGAGAGCAGACAGGCTTAGCTACACGCTATCATTTTTTAGCAATTCTGGAGATTATGTGTGGTGTTACTCCATACCATGAAGACAAGATTAGACATAGCAGGTACTATTGAATACATAAATGTGTTATCTACATGTGTGCCAAGAATTTTGACTTGTGTGTTACAAACCGCCAGAGCTACACAATTTCATTCACAACTGGTCATATTTTCCCGAAGGTGCCCTTGTCTATATTATTATAGGATAGTATATCTTTCCTCTCAAAAAGCTTGAAACTGGCCCCTGTGATGAAAATCTGTTCGAGACTGGGATAGTTTGAGCCACTGAGGGTTAATGCAAGGAAGCATATCAGGGTTAATTTTGGGACATCTTTTGGTTTTCGATAATAAAAATGTATGCTGTGTGTTCTCATTAGAATCGCCTCATCGAGGCGATTCTAATGTGTACACACAGCATACATTTGCAAGTTGAAGTTCGAAAATCTCCTTAACTATCCCACACTACTTCTTATGTAGAGGAATTCTCTAGGGACTCAAAAACAGGTTCGACTCAGCCATGGTAAACGGGCCATCGAAGTTCTACTCTCTTTTTTGGATCCAAACTATGCTATAATTAAGTGTAAAATAGAGGTTTATGTGTACATTTAATTTCAGAGATATACCATTAGAAGAGACCTACCTGAACAAGGATGTAGAAAGAGCCTTCATGAAGGCCAGTGAGGAGGTCTATAACAAAAAAACCAAACCATCACTTCTTCTTGCCAACCAAAATGGAAACATGTACACACCATCAGTGTTTGGTGGATTGATATCATTTCTAATAAGGTATTGTACTTGTCACAATGATATTAACCTAGTTTGTACCGGAAACCCCATAGGATTTTTTTTTTGTAAAGCATTTTGAAGTTTTTCTAATTTAGGGTTTTGACTCTGACAAATAGCTTGGAAATCAGACTATATGGTAAGCTTTGGGCAGAGAGTGAGTGAGTGTTTGAGTTTTACATACCACCAACAGCTAAGGTCGTACGGAGACGGGACCTCGGTTTACAGACTCATCCGAAAGTCTGGAGAAGCCTGGGATCGATCCTGCGACCCTGGTTTACAGGGCGAGTAGCATAACCACAACACCATGGAGGCTTCTAAGTATTGGACAGGGAACTTCAGTTAAATGGAGGTATCACACATTTGCTCCTTCGATAACAAGAAAAGAAAACTGTATTTGTTGTCAGTCAGTCTGTAAACTTGTACACACTATAGGCTCAGATAAGAAGGACTTACAAGGATAATTTTGGGATAGTTTTTCTTAACTTTTTTAGAAAAACTTTCGTTGTGGGTACTTGTTGAAATCACCTCTTTGAGGCAATTCTAACAAGTAGCAACAATGTGTGTTTCCAAAAAGAATTCTTTATTATCCTCATTTAAGAATTAATTTTCTTTTTCTGCTGTTCATGAAAGTGTGAATGCAGTGGGTCGCCTGCAAAGTAAATGAACCCCTTAGGGGTTCATCTTAACTTTGCTAGTGACCCCCTGTCGTTCATACTTTCATGAACAGAAGTTTATTTCTTATTCTTTGCTCCTCATTACTGGGCAAAAAAGCTTATAGGGCAAACTTTTAAAGCTGAAAAACATTTACAAGCTGATTTTCTACAAAGAGCGAAACAGCTTTGATGTCGCCAACACCCAATCAGATCATAGAGAACCATGGTTTAGACTGAGGTCACTGGACGTCACTGAAAATTGTGTGACTAGATGTGTTCATGGAAGTATGAACTACATTGTTTCTATTGGTTTACTTTAGGTTTTACACTGCAAATGTAAATATTGCTTCTTGGCAGTAGGTATGAAAGTGTACATTCCGTGTTATAAATCTCCACATGTTGTATAAAAAAGAAAACCCTGGTTTACAGCAGTTCCTATAAGTTTGGCCACACCAAGTGAAAAGGGGTCTTTGTACATGTGTACCCAGTGAAATTGAGGTCAGTTTGCTCATAGGTACAGTCTTGGCAGGGTGATCAGTGTTTCCTATATGGATAGCCATTTACACAAAACTTCTTCAAGCTGTTTGCTTTTTTGTATTGGAGTTTAATGGCCCAGTAAACTCTATTTAGGTCATTTTAGCCCGTCAGTTTGCCTATCCACACTTTTCGGTTAAGCAGTATAGTGCACATTCTTTCGACAGAAACTGACAACTCCCTTCTTGAATCAGCAGAAGGGAGAGAATGATCGTAGAAAAGATTTCATGATCAATCTCCACGAAAGGATGTTGCCAACCCCGGCAGGTATCGTCAAGCTGTCAGGTAAGGTTGTATTCTGGCTGTTATTTTGTACACATCATGTGAACAAGTCCATGAAATGAACACCCCCCTTAACCCCACTTTATATAGAGAAAACTGGGGTTTACAGGACTGTACATCATTTTTCTTATTTCTGTTCCAAGACATAGGTTTTGGGTACTCATGAGGCGGTTCTAAAAAGCACCCACAACCTATGTTTGCAGCATAAATAAGACAAATTTCACAGATTTTCATCAGAAAAGTAGCCATTTTGGAGATGTGAAAAAATTGCACTATGTCGCACGGGTGTGTTATCGTAATGAGTCTGATTTAAGACTTAACTGAGCATACATGCTTCAAGACCCGTTTGTGCTTGTCAGGGCCCACTTAACCCATACAATGCCAATCACGAGTTTTGTTGTCTGCTTCGTTGTCTGCCGGTTACTTAAAAAGTCATTTTTGCAAACTGTGGACCCAGATCAGACTGCTCCTGTAGGAGCAGTCTGATCTGGGTCCACACTGTTTGCCTGTATGCAAAAAAAAATATTTTAAAAAGTTTGTTAGAAGATTCAGCAAATGACATAAGCAGACGACATTTTCAGATGTAGTTTTTCCCCATATCTTAAGGGTTAAGCACAGCATATATTACAGTGAAAATCCTAAAAATTGGGACACCTTGAGTACTTGCTGCAATTTTCTTTAAACTTTTCATGATCCAGCAAAGAGACAAAAAAGGTGCAGACAGAATGGCAAACAGTATAGACTCTGATCAGACTGCTGACAGATCAGACTGCTCCTTCAGGAACAGTCTGTGATCTGGGTCTACACTGTTTGCTTAGGCCTTTCTGTCCCAATACTTAGGAACAGTAATTGTGTTGCTTGTCTGTTTCTAGTCAGTCAGTTGAAAACTTAGCTGGTAAGAGATGTGTTCTGTTCTCCTATGGTTCTGGCCTCGCCTCATCCATGTACTCTCTCCACATTACCGAAGATCTGTCTCCATCATCACAACTCTATTCCCTCCATCACAGCCTCAGCGATGTCCGACAAAGGCTCGAGAAAAGACGGAAAGTCACACCTCAGGGATTTGATGAAATTATGAGACTGAGAGAAACGACACATCATAGAGGTACTAAAATAACTCATTATGTTTAGATTTTTTGTTAACCCATATAATGCCAATCACGACAATTGTCGTCTGCTGTTTACATTAAAAGTCATTTTTGCAAACAGTATTGACCAAAATCAGACTGCTCCTCTAGGAGCAGTCTGATTTGGGTTCATACTGTTTCCCTGTTTCAAAATGCTTGCAAAAAAATTTAGCAGACGACATAAGCAGACTGAAAGTTACACCTCAGGGATATGATGAGATTATGAGACTGAGAGAAACAACACATCATAGAGGAACTACAATGACTCATTATATTTAGATGTCTATGTTAACCCATAAAATGCCTATCACGACAATTGTCGTCTGCTTTGTCGTTTGCTGGTTACTTTAAAAAGTCATTTTTGCAAACAGTGTGGACCAAAATCAGACTGCTCCTCCACACTGTTTGCCTGTACGCAAAATTATTTTTAAAACCTTTGCAAAAAAATTCAGCAGATGACATAAGCAGACTGTAAGTCACACCTCAGGGATTTGCTGAGATTATGAGACTGAGAGAAACAACACATCAAAGAGGTACTACAATGGCTCATTATGTTTAGTTGTCTATGTTAACCCATATAATTTCAATCACAACAATTGTCATCTGCTGGTTACATTAAAAGTCATTTTTGCAAACAGTGTGGACCAAAATCAGACTGCTCCTCTGATTTGGGTCCACACTGTTCGCCTGTATGAAAAAAATATTTTTAAAAAGTTTGTAAAAAATTTAGCAGACGACATAAGCAGACTGAAAGTTCCACCTCAAGGATATGATGAGATTATGAGACTGAGAGAAACAACACATCATAGAGGCACTACAATGACTCATTATATTTAGATGTCTATGTTAACCCATAAAATGCCTATCACAACAATTGTCGTCTGCTTTGTCGTTTGCTGGTTACTTTAAAAAGTCATTTTTGCAAACAGTGTGGACCAAAATCAGACTGCTCCCCTAGGAGGAGTCTGACTTTGGTCCACACTGTTTCCCTGTACGCAAAATTATTTTTAAAACCTTTGAAACAACACATCATAGAGGTACTACATCAACTCATTACGTTTAGTTGTCTATGTTAACCCATATAATGCCAATCACAACAATTGTCGTCTGCTGGTTACATTAAAAGTCATCTTTGCAAACAGTGTGGACCAAATTCAGACTGCTCCTCAAGGAGCAGTCTGATTTGGGTTCACACTGTTTCCCTGTATGCAAAAATATTTTTAAAAAAAATTGCAAACAATTCAGCAGACGACATAAGCAGACGGAAAGTCACACCTCAGGGATTTGATGAGATTATGAGAATGAGAGAATCAAAACATCACAGAGGTACTACCAGGGCTCGAGAAAATGTCGGTTTTCTGGTTCTGAACCGATTTTGAGTTTATTGAACCGATTTTAACTGAAAAAGAAGACTAAAAAATCGGTCCATAATTTAACAATAAGATTTTCCAAAAAATCGGTTCGAAAATTTTTGCCATATCGTTTTTTTTGTAAAAACAAACTGACCTTTTTCCACTGACAATCCAAGCAAGTACACAAAAATGCCTCAAGCGTAAGGTGTTAGACTGGTTCAGTATCTAACTAGGTGAAAATCGGACAAGTCCACGTCGGGGCCTTTGATCTTATCGCAGCGAAATTTGATCCGCATGTCAAAATCATGTAATCTGATCTGTCCTCTTTGGTGAGCGCTGAGGCATGGGACGATACCATATCGGTGTTTTTGATATGCAAGGTAATTTGTAATATGAAGGATGTGTAAAAAACAAAGTGTCTCGTCTTAATTTTGATGTGTAGTTTTGTACTGTATATTAAATGACAACACTTCGCACCTCTGTCGCCGGGTCATCTAGCCCGTCTGGTTACAAGCGGGTTATGAGTATCGCTGCATGTTCGACCAGGTATAAACGAGCTTGAGAACGTCAGGCGGATGTTAACGTGGGTTAACCAAAGAGAGTCAACGCCTGCAAATATAATTAATTATTATATTCACATATAAATAAATCCATCGACATGTAACAATATTTATTATCGGTAACGGCTCTGAGTGGCAAATGCCCAGAACCGATACAATCACACAACAATGCATTATTTCATAAAATGGACATTTACATAAACACCTTTTCTCAAGATCAACCTCGCATCGACAAGACTTGAAAACGTTACAAAAACACAGAAATGCAGTATCTGTATCACAAAATATGCTACAGAATAAACTTAATAAATGATGATGATGTCGATGATGATGATGGTTGACTTCATGTATATTTACCTGCAAATATAATTAATTATTATATTCACATATAAATAAATCCATCGACATGTAACAATATTTATTATCGGTAACGGCTCTGAGTGGCAAATGCACAGAACCGTTACATGGAATGTGTAAAGTCGGTGAAGTATTACATAACTAACTACTAAAGATCAAACTGCCTAACCTATACTACCCAGAATAACTACAGCTGCTGTACAATACTTCACTACATCAATCATGTCTAATAAATGGAAGTGCAGTGCGCCAAATTGAGAATAAATATAGGGGAAATACATAAATTATAGGGAATATATTAACTGGCTTCAGGACAGGTCTGGGGCCTAAATTCACCCTATGACATTCACCCCCACTTTATGAAAATGGCTCCTGACATTTACAAATGAAACGGTATATGAATAGACGATATATAAACAGACGGTTTTACAAAACTTACACAGACGATTAACTTTCACACAAATTGATCATCATGAAAATAGAAATGAGACAGACAGACGAATGAATGGACAAACAGACAGGCAGACATACGGATAGACAGCTGATATACAGAAAGGCAAAGAGACAGACATACAGACAGATAGTCAGACAGACAGACAGTGTATAGCACAGACAGACAGACAAATAAACAGACAGACAGTCAAACAGACAGCTTCCCAAATCATTTTAAGATATTTCAAAACATCATATTTGTGGTCTTGACATAATAATTCAGTCACAACTGTCAGCTATATGTCGTAAAATTTGCTATGACAACAGTGACTGGCAGACAATGCAATATAATAAGCTGAGTCGCATTCTCAGCTTACATAAAGTCAAAACCGATGACGAACTCGTGATTCGGAAAATAAAAAATTAAATGATATGACCTGATCAGAACTGTTATATACAACAAATCAGGGCACAGATAGTGAAACTAAATCACTTAATATTCACCATTCTTTTAAAACAGTCAAACAAACTCAACAACTTCAATTAAGTTGTCTGCATTGAAATCGGTCTGAACCAAATTCAACGCTATACAGATTACTGTACAATAATCTGATTTCATAAGATATAAACGTATTAAGTCATACGTAAGAAATGTAGTCCATGACTCAAAGAGTCAGCTGCCCACAAACAATAAAATATTAGAACAGTGATTAGATACAGACATCCTCTTACATACCCCTTCATACATTCGTTAAAATAGATGTGTGCCATATATTGTAAAAAATGCACTGAATGCACTGAACCTTGATATCACTGTAAACTCAGCTGGGACACATTGGACATCTCACACCTAGAACATGCCATAGGGCCAATACTGTTGGAAATTTGGTAATGGAAATGGCATGACAGGGTACTGAGAATAATATGGCACCTTGAAGAATCCTGAAGGATCAGAATGAAAACTTGGTGTCTGAGAAGGCATTGCAGATACAGTGTGCTGCTGTGCCATCACCCAGTCATACGAATTCATCCATGCTGGTCGCCTCCGCGCTCGCACTGGTCTTGCGCTTGATTCAGTATCAGCTAATAGACCAAGAGTGGGAGGAGGTAAGCCTGGAGTCCCGGGTGGTCGTCGGTTCGGGTGTACTTACCTACCTGTCCTGTTTGTAAGGTTAGGTGCTCCCTGGCTCACAGCGCCATTGGAACCTACCCTTGGTGATACAGGATTCTGAGGGACCACGCCTGCTGTTGCTGAAGAACGTCTCATAGGTGGTACGTATCTGTCCAACTGTCGATTTTGTGGCTGGGGTGGCTCATCAGATCTGCTACCCATGACTGATCCTTCTGTATCAGTACCATCATCTGAAATTGTGTCCGCCTCATCTTGCACTGTGTCTTCTTCTGTCGATGCTTCTGCATTACCTGTGTCACCCAACTGACGATGTTTCCGCAAAGGAATACACATGAAGGGCAACAACAAGTTCCTATGGAGGTACCTGGTTTTCCGAGATCTGGAATTCTCGAGCTGCACTTCATAGACGGGAATATCAGGATTTGGCTGACTTATGACAATGTATGGCTGATTTTCCCATCTATCAGCGAGCTTCCGCTTTCCCCTGAGGCTAAGGTTTCGGACCAAGACACGGTCACCCGGTTCCAACACGGAATGGCGAACCTTCAGGTCGTAACGCACCTTGTGTTCTGCAGCGCTTTTCTTAGCAGCAGCTTGTGCCTTCTGGTAAGCAAAGTGGAGACGCTGACGTAACTTCCGTACATACTCTGTCTGGTTGGTGGCTGAAAGAGCATCAGGAGACAGTCCTAAGAATGCATCGATGGCAAGCCTTGGATGCCTCCCGAACAGCAGGAAGTACGGTGAGTATCCAGTCGAGGGATGGAAAGTGGCATTGTATGCGTGAACCAATGTTGGTACGTGCGCTTTCCAGTCACTCTTCTGGTCGTCTTGAAGCGTTCCCAGCATCTGCAGAAGCGTCTGGTTGAACCTTTCGCACTGTCCGTTGCCCATTGGGTGATAAGGCGTCGTACGGGACTTGTCTATATCCGAGATCTTGCAGAGCTCCTTGATCAGATTGGACTCAAAATTCTGTCCTTGATCAGAGTGAATTCTCTTCGGAAACCCGTAATGGCAAAAGAAATTGTTCACCAATGCTTGGGCTGTTGTCCTGGCAGTCTGGTTGCGGGTGGGGATAGCTTGGGCATATCGAGAAAAATGGTCCGTAATGACCAAAATGTTCTCGAACCCACCTTTCGACCGTTCAAGGTAAAGGTAATCCAAGCACAGGACCTCCATAGGTTCAGTTGAAGTGATGTTGACTAGCTCCGCACTCTTCCCCGGATTGGACTTTCTTTTGGTACAGCGGTCACAGTTGTCAACCTTCCTTCTGATAAACTCATCTATCCCAGGCCAATAGAAGCGCTGTTTGACCAATGACGTTGTCCTGTCTCTACCTTGGTGACCCATTGCGTCATGTAGAGCCTCAAAGACAACGTCACGGTAGGACAATGGAATTACCAGCTGCTGGAACTCTTGTCCGTTGAGCTCTGCCTTCCGATACAAGACATCCTGAGACAGGTACAGCTTCTCCCAATCCCTGAAGTATCGTCGATTGATAGACGGATTGTTCTGGATCTGCTTAACAGAAATCCTTGAACCTGTCCGTAAATGCTCGACGATTAACTTCAGAGTTTGATCATCACGCTGTGCCTTTCTCCAATCCTTAGATGAGAGAGCGTTCGACTGTAGCAGCTCTTCTGAGATGTCTTCTGTATCGTCTGGTGGATCAAACGAAACACTCTCCACCAGAGGACATTCCTCAACTTGTAACGCAGCACATTGGAAAACTGCTTTTAGGACTTCAGGGAAGATAACTCTTTCCTGGGAATCAGCTGTTTCTTCCATTGACCGGGATAGACCATCTGCATCAGCATTCTTTCGGCCTCTCCTGTACTTGATGGTGAAGTTATAGTCCACAAGAGCCGCTACCCACCTCTGGCCTGTGGCATCAAGTTTAGCAGTCGTGAATACGTAAGTAAGAGGGTTGTTGTCGGTCAACACCTCAAACTTGCTACCATAGAGGTAGTCGTGAAACTTTTCACAAACTGCCCACTTGAGTGCCAGGAATTCCAGTTTATGTGCTGGGTAGTGCTTTTCGGACGGCTTCAAACTTCTACTTGCGTATGCCACTACCCTCTCTTTATCATCTTGAGTCTGATAAAGGACAGCTCCAAGACCACTGGAAGATGCATCGGTATGGAGTCTGAAGGGCTTAGAGTAGTCAGCATACGCCAGTACAGGAGGACTGATGAGTTTGCTGATGATGGTATCAAAGCTAGTCTGCTGTTCTTCGTCCCATCTGAAGGGTGACTGTTTTGTTGTCCTTTTCTTCTTATTCTTGCGGCAGGTGGCATGACCAACAAGAAGATCATTGAGTGGTCTAGCAATGGCGGCATAATTCCTGATGAAGCGCCTGTAGTATCCCGTAAACCCAAGAAATTTGCGCACGTCTTTCGTGCACTTGGGTATCGGCCAGGATTTCACTGCCTTGATCTTTGAAGGATCCGTGTGGATTCCTTGCTCAGAAACAACATGTCCAAGGTAGACAACTCGATTCTTGAGGAATTCGCACTTGGATGCCTTTAATTTCAGGTTGTACTCCTGTAACCGCTTGAACACAGCCTCCAAGTGGCCTAGGTGTTCATCGAACGTTGATGAGAAGATGATAATATCATCCAGGTATATGAGACAATCACGTAAATTCATGTCCCCCATACACCTTTCCATCAAGCGTTGGAACGTAGCGGGAGCATTGCACAACCCGAATGGCATCCTGTTGCACTCGTAGAAACCGATTGGTCCAACCTGGAATGCTGTCTTGGCCTTGTCATCCTCATTGAGCTCTACTTGCCAGTAGCCGCATTTTAAGTCCAATTTGGAAAAAAATTTGGCACCGGCAAGTAAATGGAGGGTGTCGTCAATCCGTGGGATGGCATGAGCGTCCTTTATAGTGCGCATATTTAACTTTCTGTAGTCAATACAGAATCGTATCGTGCCATCTTTCTTTCTGACGATCACCACATTGGAGCTATAAGGACTAGAAGACTCTCGGATGGCTCCAATATCCATCATCTCTCTAAGATGTTCACGGACCTCTTGTATAAGTGCAGGCGGGATACTACGGTATGGCTCCTTGAATGGTCTGTCATCCTCTAACTCAATAGAGTGCTTGACAAGATCAGTATGTCCAAGGTCAGTCGGACCTTGTGAAAATACATGCTGCCATTTAGAAAGGAAGCTTTGAACTAGGTCACGCTGCTGATCACTTATAGCTGATTCTGACAAGTCAATACCTAAAGGAGGTTTTGTGTCAGAAACATGGACATTCTGTTGTTGAATGTTCACCGAAGGTCCACATTCAGAAGACTTTGGAAAGTCAGCTGATCGTAGAACAGTAACATCATGAAGCTCACAAAGTATTGCTTTGGGTTGAATGGTTACTGCTTTAGCTGACAAATTAAAGACTTTGACTGGTACTCTGGCAGTAGTCCCAGGTTTAGTCAAGGTTACAACCCTTGGACAAATTTGAAGTTTCGAAGAACTTCCTTCCTGTGAAGCTTCTGTCAGAGCACAGTCAACATCTCGATCTTTCCTGACAAACCCTGTGATTGTTCTTGCCTCCATAGGCTGTAATACAACCTTACTAGTTGCTTTAACAGTGCCAACCTGACTGTGACTAAGTGAGAAGAAAGCTAGTTTCCAACTATCTGGAACATCGCATTCTTCTTCAGCAGTAGGAAGCAACCTACTGATAATATTTGTACCAGCAATTACTGGAACTTTGCCATTGTATTCCGTCTTCGGAACAACAAGCAAGGGCACTGTAATTACTTTATCAGTGTGAAACGGTACACTGACAGAGGCCTTCACATAGCCATGGTATGGCAGGGTTTGTCCACCAGCTCCTTTGATTTCTAGTTCAAAATCTTCAATGCTTCGAATTTCTGGCTTTGGTTCCATGCTATTCACAAATGCTTCCGAAACTGTACTCACAGATGAACCTGTGTCAACTAAGGCTTTTGTTTCCTTTCCATTTATAAAGACAACAGCTGTATTGTCCTTTCCTACCATCTGTTCTAATATATTACTGTTTGTAGGGCATTCTGTGTTTGTGATGTCTCCAATCCGCCCTTCGACAGAGACATCTACCGGTTTAAAGGTGGTTTCTTATCTGTCGTTTCAGATGAACCTTCTCCTTGACCCTGTTGTTGTTCTTGACCTGAACTCTGGCCTTGCCCTTGACCTTGACCTTGACTTTGTCCTTGTCCTCGGCCTCTTCCTCTCTGTCCTTGATTAGGGTACCAACGCCTCCTTTGAAATCTATTCTTTGACATCTTCTCCACTTTACCATTCAACTCTTCAAACTTGCTCAGAATCTCTTTCAACATCTTTGAGCTAGTATCGTATAATACTGGCTGATGCTGTGCAGCTACATTAGGATCAGGTGATTTTCTCTCAGTTGCTAATGGTAACTTTGTTCTGCCTTCTTCTTTCACTTGCTTTCTACTATGTACTGCCATCGCATATTCCTCTGCTTTTACCTGTCTCCTTAACTCATCAAAGGTTTCACACTTTAATGCATAGATCTTCGTTGCATTTCTCAGATCTTTGTCATACAGGCACCACCAGAATCTATCCTTCAACATTGTATTCTTCTGTTCACTAGAAATGTATCCCTTCTCCACAGCTCTCTGTACTATCTGTTCTATCCGGATTCCCCACAGGGTTACACTTTCACCTGCTTGCTGTTCTGCAGTATAAAATTCCTGCATTACACTTGCCCCAGTGGCAACATTGCCAAACACACTTTCAAGTTTGTCAATAATTTGACGACTTGTTGCTATTGGACCTAGATTAGCTATCACTGAACGAGCTTTCCCTACAAGGGAATTACGTAAGCACTGGTTGATTGCATAGTCCGGATACATTTTTGAATTGATTATGAATTCCACATCAACTTTCCATTCTTCAAATGACATTTCATTTTTAGGTATGGGATCCATTCCAGAAAATTTGCTTATAATTGGCTTATAGTAGGGTGTAAAGTTTGTAGGTGGCTCTTCTTTTTTTAATTCTGTCCCTAACTGTTTTTCCACTTCTGGTGGCTTATCCAAATTCAGCTTTAACAATCTAAATTCTTCTTTCTGATTATTTAAGTCACTTTCATAATTCTTTAGGTATATCTCTCTCCTTTCTAGTTCATCTGTCTGTGGTGGTGGTGGTACACTATCAAATTGGTTTTCTGGGCCCTCTTTCTCTTGCACAAATTGCTCTAGTGAAAATAATCTGTTCTTCAGCCAATCTATTTCTGTCTGACTTATATGTGGCTCTTCTGACATATACGAAGACGTTTCATAGAACCGATTCTCATGTGGCATCTCCATCTCTCCAGTGTCAGGTCTATCATTTCTATGCTCCTGTTTTACTTCTAATTCAGGCCGAGCTCTTTCTCTCTTTTCTTTAGGACGGGCAGCAGGGGGTTCTACCTCTCTTTCTTGTTCAATCTGTCTTTTTCGTGTTTCCTCTCCTAGAAGCAGCTGTGCAATTCTCTCATCTTGCTTCTGCTTTTCCCTTTCCTCCATTTCCAATTGGTGCTTTAGTTTCTCTTCTTCTCTCCGAAGCATTTGCAGTCTTTCATCTCGCTCTCTCCGTTGCTTAATCTTTTCTTGAAGTAATCTCTCTTTCTTTTCCTTTACCTGTTGCATTCTCTCTATCCTTTCTTGTTCTTCTTTTCTCGTTTTCTCCCTCTGTCTTAACACTGCTTCTTCTTGCTGAAGTTTGCGTATTCTATCTTCCTTTTCTTTCTGTTCCATTATCATTAACTGTACTCTCTTTTCTCTCCTTTCCTCCTCTAATTTCATTTCCTCATAATGTCTCGCCTTTTCTCTTGCTGCTTCAAGAACCTCATACTGCTCCCTCATTCGATTTAATCTCTCTGTTGCCATTGCTTCTTCCTTCTCCTTTTCTTCGTTCTCTTTATTCAGTATATCTTCCTGCATCTGGAGTCTATGCAATCTGTCTGCTAATGCATTTTCCTGATCCCTTGCATCATCTTCCATCCAAAAACTTCCTCTGTCTCCATCTTTTCCATTCAATTCTACTGAAACATTTCCTTCAAACACACCCTGGGCATCATCAGCGACTCCCTTTTTACCCTCAGCATGTATATATTCTCCTTTCAAGCTTTCACTCTTTTCCTTTCTTTCAGTGTCTTCCTTCTCTATGTTATCTCTTATTTCTTGCTTTCTCTGAGTGGCATCTGTTAAAGAATTCATGGTATCTTGTAAGCACTGTTTTCCCAAATCATCTCTCTTTTCACCTCTTTGATCCTTTTCTGCGTCTTCATATTCTGGATCTGTATCAGACAGGCTGGGTTCTGACGGGTTCCTTGTGACAGGAGCACTTTGTGCTCTAGCGTCAGAGAATCTAAATTCAATATCCATTCCACTTGCTTCTACCCTTCTCTCCTGTCTATCATATGGATTATATGATGACTGAGGTGTCTGTCGTAAACTCTCATTAGCCTGTCTCAAATTCTGTTCTATTTCTCTTCTCCTTTCTGCTTCCTCCTGTTCTTTGCGTCGGTACATTATAAGTTCCTGTATCAAACGCGTGTTCTCTTCTTCTAACATTTTCTGTGCTCTACTTTGCTGTCGCCAACTTCTATCTGTCCTATCATCCATGATTTTCACTTATTGCCTTTCCATATCCTATATCTATGTTCAAAACTATTTTTCTTTCAAACTCGAGAATTAAATTAACGCTGTATCACTTAGCCAACAGTGATATACAGTAAAATTGTCCACACGTGTCCTATATCTGTTTCCAGAATATTGTTTTCATTAACTCGAAAATTTAATTCACACTGTACCACATACCCCACAGTGCTGTACAGTAGAAATGTACACTGCTTAACTTATGTGATACGAAATCCACAAAACAAATTCAATACACAGCTCTGTGATATTAGCACTTAATTTATCCACCAAAGCTCGCTCAAAGCATTTCACGCGTACCACTTATAACAGTGTGAAATGATTGGTAGGATTTCAATTAAGCACTGTTTTCTTATTCCGTTCACTATGCACAGCTTGTAATCTCACTTGAATGTTTTTTTTTTTCACAAAAGATACACTGTTTCAAAGCTAATGGCTCACTAAAACATATCACGCCGTACCACTTCTACCGGTGTGAAACGATTGACAGAGAAATCACTCAGTCAATTCACTTCAATTTCTGTCAATATGCAGCATATGCCCACAATGTAAACTTGAACACTTGTAAAAGTACACTATTTTTTTCAAACAATGTTCGGCTCACTTAAACGATTCACGCCGTACCACGTATTTCAGTGTGAATATTTGCCAAGAAATCAATTATTCACTGTGCTTTGATTCCGTTCACTATTCACAGCTTGTGTTCCCACTTAAATATTTGCACAAAAACTGCACTGTGTCTAAAGGCTCACGGAAACACAATACACAGTATCACCTATTCCAGTGTGAAATTGAAATTGTTGACAGGAAATCACTAAGTCAAAGCACATAAATTCCCATCAATATATAGCATATGCTCACACTGAAAACTTCAAGAAAAAATACACTATGTTTTCAAACAACTTTCAGCTCACTAAAACAATTCACTCCGTATCACATAATCCAGTGAGATATGGCTGACATGGAATCACTGAAAAAATGCACTTTAATTCCAGTGAATGTGAAAAAAAAAAATAATAAGCACTTTAAACTTTAGAACAAAAATACACTGTTTTCCAATTAATTATGGCTCACATAAACGATTCACGCCGTATCACCTGGTCCAGTGTGAAATTGTCTGACAAGAAATCACTTCGTCATATACTGTAACTCCAGTAAGTATGCAGAATATCCTCGCACTTCAAACTTCAAGAAAAAAATAACACTATTTTTCAAACAAATCACGGCTCTCTAGAATAATTTACGCCGTATCACGTGTAACAGTGTGAAAGGGATGGCAGAGAATCACTCAGCCACTGTACCTTCTTTTGTACTGTACTGTAACACTATTTTTTTCAAACAAATCACGGCTCTCTAGAATAATTTACGCCGTATCACGTTTAACAGTGTGAAAGGGATGGCAGAGAATCACTCAGCCACTGTACCTTCTTTTATTCACAATACAACTTGTGTGTAAAGTGAGATTTTCCGGAGGAAAAAATACTCTGTCCCTTTTAGCTCATGGCTCGCTAAAATAATTCACAAAGTACCACATAACACAGTGTTTATTCTACTTTTGATGGGCTGTTCACCGCATTTAAATATGGGTGTTGAAAAGCGTAAAAAATGTTGGGCTTTATCACTTTGGTAAGTATATGGTCAAAGGGACACAACTGTTACAATTCCATCACAGCGTTCAGCCAGAACGTATATGTATTGAGGCCTAACACGGATAACAGCTACTACACATTTTAATATGACTAGGGTGTAGCATTGTCAGGTAGACCGATTAAAGTCAATGTATCGATAGCTGTTACAATGACCACTGTGCACTTTCAGAAACTGAACATGAAACGCATATTTTCGTTCTGGTTTAGGACATTTGAGTAATAAGCGTTCTTTAATTACTCCATCTATTTCTAATAACCCAGAAAAGAAAAAAAAATGAGATTATTTTATAAAAAGGAAAAAAAAAAAAATCGGGAAAGAAGAAAAAAAAAAAATTGTTCCCGAGTTGGATTCGAACCTACGCGGCAATAACTCCTGGTTTGGAGACGAACGCTCTATCCATTAGGCCACAGCGTCGAATGATACCATCTATGGTTTATTTAATCTACTTATCTTTTACACCTGAGTGCACGCGGCGCAATCCCATATACGGTACATTTTTCGAGAACGGAAACTAAGTCGAAAAAACGGTATAAAACGACAGAAATTCGGAAGATAACTTAGGGCATTAATTCAGGCAATTGATTTAGGGGGGGGTGGGGGGAATACAGTATTTGTTTGGGAAACGGCGAAAATAAGGACATTTTAAGCGACATTTTTCTAATGGATTCAGGGCCCTGTTTTGATTTGTGTTGTGAGTGTAACGGGTAGGACTTTAGAGACACGGAAGATAGGGTTTTACGGGAATCGAGACGGCAATATAGGATATAGGAGGCGCAAAGGGGCTGGGGCCCGGAGTTGGGTAGAAGTTCCTAAGATAACATAACTATGATACTACTCTAGTACACCACACAACTACACAGCTACAAAGCAATCGCAGCGCAAGGGATGTGTAAGCTCAAGACTTATGCAGTACTATTCAGGTTTTGTTTACAAACTGAAGTAAGAAATCTTACTTCAGCAACACAATGAAATAATTATGATAAATGAAAAAGATGACAACTACTACAAGTACAAAGCCAGCATGTCAGTGTTCAGTCTTACAATGCCAATATAAACGTGACACACTCGCTGAAAAATTGATTTATTACAGCAGACTGCTATACTATTATGAGCGTAGTAACGACCGTGTAGTATTTCACTGTGTCACATGTACACTGGCATATGCAAAACACACAACACTGACCATCGCATGAATAACAAACTAATGCTTACAATAATAAAGCTTTAGAAAATTGATGCGAGGTTAGAAAAAACATACCTGTATAAAATGGCACAATCCAATGTAACACTACTACAAATTATCCATTCATAATCCAACGTCACTCATTCATAAATAAACCAAGTGTCACACAATGTATATTCACTGCGCAGTACACAAATAGCACAATCCAGATCACGGTAACACATCCAGCGTTGTCCCGGGTCTCGTCGATTCGTCGTCGTCGTTGAAACACAAGGCAAACAGCTGTAAGGGCCCTCGATATATCAGTCAACACGTGTCGGATGTAAATAAACATAAGGATCCATTTCCGGAAGAAATTTCATTGGAGCACGCTCCATTTACATGTGACGTCACAGGGTCAGCTCGTGGATGAGAGCTGTGTCACAGTAAAAAATGTCCCATGGAAATACGGCATTCGGCTGTCTCTTTGGGTACACTGGCTCACCATTGTCGCCGGGTCATCTAGCCCGTCTGGTTAGAAGCGGGTTATGAGTATCGCTGCATGTTCGACCAGGTATAAACGAGCTTGAGAACGTCAGGCGGATGTTAACGTGGGTTAACCAAAGAGAGTCAACGCCTGCAAATATAATTAATTATTATATTCACATATAAATAAATCCATCGACATGTAACAATATTTATTATCGGTAACGGCTCTGAGTGGCAAATGCACAGAACCGTTACATGAAATGTGTAAAGTCGGTGAAGTATTACATAACTAACTACTAAAGATCAAACTGCCTAACCTATACTACCCAGAATAACATAGAAGACATCTCAGAAGAGCTGCTACAGTCGAACGCTCTCTCATCTAAGGATTGGAGAAAGGCACAGCGTGATGATCAAACTCTGAAGTTAATCGTCGAGCATTTACGGACAGGTTCAAGGATTTCTGTTAAGCAGATCCAGAACAATCCGTCTATCAATCGACGATACTTCAGGGATTGGGAGAAGCTGTACCTGTCTCAGGATGTCTTGTATCGGAAGGCAGAGCTCAACGGACAAGAGTTCCAGCAGCTGGTAATTCCATTGTCCTACCGTGACGTTGTCTTTGAGGCTCTACATGACGCAATGGGTCACCAAGGTAGAGACAGGACAACGTCATTGGTCAAACAGCGCTTCTATTGGCCTGGGATAGATGAGTTTATCAGAAGGAAGGTTGACAACTGTGACCGCTGTACCAAAAGAAAGTCCAATCCGGGGAAGAGTGCGGAGCTAGTCAACATCACTTCAACTGAACCTATGGAGGTCCTGTGCTTGGATTACCTTTCCCTTGAACGGTCGAAAGGTGGGTTCGAGAACATTTTGGTCATTACGGACCATTTTTCTCGATATGCCCAAGCTATCCCCACCCGCAACCAGACATTGTCGCCGGGTCATCTAGCCCGTCTGGTTAGAAGCGGGTTATGAGTATCGCTGCATGTTCGACCAGGTATAAACGAGCTTGAGAACGTCAGGCGGATGTTAACGTGGGTTAACCAAAGAGAGTCAACGCCTGCAAATATAATTAATTATTATATTCACATATAAATAAATCCATCGACATGTAACAATATTTATTATCGGTAACGGCTCTGAGTGGCAAATGCACAGAACCGTTACATGAAATGTGTAAAGTCGGTGAAGTATTACATAACTAACTACTAAAGATCAAACTGCCTAACCTATACTACCCAGAATAACTACAGCTGCTGTACAATACTTCACTATATCAATCATGTCTAATAAATGGAAGTGCAGTGCGCCAAATTGAGAATAAATATAGGGGAAATACATAAATTATAGGGAATATATTAACTGGCTTCAGGACAGGTCTGGGGCCTAAATTCACCCTATGACACCTCCTTAGTTACGCATTACAATAAAAAAGGTTTTTTTTTTCTGTTGTTAATTGTTTATTAGCTCACCTGAGCACGAAGTGCTCATGGTGAGCTATTGTGATCAGTCAATGTCCGTCGTGCGTCGTGCATCGTGCGCCGTGCGTCGTGTGTCGTGCGGCGTCAACAATTTGCTTTAAATGCTAACTCCTCCTAAACCCTTGAGCCAATTTCAATAAAACTTTATAGGAATATTGCTGAGGTGACCCTCTACAAAAATAGCTAAAATTGTTCCGCTCTGCTGAACAAGTTGGCCACCAGAGCTAAAAATAGAAAAATCTTTAAACGACAACTTCTCCTGTACCTTAAGGCCAGTTTCATTCAAACTTTATAGGAATGTTGCATAGGTGACCCTCTACCAAAATAGCTAAAATGTTTCCGCTCCGGTGAACAAAATGGCCGCCAGAGCTAAAAATAGAAAATTCTTTAAACGACAACTCCTCCTGTACCCTTGGGCCAAATTAATTCAGACTTCATAGGAATGTTGCTTAGGTGACCCTCTACTGAAATAGCTAAAATGGTATTGCTCTGATGAGCAAAATGGCCGCCATAGCTAAAAATAGAAAAACATCGTAAATTTGCTTCAAACACAAACTCTTCCTCAACCCTTGGGCCAATTTGATTCAAACTTCACAGGAATGTTGCCCAAATGACTCCCTACCAAAATAACTAAAATCGTTGTGCTCTGACAAACAAGATGGCCACCAGAGCTAAAAATAGAAAAAATCTTTTAAACGACAATTTCTCCTGTACCCTTGGGCCAATTTTATTCAAACTTCATAGGAATGTTGCTTAGGTGACCATCTACCAAAATGGCTGAAAAGATTCTGCTCTGATGAGCAAAATGGCTGCCATAGCAAAAAATAGAAAAACATCGTAAATTTGCTTCAAACACGAACTCCACCTTAACCCTTGGGCCAATTTGATTCAAACTTCACAGGAATGTTATGTAGGTGACTCCCTAAAGAAATAGCTAAAATCATTCCGCTCTGACTAACAAGATGGCCGCCAGAGCTAAAAATAGAAAAATTCTTCAAACATCTACTTCTCCTTTACCATTGGGCCAATTTCATTCAAAAGTCATAGGAATGTTGCTTAGATGACCCACTACCAAAATAGCCAAAACGTTTTCGCTTTGATGAGCAAAATTGCCGCCATAGCTAAAAACAGAAAAACTTTGTAAGTTAATGTCAAAACGCGAACTCCTCCTCAACCCTTGGGCCAATTTGACTCAAACTTCACAGGAATTTTAGTTAGGTGACTCCCTACCAAAATAGCTAAAATCTTTCAACGCGGTGAACAAGATGGCCGCCAGAGCTAAAAATAGAAAAAAATCTTCAAACGACAACTCCACTCCCTCTTACCCCTTGGGTCAATGTGATTCAAACTTCACAGGAATATTATGTTGTTGACTCCCTACCAAAATAGCTAAAATTGTTCCGCTCTGACTAAAAAGATGGCCACCAGAGCTAAAAATAGAAAAATTCTTCAAACGACAATTCCTCCTTATCCCTTGGGCCAATTTGATTCAAACTTCACAGGAATATTATGTCGTTGACCCTCTACCATATTAGCTAAAATGATCCTGCTCTGATGAACAAAATGGCCACCAGAGCTAAAAATAGAAAAACATTGTAAATTTGCTTCAAACTTCACAGGAATGTTGCCAAGGTGACTCCCTACCAAAATAGTTAAAATCATTCCACTCTGATAAACAAGATGGCCACCAGGGCAAAAAATATAAAAAAAATCTTCAAACGACCGCACTAGGGCCGACCAGTTAAATACATGGGCTTGTATAGTGAAATCCTTTAAAAATTTGCTTCTCTGAAACCGTAGGGCCCAGGTCTTTGATATTTGGTATGAAGCTTCATCTAGTGGACCTCTACCAAGATTATTCAAATTGTAGCCCCGGGGCCAAAAATGCCCCTGCCACAGGGCCCACTGGTTTTACATAGGCTTATATAGGGAAAACCTTAAAAAATCTTCTTGTCTGATATCAGAAGGCCAAGGTCTTTGATATGTGGTATTAAGCTTCACCTAGTGAACCTCTACTTAGATTGTTCAAATTATAGCCCTGGGGCTAAATATACCCCAGCGCCGGGGTCTACCAAGATTTTTCAAATCACAGAGTTGGGGCCAAAAATTGCCCCGCCCTGGGACACGCATGTACATATCTTAACACAGGTGAGCGAATTAGGACCATCATGGTCCTCTTGTCTGTAATTGCCAATTATCTGAGATGTGAAAATTTTAATTAAGGGGATAAGGTTAAAGTTTGAATTTTTAATTGTCTAATACAAAGAAAGGTGTTAAAATCAGCCATGCTTACAACCGAGTAATAACTTTAGCTGAAAGTATTTAATGCTTGTAAGATCGTTTTATATCGCCTTTTCTGTTTTTGAAATGGCACAGCGTAGTAATTAAATAAATAAATAAAAATAATAAAAAAAAACCTCTGCCGAAGTCGGAATTGCTGGGCCTCGGCGTGGCGCAGGGGCGAAACACTGCACTTAAAATGTAGTGGCCAACTGCAGCATAACGCGAAATAGTATTTGACTGCAACACACTGGTTGTTTCCCTGTAGCGCTCTTCAGTTTCTGGGTGACACGGATATTGGGAAAATGAAAGTAGATAAAATCTGGCGTGTCTGAACAATGTGAGCAAATATTGATGTTTTTAATCGAGATACTGATGTTCATATTCGTTGAACAAGTGTAAAAGCAGTATTGTTATGCCATTCATTACCCTGATAACTCAGCTGCACTCCGTATTTTGAAAATGCAAATCACTACACAATAGAAACCAAGGACGTTTTTACGGAAATTACCGAACCGCTTCGGCAATTTCCGTAATTTTTTGGCGAAATCTGGCTGGACCGATTTTGATTCTTCAGTTTCTCGAGCCCTGGGTACTACAATGACTCGTTACATTTAGTTGTCTATGTTAACCCATATAATGCCAATCACAACAATTGTCGTCTGCTGGTTACCTTAAAAGTCATCATTGCAAACCGTGTGGACCAAAATTAGACTGCTCTTCTAGGAGCAGTTTGATTTGGGTTCACACTGTTTCACTGTATGCAAAAGTAATTTTCAAAATGCTTGCAAAAAAATTAGCAGACGACATAAGCAGACTGAAAGTTCCACCTCAAGGATATGATGAGATTATGAGACTGAGAGAAACAACACATCATAGAGGTACTACAATGACTCATTATAATTAGATGTCTATGTTAACCCATAAAATGCCTATCACGACAATTGTCTTCTGCTTTGTCGTCTTCTGGTTACTTCAAAAAGACATTTTTGCAAACGGTTTGGACCAAAATCAGACTGCTTCTCTAGGAGCAGTCTGATTTTGGTCCACACTGTTTGCCAGTATGCGAAAATATTTTTCAGAACATTTGCAAAAAAATTCAGCAGACGACATAAGCAGACGACATTTTCAGATGTAGTTTTTCTTAACATCTAGAAGGTTTAGCTGTTTTGATACACCAGTAAAGACTCATAATCACTAGGCTTCTCACACCAGTCCTATGGGTTAAGTTTATGTTCAGTTGACAAATAAGACACCATTTTCTGCTAAGGAAGGTTAACCCATAAAATGCCAATTACTACAATTTTTGTCATCTGCTTTATCATCTGCTGGTTACTTTAAAAGTTATTTTTGCAAATAGTGTGGACCCAGATCAGACTGCTCCTAGGTCTACATAGTGCAATGTAGACCTAGGGCCAGTTGTTCAAAACTAACGATAGTTTTAGTTAACAAATCGTCAAAACTTTTATCATTTAATATGGCAAATACATGAATATTTTTGCTGAAAAAGGTGCTAGACATTCAGTTTGTGAATTTGCGGGAATAGATTACATCAAGTATTAATCTGATTGGTTCAAAGTCAGAAATGGGTTCGGCTAAATTACTGATTGAGGGGTACACAGGTTAATAGGTGCATGCCAGTTCTTCAAGAAGTGTATTGATACCTATTGAAAGTGCAAAATTTTGCAGTCCATTGAAGTTGAAGCAGTTCTTAAGGGGAATGGATACACTTTCAGGGGAAACAACTCCTACAAAAGTATTTTTGTCTCCCATGTCAATAGAGGTCAACTCTTAAAGGAAAGAATTTGCTCCTGAGGAGCAAATTCTTTCCTTCAAGAGTAGACCCCTTTTTTCAATGTACCCAAACTGTGCTACAATGAACAATGTTAAAGTATTACATTAACTAAGTATATCTCTGCTCTTTTTCTTAGCTCCCTATTCACCAGTAGGTTCCATAGATCACCTGTTCGATGGTACATGGTATCTCACAGATATTGATGACAAATATCGGAGAAAGTATGACAGAAAACCTCCAAGGTTTACCAAATTTCAACATCCAGAACCTATAGCAGTTAGAAATGAGGTATGACATGCTATCTGAGCTCTTAATAAGGGGAATGGGAACACCTGACAGATTTTTCCGCTGTTTTTCAAAGGGAGTCAACTTTTAGGACTTCCTGTTCGCTTTTCTATAAGCTCTGTCCCACAGAAAAAGGGGCCAACTCTGATAGGATAGAATTTTCTCCTCAGGAGCAAATTCTTTCCTTTAAAAGTTGACCGCTATTGACATGGGAGACAAAATTACTTCGGCAGAAGTTGCCTCCCCTGAAGGTGTATCCATTTCCCTTAAAGTGTCTAGCACCATAGCATATTATTCTTATTTTCAGGGGAAATAAGGTTTGACATTTCATGTAAATTGTTCACCTTGCTTCGAGGTGCAAAACAATTAAAGGAGCAAACTTTTAAGCCTGTATAACATCACCGCTTGGCAATTTTCAAACTCAAGGAAAGGCACGATTTTAAAGTGACATCTCTTAACAATGTTCATGCAAAAGTCAAGAAGCAAGGTTCACGTGCAAAGCAAGAATGTGAGCTACAGCATGGAAACCCTTATAAAACAGCCGAAATTTGGTATGGGGCGATCTGTTCAAATTTGAGTTTGGGTCAGAAACATGTCAATCCTTTGGTTATGCATTATTTTGGGCTTCATAATGACATTCATATGGTGTTAGGCGGTTCTTGGAGAAGTTGAGGTCGCTCAAGCTGTCGCTTTGCTGGATAGTGGGTACACCCGAATGCTTTGATGTATTGAGAAGTGTTGTTGCCAGGATATGGAGACGCTACCAGGAGACAGGGGAGTTTGCAAGACAAGAAAGGCAAGGCCAACACCACATGACGTCACAAAGGGAAGATCAGTATCTTCAAAATCTAGCGCTACGAAATCTGCAGTACAATTCCAGAAGGCTACAAATTGATTTCCAGCATGCAATTGGTCAAAGGATATCCGATCAAACAATAGGTAACAGATTACATGAAGGTGAGCTGAGGGCCAGACGTCCGGCAAATGGGCCTATTCTCACCAAGAACATCAGAACTGGAGATTGCAAGACTGGCGTACAGTTCTGTTCATGGATGAAAGCAGATTTCACCCGAGTGCATGTGATTGATGTGTTCGAGTCTCGAGACAACCGGGAGAACGATACGAGGACTGCAACATTGTGGAAACGGACAGATATGGAGGGGTGTCAGTGATGGTATGGGGGTGGAATTTCTTATGAAGGCCAAACAGACTTGTACGTGATAAACGGAGGTACATGGACTGCATTATGGTATTGAGGTGAAATTCTAGATCCTATTGTGAGGCCTTTCGCTGCGGCAATCGGTGACAATTTCATTCTGATGCAGGATAATGCACTCCTCCCATACTGCTAGAGTGTGCATGGATTACTTTAATTGCGAGACTATTGAAGTAATGAAGTAATGGACTGACTGGACCGTTACGTAACGGGATTCTCTTACGGCGTTACGTTACCTTTCACTTTTTTTTTCTTGAAACAAGATGTAAAGAGACTCTTTACAGTTCTGTTACGTAACAGAATGAAACGTTACGAAACAGGACTGTAACATACATGTGTTTTCTTGTTTCTGTTACAAATCCGTTACTTAACAGACTGGACCGTTACGTAACGGGATTCTCTTACGCCGTTACGTTACGTTTCACTTTTTTTATCTTGAAACAAGATGCAAGGAGACTCTGTTACAGTTCTGTTACGTAACAGAATGAAACATTACAAAACAGGACTGTAACATACATGTGTTTTCTTGTTTCTGTTACAAATCCGTTACGTAACGGACAGGACCATTACGTAACAGGATTCTGTTACGCCGTTACATTACGTTTCACTTTTTATTTCTTGAAACAAGATGTAAAGAGAATCTGTTACAGTTCTGTTACGTAACAGAATGAAACGTTACGAAACAGGACTGTAACATATATGTGTTTTCTTGTTTCTGTTACAAATCTGTTACTTAACGGACTGGACCGTTACGTAACGGGATTCTCTTACGCCGTTACGTTACGTTTCACTTTTTATGCCCCCGGAATCTAAGATTCTGGGGGGCATATAGTTTTTGGTCTGTCCGTCTGTTTGTCCGTTTGTCTGTTTGTCCATTTGTCCGTCTGCAAAAACTTTAACATTGGGCATAACTTTTGAATGGTAAGTGGTACAGCTTTCATACTTCACATGTGCATTCCTTGTCACAAGACCTTTCAAGAGGTACCATAAATTTTGACCTCGTGACCTTCACCTTGCGCTGTCCGAGGGCATTTGTGTTTCACAAACACATCTTGTTTTATCTTGAAACAAGATGCAAGGAGACTCTGTTACAGTTCTGTTACGTAACAGAATGAAACGTTACGAAACAGGACTGTAACATACATGGGTTTTCTTGTTTCTGTTACAAATCCGTTACGTAACGGACTGGACCATTACGTAACAGGATTCTGTTACGCCATTACATTACGTTTCACTTTTTATTTCTTGAAACAAGATGTAAAGAGAATCTGTTACAGTTCTGTTATGTAACGGAATGAAACGTTACGAAACAGGACTGTAACATACATGTGTTTCTTGTTTCTGTTACTAATGCGTTACAAAACAGACTGAAACGTTTCGTAACAAGACTGTAACTCCTATTTTTATTGGAACTAGGTCTATATAAGGATACAGTCACAAACACTGGGTTACACGTTACGTTACGTTACAGGTGCGTAGATTTTGTGCAGTATCTACACCAACATGACAAACATTAAACTGGAAGGACAAACATACCTAAAAATGAACAACCAAAAAGGGGGAAGAATCAGAATTCATTCTCTTGATCATCCCGTGAACAAGTCCGTGAAATGAGGACCCCCCCTAAACCCCACTTTATATAGAGAAAACTGGGGTTTACATGGGTAACTTGATTTTCCTTATTTCTGCTCCAAGACATAGGCTGTGGGTACTCATTAGAACCGCCTCAATGAGGTGGTTCTAAGGTTCTAACAAGCACCCACAACCTAAGTTTGCAGTATAAATAAGAAATATCTCGTGGATTTTCATCAGAAAAGTAGCCATTTTGGAAATGGGAAAAAAATTCCCTATGTTTCACTGCTGTGTTATTGTAATGTAATGAGTGTTCTCTGTATTTTGCAGCTCACTAGGAAACCTTTAGAACAACAGACAGTACATCATAGAGACGGTGAGATGGTAGTGTCATGACACAAGATACCCATAACAGATTGTCGACAAGATATATTTTACTGGTATATGGTCCAGTGATAAACAGTAACTCAGGGTCATGTTTGTCTGGTTAAAAAAAAACATAACGAAAACACGCCTATACAAATACATTGTAACCTTTATCGCCGAAAAAAAATGAAAATTTTAAGATGAAAATTTATGTTTTTTTTATTTCTGCTCATAATATAGATTGTGGGGTACTCGTTAGAACCGCCTCATCAAGGCGGTTCTAACGAGTACCCACAATCTATATTTTAGAGCAGAAATAAGAAAAATAAGGTTTATCCTTGTTAACCCCAGTTTTACTATAGAAAAGTGGGATTCAAGGATCAAAATTATATAGGCGTGTTTTCGTGTGGTAAAGCATTTTCAAATAGCCATGACACGGATTGGACTACGTAACGCTTTTTGTACCAAATAGAATATTTCTCTTTATATATACCAGGACGCCATTTCAAAATCAAGGGGTGTCAGGTTGTGTTTTCTTCAAAATTTATTTGGAAAATGGCTTAACTTTTCGCAAACAGTGTGGGTCCTGATCAGACGCCATGTTCTGCGGCGTCTAATCTGGGCATGCACTGTTTGCAAATTACCCATTTTGGGTTTTTCGGTACAAAATGGGTTCAGAGTTTTAAGACGAAATGTATATCATTGTAGGTTCTGTGTGGAAATGAATAACATCAAAGCCAAGACACTGCCATATCTTTGATAGCAAATTTTACCTGAGCGCTAATTTTATATATAGAGGATCTTACATGAGTGCTCATGTATTATTGAGGCCCTGCTGAGCATTTTATCCCTTTTCCTCAACAAGTTTTTGTTTGTTTGTTTTGAGGTTCAATGTCCCCGTCAATATTATATAGGTCATTTTGGAGACGTTGCTTCCACACTCAACAAGTTTAATAAATTGAATAATACATGGGAAGGAATGCAAGATTCTATTTATCATATGACATTTAAAACGCATTTTATTCATGACTTTAAACAAAAATGTCAATATTCCGCCATAAGTAAATGTGACGTTGTTAAGGACATTGTACATGTAAAGTTATGGGGCGTTTCTCACTTATTTGCATATTTAATCCACTGGTGGATTTCCAAATTTAATACATGGCGTTATTACATTCTTAGTTGTGATGTCATATTGTAAAAAAAATTTATGAAACAAGTCTCTAGATAAGAAAGAGTGACAAGACTACACACATGCTTCCATGGCCTAGAATCAGTTGTTCAAAACTAATGATGTCATTAGATTATGAATTATTTAAACTTTAATCATTTAAGGGGAATGGATACACCTTCAGGGGAGGCAACTACTGAAAGAGTATTTTTGTCGCCCATGTCAATAGGAGTCAACTCTTAAAGGAAAGAGCAAATTCTTTCCTTTAAGAGTTGACCCCTTTTTCTGTGGGACTGAGCCTATAGAAAAGTGAACAGGAAGTTCGGAAAGTTGTCTCGGAGACAGTCACAGGCCTCCTAGCAAAACCTATAAAACCTATAATAACCTATAATTTTGTGCCAAACCTATAAAACCTTTATTTTGTTCATAAAACCTATAAAAAGCCTGTATTTTCATGAAAAAACCTATATTTTTCACTTTTTGAACCTTCTTGCGACTCAACCCTAACTTTTCTTCAAAATGCAGTACTATTTTTTACTTTTTAGTCCCATAAAAGTGATGAAAACTGTCAAGAAATTGTAATTTTTTTCCTCGCTCGCTTCGCTTGGTCGGACTTTTGTAAAATTCAGATCAACTTTATCTGAGTAATTGTGGCACAAAAATTCATCAAATATTTTTTCTAAGTTTGGAAGACTCTTTTTTTTAACCTGTATTTTTATTGAAAAACCTGTAATTAAACCTATATTTTGAGTAAGAAGAACCTATATAAAAACCTATATTTTCAAAGTGGGCCACTAGGAGGCCTGCAGTCAATCAATCAGTGCTGTCATGAAGAGTTATACGAGGACTGTTAAAATATGAATGCAAGTAGAACGTTTTCTCATGCACTAATGCGAAAATCACCTGGAAATAAATATCACAGCGTAGAAAAACATTTTACCTATACATTGATACCAAACCTGTTAAAATCTGTGCACTTTAGCCATGTATATCGTTCGATAAACACTGTCTACCCTTGTGTACTAATACAAAACATGGTTGGAAGAAAGTCAGAGTACGCAGTTGAAATACGGTCCTATATTAAGAATCATTGTATTCTTGGTATACAGTGCAAAGACATTTTTGATGAAATATGTTCGGTTTATGGGCATAATGAAATGTCTTTTCCGACAGTTTTTCGTTGTTGTAAGAAATTCAGCTGTGGGCTAGGTTCAACAGAAGATGCACCACATGATCGTCGGCCAAAAAGAGCAACATCTGCCAAGATGGTTGCTAGAGTGAAAGAAATAGTTGCTACCGATGCATGATGCACCGCTAGGCAAATAGCTAGTATGGTTGGCATCTCATTAGGAGCAGCTCATACAATTCTGAATGGGATTTGAAAATGAGAAAGATCTGTGCTAGATGGATTCCCCATCTGTTGACAGATGAGCAGAAAAAGACACGCGTTCAGTGCGCCAAGAAGTTGTTTAAAAAGTTTCCAAATTACAATGCATGGTCTTTCGCTAATGTCGTCACAGTTGACGGGACATGGGTTCACTTTTTTTAGCCAAAACAAAAGATTCAGAACAAAATATGGGCAACAGAGTATTGCAAAAGACCATGCATTGCAAAGCGGACCATGAGCGTCAAGAAGGTAATGTATGCCATATTCTTTTCAAATCAGGGCCCTGCTATTCAGGTTGCTGTGCCTAAAGGCAAATCTGTATATGCGAAGTTTTACAAGACTAAAGTTCTTCGAAAGTTGAAGAAATATTTCAAAGAATCAGAATCAGAATCAGAATTGTTACTGGTGACACGTCAAATGACATTCATACACAATGACCTGTGATGTGGGAAGTTAGTCCCTAGCTCTTACCAAAGAGGTAAATTTAGCTACACAATCATCAGCACCTTCAGCTGTCGAAATAATCGAATCAGGAAGGGCATTCCAATCTCTAATGGTTCTGGGGAAGAACGACTCTTTATAAATGTCAGTTCTTGCGCTAAGGGTCTGAAACGCCAACGAATGGTGATTTCTACAGTGTCTAGCTGGGGGAACAAGGTCATCTGTTGGAATGCTGGCAGCACCCTTTAGACCTTTGTATAAAAGGATTAGCCTACTGTCTTTTCACCTTTTCTTGAGAGACTCCCATTTTAATTTTCCAAGTATTCCAGTCATGCTCCCAGTTTCAAAGCAGTAATTGCCTGTTACAAATCTAGCTAGCAGCTCTATTCTGAACTTTCTCAATTTCATCCTTAAGGACCACTCCACTGGGGTCCCAGATACAACTACCAGATTCCAAGATTGGGCGAACAAGACCTTTATATGCTGCCTCTTTTAAATCCTGAGGGCACTGATGAAGATTTCGCCTCAGGAAACCAAGCGTTCTATTTGCCTTAGTACACATATTGCTAATATGAGTATTCCATCTCAAGTTGTGTGAGATTGTCACTCCAAGGTATTTAATGAAGTCCACATTCTCGAGGACCGTTCCCTCTAAGGTGTAAGAAGCCTCAACTTTATTAGATCTCTTCCTAGTTATCTGCATAATATTGCATTTAACTGGCTGAAATCTCATGCCCCATTTGTTACGTGCCCAACATCCTAATCTATCTATGTCAGCCTGAAGTTTCAATGAGTCATCTGTATCTCTAATTTCCCGGTAACAAACACAGTCATCTGCGAACAGTCTTATTTCTGAGTCTAGGTCAGTGGAAATATCATTGAGAACAAAAGTGGACCAAGAACGGTCCCTTGCGGGACTCCAGACAAAACTGGAGCCCATTCCGAAGATTCACCATTAACAACACCCCGCTGTTTTCTGTAGCAAAGAAAGGAATCTATCCATTTGAGGGTCTTTCCCCCAATTCCATAACCAAATAACTTAGATTTAAGTAGTTCATGAGGAGGGGTGTCAAAAGCCTTCTCGAAGTCCAGAATAAATGTGTCCACCTGTCCCCCTTTGTCCAAGATTTTTGCCCAGTCATTAATAACTGTGCTTAGCTGAGTTTCACAACTGTGCCTTTTCCTAAATGCATGTTGTCTGTCTGACAAAAGTTTATGTTCGTCCAAGTGGGCCATGATGTTTGAGCAGACTATATGTTCCAGCAATTTACACAGAACGCAAGTCAGAGACACAGGGCGATAATTACGGGCAAGAGCCCTATCTCCATTTTTGAAGAGTGGACAAATGTTTGCTAAGAGCCATTCTTTGGGGATTTCACCCGTATCAAGAGACTGTTGAAACAAGTGTGCAAAAACTGGACCCAACTCATTTGCTAGTTCCTTCAGGACTCTAGGATGAAGCTCATCAGGTCCTAAGGCCTTACTGGGGTTTAAGCCTTGAAGTAATTTGATCACTCCTGCAGCTGTCACAACAATATTATTCATGAATGGGGCCGATCTTCCAGTCAATGGAACCTCCGTGAACTCAGTTTTATTAAATGCATCATTGAATTGACCAACTAGTTCCTCTGCCCTTTCAGAGTCCGATTCAGCAACCCCGTCCCCTCCTCTTTTATTAAGGGGTGGGATACCTTGCCTGTCTTTCTTCTGGCTATTAATATATCTGTAGAAGTCTCTGGGACTTGCCTTTACATCACCTACCAAGTTATTCACATACAAATCATGCTGATTTTTTATATCAGTCTTGATTTCACGTCTCAAGTTTTCAAATTTTGTCCGGAGTTTACCACTTCCCATCTTTTTTGCCTTTGCATGAATCTTATTCCTTCTGCGAATTTTCCTTCTTATCTCTTGAGTGATCCAGGGAATAGAAGATACAGATCTACTAGTTTTTGAGGGGATATGATTTTCGGCCGAAGTATGAATGAAAGAAGTTATCAAATCAAAATTCTCCTGTACAGACCAAGCATCTGAATGACCATTAAAGTAATTCTCCTTTGCAAATCTGAGTGCATGCTTCCTCATAGTTTCATAGTCACCTTTCTGATATGAGTACACCTTCTCCGAGGTTTCTTTATTGGTGGGATGTGAATTTTTAAATATCCGGAGACAACATCGTGGTCACTTAGTTTATCTGGGGAATGAATGTCTTCGAATTGTCCTGGCAAAGTCGTAAGGATCAGATCCAATGTGTTCTTATCACAAGTGGGGAAGTTAACAATTTGTTCAAGGCCATGATCGTTCATAATGTCAATTAATATTTGTCCTTCCGACTGACTCAGCATTGTGCCTTGTTTGCTGAGCCTGTCGGGCCAAGCAATGTCTCTGAAGTTGAGGTCACCTAGAACATGTACAGCCGGGAGTTTTTTACCCTTATGCTGCGATTTAATGATATCCAAAGAACGAAGACCCGCAACTGGTTCGGCCAATGTCAGATTGCTACATGACAATGTGTCATCGCACAAGGCGTTCATTGTGCAAGACTATCTGAAGCAGGAAAAGGTTGTTGAACTCCCTCACCCCCCATATTCCCCTGAACTTGCCCGCCCCGTGTGACTTTTTTTGTTTGTGGCTGAAAAAATACCTTTCTGGTCGAGAATTTGTACAGTGCAAACACCTCGGTTCTGCAATATTCCAGTGCCTTCCTAGTATACCTTGAAAAGACTACCAAAATGCATTCAATGATTGGATCAGAAGACTGAAAGTTTGTTTATTTGTTAAAGGGGAATAATTTGAGGGGACAAAATAAATTTTTCATCGAAATCTATCACGGAATCATTTTATGTGCTTAGTTGCATTCATATTTGAACAGTCCTCGTAGCTCATACAATGATAAACATAGGCAATGCTGCTACGTGGTATTTCACGTTACATACAGATGTTATGACATTATTCATATGATGTGTTAATGTCAAATGATGATATGTTAACATCATGTCCATCATCAACAGATTTTTGATTAACGTGCAGGTACAGGGGCAACTTCCACATAAGTGGGCCCCTTTCCAGGAAGCTGGCTTGCTGCACGCATGGCAGATGTTTCACCAGATCTCCAGGTTTGTCTATCATGAGGATCGATAGCAGAGAGCTTCCGTTGTCTGCAATCTCTTTCTGTTAGCTGTATGTCACAGGCAGTCTTGACTGCACCATTGGAGCATTCCACATGTCCATACCAGTGAAGCCTTCTCTCTTTCAGGATGAGGTCCAGGTCCTCAATGCCAAGAGCAGAACTCATGCGACAAGGCTTCAAGCACAATGATGAAAAGCAGTGGGCTGAGAACAGAGCCTTGATGAACACCCACCTTGACCTCGAATTCTTCACTGTAACCATCACCAACGCGGACACGGCTCCGAGCATTAGCATACATCCCTTGGACCAGTTGCACAATCCACTCGTCCACTCCAAGTTTTCTTAGTGCCCACCAGATGACTTTCCCAGGCACTCGGTCAAATGCCTTCTCCAGGTCTACAAAAGCCATGTAGAGTCTCCTGTTGGCCGCCAGATACTTCTCTTGTAGCTGCCCTACAACAAAAATTGCGTCTGTTGTTCCTCTATCTGGGACAAAGCCAAACTGGGAATCGTCGATGGACACTAACTGCCTAATGAGGCCATCCACAATCCTCTCCAGGACTTTCATGACTTGTTCTGTCAGCTTGAGACCACGATAGTTGCCCCGTTCCAGTGCATCGCCCTTGCCCTTGTAGAGACAGACAATGAAACTCTGTTCCCAGTCAGAGGGTACCTTTCCATCATGGATGATTGCAGCTGCAAGGTCGCAGATCATCAAGGCGTCCGCATCACCTGCAGCTCTTATCATCTCCACCACTATGCCAGAGGGGCCTGGTGCTTTGCCAGTCTTCATTTGAGAGATAGCCTTTTTTACTATATCAACAGTGATTGGGATGGGCGGCCCTTCCACTGGTGGTTCATCAGACAGGTGGTCTGGGTCCCAGTCAAACTCAACATTGAGTAGCCTTTGGTAGTGTTCTAACCAGGCCCTCTGCTTTGAGTCTTCACTCATTGACATCTCCCCTGCATCATTCTTTACTGGTTTGTCACCTACAACATCGGCATTCTCTCTGTTATAGATTTATTTCTGTCATATAATACGATTAATAGTTAATAATTATGTTAACCCTTGAGATATCAAGAAAAACTGTATCTAAGAATATTGTCTGTTTATGTCATCAGCTTTAAACTTTTCAAAACATAATTTTTGCATATCAGTGTGGACCCCGATCAGACTGCTATGCTGTGTCCACACTGTTTGCAACAATGACTGTTAATGTATCCAGCAGACCACAAAGCAGAATACAATTGCTGAGATTAGGATTTTAAGGGTAAATGTCATATGATAAATGCCATATGATTACCATAATATGTGAACTTTGTATGATCAATAAATATGTTAATGGCATACAATTGTAGATATCATAACCCTTATCTTGCTGTTCACGACAACCCCTATCTTTGGAAACAGTGTAGATCCAGATCAGATGGCTTCTGAAGAAGCCATCTGATCAGGATCTACACTGTTTGGCATTCAGTTTATGAATTTGTTGAAATAAATTACATCAAGTAATTTGATTGGTTGATACTCAGAAATGGGTGTGGCTTAAATGAATATTCAGCAAGATAAGGGTTAACATCATATGATAAATATGTTATCATCAAATGATAAATGCATTTATGTCATGTGATAAATATGTAAATAAGACACTGCTAGATTTACTGTATCAATGAAAATTGCCATAGTATATTTGAGCCATCTCTAAAAAAAGGCGGTATCTACTGCATAGGCAAGTAGCAAAGACTCGGGCTACCCTGGCCCCAGGGTTATAGAACTTTTTTTCATGCTTAACTCCTTGAGCATGAAATTTATCCTGCTCATAAATTTTTTAAAATGTCAACAGGATAAATGTTATTATACCCCCGGCATACGAAGTATGCAATGGGGGTATATAGTTTTTGTCTTTTCTGTCTGTCTGTGTGTCCGTAAACAATTATTTTGTGTCAAAGATATCTCAGGAACTGCTTCACATAGAAACTTGAAATTTTGCACACATGATCAGTATGACTACTTGTATTGTGGGAAAGAAAATAAGGGCCAAGGGGTCAGGCCTTTTAGAGTTATTTCCCTTTGTAGTTCTTGCTGTTCAATAGTGTATATTTTTATTATTTTGTGTCAAAGATTTCTCAATAACTACTGTACATAGAGACTTAAAATTTGGTAGCAACAACCAGTATGACTACTTGTTTCAGCTGAGGTGATGGCACTGGCCGAGGGTATACGTGCCCCACTGGGCACTTTTGTCTAGTTCTGTGCTGATCTGAGTGGTAAACTAACCTGATTTGTTTGTATTTTAATAGTATTGAGCATTACAAATTTCATGCTTAGCTGAGTTGAGCACGGAAAAAGGTTTATAATCTTGGGGCATGGGCATAAATGCAGTCTTTCCAAAGCCTAAATGCTATTTGCAGACATGTTATGGAGTGTTTGAGGTAGCTTCAGGCAAATAGTCATGCATCTACATCACGATAACACGCCCGTGCAGTAAAGTGCATTTTTCACATCTCCAAAATGGCTACTTTTCTGATGAAAATTCGTGATATCTTTCTTGTAAATACTGCAAACATAGGTTATGGGTGCTCGTTAGAACCGCCTCGTCGAGGCGGTTCTAACGAGTACCCACAACCTATGTTTTCGAGCAAAAATAAGAAAAATAATGTATACCCCTGTAAACCCCAGTTTTCTCTATGTATAGGGGGGTCTTCATTTCACGGACTTGTTCACGTGATGTATAGCAACAGTTATCATAACATGACCTTGTTGATAAGCACTGGATAACGTTGTGTAATAAAAATTGTATGACCACACATGTAATAAGACTTTGGTGGGAATAAGTAGCGTCATAATGACGTCCATGTCAACCTTGCATTTTTTGAGGGGGTGGGGGGCGGGAATGTAAAATTTATAATGATTCATTGTTATTTCATATGAAATTTATGAAACTCGCCAAAGGCTTGTTTCATAAATTCCATAAGAAATGACCACTCATATAAGATCCTCTATATAAGGCAGGTATTTGGTGATACAGTAGAACTTCGATGGCTCGAACACCGATGGCTTGTTTACCATGGATGTGTCGAACCCATCTTTGAGCCCCTAGGGAAATCCTCTACATAAGAAATAGTGGGGGATAATTAAGGAGATTTTAGTCTTTTATCTTGCAAATGTATGTTGTGTGTACTCATTAGAATCGCCTCATCGATGAGGCGATTCAAATGAGTACACACAGCATGCATTTTCATTATAGAACACCGAAATGATGTCTAAAAGTATCTCTTTATGCCTCCTGACAGTAACCTCAGTTGCTAGAACTACCCCTGTGTCGAACAGATTTTCGAGGTCCCTAAGGTGTTCGAGCCATTGAAGTTTGACTGTAATTGATGGATAATTTTTCTCAGTTCTCAATTGAAACCTATGTTGTTGGTATTCATTAGAACCGCCTCAACTAGGCTTTGGCTACCCTAGCCCCCTCAACGAGGTGGTTCTAATGAAAACCCACAACAAAGGTTTATGTGGAAAAACAAAGAAACTTATCCTTCAGTTATCACAAAATACCCTCCTTAACTTTTGCTTTTTTGCTATGCATCTAACCATATTAGTTGTGCAGGTTTGACCCACCCTTTATTGACTATATTTGTGATATTTGCCCTTTTGTCATGTGCTGACTTAAGGAGAATGGGAACACCTGGCAGATTTTTCCACCATTTTTCAAAGGGAGACAATTTTCCGGACTTCCTGTTGGCTTTTCTATAAGCCCTGTCCCGCTGAAAAGGGGGTCTACTCTTAAAGGAAAGAATTTGCTCTTGAGGAGCAAAAGAATTTGCTCCTGAGGAGCAAATTCTTTCCTTTAAGAGTTGACTCCTATTGACATGGGAGACAAAAATGCTTTTGCAGGAGTTGCCTCCCCTGAAGGTGTTCCCATTCCCCTTAAATTCTTCAGAAACCTTGCCATGCAGTAGTGATAGGGCATTATGTTAAACCAAGGGAGTGTTCATTTATTTTTGCCAGATATCAATCTGTGCAAAGGTGGTACACTAGGACATGGTATTGTCCAAACAAACATACAAATGGGCCAACACACAACAAAACAAGCAATAAGGTTTTTTTTAACCCTTTCTTTCCTAAGATTCTGAAGTAGACACTTCCATCTTTGAAGTTGGATATGTCCATTCTTGTAAATACCAGAAGTAGTCAAAATTATAAACAGAATAGCAAACAGGGCAGATCAAGATGAGATGGCTCATTCTGAGCCATCTCATCTTGATCTACACTGTTTGCATAGGTATCTGTAGAAGTCTGCACTCTGCAAGGTTGAAAGGGTCAGTACGTGTACATCCTGATGCACTGTTTCACAATTTGGCTTCTTGTATGCATGTACCTGTTTTAAACTCAGTTTTAATTACTGGTAGCTTTGCCACTTTACAAACCCTTTTTATCTCGCCTATAAAAAGTACAGAGACAGCTATAGTACACACACCTGCATATGCTTTGACATTCTCATCACACTTACTTTAAATGTTTCCATCACGGTAACAAGTCCGTGAAACGAAGACCCCTCTAAACCCCATTTTATATAGGGGAAAGTGGGGTGTAAGGGGATAAACATTAGCTCCCCTATTTTTGCTCAAAAACATAGATTGTGGGTACTCGTTAGAACTGCCTCATTGAGGCAGTTCTAACAAGCACCCACAATCTATGTTGAAAGCAGAAATAAGAAAAATGTTGCAATTTTACCTAATATCTGTCTTTTCTGACACCATGTTGGACGCCATTATTTCACACAGACATGTTTTCCTAATGCCTGCTAGATTTTGAACACCTATATATCTGCATACAGCGATAACATCGCTTTTCATATTTGGCCCTTAAATACCTCAGAGGATCAGCTTTCGTTTTCATCATGTTAACAAGTCTGTGTAATGAACACCCTATGAACCCCACTTTATATAAAAAATGGGGTTTACAAAGGTAAACTTTTTTTATCTAAGCTCAAAAACATAGATTGTGGGCACTTGTTGGAACCACCTCAATGAGGCAGTTCTAAAGAGTACCAGCAATCTATATTTAGACTAGAAATAAGAAAAAATATCGAAACTTATCATCTGAAAATTGTTAGTTCTGGTGATCTGTCGCCAGTTGTTCAAAACCATTGATGTCGTTAGTTAATATATCGTCAAAACTTTGACCATTAAATATGGCAAATATACTAAAGTTTTAGCAGAAAAATTGTGAGCAGCTTTTGCAAATGCCAGTGCCTCAGGAGCAAATTCTTTCCTTTAAGAGTTGACCCCTATTGACATGGGAGACAAAAATACTTTTGCAGGAGTTGCCTTCCCTGAATGTGTATCCATTCCCCTTAATATGGCAAATAAATCAATATTTTTGCTGAAATAATGTGAGCAGTTTTTGCCAATGCTTTAAACAATTGGATCCTGGTCCCGGGCCTGGCAAATCCAAGTATCAACCACTTGCTCAATAGTCCACAGCGTCTTGAACATAGCTCAGAATTACAATATTCCTTATATTCTACACATTTTTCGGGTCAAGTGAAATAAAAAATCACTTGCCACACCAAAATTTAGAGTTGTTCCGGGCTGCTGGGCAATGGATTTGTCTGGCCCTGCTGGTCTGCAGGGTTAAATGAGTTATCTGAACAGTTTTGTGAAGAGGTTTCTTTATGTGTGTATACTTAATGGATATCATATGAGCCCCGCCAAGCGAATTTGTGTCTTCGAGCATTCCGTCATGACAAATTTTAACTGCGCATGCTCAGCCATTCAGAGGGGCCAGGGATATGGCTTTCTGTCTGAAGGTTCCTCTTGATTCACTGCTTGTATGAGCGAGCAGCAAAGGTTCTGGCGAGACTGCGCAGTTGCGCAGGCTCGTCTGAACCTTCGCTGCTCGCATAGGCGATAAGTACCAAAATCGCTTGACGGGGCCCATATGTTGATGGAATTAGTTGCTCTTACATTTGCTGTGATACATTTACATCCCACTTTATTTTATTCAAAATATTGATGAGAGTTTTTACATGTGATTTTCATGAATGTTAACAAGTGTGAGTAATTACATGTAACACACCTGTAATCCCCATTTTATAAAGAGAAAACTTGGGTTAGAACCACCGAAACGAGCACCCACAACCTATGTTTGAAATGTAAATAAGAAAAAAGTTTCCATCATGTGAACAAGTCCGTGAAATGAACATACTTTATATAGAGAAAACTGGAGTTGATGGGGTATACATTACTTTTCTTATTTCTGCTCCAAGACATAGGTTGTGGGTACTCGTTAGAACCGCCTCAATGAGGCAGTTCTAACAAGTACCCACAACCTATGTTTGAAGTAAAAATACCCAAACTATCACAGATTTTCATCAGAAAAGTAGCCATTTTGGAGATTAGAAAAATGCACTATGTCACAGGGGTGTGTTATCATAATGATTAACTTTCATCAGCATAATAAAAGTTTTGAAGATATAAAAGAATTCACTATGTTTAACATATATGTTATCAAAATCTGTGTACATGGTACTTGTGCCTCAGAAAATGTTGATGGATGTCTGATATTAATCATTAGTTTGTATATATGACATACCTTATTGTTGCAAAAACTGACATCTGAAAACTGGACATAATTTGTGCCAAAAGAAGTCTTCACTTCTATTAATTCTTTACATCATTGCCTTCACCTCTTTACCATAATGATCCTAAGTATTTGGACAGAAAGGCTTAAGCAAACAGTAAAGAAAAGCAGTCTGATCAGGGTCTACACTGTTTGCGATTGCTTCTGCACTGTTTTAGATTCCTTGCTGGATCGTGAAACAAATGTTAGTAAAAATTTAGGAGAATTACAGCAATTCTCCAAGGTGTCTGAATTTTTAGCTCGGCCTTTTTCGAAGAAAAAGATGAGGTATTGTCATAGCTCTGGCGTCTGCTTCGTCGTCGTGCAAATATTTGGACATTTTGTAATATCTCTGTCATTACTGAACATATTTACTTGGACTAGTTGTTCATTATGAAAAGGGGAACTCATACCAATAGGTGAGGTAACCCTCAAAATATTTTTGTCACAGTTATGCCCCTTTTTCAACTTAGAATTTTCGTTTTCTAAAAGAAACTGCAGCCGAGTGTGGCACCCGCATGCGGTGCTCTTGTTAGTATGTTTATGGTAGTTTACAAGTAAATTGTCTTAGAAACTTCTATTTAACCCATTCAGTACCAGAAACCCCTAAAGGTATACCTTGGGAAACAGTGCAGGCCCAGATCAGACGCCGCAGAATGTGGCCTCTGATCAGGACCTACACTGTTTGCAAAAAGTTCAGTCATTTTCCAAATAAATTTTGATGAAAACACAACCTGACACCCCTAAATTTTGAAATGGACTCCTGCTATATTTCAGGAGGAAGATTCCATTTAGTACAAAAAGGGTTGATATGAGAAAAGTGGAGTTTACAAGGGTTTACATAGTTTCTTTACTTTTCCTCAAAACATAGATTATGCCCACACAATAGAACTGTGTCCATGATGAGGATATAATGAGTACCTACAATGAATGTAAGCTATGCGGTAAAACTTTGTCTGAATTTTACTGTGCCTGTTGCGAACTCCTTCTTGAGTCCCTAGGAAAAATCTCCCTTAACCCTTTTTCTACCAAACGGAATCTTCCTCCTTACATATAGCAGGAGTCCATTTCAAAATTAGGGGTGTCAGCTTGTGTTTTCTTCAAAATTCATTTGGAAAATTAACTTTTAGCAAATAGTGGAGGCCCAGATCCGACGCCACGTTCTGCAGCGTCGGATCTGGGCCTGCACTGTTTGCCAATTACCCGTTTTGGGGTTTCTGGTACAAAAAGGGTTAACTGCAGACATTAATACTTTTAAGATAATTCATGGAACAATTTCAAACTTTTTTTTTTTTTTTTTTTTTTGGAATCTGTAAATTTTATTCTCTTTTCTGCCTGTTACAATCACCTCCTTAGGTCCAGGACACATCTAAGAAGGTTCTCCAGTAGATTCATTCCACATACCCCAACTACACTTCTTTCAATCATGTATACTACCCATTCATTTTCTACTGCCCTGACAGTCTGGAGCCTGCCAACATGCATAAATACAATATTTTCATAAAGTTAGCCAATGAAATTGTTTATGTGGTAGTACACCTTTCAAGCACGGCACATGTAATTTTTTGTAAATTCAACACACATTTTGTCCTTATATAAGTTCCTACCATAATTGTAGGCCTGCATCATAGTGCAGTAGGGTTCACCTTGCAGTCCTGTGAGTGACCAATGGCACCACATAGCATTAACCCTTCTCTTGCTGAATATTCAATTTCAAACTTAATCTTGAAACTGTATGTTGTATCATAAAAACTTTGATGTTTGAGTATTGCAAATTTACTGATATTAATGTTGAAAAAATTGTGTCAGAGTGGCTTTTAGAGTTTGAAATATTAAGTCTTTGTTACATATTCTTTGTTCAAATTTTATGAGAAAAGATATTTTAAGAATAATTTTTTCTTATCATCATGCAAACATGTCCGTGAAATGATGACCCCCTCTAAACCCCACTTCATATAGAGAAAACTGGGGTTTATGGGGGGTATACAATATTTTTCTTATTTCTGCTCCTAGACATAGGCTGTGGGTACTCGTTAGAACCGCCTCATTGAGGCGGTTCTAACAAGTACTCCCAACCTATGTTCTGAGAATTAAGTAAGAAACTTCTAAGAATGCACTGTGGTGCACGGATGTGTTTCCATAATGTTTTTTTTCCTAAAGAAACAGTGTTTTGGTACTTGTTAGAATCACCTCAATGAGGCGACTCTAACAGGTACCAAAAACTAATGTTTTTGCAGAGGATAAAGGAAAAATGTTCCTTATTATCATAGTTACTCCCCCTTATTGGGAGCTATAGTTGTATTTTTGTTTATGTAATATTATGTGCTAGAAGAAAGAAAATGTTAAACCGTATAAGTGAACAGATATATACATAAAGTGAGTGAGTGTTTGAGATTTACGTCTCACCAACAGAGAAGGGACCTCGGATTAAAGACTCATCCAAGTCTGGAGAAGCCCGTGATTGATCCTGGGACCCCTGGTTTACAAGGCGAGTAGCATAATCACTACACCATGGAGGCTTCTTGATTATATACATAAATGGAGGTTCTTCATGCAAAGAATAATTATTGTCCTTTTTAGAGGCTAAAAGCAATTTCCTTCCCGAGAAAAAATTCTTTCATTTCACCCTTATCCTGCTGAACATGACAATCCCTGCTTTTGTCAACAGTGTAGATCCTGATCAGATCGCTTCTTCACAGCATCTATACTGTTTGTCATGCAGTTTGTGAATTGAATGAATAAACTATATCAAGTTATTTGATTGGTAGAGAGTAAGAAATGGGTGTGGCTAAATTAATTCATTCAGCAGGATAAGGGTTACTTAGAAATGGTTTGTTAGAAAAGTCCCTTCTTGCTTCCAAAAGTTATCTCCTTTTGAGATTTCTTTTTGAGAATTGGTGCTTGTCATTTGAGATTTGTCTAATAACACCATAATGGTCCTAAGAATAGGGACAGACAGGCCTAAGCAAACAGCGCAGACCCAGATCAGACTGCTCCTGCAGGAGCAGTCTGATCAGGGTCTACACTGTTTGCCATTCAGTCTGCTCTTTTTGGACTGCTTGCTGGATTGTGAAACAAATTTGTTAAAATTTTAGGAGAATTACAGCAAGTCCTCAAGGTGACCAAATTTTTAGGATTTTTACGGTACCTTTCTTGTTGTATGTGAATATAATCAAATATGGGATGAAGGATTCATTTATATTGCAATATGATATAAATCAGCCATATAATGCACTTGTGATACTAAAATGAAAATAAAGTATGCTTTATATAAATTTTACCATTTCTTCTTTTACCTTACATTGGCCAGAGTCTTCCAGTACGATAACACATCCGTGTGACACAGAGCATTCTTTCAGAACTTTACAACAGTTATTTTTCTGGCAATTTGTATGCCCCCGCCATTTGAAGAATGGTGGAAAGGGCATATGGTGTTGCCCCTGTCTGTCTGTCCATCCATTTGTCCGTCCATCCTTGCATCAGAAACTTAAATGCAGTGAATAACTTTCTTATTTGTTGATGGATTTTGAAATTATTTTGCAGAAATATTAAACATCATGAGACAATGTGTTGCACGCAAAACAAGCAAGACACGTCAGGTCTGTCCGTACCTGTAAGGCTAAGGTCATACTTAGCGGTTGATGGTTAAATACTAACATCAACATATTTTCAGGTGGGTGCACCCTTGTCCTATTGACGCATTTGATGCATTTCTACATTTTTATAACTTTAACTCGTGCCTTGGCCAGCTGTCTGTCATCGGTCCGTCATCCATCCGTCCGTCATTAACTTTTCACATTTTCGACATCTCCCCCTGAACCGGATACCTACTGGGAGGTATCCTGGTGACATGGAGATTCAGATTTGCTAAAATGGTTCCGTTCTGATTTTCCAGATGGAAAGGCCGTGGCGGCCATCTTGAAATTCTTCAAACGACATCTCCTCCAGACCCAAAAGTCGAATTGAGCAGAAACTTGAACGGAGGCATTGGCATGACATGGAGATTCAGATTTGTTGAAATCGTCCCATTCCGATATCCTAGATGGCCACCATGGTGGCCATTTTGAAATTTTTCAAATGACATCTCCTGAGGAACCATAGATGGAATTGAGCTGAAACTTGATGGGAGGCATCGGGGTGACATGGAGATTCAGATTTGCTAAAATCGTTCCATTCCGATATCCAAGATGGTAATGGCGGCCATCTTGAAATTCTTCAAATGACACCTCCCGAACCAAAGGTCGAATTGAGATGAAACTTGATGGGAGGCACCGGAATGACATGGAGATTCAGATTTGCTAAAATCGTTCTGTTCTGATATCCAAGATGCTTGAAATTCTTCAAATGACATCTTTTGTACCAAAGGTTGAATAGAGCTGAAACTTGATGAGAGGCATCTGGGTGACATGGAGATTCAAATTTGCTCAAGTGGTTTAGTTGGATTTCCAAGATGGCTGCCATGGCATCTCCTCCCGAACCAAGGGTCGAGTTTAGCTGAAACTTGATGAAAGGCATTGGGGTGACATGGAGATTTAGATTTGCTAAATCCTTTCCGTTCCGCTATCCAAAGGTCGAACTGAGGTGAAACTTGATGGGAGACATCGGGGTGACATGGAAATTCAGTTTTGCTAAAATTGTTCTGTTCCAATATCCAAGATGGCCACATCTTGAAATTCTTCAAACGATATCTCCTCTTGAACCAAAGGTCGAATTGAGATGAAACCTCTTGCGGCCATCTGGAAATTATTCAAATGACATCTCCGACCAAACCAAAGGTCAAATTAAGCTGAAACTTGATGGGAGGCATCGGGGTGACATTTAGATTCAGATTTGCTAAAATGGTTACGTTCGGATTTCCAAGATGGCCGCTATGGCAGCCATCTTGAAATTCTTCAAACAACATCTCCTCCCGAACCAAAACGTTGAATTGAGGTGAAACCCGATGAGAGGCATCGGGGTGACATGGAGATTCAGATTTGCTAAAATCGTTCCGTTTCGCATTTCTATTTTTCGTTTATAATTTTAGCTCACCTTGAGCTTGTGCCTTGGCCTGTTGTCTGTCATCCGTTCGTCGTCCATCCGGCCGTCGTTAACTTTTCACATTTTCGACATCTCTTCCTGAACCGGAATTCAGATAAGCCTGATACCTGGTGGGGGGGGGGGGCCATCCTGGTGACATGGAAATTCAGATTTGCTAAAATCGTTCCGTTCTGATATCCAAGATGGCCGCTATGGCGGCCACATCTTGAAATTCTCCAAACGACATCTCCTCCCGAACCAAAGGTTAAATTGAGATGAAACTTGATGGGAGCCATCGGGGTGACATGAAGATTCAGATTTGCACAAATCCTTCCGTTCAGATATTCAAGATGGCTGCCATGGTGGCAATCTTGAATTTCTTCAAACGACATCTTCCAAACCAAACGTCGAATTGAGCTGAAACTTGATGGGAGGCACTGAGGTGACATGGAGATTCAGATTTGCTAAAATCGTTCTGTTCCAATATCCAAGCGGCCATCTTGAAATTCTTCAAAGAAACAAAGGTCCAGTTGTGCTGAAACTTGATGGGAGGCATCAGGATGGAATGGATATTCAGATATAGAAACGAAGTGCAGTTTAAACTATTTTCCTTATGTTGCTCAAAACAGCGATTGTGGGTAATCGTTAGAACCGTCTACGTAAGCCGGTTGTTACAAGCATCCACAATCTATATCTGGACTAGAAATAAGAAAAATAAAAAAATAAAACCTATGAAAAATGCTGGCTCCAGAGATAAGAATGAAGCCATATCTGTACACTAGTGTGTTATCCGGTAATGCTGAAGTAGCCACTCACCATTTTATAGCCAAAAATCAGCACATGAAAAGGTACAACGAGACATATGCACACGAGCAACGATTCAGACCAGGCTGCACGGTCATGTAGCCACATCAACACCAAGTTTTGCCTCCGGACCTAGTGATGACTAAAGCGACACGCGAAGGCTCTAATACGACTGCGGATAGGCAAGTGCTGGTTGACAATTTGTACATTTTTTGCCTGTGAACAGGATCGTGTGCTCATTTCTTAGGGCCCCGCCCATCGGGGCTTGAAGAAATAGATGAGCTGCATGATGCTTCCACGCAGAGCTGAACCCGACCGCACATTAGTACTGGTAAACCGCTTAGAGGATCTAAGCCTGCCCAGGCAAAGCGTTGCGAGTCGGACCGTCCATGCTAATAAGCCCTATTGGTTTCATTGGGCGACAGGGCTTGAGATGTCATTTCATCTCAATGTCGAGTAAAAGACCCATAAAATTGGAAGCAACGTCTCCAAAATGGCCTATACAGTGTAGACGGGACAATAACCTCAATTCAAACAAAAATAAAATCATTTCGTATTCAAAAATGAGCCGGTGCATGTCAAAATAGAAGTGGAGGCAATGATCAGGAATCGATACAATCAACCCACAGCTCCCATCAGAGACACCAAAGGGAAAGAAACACAAACATGAAACAACAGACCTAATGGAAACAACAAACGCGGAAAGCCAAAAGGACATTTACTTTCCCACAAACTGGCCAATAGGCTATCCAAAATAAAATAATATAAGCTTCACAAACACCCAAAGACAAACCATAACAAAAATAAACCGCGACAGAAGAACCGCCTTGGAACGGTCAGCGGAAACGAATTCCACTGGGGGGCTTAAATCGATTTTACGTGGTCACAATCCTCGCCCTTACTTCCGTCGCGATTTTGTTCAGTCCGCATGAAGGCCTCCTAACTCATCAGTGCAACATCTCCGTGAACACAAATAATCAAACAACCACAGAGATGAAACAACGGTGAGGACTCGACAGCAAGAAACCACTGAAATGCTGGAGCAAAAGAAGACCAACAGTTAGACTCCGATGGGCCCGACCAGAGATAGAGCATCAAAGCCTGCAATAAGACCGGTGCGACCAGCAGAGAATCAAATCAACCTGCACATCCATCCACTACGACAAGACCTTTTGCGTATGCCTATTTGCATAGATATTAGCCAATAGTAGGTACATGCGATCAGCGAAGACTCTGATCAGACTGCGCGAATGCGCAGGCTGGTCTGAGTCTTCGCTGATCGCTCAAGAATTCTTGTAGATGTTGTCATGCGCTTTCTCAAATATCTTTGCTATGTACAGTCAAACTCACCGCCGTGGGTTCGAGCCTCGCTCGGGTCACGTGTGAGACGCCAAGTTCTGCAACGGAAGGTCACATGGTTTTTCCCCGGGTACTCCGGTTTTCGCCCACCTATGATTAACGATGGGCTCGATATGAGTGAAATAATCTTGAAAGGGCCGTAAAACCCAAACCAAAAAAAAATGTACAGTCAAACCCCGAAACCTCGGACTACTTTGGGTCCATCGTCGAAAAATTGTCCGACATAAGAGTACTTCGACCCACTGACGATTACACCTAGCGTCAGGCTAGGAGGCATCATGAGAAACATTTAGGAGTAGCTTTTCGACGTTATGGAAAATCATTACGCAAACACGCCTACACAAATACATCGTAAACTTTACCACCGAAAAAAAAACACGAATATTTTAAGGTGAAAAATTGTGATTTTTTTTCTTATTTCTACTCAACAATAGATTGTCGAGGCGGTTCTAGCGAGTACCCACACTCTATATTTTAGAGCAGAAGTAGGAAAAATAATGTCTACCCCTGTATACCCCAGTTTTACTGCATAAAAGTGGGGTTCAAGGGGGTCAAAATTATATAGGCGTGTTTTCGTGATGATTGAATGTTGTGTCACAGGACATTGACGTCTCATCACAAACCTAAAAGAGCTCCCACAGTGGTTTGTAAGTGGATTTAGGCCACAGTGAGAGCTAGCTTCGCTTGCTTATTACAGCAAAATTGGATTTAGGCCACAGTGAGAGCTAGCTGCTCCTGCTTAGTACAGCAAAATTGGTTTAGGCCACAGTGAGAGCTAGCTTCGCTTGCTTGTTACAGCAAAATTGAGTTTAGGCCACAGTGAGAGCTAGCTGCGCTTGCTTATTACAGCAAAATTGGATTTAGGCCACAGTGAGAGCTAGCTGCTCCTGCTTATTACAGCAAAATTGGATTTAGGCCACAGTGAGAGCTAGCTGCTCCTGCTTAGTACAGCAAAATTGGATTTAGGCCACAGTGAGAGCTAGCTGCTCCTGCTTAGTACAACAAAATTGATTTAGGCCACAGTGAGAGCTAGCTTCGCTTGCTTATTACAGCAAAATTGGATTTAGGCCACAGTGAGAGCTAGCTGCTCCTGCTTAGTACAGCAAAATTGGTTTAGGCCACAGTGCGAGCTAGCTTCGCTTGCTTTTTACAGCAAAATTGGATTTCGGCCACAGTGAGAGCTAGCTTCGCTTGCTTATTACAGCAAAATTGGATTTAGGCCACAGTGAGAGCTAGCTGCTCCTGCTTAGTACAGCAAAATTGGTTTAGGCCACAGTGAGAGCTAGCTTCGCTTGCTTGTTACAGCAAAATTGGATTTAGGTCACAGTGAGAGCTAGCTGCGCTTGCTTATTACAGCAAAATTGGATTTAGGCCACAGTGAGAGCTAGCTGCTCCTGCTTCGTACAGCAAAATTGGTTTAGGCCACAGTGAGAGCTAGCTTCGCTTGCTTGTTACAGCAAAATTGGATTTAGGCCACAGTGAGAGCTAGCTGCGCTTGCTTATTACAGCAAAATTGGATTTAGGCCACAGTGAGAGCTAGCTTCGCTTGCTTGTTACAGTAAAATTGGATGTAGGCCACAGTGAGAGCTAGCTTCGCTTGCTTATTACAGCAAATTTGAATTTAGGTCACAGTGAGAGCTAGCTTCGCTTGCTTATTACAGCAAAATTGGATTTAGGCCACAGTGAGAGCTAGCTTCGCTTGTTTATTACAGCAAAATTGGATTTAGGCCACAGTGAGAGCTAGCTTCGCTTGCTTATTGCAGCAAAATGGGATTTAGGTCACTGTGAGAGCTCTTTTAGGGTTTGTGATGAAAAGTCAATGTCCATGTCCAATGTGTTTACTTATTAGAATCACCTGATCGATTCAGATGAGTACATACAACAACCATTTTGTCGTTAGAAGAAGATAATCCCCTCAAGTATCTGGCCCCAACCCCAGCCCCTCACGCTTCCTATTTCTGTCTACAATAGGACTTCGATGGCTCGAACACCGATGGATCGTTTACCATGGCCGATTCGAACACATTCTTGAATCCTTAGCAAATGCTTTCCCTAGGTCCTGATAAAACAGGTATGATTTAGTAAGGTTTTCATTGTGAAAAGGTATGTTCTGTGTATTCATTAGAATCGCCGCGCTGAGGCGATTCTAATGAGTACACACATCATACCTTAATTTCATGTAAGCACGGTGCTTCCTGGCATGACTCTGTGAATACTCTCAGTGGCTCGAACTACCCCTGTCTCGAACACATTTTAATGGCCCCAAAAGTGTTCAAGTCATGGAAGTTTCACTGTATCTAGTTATGGGAAGAAGTCCTAGAGTGAGTGAGTGAGTGAGTGAGTGAGTGGAGTGAGTGAGTGAGTGAGTGAGTGAGTGAGTGAGTGAGTGAGTGAGTGAGTGAGTGAGTGAGTGAGTGAGTGAGTGAGTGAGTTTTACGTCTCACCAATAGCTAAGGTCATACGGAGACGGTACCTCGGTTTAATGACTCATCCGAAAGTCTGGAGAAGCCCGGGATCGATCCTGAGACCCCTGGTTTACAAGGCGAGTAACATAACCACTACACCACAGAGGCTTCTAAGAAGTCCTAGAGACTCAAGTATGACTTCAACTCAGCCATGGTAATCGATACATCGGTGTTCGAGAAGCTGTAGCTTTAATATACATCTTCACTTATCACGTAACCTTGCCGGTCATAGGGTCTTTGATGACTTCATGACAATCTCTTTCTACTTTATCCTGTCTTCAACTGCCCTCTGAGATGCTACAAATCTCAACCCTGTCCTCTCCTTGATATTATCTTGCCATCTCTCTTTTTTTCTTCCAAGCCTTCTTATTCCATTAACTGTTTCCTGGAGTATCATCATGGCGATGCCTGATGATCGGGAGACATGTCCATTTCATCCCAGCTGTAGTGAGTAGTGTTTCGTGAGGGTCAGTCAGTGCCAGAACCGGACTGTGGACTTCTTTATCTGTGATGTGGTCCTTGTAAGAAATGTTAATAATCCTTCTTCTTTTTTTCTTTTTTTTTTTTTTTTTTTTGGTTTTGGTTTTACGGCCCTTTCAAGATTATTTCACTCATATCGAGCCGATCGTTAATCAGAGGTGGGCGAAAACCGGAGTACCCGGAGAAAAACCACCTGACCTTCCGTTGCAGAACTTGGCGTCTCACATGTGACCCGAGCGAGGCTCGAACCACAGTGGTGAGAGACCTAATGATCAAGAGTCAGCGCTCTTAACCACTTGGCCACGGAGGCCCGTCAAGAATCTTTCTGTAGCATCTGGTCGTTAGGGACTGAATTCTTCTGTCCAGTTCCACTATCAGTGTCCAAGGTTCAGTTACATACATGAAGAATGAAATGGCAAGTGAGAGCAAAAGTCTCACTTTGGTGTGGAGCGATGTGGTCCTCATTACGAAAACATGCCTGTTCAAATATATTGAAAATTTTACCACCAAAAATGAAAAATTTTCAGATAAAAAATCCTGATATTTTACTTATTTTTGCTCAAAACATGTATTGTGGGTACTCGTTAGAACCGCCTCAGCGAGGCGGTTCTAACGAGTACCCACAAAACGTTTTAGCAAAAACGGGAAAATTAATTTACACTCCTATAAACCTCAGTTTTACTATATAAAAGTGGGGTTCAAGGGGCCAAAATTATATTGGCGTGTTTTCGTGATGCTGTCTTTCCAAATTAGTTTCAGCTTTGAAAGCCGCCCATCGGGGCTTGAAGGAATAGATGGGCTGCATGATGCTTCCACGCAGAGCTGAAACCGACCCGCACACGAGTACTGGTAAACCGCATAGTGGAACTAAGCCTGCCCAGGCAATGCGGTACGAGTCCGCCCGCCCATGCTTATAAACGTTATTGGTTTAATTGGGCGGCAGGGCTTGAGATGTCATTTCATCTTAATGTCGGGTAGAAGTCCCACAACATTTGAAGCAATGTCTCCAAAATGACCTTTACAGTGTTGACGGGACGATAAACTTCAAATTAAACAAAACAAACAAAGCTTTGAAAGCGCGAAAATTTGAGCAAAAACTTAGGGTTTAGAGCACACATTTGTTATAATAGATCTTTGATAGGTACTTGAAGGCGGTTACTGTCTCTAGCCTTTGTCCACTGATCTCTATATCTTCTGTGTTTCTCCTCATCAGAATGGTCTTCTCAGCACTTACTTCAATCCAAAATCTAGAGGCTGTTTAGCTGAGGCAGTGTACTAAGTCCTTGAGTTCCTGCGAAGATCCTGCCAGTCCACTGATGCCATCTGCGAAGCGCAGATTTGTGATGTTTTTTTCCTCCAAGTCAACAGTTCCCTCATGTTCAGCCAGTGACTTAGACATGATTCGTTCCGAGAAGCTGTTGAAGAGAGTTGGTGACAAAATGCATCCTTGCCTGACTCCAACTATGATTCTTAACCCACATATGCCGATCACATGTGAGACGCCAAGTTCTGCAACGGAAGGTCAGGTGGTTTTTCTCTGGGTATTCCGGTTTTCGATCACATCTGATTAACGATCGGCTCGATATGAGTGAAATAATCTTGAAAGGGCCGTAAAACCAAAACTAAAAAAAACAACATATATGCCTAGCGGCCCTTTTTGGGGACATTAGCAAACAGTGCTGGCCCATATCAGACACCACAGAACGCGGCGTCTGATCAGGGTTTACACTCTTTGCTTAAAGTCCTTAAATGTTTGAAAAACTTACCACAAACAAAACTAACCTGGCACTACTATACATGTAACTGAAAACACTGGACCACGCCAAACTCATTAGGTGGAATATTCCATTGCCATATATGGGTGAACTAGTAGCCTAATTTCCCACTGGCGAGAACAGCACTGTAAGCTTTGTCATAGAGCTGTTGTTTTGTCTAGACCAGGCCCCGAGGTTAAAAAACGTTTTTCATGAAATTTGTCCTGCTCACAAATTTTAAAATGCCGACAATTGTTGGCATTTTAAAATTTGTGAGCAGGACAAATAACATTCTCTGCTATCTGAGAAAGAAAAATTGCTCAACTTCATAGTATTTTAATTTTCATGAGCACAACAAGTTTCATGCTCAGCTGAGTTGAGCATGAAAAAAGATTTATAACCTCGGGCCCAGGTTCTCACTGATGCTGTACTTCATCATATTTGCCCACTCTGTCGAGTCTATGAAAACATGACGGAGATCTGCTGATACTGTCGGTACTTCTCACAGGTTAAATAAATATCTGTTTGATTGCATTGAGGTTTAACATCCCCGTCAACACTATTTATGTCATTTTGGAGATGTTGCTTACAGTTTTGCGGGACATTTACCCGACACTGAGATGAAATGACATCTTGAGCCCCGTCGCCCAAACAACCCTAGTGTGCGTGTGTGCGTGCGTGTGTCAGTGTGTGTGTGTGTGTGTGTGTGTGTGTGTGTGTGTGTGTGTGTGTGTGTGTGTGTGTGTGTGTGTGTGTGTGTGTGTGTGTGTGTGTGTGTGTGTGTGTGTGTGTTCGGGTTTAACGTCGCTTTCAACAATTTTTCAGTCATATCACGACGGTGTCTGGTTGCGACAGGGAGCTCAATGCTCACTTTTATAGTGCTGCTTCACTGAAGTATCATGTCCCAGACACATTACATGATACCACACCCAGTCACATTATCCTGACACTGGGTCGACCAGTCCTAGCTCTACCCCGTAAATCTGAGTGCCAAGCGAGGAGCAGCTTGTACCATTTTTAACGACTTTGGTATGTCGCGGCCCGGGATCGAACCCGTGACCTCCCTTTCCCCGGAGCGGACACTCTACCAACTGAGCTATCGGAGCCGGTAAATAGGTTATATGTAGGAACGGTCCGGAGGTTAAATAGTGTATCTGCTCTGTTTTACTGTGTCAAGCCCAGCGGCCGGACACGGTAGCTCAGTCGCACCTGCCGGGGTCGGCAACATTCTTTCGGGAAGATTGATCATTAAATATGTTTTACGGTCATTCTCTCCCTTCCGCTCATTCAAGAAGGGCAGGTGTCAGTTTTTGGAGAAAGAATATACACTGTACTGGTTAACCGCTTACGTATACGCCTGCCCAAGAAACGTGTGAATAGGGTAACTGATCGGCTCAAAATGACCTTAATAGTGTTGACTGGGTCATTAAGTTCCAAAACAAAAACAAAACAAACTGTGTCCAGCGGTGAACCCAGCTTGTTTCTCAACGATGATCTCTTCTGCCTGTAGTTTCAGTCTATTCAAGATGAATTTGAGCATGACTTTGCTAGGATGACTGCAAGGTAGTTCTGGTATTGTTGAAGGAAGTGTATATAGTGACCGGCGATTTTGTCCATGGAGTGGGTCAGATCCTATTTTCAACATCACATTGCAGGATGTTGTCACTACATCTTTCACAGTTCGGCTGGTAAACTATATTAACCCTTTTTGTACCAAATGGAATCTTCCTCCTTATATATAGCAGAAGTCCATTTCAAAATTTAGGGGTGTCAGGTTGTGTTTTCATAAAAATTTATTTGGAAAAAGACTGAATTTTTAGCAAACAGTGTAGGCCCTGATCAGACGCCGCGTTTTGCGGCGTCTGATATGGGCCTGCACTATTTGCCCTGGTAACCGTTTTGGGGTTTTCCGGTACTCAATTGGTTAACTACCGACGCTCTTTCCCTTCTTCAGTGCCTGGACTGTAACCTTTATTTCTTCTCTGTGGATGGCAAGGTAAGATAGATTTTGTTTGTATTGGAGTTTAACGGCCCATTCAACACTATTTTAGGGAAGTTTTGAGCCGGTCAGTTTACCTATGGCAGGCTTATAGGTAAGCGGTTAACCAGTACAGTGCATGCACATTCTTTCGCCAGAAACTGACAACTGCCCTTCCTGAATCAGCGAAAGAAAAAGAATGACCGTTGATGAGATTTTCATGATCAAGCTCCACGAAATAAAGTAGGTACCGAACTCGCGTCCTCCTGATCACCAGTCAGACGCGCGCGCATCCGACTGAGCTACCTAGATAGATACGTGGATTTCTGGTATCCAAGTGAGACATAGCTAGCATTGTTCACATGTACATGTATTAACCGCTGGGCCACGATAGGTTGGGGCTGCTGGTCAAAATACTATTTTAGTGAATTTGAACGCACTTCAGGAATGCAACTATAGGCATATAGCAGCGAACGATGTTTTTAAGGGGAAAATCGACAAATGTACAGTCAGATTATTATAACGTGGGACAATGCGCGACGTTTTTGACCCAATCGCAAGCGTTCGACTGGAGTTCATTCGGCATTTAAATAAATTAATATGTAACGTGGAAGAAATCAGAAACTGTTTTTGGGTCATGTCTTGAAATTTGTACTCTAGATTATGATTTTGATTCGGAAGGCGTTTTTATTTTTATCATATGACGTCGCGTCTTGGAGTGTAATAACGCCATGTAATATTTTCGATAATCCACTAGGAGATTAAACCAGTGCTTCAGCTGAAGTGCACGACCCGCCGGATGCTTTTAGCTTTATGAGTGTTACCATATATGGGTATGGCGGCCATTTTGGTCATGTGACCTGGACCTAAATCGGTTCCCCCAATAAATGCGCCTTATCGTAAGGAGCAAAAATATATCTTATACTTGAGTACTGTATTCTGAATCGTTTGCAGGATAAAATGCATTCTCACTTTTCCAATACAAAAGCATATGTGTCAAAGTTTGACCTAGGCACAAAGAAGGTCAAGGTCAACCCAGGGTCACCATTTTAGCAATTTATGATGGGCCTACGTCCCAGATGCTATTTATCAAGTTTCGTGGAAATCTGCCCAGTGGTTCTGTAGAAGACTATTTTTAAGGGTTTTTACCATATATGGCTTGGCGGCCATTTTGGTCATGTGGCCTGGACCCCATTAGCAAATTTTGGTTTCCCCCATCCAGTAGAGGCTCCATATGAAATTTGACTTCAATTGGCCCAACGGTTTCCGAGGAGAAGCAGTTCGAAAATTTTCACATTTTTCGCCTCGGCGAGGCTATACTAAATGGAATGTAATATTTCGCAAGTTCATTGGTTAGATCTCATCGATATCTATCAGTATGCCAAAAATTGTTTAAATATTCCAAGCGGTTAAGTCACTATCGCCAATTATCACAAACCGGTTACGGACGGACAGACAGACTGACAGAATGACAGAATGACACGGTGATTTTAGGGCACTCTAAGAAAATCAACCGACTTCAGTCGGTCGCTTTTTCTGCGGGTCGTGCAATATGCAAATTAGCTAGATACGTCCCGTAACGTTACATGTACGACGTCCTTAACGACGTCGCGTTTACTAATGGCGGAATATTGAGCATTTTTACAGTTTTGTAAACAATCGTGAATAAAATACGTTTTAAATGTCAAATGATAAATAGAACCAGTGCTTCAGCTGAAGTGCACGACCCGCCGGATGCTTTTAGCTTTATGAGTGTTACCATATATGGGTATGGCGGCCATTTCGGTCATGTAACCTGGATCTAAAACGGTTCCCCCAATAGATGCGCCTTATCGTAACGATCAAAAATATATCTTATACTTTAGTACTGTATACTGAATCGTTTGCAGGATAAAATGCATTCTCACTTTTCCAATACAAAAGCATATGTGTCAAAGTTTGACCTCCGCACAAAGAAGGTCAAGGTCAACCCAGGGTCACCATTTTAGCAATTTATGATGGGCCTACGTCCCAGATGCTATTTATCAAGTTTCGTGGAAATCTGCCCAGTGGTTCTGGAGAAGACTATTTTTTAATGGTTTATACCATATATTGCTTGGCGCCCTTTTGGTCATGTGACCTGGACCCCATGAGCAAATTTTGGTTTCCCCCATCCCGTGGAGGCTCCATATGAAATTTGACTTCAATCGGCCCAACGGTTTCCGAGGAGAAGCAGTTCGAAAATTTTCACATTTTTCGCCTCGGCGAGGCTATACTAAATGGAATGTAATATTGCGCAAGTTCATTGGTAAGATCCCATTGATATCTATCAGTATGCCAAAAAATTGTTTAAATATTCGGAGCGGTTAAGTCACTATCACCAATTTTCACAAACGGGTTACGGACGGACAGACAGACAGACCATATATGGCTTGGCGGCCATTTTGGTCATGTGACCTGGACCCATGAGCAAATTTTGGTTTCCCCCATCCCATAGAGGCTCCATATGAAATTTGATTTCAATCGGCCCAACGGTTTCCGAGGAGAAGCAGTTCGAAAATTTTCACATTTTTCGCCTCGGCAAGGCTATACTAAACGGAATGTAATATTTCGCAAGTTCATTGGTTAGATCTCATTGATATCTATCAGTATGCCAAAAATTGTTTAAATATTCGAAACGGTTAAGTCACTATCACCAATTGTCACAAACGGGTTACGGACGGACCCAAAGAAGGTCAAGGTCAACCCAGGGTCACCATTTTAGCAATTGATGATTGGCCTACGTCCCAGATGTTATTGTTCAAGTTTCGTGGAAATCTGCCCAGTGGTTCTGGAGAAGACTATTTTTGAAGGGTTTTACCATATATGGCTTGGCGGCCATTTTGGTCATGTGACCTGGACCCCATTAGCAAATTTTGGTTTCCCCCATCCAGTAGAGGCTCCATATGAAATTTGACCTCAATCGGCCCAACGGTTTCCGAGGAGAAGCAGTTCGAAAATTTTCACATTTTTCGCCTCGGCGAGGCTATACTAAATGGAATGTAATATTTTGCAAGTTCATTGGTTAGATCTCATTGATATCTATCAGTTTGCCAAAATTGTTTAAATATTCGGAGCGGTTAAGTCACTATCACCAATTTTCACAAACGGGTTACGGACGGACAGACAGACCATATATGGCTTGGCGGCCATTTTGGTCATGTGACCTGGACCCCATGAGCAAATTTTGGTTTCCCCCATCCCGTGGAGGCTCCATATGAAATTTGACTTCAATCGGCCCAACGGTTTCCGAGGAGAAGCAGTTCGAAAATTTTCACATTTTTCGCCTCGGCGAGGCTATACTAAATGGAATGTAATATTTCGCAAGTTCATTGGTTAGTTCTCATTGATATCTATCAGTATGCCAAAAATTGTGTAAATATTCCAAGCGGTTAAGTCACTATCACCAATTTTCACAAACGGATTACGGACGGACAGACTGACAGACTGACACGGTGATTTTAGGGCACTCTTAGAAATCAACCGACTTCAGTCGGTTGCTTTTTCTGCGGGTCGTGCAATCTTGCATTCGTGCTCATGTATTGTTGAATTTATTAAATTCGTTGAGGAAAGGGATAAAATGCTGGGCAAAGCCTCGCATTTTTTCCCTTTTCATCAACTCGTTTAATAAATTCAATAACACATGAACACTCATATAAGATCCTCTATATATGATACTGTTGATGCAGGTGTACGATTATGATTTCATACCTTGCAAACATTATGGCATTGTAACAGGGGCTGAAACAAAATATTTATAACAAATGAGCCGAGATACAATGATAAACGTTTTGAGCCTGTGCATGACAGATTGTAAAACCACTAAAGAATAGGACCAGCCTCCACATCCACTCAGTATGGCTAGAGTTGTCGTTCATCTGTCCTTGGCCAGCCCGGAGGTGATAGAAGGCTAATGCAGATGCGCAGTCTGATCAGAGTCTTCGTTGATCGCACAGTTTCTTCTTGTAAATTTTGTGCGCTGGCTGAAATAAGGGAGACAATACATGAGAAAATGTTCCACAACATGCCCCGATTACGCGTTCTTCAATGGCGCATGCGCAACCAACTTAAATAGGAATGGACACACAGCGTCTTTCATGGATCTACATCAATGGCGGCGGACGGCAAAAGCTCTGGAGTGACTGCACTTAAACACAGGCTCGCCTGACCGCCAAACGCGCCCCCGCCCATCGGGGCTTGGAGAAATAGATCGGGCTGCATGGTGCTTCCATGCAGAGCTGAAGCCGACCGAACTTGAGTTCTGGTAAACCTCTTGGGTCTAAGCCTGCCCAGAGAAAGTGATGCAAGTTGGCCGCTCCTTATACCCTAGTGGTTTCTATGGGAGGTAGGGCTAGAGATGTCATTTCATCTCAATGTCGGGTAAAAACCCCCACAAAATCGGAAGCAACGTCTCCAAAAAGACCTAAATAGTGTTGACGAAGACGTAAAACCTCAACTGAAAACAAATTTTGTTTGTTTGATTTGAGGTTTAACGTCCCTGTCAACACTGTAAAGGTCATTTTGGAGACGTTGCTTCCAATTTTGTGGGACTTTTACCCGACATTGATATGAAATGACATCTCAAGCCCTGCCGTCCAATGAAACCAATAAGGATTATAAACATAGACGGGCCGACTCGCACCGCTTTGCCTGGGCAGGCTTAGATTCTCTAAGCGGTTTACCAGAACTCGTGTGCGGGTCGGTTTCAGTTCTGCATGGAAGCATCATGCAGCCCATCTATTTCTTCAAGCCCCGATGGGCGGGGTCCAGGAAAATGGCTGAAAGTTTTGCAAACAGTGAAGGCCCTGATCAGACGCCGCTTTCTGCGGCGTCTGATCTGGGCCTGCACTGTTTGCTAATTACCCGTTTTGGGGTTTCCGGTCGGTTTCAGCTCTGCAAGGAAGCATCATGCAGCACATCTATTTCTTCAAGCCCCGATGGGCGGGGGCCAACTGAAAACAAATAAATCATGAGATGCGTGTATAATAATCAAGCCAGAACACAGAAAAATATATACCTATTGTTACATGATTTTGTTTGTATTGGAGTTTAACGGCCCAGTCAACACTATTATGTCATTTTTGAGCCGGTCAGTTTACCTATCGACACTTTCCTGGGCAGGCTTATACGTAAGCGGTTTACCAGTACAGTGCACATTCTTTCGCCAGAAACTGACAACTGCCCTTCTTGAATCAGCGGAAGGGAGAGAATGACCGTAGAAAAGATTTCATAATCAATCTCTACGAAAGAATGTTGCCGACCCCGGCGGGAGTCGAACCCGCGTCCTCCTGATCACCAGTCAGACGCGCATCCGACTGAGCCACTGAGGCCGGCTATTGTTACATGAGATGGGGGAGATACGTAGGCTCAGTGATCCGAGTAATCGTTCTCTTTTTAAATAGAACATGCTGTAGATGGTGAACAGACTGCGTTGAACTGAGCCGATCTTTTTGCACGTCATCTTGTAGGTCATTCCGTGTTATGTGTTATGTAATATATATTGGCGATAAGTGATAATATATCTCAAAGCAAAGACTCAGATCAGGATACGCACAGCATGATCAGAGTCTTCGCTGTGCACTATATGGATGTCCACTGACGTAAACTTTCATCATACGCACAGTGAGAGTTATATTCTGCCTGAGATACGGGTCTGAAGACATATTTTCTCCTGGCGCTGCCGAGCTATTATTGTGGTACTCCAACATACTGGTAGTGGGCTATACCCTGGATAACGAATGCAGCTATCTTGATCAGATATCCGTTTATCAGAACGACATTAGATAACAGACATACTGTCACACACACAGCCTTGGCCATAGTCCAGTCCTCCATGAAATTTTGAGACTTTGTTATTCTCTGAAACAAAAATGGTAAGCTTGTTCATTTTTCTTCACCTTAGTATATCTGTGCAATGTATAACCCCGTAGACCCCTTAGTTAACCCATTTTGTACCAAATGGAATCTTCCTCCTTATATATAGCAGAGGTCAATTTCAAAATGTAGGGGTGTCAGGATGTGTTTTATTCAAAATCCATTTAATAATAATAATAATAATTATAATTATAAGTATTATAATAATAATAATAATCGACCTTATTTATAGATGGTAACACATTTAGTACTAGTACTAATCTTCCATGTGGCCCCCTTTTCCTGGGTAGGAACCAGTACTAAGCAAAACCGCTGATCAGGATGCACGGAATCTTTGGAAAATGGCTGAACGTTTTGCAAACAGTGTAGGCCCTGATCAGACGCCGCTTTCTGCGTTTGCTAGGGTATCCGTTTTGGGGTTTCTGGTAAAAATGGGCTAAAATGAAAACCAGGGATAAAATGGAACTTGTTAAGATAAAATGTCCATGTAAGAAAAATGTATTTCGTCGGAAAAAAATGAATTTTTATTATGAAACTTCTGGCCCGACAATGGATTGTTTGGTCCTCGTTAGAACCGTTGTATTGATTTTGATGTTTAGTAACCCATTGTATGCTGGTGGACTTTTCCATTGTTATACCTTGGAAAAGTCAATTTCTCATTTAAGGGGTATCAGGTCTTTGTTTTCATTTTTGTCCTATTTTTGACGTTTATTACAAAAAGACGCCTATACAAATACATTGTAAACTCTACCGCAGAAAAAGCGAACATTTTAAGATGAAAAATCGTGATTTTTCTTATTTCTGCTCAATATATAGATTGTGGGTACATGTTGTGGGGTCTAACGAGTACCCACAGTCTATATTTTGGAGCAAAAATAAGAAAAATAAGGTTTACCCCTGTAAACCCCAGTTTTACTATATAAAAGTGGGGTTCAATGGGGTCAAAATTATATAGATGTGTTGTCGTGATGAAATTCGACTAGCAAACAGTGAATATATGGATTAGACACAGCATTATGTGCTGTCTGATCTGGGTCAGCACTATTTGCCAATAATCCAGGTAAGAATTGGTTAAAATAATCCCAGCATTCTCTGTTCATAGTGCATTTTTCGCATCTCCAAAATGGCTGCTTTTCTGATAAAAATCCGTGACATTTTTCTTATCTATACTGCAAACATAGGTTGTTGGTGCTCGTTAGAGTGAGGCGGTTTAAACGCGTACCCACATCCCATGACTTTGAGCAGAAATAAGGAAAATAATATACACCCCCGTAAACCCCAGTTTTCTCAATGTAAAGTGAGTTTTAGCGGTGTTCAATACACGGACGTGTTCACGTGATGTGTAATAAGAAACGGCTTATGGGCCCGGCCCTTGGCATTAGCAAATTCTTTGGCCTGGCTGACTGTGCTAAGTCTTCGATCTGCACGTGAGAAGACACATTCTTTGACTGTTGATGTCCATTTGATCTCAAAACGTTTATACTCTTCAGTCTGTCCACTAATGCCTAGCTGCCCTTTTCTGGGACATTGGCAAACAGTGCAGACCCAGATCAGACGCCACAGAACGTGACGTCTGATCTTGGTCTACATTGTTTGCTTAAAGAACATTCACTGTCGTAATTTACCATCAACAAAAACAAACCTGACACCCCTATGATTGAAAATTGACCACTCCAAACTTACTAGGTGGAATATTCCATTTTATCATATGACGTCGATAACGTCGTGTAATAAAAATCGTATGATCACACGTATAATAACACTTTGGCGGGATTAAGTAACGTCATGACGACGGTTCATTTCAACCCAGCATTTTTTGTGGAAAAAATGTCAAATTTAAAGGCGATAAAATCCAATTTAAAGTAGTCACATGATAAACACAATCTTACACTCGTGGTCGTTTCATATGAAATTTATGAAACTCGCCGAAGGCTCGTTTCATAAATTCCATATGAAATGACCACGAATGTAAGATCCTCTATTTATCATATGACGTCGCGTCTGAGAGTGTAGTAATGTCATGTAATAAATTCCGTAATCCACTAGTGGATTAAATTTGCAAATAAGTTAGATACGCCCTGTATCGTAACACGTACGACGTCCTTTGCGACGTCGCGTTTATTAAAGGCAGAATACTGACATTTTTGTAAAGAAATCGTGAATAAAATGAGTTTTAAATGTCATATGATAAACATAATCTTGCATTCGTGCTCATGCTCGTTGTGGACAAAGCCTCGCATTTTATCCCTTTCCGCAACTCGTTAAATAAATTCAATAATACACGAACACTCATGTAATATCCTCTATGTCATATATGTGATAGGAAAACGCATCCGTGTCAAATAGTCGGTTCTCTCAGGGCTGCAAAAATGACCTTTTTTAGATGAAAAGTTGTAATATTTTATTTCCCCGCCTTTCGAAGAATGGTGGACGGGCATATAGTGTTGTCCCTGTCCGTTCGTCCGCCCGTCTGTCAGTCAGCAACTTTCTTATTTCTGGATGGATTTTGAAATTATTTGTCTTATTTTTAATCTAAATGTATATATTTACATTTCCAGTGTAAAGTCTAATGTAAACCTATAGAAAACAATTGCGTTCATACTTCCATGAACGCATCGAATCACATGCTTTTCAGTGTCGTTAAGTGACGTCATTCTAAACCATTGTTCTCTACGGGTGTTGATGACGTCAACGCTGCTCCACTCTTTGTAGAAAAACAGCTTGTAAATGTTTTTCAGCTTTAAAAGTTTGCCCTACAAGCATTTTTTCGCCCAGTGATGAGGGGCAAATATGTAAATATAAAAATAAACTTAATTTTTCTGCTTTTCATGAAAGTATGAACGACAGTGGGTCGCTAGCAAAGTTTACATGAACCCCTTCGGGGTTCATTTACTTTGCACGCGACCCACTGCGTTCATATTTCCATGAACTGCAGTAAATAAATTTCATTTCTTAAATAGTGCATGGGTGCACGTCCCCAAAATGACTTTTACAGTGTTGACGGGGACGTTAAACCTCAAATCAAACAAAGATAGTGGGTGCCTCTATCAATGGGGCGGTTCTAACGATTAACAACAATCCAGACCGTGTACCCATTTACAGATTTGTTTTTACAGTCCGAAAAATAACTCCCCAAAAATATACATAACAACATAAAAAATGTACAATATGAGTAGCAGGAACGCAGAATTCTTATGTATAGGAGTACCACAAACTACGTTTTGAATAAAATTAAGGGAAAATGTAAGAAAGAAACCTGTACAACCCGCTTTTCTCTGTATAAAGTGACGTTTACAGGAGTATTTATTTCGCGGACTTGAAAAGCGGAATGGGAACACCTTCAGGGGAGGCAACTCTTGCAAAAGTATTTTTGTCTCCCATGTCAATAGGGGCCAACTCTTAAAGGAAAGAATTTGCTCCTGAGGAGCAAATTCTTTCCTTTAAGAGTAGAACCCTTTGTCAGTGGGACAGAGCTTATACAAAAGTGAATAGGAAGTCCCAAAAGTTGTCTCCCTTTGAAAAATGGCAGAAAAATGTGCTAGGTGTTCCCATTCCCTTAAAGTGATATGTTTGGCTTGTTTTGTGTCATTTTCTGTATGTTTTCCATATGTAGCTTTTAAAACAAATGCACTTTACTTGACTTACATGTTCAGCTAACTTAATTATTTTATTTTAGGCAGCTGTGTTTGTAGCTCTGGTCTTGAGTTTAGCAGCGCAGTATATTTCTGCAGATTTCAGCTACCCCCCGAATTGTGCGGCACCGAACACAACGCAAATAGGTAACGTAAAAGCATAGCAGAATGAGGTGACTGGTCAGGGTCAACATTGTTTCTTTAACGCTAGAAATTAATAGTTTTGAAAACTTACAACAAATAGCACAAAGCTGTAAAGATTGTCTTTGGAAACAAAGAATACACACATAAGAATAAAAATAAAGAGTCAAGTTTTCTGGACCAGACTAGCTAGTTTCGGCCAACTAGGCTTCGTCAAAGACACTCGTATTAATTTCTAAGGCCCGGAATAGGCATATGATCGCATTACGATAACACATCCGGGCAACAAAGTCCATTCTTTCATACCTCAACATTACGCAAACACGCCTATACAAATACATTGCCACCTTTATCGCCGAAAAAAATGAAAATTTTATGATGAAAAATTGTGATATTTTTCTTATTTCTGCTCCAAATATATATTTTGGGCACTCGTTAGAACCGCCTCATCGAGGCGGTTCTAACGAGTACCCACAATCTATATTTTAGAGCAGAAATAAGAAAAATAAGGTATACCCCCAGAAACCCCAGTTTTACTATATAAAAGTGGGGTTCAAGGGGGTCAAAATTATATAGGCCTGTTTTCGTGATGAAAAAGGTTAATTCTCTTACGCAAATATGATAGTTTACTTATTTTTACTTCAAACAAAGGTTGTGGGTACTCGTTAGAAAGGTTCTAACGTGTACCTACAACCTATGTCTTGCAGTAAAAAAAAATAATAAAATAAGTATACCCATTTTAACACCATTTTTCTCTATATAAATCGGGGTTAAGAGTGGTGTTCATTTCACGGACTTGTTAACCTGATGTTAAGGGAAATAAAAGTATAAATTTTGCACCATGGTGAAGTACGAGGAGACGTTATTCAACCACCACCCTGCACTGAACACCAGCTACAAGTCTGACAACATATACCAATGGGCTGCATGGTGCTTCCACGCAGAGCTGAAACCGACCGCACACGCGTACTGGTAAACCGCTTAGAGCCAGGCAAAGCGATGCGAGTCGACCCGTCATAGCTTATAAACCCTATTGGTTTCATTGGGCGACAGGGCTTGAGATGTCGTTTCATCTCAATGTCGGGTAAAAGTCTTACAAAACTGGAAGCAACGTCTCCAAAATGACCTATAAAGTGTTGACGTTAAACCTCATATCAAACAAACAAATCAAACATTAAGACACAAATCACACATTACGATAACACACACGCGTGACAAAGTGCAGTCTTTCATTTCTCCAAAATGGTTACTTTTCGATAGTTGTGATATTTTTCTTATTTATACCCCAGACATAGATTTGGGTGCTCATTGGAACCGCCTCGTTCTAACGAGCACCCACAACCGATATCTTGGAGCAGAAATAAGCAAAATAATGTATACCCCTATAATCCCCAACGGCCCCGCCCATTGGGGCTTGAAGAAATAGATGGGCTGCATGATGCTTCCACGCAGATCTGAAACCGACGGCACACGAGTACTGGTTAACCACTTAGAGGATATAAGCCTGGCCAGGCAAAGCGATGCGAGTTGGACCGCCCGTGCTTATAAACCCTATTGGTTTCATTGGGCGACAAGGCTTGAGATGTCATTTTATCTCAATGTCGGGTAAAAGTCCCACAAAATTGGAAGGAACATCTCCAAAATGACCTATACAGTGTTGACAGGGACGTTAAACCTCAAGTCAAACAAACGAAAACACAGATATTCCCAGAATGGTATTTAGAGGGGTATTCTTTCATGGACTTGTTAACATGATGAATGAAAATTCTCTGCTGGTTTGCAAAAGCTGCTCACATTTTTTCACATTCAGCCACTTTATTTGATATTGTACTATCTAGAACAGTTAACAGTTTGGCCACTAACGTCCTCGTTAAGCCCACTAACGTCCTCGTTAAGCCAACGAGACTTTGAACATTAACCTCAGTTCACGGGGAAAATATAGGAAACCATAGAAATTAAAACGACGCGATAATTGTTCCCGAAAAGTATGGTCCTCTAAAGGGCAGTCTCCTAAGTGAAATTTACTTTAAATGACCATACAATATTCGTTTTTATGCCTATTGCGGCTCTTATACTGTCATGACTTTGACCACGATTGTCCACGACTGTCCACAACCAATGGGGACCATGAAAATCGTGGCAAATCGGGGCATACACGGTTCCGATTTCACTACACTACGAATACTCACGACATTGCTACGACACTTCTAAGAACAATCACGATTGCTGTACGATAATGGAGCCGATTTACAACGATCCTCCACGATCGACTACGATGTCTTACGATCCTCTAGGATTCTTCTACGACTGCACCACGATTGCTTCAAGATATCAGACGATCATACACGATTTCTCACGATCCCTGCAAGACTGCTCTACGACCAAGGCCGAATTGGCACGATGATCAAAGACTCAGTACGATCATGGAGGATTCGATACGATTTACTCACGATTAACCAAGACTTCTCCCGATTCGTCAGGATTTATAACGATCTGGGTATATAAAAGTGTTCTTCAAATGCACAGTGCCATTCGTCGGGATAAATCGTGCTAGCGTCATCGTCAATTGTAGTGCATTCCTGGCGAATCTTGCATTGTCGTGAGCAGTCGTCGTGATATCGTAGTAGATCGCACGGCAGTCGCAACGGAATCGTTGAAGCGTCGTAGATGATCTTGTCTCGTCGTAGCTCAATCGTGGTAGAATTCAGTCACGATTTTTCCTGATTGGCCACGATTACCACGACGACGGCTCTACGATTTGAAAAATGATGCCGACTCGTCACGAATGTTTTGAACATGTCCAAAACAGTCGTGGTCTCTCCCGAACTATCACGATCAACCACGATTCCTCAAGATCTCTGCCGACTTCTCTACGACGTTGTTCACGATTTACCACGATTTAAAAATCGTGGTGAGTCGTGGCCAAAATCGTGACAGTGTAAGAGCCCCTTATGCAAACATTGGCCGGGTCCAGAGGAAACTGTTTGAACACGAGACTGCTTGGTTGAGTGTTCAAATATCTTCCGAGGGACCCGGCAAATTATATTTGCAATGAAATAACCATGGATGATAGCATATCTTACGATTCCAACGCCAAATTGTGTCGCAAACGCCCCCCCCCCCCCCCCCTAAAACTCCATACAAAATCTTCAAATGCGACCTAAACCAAACATGGCGGCTAGATGGGTACGTTGTCAACCCTTAAGACGCCGAGAAAAAACTACATCTGAAAATGTCGTCTGTTTATGTCGTCTGCTGATTTTTTTGCAAACTTTTTAAAAACATTTTTGCAAATGGGCCCTGATCAGACTGTTCCTGCCCAGATCAGACTGCAGTCTGATCTGGATCCACACTATTTGCAAAAATATTATAAGGTAACTGGTAGATGGCAAAGCAGACGGCAGTTGTCGTGATTGGCATTTTATTAAGAAATGAATTTTATTTTTCTGCTATTCATGAAAGTATAAACGCAGTGGGTCGCGTGCAAAGTAAATGAGCCGGGTTCATGTAAACCTTGCTAGCGACCCGCTGTCATTCATTCGTTCATGAAAAGCAGAAAAGTTAAGTTTATTTTCTATATTGCACGACCCGCAGAAAAAGCGACCGACTGAAGTCAGTTGATTTTCTAAGAGTGCCCTAAAATCACCGTGTCATTCTGTCATTCGGTCAATCGGTCATTCTGTCAGTCTGTCTGTCCGTCCGTAACCCGTTTGTGAAAATTGGTGATAGTGACTTAACCGCTTGGAATATTTAAACAATTTTTGGCATGCTGATAGATATCGATGAGATCTAACCAATGAACTTGCGAAATATTACATTCCATTTAGTATAGCCTCGCAGAGGCGAAAAATGTGAGAATTTTCGAACTGCTTCTCCTCAAAAACCGTTTGGCCGATTGAAGTCAAATTTCATATGGAGCCTCTATGGGATGGGGGAAACCAAAATTTGCTCATGGGGTCCAGGTCACATGACAAAAATGGCCGAGAAGCCATATATGGTATGTCTGTCTGTCCGTCCGAAACCTGTTTGTGAAAATTGGTGATAGTGACTTAACCGCTTGGAATATTTAAACAATTTTTGGCATACTGATAGATATCAATGAGATCTAACCAATGAACTTGCGAAATATTACATTCCATTTAGTATAGCCTCGCCGAGGCGAAAAATCCGTAACCCGTTTGTGAAAATTGGTTATAGTGACTTAACCGCTTGGAATATTTAAACAATTTTTGGCATACTGAAAGATATCAATGAGATCTAACCAATGAACTTGCGAAATATTACATTCCATTTAGTATAGCCTCGCAGAGGCGAAAAATGTGAGAATTTTCGAACTGCTTCTCCTCGGAAACCGTTGGGCCGATTGAAGTCAAATTTCATATGGAGCCTCTATGGGATGGGGGAAACCGAAATTCGCTCATGGGGTTCAGCTCACATGACCAAAATGGCCGCCAAGCCATATATGGTCTGTCCGTTCGTAACCTGTTTGTGAAAATTGGTGATAGTGACTTAACCGCTTGGAATATTTCAACAATTTTTGGCATACTGATAGATATCAATGAGATCTAACCAATGAACTTGCGAAATATTACATTCCATTTAGTATAGCCTCGCCGAGGCGAAAAATGTGAAAATTTTCGAACTGCTTCTCCTCAAAAACCGTTTGGCCGATTGAAGTAAAATTTCATATGGAGCCTCTATGGGATGGGGGAAACCAAAATTCGCTCATGGGGTCCAGGTCACATGACCAAAATGGCCGCCAAGCCATATATGGTCTGTCTGTCTGTCCGTCCGTAACCCGTTTGTGAAAATTGGTGATAGTGACTTAACCGCTTGGAATATTTAAACAATTTTTGGCATACTGATAGATATCAATGAGATCTAACCAATGAACTTGCGAAATATTACATTCCATTTAGTAAAGCCTCGCAGAGGCGAAAAATGTGAAAATTTTCGAACTGCTTCTCCTCGGAAACCGTTGGGCCGATTGAAGTCAAATTTCATATGGAGCTTCTATGGGATGGGGCTAACCAAAATTTGCTCATGGGGTTCAGCTCACATGACCAAAATGGCCGCCAAGCCATATATGGTCTGTCCGTTCGTAACCTGTTTGTGAAAATTGGTGATAGTGACTTAACCGCTTGGAATATTTCAACAATTTTTGGCATACTGATAGATATCAATGAGATCTAACCAATGAACTTGCGAAATATTACATTCCATTTAGTATAGCCTCGCAGAGGCGAAAAATGTGACAATTTTCGAACTGCTTCTCCTCGGAAACCGTTGGGCCGATTGAAGTCAAATTTCATATGGAGCTTCTATGGGATGGGGAAACCAAAATTTGCTCATGGGGTCCAGGTCACATGACCAAAATGGTCGCCAAGCCATAAATGGTAAAAACCCTCAAAAATAGATTTCTCCAGAACCACTGGACAGATTTCCACGAAACTTGATAAATGGCATCTGGGACGTAGGCCCATCATAAATTGCTAAAATGGTGACCCTTGGTTTACCTTGACCTTCATTGTGCCTAGGTCAAACTTTGACACATATGCTTTTGTATTGGAAAATGTGAGAATGCATTTTATCCTGCAAACGATTCAGAATACAGTACTAAAGTATAAGATATATTTTTGCTCCTTACGATAAGGCGCATTTATTTGGGGAACCGTTTTAGGTCCAGGTCACATGACCAAAATGGCCGCCATACCCATATATGGTAACACTCATAAAGCTTAAAGCATCCGGCGGGTCGTGCACTTCAGCTGAAGCACTGGTTTACATTCTTTACCCGTCATCACTGCGCGAAAAAGTACTTATAGAGCAAACTTTTAAAGCTGAAAAAAATTTACACGCCGTTTTTCTACAAAGAGCGGAATAGCGTTGGCGTCACCAACGTAGAGAACCATTGTTTAGACTGATGTCACTTGAAATCACTGAAAATCATGTGACTCGATGCGTTTATTGAAGTATGAACTACATGTTTTCTATTAGTTTACATTAGACTTTACATTGGAAATGTTAATATTTGGTTAACAATGACACCAGTTCCGCAATGACGTTCAGACTTTACATTGGAAATGTTAATATTGGGTTAACAATGACACCAGTTCCGCAATGACGATCAGACTTTACATTGGAAATGTTAATGATTGGGTTAACAATGACGCCAGTTCCGCAATGACGTGCTGGCGTCATCATACATAAAATTGTACTTCCAGGGCTACAACGTTATGTCGCTCAACGGAACACAAACAAAGCAAGGTCAATCTTGTGATATCAAAAATTCAAAACCCATGTTCAAACAGAACTCGAATTTCATGATTTGAACATGGGTTTTGTTGTTCTAACACGGCTTCTGAACCATTCAAGAATAGCTTCAAACAGCTATGTTCTTAACCCTTGTCCTGCTGAATATTCATATATGCCACACCCACTACTGATTATCAACCAGTCAGATTACTTGATGCAAATTATTGGAACAAATTCACAATCTGAATGGCAAACAATGTAGATCCTGATCAGAAGCCATCTGATCTGGATCTTCATTGTTTGGAACATAAGGCATATCCGGGCTCAGCAGGACAAGGGTTAAGATAGTATGCAAGTATTACTGAAATATTTGGTCATCGTTTTTCAAAAGATTGCCTTAGTCTTACCCGAAATTTTCCTTTCCAAGCATCTGAATGCCATTTTGAATAAGGACGTCGCTAGGGCGGATAAAATGTTGTTCTCATATTCTTAGACTAGTTACATGGTCTGAAATGTCAACTTCTACATGTATTCATTAAGAAAAAAACATGTGAATAATGGTGTTTTTCATGACTCTAAAACTACTCTTTCTTATTTCTGCTCCAAACCTAGATTGCTGGTGCTCGTTAGAACCGCCTCATTAACGAGTACTAGCAATCTATGTTTTAACACAAAACAAGGAAAATAATGTATACCCTCTAAAATAGAAGTGAAGGCAATGATCAGGAATCGGTACAATTAACCCACAGCTCCCATCAGAGACACCAAAGGGAAAGAAACACAAACACGAAATAACTAGACCCTAATGGAAACATCAGTAGCCGACAGCCAAAAGGACAGTTACTATAAATAAGTGGCCAATTGGCTATCCAAAACAAAATAATATAAGCGATACACACACTCAAGACAAACCATAACAAAAATAAACCGCGACAGAAGAACCGCCTTGGAACTTCACTTTTTATGTATGGAGTTTTGAGGGTCCCCGCCCATCGGGGCCTGGAGAAATAGATTGGGCTGCATGGTGCTTCTACGCAGAGCTGAAACCGGTCGCACACGAGTTCTGGTAAACCACTTAGAGGGTCTAAGGCTGCCCCGGCAAAGTGGTGCGAGTCGGACCGTTCATGCTTATAAACCCTATAGGTTTCATTGGGCGGCAGGGCTTGAGAAGTCATTTCAAAAGCCCCATAAAACTGGAAGCAACGTCTTCGAAATGACCTATATAGTGTTGAGGGGCACGTTAAATTTAAATTAACCCATATATGCGAATCAGTCCCTTTTAGAGGCATTGGCAAACAGTGCAGACCAAGATCAGACGCCGCAAAACGCGGCGTCTGATCTGGGTCTACATTGTTTACTGAAAGTAATATACTTTGCACAACCTACCGCTAACGAAACAAACCTGACACACCTATTAACCATTTTGCATTATTTGCTGGCTCCCAGCTTGCACTTTGTCAATATTTGAAAACCAGGTAACCAGACCCCACTGACCTTTTAAGGTCAGGGGGGTCTGGTTACCTGTTTTTCTAACACTGATAACCTTCAGACTAGGAACCAGCAGATAATGCAAATAAGGTGAATAGTTGAAAATCGTCCACTCCAAACTTATAAGGTGGGAGATTCATCTGTCATGTATGGGTTAAGAAATCAAAACAAAACAAACATGGATTTTTTATACACGAGTGTTTATCATACGAACTTGTTTAATTGATGTTTCTTTCATCAGCGTCCAATGTGACTGGTCCAGCGCCACCTTTACCTGTTCTACCTATGCAGTTCCAGACAAGAGTGGAAGCCAATCTCGTGGAGATGGGACAAACGATCGTCGCGGAGGAATACTATGATGACGTGAATAATAGGGCGGTCGTCCGCACTATACAAAGTAACAGTATGGACTACATGTTCCTTGATTATTCTATTAACAGGATAGCCGCCATCACAAGTAAGTTGACTCACCGGATAATGAAAACACGTGTAGTTCACGTATACACATCACGTGAACAAGTCCGTGAAATAAAGACCCCCCCCCCTAAACCCCACTTTATATAGAGAAAACTGGGGTTTAAGGGGGTAAACATTATTTTACTTATTCCTGCTCCAAGACATAGGTTGTGGGTACTCGTTAGAACCGCCTCAATGAGGCGGTTCTAACGAGCACCCAAAACCTATGTTCTGAGTATAAATAAGAAAAATATCACAAATTTTCATCAGAAAAATTACCTTTTTTGAGGTATGAAAAATGCACTATATCACAAGGATGTGCTATCGTAATGAACTATAAAGGTTTTACAATTTGCCATTTACAAAACATTTCCGTGGCACTTTTTTCTCAAGAACTGTAGCCGGGGTTACAAAGCTGAAACCTGGTATGCCTGTTGACATTATGTATACCGGAATCAGGGCAAAGGGACCTTTATTCTTTTAGTTAAATCCCATGATGGGATTTACAATGGGCTATAAATGAAATATTTTCGTTCCAGATTTCTAAGAACTATGAAAGCTATTAAGCTGATAGTTGGTACAAACATGGACAGCTGGCTGATATATGTGTATACCAGAATCAAGGTCAAGGGCCAATAACTCTTACATTCCTTGATAGGTTTTACAATTTGCCAATAATGAAATTATAAAAAAAATGTCGCATTTTTCTCAAGGACTGTATTATAAAGGGTTTACACAAGTTTGAAACCTGGTACACAAATGGACGGAGGGTTGATGTATCGTGTATACCGGAATCGGAGGATAGGTTTTACCATATCATGATACAATTTCCTACAGTCATGTTATCTGGTAACATCACGTGAACAAGTCCGTGAAATGAAGACCCCCCTAAACCCCACTTTATATAGAGAAAACTGGGGTTTACGGGGGTATTCATTATTTTTCTTATTTCTGCTCCAAGACATAGGTTGTGGGTACTCGTTAGAACCGCCTCAATGAGGCGGTTCTAACGAGCACACACAACCTATGTTATGAGCATTTATAAGAAAAATATGAAGGATTTTCATCAGAAAAGTAGCCATTATGTAGATGTGAAAAATGCACTATATCGCACGGGTGAGTTATCGTAATGAACAGCTTTCTGCTTTGATAGCGCTGTAGCGTGGTTATAGTCAGATCTAGCTTTTAACTCACCATAGCCGAAGGCTCCGGGGTAGCTTATTAGATAGGCATTGATACGCCGTATGTCATCATCGGCGTCTCCATTCGTCGTGACATTTTCAAACAACATATCTTTGAAACTACTAGGCCAATTGAAACCAAATTACACGTGGTGCCTCCATGGGAAGGGGGAACATAAGTTTGTTTGTAAGGACTGGGACACATGACCAAGATTGCCGCTATGCCCATATGTGGTAAAAACCTCTTAAACTATTCTCCTCAGGAACCAAAAGGCGGATGACCTTCACATTTTGTATGAAGCATCGGGGACTCGGGCCGTTCCAAGTTGCATTGCGAAAACACGCCTTTACAAATACATAGCAATATTTTTAGATGAAAAATTGCGATATTTTTCTTATTGATGCTCAAAGTACAGATTGTGGGTACTCGTTAGAACTGCCTCATCTATATTTTAGAGCAGAAATAAGAAAATTACGTTATACCCCTGTAAACACCAGTTTTTTTACTATGTAAAAGTGGGGTTCAAGGAGGTAAAAATTATATAGGCGTGTTTTCGTGATGGTTCAAATGATGAACTTTAGTTGACCTTGACCAGTTTAACGTCAAAGTCAAATTTGGCCACTCAAGCATTTGTATGGGGTGAAAGGTGAAAAAGCGATTTTTCTGATTCTACTGTAACCTGTGACATCAGCATTAAATTCCAAATGTGAAGGTCATTTACTTACCTTACTGAGGTGGCACAGATTCAGTATTCTTCTCCAGTAACTTGCTGGGCAGATTGAAACCAAACTACATGTGGAGTTTCTATGGGATGATCCAGAAAAATTATTCGTGCGATTGGAGTCACACGACCAAGATGGCCGCCATGCCCCATATATGGTAAAAACCTTAACAAAAATCTTTACTCAGGAACCCAAAAGCAGATTACCTTAAAACTTGGTATGCAGCATCTTCGACTCGGGTACTACAAATTTTGTTCAAATAATGACCTTTGAGTGACACTGACCTAATTTACGTCACTGTCAAATTTGGCCACTTAAGCATTTGTGTGTGTGTGTGTATGTGTGTGTGTGTAGGGGGGGGGGGGGGGGGGCAAAATCATGGATTTTTCTGACTCTGTTGTAGCCTGTGGCATCAGAATGGATATTTGCAATCATCTAAACGGAAGTTTATTAATCCAAAGGTCAAGGTTATTTTCTGACCTTTGACCTGAATGGCTCCTATTTATTCAATACTTCTATCTTCTTCTCCAGTAAGCTGCAAGACTAATTGAAACCAAATAACATGTAAAGCTTCGGTGGGATGAGCCAATAAGTGTGTTGCATTGGAGTCACATGACCAAGATGGCCCCCATGCCCATATATGGTAAAAAAAACCCTTAACAAATCTTCTTCTGAGGAACCAAAAGGCGGATGACCTTGAAACTTGGCATGAAGCATCGGGGACTTTGGCCTACCATGTTTGTTCAAATGATGACTTTTGGGTGACCCTGACCTATTTTACGTCAAGGTCAAATTTGGTCACTTAAACATTCGTAAGGGAAAAGGGCGAAACAGTGGCTTTTTCCTATTCTACATCAGAATTGATATTTTCAAGCAGATAAATGGAAGTTTATCAATTCCAAAAAGTCAAGGACGTTTAATGACCTTTTTCCTGGATGGCTCAGATTCAGAAGTTTTATCTTCTTCTCCAGTAAACTGCTGAGCGGTTTGAAACCGAATTATATGTGGAGCCTCTATGGGATGAGGCAATGAAAATGTATTTATGGTATTGGAGTCATATGACCAAGATGGCCACCATGTCCATATATGTTAAACATCTTTATAAATTTCTCCTCAGAAATCAAAAGGCAGATTATTTTGAAACTTGGTATGCAGAATCGGGGACTTGAGCCTTACAAATTATGTACACATGATAACCTTTGGGTGACTTGACCTATTTTCGTCAAGGTCAAATTTGGTCACGCATTTGTATGGGAAGAGGACAAAATAAAATATTTTTCTGACCCTGCATCAGAATTGATATTTGCAATCTTCAAAAAGGAAGTTTGTCAATTCCAAAGGTCAAGGTCATTTACTGACATTTGTCCTGGGTGGGTCATATTCAGTATTTCTATCTTCTCCAGTAAACTTCTGGACTGATTGAAACCAAATAACATGGTAAGCCTCGATGGGATGAGGCAACGAATGGTAACATTGGAGTCACGAGATCAAGATGTCCTGCATGCCCATATGCGGTAAACATCTTCTCCTCAGGTACCAATAGGCAGGTTACCTTGAAACTTGGTATGCAGCACTGGGGGCACAGGCCCTACCAATTTTGTTCAAATTATGACCTTTTGGTGATATTGACCTATTTTAGGCAATGTCAAATTTGGTCACTTAATCATTTGTGTGGGAAAAAGGTAAAACAACGGATATATAGCGTGTAGAATCGAAATTGATTTTTGCAATCAGATAAAAGGACGTTTATCAATTTCAAAGGTCAAGGTCATTTTCTGAACCCATATCCATGATGGCTCAGAATCAATATTTTATCTTTTTCACTTAAACCGCTGAACCGATTGAAACCAAATTACGTGGAGCCTATATGGGATGGCCATTGAAAAATCTTTGCGATTGGAGTCACAGGACCAATATGGCCGCCATGCCATATATTGTAAAACACTTTTAAAAAAAAAAACCTTCTTCTCATGAACCAAATGGCCAATGACCTTCAGCCTTGGCATACAGCATTGGCCCTACCAAGTTTGTTCAAATGATGAACTTTGATTGATTGATCTTGACATCTTTTATATCAAGGGCAAGTTTGGTCACTTAGACATTTGTATGGAAAAAGACAAAACAGCGAATTTTTCTGATTCTGTTGCAGCCTGTGGCATCAGAATTGATATTTGCAGTCGGCTGAATGGAAGTTTATTAGTTCCAAAGGTCAAGGTCATTTAATGACATTTGTCCTGGATGTCTCAGATTTCGTAGTTTTTTATCTTCCCACAGAAACTGATAGACTGATTGGAATAAAATTTCAAGCAGAGCCTCTTTGGGATGAGGCAATGAAAAGTTATTTTTGGGACTGGAGTCACATAACCAAGATGGCTGTCATGCCCTTATAGAATAAAAGCCTTTAAAATATTCTTCTGAAGTAACAAATGGCAGATAAATGTTGAAACTCGGTATGCAGCATTAGGGACCAGGGCCCAACTCAGTTTGTTCAAATTTTGACCTTCGTTTGACCATGACCTATTTTACATCAATGTCAACTTTGATTACTTAGACCTTTGTATGTGAAAAAGGCAAAACATTGAATTTTTCGAATTCTATTGTAGCCTGTGGCATTTGAATTGATATCTGGAGTCATGAATCTGAATAGAAGTTTATCAATTCCAAAAGTCAAAGTCATTTACTGGCCTTTGTCCTGGATGGCTCAGATTCGGTATGTTTATATTCTTCTCCACCTAAACTGCTAAGCTGATTGAAACCAATTTACATATGAGCCTCGATTGATTAACCTTTTTTGTAGGAATCTTCCTCCTTATATTATAGCAGAAGTCCATTTCAAAATTTAGTGGAGTTAGGTTGTGTTTTCTTCAAAATTTATTTGAAAATGACTGAACTTTTAGCAAACAGTGTAGGCCCTGATCAGACGCCGCGTTCTGCGGCGTCTGATCTGGGCCTGCAATGTTTGGCAAGGTACCCCTTCAGGGGTTTCCGGTACTAAATGGGTTAAAGCAATGGGAATTTATTTGTGGGATTGGAATCACATAATTAAGATAGCTGCCATGCCCTTATATGGTAAAAACCCTCGGGAAATCTTATTATCAGGAACAAAATTGCCGATGACCTTGAAACTTGGTATGTAGCATAAGGGACTCGGTTGAGCATGATCTATTTTACGTCAATGTCAACTTTGATCACATAGACTGTTGTATGTGGAAAGGGACAAAACCATGGATACTTCTTATTCTGTTGTACTCGGTGGCATTAAAATTGACATTCCTAGCAACTTTGCTTAGATGCTGACCTTTGGTTGACCTTGACTCATTTTCGTCAAGGTCGTATTGGTCACTTTGGAATTTCCTATGGGAAAAAGGCAAAACGGTGATATTGTTTTTTTATTCTCTTGGTGCCTACGGCATACGAATTCATGTGTGCAGTCAGCTAAATGGAAGTTGATAATTATGGCAAAGTTGGCTACCATGCCTACGAGAGTAGGCTGAAAAGTTCTGAGTGTTATAATAATGATAAGTAAAGATAACTTACCTGAATTTGTGCTCCCAAGTCCCCGACCCTGAAATACGTCCGTGTTGTCCAAAGTCGGGAAAGTCAAGAGATGGATTTGTTGATGACGTCTGGCCAGAATGGGATCGTCCAATGACGTCACTGCATAGAATTAGTGGACGGTCGTAGATCTTGCGGTTGTTGTTGTAGAACCGGCACAACACTCGCCTCCTTTTATGAAAAGACCTAAAAGTGGCTAAAGAAAGCTATAAGCACAAAGTAAAGATATGGAAATTTACAAATGATTTTTTTCTCGCCTCCTTTTATGAAAAAGGAGGTTGAATACAGAACATCTAAATTGGCTCTAAGTACAAAATCTAACTTTTATAATAAACAAGATCTAGGTTTATGAATATAATTCTTACAAATGGAAGTTCTGATTATCTCTAAATATTCACTTAAATTACAGTGAAAGGTAATGAGGTAATATCTGAGGTAATGGCAACTGAGGTAATGGCCAGATATGACCGACTCAGTATAAGAAGATAGATAGATAGATAGCATGTGCAGTTATTGACTTAGAAGTTGTGAATAATGAGGCTTAATTTGAAAGATTGATATTCTTTGAACATAATTGATAAAAGAATGGATAAAAGTTTTAGAGTAACTGACCACTATGACCTTGTCTTATATAACTTAATTCGGATTACAAATATTGGTAAAATGATTTCAGTGATTGGCCTGAGTAACTTCTTTCTAATGAGTAACTATTTTCTGAGTAATTTTTTCCTAGATGGCAAGTCTTTTTGGTGACTGAATTACTGAATAAGCAGTATGGTACAATTTAGTTAGTATACATTATACATGTTGTAAGGAAGTCTAAATTTGAGTTTAAAATAATTTACAATGATGTACATAGCCACTGCACACAAGTTGTCAGTAACAGGGGTCTACAAAGAATTAAAGTGCGAAACACTGAAGGGACTACATAAAGCAATGTAAGCACTGGAGTCTCGGTTGACTTTAGAAACATAACTAGCAACTACAACAAAAGAATTTTAACTATAAGAACCAAAGATGGCTGCTAAATAAAAATAACACAAATGTGTAAAAAGCCAATAAAACAATATCCAAGAATCACTTCAATGTGTATGCTTTACATGAATTGAAAGGACAAGCAACTGTATATGTCAGTATGATTTAGAAATATTGGTTGTATTTAGTTGTGCTTGTTCCACATAAGAACAATATTGCCGTCAAGTGTAAAATACAATGTAGTATGTTCAAAATTGTGCTGAGCAATAAACAGAACAGAATCTACCACAATTAACTAATATTCATACATGACAAAAATCACATATATGCACTCTAATGCACATACATGACAAAACATCACACTGGCATTACAAATATCACACATGTGCACTTTATGCACAGCATGACAAGATATCACTCTGGCACAATAATTGTACCAGCATGACAGTTCCTATAATAGAAATAATCACACATGTGCTACATGAAATATCACTCTGGCCCAATGTATGAACCAGCATGACAAATATTAAACATCACACATGTACCCTGCTAGCACATGCATGACAATGTCACTCTGGCGCCTATAAACGTCAGCCTGACAAAACTACAAATATCACTCTGATGTACTACATACACCAGCCTGATAAAATTACAAAATTAATTCGAGGTAGAAACTGTTTTGGTTAAATAAGTTAGATGCTGTACATTATGTTTTATGTACATGTGGAACAAATATAGATAAATGAATACATGAACCAATTTTAGCATACACATCTTAAGTAAAGCCTGGAATACTGCAAATGGAACCAAACATTAAATCTTAAAATTATACTTACTGTTTTTTGGATTCTGCTGGAAATAAAGTCAAATTATGAATATTTCTGAAATGTAATAGAACCCTTACCAAGAGATATAGTCTGATATACTGAAATTTAATTTCCAGGTGTTCCAATATAATTTATGCCAATCACCGAGCTCTCCAAATCTGACAGTTTATGTAAATATATGATAGAGAGCAACTTATGTTTTGTTCTATGTTGAAATGATTTATATAAAAGTCAAAAAGGAATGACAGAAGGGAGTATAGCCAATGAGGACAAACCTGATCAAGCAGCATAGCATTTAAAAATAAATGATCCAGGTGTCTTACTCCATTCCTGCTCTCGTATCAAATTCTGAGAAGGGGCTCCTCAGAAATGTTGACAGAACAAGTATGCAGTGGAGGGGTTCAAAAACTGAACCTTGACATACATACATACAGTAAAATAATATTTAAATCTAGCAGAGTGTAGTTCAGCAAATGCCCTGAACACATGTATATCACAGTGTACATGTACATAAAAAGTGTTTCAGTGCACACTGGAATAGTGGCATGAATGTATGAACTGATATATTTAGAATTCTACATGATAGCCCGTAACATACAGATTAACATGCAGAAATGTATCGAAATGAAAAGATAGCCAGCACATTGTGTACTGTTGGGAGAAGCTCCTACTGAAAACCTGACAATCCAAAGGACTCGTCAAATGTTTCAGATGCACCCCCACCAAAGACACAAAGCAATAAAACAAGCAATTTTTGGATTTACGGTCTAGAAAATATTATTAAGGTAATGTCGAGCCAGCCAGTCAACCCAACAGCACTTCTCCTGGGCAAGCTCAGTCCTGAGCAGTTAACCAGTACAGTGCATATTTTTCAACATTCGCAATATTCTGCATATGTGAATATATCAGCTGATCAACCTACAAGCTATATCAGCCTCCACATCCACACACACTGAACAATGCTTCCAAATAAACAAATAAAGCTACTGCCAAAATACATAGGTGTGCCATACAAAGACTACTTAGTTACTGCATGATAATTCCCAAGAATCCACATATTCTGCATATGTGGACATATCAGCTGATCAACCTACAAGCTAAATCAGCCTCCACATCCACACACACTGAACACGGATTCCAAATAAACAATTAAAACTAATACCAAAATACATCCCTACAGTATAAATTATATGCCAAAAGATTCAGCATTAAAGCTACAAATGCAAGGGCACACACAGAGTTTATAATGCAAATTTACCGTACAAAGTTCAGGAAGAAATATTCGAAGATAGCCAAGCAAAATCTTAAATCTAAGTTTGAGAAAAGAAGCCAATATGCATTTTCTACAACTCTTAGAAAAGATGCATCATTCTACAGCAAAATAAAGGTAAAGCACATAGCCATTAATTTTGCCAAGAAGCTCATTTTGATAAATACCAAGGACAGGTGCAAATTACCGGGGTTATACCGAAAATATAGCAATATAGAGTTACATGCAATTCTGATAAACAGATAAACTATATGACAAGATATACACCAAGTTTAGTCCTGTCAAGCAGGTAAACAGAGAAATCCATTCAAAGCTACAGAGCTACAAAGCTAATCAAAACTATATAAGATTTATAACCAAGTTTAGTACTGTCACCCAATAAACCAGTAGGGTTTATAAGCATGGATGGTCTGACCTCTAAGCGGTTTACCAGTACTCGTGTTCGGTCGGTATCAGGTCTGCGTGGAAGCATTACACAACCCATCTATTTCTTCAAGCCCCGACAGGCAGGAAGCTGAACAAGAACAACAAAAAAAAAATCAATTGGCGCTATATGGCGAGGAAAATAGGTTTGTCGACGACAGGAAAGAAAATTGTCAATAGAAATCGACAACAAAAATTGTCGACAGAAATGTAAATCGTCGATATCAATCGACGAACAAAATTCGTCGACATATAAATCGTCAATGTTAATCGACGATAAAAATCGGCGATATTAATCGACGCAAAAAAAAACAGTCGACAGAAATAAACCCTAGAGAAAAAATGTCAAAATGCAGGTTTCAAGTTGAAAATGCCATCCGGAACGTAGAAAATCATCACTACAGGTCTTGTGTCGTGAGCTACCCAGAAACGTCGACCGGAAGGTTATGGGTTTTACCCACTTGGATATTATATGGTACCCGGATAAGCAAGAAAATCATGCAGAACAGACCACGCTCTTCAGTCTAGCTGAGCCACTTCTAACAACCAGACCAGTGCCTCTGCCAGGAAGATTCTCAACCATTTACCCACGTAAGACTTCTTCCCTATCCCGTCCCCAGTCCTGGTCCCACATACGGGCTATTAAAAATACATTACAGGTAATGATAAAATTATACGTTCAAAACGTGAGAAAAAGGACCATAAATGAATGAATAACCTTGAAATTTTCTGTTAAAACTTCCTTTCACGTATAAAAAATTGTTTCTGGCACTACTTTCGTTTTCAACAGTAAACAAAAGTGGGAAACTAAAAATAGCCGAAAACGTATGTGCGCGAAGATAGCCGAAATGGTGTATGGACGAAAGTAGAAAATATACAACTTTTCCCCTAAATTTATTAAAAAAATTAGGCTTGCAATATGTAATTCAATAATTATTTTTATGTTTTATGATATTATTAGAAAGATTTAGTAATTTTCAAAAACAGATGGCAATGATTGAATTGGTCGTAATTTCTTCGACGGAACATGCCGGATTCCAGCGAAGAAAATACGAGCAATTACGAGCCCATTCATACCTAAATTATGGTAATTAATACATATCTAATTAAAATAATCCCGCGCCAATTAATTTCATCGCAGCGCCAAATGTTATAATAATGATAAGTAAAGATAACTTACCTGAATTTGTGCTCCCAAGTCCCCGACCCTGAAACACGTCCGTGTTGTCCAAAGTCGGGAAAGTCAAGAGATGGATTAGTTGATGACGTCTGGCCAGAATGGGATCGTCCAATGACGTCACTGCATAAAATTAGTGGACGGTCGTAGATCTTGCGGTTGTTGTTGTAGAACCGGCACAACTTGAGCCTGACCAAGAAGCAGGCATCGAACAGCCACGAAATTTTGTATTCATTAAATCCAAACCTTTATTACTTGATTTGACTCAAAAGAGTTCAAGTTTACCTGCAATAACGTGGACATTCTAGACTTTGAAAATTGATACTAGCACGTTTTTGAGAAAATGGACAAAATCTGGCATCGTGGTGTCATCAAGTACCTCCATAAAAAGAAGGACATTCATGCCGATATGGTTGCTACATTAGGGGATAATGCCCCTTCGTATGCAACCTTGAAAAGGTGGGCAGCAAATTTTAAGATGGGCAAGGACAGCCTTGAAGATGATGACCGGTGTGGACGACCCACAACGGCAACAACTGAGGAAACTATCAGCCAAGTGCACAGGAACGTGATGGATGACAGGCGTTTAACTGTGAATCAGTTAGCTAACTATGTTGGCATCTCCCGTGAACGAGTAGAGAACATTCTACACAGTGAATTGGGAATGTCGAAGGTTTCCGCCAGAAGGGTGCCACGGCTTTTGACGCCTGACCAAAAGTTGACCAGACTGAACCTGTCACAAGCCAACTTGGCTATTTTTGAAGCAGACCAAGATGGTTTTCTTGACCGTTTTGTCACTCAGGATGAGTGTTGGGTTCATCACTTTGAGCCATAGACCAAAAGACAATCCATGCAATGGAAGCACCCTGGCTCACCCTCTCCAAAGAAGGCAAAGGTCGTCTCCTCTGCAGGGAATGTGATGGCATCAGTGTTCTGGGATGCCAAGGGTATAATGTTCATAGATTACCTTCAAAAGGGCAGAACAAGAACAATTAATGGGGAGTATTATGCAGATTTACTAAAACAATTGCGAAAAGCAATTAAGGCTGAACGACCCGGAAAATTGACAAAAGGGGTCTTGTTCCATCAGGACAATGCGCCTGCTCATAAATCGGTTGTCGCAATGCCTGCTGTACATGTCTGTGGCTTCACATTTGTCGATCACCCTCCGTATTCACCTGATCTAGCTCCATCAGATTATTTCCTGTTTCCAAACATGAAAAAGCACTTGGCTGGGCAGCATTATCGGTCAGACGAGGAGGTGATAGCTGCTGTGGAGGAGTTTTTCAGGGACCAAGATGAGACCTTCTATACCACTGGGATCCAAGCACTCCAGCATCGCTGGAGGAAGTGTGTGGACAGGAAGGGAGACTATGTTGAAAAATAAGGCACTTTCAGCATGGACAAACCATTGGATCTTGGTCAGGCTCAGAACATTTCAGCCTACCCTCGTATGTATGGTAAAAAGGACTGGAAACTCTTTACCAAAGAAAGGATAGACTTTTCAAGCAATGATGGTTTGTTGAAAAACATGGCTACCAGTTTCACACTGTACCTCTGGTGACGGTAGTGGCGCAAGGGCCTCTTGTTTTTTTTTGTTCAAAATCACAGATTGTAGGTACTCAATAAAACCGCCTCAATGAGGCGGTTCAAACGAGCACCTACACTCTTTGTTTGGACTGGAAATAGGAAAACATACGAAATATTTCATCGAAAAATGTAACATTAGACCCCAATTTATACAGGCGATTAGTAAATTGGACGTTGACTGAGAAATTGAAGTTCAGAAAAAAAATGTCTCCCTTGAAAAAAATGGCAGAAATGTGTCAAGTGTATTTCCCCCCTTAACCCATTCCTACATGCACACCTGCAAACGGTACATAGGCAAGCAATGCAGACCCATATCAGACGCCGCATTATCATCACGAAAACACGCCTATATAATTTTGACCCCCTTGAACCCCATTTTTATATAGTAAAACTGGGGTTTCCGGGGGTATACCTTATTTTTCTTATTTCTGCTCTAAAATATAGATTGTGGGTACTCGTTAGAACCACCTTGATGAGGCGGTTCTAACGAGTGCCCACAATTTATATTTGGAACAGAAATAAGAAAAATATCACAATTTTTCATCATAAAATTTTCATTTTTTCGGCGATAAAGGTGGCAATGTATTTGTACAGGCGTGTTTGCGTAATGATGGCGTCTGATCAGGGTGTACACTGTTTGCTTACAGGCCTTTTTGTCAAAAATTGAATAAAAATGAAAAAAATAGACCTGAACCCCCTAAAATGACAAATGTACTTGTCAAACGCATAGCAACCCTGCTCGGGCCACATGTGTGACGACAAGCCCTGCAACGGAAGGTCAATTTATTTTTACTTTGGGTACTCCAGTTTTCGCTCGCCTCTGATTAACAATCGGCTCGAAATAAGTGAAACGATCTTGAAAGGGCCATAACCCTCCTCCGTCCCCCCCCCCCCCCCCCCCTCCAATAAAAGAAAAGAAAAAAAAACAGCACGTATCAATGGAAAAGTCCACAAGTATGGAATGGTGAACTATTCAAAACATCTGATATATATTTTCAGACGGTATTTGCAATGTGACAGACCTTGAATTCGACACAAACCAGCTTCTTTTCGGACTTCAATATGGTACCGGCGGCATGCCACACATTTACACAACCACAGGCGCTCTACACTTCGCAAAAAGGAATGGACTGGTAAGTAAAGATAGGAACAATGGCATATAATATGTACAATCTTGAGTAAACATAGGGACAGTGCTATGTAATATGTACAATCTTGAGTAAAGTTAGGAACAACGGCATGTAATATGTACAATCTTGAGTAAAGATAGGAACAATGGCATATAATATGTACAATCTTGAGTAAAGTTAGGAACAGTGCTATGTAATATGCACAATCTTGAGTAAAGTTAGGAACAATGGCATGTAATATGTACAATCTTGAGTAAAGTTAGAAATAATGGCATGTAATATGTACAATCTTGAGTAAAGTAAGGAACAATGGCATGTAATATGTACCATCTTAAGTAAAGAAAGGAACAATGGCATGTAATATGTATAATCTTGAGTAAAGTTAGGAACAGTGCTATGTAATATGTACAATCTTGACTAAAGTTAGGAACAGTGCTATGTAATATGTACAATCTTGAGTAAAGTTGGTAACAGTGCTATGTAATATGTACAATCTTGAGTAAAGTTAGGAACAATGCTATGTAATACTTACCATCTTTAACACATGAAATATATGCTTTATTTCTCCAATAGGGATCGATTTTCTGGCAGGTTTGAGCTATCTCTTAGCACTGAGGGGGCACCATTAATTTCAGACAAGCAATAATGTGCCAGTCAAGTGTTTATAGCACGAAATCCCAACAAAACAGGCTTATTATCGCAATATTTGGGCCCTTTGACGTCTGACCTGGGCTTGTAGAAAATGCTTCGGTTTTAATGTTTATCCGAAAAATTAACAGGTGGTGGCACGCCCAGTTTTATGACGTAGGCGCTATCGATTGCTATTCATGTTCCTCAAATGCGTGTGTGCCGCCAGCCAACTCGGCTAGACGTATGCTTTTGGGGTGAATTGTTTCTTAATCAGCCACAAGTTACTAAGCACAAGTAGTTATTCGGTGCTGATGTCCACGTGACTATCATTGACTTGTAGGGAATCCAGATAATGGTTAATTATAGAAAATAGCCACGCTAGTCTTATCGAGGAAAGAGTGTTGCGTAAGAAGGTTATCAGTAGAACCTTGACTGGAATCATGCGTTGGGTTTGGCAAACAGTGTAGACCCAGATCAGACGCCGCAGGACGCGGCGTCTGATCGGGGTCTACACTGTTCGCTTACAGTACAGGAAATTGAGAGTAAAGACGAACCAGTCTAAGTCCCTGTTCATGACCATTTACTAAGCATCACGAAAACACGCCTATATGATTTTAACCCCCTTGAACTCCACTTTTATATAGTAAAACTGGGGTTTACATCGGTAAGCCTTATTTTTCTTATTTTTGTTCAAAAATATAGAGAGTGGGTACTCGTTGGGACCGCCTCTAACGAGTACCCACAATCTATATTTTGAGCAGAAATAAGAAAAATATCACGACTTTGTTTTCTTAACATATTCATTTTTTCGGCGGTAAAGTTTTCAATGTATTTATATAGGTGTGTTTTTATTTGTTTGATTTGAGGTTTAACATCCCCGTCAACACTGAAAAGGTCATTTTGAAGACGTTGCTTCCAATTTTGTGGGACTTTTACCCGACATTGAGCCTGAAATAATATCTCAAGCCCTGCCGCCCAATACAACCAATAGGGTTTATAAGCATGGACGGGCCGACTCGCACCGCTTTGCCTGGGTATGCTTAGATCCTCTAAATGGTTTACCAGTACTCGTGTGCGGGTCTGTTTCATTTCTGCGTGGAAGCATCATGCAGCCCATATATTTCTTCAAGCCCCGATGGGCGGGGGCCGAATATATAGGCGTGTTTTCGTAATAGTCTACGACCAACCATTAGAAAAATAGCTACGAGTATTTTGGAGATATGAAAAAATGCACGTTGACGCGGGAGTGTGTTAATTCCTGCTCCAAAACATCGATTGTAGGTACTCGCTAGGACCGCTGTAAGAGATATATCTTGGAGAAGAAAATAGGATACTTGATAACTAGCGAATAAGATTATATGACAAATCCCAGACCAACCTGGCATCTGCAAAATCTAATCAGGGTGTTCATTGTGCGTTATATGGATATATTTTGTTATAATAGAAAGACTTGAATTTTGCTCAACCCTTTTTCTTTCTTTTTTATTGGGGGGGGGGGGGGTCGGGGGGGGGGGGGGGGGTCGGTGGGGGGGGGGCTTAATTCAATTAACAGAAGCTTAGGGGTGAAAGGGAAAGCGTTAACTGGACCGAGTCCATTAATTACAGAGAACTTTTGTCTAAAGACTACGAAACATAAGTTTGTCGATATCATGTCAACAATTAAGGCTTCCGGGTCATAAAGCAATTAATTTGAATATACACACAGCGCGTGTCAACTCTTAAATGTATTAATTGATGCATATTAATCGAAACTTGTTAAATCAGCTTTTGTTGATTACTGGTTAGCATTAAAATATATTTTGTTTTGCAATCCTGACAACACATTACAAAACATGCCTGTACAACTACACAGTAAATTTTATTGCCGAAAAAGAGAAAATTTCAAGATGAAAAATTATGAAATTTTCTGTTGCACAAAATATAGATTGTGTAACGAGTACCCACAATCTATATACATAGTAGAAATAAGAAACACGGTTTACCTCTGTAACACCCAATTTTATTATATAAAAGTGGAGTTCAAGGGGTCAAAAATTATATAGGCGTGTTTTCGTGATGATTATTTTTCTGTGTGTAATTACATGCAATTTATCCCAGAAAATAATATTTGAACCAGGGCACAGCACTCCCTGCAATTTACGTGTGTCCAGCAAAGAATCACATAAGCGTGCGCATCCTAGACTTCTCTTGCTGCATGAAGAAGCACTGGATCTTTCGCACAACGTAGACTCTGATCAGAAAAAGGACCTAAGGGTTTTAGGTAGTATTCCCACAACCGGCATGATTGACAGTAATTAGCAACAATTGCCAATTAAGCATGTGTGTGAAGTACCCGAAAAAAAAAAACAACTTTTCACCGAAATCAATATATTTTCGCTAGTCAAAAAAATCAATAATTAAAGTGTTTTTTTTTTTTTTTTTTTCTTTCTTCTTCTTCTTCTTTTGTAAACAATATGAAGTGTTAGTTAATTGCGCATCAGCCACATGCAGAAAAAATATATTAAACAAGAAAAAAAAATCAAAAACAGTAAATATTTAACAAGACGAAATAAAAATAAATTTATTTTAGCATTAAATGTCATTAACAAAAATGCTTTCAGCAGCTCACCCTGACATTCGTCTTAAACCAGCTTAAACCCGGAAATTTCCGATTTAATCCGATAATCGCGTAATATGAGAACCGATAGCTATAAATAGATACAATGAGGAGAGACGTCTAAAAGTACTGAAAATGGCAAGAAAACAACCTGAAAATGACCGACTTTGTTTTATTTGATCTTCAATTATTTGATACTGTTGGAAAGGAAGTTCATTTTTCTTCTAGAATTTTACTCACATTTTTAACAACTTATTTTAAAATTTAATTATTACAGTATAAAAACAGACACCCTCGTGAGTTTTTGCTAATTTTCTATTGAAGTAAACGAGAGGTTCACGAGACGAAGGGTCCTATTTTCATCTCAAAATTGACCAGTTAAAATTTTATTTAAAAAATATAAAATTATAATCAAAATTAAGATAAAAGATTGAACTTTCATAATTTTCAATCACATTTTCGCTATCTAGCCTAGTATTTTTTCAATCATGTCTTAGATTCACATGCCCTATTAATTTCTTTACAATTTGTCGCGCGGTTTAAATCGGACACAGGTAATAGGCAGATTACAATTGTCCCGCATGATGAAATAATATCTAAAGCCCTGCCGCCCAATACAACCAATAGGGTTTATAAGCATGGACGGGCCGACTCGCACCGCTTTGTCTGGGTAGGCTTAGATCCTTTAAGTGGTATACCAGTACTCGTGTGCGGGTCTGTTTCAGTTCTGCGTGGAAGCATCATGCAGCCCATATATTTCTTCAAGCCCCGATGACGGGGGCCGAATATATAGGCGTGTTTTCGTAATAGTCTACGACCCACCAGTGCTTTGATTTTATTATGAAACTAGAGCTGTCAGTGAAACTGACTAGGGCCCCGGCAGCGCTATCAGAGGAGGATAAAAAAAAATTGTGGACGGACAGACGGACAGACGGACGTTCTAACAAATCCGGTTTATGGGCTTTTCCCATTATAAACTCCCATAGAGAAATTAAGCTCCTAAGCCGAAAAATAGCCCCTAAGCAGTAAGGTTTATGAGTTTATAGTGTTAACTTAACGGAATAAACCCATAAGGTTGGACAAAATATAACCCCTAACACTTATATGTTGGCCCGGACAGACGGACAGACAGACAGACAGACAGACAGACAGACAGACAGACGGACGGACAGAGTGATTACTATAGGGCACCCACACTTTTATTAGGGTTACCACAAGATGTCCGTTACATGCCTGATGAAACTGCGCCTTTTATCATAAGGTGGCTCAAAACAGTCGAATTTCAATGGCCCGGACACTTTTGGGACTATTTAAAGTCGTTGATGACATGTATAAAGATGATAATTTGTAGTCAGTCTTATCAGAATCCCAAGTTTAGACGATTCTAATGATTACACAAACTCGCCTTTCAGGTAAATTAAGTAAAAAACCTCTTTACATATTTAAGCAAGCGTACGACCAACCTACAGCGCCCCCGCCCATCGGGGCTTGGAGAAATAGCTGGGCTGCATAGTGTTCCGCGCAGATCTGAATCCGACCGAACATGAGTACTGGTATACCGGTTAGAAGGTCGAAGCCAGCCCAGGCAAAGTAGTGCGATTCAGACCGCCCCTGCATATAAAGCCAAGCGGTGTTTAAAGGAGGTAAGGCTAGAGATTTCATTCCATCTCAATATCGGGTAACAGACCCGCAAAAGTGGGAAGCAACGTCTCCAGAATTACCTTAATAGCAAAATAACAAAAGAGACCATAATAGATCAAATATATTTTCATGTTTGCTTGTTTTTTTTTTTTTGTTTTTTTTTTTGTTAGAAAAATAATTAACATCTCCAACTAATACTGGCAAAAAAAGGTAAATCAGGGGAATTAACGAAGCTTCGTTAACCCTTGACCTGCTGAATATTTATATATGCCACACCCACTACTGATTATCAACCAATCAGATTACTTGATGCAAATTATTGCAACAAATTCATGAGCTGCATGACAATGAAGATCGTGATCAGATGGCTTCTTCAGAAGCCATCTGATCTGGATCTACATTGTTTGAAAGCTAAGACATATCCGGGTTCAGCAGAACAAGGGTTAATAATACCTTGAGGTCAACCAACATAGTTGCGCAGCGTGACAGTCTATAATTTTGTGATGGGTAGTCTGATAAGAGAAGCCTCATTATGAAATCACGCATATTAGGCAATTTCACCACCCTAAATTAAATACCACATTTTCGAGGGGATGAAAGGTGGGGGGTGCAGCTGGGGCGTGATCGGGGTGGGGGTGGGGGTAGGCTAAATAAATTGCATGAAAAATAGAAGTGAAGGCAATGATACGGAATCGATACAATTAACCTTAAGTCATTAACAATTTAGTCATAAGTCATTTGGTATCTTTGCTGCTCGTTAGTTTCCGAGATTTATCGTACATTCCCGGATTACTGTTTCAACCAAGTTTGAGAATAGGGTTGCTAAAGGACCAAAACGATATGCATTTAAATTAGTAAAATATAGCAAGGCTCGCTAATTAGGATAGTCGATTTTGGCTATTTTGACAAGCGTTTCTCTCCGACGACAGGGATGCGATGGTTAACGGATATATACGAAGTACCAGGTTCTCGTCTTTTGATATCAAGTTTATCAAGCCAGGCTTCGAGAATGCTTGTAGAATCGCGAGGCTTGCCGAGCGATTCTACATGCGTTCTCGAAGCCGAGCCTGATAAACTTGATATCAAATGACACGAAACTGATATTCTATTTATCAGTTTATCCAGTTGTACACTTTTAAATTAGCAATTTACGATCAGTTATCGATGGGTCCTCAGTGCGACCCAACATTCCGGTCGATATATTTAGTATCAGCGATATTTTTTCCTATGGTATTTTTTTTCATGTATTTTTTTTTTCTCTTTTTTTCCAGTAATAATAACATTTTGACAATTTCTATAGTGGACAGGTTCATAAAAGTGCAGTGTCATATTGACCTGATAAAGCTCACTTGTCATGAGGTAGCATAACTATATCAGGTCAGTGTGCTACAATGCAATTAATATAGGAGGTAACTGATAAAGTTGGAAACGTTAACAATCGCGATTGAATTTCTCTAGCTGTTCTGTTGTCTTACATACAAGACAGGGTTTGTTGTATTCATAGCGGTGCAGAGAACTCATTAAGAAAACACGCTTGTACAAATACATTGTAACCTTTATCGCCGAAAAAATGAATACAGTAAAACCTGTCATAGTGGCCACCTCTATAAAGCAAGCAACCTGTCTTAAGCAAGCAGACATTTGGTTCCCAAAGAAGTTAAATGTGTTAAAATTCACCTGTTTTAAGCAAGCACATGCCTTAAGCAAGCACATTTCGATTATCCCTTAGGTGCTTGCTTAATACAGGTTGGACTGTAATTTTAGATGAAAAATTGTGGTATTTTTCTTATTTCTGCTCAAAATATAGACTGGATACTCGCTAGTACCGCCTTATCGAGGCGGTTCTAGCGAGTACCCACAATCTATATTTTAGAGCAGAAACAAGAAAAGTAAGGTTTACTCCTGTAGACCCCAGTTTTACTATAAAAAATGGGGTTCAAGGGGGTTAAAATTATTTAAGTGTGTTTTCGCGATGTCTGTTTTGTCCATCGGCTTAGACAGCTCATATTAGACGCTTAAAATGATGTCGAAATTCCCACGTACGCAAATGACGTCATTTATATACGTACCTTCATCTAAAACACCGATCGTTCGAAGGAGGTCGATACAATATGTAAGAGAACGATTACATTTTAATGCCGTGTGTAATTTGTTATATTTACATTTCCAGTGTAAAGTCTAATGTAAACCTATAGAAAACAGTTGCGTTCATACGTCCATGAACGCATCGAATCACATGATTTTCAGTGACGTTAAGTGACGTCATTCTAAACCATTGTTCTCTGCGGGCGTTGATGACGTCAACGCTGCTCCGTTCTTTGTAGAAAAACAGCGTGCAAATGTTTTTCAGCTTTAAAAGTTTGCCCTGCAAGCATTTTTTCGCCGACTGATGAGGGGCAAATAATGTAAATATAAAAAATAAACTTAATTTTTCTGCTTTTCATGAAAGTATGAACGACAGTGGGTCGCTAGCAAAGTTTACATGAACCCCTTCGGGGTTCATTTACTTTGCACGCGACCCACTGCGTTCATACTTCCATGAACTGCAGAAAAATAAATTTCATTTCTTAATTGTTTTTGTTTGAGTTGAGGTTTTACGTCCCCGTCAACACTATTAAGGTCATTTTGGAGACGTTGTTTCCGATTTTGTGGGACCCCTGGGTAAGAAAACTAATCAAGCATTCATCTCTGATGTGACCCTAAGGTCAACAGTAAACCATTCAGTACCAGAAACCCTTAAAGGGGTACCTTGGCAAATACTGCAGGCCCAGATCAAACGCCGCAGAATGCGGCGTCTGACCTGGGCCTACACTGTTTGCAAAAAGTTTTCCAAACAAATTTTGAAGAAAACATAACCTGACACCCCTAAATTTTGAAATGGACTCCTGCCATGTATAAGGTGGAAGATTCCATTTGGTACTAAAAAACTTCGTCATTACGGTAACACACCCGTGTAACATAGTGCATTCTTTCATGTCTTTCATGTCTCCAAAATCATTAATGAAAATGTGTTATATAAAGGATCTGACCTGTGTACATGTGTTCATATACAGTAGAACTTCGATGGCTCGAACACCGATGGCTCGTTTACCATGGATGTGTCGAACCCATTCTTGAGCCCCTAGCGAAATCCTCTACATAAGAAATAGTGGGGGATAATTTAGGAGATTTTAGTCTTTTATCTTGCAAATGTATGCTGTGTGTACTCATTAGAATCGCCTCGATGAGGCGATTCTAATGAGTACACACAGTATACATTTTCACCATAGAACACCGAAAAGATGTCTAAAAGTATCTCGTTATGCCTCCTGACAGTAACCTCAGTGGCTCGAACTACCCCTGTCTCGAACAGATTTTCCAGGTCCCAAAGGTGTTCGAGCCATTGAAGTTCGACTGTATTATTAAACATATTAAACAAGTTGAGGAAAGGGGATAAAATGCGAGTCTCTGCCGAGCATTTTATCCCTTTTTCTCAACGAGTTTAATAAATTCAATAATACATGAGTACGAATGCAAGATTCTATTTATCATATGACATTTAAAACGCATTTTATTCACGATTTTGTTACAAAAGCGTCAATATTCCGCCATTAATAAACCGCGACGTCCTGAAGGATGTTGTACGTGTAACGTTAGGTGGGGGTGGGGGGGGAGGGGGTGCGAATCTGACTAATTTGTATATTAATCCACCAGCAGTGGATTATCGAATTTAATACATAGAGGATCTTACATGAGTATTCATGTATTATTGAATTTATTAAACGAGTTGAGGAAAAGGGATAAACTGCGAGGCTTTGTCGAGCATTTTATGCCTTTTCTTCAACGAGTTTAATAAATTCAATAATACATGAACACTCATGTAAGATCCTCTATTTATCTTATGACATTTAAAACGGATTTTATTCACGATTGTTCCACAAAAATGATAATATTCCGCCATTAGTAAACGCGACGTCGTAAAGGGCGTCGTACGTATTACGTTACGGGACGTATCTAAGTAATTTGCATATTTGATCCACTAGTGGATTATCGAATTTATTACATATAGATTATTCATTCTCCTAGTTGAAATATGGGATTTATAAACCGAGGGAGGTAAAACAATCCGATAAAGAAACGAGTGCGAAGCACGAGTTTCTTTAACGGATTGTTTTACCTCCCGAGGTTTATAAATCCCATATTTCAAATAGGAGAAATGTATAATCTGTATATTACATGCACTTCCATAGACTTTTAGGAGAGTTTGGATCTTGAATTTTGGATCTGAATGCCCGTTCAGTTGACTGTTTACACCTCATGTAAACGGTTCAATCAGCGAAGTGTTACAGAATCTGGGTGGAAGAACAACTGGATGGGCGCCATTTTGAAAGCGCTTTCTACAGTTTTGAACAAAAATAGAAGAAACAAAGTGTTTCAGTGATAAAACAAGTAAAACTTTAGATTAAATAAAGCAAAACTTACATCCTAATCAATGGTCATATCCATGTTTTCTTTTGTTTCAGCGTTGCATCCGACTCAAACGTCACGCACTCTGAACGTCTGTTGATATTTCTTAGACGCCATTACAATGACGTCATGAATAACGTCGCCGTGATTGAAACTTTCCCGCGTTTGAATAGAACAATTTCACTGCAAAGCGGTATCTCGTATCTTGTACATAAAGTAGTTCCAGCTGAAGGGATTTATTTCCCCGGCTAAGAGGAAATATTTCTTCTTAGCAAAAAGGAAAATACCAAGTTTATGTCTGGTAGAAATCATGGTATTTCTCTGTAATGCATGTAATATATGGCGTTATTACACTCTAAGACGCGACGTCATTCGATAAATGAGTCCTATTCTTACCAAAAACATAGGTTGTAAGTGCTCGTTAGAACCGCCCTCATGTTAGATTCTTTGTCTCTTGACGTTTCTAAAATGATATTTTCAGACATACATGGGGAAAACAACTATCCGTGGAATAGACGTTGACCGCTGGCAATCTTGTATGTACTGGGGCCTTCTGGGTTCGAACTTCACGCTCGACTACTATTTTACAGGTAAACTGAAAATGAAACGCTTTCAGGGACACCAGTCTTTCATAATATGTGTATCTCCCTTATCATTAGGGTGTTGTTCATTATGATGACACAACCGTGTGACATTCTGCATCCTTTTATATCTCCAAAAAGAATATTTGATGAAACATAGGCGTTGAGTGCTCGTTAGAGCTGCGTCATTCATCGGCTGTGGGTGCTCGTTAGAACCACCTCATGGACGTGGTTCTAACGAGTACCCACAACCTATGCCTTGGAGTAGAAATAAGAAAAATAATGTATACCCCCTAGACCTTTTTTAGCTCAACTGTCACGTAGTGACGAGGTGAGCTTTTGGGACCATTTTTTGTCCGTCGTCCGTCGTGCGTGCGTGCGTCCGTCCGTGCGTGCGTCCATCCGTGCGTGCGTAAACATTTTCTTCAAACGACATCTCCTCCTAAACCAGTGAATGGATTTTTATATAATTTCACAGGAATGTTCCTTGGATGAACCTCTTTCAAAATTGCCTAAATCATTTCCGTTAAACAAAATGGCCACCAGAGCTAAAAATAGAAAAAACCTTTAAATGACATCTCCGCCTAGGCAAATGCCGGGCCCAATTTAAAAATGTCACAGGAATGTTCCTTGAGTGACCCTCTTTCAAAATTGCCTAAATCGTTCCGCTCCGTTAAACAAAATGGCCACCAGAGCTAAAAATAGATAAACCTTTAAATGACATCTCCTTCTGGGCAAATGGTCCGATTTGAAAATAATGTCACAGGAATGTTCCGTGAGTGACCCTCTTTCAAAATTGCCTAAATCTTTCTGCTCCGTTAAACAAAATGGCCACTAGAGCTAAAAATAGAAAAACCTTTTAATGACATCTCCTCCTAGGAAAATGGCCCGATTTGAAAAGAATTTCACAGGAATGTTCCTAGAGTGACCCTCTTTCAAAATTGCCTAAATCGTTCTGCTCCGTTGAACAAAATGGCCACCAGAGCTAAAAATAGAAAGACCTTTAAATGACATCTCCTCCTAGGCAAATGGCCCGATTTGAAAATAATTTCACAGGAATGTTCCTTGAGTGACCCTCTTTCAAAATTGCCTAAATCGTTCTGCTCCGTAAAGAAACTGGCAGCCAGAGCTAAAAATAGAAAAACCTTTCAGTGACATCTCCTCCTAGGCAAATGGCCCGATTTGAAAATAATGTCACAGGAATGTTCCTTGAGCGACCTTCTTTCAAATTGCCTAAATCGTTCCGCTCCGTTAAATAAAATGGCCACTAGAGCTAAAAACAGATAAAACCTTTCAATAGCATCTCCTTCTAGGCAAATGGCCCGATTTGAAAATAATTTCACAGAAATGTTCCTTGAGTGACCCTCTTTCAAAATTGTCTAAATCGTTCCGCTCCGTTAAACAAAATGGCCGCCAGAGTTAAAAATAGAAAATAAAACCTTTAAATGACATCTCCTCCTAGGCAAATGGCCCGATTTGAAAAGAATTTCACAGGAATGTTCCTAGAGTGACCCTCTGTCAAAATTGCCTAAATCGTTCTGCTCCGTTAAATAAAATGGCCACCAGAGCTAATAATAGAAAAACCTTTTAATGACATCTCCTCCTAGGCAAATTGCCCGATTTGAAAAGAATTTCACAGGAATGTTCCTAGAGTGACCCTCTTTCAAAATTGCCTAAATCGTTCTGCTCCGTTAAACAAAAATTGCGCCAGAGCTAAAAAAAGAAAAACCTTTCAATGACATCTCCTCCTAGTCAAATGGCCCGATTTGAAAAAAAATTCACAGGAATGTTCCTTGAGTTACCCTCGTTCAAAATTGCCTAAATCGTTCTGCTCCGTTAAATAAAATGGCCAGCAGAGCTAAAAATAGAAAAACCTTTAAATGACATCTCCTCCTAGGCAAATGGCCCGATTTGAAAATAATTTCATAGGAATGTTCCTTGAGTGACCCTCTTTCAAAATTGCCTAAATCGTTCCGCTCCATTAAAAAAATGGCCACCAGAGATAAAATTGAAAAACCTTTAAATGACATCTTCTCCTAGGCAAATGGCCCGATTTGAAAAGAATTTCACAGGAATGTTTCTGGAGTGACCCTCTTTCAAAATTACCTAAATCGTTCTGCTCCGTTAAACTAAAATGGCCACCAGAGCTAAAAATAGAAAAACCTTTCAATGACATCTCCTCCTAGGCAAATGGCCCAATTTGAAAAGAATTTCACAGGAATGTTCCTTGAGTGACCCTCTTTCAAAATTGCCTAAATCGTTACGCTCCGTTGAATAAAATGGCCGCCAGAGCTAAAAATAGAAAAACCTTTAAATGACATCTTATCCTAGGCAAATGGCCCGATTTGAAAATATTTCCACAGGAATGTCCCTTGAGTGATCCTCTTTCAAAATTGCTTAAATCGTTCTGCTCCGTTAAACAAAATGGCGCAAGAGCTAAAAAAAGAATATCCTTTCAATGACATCTCCTCCTAGGCAAATGGCCCGATTTGAAAATAATTTCACAGGAATGTTCCTTGAGTGACCCTCTTTCAAAATTGTCTAAATCGTTCTGCTCCGTTAAACAAAATGGCCGCCAGAGCTAAAAATAGAAAAACCTTTCAATGACATCTCCTCCTAGGCAAATGGCCCGATTTGAAAATAATATCACAGGAATGTTCCTTGAGTGACCCTCTGTAAAAATTGCCTAGATCGTTCCGCTCTTTCAAATGAAATGGCCACCAGAGCTGAAAATAGAAAAAAACCTTTCAATGACATCTCCTCGTAGGCAAATGGCCCGATTTGAAAAGAATTTGACAGGAATGTTTCTTGAGTGACCCGCTTTCAAAATTGCCAAAATCGTTCTGCTCCGTTAAACAAAATGGCCGCCAGAGCCAACAAGAAATATCTTTAAAAAAGATATGCGGCGTAGATTTAATTGGAAGGTTGTTTAGAAACCAGTGCTTCAGCTGAAGTGCACGACCCGCCGGATGCTTTTAGCTTGATGAGTGTTACCATATATGGGTATGGCGGCCATTTTGGTCATGTGACCTGGACCTAAAACGGTTCCCCCAATAAATGCGCCTTATCGTAAGGAGCAAAAATATATCTGATACTTTAGTACTGTATTCTGAATCGTTTGCAGGATAAAATGAATTCTCACTTTTCCAATACAAAAGCATATGTGTCAAAGTTTGACCTAGGCACAAAGAAGGTCAAGGTCAACCCAGGGTCACCATTTTAGCAATTTATGATGGGCCTACGCCCCAGATGTTATTTATCAAGTTTCGTGGAAATCTGCCAAGTGGTTCTGGAGAAGACTATTTTGAAGGGTTTTTACCATATATGGCTTGGCGGCCATTTTGGTCATGTGACCTGGACCCCATGAGCAAATTTTGGTTTCCTCCATCCCATAGAGGCTCCATATGAAATTTGACCTTAATCGGCCCAACGGTTTCCGAGGAGAAGCAGTTCGAAAATTTTCACATTTTTCGCCTCGGCGAGGCTATACTAAATGGAATGTAATATTTCGCAAGTTCATTGGTTAGACCTCATTGATATTATCAGTATGCCAAAAATTGTTTAAATATTCCAAGCGGTTAAGTCACTATCACCAATTTTCACAAACGGGTTACGGACGGACAGACAGACAGACCATATATGGCTTGGCGGCCATTTGGGTCATGGGACCTGGACCCCATGAGCAAATTTTGGTTTCCCCTATCCCATAGAGGCTCCATATGAAATTTGACTTCAATCGGCCCAACGGTTTCCGAGGAGAAGCAGTTCGAAAATTTTCACATTTTGTTTGCCTCGGCGAGCCTATACTAAATGGAATATAATATTTCGTAAGTTCATTGGTTAGATGTCATAGATATCTATCAGTATGCCAAAAATTGTTTAAATATTCCAAGCGGTTAAGTCACTATCACCAATTTTCACAAACGGGTTACGGACGGACAGACAGACTGACAGAATGACACGGTGATTTTAGGGCACTCTTAGAAAATAAACCGACTTCAGTCGGTCGCTTTTTCTGCGGGTCGTGCAATATGAGCTACAATAGTGACAGCAACAATTGTCTATCTATGAACTGGTTTACTGTATTCAAACAATTCAGATGTCACGCGAGGAAAAATAGCTTTGCAGAGTGCGGTGTCCCGCCTGTTTGAGCTAAGGTCAATGTAAAAGGTCAAGGTTAAAAACATGACCTCATTTCAAGAGCATATGATCTCAAGTATATACACAACAAATACGAGAACGTTATCATTTACTGTTTTTGAACACAAATTCTAGGGTTAAAATTTCGGGTTGTCGCTATGGTGAACGTAAACGCATAGGCGGACGAACAAACGGACGCGCAGACAAACGGACGGAAACTTGATCTTATGTGCACCTAATTAAAACTCAAATTACACTTATTCCTTTTCAGAATTTATATAACATTAATGATATTCGAAAATGTCCATTTTGTGTTAAAATGGAGGACATAAAGTATGCTGAAGACAAATGATACACTGCAACTTTTATTTAGCATATACATGTATTGTAAATTTAACATCTGACAATTTGTAATGCGATTATTACATGTTTTTGTCATGCTATATCTCTTTATTGGTTTCATTGGGCAACAGGGCTTGGGTGTCATTTCATCTCAATGTCGGGTAAAAGTCCCACAAACTTGGAAGCAACGTCTCCAAAATGACCTACACAGTGTTGATGGGGACGTTAAACCTCAAATCAAACAAACAATTCCTTTCGCAGAAAATTCTTCCTTTCGCGAAAGGAACCTTCCTTTCGCGAAATGGTTCCTTTCGCTATATAGACCAACCACGTGAAATTAGGTCAAAATAGCTATTTACCGCAGCAGTTACAGAATTCACTAGAAACACAATTATACATATGACGTATGGTCATCAAAGGACAAAACGGTGAGCAAGCCGAAACTGTATATATTTTTCATTCATGCCTCACATAAAAAACGAAACATTTCCTAGGTTAAAACTTCAGTAAACTGTCGTACTTTTGAGTAGATTTATTTATGCAAATCATTGACCAATGAAATGGTCATCTCCTTGGACATGTGGTTTTATTGACCAATGGAATAACGAAAAATGTAGGACAAAAGCAAAACTATAACGGCTACGCCGTAAAAATAGAAAAACCTTTTAAATGACATCTCCTAGGCAAATGTCCTGATTTGAAAATAATTTCACAGGAATGTTCCTTGAGTGACCCTCTTTCAAAATTGCCTAAATGTTTCCGCTTAGTTAAACAAAATCATTACGAAAACACGCCTATACAAATACATTGCCAATTTTTTTGCCAAAAATTAGAAATTTTAAGATGAAAAATTGTGATATATTTCTTATTTCTGCTCAAAACATAGATTGCGGGACTCGATAGAACCGCCTCGACGAGGCGGTTCTATCGAGTACCCACAATCTATGTTTTTGAGCAGACATAAGAAAAATAATGTATACCCCCTAAAACCCCAGTTTTACTATATAAAAGTAGGGTATGAGGGGGTCAGGCGTGTTCTCGTAATGATGGCCACCAGACTACTGGCAGAGCTAAAAATAGAAAAAAAAAACTTTAAATGAAATCTCCTCCTAGTCAAATTGCCCTATTTGAAAATAATTCCACAGGAATGTTCCTTGAATGACCCTCTTTCAAAATTGCCTAAATCGTTCCACTCCGTTGAACAAAATGGCCACCAGAGCTAAAAATAGAAAAACCTTTAAATGACATTTCCTCCTAGGCAAATGGCCCGATTTGAAAATAATTTCCCAGGAATGTTCCTTGGGTGACCCCCTTTCAAAATTGCCTAACTGTTCCGCTCCGTTAAACAAAATGAACACCAGAGCTAAAAATAAAAAAACCTTCAAATTCCACTACAATGAAAAATTGCCTCCAAAGATAAAAGGCTTTGGTTCGCATCTCCTTAAAGCAATAAATCCTTCATTTCCATAAGCATTGAAACATCTTGGATTCAGGTGAGCGATTCAGGCCCATCACGGCCCTCTAGTTCTCTATATAAAGTGGGGTTTAGGGGACTTGTTCACGTGTTTTTAAAGGACAGACTTTGCTCCTTTCCGGAATAAAAAAAATGCAAACCCCATTTTCTCTTTATAAAGCGTGCTTAACAAGGCTGATCGTGCCACGGACTTCTTATATGAGTCTGGCTAATATACAAGAGCGATGATTGGTAAAGTTCCAGTGACGCAGCAATGCCTGAAATTTCGTAGTTCGTATACTTTTCAAGACTACTCCATGTTGTTTGTTCGATTTGAGGTTTAACGTCCCCGTCAACACTGTAAAGGTCATTTTGGAGACACTGCTTCCAATTTTGTGGGACTTTTACCCGACATTGAGATGAAATGACAGCTCAAGCCCTGTCGCCATATGAAACCAATAGGGTTTATAAGCATGGACGGACCGATTCGCACTCGCACCGCTTTGCCTGGGCAGGCTTAGATCCTCTAAGCGGTTTACCAGTACTCGTGTGCGGGTCGGTTTTAGCTCTGCGTGGAAGCATCATGCGGCCCATCTATTTCTTCAAGCCCCGATGGGCGGGGGCCTAAGTCAAACAATCAATTGTAATTAAAGTCCACAGTGAAAACTGTATAATGCACATTCTGATCTGTGTCTTTGGTGTGAGCATGTGTACGGAAACACTTTTTTGCAGCCCACGTCTCATTTGATATCGATTCGTCGATTCTGTTGCATAGACTATTCGTATGACAAAACATTTTTAAGCCCTATACGGGTGAATGAATTAATTTGCCACACCCATTTCTGACTATCAACCAATCAAATTACTTGGTATAATATACTCATTTAAATTCAAAAACTGAATGGCAAACAGTGCAGAACCGGATCAGATGGCTTCTTCTGGTCTTGGACAATACTATAATGTTATCAATCAAGTAATTTCGTATTGGCCCAGTTACAAGTCTGAGGTCTGCTGTATTGGCCTGAGGCCGAAGGCCGAGGCCAATACAGCTGACCGAAGACCTGCAACTGGGACAATACAAAATTACTTGATTAATGACAATTTTATTAATTGACACCATTGAAAACTTGATTATTAGGGCCCCGCACTGAAAGTGTGGGTGCCCTATAGTAATCACTCCGTCTGTCTGTCTGCCTGTCCGTCTGTCCGTCCACAAATTTTCCTACTCCTCTGCCGGGGCCCTAGTCAGTTTCACTGACAGCTCTAGTTGATTTTTGACCTCCATTACGAAAACACTCCATTACAAATGCATTGTAAATTTTACCATCGAAAAAATGAAAATTTTCGGATGAAAAATGTCCATATTTTTTTTATTTCTGCTCAAAATATAGATAGTGGATACTAGTTAGAACCGCCTCGATGAGGCGGTTCTAACAAGTACCATCAACCTATGTTTTTGAGCAGAAATAAGAAAAATAATGTATACCCCTGCAAACCCCAGTTTTACTATATAAAAGTGGGGTTTAAGGGGGTCAAATTTATATAGGCGTGTTTCTGTTATGTCAGTGTTAATACGGATGCCCTCCGAACAATACAGGATCGTCAATAAATAATGTTGGTTATTGTGTTCAGCAGGACAAACGTGTTCTGTTCGGAAAAAAGTGCGGTTAGGTAAACTGGCCGGTGCTGTGCTGACACACAAAAAAAAAAAACATTCGATACAGACATGATAGCCCAGCTTACAGAAGATGATAAAACAATGCGTGTTTTCAGTTTTAACTATACGAGTTTAGATAAGGAGTAATAACAAAGATAAACAGTGGGTGCTTATTCTCCAGTTCTTGTTTCAAAAATGTGGTGTGGGTACTTGTAAGAATCGCCCTAACGAGGAAATTCTAACGAGTACCCACAACATATTATTTAATGAAACAACATCACGAAAGCACGCCTTTATAATTCTGACCCCTTGAATCCCACTGTTATATAGTAAAACTTGGGTCTACAGGGGTACACCTTATTTTTGTTATTTCTGTTCTAAAATATAGGTTGTGGTACTCATTAGAACCGCCTCGACGAGGCGGTTCTTACGTGTACCCACAATCTATATTTTGAGTAGAAATAAGACAAACATCACAATTTTTCATCTGAAATGTTTCATGTTACGGCGGCAATGTATTTGAATAAGCATGTTTTCGTAATGTATGAAAATTTATCCCAAAATTATCTTTGTTACTACTCCTTTTCGCAAATTACGTTTTAAATTCCAGCGAGAAACTGGATCGACCCTGTCCTATATCCTCAAGTCCCAGTTCGAGCAGAAGCTATCGGTTATCAGCAAACTTTCAAGACTTCGAAATCGTTCCATCATATCTATGAGTACTTTGATTTCAGGACTAAACTGTGGGCTGATCCATCAGTTTTCGAGGTAGGTCATCACGCAACAAAGTCATATTTTGTCATTACAACAACATTGTGCATTCTTTCATACCTTCAAAACGGCTATTTTTCTAATGAAAAATTGTCTATTTTTCTAATGAAAAATTGATACAAGACACAAAATGCAAGATTTATTCAGAAAACCAACATCAACTGAAGGTGTCCACCGATACAACATAATTATACAATATGCTATAATGGTAATGATGAAATGGTATAAATTGTAATATTTTTTTCTTATTCAGCTCTAAACCTAGGTTGCTGGTGCTCATTAGAAAGGCCTCAGTGAAGGGGTTCGACCGAGTACCAATAACATGTCTTTGAGCAGAAATAAGTAAAATAGTAATATATACCTCTGTTTCGCTATATAAAGCCGGGTTTACAAGGGTGTAGATTAAACATATTTATCATATGAGCCCCGCCAAGCGAATTTGTGTCTTCGAGCATTCCGTCATGACAACTTTTAACTGCGCATGCCCAGCCATTCAGAGGGGCCAGGGATATAGCTTTCTGTCTGAAGGTTCCTCTTGATTCACTGCTTGTATGAGCGAGCAGCGAAGGTTCTGGCGAGACTGCGCGGATGCGCAGGCTCGCCTGAACCTTCGCTGCTCGCATAGGCGATAAGTACCAAAATCGCTTGACGGGGCCTAATTATTATGAAGTCGCGTTTGAGTGTAATAACGCCATGAAATAAATTCGATAATACACTAGTGGACGTTACAAGTAGGAAGTTATTAACGACATCGCGTTTACTAATGGCGAAATATTTTTACATTTATGTTAGAAAATCGCGAATAAAATGCGTTAAATGTCATACGATAAATAAAATCTTGCATTCGTGTCCATGTATTATTGAATTTATCAGCCTGGCATTTTATCCCTTTTCCTCAATTCGTTTAATAAATTCAATAATAAATGAGCACTCATGTAAGATCCTCTATGTAAACACCCCTTGAAAAAGGCGGCACAACTAGCTTTCAACTTTCATCCAAGACACAACTGGACTGAAATCGTGATATGTTGTCTCCAGGCTATCAACTGTCATCAAATTAACAGCTGATATATATATTACGGGGGAAGAACCTTATAAGTATTTATATGCTTCCGTTCTAATCCTGTCATTATTTCATGTCTTGTGTATATCAATGTTGTATATCAAAGAATGAAATTAATATGTTTAAACTAGTCCATTCTGTCCAAATAGTAGGATTGCTCTCTAAAACTATAGCATGTATAGGGCATGATGCCAATGAAAGAACAAAACTGACATTTTATAATTTCGTCAGGTGAAGAAGCTGGATTCCTGCAATTCAACTGATTGACAACCGGAAATAAAAACCAGTAAATTAATCGGGATTGTCCGTTATTGTCTACGCCCACGGGCGTGGCCAATCTTAAGGATGACTTTTGCTCCGGAAGCATTTAAAAAAGGTCATGACTAGTAGAATGCTATTTGCTATTAGCATGTCATCCATGTTATTGTCTACGCCTGTGGGTGTAGACTACCTAACGTTTACTTTTGCTCCAGAAGCATTAAAGAAAAGGTCATTACTGGCCGAATGCTATATTCTTTTGAGTGGTCATCATTGTTATTTGTTATTATGATTAAAAACTGGGATTGACCGGAACACTTCCGTAAGCTTATCACACCCTATTCGCATACAAATAAAACATGTATTCTGGGTTCACATGATGTTGACTTCCCTCCGATGATACAGTACATCTATTTCTGTTTGTTTTCACTAAAAGAAGGCAGATGTATCTGTTCTACTGATTTTCCTTGTACGAGTGGTTGTCACAGTAAAAGATTGTAGTTTTGCTTGTGTATGAAACTGGAGTCAACTTTTGGAATCTTTGGCTTTTATACAAGTTTCCGTGTTTACTGGCACACTTATACATGAACATCTTTGCCATTTGACTTTCCGCGGCCCCCGCCCATCGGGGCTTTAAGAAATATATGGGCTGCATGATGCTTCCACGCAGAGCTGAAACCGACCCTTACACGAGTACTGGTAAACAGCTTAGATGATCTAAGCCTGCCCAGGCAAAGCGGTGCGAGTCCATGCTTATAAACCCTTTTGCTTTCATTGGGCGACAGGGCTTGAGATATCATTTCATCTCAATGTCGGGTAAAAGTCCCACAAAATTGGAAGCAACGTCTCCAAAATTACCTTTACAGTGTTGACGGGGACGATAAACCTCAAATCAAACAAACAAATCATTTCACTTTCCAATCCTTTGACTACACAAAACAATGTTCGCTGAGCGTAGACCTAAGCTTTTTGTAAAAGCTAAAACTTGTCTCCGCAGCGGGTCCATCGCTCTGGACTTGTACCAGTCCGATTCAAATGTGACAGTTCCCGCTGTGCATCTGTCGCAGATTAGCGACTTGCACATGCTACGTTTCTAGCCAATGTGTTATATAGTTAGTGTTTCATTCGTGATATGTACTAATTTTATCACGTATATTTGTTGCAGGTACCGCCAAATATCATCTGTCCGCATCTAGTTTACCCTTCAAATTGTGCACCTCCGAATACGACACAGTCAAGTAAGAAAACATTTCCCAGTTCTGACTTCATATTTGCTGATCCTGAATCGATTTGCATGAGTTCATAACTGATCACGGTTTTCCATTATCGATTAATTAAGCTCCAGAGAGGACCCCGCCCAGCGAGGGTCCTCACTGGAGCTTAATTAATCGATTAATCAATCAATCCATTAGATTGGATTGCATGGTGCTTCCACGCAGAGCTTAAACGGACCGCACATGAGTACTAGTAAACCGCTTAGAAGGTCTTAAGCCTGCTCAGGCAAAGTAGTGCGAGTTGAACCGTCCCTGCATATAAACCCTATTGGTTTGTTAGGGCAGTAGGGCTTTAGATGTCATTTTATCTCAATGTCGGGTAAAAGTCCAACAAAATTGGAAGCAATGTTAAAATTGGAAGAAACGTCCCGAAAATGACCTAAATAATGTTAACGGGGATGTAAAACCAACTCAAACAAAAGCTCCAGAGAAACATTATGTTCTCTCCATACGGTTATTATTACCAATTCAAAATGTATGTGTTATATTAATCCATTTTGTACCAAATGGAATCTTCCTCCTTATATATAGCAGCAGTTCATTTCAAAACTTAGGGGTGCCAGGTTGTGTTTTCTTCAAACTTGATTTGGAAAACGGCTGATCATTTTGCAAGCAGTGTAAGCCCTGATCAGACCTCTGATCTGGACCTGTACTGTTTGCCAATTAACCATTTTGGGGTTTCCGGTACAAAATGGGTTAAAACGTTCATTTTTTATTTCATTATAAAATGATTTATACAATTGATCCGAAACCTTCTACTAAAGTAATACAATGTAAATATTTTAAGCGGTTTCATTGATCGGTGACTAATCGATCATCGGTCGCTTACTCGACTACAGACGAGTCGATCCATTAGTTGTTGTTTTGACCATCCCCGTGAATTTAAGAGCATAACGATATCATTCCGTGTCCGTATCTACAGAACTGCCAGTTTACAGATGCTTAGTTCATATTAGCCTATTTAGTCTCCAAAGATAGACTGTGGTGCTCGTTAGAACGCCTCGTTGAGGCAGGTCTAACGGGTACCCACAATCTTTGTTTCTGAAGAAAATATGGATAATAGTTTATACCCGTGTTAACGCGACTTTTCCCTTTATGATATGGGATTTACCACGGTAGTCATTTTACATAACTGTTTTAAAGCATGTAAAACAAACATTTCAGACCCATTTATTCAAAGCTTCGTTTTAGAAGTCTCCATGGTGGAGTGGTTATGCTACTCGCCTTGTACACCAGGGTCGCAGAATCGATCCCGGGTTTCTCCAGGCTTTCGGATGAGTCTTTAAACCGAGGTCCCGGCTCGGTATGATCTTAGCTGTTGGTGAGACATAAAACTCAAACACTCACTCACTCAAAGTAGAAGTAAAACAAAGATCAGGAATCGATACAATTAACTTACTCCATCCATAAAAGACACCAAAGGGAAAGAAATACAAACATTAAGCGACCAGACCATAATGGAAACCTAAACAAAGGAAGCTTCGTTAGCTTCACAAATAACAAGAGGGCCCAGAGGGCCCTGGTTCGCTCACCTGATCCAATGTATAACAAGTGGGCCCCGGGCAGGGTCAATTTTGGCCCCAGGGCTATAATTTGAACAATCTTGGTAGAGGTCCACAAGATGAAGCTTCATATCGAATATGAAAGACCTGGGCTTTCTGGTTTCACAGAAAGAGATTTTAAAGGTTTACCCTGCATATAGAAGTCTATGTAAAACAAGATTTTCCCTATATAAGTCTATGTGAAACCAAAGGGCCCCAATGCAGGGGCATTTTTGGCCCCAGGGCTATAATTTGAACAATCTTGGTACAGGTCCACTAGCTGAAGCTTTCATAACAAATATCAAAGACCTAAGCCTTGTGTTTCAGAAAAGATGATTTTTAAAGATTTTCCCTATATAAGTCTATGTAAAACCAAAGGGCCACATGGCGGAGGCATTTTTGGTCTCAGGGCTATAATTTGAACAATCTTTATAGAGGTCCACTAGCTGAAGCTTCATAACAAATATCGAAGACCTAAGCCTTGTGGTTTCAAAGAAGAAGATTTTGCAAGATTTTCCCTATATACGTCTATGTAAAACCAAAGGGCCCCGGAGCGGAGGCATTTTTGGCCCCAGGGCTATAATTTGAACAATCTTGGTAGAGGTCCACAAGATGAAGCTTCATACCAAATATCAAAGACCTGGGCCTTGCAGTTTCAGAGAAGAAGATTTTTCAAGATTTTCCCTATATAAGCCTATGTAAAACAAAAGGGCCCTGGTGCGGGGGCATTTTTGGCCCCAGCACTATAATTTGAATAATCTTGGTAGGGGTCCACTAGATGAAGCTTCATACCAAATATCAAAGACCTGGGCCTTGCGGTTTCAGAGAAGAAGATTTTTCAAGATTTTCCCTATATAAGCCCATGTAAAACCAAAGGGCCCCCGTGTGGGGGGCATTTTCAGCTCCAGCACTATAATTTGAACAATCTTGGTAGGGGTCCACTAGATGAAGCTTCATACCAAATATCAAAGACCTGGGCCCTGCGGTTTCAGAGAAGAAGATTTTTAAAGATTTTCCCTATATAAGCCCATGTAAAACCAAAGGGCCCTGGTGCGGAGGCATTTTTGGCCCCAGCACTATAATTTGAACAATCTTGGTAGGGGTCCACTAGATGAAGCTTCATACCAAATATCAAAGACCTGGGCCTTGCGGTTTCAGAGAAGAAGATTTTTTCAAGATTTTCCCTATATAAGCCCATGTAAAACCAAAGGGCTCCCGTGTGGGGGCATTTTTGGCCAAAGAACTATAATTTGAACAATCTTGGTAGGGGTCCACTAGATGAAGCGTCATACCAAATATAAAAGACCTGGGCCTTGTGGTTTCAGAGAAGAAGATTTTTCAAGATTTTCCCTATATAAGCCCATGTAAAACCAAAGGGCCCCCGTGCGGGGGCATTTTTAGCTCCAGCACTATAATTTGAACAATCTTGGTAGGGGTCCACTAGATGAAGCTTCATACCAAATATCAAAGACCTGGGCCTTGCGGTTTCAGAGAAGAAGATTTTTAAAGATTTTCCCTATATAAGCCCATGTAAAACCAAAGGGCCCCCGTGCGGGGGCATTTTTGGCCCCAGCACTATAATTTGAACACTCTTGGTAGGGGTCCACTAGATGAAACTTCATACCAAATATCAAAGACCTGGGCCTTGCGGTTTCAGAGAAGAAGATTTTTTAAGTTTGCGGTGAAAAAATCTATTTTTTGGCTACTGTGACCTCTATGTGCAACGGACCGGAACCATTTGAACAACTTTGAAAGGGGACCACCTTAGGATAATTCCTGTGAAGTTTGGTCAAAATACGATCAGTGGTTTAGGAGGAGATGTCGTTTGAAGAAAAGTTTACGGACGCACGCACGGACGCACGCACGCACGGACGCACGGACGCACGACGGACGACGGACAAAAAGTGATCCCAAAAGCTCACCTTACTACGTGACAGGTGAGCTAAAAATAGTCAATGGTCAAAACCTTACCAGCCATATACTATCCTTCGTTGCGACATTGAAGGACCCTCAAAATTTTGTGTCGTTCGTTATCCCAATAATATGGTCCCATATAAGTGCAATAACTCAACAGTATCGCACTTGGCTGTGTTATCAAAATGTGACTATCTTTTTTACAGTTTACACTGGTGGCCAAGCACCTCCTCTCCCATCTTTGCCTTTGAGATTCCAGACCAGGGTGGAGGCTAACCTGGTTGACAGAGGGATAACTATGACCGCAATAGAGTATTATGATCAAAACGCAAACATGGCTGCACTTCACACTCTACAGAACAACACAAAGGGCGTAATGGTTCTAGACTATGTAAATAACCAGGTCTACTCAGTGACAAGTAAGCTAGCTATAGTCGACGTGGTAAAACAGACCCTGGGTTACAAAACATTTTTTTCATGTTCCACTTACTTTAAAATGATTTTTTATCCTGCTCGTTAGTATGAAAGAGGGATGAATGCCCATTTCCATTTCATATGAGGGAGAAAAGAAGCGTCTTATTTATCAAGTATATTGATTTTGTGTTTTCATGCCCAGCAAAGTTCGTCATGCAGAAGGGTTTTTACCCCCCAAGAACTTCAGTTAAATAAACCAAATTCTTCTGATACCGAAGTCCCATTTTTGGATTTACATAAACCTATTGTAGATGGGTTTGTTTCCTGCAAGATTTATGATAAATATGATGATTTTGATTTTGATTTTGTAAATTTTCCTTTCTTGGAAGGTGCTGTTCTTCGTGCGGCATCCTTCGGTGTTTATACTTGCAATTAATTCGGTTTGTCATAGTGTCTAGTAATGTATGTGATTTCAACACTAGTAACAACTTTTTGACTGTTAAACTTCTTAATTGTGGTTATCGGTATCATTAACTACGAAAAGTCTTTTCTAAGTTTTATAGACGCCGATTTAGTTTCTAAATTCAATGTTGGACTCAAATCTCTACTGCAGCAATGCCTCTCAGAACCCGAATTTTATGGTGACTTTAAATATAAATTCAGAAAATATATATACTGGCAATGATCTCAGTTCCAATTGTCTTAAAGTCATTCTTCGATATAAAATGATGGGGTACAAATAAATGTGATACGACAGACTGCATACATTGTAGTTAACCCAATCACGGTTGATAACTTTGCTTCCCTCTTTAATTGCACGCTGGTGGTTCAGGCCTCAGATTCTATGACGTCTCCAGCATAAAGGTTTACCTAAAATATTTACGAGGGTAGGCTGAAAAGTTCTGAGCCTGACCTAGAAGCAGGCATCGAACAGCCATGATATTTTGTATTCATTAAATCCAAACCTTTATAACTTGATTTGACTCAAATGACATCAAGTTTACCTGCAATAACGTAGAAATTCTAGATTTTAAAAATTGGTACTAGCACGTTTTTGAGAAAATGGAAAAAATCTGGCATCGTGGTGTCATCAAGTACCTCCATAAAAAGGGGTTAGCTCCTAAGGACATTCATGCCGATATGGTTGCTACATTAGGGGATGATGCTCCTTCCGTGAAAAGGTGCGCAGCAAATTTTAAGATGGGCAAGGACAGCCTTGAAGATGATGACCGGTGTGGACGACCGACAACGGCAACAACTGAGGAAAGCATCAGCCAAGTGCACAGGGCCGTGATGGATGACAGGCGTTTAACTGTGAATCAATTGGCTAACACTGTGGCATCTCCCGTGAACGAGTAGAGAACATTCTACACAGTGAATTAGGAATGTCGAAGGTTTCCGCTAGATGGGTGCCACGGCTTTTGACGCCTGACCAAAAGTTGACCAGACTGAACCTGTCATAGTCCAACTTTTTTTGAAGCAGACCAAGATGGTTTTCTTGACCGTTTTGTCACTCAGGATGAGTGTTGGGTTCATCACTTTCAGCCAGAGACCAAAAGACAACCCATGCAATGGAAACACCCTGGCTCATCCCCTCCAAAGAAGACAAAGGTCGTCTTATCTGCAGGGAAGGTGATGGCATCAGTGTTCTGGGGTGCCAAGGGTATAATAGTCATGTAGATTACCTTCAAAAGGGCAGAACAATTAATGGGGAGTATTATGCAGATCTGCTAAAACAATTGCGAAAAGCAATTAAGGCTAAACGACCCGGAAAATTGACAAAAGGGGTCTTGTTCCATCAGGACAATGCGCCTGCATTTAAATCGGTTGTCGCAATGGCTGCTGTGCATGACTGTGGCTTCACACTTGTCGATCACCCTCCGTATTTAGCTGATCTAGCTCCATCTAATTATGTCCTGTTTCCAAACATGAAAAAGCACTTGGCTGGGCAGCATTATCGGTCAGACGAGGAGGTGATAGCTGCTGTGGAGGAGTTTTTCAGGGACCAAGATGAGACCTTCTATACCACTGTGATCCAAGGACTCCAGCATCGCTGGAGGAAGTGTGTGGACAGGAAGGGAGACTATGTTGGAAAATAAGGCACTTTCAGCATGGACAAACCATTGGATCTTGGTCAGGCTCAGAACCTTTTCAGCCTACCCACGTAATTTAGGTAATGTTGGTTGGTACCCGATGCTCCGTCTCTGAGCGGGCCCACTGGAGTCTAACTGTTTGTTTTCTGTTGCTCCAGCATTTCAGTTATTTCATGCTGTCGAGTCTTAATCTTTGCTTTATCTCTGTAGTCGTTTGATTTTTATGTTCTCGGAGATGTAGCATTGATGAGTAAGAAAGCCAATGCGGTCTGAACCAATTATTTGTCTTTATCATATGACGTCGCGTCTGAGAGTGTAATAACGTCATGTATTATTTTCGATAATCCACTAGTGGATTAAATATGCAAATTAGCTAGATACGTCCCGTAACGTTACATGTACGGCGTCCTTAATGACGTCGCGTTTACTAACGGCGGAATGTTGACATTTTTGTAAACAATCGTGAATAAAATACGTTTTTAATGTCATATGATAAATAGAATCTTGCATTCGTGCTCATGTATTATTGAATTTATTAAACTCGTTGAGAAAAAGGGATAAAATGCTCGGCAAAGCCTCGCATTTTATCCCTTTTCCTCAACTCGTTTAATAAATTCAATAATACATGAGCACTCATGTAAGATCCTCTATAAACCACGGAAGCACCAAGGGCGAGGATAATGAAGGGGCGAGAGCAACAAGAGACCTAAGTCCGTTTTTCCCCTGCAGGCACACGGCGTAATTTTGACGTCACATCAACGTCGGTACAACGTCACGACGTTTATGCAACGTCAAATTTACGTCGGTGCAACGTCATGACGTTGCACCGACGTTGATTTGACGTTGCCCTAGCGACGTGTGCCTGCTGGGTCATTATTTCGAGAAAAATACCAAAAAAAAAAAAAAAAGAAAACACACAATTTTTTACGAAACCCAAAATAAGCTGATTTCTCTTGCATTCACTGACAAAATACTTTGAGCTATGTTGAATTTGAGAGATGTTGTGATAATTCCACTGCTTAAAGTGGAAAAATATTGATTGCTGCGATTTTGTCTGTGCAACAAGGGGCCCAACTCCAAAATTCATAAATCCGAAAATGACATATAGAAAATGTATGACAGTACATCAGAGATAGCAAAGTAGATGATTATGTGCGCAAAGATAATATCTTAAGAGCCAAATAGTGAAAATATGAATGTGTCATGCATTAAACATAATCTTCGCGGATTTGCATCGGTTTTAATTACACAAAGGTCCAAACTCCATCGTCAAAATTCAATCCATGTTAAAATTACTGAAATTACTCTATCGGGCTGGAAATGAAAGATTTCATATAAAATATTGCTCAAAGGAGCTTAAAGGCTGAGAACTGATTTTTGTAGATTAAATAAACTCGAATAACCCCCCCCCCCCCCCCCACCAGTGAAATACTTTCTGTTGACCGTTCGAAGGAGGTTCTTCTGTCGTGGTTTATTATTTGTTTGTTTGTATTGGAGTTTAACAACACTATTTTAGGTCATTTTGAGCCGGTCATATTACCTATCCTCACTGTTCCTGGGTAGGCTTATACGTAAGCGGTTAACTAGTACAGTACTCATTCTTTTGCCAGAAACTGACAACTGCCCTTCTTGAATCGGCGGAAGGGAGAGAAAGACCGTAGAAAAGATTTCGTGAAGCACAAACATGAAGCAACAAACCCTAATGGAAACATCAATTGCGGAAAGCCAAAAGGACAGTTACTTTTCCACAAAATGGCCAATTGGCTTTCCAAAACAAAATAATATAAGCGATACAAACACTCAAAGATAAATCATACAACAAAATCAACAGCGACAGAAGAACCGCCTTGGAACGGTCAGTAAAACGAATTCCACTCGGGGGCTTAAATCGATTTTACGTGGCCACAATCCTCGCCATAACTTCCGTCGCGATTTAGATAAATAATTTGTTCAGTCCGCATGAAGGCCCCCTAACGCCATGAACACAAAAAGTCAAACAACCATAGAGATGAAACAACGGCGAGGACCTGACAGCAAGAAACCACTGAAATGCTGGAGCAAAAGCCTGGTCAGGCAAAGTGGTACGAGTCGTCCCTGGTGATTAACCCTAACGGTTTCTTTGGGTGGTAGGGCTTGAGATGTTATTTCGTTTCAATGTCGGATAGAAGTCCCACAAAATTGGAAGCAGCGTGTCCAAAATGACATACATAGGGTTGATTGGGAAGCAAAATCTCATTCCGGGTAAATGCTTTAAATTGTACTTCGTATTCAGGAAGCCGTTAAAGGTTGCAACTTCTTATACCCCCGGCAATACAAGTATGTCAGGGGTTTATAGTTTTCGTCTTTCCGTCTGTTCGTCCATTCGTTAGTTTGTTCGTTTGTTCTTTCGTTCTTCCGTCTCTCCGTCCGTTTGTCAACTTTTACGCCAAAGTTTTGCGTTAAACCTTTTCGATTGCTCATATCGCTGTAACCACATATTAGATTTTCTTCATATTTGGTACAGGATATCTCTTTATCATTAGCTTCCATATGGCGTATATACGCCCCTGGATCAATCAAGCGCCTGGGTGGGCTGTCCGTCCTTTCATCAACTTTTACGTGAACGTTTAGCGTTAAAACATTTCGATCGTTCGTATCTGTGTAACCACGTTAGATTCTTTTCTTATTTGGTGCATGGTATCTCTATTGCATAATCTTTCATATGGATTGTCTAAGCTTCTTGGTCAAGCCCCTGGGTGAACTGCCTTCCATTTGTCAACTTTTACATCAAAGTTTTGTGTTAAACCTTTTTTGATTGCTCATATCTCTGTAACCGCATGTTCGATTCTCTTCATATTTGGTACAAGATATCTCTATAGCATAATCTTTCATATAGAATGTCTAAGCTTCTTGATCAAGACCCTGGGTTGTTCTTACCGTCCGTTCGTCAACTTTTACGTCCAAGTTTTGCGTTAAACCTTGTGGGTTGATCATATTTCTGTAATCACGTTAGATTCTCTTCATATATGGTACAGGATATCTCTATAGCATTACCTTTCTAGGAATATTTAAGCCTCTGGGTGGTACTAGGGCCCATTAATTTTAAAAGGCTTCAGCATTTTGATTAAGTTTTGTGTTAAACCTTTTTTTTTCATTATACGACTGGCATACAAAGTATATCAAAGGTTATATGGTTTTTGTCTTTCCATCTGTTCATAAGTTAGTTGTTGATTTTTTCGCTGTGTTGTAAGCCGAGCATTTGTTTGTTTGTTTGACGTTGCTTCCAATTTTGTGGGACTTTTACCCGACATTGAGATGAAAAGACATCTCAAGCCCTGTCGCCCAATGAAACCAATAGGGTTTATTAGCACTGTTTGCATTAGTGATAGCGGTAGGGTAAGTGATCAGCTCAACCAAGGATTACCTCTGCGTTTAGATAAGAGTTAAACTATGTTATTCTTAAACTGTAAGCAAAGCCTTTTCAAAATTTAATAGACGTCATTCCGATTTAATTTCAAAATTCAATGTTGGACTTACAAGGTCTATCGGAACCCGAACTATATGGTGACTTAGTATATAAATTCAGAAAAATATATAATTGCAATAACTTCAACACCCGATTTCGTAAAATCTTGCTTCGATATAAAAAGATTGGGTACAACATAAATGTTATATGACAGACTGCATGCATGGTAGTTAACCTAATCACTGTTGAGATATTTGCTTCCCTCTTTAATTGCACGCCGGTGAGTCAGACCTCAGATTCTATGACGGTTCCAGAGTAAATGCTTACTGAGTATTAGAGAGAATCTAATTTTATGTAACGTTGGTCGGTGCTTGATGCTCTGTCTCTGTCGGGCCCATCGGAGTCTAACTGTTGGTTTTCTTTTGCTCCAGCATTTCAGTGGTTTCTTGCTGTCGAGTCCTCATCGTTGTTTCATCTCTGTTGTTGTTTGATTTTTGTGTTCACGGAGATGTGGCCTTCATGTAGACTGAACTAATTATTGTCTAAATCGTGGTGGAAGTAAGGGCGAGGATTGTGGCCACGTAAAATCGATTTAAGCCCCCTCCCCCCCCCCCCCCAACACACACACCCCGTGGAATTCGTTTCCGCTGACCGTTCCAAGGCGATTCTTCTGTCGTGGTTTATTTTTGTTGTGGCTTGTCGTTGAGCGTTTGTATCGCTTAAATTATTTTGTTTTGGGTAGCCAATTGACCATTTGGTGGGAAAGTAACTGTCAATTGGCCATTTTGTGGGAAAGTATCTGTCCTTTTGGCTTTCCGTTATTGATGTTTCCGTTAGTCTAGTTGTTTCATGTTTGTTTTTCTTTCCCTTGTTGTCTCTGATGGGAGCTGTTGGATAATTTTATCGATTCCTCACCATTGCCTTCACTTCTGTTTTGTAACAGCTACAATCATTATATTTGGTGCACTGATACATTTCTATGACTGCAGCAGCACAATTACAGCGTCATATGTCCTTTATATTTATTATTATTTTCAGGTAAACATTACGAAAACACGCCTATGCAAATACATTGTACCCTTTATGGCCGTAAAAATGAAAATTTTAAGATGCAAAATTGTGATATTTTTCTTATTTATGCTCAAATTTATAGATTGTGGGTGCTCGTTAGAACCGCCTCATCGAGGCGGTTCTAACGAGCATCCACAATCTATATTTTAGAACAGAAATAAGAAAATTAAGGTTTATCCCTGTAAACCCCAGTTTAACTATAATATAAAAGTGGGATTCAAGGGGTTCAAAATTATATAGGCGTGTTTTCGTGATGATTGTACCGAAATTCATATTATAAAATAAATTTTGATGTTCATAATTCAGCAAAGACAAGTTTTATTATCTTTGGAAGTGATATGAATATACCAAAACACTTGTTAAAATTCAGTTGTTCTTATCAACGGAATGTATATGGAAAGAAGCTACAGACATTGCCAATTTCCAGCAGAGGCAGAGGCGATGGCACTGGTGCGGGGTATATGTGCCCAGCTGGACACATTGTCTAGTCCTGCAAGAAATTGAAGCCACCCCATGTGCTTATACCTTGTTATGTTATGTTTCAATTAAAGTCACCAATCCTGAAAGCAAAGGTGGCCGCATGTTACTGGAATAACCCGCGTCGGAAAAGATCGCTTCATGGAAGAACCTTTGAATGAGTGATCACTGCATAACGGCTAGTGAGATAGCACTAGTTAGGGAGAACGAGGTTTCCAGTGTAAATATTTGCTCGATATTCCATGAAAATCTTGTACTGTCAGATGTCCTTAGAAACTTTAATGTTACGGATTTCTTCCGAAAGCACAAGTCCGGTCGTTTGGGTCTTGTCATTCCATTGTTTTATGACAACCTAGAAAGCCCCCAAGTCAGTGACGATGAATTATATGTTTGTGTTGAGGTTTTATGTCTTCATCAACATTATTTAGGTTGATTTCGATTTTCTGGGACTTTTACCCAACATTGAGATAAATGGATATCTCAAGCACTATCACCCAAAGACATCTCTAGGGTCTAATCAGCCATAACGAAAGAGTCATCGGTGTTCGAGTCATTAAAGTTCCACTAAATATATAAGTGTAGATAAATATGTTCTCGTATACTGCACCCTCTGTATATTCAAGAATGATATCATTACGAAAAAACGCTTATACTAATACATTGTAAATTTTCAAGATGAAAAAATTGTGATATTTTTCTTATTTCTCAAAGTGCCCAAAATGTAGATTGTGGGTACCTAAAATCTATTTTATATGGCAGAAATAAGAAAAATAAAGTTTACCACTGTAAATCCCAGTTTCACTGTATAAAAATTGGGTTCAAGGGGGTCGAAATCATATACGTGTGTTTTCGTGATGGAGACACAAGATGTATAGTTTGCCCTCATTACGATAACACACCCGTGCGATATAGTGCATTTTTTCACATCTCCAAAATGGCAACTTTTTAGATGAAAATCTGTGATATTTTTCTTACAAATACTGCAAACATAGGTTGTGGGTGCTCGTTAGAACCGCCTCATTGAGGCGGTTCTAACGAGTACCCACAACCTATGTCTTGGAGTAAAAATAAGAAAAATAATATTTACCCCCGTAAACCCCAGTTTTCTCTATACAAAGTGGGGTGTAAGGGGGTGTTCATTTCACGGACTTGTTCACGTGATGCTTTCCAAACAACTAAAGTGCCGGTGAGCTGCTAGACTATAACGCTATATGTAGCTTCTCTGTCTAAGTTTTCATCATGAAAACACGCCTATATAACTTTTACTCCCTTTAACCCTCCTTTTGTACAGTAAAATTGGGGTTTACAGGGTATACCTATTTTCTTATTTCTGCTCTGTAATATAGATTGTGGGCACTCGTTAGAACCGCCGATGTGGTGGTTCTAGCGAGTACCCACAACCTCTATTTTGAGCAGAAATAAGAAAAAATTCACGATTTTTCATCTGAAATTTTTCTTTTTTCGGCGGTTAAGTTGACAATGTATTTGTATAGGCGTGTTTTCGTAAGGTTTTCCAAATAACTTAAGTGTAGATTTGCTGCTGGACTATTACGCTATATGTAGCTTCTATGTCTAAGTTTTTAAGACTCGTGTGCTAGTTAGTCTGGGTAGCTAAGCAGGTCAGTTTGTGTCTTATATATCTGGGCCCAGTTGTTCAAAACTAACGACTTCGTTTAGTTAATGAATCGTTAAAACGTTTATCATTTAATATGGCAAATATGCTAATATTTTTGCTGAAAAAGTGTGAGCAGCTTTTGCATATGCAAAAGCTGCTCACATTTTTCAGCAAAAATATAAGAATTTTAGATACAGTACTTGCTAGAACAGTTTTACAATTTGACCACTAACGAGCTCATGAAGCTAGCGAGGTTTTGAACATCTGGACCCTGGTCGCGAAGCTGGAAGACAGGGTTTCTCGTGACGGGACTAATATTTTAACTCTGCGCACAAAGTATTATAAAATTAATATATATATATATATATATATATATATATATATATATATATATATATATATATATATATATATATATATATATATATATATATATATATATATATATATATATATATATATAAGAATGAAAGGAACAAACAAACAAAGAAGAATAAAAGCTACCTAGACTGTGCATTCGCCATTCACAAAATAGCATGAAAACAGTTATGAGTAAGTTAAGTTTGATCTCTTGCAGATGGTGTATGCAATGTGACAGATCTTCAACTTGATATCGACTCACAGTTGTTTGGAGTAACAGGGTCCCCCAATATGCCTCATATTTATTCTACACCAGGCGCTCTCCACTTTGCTCAAAGCAATGGTTTGGTAAGTTGATTGACGTCGAGCAAAATGTGTCTGAGGAGACGCATGCAGGGTAACGACAAAGACAGCCTGCGGAGCTTCTCTCAAGATGCTTGGGCAACGTCAAATCAGCGTTGGTTCAACGTCATATGACGTTGCACCGACGCAGATGTGACGTTGCATAAACGTCATGCCGTTGTTCTGACGTTGATGTTACGTCACAATTACGCCATGTGCCTGCTGGGTTGCAGCTCTTTTACAAGTAATGAATGTCATTGCAAATACCACTTTATATAGCGAAAATGGGATTATAAGAGTATAGATTATTTTCCTTGGAAGGTCGGGTGGTTTTTCTCCTGGTACTCCAGTTTTCGCCCACCTCTGATTAACGATCGGCTCGACATGAGTGTTAATAATAATATTGAAAGGGTCATAAAACTAAAACAAAAAAATATATATTTTCCTTTTTTTTCTCTCAAAATATAGTTTGTTGGTCTCGTTAGAACCACCTATGTTCTGATTACTGCTAAGATGCTTTCTGGGAAATTTCCAAGAAGAAAAATACTTATTAAACACTAGTAATAAAGGAAACGAAAATAAACAACTATTGTGAAAAAGTAAGGAAAATACAATGTACATTTAACTAAGTAAAACGAGTCGCTAACAAGTTACTATTATAAAAACTAAGAGAAACAAAACGGTAACAATACGCTTATTCTAGTTGAAAACGTTTTGTTAAACCGCTTTAACAAGACGCAAAGCAGCGCATTGTATGCGTTTTGCTTCAACCGTTTTTCATATGGGTGGACACCCCGTCTTATCTGGGGTTTTGTACAGTTTAACCAATAGAGAAAGTTGCATGACTTTTCTGAATATTTTGTTTTGGGGTTTGTATTGGAGTTTAACGGCCCAGTCAACACTATTTTAGGCCATTTTGAGCCGATCAGTTTACCAATTCACACTTTTCCTGGGCAGGCTTATACGTAAGCTGTTGACCAGTACATTGCACATTCTTTCACCAGAACTGACAACTGCCCTTCTTGAATCAGCGGAAGGGAGAGAATGACCGTAGAAAAGATTTCATTATCAATCCCCACGAAAGAATGTTGTCGACCCGGCAGATATCGAACCTGCGTCTTCCTGATCACCAGTCAGACGTGCATCCGACTGAGTTACCGAGGCCGGCTGACTATTCTGAATGAAACTCGCTTAAGGGGACTACATTACATGTCAGCAAACGGCAAAGGCTCAAGTGCGGCTTTTCTAAGCCTTTAATGCTCACTTTTTGCGATTAGTCCCTGTTTCTTATGAGCAGGCTTTCCCTTTGGTATCTTGGACGGGAGATGTGAGGTACCCCCTTCAACCCCACAAAGAGAAATCTGTGGTTAAATAAGGCGGTTTTAACGATAACCCAAAACCTATGTTTTTGTTGAAAAATAAGTAAAATATGTCAAAATACCATCAGAAAAATTACCGTTTTCAGGATATGGAAGAATGCACTTTATCAGATGGATGTTATTGTAATGTGTAAAATTGCAGATTCACTCAGGTTAAAAATGTTTAACACACATTTGCATCCAAATTCACCATATTTGCATTATTTGCTGGCTCCCAGCTTGCACACTGTCAATATTGGGAAAACAGGTAACCATACCCCCCTGACCTTTTAAGGTCAGGGGGGTCTGGTTACCTGTATTTCCAACACTGAAAACCTTCAGACTAGGAACCAGCAGATAATGCAAATAAGGTGAATAGCTTAGGACCAGTTCATTTCCAGTTATAGGATCGTTACATTTGTTTTGTCTATTCTATGTTTTACTAAATGTATGTACTTTCAACAAACAGTGTAAACTCAGATCAAACAGCGGGTTCTGCGGCGTCTGATTTTGGCAATGTCCAACAAATGAGACGCTTTGCATATACGAGTAACGGTCATATTCTAAATTGCTAAAAAATAATCATTGGTGGCGTTGAGACAGAGACAAGGAAATATGGGGCTGTTTATTTTTTTTTTCGATTTTTTTATATATATTTTATTTTTAAAAATCTCATTCTTCAGATAGGCTTGCATGAGGCCACATATTTATAGCTAAGCTTGCCTTGGGCTTCCTTGTCCTTGTCTTAGAGCTGATTCCGTATGAGTATCCCATCACGACAAGACGCCTATATAATTTTGATCCCCCCTTGAACCCCACTTTTATATAGTAAAACTCTGGTTTACAGGGGTAAATCTTATTTTTCTTATTTCTGCTTTAAAATATAGGTTGTTGGTACTCGTTAGAACCGCATCGATGAGGCGGTTCTAACGAGTACCCTCAATCTATATTTTGACCAGAAATAAGAAAAATATCAAAATTTTTCATCTTAAAATTTTCATTTTTTTGGCGATAAAGGTTACAATGTATTTGTATAGGCATATTTTCGTAATGCTATTCTAATCTACAGTTATTATTATCAGACATATATAGGCCCAACAACAGTCCGGGGAATCAGCGTTGACCACTGGCAGTCATGTATCTACTGGCCGAATCTGGCATCAAATTTCACACTAGATTACTACTTCACAGGTAAGGCGATGTTGCCCTTTAGTTCATCTTTTGTGTATCAAAATCAGCCATCAAGGGACAGTAAATCATAGCATTTTTCCGCACTTCACTAAGTATCTTTTATTCTTTATTATGTGCCCCCTGCACAGGGGGCCTCCAGTTAAAGTCCCGATCCGAAGGACGGTGCACTTTATGACATTCATCCCTGCAAATGATGCCAATGGAGCGTGTTCGGACACCGAAATTTTATCGTCGCTGCCGGGGATCGAACCCGGGACCTCTAGCATCAAAGGCAAAGTGCACTAGCCACTGCGCTAGCACGCTCCACAAGAACAGCTTGGGCTCGGTTCTTGAAAGATTGTAGGCAGTTTGGAACTAATGTGTAGTTGATCTTGTTTAATATTGATATACATCACGAAAACACACCTATATAACTTTGATCCCCTTGAACCCCACTTTTATATAGTAAAACTGGGGTTTACAGTGGTAAACTTTATTTTCCTAAAAAATATTACTATTTTTCATCAGTAATGTTTCGTTTTTAGGCGGTAAAATTTACAATTTATTAGTAAAGGCGTGTTTTCCTAATGATTTTATACTAACGTTAGAACTGCTTGGTCGTTAGCAGACTGCAGCTTCTGTATTCTTTCTCTCTTGAAACTTCATCAGAACATACACTCAAGATCACCTACAAAATATTATCATTGTGATCAACAGTCTGCAGTCTGACCGTTCCAAGGCGGTTCTTCTGTCGCTGTTTATTTTTGTTATGGTTTGTCTTTGGGTGTTTGTGTTGCTTTTTTTATTATTTTGGATAGCCTATTGGCCATTTTGTGGGAAAGTAACTGTCCTTTTGGCTTTCCGCTATTGATGTTTCCTATAGGGTCTATTGTTTCATGTTTGTGTTTCTTTCCCTGTGGTGTCTCTGATGGGAGCTGTGGGTTAATTGTATCGATTCCTGATCATTGCCCCCACTTCTATTTATTCGGGCCAACTTATTCATATGTTTATGCTAGCCTAGGAAAAGTGCCGTGCTTTCTGAGCTATTGAACACCAAACCAACATTAAGACCATCTGGCCATATATTTAAATTCCTTTGTACTTACGTTATCTTTAAAGGCAACATTTTGGTGCCTGTTGTTTCATAGCTACCATCTCTAGTTGGTAACTGCTGCAGAATGCTATAAAATCCTTTTCGATTTCAATAGGCCTAACACATGCACAAAATCTAAACCGAATGCCAATGAAACAACTCTCATTTTAAAAGGACTGATAGCAGCACCATTCCACTAACCCTACCCACTTTTACAAACGAAAACCTATGATTCCACCTCACTTTGTTACAACTGTATAGTTACTTCCTAAACACAGTACTTTGTACCTGCTGAAATATCTTGTACACTTAGTCATATACAAAAAGTAAACAGATAAGCAGACCATAACCAGGAACATTTTTCAGGATTAGACTCTGAAAAACAAAACACTTTTAAAAGCCTAATCTACTTTCCCCGCTGTACCTTCACCATTCACAGTAACAGTCTGAAGTGTCAGTTTCGTATATAACTTCATACAATACAAATACCCAACAACGAAACAGGAGCGAAGGCAATGATCCGGAATTGATACAATTAAAGGCATTTATTCTTGATTATTGAGGACTATCATTTCATTACATAATATTATGTAGCCCTCAGTGCTCTCTGGAGAGAATTCCTCTGTCTTCAACAGGTAAGGGGCCGCCTTGGGGAAAATAAATAAATTACTTACTGTTGACTGGTGTACATTATTGATTTTCCCCTTTAGTGTCTCAGTCAGGGGATTCAACAAGAGCTACTAATCACCCTATTAAGGGCCGCCTTTGATCTGCTATAGTCAGTATATCACAGGGGGCAATAAAACAATTATGGACACACGGTGTGTTTTACTGTTACAGAATAAATGCCTTTAACCAACAGCCCCCACCAGAAACAGCAAGGGAAAGAAACACAAACATGAAAGAACTAGACCCCAACGGAAGCACCACAAGTGGAAAGCCAAGGGGACAGCCAGTTTCCCACAAAATGTCCAGTTGGCTATCCAAAGCAAGTTATATAAGCCCACATTGGCAAAATATCCACATATTATGATTTCTGTTAGTAACCATGACATTATTATCCCAGCTACTAAAATATTTTCAAAAACAACTAATTCCTCATGCAAAATTGTTCCCTGGTGCCTTTAACCAATGGCACGGAAAATGCGTTGGATATTTTGTGCTTCGTGCATGGAAGCGAAGGAGTAGAAAGAATAATACAATTTAGAATTATTTGTGGTGGCATGTAAGCGTATAGATTTAGAAATCACGAGGTCTCTAGTTAGAGTCCTGTGTGTTGCACCTATTAATGTTTTTATGTTGTTTTATATATATTGCAGCGTGTACCGGGTCGTCCACGAAGTCAAGCAACGCGGTCACCAATCCAGGTTCTAACCGCGATATCCGTTGCATAACTTCGTGAAAAAAGCTAACCACTCTACCCGCGTCGCGCAAAGAGCCGGTTCCTACAGCAAGGCTGTGGAAGTGGTATTTATCAATATCAGTGACATTAGTTTATGTTTCATTTTTGTTCTTTACATGATTTATTTTCCTATTTATCTCTTAAATATTCAAAATACAATCTCAGGGCTTTGCATCGTATTTTCCTCACTGACTGTTTCCGTGACGCTGTCGTAATCATCGCTTCTACAATACGTTGAATATGTGGGCTCTTGGATTTTCTGCATAAAGAAACTTCAACGCTGGCGAGTTTGAAATTACGATGTGTATGATTCTGTTTTATCATGTAAAATATTTATCTATCTATCTGCCAATATTTCTTAACCTCCGAGGAGGACTTCCAGAAGGGATTCCAGTATACCAAGTACTGAAGGGGGTTAATTGAAATAAAAGATAAGTATAGCAGGTGAAATGAGTTTTTACAGTGCGAGGATAGTGTCTCTGACGGGAGCTGTGGGTTAATTGTATCGATTCCTGATCATTGCCTCCACTTCTATTTAGTATAGTTTAAAGTAAAAACAGAGGCCAGTGACTAGGGGGACACATGCACCACCCGGCACACAGCATCACTAAACTGTGCCCGGATAGAGAACATAACTTTTTGTTGGAGTAGAGCATTCCAATGAAAATTGGTTCTGGGAAAGAATGAAAATTTGTAGTAGTTTGTAGAGGTAGTAATGAGCCTGTATGCCAAAGTCCCTCCTGATATGTGGAATGGGGTGTTCAGTTGCAGGAATGGCAACAAGGTCATATGTACAGTATAGTGAGTCGGCTGTCTATGCGTCTCTGATCTAATGGACGCCATTGAAGGGTTGTTGAGCAGTAGGTATACACTAGATGTATTCCTGTAGTCACGAGAGACCCATCTGGCAGCTCCCCAAAACGTGTACCCTGGCAAACAGTGCAGGCCCAGATCAGACGTCTGATCAGGGCCTCCAATGTTTGCTAAAATGTCAGTCATTTTCCAAATAACTTTTGAAGAAAACACAAGCTGACATCTTTAAATTTTGGAATTGACTCCTGCTATATATAAGGAGGAAGATTCCATTTGGTACAAAAAGTGTTGTTACGGACGACGACATAGCGTCACGCACCAGTAACCATGTGTTACGTGCATTACACGTGTATCATACCGTTATTATATTATATGACGTTAATATCTATATTCGCAATGGAAAGGAACTGTGATTTATTCGAATAGCCGCCGTTAAATGTGTGTTCCAGTCAATAACTTTGGCGGGGTGGCTGCTAAAAATGGCGAAAGTTTGGGAGAATTTGAAGGCGACAAGTACATTATTGTCGGTTTTTAGTGTGTTAGAATCGTACATGTAATAGATCAGCTCTAGTATTTGATTGCTTCAGTATCTAATCACAGTTTGTGAGTCAGTCAGTTGTAAGCCATCGTGATTTGATCTATTTTACAAATTATTTATTACTCTACAATTCACATGTGAGACGCCAAGTTCTGCAACGGGTGGTGGTCACTGGTTTTTCTCCGGGTACTCCGGTTTTCGCCCACCTCTCGGCTCGATCTGTGTGAAATAATCTTAAAAGGGCAGTTAAACCAAAATAAAAAAAATTCAACAATTCACAGCTACAGCTGATCTATGTCTTAAATAACAGTATATTAGAAATAAGAATGAGATATTTGCCCACATGCAAGGGCAAAATGAACGTTCCTTCAAAAGACAAGGGTTTTGACTTGATTGGAGTTTTACGGCCCTTTCAATAATCAGAGGTGGACGAATCAAGAGTACTCGGAGAAAAACATCTGTGGCCAGTTGTTCAAAACTAACGACGTCGTGAGTTAACGTATCGTTAAATCTTTGATCATTTAATATTGCATAAATGCTAAAATATTTGCTGAAAAAATGTGAGCAGCTTTTGCATTTCTGAAAAAATGCGAGCAGCTTTTGCAAATGCAAAAGCTGCTCACATTTTTTCAGCAAAAATACCAACATTTTCGATATTGTACTAGCAAGAACAGTTAACAATTCGACTACTAACTAGCCCGCTAAGCTAACGATGCTATGAACAACTGGCCCCTGATCTTCCATCACTTGAACAAGTCCGTGAAATGAAGACCCCCCATACCCCACGTTATATAGAGAAAACTGGGGTTTACGGGGGTCTTCATTATTTTTCTTATTTCTGCTCCAATACATAGGTGGTGGGTACTCGTTAGAACCGCCTCAATGAGGCGGTTCTAACGAGCACACACAACCTATGTCATGAGCAGTTATAAGAAAAATATGACAAATTTTCATCAGAAAAGTAGCCATTTTGGAGATGTGAAAAATGCACTATGTCGTACGGGTATGTTATCGTAATGCTATTGGAAAATGATAAAACAAATGTATGTTTTATACTTTAGTACATGACTGGGTTGACCCAGTCCTCAGACCACAAATTCCTGTTCGAGCGGAGATAGTGGGGAGCCAGACGGTGTTCAGTACAAGATATTTCCACCACATCTACGAGTTCTTTGACTTCAGACCCACCATAGATGGGGCAGTTGCTGCTTTTGAGGTACTTTTTCAAATTACGATAGCACATCCTTGCAACATAGTGCATTTTTTTTCATATCTCAAAAATGGTTATTTTTCTGATGGAAATTTCTGGCATGTCGTATTATTACTCAAAACATAGGTTGCGATTGCTCGTTGAAACTGAGTATCCATAATCTATGTCTTGGAATAAAAAAGAGAACCAACCGAAGTTTTCGCTATATAAAGTTGGGTTTGCGGGGGCGTTCATTACCGTACTTGTAAACGTGATGCATATTTTCAGCTGAATTGATTACGAAAACACACCAATACAAATTCATTGTACCCTTTAGCACCGAAAAAATGAAAAATTTAACATGAAAATTTGCGATATTTTTCTTATTTCTGCTCAAAATGTAGATAATGGGTGCTCGTTAGAACCGCCTTATTGAGGCGGTTCTAACGAGTACCCATAATCTATATTTTAGAGCTGAAATAAGAAAAATAAGATATACCCCTGTAAACCCCCGTTTTACTATAACAAAGTCGGGTTCATGGGGGTCAGAATTATATAGGAGTGTTTTCGTGATGGAATCTTTTGATTCGTATATGAGAGGAAGCCATCACGAAAACACGCCTGTATAATTCTGACCTGAACCCTCCATTTGTATAGTGATACTGGGGTTTATAGGAGTAAACCTTATAAATACATATGCATTTACAGATCAAGAAAAAAGCAAACGAATTAAATGACTTTTTTTCTTCTGTTTCAACCATAAACGACACCAATGTTGAGTTACCATATTTTGATAAACGTTCTCGTTCAGAAATTACAGATATTAGAATTAACCGGTCGGAAGTTCAAGATATTCTAAAAATATTTAAGATTAACAAACGGAATTAGCAACAGAATGCTGAAGCTTACTAGTATCACGGTTACCATGCCATTAACAAAATTATTCAATTTATCGTTGTCTAGATATACGTACCCAGATCTATGGGATATTTCCCATGTCATGCCACTTTTCAAAAAAGGCGACAAATCGATAGCAAGCAATTACAGACCCGTGTCCTTAACTAGTAACGTTGGAAAAGCATTCGAACGCATTGTTTTTAAACATATTTATAACCATATTACAATGAACGAATTACTATATAAGTATCAGTCTGAATTTCTCCCCGGTCACTCTACGGTTCACCATTTGATAGAACTAATTCATAACACATGTTTGTCTCTCGAAAATTACGAAATCAACTGTCAAATATTCTGTGATTTATCTAAAGCGTTCGATCGAGTCTGACATGGGGGTTTATTATATAAACTAGAAAAGTACGGGATAATTGGGGACCTCTTGCTATGGCTTGAAAGATACCTAACAAACAGAATGCAAAAGGTTTTTGTAAATGGAGTTTTTACATCGGATAAAGGTATATCTGCAGGCGTTCATCAAGGATCAGTCCTCGGGCCATTGTTATTTTTGATTTACATTAACGACATAGCTGACAATTTAGCAGGCAAAGCTAGACTATATGCAGACGATACCTCGCTTAGTTTTTCTTCAAAAGACCCAGCACAAATTGAAATCGTTTTAAATAGTGATCTAAAGAAATTAAGAGTGGGCAGATAAGTGGATGATAACATTCACTCCATCAAAAACAGAAGTGATGATGATTTCTTATATATTAAACGACTACAATTTCCAACTAAAATTTGATAACACTTCCCTGAATCTTGTTGAAACTCATCGGCATTTGGGCGTAACTTTATCATCAAACAACAAATGGGGAACACACATAAACTGCTAAATAGATTCAGCTTCCAAACAACTGTCATATTTGAGAAAGTTAAAATACAAATTATTTTAAAGCACTCTAAGTAGATTATATATTGTACCTATATAAGACCGTTATTGGAATACGCATTTGAAGTATGGGACGGGTGTAATATAAGTGACACTAACCGCTTATAACAGGTTCAGTTGAATGCAGCTCGAATCGTAACTGGTTTACCAGTTTTCGCCTCTATTCGGTCACTTTACTCAGAAACTGGATGGGAAACATTATCAGTAAGATTATCGACGATGTACCATCTTAACTTAAAGATCTTTTACCAGATAGAATAAACGAAGCAATTTCATACAACCTTAGAACTAGTGATAATTACGAAATACCATTTACAAGACTTTGCTCTTTTGAAACCCGCATTTCCCATAAACGCTAAAATTATGGAACGATCTAGACACACAAATCCGCACACTGCCAACGCTTAACCAGTTCAAATCCAATATTAGGAAGATGACAGACATGCAAACCAAAAAACTACAGGATTATTTAATGGTTGGAGAACGGAAATATAACGTTATTCTAACACGAATAATGCATAAATGTAGTAGTCTAAAGTCTGATTTATGTAATGTTAACATAATTTCTAATTCCAGTTGCAGTTGCGGGGTTCAAAGTGAAACCGCTGAACATTTCTTTTTCGAATGCAATCTGTATAATGACCAAAGAGATAGACGTTTTTCGAAATTTAAACCACAATATTATAATAAACTGACAGTTACTGACTGATGGCAGTCCGTATTATGATTTCGAAACTAACAAAAAATAATAGTATCTGTTCTTAAATTCATTAAGAATACACATAGGTTTGACATGCGTAACTTAGTAATATATTAACATTTATAAATATAAATAAATGCATAAAAGTATTTGTTATAGCATATATTTCTTATTCCCATTGTTAACTTTTCCTTCATGAGCAGTAATATCCCTTCCGCACCAGCATATGGAGTTTACGTTTCATAGTTAATCCGTTATGCTAGAGCCTGTTCCAAGTATCAGGACTTTATGGAACGAGGGAAGGTGCTCACTACCAGGTTGTTATGCCAGGGGTATCAAAAATCCAAACTGGTATCAACACTAAAGAAGTTCTATGGGAGGCACCATGATCTTGTTGATCCGTACAATAAGGCCATTTCCAGAATTATTTCTGATTTGTTTGCCAATGGAAAGCCATAGGAAGACTTCCAAAATCTCGGACATACCCTTCTCGGCATTTACACCTTTTCGTCGTTCGGGTCGATGGACATGGTTGGCGAAGCTTGCATACCAAGTAATGCTTACTATCCGCGGACGCCTGATTACACTCTTCTGTAGTCCATGTCTGTTGATGTGAACATTGATATTCGCCATTTTGTCTATGGACTAATGATTTTGGATTAACGCTTTGGTACTACGACCTAAACTACTTTCTAAAACATCGATTGTGGTACTCGTTACAACCCGTGGCATCATCGAGGCGGTTTTTATGAATATCTACAATCTATGATTTGAAGCAGAAATTAGAAAAAATGGTATTTACCCCTATAAGTCCCAATATTACTAATTGAGGTTCAAGGGGGTCAATATTATATAGGTGCATTTTCATGGCGTCTGATCTAGGCATGCACCGTTTGATAATGTCCGGGTTTGTAGATTTTCAAAAGTAGTATAATCATATAAAAGCACAAAACCAACTTTCAAGCAGACGATTATCATAAAGTGGCAAGCTTATTTTGTTTGGAAAACAAATAATTTGTGTAAAGTGCTTTAAGAGTATTAAAATAAGTAAATGAGAGTCAGATGGATATAATGTATATCCTTTATTATACATTCCCAATTTTGATATATCACTTGTTTGTTTTGTTTGTTTGATTTGAGGTTTAACGTCCCCATAAACACTGAAAAGGTCATTTTGGAGACGTTGCTTCCAATTTTGTGGGACTTTTACCCGACATTGAGATGAAATGACTTCTCAAGCCCTGCCGCCCAATGAAACCAATAGGGTTTATATGCATGGACGGTCCGACTGGCACCGCTTTGCCTGGGCAGGCTTAGATGGAGACGTTGCTTCCAATTTTGTGGGACTTTTACTCGACATTGAGATGAAATGACATCTCAAGCCCTGCCACCCAAGGAAACCAATAGGGTTTATATGCATGGACGGTCCGACTGGCACCGCTTTGCCGCGGCAGGCATTGATCCTCTTGATATAGCACTAGATCCAAATGACATCATATCGGATATGTACTTTGTTTTTACTAGACACCTCTTGGGACAGTGTGTCCCGGAAGAAAAAAGACAAAACCGGTTCCTCAGCTTGCTGGACAGTACAGTTACAGAGAAGAGATAGTTACCCCCGGGGCTACACAGGTTTCAATGGCTGATGTAAGTATTTTTCTACTGGGTTTTACGGCCCTTCTAGAAAGCCGAAATAATGGCAAAAGTGAACAGAACCTTGCATATTCATTGTTTTATAAATAGTCACCACAGAATTTGTGATTCTATAACGTAACCATTATGAAGACCAGAATTGGCCAAGTAAATGTAAATATTTTAAAGAAGTCTTGATGAACAATTAGTAATGGTCCAGTTATCACGAAAACATGTCTATATAATTTTGACCCCATTGAAAAATAGAAGTAGAGGCAATGATCAGTAATCGATACAATCAACACATAGCTCCCACCAGAGACACCAAAGGGAAAGAAATACAAACATGCAACAACAGACCCAATGGAAACACCAACAGCGAAAAGCCAAAAGGACAGTTACTTTCCCACAAAATGGCCAATAGGCTATCCAAAATAACATGACACAAGCGACACAAACACCTAAAGACAAACCATAACAAAAATAAATCGCGACAGAAGAACCGCCTTGGAACGGTCAGCGGAAACGAATTCCACCGAGGGGCATAAATCGATTTTACGTGGCCACAATCTTCGCCCTTATTGCCATCGCGATTTAGACAAATAATTTGTTCAGTCCGCATGAGGCCTCCTAACTCATTAGTGCAACATCTCCGTGAACACAAATAATCAAACAACCACAGAGATGAAATAACGGTGAGGATTCGACAGCAAGAAACCACTGAAATGCTGGAGCAAAAGAAAACCAACAGTTAGACTCCGATGGGCCCGACCAGAGACATTACCTTGAATTAGATCTCTCTAATTCTCAAAAAGCCTTTACACTGGGACCGTCATAGAATCTTAGGCCTGACCCACCGGCGTGCAAGTAAAGAGGGAAGCAAAGATGTCAACCATGATTGGGTTAACTACCACGCATGCAGTCTGTCGTATAACATTTATGTTATACCCAATCTTTTTATATTGAAGAATGATTTTACGAAATTGGGTGCTGAAGTCATTGTGGTTATATATTTTTCTGAATATGTATACTAAGTCACCATAAAATTCGGGTTCCGATAGGCCTTATTGCAGAAGAGATTTAAGTCCAATATTGAATTTTGAAATTAAATCAAAATGACGTCTATAAAATTTTGGAAAGGCTTTGCCTAGTTTATGGTACCGTTAACCCTGATTCAGATGTTTAGCCGTTAACAATTTATTACGAGTGTTGAAGTCAGTTACATGACTACACACTCTGACGTAGTGCTTTAAGAGTATTTATATTGTAAAACTTTTGTTTACAGAGGTAGACCTTATTTTTCTGCTCTAAAATATGGCTTGTGGATACTCGTTAGAACCGCATCCATGAGGCGGTTCTGACGGGTACCCACAATATATATTTTGAGCAGAAATAAGAAAAATATCACAATGTTTCATCTTAAAATTTTTGTTGTTTCTGCGGTAAAGTTTAAAACATATTTGTATATGCGTGTTTTCGAAATAGTCTATTATGATAACATATGCAAAAAAAAAAAAAAAAAAAGAATTCGCCCTAAGCTTAGTGGTTGCAGAATCTACCTTCAGGTATTTTTTGCTAGACGCAAGAAATGGATTTGATTACTAAGACCAGGTGCAAATATCTCAGGTTATAGAAATAGAAGTGAAGGCAATGATCAGGAATCGATACAATCAACCCACAGCTCGCATCAGAGACACCTGCCATTTCACAAAGTCAGTGAACAATAAAATAAAGGTCAAGGTGAAACTTGCATCCTTTTCTCAGATTTCAAATTTTGGGTTAACACTATTTCATAAAGCCAATGAACCATAAATTTTAATGAATGCGACCAGAATCAGACTCGAACTGGCGACTCCTTGCTTACATGGCAATGGTTCTACAGACTGAGATAGCAGGCGCTGATAACATGTCTTTGACTTCAATTTTTTTTTATAAACTTAATAAACAGCACCATTGAAATGTAGGTCAAAGTCAAATATATATGCTTGCATTAAAGTTGCCACCCATATGAAGTTAAAAGTTTGGACGAAGTTATGTAACTCTTATACTGCGTTCCCCATCTAATATACATCAGAAAAATGTAAAAAATTCAAATAACAACATGTTTAAGGAAACTCAAGATCAGAACAGACATTCTTACAAGAAAAACTGTAAACCATTAAAATGTTTTCGGCCTAATTAGATTGCACCAGTTCTGTTAAAAACAAGGTTTTAATTAACAACCCAAAAACAAACAGGTTTAATGATAACAATATTATACGTACTTTGTCCCGATCGGTTCTCAAATGAGCAGTTCTTTTTACTCAGTTCCATGAAAATGTACAACATGACATGCAGAGTTTGAATGTTGTTGTGTTGGTGGCATCAACAAAGGCAATAAAAGCGCACCAAATTGTCTTCTGTAGGGTTTTAATTGTTTGCATTAGAGTTTAACGGCTCAGTCAATTCTATTTTAGGTCATTTTAGGCGGCCAGTTTAACTACCTACACTGTTCCTGGGCAGGCTTATACGTAAGCTATTAACCAGTACAGTGCACATTTTTTTTTGCCAGAAACTGACAACTGCCGTTCTTGAATCGGCGGAAGGAAAGAACGACCGTAGAAAATATTTCATGATCAATCTCCACGAAAGAATGTTGCCGACCCTGTCGGGTATCGAACCCGCGGCGTCCTGATCACCAGTCAGACGCGCAGCTGACTGAGCTACCGAGGCCGGCGTCTTGTGTAAATAGACAGTTTCACAAAAATGTGAGAAGTCCTACTTTGCGCCAGATATCTCCGAATGTATTCACACTTTGTGCATAACAAACATATACAGTGAAATTCTGCTATTAACCCTTGACCTTGAATATTTAAATATGCCGGACCCACTATCAATTATCAACCAATTAGATTACTTGATGCAAATAACAACCAAAAGCCATCTGATCTGGATCTACATTGTTTGAAAGATAAGATATGTCCGGGCTCAGCAGGACAAGGGTTAAGACCAGCAACAACAAATACAAATTCATCTTTAAAATATCATAATCATGATTAACATTACGATAACTCTCCCGTGCGACATAGTGCATTTTTCACTTCTCCAAAATGGCTACTAATCTGATGAAAATCCTTAATATTTTTCTTATAAATGCTCCATACATAGGTTGTGGGTGCTCGTTAGAACCGCCTCAATGAGGCGGTTCTAACGAGTACCCACAACCTATGTCTTAGAACAGAAATAAGAAAAATAATGTTTACCCCCGTAAACCCCAGTTTTCTCTATATAAAGTGGGGTTTAGGGGGGTCTTTAGTTCACGGACTTGTTCACATGATGACCCTTATCCTGATGCATAAATTAATTATGCCACACCCATTGCTGACTATTAACCAATCAAATTACTTGATATATTGTTTTTGTTCAATTTGAAATCTGCATGACAAATAGTACAGATAGTGATCAGACTGCTTCTTCCCTGATCTGGATCTACACTGTTTGTGGGGGTTGTCATGAACGGCAGGAGTTTTAGTTATTTTCCTTTCTTTTTTTCTACACCAATGTCCTCATATGTGAGACCGCTTATGAGACTGTATGAAAGTGGTCTTAAAGAACATTCAGTCGCAATTTTACTGTAATCTTATATATTCTTTTTTCTAGGTTTGGTATGACTACACCTATAAGCTAGTGAGGTTCGACTACAGACCTGCTTATCTTAATTACCCTTACTTTACGCTGAATCCTGTCACAGAAATACATGATTACAATTCAGGTAACTCTTTCTGCCATACCTCAATGTCACGTGAAGAAGTCCGCGAAATGAACACCCCTAAACGCCACTTTATATAGAGAAAACTGGGGTTTACGGGGTATACATGTTCATCATCTGCCTTATTTTTGCTAAAAAACATAGATTGTGGGTGGGTACTTGTTAGAACCGCCTCATTGAAAGCAGAAATAAGAAAGATGTTATCATTTGTTCCAAAAATTTGTCGTTTCTGACATCATGTTGGACGCCATTATGTTTTCCTAATGTAAAGAATATTGCTTTCTTATATCTTCATAAAACTTTGTGCTGTTGTAGAATCGCATCGACCAGTTGGTTCTAATGTATTCACACAAACTAGATTGTTGAAGATGATACCGGAAAAAATGGCTTACACCATTTTGTACCGGAAACCCCAAAACGTGTACTTTGCAAACAGTGCAGGTCCATATCAGACACCACAGAACGTGACATCTGATCAGGACCTACACTGTTTTCAAAACGTTCAGCTTTGTACAAAATATATTTTGAAGAAAACACAACCTGGCACCCCTAGATTTGACAGAACTTGTGATAGATTCCATTTAGTATTTATATAAATGAGTTAAATGTTATTAATATCCCTGTCACTCCCCTTTATCTAGAGCGCTATGCATTACGCGTTAGTGTTCTGTTGAAAGTGTTTGATACAATGCTAATTCTGCATTAAACGTAATTTAGTTATCGAGACAGTTCTAATGACCAGTATCAAGGTACTGAAACATTAATAAAGCAATGTTTGTCCTGGTTAACTACTGGCTTTATCAATTCAGCATTTGCTGAATTCACAAACAGATAAACTTTCAAAATAGTAAACTAAACCATTTCCATCTTAAAAAGAGTAGGGCCCATTTTGGAATTGAGGAGAACCAGGTTGAGTTGATTTGTTTAATCTTTTTTGCAGACAATAAAGGCCCTGATCTGGGCCTACACTGTTTACATGAAACCCGTTTTGGGGTTTCCTTTATCAGATGGGTTACCTGCACGAGTTTCAACTAACATGCAGGCCGAACATTAGGATTGCAATCCCAGTGTCATTTCACTTTCTTTCAAATCTCAAAACTGCATTTTTTGAATGAAACTTGTTATACCTTATATTTGGTAAAACACAGGCTGTAGGTTCTACATTTTATAACGGGATATCATCTTTGGTTATGCAGAACTGATTTTTATAAGATTTTTTCCCGATTCAAAGAGACTGTCGCCAAGGCGACCCGCGATGACCTTATATGTTTTCTTTTATGTGAAGAGATCTTGTCTCTTATGTTAAAATTGTCATTTATCTTAAAAAAATTAACACTGTAGGAATTGAGTATTAATCATGACACCATATTACTCTTATATGGACCGGAGCGGTCCCTAACAGAGGCTCTTGATACTACTAACGTGTTTAAGGTAATGTCGGGTTTAAAAATGAATACATCTAAAACTTGAGAGCAGACAGGAGAAACCGTTGACCATAGGTTCAAACTGGATTGGGCAGCTCGAAATTTTACAATAGGAAGAATTAACTTATCTTGTAATTTAGATGATATGCTCAGCAGAGTTGACTTTTCAAGATAGGATAACGCAAGTAGAGAAAGAGCTTAAATAATGGTCTGAAAGGATTTTAAAGCCATTTGAGCGGGTTAAATCATTTATTCATGGCGTTGCCAAACCCTCCATGGATATTACTAATAGCCTTCATAAGAATTGTTTTTAGTTTTATCTGACAATCTGGAATAGCTAAAGTATGCAAGATTACAGTGGTTTAAAAATGATTAATTTAGTAAATTATATAGTAGCTCTTAAATCCAATGGAATACGCTGCTTAATTGTTAAAGACTATAAATACAAGACACTTTTCGATTACAAATACGCCACTATAGACATAAAATTGAAACGAAGAAAAGAATTTCTAAAACAAATAAAAACTAATAATACAAATCCATTTAGAGGCTTGGATTGAAGTAAGTAAAGTTCCAAAATTTCAGTTGTTGAAGATGAGGTTTCAGTAAATCTATGGGACAATAATAATAATCAATAATTAATGGATCGATTTTCTGTCAAAAATAGTTTGAAAAAATATATATATATATTAAACGCGAAGATGGGTCTTTCTTAAGTTTGAGAAGTTTATACAGAAATTTGACATGAATACTAGCTACCTCGATTATTTTGGCATAATTTTATCCGTGCAAAATTAAATTAGCAATTTTAATATCAAATTAACGTGCATACCATTTAGTAATTGCTACCTCCCATAAAGGATAAAAGAAATAATTAAACACAAAAAGGAAGCAAAAAGATTTTTAAACATTAAAAAGTCAAACTTATTGTTTCCATATCTATAGGTAACTGATACATGTAAAAGTTTGCCTGTCAATCTTAATCAAATGCGTGTGTAAGCTTAGAGGACTCATGAAGTATTTAGGGAGTGACAGACAGGTCTGAGAAAGACAGTTCTAATAGTGAAGCCTTTGCTCTGGCTTTCCGCTGAATACGTCACTGGTTTCCTTTCCTTTGTATTTTCGTATTTACAAGCGCCCCGTCGCACGATCCTTGACGCAATTTGAGATTTTGGGAAATTCTCTCTCGTCCATGTGCTGAGACTCCTTACACTTCGGTATCAGAATTCCTAGATTTATGACGTCATTTTAGCGCCTCCACATAAATCAAAGAATACTTTTCGGAAAAGGTCGTTAGAATACTCAAAATACTCAAAATTATAACAAAAACAAGAAGAAAAACATATAGATTCAACTTCGGTGAAGTCGATGTCGCACCTGCCCCCACCTGCCCCACCCAAAATATAAATGTTTTAAGGCAGAAGAAATGAATATAGGACTTTAAGAAGTATCCATAGTCAATATATGTGAGGTAAGAAACTGACTATATTCACATATGCTAAAAGAAGTTAAAATTCATCCAAGAATTATATCCAAACCACATGCACATCCTTATGCCATGGAAAAAAACACATGCAAAGTTTCAAAATGATTGGTATAAAAATGTAAGAGGAGTTGCGATGACAAGAGGTGCCTACTGCAGATTAAAATGACTAAGTTCGCAATGTGAAAAAAATGACAAAACTTGATCCAAGATTAATAACCAAACCACATACATGCACATCCTCATACCATGTAAACACACATGTGAAGACTCAAAATAATTGGTATAAAACTGCACGAGGAGTTGCGATGTAAAGATGTACCTACTGGCTATCAATTGATGGCAAAAAAGGCTAAGTTCACAATGTGGAAAAAGTGACAAAAATGCAGCAAAGATTTATATCATAACCACATGCACATCCTCGCACCATGGCAAAGACACATACACAGTTTCAAAATGATTGGTATAAAACTGTAAGAGGAGTTGCGATGACAAGAGGTACCTACTGTATATCAATTTAACGTTAAAATGACTAAGTTCACGATGTGAAAAAGTGTCAAAAATTGATACGAGAATTCTGCCAAACCACATGCATATCCTCATACCATGACAAAAACACATGCAAAGTTTCAAAATGATTGGTATAAAACTGTAAGAGGCGTTGTTGTGACAAGTGGTACCTACTCTATATCAATTGAAGGTTAAAAAATGACTGAGTTCACAATGTGGAAAAAGTGACAAAAATTGATCCGAGAATTATGTCCAAACCATATGTACATCCTCATACCATGGCAAAAACAAATGCAAAGTTTCAAAATGATTGGTATAAAACCGTAGGAGGAGTTGTGATGACAAGACACACAGTGTAAAATGTTGACGGAAAGACGGACGGACGACCGGACGGACGGACAGACGCCCGGAGGGACGCCCAGGCGGACCGAGGACGCCCGGCCGAATGATGTGCATAGTGGGATGGTCGGTAGAGAATATGATACCTTGTGGGGCGATTTTGCATTGAGGGCGGCACCCCATATTGCGTGCGTGCAAATTAGCTAAATGGACTAGCTTCCAAATTTGAAGTGGTGCAGCTCAGACTGTATACATAGAGGATCTTACATTCGTGCTCATGTATTATTGAATTCATTAAACTCGTTGAGGAAAAGGGATAAAATGCTCGGCTTTGCATTTTATCCCTTTTCCTCAACGAGTTTAATAAATTCAATAATACATGAGCACGAATGCAAGATTCTATTTATCATATGACATTTAAAACTCATTTTATTCGCAATTGTATACAAAAATGTCAATATTCCGCCATTAGTAAACGCGACGTCGTTAAGGGCATCGTTCATATAACGTTACGGAACGTATCTAGCTATTTTGCATATTAAAATCACTAGTGGATTATCGAAAATAATGCATGACGTTATTAAACTCTCAGACGCGACGTCATATGATAAAGACACATTGTCCATTGTTGGACACTGTCCAGCCGAAAATATTTTGGGGTGAACCCAACAATGATGACCTTTTTTGGTTGAAAATATAAATCATGCATGTTTAATTCGCTTTAAAGGTACCCCACCAAGCTTATTTCTACACACCTAAACAGTTACTATATACATGGATAAAACTACCTAAAAGATATAGGGTTGCAAATGTTGTGGGTTGCAAACTGCGGACGGACGGAAACTTGCACGCCTATGTCTTCCTGCTAAAGCGGGTGTGACAAAAAAACGAAAGGGACAATATATGGATCATTCTTCGTTTTTCATGCATTAACATTTGCTGGGTCCCAAGGAAGCTGTTTGAACACGAGGCCGCTGGGACCCGAGTATTCAGGTATTTTCCGAGGGACACGACAAATACCATTGCAATGAAATAACCATGGATGATCGTTATTCTTGCCTAACTTACGGTTCCAAAGGCAAATTGGGACTAAAACGCCCAAAAACTCATTTAAATGCTACAAATGCGAGCGTAAAACCAACATTGCGGCTAGTTCAGAACGTTTAGTTCCGCAATGACCTTCTGACGTCATCGCACAAATTTAAAATGGGAAAACGGTACGTCGCTCAACGTAACGTAGGCCTAAACAAAGCAATGCCCATCTTGTGATGTCAAAAGTTAAATCCAATGTGCAAACAGCACATGAATTTCATGATTTGAACATGGGTTTTGTCTTTCTAGATGTCATATGAAACTTTTCTACCCTACGAAACACGTCGAGCATTCCTTCACAGAAAATGTTTGCGGGCTGTGAAAAACATTTGTTACACTTTCGCGCTAAAACTATGTTTTATCAGACGTCAACGCATTCAAGAACGATTTGGATGTAGGCTGGTAAAAAAGTTGAAGCACATATGTTATATTTCTTGTTTCGAGACAAAATAAGAGTATTTGACAAACTTATATGAGGCAAAATTACGAAAATCAGATAGTTTCCTTACGTGATCAGTTTTTTCATCGTCTATACATATATTCTGACAAAATATTGAACCAGGGTTAACCCATAAAATGCCAATCACGACAATTGTCGTCTGCTTTGTCGTCTGCCGGTTACTTTAAAAGGCATACTTTTTGCAAACAGTGCGGTTCCAGATCAGACTGCTTGCTTGGAGCAGTCTGATCTGGGTCCACACTGTTTGCCTGTATGCAAAAATATTTTTAAACAGTCTGCAAAATGATTCAGCAGACGACATAAGCAGACAACACTTTCAGCTGTAGTTCTTCTCGGCGTCTTAAGGGTTAAAGATTGCTCGATTGCATTCAGTATATTTGTACCATCACCCATTCACGAAATGTAGTACCAAAAAGACAAGTTTTATCCCAATTTTGCAGGAGTAGCTTATGCCATTGACAGAGCCCTTGGAAACTGTAGTATCATACCATTGCGGAATGCTACTTTTGACGCTGCTCTTAACATCTCTAAGAGCATCAATAATGACCATACACAGTTTGTGATCAGAATGAAATCACCATCACAGTTGTTTTATCTGGACAATACTTCATATACTTATGAGGGTCAGGTAAGGTCTTGTTTATGCTTTCAACCATGCAGACCGGTACAGAGTGCAGATTCATGTTATACTGATTTTATCATAATTGAGCCCCGCCAAGCGAATTTGGGTCTTCGAGCATTCCGTCATGACAAACTTTAACAGCGCGTGCCCAGCCATTCAGAGGGGCCAGGGATATGGCTTTCTGTCTGAAGGTTCCTCTTGATTCAATGCTTGTATGAGCGAGCAGCGAAGGTTCTGGCGAGACTGCGCGGATGCGCAGGCTCGCCTGAACCTTCGCTGCTCGCATAGGCGATAAGTACCAAAATCGCTTGACGCGGCCCATATGACGTCGCGTCTGGGAGGGCGTCCTGTAATTACAATTTTCCTAAAGGTTTGTGACCAGAGCATGGCTTGAACTCTAAATCACTTCTTAGACATAGTGAGAATGTTATTTTCAAGCAGCAAACCTTTTTTAACAGCATTTATATTAAATAAAAGTAACGCCTGGGAGTTTCTTTTGTTTACGAAACCTAGTTCAGTGTACGTTTAACCTATTTCGTACCAGAAACCCTTAAAGGGGCACCTTGGCAAACAGTGCAAGCCCAGATCGGACGCCGCAGAACGCGGCGTCTGATCAGGGCCTACACTGTTTGCGAAAAGTTAAGCCATTGTCCAAATAAATTTTGAAGAAATCACAACCTGACACCCCTCAGTTTTGCAATGGACTCCTGCTATTTATAAGGTGGAAGATTCCATTTGGTACAAAAAGGGTTAAATTTTAAATACCTGATTCCGCGCAGAGCTGAAACCGACCAAATTTGAGTACTGGTAAATTGCTTAGAAGGTTTTAGAAGGAAAAGTGGTGCGAGTCGGACCGTTCCTTAAGCCCGTGTGGTTTCTTTAAACAGTAGGGCTTGAGATGTCATTTCATTTCAGCATCTAGTAAAAGTCCCACAAAATCGGAAACGTTTCAAAAATTACCTAAATGGTGTTGAGAGGGGCATAAAACCTCCACACTGTCAAACATCTGAGCAATGTCAAGCGAAAATACGTTTTAGGATATATGCGTATCTTCGCAGTCTAATTATAGTCGTTGCTTGGCGCCTTCTGGATAGTCCTTGCATTTCGATAAGACACCCATGTGACACATTCTTTCCTGTCTCCTCAACCCTTTTGTACCAAACGGAATCTTCCTCCTTATATAGCAGGAGTCCATTTCAAAATTTAGGGATGTCATGTTGTGTTTACTTCAAAATCTATTACATTTTACAAACAATGTAAGCCTGACCACACGCCGCGTTCTGCAGTGTCAGATCTGGGCCTGCACTGTTTGCCAGGGTACCCGTTTTGGGATTTCCGGTACAAAATGGGTTAAAATGACTGCTTTTCCGATGAAAAATATGATATTTTTGTCTTATTTATACTCGAAACATAGGTAGTGGGTGCTCGTTTTCTAACGAGTACCAACAACTTATGTTTTGGAGCAGAAATAAGCAAAGCTATGTTTACCCATGTAAACCCTAGTTTTCTCCATATAAAGTGGGGTTTACGTGTAATGCTATTTCACGGACTTGATGCTTGAACGCCTCTTCAGAAGACCAGAGAAGACTGTTTTTAAATGTGTGTTTTTGTTATGGATTTACAATCCTATCAAGAATATTTCACTTATTTTGAGCCTATCGTTAATCAGAGTTGGGCGAGAACCGGAGAACACGGAGAACAACCACCTGATCTCCCGTTGCAGAACTGGGCATCTCACATCGGGCTCAAGCGAGGCGTGAATCATAGCGGTGGGAAACCTAATCATTAAGAGTCAGCACTCTAACCCAGGCAACGTAGGCCCGTTGTTCTAAGTAGGTACACGGGCTTAACCCATTGTTAGCTGGAAGCCCCTTAAAAAGACATAGACAAACAGTGTAGACCCAAATCAGACGCCGCATAGCGTTTACACTGCTAGCTAACAAGATTCTTTGACAAAATAAAATAAAAACAAAAACTAGACCCGAGACCCCTTTAATGACAAATAGACTTTTCCAGCATATAACCCATTTTATGCTAGTGGACTCTTCCATTGCTATGTGTTGGAAAAGTCCATTTGTCATATTAGGGGTGTAAGGCCTATTTTATATTTTTTATTCTATTTTTGACGGAAAAGTCTGTCAGCAAAAAGTGCAGGCCCTGATCAAACGCGTCTGATCATGGCCTGCACGGTTTGCCAAGGTACCCATTTAGGGGTTTCCCGCATACAATGGGATATCAATGTCGGAAGAGTCTACAACTATATAATGGGTTAATAATTGACGCTTGCTTAGTAGGGCATATGTCACGAAGACCTATTTTGTTTTGACTCGACTACATTTTGTGTTCTAGAGTACCATAAGAGACATGCTATGTGATGTCTATGTGGCCAAAAGAAGTGATTTCAAATTACCAACTGTTTCGCAGCCCTTTAAATCAACGTTCGTATTTTACTTCTTAGCGGTAAGTACGAGCATGCATGTTCGCCTTCACTGTAGTGTTCAAATCCTTTATCCAACCCCTATCATTACGAAAACACGCCTATAAAAATACACTGTAAACTTTACTGCCGAAAAAACGAAAATTTTTAGATGAAAAATTGTGATAGTTTTCTTATTTATGCGCAAAATACTCGTTAGAACCGCATCATCAAGGCGGTTCTAACGAGTACCCACAATCTATATTTTAGACCATAAATACTGAAAATAAGGTTTACCCCTGTAAACCCCAGTTTTACTATATAAAAGTGGGGTTCATGGGGGTCAAAATTATATAGGGGTGTTTTCGTGATGACTACTTTTGCAAACAGTATCGATCGAGATTATGTGGCTTCTAAGAAGCCAGTGTAGATCTAGATCAGATGGCTTAAGCATCGCCCCACTACTTAAACCATATACGGTATGCCTAGCGTCCCATTTGTGACAATGTAGCTGCAGAACGCGGCATGTGATGTGGGACAACACCAATTGCTAATGGAGCATGTCATTTTAGCTCACCTGAGCCGAAGGCTCCGTGGAAGCTTTTATGATCAGTCACCGTCCGTCTTCGTCGCACGTCCGTCCATCCTTACTTTCACAATTTCTTTGAACAGTATCTCCTGCTTAACAACTGAATGAATACCAACCAAACATGGCAAAGGTGATCATTGAGTGTTACTTTACAATGTTGTTCAAAGATTTCCATGCAGAACTCTGATTGCTTTGGCAACGATAAGGGAGGGAAACTTAGAGAAAAGCTTTAAAAAAACCTCTTGTCTAAAACCATAAGGCTCCGGTCTTCGTATTTAACTTAGACTGAGGGACCTCTACAAAGATGGTTCAAGTTATAGCTATGGGGCCATTTCCATACCCCAGGGTCCATTTGTTTTTCATAGACTAATACAGAGAAAAACCTTCAAAAGTCTTCTTGACTGAAACCAGAAGGCCCAGGCCTTAAGTATTTTGCACGTATCATTACCAAGGTGACTTTAACAGAGGGATCATTTGTTTAACATTGGTATAGGGCAAAACTTTAAAAATCTCTTTGTCTGAAACCAGAAGGCCAAGGCCTTTGATATTTTGTACATATCGTCAGTTAGTGGACCTCTACCAAGGCTTTTCAAATTTAATAGCCTACTTATCTTAATGGACTTATATAGGGAAAAGCTTAAAAATCTCTTTGTCTGATACCAGAAAGCCAAGGCCTTTGACATTTGGTACCTAGCTTCAAATAGTATACCTCTACAAGGCTTGTTCAATTCTAGTCCTGGGCCCAAAAATGACCCCGGCCTTGGGCCCCTTGTAGACTTGACCTTTATACTTTTTCTTGTCTGACACCAGAAGGGCAAGACCTTTGATATTTTGCATGCATCTTTATCATTCAAATTATACCCTCGGGCATAAAATGACCCCGCCCAGGCGTCACTTGTTTTACATAGATTTACATGGGTCAAGACTTTACAAATCTTGAAACCAGAAGGCCTAGGTCTTTTATATTTGATATATAGTGTCACCTCGTAGACCTCGTTCAAGATCGTTCAAACTGTAGCCCTTGCGTCAAAACTTATTTTACATGGATTTTATATTATTGGAAAAGCATTTAAAATCTTCTTGTCTGAAAGCAGAAGGCCCAGCCCTTTGATATTTGGCACATATCTTCATCTAGTGGATCTTTGCCAAGACTGTTCAAAATATTGCCGATGGGTCCAATAATTGCCCAGCCCTAGGGATCACTTAATTTACAAAGGCCCGTTCAGGAAAAACTTTAAAACATTTTTTCTGACATTAGAAGTAACTGGCCTTTAATATTTTGTTTGTTGTAGTATCTTGTGAGCCTCTACCAAGATCTTATAATTATAGCCCCTGGATTAAAAATGGTTCCACCCCAGGGGTCACTTGTTTGATAAAGACACACAGAGGAAAAAACGAAATCATTTTGTGCGAAACTATTAGGCCCAGGCCTTTGATATTTAATTGGTAGTTTCATATATTGGACCTCAGTACACGATTAAGGCACGTCAACCCTTGTGAGTCATTCTGTGCCGTCTCCAAAAGAGGGAAAATAAATGGAATTGAAGACACAGAAGAAATAACAACATTCCCAGCAGGCACATGTCGCTAGGGCAACGTCAAATCAACGTCGGTGCAACGTCATGACGTTGCACCGACGTTGATGTGACATTGCATAAACGTCATGACGTTGTATCAACACTGATATAACGTCATAATTACCTGTGCCTGCTGGGTTCCCCCTGTGCCTGCTGCAAGGACAGCAGACTCTTGCCAAACTTAAAGCCAATATCAGTTGGACGCATTAGTGATGCAAGATGCATGAGACATTTGCCTCACCCAACCCACCTCATTAAGGTGTCTTGAAACGTTTTTAATCCACAATCTAGTGATCAAAACACGAACACGACGGTGATGAATACGGGGTTCCTCCTATGTACGTTCGCCGGAGCCACCGAGATCAGCTATCAGTATATATACCGCCGTATTGTGTTTTATCATTTGACGTCGCGTCTGAGAGTGTAATACTATCATGTTATAAATTTAGTAATCCGCTAGTGGATTAAAGATGCAAATTAGTTAGATACGCCCGTAACGTTACACGTACGACGTCCTTAGCGACGTCGCGTTTACTGGCGGAATATTGACATTTTTTGCCAAAAAATGATGAAAAAGGCGTTTCAAATGACACATGGGCCCCGTCAAGCGATTTTGGTACTTATCGCCTATGCGAGCAGCGAAGGTTCGGGCTTCGCTGCTCGCTCATACAACCAGTGGATCAAAAGGAAATTTCAGACAGAAAGCCATATCCCTGGCCCCTCTGAATGGCTGGGCATGCGCAGTTAAAATTTGTCCCGACGGAATGCTCGAAGACACAAATTCACTTGTCGGGGCTCATATGATAAATAGAATCTTGCATCTAATTGAGGAAAATGGATTAACTGCTCATCAAAGCCTCACATTTTATCCCTTTTATCCCTTTCTCTTAGCTCGTTGAATAAATTCAATATGTCACCATTACGCAAAAACGCCTATACAAATGCACTGCCACTTTTATCGCCGTAAAAATGAAAATTTTAAGATGACAAATTGTGATATTTTTCTTATTTCTGCTCAAAATATATATTGTGGGCACTCGTTAGAACCGCCTCGAGGCGGTTCTAACGAGTACCCACAATCTATATTTTAGAGCAGAAATAAGAAAAATAAGGTATACACCCGGAAACCCCAGTTTTATTAGTGGGGTTCAAAGGGATCAAAATTAAATAGGCGTGTTTTCGTGATGCAATATGTTTTTCAAATAGCATGATAACGTTCTTGGGAGCACAAGGGCTTTTACTCAAACATTAACCATTTTTATTCTGAATAGAATATAACGCCTTACTATAAAACATTTGGGGTGCCAGGTTGTATAATTTCATACATTTATTTAGAAAAGTGGCCGATTATGTGGTGGTGAAGACACTTTTCACGCGGTGTCTGATCTGTGCCTGCCTGCCCCGTTTACCTGTATCTTTTTTTGTGGGAATGGGTTGGTAGACGGGTAGTTCCCGTCTAAAACGGACTATATTATGCTGTCTTCTACATTTTCGTCTTGTAGGACCCATGGGTGTCTTCCAACAATGTTGGCAGGACCAATGCAATGAACTTGAATATTCCAGTGCGTCTTGATATTACAGCCGATGCTTGGGTAAGTCATTCTTTCCTTAATAGGAAGACGTATCGGTGCCGTTCAAATGTCTGGCATTACTTAGTCCTATATGTTAAAAGACTTTAGTTTAAATCTCTCTCACTCCCAAACTTCTTTGGTTATTTGTCAGTGACTTGTAAAGTTAATATAGGCCTACGATTAAAAGGGAAAAAAAAGAAACGGAACGGTAAGACAGATTGACCTGACTTGGTGGAAAAGTTCAGTACGACCAGTAGATCCAGAATTGCGATAATGGACTCCATTCGACCACCACGATAGCTGCAACGTTGGCCATCTTGAAAATCTATTATCTGCAGCTCTTCTCGAATATTTTATTAGGTTTACTTAAAATGTGATATGAAAAATTGGGACAGCATTGCTGTTAAGTGGATGAGACACGGCCACACGTATCAAAAAAGAGGATATTTGATTTTTTCAGTTTAAGAGCGATTATTGTTTCACCGAATGAACACCAAAAGATGTATTTTCACGAGTGAAAAGCAAATGTCCTTTGGTGTTCATGAGTGAAATAATTTTCTATGCAATTTCACCGCAGAGAACAAACCTTTTCCACGACCACAGCGGATTTACAGGGTATAGCATTTGCTGTAAATTGAAAGTTTGCACCTGGAAAATAGCTTGGAATGTTAGCATTCAAATAGTGTCCCAGTTGCTGAGCTTATCTGGCGTCGCGTGCATTAATAACGTAACATCGGCGCTAAAGTGACGTCATCAACGCCGTAATGTCGTGCTAACATGTGTGACATAATTTCTAACACTATTTATTAAAGAAAGCTAATTGACATCGAATAAACACAGTATTTGTGTTATTTTTCGAATTCACAAACAGTGAAAATCCAAAAATCGTATCTTCACTGTTTGCAGTGACAATATCGATTTCGATTTCACTGAGAAATGAAAAACATATTAGGAGGATGGATACACCTTCAGGGGAGGCGACTCCTGCACAAGTATTTTTGTCCTCCGTGTCAATAGGGATCAACACTTAAAGGAAAGAATTTGCTCCTAAGGAGCAAATTCTTTCCTTTAAGCGTTGACTCCTTTTTATGCAGGACATGACTTATAGGAATGACCCCTTTTTCTACAGGACAGGGCTTATAGGAAAGCATACAGGAAGTCCCGAAAGTTGTCTCCCTTTGAAAAATGACGAAAAATATGCCAGGTGTATCCATTCCCCTTAAGAAAACATTGTTACTTGTGCTTAATGCCATGATGCCTATGCTATATATTGAAATTCTTACGAAGTTCGACGAATAAATCCGATGATAACATAACACTTTTTGTACCAATTGGAATCTTCCTCCTTATAAATAATATGAGTCCACTTCAAAAGGGGTGTCAGGTTGTTGTTTCTTCAAAATGTATTTGAAAATGGCTTAACGTTTTGTAAACGGTGTAGGCCCTGATCAGACGTCGCATTCTGCGGCGTCTGATCTGGGCCTGCACAGTTTGCCACCTACCCGTTTTGGGGTTTCCGGTTCAAAATGGGTTACAATCTTCATACAATAAACAAAATCTTACACTGATGATTATCTGATATGAGATTTATGTCAGAAGCTGGTTTCCTTATTTTTATATGCAATGGCCTTCTAAGTACCTTCACTTGTGCACATGCTCTTAAATTGCTAACATTTTCTTTTATCCTCAGGTTGGGTATCAAGCGAGCTATAACATATACAACTTCGACCAAGAGGATCCGGCTTCCAATGCATTTGATGTTACCAGCTGTTACGATGATTTTTCACAACAGCCGTTTATTATAGAATTTGCAGGTGATTAAAACATTGTAGCACTAACGTTTGTGTGTCACATTGCGATAACTCACCCGTGAGACATAGTGCATTTTTCACATATCCAAAATGGCTACTTGTCTGATGAAAATCCTTGATATTTTTCTTATAAATGATCAAAACATAGGTTGAGTGTGCTCGTTAGAACTGCCTCAGTGAGGTGGTTATTTCGAGTACCCACAACCTATGTCTTGGAGCAGAAATACGGAAAATACCGTAAACCCCCGTAAACCCAGTTTTCTCCATATAAAGTGGGGTTTATGGGGGCTTCATTTCACGGACTTGTTCACGTGTAAACATGATTGTGTAAAGATATGTTGTCAATGACAAACATGGTCCAATTGTTTAAAGCATTGTTAGCTTAACGGGCTCGTTAGCTGTCGAATTTTAACTGTTGTAGCACCTACAATATCCATTACTCTAGTATTTCTGCTAAAAAAATGTGAGTAGCATTTGCAAATGCACATATTTGAAGGCATCAAGAAAACATGCCTATATAATTTTGGCCCCACTTGAACCACTCTTTTATATAGTAAAACTGGGGTTTTCAGGGGTATACGTTATTTTTCTTATTCTGCTCTAAAATATAAATTGTGGATACTCGTTAGAACCGCCTCATGAACCGCCTCAATGAGGCGGTTCAAGCGAGTACCCACAATCTATATTGTTAACAGAAATAAGAGAAAAAAATATCCCAATTTTTCATCTTGAAATTTTTTTTTCGGTGTTTAAGGTTACAATGTATTTGTATAGGCGTGTTTTCGTAATGCTATGCCATATTTATTAAATTCAGTTTTAACAATATTTTAATTAACGACATCGGTAGAATTGAATAACTTGTCCATGCGTCCTTTCCATGCTATAGTTGGAATTGAGCCGGCGTTCGACAAAACCTACAATAAGGACTATTCTTGCATAAAAACCTATGCGAAAGCTGTTTGAAGCCCGTTTCAAATGCCCGAAAGCCGCGCTCAAACAGCAAAAGCCATGTTAAAATCATGAAATTCGCGTGCTGTTTGAACATGGATTTTGAGCTTTTGATATCACAAGACGGGCCTTGCTTTGTTTACGTTACGTTCTCCCTGAACGTAGCACTGCATGACAACGTCATTGTAAACAACATTCTGAACTGGCCACCATTTTGGTTTGCCTGTCGCATTTGAAGAGTTTATATGGAATTTATATGGAGCTTTTGGGCGTTTTCGTCAAAATTTGCTGTCGATTTCGTAAGTTATGCAAGAAGAACGATCATCCATGGTTATTTCATTGCATAAACATTTGCCGGTTCCCTCTGAAGATATTTGAACATTCGGCCTAGCGGCCTCATGTTCAAACAGCTTCCTCGGGATCCGGCAAATGTTAATGCATGAAAAACCATGGTTGATCCCTATATGCGACCAGCGAAGACTCAGATCAACCAGCCAGCCAGATCGCAAGTTTCTACCATAGCATGCGGGCTATACATACACATTATCACTACAGTAACCTGATCTGGCGCATTGTATCACGTCGAGTGGGTGATCAACGTATCGCACGAGAGCGTCTCGTGTGATGCGTAATGTCTGGAAACATCAAAATGACGTGTTACTGTGCGACAGATCAAGTTACTTTAACTATGATATGTCTGTTATATACCTTTTTTGCTTCTGTTAAAGTTATTGTTTTTCAACGTAGAAGGGCGGGAAAATTTGACGTTACGCTCGTTTTTGAAAGTGACTTCATTATTTTGAAAGTCTGCTTCCGCGTTACAGATGACTGCTTTCTTACGTCGCAACAAATAACGGAGCACAGAGCTAGCAAGGATGATGATACGTAATCGGAAAACGCGAGTACGGTGATACGGGATTGTGTAATTTCGTGTCGGAAAATTGGTAGAAGACATCAGAATTTTGTAGGTGTAAAATAAATAGAGCCCCGCCAAGCGAATTTGTGTCTTCGAGCATTCCGTCATGACAAATTTTAACTGCGCATGCCCAGCCATTCAGAGGGGCCAGGGATTTGGCTTTCTGTCTGAAGGTTCCTCTTGATTCACTGCTCGCATAGGCGATAAGTACCAAAATCGCTTGACGGGGCCCAAGAGAGAGATAAAAATAGCGGTTGGAGGCATAGGCTGTCTTAGTCTCTGATAGTCGCGCGTTCTATTGTAGGATTTGTCGTTGGGCTGAACCTTTGTGTTATTTATTATGACTAATTAATGAAGTTCTATTTGATCTTTGGATGTACTTGATTAACATCTAAAACAGCGCGGTTATTTGCAAACAAATCGCTGTTTTGTTACATCACTTGTAGATTCTCTGACGTATAGGCTTAAATGCACGAGTTGTAGTCAGTAGTGTTGGCGGAGTGTCTTCTCATAATAAGAGCAGATTGAAAAGAAAATGAATTGATCAACAAACCTTTTGTATTTTAGTGCGTTGGACTCGAAACAGATCAGATCTAATGTAAAATTGTTGAGTTATCAATTACAATTTTCAACTTGTCTGCAAAAAAACTAGCTCTACGGGTTCGTGATTAGGTCTGCTTTGCAACTTACACAAAAAGTGTAATTTATTACTCATACTCACTAATTCACAGTAAAAAGTCTCCCTGTCCTTCATCATAGAGTAGGTTATATTTTCTGATCCTTTGTGATCAGCGATTCGTGGAGCGCTGTGGTGCCGTGGTAAAGCATCAGAAATCAGATCGAGAGGTAGCCGTATCGATCCGTGCAAGCGCCAAGTGTTGTTTCCTTGAGCAAGCTACTTTATCTACGTCGATTATCATTATCATATTATTATTATTAATTATTATTACACTACTGAAGTTTGAAAATAAGTGAGGGTCACTGTCGAGGCCTACCGAATTTGGCCGAAACTAGCTCAGAAAAAATAACATTGTAAGCCCCTAGGTTTTTTCAATTCTTGCTTACAAGGGATTACGAAAACAAACACGCCTAGACAAATACAGTGTAAATTAAACCACAAAGAATGAAAATTTTCAGACGAAAAAAAAATGGATATTTTTCTTATTTCTGCTCAAAACATGTATACCTCTGCAAACCCCAATAATGCTATATAAAAATGGGGTTTAAGGGAGTCAAAATTATATAGGCGTGTTTACGTGATGGGACTACCTCTTTCTAGAATACTTTTAAAACTTCGCAACATCTGATGTTGAGGGATTGTATGGCCGCAGTAAAATATCTCCCTGGCCTTCATCATGGTGTGGGATATATTTTCTAGTCTTTTGGGTCAGTGATTCCACTGCATAATTTTGAAACTGGCGAGACATAATTGGCCGAACAAGCTAGTCTGGACCAGAAAAAAAAACTGTACACTCAATGTTTTTCAGTTCTGTGTTGAAGTCCTTTCTTCAAAGGGATTGACCCTTTATAGAACCTTTGACAGAAGTACAGATAAACTGAGTCAAATATTTGGCCTGTTCACAAGTAGTCTTAAGGACCACTTTCGAACAGTCCCAAAGATGGCCTTTTGTAGATGATGCTGTGTGTCGAAAAATAAGGACTGAATTAATGAAATTTTAGAATCAATCTTAAATTTTAGTTGGTATTTATTGCAGATTTTTAATGTATTCGCTTCTTCCAGGAAACTATGATGACAGTCTTAATCAGTACAAGAGTAACCTCCTTCAAGCGACTGTTGATACACTAGCCCAAATGACGCATCTGGCTCGGATCCGTATCCAGAAAGCAGAATTTCACATAGAACCAGACAACGCGTATTTTGTAGGATCTTTGATGGATGCGCCAAGCCCATTAGGTATGTGTTAATGTGAAGACAGTTAGGTGCAATTTACGGATGGAAACTATATCTACATACTACCTGCAACCTTAAGGTCAGGTCAGGAATACGTAAATGGGCTCTTCCGCATTTTGTTTTATTTTGCATACAAGTGCAATAGAAGAGATAGGTCACCGAGTTCGTTTAGATGCCAAGGCCGCGCGAAGCTCAGAATCGTTCGTGTTGAAAGCTCTGAGAATCCGACGAAAATTTCCGAAATTTTAAGTTCTATTTCAAACCGTATGCTAACTGGACAATAGAATCCCCCCCCCCCCCCCAAAAAAAAAAAAACTGACATTTTGTGCAAATTTCATAGAAAACGAAAAGAAGAAGAACAAAATGTCCTTGACTTAGTTAATAGGTTATTGCGGCATAAAGACATATAGGGTATACACAGTTTGGGCATATATTAGTTATAACTGATATTTTCTGACGACATTCTTAGAAGCTGTAGCATAAAAAGCGACCAGAACAATATTTATTGAACAACATTGGAAAACATTGCAATGTATTTGGCATTAGCTTGTAAAGATATTTTCCCTGGTAAGATTTTGAATATTTGTATTCCCTTTACAAACATATATATCGATGTCCAGAAAAAAAAAACTTGGTTTAGGCTGTTTCACTCAGTCACCAGTAGCTACTGGTTTATCTGTAATAAGGCACACGAGTACTGGTAAACCGCTTAGAGGATCTTAGCCTGCCCAGGCAAAGCGGTGAGAGTCGGACCTTCCATGCTTATAAACAACCAACCAATCCACTGTAAACTGACTATCTATATTTTGTTTGGTTCTTAGCTGTTTACTCCATAGAACTGATCAAGTTATGTCAAACGAACCGCATTCCAGTTGTGGATAACATTTTAAACCAGGATAAACATGTATTCGAATGGCTGTAAATAGTCTACGTGAATAATCTTTGTTGTTGCAGCCTCTGTTTTCTTACAATTTATCTATTTATGAGTTAGTTAGTTAGTTAGTTAGTTAGTTAGTTAGTTAGTTAGTTAGTTATTCTGTATGGCTTGCGATTATACATTAAGCTACACATGCACTGTCTTACAGTATTAAGAAATAAATGAATAAATACATAAAGTAACAAATAAATAACTTTTCGTGCAACGTTTTTTTCTTCTTTTTTTTCTTTTTACAATCGAAGATATTTACAATCCTTGGCCTGAATGAAATGCGACCACCCCTGAACCAAAGACAGAGTTAACCTTCATTTTTTATAGAAGATCGGATCTAACCTGTTTTATACTGAATAAACAATACCTATTGCGTTATATATATAACTAATGTCATTTTAAAATTTACGGATGTCCGGTTAATATATGTTAAGGAAAAAAATGAACTTTTGCAAGCGGTGAAACTCTGATCACACACGTTCTGTGGCGTCAGATCTTAACACGCACCCGTTTTGGGTTTCTTTAATAAAACGCACGAACCTAATATAAACGACCAGTCACTACAAGTGATACTATTTATTGGAAAAATGCTGTCCTGGCTGAGCGTGGCTCAGCCTTATAATTTTTACGAGATACAGTTTCATTGCTGCATATAACTCTTATTTTAATAAAATGAAATTATTTTATTTTAAAAGCAATAGTTGAATGTATTGCTTGTAGAAATGTAACATTATTTTAATGAAAAGTCCAACAGTTTTTTTATAAATTTTAACGAGAAACCTAGGCAACTTCTATAGGCGTTTTCTGCACTTTTGGCATAAATTCTTCAAATAAGAGGTACTTTCACTTCAGTTTCAAGCAATACACTATTAAAGGTTTTCAACCACACTGTGTCACATTAAATTATTGACAAAATTGTATTTTCATTAATTTTCGTTGACTATAATTTATTAAAATAGCTGTAAAGTCAAGATACGACATTTTCGCAACTCAGTCAGTTACTAGTCCGTGCATATTGGGTATGAGATAAAATGGAATAAAGAGAGTTAGCAGGAAGTGTAGATATCTACTCCTCCTTTTACAAGTTAAAACGGGTATTAATTTATGTGCACCCGAATTCCTCACATAGTTCCTTCAAGTATTCTTAAATTCCTGCCTGATGCCTGCCTTTATCGATTTTAGTAGTTAAATACTTGTAAACGATGATGCAGACCCTGATCAAAATTCTATTACAGGATGGTGTGGATCTATATTGATTTATACCTAAAACCATGTCTTATATCTTAAACATTTTAATGTAATCTTTTAAAGGTGCTTTAAAAATATCAATTGGCTAAAACTCGACTCTGGTTCTTGATTTGGTCTATAAACCAGTATTAAATATAGGACTGTGCAGCCAGCCTCAGTAGCTCAGTTGGATGCGTGTCCGACTTGTGACCAAGAGGACGCGGATTCGATACCTGCCGGAATCGGCAACATTCTTTAGTGGAGATGGATCATGAAATCTTTTCTACGGTCATTCTCTCCCTTCCGCTGATTCAAGAAGGGCAGTTGTCAGTTTCTGGCGAAAGAATGTGTACTATACTGGTTAAACGCTTACGTATAAGCCTGCCCAGAAAAAAAATGTGTGGATAGGTTAACTGACCGGCTCAAAAATGACCTAAATAGTGTTGACTGAGCCGTTTAACCCCAACACAAACAAACAAGCAAACGATTGTGCAAATGGTCAATGCCTAAGTTTTAGTTTGAATCTGCGTTGATTTATATCCGATATAGAATAGTAAATAATCTACCGAATATTTGTTTACAGCATTTTTTCAGAAAATTCCTGGTGTTTTCAAGCGCTACAACAATGACCTATCTAAAACTGAAACTAGTGCCTATGATTGTGCAACGGCTTGCAATGGCGGTCACATCAAACCATGTAACAGCTTTGAGTACTGTCCAGGAACAAATTTGTGTACCTTGAGCAAGAACCACGCATCCGACGGTGCTACAGTGTCCAATCAGGGAACATGCGATTTTTATGCACGTAAGCACTAAACTGTTTAATTTTTATCGTGCTGAATGAATTATTTTGGCCACACCAATTTTTGCACTACAACCAAGCTGATTATTTTATGTAAACTATTCATACAAATTCATGATCTGCATGTCAAACAGTGTAGATATGAACTGCATGTCAAATAGTGTAGATACTGATCAGGTCTCAACTGATCTGTATCCAAAGTGTTTGAAAAAGGGTATTATACTCTGGTTCAGCATGAAAAAGGTATGCTTGCTAACGACAGACTGCTTACTTAATAGAGGTGGCTACATGACAGGTTCTCCTGTATTTCTTGGAAAAGGCGGCAAACCTCAGCAACCACCTCAAGCCGCCGCAAGAAAGGAAATGTGCATGAAAACTTAACTTATCATATAACGTAGAAGTGGAGGCAATGATCAGGAATAGATACAATTAAACCACAACTCCCATCAGAGACATCATAGGGAAAGAAACACAAACATGAAACAACAGACCCAATGGAAACATCAACAGCGGAAAGCCAAAAGGACAGCTGCTTTCCCACAAAATGGCCGATAGGCTATTCAAAATAAAATAATATAAGTGATACAAACACCCAAAGGCAAACCATAACAAAAATAAACCGCGGCACAAGAACCGCTGTTATGATGTGGGTAACTTCATATCATAAAAATGACATGTTCCAACGTGTAACTTATGCTTACTAGTACGTAAGTTCATGATGCCGTCCTTAACAAAAACTATACTTTCTATTGAAATTCTTCGCGGGTAAAAACCCGATTTTAAATCGCTATTTGATAAACAAACTATTACACTCGTGGTCATTTTATATGAAATTTATTAAATTAACTCAGCGAAGGCTTGTTTTATAAATAATATGAAATGACCACCACCGTAAGATCCTTTATACATTGCACTGACGAACTAACATGTGTAAGAAAAACAAATGCAAAGGAAAGACCTTCTTAGAACCGTTAGCAATCGGCGCCGCCCGCCCATCTATTGAAGAAATAGATGGGTTATGATGCTTCCACGCAGAGCTGAAACCGACCGCACACGATTACTGGTAAACCACTTAGAGGATCTAAGCCTGCCCAGACAAAGCCGTGCGAGTCGGTCCGACCATGCTTATAACCCCATTTTGGTTCTATTGAGCGACGGGGCTTGAGAAGTCATTTCATCTCAATGTCGGGTAAAATCCCACAGAATTGGAACCAACGTCTCCAAAATGACATATACAGTGTTGATTGGAACGTTAAACCTCACATCAATCAATCAATCAATCAATCAAAGTAGAAGTAAAACAAAGATCAGGAATCGATACAATTAACTTACTCCACCAATCAAAGACACCAAAGGGAAAGAAACACAAATATGAAGCGACCAGACCATACTGGAAACCTAAACAAAGGAAGGCCATAAGGACAGTTACTTTCCCGCAAAATGGCCAAATGGCCATCCAAAATAAAAAAACACACAAGTGATACACACAGTAAGTAACAAACAACAACATAAATAAACCGCCACAGAAGAACCGCCTTGGAACGGTCAGTGGAAAAAACCGTTAGCAATAAAGCTAGACATGTGGAGTGGGATGAATGAATTCCGGATTTGAAGAACGCTCTAGATGCTCGGCATCGATTGTTGTGCAGTGTCATATATATGGAAAGAGTAAAATGAATAACATAGAGGGTTCCTAAGTTAACCAATCCAAGACACATAAAACCACCTACCAGTTAAGGGCGGGTCAAGTTCCACATTAAGGGATGATAAATGTTTGTTAGGACTAAGTTTTACAGAAATGCTCATACTTTTAGTAAACATTGTAGACATAGATCAGATTCCACATCTTGCTACGATGTTTGCAAGCGTTCTTATATTGGCCCCGTCAAGCGTTTTTGGTACTTATCGCCTATGCGAGCAGTGAATCAAGATGAACCTTCAGACAGAAAGCCATATCCCTGGCCCCTCTGAATGGCTGGGCATGCGCAGTTAAAATTTGTCATGACGGAATGCTCGAAGACCCAAATTCGCTTGGCGGGGCTCATATAAGACATTAGAAAATAAAAATATACCGTAAAAATATTTAAAATTCGGAAACCTTGCAAAAATGCTGTAACTCTTCTGACATTTTAATAAATTTGTTTCAAGACCCTGCAAGAAGTCCAAAACGTGCTGACGGCATTGCAAACGATATTGACCCTGATCAGCCGACTACTTTTGGATCAGTCCGATCTGGGTCTGCACTGCTTGCTTAGGCCAGTCTGTCCACATACGTGGATCATAACGGCGTTGATTGAATGTTTACTAGCTTATATCTTTCTGGTAGTCATACTTGCCTACGGATTATACATCTACGTTCTGTCTACACCCAGTCGAACGACATATTGATATGGACTTTCGTATATATATAAGCCTGCGTGGTGTAGTGGATAAACTACTACCCACCCAAACTATGCTCCGAGCTTATATTTTTATGCTCAACACAATCGAGCATGAAAGCTATAGTGCTAATGATTTTTAAAATAACAGCATATGCGGAGTTGTCATACTCGTTTATCCGTATAGGTTAACAGCTGGACATTTTTTATGCTCGAGAGTGTTTAACATGAAAATAGTTTTCAAACCTTGAGGCCAGGGGTCGTGGGATCGATTTTGGGCTTCTCCGGACTTGACTTTCTGATGAGTTTTTAGACCTTGGTCTTGTCTCCATGTAACCTTAGCTGTTGGTAGAACGTAAAATTCAAACACACAAAAACACTTTCGTATTTATTTATGTGACATAAAGTTTCAAAGAAATAAACTATTTGTATTTATCAATATGTATTGTTGTTTATGTAGGTATAAAGGAAACAAAAAAAAAACTTTACAGGAAGAAAATTGAAGGCTAGATCGTATTCATAAGCAAACGTGTACATTTTTATGCTCTGTAAAAGGTTAACCCTGCTGAAGCAATGACATTGACTACATCATAGAAGTGTAACGTTGGATTGTACAATGTTTCTGGACAAGACTAGCTAGAGCCGTAAAAGTAGGCCTCATCAGGGACCACTTTCGATTAAAGAATGAATGATCAATGATCATATGAGCCCCGCCAAGCGAATTTGTGTCTTCGAGCATTCCGTCATGACAAATTTTAACTGCGCATGCCCAGTCATTCAGAGGGACCAGGGATATGGCTTTCTGTCTGAAGGTTCCTCTTGATTCACTGCTTGTATGAGCGAGCAGCGAAGGTTCTGGCGAGACTGCGCGGATGCGCAGACTCGCCTGAACCTTCGCTGCTCTCATAGGCGATAAGTACCAAAATCGCTTGACGGGGCCCATATGGTTAAGGACATATATCCTGCCGGACTTCAATTAAACAAGGCTAATTCTTCCGATACCGAGGCGCCGTTTCTGGATTTGAATTTATCAACAGATAATGGTATTATTTCGTCAAAAATTTATGGAAAACGGGATGATTTTGATTTCGATATTGTTAATTTCCCTTTTCTTGGCGGTGATGTTCCAAGACGTCTTTCTTATGGAATGTACATGTCTCAACTAATTCGTTTCGCTAGAGCTTCTACTAATGTTAACGATTTGAACAATCGTTACTTGTTCTTGACTGATAAACTCTTAAAACTTCGCAAAGCATTTTGGAAGTTTTTCAATACTCATTATGAATTGATTGAAAAATATTATGTCAGCTTGAAGACTTCTGTAACAAGGGGTGTAGCAACCTTTATTTTATGGAGATTTGCTCTATATATTTAAAAACATTTTCGGCAAACCTTATTTTTCGGAGAAATTCAAAAAGACTATAATTCGTTATAAAAAGGTTGGAAATCATGTGACAGACCGCACGTATGGTTGTCGACCGAATCACGGAAGAGAGCTATGCTGGACTCTTTGATTGAACGGCGGTGGGTCAGGCAGAATTCTTCAAGCCCCCCCCCCCACCCCCACCCCAGTGGAATATGTTCTATAAAAGGGTTATCCTTTGGAAGTAAGGAATACATCACAGAACTGAAAAATATGGAGTGTACATGTTTTCTGGGCCAGACTAGCTAGTTTCGGCCAATTAGGCCCCATCAGTGACCCTCAGATATTTTCAAAATTCTACGATGGAATCAATAATCCCAAATGACAAGAAAATATAATCAATACTATGATGTAGGGCAGGGAGACGTTTTACCGCCGCCACACATTCCCACACACCAGCTGTAGTGAAGTAAAATATGTAGTCGTTTCCGCTGACCATTCCAAGGCGGTTCTTCTGTCGCGGTTTAATTTTGTTATGGTTTGTCTTTGGGTGTTTGTGTTGCTTTTATTATTCTATTTTGGATAGCCTGTTGGCCTTTTTGTGGGAATGTTACTGTCCTTTTGGCTTTCCGCTGTTGGTGTTTCCATTTGGGTCTGTTGTTTCACGTTTGTGTTTCTTTCCCTTTGGTGCCTCTGATGTGAGCTGTGGGTTAATTGTATTGATTCCTGAATATTGCCGCCACTTCTATTTTTTTAGATTTAATAACGGCTTCCGCATAAATCTTTGTTAAAAAAGGGCTGAGATCTGATGCTATGTCTGTCGCTGGGCCCATCGTGGTTTAACTAATGATTTTCTGTAGAACTGGCCAACAGTGTAAGTGCGATCGGCTAGCAGCCCTCATCTTTGCATATCAGTGTTTGGATATGATTTATGTCTCTGTGTTGATGCATTGATTGAGTTATGAAGTCATTATGCAAACCTGATATTCAATGTTTATTGTTTGGAACAACACCCTAACTTGGGGTGAAGATTCGGCCGGTAAAAGATCTTAAGCTCCACCCCCCCCCCCCACCCCCCCCCCCCCCCCCACACACACACACATAAACACCGCCAATGGCATATGCTGCTGACCGTTCTAAGGCAGTAGTTTTGGTGTTGGTTTTTACTGTTTTTCTTTTGTTGTAGGTCTGCGAATTTGTTGTAAGTTGATGTTTAGTGTTTTCTAATGGTATGATCACCTCGTGTGGGGAAGAGAGGGCTGATTGTTCATTTCAAAAACACTCGTAATATTTCTTGTTTTGTGTAAGTTTCCGCTTCCTCTTGGTGTCGATAGTGGGCTGCGTCTTGTAATTGTGGGGCTCCCTGGGTCTTTTTTGGACCAGAAAATGCAAACGTTGAAGGCAGCTACACTTTATGATACCACAAGCTGTAGTGACTGCTTACACCCTACGCCTCTAGTGTGCATGAACTGCACTATGGTGAAATAAGGGAACACTTTCTACCGCAACCAAACGGTGCTTAAAGCAAGATGCATTAAGGTTAAATAAAGCTATACCTGACTGTATATGTTATAAAACTCTGAAGAATTAACTATGCAGTTATTCATAATTTCAGGAGCTGTGAAATCAGAGGCATTTGAGATGCCTTTAGCTCAGGCGTGGAAAACATTGAAAAATCTTGTCGCAATTGGTGACTTCAGATTTACTGTGAACGTGAATGGAAACGTGAGTATGAAGATACTTAACACGAACCACCGTCCTAACATTTACCACTCTCTTGGCCAATTTAGCAGTCAACAAGTTGTTGATTGTTTTTTTTCTTCTCGAAGTTGTTTGTCCCAGAAAACAGGATTTGATATCTCATGCATATTGTCCCCATATGTCAAACCATTTTTTTATAGGAAAAATAAGAAAAATATCAATATGTTGTCGACTGAAAAAATGTCCAGTATGCAGACCGTTAAGGAGAATTGGTACATCTGGCATATTGTCCGCATTTATTTGCGAAGGAGACGACTTGTTATTATTTAAATGCACTTCAATTATTTGTCTAAACCACGTCAGAACTAAGGGCGAAGACTGTCTACCGCTCCAATGCGGTTCTTCTGGTGTGGTTTATTATTGTTATACATGTAGTTCATCTTTGCACCTATGCATTACCAATATCTTTTTTATTTTTGGATAGCCGCTTGGCCATTTTGTGGGAAAGTAACTGTCTGTTTACGCTTGTGACGTTTTCATTATGGTGAAATTGTTTTTGTTTGTATTTTTTTTCATTTTGGTGTCTTTGACTGGAGGTGTGAGCTAATTGTTTCGATTCATGATCATTACTTTCACTTCTATTTTGCAGTACTTTCTGCTTTCATTTCTGCATAGTTTCCTCCTCCTAAAATCTGGCCTACTTTTTAAAAAAAAATTCTGTCGTAGCAAAGCCTTTCCTTTAAGGGTAAACATCTGTTGATACAGCGGATTCGGTCTTTCTTAGCAAGATATGGCAAGAACAGTATGTGTAACTAAATATGTAGGGTATCTGTCGTTGGCGTGGGGTTGTCATGTGGTTGAATTTCAATCTGGAACATCATTTTGTTTGATGATCCTAAAATATATTCAACGCCCATTCATATCTTTTATCGGTCAAGAAAGAACCCATGTGGTGTAGCATTTAATCCTATACAATCGCAGGTGTACGTCTGCAAGGAAACGGTAAAAGTAGCTCTCAAGACTATATCGAAGTGACCTTGACTGGGTCATTAATCCTCACAACCGTCATACGATCATGTATATACAATGATAATATATTTGCTGGGGGTTGCTGGTTTGCATTATTCAGTGACTAATTCATAAAGGCTTTTTCTACTGAGTCGGTTTTAATAAATTGTTAAAGGCTAAACGGCTTAATCAGAGTTATCGGTACCATAAACTACATAAAAAGCCTTTTCAAAATTTTATAGACGTCATTCTGATTTAATTTCAAAATTCAATATTGGACTAAAATCTCTTCTGCAGCAAGGTCTATCGGAACCCGAATTTTATGGTGACTTAGTATATAAATTCAGAAAAATACATAACCGCAATGACTTCAGCGTCCAATTTCGTAAAATCATTCTTCGTTATAAAAATATTGGGAACAACATAAATGTTATATGACAGACTACATGTATGGTAGTTAACCCAATCACGGTTGACAACTTTGCTTCCTTCTTCGATTACACGCCGGTGGGTCAGGCCTCAGATTCTATGACGGTTCCATCGTAAAGGCTTACTGAGAATTAGAGCGATCTAATTGAATGTAACTTTGGTTGGTGCCTGATACTCTGTCTCTGGTTGGGCCCATCGGAGTCTTACTGTTGGTTTTCTTTTGCTACGGCGTTTCAGTGGTTTCTTGCTTTCGAGTCCTCACCGTTGTTTTATCTCTATGGTTGTTCGATTATTTTGTATTCACGGAGATGTTACACTAATGAGTTAGGAGGCCTTCATGCGGACTGAACAAATTATTTGTCTAAATCACGACGGAAGTAAGGGCGTGGATTGTGGCCACATAAAATCGAGTTAAGACCCCCAGTGGAATTCGTTTCTGCTGACCATCCAAGGCGGTTCTTCTGTCGCGGTTTATTCTTGTTATGGTTTGTCTTTGGGTGTTTGTGTCGCTTATATTATTTTATTTTGGATAGCCTATTGGCCATTTTGTGGGAAAGTTACTGTCCTTTTGGTTTTCCATTGGGGTCTGTTGTTTCATGTTTGTGTTTCTTTCCCTTTGGTGTCTCTGATGGGAGCTGTGGGTTAATTGTATCGATTCCTGACCATTGCCTCCACTTCTATTTTTTAATTTGGATAAGCATTTCCGCATGAACAACTAAGCATTCCTATGTGCAGGAAAAAATTTCAGTACAAATCCATTCCGTATGTCCAGATATAAATAATAGAGAGAGAGAGAGAGAGAGAGAGAGAGAGAGAGAGAGAGAGAGAGAGAGAGAGGGGGAGGATATGACAAATGTGCTCTATAGTTGAAGCTACTATAAATCTTTCGAACATGGTTTTTATTCAGACAGGCTACGCAGAATACGAATATTTCCTTAAATGCATGTTTAACAAATTTTTGTTCTTTTGTCTTTGAAATTACTACGATGAGCGTCGTATAAAACCACCTTTGGGGTTGTTCAAAAAGGTAGTCTTAAAGACCACCTTTGAACAGCCTTAAAGATAGTTTGAATATAAAAATTAAACTGTTATCATTTACTGGCCTCCTAGGAAGCTGAGCTTGTGCACTTTACAAGAATTATAGTTTATAGTCTATAATGGCAGTTTATTATTTAATGTTTTAGCCACAGCCATTCATAGCGACGAATGTTGATCAAAATGTCATACTGGGTGGTCAACGACAAGTATCTACACGTAAGTTGTATAAAAAGACTGAGGATTTATTGTTAACGAATTATCCTAAAGTCTATAATAAAAACAAAAGAAAAAGGTTAACACATGATCATGTGGCCTTGTAGTTATCCAGGTTTTGTTCTGCACATCATGTGAACAAGTCCATGAAATGAACGCCCGCCACCCTACTTCATATAGAGAAAACTGGGGTTTATGGGGCTAGACATTTTGCTTATTTCTTCTGCAAGACATATGTTGTGGGTACTCGTTGGAATCGCCCAATGAGGCGGCTCTAACGAGAGGCGGCTCTAACGAGCACCCACAACCTATGTTTTGACATTTCTGATTGTATGATTTTTGTGATCTCAGAGATGTTGCACTGATTAGTTAGGAAACCTCATGTGGACTGAACAAATTATTTGTCTAAATCGCGACGGGCGTAACGGCTAGGATTCCTGCCGCGTAAAATCGATTTAAGTCCCCATTGCACGGTGAAATACTTTAATAGTTTTCACCGGCCGTTCCAAGGCGGTTCTTTGTCTCGGTTTATTTTTTTTTTGATCGTCTGTCTCTTATATCTTTCTGGTTGGGATAGCCAATTAGCCATTTTGTGGGAAAGTGGCTGTTCTGTTGTTTTTCCGATATTGATGTTTCCATTAGGGTCTAGTTATTCCATGATTGTGTTTCGTTCCCTTTGGTGTCTCTGATAGGAGGTGTTGGTTAATTCTAGCAATTCTTGGTTATTGCCTTCACTTCTATTTTGTATATGTAAAACAAGAAAACAGACCTAAATGATACATTAAATATTTATTTTTACTGTCTATTATCATGCTTTCTTAAAAAATGTATATTATTTGATCTAGACTTGGAACTGTGAAAATAGAAGTGGAGGTAATGATCAAGAAGCGATACAATTAACCCACAGCTCCCATCAGAGACACCAAAACATGAACAGAAACATAAAACAGCAGACCCTAATGGAAACATCAATAGCGGAAAGTCAAAAGGACAGTTACTTTCCCACAAAATAACCAATAGGCTATCCAAAATGAAATAATATAAGCGACACAAACACCCAAAGACAAACCATAACAAAATAAACCGCGACAGAAGAAGCGCCTTGGAACGGTCAGCGGAAATCAATTCCACTGGGGGGAGGGGGCTTAAAATGAAAAAAATATTACTAGACATACAGAGCCTGGTCAGACGACACATAACTTGGAAATAAAAATGTATTTCATCTGTCTGTTGTTATTGTGACTTTTCATTGCTGACAGTTGACAATATAGACATCTAAACGTGTTGTGACCATAAATATTATACGACAGACTGCATGCATTGTAGTTAACCCAGTCACGTTTGATAACTGTGCTTCTTTCTTTAATTGCACGCCGGTGAGTCAGGCCTCTAATTCTATGACGGTTCCAGCTAAATAGGCTTACTTATAATTAAAATTTAATTTGATATAATGTTGGTTTGTACCTGGTGCTCTGTATCTGGTCGGCACATCCGAATCTAACTGTTGATTTTCCTTTGCTCCTGTATTACAGTTAGTCATCACCTTTGTTTCATCTCTGTGGTTGTGAAGTGAAATACTTTGCACCAAGTGAAATACTCTGCAGTGGCCGTTCCAAGGCGGTTCTTCTGCCGCCATTAAGTTTTGCTTTAATTCGTCTTTGAATCTGTGTATCGCTTATAATCTTTTCCGTTTGATAGCCAAGTGGCCATTTTATGGGAATAATTGTTCTTTTGGCTTTCTGTTTTTGATATTTCCTTTAGCGTCCAGTTATTTCATGCTTGTGTTTTTTTCCGTTTTGGTGTCTATGATGGGAGATGTGGGTTAATTGTATCGATTCCTGATCATTGCCTCCACTTCTATTTTTCAAATGTAAAACGTAACTTTCTCACAACAAGCGTGGTCTGAGCTCACAACAAGCGTGATCTGAAAATGAGTCATTAATAAATTATATGAATGTCGACTGATTAGTGAATAAAAGAGATGAACTGGTTTCCTCAATACCAACACATAAATATGATATTGTAGGCATAACGAAGGTCCTCACAAACATAGTGTTGGTTCGGCGATACAGGATAAAGAGTATCATATGAATGGTTATGAAATTTTATAAACAGCCTTGAGTGCAGAGACAGAAAAAGGCATATAAATAAATACACATGTACATGTGAAACGTGACATATATCAAACAGCTTTAAATCTGCTTGATCTTTCAGCATAAAGAAGCATGTGGAATAACGATAATGCTTCAGAGCAATGATTGACTCATTCTTATAGCCGTATATCGCATTTCTAACTGCTCAACAGAGTACCAAAGGGAACTAGAGCTGGTACAAAAATATGATAAATAAGGGCTAACTAAGGCAAGTCGCAGACTGATAAAAGGGGATTTAATTTGAACGGGATGCAGAGACATCTTATGTTAATGAAAACCACCTTGACACAAAATTTTAAAGCAGTAAGAGAACCCTTTCTGTATCAATATGTTAGACAGGCGAACAGAAGGAGAGGCAACCAACAAAATTCAATCGTTGACTTAATCTCAACGAATGAAGAAAATGTGATTTATAATATTTGATATTTCCCTCCACTGGTTTAAGTGATCAAATAGCTATACAGTTTAGCTTAATAACTTATACAAATAGATTCCAAATTCAAATAGATAAATCAAACTTCTTCAAGAGAGATAATCACAAAATTAGATCAAATTTTAAAAAGAGTATCAACTAGGCAACCTTTACCTAGTTAATCAACCAGGAAGTAAAGAAAAACATACCGATGCGTAAAAATAGAAGTAGAGGCAAGGATCAGGAATCGATACACAGCTCCCATCAGAGACACTGAAGGGAAAGAAACACAAACATAAAATAACTAGACCCTGATGGGAAGCCAAAATTACTGTTACTTTCCCGTAAAATGGCCAGCTGGCTATCCAAAACAAAAAGATATAAGCGATACACACAATCAAAGACGAACATTGAAGAACCGCCTTGGTGTGGGTTAATTGTATCGATTCCTGATCATTCTTCCACTTCTTTTTCGGAATGGTCAGTGATAAGTATTTTACTGTGTGTGTGTGGTGGGGGGTAGTGCTTAAATCGATTTTAAGCGGCCGCAGTCCTCGCTAGAACTGTTTCACAATAGTGCTCTCTTGAAAATTATGCAATATATAATATGGATCTATTCAAGTTAAATACCTCCACAGCCACAAAATTACTCTGCATAATAATGTGTTTCCAGCTGATTTTCAAACAATGCAACAGTTTTGTAAACACCAACAGCGGAAAGCCAAAAGGAGAGTTACTTTCCCACAAAATGGCCAACTGGCTAGCCAGAACAAACAAATATATGCCAAACACGCACTCAGAGACGAACTATAACAGAAATTAAAGGTTGCAGGTCAAGTGTCTCCCGACGATTGAAATGTCAGTATGTGGTGAATATGTCTATAACATGCTGTAAACTATGTTTTGGGATTTTTAAACCCTTTTAACAGCCTATTTCTTTTAATTTTACTGAAGTTGTAAGAAACAATTTACGGGAAAAAATACCTCCTAAATTCTAAATGATGATTATTTAAGATGAATGAGGAGTTATAGAGATAACAATTTCTGATGGCAACATTCATGGGAACAATAACTGAAATGTTTCATCAAACTGCATTGGAAACTGCAAGAACAGTTGCAGGGACAATACTTCATTTGAAAGCTGAAAAAAAATGGAGATAATTTTGGTAAATATCAGTGCAGACTGACACACATCAAATTACATCTTCTGCAGGTCATGTGAACAATAACTGTAAAGTTTCATCATAACCAGAGTTGTGACCCTTTGCCAGTTTAAGCCATTTTAAAAGCTGAAATTCTTATCCCTAACAACAGTTTCCAAGGAATATTGATGAAACTTTCCAGTTTTTCTTTCAATGACCTGAAGACAATCATATTTAATCGAGGTCATGCTCGAATGATTTTACCTAAGTTTTGGCCCTTTGTCTATTTTCCATAATCGATTTTTCGCGACCGCACTCCTTCTAGATTTTGACAAATAATTTGTTTAATCGGAATGAAGGCTTCCTAACTTGCAACACCTCCGAGAACACAAAATTCAAACAACCACAGAGATTAAACAACGATGAGGACTCGACAGCAACAGACCACTGAAAGGCACCAAAAGTTAGACTCCGATGAACCAAAACAGAGACAGGGAATCAGGTACCAACCAACATTACATTGGCCTTCACGCTGGAACCGTCATAGAATCTGAGGCCTGGTTCACCGGCGTGCAAATAAAAGAGGGAGCAAAGTATTATTCGTGATTGGGACAACTACTGTCGTATGAGGCGGTTCTAAGGAGCACCCACTACCATGTTTTGAATACAAATAAGAAAAATATCACCAATTTTCTTCAGAATAATAATCATTTTGGAGATATCATCACGTGAACAAGTCCGTGAAATGAACACCCTCTTACACCCCACTTTGTATAGAGAAAACTGGGGTTTACGGGGGTAAACATTATTTTTCTTATTTTTACTCGAAGATATAGGTTGTGGGTACTAACGAGCAGCGACAACCTATGTTTGCAGTATAAATAAGAAAGATATCATGGATTTTCATCCGCAAAGTAGCCGTTTTGGAGATATGAAAAAATGTACTATGTCGCATGGGTGTGTGATCGTAATGGAAAGAACGCAGTATGTCACACGGATGTGTTCTCTTGATGAATGGGTTTGAACTTCGCTTATCTCAAAAAGAATTGTTGGTGACATTACAAAAACACGCCTATACAATACATTGTAACCTGTACGTCTCCCCGTACTTCATCATAGTGCAGATTTTTTTTTATTTTCTTTGGATGCATCGAGTCCATTGCTCGTAATTTGAAAATCGAGTACCGCTGAAATCGATGCTAGGGGACGTATTCAGCCTTGCATACAACAGTGCTGTTTATGAAGAAACTCAATAAAACCGAGTTTCCGGTTTTCATTCTAATCAAAAGTAACCTTTTTCATTTATTTCACGACACTGCAGCTGGTGTTTAGTGCTGTGTGGCGGCCGTAAAACGTCTCCCCGTACTTCATCATAGTGCAGATTATATTTTTATTTTCTTTGGACGCATCGAGTCCATTGCTCGTAATTTGATAATCGAGTACCGCTGAAATCGATGCTAGGGGGCGTATTCAGCCTTGCATGCAACAGTGCTGTTTATGAAGAAACTCGATAAAACCGAGTTTCCGGTTTTCATTCTAATAATGTATTCTTTGCTTCCAAAGTTAACCTTTTTCATTTATTTATCGCCGAAAAAAACGAAAATTTAAATACGAAAAATTGTGATATTTTTCTTATTTCTGCTCAAAATATAGATTGTGACGAGGCGGTTCTAACGAGTACCCACAATCTCTATTTTAAAGCAGAATTAAAAAAAACTAGAGCCAGTGTTTATGAAACACAATGCCCCCAACTGCTTGACCCTAACACTGCTTGTCCCTAACAGTAATTGAGATATCTTGTTTTTATGTGGCTGTAATGCTGAAATTACACAAGAAAAGCTGTAGTTAATCATCTACTCATCATCCCTGACCAGTCTGTGAAGTTTCGGGGAAAAACCTAAAATAGTTTTTTAGATATCTTGCTTACAAACTTAAAACGCGAAAAATTTCAAAGGGCCATAACTCAAGAAAAAAATTTCGGATTTTTTTCAAAAGTTAATCAGTTCATCTACTCATCATCCCCAACCAGCCTGTAAAGTTTCAGGGCAATAGCTCAAACAATTTTTGAGATATCTTGCTTACAAGCTGAAAACACGAAAAAAATCAAAGGGCCATAACTCAAGAAAAAAAAATTGGATTTTTTTCAAAAGTTAATCAGTTCATCTACTCATCATACCCAACCAGTCTGTGAAGTTTTGGGGAAAAACCTCATATAGTTTTTGAGATATCTTGCTTACAAACTTAAAACGCGAAAAATTTCAAAGGGCCATAACTCAAGAAAAAAATATAGGATTTTTTTTCAACAGTTAATCAGTTCATCTACACATCATCCCAAACCAGCTTGTAAAGTTGCAGGGCAATCGCTCAAACAATTATTGAGATATCTTGCTTACAAGCTGAAAACACGAAAAAAATCTAAGGGCCATAACTCAAGAAAAAAAATCGGATTTTTTTCAAAAGTTGATCAGTTCATCTACTCATCATCCCCGACAAGTCTGTGAAGTTTCGGGGAAAAACCTCAAATAGTTTTTTAGATATCTTGCTTACAAACTTAAAACGCGAAAAATTTCAAAGGGCCATAACGCAAGAAAAAAATTTCGGATTTTTTTCAAAAGTTAATCAGTTCATCTACTCATCATCCCCAACCAGCATGTAAAGTTTCAGGGCAATAGCTCAAACAGTTTTTGAGATATCTTGCTTACAAGATTTCATAGTATTTTTTGCAAAGGGGCATAACTCAAAAAAGGGGCATAATCCTGACGAGAAAAAAAACACGGGTCAATTATTTTTTCATGAGGAATCCATATATGAAATTTCAAAAACCTAGCACCCATGGTTCTAAAGTTATGCTATGCAGTAAAAAGTGGGACGGACGTAAGGACGGAAGGACGGAAGGACGAACAGGGCAAAACCAATATGCCAAAACGCGAAAAATTTCAAAGGGCCATAACTCAAGAAAAAAATTTCGGATTTTTTTCAAAAGTTAATCAGTTCATCTACTCATCATCCCCAACCAGCCTGTAAAGTTTCAGGGCAATAGCTCAAACAATTTTTGAGATATCTTGCTTACAAGCTGAAAACACGAAAAAAATCAAAGGGCCATAACTCAAGAAAAAAAAATTGGATTTTTTTCAAAAGTTAATCAGTTCATCTACTCATCATACCCAACCAGTCTGTGAAGTTTTGGGGAAAAACCTCATATAGTTTTTGAGATATCTTGCTTACAAACTTAAAACGCGAAAAATTTCAAAGGGCCATAACTCAAGAAAAAAATATAGGATTTTTTTTCAACAGTTAATCAGTTCATCTACACATCATCCCAAACCAGCTTGTAAAGTTGCAGGGCAATCGCTCAAACAATTATTGAGATATCTTGCTTACAAGCTGAAAACACGAAAAAAATCTAAGGGCCATAACTCAAGAAAAAAAATCGGATTTTTTTCAAAAGTTGATCAGTTCATCTACTCATCATCCCCGACAAGTCTGTGAAGTTTCGGGGAAAAACCTCAAATAGTTTTTTTAGATATCTTGCTTACAAACTTAAAACGCGAAAAATTTCAAAGGGCCATAACTCAAGAAAAAAATTTCGGATTTTTTTCAAAAGTTAATCAGTTCATCTACTCATCATCCCCAACCAGCATGTAAAGTTTCAGGGCAATAGCTCAAACAGTTTTTGAGATATCTTGCTTACAAGATTTCATAGTATTTTTTGCAAAGGGGCATAACTCAAAAAAGGGGCATAATCCTGACGAGAAAAAAAACACGGGTCAATTATTTTTTCATGAGGAATCCATATATGAAATTTCAAAAACCTAGCACCCATGGTTCTAAAGTTATGCTATGCAGTAAAAAGTGGGACGGACGTAAGGACGGAAGGACGGAAGGACGAACAGGGCAAAACCAATATGCCCCCACAACTTCTTCGAAGTTGGGGGCATAATAAGGTTGACCCCTGCAAACCCAAGTTTTACTATGTAAAAGTGGGGTTCGAAGGCGTCAAAATTATGAGCCATTTGAGTATGAGTACATTTTCATATCCCTTAATCATTCAGTCCATTAAAATAGATTGCAAATGAAGCATTGCTCGTATATACGGCGGGGTTGGGGGTTGGGGGTTGGGGCTTGGTCGGTCTTGCAAAATACACTACTGATTTTGAACTGTCTATGTAAAACAACTGTCTGAGTTACATATATCTATGTTTCGAAATGTAATGTTTAAAGTCGTATTTCTTGTAAACGGCTAAGTTTGACAGAATAATGTTGAAATTATAATATTTTGTCATTTCAGAGCAAGCGCTTCAGAACTATAATGTCCAGATCAACAAAGCAATTCCGGGTTATGATGATCTAATCCTGACTGGTACTGCTGTGGACGAGTGTGCTTCTTCTTGTCAAAAGCAAGAAGAGTGGATCTGCAATTCATTTGAATACTGTTTTGACACAAGTTATTGTGTGCTGTCGAGAATACACCCCGATGAAAGACCAGGGATTGTAAGGAACAAAGCACTATGTGATCTTTACAGTCGTAAGTATTCTTTTTACTGAAAAAGCAAACCCATGGTTCGAAAGAATTCCTTTCTGTACACCAAATGTGATCGTTCTTCTATTACAGAATCATTTTCAGTTATTAGTTCCAAAGCTCTTGTTGCTGGTTATAAGTGTCCCTTTTACGTGGGCCTATCAAAAATCCACAGTTTCTTTTTTCGTTTTATTCATCAAAAATACAGAAATAATCTTGTTAACTTCACTTTGAGATATGCTCATGTTACGGACACGAAAATATAATCTTGATAAAATGTCATCATGAATGTGTGTAACATATATCAGTGCATGTAACAATTACCCTGATTCCTGTGTGTTTGAGTGTTTCGTCCCACCAATAGCTAAGGTCATATGGAGATGAGACCTCTGTTTAAAGAAACATTCGAAAGTCTGGAAAAGCCCTGGATCGATCCCAAGACCCTTTGTTTATAAGGCGAGTAGCATAGGCTTCTAACTATTACATAGGAACAGATAATGTTGGTGTTTTTGATAATTGAGCCCCGCCAAGCAAATTTGTCTCTTCGAGCATTCCGCCATGACAAATTTTAACTGCGCATGCCCAGCCATTCAGAGGGTCCAGGGATATGGCTTTCTGTCTGAAGGTTCCTCTTGATTCACTGCTTGTATGAGCAAGCAGCGAAGGTTCTGGCGAGACTGCGCGGATGCGCAGGCTCGCCTGAACCTTCGCTGCTCGCATAGGCGATAAGTACCAAAATCGCTTGACAGGGCCCAATTGATGGATAGTTTTTGTCATAAAACCTATGTTGTGTGTATTCATTAGAACCGCCTCGATGAGACGGTTCAAACGAATACCTACTACAAGGTTTATATGAATAACCACATCAAGGTTTATTTGAAGAAATAATGAAATCTTTTATTCAAATATAAAAAATAAACAACCTTATCTGTTGAAATGAATTACCTTTATAAACCTCCATGGCCTAGCGGTAAAGAGCGCTGACACTTAATAATTCTATATAATATATTCCTAACCGCTTTTGTACGAATTCTCCACGGAAGAACAGGTGTTTTTTTTCTCCGTGTACTACCGTTATGCCACCCACCCCCCGTGATTAAATCGTGAAATGTTCGTAAAACCAAAAACAAAGAAAAAAGCACAAAAATCCGCGCCAGTCGTTTTGTTCTAGATCCTTATGAAAGAAATTCCTTAAGTCTTATTCACAACTTGTAAAAACGCCTATCACGAAAACACGCCTAAAGATCAGGAATCGATACAACTAATTTACTCCACCCATCAAAGACACCAAAGGGAAAGAAACACAAACATGAAGCGACCAGACATATATATAGTAAAACTGGGGTTTACATGGGTTTACATTATTTTCTTATTTTTATTTCTTATTTTTGCTCTAAAATATAGATTGTGCTACTCATTTGAACGGCCTCGATGAGGCGATTCTAACTTGTACCTACAATCTATATTTCGAGACGAAATAAGAACAATTTTGCAATTTTTCATCTGAAAGTTTTCGTGTTTGCGGAATTAAATGTACAATTTATGTATATAGGCATGCTTTCGCAATGCATTGGAAACTCCGCTTTAGATGAGGTGTCCACTTGTTAAAATAATGTTCCATATTTTCTTCAAGGATAGATTTTTTGACTCACTAAACCCAACTCAATGAGACGGCTTTAACGACGACTACAATGTATCTTTTGATAACAGACGATCAAAATCAAAACACTGACAGTACTGGTTGATTGACTGTCTCTGCTGAGTGTATGCTGGGACAAATGGTCAGGGATTGTCACGTGGATAGTACCAGACGAGAATGTTCTGTTGTTACTAATTTTGTATCGATTGATAATCAATCGACCCAATTACTCAACTTAAGAGCGATGAAAGTGAAGCAATAAGCAATAGTTTTGTAATGAACCAAAGACTTCAAGGAATATGCATTCACAGACTAGTTGACTTTAGCGCCGGTGTGCTGTGTGTCTGATCTGGGTTTACACTGTATGCATAACGCAGCAGATGAGTCCAGTCTAGCCCAGGGCCCAAGGTTATAAAATTTTCTTCCGACTCAGCTAACTTGAGCATGAAATTTCAAATGCTTACAAATATAAAAATACAGATAAAATGCGTATTTTTTCTGCTCTATTTACCATGCTCAAAAATATTAAAATGCCAACAGTTGTTTTATGCTCAGCGAGTTGAACATGAAAAAAACGTTTACAACCGTGGGGCTAGGTTTTTTACAAATAACCCCAGTGGAATTCGTTTCGCTGACCGTTCCAAGGGGGTTCTTCTGTCGCGGTTTATTTTTGTTATGGTTTGTATTTGAGTGTGTGTATCGCTTATAATTTTTTTTTGTTTTGAAAATCCAATTGACAAATTTTGTGGGAAAGTAACTGTCTGCTATTGATGTTTCCATTTGTGTCTAGTCATTTCATGTTTTTTGTTATGTTTTGTTTTGTTTTTCTTTGGTGTCCCTGTTGGCAGCTGTGGGTTAATTTTATCGATTCCTGATCATTGCCTTCACTTCTATTTTGCACGGCACTCCGACATCAAAGTGACGAGAAAGGTGTGAAAATAATATGTAAATAGCCATTACCTGAATTCCATAAAATGTTATTTGCGCGATTTAGCTTCATTGGTCAGTGATTCTCACATGGAAATTAGCAATTTCAACACAGATTCATTATACATTTAATGTTGTTTGACAAACAGTCTTCCAGACGTTAACCTATGTAGTACCAGAAACCCCAAAACGGATACCCTGGCAGACAGTGCAGGTCGAGATCAGATGATGAGGACCTCCATTGTTTGCTCAAAGTTCAGTCATTTCCCAAATAAATTTTGACGAAAACAGAACCTGACATCCAAAACTTTTGAAATGAACTCCTGCTATATATAAGGAGGAAGATTCCATTTGGTATAAAAAGGGTTAAAGATGTCCAGCATTAACGGTTAAACAAATTCTATAGAAGTACTTCCACAAGTTTTGACATATCTTGGTTTCAGGTTAGCGATCCAGAACCAATTTGGGCCCTCTTGTTTTCGATTCAATTACGAGAACTCCATTAATGATTCATGTGGACATGCTCACAAGTGGTCGTTAAAGGGGAATTACGACTTTAACTTCAGCTGTGTGGAAGGGAGTCGAAGCCCTTAGACTTGCAGCAAATATAAATAGTCACGCAATGTTTACAAATACATTATATAAATAAATTACAAATAAAAGCAGCTTACCAGTTATTTCATACTGTCGAGACCTCATCATTGCTTCTGTAGTTGTTTGATTTTTATGTTCTCGGAAATGTAGCACTGATGAGTTAGCCTTCGTTCGGACTGAACAAATTGTCTGTCTAGACCGCGACAGAGCCAAGGGCGAGGATAAAATCGGTATAAGCACCCCCTAAACCCCTCCCCCTACCCCAGTGGAATAAATTTTACTGACCGTTCCGGTGCGGTTCTGTCGTCGCGGTTTATTTTTTTTATAATTTGTCTTTGCATGTATGTATTTCTTATATATTTTTACATTTGAAATTGCCGTTTGGCCATTTTAGCTTACCAGAGCCGAAGGCTCGGATAGGCAGTCTGCATCTGCGTCGTCTGCGTCGACACTTTCAAACGTCATCTCCTCTGAAGCCACTTGGCCGATTGGCCCAAATTTGATCTGTAGCATCCTTGGGCAGGGGGATTGAAAGTTTGGGTTTTTTTAATTAAAATCGGCTCATTAGTTTGGTTGCTATGGCAACGTATAGTTTCCATAGACTTATAAAGGGGAACATTGAAAAAACGGCATTTACTGCCAAGTCTGCAGATATTTTGACAAAATTTTCATAGAACTGTTCCTTAGGCAATCTTGTATCTGCCATATGATTTTAGGCTTACTGTTCATTTTTATTGGTTGCCATGGAAACCAAAATGAAAAAAAAAGAAAAAAAATGCTTACAAAATCATCTTCTCAGAAACCATATGTTCTATGAGGCAGACACTTTATGAAAATATTCACCATATTTGCCTTTACAGGTTTTATGGGGAAAATTGAAAAATGGCATTAACTGCCAAACCTTTGCAGATATTTTGACACAAGTTCCTTAAGCAATCTTCCACCTGCCATATGATTTTAGGCTTTTTGCGCATTTCTACTGGTTGCCATGGAAACCAAAATGAAAAACATAGAAAAAAATACTTAAAAATCATCTCCTCAGAAACAATATGCTTTTTGAGGCTGAGTTTTTTTTAATGAAACTCGGCTCTTTAGTTTAGTTGCTATTGCGACTCAAAGTTCGCACAGACTTATAATGGGGAAATTTGAAAAATGGCATTTACTGCCAAGTCATTGCAGATATTTTGACAAACGTTTATAGAAATGTTCATTGAATAAACTTCTCTCAGCAACATGTTTTCATGCCAACCTGGGGGTTCCAAGGTTGTGCCGGGGCCATGCCCCACCCCACCACTTCATAAAATGCCATTTATCTCAGAAACCATTCAGATCCCCTTCCCAAAACCATATATAATCTTTTCCGGATGATAAGATGCATTCAGTGACACCATCCCGAGGGTCCCCAGGGATGTGCCGGGGCAATGCCCCATCCCCTAAATTCATAAATGCCCATTATCTCAGAAATCTTAAAGATCCCTACCCCTAAGCCATCTTTATTCTTGTTCCTTATTATAAGACGCATTCAGTGACACCAACCTAGGGATCCCCAGGCATGTGCCAGGGCCATACCCCACCCGCACCACTTCATAAAAGGCCAAATATCTCTGAAACCTTATAGATCCCCACCCCTAAACCGAACATATTCTTGTTCCTTATGATAAGACACATTCAGTGACTCGAACCTAGGGAACACCCGGGCCCTGCGGGGACCATGGCCCCACCCTCGACTTCACAAAGGCCAAAAACCTGAGAAACTGTTCAAGCCCCACCGCTAAGATATATATATATAGAAACCATATGCTCTCTAAGTAGAAGTAAAACAAAGATCAGGAATTGATACAATTAACTTACTCCATCCATAAAAGACACCAAAGGGAAAGAAATACAAACATTAAGCGACCAGACTATAATGGAAACCTAAACAAAGGAAGGCCATATGGACAGTTACTTTCCCACAAAATGGCCATATGGCCATCCAAAATTAAAAGACACAAGTGATACACACAGTAACAAACAACAACATAAATAAATCGCCACAGAAGAGCCGCCTTGGAACGGTCAGTGGAAGATTTCCACTGGGGGGCTTAAATCGATTTTACGTGGCCACAATCCTCGCCCTTACTTCCGTCGCGATTTAGACAAATAATTTGTTCAGTCTGCATGAAGGCCTCCTAACTCATCAGTGCAACATCTCCGTGAACACAGAAATCAAAGAACCACAGAGGTGAGACAACGGTGAGGACTCGACAGCAAGAAACCACTGAAATGCTGGAGCAAAAGAAAACCAACAGTTAGACTCCGATGAGCCCGACCAGAGACAGAGCATCAGGCACCAACCAACATTATCTCTTTAATTTTCAATAAGCCTTTACGTTGGAGCCGTCATAGAATCTGAGGCCTGACCCACCGGCGTGCAATTAAAGAGGGAAGCAAAGTCGCCAACCGTGATTGGGTTAACTACCATGCATGCAGTCTGTCGTATAATATCCATGTTGTACCCAATCTTTTTATATCGAAGAATGATTTTACGAAATTGGGTGCTGAAGTCATTGCGGTTATATATTTTTCTGAATTTTTATACTAAGTCACCATAAAATTCGGGTTCCGATAGACCTTGTTGCAGTAGAGATTTAAGTCCAATATTGAATTTTGAAATTAAATCAGAATGGCGTCTATAAAATTTTGAAAAGGCTTTGCGTAGTTTATGGTACCGATAACCCTGATTAAGGAGTTTAGCCGTTAATAATTTATTACGAGTGTTGAAGTCAGTTACATGACTACACACTCTAGCAAATCGAATTAATTGCGAAATATAAACGCCATAGGATGGCGCACGAGGAACATCACCATCCAAAAAAGGAAAATTTACAATCTCAAAATCAAAGTCATCGCGTTTATCATAAATTTTGCACGAAACAAATCCATCTACAATAGATAGATGTAAATCCAAAAACGGGGCCTCGGTATCAGAAGAATTTGCTTTATTTAACTGAAGTTCTAGGGGGTAAATCTGACTGATCAAACCATCAAAATAGGTATTATCAATATTTAATAAATCATCTAAATATCTAGAAGTAGAGCTAAAAGCTTCAATAATTTCAGATTGATTATCAATGGAAAGCGACAAAATGAAGTCTCTTTCATAACAATACAAGAACAGATCAGCCACAAGAGGTGCGCAATTAGTACCCATCGGAATACCCACAATTTGTCTAAATAACTTAGTACCGAATCTAATATAAATATTGTCAAGCAGAAAGGTGAGGGCATCACACACTTTCTGACATGACCAAAGTGTATAATTCTTATGCTCTTTAGAAGTGAAAAATGCATTTCTGACATTACATGCAAGATAGAGAGAATCTTCTCTGTGAAAAGCCCATTCAATTAAATCATTAAGCTTTTCTTTTATAAGATTATGAGGAAGTGTAGTGTAAAGAGTGGAAAAATCGTAGGTAGACAGACTAGAAGCACGAAACTGTCTAGATTTCAATTTATTTAAAACCTCATTCGAATTTTTTATAGACCAAAACAGATTTCTTCCTGATCTTTCAAAGACTTTATCACAATATTTAATTACGTGCGTTTTAATAGCAGTAAGACAGGAAGTTAATAATTTAGAAAGTTCAGTGGTAGTGCAAGAACTAGAATTTGCAATAAACCGTGCTTTGTAAGGTTTTTTATGAAGTTTTGGTAACCAGTATAGCGTAGGAAGCTTGTCTTGGCCTTCGTTAACACACACAGCAAACTTGGTGGCTGAAAGACAAACATGTTTATCTACTATAGCTCTCTCTTCAGCCAAAGGCTGAAGTTCATAGGCCTTAGTACCACCAAGCTCCTGCTTAAGCGTGTTAACATAGTGGAGCCGTCACACAACGACGACGTTGTTAGCGGCCTTGTCTGCAGGGGCCAAAACAAACTTCTTATGAAATTCTTGAATACCTAGTTTAAGATGACGTAAAAGACTGAGACTTTATGGAAATATTCACCATATTTGCCTATACGGATTTTTTTTTATGAAATTTATTTGGCTCTTTACTTTGGTTGCTAAGGCAAGTTAATAGTTTCATTAGAGTTATAATAGGGTAAATTGAAAAATGACGTTTATGTCTTTCAAGATATTTTGTCAAGCTTTCATGTTATTGTTCCTTAAGCAATGTTCTATCTGCCATATGATTTTAGGCCTATTGGTTGCCACATATGGGAAATTGTCAAATAATATTTGTTGTTTAGCAACTACACATTCAAGCGACAGCCACCAGGCTGATTGGGGCCGAATTTTATCTGTAGCATCCTTGGGCTCAGGGCTTCCAAGGTATATTTAAATACTTGGCTGCCAGTGGGCATTCCCCACCCCCGAGCTCTGGTGAGCATAGTGGCCCATAGGCATCTTGTTTTGGAAAGTAACTGTTGTTTTGTCTTTCCACTTGTTATGTTTTGATTAGGGTTTTGCTGTTTCATGTTCGTGTTTCATTCCCTTTTGTGTTTCTAATGGGAGTTGTTGGGTTGTTGTATCGATTTCTGGTCATTGCCTCCACTTCTATTTTCGCACAAATAAGAAGTTTGGGAATGATTGGGTCAGTTTACTAACTTACTGTGAGAATAATCAAGCTCCGTGATTGAAACGCTGACTTCTACTGGACTCATAGGAATTGTCATACTACTACTACATGTACTTCTACAACTACTGTGTTTTTCCTACCTCTTCTTCCACGACTACCACTGCTACTACTGTGCTTCTACTACTACTTTTACTACTACAACTACTACTACTACTACTACTACTACTCTTGTGCTGCTACTATGCTACTACTACTACTACTACCTTCGCCCCCGCCCATCGGGGCTTGAAGAAATAGATTGGGCTGCATGGTTTTCCAAGCAGAGCTACAACTGACCACACATGAGTGCTGGTAAACCACTTAGAAGGAATAAGCCTGCCCAGGCAAAGCGGTGTAAGTCAGACGGTCCTGGGCATAAAAGCATTTTGGTTTCATTGGGCGGCAGGGCTTGAGATGTCATTTCATCTCGATGTCGGGTAAAAGCAACGTCTCAGATATGACCTAAATAGTGTTGACGGGGCCGTTAAACCTCAACTCAAACAAACAAACTACTACTTACAGCAGTAGTGACAGAAGCAGTGGAAGTAATAGTAGTAGTCGTAATATAACTGCGTCGTGAAAGAAACCTACATATATATTTATTCCCTTTAGGGACACAATGTTGCTCAAATTTCAATGAATACATTGAATAACCCGACGCCACATGATTACTAAGTGATTGGAAGTTGGTGGCATCATGACGTCAATGGCGTCCTTCCGTTGTTATAATTGAGCCGGGGCATAGCATTTTCTACAATTTACAGGCGCGCCCAACGAAGAATCGGGTCATTGAGCATCCATATTGTCTGGCCAAAGACTTCTCTTGATGCCTGAAGGAGCATTGGGCCCTTAGCTGTCCTGAGAGCGCATAACAAAGCCTCTGATCAGTCTTCGCTTGGCGCACATGTAAATTGTTGGAAATGCTGTTCACTGGCTCAATCAATGTTTTCTTGTTTAAATTTTAGCCCTCATTCTAGAATTTTCAGTCACATAATGAATGGATAATAATGGAAGTATCAGTAAGAAAGGTAATTTTATTAAACGTTCATTGAAGTATGAACATTTTAGGATCACTGCGCTCGTAAGATTAACCCCTTCGTACGTCGCTTGTGACCCCATGTAATTCATCCTTAAATTGATTTTAAAAATACATTATTTATTTATAAAATTTATTCAATACTTCTTCTTTGCAGGGAAATACACAGCCAACTATGAAATGGTTCCGGGAACAACGGTACTCTCTTCATCAAATGCGATATACCAGAATATTTATACTGCTGATGAGTGTGGAAAACTCTGTGACAATTACAATAGATTCAGTTGTAAATCGTTCGATTTTTGTCCAGATCTGTCAACATGCTACTTAGGAAAAACACATTATTACGATGTACCAGATGCAAATAAACAACTCACGCCTATGTGTAATCATTACTCAAGTAAGTGTACTTTTAAACAATATACGGCACTTTGACTTTTGCACTTATACGCTTCAAGACAAATATTCCCTTTATGAAATGGGTTGCATGTCTAATAGTCTACAATAAACAAGTCTTTATGACCATAGTGCACACCAAAGGCTAAGCTTATATAAGTGATTATGAGGTGATTATGAGCAGAGTGATATGTTTAATGGATGGCTCAATAAGGTGAATGTGTATGAAGGTAAATTTGTATCTTTCTTATGAATGTTTTCATTGCTCTTAAAGGAACTCATTTTTGATTTTTATTTGCCTTCACTGCAGCTGGTGTTGTGCCGTGTGGCGGCCGTAAAACGTCTCCCCGTACATCAACCATAGTGCAGTTTATATTTTACTTTTGGTTCTTTGAGATCATCGTGAATATTCTGAGAAATCAGAAATAAATTATTTGTTTAGACTCATTCTTGACAGGTTTTTAATTATTTGGACCCCATTTTGATTTATATCAGTCTTTGAATCGACTGCCTATTCGAAATTCGCAAAATTGCAGTTTGTTTTCTCTGGCTTTGTTTGCCGGATCATTACAGGGTCACTGATGAGGCTTAATTAGCCGAAACTACGTAGTATGACCCATCTTCTTTCTTATGAATGTTTTCATTGCTCTTAAAGGAACCCATTTTTGATTTTTATTTGCCTTCACTGCAGCTGGTGTTGTGCCGTGTGGCGGCCGTAAAACGTCTCCCCGTACATCAACCATAGTGCAGTTTATATTTTACTTTTTGTCCTTTGAGATCATCGTGAATATTCTGAGAAATCAGAAATAAATTATTTGTTTAGACTCATTCTTGACAGGTTTTTTATTATTTGGACCCCATTTTGATTTATATCAGTCTTTGAATCGACTGCCTATTCGAAATTCGCAAAATTGCAGTATGTTTTCTCTGGCTTTGTTTGCCGGATCATTACAGGGTCACTGATGAGGCTTTATTAGCCGAAACTACGTAGTATGGCCCATCTTCTTTCTTATGAATGTTTTCATTGCTCTTAAAGGAACTCATTTTTGATTTTTATTTGCCTTCACTGCAGCTGGTGTTGTGCCGTGTGGCGGCCGTAAAACGTCTCCCCGTGCATCAACCATAGTGCAGTTTATATTTTACTTTTGGTCCTTTGAGATCATCGTGAATATTCTGAGAAATCAGAAATAAATTATTTGTTTAGACTCATTCTTGACAGGTTTTTAATTATTTGGACCCCATTTTGATTTATATCAGTCTTTGAATCGACTGCCTATTCGAAATTCGCAAAATTGCAGTATGTTTACTCTGGCTTTGTTTGCCGGATCATTACAGGGTCACTGATGAGGCTTTATTAGCCGAAACTACGTAGTATGGCCCATCTTCTTTCTTATGAATGTTTTCATTGCTCTTAAAGAACTCATTTTTGATTTTTATTGTACTAAGATTGTTTCCAATAAAATGTTTCTATGAAGTACTTATTTTTTATTTTGAAAGAAAGTAAAGAAAAACACCGACACCCATTGTTTCATTAACCCGAAGCGGCAAAAAGTAAACAAACAAGGTAAATGCATTGATTAACCTCAAACTTTAATCAATCAATTGACCTTTATTTATTTATTTATTTATTTTTGAAAGTGTGTTACACACACAAACCATATAATGTCTAATGTAAGTGATGAAAAAGTATGGGGCGTGGGAAGACCTAAGATATCTGCGGAAAAAAAATCAGGCTGGTGGGAAAAGATGTCATGCTTGGCATAGACGAAAAATAATGTCAACTTGCATTCTGGGGCAGCGTAGATAATGACTACCAAACCCTGATACGGCCCCGCCTATCGCAGCTTGAAGAAATAGATTGACTGCATGATGTTTCCACGCACACGAGTACTGGCAAACTGCTTAGAGGATCTAAGCCTGCCCAGCTAAAGCGGTGCGAGTTGATCCGTCCATGGTTTTAAACACTATTTGTTTCATTCGGCGACAGGGCTTCAGATGTCATTTCATCTCAATGTAGGGTAAAAGTCCCACAAAATTGATAGCAACGTCACCAAAATGACATGTACAGTGTTGACGGGGACATTAAACCTCAAATCAACAAAATTCTGATAAACTAAAAAACATGGGTTATAAGTGGTAGTGATTTTATTCATGGATTCTTGGTAAAATATGAACGATTATTTTTTAAAAGGTGTGCTACAATAAATTCATTACAAGGAAAAGAAATAAGAGTAAACACGACTTTAAGTTTTGACCCCTTAAACCCCTATTTTATAGAGTAAAACTCGGGTTTAGAGGAGTAAACAACATTTTTTTTGTTTCTGCACAAAAAACATATATTGTGGGTCAGTAGAACCACCTCATGAAATATATCAGGATTTTTATTCGATCTTTTCATTTTGGTGGTATATTTTACCATATATTTGAAAAGGAGTCTTTTTGTAATGATTATAAATAATGGCAACTAAAGACCTGCTGTTGTTTCTTCCACGAAAACAAAACCTGGACGTAGTAAACAAATATGTAAATAAATAGATGTGATTTGTCAAACTCATATCACTCGGTAATTGATTACCCTGTCTTGTTCCCCTGCCTGTATAACAACCAGAATATCCCAAGTGCATCTTATCACAAAATTGCATTCTTTAATCGCCTGTCATAAGGGTGCTATGCATTTAGAACAGCTCCATTTCTAATTTTAAGGATGTCTGGTTTGTTTCATTTCATGTCAAAAAAAAACAACAACAGAAAAATGCATAACCAAGGTTATAAAATCTTTCCATGCTCAGCAGAGTTGAGCACGAAATTTTTCTTGCTCATGAATTTCAAAATGATAGCAGTTGTTGGCACGATCATGACAAATCCGTACATCAATTTTAAAATGCCAACAATCACTTTGAAATTTGAGAGCAAGACAACTGTCTTTCTTTGCTGATCTGAGCAGATTTTGTCATCTGCTTGTATTTTTCTTAGTACGAGCATTTTTAATTTTGTGCTCAAATTAGTTCAGCATAAAACGTTAATAAACTCGGGTCCTGATCTGGCACTTGGTCCGTCACTCCTTAGAATAGAGATATACTCAGGGTGTGCAACTCAGAGTAGGTAACTCATTAATATCTGTTCCCTTAAAATGGATATATTCTTAGAGAAAAGTATGTGTTCCAGAACAGAACATTCTTTCCTCCAACAACAGACCCTTTAGTGGCAGGTTTAGTTAAAAGCTAATTAAACAGAAAAATCATTCAAGTTATCTCCCTTGCATGAAAATATGACAGATGTAGCCATCGTTCTTTAACAGCTTATTTTCTTTTGATACAGGAAACTATCTCTATGACTTCAAGCGGACTCAGCAAAAGGAAATTCTCAACCGTGATGATCGTATTGTATTGGGCATTAATGTAACAATGTGCGCCAAACAGTGTGTGGAGGAGGAGTCATTTAGTTGTGCTAGCTTTGACTACTGCAGTAACACTACAGAGTGCAGGCTAAGTACAGCTTCAATGAAAAATATTGGACAGGTCTCATTTGCTTCCTCTTTTATCTGCGATATCTACAATAGTAAGTACAGTCAACCCTCTGAGAATTTATAGCGACATTCGTTATAACGGTAAAACTCGTTATAACGACAATTTCAATGGAATGAATTCATAGCTCAATGATTAGCCTCGATTCCGAGCGGCGATGGCTTCCCTTGGGTTGAAAATGCCCAAATCGAATCCATAGTCATGAAATATTCTTGTGATTTAATACTCCAAGAAACAAATGTTACAGATATTTGTTAGAATCGGCTCATCGAGGCGATTCTAACAAATGTCTTTAACATTTGTTTCTTGGAGTAATGATGTGGAAAAGACATTTTATAACCTATCATACTCCAACTGGGATTCTTTTTAACGGCAGATTCATTATAACGGCACAATAATAGGGAACAATAATGTCGTTATAACCCGGGTCCTCTGTATGTCAAAGAGATCAAAAGAACAGATAACTGGCAGAATTCTTAGATAGTACCGTAATGATCCTAATTATTGGGATGGATATCCCTAAGCAAACAGTGCAGGCCCAGTTCAGACTAAAGAGCAGTCTGGTCAGTGTCTTTACAGTTTGCCATTCCGTTTGCACATTTTGAACCCCTTACAGGATCGTGAAACAAATTTCACGATCGTCGAGCGCTGTGGTGCACTATTAAATCATCAGACTCGGGATCTAGAGGTGCAGAGTCGATCCCGATGAGCATTAAGTGTTGTTTCCTTGAACAAGAGACATTATCCACATTGCTTAGTATTGGTTTCTACCCAGGAAGAAAAGACAGCCACATGGATTTAACTAATCAACTTAATGTGTTACCCTCTATAAACAAGATCGATTATAATTATTATTATCATTATTAGTTTGTTAAAATTTTATGAGAAATACGGCAAGTAATCAAGGTGTCCGAATTTTTAGGATTTTTACGGGAAACCCCTAAAGGGGTACCTTGACAAACAGTGTAGGCCCAGATCAGACGCCGCAGAACACGGCGTCTGATCAGTGCCTGCACTGTTTGCTTACAGGACTGTCTGTCAAAATTAGAACAAAAACGAAAAAATATGCCTGACAACCCTCATATGACAAATGGACTTGTCCATTTGTATAACAATGGAAGAGTTCATAAGAAGAAACGTGTTCTGTAAGAAGATTATGCTTCAGTAGTAAGGATTTTTCAAGGATAGGGAAACAGGAATTTTAAAGCATGTACCTGACTGAAGTAATGGCCAAGTATGACCGACTCAGTATATGAAGATAGATAGATAGATGTATCAATATTTTTTGTGTCCATATTTTCATCTATTTTATCTTCGCGCCTTTGTTTTAACTCACCTGTCACGTAGTGGCCAGGTGAGCTTTTGTAATCACTTTTCGTCCGCCGTGCGTCCGTGCTTGCGTGAACACTTTCTTCAAACGATATCTACTCCTAAACCACTTATCAGATTTTGACCAAACTTCACAGGAATGAAGCCCATATGTTCCCCTTTCAAAGTTGTTCAAATAGTTTCGCTCCGTTGCACATCTAGGTCACAGCAGCTAAAAATAGATTTTTAATGCAAACTTAAAAAAAAACCTTCTTCTCTGAAACCGCAGGGCCCAGGTCTTTGATATTTGGTATGAGGCTTCATCTAGTATACCTTTACAATGATTGTTCAAATAATGCCCCTGCGCCGGGGCCCACCGGTTATCACAATCACTTATGTAGGGAAAACCTTTAAAATCTTCTTGTCTGAAACCAGACGGCCCAGGTGTTTAGTAGTGTCTATTGGACCTCTACCAAGATCATTCAAATTATAGCCCTGGGGCCCATAATGCCCCGCGCCAGGGCCCACCGGCTTTGCATACTTATATAGAGAAAACGCTTTTTTTCATAAGCTTATTTAGAGAAAAGCTTTAAAATCTTCTTGTGTGAAACCAGAAGGCCATGTCTTTGATATTTGGTATGAAGTTGTATCTAATGGACCTCTACAAAGATAGCTCATATTATATTCCTTGGCCAAAAATGACCCCGTCCTTGGGCCCACTGGTTTTACATGGACTTTTTTTGGAAACCCTTTAAAAACTTTATCGTTTGAAACCAGAAGACCAAGGTCTTTGATGCTTGGTATGAAGTTTTATCTAGTGGACCTCTACTATGATTGTCCATATTATAGCCCTAGGGCAAAAAATGGCCCGCCCGGGGCCCAATGGTTTTACATTGACTTATATAAAGAAACCCCTCTCGTCTGAAACCAGGAGGCTCAGGTCTTGGATATTTGGTATGACGCTTCATCTAGTGGACTTCTACCAAGATTGTTCAAATTATAGCCCTGGGGCCAAAAATATCCCTGCGTCGGGCCCCTCAGGTTTTACATAAGCTTACTTAGGGAAGAGCTTAAAAATCTTCTTGTCTGAAACCAGAAGGCACAGGTCTTTGATATTTGGTATGAAGTTTAATTTAGTTCACCTCTACTTTGATTATTCATATTATAGCCCTAGGGCCAAAAAGGCCCCGCCTCGGCACCCACTGGTTTTTACATAGACTTATATAAACCATTTAAAATCTCTTTTGAATCCAGAAGGCCCAGGTCTTTGGTGTTTGTTATGAAGCTTCATCTAGCGGACCTCTACCAATATGTTTCAAATTATAGCCACTGGGGCCAACAATGGCCCCGCCCAGGGGCCAACCGGTTTTACCTTGACTTATGTAGGGAAAACCTCTAAAAATCTTCTTGTCTGAAACCAGAAGTTTAAGTCTTATATTTGGAACGTAGACTTATATAGGGAAAATCTCTAAAAAAAATTTTCTGAAACCAGAAGGCCCAAGTCTTATATTTGGAATGAAGGTTCATCCAGTGGCACTCTAACAAGATCGCTCAAATTATTACCCATGGGGCCACAAATGGACCGGCCCGTTACCCACTGGTTTTATATAGACATTGTTAGTAAGAGTGAGCCGATTCACCTCAGTCTGGTGCACTAGGACCTGACCCTAAATGTCCGCAAAGTGCTGCAGCTCTACATTGTCAACGGGAACCACCAACTCATACGTTTAACTTACTTTTGATTCGCCACCCCACCATGTCACCATGAGGTACTGTATGTAAGACTGAGCCAGTCCATCTCTGCCTGGTGCATTAGGACCTGACCCTGAATGTCCACAAGGTGCCGAGACAGTGACACACAAGTCATCTCTGTATTGTCAAAAAGAACCACTGACTCGTAGGTCTAGCTTCTGATGCAAACTTCACAACCTCCACCCCTCACCCCTCTTGTCACCACGTGACATTGTATGTAAGACTGAGCCGCTTGATCTCCTACTGGTGCACTATGACCTGACTCTCAATGTCCACAGGGTGTCCAGATAGTGACATACAGGTCAGTTCTTTATTGTTTGACATACAGGTCAGTTCTTTATTGTCACAGGGAACCACGGACTCATATGTCTAGAGCATCTAATGCCAACTCTTGCCATCCCCACCCCTTTGTCACCACGAGGCATTGTAAGTTGGACATAGCAAATTCGACTGCATCCCTCAATGTCCAGAGGGTGCCCAGATGGTAACATACAAGTGAGCTCTGTATTGTCGAAGGGAACTTTTGAAGGACTTCATCCTTGGAAAGAAAACAATTTTGAAAGGAATGTTCCATGGGTGAAAAACAGACAAAATTGCTCCAAATCGTTTCGCTCTACTGAACATAATAGCCACTAAAACTAAAAAAAAAAAAAACATTTTAAGATGACTTCTACTACTAAATAGGTAGACGGATTTTGAAATAGTTTCACAGAAATGTTCCTCGGGACACTGTCAACCAAAATGGCTCAAACCATCCACTCCACCTTATATTACATACCTACCATTTTATCTGTACAATAAGGATAGGGTTGTTATTCTTTTTTTTATTTATTTAATTTTAATAACGAAGTGGCTATTGCCAGTTAACTGGTAATAGCGGTTTTACGATAAAATCGCTATTGCCAGTTAACTGGTAATAGCGGTTTTACGATAAAATTGCTATTGCCAGTTAACTGGTAATAGCGATTTTATCGTAAAACCGCTATTGCCAGTTGACTGGTAATAGCCATTTTAACGTAAAACCGCTATTACCAGTTAAAAGATTAATATAAAATATCTTATGACAATTTTTATTGTTATTGAAGCATGAATGAAAACGAACTACTGAAAATAAACAAATGAATGAATTTCTGACACGTAGACATACATATATGCGAATATTTTCGGAAGAAATATGTAAAAGGTATGTTCCTACTGCTTCCAACAACACAGTATATAGGTACTAGAACTGTCTCATCGAGGTGGTTCTAACGAGTAACGGGTAAAGAATGACATTTGGTTTCGGACAGAAATATGAACAATAATGTGGAGTGGGGTTTAGGACCTCCATGATCTATATTGTAGAACAATTACGGAAACACGCCTATCTAAACATATTACAAGGAGCGTGATGACTCAAGTGGTTAGTGCACTTGCCTCTGATGCTAGAGGTCTTGGGTTTGATCCCTGTCAGCCAGCGTTGATAAAATTTCAGTGTCCAAACACGCTAAATTGGCATCATTTGCAGGGTGAAATGTAATAATATGCACCGTCCTTTGTGTCACGACGTTAACTGGAGGCTCCCCTGTGTATGAAGTATGTACTGATATACTTCATATTTCTGCCCTAGACTCACTAGAACCCCTTCAAAGAACTGGTTTTATCAATAACCCGCATTCTTGGACTGTTACCGGACTTTGAGATGAATTGACATCTCAAGCCCTTTCATCCAATGAAACCAATAGGGTTTGTATGCATGGGCGGTCCGACTCGCATCACGCTTTAAACTTCTAAGTGGTTTACCTGTACTCATATGCCATGCGGCTGGTTTCAGTTCTGCATAGAAGCATTATGCAACCCATTCTATTTCTCTTGAAGCCCCGATGAGCTGGGGCGATTATGGATTACATATGCAAAATATGGAAATGCTTGGTCAAAGCAGAAAAACAAAAACATGCATTTAAGCCATTACATTCATAACTGTAAATGGAATAATTCTGCACGTCAACTGGCAATAGCGATTTTACGTTAAAATTGCTATTACCAGTTAACTGGCAATAGCGATTTTATCGTAAAACCGCTATTACCAGTTAACTGTCAATAGCAATTATATCGTAAAACCGCTATTACCAGTTAACTGGCAATAGCGATTTTATCGTAAAACCGCTATTGCCGCAATAGACCTTTCCTTTTAATAATTGCCTAAGATCCGGTTGTATGCTTGCAGACAGTATTTAGGAAAAATCGTAGTACTCGATCATGTTAACATACCTGTTGCATGCGGCCCCCGCCCATTGGGGCTTTAAGAAATAAATGGGCTGCAAGATGCTTCCACGCAGAGGTGAATCCGACCGCACCCAAGCACTAGTAAACCGCTTAGTGGATCTAAGCCTGCCCAGGCAAAGCGGTGCGAGTCGGGCCGCCCATGCTTATAAACCTTATTGGTTTCATTGATCGACAGGGCTTGAGATGTCATTTCATCTCAATGTCGGGTAAAAGTCCCACAAAATTGGAAGCAACGTCTCCAAAATGACCTTTGTAGTGTTGACGGGGGTGTTAAACATCAAATCAAACAAACAAACCTGTTGCATGATTGGATGATATTGTATTTTTGCAGGAGAAACATTTCCAGATGGGACGCCGTATATAAACAATCCTCAAAAGTATTATGGCACAACACCAGCCCCCACGAATGCTAAATATACTGCAGGTATTACTAGCACATTACGAAACCACGCCTATAAAAATACATTGTAAACTTTACCGCCGCAAAATCGAAAATTTTAAGATGAAAAATTCTGATATATTTCTTATTTCTGCTCAAAATATAGATTGTGGGTACTGGTTAGAACCGCCTCATCCAGGATGAGGCGGTTCTAACGAGTATCCTCAATCTATATTTTAAAGCAGAAATAAGAAAATTATGGTTTTACAATATAAAAGTGGGGTTCAAGGGGATCAAAATTATATAGGCATGTGTTCGTGATGAGTAAGCCAGTGACGGCGCATAATCAACCAAATCTCATTTTTGAACGAATGTTAATCAGTAGACTGTAGTCAGCTTCCCTTCATTGTCAAACTGATTATCACTGACAAATAAAGTTAAATACAGTAAAATTCCTATAGTAAGACCACCTTTGGAACTGTTAAAAAGTGGTCTTTAAGACAATAAGGGATGCGCAAGTTCCGGAAATTGTGTTTGAATATTAGACTGGTTGGATTCTATGTCCAGGACCATTTTTCCAGACTACACCAAGAGACAATCGACCCACAAGTGCTGTCATATCTTTGATTGATGTACATGTTGGAATATTTGTTTAACAATTGAGGCTTTTGATACGAGGGGAAGTCAATAAGTAACCAGCCTAACCCATTTCCAATTGAACGAGACATGATCGCTTGGGGCGATTCTAACGGGCACCCACAATCTATGCTGAAAGCAGAACTAAGAAAGATGTTACAATATTTACCTAATATATGTAACATCTGACACCAATATTTCACACGGACATGTTTTCCTAATGTAAAATCTATTCATTTCAGGAGCTATGGCTGGCATTGGATTCGGAATGTTAATAGTTGGACTAATTTTGGCAGTTGTACTGATGTTTGTCGTGATGAAAGTAAAAGGGAAGCCAGTAGACAACATGTCTATATCCTTTGTTAAACAACAAGAGGCTGAATCTTAAAATAAACTGCTATATCATATAACGTCAGTGTACTTTTTTGGATAACTTGGTGGCATATAAAATGGCATGGCCATAGATGTAATAACACATGGTAACTGGTGGGTGCTACGACATGATGATGCCCGTGACAATCCTGTGTTTCTACAGAAAACCTTTTGAACTTGTTTCGGCAATAAAAGTCGATTTTTCAGTTACAAATTGTAGAATTCGCCGGAGGCGCGTTATGTAAATTTTAAATGAAATGACCACGAATGTACGATAATCCATTTAGTCATGCAATGGAAATATCGCATGTGTCAATGATCAAAGACAAATTTCGCGTCAAAAAGATATACACAATTCACCAATTAATTTATCCCCTAGACGTTAACATAAAGAATAAACAGAAGTGAAGACAATGCTAAGGAATCGATACAATTGCCTCACACTTCCAATCCAAGACACCATTGGAAAAGAAACACAAACATAAAAAACATCACCGAAATGAAAACTTCAGAAGCGGAAAACTAAAAGGACAGTTACTTTCGCATAAAATGGCCAAACAGCTATCCAAAATAAAAAGATATATGCAATACATATATACGAAGACGATTTATAACACTAATGAACAACAACAGAAGAACCGCCTTAGTGTGGACCCGATTCATTTTACAAGACGTTCTAAGAATTACCAATACCGAGTCGGCTTTAGATTCAAATGAAAGAACTGCATGTATTCTTTTGCACCGCCATATCCATACATGGAATAACCGCACCATATTGTATAATTACAGATTCTGTAGTTCAAGATCTGTAGGCACATGAAAAGCAGTTTAAGCAGGTAATCCTTTCAGGAGCTGTGGCTATAAATAACAGTAACAGTTGCTAAAATAACGGCAGCCGTTGATATTAATTGCGGCAGCTGTTTAATAAAAATAAAAGCAGCAACTGCTGTTGATAAATAACGGTAGTTGTTGCTTAAGATAACGGTAGATGTTGTCATAAATAACGACAGTTGTTGCTACATGTATATTGTTGCCCTAAACATGAAATAGGAACGAAGACTGAATTGAATACGATGAATCAAAATGTAGATGAAAGTCACAGTGCGATGCAGACTATGTTTGTATAAATTCATTTATCTGTCAATAGTATGTTAATAATATTTCTTTAGTGAACAGTTTTAATTTATCATGTGCAATAGTATACTGATACTGTGATCTTAATTATTTGTACATATTAGCCCAATGTATGACTGCCTGTATGTATGTAAGGTCATACGCATATTTTTGTAATGGAAAACCTTTACAGATGTCGAGACAGGCTACCTACTTCGGCAAGTAAGAATGTTCAATACAATTTTGCTTATGTACATCATTTGGAAATCAAGTTCAATAACTATACGCGCACGGAAGTACTGAGAAAAGAAATATCAAAATCAAAATAAAGCGTACATCAATAATAAAAGGGCAGTGGTGCGAATTATACCGTCTAATAAAATTGAGAATAATATCGTTCTTAATTTTAACAGACGGTACAATTCGCACAACTGCTGTTTTATTATTGAAATACGCTTTATTTGTTTTTTTCTTTTCTCAGTACTTCCCTGTACGTATAGTTATTAGTCTTGATGTCCAGTGATGTACATTAGAAAATATAGTTTATTTTTGTTAGTTTGATTTTAGGTTTAACGTCCCAATCAACACTGTTAAGGTCATTTTGGAGACGTTGCTTCCAATTTGTGGGACTTTTACCCGACATTGAGATGAAATGACATCTCAAGCCCTGTCGCCCAATGAAACCAATATGGAGCATGGACGGTCCGAGTCGTGTGGACCGCTTTGCCTGGGCAGGCTTAGATCCTCTAAGTAGTTTACCAGTACTCGTGTGCGGGTCGGATTCAGCTCTGCGTGGAAGCATCATGCAGCCCATATATTTCTTCAAGCCCCGATGGGCGGGGGCCGAGAAAAATATAATAAATGTAGATATTTACATAACCATAAACAAATTTTATGTGTTTCTGCAACTTTAGAAAGACTTCAATGAGGGATAAACAAGCATGTGTGATACAGCGATGCAATGCCATGAAAACAAAATCACATGGAAAAACGCTGTCCTTTACAACATGCAATTATAACGCAGAAAAGTCATAACATGCCATTTACTTTTACACTTTCATCCCTAAGCTTTTCGAAGTGGATTCTTACCTCTGTGAATTAGGGCGTGTCTATGCTTGCAAATAGGTTAACTAAAATCATTAACATTAGGAGTGGTCTCATTTTCATCTACACTTTCTACACTGTTTGAATAAGTATCTGTATCGGCCAGCAATCACTAAACAAATAACATAACATGCCTATGTGCATTCTTGCATTCTTTCAAAGCTCAGAAATGATATTTTTCTTTTGAAAATATGTGATTTTCTTCTTCTGTAAGAGAAAACAAATTATATTTAGAGGATAACTGTATTCAAATTTGTTATTTGGGGAGGTAAATCGGCAGTTTTACGGTCGGAAATTTCGTTTTAAAGCGACGCGCTAGCGGAACCGTAAAACGGAATTTGCGACCGTAAAACCGAGGATTTACCTCCAAAAATAACAATTTTAAATACAGTTATCCCCATTCTAATCCACTAATTCTGTTGATTTGTTAAAAATAAACTATTTTGTTCAAGGTGGCAGGCTCTGTGAGCTGCGTAAAACCAAGAAGCGACGTTACGTTGTGACATCGGATTTCCGACATATCGCAGAACACATTACGTTGTTCAATCAAACGTCGCGTTGCATACGCAAATGAATTAGAATGTGTGTTTCGTCCGCATTTTTGTGAACATGTTCTGTGTAAACAAGACACTAGTTTCCATACCGTGATATAATTTATTGTTAATTAAGTACATGAAACTGGAATATTTGTTCTTAACCACATTTACCGGAAAAAGTGTTCCCTTTTACTTAACCCAAGTACACAAGAGCGCAGTATCCATTACAAAAAAAACGCCTATATAAAAACATGGTGAATTTTACCGCCGTAAAAACGCTAATTTTAAGTAGAAATATTCAGATAGTTTTCTTATTTCTGCTCAAATTATAGATTGTGATAATTTTCATTAGAAATTTCACGGCAATGAAAAAATGCCATTATGAAAACATCCCTATTCAAATGTTTTGAAAATTTTGCCGCCAAAAATGAAAATTATTCCGTTAGTTTTCATATTTCAAATCTAAACATTGATTGTGGTTACTCGTTAGAAACGCCTCGATAAGGCGGATCTAACGAGTATCCACAATCTATATGTTAGAGCAAAATCAGAAATATAAGGTTTACCTCTGTAAACCCCAGTTTAACTGTAAAAAATGAGGTACAAGGGGGTCAGTGTTATATAGGCGTGTTATCATGATGCCACGACGGATTTATTAATCCCCCGCCGCGAAGCGGAGCGGGGATTATAGGAATGGCCTACGTCTGTCCGTCTGTTCTTTTCAGTGGCTAAAAGAAGCCACTTAAGTATCAATCCTGCCAAAAACAGCCACATAAGTATACATCCGTGAGAACGTCCGTCCGTCTGTCCGTCCGTCTGTCCATCTGTCCGTAAATTCGTCTGCTCAATATCTCCGGAACCCCTAGATAGATTTTCATTAAACTTTGGTCAACTATTCGTCTCAGTGAGCTGATGCGCAGAGCCCATAAATAAACCATTCCGACTCAAGGTCAAGGTCACAGTTGAAGGTCACGAGTTTGAAACTTTAAATTCTGTGTCTGTTCCATATCTCCTTTACCATTGGAAGGATTTTCATTAATCTTTGGTCAAATATTCTTTTTAGTAAGCTGATGTGCAGAACGCATAAATGAACCATGCCAACTCAAGTCAATGTCACAGTTGAAGGTCATGAGTTTGAAACTTGGAATTTTGTGTTCGTTACATATCTCCTTAACCCCTGGAAGGATTTTCATTAAACTTTTGGGAAATATACCCCCACAGTGAGCTGATGTGCAGAACTCATAAATGAACCATGCCGACACAAGGTCAAAGTCACATTTGAAGGTCACGAGTTTAAAACTGTGAATTTTGTGTCAGTTCAATATCTCCTTTACAGCTCAAAGGATTAACATTAAACTTTGGTCAAATATCCCCACCCCAGTGAGCTCATGTGCATGTGCAGATCCCATAAATGAATCATGCCGACACCAGGTCAAGGTCACATTGGAAGGTCACGAGTTTGAAACTTTGAAGTTTGTGTCCGTTCCAGATCTCCTTTACCCTTCAAAGGATTTCCATTAAACGTTGGTCAAATGTCCCAATCAGTGAGCTGATGTGCACAACACATAAATAAACCATGACGACTCAAGGTCAAGGTCACAGTTGAAGGTCACGAGTTTGAAAATTTGAATTTTGTGTCCGTTCCATACCTCCTTTACCCCTGGAAGGATTTTCATCAAACATTCGTCAAATATCCCCCTCATTGAGCTGATGTGCAGATCCCATAAACTATGCCAACTCAAGGTCAAGGTCAAAAGTGAAGGTCAGTTTGAAACTTGGAATTTTGTGTCCGTTCCATATCTCCTTTACCCCTGGAAGGATTTTCTTTAAAGTTTTGTGAAATGTACCCCCACAATGAGCTGATGTGCAGAACCCATAAATAAACCATGCCAGCTCAAGGTCAAAGGTCACAGGTGAAGGTCACAAAGTTGAGCTTTGATACAAAGTGCGGCGGGATATTTGGCTGTCCGTCATTTGGCTGCTTTCTTGTTAAATATTGAAACCACCAAGAGGAAGATAAAAAAAATTAAAACACTGACAGCACAGGTTGGTCGACTGTCTGTGAGTGTGGACTTGAAAAAAGGTCCTGAACAGAGACGGACTCTTCGTTTAACCCTTAAATTCCTGTACCGCGCTCTGCGGCGTCTCTTCAATGTTTGTCAAACCCAGCACATGATTCAGTTCTAGGTTCTATAGATAACCCTCTTACGCAACTCTCTGACCTCACAGCGATAAAAATAGCAAACCTTTTTTCTTGTAAATAACCTTTACCTGGATTTTTGCAAGTCAGTGATAGTCACGTGGACTTCAGCTCAGCTATCTACCCAAAACTACCTAGCTGTAACGGGATGAGGGTAACTCGTCCATTTGGTGTTATCATTCTTTCATTGCCGTGAACTTTCTAATGGAAATTATGTTAGTTGTCTTATTTCTGCTTCAAACATGAAGTGTTGCTGCTCATTGGAACCGTCTTATTGAGTACTAACAATCTATGTTCTTAACTAAAGAAAATAATATAATATAAACGCTGTACAACTGAAAGACGCACCGACACGAAAGGAGTACCACTTTTGGACAGTAATCAACAACACGAAGAACAATAACGGCTTACATTGGTAAAATCCAGGGTCCAAAAGAGTATCGGTCTCCTTGAACACCGCAGAAAATCGCCCCGCCCATAGGGGTTTGAAGAAATAGATGGGCTGCATGATACTTCCACGCAGAGCTGAAACCGACCGCACACGAGGACTGGTAAACCGCTTAGAGGATCTAAGCCTGCCCAGGCAAAGCGATGCGAGTCGGACCGTCCATGCTTAGAAACCCTATTGGTTTCATTGGGCGACAGGGCTTGAGATGTCATTTCATCTCAGTGTCGGGTAAAAGTCCAACAAAATTGGAAGCAACGTCTCCAAAATGAACTATACAGTGTTGACGGGGACGTTAAAACTCAAATCAAACAATCAAAAAAAAACAATTCAAAGTTTAAGGAAGTGCCAACCTTTACTGAAGGCTTTATAGGAGGACATGGTGATGACAGGGTAAGCATTTTCTGAAAATCAAGTAGAATGTAACTCTATGATAAACAGGCTGACCTCACCGGTTTTCAAACTCATTCAAGCTTTTATTCCTGACTTGCTAAGAAGATCCGATCTAAACTGAAGTGGCTATGGTGATGACAAGTTCAAAAACAAGTTTTCAAACTCCTCCAAGCTTTCAGCCTGACTTCCTTGTTTGTAAGTTTTATCAAGATCCGTTCAAAACTAAAGGGGCAGCAGTGATGACAATGTCGAAAATAGGCATTTTCAGCAATCAAAGGCACGTCACTCTATGATAAATGTGCCGACTTGGCCGGTATTCGAACTCACCTGAGGTTTTATTCCCAGCCACCTTACATGTAAGTTTCAGAAAGATCCGATCAGTCCTGGCCAGTATTCAAACTCATCCGAGATTTTATTTCCAGCCACCTCACATATAAGTTTCAGAAAAATCCGATCAAAACTGAAGGGGCTACGGTGATGACAAGGTCAAAATTTTGCATTTTTAGCAATCAAAGGGATGTTACTCTAAAATAAATGAGCCGACCTGGCCAGTTTTCGAACTCGTCGGAGGTTTCATCCCCAGCCACCTTACATATAAGTTTCAGAAAAATCTTATCAAAACTGAAGGGGCTACGGTAATGACAAGGTCAAAAATCAACATTTTCAGCCATCAAAGGGACATAACTCTACGATAAATGGGCTGACTTGGCCTGTTTTCGAACTCATCCAAGATTTTATCACCAGCCACCTTACATATAAGTTTCAGAAAGATCCGATCAAAACTGAAGAGGCTACCGTGATGACAAGGTCAAAAATCGGCATTTTCAGCAATCAAAGGGACGTAACTCTTTGATAAATGGGCCAACTTGGCCGGTATTCCGACTCATCTTAGGTTTTATCTCCATTCACCTTACATATAGGTTTCAGAAAGATTAGATCAAAACTGCAGGGACTACGGTGATGACAAAGTAAAAAATCGACATTTTCAGCCATCAAAGGGACATAACTATATAGCAAATGGGGCAACTTGGCCGGTTTTCGAACTCATCCGAGGTTTTATCCCCAGCCACCTTACATATAAGTTTCAGAAAGATCCGATCAAAACTGAAGGGGCTACAGTGATGACAAGGTCAAAAATCAACATTTTCAGCAATCAAAGGGACCTTACTCTATGATAAATAGGCCACCTTTGCTGGTATGCGAACTCATCCAAGGTTTTATCCCCAGCCACCTTGCATATAAGTTTCAGAAAGATCCGATCAAAACTGAAAGGGCTACGGTGATGACAAGGTCAAAAATCAGCATTTTCAGCAATCAAAGGGACGTTACTCTGTGATAAATGGACCAACTTTGTTGGTTTTCGAACTCATCCGAGATTTTATCCTCAGCCACTTTACATATAAGTTTCAGAAAGATTCGATCAAAACTGAAAGGGCTACAGTGATGACAAGGTCAAAAATCAGCATTTTCAGCAATCAAAGGGACGTTACTCTACAATAAATGGGCCGACTTGGTCTGTTTTCGAACTCATCCGAGATTTCATCCCCAGCCACCTTACATATAAGTTTCAGAAAGATCCGATCAAAACTGAAGGGGCTACGGTGATGACAAGGTCGAAAATCGGCATTTTCAGCAATCAAAGGGGCGTAACTCTATGATAAATCGGCGGACTTGGCCGGTTTTCGAACTCATCCGAGGTTTTATCCCCAGCCACATTACATATAAGTTTCAAAAAGATCCGATCAAAACTGAAGGGGTTACGGTGATGACAAGTTCGAAAATTGGTATTTTCAGCAATCAAAGAGACGTAACTCTATGATAATTGGGCCGACTTGGCCGGTTTTCGACCTCATCCGAGTTTTTATCCCCAGTCACCTTACATATCAGTTTCAGAAAGATCCGATCAAAACTGAAGGCGCTACGGTGATGACAAGCATTTTCCCATAGTAAGTCTATGGAACCTTGTGGTTACCATAGGAACCAAAGTTTTAGAGCGATTTCGAAAAAGTTTATGTCATCAATGCCCCACCAGAGGCATGCTACAGATGAGAAATGATTGAGATCAGCCTGCAGGATACAGAGATATAGCTGCTCAAAAGTGTGGACGGACGACGGACGACGGAGGACCCACTATACTATAAGCTCCCCTGGAGCCTTCGGCCCAGGTGAGCTAAAAAACAGAAAACGTGGCGTCTCATTGAGTAATAAACAAGCCAAACCTTAAGCCTCCGAGAAAAGGTTACCTTCGTCTGCAAATGTCGTCTGTTTATATCGCTTGAGCCCCCGCCCAAAGGAGCTTGAAGAAATATATGGGCTGCATGATGCAACCACGCAGAGCTGAATCCGGCCCGCACACTAGTACTGGTAAACCACTTAGAGGATCTAAGCCTGTCCAGGAACCGCGGTGCGAGGCGGACTCTCCATGCTAACAAACCCTATTGGTTTCATTGGGCAACAGGGCTTGAGATGTCATTTCATCTCAATGTCGGGTAAAAGTCCCACAAAATTGAAGCAACGTCTCCAAAATGAACTATACAGTGTTGACGGGGACGTTAAACCTCAAATCAAACAAACAAACTGTTTATGTCGCTGCTGCATCTTCTTGCAAATTTTTCAGCCCTATATTGCATAAAGGCAAACAGTGTAAACCTGTCGTGATCGGCGTTTCAACGTTTAACCGGAAACCCCAAAACGGGTACCCTGGCAAACAGTGCAGGCCCAGATCAGACGCCGCAGAACGCGACGTCTGATCAGGGCCTATACTGTTTGCAAAAGGTTCAGCCATTTTCCAAATAAATTTTGAAGACAGCGCAACCTGACACCCCCAAATTTTGAAATGGACCCCTGCTATATATAAGGAGGAAGATTCCATTTGGTGCAAAAAGGGTTAAGTCCCCTAGTAGTTCGTTCCCGCAACTGATCAGTTTCTAATGTGCTGTGTGTTCTTAATGTTGTTCATCGGTTGTGACCGCACCGCCCATCGGGGCTTCAAGAAATATATTGGCTGCATGATGCTTCTACGAAGAGCTGAAAACGACCGTACACGAGTACTGTTAAACCGCTTAGAGCATCTAAGCCTGCCCAGGCAAAGCGGTGTGAGTCGGACCGCCCATGCTTATAAACCCTATTTGCTTCATTGGGCGACAGGGCTTGAGATGTCATTTTATCTCAATGTCGGGTAAAAGTCCCACAAAATTGGAAGCAACGTCTCCAAAATGACCTTTACAGTGTTGATGGGGATGTTAAACCTCAAACAAACAAAACAAAATCATCGCTTGTGAAACTTCATGGTGTTTAGCTGTTATATTTCAGTTTATATTGTATTATCTTTGCATCACGAAAACACGCCTATATAATATTGACCCCTTTGAACCCCACTTTATTTAGTAAAACTGGGCTGTACAAGGGTAAACCATTATTTTTCTTATTACTGCTCTAAAATATAGATTGTCGGTACTCGTTAAAACCCCCTCGACAAGGCGGTTCTAACGAGTACCAACAATCTATATTTTGAGCAGAAATAAAAAAAAATATATCAATTTTTCATCTTTAAAATTTTCGTTTTTTCGGCCGTAAAGTTTACAATGCATTCATATAGGCGTGTTTTCTTAATAGGGACCACTGAGGCTATTTAAGTATTTTTAGAATGGAGTCCAGTGCCAAGTTGTTCAAAGAATCGCTAACTTAACGTGCTCGTTAGCTGTCAAATTGTTACTGTTCCAGCAAGTGCAATGACGACCAACTAGTACTTGCTGGATAAATATATTTTGCTGGACAAACGACAGTAGCTTTAGCATTTACTCACATTTACTCAGCAAAAATATTAACATATTTGTCATATGATATGATCCGTTATAATGATACGTTAACTAAAGCACTACGACGAAATAAAAATGGGGAACAGAACCTGCCCAACTTGACGTGCACTGTTCGCGAAAGCAAATGAAAACTACTAGATGCAATATAAGTAGTCAAGCCAGCTGCAGTCTTGTGCTCTGAAAAGATAGAATAAAATAAAAAGAAAAAAATATCAGTACACGTATCTAACAAAGACAAAAAGGGGAACAGAACCTGCACAATGTGACAAGCACTGTTCGCGAAAGCAAATGAAAACTACTGGATAGAATATAAATAGTAAGGACAGCTTTAGTCTTGTGCTCTGAAAAGATAGAAAAAAAAAAAATAGAAAGAAAAAGTTACCAGTACACGTAACTTACAAAGACAACCGCCATTCAAAGCCACTAAAAGAGAGTAGAAAAAAAAATGTGCCATATAGACACAAAAAGCCAAATGACATTTAACCCCTGTCCCGTTGAACATGATAATCCCTACCTTTTCAAACAGTAACGATCAAGATCGGGTGATTTTTAGAGAAGCAATCTGACCGGGTTCTACACCGTTTGTCATTCAGATTGTGAATTGAGCGAATACATTATATCAAGTAATTTGATTGGTTGATAGACAGAGATGGATGGGGCAAAATTAGTTTATTTAGCTGAACAAAGGTTACGAAAGTGCGACGGACTTTGGATTTTATGAATATTTAAAATCTCACTCTCACCTCCAGTAAAGATACATAGAAAACAACAATAGCAGATAAATACACATGGCGGAATACTAGCTCAACATTGAGCCATATCAGCAAAGTTTAAACCAGGTAAGACAAAAACCTGTCTGCTTCCCATATCTCCGGAAAGCAGATACCTTAACCCTTATCTTGCTGAATATTCATTTAAGCCACACCCATTTCTGTCTATCAACCAATCAAATTACTTGATGTAATTTATTGTTACAAATTCATAAACTGAATGCCAAACAGTGTAGATCCTGATCAGATGGCTTCTTCAGAAGCCATCTGATCTGGATCAACACTGTTTGCAAAGATAGGGGTTGTCGTGAACAGCAGGATAAGGGTTAAGATTTTCTTATCTTGAAAATGCACCGTGTGATTGCCAAGATAAGACGATCAGACGATTCTAATAAATGGATGCGCACAACAGACATTTATTTTATAGAAGGCCAAAAAGATATCATTGTGCTCTTGATATGTCAACTCATAGAAAAGGGACATAAAGAGGTAGAAAAGATAGCAGAGGAATGAAAAAATAGAAGCGAATGAGCTAGAGTGTAAAGGTGGTGGAGAAACAGAACAATTAAAACATGTTCCAATAGGTGTAAAACAATATACCGTTTAGACGGATGCCAGAATGGCATCTCAATAACCTGTCCAGGAACCGCAGTGCGAGGCGGACCGTCCATGCTAATAAACCCTATTGGTTTCATTGGGCGACAGGGCTTGAGATGTCATTTCATCTCAATGTCGGGTAAAAGTCCCACAAAATTGGAAGCAACGTCTCCAAAATGACCTTTACAGTGTTGACGGGGACGTTAAACCTCAAATCAAACAAACAAACAAACAAAGCATCTCAATAAACTACCCCAGTTGACAAGACGTCAAACTGCAACAACCTTTAAGATTTGAGGGAAGCAATAACCATATACATTTAACCCTTATCTTGCTGTTCACGACACCCCCTATCTTTACAAACAGTGTAGATCCAGATCAGATGGCTTTTGAAGAAGCCATCTGATCAGGATCTACACTGTTTGGCAATCAGTGTATGAATTTGTAGCAATAAATTACATCAAGTAATTTGATTGGTTGATAGACAGAAATGGGTATGGCTTAAATGAATATTCAGCAAGATAAGGGTTAAGATGATGTTACACACACCTATTAAAAACACCTCCAGGGAAAGGATACACCTTCAGGGGAGGCAAATCCTGCAAAAGTATTTTTGTCTCCCATGTCAATATGTGTCAACTCTTAAAGGAAAGAATTGCTCCTTGGAAGCAAATTCTCTCCTTTAAGAGCAGACCCTTTTTCCCCGTATGATTATGTTTATAGAAAAGCGAACAGGAAGTCCCGAAAATTGTCTCCTTTTGAAAAATCGCGGAAAAATCTACCAGGTGTATCCATTGCCCGTGAAAGAAACGGATAAAGCTTCAGGGAAGGCAACTCGTCCACACATATATTTGTTTCCCTTATCAATAAGGGAATAAGAGTCCACCCAGAAAGGGCGCCGGTCCATCTGTGCTTGGAGAAATTGTTTGGGCTACATGGTGCTTCCGCGCAGAACTGAAACCTATCGAACATGAGCACCTATAAACCGCTTTTGGGGTCTATAACTATGTTCTATATGGAAGCAAGGAATACACCATAGAACTGAAAAATATGGAGTGTGCATGTTTTCTAGACCAGAGTATCTAGTTTCGGTCAATCAGGCCTCATCAGTGACCCTCAAATATTTTCAAAATTCCACAATGGAATCGCTGATCCTAAATGACAAGAAAATATAAACTACACTATGATGCAAGGCAGGGAGACCTTTACGGCCGCCACACATTCCCAGAGACCCGCTGCATTGACGCTAAATATGTTCTATCAAAGGGTTATCCTTTGGAAGCTAGGAATACACCACAGAACGGAAAAATATGGAGTGTGCATGTTTTCTAGACCAGACTAGCTAGTTTCGGTCAATCATGCCTCATCAGTGACCCTCAATTTTTTTTTTTTTTTTTCAAAATTCCACAATGGAATCAATTATCCTAAATGACAAGAAAATATAAACTACACTATGATGCAAGGCGGGGAGACTTTTACGGCCGCCACACATTCCCAGAGACCAGCTGCATAGACGCTTAATATGTTCTATAAAAGGGTTAGCTTTTGGAAGCTAGGAATACACCACAGAACGGAAAAATTTGGAGTGTGCATGCTTTCTGTGCCAGACAAGCTAGTTTCGGTTAAGTAGGCCTTATTAAGCCTGCACAGGCAAAGTGGGGCTACTCGAACCGTCCCTGCATATTAACCCTATCTTTTGTTTGGGCGGTATGGCTTGAAATGTCATTTCATCTCAATGTCGAGTAGAAAAGTCAACAGGAAATTACGATTTATAAAACTGCGGAAATTGCGCAAGGTGCATCCATCCCGCTTAAAAACTTTAGTCATCAATTTGAAAGGTGTCTTTTTTAAAAAAAAAAATAAGTGAAATGATCTTAAAAAGGCTTTAAACCAAAACCAAAGAAAAAAAGAAACTTTTTTTTTTCTCATATTACATAGCTTTACTGTTTTACAGTATACATTTACTAATGTAATTTATACTAATATACTTTAACGAGATTCAAAATGGCGTTGGTGTGTATATTCGGATCGTAAAAACAAAACGAAACGGAAAAATGGACCACAGATTATTGTTAATTATTATTGTTATTTGCAGTCTTGGCAGTAAGTAAATCGAGTTTTGTGCTTATGCAAATTATGAAACATTTCACACTTTATAGCCGGAACAACATCTGCATAGTCTCACACAGCGTCGTTCACAGTCTTTACACATCTACACGTGTAATTCCCACCTCCCACCAACCCCGGTAGCGGAGTGATGCGATTACCCTGAAAATTAAACAATTTTGAAAAATGGGTGTCTAATTTCCTACGCATGAGTCACAATTTCTGGACGCAAGACCCCTAGTTAGGTGTTAGAATTAGCACATGATTTATTCTAAGAATTTGCAGGTTTTATATCTTAGACCCCCCCCCCCCAACCCCCGTATCTTAAAGTATTCTGTCGAATTCGAAAGGGTTATTGTCCTCCTATGTTGTGCATTTTGGACAGAGCTACCAAGTCAACAAGAGTAACGCTATACGAAGTGTGGTTACAGTTCATTTCAGTTCATATCAGTCTCAGGTGCTTTTCACTATCTTTTTATTTCGAAGGAAACCGGGAATTGTTTTTACTATGTTGTGCGAACAAGATATTATCTTATGCGCACAAGATAATATGTTGTACGCACAAGATATCTTGTGCGGACAACATAATATGAGCCCCGCCAAGCGAATTTGTGTCTTCGAGCATTCCGTCATGGCAAATTTTAACTGCGCATGCCCATCCATTCAGAGTGGCCAGGGATATTGCTTTCTGTCTGAAGGTTCCTCTTGATTCACTGCTTGTATGAGCGAGCAGCGAAGGTTCTGGTGAGACTGCGCGGATGCGCAGGCTCGCCTGAACCTTCGCTGCTCGCATAGGCGATAAGTACCAAAATCGCTTGACGGGGCCCATATATCTTGTGCGAACAAGATAATATCTGTTCGCAAGAATTAATGTCTTGTACACACAAGATATTATCTTGTTCGCACAACATATTATCTTGTTTGCACAACATAATATCTTATGCGTTTTATTTAATTGTGCTAATAAGATAATATGTTGTGCGAACAAGATATTAAGTTGTGCGCACAATATATTATTTTGTCTGCACAAGCTATTATGTTGTCTGCACAAGATCTATTTTGTGCAAACAAAATCATATGTTGTGCGAACAAGATAATATGTTGTGCGAACAAGATAATATATTTTGCGAACAAGATAATAAATTGTGCGCATAAGATATTGAGTTGTCCGCACAAGATCTATGTTGTGCAAACAAGATATGTTGTGCTCACAAGATAATATCTTGTGCAAACAAGATATTAAGTTGTGCGAACAAGATAATAAGTTATGCGCACAAGATATTATGTTGTTCGCACAAGATATTGTGCGCACAATATATTATCTTCTTCGCACAACCTATTAAAATAAAGTTTATGTACCACCCCCCCCCCCCTTCAGGGTTCCGTACATGCACACCCCTAGATGATATTTTTTTCTTGCTCAACTCAACCTAAACAAGATTTTACACAGCTCATAAATTTTAAGAGGCCAACATTACAAATGATGAGAAGAATATTCAATGAAGGTGTGGGAGGGAAAATTCCATGAAATATTTGAATATTTAATAATATGGGATTACAAATGTCATGCTTAGTTGTATATGAAAACGCGCATCCTTATAAGCCCAATTTTCCTGCATTTAAAGCAGCGGTTTTCGGTCGTCTTAATTGCAAAGCTTGAAGATTTCGAAGACAATCAAGGCATTGGCGGCACTAATAGAGCCGCATTTCTCACAGAGTGGGCTTGGGAAATTATCCTAAACGGAGTTTTAGACCTTAAAATTGTGTGTGTTAAGCAATGAGTGTACCCTGATCTTATATGCCGCGTTCTGCGTTTACACTATTCACCAATGTCCCAGTACATTACGAAAACACGCCTATCTAAATATATTGAAAATTTTACCTTCAAAAAATGAAAATTTCCTGATGAAAAATTGCGATATTTTTCTTATTTCTGCTCGAAACATAGGTTGTGGTCACTCGTTAGAACCGCCTCGCTGAGGCGGTTCTAACGAGTACCCACAACCTATGTCTTAGAGCAGGAATAAGGAAAATAATGAATACCCCTGCAAACCCCAGTTTTACTATATAAAAATGGGGTTCAAGGGGTCAAAATAATATAGGCGTGTTTTCGTGATGACATGTTCCCAGTCCGGATTCTTTTTTCACAGATAATCCTTTTGACAAAGCACTCTGAGAATTACTAGGCTGCTGGATTTCTTAAGAGGCGGACAATCACGTGATTCACAAATGATAATCTCACTTTTCGCTCCGTTTCGCAGTAAGTATTGATTGTTTTACTCTCAGAGATAACACCTAGTGCACCATACCCGCAATAAGATGCACTTCTTTCCGCCACACAGACTTTGGACAGAACTGCTTCTGTTTTCTTGAAAAAAAAAACTCGATAGAGGCGTGCTGACAAACACCTTTGACAAAGAATTTTTTTTTCCCCAAAAGACACGTTTTACACCGATTTCATAGATGTTGGAAATACATGATAGCCCGCACATTTTCAGTTCGGCACAATGATAATAAGCAGAGAAATCAAAAGAAAACTAAAATGATAGGAGTCTCACCGTATGATAGGAAACACTCTGAATAATACAACACAAATAAAGTGGATAAGAATCACACTCAATCACTATTTTCTCAACTGAAGTACGTATAATGCCATTTTAGCTTTAGCCATTACCTGTAAACTAATGCAAGTGTGTCTGTACTAATATTTCAGGCCAACAATGTAAAATGGACAAACAGAATAAACTAATTTGAACCTCCATCGTTGTAAGAAAAGGACATGCCTTCTTCATCTGAAATCACAGTTCAAGCATGTACCTTGTTGGAGGGATGAAAAAGCAGCTGACGTTAACACCTCACATTTTAAATCATCTGCTCATAAACAGAGAAAAGTGGTGGTCTTTTCAAATATATACAAACTCATTCTCGCCTGCATTTAGAATTCCTCGTGCGATTCCTTTCCTCAAACAAACTATCTAAAAGTATTTACTCGTACTGTGAGTCCTATCATACATAGTGATTCCTATGTCATGAAGCGATTTTCGTTCTCGTTTTCAGTGTTCATAAAAACATGTATAATAGTGCTATCAATATATCAGATTCGCATAAAAGTGTTACAGGGTGCGTTTTTTTAGCAAAAACATCATACAAACGCACGTGCTCTGTCAAAAGTGTGAGTCTTATCACGACGCAGCAAACATTTTTGAGAGACATTTTAAGAAAACCATTCATTTTTGTTAACAAAATTACATGAATGTAAAAATGTTTCCAAAGCCCGGGTACGATGCACTAGCTGTCGTGAATGAAATTTGCCTAAAATAAAGAAACAATGAAAAACATAACTTGAATTGAACACAAATGTCCAACAACATAGTGAGATTATTATTTGTGTATCACGTGATTAGCCGCCCTGTAATAGGCACGGGGGAAACTAGCAATATAAGTCTGATTCATCATTAAGTTAACTGAACTGTCCTCTATATAAACAAAAGTGGGGTTTACGGGTGTATTCATAATTAACCTTAATTTTGACCAAAGCATAGCTTGTGGGTACTCGTTAGAACCGCCTCATTGATGCGGTTCTAACGAGTACCTACAATCTACAATTTGGTTTATGAAATAAGAAAAAGAAGCGTATCTAACGAGCACCCACAGTCTATTTTTGGTCTAGGAAACAATAATCAAAGCGCCAAAAGGCATTGAAATGACAGATTCTATAAGAAATTCGTGGATATTAAGGCCTTTATATAAGAAAAGGTTTCAAGTTTACTCTTTAAATCTTCACCACTCTCTGGGCTAATTCAGCAGACGACAAACTGTTGACATTTTTATTATTTTTCCTAGAAAACAGGACTTGACATCTCATGATAATTGCATCCATATATAGGAGACAATTTACTTGAAATATCAAATCCTGTTTTCTGAAAAAAAAAAAAGAAAATATTTCAAAATGTCGTCTGTTGAAAATTTATCACGATGTATGTACATATACTATATGACATGAATAAAAACTGCGCCCCCGCCCATAGGGGCTTGAAGAAATATATGGGCTGCATGATGCTTCCACGCAGAGCTGAATCCGGCCCGCACACTAGTACTGGTAAACCGCTTAGAGGATCTAAGCTTGTCCAGGAACCGCGGTGCGAGGCGGACCGTCCATGCTAATAAACCCTATTGGTTTCATTGGGCGACGGGGCATGAGATGTCATTTCATCTCAATGTCGGGTAAAAGTCCCACAGAATTGGAAGCAACGTCTCCAAAATGACCTTTACAGTGTTGACGGGGACGTTAAACAACAAATCAAACAAACAAACAAACATGAATAAAAACTACGAATTACGTAACTGAAGAAAAGAAGTTGACCAGGAAAGTCCCTATTACTGAACACAGGCTACTTTTCCTTTTTTCGGGAGTGGGTTGGCTTTAATTTTCCCAATCGTATCGAGCCGACAATCGTTAATCCGAGGTGGGCAAAAACCGGAGTACCCTGATAAAAACACTTCACACCTTGGCATCTCGCATGTGACCCGAGCTAAGCTCGAATAACCTCGACTCTTATGCACATCTCTCAACCGTCCCCCGCCCAGCGGGGCTTGAAGAAATAGATGGACTGTATGATGCTTCCACGCAGAGCTGAAAATGCCCCGCACACGAGTACTGGTAAACAGCTTAGAGGATCTAAGCCTGCCCAGGCAAAGCGGTGCGAGTCGGACCGTCCATGCTTATAAACCGTATTGGTTTCATTGGGTAGCGGGGCTTGAGATGTCATTTCATCTCAATGTCGGGTACAAGTCCCACAAAATTGGAAGCAACGTCTGCAAAATGACCTTTAAAGTGTTGACAATGACGTTGAACCTAAAATCAAACAATCAACATTCCTCTATTATGATTAAAAATTATCAAATTTCGTACACTAATATAAATATTGTAACCCAACTAACTGAGCTAATTGACCGACACAGTATAAAAAAGATAGATATTGCCATAAAACATTATCGAAAATTCTTAGAAAGGAGCATATACATGTCACAAGCGTTGACTTTCTGCTTTCAAAAGCACATGACTTTAAAGTTCTTCTGGTAATTAATGTTGATGCATCGATTCCGATTTTGATGGAAGAAAGGAAAAAAAAGCATTCAGTGTGTTGGATTCCACATTTCCTGATCGATGTTATAAAAACAATAAGACTTACTGCCACCAGGCATGCGTCACAGGGGCAACGTCACATCAACGTCGGTAATGACGTTGCACCGACATTAATATGACGTTGCACTCAAGTCATGGCGTTACATCAACGTCAATCTGAAGAAGTTTTAACGTCATATGCCTACTGGGTAGTATCTCCCAATGTTCATTACTAAAGGGAAATCTAGAGTATCACCTCAGTTTTCAGAGACTCCGATCCGTATGAACATCTTTACTTGATTTTTTTTGTAGGTCTATGCGATTTTAGAGTGCTGCAAGAACACTCACACTCAACAACGAGCGCTGTGGCAACATTGCTATTCAATAAAACTTTTCGGTTTTTGAGACATGCGCAGTGGGATGAGTCGGATTCTTTACATACTCGCTGCGCTCCAAAGGGGAGTTAATGATTAAGGAACACCCGTAAAAATTATCGGCAGTCCGTATGACCGAGTGATGACGTCGTGTCTGTAACTGTTGTGTGCAGGTCAGGACAGACAAAGCAGCTTAGCCGATAATCAAAAGTCAAATACAGCTTATTATACGCTCTATTTTTTTATTTTTCAAAGTATATCTAGGTACTTAAATGGTGTGCACTGATTGTAGCTCTGTACATTTTTATTTTTTTCTTTTCTTAATATACCGAGGTACTTTAATGGCGTATTGATACAAATATAATTAATCATAACCCATTGTGTACTGAATGTAATATTATCACTTATCTGACGAAGATTTCATTTCGAAATCCCGGTTCAAGATTAAGGGGTGTCAGTTAGACTTTTAAGAATTAATTTAGGAAAGAAGGGGCTTACTTTCGACAACAGTGAAGCCCGCAGTGAAGGCCGCGGTTAGACGACGCCTCCAAGATTCGCCAATGACCCATTATGCGGTCGCCCGTATAAAATGGGAACTTTCCTTATGCATATTCAATTAATTTTTCCCGTTTTGATTGTAATTTAAGAAAGATCATTTTTGGATTTTGATTACAAATGAAACAAAACATGTAATCAAAATGCGGAAATAATGCCATGAGAAATTAGTTTTGAGACAGCGAACATGAAAAGTCAACAAACAACGGACTATCCATGTTTGTGCGGAGTCATATTTCAACAGTAGTGGAAGCCGGAAGTTCGGACGTTAAAATTGTAAACATGCAGGACGACGAAGAATGACAGAAGGAATCTGTCATTAAAAGAAACGAAACGAAAATCTTATGAACAAATAAATGCTTGTTCGAGTAATTAGAAGGACGCCATTTTAGCCCACGAATGTGTCGTCGTGATGTGTTGTGGCTCTTGGTCGGAACTCTTGTATCTGTTGCTCTGTTACACGAACCATGGATACGTGATGTCCGAGGTCGATGTAAACACCGAAAATCCGTTGGCTGATTGTAATTATTAAGGTGTTCAATAAGTTTAAACCATTAAATTGTTTGTTTGGTATAAAAATATAATTATAATTTTATTCCGTCAATTAAAAAAAGACACGGAAAATCTGCTGTCATTAGCCTTTCAGCTCAACAATGGAAGATACTTGTGGAATAAGTTTTAAAGACAAATCAAAGGTTACGCCTTCATCACGAAAACATGCCTTTATAATTTCGACCTCCTCATACCCCACTTTTATATAGTAAAATTGGGGTTTACTGGGGTAAACATTATTTTTTTTTATTTCTGCTCTTAAATATAGACTGTGATTACTCGTTAGAACCGCCTCGTCGAGGCGGTTCTTCGAGTACCCACAACCTATATTTTGAGCAGTAATAAGAAAAATATTACACTTTTTCAGCTTAGAATTTTCCTTTTTCCGGCGTGAAAGTTTACAATGTATTTGTATAGGCTTGTTTTCATAATGTGTTTGCTAGTTTCTTTATTACAAACGTTTGACTTCCGGGATAGAACTAAGATCATACTCAAAGCGTTGACAATTTTGGTCAACAGCAGTCTCCCGTATGTTTTATCCTTATGTCAATATAGATTGTCAGAACCAAGCAATATATACCTTTTTGGGGTCGATTGTTTAGCAATCGGCCAAAGTTACTAGCTACAGAAGCTTCCCGCCTGCTCTTCGTATCCAACTTTGAGCGACTGCCGTGTCCGATATACCTGTAACAATACAAGAGGCGAAATGTAAAGAAATAAATAGGGACACTTTGGTTTAAGTTTCATTAAAAAATCTGCGTATGAATACAAAACTTTTGCTAGGCAATTTAGATACTGCTTTTATTCACAGATGTGCTGAAATTATATTCATATTTCTAGGACAAAATTGCTATACCTTTTGGCTTCTATTTAGACGATTAAAATATATCGTAAAACGTACGGAACCGGGGAAGGGACACGGATTTTTTTATTATGTTGTGCGAACAAGATATTAAGTTGTGCGAACAAGATATTATCTTGTTCGGACAAGGTAATATGTTGTGCGGACAAGTAGTAGTTAAAAGATTTTTCAATTTATACCTCTGCTGGAAATCTAATTCATCAGAGCGGAGCGATTAAAATTCTTCTGATAAGGAGTCACCTAGGCAATTTTCTAAAATGTTAAATTGAAATTGGCTGAAGGGTCTAGAAGCAGTTAGCTTTCAAGCAAATTATTGACATTTGTTTATTTTTAGCTCTGGCAGACATCTTGTTCATCTAAGCTAAATGATTTAAGCTATTTCAGTTGGTCACCTTAGCAACATTCCTATGAAGTTTGAATTTAATTGGCCCAAGGTATTGGAGAAGTATAGTCATGTAAAGAGTTTTCCTATTTTTAGGTTTGGCAGCCATCTTGTTTATTAGAGCAGAACTATTGTCGCTGTTTTTGTAGGGAGCATCTTAGGCTACATTCCTATGAAGATAGGAGGCATTAGAATTCTAAGGAAACTGTTGACATGTTTCTACTTTTAGCCCTGACGGTCATCTTGTTCACTGGAGCAAAACAATTTCAGCTATTTTGGTAGTGGGTCACCTAAGCAACATTGCTATCAAGTTTGAATGAAATTTACCAAAGGGTTTGGGAGTAATTGTTTAAATATTTTTCTATTTTTAACTCTGACGGCCATCTTGTTCATTGGAGTGGAGGGATTTTAGGTATTTTAGTAGAGAGCCAATTATGTAACATTCATGTGCAGTTGAAATTAACCCAAGGATTTAGGATGAGTAGTCTTTAAAGCAAACTGTTGACATTTTCAATTTTTAACACAGGCGGCCATTTTGTTAGTGGCAGATGAATGATTTTGACTACTTTGCTTGAGGGTCACCTTAAGCAACAACCCTATGAAGATTGAATGAAATTGGCTCAAAGGTATTGGAGCAGAAGTTGTTTAAAAGATTTTTCTTTTTCTTTTTGTGTGGTGGTGAAAATGAGAAATAATTTGGTTTTAATTTCAAGAAAACAAGAAAATAAAATGAAAACCTGTGTGTCCTTTCGGCATATCTTTGATAATGGTATTGCTTTGTTTTCTTCTGAAATTCGAATTGGAATTATTGGATTATTTTTCTTGATCGGCGTGGAATTTCAAAGTCCATTACGTGTCCACGTGGCTATAGCTGGTCGTATGCAAAATCCAGGCAAGCATTACGCAAACACACCTATACAAATACATTGCCACCTTTATCGCCGAAAAAATGAAAATTTCATGATGAAAAAAATGTGATATTTTTCTTATTTCTGCTCAAAATATAGATTGTGGGTACTCGTTAGAACCGCCTCATCGAGGCGGTTCTAACGAGTACCCATAATCTATATTTTAGAGCAGAAATAAGAAAAATAAGGTATACCCCCGGAAACCCCAGTTTTACTATATAAAAGTGGGGTTCAAGGGGATCAAAATAATATGGGCGTGTTTTCGTGATGGTTATCTTTTTCCGCGCTAGTCTTATTCATGTGACGTCAGAGCGTTGTGTAACTGTCAAATCTGGTACTGGGACATTGGAATACAGTGTAGACCTAGATCAGACGCCGCAGATCGCGGCATCTGATCAAGGTTTACACTGTTTGCTTAATATTTGAATATAAGGGTTAAACGAAACAGCCCGAGTCTAGACTATTTTCCAAAATAGAAGTGAAGGCAATGATCAAGTATCGACAAAATTACCTCACACCCCCATGTAAAGACAAACAACACAAAACAACCCAGCAGGCACACGTCGCTAGGGCAACGTCAAATCAACGTCGGTGCAAGGTCATGACGTTGCACCGAAGTACATGTGACGTTGGACAAACGTCATGACGTTATACCGAAGTTGATTTGACGCCATAATGACGGCATGCACCTGCTGGGACATTTGCCATTATGAAAACGTCACAAGCGGAAAGCCAAAAGGACAGTTACTTTCCCACAAAATGGCCAAACGGCTATCAAAAATAAAACGAGATTGGCAATACTTACATGCAAAGACGAACTTCTAGTAACAATAATAAACACAACATAACAGCCGCATTTGAACGGTCAGCACTCGGGGACAATCGACCCACCAGTGCTGTCAGTCAGCTAAATCAAACAGATGCAGTTTGGCCCGATTTAATTCAACGTTTGCTTTATGTTTTATTACGGTTAGCAAGCTGTCATGTGTAATTATATTTGTAACGCGCCTGCGTGGCCTAATTGGTAAGAGCGCTGGGTTTGTCACCGCTGTGGTTCGTGCCTCGGGTTTTCGACCACCTCTGGTTAACGATCGGCTCGAAATAAGTGAAATAATTGTGAAAGAACCGTAAAACCGACCCACCCATCTAAAGTAAATGATAATAATAATTGTAGTTGCTGACCACTTAAGTAAGTAAAGTAAGTAAGTAAGTAATTTCTTTATTTAAAGAGGGTAACTCGTTTGGTAAAACCAATCTTCCACAAGGCCCTCTATCTAAAACACAATGCAAAACATTTAACGAACAGTACATGGGTATTAACAAAAGTGATAACATAATGTGGAAAAAGAAGAAATGATTGAAGCATTCGTATGTAAAACTTCGATAACTCTAATACAGATAATTAGTGCAGGAGTTGCCTCCCTGAAGGTGCCCTCATTCCCCTTAAATTGTTTCTACTGTTCTCAACAGAATGTTAACCCCCACCACACACACGCACCCGCGTCCCCGCCCATCGGGGCTTGGAGAAATAGATTGGCTGCATGATGCTTCCACGCAGAGCCGATCGCACACGAGTACTGGTAAACCGCTAAGAGTATCTAAGCCTGCCCAGGTAAAGCGGTGCGAGTCGGACCGCCCATGCTAATAAACCCTATTGGTTTCATTGGGCGACAGGGCTTGAGATGTCTTTTCATCTCAATGTAGGGTAAAAGTCCCACAAAATTGGAAGCAACGTCTCCAAAAAGACCTATACAGTGTTGACGGGGACTTAAACTGACATTTAAACTGTTTCGTTTAACTCTAAAATTCCAAACAAATAGTAAATAATTTGATAAGAAGCCGCGTTCTGCAGCGTCCGATCTTGGTCTACTCTGTTTGCCAAGCACACCCAAGCCTCTTTAGTCTTAAAGAATACCCTGATCTCACTGCGGCTATTTTCTACAGGAAAAAAGTTATTCTTACAAGTCAGTGATAGCCACGTAGACGTTAGCACTGAAGCGCTTTTCTTATTAGTAACTTCGGGTCGAATGACAAACAATCAACACCAAACATAGCCGCGTCGTTTGTCAGTGTTGGCTACATGTAAGTGTTATCTGTAAAATCTGCACTTGATTCAAATGTTGGATCTGGTAAACAATGTAGACTCAGATCAAACGCCGCAAACAATGTAGACTCAGATCAAACGCCACAAAAACACGGTGCTGATCTTGTTCTACACTTTTGCATTAATGACTAACATTTTAAGTTTAAACGAAACAGTCCGAGTCCCCGTTCGTGACCAGCCTGCACTCAGAGACAATCGTCATGAGTGTTGTCAGTGCTTTGATTTATTTACTGTCTTGAGTTTCTGGAGTGCACTCTTCCATCACTGAAGTTGGGCTCGTCCATTCTGCTAAATATCGCACAGGACCTACACTGTTTGCATAGGTATCTGTACCATATTCCAGGGTTGTAAGGGACAGCCTTTCTTTCCAATTTCTCCAGTCACATCTGTGTACGCAAAGTCCAATATACACCCAAGTTGTAAATGACCTAGACTTGACCTCGATAGTCAGAAAACCCATCAATATTCTTGTCTGCAGCTGACCTTGTCCTACAGCAGGCTGATCTTTAAGGGCTAAATACTGACAGCACTGTTATAAAAACAGTGTAGAACTTGGCTGATCAGACGCCGCATTAATCTGGGTATACAGTGTTTGCCAAACCCGCCGCATGATGCAACTGATTCATATGAAATGTTGAATATATTCTCTGAAAGGTAAGATAAAATCGTCAAGTCGTCTGCCTCAAAAATTTGTATTGCGCTTATAGGATAACTAATAAGCTTGTACAATTTTGATTACTGTGCCAAACCGGACTACATTTTGTGCGGACTCGTATGGTAGTCAAAGCCGAAATTAAGCCGGAACTACTTTAAGGCGTGCAGCACAGCAAGAATAGACAGATGGAATCTGTCATTAAAAAGAAGTCAAACTTGACTCTAAGTAGGAAAGGCCAGATAGCTATTGAACGGCGCAAATAATTTAGGGTTCAGTAACTTTTTTTCCCGTTTCAGCGGTTAGCTCAATGAGCATCCAGAAGCCAGAGTGCGAGACGCTTGAACAAAAACAATGCGAATGGTATTGTGCGAGATTTGGATATCGCATGAAAAACTGTACTCCTGACAGATGTAGTTGCGGCAGGAGGTAAGTGTACAAATTATCTCTTAACATGCTGTTCACGACAACACCTATCTTTGGAAACAGTGTAGATCCAGATCAGATGGCTTCTGACGAAGCCATCTGATCAGGATCTACACTGTTTGACATTAAGTTTATGGCTTTGTAAGAATAAATTACATCAAGTAATATGATTGGTTCAAAGTCAGAAATGGGTGTGGCTAAACTGAATATTCAGCAGGATAATAGTTATTTATCTAAATCGCGACGGAAGTAACGGCGATGACTGTATCAGCGTAAAATCGATTTAAGCCCCCAAGTAGGAGTTCTTTTCACTGATCGTTCCATGGCGGTTCTTCTGTCGTTGTTTGTTTTTGTTACGGGTTGCTTTTTAGTGTGTGTGTCGCTTATATTTTTGTTTTGGATAGCTAATTGACCATTTTGTGGGAAAGTAACTGTCCTTTTGGCTTTCCGCTATTGATCTAGGGTCTAGTTTTTTTCATGTTTGTGTTTTCTTTCCCTTTTGTTTCTCTGATGGGAGGTGTGGGTTGTATCGATTCCTGATCCCTTCTATTTTTATAATACCCAAGCTGAGAAAAAAAAACGTCTGGATTAGACTGCGCATATGCAGGCTATAACCTTTTGTTGCTGAAAAATGAAAAATTTAAGATGAACAAACGCCTCATCGAGGCGGTTCTAATGTGTACCCACAATCTATATGCTAGTGCATAAGTTGCTAGTGCATAAGTTTTACCCCTATAAACCCCAGTTTTACTGTATAAAAGTGGGGTTCAATGGGGTCAGACTTATATAGGCGTGTTTTCGTGATGTCAAGCCAGTCTGGCCCCAAGGTTATAGAACATTTCCATGCTCATCTCATCTGAGCATGAAATTTGTTATGCTCAAACTATTAAAATTCAAACAAATCAGGATTTTTTTCTGCTCAGGTCAACAAAGAATGTCCTGAATGCCAACATTTATTAGCATTTCAAATGCCAGAGCATCCTGCTCTTAAATCTTAGATTTAGATCTAAGAGCAGGATGCAGGACAAGCGAGTTGAGCATGAAAAACGGTTTTTAACCGCGATCCCTGGTCAGGGTATTCTGTTTTGCTCTTTGGATAACCCAGTGACTGTAGGATACTTATGCAACCATCGAAGACTCTAAGCAGAAAGTGCGGACGGTCTGGGTATTCCGTGTCTTCCATGGTCGTACAAGATTATGCTAGATTTTGATGTGCGCACCCCATTTTTTGCGCTTTTTTTTCAGGTGGGGCGTTCATGATGTGAGAATAAGGAAAACAACAACGAGACCTCGATAAAGACTTCTTGGACTCAGACGTGTATGGCTTATTCAACAAACACGTTAAGTGATGGATATTTGAACGTTTAACCAAATAAAGTGTCTAATTTAATGATGTTTCTATATGAACAGAACATTGGGATAAGACCTTTGTGACCTTTTGCTTTTTCATGGCTTTTTCTGATAAAAATTTGTAATATTGTTCTTGTTTTTCCTAAGTAGATTGTAGGTGCTCGTAAAATCTTTCACTGAGGCGGTTCTAACGAGTACCCCGTACCTATGTTTCGAGAAAAATAAGGTAAATTTTGCATGCCACTGTTAACCAAAGTTTACTTTATATGAAATGGGGTTCGCAGGGTGCTCATCTCATGGACGCGAAAACAAACAAACAAAACGTAGCTTTGTGCTTCAGAAGTTTTTGTCACACAAAGGTTCTTCGCCAGTCACAATTATTTGCTATTCCCCCCCATGTGCGTACTAAATAATCATAATTGCAAATTCAACCATAAATCTCAAGAACACGGACTGCTGGTTGTTCTTCTGCTCCGGAATTTCAATTGTTTCATGCATTCGAGTCCTCATCGTTGTTTCATCTCTGTATTCGTTTGATTTTTATGTTCTCGGAGACGTTGCACTGCCAGGCTGGCATTCCTTCGTGCAGGCTGGGCGGGGTTGTTTGTCTAAGCTGCGACAGAACCAGTGGCGGAAATTGTTGTCGCGTGGAATCGATTTGGACCTGCAGTAAACACTTTGTTACTGACCGTTCCAGGGCGGTTGTTCTGTCGTGGTTTATTGTTATTATAGTTCGTCTTTTCAGTAGTGCATTGCTACATGTAATACCTTGTTAATTGGTATGGCCGGGTGTGTGGGTGGTGTGTCCTTGTGACGTTTTCTTTAATGTGGCGGTAATTTATGTTGTGTTACTTTCCCTTTGATGTCTTGGATAAGAGGTGTGAGGTACCCTTGTATCGTTGACCATTGCTTTCACATCTATTTTAATCTTTGTTTCAAAAAACGAGCCCGATGTGATTTGGATACCTACATGTTGAGTCATCTCGTACAAGAGAGGTACTGTAAACATACGACATGCGATGACTTAGGTCCGGGTAAACCTGCGCATCTGCGCCGTCTTGCCCGGGACCTGACTTAGAACTCGAACTATAGATTTTTAAACCGAGTTTGCTATATTCGTTTATTCGGTGTATTCTTTGCTCCCAAAGGATCTAACTAATCAGAACTTATTTATCTTCACTGCAGCTGGTGCTGTGCTGTGTGGCGGCTGTAAAAAGTCTCCCCGTACATACATCATAGTGCAGATTATATTTTCTGGTATTTGGGATCATTGAGTTCATTTAGAATCATTTTGAATATAAAGTTCTGCTTAAGCCGGTGCTAGAGGGCGTGGCCGGTGTTGCACTTTTCAGTACTGGTCATGAACAGACTCAATAAAACCGAGTCTGCTATATTCGTTCATTTGGTGTATTCTTTGCTTCCAAAGGATCTTACTAATCAGAACTTATTTATCTTCACTGCAGCTGGTGCTGTGCCATGTGGCGGCTGTAAAAAGTCTCCCCGTACATCCATCATAGTGCAGATTATATTTTCTGGTCCTTTGGGATCATTGAGTTCATTTAGAATCATTTTTAATATAGAGTTCTGCTTAAGCCGGTGCTAGAGGGCGTGGCCGGTGTTGCACTTTTCAGTACTGGTCATGAACAGACTCAATAAAACCGAGTCTGCTATATTCGTTTATTTGGTGTATTCTTTGCTTCCAAAGGATCTAACTAATCAGAACTTATTTAGGTCCGTGTAAACCTGCGCATCGGCGCCGTCTTGTCCGGGCCCATGGTTTGCTTGCATGATAAAAGGCACCGACCGGACAACGAAAAGTTGGTACTGCTGCTGATAACAACTATAGGATACGGATTGGGGCTAGTGGTAGTTACCTGATTAGCACTGGCCCTACCCCAGATGACCCTGAAAATGTCTGAACCACGGAACTTGTAGGAACTCGAACTATAGATTTTTAACAAGCATATAATTATAATTATTATTATTATTATTATTATCAAATGTACTAACGATCGCTACGATTGACCCCCACTCTTAAGCATCATGTATTTCCTTTTGGAAAGGACGCTTGCGTATAATAAGCAAATGACTGGTCCGAAAGAAAAGAAACTACGAAATTCATATAAGAAATGGAATTTATTTTTCTGCAGTTCATGGCAGTATGAACGCATCGGGTCGCGTGCAAAGTAAATGAGCCCCGAAAGGTTAATGTAAACGTTGCTAGCGACCGACAGTCGTTCATATTTCGTGAAAAGCAGAAAAATTAAGTTTATTTTTTATATTTACATTATTTGCCCCTCATCACTGGGCGAAAAAATGCTTGTAGGGCAAACTTTTAAAGCTGAAAAACATTTACACGCTGTTTTTCTACAATGAGCGGAGCAGCCTTGACGTCATCAACGTCCATAGAGAACAATGGTTTAGTATGACGTCACTTAACGTCACTGAAAACCATGTGATTCGATGCGTTCATGGAAGCACAACACTGGTTGCAAATTTCCCGTTTTGGTGGACCTGGTGCAGAATGAGTTAATACACATTCTCGTATCATCAAAATCCAAGATATATATAATTGTCAGCGTTTCGCAATGACATGTGGTAATGCCGCGATAAAATATGTTTAAACTGTACCGTCTAAGATTTCCAGATCCAACACATAATAGGGATGAGCGGATACTGACAATGGTCCCGGATATGTGGGCTTGCCCGAGCTGAGGCCACCAGTTTCATATATTTCCTTCTTGATGTAGTTGTTCTTTTCTGTGTGTTCATTCATTCTTAACAGCATTTTCTCCTGTTGAGAAACATTCAGGCTATCCATGGGAAATGGTGCGTTCCTTCATATCGCTAAAATGTTTAGTTTTCTGATGTAAAATTGTAATATTTTCAGATTTCACTTCTTAAATGGATCGTGTGTGGACATTAGAGCCTCCCGAATGGGGCGGGTCTGACGAGTACCCGCGACCTAGGAATGAAATAAGAGCCATGTTTGGGAGTATAAAGAAATACGCATCGGACCTCTATTAGCCATAGAAACATCGCTGTTGTGCTTGTAGGACCGGGTATTTCGTGGGTGTGCATTTTCGTCTCGTTTCTACTCAGGTGTAAGATGGCGGAATGCTTGTTAGAACTGTCTCGAGAGGCGGTTCTGACGAGAGCACGTGGTCTGTCTATATGGCCGGATCGGGAAGACTGCACACATAAGAACATTTTATACCCACGTAAGACCCAATACATGTATATAGCATAGATGTGGTGTTAACGACACTGGCAAAGTCAATTCTCCACTTAAAATCGACCCCAAGTATTTCTACATTTTCCAAACGGAGACGTATAGATGCCTTTTCAATGTTTGCTTATAATCGTTTTGTTATCATGTTGTTATTGTTATTATTCTTATACATTGTACTTGTCAGGTGGCCAGATGAGTCAGGCTGTTTGGTACTGTGGGACGGGTCTGGCGATATTCCCTGGTTTGCTTTGTAAGGTTCCACGATGACTGTATCAACTGACCAATGGCGGCTCGCCATCGGCCTGTTCCACGGTGTTCTATCTAAAGGCATTCTTGATCAGTGCTACTTTTTGTCACTCAAAATCATAACTGTGATGTTATCCATGACATACACGGCCTTTAAAAATGCAGTTCACAGTAACTTCTCAATCCTCAAGGATGGTTTTCTAAATAATCACTTTAAAGAATTTATGTATATTCTCTTACTAAAAGCGTTCGACATTGAGCAAAACCCAGGACCCACAAATTCTACTTCTGATCTATCCGTACTACACATGAACACCAGAAGTATTCGCAAGAAACTTGAGTATATAAAAGATAATTTCCTGGATTATAATATTTTTATGTTTTTCTGAGACACATTTAGAAAATCAGATTACTAACGACTCGTTAGTACTATCAGAATTTTTTTATGTCCCCCACAGAAAAGACAGAAGGAACCACGGAGGAGGTTTATTAGTTTACATAAACTCAGAACTCATTCACACCAGAAAACTTGAACTGGAAATATTTTTTTCAGATTATTAACTTTATTTCTCATTTGTTAAAATTTATTCCAATCATTGATACTGCCAGAATTATTTTATTTCTTTCTGAGTTTATCTCTTATACGACTAAATTGGCGAATTTCAGAATCAGACCAAGGTTTATCATTTGGTCGAACTGTTACAATTTTTGAAGGTATACACAATTTTACGAATTCCAGAAATTTATCAGTGAACTTAATACAAGCTTCATTTACAGAACCTTCAGACAGGATGCTCCAATCATAGTTTGAAACTAAAGTTTTCAGTTGTTGAAAATCAGCATTTCTGTATAACCATACAAGTCTCTTAAAAGTTGCCTGAAGGGATTCTAACAAAGGTCGCTCTGTGATCACTTATATCAGTTGGAGATTTTAGAACACCAGGATCTGAGTATAAAATATCGTCAGGTATTCGAATAGGGTCTAATATAGCTTGTAAACGGGTACCTTCATGAATAATATTCTGTAGTGAATTGATAGTAATAATATCTTTTTAACTGTGAACATATTCAAAAGGTTTTCATTGAGGTCACCAAGGATTATCAAATTCTTGGAAAAATCAAGTGCTTCCTCGATGTTTAAGTTCAAATTATGAAAAAAGGTCAATGACAGCTGTTCGAAGACTATAAAATAGACCAAGAAGATAATTTACGTGATTAACTTTGACTTCCACCCAGATTGACTCATCATGAATACTTCTAAATCAGTTTTTCTAGAGTGAAAAAGATTCAAATTAAGATAAATCATTACACCCCCACCATGGTTGGATCTATCTTTTCTGTAAGGTTCATCCGCACGGAAACCACATACATGTAATTACAAATAAACAAGTTACACAGGCTGAACACCATGAAATGGTTTTCTCGCGACTCGGCTCATCTTAAGCATTCCTAACCCTTGTCCCAGAAGTTCCAACAGTTCCTCCCACGTTTAAAAGGTATGCGTGTGAAGAACTGGAACCGGATGCAAAATGCAGCAGCTTATGGGGACATTTTATCCATGTGAGGCATATGCATGTTTGCTACATGAAATTTGACTACGTGCGTATTTCTCTCACAAGTGAGAAATATTGGTATGTAATCCGTGACGTATTGGTACCAATTCTTCACGCGCTGTGAGGAATTGGTACCAATTCTTTACGGCGTGAAATTTACGAAATGAGAAATTTACGGTTCAACATAACTACACAAGCTATCGATGTTATCCTTCAAAGCACTCACGTGTCCCATAATACTTCCGGTAGAAATGGCGGAAGATGTCTTGCCTATATGAGTTAAAGTATGAGCAGAATCGGCTCATGTTAAAAGAAATTATGGCTACCGAGTATTGAATAAAACTCAGCATGCTAAAGGTTAAACGGATGATCATAGGAATTACGTGGTAGCTGTTGTGTGTGTGCGTGTGTGCGTGCGTGCGTGTGTGCGTGGGTGTGTGTGTGTGTGTTGTCCAAGATGAAGCAGATTGATTTTATTTTGATTGATTTTATTTTGAATTTCGCGCAGCTTTAGGTAAAAAGAAGCTATCACAAGGGTTAATGCTGAAGACATTGGTCGGAGACTGTACAAAAGATGAGTTCGTCCAGAAAATCGCGAAAAAGAAGTGAATTTTTACGTGATTTTTGATGACTTTCTGCTTCGATTTACAAATGTTTCCGGAATTTTTAGGTGTGTGTGCATAGTTTTATTGAAACATTTGATTTTTATTCGTTAAATAATGGAAAGAAAATATGGTACGCGCATTCGAATTATATGTACGCGCAGTGGGTTAAAAGTTGAAGAGTATCCAAAACCAAATAATCACATATCAGCGTCATCACTGTGTCATTTGCAAATGAAGCGTATATGGAAGGGACAAAATTCGATGAATACAGTGATTTCCGTTTTCTGATCAAGGGGAAAACTCAGATATTGTAAAGAAAAGGAATAAAGAACACTACGTACAGTGAATTACAAAATCACGCAAACAAGTAAGAGCTCTGACTGTACAAAAAGACATACATGTGTCTGAACATGTTAGTGGGAAAGGTTTGGAGATTTTTTAATGTGTAAGAATCAAAATAGATCAACCCTAATGTGTGATTTGTTGAGTAAGCTCGAAGTAGACAAATCATTAGCACTGCGCGCTTTTGATTTTACCTACGTTACATCTGACCTCAAAGCTTTGCTGAATTACCCAACAAATCAATGCTAAGGCTGATCTTTTTCATAATTTCGAGATGCCTTCACAGGAAAAATAATACACATTATCTTGTTTGAGGCCTTTTTACTGTACGCTGGATATCAGATATTCAACTAACGAATGTCACCCCTTGAGATTTGACCTGTACAGGTAGATTATCTTACAATGAATCGTGCGTGTTTCCTTTCTGTCAAAAAATATCAAATGAACATTGAAACTGTAGACGTAGCTTTTAATGTTACCAAAATATTTTGTTTGATTGTTTGATTTGAGATTTAACGTCACCGTCAACACTATTAATGCCATGTTGGAGACGTTGCTTCCAATTTTGTGGGACTTTTATCCTCCGCAATATTTATTTATGTTTGTTTTAAGTTCCTTAGGTCATACTGAGCCGGCCAGCTTAGCTTGGGCAAGTTTAGAGAATATATAGAGAATATTTACATTTTTTAGGTGGATACCAAAACTATTACATCAAACATGTTGAAAACATCCAAATTTTCACGAGTGCGAAGCACGAGTGAAAATTCGGATGTTTTCAACACACGAGATGAAATACTTTTGGTATCCGCCGAGAAAAAGTATATTTTCTTTTTATTTAATAATTTATTAGGACACTTACGGTTATTGATCGATCGTATCGTACGTGGCTATGACGTCACAACTGTCAGTTTCAAAACATAAACAGATCGCCATTTGAATACAGGCGTTTTTACAGTTCAAAGAGTGCTTTTCAAGGTATTTTACAGAATTATTTTTGTCGATAACATATGACTTTTGGCGAAATAATGAAGTCCGGGCTGCTACTGTGAAAATAACAAGGTTACACAGTGTGAAAATATCAGATATGCATTGATTTCACTGCAGAGTATAAAATAAAAGCGGTTTACCAGTACAGTGTACATTGTTCAACCAGAAACTGACAACTGCCCTTCTTGAATCAGCAAAAGGGAAAGACTATTTAGGATCAATCTCTTCGAAAGAATTGCCGACCTGCAGGTTTCGAACCCATCAGGACTGAGCTACCGAGGCCGACGCATTATTTAAACAGTCACAATATAATCGCACATGTAGCATCACGCTATCAAGTCCGAGGAATGAATACCCATGTAAATCCGAGTTTGAATGCAAAAACATGGGGTTAGCAAGGGTATGCATCATATTTTTCATTCTTGCTCTAAGACAGATTGAAGGTGCTCATTAGAAACGCCTCGATGAGGCGGTTCTAACGACCATCCACAATCTATGCATGTATATGTGTGTGTTTTGAGTTTTTAAATACGTCGCACTAACAGCTAAGGTCATACGGAGACGGTATCTCGGTTTAAAGACTCTTCCGAAGGTCTAGAGAAGCCCAGGATCGAACACACGACCCCTGGTTTATGAAGCGAGTAGCATGTCCACTACATCACGAAGGGGTTTAATCTATGAAAGGAAGCAATAATAAGAAAACTAATACATTTTGCCATAGAAAAATTCTATTTTACGGCCATAAAAGAAAATGAGGATATTTACTTTTTTGAGGTGGATACCAAATATATTTCTTCGAGTGTGTTGAAAACATCAGAATTTCCCGAGTTTGAAGCACGAGTGAAAATTCGGAAGTTTTCAATACACTCGAAATGAAATACTTCTTGTATCCGCCGAAAAAAAAAGTTAATTTCTTTTTATTTTATAATTTATTAGGTATTCGGCCCGAGATCGGCCCGTCACAATTTTGACCTGGCAACATGACGTCACAACTGTCAGTTTCAAAGCATAAACAAACCGCCATTTTGAATTTAGCATTTTTAGTTCAAAGAATGCTTTTCAAGGTATGTTACAGAACGCGTTGTGCTTATTTGAAGTCCATTTTATTTTTGAAGGCTCTAAGTGACATGCAGCCAGCCACTGTACAATCGATTCCATGTTTAGCAGTCGGTCGCGGTCGAAAAACAAAAAACACGATTTGAGCACAGATTTCCCAAGAAACTACTCCCTCCCACAAACTCTTGCCCAGCCATTCAGTGAACTGGTACGTCTTGTAGACCATTTGTTAGACTAAATCTGTTAGGGAGCATTTAAATTGTGCCCGAGAAGGGAGATGTTCAAAATCACAGCGCTGCTGTTGTCAGATATGGCGCCTGTTCATTGCCCACGCAGTCAGTATTTGGACGAGATTGGAAAATGTCTAAAGTACAGCATCAAGGTTTGCAAGACGCTTCTCAGCCATGCAATCAAGCGTTTGCTTCAGTTGGATCAATAGATTGGTTCCCTCGTCGTTATCTCCGCTAGATGGCTACTGACTGCTACACAGACTATCTCATTAGTAGAGACCAGCTGGGTAAATGTGTTTATAAATAAAACGGGTTTCCCATTGAACTGTAAATAACCCATTAATGCCAAGCGCTTCACTGTCAGTCGGAAGAATAGTTGTCTGCTCGCTGCATGTATTTTGACAAAAGCAGTAAAAACCCTGACCAGACTGTGCATATGCGCAGGCTGATTTCTGTCTCTCATTTTCGCAAAAATTAGTTCAATATTTCTTTGTGTCTTTTATTTATGGAATGCTAGGCAAACGGGGGTAGTCATTTGCAAAAACGTTTTGGGGTTAATAACCTGAAAATATTATATCAGTGCATACGTTGAATTTATTCATGGGGCTTTTCAAAAGTGCAAGGTTTTGCAAGGGTGAATGCAACTTCCTCACTACTGCTATATAGCATCGAGTAGATCGATATGTATTTGTTATAACTGCCTCGTCGAGGCGATTCTAACGAGTACATCCATATTATCTAAATCTATGTTTGGTCTGAAATGAAGGAATATTTTAGCAAGAGTATTTTATGGCCCTGATGGATTGATTAAATGATTGATTGATTTAAGGTTTAGCGTTCCCTTTCAACACCATCAAGGTCATTTGCTTCCAATTTTGGGGACTTTTACCTTCATCTCAATCCCTGCCGTCCAATGAAGCCAAAATACTTTATTAGCATGGATGGGCCGACTCGTACCGCTTTGCCAGGGCAGGCTTAGATTCTCTGAGCTATTTATCAGTACTCGTGTGCGGTTCGGTTTCAGCTCTTTTATGGCCCTGAAAAATCACATTAGATTGTAGAACTTTCTGACGTAAGAACACACAGAGAAACTAATTTAGGCACTTTACATGTAGAGTTCTGTCTGCATAATTGTTTAAGATTTATTGGGTTGATTTGCAGGATTGTTTGCATAACAGTAACAGCTTAGTTGGGGAAATATTAAGTCAAAGCACTGAGAGTACTGGAGGGTCGATCGTCTCTGAGTGTAGGTTGGGAAAATATAATCCTGAACTGAGAATTGATCTCTTCGTTGAACCATTAAATGCCAGTATTTTAAGCAAGCAGAGTAGGAGTAGACCTGATCAGACACCGCGTTATGTGGCGTCTGATCAGGTATTCACTATTTACCAAAGCTCCCCTGCACGAGCACAGCCCAGAATTTACACTGCGCTCTGACCTCTTAGGTGCTATAAACAACCAGTCCCTGGATTTTGTTAATTGTCAGCGATAATAAACAGCAGGCGTGAAGTTTCTGTATTAGCGAATACCTCGTACACGAGCCCAGTCCAGATTTTCTTTGTGTTGATTGATAAGTCAATACCCCGTACATGAGCCCAGTCTGGATTTTACGTTTTACACAGCGCTCTGATGACACAGGGAGAAGACTAAACACTGCTGCCTGGGTTTTGTTCATAGCCAGCGATAGTCACGCGGACAAAAACAACCAACAGAAAACGTGACTGCTTTATAACGTAGATTGTGGGTACTCGTTAAATCGCTTCATTATAAGAAAAGTATTCAGTGAAAAAAAAAATAAATGACGTTCTTGGTGTTGTACTGGAAGCATTTTCCATCAAGATTTTCCAAATTATTAACTTATCATTTGTTAATGTGTTTATTTCCCTTCTGTATACACTTATATCCAATCATCTCAACTGATTTATAATACTTTATTGATAATGCTTAGCCTCATATGCAAGACAATATGCACTGATATGTGCTGGAAAAGTTATCACAGGTATATGTATATCTCCTATTTGAAATACCGAGGGAGTTAGAACAATCCGATAAAGAAAAGAGTGCGAAGCACGAGTTTCTTTACCGAATTTTTTAACCCCCCGATGTTTATTAATCCCACATTTCAAATAGGAGAAATAAATAATCTCTATATTACATGCACTTCCATAGACTTTAAGGACCGAATGGTTCTTGAATTTTGGGTCTGAATTTCTGTTCAGTTGACTGTTTACAGCTCATGTTAACGGATCAATCAGCGTAGTGTTACAGAAGCTGGGTGGAAGAAAAAACTGGATGGCCGCCATTTTGAAAGCGCTTTCTACAGTTTTGAACATAAATAGAAGAAACAAAGTGTTTCAGTGATGTAAGATTAAATAAAGCAAAACGTACAGCCTATTCAATGGTCATGTCCATGTTTTCTTTTGTTTAAGAGTTGCATCTGACTCAAACGTCACGCATTATGAACATCTGTTGATATCTTCCCAGACATCATTGCAATGACGTCATGGATGACGTCGACGTGACTGAAACTTTCCCGCGTTTGAATATAACGGTTTCACTGCAAAAGCGGTATCTTAAATCTTGTACATAAAGTAGTTCCAGCTAAAGAGGTTTATTTCTCCGGTTAAGGGGAAATATTTCTTCTCAGCAAAAAGGAAAATACCAAGATTATGTCTGGTAGAAATCGTAGTATTTTTCTGTTATGCATGTAATACAACATTTTATCCAACTTCTCCTTTGCAAACAGTGTAGATCCATCGAATGCTTCTGCTGATCAGGATCCACACTGCCATAGTTTCTCCTCTCTAGCTTTTTCTCGCTCGGTCCCACCACTGCATCCCAGCTACTGAATAACAGTGATTTCAGTGCAATGTTTTTAAACAAAGTAATTTGTTCATTCTACCTGTTAATGCAGGCCCGTGCGGAGGAGTGACAACCCCCACCCACCCCCTCCTAATTTGGAAAATTATCGCAAATTCATGCAGTATTTCACATTCTGCAAATTACCCAGAATTCGCACCCTCCCCACGTTTTATAGTCTGCGTACGGACCTGAATCCTGTTCTAAAATGAAAATGTTGCTGTATGTATGGCGAACAGTGCTGACCCTGATCAGACGCGATGTACTGTCTATCCGATCTGGGTCTATGCTGTATGTCTAATAACGATACCACCTTTAAAAGTTTTGATCTAAAATATTCCTAGGTTCTAAGATATGTTATAAGCAGAAGTGCGAAAAGTAATGTTATATTGTCTTTTTTATTTTGTTCGGCTTAGCATATATATGTGCAAACGTCCATTTCTTTCTAACGATTTTATTAATAGTATTTTCCGAAAGTCATCGCGTGAGAGCGCGGGCTATAGTAAGATACTGTTTTTGTTTTCCTTTCATGACGTAGGCAGCCTGGCATTGGCCTGACCTATTTAGTTTGACCCTTAAATGCCAGTATTTAAGCAAACAGTGTAGTCCTGAGCAGCCGGCTGAGCAGACGCCACATTCGTCGCCGCATTCTGATCTGGGTATTCAGTGTTTGCGAACCCAGCGCACTATTCCTGACCAGACTCTATAGATAGCTCTGACTTACATGTAACATCAACAAAAATAGCGTGGCGTTTTCTATTTATAATAATAATATTGGTTTCCCCAAATCAGTGATTGTCATGTGGGCAACAGCATTATTTTTTGATTTGCGTTTTAGTAACTTTGGGTCGATTGTAAAACAATCGACCCAAAAACAGGTGTTGAATCTTTACATTTCTGATACAGGTTTAAAACAATGTTAAATTAACATACAAATGCGATAAAAAAAAGTAAGAGTGGCATGTTTTAGAATTCGCCTTATTCTCGATCCTTGGAGGTTCGCTAGAACCGCCTCAGTGAAGCCATTCTAAACTTTCATTTTACTAATCTTTATCTCTGCAATCCCCACTTTTTATTATATACATGTAACTCATTACCTTCTCTTCTACTTAATAGCAGTGCTCACTACAAGGGTGTTAGTATAATGTACGCACTATAACAAAAATGAAAAGTCCGTGAAATGAACACTCCCTCAACCCCACTTTATATAGAGAAAACTGGGGTTATAGGGGTACACATTATTTTCTTATTTCTGCTCCAAGACATAGGTTATGGGTAAGAATCGCCTAGCGGAGACGGACCTAACGAGTGCCCACAACCTATTTTTGCAGTAGGCATAAGAAAAAAATATCAAGGATTTTCATCAGAAAAAAGGCCATTTTGGAGATGTGAAAGAATGCACTGTGTCGCACGGGTGTATTATCGTGATGTTATAAGGAAAAATACATGTACCCCTTGCACACTCCACATTTTCTCTCAACCGCCCCCGCCCATAGGGGCTTGAAGAAATATATGGGCTGCATGATGCTTCCACGCAGACCTGAATCTGGCCCGCACACTAGTGCTGGTAAACCGCTTAGAGGATCTTAGCCTGTCCAGGAACCGCGGTGCGAGGCGGACCGTCCATGCTAATAAACCCTATTGGTTTCATTGGGCGACAGGGCTTGAGAAGTCATTTCATCTCAATGTCGGGTAAAAGTCCCACACAATTGGAAGCAACGTTCTCCAAAATGACCTTTACAGTGTTGACGGGGACGTTAAACCTCAAATCAAACAAAACAAACATTTTCTCTCAATAAAGTAATGTTTGTAGGGGTGTATATTACTTTGACTTTGTAACGTGATGGGAATGTCAAGGAATAAACTTTTTGTTTTTAAGAAAAATACAAGGTCTGCATAAAACCGATCAGAAAAAGCAGAATGCGGTAAAATTTCATTCCTTTATTATAAGCTGCATTATTACGATGATTTACATATTAGGTGAAAGTAGATTCATGTAGGTATTTGGATTCCTATCCATGTCGGTTTGCAGAGTAATTTTCTATAAATAAACAAAGAGAATCCATCAGACAGCTTTACAATTCTGTGATGTATATTCATTGACCTACAGTAGCGCTCGGACAAATCACGTGATCAGCCATCCACTACAATCGTCCGTTTTTAAAATAGAAGTCTGTGTAGCTGTCTACTTCTTTGGGTAAATAAAACATGTATATATATAATGTAATAGACAAATGGAGATTTAAGCTGGATACATGTAGTTTTCATTCACCAATGGGCAGAAATGGTTTTGGAATTCGTAGGCACTAATACTACCAATACACTGAGACTATTCAACCGCATAGGAAAACTCACGTAAAATAAACATTTACATTAGTTTAGCCTAAGTCAGACTTTGAAACAGCTCTCAAACGATGCACAAAATAAGTCACATAATAGACTGAACGGTACAGCGCAGTTAAGTTTAATTTGAAACACTTTAAAATACATGAATGTTTAAACGATTGAAATGTTTTCATGAGACATAAGCAAATTTTAGCATTTTATAATGTGCAGATATTCCTGCCATTTGCTTGTGTTTTTCTATAAATTACAGAAAAAATGGTGTCTATTTTTATATTAATCTTCGCGAGAATCCCATTCTCCATTATTATAACCATCGAAGTGAATCATTTTTCGTGACAGATCTAGTATCAATAAGTACTTACATTACGGTAAATCTAGCCAAAAGACACTTTTGTGTAAAGACAAAATCTAGTCTATAACAATAAAATCCAATCAAAATACACTTTAGCATGTAATAAGTCATTCAGTTTAAAGAATTATCTAGAAGCAACTTCTAAAACATTTTAAATTGTATATGACTGCACATCTGTCAACGAATCATGCTTTAGTATTGATATTGTAACAATGTGATTATCATTGCTTAATAAGAGTACTAATAAGCTATTCTAAAATGATTTGCTTTTCTTTTTAATTGCAGACAATTAAAATACTTTAGACAACAAATAGTTTCAATATTTTGTATTTATCTATTTTTTCTACAAAGAAACTGCTTGTGAATTGATTATCTTATGTGTTTTAAAAATAATCCAAAACCCAAAGTTTAGAAAATTTGCCAGCCCACGTATTGTATTCCTTTTTTGAAGGAAGCCAACTTGTTCAGTTTTAATGTCACACTTCAAAATATATTCTATTTATCTGACGGTACAGAATTATTATTCTTAGTAAATAAAGGGAAAACTAACCTTTTTTCGACCAGAACGTAAACAAAAAAGCAGTTCCGGCACGCTACCGTGAAATGATATTAATGGTGTCAGTCACAAGTGAAATGATACGATATAATTTCACTTGTGATTGATATCATTTTTATTTGTTTCAGATATGCATTGATTTCACTGCTAAGTATAAAATAAATAGAGGATATTTACTTTTTTGAGGTGGATACCAAATATATTTCATCGAGTGTGTTGAAAACATCATAATTGTCACGAGTGCGAAGCACGAGTGTAAATTTGGATGTTTTCAACACACGAGATGAAAAACATTTGGTATCCGCCGAAAACAAGTTAATGTTCATTTTATTTAATAATTTATAATGACACTTACGGTAATTGATCGACCCGAGACGGTGACGTCACAATTTTGACCTGGCTACATGACGTCACAACTGTCAGTTTCAATGCATAAACAAATAGCCATTTTGGATTCAGCATTTTTAGTTCAAAGAATGCATTTCAAGGTATGCTAAAGAATATGTTGTGCTAATTTGAAGTCCATTTTATTTTTGAAGGCTCTAAGTGACATGCACCCAGCCACTGTACGATCGATTCCATGTGTAGCAGTCGGTCGCGGTCGGTTTTTCACGCAGATAACACACACACACACACACACACACACACACACACACACACACACACACACAAAGCTGATCTGAGCGCAGATTTCGCACTCGTGAAAATTATGATGTTTTCAACACACTCGATGAAATATATTTGGTATCCACCTCAAAAAAGTAAATGTCCTCTATTTATTTTATACTAAGCAGTGAAATCAATGCATATCTGAAACAAATAAAAATGATATCAATCACAAGTGAAATGATATCGTATCATTTCACTTGTGACTGATACCATTTATATCATTTCACTGTGGCGTGCCGGAATTACTTTTTTGTTTACGTTCTGGTCGAAAAAAAAAGTTAATTTTCATTTTATTTACTAAGAATAATAATTCCTTATGCCGTTAGAACATATTTTGAAGGATGGCATTAAAATTGAATGAAGAGGCGCCATATCTGACAACACCAGCGCTGTGATTTTGAACATCTCCCTTTTGCCGACACACATCACGGGCACAATTTAAATGCTCCCGCACAGATTTAAGCTTAGCTGCGTTGTTACAAATGGTCTACAAGGCGTACCAGTTCACTGAATGGCTGAGTAAGAGTGTGCGAGGAAATCTGTGCTCAGATTAGCGTTTTTTTTTTTTTTTGTTGTTGTTTTTGTTTTTTGTTGTTGTTGTTGCTGTTGTTTTTTTTTTTTCTTTTGTTGTTGTTTTTTTTTTTTTTTTTTTGTTTAAAAAAAATAAAAAAAATAATAAATAAACCGACCGCGACGACTGCTACACATGGAATCGATGATACAGTGGCTAGGTGCATGTCACTAAGGGCCTTCAAATATAAAATGGACTTCGAATAAGCACAACGCATTCTGTAACATACCTTGAAAAGTATGCTTTGAACTAAAAATGCTGAATCCAAAATGGCGATTTGTTTATGCTTTGAATCTGACAGTTGTGACATCATGTAGCCAGGTCAAAATCGTGACGTCACCGTCTCAGGTCGATCACCTAATAGATTATAAAATAAAAAGAACATTAACTTTTTTCGGCGGATACCAAAAGTATTTCATCTCGTGTGTTGAAAACATACAAATTCTCACTCGTGCTTCGCACTCGTGAAAATTATGATGTTTTCAACACACTCAATGAAATATGTTTGGTATCCACCTCAAAAAAGGGAAATATCCTCTATATACACACTCAGTCAACTCCCGTCGACCTTAGAAACAACGGCCTTGGATTAATCTCAATAAGGATATCTATCTGGACTAACGATGTCGTTAGTTAACGAATCATTAAAACTTTGATAATTTAATAAAGCAAATGCACGAGGACTGTTCAAATATGAATGCAACTAAGCACATAAAAATGATTCCGTGATAGATTTCGATGAAAAATTATTTTGTCCCCTCAAAGTATTCCCCTTTAACAGATATACAAACTTTCAGTCTTCTGATCCAATGCATTTTGATAGTCTTTTCGAGGTATACTATGAAGGCACTGGAATATTGCTGAACCGAGGTGTTTGCGCTGTACAAATTTTCGACCAGAAAGGTATTTTTCAGCCGCGGGAACAAAAAAAAAAGTCACAAGGGGCAAGGTCAGGGGAATACGGCGGGTGAGGGAGTTCCATAACCTTTTCCTGCTTCAGATAGTCTTGCACAATGAACGCCTTGTGCGATGACGCATTGTGATGTAGCAATCTGACATTGGCCAAACCAGTTGTGGGTCTTCGTTCTTTGAAATATTTCTTCAATTTTCGAGGAACTTTATTCTTGTAAAACTTCGCATTTACAGATTTGCCTTAAGGCACAGCAACCTGAATAGGAGGGCCCTGATTTGAAAAGAATATGGTATACATTACCTTCTTGACGCTCATGGTCCGCTTTGCAATACTTTGCTGCCCATATTTTGTTCTGAATCTTTCGTTTTGGCTCAAAAAAGTGAACCCATGTCTCGTCACCTGTGACGACATTAGCGAAAGACCGTGCATTGTAGTTTGGAAACTTTTTAAGCAACTTCTTGGCGCACTGAACGCGTGTCTTTTTCTGCTCATCTGTCAACAGATGGGGAATCCATCTAGCACAGATCTTTCTCATTTTCAAATCCCGTTTCAGAATTGTATGAGCTGCTCCTAATGAGATGCCAACCATACTAGCTATTTGCCTAGTGGTGTATCGTGCATCGGTAGAAACTATTTCTTTCACTCTAGCAACCAACTTGGCAGATGTTGCTCTTTTCGGCCGACGATCATGTGGTGCATCTTCTGTTGAGCCTAGCCCACAGCCGAATTTCTTACACCAACGAAAAACTGTCGGAAAAGACATTTCATTATGCCCATAAACCGAACATATTTCATCAAAAATGTCTTTGCACCGTATACCAAGAATACAACGATTCTTAATATTGGACCGTATTACAACGGCGTACTCTGACCTTCTTCCAACCATGTTTTGTTTTAGAATACAAGAGTAGACAGTGTTTATCGAACGATATACATGGCTAAAGTGGACGGATTTTAACAGGTTTGGTATCAATGTATAGGTAAAATGTTTTTTCTACGCTGTGATATTTATTTCCAGGTGATTTTCGCATTAGTGCATGAGAAAACGTTCTACTTGCATTCATATTTGAACAGTCCTCGTACAAACATTATTGCTGAAATATTTTAAAGCAGAAATAAGAAAAATAAGGTTTACCCCCTGTAAACCCCAATTTTACTTTATAAAAGTGGGGTTCAAGTGGGGTCAAAACCTTATAGGCATGTTTTCGTGATGTGAATGAATACATTATATAAAAAAATTTAAAAGGCTGTAGTCGAAAATTGGTGGGGGAAATAATTTTCTCAGCAGGACAAGGGTTGTGCCCCTAACATAGACGTAGCTAAAGGTCACAGTTGCCAACATTCAAGCCATGTTCATTAAATCTTGTTACCTTCTATGTTTAGGTTAGAGAATTTGTTTGTTTTTTAGTTTAACGGCCCAGTCAACACTATTTAGGTCATTTTGAGCCGGTCAGTTTACTTATCCACACGTTTATACCCCGCCCATCCGGCCTGGAAGAAATAGATGGGCTGCATGATGCTTCCACGCATAGCTGAAACCGACTGCACGCGAGTACTGGTAAACCTCTAACAGGATCTAAGCCTGCCCAGGCAAAGCGGTGCGAGTCGGATCACCCATGCTTATTGACCCTATTGGTTTCATTGGGTGACAGGGCTTGAGATGTCATTTCATCTCAATGTCAACAAAATTGGAAGCAACGTCTCCAAAATGATCTATACAGTGTTGATGGAGACGCTAAACCTCAAATTAAACAAACAAACAAACGAAAGCGGTTTACCAGTACAGTGCACATTCTTTCGACAGAAACTGGCACCTGTCAGGTTAGAGAAATGGGTTGTTTTGAGCACGTAGTATGTATGTACTTGTGAACTGATCATTAATATTTTGGACCTGAGGTGAACGTTCTTACGGTATCAAATAATGAGTTTGGTTGTAATGATATTTCTTAAAGCGGCGTAATTTAAAGGCAATGGATACAGCTGACATACTACCCGCAATTTTGTTTTACAGGGGCGACAACAAAGAATGACTTTGTTTTTGTTTTGTGTTCTTGTTGTTTTTTGTAATATAAAATTATAAAGGGGTCTTCTCTTAAAGGAAAGAGTTTGCTCCTCGGAAGCAAATTCTTTCTTTTAAGAGCAGACCTTTAGGAGTAGACCCCCATTGACATGAGAAACAAAATTTTAAAAGGTACCTCCCTTTAATATTTATCCATTCACTCATTAAGTGTCTCTTGTATATATTGTATTGTTTACGATGAGCTGTTTAGTAAGCCTACACGTCTAGAAAATAACAACAATAATACTAAATTCTGCTCTGCTCGCTGGATTTTATCATGACTGATAAGAAGTTTATCGTTATTTCAACCCTTCTGTTGTTAGATTTTGTGACAAATTTTGCAAGTAAGTTTGGCCATTTCAGATAAATGTAGTTGTTGGACAGGGCTTCGATTTTGTGGTCGATAATCGGTTTATTCAGGTTACCGATGATCGTTTAGACATCGATTAATAAAACTACAAGATATATTGATAAGCGTGCTTGAAAAATTTATGGGTCAGTAATGTAAATGACTATTTTCCTATATGATTTATACAATTTATATACAGGTCCAGTTGTGAGCACCATTTTTTTTAAATATCTAACAGTGTTTGTACAGTCGATTTTGTTTGTATTAGTGTTTAACTGCCCAGTCAACACTGTTTAGGTCATTTTTGAGCCGGTCAATTTATCTATCCACACTTTCCTGGGCATGCTTATACGTAAGCGGTTAAGTACAGTGCACATTCTTTCGCCAAAAACTGACAACTGTCCTTCTTGAATCAGCGGAAGGGAGAGAATGACTGTAGAAAAGATTTCATGATCAATCACCATGAAAGAATGTTACCGACCCCGGCAGGTATCGAACCCGCATCCTCCTGATCACCAGTCAGACGCGCATCCGACTGAGCTACCAAGGCCGGCTTAATATGTACAGTCGAACTTCGATGTACAGTCGAACTTCAATAGCTCGATCACCTTCGGAAGCATTAAAATTGTTCGTGACAGGGGTAGTTTGAGTTACTGAGGGTTGTTCATAGCACCAGGGCAGCCATCATAATCGGGTAGATTTCCCCAGGTTAACAAGTCCGTGTAATGAACACCCCTCTAAACCCCACTAAATATACAGGAAGCTGGGGTTTATAGCGGTATACTTAATTTTGGTTATTTCTGTTCTGAGACATAGTTTGTGAGTGCTCTTTAGAACCGCCTCAATGAGACGGTTCTAACGAGCACACACAACCTATGTTTGGAGTAGAATATTTACCCGACCTTGAGATGAAATGACATCTCAAGCACTGCCGCCCAATGAAACTAGTAGGGTTTATTAGCATGGACGGACCGACTCGCACCGCTTTGCCTGAGCAGGCTAAGATCCTTAAAGAGGTTTACCAGTACTCGTGCGCAGGTCGGTTTCTGCTCTGCGTGGAAGTATCATGCAGCCCATCTATTTCTTTAAGCCCGTATGGGAGGGGGCCGTAATGAATGTGTTACCGTAATGAAAGGTAACTTTTTCGACGTTCTAAAAGATAGATATGGTATGTGGACTCATTAGACTCGTCTCATTGAGGCGACTCTAATGTGTGCACACAATATGGCCAATCAAGAGAAAATCAGAAACACCCTCCACCTAAATTAACCTAAATCTATGGATATCTGGAACAATGGAAAGAATTCTCTAGGAACTCAAGAGTCAGCTCGAATCCCAGCAGGCACATGACGTAATTCTGACGTCAGGTCGACGTCGGAACAACGTCATGACGTTTATGCAACGTCATATCAACGTCGGTGCAACGTCGTGACGTTGCACCGACGTTGATTTGACGTTGCCCTAAAGACGTGTGCCTGCTGGGATTAGTCCTGAAAAACGAATCATCCGAACTCCAGTTATTGATATTTTACAATATTTACGAGGTGGAGGGTAGGGGAGGGGGTTCCACATGTTCGTAGAACTCGGTATATTTCTATTCAAGATTTCTTTTTTTTTTTTTTTTTTTTTTTTCATTTTTGTGCAGTGTAAACCTTTGTTCAGTTGAATGATAACAGCCATTCAGTCAACACGTACATGTTTTGCTCTTACTTTTTGTTTGAAAACCTATACCCATAGACAATAATGGAAAGTCAGAATATTGAGTTCAGAGCAGTCATAAAGTTCCTCACTAAGTGGGTGCAAAGGCCAAAGAATTCCATCAGTCCATGGCTGATGTGTATGGTGATAGTAGCCCAAAGTATTCCACAGTGGCAAAATGGTCAGCAGAATTTAAACGTGGGTTAGACTCCTTACAAGATGATCCCAAAGCTAGGTCGCCATGCTGATGTCATCAGTCAGGAGATGATCGACCGTGTTGAGAGTCTTGTGCTAAACAATCGCCGAATCAAAGTTGCCGAACTTGCTTCAGAAAGTCGTACTTCCTGGCGAAAGAATGTGCACTGTACTGGTTAACCGCTTACGAATGAGCCTGCCCTGGGGATAAGAAAACTGACCGGCTCAAAATGACCTAAATAGTGTTGACTGGGCCGTTAAACCTCAATACAAACAAACAAACCGTTTTGAAGATATAGAATGCACAATGCACCATGTCAAACGGTGAGACGCCTGACACTCATTACGATAACACACCCGTGCGACATAATGCACTTTTACATCTCCAAAATGGCTACTTTTCTGATGAAAATCTGTGATATTTTTCTTATTTGTACTTCAAGCATAGGTTGTGGGTGCTCGTTAGAACCGCCTCATTGAGGCGGTTCTAACGAGTACCCACAACCTATGTCTTGGAGCAGAAATAAGAAAAATAATTAACACCCCCGTTAACCCAACTTTTCTCTATATAAACTGGGGTTTAGGGGGGTCTTCGTTTCATGGACTTGTTATCGTGATGGACGTCTTCCTATAAAATAAGGCTAAGTTCAAAAAGCTACTCTTTACTGCAGCATGTTTCACACTCAAGCAAAACTATGGATTCTGCCCTACACAACCGGCGTTATGTAATATGCAGTGTGTGACAATGGGCTTCCGACGTGGCAGCGGGGTTTGTTATAAAGACCAATGTATATGTCATACCAAGCCAGTTTGGAACAAGCGTCCACCAGGGTAGGTACGGGTAGAGATTTTTGTGCGTGTGCGTGCGCATGTGTGTGCTTGTGGGGATGCTTAACATTACGAAAAACACGCCTCTTCAAATACAATGTAAATTTTACTGCCGAAAAAATGACAATTTTCATTTGAAATATTGTGTTACTTGTCTTATTTCTTCTCAAAATATAGATTGTGGCATTACGATAACACACCCGTGCGACAAAGTGCATTTTCTCACCACTCCAAAATGGCTACTTTTCTGGTGAAAATTAGTGATATTTTTCTTATTTATACTTCAAACATAGGTTGTGGGTGCTCGTTAGAACCGCCTCATTGAGGCGGTTCTAACGAGTACCCACAACCTATGTCTTGGAGCAGAAATAAGGAAAATAATGTATACCCCCTTAAACCCCAGTTTTCTCTATATAAAGTGGGGTATAGTGGGGTCTTCATTTCACGGACTTGTTCACCTGATGGGTTCATGTAAGAACCGCCTCATCGAGGCGGTTTTAAGTTCTAATTAGAATGAAGTCGATGGCACGCCATCGCAAGTCCCCACGCTTTCTGTACATGGGTAAAGTTCCAAATAACAACATGTACATATATTTGCAATTGAATTTGACTGACATGTGACCGTTTGACCCACCCCCAGGGCCAAAATCTGACCCAAGGGTAAAAAGTTTACTTGTATTATATTTTACTAATCATCCCCTTCAATTTGATATGCCCCATGACTATGTTCTGAAAAACCTAAATGTTGAGCTTTTGACCACTTTCTCAGGGCACCAATCTGACCCAGGGTCAAAATTTTACATGTATTATAGTCCCCTTTGATTGGATATGCCACATGACTATCTTCCGAACAACTTTAATTTTGACCCCCCGACCCCCACAAATCCGACACCTGGGGCATGACTCAGGGGTCGTAGCCAAAATCCCGTTCACTATGTTTTACATATTTCATTAATCATCACTTCTGCAAAATTTAGTATCAAAGTCTATAAAATTGATTTTGTAATTGGCTTTTTATTGATATTTGACCTTTTGACCCCTCCCCAGGGCCCCTTAGGGTGGGGCCAAAAATAAATGTGCTGTTGCACATCCCACTCGTGTAAACAAACACACACACCAAATTTGGTTGGATTCCGATTAATAGTTTAGGAGATAGCTTGACGGACGGACGGACGGACGGACGGACAGACTGACAGACGAACGGAGGCGAATATAATATCCCCCCCCTCCGCTAAAGCGTGGGGATAACTAGTACCCACAATCTATATTTTAGATTAGAAATAAGAAAAAAATAAGGTTTACCCTTAGTTTTACTGTATAAAAGTAGGGTTCAAGGGGGTCATGATAATATAGGCGTACTATGGTGTTGAAGACGAAACCAGCAGGTAAATCGACAATGACACCACTTTACTAACTTTTCAGATATAATTAAAAATATAGGTATTTTTCAATGTTCATTACAGTATGAGCAGAAGCCTCCGTGGTGTAGTTGGTACGCTACTCGCCTTGTAAACCACGGATCGCAGGATCAATCCTTGGCTTCTCCAGACTTTCGGATGAGTCTTTAAACCGGAGTCCCGTCTCCGTATGACCTTAGCTGTTGGTGGGACGTAAAACTGAAGCACTCACTCACTCGAACCCACGCACAGATGCGGCAACGTCGCCTAGCACTGCAGTGGCCGATGTCCTGAACCACTGTGCCACAGAGGCATCCCCAATAAAGGATGCTCATATAGCGCATACAAGGCTATCAGTACACTCTGTATATAGGGATTTATTTGTTACTATTTTTTTTTCGGGATTATGATTTGTTTGTTTGATTTGAGGTTTATCGTCCCCAACACTGTAAATGTCATTTTGGAGACGTTGCTTCCAATTTTGTGGGACTTTTACCCGACATTGAGATGAAATGACATCTCAAGCCCTGTCGCCCAATGAAACCAATATAGTTTATAAGCATGGTCGGTCCGACTCGCACCGCTTTGCCTTGGCAGGCTCAGATCCTCTAAGTGGTTTACCAGTACACGTGTGCGGCCGGTTTCAGCTCTGCGTGGAAGCATCATGCAGCCCATGTATTTCTTCAAGCCCCAATGGGCGGGGGCCGCCGGGATTATGCAATGGGAGCGACTTTTCGTCTTTACAACCAATAGAGACACAATCAGGGATAAATAAATTGTGCTTTGACTGCTAGGGATTCAAGTACGAATCGGAATTAGCCAGGTAAACGAGCTATCCGGGTTCGAGTTACTGAAGTTTCACTACATGTGAACCACGAAGGGGTTCATTTAAACTATGCTTGTGACCCGATGTTTGCACCGCAGTCGTTAAATAAATTACCTCTTTTACAGATATTTACATCATTATAGGGTTAAAAGTATATGTTCGTCCGCCGGTCGGATGTGCATCTGGCTGGCGATCAGGAGGACGCGGGTTCAATACCTGCCGGGGTCGGCAACATTCTTGTGTGGAGATTGATCATGACCTCTTTCCTGCGGTCATTCTCTCCCTTCCACTGATTCAAGAAGGGCAGTTGTCAGTTTCTGGCGAAATAATGTACACTGTACTGGTTAACCGCTATTCGCAAATGCCTGCCCAGGTCAAGTATGGATAGTAAACTGACCTGCTCAAAAACGACCTAAATAGTGCTGACTCGGCCGTTAAACTCCAATACAAACATTCAAATATGTACTGTCCGTCGAAGAATAGTTGACAGTGACGTCACGCCTTGTTTTTGTTCTGAACACTGCAACGCTTATGGGGCTAACGGTAAAATAGCTCAAATAATCAGCGACGTCAATGACAGCTATTTATTGGCGAACTATACTTCCACCAGCAAATGACAATAACACTTCATTAATCTGATCAAACGACGGTACAGTTGTATGTGGTGCCGTTTTACTATTTAATCCATATTTATAGATATCCATAATTCCAATTATGCATATCAATAAATCAAATTAAGGATATCCATTATTCCGCTGATTTATGGATATTGAATTATGGATATCTATAAATCGGACTGAATTATGGATATCCATATTTCGAATTATGGATATCTATAACTCACCGCAAAAGCCTTTGGTTTCAGTCATTTTATATTGTATTTATTTGCCAAGACGAATTATGGATATAAATAAATCGAATAATGGATATCCATAAATGGACCGAATTATGGATATCAATAATTCGAATTAATAATATCCATAATTAATTATGGATATCTATAAATAGGGAGTAAATAGTAAAAGGAAGAGTGTGAGGTCGATTGTTTGTCAGATGAAACAATGTTAGCAATTCTGCAGCGCCTAATTTTCAATATTGAATACATGCCTAGGGTCCAAAAATTAGACGTTTATAGCAAACAATGTAGATGGAGACCAGCCACAGTAGGACGTTGCGTCTGGTTGGGTCTACGTGCAGAAAAGATTAAACCAAGCAGATTACGTTCAGGTAAAAGCCTACTCGGAAGCAATTGTTTGTGATTAATTTGAGATTCAGCGTACCACTCAACACTATATAGGTTATTTTGGAGACATTGCTTCCAATTACCCGACATTGAAATCAAATGACATCTAAAGCCCTGCCGCCCAATGAAACCAGTAGGGTTTATATGAGTCTTATTGTATGAGACGGTCCGACTTGCACCACTTTGCCTTGGCAGGCTTAGGCCCTCTAAGTGGTTTACGAGTACCAGTACTCAGGTCCGATCGGTTTCAGTTCTGCGTGGAAGCCCCTGCAGCTCAATCCATTTCTCCAAGGCCCGCTAGGCAGGGGCCCACTCGGGGGCAATCAACCCACGCGTTCTGTAATTGCTTTGATTTAACCCTTTTTGTACCGAATAGTATCTTCCTCCTTATGTATATCAGAATTCCATTTTTAAATTTAGGGGTGTCAGGTTGTGGAATCTTCAAAATTGATTTGGAAAAAGGCTGAACCTCCTGAAAATAGGGTAGGCCCTGATGAGACGCCGCGTTCTGCGGCGTCTTATCTGGGCCTGCACTGTTTTGCCAAGGTACCCATTTTAGGGTTTCGAGTACAAATTGGTTTTTTTTGTTCGTTTGATTTGAGGTTTAACGTCCCCGTCAACACTGTAAAGGTCATTTTGGAGACGTTGCTTCCAATTTTGTGGGACTTTTACCCGACATGGAGAGGAAATGACATCTCAAGCCCTGTCGCCCAATGAAACCAATAGGGTTTATTAGCATGGACCTCGCGTTTCCTGGACAGGCTTAGATCCTCTAAGCGGTTTACCAGTACTAGTGTGTGGGCCGGATTCAGCTCTGCGTGGAAGCAGATCATGCAGCCCATATATTTCTTCAAGCCCCTATGGGCGGGGGCAAATAAATGGGTTAATACAGACAATGTGAACTGTGTTTTTCCATGTATATTTCAGACACTCCTGAAAACATTGAGAGAAGTGAACATCAATCAAGAAGATGGTTTGACCAGATTCTGTCATAACTGGCTGTCACATTCCAAACATGTTTTGTTTTTGTTGTTTTCTTTTCATTGTATTTAGCCCGCATCCAACAAGTATGGCATGTTTTCGCTTACTGTCTTTGAACAGCCCGGATGCTTCAGAATGCATATACGATCAGCGAAGACTTTGATCAGACTGTGCGGAAGGGCAAGATACCCGCGTCTTCGCTGGTCCCATTTGTATTAGTGTAGGTTTTGTCTTGCGCAAGCTTATTTCCTGACTTACAAATCGTTTCAGTAGAAAGGTCCATCCATGAAGACTACAAATTTCAGACCCTCATTAGATCACGGCAGCCAAGTGTTGCTAAATGAAGATTAAAATAGTACAGAAAAAAAATCCGTTTTTAAGTCCAGCTAAAATTCATATTAATTATGCTTTTAACAGTACATGTATATTTAAAAGGTTTAAGCTGATCTTTCTAAACGTTTTTTCTACACCTAGGTCCCTCTAGAAAAAGAAAATGACCACCGTTGGGGCTGTTCAAAAGTTGTCATAAAGACCACTTTTGAAAAGTCCCAAGGGTGGTCTTAATATAGGAATTTTACTGTATCATTCCTATGCCAAAATAAATTCGTAGTCCAGCCTTTCATTCTTATAAAAGGCTATTTCACGAACCGCATAAAAGTCGACAGCCAAATGTTCGGTTGACTTTCGAAGAATGCCCTATAACCCACCCTGTGTGTCAGTCCGTCCGAAGATCCGTCCGGAATCTATCACCGTGGCATAACCGCCTGGAGAGTTTTATTAATTTTTGCGAAGTTGGAAGATACCGACAAAGTCTACGCAATGAACTAGGAAAATCAGCTTTCTATAAGAATAGCCTCGCCGAGGCATAATTTTGAATTTTGGAAATCGCCATCACACACAAGTCGTACGGAATAGTTTGGTGAATATGTGTGTACTGATAGTTGCGGACAAGAACTAGCAAATGAACCCTGAAATATGCCAGTCTTCTGTTAGAATAGCCTCGCCGGGATAAAAGATTTAAAGCTTTTAAAGTGACCATAACACTCAAACCATCCGGGCTTGGAGAAATAGATTGCACATGAGTAAGAAGGTCATAGCCTGCCCAGGCAAAGTGACTTGAGTCGGACCGTTCATGCATTTAAACCCTATTGGTTTCATTGGGCGGTAGGGACTGAGATATCATTTCATCTCAACGTCGGGCAAAATTTTACAAAATTGGAATCAACGTCTTCAAAATGACCTATATGTAAATACCAGCAGTGCTGTCGGAGACATTAAACGTCAATTCAAACAAAAATCAAGTCTTTTTGAATATGTTGATAATTTGGGTGTACTGACAGATGCGGACAAGAACTAGCAAATGAACCTAACAAATGCCTGCTTTCCCTCAGAATAACATAATTTATAGGGTTTGCGTACTCGTTTTAACCACCTGGATTGCACGACCTGCGTGCATAAAGGTCGACCGACGAGGTTCGGTTGGTTTTCAAAGAGCGCCATGTTATCAACCGGTGTGTTCTTGCACACGAAGGTCTCTCCGTCTGTCCGTCCGAAGATCCGTTGTCAGTTATCGAAGATCCGTTGTCAGTTATCGAAAATGTTATCGAGACATAGCGGTCTGTGGCCTGTTGTTCTAAACTAACGACGTCGTTAGTTAACGTATCGTTAACACTTTGATCACTAAATATGGCAAATATGCTAATATTTTTTATTTTTGCTGAATAAATGTGAGCAGCTTTGGCAAATGCAATAGAACTTTTTGCAAAAGGTGTAGACCCTGATCCGACGCCGCGTTCTGTGGCGTCTGATCTGGGCCTGCACTGTTTGCTAATTGCCCGTCTGGAGGTTTCCGGTACAAAATGAGTTGATAGCTTAGTTGCCGAAATACGCGAAAAAATATTTGGTATGTCTGCATAAAGGCATGCTCACAACTAAAATATGTCCCAAATCAAGTTCATGTGTCTCACCAGAGCAAACCGCTTTTGACACTTCTCTCAATTGCACGAAGTGTCCTACAGTAGTGTTTTAATTAAGCGGAAACGGAAATATCCTGACACAGTTTTGATTCTTCGTGCCCTTTCGTTTCCATAGGCGATCGTGATGTTGTTCTTGTTGTTTGTTGTTGTTGTTTTTTCTCCGAGCAATGTAGAGCCTGTTGCATCTACTCAGAATTATAGCCCTGGAAGCACTTATTGGTTCAGTATCTCTGCGTGTAGGCGAGAAAAATGGTCATCAGCTTGGACCTCAATTATTTCATTTAAACAATCGGTAGTGGACAAAATACATTCTGGTACTTTCGGGTCCATATTTTCATTGCGCTCTGTTTGTTACCTTTAACCAATTTATCCCTTGCACACAAAATGGTACATTAGCAAACAATGTAGTACCAGATTAGATGTCGCTAGGCTTGGTGTCTGATCACGTTCTACATGGTTTGCTTCATGGATACTGAGAACTGTTGCTTAACAGCGCTTACGAATGGAATAAATCTATCATCACTAAAAGTGGAAATGAATTTGTCTAAAGATCATACGTGTTATATGTTGTAAAATTCCACCATTAAGGGGAATGGGAACACTTTGCAGATTTTTCCGCCATTTTTCAAAGGGAGACAACTTTCGAGACTTCCTGTTCGCTTTGCTATTAGCCCTGTCCCACTGAAAAAAGGGGTCTACGCTTAAGGAAACAATTTGCTCCGCACCTTTAAGAGTTGACGTTTATTGACATGGGAGACAAAAATACTTTTGGAGGAGTTGCCTCCCCTGAAGGTGTTCCCATTCCCCTTAATACCAGATAATAATTGATTCTGCTTTGAAAGGCATATTCAAAAGATTTCTGCTGTTCTTTCTTTGTATTTTCTTCATAGTCTTCTAGAATCAGACCACCATTCGGATTGTTCAAAAGTGGTCTTAAAGACCACTTTTGAACAGTCCCACAGGTGGTCTTAATATAGGAATTTTACATAGACAACAGCAAAATGAGTCTGGCAGTAAAAGCCGTCTCGCTATTACCAACGCTATTAGCCGTAAACGGACCTCAGTATGCGCATGAAGCTGCTAGGTGGTCTCCCCTACATGCATAACAAGACCAAAAAGGCCCCTAGATTACATACCGTTTTTCATGCTCAGATCACTTGAGTATGAAACTTTTCCTGCTCATAAATTCTAAAATGCCAACCTGTTTTGCCGTTTGCGAACGACAAAAATGCAGATTAGACTGGGCATCCGCGCAGTGTGATCTGTACCTTTGTGTTCGCTTCTCGATTTTATTTTAGCATCACGAAACACGCCTTTATAATTATGACCCCCTTGATAGTAAAACTGGGGTTTGCAGGGGCAAACCTTATTTTTCTTATTTCTGCTGTAAAATATAGATCGTGGGTACTCGTTAGAACAGCCTCGATGAGGCGGTTCTAATGTGTAACCCCAATCTATATTTTGAGCAGAAATAAGAATCATTTTTCTTATTTCTGCTGTAAAATATAGATCGTGGGTACTCGTTAGAACCGCCTCGATGAGGCGGTCCTATCGTGTACCCGCAATCTATATTTTGAGCAGAAATAAAAAAAATATCAAAGTTTTTCTTTTGAAAATATTCGTACCTTCGGCGGTTAGACTTACAATGTATTTGTATAGGCGTATTTTCGTGATGGGAGGGGGTGGCGCATTGAGGTTTTACGTCCCCCGCAACACTATCTCTTAAGGTTAATTTTGGAGGCGTTGCTTCCAATTTTGTGAGATTTTTACCCGACAGTGAGATGAAGTGAAATCCCAAAATCTACCGCCAAACCAAACCAATAGTGATTATAAGCAGGGACGGTCGGACTCGTACCACTTTGCCTGGGCAGGCTTAGACATTCTAAGCGGTTTACTCATGTGCGGTCGGTTTCAGCACCATGCAGCCCAATCTATTTCTCCAAACCCGATGGGTTTAATGCTTATAAAATGCAATATCTTCAGATTCGTATCTATTGTGTGTCTGTGAAGCTGTAGAGGTCGTTTGTTTGATTTGAGGTTTAACGTCCCCGTCAACACTGTATAGGTCATTTTGGAGACGTTGCTTCCAATTTTGTGGGACTTTTACCCTACATTGAGATGAAATGACATCTCAAGACCTGTCGCCCAATGAAACCAATACGGTTTATCAGCATGGACGATCCGACTCGCACCGCTTTGCCTGGACAGGCTTAGATCCTCTAAGCGTATTACCAGCACTCGTGTGCGACCGGATTCAGCTCTGCGTGGAAGCATCATGCAGCCCATCTATCTCTTCAAGCCTCGATGGCCAGGGGCTACTGTACACGTCTTATATGATTCACCTGGTCGTAATCCCCGAAGACCGGTCTTCTCGAACCTACGGCCCCTGGTCTATTTAGGCGAGTAGCTGGACCACTACACAACCGGCTAAGCTCCTACCAGGGCTCATGAACCACGTACCTAATCACCTCAGCATTGAGTATTGTTCTATACCCACTTGACTCTGGTAGAAGAGGCTATACGAGCCCGCCAAGCAAATTTGTGTCTTCGAGCATTCCGTCATGATAAATTTTAACTGCGCATGCCCAGCCATTCAGAGGGGCCAGGGATTTGGCTTTCTGTCTGAAGGTTCCTCTTGATTCACTGCTTGTATGAGCGAGCAGCGAAGGTTCTGGCGAGACTGCGCGGATGCGCAGGCTCGCCTGAACCTTCGCTGCTCGCATAGGCGATAAGTACCAAAATCGCTTGACGGGGTCCATATAATTGCTGACTTGCATTTAAGAGGTGCTTTCCTGTTAAAGAACAGCGGTTTGAGATATACAGCCAAAGTGAATTTTGGAAATTTTAATAATGAATTCGTTTATCATCACTGGCTTGCTATTGATGGTCATTTCAGTGTGTAAGTATACCACAGTACTACAGTAAAATTCCGCTATTAAGACCACCTAAAATTAAGACTAATTCTGCTTTAAAAAAGCTTATTTAGCATAGCAGGCTGTATTTATTCTTTTTTGTGTTTTCTGCAGACAGTGCCCTCTGGTCAGAGACAACATTTAGTACTGTTCAAAAGTGGACTCAAAGACCACTTTTAAACAGTCCCAAAGGTGGTCTTAATACAGGGACTTTACTGTAGTTTAGAAATGAACGTAATTTTTAACGTTCATTCAAGTATGAATAAACATTAAATAAATTAGCTTTATTACTCATTTAAACATTTATTTTTCAACCATTAAGGGACGAAAAAACTGATTTGAGAGCTAAAATTGAATCAAACAATTGCACGCTGCTTTCCTATGAACAGCGGAAGAGCGCCGTTTTACGTCATAAAGTTGCTATCGTCCAATCACATAAGCGAGAACCGCGATTTTATTTTGACGTCAAAATGATCATGTGAGTCAATCTATTCGGTCAAGTTATTTAACGTTCATTGAAGTATGAACAACACCGGGTCACAGAAGCCTCCGTGGTGCAGTGGATACGCTACTCGCCTTGTAAACCAGGGATCGCAGGATCGATCCCGGGCTTCTCCAGACTTTCGGATGAGTCTTTAAACCGAGGTCCCGTCTCCGTATGACCTTAGCTGTTGGTGGGACGTAAAACTAAAACTCACTCACTCAACACCGGGTCACAAGCAAAGGGGGTTCACTTAAAGTTTGCTCGTGACTTGATGCTGTTGATAATTCGATTACCGTTTATTACTTTTATTTACATTATCTCCCATCCATCATATGGCGAAAAAAATGTTTTTAAAATGGCTAAAATGAAAGAAGAAAACAATTACACGCAGATTTCCTATTGACAGCGGAACATCATCGTTGGTGCCATAACGTCGCTATCGTCCAATCATATTGAAGAGATTCATTGTTTATTTCGACGTCACTGGCGTCGCGCGTGTCAGTGTATTCATTTAAGAAATGAATTTTATTTTTCTGCGGTTCATGAAAATATGAAAACAGTGTGTCGCGTGCACAGTAAATGAACCCCTACCCGCTGTCGTTCATACTTTCATGAAAAGCAGAAAATTTAAGTTTATTTTTTATAGAAAGGGTCAAAAGATCAATAAGATCAATATAAAATTGCAAAGAAAGAAAACAAATCGATGAGGCAGTTCCAGTACTTAAAAAGAAGTAGGAAGCTATCTTTTATCTTTTTGAACTGAAAATTAGTGCTCTTACAGCTATACATCACGACAACATGCCTATTTAATTTTGACCCCATTATATAACGTCGCGTTTACTAATGGCGGAATATTGACATTTTTGTAATTATAAGGTAATTAGAGATGCATATTGGAAGCATGTTTCCAGCATCTTTACCTTTGATGATGAAAATATTGATCCCGAGGGCCCCCAGAAGAATGGAAAAGTTAAGAAATTTTGGTCATTTGTAAAGTCCCTGAAAAAAGAATCATTTGGGATCACTTCACTTAGGGAAAATGGAATTTTGAAAACTGAATCGCGCGAAAAGGCAAATATATGTAATAAGCAGTTTCAATCGGCGTTTACACGTGAAGCTGACGGTGAGCTACCATCAAAAGGTACAAGTCCGTTCCCCTCTATGGGGGACATAACAGTTGACCCCAAAGGGGTCGCAAAACTGTTGGACAAGCTCAACATACATAAGGCATCTGGGCCTGACGGTCTGCATGCCAGGGTGCTTAAGGAATGTAGTGCTGAAATATCTCCCCTGCTGGCCTTTATTTTCAATGAATCACTTGCTCGGGGCACTGTACCAGATGACTGGCGACAAGCAAACGTAACCCCGGTCTTTAAGAAAGGAGAAAAATATGATGCTGCGAATTACAGACCGGTGTCGCTCACATGCATCTGTTGCAAAACCCAGGAGCATATATTAGTTAGCAACATTAACAAGCACCTAGCCTCTGAAAGCATTCTTGCTGACTGCCAGCATGGTTTCCGAAGTCGAAGGTCTTGTGAAACTCAATTAGTTCAGTTCTACCATGACATAGTGAGCAATCTGGATGGGGCCATTAATCGTGGCCACAAACAGACTGACCTGATTATCATGGATTTTGCCAAGGCCTTCGACAAGGTACCTCACAGGAGGCTATTGTACAAACTAGATCATTATGGGATTAGAGGATCCACACTTAAGTGGGTTAGCTCATGGCTCTCTGGACGCACTCAACAAGTTGTACTTGACGGCCAAGCGTCGGATCCAGTCCCTGTTTTGTCCGGTGTCCCACAAGGTTCGGTACTTGGACCGGTCCTTTTTTTTATATTTATTAACGATCTTCCTGATAATATCAGGTCATCTGTTCGCTTGTTTGCTGATGATTGTGTTTTGTATAGGAACATATATACTACTTCTGACTGCCTTATCTTACAAGATGACCTGGATAGCCTAGCACGTTGGGAGGCCGATTGGCAAATGAAGTTCAATGTGGCCAAATGTCATTCAATGAGGGTGTCACGGCACCCTCCAGACAAGCAGATTAAATTCAACTACTCATTACATCAGCATACTTTGGAACATGTCCAATCCGCAAAATATCTTGGTATCACCATTACTGATAATCTTGATTGGGGTCAACATATTTCTGAGATTACCTCTAAAACAACTAGGACATTAGTATTTCTTAGACGTAATTTGGCTTTTGCACCTAGGCAGACAAAGGATGTTGCATACAAAACCTTGGTTAGACCTCAATTAGAGTATGCATCACCTGTTTGGCATCCCCATGTTAAAACTCAGGTTCAACAGGTTGAGAAGGTTCAGAGGACGGCTGCCCGATGGACATGCAGGCGATGGCGGAACAGAAGCAGTGTTGGTGAAATGCTCGATGAGCTGGAGTGGCCATCCTTGGAGGCCCGTCGCGAGCAGTCCTCTTTAACCTTCTTTTATAAGATACACTCTGACACAGTGTCTCTTAATAAAGATAAATACTTGACCCCTGTGACTACTTCAACTCAAACAAGGGCATCAAAACTAAACAACAGTCAATATCGTAGGTACCAGGCCTATAGTGATGCCCTGAAGAATTCTTTCTTCCCTAGAACTATTCCTCAGTGGAATAGTCTTCCCTCCTCTGTGGTAAATGCCAAAACTGCAGAGGAGTTCAAAGCCCGCATGGTGTAGATTGGGATTCAGAGGTGTGCGTTTTAGTACACCTCTGAAAGCAGATTGTAAATAGTTTTAAGAACTCATCCAGTGGATGTGTTTTTTTTTTTTTTTTTTTTTTGCTAAATTCTAAATTTAGCGCACCACCCAACTGAGGTAATGGCCAAGTTTGACCGACTCAGTATATGAAGATAGATAGATAGATAGATAGATAGATATAGAGGATCTTACATGAGTGTTCATATAATAATTATTATTGAATTTATTGAACGAGTTGAGGAAAAGGAATAAAATGCGAGGCTTTGCCGAGCATTTTATCCTTTTTCCTCAACGAGTTTAATAAATTCAATAATACATGAGCTCGAATGTAAGATTCTATTCATCATATGACATTAAAAACCCATTTTATTCACGATTTGTTTACAAAAATGTCAATATTCCGCCATTAGTAAACGGGACGTCGTTAAGGACGTCCTACGTGTACCGTTATTGGGTGTACAACTAACTAATTTGCATATTTAATCCTCTAGTGGATTATCAAAAATATTACATGGCGTTATTACACTCTCAGACGCGACGTCATATGATAAAAAATAGAAGGGAAGGCAATGATCAGGAATCTATATAATTAACCCACAGCTCCCATCAAAGACACCAAAGGGAAAGAAACACAAACATGAAATGACTGGACCCTAATGGAAACATCAATAGCGGTAGTAAAAACAGAGTTTTACAGGGATATACATTATTCTTCTTATTTCTGCTCAAAAATATAGATCGTGGGTACTCGTTATTTCCTAGAATCTATGTCTGGGGCAGAACGTGAATTTTTATCCGATTTTTTTTTTCATTTTTGTGGTGGTAAAATTTTTCACTATAGTTGAATAGTGTTTTGGATCAACTGCCTGTTCTAGTTCTATATGAGTGCGAATTGATTAAGGACTCACTATATTTTCTATTACTATATGCAGATCAAAGGGGTTCATTCTGATGTAATTTCAGGGTTCAGTATTTTGCTACTCGCTAAAAACTTAACATTAAAACCCATCTATTCAATGCAATGGAATATTCGTCTGCAAGCTGCATTTTTTGTGGCATATATATTACTATATTGGATGGATATATGCCATTTGTCAGAAACAATCACAATTTACCATACGTGCATAATCATTCAGATCATAAGTTTATTTTATTTTCGGCGTTTCATTTTATTTTATTCTAAATGGCAATAAGATATCGTCGTGAGGTATTTTTTATATAACCATATAACTGACAATAGCGATTTTACGTTAAAATGGCTATTACCAGTTAACGTAATAGCGGTTTTGCGTTGAAATGGCTATTGCCAGTTAACTGTCAATAGCCACTTCGTTTTTTTTTTTTTTTTTTTTTTTTCACATTCTTTGCCCCTGATCACTGGGCGAAAAAAATGCTTATAGTGCAAACTTTTAAAGCTGAAAATCCTTTACACACTGTTTTTTTTTTTTTTTTTTTTCTAGGAAGAGCGGAACAGCGTTGACGTCACCAACGCCCGCAGAGTAGCATGGTTTAGAATGACGTCACTTGACGTCACTGATAATCATGTGACAAATTGCGTTCATGGAAGTATGAACTACATGTTTGCATTGTTTTCTATAGGTTTACATTAGACTTTACACTGGAAATGTAAATATTGAAGTATGAACATAATTGCTTCCCAGTAGTTAACTATAGGGGTTTTCTGTAAATACACTGAGAATGCAAGTACAGTGAAAGATCACCCAAAAGTAAGACTAATTCTGCTTTAAAAAGCTTATTTAGTAGGTTGAAGTTATTATTTCTTTGTGTTTTCTGCATACAGTGTCCTCTGGTCAGAGACCACCTTTGGGACTGTTCAAAAGTGGTCTTAAAGACCACTTTTGAACAGTCCCAAAGGTGGTTTTGGTATAGGAATTTTACTGTTTTGACACGCTTAGAAGCTGGAAATTTGATCAGACAGGGAAAGTTTGGGAGTTCGAGTTACAGAAGGTAAATTATAGCACCAGTCGAGGACTTAAAATGGGGACACTTTCTGGATATGTTTTCGTTGTTTTATAAATTAAAGGTATGTTGTGTGTACTCATCAGAATCGCTTCAGAGATGATTCTAAAGAGTACATACAACACACCCGTTCAAAATGTAAAAAGACATCCAAGATGTTGATCAATATGTAATCGTACTGTAGGAGAATTCCAAAGGACTAAAGAAAGAGTTCGATTCAAATCAGCTTTGCATTACCCAAACACGCCTATACAAATACATTGCCACCTTTATCGCCGAAAAAATGAAATTTTTATGATGAAAATTTGTGAAATTTTTCTCATTTCTGCTCCAAATATATTTTAGAGCAGAAATATGAAAAATTAGGTATACCCCCGGAAACCCCAGTTTTACTGTATAAAAGTGGGGTTCAAGGGGGTCAAAATTATATAGGCGTGTTTTCGTGATGGCAAACAAGAAAGCGCTGTTCGAGTCTTTGTTGATGATGATATTGATGATGCTGATGCTGCTGCTGATGATGATGATTATAGCGACGACGATGACGATGATGACGACGACAACGAGATAATGATGATGATGATGATGACGACGACAACGACGATGATGATGATGATGATGACGATGATGATGTGACGTTGCTTCAGACACACTGAACAGACGTTCGGCTACAAAAATTATTGTTCAGTTTTTTATTCTAGAATTATCTTGCAATATGTGTCTGGGATGGGCTTGCATATGTAGAGGATATTTACTTTATTTATTATTTAATAGATAAAGTAAATATCCTCTATATGTTTTGAATTCATTTATTATTTAATAGATGAATTCAAAAAATATTCCATCGTATGTGTTGAAAACTGATTTTAACAACCCAGATGAAATATATTTTGTATTCATCTATTAAAAAGGTGAAGTGTGAAAATATTTTTAATTGTTTCAGATATTCATTAATTTCACTGCTAAGTATAAAATAAAAATTGTTACTATGTATGCCTAGACGACTTTTTCATGCAGACGACTAAAGACAATTAGCCATGGACATAGGTATCAGTCTATCTCATTTTGAATAATGCGATTCTCGAATGGCCAATGCTTCAATACATGTCGATACATTTGGATTTTTTAATCGCATTTTTTTCACCAACCTAGCCTTTTCACCTGATGTTAAATACAGATGAACATTTTGTAACGAATTTAATTTTCAATTCAAACACCTTTTTTCTGAATTAGAACACCCTTTGTGGTAACATCACGAAAACACGCCTATATAATTATGACCCCTTGAACCCCACTTTTATAGATTAAAATTCTGCTCTAAAATATAGATTGTGTTAACTCGTTAGAACCGGCTCGATGGGTATTATTATACTGCGTCAAAGTCATCCAGGGCAAAGGTCAGCAAATGATCTTGACACATGGAATTACTAAATTACTTTCGTTCTCCCTTCCTATAGAGGCTCCAAATATAATTTGGTTTCAATCAGGCCAGCAGTTAAAGTGAAGACGATAAAAATGCTGAATCTGAGGCATCCAGTACAAAGGCCAGTAAATGACCTTGACCGATCGCAAATATCTTTTCTGATGCCACAGTTTACCATGCAATTCAGAAAATTCCACTGTTTTGTGGTTTTTTTCATACACATGACTAAGTGACGAAATTTGACCTTGACGTAAAACAGGTAAAAGTCAACCAAAGGTCATAATTTGAACAAAGTCGGTAGGGCCTGAGTTCCCGATGCTGCATGCATACCAGGTTTCAAGGTCATCGGCCATTAGGTTCCTGAGAAGAAGATTTTTAAAGGTTTTTATGATATATGGGCATAGGGGCCCTATTGGTCATGTGACCCAGTTCTTACGAACAAACTTTCGATCCCCCTTCCCATAGAGGCTCCACATGTAAGTTGGTTTCAATCAACCTAGCAGTTTAAGTGTAGAAGAAGATAAAAATACCGAATCTGAGCCATCAAGGACAAAGGTGAGTAAATGACCTTGATCTTTGTAATTGATAAACTTCAGTTGATTGTAACTATCAATCCTGATGCCACAGGCTACAATAAATCAGAAAAAAATCCATAGTTTTGCCTAGTTTCCAAACAAATGTCTGAGTGACCAAATTTGACCTTGGCGTATAACAAGTTAAGGTCAACCAAAGGTCATCATTTGAACAAACTCGGTAGGGCCTTAGTCCCCAATGCTGCATACCAAGCTTCAAGGTCATCGGTCGTTTAGTTCCTGAGAAGAAGATTTTAAAGATGTTTACCATATATGTGCATGGCGGCCATATATGTTATGTGACCCAGCTCTTAAAAACTTTCGTTCCAAATTTCCACAGAGGCTCCACATGTAATTTGGTTTCAATCAACCAAGCAGATATTGGTTATTGTTTGTTTGATTGGACGGAGTGGCTGCTGACAGACTTTGTTTGAACTGAGGTTCAACGTCTCCGTCAACATTATTTAGGTAATTTTGGAGACGTTGCTTCCAATTTTGTGGAACTTTTACCCGACATTGAGATGAAAATACATCTCAAGCCCTGCCGCCCAATAAACCCAAACGGCTACTAGACGGTCTAACTCACACAGCTTTGCCTGGGCAGGCTTAGTCCTTCTGAGCGGTTTACCAATGCTCGGGGTGTGGTCAGTTTCCGCTCTGCCTGGAAGCACCATGCAGCCCAGTCTATTTCGTCAAGCCCCGATGGGCGGGGACGAAAACCCAGCAGTTAAAGTGGAGAAGAAGATAAAGGTACTGAATCTGAGCCATCCAGGACAAAGGTCAGTAAATGACCTTGAGCTTTGAAATTGATAAACATCATCGGTGTTCTACATGTAATTTGGTTTCAATTAACCAAGTGGTTTCAGGGGAGGTGTTGTTTGAAAACGTTGACGACGACGCAGACGACATAGACGACGCAGACGACGGACCACAGCCTATACTATAAGCTCCCCGGAGCCTTCAGCTCTGGTAGGGAGAAATAGAGTTTGCTGTGGTAGCATTTAATATGCAACAGAAGACAGTGTTGGAGAAAAATAGTTCCAATGCTATATATATGGTTTCCTATATAAAGTAATGATTGGCAGATTGACTAGGGTGAGACAGCTGTGTGAGACAACCACACACTGTCATACAAAGGGACATTCTTGCACACCAGACAAGGAAATCCGTGATTTTACCCTGGGATAGAAATTTATGTTCTGACTCTGGTGTTCCGACCCCAAATCGAATATAATCGCGTGTTTGATACACCTGTGGTCACAAAAGCGTTCAAACTCCTATGAAATAACTTTCAATGGATCTCTTTGCATCAAGTTAGTTTGACAAGCAAATGTCATTCATCAAAGAATTCTAAAACTAGATCAAGCCATTGATTGGTCTCATTTTGGAAAACAATATCTGATTGACATTTGAGATCATCCTGCATGTAATCCTCGCGAGGGGGTGTTGCAGTACAACTAGATAGATAGATAGATGTATTTTGATTGGACAGTGCAGGAGTCAGCAATGAAATGTACACCACCTTGTGTTTTGAATTTATTTCTGTTGATAGAATGTTAGGATATATTGAATGATGTTTCAAGCCAGAATGAAATGAAGCTAATCAAAGTTTGAACGCTTTTGTGTCCACAGGTGTAAATGCACTGGTTGATTACAACCTCATGTGCGGCGTCGTAATGTGTGACGTCACTAAACATTCCTGTTGTGTCATCACAAAATGGCGGACGTCGGTAACCGAAGTGACAGCAGCATTAAAAATTCGCAATAGAAATGGAAGGTATGCAAGAAAAAGAATCCAATATGGGTGGATAGAAAAATCCGTCCCTCGTGATCACTGTCCGGCATCACTCGGCAAGCCTCGTGATGCCGGACAGTGTCCCTCGGGACGGATTTTTCAATCCACCCATCACACCCATATAAGATTCGTATATTCTTTTCACTTCACATGGGTGAGAATGCATTATTTCCAACAGGTGTGTTATCGTAATGGGACGCACAAGCACAATAGAATCTTCCACACTAAATACAGTACGAGTCTATTCGGCCATATTTCGATGAAAACATGGGGGGTCTGATTGAGTTTTTTGTTTGTTTTGTTTGATTTGAGGTTTAAGGTCCCCGCCAACACTGTAAAGGTAACTTTGGAGACGTTGCTTCCAATTCTGTGGGCCTTTTACCCGACATTGAGATGAAATGGCATCTCAAGCCCAAAGGAACCGATAGGGCGTATAAGCATGGTCGGTCCGACTCGCACCGCTTTGCCTGGGCAGGCTTAGATCCTTAGATTACCAGTACTCGTCTGCGGGTCGGTTTCAGCTCTGCGTGGAAGCACCATGCAGCCCATCTATTTCTTCAAGCCCCGATGGGTGGGGGCCATTGATTGAGGACTTAATCAGATGCCACGTTCTGTGGAGCCTTATCTGATCCTGTACTGTTTGATTATCTCATGTTTGGGGCTTCCGCTTAAAGCGGGTTAAGGGAGCAGACTTTTCGCCATTTTTCAAAGGGAGACAACTTTAGGGACTTCCTGTTCGCTTTTCTATAAACTCTGCCCGGTGGAAAAAGGAGTCTACTTTTAAAGGAAAGAATTTGCTCCCCTGGAGCAAATTCTTTCCTTTAAGGGTTGACCCCTATTGACATGGGAGACAAAAATATTTTGCAGGAGTTGCCTCCCCTGAAGGTGTATCCATTCCCCTAAATTAAAATGGAAGCTAGCATACTCTGGTCTTGTTCTCTTAGAGGAAAAGGGTATATCTAAGGGAAACAACTTTTCAAAAATATCTTCTCTCTTAACTTAAAAAAAAATGGTCTCTGCATGAAGTAAACAATTAGGTCTCGAAGAGAACATGCTTTTTAACTGAAACCCCTCTTTTGAGGGATCAAAAATAATAGTAATAATAATAATAGACCTTATTTATAGAGAATAACACATTGTGTGTGTGTGTGTGAATTCGGGTTTAACGTCGCTTTCAACAACTTTTCAGTCATATCACGACGGTGTGTGATTGCGACAGGGAGCTCAATTGTCACTTTATTGTGCTGCCTCACTGAAGTATCATGTCCCAGACACATTACATGATACCACAACCAGTCATATTATCCTGTCACTGGGTCGACCAGTCCTAGCTCTACCCCGTAAATCTGAGTGCCGAGCGAGGAGAAGCTAGTACCATTTTTAACGACTTTAGTATGTCGCGGCCCGGGATCGAACCCGTGACCTCCCGTTCCCCAGAGCGGACACTCTACCAACTGAGCTATCGGGGCCGGTAGAGAATAACACATTTAGTAAACTATCTAATCTTCCAAGTGATCCTCTTTTTCCTGGGTAGAAACCAGTACTAAGCAATGTGGATAAAGACTATTGCTCAAGAAAACAACGCGTGGCACTTGCGGGGATCGAACCGACTACCTCTCGATCTCAAATCCGATGCTTACCACTGCACCACAGCGCCCCACAGAAAAGCTAAGAAAAAGTCACGTAAGTTGTCACCCTTTTCAAAATCGGCGGGAAATATGTTAGATGTATCTACATTTATTTCGTTTTGCGTAAAATAAACCTTTGTCAATATAAGGAACAGATACACCTTCAAGGAAGGGAGCTCGTTAAAACATGTTTTGTCTTATCAATTTCGGTTTACTCTTGAAAAAGAAATTGTTGCCAATGTCGATTTTTTTATCTTTTTGCCGCGTTTTTCGGCGATAACTTTTTGATTTTTGATTTTTGATCAATGCATCCAGCGAGGAAGTTGTGGCGCGCAAGCTCCGCCAACTTCTCGTTAAGGACTCAGCCTCCTGAATGGTATATTTTGGGTCATAATAAGGTGGACGTTTTACAATTTTTCGACAAAAATAGGTCCTGTTCTGTCACTCACACCGCCGAAATGTAACTGACCGGACGACAAATCGACAAACCACACCATCAAGGTGGGACTTGTTGAAACAGAAAATTTGGGACAAAGTTGAAATCGTATAAATTTCCACCTGATTGCAGCTTTACTGGGATAACTTAGGGACATGAAACCTTTTGGAGAGATTAGCGGAGCTTGTCCTGCACAACTTTCTCGCTGGATGTGTTGATAAAAAAGGATAAAAATTCGACATTAAGTAGCGAATTTGAGACGCTTTCGAAGACAGGGGAAATGGTTACTCTTAAAAAGTGTACTCAATATTGATTTTCAGATGTTGCTGAGAGCGCCCCTAGAAGCGGAATTTCATTTGGTTCTGACAATGTCGTGAGATTCTCTAGAACCCAACGCCCGCCTGACAGTAAGTCGTTTTTGTGGCTTTTTGGACATCACAGTAGTGATGTTAGACTCAGGTGAACAACAAAGACTCAGACCAAATTAGAATAACATTTCAATGTCCTAAAAGGGCGTCTTTCCTATCGCTAAGACTAGCATTTTTCAGATGACATTTTTTATGTATATTCCTTATTTCGAGCCCAAATATAGATTGTGGTTACTCGTTAGAACCGCCTCACTGAGACGGCATTTACGTGTACCCATAAGCTATGCTTTTAAGCAAAAATAAGGAAAAGGTATACCCTCTGAACCCAACTTTTCTCTATATAAAGTGAGGTTAAGAGGGGTGTCCATTAAACGGACTCGTTCACCTGATTTCGCGCAACACGGGCTGCTGATCTGGGTAAATGCCACTCAAGCAAGTTATTTATTTATTTATTTTATAAACAAAATACCGTCCTATGTTAGGGCAATAAACCATTAGGCAAGCATGTCCATGTGAAAAAATGGCGTCCAACATGGTGTCAGAAATGACAAATATTAGTGAAAAATGATAAAACCTTTCTTATTTCTGCTTTCAACATATATTGCGGGTGCTCGTTAGAACCGCCTCAATGAGGCGGTTCTAACGAGTACCCACAATCTATGTTTTTGAGCAAACATAAGGCAGATAATATATACCCCCATAAACCCCAGTTTTCTCTATATAAAGGGGGGTTTGCGGGGGGTTTGGGGGGTTCTTTGTTTCACGGACTGTTATCGTGATGCTATCTGGTCTTGGCCTATATTCCATGGTTCACTGAACTCGGAGTTTGTCATATTTCGTTATTTGTTTACATGCATGGAAACAGATTCGGTCACGTAAATATATCTAAAAGAATAAATCAGCAAGTGGCTATATATCGGGTCAAAACTAACTATTGGGATCCCTCAGTGTATTCTCCCTTTCCGGTCTTCTCATCCACTCAGAAAATGCATTTGGGTATACTGTTTATTCATTGGAACAACACACTCCCCAATACATGACGGCTTTCAAAACGACGTCCTCACATACATGTTTTAACATATGGCTTGAGCCAGATATCACAGGGAGAAAAGTCTGGACTGTATGGAGGATGTGGCTGTGATCAACTCCTCCAAATATTCGATCACCACGGCTGATCTGTGTGCAGGGGAGTTATCATGAAGAATATGAAGACCACGCACCCCTCCCTGCACGTGGGCGCTTTGCAACATAGTGATCCACCACAGCAGAAACAAGTTTTCTTTATAACCCAATTTCTTCATAACCCAATCTCTTGTTCTCAGGAACTGGTACTAGGGCCACAATTCCATCGCAGTCAAAAATAGAGCGCACATGACACCTCTCGATGGTGGCTTGAGGTCTTTCGCCATTTTCACCTACCCAAACATTATTGTTTTCTTTGCAATCAGGTTTAAAAGTACAGCCACGTTTCATCTCCAGTTACTATTTCTCTGAGTCTCCTGGGATCCGAATCCTTATATTTTGCTAGCAGTTCTGAGGCTTTTTCTACCCTTACCCCTTTTGTTCAGGTGTCAAAAGATAGGGGAACCGCCTAGCTTAAAATTTCTTCTTTTAATATATAAAATATGGCCGACGAATTCAAGTACTCCTATTTCTTCCACAGTGTACCGCGCATCTTCTACCGCGCTATTTTCGGCCGTATTGTCAAAGACATGGTCATCGACAATGATCGCTCTAGCGCCCTGCATACATAAAACTTGTACAAATTTTAATTCGGTCAGGAGCTTAAAGGTTAGATTTTTCATGCAAACATTCGAAACTATTACAAGATATGGCTCCTATTAATACTTTCCAAATGGCCTACGTAACAGGGGAACCCCATCATCACCGCTAATCGTATAAGCAGAAATTGGCGTCTTTAAAAGTCATCGACGGGAATCGAATCCACGAGCCCTAATTGTTTAGAAACTTAAAAATGCGAACTTTATACATCAGGGGTCCGTTGTTCAAAACTAATAACGGTGTTACTTAACATATCGTTTTAATATGGCAAATATGCTAATGTTTTTTGCTGAAAAAAAAATGCTGCTCACATTTTTTCAGCAAATATACCAAAAATTTAGATATTGACCTTGCTAAAACAGTTAACAAAGTGACCATTAACGAGCTCGTTAAGCTAACAATGTTTTGGACAACCGGCCCCAGGACCCAGCTGTTCAAAACGTAGTTACTTAAAGTATTATCAAAACATTGTCCATTTAATACAGAAAATATGTTATTATTTCTGGCTGAAAAAAAAATTGAGTTGCTTCTTCATTTCACATTTTTATGCAAAGATACCAGAGTATCAAAAATTGCACTTGTTAGAACAGTTCACATTTTGATAACAAACTAGCGCGTTATGCTAAGGATGCTTTGAAAAATGGGTACAGGCATTTTCCTCCATCATTTACAAGGGTGACAACTGTCCTGTATACTTTCCTGTATAGCAGGGTCTACTCTAGAAGAAATCAAAGCACTGACAGCACCGATGGATCGACTGTCTCTAACTGTGGGCTGAAAAATGGCCCTGAACGGTGACTTAAGGGGAATGGGAACACCTAACACATTTTCCACCATTTTTCAAATTGAAACAACTTTCGGGACTTCCTGTTCACTTTTCTATAAGGCCTGTCCCACCAAAAAATGGGTTTGCTCTAAAAGCAAAGCATTTGCCCCTCAGGAGCAAATTCTTTCCTTTAAGAGTTGATCCTATTGACTTTGGAGACAAAAATGCAGGAGTTACCTCCCCTGAAGGTGTATCCACACACCCCCCCCCCCCCCCTTTAACTGTTAAACATTTCTTTCAACCCGGATTACTTTCCTATACTGCAAGCAAACAATGAAGACCTTGATCAGACACTGCGATCTGTGGCGTCTGATCCTTAAATTACTGTACTGTAAGTAAACGGTGTAGGCGCTCATCAGATGCCTCGTTCTGCGGCGTCGGCCGTGTTCTGCGGCGTCTTATCTTGGTCTTCACTTTGCCAAGCCAAACCCATGACTCCAGTCCAGTTTCTGTAGATAGACCTATTATGCTACTCGCTGACCGCACAACGATAGAATTAAAGGGAATGGGAACACCTTCAGGGGAGGCAACTCCTGCAAAAGTATTTTTGTCTCCCATGTCAAAAGGAGTCAACTCTTAAAGGAAAGAATTTGCTCCCGGGGAGCCAATTCTTTCCTTTAAGAGAAGACCCCTTTTTCAGTGGGACAGGGCTTATAGAAAAGCGAACATGAAGTCACGAAAGTTATCTCACTTTGAACAATGGCGGAAAAATATGCCAGATGTTCTCATTCCCTTAACGTGGCAATTTTCTATAAAGAACCTTGATCTGGAGTACCTACAAATCAGGGATGGTCACGTAGACTTTCGCACTGAAGAGTTTTTATGCTTCGTAACTAAGTTGATTGACAAACAATCGACCTCCACCTCCCCCTCCCCCACCCTATTACGAAAACACGAATTATAAAATACGTTGTAAATTTTACCGCCGAAAAGATTTAAACATTTTCACATGAAAAATTGTATGCTCAAAATATAGATTGAGGGTACACGTTAGAACCGCCTAATCGATGCGGTTCTAACGAGTATCCACAATCTATATATCAGAGCAGAAATAAGAAAAATGAGAAAAATAAGGCTTACCCCTCTAAACCTCAGTTTTACCATATAAAAGTGGCGTTCAATGGGTCAGAATTAGCAAGCGTGTTTCATCCAATAAAAATGATATTTATTTTTAGAAATTCTTTTATTCAAGTGAAGACCCCCATGTGTAATAAAATAATAAAATAATATTTTTGAAAGAGGTTCCACCCATGAAAGCGTTTAACTATCTGTACCACCAGGCTAAGGAGTCCCATGATATCCTAATGAAACCTTCCATTTTATCATAGCTTCAGCTTGTCCATGGCAACAGAGATGTGAGCATTATTGTTCCTTTCGAGGTTGTGTTGCCCGGGCATGTGGCGAAATATCAAGGCCAGGATGTTTCTGCAAACATTGCTTCTCGTCTGAGTCCGAGTCCGACTCAGCGTCCAGTTCAGAATCATTTGACGACTAGTCTTTGCAGGTATGTGTGACCGTATACCGTACTGAGAATTGGGTTGAGATCGACACAAGGAAATCTCAGGCAAGTTTTCAGTTTATTTAAGTCTAATGCGAGGCTTTGCCGAACTTGAGACTTATATAAACTGAAAACAAGCCTGAGATTACCTTTATTCGGTCTCAACCTAATATGTATGCTTGGTATGAGGACAAACGCCTCATTGTGGGATCGACTGTTTAGCTTACTATACAGCAGATCTTCAACATAAATGTTATACGACAGATTGCATACATGGTAGTTAACCGAATCAAGGTTGACAACTCTGCTTCCCTCTTCATATGCGCCAGCATTTCAGTGGTTTCTTGTTGTCGAGTCCTCACCGACGTTCCATCTCTGAGATTGTTTGATTTTTGTGTTCTCGGGGATGCTGCACTGATGAGTTAGGCGGACTGAACAAATTATTTGTCTAAATCGCGACCGAAGTATGAGCAAGGATTACGGCCGCGTAAAATCGATTTAAGCTTCCCCCCCCCCCCCCCCCACACACACACACACCACCCTTTTTTAGAGTGTGTGTATCGCTTATATTTTCTTCTTTTGGATAGCCAATTGGCCATCCTGTGGGAAAGTTACTGTCTTTTTGGCTTTCTGCTGTTGATGTTTCCATTAGGGTCTAGTTGTTCCATGTTTGTGTTTATTTCCCTGGGAGCTGTTGGTTAATTGTATCGATTCCTTCACTTCTATTCTTCACAACTATTTTTCCACGCGATTTTCACTTGCCAATGAAGATGGAAACGCAAATTTAAGACTTTGTGGATTGCATAATAAAGAAAGCGCAATGATAAAAAAGGACGCATACTTGCAAGTACAGGATGTTTTTTTTTTTTTTTTTTTTTTTTTTTTTTTTTAATGCTAAGCTGCAGCGCAAAATTAATGATTCCATGCAGGTTAAATAGAGAAAGCGAAATGAAAACAGGACAGTGTTTTGTTTTTCAATATCAACAGTACTGGGAACCTTAGATTATTGCCCTCATACATGAGGGCAATAATCTAAGGTTCCGTGTACTGTTGTACTGTTTGCAATGGAAATAAAGGACGCATGCTTGCAAGAACAGGGCTGTTTTCGATATCAATAACAAATAACGTCCAAACAAGACGCAATGGAAATATAAAAGACACATAGGGGAGATCGGGGCTAGTTGGTTCGTGGGGCAAGTTGGTCCGAGCGCAATTTCTCTGAACTGAGAAGGGTCATAGCAAAATGATTTGGCTCAATGGGATCCCTTGATCGTGACACACTTTCTGAAGAAAATTAGATGGCGATCAAAAAAGGCGTAACAATTTTAGAGAACAAAATCTGATTTTGTACCACAAAAGTGACTTTATCACGCTTGGTTGTCTTTTCTTTGTGTAACAAATAACATGCAAATGTTATACTTTTCCTGAAAGTTCATTATCTAAGGTATTCAAACGAGTGTATTTGGTGTTTCTAAATTTAATGACGTTACTGTCATTTGTGAAGATCTACCAACTGCTACCGTCGGGGTAAGTTGGTCCATTCGCGACGGCGTAAGTTGGTCCGTCAAAAAAGCATTTGTATTTATCAGAAGCTGGCATTTTCTAAATGAAAAACAGCAGCAAGTTATTCAATAAGTTAAATAGTACCATCAAAGCGCCAAAGGCACTGAAATGACAGATTCTATGAGAAAATCATAACACTGTGAAAACTTACAGAAAACCTTTCTAAAAGATCTTAAAATTTAGAAAGTTAGTTCTGCAAATTCCAATGTATGATATGTTTGCAGATGTCTATAGACCGGTGATATTAAGATACGCCATTCGATGTTTCATTTTTTTAAAAGAAATTATTAACGTTTTCAAAACCAAACATTAAAATTCAAGTTTTAACAATGCTACTGTCCATAAGTAACAGTTTTTATCTGATCGGTTGTGGATACCTCTCCCAAAAGACACTCTATGGGAAAGAGATCGGAGGAGAAAGGTTGGCTAGTCCAGTACATGACTTCCATGGCTTGAAGACATTTTTGAGTAAGAACAGCACTATGAGCCCGCTCGTAATCCTGCTGGATAAGATATCCCGGATTCTGAGCGTAAACAAATAAATGGAACCATGTGAGGCCGAAACACTTGATTGATGTAACGTCTCGCTGTTCAGTTCACGTCTCAGCCATGATCTTGAATGTTCTTACTGACACTAAGCTGCGTTCGATAACTACACGCAATAGCTCGCCACACAATTACGCTTATTTCACCCGATATGTCATGCTCTATTACGCACGCGTCGCCTCGGCATACCTTACACCTATACGTCGGAACACCCGGAAACGCAATCGGCGGCATTCACGGTGAAGTGCGATTTGTCACTGAAACGCATATGTCAGTCGCTTAGACGCCAATTTACGTATTTCATGCACTAGCGTGAGTGTTCCGTACCGTGTCGACACGTTAACTTTGGTCCCGACAGGGACGTCTAGCTCTCAAACGTGCATCGCATAAGGGCGAAGATAAGTGTCAGTGCTTATTAGTCGGTAGTTGAGACCCCTTGTTTATCTACAGGTACAGTGTAGCAGCTGCCTGCGGAAATTTGTTTCACATATGCGTCTGACGGTTGAAACGATCTTGACGTACTGACGTCGGTTTTCCGCTACATCGACGTCCACTAGCGTCTTCTGTATATAGTAAGATGTTGCTCCAATAGACCATAGATCACACACATGTTGCACCCAAAATCAGACTCAACGTCATCCGCTTTCCGACCAGCTTCTAACTGTCCAGGGGCACGTTTACGATCCTTTAATGAAAAATGTTGCAATACGCTCTCACTTAATGCTTTTTTTAGAACAAATTTCAGTTTCTTCTTTTCTGAGCACGACCTTACATTACACATCAAAAGTTTGATCCTGAACATGTGGTTTCTATCCGTACTGGTGTGAAGGTGGTGCACAGGATCGACGTGGCCGGACTGGTAACCGGACGTCAAGGATGAGTGATTTAACCTTTTTAGCTTAAGGGCATGGTGCATAAGCGTTGTGTAATCATGCAGTCGTTGGTTTCAGTATCAAAGCACTGAGAGTGTGGGCTGTAGGTTGAAGTAGTATTCCTGGGCTGAGATTTAAACAGTTTCATTTAACTCTAAAATCCAAACAAAAAGTGAAGATTTTGATAAGAAGACGCGTTCTGCAGCGTCTGATCTTGGTCTACACTGTTTGCCAAGCTCACCCTATGATTCCAGGATAATCCTCTTCAGTCTTATGACATATCCTGATCTCACTGCGGCTATTTTCTACCAGACAAAAGGTTATTCTAACAACAAGTCAGTGATAGTCACGTAGACGTTAGCACTGAAGCGCTTTTCTAATTAGCAACTTCGGGTCGAATGCCAAACAATCAACCCAAACATAGCCGCGTCGTTTGTCAGTGTTGGGTACATGTAAGTGTTATCTGTAAAATCTGCAAATGAATCAAATGCTGGATCTGGCAAACAATGAAAACTCAGATCAAACGCCGTAGAACACGGTACTGATCTAGTTCTACACCTTCTTGCATTAGTTACTAACATCTTAAGTTTAAACGAATCAGTCCAAGTCCCCGTTCATGACCAGCCTGCATTTAGAGACAATCGGCATGAGTGTTGTCAGTGCTTTGATTTAGTCACTGCCTTGAGTTTCTGGAGTGCACTCTTCCATCACTGAAGTTGGGCCCGTCCATTCTGCTAAATATGGCGCCTAGAATTATATCAAAGAACCTACACTAAGTATCCGCACCATATTCCAGGGTTGAAAGGGACAGCCTTTCTTTCAAATTTCTCAAAGTCAATATACACCTAAGTTGTAACTGACCTTAACTTGACCTCGAAAGTCAGAAAGAAAACCCATTAATATTCTTGTCTGCAGCTGACCTGGTCCAGCAGGCTGGTCTTTAATGATTAAATATTGACAGCACTGATATAAAACACTGTAAAACCTTAGCAGACTGCTGAGCAGATGCCGCATTGATCTGGGTGAACAGTCTTCTCCCAATCCGTCGCATGATGCAGCTGATTCGTAAGATAAAATCGTCAAGTCGTCTGCTTCAAAAGTTTGTATTACGCTTATAGGATAACTAATACGCTGGTACAATTTTGATTACTGCGCCAAACCGGACTACATTTTGTGCGGACTCATATTTCTATGGTGGTCAAAGCCGGAAGAAAGCCTGACTTACTTTAAAACATGCAGGATAGCTAGAGATGACCGATTGAATCTGTCATTAAAAATGGTTCTGAGAAATAGATAATGTTCGAGACAGGAATAGTTCGAGCCACTGAGGGTTACTGCCAGTAGGCATGAAGGGGTAATTCTGGGACATCTTTTTGGTGTTCTTTAATAAAAATGCATGCTGTGTGTACTCATTAGAATCGCCTTATCGAGGCATTAGCAATGGTAAACGAGACATCGGTGTTCGAGCCATCGAAGTTCTACTGTACTTGCAAGTATCGCACCGTGTTCTTCAGAATCAATGAGAAGTTAATTTAAACTGCGTTAGCACAAAAGAAACCGCAATGGAAAAAAAGAGGACGCATACGTGCAAGTACCGCACTGTGTTCCTTCAGTATCACTGAGAAGTTAATTTTGTTTGTTTGTTTGTTTCTATTGGAGTTTAACGGCCCAGTCAACACTATTTAGGTCATTTTTTGAGCCGATCAGTTTACATATCCACACTTTTCCTGGGCAGGGTTATACGTAAGCGGGTAACCAGAACAGTGCACATTCTATCGCCAGAAACTGACAACTTGCCCTTCTTGAATCAGCGAAAGGGAGAGAATGACCGTAGAAATGATTTCATGATCAATCTCCACGAAAGAATGTTACCGACCCCGGTATCGAACCCGCGTCCTCCTGATCACCAGTTAGTCGCGTATCCGACTGAGCTACCGAGGCCGGCGAGAAATTAATTTAAACTGCGTTAGCGCAGAAGAAACCGCAATGGAAAAGAGGACGCATATATGCAAGTACCACACTGTGTTTCTTCAGTATCACTTGGAAGTAAAGTTAACAAAAGAAACCGTAATGGAAAATGAGGACGCATAAATGCAAGTACTGCAACCATTGAGAGTGAGTGAGTTTTGGAGTTTTACGTCTCACCAGCAGCTAAGGTCATACGGAGACGGGACCTCGGTTTAAAGACTCGTCCGAAAGTCTGGAGAAGCCCGAGATCGACTGCACCCATTGAGAAGTAAAGTTAAACTGCGTGAGCACAAACAGTATGGCAATGGAAAAGAGGACGCTAAGTTTTTACAATAACGAGACAGGTTTCGTGTCATTGAAGTTTCACTACATGTGTTAACTTACGATGTTTTTCCTGTCTTTCAGAAAACAACAGGTCCTGCACTTGGGGGAAGATCCTGTAGGCGATTTTCATAGCAGCTATAAACAGTTTACTCAGTTATTTGCAATAAAAACCTTTAAATACTGTTTTCTATTCTCAGTCTACATATAGAGGATCTTACAGGAGTGTTCTTACTAAACAAGTTGAGGAATAGGGATAAAATGCGAGTCTTCGCCAAGCATTTTATTCCTTTTCCTCAGCCATTTCACTAAATTTAATAATAAATGCGCACGAATGCACGATTCTATTATCATATTAAGTTATCAGATGACATTGTGTCTGGGAATGTAATAACGCCATGCAATAAATTCAGTAATCCACGCTTATGGCCCATAGGGAGGGTTGGCGCGTCGTTAAACACGAAAAACATCATCATCAGTAGTCCACTAGAATAGAGATAAATAGAATCTTGCATTCGTGCTCATGTGTTATCGAATTTATTGAACTCGTTTAGGAAAAGGGATAAAATGCTCGGCACAGTCTCGTATTATCCCTTTCCCTCAGCTAGTTTAATAAATTCAAAAATACATGAACACACTTATCCGTGTTTGAGTCATTGGATCAAGTCGATCCTTGATAAAATTACCCTCGGATGCGCGTGGGCACCGACCTGCTTGAGCTTGATGCATGACTTGGGCCGATCGACCCAAAGTTCACCCCCGCCCTACCCCCCCCCCCCCCCCCCAAAAAAAAAAGAAAACAACAACAAAAACTCTTCAGTGCTAAAGGCAACGTGACTATTACTGATTTGTAGAAAATTCAGGTAACCTATTAGAAAATAGCAGTGTTAATTTTATCCCACTGAGGTCTGCGTGTTGCTTAATGGGCTTATCTGGTTGGCTTGGGGCAAATAGTGTAGATCCTGATCAGACGCCACAGAAAGCGGCATCAGTGTTTGCAGTACTGGGGCCAGTTGTACAAAGCAGCGTTAGCTTAATGAGCTCGTTAGGGGTCATATTGTTAACTGTTCTAGCAAGGGTATTATTTAAAATTTTGGTATTTTTGCTGAAAAAATGTGAGCAGCTTTTGCAAATGTAAAAGCTGCTCACATTTTTTTTCAGCAAAAATATCAGCATATTTGCCATAATAAATGATCAAAGTTTTAACGATACGTTAACTAACGACGTCGTTAGTTTTGAACAACTGGCCCCAGGTATTTAAAACGGAGCGTCTGATGAGGGTCTTGGGTTTTCAAGTATTCCCCCAGCCTTCACCCAGAGGCAATCGCCCCACCAGTACGGTCCGACCCCGACAAGATGATTAAAATGCGCAAATGCTGACCTTAATCTTCGCTGGCCTTACATTACCGGAAACTCCTTTTTTCAATCGACGTGGCCCGTATGATAATTGAAGAACCGGATCGTGGAATTAACCTATTGTATGTTTGTGGACTCTTCCATTGCTTTATGTTGGACAAGTCCATTTGACATACAAGGGGTGTCAGACCTATTTTTTAGTTTTTATTCTATTTTGTAGCAAACAGTGCAGTCCCTGAGCTGACGCCGCGTTATGTGGCGTCTGATCTGGGCCTGCACTGTTTGCCAAGGTACCCTTTTAGGGGTTTCCCTGGTGCAATGGGTTATATTCAAGAGACAGCAAAGTTTTGATATTTTTCTAATTTTTCCAAAATGTCGTCTGCTGATAAAATGTCTAGCATGCAGCTCCATGAAAACCACTGAAAACTATTCAGCCCTTAAATAAAATTGTAAAATATAAGTGGCCCGTATTTAATTCACACAAATCTTCTTGCCTCCTTCTTTCCTTCGTTCGGAATTGAATTCTCTTCACAGGAGAATAGATACATCTACGGAGAATGCAGGTCCTTTGAAATGAAACTGTTTTGTTTCATTGTCAGGAGGAAGAAATTTGCTTTTGAGAAAAAAATCGGATTTATTTGCTCCCTTAACAGTAGAGCCTAACATGTCAAATTTATTAGCCCGCCCAACGTGCTTTGGACATTCATGTGATTGATTGATTGATTGATTGATTGATTGATTGATTGATTGATTGATTGATTGATTGATTGATTGATTGATTGATTGATATGAGGTTTAACGTCCCCGTCAACACTGTAGACATTGCTTCCAATTTTGTGGGACATTTTCCCAACATTGAGATGAAATGACATCTCAAGCCCTGCGGCCCAATCCAACCAATTAGGTTCATATGCATGGACGGGCCAACTCGCACCGCTTTTTATTGGCATGCTTAGAACCTCTAAGCGTTTTACCTGTACTCATGCGCGATTGCATCACGAAAACACGCCTATATAATTTTGACCCCCTTGAACCCCACTTTTATATAGTAAAACTGGGGTTTCCGGGGGTATACCTTATTTTTCTTATTTCTGCTCTAAAATATAGATTGTGGGTACTCGTTAGGACCGCCTTGATGAGGCGGTTCTAACGAGTGCCCACAATCTATATTTTGAGCAGAAATTAGAAAAATATCACAATTTTTCATCATAAAATTTTCATTTTTTTCGGCGATCAAGGTGGCAATGTATTTGTATAGGCGTGTTTGCGTAATGGGTAACGCACCATGCAGCCAAATTTGGGCATTCATGTGCTTTTGGACTGAATGGTAACTTATGAACTCACAGTATAAACATGAAACCTCTTTCTTTCACATTTGCCTTCCTGATACTTGCACCGCCGCGAAAAAAAAAACGGTTATGTGGGTATTCAACCAGGCTAGTCACGAATCGCCCTTCTCAGTGAAACATCATCACGGGAACAAGTCACCCCCCAAAACCCCAGTTTATATAGAGAAAACAGGGGTTTTCGGTGGTATACATTTTCTTATTTCTGCTCCAAGACATTGGCTGTGGGTACTCGTTAGAACTGCCTCAATGAGGCGGTTCTAACGAGCACGCACAACATATGTTTGCAGTAAACTATCAATGATTTGTAGGAATCCAAGCAGATTATTTATAGAATTTTATCGCAGTGAGGTCAGCGTGTTTACGTAAAAGGTTAACTGTAAAATCTGGGCTGGAATCATGGGTTGGGCTAGGCAAACAGTGTAGACCCAGATCAGACGCCACAGAACGCGTCGTCTGATCAGGTTCTTCACTGATTGCTTAGAGTATAGGAATTTAAGGGTCAAGCGCCAAAAAACGCAGCGTCTGATCATGGTCTACACGGTTTGCTTTCAGTAAAGGAGTTTAAGGGTTAAACGAAACAGTCCACGTTCAGGCCCTTTTTTCCTAACTACACCCAGAGACAATCGACCCACCAGTACTCTCAGTGCGTTGTTCCATTTCGAATTGGTGTCCTTGTGAAAATGACGGAATATATACCGCGTGTAGCCAGTCATTCTACTTCAGACAATAAGTACAGGTAGCTGCTTACGACGCTCGCATTGGCACCCGCCCATTGGGGCTTGGAGAAATAGATTGGGGTGCATTGTGCTTCCACGAAGACCTGAAACCGACCGCTCATGAGTACTGGTAAACCGCTTAGAGGGTCAATAAAAATCAAAAATGAGTTCCTTTAAGAGCAATGAAAACATTCATAAGAAAGAAGATGGGTCATACTACGTAGTTTCGGCTAAAAAAGCCTCATCAGTGACCCTGTAATGATCCGGCAAAGAAAGCCAGAGGAAACATACTGCAATTTTGCGAATTTCGAATAGGCAGTCGATACAAAGACTGATATAAATCAAAATGGGGTCCAAATAATTAAAAACCTCTCTAGAATATGAGTCAAAACCAATAATTTATTTCTGATTTCTCAGAATATTCACGCTGATCTCAAAGGACCAAAAGTAAAATATAAACTGCACTATGGTTGATGTACGGGGAGACGTTTTACGGCCGCCACACGGCACAACACCAGCTGCAGGGAAGGCAAATAAAAATCCAAAATGAGTTCCTTTAAGAGCAATGAAATCAAGTCTGCCAAGGCAAAGTGGTGCGAGTGGTGGATCATCCATGCTTATAAACCCTATTGTTTTCATTGGGTGGCAGGGCTTGAGATGTCATTTCATCTCAATGTCCGGTAAAAGTCCCCCAAAATTGGAAGCAGCGTCTCCAAAATAACCTCTGTGTGTTGAGGGGGCGTTGACCCTCAAATCAAACAAACGGCGCTCGCACAGTTCCTTCACATCTGCGCACTGGGGCGATTAACGCGTCGTGCTAAGAGTGTCAAGTACAATATTTTGTGTCAAGTGGCAGACATGCTTATATGTGACTTCCTGTGGATAATCATACAAAAATAAGCCACTGCATGGAAAATGTTTTGCCATTTGCGAACAACAAAATGTTGATCAACATGTGCATCAACGCAGTCTCTGATTTGCACTTTAACCTTCACCCCTCTCTAGGCTAATTCAGCAGGCGACAAATATAATCTATATTTTCTTATTTTTCGCAGAAAACAGGACTTGATATGAGAAAAATTATCTTGAAAGGGCCGAAAAACCAAACAAAAATACATATAGAATAACCCGCAAATCCACACAAACAGGCCAATCATCGGACCGGATCCAAATATGATTTCTGCAAAACGGAAAGGCCTCGGCCAGATTAAGGAGAAGCATGATGTCCATCCAACAATTTTCCATCACGAAAACACGCCTATATAATTTTGACCCCCTTGAACCCCACTTTCATACAGTAAAACTAGGGTTTCCGGGGTATACCTTATTTTTCTTATTTCTGCTCTTAAATATAGATTGTGGGTACTCGTCACATAGTAGAACCGCCTCGATGAGGCGGTTCTAACGAGTGCCCACAATCTATATTTTGAGCAGAAATAAGAAAAATAACACAATTTTTCAACATAAAATTTTCATTTTTTTTTCGGCGATAAAGGTGGCAATGTATTTGTATAGGCGTGTTTGCGTAATGGCTGTGAAATTTAAGCAGTGAAATATACTTAGCATGTGAAATTGCAGAAGCTTTACTTCTACTTTTCATGTGATTATGAATTAACAATAAAATTGAAACGCGCAGAAAATCCAGAAGTGTGTTCAATAAGGCGGACGTCCACCAAGCGCTCGGCCGGAGCCAGCCTCAGGTTAAGTGTACTGTTTAACAGACAGAGTTCAATGAACATAAAAGATCCGCAAGTACCCGAAAAGTGTTTGTAAATACTGAATTGCTTTAGGGAATGGATACACTTTCTATGGAGGAAACTCCTTCAAAAGTATATTCCTCGGGACGGATTTTTCCATCCAAACCTCACACCCATATAAGATTCTTATATTCTTGCACACCAGACAAGGAAATCCGCGATTACCCTTGGATAGAAATTTATGTTCTGACCCTGGTGTTCTGACCCCAAATCGAATATAATCGCGTGTTTGATAAATGCACTGGTTGATTACGACCTTGTGTGCGCCGTCGTTAAGGTTGACGTCATGCACGATCCGTCACGTCACTTTACATTCCTGCAGTGTCAACACAACATGGCAGACGTTGGTAACCGAAGTGACTGCAGCATCGACATTCCGCGCTAAGAAATGGAAGGTATGCAAGAAAAAGAATCCAATATGGATGTGAGGGGTGGATAGAAAATTCCGTCCCTCGGGATCACTGTCCGGCATCACTCGGCAAGCCTCGTGATGCCGGACAGTGACCCTTGGGACGGATTTTTCTATCCACCCCTCACACCCATATAAGATTTTTATAGTTCCACTTCTGTTCAGGACAGTCCACCAACCTGTGCTCGCAGAGCTCTGATTCAGTGAAGTGGCATAAAAGATGAGGGGTCAGACAATGACAAAATGAGTACCAAAATGAATCAAAGCACTGAGGAGACTGGCAAATTGTCCCTGAGTTCGGGAAAATGGTCATGAATGGAGAATGAGGCCGTTTCCTTTAACCTTTAAGGGAATGGAAACTCCTGGCATTTTTTTCCGCCATTTTTCAAAGGGAGACAACTTTCGAGACTTCCTGTTCGCCTTTCTATAAGCCCTGTCCCATGGAAAAAGTGGTTTGTTCCTAAATTCTTTCCTTTAAGAGTTGACCGCTATTGACATGGGAGACAAAATTTTTTTGCAGGAGTTGCCTTCCCCTGAAGGTATTCCCATTCCCCTTAATTTCAGTATTTTATTGATCAGCCGCAGCGTTCTGTGGCGTCTAATCTGGGTCTACAATGTTTTGCAATACAGTAGAACTTCGATGGCTCGAACAGCGATGGCTCGTTCACCATGGATGTGTCGAACCCATTCTTAAGCCCCTAGCGAAATCCTCAACATAAGAACTAGTGGGGGATAATTAAGGAGATTTTAGTCTTTTATCTTGCAAATGTATGCTGTGTGTACTCATTAGAATCGCCTCGATGAGGCTATTCTAATGAGTACACACAGCATGCATTTTCATTATAGAACACCGAAAAGATGTCTAAAAGTATTTCGTTATGCTTCCTGGCAGTAACCTCAGTGGCTCGAAATACCCCTGTCTCGAAGTCCCAAAGTCCAGGCCCCAAACACCAGGTCCCAAAGGTGTTCGAGCCATTGTATTTTGACTTAATACAGCGCATGAGTCGGATCAATGTTTTACAGAAGGCACTTGGACGTCACAACGACAAGAATTGCGAGGCTAAAAATAACCGTTACCTGGATTTCGTTCAAATCACCGACCGTCACGTGGACAATAGCAATGTTAAGCTACTGTGCTTAGTAACTTTGGGTCAGTTGACAAATAAATGATCCAAATATAAATAAGTCGTGAAGAAAAAAGAATTTTTCCCATGTAGTATACACGGTTCACTCCGGCCCCCGCCCATCGGGGCTTGAAGAAATACATGGGCTGCATGATGCTTCCACGCAGAGCTGAAACCGGCCGCACTAGTGTACTGGTAAACTGCTAAGAGGATATAAGCCTGCCTAGGCAAAGCGATGCGAGTCGGACTGCCCATGCTTATAAACCCTATTGGTTTCATTGGACGACAGGGCTTGAGATGTCATTTCATCTCAATGTCGGGTAAAAGTCCCACAAAATTGGAAGCAACGTCTCCAAAATGACCTTTACAGTGTTGACGGGGACGTTTAACCTCAAATCAAACAGAATAAAAAAAACGGTTCACATTAGAATTATCCAACTTTATCTATAATGATAGGTATCATTGGACGACGACTGATTGAGTGATTGATTTAGTTTAATGAAACGTCAACCCTTATGGGTCATTTTATGTCATCTCCCAGAGAAAGCAAGAAAAGAGAGAGAAAATATATTAGATATCACAGTGAGGGAAAGAGGAGAAGAGACAAATGAATGGAAGTGTAGAAACAGAAGAAATAACAACATTCCCCCTCTACCTTTACCCGCTGCAAGGACAGCAGGCCCTGTCCAACTGAAGGCCAATATCAGTTGAAATCAATATACAGTCGAACTTCAATGGCTCGAACACCTTTGGGACCATGAAAATCTGTTCGAGACAGGGGTAGTTCGAGCCACCGAGGGCTACTACCAGGAGGCATAATGACATACTTCAGGATATCTTTTTATGTGTTCTATAATGAAAAATGTATGCTGTGTGTACTCATTAGAATCGCCTCATCGAGGCGATTCTAATGAGTACACACAGCATAAATTTGCAAGATAAAAGACGTAAATATCCTAAGTTTTACTCTCCCTATTTCTTACTTACAGAAATTCCCTAGGGACTCAAGAACGGGTTCGACTCAGCCATGGTAAACGAGCCATCGGTGTTCGAGCCATCGAAGTTCTATTGTACATGTACACGTCACTTTCGCCTCACCCAACAACCCCCGTATATAGATGCAATTACTATACAGGTGCTTTGAAGAATTTCAAGATGGGCTATCAGAATGCAACAATTTTAACAATTCTGAATCTCCATGCCACCCAAATGCCAACCACTAATTTCAACTCAAAGCAACAGACCATTCTGTAGCAGATGTGGTTTGAAGATTTTCAAGATGGTCAATGTGGCAGCCATCATAGATATCAGAACAGAATGGATCTAAGCAGTCTGAATCACCATGTCACCCAAATGCCTCCCATCAAGTTTCTGCTCAATTCAAGTTGATGTGGTTTGAAGATTTTCAAGACGGCCAAAATGGAAGCCATGTTAGATATAAGAACAATATAATTCCGGCATCTCCATGTTGCCCCGATGCCTCCAATCAAGTTTCAGCTCTATCGACCTTTTGATTCAGATGGAGATGTAGTTTGAAAAATTTTAAAAGGGTCGGCATGGTGGCCATCTTTTATATTGGATCGGAACGATTTTAGCAAATCCGAATTTGTATGTCGCCACAATGACTCCCATCAAGTTTCAGCTTCATCTGACCTCTGGTCTTCTTCTGAAGAATTTCAAGTTGGCCCCTGTATGCAGCCATCTCGGATATCGGAACAGAAAAATTTTAGACAAATCTGAATCTCCGTGTCCCATCAAGTTTCAGCTCACTGAACAGTTGGTTCAGAAACAGGATTGCCGCCATACTGGCCATCTTGGATAATGGAAATAATCTGAATCGCAATTGCGCCCCGATGCCTCCCATGAAGTTTTAACTTGATCCAACCTCTGATTTGGGAGAAAATTTCAAGAAGGCCAGCATGGCGGCCATCTAGGATATTGAAATGGAATGATTTTAGTTAATCTGGATCTCCATGTCGCCCCGATGCCCCCCATCAAGTTCCAACTTGATCAGACCTCTGGTTTAGGAGATGTCTTTTGAGAAATTTCAAGATGATAGCCATGGCGGCCATCTTGGATATCGGAAAGGAAAAAAATTCAGCAAATCAAAATAACCATGTCACCCTGATGCCTCCTATCAAGTTTCAGCTCAATTGGACCTTTGGTTCGGGAGGAGATGTCGTTTGAAGAATTTCAAGAGATGGACGCCATGGCAGCCATCTTGGATATCGGAACGGAACAAGTTTAGCAAATCTGAATTTTTATGTCATCCTGATGCCTCCCATCAAGTTTCAGCTCAATTGGACTTTTGGTTCGGGAGGAGATGTCGTTTGAAGAATTTTAATGCCTCCCATTAAGTTTCAGATCAAGCCGTGGCGACCATCTTAGATATCGGAACGGAACGATTTCAGCAAATCTGAATCTCCATGTCACCCCGATGCCTACCATCAATTTCAGCTCAATTAGACATTTGGTTCAGGAGGAGAGGTTGTTTGAAGAATTTCAAGATGGCTGCCATAACTGCCATTATGAATACCGGAACGGAACAATTTCACCAAATCTGAATCTCCATGTCACACCACTGCCTCCCATCAAGTTTCAGATCAATTCGACCTTTGGTTTGGGAGATGTCGTTTGAATAATTTCAAGATGGCCACCATAAGGGCCATCTTGGGCATGGGAACCTAAAGATTTTAGCAAATCTGAATCTCCGGGTCACCACGATGCCTCCCATCAAGTTTCAGCTCAATTCCTCCTTTGATTTGGGAGGAGATGTCGTTTGAAGAATTTCTAGATGGCCGCCATGACGGCCAACTTTGATATGGATATCGGAATAGATTAAACATTGTCCGTTACACTTTATTCCGTAACTCTTTTGTTATTCCCACAAATTCTTATTAATAATATCAGGAATCTCATCATATTTTGCATTAATTTTGATATTCATGAGCAGTTGCTGCTACAGAAAAATAAGGGTCCCGGGATTTATGCTGATATATTTGTATCCCTTTGAATTTCTTAAAAAGTTGTCCGTGTTAAACTTTTGTGCGTAACACTTTAGTTTTGTTTTGCCTGAATATCTTGAGTAATTAGGATTCTTATCAGAATTTGCATAAATGTTGATATTTATAAGCTGTTCCTGCAACAGAAAAATAAGGGCCCAGGAATCAATACTGTTGGAGTTTTCCACTTTGCAATTACGTTTCTTATATGTTTTTCAATGAAATATAGAGATTACTCATTGAAGTCGAAAATTATATAGTAACTAAAAGATCAGAAGAGTTGAATTTGTTGCGAAAGATTAATGTTTACTTTTATCCAATTTTAGATGACTGATTTGATTGTACCATGTAGTGATTGGAAGCGTTGGCTGCTTCAAAAATCGATCATCGAACGAGTATCGATTATAATCGGTTGGATGCTGTTATCTGTACTAACTGACAGGGATCCATCTTATCTATGTCACGGACCCAATGTGCATATTGGGTCCTAGCGTATGTATATGTTTTGCGCAATGTAGGAATCGGTACAATTCCGGAATTGTCCTGCCCAAAGTAGGAATTCTCACTTTGTTACGCAATGTGAGAATTCCTATTTTGCGAAAGACAAGTCCGGAATTGTAGCGATTCCCACTTTGCGCAGAACATATTTATGTATTTCAACATGGTTAATATAATATTTAATCAAAGATTTTTTCAAAATATAAAGTATGCTACACACGACACGAGCTCTCTTGAATTCTGTAAATAATATAGAAATAAAACACCGGAAATAGCAAAAATGCGTATACATATTGTATTCAGAGCCGATAGGGCTTTGGAACTTCAATAGTTTCGCAGTAAGTTTACCGAGTCTGATGGCTTACTGATGATGTATTTCAACAAACTGAAACAACTGAATCGGCTAAATGAGGCCCTTGCTTCAAAAGAGTTTCTTTTCTACAGCCTTTGTCTGCAAATGATTTACAGACAGAACTTTATGACTAAATGTGAACCAAAAAATTCTTTCCATTACGATAACACACCCGTGTGAGATAGTGCATTTTTTCACATCTCCAAAATGGCTACTTTTCTGATGAAAATCCGTGATATTGTTCTTAAAAATACTGCAAACATAGGTTGTGGGTGCTCGTTAGAACCGCCTCATTGAGGCGGTTCTAACGAGTACCCACAACCTGTGTATTGGAGCCAAAATAAGAAAAATAATGTATACCCCCGTAAACTGAAAATGAAAATCTCCTGTTTAAGATGTTCCCGTTTACTATCAGTTCAGACATTTTGCATCCGATTATCGAGCAATTTGTTGATGAATGAACGGTTTTCGATTAGAATCGATCCTGGGAACAAAATACACTACAGTAGGTCTATGGACTACATTGCGTCCCACATGTTCGCATAAGACTTTACTCTTCAAAAAATAAGATACGGAGCGTAAAAAGTGATTAACTTGGTAAACGCCTAACTGGTGTTAATCAAACGGTCCGACTAACGTAATCGGCCCCCGCCCATAGGGGCTTGAAGAAATATATTGGCTGCATGATGCTTCCTCGCAGAGCTGAATCCGGCCCGCACACCAGTACTGGTAAACCGCTCAGAGGATCTAAGCCTGTCCAGGAACCGCGGTGCAAGGCGGACCGTCCATGCTAATAAACCCTATTGGTTTCATTGGGCGACAGGGCTTGTGATGTCATTTCATCTCAATGTCGGGTAAAAGTCCCACAAAATTGGAAGCAACGTCTCCAAAATGACCTTTACAGTGTTGACGGGGACGTTCAACCTCAAATCAACCAACCAACCGACTAACGTAACGGAAATGAAAGAATTTAAAACATTCAGTAGTTTAATAAAACATAGTAAAAGAATAATATGTTCACAGAATAATACATAATGCATTCTCTGAATAAAACAGTGATTATAAGAACAAAAACAACATATATTTGGCACCGAGAAAAAATATCATAACAAAACCACGCCTATATAATTCTGACCCCCTTGAACCCACTATTATATACTAAAACTGGTATTACAGGGGTAAACTCTTTTATTTCGGCTCTAAAATATACATTGTTGATACTCGTTAGAACCGCCTCGATGAGGCGGTTCTAACGACTACCCACAATCTATATTTTGAACCGCCTCGATGAGGCGGTTCTTACGACTACCTACAATCTATATTTTGAGCAACAATAAGAAAAATATCACAATTTTTCATCTTAAAAGATTACTTTTTGCGGCTGTAAAATTACAATGTATTTGTATAGGCGTGTTAATCAGTGGATGATCCTAGGTAGGCATCAAATGCCTTGATCTTTAAGATAGTCACCAAGTTTCATAATGAGTAAATAACAGCCACCGGGGTGCGCTCCCTCCTCGTGAACAGCGATAAGAAGACATTTATGACACCTGTAGATCATACAACCAGTTCCATTAGCACATTCTCGCCCAACTATCACATTCCCATCAGACCGCGTACAAATATATGTCCTTCCATCCAAATGAATGCCATCCGTCCACAGTTTTGCTGGGTCCGTAAATCCATGAACGAGTGTTTTAATTTCGTCACTAGTCACCTCGAATCCGGTCGAACTCGCCCATTTCCGTCCTTTTGTTCCGTAAATGGCACCTTTTGTGACGTAACCACTGTCTGTCATCACAGTTGTTATGTAATCATTCCAAGAGGACGGCACCTTCAATAAAGCAATACGCGACTGCATGTTAGTACACTTTGTAAATGTTAAATGTGTCACGGACAACACTCGTTGTTATTCGTTTAAAGCACCCAGAACTATGTTATATTTACTTTCAGATTCACAACGAATTAACATTATAAAAGATAGTTTATTACTAGATCTAATCTAGATTACAGTTATCGACAAGTCTTGAATAGAAGACCGGGCTACTTTTGGCTTGCTAAATATTTATCAAATTTATGAATCTGTATACAGAAGTTAGCGTTTTGAACCTGGATTGAAAAGATTCCATTACAAATAAGTTAGCTTTTGAGATTTAAACTACAGTAAAATTCCTATATTAAAACCACCTTTGTGACTGTTCAAAAGTGGTCTTTCAGACCACTTTTGAACAATCCCAAAGGTGGTCTCTAATTAGGAGACATTGGGTGTAGACAACACATAGAAAGACCAACTGAAAGCAAGCAGATTTAGTCTTAATTTTTGGTGGTCTTAATAGCGGAATTTTACTGTAGAAATTTCAATGCAGACGACATCGTATTTTGTTATTTTTCTCAGAAAGGCATACTTGACATAACATGTGAGCCTTAGGCACATGCAATGTCAAGCACGACTTTCTGAGAAAAAAAATAACAAAAGTATTTGGAAAAAAAAAATGCCGTCTGTTGCTTCTTTACTGACATTTTTGGATAAACACGGATATTTTATGGATGATGGATCGAAAAATCTGCGCAATATTTTCCTCATATTCCACAACAATGAATGAAAACTCGAGCAACAGACATGGAAAATCATTGTTCGATCTTTTCAATTCAGCTCTTTATCCTGTTCAATTAAAATCTACAGTCGCGCAATTGTTCGCTAATAGAAAAGTCAATAAGTTACATCATTTAGAACAATACAGGATTCCTGAAAATGTCATTATTCACAATTTCTTGCATTTGTCCAAACATGTGACTCTGATACAGTTCCAGAACATTAAAAGAATAACGTTTACATGTTTACGGCATCACGTAAACACGCCTATATAAGTTTGACCCCCTTCAACCCCACTTTTATATAGGAAAACTGGGGTTTACAGGGTGAACCTATTTTATTATTTCTGCTCTAAAATATAGATTGTGGGTACTCGTTAGAACCGCCTCGATGAGGCGGTCCTACAGAGTATCCACAATCTGTATTATGAGCAGAAATAAGAAAACTATCACAATTTTTCGTCTAAAAATTTCGATTTTTCGGAGGTGAAGTTTACAATGTATTTGGCGTGTTTTATCTCCTGATCAAAATGAGCTCTCTTTCTTTGATTTATGGAAACAAATTATCTGGCCGATCAATGAGGGTTTAAATCCTCACACATGTATATGGGCCAGGGCAAGTCAAAACCTACAAAAAGACATGGGCGACCAGGCAATACTCTGGACCAGCTGCGCATCCGCACCATCTTCGCTGTTAGCACGAGCCTTCCACAGTCACTAAGCGACTCTGAGCAGCAAGAAGACAATACTGGCAACATTCTTTAGATGAGCAGGCTGATCCGAGTCTTCGCCGGTTGCTCAGGACCTTCTTGGCGGTTTTTGGAATGCCCTGGCTCACTGGCTCATATGAGTCATGGCATGCGAAAGCCTGCTTTGCTAATTACGAACAACAAAGGTACTGATCAGACTGCGCATGCGCAGTCTGATCATTACCTTTGTGTTCGTTGCTGTTATAGTACAGTACCTCTAGTTCCTACAGCTAAAATTCCAAGACTCTTGCTAGTCTGTGTAGCTGTGCAGTCCGGTTTGTATCTTCCCTGGTCGTAAACCCTGAAGATAGGTTTTCCCGTGCCCGGCACTCATATGAGCCCCGCCGAGCGAATTTGTGTTTTCGAGCATCCCGTCATGAAAAATTTTAACTGCGTATGCCGGCCAGGGATATGGCTTTCTGTCTGAAGGTTCCTCTTGATTCACTGCTTGTATGAGCGAGCAGCGAAGGTTCTGGCGAGACTGCGCGGATGCGCAGGCTCGCCTGAACCTTCGCTGCTCGCTTAGGCGATAAGTACCAAAATCGCTTGACGGGGCCCATATAATACTTTTATCAGTTTATTGGCTTGAAGTTTCAATGGTGTTCAACTACCGTTATGTACGAACGTCTTCCGTTTGTCAATAAATAAATAAAACTTTTTTCATGAATTTCAAGGTGCAATTTAAAAGTCAAATGAGACAAAACGTGAGAAAAGGGCCTTAGCAGTTTACACATATTTGTTTTATACTTAGTGGTGAAATATAAATACATATCTGAAACAAATAAAAATGATACCAAACACTAGTAATATGATATCGTATCTTTTCACTAGTGACTGATACCATTTATATTGTTTCACTGTAGCTAGCCGGGACTACTTTTTCGTTCACTTCTAATATAAAATTAAAAAATCACATTCACTTTTTTCAGCTGATATCAAAAATATTTCGTCTCATATGCTGAAAACGCGCCCGAATTTTCACTCGTGCTTCGCACTCGTGAAAGTTCGGATGTGTTCAGCACTCTAAGAAACACCCCAAAAGGTAAATATCCTCTATATATTCCTCAAATGACCAACTAAATAGACGCAGGAATTCTTGCAGGAAGCTACCATGCAGAAGGACCCCATTATATGCCTGAGAGCAGCCTATGCACACTCGTTGGCAGCACAAGCGATAAATACAGTAAACATCCGCTTTCCAGACCACCTAAAATCAAGACTAAATCTGATTTTAAAAGCTTATTGAGAAGGTTTCTGCTATTTTTTGTTATTGTTGTTTTGTTTTTGTTTTCAACATAAAGAGACCACTTTTGGGACTTTGTTTTTGTTTTCAACTTAAGCCGACCGCCTTTGTAACTGTTCAAAAGTGGTCTTAAAGACCACTCTTGAACAGTCCCAAAGTTGGTCTTAAAATAGGAATTTTACTGTACTAGTACCGATTTCTCATGAGCTGGCCCAAATAATATCAAAAGTTTAGCATCAAGAGCAGTTTATTTATTGGTACTATTTTGTTTAAAATGTTAATATTTGCCTTTCACTTCGGCTTATATGGTGCTTTGAAATTCAAATTACCTTACTATAAGTGTGTAGGCAATTTAGGATTGCAAAGTAAATAAGATATATGTAATTTAGTCTTGAATGACAGACGTTAGGTCCAAATGAGATCTTTTTTGTGTTCCTTCCTAATTTTGATGAACATTATTTCGTTTGTTTGTTTGTTTGATTAAATTTGAGGTTTAACGCTCCCGTCAACACTGTAAAGGTCATTTTGGAGACGTTGTTTCCAATTTTGTGGGACTTTTATCCGACATTGAGATGAAATGACATCTCAAGCCCTGTCGCCCAATGAAACCAATTTGGTTTATAAGCATGGACGGTCCGTCACTCACACGGCTTTGCCTGGGCAGGCTTAGATCCTCTAAGCGGTTTACCAGTATTCGTGTGTGGGTCGGATTCAGCCCTGTGTGGAAGCATCATGCAACCCATATATTTATTCAAGCTCCGATGGGCGGGGCCGTTTGATGAACATAGAAAGTGGAAAAAGAAGAAAGAAGAAACCTTTAACAAGTATCTTCACGTTCATGTAATAAACATAAAACACACGTACACCCGCGGACGCAATTGGATACGATGACATAATTTTGAAAATTATATCTCCCAAACCATAAAAGGCCCCCGCCCGTCGGGGCTTGGAGAAATATATTGTGTTGTATTGTGCTTCCAAGCAGAGCAGAAACTGACCGCTTATGAGTACTGAAGAACTAAGCTTGTCCAGGCAAAGCGGTGTGAGTCGGACAGTCCAATGCATAACAGCCCTAATGGTTTCAATGGGCTGCAGGGCTTGAGATGTCGTTTCATCTTGAACGACTGACACAAATTCTGCTCATGTCCCACAAAATTGGAAGCAACCAAAATGCCCTAAATAGTGTTGACCGGGACGTTAAACCTCTATTCAAAAAACAAAATATCAAACAAATATCACTTTACCCGGCATATGCCTAGCGTACCACAAATGGAACATTGGTGGACGGCTAAGACGCGTATCCGACGCCGAACAGCATTTTGTAGAATTTGCAGCAAATAAAGCAACCAAAAAATGAAAATAAATCATTTTTCAAAGCTCGTTTTTAATCTCATATGAATTAAACTATCCAATCGATCTAAAAGGATGCACAATTGAAGCATACGAAGAATGTTCATGTACTAAGCCTTGTGAAGGTAGAGCTACTAACCAATGCTCCTGCTCGGATAAGAAATCCCCAAGTTAGCATCTATATTTGGTTTGGTTTTGGTTTTACGGCCCTTTCAAGATTAGTACACTCATATCGAGCCGATCGTTAATCAGAGGTGGGCGAAAACCGGAGTACCCGGAGAAAAACCACCTGACCTTCCGTTGCAGAACTTGGCGTCTCACGTGACCCGAGCGAGGCTCGAACCACAGCGGTGAGAGACCTAATGATCAAGAGTCAGCGCTCTTAACCACTAGGCCACGGAGGCCCGTAGCATCTATATTATTTGTTGTATTAGCAAGAGTGTGACACAGCCAGAGTGTTTGGGCGACATTATATATAAATTAAGAAAACTTAAAGGCAAACCTAACTTTTCGGAACAATTTCAGAAAATCATAAAACGTTAAAAGCGCAGTGTTTACAATATAAATGCTATGAAATGCGTTTGACCCAATCACGGCCAAATATTATGCTTTCCTCTTTAATTGCACGACGGTGGGTCTGGGTTCAGACTCCATGATGATCTCACTGACTGATGTTTTTAAGGTAACCGGGCGCCAAGAGCACATAGGGGCTACCCCCAGTTCGCCGACTGGGATTAGTTGTTAGTGCTGCTCTTTTCCCTAGGCTGCCAATATGCTGCCTCCTTTCAATATGATAGTTACCAGCTAGCCGATTGGGAGTAAGGTCACTTCTTTCGCAGAGGATGTAAGAGGTAGGTCAATCCCACCCCTCACACTCGCCGCTCAAGATGCCATGTAGGCACAGAGTGCACCCAATGTCAAGCGTTTGTCCTGTAAAATGAGCAGTCCTCTGGCGGGGTTTGAATTTTGAATGCAAATGCAGACCAATGGTCGGGCTCTAGAATGTGGTGACACGTTGCCAATTCCGGCTGCAAAATGTGTCAGTACACAGACCTATGTCTGACCGAGGAAAAAAGCTTATCATGCATTATCGGGTTTTGGCTTCCATTAGACTCTACCCCCACAGTGTGACCTACGGGTCATTACCGTCCAGGAGGTGTGGAGGTGTGTTCACGCGCCAATCATCTATCAAAAGTTTAGTTCCCTAGAGCACCAGTACGGGGACCCACAAGGAGAGACATATTTGCAAATATAGGGATGGGTGTGACTTGTTACCGCCATGGGGTCATGACGTACACCCGAGGACACCGAGCGACGCCCCGGAGACGGCCAGTCCACCCAAAGTGGGGGAATAATGTCTCCGGACACCCTTGCCCGAGCCCCCGGGGGCACGGATATATGGTATTATTGGATTAGGGCCGGGTGATTATTGGAAGCTGTAACTGAAAAAGAAAGAAACATGCAGTATTAATGATCGCTGCATGAAAGGATTCCAGCGCTGGAAGAGAAATAAACTGAGATAAGTCTTTATTTTATCAATTAACTCAGTATCTTTCAGAAATGTAATGATTGCCTCAACCATCTGAGGCCTAATGTTTAGTGGGTGGTTAAGTAGGTCTCGTTCATCAAATGAATTGTACTCAATTTTAACACTGCAGCTTTTAATTCCTGTCTGGGTTCTACATTTCCTTCACAGTGGAAAAGAATATGTTTGATGTCATTTTGTTCATCTCTATTACATCCGTTACATTTGATGTGGCTTTGATTAAATACACAATGGGTCCCTAGTTTACTGTAGTTTAGACGCAAACGTGTGTAAGCTGCGTCATGTTTACAGTTACCACTATAAAGGGTGATAACATTTTTAACCTTGAGTTCCAGTCTATGGTAGGAACGGCCTTTGCTTTGTGGGTTGTCCCATAATTTTTGCCATTTTGTCATAATGGCCTGCTTAATTACCGGGTATATTTCTGTTTTTGTTGGTAGGTCCATGATGGCTCTGGCATAAAGCTATTTAATTAATTGGTCGGAGCGGAACATACATATATCTCTGTTGCTTGGTCCAACGGGGTTCAACTGCTGGTTTTCTTTTGCTCCGGTATTCCATTGTGGTATGTGTAACACCAATGTCTCAACGTGTTTTACTATCCAGTCCTCATCCTTTTTAATTGTGATTTCTTTGTTGACATGTTTGAACCACACAGTGAAAGTGGGAATCCCGAAAAGTATACTTAAACCCACAAGTATTTTACTGACCGTTTCAAGTCGGTACTTTTGTTATGTGGTTCTTTTCTGTTTAATTGTTGTGTTGTTGATTTTGATTATTTCCTCCGTTATGTATATGTTGTTCCTTTTTAGTTACGTTTGGATTGTCTGAGTCGCCACCTGTTTGGGAAAGAGCTGCTGACTCGGCTTACCAGCTGTCTATTTTGTTAACTGTCGAAGGTCTTCCCCTTGTGATATTGTGGGGGCGCGGGAAGGGGATTTTGCATCTGATTGATCAGTTCTTTTCAATTTTCAAGAGCCTGGCATGACTGATGTAAACTTATTAATGAATAATTATTGCTGCCCACAGAATGGTCGACTGCCTATAATGTTTTGTTGAAAATCAGAAAAAAGTACTTGTGTACATGTATTTGTTTTAAAAACGTCTATTTTTTTTAATTACAAGTAGAATGTCAATAACTTGTATACTGTACCTTTAGATGCTCTCATTGTAAAATATTATCAAGTAGAAATAAAACCAGGAATCGATACAATTAACTTACTCCACCCATCAAAGACAAAAAGGGAAAGAAACACAAACATGATGCGATCAGACCATAATGGAAACCTAAACAAAGGAAGACCATAAGGACAGTTACTTTCCCACAAAATGGCCAAATGGCCATCCAAAATAAAAGGACACAAGTGATATACACAGTAAGTAACAAACAACAACATAAATATACCGCCACAGAAGAACCGCCTTGGATCGGTCAGTGGAAATAATTCCACTGGGGGGGGGGGGGGGGCGGGGGGGGGCGGGGGGGCTTAAATCGATTTTACATGGCCATAATCCTCGCCCTTACCTCTGTCGCGGTATACACTAATTTTGTTTAGTCTGCACGAAGCTTCCTAACTCATCAGTGTAACATCTCCGAGAACATACAAATAAAAAAACTACAGAGATGAAACAAGGTTGAGGACTCGACAGCATACAACAACAGAATGGCTGGCGCAAAAGAAGCCAACAGTTAGACTCCGAGGGGCCCGACCAAAGACGGAGCATCAGGCGCCAACCAACGTAAAGAATACTAAAATAAAATTCCATTTATGTTTTTACGCTGTAACCGTCATATAATCTTAGGCCCGACCCACCGGTGTGCAATTAAAGAGGGAAGCAAAGTTGCCAACCGTGATTGGGTTAACCACCATGCATGCAGCCTGTTTTATAACATTTATGTTGTACCTAAAACTGATGTTTTTTACCAGTAGTAGCACTCAAGCGCCTTTCAAAATGCGGTATGCAACAAAGTTGCACATCTCAGAAGGTCATTTATCTGACAGAATGTAAACCCTGTAACATGCAATATATTGATCAAACAAATCAACAAGTTTCCAAACGTATGAATAGTCATAGATTTGATATCATTACGTATGCTGATAATAGAAGTGGAGGCAATGATCAGGAATCGATACTATCAACCCACAGCTCCCATCAGAGACACCAAAGGGAAAGACACACAAACACGAAACAACAGACCCTAATGGAAACACCAACAGCGGAAAGCCAAAAGGACAGTTACTTTCCCACAAAATGGCCAATAGGTTATGGCTATGCTTCCAATGTCGGTTTACATTTCAACTCGGACGATTTTAGAATTGTTCCTATTGATGTCAATAATAAGATGGATCGTCTTTGTAAGGAAACTTACTGGATTCATAAACTTGTCACTTTATATCCAAAAGTCATGTTTTCATAGTTACAGTACACATACTATTAAGTAGACTAGCTTGCATTGTGTGTTTGTTCATATTACATGTAATATCACTTTTTAATATGCTCTATATGAACAACTTGCATCAACATTGATCCAGTATTTTGTCTTGCTAGCCATCGTATGTTTGAAACATATTCCATCGAGTGTGCTGAAAACATCTGAAATTTTCACGAGTGCGAAACATGTTACGAACAGCTGTTCAGTACAGTATATCGCCAAAGTCACAGATAAAATGAAAAGAAAATTTACTTCTTTTTTTATTTCGATAAACACCAAAAATATTTCATTACGTGTGTTGTAAACATTAGAATTTTCACTCGTGCTTCAACACACTCGATGAAATATTTTTGGTATTCATCTAGAAAAAAGTAAATATCCTCTATATATCCTGTTGGTCAAAGAAATTTTTGCAGTATGTGAAGTTTAATGATTAACAACAGCGATAAGACAACTGGCTGGCTGAAAAAAAATGTTCATATACTAGGGCCAGGTTAAGCCCATGAAAGTGTTGTATCATTGCATGGCTGCTTTTTATTAATTGTACTGCTAAGTAGGATTATGATGAAGTCTAGACCCTTATCTTGACATATGGCTCTGTTTGCGCTTATTAACATTTTAGTTGTGAAGATAGAGAACAAATCTTCCAGGAAAAAAAAAACATATTTCAGGTAACTTTCTATCATTCTTGTAAGTAAATCAACACCAACACGAAATAATAACATCAACGTTTCGCTATCACGGATTCTTCAGGACGCTATAAACAGTAGACACTGAACACACAACGAAACAACGATGAGGACTCGACAACGTGAAATTTGTTTGATTTGAGGTTTAACGTCCCCGTCAACACTGTAAAGGTCATTTTGGGGACGTTGCTTCCAATTTTGTGGGACTTTTACCCGACATTGAGGTGAAATGACATCTCAAGCCCTGTCGCCCAATGAAACCAATAGGGTTTATGAGCATGGACGGTCCGACACTCGCACCGCTTTGCCTGGGCATGCTTAGATCCTCTAAGCGGTTTACCAGTACTCGTGTGCGGGTCGGTTTCAGCTCTGCGTGGAAGCATCATGCAGCCCATCTATTTCTTCAAGCCCCGATGGGCGGCAACGTGAAATAACTGAAATGCTGGAGCAAGAGAAAACCAACAGTTGGACTCTGATGCTCCCGACCAGAGTCAGAGCATCAGGCACCAACCAACATTACTTAAAAAGTTTAAATGGGCCCCGTCAAGCGATTTTGGTACTTATCGCCTATGCGAGCAGCGAAGGTTCAGGCGAGCCTGCGCATCCGCGCAGTCTCGCCAGAACCTTAGCTGCTCGCTCATACAAGCAGTGAATCAAGAGGAACCTTCAGACAGAAAGCAATATCCCTGGTCCCCTCTGAAAGGCTTGGCATGTGCAGTTAAAATTTGTCATGACGGAATGCTCGAAGACACAAATTCGCTTGGCGGGGCTCAAATAAGTCTTTAGGCTGGAGCCCAGAAATGACAAAACCTATAATGCTACACGGGCTAACAGCGAAGACTCTGATCAACATGAACAAAAGGGGAAGTGTAATCAAAACTATACTGTTCATATTACACTTCTGTAGCCTTTGATAGTGTCGTATCCCAGAAGAAAAATATTATTACGCACAAGAAAAATGCTGATTCTTTTTCTCCCACTGGTGGCTACGCTGAAAGAACGGAGCAAATTCTTCGCTATGAAGACTCTTGCAAACACAGATTTATGCTGACAGAAGTTGGGCATGCAATTAGGCTGTTCAAACGAGTATCTACAATCGATTATTAAAGCATAAATTAAAAAAGAATATCATGAATATACTTCAGGAAATTGTCATAATAATCACGAAAGCAAGGATATGTTATTTGAACGGTGAAGGAAAAAATGCTACCTGAACATCAGTCGTTAAGATCTGATTTATCCGTGAACCAAACATTACCAAGTTTTAATCACTGACAATCTCTAATTCACTTAATTGTTCATTATCTACATAATCCTCACTGGCTTCAGCCATTTCAGTTTAAAATTAAATGCATCTTTAACTTCGTTTATTAATTGTTGTTAATTGATGACATATTTAGATCAATGCTTCACACTGCGTATACGCACTTGGAAGTCGCAATATAAAATCAAAACATAACTTTTTCAACAACAAGAAATGTCGTATTTTCTGGTGCTGTGATCAGGAATTTTGAAAACTACTGAGGCTGTTTGAAACATAAAACTGGTTCTATTTTCCGTGCTTGTGCGTGTTCGTTTTTATAAAGCATCTATGCAAATACGTCACCGTGTCATTCCACAAGTTTCCATCTCTCAGTTCTGTTAAGAAAACAACAGTTATTATGTCTCATTTGTGTCCACAGTGGACATAGTTCTCAACTTTTTGAGTATGCATTGCCTGCAGAATATAGGCCCTACCGATAACATTTTCGCTAGTAATTATGTTCATGACATGGTCAGTTTTGTCGCATAGTCTGCCTACAATACCAAAATAGATATCTTCAAATAAAACTATTATGTTGTCATTGACGGCTCGTGGCTTAACAAAAAAATAATTACACCTGCTAAAACTCAAATATGCCCAGTGTCAGTTTGACATGTAAGTCACAGATAAACAAAAACCTTAGTTTCTAATAATCATAGCGACGGCTGTTCAAAGAGACATCTGTATACGTCGGGTAATAATATTTTTTTGCTGCCTACTTTGCACAGCTATCTTATAACCGTCATGAACAATGCATGAAATGATCAAAAATAAAGTGTAAAGAAACTAAAATTTCAAGGCGTAACCATCACGTTGACATTCGAACAACACGTTGACCAATCAAGACATGTGTTTATCTATAACGTTGCTTAACAACACCGTCACATGACAAACCAACCATTATCGAGGCATGAAGACGGTTGCTCTAGGGGCGTAAGTGGTGACTTATTTAAGAATCGAACTTTCCAGTCTCAGCGTTCTTAATATTTATGAAGACAGTTACATTTAAGAAATGAAATTTATTTTTCTGCAGTTCATGGAAGTATGAACGCAGTGGGTCGCGTGCAAAGTAAATGAACCCCGAAGGGGTTCATGTAAACTTTGCTAGCGACCCACTGTCGTTCATACTTTCATGAAAAGCAGAAAAATTAAGTTTATTTTTTATATTTACATTATTTGCCACTCATCACTGGATAAAAAATTGCTTCTAGGGCAAACTTTTAAAGCTGAATAATATTTACACGCTGTGTTTCTAGAATGAGCGGAGAAGCGTTGACGTCATCAACGCCCGTAGAGAACAATGGTTTAGAATGACGTCATTTAACGTCACTTAAAATCATGTGATTCGATGCGTTCATGGGCATATGAACGCAGTTGTTTTCTATAGGTTTACATTAGACGTTACACTGGAAATGTAAATATAGTATCATGGAATTTTAGCGGCATTCACTATCTTCATCACATTATGAAATTGGGGGAAAAAACCCACGAAATTTTAGTTTCTTTACACTCGAATTTTCACTCGTGCAGTATCCGCCGAAAAAAGGTAAATTTTCTTTTTATTTTGTAATTTATTAGGACACTTACGGTAATTAATCGATCGTACCGTACGTCACAATTTTGACCTGGCTATGACGCCACAGCTGTCAGTTTCAAAACATAAACAGATCGCCATTTTGAATAAAGTATTTTTATAGTTCAAACAGTACTTTTCAAGGTATTTTTTCAGAATTATTTTATGGATAACATATAACTTTTGGCGAGGACAAGTAGTCCGGGCTGCTTTTGTGAAAATAGCAGGGTCATGTTATTTTTCACAGTGTGAAAATATCATATGTTTTTACAATGTGAAAGGATCATGTTTTATTTGTTTCAAATATACATTTATTTCACTGCAAAGTTTAAAATAATAACATTTATTTCATACTCTGCAGTGAAATCAATGAATATCTCAAACAAATAAAACTGATATTTCAACAATATATGATATTTTCAGACTGTGAAAAATAACATGACCTTGTTATTTTCACTGTAGCAGTCCGGGCTACTTTTTCTCCGCAAAGTCATGTTATCGACAAAATAATTCTGTAAAATACCTTGAAAAGCACTCTTTGAACTGTACAAATGCTGTGTTCAAAATGACGATCTGTTTATGTTTTGAAACTGCTAGCTATGACGTCACGGCCAGGTCAAAATTGTGACGTACGATACGATCGATCAATTACCGTAAGTGCCCTAATAAATGTTTAAATAAAATGAAAATTTACTTTTTCGGCGGATACCAAAAGTATTCCATTTCGTGTGTTGAATACATCCAAATTCAGTCTACAGTTTTAACCGGATTCTCCCAAAATTTTGCCTTGGTCTTATCAGAGGCAATTATCATTAAAATAACAGTTTCATGTGTCGGACTGCCATCAACCATCACAATTTATGCTAACCGCAGGTGATTATATCCAGATGCTGACTGGTGCTTTACAGAAAAAGTTCATCTGTGAATTTTTCTCTTTAAAACATCAGAAATGACATATTAATTTATTATTTTAATTTAATTTGTTTCAGTATAAAAAGTAACTGTTCATTTTGTCCAGTTTGAGATGGTGACTAAATTATTAGGGCCCCGCAAAGTGTTTGCGGGTGCCCTTCAGCATCAACTGAACTAGTCCATGAAATAAACACCCCCCCCCCCAAACCCCACTTTAATAGAGAACACTGTGGTTTAGAGGGGTATACATTATTTTTTCTGCTCCAAGACATGGGTTGTGGGTACTCGTTAGAACCACCTCAATAATGTGGTTCTAACGAGCACCCACAACCCATGTTTGCAGTATAAATAAGAAAAATATCACGGATTTTCATGAGAAAAGTAGCCATTTCGGAGATGTGAAAAACTGCACTGTGTCACATGGGTGTGTTATCATAATGGTATTCACTCTGTCCGTCCATCCCTCCGACCCCATTTTTTGTTGTTGTTGTTTTGTTGTTGTTTTTTTCCTTAATAACTTGCAAACACTTGAACTTCAAACTGACAACAACAATACACATTATATTACTCTAGCTACAATATTGCTAGACTTATGGCCCTTTGCAAAATTAAAATTTTCAGCATTTTTATGCCCCGCCATTAAAAGTGGATATTATGTTATACCCTCCGAAGTTTTGAGTGTCTGTACATCCGTCCGTCAGCGCCTCATAGTTTCATGTCCGCTCCATAACTCTGATACCGTTTGAGATATTTTCACGAAACTTCACAGATATGTAGAGCACTATCAGACGACGTGCAGAACACTAGAACGGTAACTCTGATTTTCCTACTTTTGGAGTTGATGCCCTTTGTACATTGAACATAGCCATGTCTGTCATAGTTTCGTGTCCGCTCCATTACTTCGATACCGTTTGAGATATTTCCATGAAACTATACAGATATGTAGAGCACCATGAGACGACGTGCTGAACATATAACCTGTGACTTTGGTTTACCTACTTTTGGAGTTATTGCCCTTTGAACTTTGCATATACATGTACCTGCTGCTATCTGTTTCGTGTCCGCTTCAAAACTCTGAAACCATTCGAGATATTTTCATGAAACTTCACTGATATGTAAAGCATCATAAGACGACGTGCAGAACATATGAACCATAACTCTGATTTCCCTACTTTTGGAGTTATTGCCCATTGAACATTGAACATAGCCATTTCGGTCATAGTTTTGTGTCCACTATATAACTTCGATACCATTTGAGATATTTTCAGGAAATTTCACAGGTATGTAGTGTATCATGAGACGACGGGCAGAACATATGAGCCGTAACTCTGATTTTCCTACTTCTGGAGTTATTGCCCTTTGAACATAGCTGATGCTATCAGTTTTGTGTCCGCTCCATTACTCTGATACCATTTGAGATGTTTTCACATAACTATACAGATATGAAGAGCACTATGAGATGACGTGCAGAATGTATGAACCGTAACTCTAATTTTCCTACTTTTGTAGTTGTTACCCTTTGAACATTGAGCATAGCCATTTCTATCATAGTTTGTGTCCGCTCAATAACTTCAATGCTGTGTGAGATATTTCCATGAATCTTCAAAGATATGTAGAGCAGAATTAAACGACGTGCAGAAGACATGAACCATTACTCTGATTTTCCTACTTTTGGAGTTATTGCCCCTTGAACATAAAACATAGCCATTTATATCATGTAGTCTGTTTGAAGCACTATATCTACTGAACCTAATGATTGATTTTGACCAAACCCGCATGGTTACATCACTAGGATGGGGGAAAACAGCATTTAGGTTTTGGTGACCTTGACCTTATTTTCAAGGGCACAGGCTCCATCAAATTGTCAATTTTGGGCCAAAGATGGCTTGTCTGCACCCAATCTCATGAACACATCAATGAAATGTGGTCTAACTTGATACAAAATATATTGCAACTGACCAAAGATTTGACTAGATTTTGAAGACTTGACTTTAGTTTAAAGGGCACCGGTCCCCAAAACTGAAAATGAGAATTTTAAAATTTGGTTTACTTTCTTTTGGAGCCATGGCTCTTTGAATATTGAAAATAGTCATCTTAGCCGTGTATTCCTGTCAACTTTATTAAGGGAAATAGTAATGCAGCCTTACTTTTAATTCCCTTTTCACTGTGATATGGCACTTGCTTGATATAATTGTAGTGGCGGGGCATCATGCAGTGCTTGCAGTTTTATTCTTTTATTCTTTTTTTATTCTTCATAATTTGAAAACATTATGAAAACTGTTATAGATATTCCAATTAAATGTGTTGTACTTATTGTCAGTGACAATGCGCACATGATTATGAAGCAAAGGGCTGTCTGTCTATCTGTCTATCTGTTCATCTGTCTGTCCATCTGCCCGTCCATCTGTCCATCCACAGTTTTGATCGTCATCATCATCATCATCATGATCATCATGATCATCATCATCATCATCATCATCATCATCATCATCATCATCATCAGAGTTTTGATTAACATGTAGGTACAGGGGCAAAGCCACAAAAATGGGCTGCTTCCAGGTATCCGGCTTGCTGCAGGCATGGCAGATCTCACACCAGATCTCCAGGTTTGTCTATCATGAGGGTCGAGCTTCCACTCTCTGCGATCTCTCTCTGTCAACTGCTTCCAGGTCATCCTGTGCCTCCCCGGCCCACGCCTTCCATCTACCTGTATGTTACAAGCAGTCTTGACTGGACCGTTGTAGGGTTCCACGTGTCCATACCAGCGGAGCCTTCTCTCTTTCAGGATGAGGTTCAGGTCCTCAGTGCCAAGACGTTCAAGTAACTCACTGGACCTGATGGTGACAGTGTCCTGTGGCTTGACATTGCAGATATGTCTGATCATTATTGCCCTGTGACATTCCACTGCAGACACTGGAGGTTTGGCTTTGTCAATGGCCAAGTCACACTGGCATGAGGCATTGCGCCCCGCACAAAAGAGCTGTACACATGGCCGCCTGTCTTGAACGAGAGATGGCGGGAAGAGGGAACTGGTAGCAGCTCCTTGAATTTCTGCCAGGCTGTTTTAACACGATAACCACCCGCTGCTGAGAGCATGTCACCTAAGTGGCAAAAGGAAGCTACCACTTCCAGCTTGTCAGGTCCGACTTCGACTTCCCTCTGTGGTCTGCCATCTAAGTGGTGTGTAGTTCCTTGGCACTGTGTAAACCTGTAATCAGGGTTCTCTGCCAAGCGCTTGAGCTCACTGCATTTCCTATGCATCCAGAACCATTGCAAAACAATATTGTTGTTGCCCACTCCAGTGCGACATACGACACATTGGAACTGACCCATACTCTGCAGGAGGTCCAGGCCTGTACCACGGATCATGATCTTCGTCTTTCCTGCATTTACTCTCAGTCCTTTTTCCTCCATTGCCTCTTTCCAAGTTAAGAGCCTCCTGACACATTCCTCGAGTGATTCAGCTATGATGACCAGGTCATCGACATACAGCTCCTCCAAGGGAACTCTAGAGCGGAACTCGCATGACAAGGCTTCAAGCAAAGTGGTGAAAAGCAGTTGGTTGAGAACAGAGCCTTGATAACCATCAACCTTTACTTCAAACTCTGCACTATAACTATCACCAACACGGACATGGCTTCGAGCATTAGCATATATCCCCTGGACCAGTCGCACAATGCACTCATCCACTTTAAGTTTTCTTAGTGCCCACCAGATGACATTCCGATGTACTCGATCAAATGCCTTCTCCATGTCTACGAAAGCCAAGTAGAGTCTTGTTGGCAGCCAGATACTATTCTTGCAGCTGCATTACAACACAGATTGTGTCTGTTGTGCCTCCTCCTGGGACGAAAACTGTCTAATGAGGCCATCCACAATCCTCTTCAGACTTTCATGACCTGTTCTGTCAGCTTGAGACCACGGTAGTTGCTCCTGTCCAATGCATCATCCTTGCCTTTGTAGAGACTGACTATGAAACTCTGTACCCCATCAGAGGGTATCTAGCCATCACGGATGATCGAAGCTGCAAGGTCACGGATCGTTGAGGCACCCGCATCACCTATCATCCCCACCATTATGCCCGATGGGCCCGGTGCTTTGCCAGCTTCGATCTGAGAGACAGCCTTCTTAACCATGTCAATAGTGGTAGGGATGGGCGGCCCTTCACTAAGGTGGTCCAGGACCCAGTCAAACTCAGTGTTGAGTTACATGTTTTTTTTTTTTTAATAACTTGCAAATCGTTATACGCATCATCTACAAACTTTAAACACAACACACTATTTCCGTTCGTATGTTCGTTCGTTCGGCCATTTTTTTCATGTTTTTGAATTTGAAATGATGTTTGCTGTAACTTTTGTTTAGTTTGTTTGGTTTGAGGTTTAACGTCCCCGTCAACAATGTATTGGTCATTTTGGAGACGTTGCTTCCAATTTTTTGGGACTTTTACCCGACATTGAGATGAAATGACATCTCAAGCCCTGTCGCTTAATGTAACCAATAGGGTTTATAAGCATGGACGGTCCGACTCGCACCGCTTTGCCTGGGCAGACTTAGATCCTCTAAGCGGTTTACCAGTTCTTGTGTGACGGGTCGGTATCAGCTCTGCGTGGAAGCATCATGCAACCTATCTATTTCTTTAGGCCCCGATAGGCGGGGGCCTGTTGGCTGTAATAAGCATGAATTTCTACAAACTTACAGTGAAGTTTCATAATAACCCCAAAAACTGAAAACTATGGGAATTCTGATCCCTTTTATGTAGTAAAGTCCGAGATTATGTAATATTGTTGAATGAAATTACCTCATATGCTAAAAATAATGATATCCAGAAGTTTATGGATTACTTTTTTAACTTACATGTTTACCATCTATTATTCTCTGTTTGTTTGTTTCATTTGAGGTTTGCTTGTTTGTCTGATTTGAGGTTTAACTTCTCCGTCAATGCTTGTTAGGTCATTTTGGAGACACGCTTCAAATTTTGTGTGACTTATAACCGAAATTGGGATGATATGACATCTCAATCCCTGCCGTCCAATGAAGCCAACATGGTTTATATGCATAAACGGACTGATGCGCACCACTTTGCAGGCTTAGACCTTCTAAGCGGTTTACTAGTACTCATGCGCGGCCGGGTTAAGCTCTGCATGGAAGCATCATGCAGCCCAGTCTATTTCTCCAAGGCTCGATTGGCAGGGGCCATATTATTCTCTGATTCAATATTCTAGAAAAATATTTCTTAAAATAACTTTGTACATAAAAAAAATCCACTGGGTGAATATGAGGATCAGAAAAAAACAAAAACAAAACAGTCTTATACATAAAAAGTATGTCCTTGTTATATTGTTTTATTTTGGATACTTTGTCGTTATGGTCATTTTCAGGGAAAACACTGCACTTGTAATGTTTTCATTACACTGTCTCTCTTTCTTCTTGTTCTATAAAATGATTATCCTTTGGAAGCAATGAATACACCGCAGAAGTTAAATGTATGGCATGCACAAGTTTTTCTGGGACAGACAAGCTAGTTTCGGTCAATAAGTCCTCATCAGTGACCTCAAACAGTTTCAAAATTCCACAATGAAATCAATGATCCCAAAGAACAAAAGAAAATATAAACTACATTATGATGAAGGGCTGGGAGACTTTTTACGGCCGCCACACATTCCCTTTAAATTAGCTGGGAGTTAAATATGTCTGACAAAAGGGTTATCTTTCGGAACCAAGAAAAATACTGTAGCAGGAAAAAGTATGGAGTGTTCTGAGCCAGACTAGCTAGTTTCGGCCAATTAGGCCTCATCAGTGACCCTCAAATACATGTATGTTCAAACATCCTCAATGAAATCAATGATCCCAAACGACATGAAAACTATGATGAGTTAACCTAAATACGCATAGCTTCTTATATTTTGGGGCATTAACACAGGGTGGACCCAGATCAGACGCCACAATGTGGCGTCTGATCTGGGTCTACCTGGTCTATAAAGTAACATATATTTTGCCCCCCCCCCCCCTCCACCCCATGCCTCTCATCACACGCCTATTTAAAATACCACCAAATAATGAAAATTTTCAGATAAAAAATTCTGATATTTTTCATGTTTCTGCTCAAAACATAGATTGTGGGAACTTGCGTTAGAACAGCCCCGATGGGGCGGTTTTATCGAGTACCCACAATCTATATGTTTAAGCAGAAATAAGAAAAATAATGCTTAGACCTGTAAACCCCAGGATTACTGTGTAAAAGTTGGGTTTAATGGGGTGTAGGTGTGTTTTCATGATGAAGTGATAGATATGGACGGTCTGATTAAAACTGTATGTATTACTGGTATTTTATTCTGATTTGCGCTGTTCGGTTTCAGCCCTTGCCGTTTAAAATGGCATTTCACATGTTGATGCCATTACTGCAACCTATACCAATTTCTTTATAACTCTTATTGTTTGTTTATTTATTTATTTAATTAATAATTTATTTGCCTGTTTATTTACTTACCCATTACGATTACACATCCATCTTTCATATCTGATGAACTTTATTATACTTTTCTTATTTTTACTCCAAACATAGGTTCAGTGTGCTCGTTAGAACCGCTTCATTGAGGCGGCTCTAACGAGTACCCACATCTTATGTCTAGGAACAGAAATAAGAAAAATAATTTATACCCCTGTAAACCCAAGTTTTCACTATATAAAGTGGGGTGTAGAGGGGTGTTCATAACATGGACTTGTTAGCGTGTTGACTTTGTATTGTTGATGGACCTTATAATAACCGTTTTCACCAAATTAAATATGAAGCAGACAAATCTTACAGGTAAGGCATCTGGCAGCAATAAATTCTCCACACTAGCATATCATATTGCTCTCAGACCAATTTAACATGTTTTGTTTAGATCACAGAGCAGATAAGCAATCGCTCCTCAAGAGCGGGTCTCTCTGTATAAAACTTCATACTGAATTTTCAACACACTCGATAAAATAGTTTTGATATCCACTTCAAAAAAAAAATAAATATCCTCTATATACACACCCGTGACGCCTAACCTTCGTAAACAATACATGGAGGTGTCAAAATAAAATAAATCATAAATATAAAGAAAATAGAATTTCACTTTTCAACATTCATGATGCGACGAATAAGGCGATCGTCGCTAAAATTCTCATGAATGGGGAAATGATATAATAATTTTAAACGTGTGATAAAAATAATAATAATAATAATTTTACTCAATAACGTTATGACGTAATTACACTACTACCGACGTAAGTCAATGCTGATGCACGTTGTTTCTAAATGTCAGCGACAATAACACTTATATTTACATACTGACTTATAGAGTAGTTTTACGGTTATTTTAACGCTCTTTAAAATCATTGTATTACATCTTTGATGATAGCCATGATATTATTGATATATCATTCCTGTGTTTCTTTAGTCCAAGACAATTGATACATTGTTACTGCTAAAGGCATTCTACTCGAAAATTGATACGTTCATTAACCCTAATGACTAATAGAATCTTCCATCTGACAGCTTTGGACAGCTCCAGTAGCAATATAAGGGGTGACATATTTATTTTATTCATTGTAAGTTTCACATCAATTCCCGTACCTTAAGCAAACGATGAAGACTATGATCAGACGCCGCGTCCTGTGGCGTCTGATCTGGGTATTCACGGTTTGCAAATGCCCCTTTTCTGAATGCTAGGCATATGTGGGGTAAGACAATTGATACATTGTTACTGCTAAAGGCATTCTACTCGAAAATTGATACGTTCATTAACCCTAATGACTAATAGAATCTTCCATCTGACAGCTTTGGACAGCTCCAGTAGCAATATAAGGGGTGACATATTTATTTTATTCATTGTAAGTTTCACATCAATTCCCGTACCTTAAGCAAACGATGAAGACTATGATCAGACGCCGTGTCCTGTGGCGTCTGATCTGGGTATTCACGGTTTGCAAATGCCCCTTTTCTGAATGCTAGGCATATGTGGGGAAAGACAATTGATACATTGTTAATGATGACGGGCATTTTACGTGAAAACTGATATGTTCATTAAGCTCAATTATTGTGTTGTGTTTTGAAGGGTTTTCATTGAATACAATCAGTGAGACATTTTTAAACAAATGAGGTATGTAAATTCCACTGGAAGATAACTGTGGAGTTTTTCGCCAGAAATGACATCTCAAGCCCTGTCGCCTAATGAAACCAATAGGGGGTCTATTAGCATGGACGTTCCGCCTCACACTGCAGTTCCTGGACAGGCTTAGATCGTCTAAGCGGTTTACCAGTAATAGTGTGAGGGCCGGATTTCATTTCTGAGAGTGGATTTTTATGATATAGTCACTTCGAATGTCGCCATCCGCCACATTTTGATGGCAATAATGCGACTCCTTTGACGTCACAGTAGGTGTAATGACGTCAAACTTAGCGACGGCGTATGTGACATTCAGATTCTACTTAACCAGTGCACATCAAACACGTAAAAATTCTCGATTTCTATCCTATCCCTGGGCAGGATAACCTGTATAGGATAAGGATTTCTATCCCAGGGTAAAGTGCAGGATTTCCTTTGGACTCATATCAGTCGTAGATGTTAATAGTTTTTCCCATGCATGCCACATTATATCTTATGCCAATTTGCAAGGCCAGATTTAATTTATGTTCACTCAAATCTGGTAGCTGTAGAGAGAAATAGTGATTAAAAGGAGCTCTGGAAGAGTACATTTATATATGTTAACTATGTAGTAAAGATACCTAAAAACATGTTTCATCAGACTATATAAGTCTAGATTTCCTTATCTGGTGTGCAAGAATGCTACATCCAAAACCCCGTGTTTTAATGAATAACTTCGTTAGGCGATGTGTTTCGGCAAACGATTACATGTAGTTAAAATCTGTATATACCACTTCAGAACGGATTCTGAATAATAAACCCTCTTCGGTGGGCTTATAAAGACACGTTATGAATGCAATAAATGTCAATAGCTTTTGAGATATTATGCTGACAAAATTCCATCCATATTTTCTGCTTTTTCATGAGGAATCCATATATGAAATTACAAAATCCTAGCATACACTGTTCTAAATGTATGCTACGCATCAAAAGCATGCAATATACAAATGTCCAAAGTTACAAAAGCATGCAATATACAAATGTCCAAAGTTACAAAGGTCCAAAACTCATGAAGTATATTTCCGAAATTCTTCAAAAGTTAATCAGGCCATCTATTCATCACTGGCAATCCACCCATCCACTTTCAAGGCTCTGGTTTTAACAGTTTTTGAGATATTTTGCTGACAAGATTCCATCCAAAAAATTTTCTAAGAGCATTAACTCTGGGAAGGGGCATAATCCTGGCGATAGAAAAAATATCTGTCAGCTTTTTTTTAATGAGAACTCCATATATGAAATTTCAAAACCCTAGCAAACATCACAAAGCATGCAACGTACAAGTGTCCAAAGTTACAAAGGGCCAAAACTCATAAAGTATTTTTTTTTTTCAAATTTCTTTAAAAGTTAATCAGGTTATCTACTCATCTCTAGCAACCCACTCATCAACTTTCAAGGCTCTAGCTTTAATAGTTTTTTGTGAAATTTTGCTGACAAGATTTCATCCAATTTTTTCAACGGGCCATAACTTAGGAAAGGGTATTATCCTGGCGAGAAAAAACCATGCATCAGGAATCCATTTTTGAAATTACAAAACCCTACCATATATGGTTCCCAAGTTATGCTATGCATCATCAAGAATTCCGCCGAAGTTTATGTCGCGCCTGTGAGGGCATACAGTCATCGAACCATGAAATGTAGGTCAATGTCAAACAATGGATGCCAGCATAAAAGCTGCCACCTGTGGCTGCAATCTTGTACCAAGTATCATAAATGAAGCTTTTACAGTAACTTTTACAATTCTTGAGAACTGAACTTAAACATTGGAGTAAATGCTGGGGTTAACCTAATAGATCGAAAATCTGTGAACCATGAACTGTCGGTCAAGGTCACATATGGATGCTTGCATCATCGTTGTCATTCCTAGATGCAAGTTTGCATCAATTGTCAGCTCTTAAGGTTCTTGTAGATGAACTTGACCATTTGAGTGAATGCAAGGTTTAACAAAATTATGTCAATAAATAACAAAGTCAGTAAACTACAAAATGTTGGTCAATTTCAAAAATGGATGCTTGTATTAAACTTGCCGCCATTCGATACAAGTTTGTAACAAGTACCATTACTGAAGCTCTCATAGTTCTTGAGAAATAAACTTGACCATTTGGGCGAATGCTAGAGTGGCCGCAAATTTTCACAAAGTCAGTGAAATATGAAATGTAGGTCAATGTCAAATATGGATACTTGCATTTAACTTGCCATCCCTAAATACAAATTTGTAACAAGTGGCATTAATCAAGCTTTAATAATAGTTCTTGAGAAATAAACTTGACCATTTGTGTGAACGCTAGGGTGGTCGCAAATTTTCACAATGCAGTGAACCATGAAATGTAGGTCAAGCTCAAATATAGATGCATGCTTGCATTAAACTTGCCATCCCTAGATACAAGTTTGTAGCAAGTAACATTAATCAAGCTCTATTAGTTCTTGAGAAATAAACTTGATCATTTGGGTGAACGCTAGGATGGTCGCAAATTTTCACGCAAAGTCAGTGAACCATGAAATGTAGGTAACGGTCAAATATGGATGTTTGTATTAAACTTGCTATCTCCAGATACAAGTTTGTACTAAGTATCGCTAATGAAGCTCTAATAGTTCTTGAGAAATAAACTTGACCATTTGGGTGAACCGTCAAATGGTCAAGTTTATACCGTAGCGGTGGTCATACGCAAGGTCATACCCTAGCGGTGTCACAAATGTTGACAGTTTGACGAACGGATGAACCGACGAACAAAGGGACGAAAATTCGAACTCGTATATCGCGCTATGCTAAAAGCAGGCGCGACAAAAAGCGTAACGGACGAACGGACGACAAACGCCTCAGAGGTAATATGCCCCTTCGAAGTTGGGGGCATAAAAACACAGTTTGGACTCCAATACTGTGTAGAAAGTCCCCTTTTTCAGAGAAAGTTACGAAAGCTGTCTCATTGCCAAATTAATGGCAAAAAATATAATCGGGAGTATCCATTTCTTTCAACGCTCTGTATGCTGGATATGTTTTCAGCAGACGACATTTTGATTTTTTTTCTTATTTTATCTAGAAAACAGGATTAGATATTTCATACAAATTGTCTCCATAAATTGTCCCCTATGGAGACAATTCGCATGAGATGTCCAGCCTTGCTTTTTGGAAATATAAGAAAAATATCAACAATTTATCGTCTGCTGGATTAGCCCAGAGAGTGGATACCCGTTTTGTACCAGAAGCACCAAAACGGGTACCATGGCAAAAAGTGCAGGCCCAGATCTGACGCCGCAGAACGCGGCGTCTGATCAGGGCCTCCACTGTTTGCTAAAAGTTCAGCCATTTTCCAAATAAATTTTTTGATGAAAAGAACCTGACACCCCTAAATTTTGAAATGACCTCCTGCTATATATAAGGAGGAAGATTCCATTTGGTACAAAAAGGGTTAAGGTTTAAATATTTTCGCCGAAAAGTGTAAGTAAAAAGTGCAGGCGCACGACTTAACCTGCAATAAGACGTGTGCGACCAACAGACTCAAGTCAGTCTGCACACCCACCAACTATGGCTAGAGTTTTCGTTTATCTCCCTTTGCATTACGATAACATAGTGCATTATGGCATTTCTCCAAAATGGCGTGTATACTTTTCCGATGACAATTTGTGATATTTTTCTTATTTATATTCCGAACAGAGGCTGTGGGTGCTCGTTAGAACCGCCTCAAAGAGGCGGTTCTAACGAGTACCCACAACCTAGGTCTTGGAGCAGAAATAAGCAAAATAATGTATACACCCCTGTAATCCCCAGTGTTCTCTATATAAAGTGGGGCTTAGAGGGATATTCATTCCACGGACATGTAACATGATCGAATATCCTTCAGACTAAAGCAGATACCTGCTATCTAGCCCCCGCCTTTCGGGGCTTAAAGAAATAGTTGGGCTGCGTGATGCTTCGACGCAGAGCTGAAACCGACCCGCACACGAGTACTGGTAAACCGCGTAGAGGATCTAAGCCTGCCCGGGCAAAGCGGTGCGAGTCGGACCGCCCATGCTTATAAACCTTATTGGTTTCACTGGGCGACAAGGTTTGAGATGTCATTTCATCTCAATGTCGGGTAAAAGTCCCACAAAATTGGAAGCAACGTCTCCAAAATGAACTTTACAGTGTTGACGTGGACGTTAAACATCAAATCAAACAAACAAAGGTACATGCGATCGTCTCTGGTGGTCGCACTAGCCTTTTTGCAGAGTTTGGCGTGTGTCCTTAACATCTGGACAGTATACCTCTTCAAAAGGACTCGGCACGTCACTGGCCAATCGCCCAGGCCAAAGAAGAAAATTGGTGTTCATTTCTTAAACTCCTCAGATGTACAATATACATGTAGTCCAACCACGAATTTCGTTTGGCGTTTAAGATCCGTATTCATTTTAAGCCATGTAATAAGAGTCCTACATAGACATACAGTAAAATTCCTATGTTATGACCACCTTTGGGACTGTTCAAAAGTTGTTTTAAAAGTGGTCTTGTAGACCACTTTTGAACAGTACCAAAGGTGGTCTCTTACCAGAGGACATTGTGTGCAGAAAAAACGAAGAATGAATAATTGCAGCCTTCTAAATAAGCCTTTTGAAGCAGCATTACGGCCCCCGCCCATTCGGGCTTGAAGAAATAGATGGGCTGCATGATGCTTCCACGCAGCGCTGTAACCGACCGTAAACGGGTAGTGGTAAACCGCTTAAAGGATTTAGGCCTGCCCAGGCAAAGCGGTGCGAGTCGGACCATCCATGCTTATAAACCTTATTGGTTTCATTTGGCGACAGGGCTTGAGATGTCGTTTCATCTCAATGTTGGATAAAAGTCCCACAAAATTGGAAGCAACGTCTCCAAAATGACCTATACAGTGTTGACGGGGACGTTAAACCTTAAGTCAAACAAAGCAGAATAAGTCTTAATTTTAGGTGGCCTTAACAGCGGAATTTCACTGTACTTGCATTATGTCCTGTAAGTCCAACTAACATACACACATATTTCTTGCTTAATTTTCAAATCTTCGCAAAACTAAAGCCTAGGTTTGGATAACAAATCGGGTATATCAAAGCTTTTAATAAGGGATGAAAGCTAGATTTATCATAGGCCGTATTTATTTTGTACGATTAAGTAGTAAATAAATTGATGCGATTTAGATATGATTTTTTTTGGCAAAGATTATTGCTTACCTCTATAGAACAACATAGTTTGGCTTTATCTGTCTATATCATATTAGCTTGGACAAATCAAAGTGTGCCTTCCGACACAACACGTGGACAATTTCGTGAAATGCAACTCCCTAAACCCCACTTTATATAGAAAAGGTTGGGTTTACGAGGGTATACATTATTTTTTCTTATTTTTGCTCCAAGACATAGGTTGTGGCCGGGTACTCGTTAGAACCGCGTCAAAGAGGCGGTTCTAACGAGCACCCACAACCTATGTTTGCAATATAGATAAGAAAGTCACGGATTTTCATCAGACAAGTAGTCATTAGGAAGATGTTAAAAATGCAGTTTGTCGCATGAGTATTAATCAACAGCGAAGACTCGCATTATGGTATCATAATCATGTGCTGTATTGGCGTCTTTCATAGCTGTACAACAAGGATGTTTTACATGAAACATTTAGACATTTTCTCAATTTTTACCCACAACCAGTGCTTCAGCTGAAGTGCACGACCCGCCGGATGCTTTTAGCTTTATGAGTGTTACCATATATGGGTATGGCGGCCATTTTGGTCATGTGACCTGGACCTAAAACGGTTCCCCCAATAAATGCGCCTTATCGTAAGGAGCAAAAATATATCTTATACTTTGGTACTGTATTCTGAATCGTTTGCAGGATGAAATGCATTCGCACTTTTCCAAAACAAAAGCATACGTGTCAAAGTTTGACCTAGGCACAAAGAAGGTCAAGGTCAACCCAGGGTCATCATTTTAGCAATTTATGATGGGCATACGTCCCAGATGCTATTTATCAAGTTTCGTGGAAATCTGCCAAGTGGTTCTGGAGAAGACTATTTTTGAAGGGTTTTTACCATGTATGGCTTGGCGGCCATTTTGGTAATGTGACCTGGACCCCATAGCAAATTTTGGTTCCCCCCATCCCATAGAGGCTCCATATGAAATTTGACTTCAATCGGCCCAGCGGTTTCCGAGGAGAAGCAGTTCGAAAATTTTCACATTTTTCGCCTCGGCGAGGCTATACTAAATGGAATGTAATATTTCGCAAGTTCATTAGTTAGATCTCATTGATATCTATCAGTATGCCAAAAATTGTTTATATATTCCAACAAAAGCATATGTGTCAAAGTTTGACCTAGGCACAAAGAAGGTCAAGGTCAACCCAGGGTCACCATTTTAGCAATTTATGATGGGCCTACGTCCCAGATGCTATTTATCAAGTTTCGTGGAAATCTGCCCAGTGGTTCTGGAGAAGACTATTTTTGAAGGGTTTTTACCATATATGGCTTGGCGGCCATTTTGGTCATGTGACCTGGACCCCATGAGCAAATTTTGGTTTCCCCCATCCCATAGAGGCTCCATATGAAATTTGACTTCAATCGGCCCAACGGTTTCCGAGGAGAAGCAGTTCGAAAATTTTCACATTTTTCGCCTCGGCGAGGCTATATTATGTTGTAAATTTCAAATAAAATTGACATGATAGTATGAATCATATTTGGTAAACTTTTGTTTCAAAATTTAGCAAAACTATCAAAATGAATAAATATTTATTTCTTATAATTAACTTTTTTTTTTCAAATCTGCGAGACAGTTGGAATTTGGATAAAACCATATTGTTTGCTTTATTAAGCCAGATTACAGTTTCTGTTTTTCTTAGGCACCTGGTCATCAAGGATCATAAAAGAACTGCTAAAACATATTTAATCATAATCTCCTCATGAGAAGGAAATATCGAAACCACATTGTGACAACAAAATGTCTAGAATCAAACAATGAGACAGATTATAATTGATATGGAAATTTTGTTGTTAAACACAACTATGTTCTTATTGTTATCCTTGATGACCATGGCTTGGGAACGGATAAATGTCAAAAAGGGTAATTTCCTCCTGAGCAATGTTTTCATGAGTACATGACAGTATGTTAATAAAAAGGGGTCTTAGGTTATAGGACACACAATTACATATAGTAACTTTATGCATGATAGACTGGATTTTGCCGTCTCAATTTCTGGAATTACCAGTGTTAAAAGTGTATATTTTATGTTACTCTGGACTTTGCCGTGTAACTAGTTAAAGGACATTTGTTTAAGATAGGATCAGCCTTCTAACATATTGACTGGATAACCAGTTCGGACATTTTTCACCTTAATATTGTGAACATTTTTGTATGCTTATTATTTACATATTGGTGAATTTGTTTAAAAAACAGAAAAATACAAATTAAACAATTGTTTTTGTAACCGGCGTTCCTCGTTATTTTCTTAGGGACTTTTATGCCTCTCAGTAGTGCGTAATATCTGGTGGAGATGCCGGGGATAAGTGAACTTTAGGTACCTCTCGCAAGTTAGCCAAGCAAAATTCCCTGATAGACATATTTAGGACATTCCAATTAAATGATGAATCGCCAATTTAACAAAACTTTTTTAAACAATAGAAATTCACAAGTGCTTCCATTGGTGCTCTACTTGACTCTATCTGCTGTTCAGTGTCATCAAGCTTCACAACAGTATTTCAACAAAACAAGGAAAAGTCAAAAACAGAAACAGCGGGATCAGGAAAGAAGAAAAAAATTCCATGAACGGAAATATGTATGTTCTGTATTTCCATTTTATTCTTTGGAAAATCAGGAGATTATAAGCATGGTTCCAACCACAAGACAACAATCAAACCCTAAAAACAACACAATATCAGACTTTCAGAAAGAAATTAGTCATCTGAACTCAACTATTGCTGATCTAAGAGATAAAATATTGCATAAAGACCATAAATATAAGGACCTGGAAAATAAAACTTCTCTTTTAAAATCTGAGATATGTAGCCAGAGAGAGAAACTAACAGATGCTGAAAACATTATTTTAAAGTTAGAACAGGAAGTTATTCAGGAACAAAAGAGAGTACAAGATGTTGAAAAAGAACTTTCATGCCTAAAACAGGAGGTTCTTAAAGAAAAAGTACAACTTCAGGAAACAGAAATTATGTACCAAGAGTTGGAAGAAGTGCGCAGTAAATTTAATAGAGAAATAGAAAATAATGAACGGATTAGGAAGGAACATTTTGAGGAAATGAAGTGTCTGAATGCAGAAATAAGAACTTTGAAAAAGCAAAGCTCATATGGAACAGTTAGCAGTACTCAGTGTAAAAGTACAGGGACAAACTCAGCATCTAAGGAACATGGAACAATAAGGACAAAGCACAATATTCGGAAATCAACAACACAGTCTTCTGGCAAACCTGACAGAGGCTCTGGATGTCACAGATGTGGTAGTCTATACCTGTCACATCAACCAAATCAGTGCCCAGCAAGAAATTTTGTGTGTGGAAAGTGTTCGAGAAGTGGACACCACACACTAAATTGCTTGCAGGTGTGCAAAGGATGCGGTGGCGCTTACTGCCACAAACCAGAAGACTGTGGTGCTTATGAAAGGAATTGTGCATACTGGAATGTTAAGGGTCACTTTGAAACAATGTGTTTAGAAAAAAGATATGACCAGATAGGGTACTAAAAGTTTAAATTATAAAATATTGTTTTATGTATTCCCTTACTTAAATCATATATTTTAATGCAAAATTTTGGGGACCAAAATCTTCAAAGTAGGGAAGAGCTATTATGTTGTAAATTTCAAATAAAATTGACATGATAGTATGAATCATATTTGGTAAACTTTTGTTTCAAAATTTAGCAAAACTATCAAAATGAATAAATATTTATTTCTTATAATTAACTTTTTTTTTTCAAATCTGCGAGACAGTTGGAATTTGGATAAAACCATATTGTTTGCTTTATTAAGCCAGATTACAGTTTCTGTTTTTCTTAGGCACCTGGTCATCAAGGATCATAAAAGAACTGCTAAAACATATTTAATCATAATCTCCTCATGAGAAGGAAATATCGAAACCACATTGTGACAACAAAATGTCTAGAATCAAACAATGAGACAGATTATAATTGATATGGAAATTTTGTTGTTAAACACAACTATGTTCTTATTGTTATCCTTGATGACCATGGCTTGGGAACGGATAAATGCCAAAAAGGGTAATTTCCTCCTGAGCAATGTTTTCATGAGTACATGACAGTATGTTAATAAAAAGGGGTCTTAGGTTATAGGACACACAATTACATATAGTAACTTTATGCATGATAGACTGGATTTTGCCGTCTCAATTTCTGGAATTACCAGTGTTAAAAGTGTATATTTTATGTTACTCTGGACTTTGCCGTGTAACTAGTTAAAGGACATTTGTTTAAGATAGGATTAGCCTTCTAACATATTGACTGGATAACCAGTTCGGACATTTTTCACCTTAATATTGTGAACATTTTTGTATGCTTATTATTTACATATTGGTGAATTTGTTTAAAAAACAGAAAAATACAAATTAAACAATTGTTTTTGTAACCGGCGTTCCTCGTTATTTTCTTAGGGACTTTTATGCCTCTCAGTAGTGCGTAATAGCTATACTAAATGAAATGTAATATTTCGCAAGTTCATTAGTTAGATCTTATTGATATCTATCAGTATGCCAAAAATTGTTTAAATATTCCAAGCGGTTAAGTCACTATTACCAATTTTCACAAACGTGTTACGGACGGACAGACAGACAGACCATATATGGCTTGGCGGCCATTTTGGTCATGTGACCTGGACCCCATGAGCAAATTTTGGTTTTCCCCATCCCATAGAGGCTCCATATGAAATTTGAATTCAATCGGCCCAACGGTTTCCGAGGAGAAGCAGTTCGAAAATTTTCACATTTTTCGCCTCGGCGAGGCTATACTAAATGGAATGTAATATTTCGCAAGTTCATTGATTAGATCTCATTGATATCTATCAGTATGCCAAAAATTGTTTAAATATTCCAAGCGGTTAAGTCACTATCACCAATTTTCACAAACGGGTTACGGACGGACAGACTGACAGAATGACAGAATGACACGGTGATTTTAGGGCACTCTTAGAAATCAACCGACTTCAGTCGATCGCTTTTTCTGCGGGTCGTGCAATCTATGTTTGGAGCAGAAATAGTTGAAATAACGTATCTCATTATGACTAATATAGCGCTCGTCGTTTTTTTTTTTTTTCTTTTTTTTTTTTTTTTTTTTTTTTGGCACCCATCAGACAAACTAGCTAGTGTGATAGTCCCAAACTAAAATTAATCATTAGTTCGAGCACCAGAATAAAAAAAAAACGCTGAAAAGTTCGCACAAGCATGAGTCATTTTCTGCTAACTTTCGTCAACAATTTGATTTTTTTTTTTCGTCAATTTTACATTCGTGTCTTAAAAGGACGTCTCTGGAGAGCATTAATCCAAATTCTTGATGGACGTCACAACGCAGACGTACTGCGGTTTTAGTTTTCTTTGACAATGTGCGCATTAAAACTGCCTTTTTATTATCAGCATGTCTGTGTATGCTTAAATTGCAGTGTATTTGCAGTTATACACTGCAATCATGGATAACGTGATATGGACGATTGTGAAGTTATATTGTGCTTAAACAGTACAGTAACATTATGCAATATTGGAACGCTATAAAAAATAAAGGAAGAAAACATTTAACCAAGACCGGAAAGTAAAGCATTGTTTTGAATAGGGTGTTATTTTTAAATGGAGACCTTGTTGTCGTTGATGGTATCTTACCTTCTTCAAATTTATGTGATTTCTTGTGTCTATTAAGATGTCCAAGTGTTGTTTAAAATAAAATTTTTAATAACTATCTGCTAAGTTAGAATTAATTTCTTAAAATACAGTAATACCCCGGTCACACCTTTACGTTTCGACCCGCGTAAGCGCTACGTTTCTCAATACGTGGCGAAACGAAAGGTACGCCGCAGGAACGTAGCTCTTACGCCGAGATACGTAGCAGGAACGCCTCTTACGCGAGGCTGCCACGTAAAGAAGTTGCATGCAACTTCTTTACGTCGCACATACGTGGCAGGTTCGAAACGTCGTACATACGTAGCAGAAACGCAGTGCAAACGAAAGGAACGCAGCAGCAGCGTAGCACAAACGCCTCTTACGCCGCACATACGCCACTCAAGACTTACCACGTAAGTGTGGCGTACGACACGTTGTCGCTGCGTAACAGCGACGTTCCTTTCGTATCTACGGCGTATCTGTTACGTTTTAATTTTAAATACGCCGTTTTTACGGCGTATCATAACGTAAGCATGGCGTAAGTACTACGTAGCTGTCGTATGTGCGACGTTATTGCTGCGTATGTACGACGTAGTAAAAATAGCTGTGGCGTTTCAAGTTTACCTGCGGCGTAATAGCGACGATTGTGGCTTTTGTTGAGTTTCAAATGAGGTCAAGTGGCATCGCATAATACATTTTAATCTCGATCAAGTGGTCTCATATATAAATTATATATTTACAACAGCAAGCATTCGGGTCCTTCGCATTCATGTCAAAGCTATCATGGGTTATTATTCTGAAGAACAGATTGTTGTTGTTGGTTTACTATGGACCTTAATCGAGACTGAAAAGAAACGGCAAGTGGACAGGAGGCTGCAAACGATTAGAGTTGGCCAAGGGATTGTGAGAAGGAGGCGACCAAGACGCTGGTGGGTGAGACCATGGTTAGATGCCGATACTATTGCCACATACGTTTTAAAACGCCGCTGTTACGCAACAGCAACGTCGCAGGTCAGAATGAAACGCAGCTCCTACGTAACAGCAACGCGATATACGCAGCACTTACGTCACGCAAACGCCGCGATACGTGGGTCTTACGCCGCAGCTTCGCAGTAGAAACGTAGCTCATACTCCATGTACACAACAAGACATCTAATTTGCATAAAAAACGCAGCAGGTTGCGACGTTTGGCCACGTTTTGGGTTTTTGTCAGAAACGTGGTGAAACGTAGCAGAAACGTAAAGGTGTGACCGGGCTATAAAATTCCGATATTAAGATCACCTTTGGACTGTTCATAAGTGGTCTTTAAGACCACTTTTGAACAGTCCCAAAGGTGATCTCTGACGTAACACCACTGTGTCTGTGCAGAACACGCAAAGAAAGAACGAGTGCAACTTTCTAAATAAGCTTTCTAAAGCAGAATAAGTCTTTTATGGTCTTAACAGAGGAATTTTACTGTATATTAGGTGTCAGGATAATGTGACTGGGTGTGGTATCATGTAATGTGTCTGGGAGATGATACTTCAGTGAGGCAGCACTATAAAAGTGAGCATTGAGCTCCCTGTCGCAACCAGACACCGTCGTGATATGACTGAAAAACTGTTGAAAGCGACGTTAAACCCGAATTCACACACACACACTGTCCTGTACTGTCTTTCTCATTCATAAACTATCAATAAGAGCGGACACAACAGGCTTACTACATGTATACGTTTTTGTGTGACCAGTGAAGACTCAGATTCATCGACGTCTTTGCCTATTGCATTTTGGGTAGCCAAAAGGTTATAGAACGCTAATTCGAACAACGAACACGGATCACCTTGAAGATTTCGTCGTTCCGCGGTCATGAAGTTAAAATAATTATAGAAGACCTCAAATTATTTTGTATAACACTGACATTATTATGCGATGCATATCAATGTATTATCGTTTGAAAAGATAATGCGATCGACTAAATTGATTTGAATGTATATGATCAATTTCTTTTTGGTGTAATCCGGCTTAATTTACATTTCTAAAACTTAATGTGTTGATAACATTTTATCTTAAACGATGTCATATTCTCTGTCAATTTCATTACCAATACACGCCTATACAAATACATTGTAAACTATCACCAATTTTCACAAACGTGTTGAGGCGGTTCTAACGAGTACCCACAGTCCATATTTTAGAGCAGAAATAAGAAAAATAAGGTTTACCCCTGTAAAACCCCAGTTTTACTATATAAGAGTGGGGTTCAAGGGGGTAAAATTATATAGGCGTGTTTTCGTGATGTTTGCCAAGGAGACCTCTTTGTTGTCTTCCTGTTTTCACATAACCTAGACCATTACAGAACGGACTCTACTCTAAAAATAACGAATTTGCTTCAAAAGAGCAAAATATAGACCCATACATGAAACAAATATTGTTTTAAAAACAGTGCCCGCCCTTGAAGCTGCATCCAGTCCGCTTAAATATACCAAACTATTTTAGAATGTTTTGCCACATGACGGTGGAGGGAGACTGTACAAACCAACCACACCCGACAATCCTTCCGTCAATGCGCGTTTGTGTACGTGCGACCACCCGCAACAGATTTTTATACACTCGTTTTGTAAAAACGGTCCTATTATGGAATGGGTTCGGCGTCCGTCCGTCCGTCTGTAAACTTTACGTTTCCGGATAACTCCTCCTACGGTTTTCATCCGATCAAGCTGAAACTCGGTAGATAGTAAGACTATGAACTGGGTTTAGCGCATATTGTTTCGAGATTACAATCCGTCAAATATTTACAGAGTTATGCTCCCTTGTAAAGTTTGTGAACTATTTTGTTTCCGGATAACTCCTCTTATAATTTTCATCGGATGAAGCTGAAATAGGTATATGGTTTATGAGTTGGTGTAGCGCATATTGTTTCGCGGTTACAGCCCACCAAATATTTACAGAGTTATGCCCCTTTGAAAATTTTGTGAACTATTGCGTTACCGGATATCTCCCCCTACAGTTTCATCTAAAAGAGCTGAAACTCGGTAGATAGTAAGACTATGAGGTGGTTTAGTGCATGTTGTTTCGAGGTTACCGTCCAGCAAATATTTACAGAATTATGCCCCTTTGAAAATTTATGTGAACTATTTCGTTTTCGGATAACATCTCCTACAGTTTTAATTGGATGAAGCTGAAACTTGGAAGATAGTTAGACAATGTGCATGGTGGTGTAGACTATGTGGTATTTGTCACACCTTAACCAAAAAACATAACCTCGGTCATAACATATTTGCCCTACTCTTATGAAACTTCAAACACATACTAACCATTACAAGACCTACATTCTGACACAGGACCATAACTATATTGCTTTTGTAAGTGTGTTTCTCACACCTTGACCAAAACACTTAACCTTGGCCATAACTTCCAAAGTATATGCCATATTCTCGTGGAACTTCACACACATACTTAACATTACAAGACCCTACATTCTGACAGAACCCACCGGCCCCGATAGCTCAGTTGGTAGAGTGTCCGCTCCGGGGAACGGGAGGTCACGGGTTCGATCCCGGGCCGCGTCATACCAAAGTTGTTAAGAATGGTACTAGCTGCTCCTCGCTTGGCACTCAGCTTTACGGGGTAGAGCTAGGACTGGCTGGTCGACCCAGTGTCAGGATAATGTGACTGGGTGTGGTATCGTGTAATGTGTCTGGGAAATGATACTTCAGTGAGGCAGCACTATAAAAGTGAGCATTGAGCTCCCTGTCGCAACCAGACACCGTAGTAATATGACTGAAAAATTGTTGAAAGCGACGTTAAACCCGAATTCACACACTTCAGACCTCTATTCTCACAAAAACCTGTACCATTCCTCTTCGATAGCTTTATGTGGGGCCATTTCTGGCGTGGTCAGTGATCTAGTTTTGAGGTTTTGGTCTACAAAAAATAACAAAGTTATGCCCCTTTGAAAACCTTCGCCTGCAATTTAGATCCTGTCAAGCTGAAACTTGATATATAGTTAGACCATGATGTGGAGCAGCGCATATTGTTTCGAGGTTACCGTCGATCAAATATTTACAGATCTGCCTCCTTTGAAAATTTTGTGAACATTTTGTCTCTGGCTAAGTCCTCCTACAGTTAACATTCGATCAAGCTGAAACTTGATATATAGTTTGACAACGATAGTGGGCAGCGCATGTGTTAAGAGGCTATGGTACACCAAATATCTTTATAAGTAACCCTTTGAAAAGTGCTGTAATTATTTGCTTCGCGGCTACAAGTCAGATCTGACCACGCTGAAACATTATATCTAGTAAGACTATGACATGGAGCAGCTCATATTATATCGAGGTTGCAGTCCAACATTATTATTAACTTGCCACGGGCGTATAATGCCCCGCTTGTGGAGCTCTTATTTTTCATTGTCGTTCTTTTTGATGCTGTACATTTTCAAAGCATGCGGCTATGGAAATGCTATTTAGGCTTTCGCATGGTATTCTGTGTTTTTTAAGAGGGTTGATTGCGGATACGTGTTAGATATCAAATTCCCATTTTGCAGATGAAATATTTTGATATTTACCTCATGTCTGCTCCAAATATAGATTTTAGTGCTCATCAATGAGCACTAAAATCTATATTTGGAGCAGACATGAGGTAAATATCAAAATATTACATCTGAAAAATGTGAATTTGATATACGCCATTGGCCATTGTAGCACACAGGTGTTATCATGATGTCAAAAGAAATGACTCGTACAGTCGAACTTCAATGGTTCGAACACTTTTGGGACCTTGATAATCTGTTCGAGACAGGGGTAGTTCGAGCCACTGAGGGTTACTGCCAGGAGGTATACGATGTACTTTTTGATATTTTTTTCGATGTTCTAGAACGAAAATGTATGCTGTGTGTACTCATTAGAATCGCCTCATCGAGGCGATTCTAATGAGTACACACAGCATACATTTGCAAGATTAAAGACTAAAATATCCTTAATTATTCCCCACTATGTCTTATGTAGAGAATTTCGCTAGGGGCTCAAGAATGGGTTCGACACATCTATGGTAATCGAGCCATCGGCGTTCGAGCCATCCAAGTTCTACAGTATTTAATTTTCTCATAATTAAACTTTTACTTAAATAATTAAACTTTACTCTTTCTTCTAGAAAATCTAAAAACAACTTACAAATGCTCCAACCAGCCTGCTTGGTGTCACTGACATTTTACTTCTTTTTCAGGGTCCCAGGAAAGAGAAAATCAGCTTGAAACTTACACGCACCATTATGAACTGTTTCAGTTAATTATTGCTCACAAAATATCCATCCAAATTTTGGGATATTATTTTATGCGGAGATCATCCCTTACGACAATTAAATCGCTTATGACATGCGCAGTATGTTTCGGATCGTCAGGCATTCAAGTCGTACAAGGAATTGCTATGCCCAGAATTGCATTGAATAAAGACTCGGGGTCAGAAACACAAATTCAAGGGTGCATGGGTCTTCCTGACCGCACACGTTACAAGTCGCGACTGAAATTTTTTCCACTTTGACATTTTTTTTTCCTTATTAATGCCTTCAATATTCATAATCGTGACTTTTAAAGCTTACTCAATATTATTATAAGCTTAGCTAATCATATCAGCCGACTCCTGTGGAAATGCTACTTATCGCATGGGCGAGCAGGCAAAGGCTCTGGCGAGAGCAGTCTCGCCAGAGCCTTTACTGCTCGCAGACATGTAGATGGGACCCTGAAGATGCGCCATGCAAGAAAAAAGGGTTTAGCGCTATTAGTTGGCTGCGCAAGCGGATTGGAAAAACATACATCGGGACATGATAAGGGTCCCTTTCTCATGCGTTAGATAATTACCATAATACCGACATGCAATGCATCTTATATTTCCTCTGTGGAAAAAGATGTATAGATCTATGATCAACAAATCCTAACATTGGGACGGAATGGTCCGGACAATCAGTGCTGACCATATTCAAATTGCTCAAATTTTACATTTATAACTGTTTTCTGCCAGAAAGCAAGTCAAACTTGTCTAAATGGTTAGCCTCTTTCGTAACGTTCCCAGAAATGTATAGAGACACACTCAAATATATATGAACCTATTGTACACTAAATAAGATGTATTGTTGCTTGGATCGTCGTATACGATATTTGTAAAGCAATGTAAATCAATCAGTAAGTCAATTCGTAAACATATCTGCTTATCTAATCTGCTATTTATTAAATAAAATACGTTAATTTAGACTACATGGGGAGGTGCATGACAAACAAGCCAGAACACCTGTTCGACCAGCGAAGACACAGATAAGCCTGCGCATCTACACATTCTAATAAGAGTTTTACTGTTCGCATAAGTCTGCTATAACCTAAGTACTATCCAAAGAGTGACTTAATGCACTGACTGATCTGTGTTTTGGCTGTTGCTAGAGACCTTTAATAGTAATCGCACTGACTGACTTTGTCACCATTGAAAAACAAGAAATATCTTTAAAAAAGATATGCGGCGTAGATTTAATTGGAAGGTTGTTTAGAAACCAGTGCTTCAGCTGAAGTGCACGACCCGCCGGATGCTTTTAGCTTTATCAGTGTTACCATATTCAGTATGGGTATGGCGGCCATTTTGGTCATGTGACCTGGACCTCAAACGGTTCCCCCAATAAATGCGCCTTATCGTAAGGAGCAAAAATATATCTAATACTTTAGTACTGTATTCTGAATCGTTTGCAGGATAAAATGAATTCTCACTTTTCCAATACAAAAGCATATGTGTCAAAGTTTGACCTAGGCACAAAGAAGGTCGAGGTCAACCCAGGGTCACCATTTTAGCAATTTATGATGGGCCTACGTCCCAGATGCTTTTTATCAAGTTTCGTGGAAATGTGCCAAGTGGTTCTGGAGAAGACTATTTTGAAGGGTTTTTACCATATATGGCTTGGCGGCCATTTTGGTCATGTGACCTGGACCCCATGAGCAAATTTTGGTTTCCTCCATCCCATAGAGGCTCCATATGAAATTTGACCTTCATCGGCCCAACGGTTTCCGAGGAGAAGCAGTTCGAAAATTTTCACATTTTTCGCCTCGGCGAGGCTATACTAAATGGAATGTAATATTTCGCAAGTTCATTGGTTAGACCTCATTGATATTATCAGTATGCAAAAAATTGTTTAAATATTCCAAGCGGTTAAGTCACTATCACCAATTTTCACAAACGGGTTACGGACGGACGGCCAGACAGACAGACCATATATGGCTTCGCGGCCATTTTGGTCATGTGACCTGGACCCCATGAGCAAATTTTGGTTTCCCCCATCCCATAGAGGCTCCATATGAAATTTGACTTCAATCGGTCCAACGGTTTCCGAGGAGAAGCAGTTCGAAAATTTTCACATTTTTCGCCTCGGCGAGGCTATACTAAATGGAATGTAATATTTCGTAAGTTCATTGGTTAGATCTCATTGATATCTATCAGTATGCCAAAAATTGTTTAAATATTCCAAGCGGTTAAGTCACTATCACCAATTTTCACAAACGGGTTACGGACGGACAGACAGACTGACAGAATGACACGGTGATTTTAGGGCACTCTTAGAAAATCAACAGACTTCAGTCGGTCGCTTTTTCTGCGGGTCGTGCAATATGAGCTACAATAGTGACAGCAACAATTGTCTAGCTATGAACTGGCTTACTGTATTCAAACAACTCAGATGTCGCGCGAGGAAAAATAGCTTTGCAGAGGGCGGTGTCCCGCCTGTTTGAGCTAAGGTCAATGTAAAAGGTCAAGGTTAAAAACATGACCTCATTTCAAGAGCATATCATCTCAAGTATATGCACAACAAATAAGAAAACGTTATCATTTACTGTTTTTGAACACAAATTCTAGGGTTAACATTTAGGGTTGTCGCTATGGTGAACGTAAACGCATAGGCGGACGAACAAATGGACGAGCAGACAAACGGACGGAAACTTGATCTTATGTGCACCTAATTAAAAGTCAAATTACACTTATTCCTTTTCAGAATTTATATAACATTAATGATATTCGAAAATGTCCATTTTGTGTTAAAATGGAGAACATAAAGTATGCCTAAGACAAATGATACACTGCAACTTTTATTTAGCATATATTGTAAATTAAACATCTGTCAATTTGTAATGCGATTATTACATGTTTTTGTCATGCTATATCTCTTTATTGGTTTCATTGGGCAACATGGCTTGAGGTGTCATTTCATCTCAATGTCGGGTAAAAGTCCTACAAACTTGGAAGCAACGTCTCCAAAATGACCTACATAGTGTTGATGGGGACGTTAAACCTCAAATCAAACAAACAATTCCTTTCGCAGAAAATTCTTCCTTTCGCGAAAGGAACCTTCCTTTCGCGAAATGGTTCCTTTCGCTATATAGACCAACCACGTGAAATTAGGTCAAAATAGCTATTCACCGCAGCAGTTACAGAATTCACAAGAAACACAATTATACATATGACGTATGGTCATCAAAGGACAAGACGGTGAGCAAGCCGAAACTGTATGTATTTTTCATTCATGTCTCACATAAAAAACGAAACATTTCCAAGGTTAAAACTTCAGTAAACTGTCGTATTTTTGAGTAGATTTATTTATGCAAATCATTGACCAATGAAATGGTCATCTCCTTGGACATGTGGTTTTATTGACCAATGGAATAACGAAAAATGTAGGACAAAAGCAAAACCATAACGGCTACGCCGTAATAACACCTCAGACAAACTATACAGAGTCAGAATACCCACCAGGGCACACGACTCTGCAATAGCAAGCAAGATCATATGTGTCAATGAACGACAAACCTTAAAATAAGACAAAATTAGATTAAAAGTCTTGCAATAAATGATGTAGGTCGCTCTGAAAAACCCCTATGGCCTCGAAGTAAAAATAGCCATCAGAAGAGATGGCAAATTCCCCGACCAAAAGCCAATATGGCCTTCGGAAGACAGAAGTGCACAAGAGTTAAAATACATTAGTGCATATCATAGAAGAACCACGTTTTTTTTTCATTGGCTAGCAAGTCACTAATCTGCGATAGATGCACAGCGGGCAATATCACATTTGACTAGGACCGGTCCCAGTCTAGTGTGATAGTGTCCGCTGCCGGAATTTTGTACGGACAATCGTGATTAATTCTGGTTGTCGCTCCGTTGAATTGCATGAATCCAACGTCAGAGACAAACAAACACACAGCAGATTTTGCGGAAAAATCCTAACATTGGGACGGAATGGTCCGGACAATCAGTGTTGACCATATTCAAATTGCTCAAATTTTACATTTATAACTGCCAGCTGTCACAAAAGTTGTTCAATGCACTAAAAGCAATAGAAACCACAGCTTCAGGAAATATCAAGGTTTATGGACTGCCCTCGGGCCATGGCCTGTGTCGTCGGGTTGAGGGCCATATCAACCTGGCGGTCCAGGCCCTGACCCGAGGGCAGTCTATAAACCTTGATAGTACCCGAAGCTTAGGTTATTATTGCTTAACTAGTGTCCCCTGCGACAGCTGCAAGATTCTGTATATGTAGTGTTTATTGGGACTAAATGATACTATATAAGGACCGCTTTTCAACATGATGAAGATCCAAGGTTCTCAGTGTACAGGTATACCGAGTTGGCATGCCTTCTCAACATTGTGTAAAACTGTGCCAAGTACCATCAATATATCTGAAAGGGTATTGGAGTTATGGCCATCACATGGTTATATTGTCAGTGGAGATAACAAAAAAACAGGGCATCCAGTCGTGGTTCTTGCGCATGTCATGCTTGCTTAGCCTCATGTAAAATTGTACTGGATACCATTAATATGCATCATAGGGTATAGGAGATATAGCGATAACAAGGCGGTCATACAGTTATATTGGAAATGGAGATAACTTAAATACCATAGCATCCAGAGCTGTGATCTTTGCGTATGCAACGCCTCCTCAACCTTGTGTACAATTGTGCCAAGTACCATCAATATATCTCAATGGGTATTTGAGTTATGGCCATCACAAGGTTATACTCAAGGGGGATAACTTAAAAAAACAGGTCACAAGAGTCGTGGTTCTTGTGCATGGTATGCCTGCTTACCCGCACGTACAGTTGCACTGTGTACAATCAATATACCTAAAAGGGTATTGGAGATATGACGATCACAAGGTATTACTATTATATTGGAAGGGGAGACAACTCAAATACCATAGCACGCAGTTGTGGTTCTTGTGCATGACACGCATTCTCAGCCTTGTGTACAACTGTGTCAAGTATCATCAACATATCTCAAAGGGTAATGGAGTTATGGCCACCACATATTTATTTTGTCAGGGGAGATAACTCAGATACCAGGACACCCAGAGACGTGGTTCTTGTGCAAGACACGCCTGCTTAACCTCGTCTAAAATTATACTGAGTATCATTAATATGCCTCAAAGTGTATTGGAGATATGACGATCACAAGGTTGTCATATTGTTATATTGGAAGGGGTAATAACTCAAATACCATGGCACCTATAGTTATGATTCTTATGCATGACACGCCTTCTCAAATTGTGTACAATTGTACCAAGAACCGTCATTAAATCTCAAAGGGTATTGGAGTTATAGCCATCAAGGTTATATTTTTCAGGGGAGAAAAACCAGGGCTACCAGCGTCGTGGTTCTTGCGCATGAAATACCTGCTCAACCTCATGTAAAACTGTGCTGAGTACCATCAATATGTCTCAAAGGGTATTAGAGCTATTGCGATCACAAAGTAGACATACTATTATATTGGAAGAGGAGATATTCCAAATACCATGACACCCAGAGTTGTGGTTCATGCGCATGACACGCCTTCTCAACCTTATGAACAATTGTGCCAAGTACCTTCAAAGTGTATTGGAGTTATGGCAATGACAAGATTTCGTCTACGGACGGACGGATGCCGCTGATCGCTATATCCCCCGAACCTAAAAAAATAATTTAAACGTTCGTGGATGTGATATTGATGTTTTCCCACTCAGACATAATTTTGAAAATTTTGAAAACAGAATTTGGCAGTTCATGCAAATTGTTGGAAACAATTTGTGCCTCTGATAGGAGGTGTGGGCTAATTGTATCGATTTCTGACCATTGCCTTCACTTCTAACGATGAGACCGGGCCAATATGCACTTGCCTACCATTTACCTTGTATATAATCAGAGTGTTCGCTGTTCCTTTCAATCCCGATCCCGGGCTTCTCAAGACTTTCGGATGAGTCTTTAAACCGAGGTCCCGTCTCCGCATGACCTTAGCTGTTGGTGGGACGTAAAACTAAAACTCACTCACTCCTTTCAATCCGTTTGAACTGTTTGCGTGCGCATACGCATTTGATTTTCTTCTATCTATCTATCTATCTACTGATACTGCGTCGGTCACATTTGACCATTACCGCAGGTGTACATTACATACACTCCAGGTTTTGCAGGATGAAAGCCTAAACAGCAATCATGTAATTACGGTAGGGATCTTTAACCTGCACAGGGGATGGTTCTCCCTGCACAGGGGGCCTCCAGTTTACGTCCCGATCCGAAGGACGGTGCACTTTATGACATTCATCCCTGTAAATGATGCCAATGGAGCGTGTTCGGACACCGAAATTTTATCGCCGCTGCCGGGGGTCAAACCCGGGACCTCTAGCATCGGAGGCAAGTGCACTAACCACTGAGCTATCACGCTCCCCTGTTTTAAAACTTTGGTTAGGATACTTACAATAATAACTGATTTCCTGACCTCTGCAGGTACTAAGACTTTGCTTGAAGCTGTACGTGTCCATAAGTTTTTATCCATTTTTCTATAAACGATTTCCAGGTGTTTCACGAGGGAACAGGAACCATAGACGTAACTATGTCAGAAACGTTTACGTTACAATACCTTTATAGGTCTAATACGTTCTATTCAAACTGAAGAAACGTTTTGTTAATCCATATATATATTTGGAGTGGTCCGTTTCGAATTATACAGTTGTCGGGTTTGCTTAAACAAATGGAGGAACACATTTACTTTACCGGTCCCTATTTTCATCGTGGTAAAAAGCACGTGACAGTGTCCTATAAGAAAGTCGCGCGACGGGAATTAAAAATCTCAAAATACGCATTTTTGAGCAATAAAAGCATAAAAATCGGAATCTACGAGGTAAGTTTTGGTTAAAAACGGTGTTTTTGAACACCGTTTTTAACTTAGAATTTCGAGAAACAACCATTTTCACCTAATGTTTTGCTGGAAAGACAGCTGTTTGTTTCACTTCCGTAACTATGAACGTCACGCGCACCGGTTCGTGGATATGAATATTAATGAGCTGGAGTCGCCGCAGTCGAGGCAAACGAATGTGACGTCACATGTAAACACAAACAAATGGCTGTCAAAATTTCGTTGTGATGCCGATAAAACTGAAGGATTTGTTTATTAAATGCAGTAGTAAGGAAAATTTAATCTTTTGGTTGACAGAGTTAGGTCTCCTGATAGATATACGTGGATGTGTTTGCCAAAAGTGTGAAGAAGGTGTTTTTGGCCTCCGTAAAGACGAGTCTTATTCAAGTGATCTGTGTTGTTGGAGATGTTCAAACAAAAAATGCAACAAGAAAGTGTCAGTTCGTGCTGGATCTTGGTTTGAGAATCATAATTTGACCCTTGAACAGATTGTTCTTATCACCTATTTCTGGATTTATCGCGCAGATCAGGAGTTTGTGAAACATGAGGTAGAAGTTTCCAACCGAACGATAGTCGACTGGTACAACTTTGCCAGGGAAGTTTGTATATGTGTGTTAGAAAAGGAAAGTGAACAGATCGGTGGACCTGGAATCATAGTGGAAATAGACGAGAGCAAGTTCGGTAAGCGTAAATATCATAAAGGGCATCATGTGGAGGGACAGTGGGTTTTTGGAGGCATAGAAAGAGACAGTAAGAAGTGTTTTTTTGCGACGGTAGAGAATAGAACTGCGGACACATTGGTAGCTATCATAAAGCAGCATGTAAAACCTGGCACTACCATAATATCTGATTGTTGGAGAGCTTACAATTCACTGTCTGAAGAGGGATACAAACACTTGACTGTGAATCACTCGGTTAATTTCGTGGACCCTGACACTGGAGCTCATACCAACACCATTGAAAGCACTTGGAGAGCGTTGAAGAAATCATTACCCAAACACGGCACGGTTAAATCAATGTATGACAGTTATTTTGCACAGTATTGTGTAAGAAAGAAATATCTAGTGGACTCGCCCGATAAATTTATGACATTCATTGACCTGATCAAGTCTGTGTATGACGTCAACAAAAGAAAAGTTGAGGTCATTTGTGCTTTACCAAAACAGCCGAAAGAAAAAACAGAAAGGAAACGAAAACTGCAGGATATCACAAATATGAATGACAGTTTGGATGATTTTCAGTAAGGTAAGATTTCCAATCGTCCACTTTTGTTGTACGTTTGTTGGCAGTATTGTTGGTTCTCGTCACCCGTAAAATCCAAAATGGCCGCCTTCCATTGTTTACACAAATTCGTAAGCTCCGCCCACTTAGCAACACATTAATATATTCGCACATGCGCAGTAAAATTGAGCGTGGGGGACCGGTAAAGTAAATTCTACCCCAAATGGAGTCGACACAGATCAGACTTTGCATCTGATCTGGACCTACACTGTTTGCTAATGTCCCAAATCGAAACTAGGCATATATGGGTTAAAATTATACGTTTTATTATTATTGACGCCGTCATTTACGCACTCATGCTGACGTCATGTAACACCGACAAGCAACGTGCTAAACGGCGCGATCGCCTTCGTAACATTCCACTCATAATTTGCTTTATGGGTAAAAATGGTGGACAATGTGGAAAAAAATTTAAAATGGAAATAGATGATGTTTATTGTTTCTATCCCAAAGGAACACATCTAAATTATCAATAAAATATATACTGGAGATAAAACAACAGCGTTGAGTTATATTTTTTTCAGTCTTGAATACACTTGTCCAAACTCACGTAACAGGACAGACATGTTTAATCAATCAAATTCATTCAAGAGAAAATCAATGGTGTATATATCAGGAACACATGTAATTGTTTGTGTTACAATTATTAACTCCTCTACTTCTCAAAACAAGGAAATACATTGCCCATAGCAATGAGATCAAGAAAACTTCAAAAGGGAAATTTTAAACTTCTTAACAGCATTTCATCAACCTGATTTTTTTTTAAACTTTTTTTTTCTGAACAGTTTAACTTCACTACACCATCAAAACTTAAACAAAGAACCAAATAAGAACCCTTCAGCAGTATATCTGTGTGCACAGAAAGCAGTAAAATGAACCTAATGTGTCACTGCTTCAACATTTAAAAGCATCTTCACCTAATGCTTATCACGTAACAGGACAGACATGTACCATTTTACCACTCATGAAGTTACAGAACGTTTATAACACAAGGCTGTAACAGCTTCAGACTTCTAATATAAGACAAAGCTGTAAATTTAAATTCTGGTAGAGCTCTTTTCTTCCACCAGAACTGGATCACTGACTTTTTTTTAAAAAAAAGGAGTCTACACGTTCCTGTGAAATGTCATAAAAAAGTGGTCAAAATTAAAATATGTCTCCTTGCATAACCGTCTTCTCCATTTATTTAAGAATAACTTCATTGTTTGGAAAGAGCCTTTTGACCTGCAAGAGAAAAAAAGTTGAATAATTTAATCCTATGTCTGTCAGTTAACATATCGTTCTCTGTTTATATTGTAACCAAAGGTCCCTGTCGCGTAGTTGGGTATTCCATATGAGATGCCATATATAGAGAATGCCAGGTTCATTTCTTTTGATATCAAGTTTACAAGGCAAGATAGAAGTGGAGGCAATAATCAGGAAGCGATACAAACAACCCCTAGCTCCCATCAGAGACACCAAAGGGAAAGAAACACAAACATGAAACAACATACCTAAATGGAAACATCAATAGCGGAAAGCCAAAAGGACAGTTACTTTCCCACAAATTGGTCAATAGGCTATCCAAAATAATATAATATAAGGGACACAAACACACAAAGACCAAACATAACAAAAATAAACCACGACAGAAGTACCTATTTTAAAAGACTCGACTTTGAGGACGCTTGTAGAACCGCGAGGCTCGCCAAGCGATTCTACATGCGTTCTCAAAGTCGAGTCTATTAAAATTGATACCAAAGGATACGAATCTGGTATTCTCTTATCAGTTAATATCTCTTATCAGTTAATACGCTTACAATTTTGCGAATTTTTCAGTAGTTCAGTTCAAGAAAGGCAATGTCATGTTGACCTGATAAAACTGACTTGTCCTGACATAGCATATTTTTATCAAGTCGAGGTGTAACAATGTAATTAATATAGGAGGTAGATGATAAATTCTAAAACAGAATATACGGGACGACCCATCTACGCAGCTGGCACCTTTGATATTACAAACTGTCAAAAACAAAAAGGTAACATTTCAATGTACAATTGAAACATGACGAAAGAACTTTGTTTAAAGCAAGGCTGTGAAAATCTCTTCTCATCTAGGGATAGACATGTTAACAGACAAAACTAACTTATCCAACCAAATATCTACTACACCAGAAAAAAGACAGACATGAAATAGTGAAAGAATAGTAGAGAACAAACAAATAAGAATCAAAGAGTTTACTGACGATAACTTTTTTCTATCAAAACGTGTGGGCATCTGTTAGAGTCGCCTTAATAAGATGACTCTAACAAACACTCACAACATTTGTTTTCTTTAAAACTATTCATTTAAAAATCCCAGAATCATCCTCCAGCTCTTACCCTATATTTTTTGCTTATGACCCTTCATATACTTGTTCCAGGGCAAGTAAATTGAATTTTTCTACTTGTCTGCAGTCATAATTGACAAGTATGTCAAGTCGGTTATAGTACTTCCACAGCGTTGTTTGAGGTATATTCAAATTTGAACATATTAGACTACCTCTGCAACATAAAGTCTAAATTCATCTGCTGCACTACGATTTAAAAACACATCTGTGTGTGTGTGTGTGTGTGTGTGTGTGTGTGTGTGTGTGTGTGTGTGTGTGTGTGTGTGTTCTAGTACACTACTACAACAAATGAATGGTTGTCATCTCAAATCAGATAATAAGTTATACTGTTTCCATGCGAAGTAAATTCCCAAATAGTTTGAGTAAGGTGAGTTACTTACTCTGTATCCAGGCTTTCAAGAAGGGTTGTGAGACTGACATAGATCTCCATTTCCAAGGCTTTGATTGAGTTAAGAAATCATTATGCATGTTTATTGTTGGGAACAAGCATCTAACCTTTCGGCCGGTAACATATGTTTAAGCCCCCCAGTGGCATGTGCTGCTGACCGTTCTAAGGCGGTAGTTTTGGTGTTGGTCTTTTGCTGTTATTTTGTTGTATGTCTAGTTGTTGTTTAGTGTTTTCTAAAGGTCTGATCACCCCATGTGGAGAAGAGAGGGCTGATTGTTCCATTTCATAGACACTCATAAGTGTTCTTGTTTTGTGTATGTTTCCTCTTCCTCTTGGTGTCGAGAGTGGGATGCGTCTTGTGATTTGGTCTTTCTTGTAAAATTTTACATCCCAAAGCTTATACCTGAAAAAGGGGAAATAATGTGCTATGGGTACGAAGCAGTATAATTGAAAGTCTGTTAAACATACACCAAAACACAGGAAATGGCTAGGAAAAAAACATCGAAGTGCCTCGTTCCGCCTAACCACTGGTGCATTACAATATAGATTCTGGACAAGCTGTATTTTGTGCTCATGACCAACAATGGTTACAAATGTTTAAATGTTTTGATGTTCAAATACTTGAAAAATAAAAAATCAGAACACTGTTCTTTCTTTGTTCATTTTGTTCTTTACCATTCCAGTAAACAGCTTTGGTTCGGTCAAATTGGTGCGTTAACCTAATTACACTTCCCCTGACAGACTAATTTGTTTTCGTGAGGGACTAGCATTTACCCTTCTTGAAAATTAATATCAGTCTCCATGTAAGAATACGACCGGATTGAGGGACCGGTCCAATGTCCTTTGATCTACAGTCCAGAAAACATCCGACAGTGTGGTCCAGGTCTGTAAATGAGACCCAGGTTATGAATATTCTTCAAAATGGGCATCTTAAAAACAAGGTAGTTTACCTGTATCTACAGAGCTCAGATCACCATACAGAGACTGGTCTTCAAAAAATTCGAATGTTAACCATGGGCTGGTCTATATCAGTGGCGTGAAACTCTGCTGCTGGTAGTACCTCAAGGACCTCTGCTGTTGGTAGTACCTCTGGTGCCTCTGCAGCCATTGGTGCCTGTGGTTGTTCATCACACACACACACACACACAGAAAGAAGCAGGTAGGTAGTTTATATCATTTATTAGCATATACCAGGAAAGTCCCGCTTTTCTTCCCGACCATTGGGGCTTGGGGATATAGAATGGGCGGCATGATGCATCCACGCAGAGCTAAAACTAACCACGCATAAGTACTGGTAAACCGCTTAGAATGACACTCTGTCCAGGCAAAGTGGTAGGACTCAAACTGTTCAATATATATAAGCCTTTTGGTTTCACTGGGAAGCAGCGGCTCCAAAATGACCTAGAAGAGTGTTGACGGAGATGTTAAACCGCAAAACAAACAAAACAAAAATCCACAAAAAAACAACAAACATCAGAACCACCGCGTTAGGTCGGCCAGTATTTGAAAAGGGAAAACAGTTATCTATTACTGACCGTTTCAAGGCGGTACTTATGTTGTGTTTCCTCAATGTTACATTTGCTATCTCCATGTGCATATTGTCTTCAGCAATATTGCCACCTGGATATTAGCTGCCCACTATACTTCCGTTTTTGCTTATGTTTCAAATAAAGGATACATTTCAGAACAACCTGCCTCCAATTGTCAACATACTGGGTGTTCAGCTCTGCATGGAAGCATCATTTAGCCCATCTATTTTTTCAAGCCCCGATGGGCGGGGGCCAATTTTCTGTGTTTGATGTATTAAAAAACACACGAATTTTCATGATCTGGAGATGTGAATAGAAACAACAAGAGGGGGGGGGGTTGTTGCAGGGCAAGATGGCTGTTTGATTGTGGCTTGGCCCGGCTTGTTTTTCTCCCGGTCTCGGGTAAGGGTCGTAAGTCTATCGGACTGTGGCTTGTCCTGGCTATCTTTTGCTTTATTTTTCTGAGATGATAGATTAAATTGCTCGGTTGGAGAAGTTTAACGAGTCCATGCAAAAGCCTATGTTCGGAGCATAAAAAAGAAAAGCTAGTTCAATTTTTACTACGAAAAAGGACATGTCTCAAGTCAAGAAAGGTGGCCAAATTTTGTAGGGCTTGTTAACGTAATGCTAACTTCTCTCCACTTCAACATATGTTTAAAAAGATTAAATAATCATCTGACATTTTTGGACTCTTCCACTGTGTCCATTTGTCATTAAGGAGTGTATTATTTAGTTTAATATGTTCTATAAAAGGGTTATCCTTTGGAAGCAAGGAATACACCACAGAGCTGAAAAATATGGAGTGTACATGTTTTCTGGGCCAGACTAGCTAGTTTCGGCCAATTAGGCCAATTAATTCTATGTTTGACGGAAAATCATGTTAGCAAACATTTCAGGCCCTGATCAGGCGGCGTATTTCTTTCATAAAAATGTTTGGAACCGGTAAACATATTTTCTCTATTGCAAAACGGTCGTGGATGGAAGTGGATAGAAAACGTTGCTCTGCATGACTCCCGACTTATCCCCGGAAGTGCCTTGTTAATCACCAACAACAGCAAACAGATGTCTTTACACAAAGCGTTCGACTTTTTCCGGCAAGCATCTGCTATTTTGCGCCAAAACATAACCATTACCTTCTGCTGTGGAAATGATCGAATCGGGAAGGGATGGTCCGAGGGAAGAAATAATATTTGTAAATGTCAGTTAGAACTTGCAGTATGGGGACTGAAACAACAATGAATAGTGATATCTACAGCGCCTAGCTGGGGGAACAAGGTCATCAGTTGGAATGCTGGCAACACATTAAGACTTTTGTATAATAGTATGAGCCTACTTTTCTCCTCCTTTGCTTGAGAAACACCGATCTTAATTTCATTAGTATTCAAGTCGTACTCCCAGTTTCAAAGCAGTAATTGCTTGTTACAAATCTAGCAGCTCTGTTCTGAACTTTTTCAATTTCTTCAAGACCACTCCATTGGGGTCCTAGACACAACTACATGTACCATATTCCAAAATTGGGCAAAACGTCATTTATATGCTGCCTATTCTACATCCGGAGGACACTGATGAAGGAAACCAAGCTTGCTATTTGCCTTATTACACATGTTGTTTATGTGTGTATACCATCTCAAATCATAAATGTCACACCGAGGTATTTAATGAAAACCAAATTCTCGAGGACCATCCCATCTAAGGTGAAAGAAGCCTCAATTTTATTGGTTCTCTTCCTAGATATCCGCATGATATATTGTATTTAAGGGGCTGAAATCTCATGTCCTATTTTCATGTCCAACATCCTAGTCTATCCACATGGTTCTGAAGTTTCAGTTAGTCCTGTGTATCTCTAATTTCTAAACCTAATTTCAAAACCAATCGTCTGTGAACAGTCTTATTTCTGAGTCAATGTCAGTGGAAATATCATTAATGTACAGGAAGTATAACAGTGGATCAAGAACAGTCCCTCATGGGTGGTAACCGGTCATTTCGTACCCAAGTCATTTCGTACCATTTTGGTCATTTCGTACCCATTTTTGGTCATTTCGTACCCACTAACAACCATTTCGTACCCAAGTCATTTCGTAACCGTTTAGGTCATTTCGTACCTGGGTACAAATTGACCAAAAGGTACGAATTTATCAAAACGGTTACGAAATGACTTTAAAATAGTCAATGCGTACCCAAGTCATTTGGTCATTTCGTATCTGGGAAGGACCGACAGACTAAGGGACTTTTTATTTTATTTATTTAATTATTTATTTATTTATTATATCTTATTCTTTCTTTCTTTCCTTCTTTACTTATTTATTAAAGAGAATTTTCCAATAAAAACTTGTGATATTTTTCATATTTCTGCTCCAAGCAAAGATTGTTGAAATTCGTTAAAGCCGCCTCGACCTCAATTACCTGAGCCTTTTGGTTTCAGAGATGAAGATTTTTAAAGGTTTTCCATGTATAAGCCTATGTAAAACAGCTGGGCCACGGGGCGGGGCATTTTTTGCCCCATGACTCTAATTTTAACAATCTTGGTAATGTCCACTAGATGAAGCGTCATACCAAATATCAAAGACATTGGACTTCTGGTTTCAAGACAAGAAGATATTTTAAAGTTTTTCTAGTTTTCCCCCCTTTTTGTTGCCATGGCAACCAAGGTTTTGCGTGGAATGGAATTCTTTGAACATCTTTTAGAGAGGTCCATCCACAGATCATTTTGCCAAGTTTCGTCAAAATCTCTTCAGTGGTTGAGAAGATGTCATTTAAAGAAATTGTGAAAGGACATTCGGACGAACGACGACGACGGACGGTGACCAGTCACAACAGCTCCCCATGAACATTCGGCTCAAGTGACCTACAGAAAAGCTTTAAAACAATTCATATCATACCAAAGTCATTTAGTACCTACGTTTGAAAAATTGGGTACGAAATAACCAAAAACGTTTCCCAGAAAAATTAAAAGTTGGTACAAAATGACTAAAGAGGATACAAAATATCCAAACACCTTTCCCAGAGAAAAATTTAAAAGTGGGTACGAAATGACCAAATAGGGTACGAAATTACCAAAGTGGGTACGAAATGACCAAATTGCAAAATAAAACGGGTACGAAATTACCAAAATGGTACGAAATAACTAGGGTACGAAATGACTTGGGTACGAAATGACTGGAAACCTTATGGGAACGCAAACAAAACTGGAACCCACTTCGAAGATTCACAATTAACAACTCGCTGTTTTCTGTAGCAAGGAAAGGAATCTGTCCATTTACGCCCACCAATCTGCCCACCAATCCCTTAACCAAATAATTTGGAATTTAGTAAACCATGAGTTGGGGGAGAAGGTAAAAAGCTTCTAGAAAGCCAGAATAAATGTGTCCACCTGACACCCTTTGTTCAAGATTTTTATCCAATCAGTTTCACCGTGTATAAGTTCAGAGATCATAATCATGCGAATCAGAAAGGCATTAAAGAGTATGGAACAGCCACATGAATCGTTTTGAATTAAAAAACAGTATCATGTATCGTGACTTCGCTGGCGGATAAAAGTTATGTCTCAGTTCATGAAGATTATGATCCGTGTTTGTTTTACCCAAATTGTGCTGACTAACCACGATATGGCGTATCATAACCCATGGTAAGTTGTACCCTAACAAAAAAATCAAGCTTTTTTGGTTTGTTTGATTTGATGTTTAACGTCCCCGTCAACACTGTAAAGCTCATTTTGGAGACGTTGGTTCCAATTTTGTGGAAAAATCAAGCTTTGAACCATCCTCGGATTCAGTGGGTATTGACACAAACTGGGGCTCAAGCAAATGCATCAATGGAAGCTCTGAAATCGCAATAACATATGGATCACAAAATCATGTGCATAAAAGAGGTGCTACTGCCGAAAAATATTGACCGAAGTATGCTGGGGTTGGTGAAAACACACTAGAAAAATGTTAATATTTTCGTTTGTAATGAATAGAATTATCTGCAACTGTATCTGTAAATGGTAATACCATAATTCTGCAGCTATGCAATATAACCACCCAAGAAAATTAGGATTTGGGCAGAAATAAACATTTTTCTTACCAAAAATACTGTTGTGACGTCGTGAATTCAGTAGCGTTCGTTGTACCCGTGGGAGGACGCGACGTCTGATCAGGGTCTAAATTATTGTTTGCTAAATGTTAGGCACTCCAGTCCACAATCATGGATAATCACATACGACCGAGTACTGTTAGTGCTTTGATCTCATGCTCCATAAACATGGAATTTTACTGCTTATAACCGAGTATTAAAACAACACACGAGAATGTTCCATTATCATAAACTGAGTGGATAACGTTGTTTCATAACAAAAAAAAAAAAAAAAAACATTTCACATGGTTACTGGTGTGACACGTCTTAGTTCCGTCTGTGACAACCCTATGTTTTCTGTTGAAAGTCTTCAACTTCTTCGGCAATAAAATTTGATTTAAAATCATTTTTGGGCCCCATTCAAGCGATTTTGGTACTTTTCGTCTATGCGAGCAGCGAAGGTTCAGGCCAGCCTGCGCATCCGCGCAGTCTCGCCTGAACCTTCGCTGCTCGCTCATACAAGCAGTGAATCAAGAGGAACCTTCAGACAGAAAGCCATATCCCTGGCCCCTCTGAATGGCTGGGCATGCGCAGTTAAAATTTGTCATGACGGAATGCTCGAAGACACAAATTCGCTAGGCGGGGCTCATTTGATAAACATAATTTTACATTCGTGGTCATTTCATATGAGATTTATGAAACTCGCCGGAGGTTCGTTTCATAAATCTCATATGAAATGACCACTCGTGTAAGATCCTCTATGTGGAATCTGGTGTCGTCAGAACCTGATTTTGTGAAAAAAAAATCATATGTGTACACTGTAACTAGCGTTGACTAAAGTGGGGTTTTAAATCTGGGACTGACAATGTCATTAGTTAACAAATCGTTGAAACTTGGATCATTTAATATGGCAATTATACTAATATTTTTTGCTGAAAAAAATGTGAGTAGCTTTTGCACATGCAAAAATACCAAACATTTAGATATTGTACTTGATAGAACAGTTAACAGTTTGACCACTAACGAGCTCGTTAAGCCGCTAACGATGCTTTGAACAACTGGGCCCTATTGTCGCTCACTCATGATTCATGTCTGACTTTTTAAAGTTCTGAAATATCCGATGAGATCTGCGTCAAAATAACAACAAACCGAACTTAGGTCAAGAGTGAAACTGATAAAGTTATCATTGCTATATCGTTGTCATATCGCAATATCTGCGAACATATGCTATGCGTATCTTTAAAGTTTTGACGACTCCGTATAGGACATAAGGAATTATCTATACCTGCTGTTTGAAGATATTAAACTATCATTTTAGTGATAAAACAGAAAAGTATAGGTTTGACCTTTTTCAATTCGTTTCATATTAATGTGATAGTGTGAAAGAAATAGTGTTACTTGGTTAGTATCAAGAGGACATATTACTGATTTCCCCGAGAATACTAAGGATTTATAGATTTTGGCGAAGACAAAAAATTGTAACCGGCAAGGACTGCGCACGTACACAGACTGATCAGGTAGTTAAGAATCAATCAATGAATGATTAATACGACTTGTGATACCGAGTCGAATTCGCTGGTCGCACATGTAACCTTCTGACAATCAACGAGTCAGGTTACTTGTAATATTGTATTATTCATATCAACAAACTCAGTGGCAAACAGTTCAAGGGTTAACCTTTGCTTGGTTCTGGCTAATATAGTCAAGTGTCAAAACGCCTGACAGACTGGAAAAGTGACTGGTTTTAGATTCCACTGCATTCCGGAACTGTATTTCTCATGAGCAATTTTGCATCTGGAAAACAAGACCAGCCCGGAGTAACATACTCTAATGAAGTTAATCTGAAAATAAAATAGCTAACCTCATAATTCGTCAAACTAAGAAATTAAGTGATCCTTAGCAATTAAATTCCTGGAGATATTTGGCGGAGAATGTTAAAACGGAGCCATTTAGCGATTTTGTTTCGTTTTCTGCCAACTCTCTACATTTGTGAGTTGCTTTAGGCAAATGATCTTTTGAAAAGTTGGAACAATAATGCCTTACCTCTGAATGGAAGCGGCGGCAGCCCAGGATTTGGGAAGATATCAGTATTATGTAGAACTCTTGCAAAGAACAGGAAAAATCGAAAAGACGGCTCTCCTAGATTTCAACGGAAATGTTTTGATCTCTACAGCGGGCTTTGAGCTCGGCCAAAGAGAGACAAACTCCATTTTAGGTGCTTTAGACGGCCAGTACTTATCATTAATAAAATTGAAAATTGGAGAGAAAATGTTCACATGTTTCAGAAACGATTCCTTGACGCCATCTCTGATTGGTCGAGCAGAAAATGATGTCATTAGTATTTACAAGTGCGTGGAATTCATCGTAGTTGGTATATCAGACCCCAATTCACCGGGATCGTGTATATATGAAATGCAAAAATTTGTGAAAAAATGCTTCAGACTCAGCCGACAGAGCAGTAACTGAGCATGAAAAATGGACTAAATACATACAGTATAATTCCTATATTAAGACCACCTTTGGGACTGTTCAAAAGTGGTCTTTTAGACCACTTTTGAACAGTCCCAATGATGGTCTCTTATAAGGAGACACTGGCTGTGGAAAACGCAAATAAAGAATAACTAAAACCTTCTCAATACGCTTTTAAAAGCAGATTTAGTCTTAATTTTAGGTGGTCTTAATAGCGGAATTTTACTGTATTTTATTTTTCTTCTGGAAGGTAGAAACACTTTTACCCAGCTGCTCAAGAGTAACAGTGAAACTAGTTAACATGTCGTTAAGCCTTAGGTCATTTAACGTGGAAAATATGCTAATATTTTGCTGAAAAATGTGAGTAGCTTTTGCAAATGCAAAAGCTACTCACATTTTTCGGCAAAAAATAACAATGTACAATATATTGTACTTACTAAAACACTTATTATTTTGATCACAAGCGAACTCGTTAAGCTAATGATGCCCTGGGATATTTCCGCAGTTTGTACAAGAGAGGCGACTTTTTAGCCGCTCTGAAAAAGGACAAGCTGTTAAAGGAAATGGACATCACGTAAACCAGTCCGTGAAATGAACACCCCCTAAACCCACTTTATGTAGAGAAAACGGGTCTACGGGGGGTATACATTATTTTACTAATTTCTGCTCCATTTCTGCTCCACGGAATAGGTTGTGGGTACTCGTTAGAACCGTCTCAATGAGGTGGTTCTAAGGAGCACCAACACTCTATGTTTGCAGCAGATAAAAAGAGAAAAAATATCTCGGATTTTCATCAGGAAAGTAGCCATCTGGAGATGTGAAAAAATGCACTATGTCACACGGATTGTGCTTCTTGGGAGTAAGTATTTTCTTTAACTGTTACAGTAGATCTCAGTTAATAGAGGAGGCAAAAAATTGGAATGTGAGTGAGTGAGTTTTACGTCCCACCAACCGCTAAGGTCATATGGAGACGGGGCCTCGGTTTAAAGACGCATCCGAAAGTCTGTAGAAGACCAGGATCGATCCTGCGACCCCTGGTTTACAAGGCGAGTAGCATAACCACTACACCACGGAGGCTTCTAAAAATTGGAATGTACTCCCATTACCATTACGGAAAATAGATGCACTAAAGACGGGTATGACATTACCAAGTTAACAGGCTTAAGAATCCTTATAAACTCGCCATTATGTTTATAAGATAAAGACCCTGTGTGTAGAAAAGTGAGATTTCCTTATCACGCTTATTTTTGCTGTAAAACATAAACGGTGGGTGTCAGTTAGAACAGCCTCAATGAGGCGACTCCAACGAGCACACACAGTCTATGTTTAAAGCAGCAATAACAAAAATATGGTAACATTTCATAAGAGAAGTGAGGTTTACAAGAGCAAGTCTACACCATTTACCTTATTTTCCTTAACCCATATATGAGCCCCGCCAAGCGAATGTGTGTCTTCGAGCATTCTGTCATGACAAATTTTAACTGCGCATACCCAGCCATTCAGAGGGGCCAGGGAAATGGCTTTCTGTCTGAAGGTTCCTCTTGATTCACTGCTTGTATGAGCGAGCAGCGAAGGTTCTGGCGAGACTGCGCGGATGCGCAGGCTCGCCTGAACCTTCGCTGCTCGCATAGGCGATAAATAACAAAATCGCTTGACGGGGCCCATATGATAGTGGAATCTTTCCACGTAAGAAGTTTGGAGTATTCCGTTTCCAATTATACTGGTGTCAGGTTTGTTTTTGTTTGTGGCAAATTTTACAAAAAATAAATGTTCTGTAAGCAAAAGTGCCGCTATGCATATCAATGAGGCCGTTCTAACGAGCGCCAGCAATCAGCATTTGAAGATGAACTAAGGAAACTGTCACGGATGTTGTTTTTACCAGTTACCCCCTATATATATATTGCATTGCAACGCATTGACCTGATAAAAATTATGCTATCTCAGGTCAAGTGAGCTTTATCACGTCAATATGACATTGCACTTTTATGACTGAACCGGACCACTGAAAAAGTGACAAAAATGTTATTGCTACTGAGAAAAATGGAAAAATTACATGAAAAAAAAAAAATATCATAGGAAAAATATGGTCAGCTGATACTAAATATATCGACCGCCAGAATGCTGGGACCCACTGAGGACCATCAATAACTGATCGTAAATAGCTAATTTAAGAGTGTACAAGGGGATAAACTGATAAATAGAATACCAGATCCGTACCATTTGATATCAAGTTTATCAGGCTCGGATTCGAGAACGCTTGTAGAATCGCTCGGCAAGCCTCGCGATTCTACAAGCGTTCTCGAAGCCTTGCCTGATAAACTTGATATCAAAAGACACTCGCCTGGTATTCTGTATTTATTAGAAAAAAATGCCCTTTTCCAAGTGTGCTACTTTTATCATACATTCTTGTATTACAATCCTATGAAGATACCTGTTTGAAGCTAGATTGGGCCAGAAGCCGTATTCAAACAACAAAGCACATGTTCAAATCATTGAAATTTTCGTGCTGTTTGAATATGGGTTTTGAACTTTTGATATCACAAGATGGGCCTTGCTTTTTCCTGAACGTAGCATTTTAAAATTTTATGATAGCGTCAGGACGTCATTAGGGAGCATACGTCATTGTAAATTGCAGTTTGAAAAGTTTATATGGAGCTTTATGGCCGTTTTCGTCACAATTTACTGTTGAAATCGCAAGTGATGCAAGAACAACGATGATTTATGGTTATTTCATTGCAATAACATTTGCCGGATCCCTCGAAGATATTTGAACACTGGGCCTAGCGGCCAGCTTCCTCAGAATCCGGCAAATGTTGATGAATTAAATACACCCCTGTATTTGCTGTGTTATCCTAGGCTACGCAAATTGTGAACAAGAATAGAACTTGTCAATTTCGACACTGTTGAATTTAACTCAAACGCCCACATTTATCGAGCTGTTGAATTTGAGCATTGATCAAAATACGATGGTCATAATGGCCCTGGATGGCACGAGCTCAAGATATACCATTGCTTGTGGAATTGGTAGGGTCACTGAGTTAATCTTTGCCGATATAATGGTATGCTCTCAACTTTGAGAAGAGAAAGTGTCAGTTAATTATCTTTTCCCGTGTCAGCTCTGACAGGGGTGAAGTTTGCGTTCAGGTACGTGTTCCCAGATGAAAGTGGATACCAAGTATTATTTTGACCCTTACTGTTCTTGAGAAATGGACTAGCAGATACAAATACCAAGGGTTGGATATTAACCTATCACAGACAGGGAGTCATGATATAGGTCAGTGTCAAGTATAGATGCTTGCCTTCAAATCGCCATCCGAAGATGCAGGTCTGTACCGATTATCATTATTGCAGCTTGCTGTAACACTGTTGAGCATCAGAGTTGAGTATTAGTTGTGTAGCAACACTGATTTCACATTGTAAGTGAGCCCAATTAAAACATGGGTTCTTGCATTCAAGTAACCATCCCCAGCTGCAAATTTATACAATGGTCCATTAAGGTACATGTAGCTTTAAAACGTCTTGAGAAAAGGATTTGATTTGATTTGATTTGATTTGATTTGATTTGAGGTTTAACGTCCCCGTCAACACTGTAAAGGTCATTTTGGAGACGTTGCTTCCAATTTTGTGGGACTTTTACCCGACATTGAGATGAAATGACATCTCAAGCCCTGTCGCCCAATGAAACCAATAGGTTTTATTAGCATGGACGGTCCGCCTCGCACCGCGGTTCCTGGACAGGCTTAGATCCTCTAAGCTGTTTACCAGTACTAGTGTGCGGGCCGGATTCAGCTCTGCGTGGAAGCATCATGCAGCCCATATATTTCTTCAAGCCCCTATGGGCGGGGGCTTATCTTGAGAAAAGGACTTGGTCAGATTGACACAAATATAATATATTTAGTGAACCATGCAATGTAGGTCAAGATCAACTTTGGATGCTTGTAGTAATGATGCCATCCCTAGATGGAATTTTGTAAAGTCTCAATCAAGTTTTTACAGTTCTTGAGAAATAAGACAATGCTGAGATTGTCGCTAATGTTGATACGACCAAACAAATATACATGGACAGAAAACTGGATCCCTGGACAGCAAGTGGGATATACAACTGTGGTATCCATTACACGGTTCTTCCAATCTATCATATTAACCCTTAACCCTTATCTTGCTGAATATTCATTTAAGCCACACCCATTTCTGTCTATCAACCAATCGAATAACTTGATATAATTTATTCCTACAAATTCATAAACTGAATGTCAAACAGTGTAGATCCTGATCAGATGGCTTCTTCAGAAGCCATCTGATCTGGATCTACACTGTTTCCAAAGATAGGGGTTGTCGCGAACAGCAAGATAAGATGCAAAGAAAATCTGTCTGAAAATGATGTCTCTGAATCTTCTTTAACACTTTTTAAAAATATTTCTGCATACATGCCTGATCAGACAGGTCAGATCCGGCTTCGCACTGCAGCAATGACTTTTAAGGAAATCAGCAAACAACAAATGTTGTGGCTGATGTCAGACATCAAAAGGGCAAAGGTCATGTCAAGCCAGTCAGTTAAAAAAGCAGTTTACCAGTACAGAGCAAATAATTACACCCAGAAACTGACAACTGGCCTTCTTGAATCGGCTGAAGGAAGAGAATGACTGCAGAAACTATTCCATGATCAATCACCATGAAAGAACGCTGCTGGACTTTGGAGGCTTTTGTCTGGCCACCTCATCACCAATCAGGGACCAGTTGTTCAAAGCATGGTAAGCTTAAAGATTCTGGTAATTTTACTGAAAAAAAAAATGTTAGCAGCTTTGTCTGTGCTATGCAAAAGCTACTCTTTTTTTCAACAAAAACATAAGCGTATTTGCCATATTGAATGATAGAAGTTTTAATGATACATTAAGGGAAATGGGAACACTTGGCCGATTTTCCGCCATTTTTCAAAGGGAGACAACTTTTGGAACTTCCTGTTCGCTTTTCTATAGGCTCAGTCTCACCGAAAAAGGGGTCTACTCTTAAAGGAGCAAATTCTTTCCTTTAAGAGTTGACCCCTATTGGCATGGGAGACAAAAATGTTTTTACAGGAGTTGCCTCCCCTGAAGGTGTTCCCATTCCCCTTAACTAACAACATTATTAGTTTTGACCAACTGGCCCCAGATGGATATCCAACTGTGCCACCTTGGCCAGACTAGTGATTGTGATGTACCATTTTTTATTTATTTTTTTTTTTGTTTTGGTTTTACGGTCCTTTCAAGATAACTTCACTCATATCGAGCCGATCGTTAATCACGGGTGGGCGAAAACCAGAGTACCCAGAGAAAAACCACCTGACCTGTGGCAGAACTTGGCATCTCACATGTGACCCGAGCCAGGCTCGAACCCACAGTGAGAGACCTAAGGATTAAGAGTCGTAAGCGCTCTTATCCACTAGGTCATGGAGGCCCATTATTGTGATGTACCATCAAAGGGAATAGAATAGAAGTTGGGATATATTTACTTTCTGTATAAGTTTATTGACTATATGAACAATGTATAAGGAATTACATCCATGCAACTGATCATAATGCAAAATAATGAGATATGGAAAAGAGAGAGCAACCTAAATGGCATGGACTGATCCAGGGGTATCAAATTTGCTATTGAGGGTTTGAAATGCTCAGTATAGCCCATTTCACCGCTGGCTTCTAAAGCAGACTCTTGAATTTTGGACACTTCCATTCTTGTTACAAGGGGCCAGTTGTTCGTTAGATAATGTATCGTTAAAACTTTGATCATTTAATATGGCAAATATACAAATGTTTTTGCTGAAAAAATGTGAAAAGCTGCTCTCATTTTTTCAGCAAAAATAACTATCAGATATTGTACTTGCTAGAAAAGAATCTGACCATTAACAAACTCATTAAGCTAACAATGCTTTGAACAACTGGCTCCAGGGATTTAGTCAAAATCATTAACCCTTATCTTGCTGAATATTCATTTAAGCCACACCCATTTCTGTCTATCAACCAATCAAATTACTTGATGTAATTTATTGCCACAAATTCATGAACTGAATGCCAAATAGTGTAGATCCTGATCAGATGGCTTCTTCAGAAGCCATCTGATCTGGATCTACACTGTTTGCAAAGATAGGGGTTGTCGTGAACAGCAAGATAAGGGTTAACATTGAATGGGAATGGACAAACTTGGTCTGACAAGTTTTCCACGATACGACTGTTCTGACTTTTTGTTTACTTTCTTGTTAATTGTAAAAGGGACAGTATTCTTCTAGGAACAAATTCTTTCCTTAACCCTTTTTGTACCAAATGGAATCTTCCTCCTTATATATTGCAGGAGTCCATTTCAAAATATAGGGGTGTCTGGTTGTGGTTTCATCAAAGTTGATTGGGAAAATGGCGGAACTTTTTGCAAACAGTGGAGGCCCTGATCAGATGCCGCGTTCTGCGGCGTCTGATCTGGGCTTGCACTGTTTCCCACGGTACCCGTTTGGGGGTTTCCAGTCGGAAATGGTTTAAAGAATGGCTCCCTTTTTGAAATAATTTACAGGAAAGCAAGCAAGAAGTCACAAAAGTTTTCTCCCTTGGTTAAAAAAATGTTGGAAATCATGTCAGGTCCACTATCCATTCAGCCTATAGGTGCTCCTCTTAAACCATTCTTCATAATAAAAACAAAGTGAGAAAAAGAGTAGGTTAAACTTTCAAGTGCTTAGCAGAAAGATTTTTAACCCATAAAATGCCAATCACGACAATTGTCGTCTGCTTTGCCATCTGCCGGTTACCTTAAAAGTAATTTTTTGCAAACAGTGTGGACCCAGATCAGACTGCTCCTGTAGGAGCAGTCTGATCTGGGCCCAAACTGTTTGCCTACATTCAAAAATATTTAAAAACCTTTGCAAAAGAATTCAGCAGACGACATAAGCAGACGACATTTTCAGATGTAGTTTTTCTCGGCGTCTTAAGGGTTAAGCAGACAACATTTTCAAAGTTTTTTGGGGTTTTTTTTTTCTTATTTTTTCATGGAAAATAAGGCTTGCCATTACATGTTAATCTTCTGCATATAACATTGTCAAGCATATTTACTCAGAAAAAAAAAATGAAATTAAAAAAAAAACTGTTGTCTGCTATAGACATTTCTGCAGCACTTAAAGTGTTAAACTGTATGGACATAAGCATAATCATGTAGCAATTTCAAGCAAGGGCAACACAGAGTTTAACAGTGCAATACCAAGCAAAAATGTGTCTTCTGACACCAGCACGGTGAAGACTTGAAAGTCACCCTGTGCACACACATTCAGAGTACAGCAATCCTGAACTTCCTTATAAATAATAATAATAGTAATTATAACAGTTTGTGTGTCATTACTGACAGTGACCTGTCTTAAGCAAATGCATGAATTCCTACTACACCGCAACCTCATTATCATAATAACACTGTTCGTTATAACACGGTTATGGATTTAACACGGCTTCAAGATAGATCCCAAAAATGTATAGATTATATAGAAAAATGACTATAGGTGGCCATTTTTCTACATAATCTTTATATAACACGGTTGTTTAACTAACACGGTTTCTGCTTTGGACATTAATAGTGATATAAAGAGGTGTGGTGTATATGTATTTTTATTGTTCAAACAATTTGACACGAGACTGACCTTTATGCAAGGAATAAATTAGTGAATGTTATCGCCTAATACGTCTGCTTTCGTAAACTTCTCGTGAATTTTCGGCATCACTTGAATAACGGCCCATTTACCAACCTCTATGTATTGTTAAACAATATCGCCATCTTAGGAAAACGACGAAGATAAATATATGCATTCAGTCGGGTGTGAAATTATGTTAATAGAGTTCAGTCTCAGGTCAATTTGTTCGAACTATATGTTCGAAGATGGCTGTTGACACCAATCTTAGCTCCACACTTCCATACAGAGCTCGGCAAAGACTGATCAGACGGTGTAAATGTGTAAGCTATTCTGAATCTATTCCTGTGGCACATGTCAAAAGATGCATTTTGCTTATCGCAGTTTATTTGGCAGCCAAGGTTGGTTAGACCTGACCCAAATCTGGCTGTATTCCGATTCATTAGATTCACAGACTAATTCTACCCTGGTCCTGCTGAATTAGGGTACATCCTATCTATGCAAACCGTGTCGAGCCACATCAGATGGCTTCTGATCAGGATCTACACTGTTTTGCCATTCAGTTGGTGAATTTGCAGCAATAAATTGCACAAATAAACCCAACCTGTACATTATTAAGCAAGTACCTGTGGGATCAGCCTAAGAGTGGTTGCTTAAGAAAGGTGCTTGCTAAATACATGTCCATTTATACAAATTTTCTCTGTGAATGGATATTCAACTGGCCTTTAAACACAAGTGGCTGCTTTACAGAGTGGGCCTTTAGGACAGAGTTGACTGTATTTTGAAAGGCTGATAGTCAGAAATTAGTTTATTCAGCTGGACTTGTCAAATCTATATCATGTTCCAGTTTCATACTATCACATATTGAACAGCTCAGACACAATGGAACGCTTTAGCCTACATATGGAAAATGGACCCTCTTATTCCACAGCTGGAACAGTCCAACTTCTGGCCTGGTGAGTACAACAAAATCTTATAGGATTATATTTGTATGTAAGCCCCAGTGTGAGAAAGCCTGTCTTCAGGGTTTGGCCCCAGCTAAGCCACAAACTGACCTGATCTGCTACACAGACTAGCAAATTCTGATATTTTGGATATTTGTTGAGATTTTACGTCCCCGTTTATTTGTTATTTTGGAGACGTTGCTTCAGATTTAGTAGGACTTTAACTTACATTGAGATGAAAAGACGTCTCAAGCCTTGCCGCTTAAAGATACCGTTAGTGTCTGAGGAGCGGTCTGACTCATTCCATTTAAACCCTAGTAGTTTCTGCATGGACATGCAGACTGATCTGGATCATTGTTGATCTTTAACCCATTTTATGCTAGTAGACTCTTCCATTGCTATATGTTGGACAAGTCCATTTGTCATATAAGGGGTGTCAGGTCTCTTGTTTGTTTTCATTATATTTCTGACAGAAAATTCTGTTAGCAAACAGTGCAGGCTCTGATCAGACACTGCTGCATTCTGCGGCGTCTGATCTTGGCCTGCACTGTTTGTCAAAGTACCCCTTTAGGGGTTTCCGGCATAAATTGGGTGAAGAGGGTCATTTCGGTAGGTTTTCAAACATGCACATAAGCAGTCAACCACTGCAGTGCAATTCCTTGTGCCAAAAACGCCCTTCTTGAAACATCGAAAGGGAGAGAATGACCATAAAAAAATTTCATGATCAACCTCCATGAAAGATTGCAGACTGGACAGGTATTGACCCATGACCTCCACATCACATTCAGCTGAGCTACTGAGGCCAGGTTAAATTTCTAATTATTTTTCACATAAGGCAAATACATGTAAAACAAAGAGGGAATATATACCATCAATAAAGTTATGCATATATTAAACAAAATTCAATATTGTTACATCTTAATGATCATGCACTGATGTTTTAAGGGACAAAGATACAATTTTAGGGGAGGCAACTTTCGTGAAAATATTTCATCTCCCTTTTCAATAGGGGCCTACCCTTTAAAGATTTTTTTCCTTTCACAGTAGGCCCCCATTTTTTAGGTGTGTGTTTTGAGTTTTACCTCCCACCAAAAACTTTAAAAGTTCATATTCTTTGAAGAGGAAACTAGTTTTAAGACTCATACAAAAGGAATCAAACTCATACTTTGGGAAAGCAAACTGGAAGGTACTTAAGTTAACTCCCTTGTTCACAATGGTAGAAAATGTCAGATGTAACTATTTCCCTTAAAACATCAATTCAGCATCATGGAAAGCTAAATGAGCCAGTACATTTGACCAGTATAGACTCAGCTCAACCTGTATATCAGTCCCATATTTGGATGGCCCTTAGGCTAAAAAAATTCATGCCGTTCAGTGAAAACCCAGATCACACTGCTACAACTCACTTAAAGGGAATGGGTACACCTTCAGGGGAGGCAACTCTTGCAAAAGTATTTTGTCTCCCATGTCAATAGGGGTCAACTCTTAAAGGAAAGAGTTTGCTCCTAAGGTGCAAATTCTTTCCTTTATCAGGAGCAAATTCTTTCCTTTAAGATTTGATCCTTTTTTTAAGCTGGACAGGGTTTATAGAAAAGCGAACAGGAAGACCCACAAGTTCTCCCTTTAAAAAATGTCAGAAAAAATGTACCAGGTGTTCCCATTCCCCTTTAGCATGAAATTTGACCTACTCAAAAATGCTAAAATGTCAACAAGTGTGCTCATTAGTACTATTCTTAAAATTTCAAAATTTATGAGCAGGACAAGTCTCATTTTCTGCTGATGTGAGCAAAAAGTGCAATATTTCTTGGTTAATTCTGCTTTGACATGTCCATACCCTTTTCTCGTGTGTCATCTCAAATGTGCATTTTTGTTGCAGTAACACCCGTTTCAACAGCACCAGATTTTCATACCTCTGCACAAGTCTTGTCTACAAAATCTATCATTGTCGACACAACCAACCTTTGTAAAATCTAACATGGTAGCCTTTGACTGACCATGCTGATGACTGGGACCAGTTGTTCAAAACTAACAATGTCGTTAGCTAACATATTGTTAAAACTTTGATCATTAAAGGTGCATTATTGAGCTATCTGGAAAAAATGCTTCCAAAAATATAATACATTTAGCCGGTATTTTTCTTTAAAACAATACAAATGAATGCATTTTATGCAAAAATGCGAACAATTATGATGACAGGTAAACGAGTTTGAGAGGGATTCCCTAACTAGGTTTCGCACACTAGTTAGATCTATTTTTAGTTTGTGACAAAAATAGAATCCCCATATATGACGTTATGCGACATTCATTTTTGGCCTTGTTTGCTTGGGCCATGCCTGAATCGGAAGAAATATGACGCTGAATACCATGCCAAAAGTAACGACACTCAGAGACGATACTGTCGCCATGTATGTGTAAAGTGACAGATTTATTTTTAGAACAGAAATTCCGAACACATGTTCAGAGCTAAGGGTAAACACGAATGAAAACAATCATTTTCACAAAGTTCTGAAGCTGTATTAAGCTCCAAAAGTGTACACATGACAAAGGAGTATGCATTAAAGATAAAAACCAGAAAAAAAATGTTGAGACCCGGCAGCTCAATAATGCACCTTTAACACAGCAAAAATCTATTAATATTTTGCTGAAAAAAAAAAGTGATGAGCTTTTGCAATTGCAAAGGCTACTACATTTTTCTAGCAAAAAAAGAAATACCAGAGTATTATATTTTATACAGGCTAGAACAGTACCCTTTGACCACTAACAAGCTTGTTAAGCTAACAATGTTTTGAATGGCTGGACTGGTCAATAACCTTTAAGGGGAATAGATACACTTGCAGGGGAAACAACTCCGGAAGAAGTATTTTTGTCCACCATGTCTGATCAGGATTTTTACTGTTGCAGAAAATTCAACCATTTTGTAAATAATTTTCTGAATGTAACTGAACCTGCAATCCCTACATTTAGATATGGACTCCCACTAAGAGATTCCAATCAGTACAAGTAAAGAATTAGCTCCTCTATTCTTCAAAGAATAGACCTCGATTCAGAAGAGGGGGACAAAAATACAGTTAAATTCCGCTATTGACCCTTTTTGCACCAAATGGAATCTTCCTCCTTATATATAGCAGGAGTTCATTTCAAACTTATGGGGTTTTAGTTAGTGTTTTCTTCAAAACTTATTTGGAAAATGACTGAACTTTTTGCAAACAGTGGAGGCCCTGATCAGACGCCACATTCTGTGGCGTCTGATGTGGGCCTGCACTGTTTGCCAGGGTACCCGTTTTAGGGTTTCTGTTACTAAATGGGTTAAGACCACCTAAAATAAAGACTAATTGTCCTTTATAACGTATGCTTAAAAGGTTTCAGCAATTCTTTCTGTGTGTTTTCTGTATTCAGTGTCTTCTTGAAAGATACCACCTTTGGAACTGTTCAAAAGTGGTCTTAAGACCACTTTTGAACAGTTCCAAAGGTGGTCTTATCATAGGAATTTTAAAAAATTTGAAACAGGTGTACCACTCCCCTTAGAACATAAGCTGTACGATGAACACAAATTCTTCTTATATTTACAGCAAAAGCATCAATAATACAATAAAGGACATATCACTTTTTCATTTTTCAGTCAAAGAAATTTACCCTGCCAAAACATTTATTTGTTTTTAGAGTTTAACTGCCCTGTCAACCCTATTAACTCTTAAGATGCCCAGAAAAACTAGATCTGAAAATATCGTCTGCTTAATATGTCGTCTGCTAAATTTTTTTGCAAACTTTTTAAAAATATTTTTGCATACCTAGAGGAGCACTCTGATTTGGGTCCACACTGTTTGCAAAAATGACTATTAAAGTAACCAGCAGATGACAAAGCAGACGACAACTGTCGTGATTGGCATTTTATGGGTTATGGTTATGTCAACTGTTCAGTAAACCTAACTAAACTTTTTCTATCCAGGCAGTCCTAAGTGATTAAACAGTCAAAGGCATATATGTTTTTAACAGTAACTGACAACTGATCTTCTTTAACCTGAAGAAAGCTTAGAATGGCTGTAGAAAATACTTCATGTTCAATCTTAATGAAATAATGTTGCTGGACCCAGTGGCATTCAAACCCATAACATACTAGTCAGCAGCCAGATGCGCCACTGAGCATGGTTGTTTTAAAAAGGGAACATAAAGTTTTATCAGTGTACAAAAGTGATACATTTTCGTTTTACTGTAAATTCCTTAGATTTCAGCTTCTTGTTTAAAAAAAAATACTGTCATCCAAAACCTACCATTCCAGTTCCTTGGAGTTTGAGATAATGAAAGTAAATTGTATAAGCCCGAAACTCAAAGCAAACCCTCAGTTTTATTGTCACAGTCATCACTTGAAATGTGTGACAAAGTCTAAAACTTAAGGCAGTCTGATAATTTGCATTATCAGACCCGATACATCTTTATCACAAAAGAAATTTGCCCTGGATAAACCAAGATGCAAAATGCAAGTAGTCAAATTCCGCTATTAAGATCACCTAATATTAATAATAATCAACCTTATTTATAGAGGGTAGCACATTAAGTTAACTAATACTAATCTTCCATGTGGCCCTCTTTTCTTCCTCTTCCTGGGTGAAACCAGTACTAAGCAATATGGATGAAGTGTATTGCTCAAGGAAATAACACTTGGCACTTGCGTGGATCAAACCGGCTACCTCTCAATCTCAAATCCGATGTTTTACCACTGCACCATAGCACACCACTAAATCTGCTTTTTATAGCTTTTTGAGAAGGTTTCAGCTATTCTTTCTTTGTGTTTTCTACACCCAGTATCTCCTAATAAGAGACCACCTTTGGGAATCTTCAAAAGTGGTCTTAAAAGACCACTTTTGAACAGTCCCAAAGGTGGTCTTAAAATATGAATTTCATTGTATCATGGTCCAAAATTACATATGCATATGACAATAGGACATATTAATAATGGGCTACACCTTCAGTTAAGAGTGGGGATATATTTTTTCGGGTAAACAAGTTAATAAGAAGAACAATATTATTTTTAACACTCATAAAACATAGCAATGAAACAATGGTGATTGTGATGTATATAAGCTTTACCTGAACAAGAACACAAGACTTACTCTGAGTATAAATCTCCGCTGACAAATGCTTTCTTTAACCCTTATCTTGCTGTTCACGACAACCCCTATCTTTGCAAACAGTGTAGATCCAGATCAGATGGCTTCTGAAGAAGCCATCTGATCAGGATCTACACTGTTTGGCATTCAGTTTATGAATTTGTAGCAATAAATTACATCAAGTAATTTGATTGGTTTATAGAGAGAAATGGGTGTGGCTTAATTGAATATTCAGCAAGAGAAGGGTTAACCCTAAAGATGCTAACAAAAATGCATCTGAAAATGATGTCTGTTTACGTCATCTGCTGAATATTTGTGCAAACTTTTCAAACCAGGTCTTTAACATATAGACAAACAGTGTGGACCCTGATCAGAATGCTCCTAGAGAAGCAGTCAGACCTGGGTCTACACTATTTGCAAAAATGACTTTTTAAGCCACCCACAGATGACAAAGCAGACAACAGTTATTGTGATTGGCATCTTATGGGTTAACGCACCATGACACACCTTCTGAGCATCAGTCTACTCAGCTCTAGATAAGTAGTGCTGAGGATACTAAGAATTAGTTTTTTTTATTTCTCCGTTAAAACATGTAAGGGATACTTGATAGAATAGAATAACCTCAACAAGGCTATTCTAACTAAGGAGCCGAGGCACAGCACTTCCTACCACCTACATGCGCCCAGTGAAGAATCAGATCAGCCTGCGCATCCATAAAGTCTAACCAGAGGCTTCTCTGGCTGCATGAAGGAGCATTGGGCCCTTAGCTATCCTTAGAGCACACGAAGAATCTGATCAGACTGCGCAGATGTGCAGGCTGATCTGAGAATTCGATGGGTGCATATGTCTTATTGGAGGTTTTGTCGTGCACTGGTTCAAATACTGACAGCATAAGTACCAAAGAGGTCAGTCTACACACCTCCAGATAAGGAGAACTACTAGGAATATACAGCGAGACCACCTAAAATTAAGACGAATTCTGCTATAACCCATTATATACTGGTGGACTCGTCCATTGTTTTATGTTGGACAAGTCTATTTGTCATATGAGGGGTGTAAGGCCTGTTTTTTTTTTTGTTGTTGTTTTTTTTTAATTTTTATTATATTTTTGATGGAAAATTCTGTGAGCAAATAGTGCAGGCCCTGAACAGATGCCACATTCTATGGCGTCTGTTCTGGGCCTAGACTGTTTGCCAAGGTACCCTTGCAGGGGTTTCCAGCATGCAATGGGTTAAAAAGCTTATTTTGAAGGATGCACTTATTCTTTTTTGTGTTTTCTACAAACAATATCCTCTGGTCAGGAACCGTCTTTGGGACTGTTCAAAAGTGGTCTTAAGACCACTTTTGAACAGTCCCAAAGGTTGTCTGAATATAGGAATTTTACTGTATTTTTTTTTTTATTTCTCCATTTATAATATGATGTGGGTACTGTGAGCATTGCCTGAATAAGTACCCAGAAGCATATGTAACACAATGAGGGGATTCTAACAAGAACCCAGATAAGAGGGGGTATCAAAATGTTAAGCATGAAAACATCATACATTTTCGTGCAGAAATAAGAAAAGTATCACCATTTTTCCAATGAAAAAAGCACCTTATCTGGACCTATGCCCACAGCATATGTTTCTTACAAGAAATAAACAAAATGTTTTATCCCATAACTGTCCTTATTCCTCCTACCCCTGGAGATAGTGCAGCTGCCCAGTTTTTATACACAGTTTTGCCGGGCTATGTAAACCCCTACCTTCTTCCCCTGTCATGCCACAAAAGAACACGTTTTGAGGTCTTCGTTTTTGTTTGAGTTCCCACACTATTTAGCCATTTTCAAGATGTTGCTTCCAATTTTTGGGGGCTTTTACCCGACACTGAGATGAAATGACATCTCAAGCCCTGCCGCCCAATGAAACCAAAAGGCTTATATGCACTGGACAGTCTGACTCACACCACTTTTCCTGGGCAGGCTTAGTACTTTTAAGTGGTTTACCAGTACTCATGAGTGGTCAGTTTCAGCTCTGCGTGGTAGCAATAGGCAGCCCAATCTATTTCTCCAAGCCCCCATGAGCCGGGGATGATCGATTTTTGGTCATCAAACTGGTTATGAGTCATAACTTATGACACAGATGAACCGGTGCATTGGATAGGATACAATGAATCTTCAAGCTGACAGTGAAATATGTAGGATAATCTGAGTCTTTGCTGGCAGCCAAGGTTACAAAAATGCTTTTTTATTGGTAGCGCTTCCAAGTGATGTTCCTTATGCACCAATCATGATACACAACAATCTCATTATAAGGCTGTTCATTATGACATGGTTTTGGATATAACACGGTTCAAACTAACAGGGTTTCTGTTTTGAACCCAAAAACTAGTGTTTTTTGTGTGTGTTTTTTGTTTTACAGCCCTTTCAAGATTATTCACTCATATCGAGCCGATCGTTAATCAGTTGGGCGAAAACAGGAGTACCCAGAGAAAAACAACCTGACTTTCCGTTGCAGAATGTGGCGAACCCAGGCTCGAACCCACAGCAGCGGGAGACCTAATGGCGAAGAGTCTGCGCTCTTATCCACTAGGCCCGTACCAAAACTAGCGTTGTAAAGAGGGTCTGGTGAATTCTTTAATTTAGGTGAATGTGTACAGATTCAGGAATGCAATTCTTTAAAAAAATAGTCTCTTCTCAATCTGGGTCTACTCCAAAAGAAAAGCCCACATTTAAACGCTAAAACGAAGTTGCAAGTTGTCTCCCTTGTTAAAAATGACAGAAAAATAACCAAGATGTCGCTGTTCACCCTGATGTCTAAATCCGACAATCCTAGCATTTCAGTCCATTCTAATAAGCAGTTAAATCTTATTCATGCATAGAAACAGATGTGTGTATTTTGTGATATCGAAAGAATAATTTCTGTCAATTCTCTATAACAAGAGGGCCATGATGGCCCTGGATCGCTCACCTGATCCATATGATAGAGTAACAAGTGGGCCTCGGGGAGGGCCATTATTGACCCCAGGGCTACAATGTGCATAATGTTGAGGGAGGTCTAAAAAGGTGAAGCTTCATACCAAATATCAACAAAGGCTATAATTTGAACAATCTTGGCAAAGGTCCACTAGATGAAGCTACACACCAAATATCAAAGACCTGGGCCTTGGGGTTTCAGAGAAGAAGCTTTTTTAAAGATAATCCCTACATTAGCCTATGTAAAACCAAATGGCCCCGGAGCGGGGGCATTTTTGGCTTCAGGGCCATAATTTAAACAATCTTGGTAGAGGTCCACTAGATGAAGCTCCATACCAAATATCAAAGGCATGGGCCTTGGGGTTTCAGAGAAGTAGATTTTTAAAGATTTCCCTATTTAAGTCTGTGTAAAAGCAAAGGGTCTCGGGGCGGGGGCATTTTTGGCCCCAGCACTATAATTTGAACAATCTTGGTAGGGGTCCACTAGATGAAGCCTCATACCAAATATCAAAGACCTGGGCATTGCGGTTTCAGAGAAAAAGATTTTTCAAGATTTTCCATATATAAGTCTATGTAAAACCAAAGGGCCCCGGAGCGGGGGCATTTTTGGCCCTTCGGCTATAATTTGAACAACCTTGGTAGGGGTCCACTAGGTGAAGCTTCATACCAAATATCAAAGACCTGGGCCTTGCGGTTTCAGAGAAGAAGATTTTTAAAGATTTTCCCTATAAAACCCAATGTAAAACCAAAAGGCCCTGCTGGGGCTGGGGGGGGGACCTGGGGCTTGTGGGGTGAAGCTTCATACCAAATATCAAAGACAAGGGCATTACGGTTTCAGAGAAGAAAATTTTTAGAGATTTTCCCAATATAAGCCAATGTAAAACCAAAGGGCCCCAGAGCGGGGGCATTTTTGGCCCCAGCACTATAATTTGAACAATCTTGGTAGGGTTCCACTAGATGAAGCCTCATACCAAATATCAAAGACCTGGGCCTTGCGGTTTCAGAGAAGAAAATTTTAAAAGATTTTCCCTATGTAAGCCCATGTTAAACCAAAGGGCCCTGGAGCGGGGGCATTTTTGGCCCCAGCACTTTAATTTGAACAATCTTGGTAGGGGTCCACTAGATGAAGCTTCATACCAAATATCAAAGACCTGGGCCTTGCGGTTTCAGAGAAGAAGATTTTTAAAGATTTTCCCTATATAAGCTCATGTAAAACCAAAGGGCCACGGGGCAGGGGCATTTTTGGCCCCAGCACTATAATTTGAACTATCTAGGTAGGGGTCCACTAGATGAAGCTTCATACCAAATAACAAAGACCTGGGCCTTACGTCTTCAGAGAAGAAGACTTTTAAAGATCTTCCCTATATAAGCCCATGTAAAACCAAAAGGCTGTGGGATGGGGGCATTTTTGGCCCCCAGGGCCTGGGCCTTGTGGGGTGAAGCTTCATACCAAATATCAAAGACATGGGCCTTACGGTTTCAGAGAAGAAATTTTTGGCCCCAGCACTATAATTTGAACAATCTTGGTAGGGGGTCCACTAGATTAAGCCTCATACCAAATATCAAAGACCTGGGCCTTTTGGTTTCAGAGAAAAAGATTTTTCAAGATTTTCCATATATAAGTCTATGTAAAACCAAAGGGCCCCGGAGCGGGGGCATTTTTGGCCCTAGGGCTATAATTTGAACAACCATGGTTGGGGTCCACTAGGTGAAGCTTCATACCAAATATCAAAGACCTGGGACTTGCAGTTTCAGAGAAGAAGTTTTTTTAAGATTTTTAAGATATAAGCCCATGTAAAACCAAAGGGCCCCGGGGGGGGGGGGGGGGGGGGGGGGGGGGGGGGGGGTTTGAACCTGGGCCTTGTGGGGTGAAGTCATACCAAATATCAAAGACATGGGCCTTAGGGTTTCAGAGAAGAAAATTTTTAAAGATTTTCCCTATATAAGCCCATGTAAAACCAAAGGGCCCCAGAGTGGGGGCATTTTTTGCCCCAGCACTATAATTTGAACAATCTTTGTAGGGGTCCACTAGGTGAAGCTTCATACCAAATATCAAAGACCTGGGCCTAGCGGTTTCAGAGAAGAAAATTTTAAAAGATTTTCCCTATGTAAGCCCATGTTAAACCAAAGGGCCCTGGAGCGGGGGCATTTTTGGCCCAAGCACTTTAATTTGAACAATCTTGGTAGGGGTCCACTAGATGAAGCTTCATACCAATTATCAAAGACCTGGGCCTTGCGGTTTCAGAAAAGAAGATTTTTTAAGATTTTCCCTATGTAAGCCCATGTAAAACCAAAGGGCCCCGGAGCGGGGGCATTTTTGGCCCCAGCACTATAATTTGAACAATCTTGGTAGGGGTCCACTAGTTGAAGCTTCATACCAAATATCAAAGACCTGGGCCTTGTGGTTTCAGAGAAGAAGATTTTTAAAGATTTTCCCTATATTAGCCCATGTAAAATCAAAGGGGCCTGGGGCGGGGGCATTTTTGGCCCCAGCACTATAATTTGAACAATCTTGGTAGGGGTCCACTAGATGTAGCTTCAGACCAAATATCAAAGACCTGGGCCTTATAAGCCCATGTAAAACCAAAGGGCCCCGGAGCGGGGGGGGGGGGGGGGGGGGGTGTTTGAACCTGGGCCTTGTGGGGTGAAGTCATACCAAATATCAAAGACATGGGCCTTAGGGTTTCAGAGAAGAAAATTTTTAAAGATTTTCCCTATATAAGCCCATGTAAAACCAAAGGGCCCCAGAGTGGGGGCATTTTTTGCCCCAGCACTATAATTTGAACAATCTTTGTAGGGATCCACTAGGTGAAGCTTCATACCAAATATCAAAGACCTGGGCCTAGCGGTTTTAGAGAAGAAGATTTTTAAAGATTTTCCCTATATAAGCCCATGTTAAACCAAAGGGCCCCGGAGCGGGACCATTTTTGGCCCCAGCACTATAATTTGAACAATCTTGGTGGGGGTCCACTAGATAAAGCTTCATACCAAATATCAAAGACCTGGGCTTTGCGGTTTCAGAGAAGAAAATTTTAAAAGATTTTCCCTATGTAAGCCCATGTTAAACCAAAGGGCCCCGGTGCGGGGGCATTTTTGGCCCCAGCACTATAATTTGAATAATCTTGGTAGGGGTCCACTAGATGAAGCTTCATACCAAATATCAAAGACCTGGGCCTTGCGGTTTCAGAGAAAAAGATTTTTAAAGATTTTCCCTATATTAGCCCATGTAAAATCAAAGGGGCTCTGGGCGGGGGCATTTTTGGCCCCAGCACTATAATTTGAACAATCTTGGTAGGGGTCCACTAGATGTAGCTTCAGACCAAATATCAAAGACCTGGGCCTTGCGGTTTCAGAGAAGAAGATTTTTAAAGATTTTCCCTATATAAGCTCATGTAAAACCAAAGGGCCCCGGAGCGGGGGCATTTTTGGCCCCAGCACTATAATTTGAACAATCTTGGTAGGGGTCCACTAGATGAAGCTTCATACCAAATATCAAAGACCTGGGCCTTGCGGTTTCAGAGAAGAAAATTTTAAAAGATTTTCCCTATGTAAGCCCATGTTAAACCAAAGGGCCCCGGAGCGGGGGCATTTTTGGCCCCAGCACTTTAATTTGAACAATCTTGGTAGGGGTCCACTAGATGAAGCTTCATACCAATTATCAAAGACCTGGGCCTTGCGGTTTCAGAGAAGAAGATTTTTTAAGATTTTCCCTATATAAGCCCATGTAAAACCAAAGGGCCCCGGAGCGGGGGCATTTTTGGCCCCAGCACTATAATTTGAACAATCTTGGTAGGGGTCCACTAGTTGAAGCTTCATACCAAATATCAAAGACCTGGGCCTTGTGGTTTCAGAGAAGAAGATTTTTAAAGATTTTCCGTATATTAGCCCATGTAAAATCAAAGGGGCCTGGGGCGGGGGCATTTTTGGCCCCAGCACTATAATTTGAACAATCTTGGTAGGGGTCCACTAGATGTAGCTTCAGACCAAATATCAAAGACCTGGGCCTTATAAGCCCATGTAAAACCAAAGGGCCCCGGAGCGGGGGGGGGGGGGATGTTTGAACCTGGGCCTTGTGGGGTGAAGTCATACCAAATATCAAAGACATGGGCCTTAGGGTTTCAGAGAAGAAAATTTTTAAAGATTTTCCCTATATAAGCCCATGTAAAACCAAAGGGCCCCAGAGTGGGGGCATTTTTTGCCCCAGCACTATAATTTGAACAATCTTTGTAGGGGTCCACTAGGTGAAGCTTCATACCAAATATCAAAGACCTGGGCCTAGCGGTTTTAGAGAAGAAGATTTTTAAAGATTTTCCCTATATAAGCCCATGTTAAACCAAAGGGCCCCGGAGCGGGAGCATTTTTGGCCCCAGCACTATAATTTGAACAATCTTGGTGGGGGTCCACTAGATAAAGCTTCATACCAAATATCAAAGACCTGGGCTTTGCGGTTTCAGAGAAGAAAATTTTAAAAGATTTTCCCTATGTAAGCCAATGTTAAACCAAAGGGCCCCGGTGCGGGGGCATTTTTGGCCCCAGCACTATAATTTGAATAATCTTGGTAGGGGTCCACTAGATGAAGCTTCATACCAAATATCAAAGACCTGGGCCTTGCGGTTTCAGAGAAAAAGATTTTTAAAGATTTTCCCTATATTAGCCCATGTAAAATCAAAGGGGCTCTGGGCGGGGGCATTTTTGGCCCCAGCACTATAATTTGAACAATCTTGGTAGGGGTCCACTAGATGTAGCTTCAGACCAAATATCAAAGACCTGGGCCTTGCGGTTTCAGAGAAGAAGATTTTTAAAGATTTTCCCTATATAAGCCCATGTAAAACCAAAGGGCCCCGGAGCGGGGGCATTTTTGGCCCCAGCACTATAATTTGAACAATCTTGGTAGGGGTCCACTAGATGAAGCTTCATACCAAATATCAAAGACCTGGGCCTTGCGGTTTCAGAGAAGAAAATTTTAAAAGATTTTCCCTATGTAAGCCCATATAAAACCAAAGGGCCCCGGAGCGGGGGCATTTTTGGCCCCAGCACTTTAATTTGAACAATCTTGGTAGGGGTCCACTAGATGAAGCTTCATACCAATTATCAAAGACCTGGGCCTTGCGGTTTCAGAGAAGAAGATTTTTTAAGATTTTCCCTATATAAGCCCATGTAAAACCAAAGGGCCCCGGAGCGGGGGCATTTTTGGCCCCAGCACTATAATTTGAACAATCTTGGTAGGGGTCCACTAGTTGAAGCTTCATACCAAATATCAAAGACCTGGGCCTTGCGGTTTCAGAGAAGAAGATTTTTAAAGATTTTCCCTATATTAGCCCATGTAAAATCAAAGGGGCCCGGGGCGGGGGCATTTTTGGCCCCAGCACTATAATTTGAACAATCTTGGTAGGGGTCCACTAGATGTAGCTTCAGACCAAATATCAAAGACCTGGGCCTTACGGTTTCAGAGAAGAAGATTTTTAAAGATTTTCCCTATATAAGCCCATGTAAAACCAAAGGGCCCCGGAGCGGGAGCATTTTTGGCCCCAGCACTATAATTTGAACAATCTTGGTAGGGGTCCACTAGATGAAGCTTCAGACCAAATATCAAACACCTGGGCCTTGTGGTTTCAGAGAAGAAGATTTTTCAAGATTTTCCCTATATAAGCCCATGTAAAACCAAAGGGCCCGGGAGCGGGGGAATTTTTGACCCCAGCACTATAATTTGAACAATCTTGGTAGGGGTCCACTAGATGAAGCTTCATACCAAATATCAAAGACCTGGGCCTTGTGGATTCAGAGAAGAAGATTTTTTAAGTTTTTGGTGAAAAAAATCTATTTTTGGCCCCAAAAACCTATATGTGCAACGGACCGGAACCATTTGAACAACTTTGAAAGGGGACCACCTAAGGATCATTCCTGTGAAGTTTGGTCAAAATCCGATCAGTGGTTTAGGAGGAGATGTCGTTTAAAGAAATTGTTTACGGACGCACTGACGCACGGACGCACTGACGCACGACGGACGAAAAGTGATCCCATAAGCTCACCTCGTCACTACGTGACGGTGAGCTAAAAAAACTATGTTGTGGGTATTCATATGAAACGCCTCAGTGAATACCCACAACATAGGTCTATATGGCAAAATTAGGTAACATATCCTTCAATTAACATTAAATATTCACTTTATTTGTTGCTATGTTCTTTTTGCCCCTGACTGCATCTTCTTTTTCAAGAAGACCCTACAGCTTAGAAGTCACTGAGAACCCTGTCAGCTGTCATATTTACCTAGATATTTTCTGATGGATACAATTTTTATGATTAAACTAACTATGTGTATAAAGTTAAACCGGAAGTAAATGAATCTGCTCTTAAAGGTAAGAAATTTTTTTTCTTTAATAGTAGACCCTCTATTGATAAGAAGACTCTCTATTGATAGTTTTTTTTTTAAACGAGCTGCCATTCCTGAAGATGAGCCTATTCCCTGTAAGGTGCTCTGAAAGCGTGATCACAGTACCTTCAAACAATAACACATTGTATGCCGGAAACCCCTAAATGGGTACCTTGGCAAACAGCGCAGGCCCAGATCAGACGCCGCAGAATGCGGCGTCTGATCAGGGCCTGCGCTATTTGCTAACATAATTTTCTGTCAAAAATAGGATAAAAACAAACAAATAAGCCTGATACGCATTATATGACAAGTGGACTTGTCCCACATATAGCAATGAAAGAGTCCACTAGTATACAATGGGTTAAGAATCACAGTTGACAATGTCTTTAACCAAATGAAAATCACTGCAGGGTTTTGAATAAGCTGATGATCCTCTGAACAACATAACAATTCTGACTTGAATAAATGAAAGAGCGAAAAATAAAGTTTATAAGTACCAGCTTGCAAAAGATCCTCCAAAATGGCTCGACATTTCAGAGAATGAGATGTCAGAATTGGACAGTAATTTTTGGATAATTTTCTCATAATGTCCAAAAAAGCATTCTGATGCTGCTAAAGTGAGGCAATTTTAGTAAGACTTCAGATCATATGCAATGATGGAGTAAAAATTTTCCTTGGTACAGTTCAATCTGTACAAGACTAGCACTTAACGTTTATTCAATATGTGCTTGGTTAATACAGGTCCTTGCATAATACAGGTGGGTTTTATTAATATATTTGTCTTTTTCGCAAATTACATGCAGGTTTGCTTAAAAATGCTTGCTTGCTCAAGCATCTTTAAGACATGGGTAAGCACTGACAACTTCTATTTTTTGTGGATAAAAGTTCAAAATCCGAAAATGTTTCCCCAAACATTGCATAATCATAGCTCTGTCAGTGTAGTGAACAAAGACTTGGATCAAAAACAAAATAAAATAAAAACTTCTGTAAGAACTTGAGAGAAAAACTTCCCTAAGACAAGACAAAAAATCCTACCCAGCAGAAATACCACTTTAGCAAAGAGGAAGCTAGATCATTTATGCAGGAATCCTTTTTAAACTTATCATGGAGGCAACTCTTAAAGGAAAGAATTTGGCCCCATGTAGGGACCAAATTCTTTCCTTTAAGAGTAGCCTCGAATGAAGTAGGAGCCAAACATTCCCATGTCAGCAAGGTTCCTCTTTCTGGATGTTTAAACACCACCTTAGAGATTTACAGATGCTGACAGACCTTTCAAGCAATGAGTAAAACATCTGATCAAACTGTACATCTGTGCAATTTGAACTCATGTCTTCCCTGGCTGAACACCACACGCTGTTGGATTTTCTGCGAGCTGGTTCATCATTAATAATTATTTATATACAGCTAACATTAGCAACATCTCTTTGAGCCGCCCTGCTCTGGTCTATGTACATCTATTCCACCGTGATCTGCTTCTCGGCCAGGAGTCTGAAATAAATAAATGTGTATCATAACAAGAGGGCCCAATGGCCCTATATCGCTCACCTGTGTACCAGAAAATCACAAAGTCCCACAAAATTGGAAGAGACATCTCCAAAATGACCTATACAGTGTTGACAGGGATGTAAAACCTCAAATCAAACAAAATCTGTGCCTTATGGTTTTGGAAAAGAAGATTTTTTTTTTTCCAGTATAAGTCTATAGAAGCTAATGAGCCCTGGGGCTTGGCCAATTTTGACCCAAAGGGCATGGTTGGCAGAATTTATGTAGGCGACCATTTTGTGTTGCTATATACTAAATATCTAAGGTCTGTATTTCATGGTTTCAAAGAGGATGTTTAAAGCTTTTTTCCATTATAAGTTTGTTGGAGTTAAGGGGCCACAGGATTTGGCCAATTTGGACTAAATATCTAAGTTCTGTGCTTCACAGTTTCTGAGAAGAAGATTTTTTAAGCTTTCTTCCATTATGAGTCTATGGGAGCTAAGGGGCACTGGGGCGTGGCCCATTTGGACCCCAGGGGCATGATTAGCAGGAAATATGTAGGTGATCACTTGCCGTGGCTACATGCTAAATATCTAAGCTCTGGGCCCTATGGTTTCAGAGAAGAAGATTTTTGAGGCTTTTCTCCATTATGAGTCTATGGGAGCTAAGGGGGTCCCAGGGTGTGGCCCATTTGGACCCGAGGGGCATGATTGGCAGGATTTATGTAGGTGACCACTTGTCATTGCCACATGCTAAATATCTTAGCTCTGGGCCCTACGGTTTCAGAGAAGATTTTTGAAGCTTTTTTTCCATTATGAGTCTAGGGGAGCTAAGGGGCCCTGGGGCGAGGCCCATTTGGACCCCTGGGGCATGATTGGCAGGATTTATGTAGGTGACCACTTGCCATTGCTACATGCTAATTATTTAAGCTCTGGGCCCTGTGGTTTCAGAGAAAAAGATTTTTGAAGCTTTTTTTCCATTATGAGTCTATAGGAGCTAAGGGGCCCGGGGGCTGGCTCGTTTGTACCACAGGGGCATGATTGGCAGGAATTATGTAGGTGACCACTTGCTGTTGCTACATTGCTACATGCTAAATATCTAAGCGTTGGGCCCTGTGCTTTCAGAGAAGAAGATTTTTGAAGCTTTTTTCAATTATGAGTCAATGGGAGCTAAGGGGCCCCAGGGCATGGCCAATTTGGACCCCAGGGGCATTGTTGGCAGGAATTATGTAGGTGACCACTTGCCGTTGCTACATGCTAATAGCCAAAGCTCTGGGCCCTGCTGTTTCAGAGGAGAAGATTTTTGAAGCTTTTTTCCTTTTTGAGTCTATGGGAGCGAAGGTGCCCTGGGGCGTGGCCCATTTGGAACCCAGGGGCATGATTGGCAGGAATTACTTAGGTGACCACTTGCTGTTGCTACATGCTAAATATCTAAGCTCTGGGCCCTGTGGTTTCAGAGAAGAAGATTTTTGAAGCTTTTTTCCATTATGAGTCTATAGGAGCTAAGGGGCCCCAGGGCGTGGCCTGTTTGGACTCCAGGAGCATGATGGTGACCACTTACCTTGCTACATGCTAAATTTCTAAGCTCTGGGCTCTGTGGTTTCAGAGAAGAAGATTTTTGAAGCTTTTTTTCCATTATGAGTCTATGGGAGCGAAGAGGCCCCGGGGCATGGCCCATTTGGAACCCAGGGGCATGATTGGCGGGAATTATGTAGTTGACCCTTTGCCAGGAGCATGATGGTGACCACTTGCCGTTGCTACATGCTAAATATCTAAGCTCTGGGCCCTGTAGTTTCAGAGAAGAAGATTTTTGAAGCTTTTTTTCCATTATGAGTCTATGGGAGCAAAGAGGCCCCGGGGCATGGCCCATTTGGAACCCAGGGGCATGATTGGCGGGAATTATGTAGTTGACCCTTTGCCCTTCCTACATGCATAATATCTAAGCTCTGGGCCCTGTGGTTTCAGAGAAGAAGATTTTTGAAGCTTTTTTCCATTATGAGTCTCTAGGAGCTAATGGGCCCTCGGGCGTGGTCCGTTTGGACCCCAGGGGCATGATTGGCAGGAATTATGTAGGTGACCACTTGCCGTTACTACATGCTAAATATATAAGCTCTGGGCCCTGTGGTTTCAGAGAAGAAGATTTTTGAAGCTTTTTCCATTATGAGTCTATGGGAGCGAAGGGGCCCCGGGGCGTGGCCATTTTTGAACCCAGGGGCATGATTGGCAGGAATTATGTAGGTGACCACTTGCCATTGCTACATGCTAAATATCTAAGCTCTGGGCCCTGTGGTTTCAGAGAAGATTTTTGAAGCTTTTTTCCATTATGAGTCTATGGGAGCGAAGGGGTCCCAGGGCGTGGCCCATTTGGCACCCAGGGGCATGATTGGCAGGAATCATGTAGTTGACCACTTGCCCTTGCTACATGTTAAATATCTAAGCTCTGTGCCCTGTGGTTTCAGAGAAGAAGATTTTTCATTTTTTTTTCCCTTTATAAGTCTATGGGAGCTATATGTTGCCATGGCAACCAGAATTCCAATCTGATCAGCCCAAAAACCTTATGCAGTCTATCCCCCTACCTGATGATGCTTCACATGAAATTTGATTAAGATTGGCCATGGGGTATTGGAGATATACTTATTTGAAATTGTTTACGGACGCACGGACGGACGGACACACGGACGCACGCACGACGGACGACGGACAAAAAGTGATCCCAAAAGCTCACCTCTTCACTACCGGTATGTGACAGGTGAGCTAAAAAGAAAGGCAAGTTGCAGGAATAAAGCTGGTCCAGAAATTTATGGAGGTTATTTCTCTCTAAAAGAAAAAAAACAACAAGAGGGCCATGATGGCCCTGGATCGCTCACCTGATCCATATTGTACAAATGAAAATGGTAGGTCATCTATGGCGGAGTAGAGGGTTTGAGTAATTTTGGTTGACAGTGTACAAAGGGACAGTTCTGTGTAATTATTTCAAAATCAGCCTGGCTGTTTATGAGTAGAAGTCATTTTTTGAGGTTTGTATATCTTAAGCTCTGGTGGCCATTATCTTCGGTGGAGCAAAATATTTTGATCAATTTCAGTAGAACATTCCTAGTATAAAAGTGCTTCCTATCAGAGTAAGAAGTGTTTAAAAAAATTCTATTTTAAGTTCTTGCGACAATCTTATTCAGCAGAATGGAACAATTTGAACAATATTGAAAGATCATTTGATGGTCACCAAAAAAGCATTCCTTCTTCTAAATCATTTATCAGAGCAGAACAGTTTAAGCAATTATGGAAGAGGGTCACCCAAGGAAAATGCCTAAGAAATTATTTCAAAATCCATCCACTAGCTAAGGGGGAGAAGTAGTTAAAAGAAAAAGAATTTATCGATTTTCAGCCCTGGCAGTCATTTTGTTCATCCAAGCACAAGGGTTTGACCAATTCTGGAAAATGGTCACAAAAGGAATATTCCTGTGAAATTATTTCAAAATGCATCCACTGGTTTTGGATGAGAAATCATTCAAAAGTTGTTGTTTTTTTTCTATTTGTAGCTCTGGCGCCAATGTTCACCCAAGCTGAACAGTTTGAGCAATTTTGGAAGAGGGTCACCCAATAACATTCTTGCAAAATTATTTCGAAATCCATCCACTGGTTTAGCAGAAGTCATTTAAAGGTTTTTCTATTTTTAGCTCTGGTGGCCATCTTGTTTATCCAGCAGGACAGTTTGAGCAATTTTGGTAGAAGGTCATCCGAGGAACATTCCTGTGAGTTAAATTTCAAAATCCCTCCATTGGTGGAGGAGTAGAAGTCATTTAAAGCTTTTTTCTATTTTTAGATCAGGTGGTCATCTTCTTTATCTGAGCAGAACAGTTTAAGCAATTTTGGTAGAGGGTCACTAAAGGAACATTCCTGTAAAATTATTTCGAAATCCACCCATTGGTTAAGGAGGAGAAGTTGTTTAAAGGTTTTTTTTTTTCTATTTTTAGCTCTGGCGGCTATCTTGTTCACCTGAGCTCAACAGTTTTAGCAAATCTGGTAGAGGGTCATCCAAGGAACATTTCTGTGAAATAATTTCAAAATCCATCCACTGGTTAAGAAGTCATTTAAAGGTTTTTTCTATTTTTTTTTCTACTTTCAGGACTTCCACGGAAAAAGGAGTCTATTCTTAAAGGAAAGAATTTACTCCTTAGGAGCAAATTCTTTCCTTTAAGAGTTGACACTATTGACATGGGAGACAAAAATACTTTTGCAGCAGTTCCCCTAAAATAGTCTTTTCATTCTATATATGACATGATAATATTGTATTGCCTCGTAAGAAAAGGATGAAAATATAGAGAGGACATTAAGCGGAGAGATTTTGTTTGTTTTGGTGTTAATGGCCCAGTCAACACTGTTAAGGTCATATCAAGCAATTCAGTTTACCTATCAACACTTTTCCAGGGGCAGTTAACCAGTACAGTGCACATTCAGATTCTTTTTCTAGAATGTTAACTCTTATCCTGCTGTTCATGACAACCCTTTTCTTTGCAAACAGTGTAGATCCAGATCAGATGGCTTCTGAAAAGCCATCTGATCAGGATCTACACTGTTTGACATTCAATTTATGAATTTCTAGGAAAAATTACATCAAGTAATCTGACTGGTTCAAAGTCAGAAATGGGTGTGACCAAACTGAATATTCAGCAAGATAAGGGTCAAACAGTGAAATAGGAGACGCTGAAGAAAAAGAGAAGGAAGCTGAAGAATTAAAAACAGCACCCCTCAGTATCTTCTAGCTGGAAGCTTAAACAGGCCAGGCCAAAGTGCATGTCAATATATGCTAAACCACGCAGTGTAACTTTTTTGCTCATCCAGCCACCTCTTTCAATTTGGTGAAAGTTAAATTTTGAGCCAGCTCATCAGAAATGGGATCTTATCGCATAGTTTATTTGATTTGAGGTTTAACATCCCTGTCAACACTGTTAAGGTCATTTTGGAGGTGTTGCTTGCTTCCAATTTTGTGGGTCTTCTACCTGACATTATGATGAAATGAAATCTCAAGCGCTGTCGACCAATGAAACCAATAGGGTTTATAAGCATGGACGGTCCGACTCATGCCCACCGCTTTGCCTGGGCAGGCTTAGATCCTCTAAGCGGTTTACCAGTACTCGTGTGCGGGTCGGTTTCAGCTCTGCGTGGCAGCATCATACAGCCCATATATTTCTTCAAGCCCCAATGGGCGGGGCCGCCTTATCGCATAGACAATCAGCAAAGGGTCAGGTGAACCTGGGCATTAGCACAATCTTGCCAAAACCTTTGCTTATCATAGACAAGCAGAGGAGACCTTTGAGGTCGCTTCATGTAAGAAGTCATGTGTCTAGCCCTATTAAGGGGAATGGGAACACCTTCAGGGGAGGCAACTCCTTCGAAAGTATTTTTGTCTCCCATGTCAACAGGGGTCAACTCTTAAAGGAAAGAATTTGCTCCGGAATTTGCTCTTGTGGAGCAAATTCTTTACTTTTAGAGTAGATCCCATTTCTGTGGGACTGAGTTTATAGAAAAGTGAACAGGAAAACCCGAAAGTTGTCCCCCTTTGAAAAATGGCAGAAAAATCTGTCAGAAATATCCATTCTCCTTAAAGTGACTTTGCACACACATTTCAAGAACATAAATTGGATCCTCCATGAAATCCTCTGAACAGTAAAATTAATGACAACTAAATCAGACCAACCAAAATAGTTTATCAGGTAACGGGTTAATGTTGTGGCTTTGACAAACAGTAATGAAAGAAAAATGCCATTTTCATTCACAAATATTGTTGTTTGTCTAAGGATTTACATGTAGGCATGGTTAAACCCTTCTGACAGATCTAGAGGAGTCAACTGGGAAATGCTTTGTGCCTATCTGTCATGTGCTGGCTCATTTGTAGATGATGTGCTACTACAGAAGATCATAACAAATCCTATGCCATTATGGTGATTATTAACCCTTAGCCGAGAAAATCTATATTTGAAAATGTTGTCTGCTTATGTCGTCTGCTGAATCTTTTTGCAAACTTTTCAAAAATACTTTTGCATATAGGCAAACAGTGTGGGCCCAGATCAGACTGCTCCTATAGGAGCAGTCTGATCTGGGCCCAGACTGTTTGCAAAAAAATACTTTTAAGGTAACCAGCAGACGGCAAAGCAGACGACAATTGTCGTGATTGGTATTTTATGGTTTAATGTGTCTTACCTTATTTAATATAGCTTGGGCTAAATCCATAAAAGCTTTTTCTACATTAATGTTGGCTTTTGCACTAGTTTCTAAAAATGGAATTGCATGTTCCCTAGCAATCTGAAATAACAAGAATAAAAGTATATACAAACTATGTCCTTCATACTAATATATAATTTTCTTTTTTTCTCGGTTTGAAAGCAGGTCGGACACAAACCGGCCAACTCAGCTAGAAGTCTTTAAACTTAACCCTTAAGATGCCGAGAAAAACTACATCTGAAAATGTCGTCTGCTTATGTCGTCTGCTGAATCCTTTTGCAATTTTTTTAAAAATATTTTTGCATACAGGCAGGCAAACAGTGTGGACCAAGACCAAACTGCTCCTAGAGGAGCAGTCTGATCTGGGTCCACACTGTTTGCAAAAACAAATTTTAAAGTACTCGGTAGACGACAAAGCAGATGACAATTGTCATGATTGGCATTTTATGGGTTAACCCTTGTCCTGCTAATCCCGGATATGCCTTATCTTTGAAACAATGTAGATCCAGATCAGATGGCTTCGCCATCTGATCAGGATCTACATTGTTTGCCATTCAGATTGTGAATTTGTTGCAATAATTTGCATCAAGTAATCTGATTGGATGATAATCGGTAGTGGGTGTGGCATATATGAATATTCAGCAGGACAAGGGTTAAGATATAGAAACTAGAGCTATTGTACTATCCCAGGAGTGAACATTAAGGTGCTGATCAAATATGCACCTTCGCCAAGAAATAGCAAAAGTAGGTTCTCTCAAAACTGTGATGGTACAACAGCTGAAGTGAGATGAGCAGGTAAAAGATTTATAATCTGAGGGCAAGGTTTCTGATGTAGGCCATGACATAGCACAAAATGACTTTATACCTTTCTTCAGTCTTTTTGTTAATTTTGTAACAAGGTCATGTTATGTCAGTGAGTCAGTTTAACTAACCTCACTACACTTTTTCTAAACAGGCTAAGTCCTTCTAAGCGACTAACCAATAAATTTCACTTTCTTTGTCAGTAACTGACAACTGCAATAGTAGTACATGTAGTTCACATCTTTTGTGGGAGCAAAACCAAATTAAAAGACCAGGGTCCATCTGTTCATAGCACTGTTTGCTTGTGGAATTAGTTGTTGGAATGCTGTCTATCCTAGCAAATGCAACATTCACAGCAAAAATACATTTCCAGAAAAAAGTACCAATATGAGCTTTTAGCCAGAAAAAGTGATTACAGATCAAAGTAGTGTCAGCTAACGACTTCAACTGAACAACTGAGCCCATCTGTGTCTGAATGACTGTTGAGTGTCAGTACATTACCGTAATGATCCCAAGTATTGGGACAGATAGGCCTAAGCAAACAGTGCAGACCAAAATCAGACTGCTCCTTCAAAGGAGCAGTCTGATCATGGTCTACACTGTTTGCCATTCCTTCTATGCTATAACAGAGTTATAAAGAGGTTATTGTATACTTACAGCCTCTCCTCTTTCTTTTGAGACTTGTCTTTTGTCTTCCATATCACACTTGTTCCCTAGAATCATCTTCTCAACATCCTCATTGGCATGCTGTAATGAAAACATTACAGTGGTTACATATTAATCCTTTTTGTACCAAGTGGAATCTTCCTCCTTATATACAGGAGTCCATTTCAAAATTTAGGGGCGACAGGTTGTGTTTTCTTCAAAATCTGTTTGGAAACTGACTGAATGTTTTGCAAACAGTGAAGGCCCTGATCAGACGCCGCATTCTGCGGCGTCTGATCTGGGCCTGCACTGTTTGCCAACTACCCGTTTTGGGGTTTCCGTTACAAAATGGGTTAATGTTTAGTCTAAGCTTGTGCACTACAAAACCTACAACAACCATGGTCCAGTTGTTCAAAGCATCATTACCATAAAGGTTCCTTACTGGTCAGATATTTGTATGGATTTGAATTTGGAATGCCCAGTCCAATAGGAACTTCTGCTAAGCTTAGTTCTGATTGGCCCAGGCATTCCTTGGGTTGTAATATAAGAATCTTACATAGATGTGAGGGGTGGATGGAAAAATCTGTCCCGAGGGTCACTGACCGGCATCACGAGGCTTGCCTCGTGATGCCGGACAGTGATCTCGAGGGACGGATTTTTCCATCCACCCCTCACCCCCATGTAGATTTTGTTTTCATACCTTCCATTTTTGAGCATGGATTTTTAATACTGCATTAATTCTGTTGCCAACATCCGCCATATTGTGATGACACTTCAGTTATGTTTATTTAGTGATGTCAAGTAACGTGCTGTGATGACAAGCTTAATGATGGCGCACATGAGGTCATATTCAACCAGTACATTTATCAAACATGCGAGAATATTCGATTTTTACCCTGTCCCTGGGTAAGAACACCAGGGTTAGAACAGAATTTCTATCTCAAGCTAAAACTATGGATTTCCTTATCTGATGTGCAAGATTTGCCTTTTTCAATTCATAGTCACGAGTTCCTGACTGGTCCCAAGTTTGCTTGTCAATTTAGTATAAACAAAATTGTTGAGCCCCGGCTTATTCATCATAAGGGCAAGCCTGACAGTATCAGTGGCATAGCCAGAACAAAAATATTACTATGCTCAATAAGGTCAATCCAGGTAAAGTCATCCTTCTAAGAGATGGGGCTACTCTTAAGGAAAGAATTTGCTTGCAAGGGGAAGCAAATTCTTTCATTTAAGAGCAGCCCCCACAACACCTTTTTTGGTTTAGGTTTTATGGCCCTTTCAAGATTATTTCACTTATTTTGAGCCAATTGTTTATCAAAGTTGGCAAAAACAAGATCAACCAGACAAAAACCACTTGACCTTCCACTGCAAATCTTGGCATCTCTGTGTGACTGGAGCGAGGTTACAACCACAGTGGTGAGAGACAATGATTACGATTCAACACTGTTACTACTAGTGAGGCTATATGGAGGCCCAAAGAGCAGCCCCTTTTAATACGAAATGGAAAATGCTGTTATTTCCATTTATTGTAGATATCAGGGCTGGGTAAAAATCTGTAATCTGGGTAAAAAAAAATAGTAAACCCCTGTCACACCTTCTTGTCAGTTGCAAGTCTATGGAGTACATGTGGAGACTAACAAGAGCACCGCATGCGGGTGCCAACTCTCGGCTGCAAAAATTCTAAGTCGAAAAAGGGGCATAACTGTGCCAAAAATTTTTTGAGGGTTACCTCAAATTTTGGTATGAGTTCCCCTTTTCATAATGAACAACTAGTCCGAGTTTCAAGTAATATATTCAGTAACGACAGAGATATTACAAAATGTCCAAGTTTTTGCATGACGACCCACACGACGCCAGAGCTATGACAATACCTTGTCGTTTTCTTCGAAAACAGCCGAGCTAAAAATTGTAAAATCTGCCAAAATTATGAAAAGTCTCAAGCCTGAAATATTTACAGTATGCACATGTATAATATGAGTAATGAGCACTAGACCTATGAATATACACAGTCTTGCAAAAAACCTTTAATGTTACCACACAAACCATGGGAAACTGTGCCTTCCTGCCCTCCGACCAGAGAGGATACAGATCAGTTTGTGCTTCTGCAGAACAAGGGCCAATTCAAAGCATCGTCAGCTTAACGAGCTTGTTAGTGGTAATAAAACTTTTCTAGTAAGTACAATATTTACCGTAATGATCCCATATATTGGGACAGATGGTCCTAACCAAACAGTGCAGACCCAGATCAGACTGCTCCTGAAGGAGCAGTCTGATCTCGGTCCACACTGTTCGCAAAAAAATGACTTTTAAGGTAACCGGTAGATGGCAAAGCAGATGACAATTGTCCTGATTGGCATATTATGGGTTAAGTCAGTGAACTTCTACAGCCTCACTTACCTCATCAATGTTGCGTAACCACTTTGAGATATTTTCAAATGTTTTACCATTTGTGATATCATATACCAGCATAATTCCCATGGCTCCTCTGTAGTAGGAGGTGGTGATTGTGTGGAACCTCTCCTGGCCTGCGGTGTCCCTGTAATCAGAACAGAATACATAGGGGGACAGGTGAAAACAAGGCTGCATGATGCTTCCACGCAGAGCTGAATCCAGCCCGCACACTAGTACTGGTAAACCGATTAGAGGATCTAAGCCTGTGCAGGAACCGCGGTGCAAGGCGGACCGGCCATGTTAATAAACCCTATTGGTTTTATTGGGCGACAGGGCTTGAGACGTCATTTCATCTCAATGTCGGGTAAAAGTCCCACAAAATTGGAAGGCAACGTCTTCAAAATGACCTTTATAGTGTTGACGGGGACGTTAAACCTCAAATCAACCAACCAACCAGGTGAAAACAAAGGTATTTAGGACTGGCTAATCGGAGCTGAGTAAGTCTTGTGATTCTGACTGATAATTGATTAGTAATATTACCTGTCTGGCTCACTGTCTGAGCTTGACTCTTACCATATGTTATACTAAATATCATATGTATTCCAACAGACAAGGTCTGGTGTCTCATTTCTCATGAAATTTATGTCATGCACATGAATGCATATGCAAAACACGAACTCAATCAGTAAAGAAATGTGGACGTAGTTCGCATCAAAAGATTATTCTATTTTTAGCAACAGTGGTCTTGACCTTGATATGACCCATATGAAATTTACGGCATGCATATCTACATGTACATCTCATTATGAATGCATATGCAAAATTTGAACTCAGTTGGTGGAAATGTAGAAGTTATTCAAATCACAAGATTATTCTATTTTTAGCAATAGTGACCTTGACCTTGACTTTGATCCATATGAAATTAATGTCACTCACATCTACACCTCATTGTGAATGTACGTATATATAATTATGCAAAATTTGAACTCAACCAGTGAAGAAATGTGAAAGTACATGTAGTCTATATACCCACTTCAAACTTCTTTTGTGTGGGTATAATTATCCTTCAATTACCCACATTTATCTATGGCTATGTGGAGCTTTGGTTTTCTGTTACCCCATTTAGTACCGGAAAACCCCAAAAGGGGTACCCTGGCAAACAGTGCAGCCCTAGACCAGACGCCGCAGAACGCGGCGTATGATCAGGGCCTCTACTGTTTGCTAAAAGTTCAGTGATTTTCCAAATAGATTTGATATCAACACAACCTGACACCCCTAATTTTTTAAATGGACTCCTGCTATATATAAGAAGGACGATTCCATTTGGTACAAAAAGGGTTAAATCTGTAGACTGTTTTGTTGGACTATTGGAACAGTGTACATTTGTACTGCATCCTTTAACTTTAATCCAACTTGACTTCTTTTGAAGTGGACATGAAATGTTATTAACCCATATTTGTACCGGAAACCCTAAAACGGGTAGTTGGAAAACAGTGCAGGCCAATATCAGGCGCCGCAGAATGCAGCGTCTGATCAGGGCCTACACTTTTTGCAAAATTTTCAGCCAATCTCCAAATAGGTTTTGAAGAAAAAACAGCCTAACACCCCTAAATTTTAAATGGACTCCTGCTATATATAACATGAAAGATTCCATTTGGTACAAAAAGGGTTATATTGTCCAATGTGAAATAGAGGTCAATATGATTATGTTTACCGTTCAGTAACACCACATGTACTGAAATGACGGTCAACAACTGATTAATCATAATAATATATAATGCAATTGCAACAGTTACTTTTTTGATAGATGAACTATATACCATGAACCGGTAGATGAGTCATCATGAAACATCAAATCTCATCTGATATCACATCAGACCCAGTCGACAATACGTAAGTCACTATTGCATGATTTTGATGTTATGTTACAAAACCATGGAACATTAATACTGAATAAATCAATTTAGCCACACCCAATTCAGACTATCAAACTATCAAATTACTGGATTAAATGTAATAGTTCAATAAACAAACTGCAACTGTATGACAAACAGTGTTGATCATGATCAGATGACTTCTTCAGAAGCATCAAATCTGGATCTACATGTACGTTGTTTGCAAAGGTTGGGCTTGTCCTGTTCAGCAGGATAAGGGTTAAGGATGAATCAAAAGTGATCATGAACTGAACCAATGAAATTAACCCTTGTCCTGCTAATCCTGGATATGCCTTATCTTTGAAACAATGTAGATCCAGATCAGGGCTTCTGACGAAGCCATCTGATCAGGATCTACATGGTTTGCCATTCAGATTGTGAATTTGTTGCAATAATTTGCATCAAGTAATCTGATTGGTTGATAATCAGTAGTGGGTGTGGCATATATAAATATTCAGCAGGACAAGGGTTAACTTAGTTCAAAACTTGCCAATACCAAGTTAACCCATTGTATACCAGTGGACTCTTCCATTGCTAGCTATAAGTTGGACAAGTTCATTTGTCATATAAGGGGTGTCAATCCAATTTTTTCGTTTTTATTCTATTTTTGATGGAAAATTCTGTCAGCAAATAGTGCAGGCCCTGGGCCTGCACTGTTTGCCAAGGTACAACTTTAGGGGTTTCCCACATACAATGGGTTAAACACTAAGTATGTTTAGCAGATGACATTTACAAAGTAACAAAGGGCTTGCCATCACATGTTAATCTTCTGCATGGCAGATAATTCACAGGAAGCAGATGGCTCACAGGAAATCATCAATGTCAAGCCTTATTAACCCTTATAAATCCTGCTGTTCACGACAACCCCTACCTTTGCAAAAAATGTAGATCCAGATCAGATCTGATCATGATCTACATTGTTTGACATTCATTTTGTGAATTTGTAGGAATAAATTGCATCAAGTAATCTGATTGGTTCAAAGTCAGAAATGGGTGTGGCTAAATTAATTATTCAGCAGGATAGGGGTTAAGTAACGAAAAACAACTAGACAATCAAGTGAGCATATGCTCACTAATACCCCCTGGCTACCGGGCTACAGCCATCAGTAATACATGAGGCAACGAAATTACTATGTTCAAAGGGAAATAATTTATAATGTATGCAAACAAGAGTTATGGTTCTTGTGTTCTGCCTATCCTATTATCTTGCTTTACATTTGTTTGAAGTTTCATGAGATTATCTCAAACGGTTTTAAAGTTACAGAGCGGACACAAGTGTATGGTAAAAATTGCAAGTTATAATATTCAAAGGGTAATAACTCTGAAAGTAGAAAAGCAAGAGTTATGGTTCATGTGTTCTGCATGTCGTCTCATGGTGATTAACATTTGTGTGAAGTTTCATGAAAATATGTCGAGCCATTCAAATGTTATGGAGCTGACACGAAGATGTTAACAGACACATAATTTACTATGTTCAAAGGGAAATAATTCAAGTATGTTCAAAGAGAAATAATTCATAAAACATGCAAACCAGAGTTATGGTTCTTGTGTTCTGCTCATCCCATTATTGTGCTTTACATTTGTTTGAAGTTTCATGAAATTATCACAAATGGTTTGAAAGTTACAGGGCGGACACAAGTGAATGGTAAAAATGGCCATTTTCAATATTCAAAGGGCAATAACTCTGAAAGTAGGAAAGCAAGAGTTATGGTTCATGTGTTCTGCATGTTGTCTAATGGTGTTCAACATTCATGAAAATATGTCAAGCCATTTAAAAATAATGGCAAAGACACAAAGATGTTAACAGACACCTAATTTACTATATTCAAAGGGAAATATTTTATAATGTATGCAAACAAGAGTTATGGTTCTTGTGTTCTGCCCATCCTATTATCTTGCTTTACATTTGTTTGAAGTTTCATGAAATTATCTCAAACGGTTTTAAAGTTACAGAGCGGACACAAGTGTATGGTAAAAATTGCAAGTTACAATATTCAAAGGGTAATAACTCTGAAAGAAGAAAAGCAAGAGTTATTGTTCATGGGTTCTGCATGTCGTCTCATGGTGTTTAACATTTGCGTGAAGTTTCATGAAAATATGTCAACTTTGTCAAGCCGTTCAAAAGTTATGGAGAGGACACGAAGATATTAACAGACACATAATTTACTATGTTCAAAGAGAAATAATTCAAGTATGTTCAAAGAGAAATAATAAAAAAAAAAGCATGCAAACCAGAGTTATGGTTCTTGTGTTCTGCCTATCCTATTATTGTGCTTTACATTTGTTTGAAGTTTCATGAAATTATCACAAATGGTTTGAAAGTTACAGGGCGGACACAAGTGTATGGTAAAAATGGCCATTTTCAATATTCAAAGGGCAATAACTCTGAAAGTAGGAAAGCAAGAGTTACGGTTCCTGTGTTCTGCACGTCGTCTCGTGGTGTTTAACATTTATGTGAGGTTTCATGAAAATATGTCAAGCAGTTTAAAAGTTATGGAGCGGACACGAAAATGTTAACAGACAGACACACAGACAAGACGAAAACTATATACCCCCATGGCTTACTCCGTATCCGGGGGTATAATTAGATTGACATCTACTCTAGAATTTTCTTCAGTGACTGAAGGGTTAAATCGATGGAGTCGTATCTTAGTGACCAGTATAGACACAAGACAGTTTGTGTATAAAGCAAGTCTGCTGACTCTCTTTGCCTATCTCTCTTTTTGGTGGCCCCCGCCCATCGGAGCTCTGAGAATTGCACGTAGATCACCCTGCATGGTGCTTCCGCACAGGGCTGAAACCCACTGAACTTGAGTACTGGTAAACCACTTGGGTCTTAGCCTGCCCAGGTAAAGTGGTGTGTGTCAGACCACTCCTTAAACCCTAGCAGTTTCTTTGGATGGTAGACCGTGAGATGTCATTTCATCTTAAAAAGCCCACAAAATTGGAAGCAACATCTCCATAATAACCTAAATAGTGTTGACAAGGATGTAAAATCTAACACAAACAAAATCTCTCTCTGTATAGCCCAGTGCTATAGAAAGCTCATACCAAAGGTGAAGATTTGTTTGTGTTGAGATGTTACCTACCTGGCAAGACTATCAAGGTCATTTTGGAGATATTGTTTCCAATTTTGTGGGATTTTTACCTGACATCGAGATGAAATGACATCTCAAGACCTACTACCCAAAGAAACTGCAAGATTTACGGGACGGTCCGACTCACATCACTATACCTGGGCATGCTTAGACCTTCTAAATGTTATACTAGTACTCATGTTTGATCGGTTTTGGCTCTGGACAAAAGCACCATGCAGCCCGATCTTTTTCTCAAAGCCTTGATGTGCAGTGGTGCACAAATGCTGAATAATCTGATCAGACTGAGCACCTGAAAACCAGTGAAGAATCTGATCTTTGCTGTTTGCACAGGCTTTATTATCATACTCTGACATCAATTATTATTTTCCCATCAACTGGCCCTATTGTAGCCCCTATCAACCTTTATGGTCATTGATGGTTTTGAATTACTGTGATTAATTTTACTACTGGGACATCTGAAACCACCGAAGATACTCTCTTGTATATTGCGTTTATCATGTTGGCAGTTCAATAATAGACAGGGACAGGTAAGTTCGAGTTTTACGTCCCATCAATACCTAGGTCATATGGAGATAGCACCTTTGTTTAAAGACTCATCTACAAGTCTAGAGAAACCCGGAAATTTAACACCCATCTCCTGGCTTATGAAGTGAGTAGCACACCCACCCAAGGAGGCTTCTACCAACTCCAGTATCTACATGTATGTAAACAGTGTAACGGGTCTCCGTGGCCTAGTGGTTAAGAGCGCGGACTCTTGATCATTAGGTCTCTCACCACTGTGGTTCGAGCCTCGCTCAGGTCACATGTGAGACGCCAAGTTCTGCAACGGAAGGTCAGGTGGTTATTCTCCAGGTACTCCAGTTTTCGCCCACCTCTGATTAACAATCGGCTCGATATGAGTGAAATAATCTTGAAAGGGCCGTAAAACCAAAACCAAAAAAAAAAAAAAATGTAAACAGTGCAGAGCCAGATGACAGCTCATAATGAGCCATCTCATCAGGATCAACACTGTTTCCCATGACAAAACCCCCTATTTTTAAGAATTGGCATGCCCAAAATCAAAGACAGAAGAGTCTACTTAAGAAACGCAGGGGTGAAAGAAGTGAAACTACTGTAATTATCCTAAGTATTGGGACAGAGAGGCCTAAGCAAACAATGTAGACCCAGATCAGACTACTGCTTATAAGGAGCAGTCTGATCAGGGTCTACATTGTTTGCCATCCTGTTTGCACCTTATTGTCTCCTTGCTGGATCATGAAACAAATTTGTAAAAATTTTAGGAGAAGTAAAGCCAGTCCCAATTTTTAGGATTTTTACGCTGACTTTTATACAGTGGAAGAGTCAACTGAGTCATTGTTGATGAACCTCTTTGTTTTTCTTGTTCAGTACATGTAATATACATGTATTTGCCTACATGTGTACTTACCATATTTGAAGTTTGATTTTCTTTCCACCTAATTCAACTGTTTTTATCTTGAAATCAATTCCTGCAATAAAGTTATACACGTACATGTAAGTCATTAAAGTTACCGAAGTGAAACGATCGACATTTACATGCAAGCATTATTAACTGCATATAGTAGTTTTTTTTTGTTGTTTTTTTAATTGCCAAGTAAACACTATTTAGGTCATACTCAGCCAGTCAGTTTACCTATCTACAATTTTCCAGGACAGGCTTATTTGTACGAGGTTAACCAGTACAGTGCAGGGATATAGACTAAAGGCCCCCAGTTGCCCAAGGCGTCTAGGGTGCCTAAGTTTTGGATAAATATGCCTATTAACTTAATGTAAAATTTGGATTTATGGCAGTCTGGGCGCCTAAGGCAAAATGCTTAGTGCAAATTATTTTTTTGCCAGAAACTGACAACTACCCTTCTTGAATCAGTGGCAGGGAGAGAATGACTTCAGAACAGATTTCATGATCAATCACCACAAAGAATGTTGCCAACCACAGCAGGTATCGAACCAGCATCCTCCTAATCACCAGTCAGTTTGTTTGTTTGATTTGAGGTTTAACGTCCCCGTCAACACTGTAAAGGTCATTTTGGAGATGTTGCTTCCAATTTTGTGGGACTTTTACCCGACATTGAGATGAAATGACATCTCAAGCCCTGTCGTCCAATGAAACCAATAGGGTTTATTAGCATGGACGGTCCGCCTCGCACCGTGGTTCCTGGACAGGCTTAGATCCTCTAAGCGGTTTACCAGTACAATCACCAGTCAGACGCGCATCCATACATGTAGTAGTCATCATAATAAATATGAAAGGCCAAATGTTCTTCATTTCTATCATGAAAATCTGCTTCATAATATCTTCCTATCCTATGCAGGGGAATGGATACACTATTAGCAAGGTAACACTTTCAAAAATCAAAGCACTGACAGCACTGGTGGACTGATTGTCTCCACAAGGACCCTACATGCCAAATATGAAGGCTCTATATCTTAACCCTTATCTTGCTGAATATTCATTTAAGCCACACCCATTTCTGTCTATCAACCAATCAAATTACTTGATGTAATTTATTGCTACAAATTCATAAACTGAATGCCAAACAGTGTAGATCCTGATCAGATGGCTTCTTCAGAAGCCATCTGATCTGGATCTACACTGTTTGTAAAGATAGGGGTTGTCGTGAACAGCAAGATAAGGGTTAAATGGTTCAAAAGTTATGAGAAAGAAAGTCAAATAGCAAGTCACAGGTCAAAATTTTTGTATGGGTGAAAGTCGTTGCCACAAGGAACATACATGCCTGAGGCCAAAATTAAAAAGGTGTTGGTTTGCTGTTTACCGACCGACCCGAAATTTTCGTGCGACCCGAACTTTTTTTTTGCCGTCAAAAAAAAAAAAAATTTTTCCGACTCGTTCCGGTAACGTCCGGATTTTAGTCCCAACGTTTCTTTTTCCATATTTGAGTTCGTGTCGCATCATTGTAACTTGTGCGTGATCCGCCTCAGCTGACCGCTTTAAACTTCATTCAATTGTCAAGAAGCGTTTCGATGACAGCAGATCGTCTCTAGAAAATGGCCGCAAAGGCAATTACAAATATCAGAAAGAACTTCTTGCTCTTAAGTTTCACTTTTTGGCAGCAAGACCTGGAAAATAATGATGCAGTTGTTAGCAAGTTTATATTTTAAGCAAGTTAAAAGATATCAAGAACAGAAACATGCATCAAAGTTATGCAAATCATATGCTTTGTCTATTTCGGTTAAAAAAAAAACGAGGGAAAAAAAAAACAAGAGGGCCATAATGGCCCTGGATCGCTCACCTGATCCATATGATAGAGTAACAAGTGGGCCTCAGGGAGGGCCATTATTGACCCCAGGGCTACAATGTGCATAATGTTGAGGGAGGTCTAAAGAGGTGAAGCTTCATACCAAATATCAACAAAGGCTATAATTTGAACAATCTTGGCAAAGGTCCACTAGATGAAGCTACACACCAAATATCAAAGACCTGGGCTTTGGGGTTTCAGAGAAGAAGATTTTTTAAAGAAATTCCCTACATTAGCCTATGTAAAACCAAATGGCCCCGGAGCGGGGGCATTTTTGGCCCCAGCACTATAATTTGAACAATATTGGTAGGGGTCCACTAGATGAAGCTTCATACCAAATATCAAAGACCTGGGCCTTGCAGTTTCAGGGAAGAAGATTTTTCAAGATTTTCCATAAATAAGTCTATGTAAAACCAAAGGGCCCTGGAGCGGGGGCATTTTTGGCCCCAGGGCTATAATTTGAATAATCTTGGCAGGGGTCCACTAGGTGGAGCTTCATATCGAATATCAAAGACCTGGGCCTTGCAGTTTCAGAGACGAAGATTTTTAAAGATTTTCCCTATATAAGCCCATGTAAAACCAAAAGGCCCTGCGTGTGTGTGTGTGTGTGGGGGGGGGGGGGGCCTTATGGGGTGAAGCTTCATACCAAATATCAAAGTCAAGAGCCTTATGGTTTCAGAGAAGAAAATTTTTAAAGATTTTCCCATATAAGCCCATGTAAAACCAAAGGGCCCCAGAGCGGAGGCATTTTTGGCCCCAGCACTATGATTTGAACAATCTTGGTAGGGGTCAACTAGGTAAAGCTTCTTACCAAATATCAAAGACCTGAGCCAAGCGGTTTCAGAGAAGAAGATTTTTAAAGATTTTCCCTATATAAGGCCATGTAAAACCAAAAGGCCCCGAGGTGGGGGCATTTTTGGCCCCAGGGCCTGGGCTTGGGGGGTGAAGCTTCATACCAAATATCAAAGACATGGGCCTTACAGTTGCAGAGTAGAAAATTTTTAAACATTTTTCCCTATAGAAGCCATGTAAAATCAAAGGGCCCCAGAGCAGGGGCATTTTGGCCCCAGCACTATAATTTGAACAAGCTTGGCAGGGGTCCACTAGGTAAAGCTTCATACCAAATATCAAAGACCTGGGCCTAGCGGTTTCAGAGAAGATTTTTAAAGATTTTTCCTATATAAGCCCATATAAAACTAAAAGGCCCCGGGGCGGGGGCAATTTTGGCCCCAGCACTATAATTTGAACAATCTTGGTAGGGGTCCACCAGATGAAGCTTCATACCAAACATCGAAGACCTGGGCCTTGTGGTTTCAGAGAAGAAGATTTTTAAAGATTTTCCCTATATAAGCCCATGTAAAACCAAAGGGCCCCGGGGCGGGGGCATTTTTGGTCCCAGCACTATAATTTGATCAATCTTGGTAGGGGTCCACTAGGTGAAGCTTCATACCAAATATCAAAGACCTGGGCCTTGCGGTTTCAGAGAAGATTTTTCAAGATTTTTCATAAATAAGTCTATGTAAAACCAAAGGGCCCCAGAGCGGGGGCATTTTTGACCCAAGGGCTATAATTTGAACAACCATGGTTGGGGTCCACTAGGTGAAGCTTCATACCAAATATCAAAGACCTGGGCCTTGCGGTTTCAGAGAAGAAGTTTTTTTAAGATTTTCCCTGTATAAGCCCATGTAAAACCAAAAGGCCCCGGGGCGTGGGGGGTGGGGAACCTGGGCCTTGTGGGGTGAAGCTTCATACCAAATATCAAAGACATGGGCCTTACGGTTTCAGAGAAGAAAATTTTTAAAGATTTTCGCTATATAAGCCCATGTAAAACCAAAGGGCCCCGGAGCGTGGGCATTTTTTGCCCCAGCACTATAATTTGAACAATCTTGGTAGGGGTCCACTAGGTGAAGCTTCATACCAAATATCAAAGACCTGGGCCTAGCGGTTTTAGAGAAGAAGATTTTTAAAGATTTTCCCTATATAAGCCAATGTAAAATCAAAGGGCCCCGGGGCGGGGGGCATTTTTGGCCCCAGGGCTATAATTTGAACAATCCTGGTAGGGGTCCACTAGGTGAAGCTTCATACCAAATATCAAAGACCTGGGCCTTGCGGTTTCAGAGAAGAAAATTTTAAAAGATTTTCCCTATGTAAGCCCATGTAAAACCAAAGGGCCCCGGAGCGGGGGCATTTTTGGCCCCAGCACTATAATTTGAACAATCTTGGTTACTTTGGTAGGGGTCCACTAGATGAAGCTTCATACCAAATATCAAAGACCTGGGCCTTGCGGTTTCAGAGAAGAAGATTTTTTAAGATTTTCCCTATATAAGCCCATGTAAAACCAAAGGGCCCCGGGGCGGGGGCATTTATTGGCCACAGCACTATAATTTGAACAATCTTGGTAGTGGTCCACTAGATGAAGCTTCATACCAAATATCAGGACCTCGGCCATACGGTTTCAGAGAAGAAGATTTCTAAAGATCTTCCCTATATAAACACATGTAAAACCCAAGGGCCCCGGAGTGGGGGCATTTTTGGCCCCAGCACTTTAATTTGAACAATCTTGGTGGGGGTCCACTAGATGAAGCTTCATACCAAATATCAAAGACCTGGGCCTTGCGGTTTCAGAGAAGAAAATTTTAAAAGATTTTCCCTATGTAAGCCCATGTTAAACCAAAGGGCCCCGGAGCGGGGGCATTTTTGGCCCCAGCACTATAATTTGAACAATCTTGGTAGGGGTCCACTAGATGAAGCTTCATACCGAATATTACAGACCTTGGCCTTGCGGTTTCAGAGAAGAAGATTTTTTAAGATTTTCCCTATATAAGCCCATGTAAAACCAAAGGGCCCCGGGGCGGGGGCATTTTTGGCCCCAGCACTATAATTTGAACAATCTTGGTAGGGGTCCACTAGATGAAGCTTCATACCAAATATCGAAGACCTGGGCCTAAGGGTTTCAGAGAAGAAGATTTTTAAAGATCTTCCCTATATAAGCCCATGTAAAACCAAAGGGCCCCAGAGCGGGAGCATTTTTGGCCCCAGCACTATAATTTGGACAATCTTGGTAGGTGTCCACTAGATGAAGCTTCATACCAAATATCGAAGACCTGGGCCTAAGGGTTTCAGAGAAGAAGATTTTTAAAAATCTTCCCTATATAAGCCCATGTAAAACCAAAGGGCCCCGGAGCGGGGGCATTTTTGGCCCCAGCACTATAATTTGAACAAGTTTGGTAGGGGTCCACTAGTTGAAGCTTCATACTAAAGATCAAAGACCTGGGCCTTACGATTTCAGAGAAGAAGATTTTTAAAGATTTTCCCTATATTAGCCTTTGTAAAATCAAAGGGGCCCGGGGCGGGGACATTTTTGGCCCCAGCATTATAATTTGAACAATCTTGGTAGGGGTCCACTAGATGAAGCTTCATACTAAATATCAAAGACCTGGGCCTTATGGTTTCAGAGAAGAAGATTTTTAAAGATTTTCCCTATATAAGCCCATATAAAACCAAAGGGCCCCGGAGCGGGGGCATTTTTGGCCCCAGCACTATAATTTGAACAATCTTGGTAGGGGTCCACTAGATGAAGCTTCATACCAAATATCATAGACCTGGGCCTTGCGGTTTCAGAGAAGAAAATTTTAAAAGATTTTCCCAATGTAAGCCTATGTTAAACCAAAGGGCCCGGAGCGGGGGCATTTTAAGCCCCAGCACTATAATATGAACAATCTTGGTAGGGGTCCACTAGATGAAGCTTCATACTAAATATCAAAGACCTGGGCCTTGCGGTTTCAGAGAAGAAGATTTTTTAAGATTTTCCCTATATAAGCCCATGTAAAACCAAAGGGCCCCGGGGCGGGGGCATTTTTGTTCCCAGCACTTTAATTTGAACAATCTTGGTAGGGGTCCACTAGATGAAGCTTCATACCAAATATCAAAGACCTGGGCCTTACGGTTTCAGAGAAGAAGATTTTTAAAGGGTTAACTGAAATCTGGGAACATACTGAATTTTAGTCTAAAATGCATTAATTTACCACTCAGGGATTTTGTGAATTTCGCTGATTTTCAGTGTTGCACCTGACAGCAACTTCAACTACCCATTGTTTCATAATGGATGGTCTGTTTTACACCAAACTCAATATGAATGTTCATTGGGCAGTAGCCTTTCAAATGCAACCTTTCATGACGATCATTGTTGTCATGGTAAAGAGGGGGCATCTCAAATGTGCCAAAAAGTGTGTTTTCACATGAATTTTTGACCACATTTTAATCTTCACACAGCTGTCAAGGCAACAATTAAGGTGTTTGGCACTGGCCATTTTCACTGTTTGCAGCATGTTTTATCAGCATCAATTTTCAGGCATTTTTGACCCCAGACACCCTCAGATATAAATTTTAGCGGCCTGTTGGGCCATACACCCAAAATTTTTTGGGATGTGAACGCCCCCCTCACATCCCCCTAGAATATTTTTAGTGGGGAGGCGCGCGAAAAAACAGGTCACTTTTTTGCCCAACAAATCCTAAAGCAAACATAACTATCTAGGGGTAGAAATGCAGATTTTAGGTGCTTCTGGGGCTTAAAATAGGGGGGGGGGGGGTGCAGACACGTAAAAACACGTATCTGAGTGGTAAAGGGTTAAACAAATATTCTGTATGATAATACAGTATCTCAAGCAATACAGACTTTCAGGGTGTTTGGATCATGGTCAAAGTTCTTTTGGCTATTTTCATAACTTTTGAACCATTTGCGGTAGAGCCTTCATATTTGCCGGGCCAACCTTAGAAAATTGTTGGTTTGCTGTTTACCGACCCAGAAAATGTTAGGTGGGTCGGTCGGTCGGCTATTTTTTTTTTTTCTCTTGTAAAAGTGGGTCTGTCGGTCGGCTTTTTTTAGCTCACCGTCACATAGTGACGAGGTGAGCTTATGGGATCACATTTCGTCCGTCGTGCGTCCGTGCGTCAGTGCGTCCGTCCGTCCGTCCGTAAACAATTTCTTTAAACGACATCTCCTCCTAAACCACTGATCGGATTTTGACCAAACTTCACAGGAATGATCCTTAGGTGGTCCCCCTTTCAAAGTTGTTCAAATGGTTCCGGTCCGTTGCACATCTTGGTCTTTGGGGCCAAAAATAGATTTTTTTCACCAAAAACTTAAAAAATCTTCTTCTCTGAAACCACAAGGCCCAGGTCTTTGATATTTGGTATGAAGCTTCATCTAGTGGACCCCTACCAAGATAGTTCAAATTATAGTGCTGGGGCCAAAAATGCCCCCGCTCCGGGGCCCTTTGGTTTTACATGGGCTTATATAGGGAAAATCTTTAAAAATCTTCTTCTCTGAAACCGTAAGGCCCAGGTCTTTGATATTTGGTCTGAAGCTTCATCTAGTGGACCCCTACCAAGATTGTTCAAATTATAGTGCTGGGGCCAAAAATGCCCCCGCTACGGGGCCCTTTGGTTTTACATGGGCTTACATAGGGAAAATCTTTAAAAATCTTCTTCTCTGAAACCGTAAGGCCCAGGTCTTTGATATTTGGTCTGAAGCTACATCTAGTGGACCCCTACCAAGATTGTTCAAATTATAGTGCTGGGGCCAAAAATGCCCCTGCCCCGGGCCCCTTTGATTTTTCATGGGCTAATATAGGGAAAATCTTTAAAAATCTTCTTCTCTGAAACCGCAAGGCCCAGGTCTTTGATATTTGGTATGAAGCTTCAACTAGTGGACCCCTACCAAGATTGTTCAAATTATAGTGATGGGGCCAAAAATGCCCCCGCTCCGGGGCCCTTTGCATTTTAGACTAAAATTCAGTATGTTCCCAGATTTCAGTTAACCCTTTACCACTCAGATACGTGTTTTTAGGTGTATGCACACCCCACCCATATTTTAAGCCCCAGAAGCACCTAAAATCTGCATTTCTACCCCTGGATAGTTATGTTTGCTTTAGGATTTGTTGGGCAAAAAAGTGACCTGTTTTTTCGCGTGCCTCCCCACTAAAAAATATTTTAGGGGGGATTGAAGGGGGACAACGCCCCCCTCACATCCCAAAAAATTTTTGGGTGTATGGCCCAACAGGCCGCTAAAATTTATATCTGAGGGTATCTGGGGTCAAAAATGCCTGAAAATTGATGCTGATAAAACATGCTGCAAACAGTGAAAATGGCCAGTGCCAAACACCTTAATTGTTGCCTTGACAGCTGTGTGAAGATTAAAATGTGGTCAAAAATTCATGTGAAAACACACTTTTTGGCACATTTGAGATGCCCCCTCTTTACCATGACAACAATGATCAAGTCATGAAAGGTTGCATTTGAAAGGCTACTGCCCAATGAACATTCATATTGACTTTGGTGTAAAACAGACCATCCATTATGAAACAATGGCTAGTTGAAGTTGCTGTCAGGTGCAACACTGTGAAAATCAGCGAAATTCACAAAATGCCTGAGTGGTAAAGGGTTAAAGTTATAATAACCCCTAAAAGGCAGAAAACCCTGAAGGGGTAGCCTGGCAAACAGTATAGGACCAGATCAGACGTCGCAGAATGTGGCATCTGATCAGGGTCTGCACTGTTTGCTAACGACATATTCTGTCAAATAAAATACCCCTCCTGACCAAGGTATTACCAAAAGAGGACAATTCTGAGCAAGTTGGATGATGATTGGACTAAAACTGTGGCCTCTACAGTGTTAACAAGGTTTTTCTATGATTTAACCTGCTGACCTACTTTTTGACCCCACATGACCCCATATTCGAATTTGACCTAGATATTGTCAAGATGATCATTCTGAGCAAGTTTGATGATAATTAGACTAAAATTGCAGTCTCTAGTGTAAACAAAGTTTTTCTATGATTTGACTTTCTTTTGACCCCACATGACCCATATTCGAATTTGACCTAGATATTGTAGAGATGATCATTCTGAGCAAGTTTGATGATGATTTGACCAAAACTGTGGCCTCTAGAGTGTTGACAAGGTTTTTATATGATTTGACCTACTGGCCTACTTTTTGACCCGACATGACACATATTCGATCTTGGCCGAGATATTGTCAGGATGATCATTTTGAGCAAGTTTGAGGATGATTGGACCAAAACTGTGGCCTCTAGAGTGTTAACAAGGGTTTTCTATGATTTGACCTACTGACCTATTTTTTTTTGGGCTGACATGACCCATAATCGAACTTGACCGAGATATTGTCAGGATGATCATTCTGAGCAAGTTTGAGGATGATTGAACCAAAACTGTGGCCTCTAGAGTGCTAACAAGGTTTTTCTGTGGTTTTACCTACTTTTTGGCCAGAAATGACCCATATTGGAACTTGACCGAGATATTGTCAGGATGATCATTCTGAGCAAGTTTGAGGATGACTGGACCGAAACTGTTTTTAACAAGGTTTTTCTATGATTTGACCTACTTTTTGACCCAACAAGACACACATTCCAGGGATTTTTCTAGTGCAACTTTGGGGCCTGTAATCGGCCCCTATTGTTCCCAATTTGGAGACAGATATTCCCAAATTCCATAACAAATTATCCAATTTCTGATGATGTGTTACCTTTTGATAGAAATTTCATGAAAATTGAACCAAAATTGACAAAGTTACAGCTGATTTAAATTGCCAACTATAAACATTAGGGAGCTGTTTTTCCCAAACCCAGCAGCCCCTGGACCCTGATTCTGAAGGGTAGGAAAATCCCTGTATTCGAACTTGACCGAGATATTGTCAGGTTGATCCTTTTGAGCAAGTTTAAGGAAGATTGGACAAAAACTGTGGCCTCTAGAGTGTTAACAAGGTTTTTCTATGATTTGACCTACTTACCTACATTTTGACCCGACATGACACATATTCGAATTTGACCGAGATATTGTCAGGATGATCATTCTGAGCAAGTCTGAGGATGATCGGACCAAAACTGTGGCCCCTAGAGTGCTCACAAGGGTTTTCTGTGGCTTGACCTACTGACCTTTTTTTTTTACCCAACATGACCCGTATTCGAACTTGACTGAGATATTATCAAGATGATCATCCTGAGCAAGTTTGAGGATGATTGGACCAAAATTGTGGCCTCTAGAATGTTAACAAGGTTTTCCTTTGATTTGACCTGGTGACCTACTTTTTGACCCGACATGACCCAATATCGAACTTGACCTAGATTTCATAGAGGCAAACATTCTGAGCAAGTTTCATTAAGATTGGGTCAAAACTGTGACCTCTAGAGTGTTAAACAAATTGTTGATGAACAACGTCGGACTACGGACACAGGGTGATGACAATAGCTCACTCTGAGCCTTTGGCTCAGGTTGAGCTAAAAATATTAAAACCTATGCCGACCACCAAAGTGGTGCGAGTTGGACCCTCTATGCATATAAACTCTATTGGTTTTATTGGACAGCCGGGCTTGAGATGTCATTTCATCTCAATGTCGGGTAAAAGAAGCAATGTCTCCAAAATGACCGAAATAGTGTTGATGGGACTAAACTCAGCCGAGCATAAAATTTGTACTGCTCATATTAAAGTGTTAAACCAATTACCCTGGCAAACAGTGCAGGCCCAGATCAGACACCGCTGAATGCGGCGTCCCAACAATTTTCCAAATATATTTTGAAGAAAACACAGCCAGACACCCCTAAATTTTGAAATGGACTCCTACTATATATAAGGAGGCGATTGCAGGCCCTGATGCGCTTCGATCATTCTGTCAGGTATTTCTCCTGATTCGGAAATTTGTATAAGGACAACTGTTTCAGTGATTTTTTTACAAATTTTCAACTATGCGTCCTGGGACTCGCTCAACCAAAAAACTGTGCGTCCCAAATCTGAAAGTATGAGTCCCAATATTTGGAGGGAAAAAAAGGAAGTACAAAAAACATCAGTTCAGTATAAAATGCCAATATTCATAGTTTAAAATAATGCGTTCTAGTATCTATTATTTGCAATGAACATAATCAATCATCAACTTGTGTTGTTTACTAGCCCAAAGACATCCTGCTAAAGTGTACGTTTTTAAGTCTATTTTCCGTAATGTTTTCTACTTTCGTTTTCGATAAATGCGCACCGCAACATGTGCGTGAAATTGACTTCATGCACAATGGAGATAATATTCCGAACCATTATCGACAAACGTTTCCTCCCCTGATAGGGACACCAGCTATCTAGGTTCAGGGGCTGACAAATCCATTGCTGCACTGTCCTGATTTGTCGACAAGTCAGAGACAAACCGTCTGTGTATTTATAACAGTTCAATTATGACACTATTGTTAATCCCTGTCATATAATTGCCAAGTAAACATGATTGCCCTGCGGTGCGTGTCTTTCATTTCTGGCGATAAGCCAACTTGAACGAGGTGTGAAAATATGGCCAAGTTATGTCTCTAATTTGCGTTTATTCCCCTATCATAAAATTTAATCCACAATCAATGTGAAAATGATTTACTCGCACCTCAGACAGTTAGCTACATCTAACGGTAGATGTTATGCAATATAAAAAATGGATCGTGAATGGTTATGTTTTGGCGCAAAATAGCAGACTCTCGGCTTGGCGGGAAAAGTCGAACGCTGTTGTTGGAGCTGCTGGGGATAATTCGGTGGCTGTGCAAAGCGCTGTTTTCTATCCACCTCCATTCACAACCGTTTAGCTATCGAGAAAATATTTTTTACCGGTTCCAAACAATTTTTTTAAGAACGGGATACAGCCAATTAAAATAAAATAATGGCATTAAACACGTGCGGGGTTGCTGGCATCGGACGTCATTTGACACATTTACCGATCACATGCAGAAAAATGGTAGAGTTGGTTTGTGGGCGGCGATTTGGATGGCGGAAAACTTTGATGTTCGCATTGAACTTGCTTGTGTGAAAGTTTGGGCTCATTCTGGATGGAGGGGATTCTAGTCTTGTGGTTGGATCATTAAATTGTACCTGTATCGATTTTTCGGTGACTCGTTGGGCAGATGAAGGTTCGGTAAAAGTGCGGTATTTTATCACTTCCGCCGATATTTACAGCAGTGAAAACGAAAGTTGGATTTTTCGCCCAAGAAATATTTGCGTCCGACGGACGCACATATTTTATGATCGTGCGTCCTCAGTCCTATTTGTGCGTCCTGGACGCAGGACGCAGGGGTAAAAAAATCACTGCTGTTTATCCTGTTGTAGGTGGTGATTTGTACAACTACCTGCGCTGCATATTTTAGGCATTTTCTTCTCAGTCTCTCAGAATGTTACGTGTGAATTTCGTGTCATATTCAAATCAAAGGTAACTCAAAATGGCGTAGCTTTTCATCTCCGATGTGGTTGCTATGCAGAAAGTCACGTGGCCATCAAGAAGTACCCGGATGACCGACTTCATTAATATGACTTTACCAAATCTGCACAAGAAATATTTTAAATCAGTCTTAAAACCTTGACAAAAAAATATGTATTGTTCCATACATGATGATTTTCAATCAAATGATCATACACAATTTGCTCTATAATCTGTTTAAAAATGATGAGATGTTTGCGATTCACTAACCTTTTTGTTATATAATGCTCGACAAATGAACCGGCAGAGTTGACCCCCCCCCCCCCCCCCCCCCCCCCCCGAGTTGGTTACAGGCCAAGTTGACCCGTGTCATGTCTATTGTCTTATTATGCCACCTTATTACATTTGGCAATTACCTGAGCCCTAATCAACAGTCAGACATTATGTATGATCTAGGTAATGGAGAAAAAAGGGACAATTCACCTTATTTGCATTATCTGCTGGTTCCTAGTCTGAAGGTTATCAGTGTTGGAAAAACAGGTAACCAGACCTTTGAATGTCAGGGGGGTCTGGTTACCTGTTTTTCCAATATTGACAGTGTGCATGCTGGGAGCCAGCAAATAATGCAAATATGGTGAATTGCACTTTACTGGGCGGTCAGTCTGAAAGCCCCAAGACACCACAAGACACCCCAAGACACCCCAAGACACGACAAGACACCCCAAGACACCAAAATTTATTGTTTATTTATTTCCTTAAGAGTTTAAGAAGGCTTTTCAATACCTAAAACTATTTAAAATTAATTTTAAACAAAATTGAGACGCTGTTTGCGACCTAAAACAGTCACATAAAGCACTGTATATACTCTGGTAACTGTCATGGAATGCAATTCGGCAATGTAATAAACACCCCAAGTAGGGGTGTAACAATGCATCGATAGTTCGATGCATCGCGATAGGGACTGCCTCGATAGCAATGCATCGATGGTACTTTGGACCATCGATAACTATCGCCGATAGTTCATTCAATTATCGATAGTTTTGATAGTTTTTATAGTTTTTTTCTTGAATAGACTTTGAAAATGTACCTTTACTGTTGTGTAATAACGCAAGTAGTTTTGCTTAGGATATCCATGCAGCTGTAATCAGGACAGACTAATATGCCTTCACATACGCGCATGATGATCTTGAGTCTTTGCTGGTCGCACATGATTGTTATGGTGTTGCTTTGCGATGAATTTCTCGCCGCGCTGAATTTCCCGCCGTAATTTTTCGCACGTGCAGTTGATGCAGCCAAAATCTTTCCCGCATCTTTTAATAACAAAGCGTCAATGATAGTTTGCTCACACGGTTGTTGCATGCAACTTTTTGAAAACATGACAGTGAAACCTGTGCGACATGTGAAGGCTCAGATCAGCCTGCGCAGTCATGTGTAAATGTTTGCTGTTTGAATGAGCCTTCCGTAGTATGGCTTCCGGGACAGATGTCATTCCCCTGATCAATTTTGACAACATTTGCTAGATGCACAGGCTGATCTTTTGTATGAAGTTATGTTTTTTTTGCTGTTTTTTTTTGCTGTTTGCTGACCCATTTGCATATATCAATGTATACTAAACAACGGTATTAAGCAGTTTAACATGTTGTATATATGCGACTCTTTCTACGTCCGACAAACATGATAGCTATTAGCTAATGAGTATTAGGACCAGACTGTTAAACGTCAATGATAGTTCTGGTCTCATTAGAAATGCTTCTCGAGAAATGCACAACATGTACATGTGCGTACATAGAAGACTCAGATTATTTGACAGGTCTGCACAAATGCATTGATGATGACGTCATCAGTCAGCTGGCCAGACCGAAAGGGATTTCAAAATTTCTAGAGCCCAAGTGGGAACCTTTAAGCTGTCTTAAGTTTTATTTTCCTGCGGCCATGCTACAGGCTTTAGACAAAAGAAAAAAGCGTGCAGCACTAGGCCTTGATACTTAGTCCTAGTCTATCAATTACTTTCTTAATGTGGTTCTGGACGTTTTGATGGTGGACAACCTGATACAAACTGGCGATTTTTTTTTTCTTTTTCATGTGTCTATCTTATTTTATTTTCGGTTGTCTTTCTTATTTTTGGGTCTGATAAACAGCAAATATTAAATATCTTGGGGGATATTAAACATGTTAAAAAAAACATTTCAAAACGGCCCGCCAATTTCAGGAGAACGCTGCTTGACTTAGCCGTCTGGTGTGCAAGGACTTCACTCTCAATGTCCAAAAAGTGCCCCGATCTAGCACTGTACATATTGATAAATGAAAACGTCTAGCTTCTGATACTATCTTCAAATAAAAAAAATATGTATTTTCAAGTTTAAATGCAGGTTGTTAGATTCATGTCGCCCCTAAATAGGTGCTAAAATGTCCCGCTGTGAGAACGTAATATTGGGCAATGATTAATCCAGTTTCCTAATTAACTGAATACACAGATTAATTTACCACAGGAGGCAAACATCAAACAATCCAATAACAATCAACATGTGACAGTTTCCACTAGCAGAAAATCTCAAACATTGCAAAGGTGTATGAAGCTATGATAACCGTCACTGATAGGCATATATACTCCCTTAAATGTTGGAAGCAGCAAGTTAATTTTTACGCGGTTGGTTCTTCTGTAAGGTGGTGGGGATAAATAAAGTGCCGCCTCAGAATGACGTTTTTCTGAAGTAGCCCCGAGGGAATGAATGCTGATATTGAAACACACAATAAACATACAATTTTAGGCCATTGCAATTTTCCTAACTCATTCTGTCACTCAGCCATTTTTATGTGTGTCATATACCATCTAGGAATCATTTATAAGAGTACCCGATAGTATCACGATAGTATCGTGATAGTATGCCACGATAGTGATAGTATCGTGATAGTAGTTTCCACGATAGCAATACTATCGTGATAGTCAAAATTGGCATCGATAGTCAGCCCTAACCCCAAGACACTTACTTATATATTGTCTTTATTGTTAATTGTCATACCATCTATGATAATTATAACATGAAATGATGAAAAGTTATATAGATAAAATGGTATTATCTGTTCTATAGTTTTGAGTTTGTGATTTATCAAATAGTTGTTTTGCCTCAAAGTTCAAAACCAAAACCTTGTATCTTAGGGTACATTTTATCATTTTTTTTGTTCGTAATTAGTAAAAAAATAATGTCAAGTAACATATCCATCCATTTTTTCCGATCTAAAGATGAAAGGTACCGAATACAAGTATATAGTTTAATTATCTCATTAATGCCTGTCAGTTACTAATACCCGCTGATACCTATGCATGCAAACGGCCACTTGTTTACTGATTACGTTATTGTTCGCTTAATCCGTTTCGTCTGATAATACTTTTCTCACCTAATGAATAGTCTCAAGTGTGTCTCTGCAAAGATGATACGGCAAAATGTCGGCGACTGACAGAATAATTAATCTTTGATGTTATTTCTAATGTTTTATTTATTTTTACTTTATTATTACAGAATTATTGAAAACTTTACCCTAAAAAAATAGAATATCAATTTTCTGAAGAAAAAATGCGATAATTTTTGTATATTTCTGCTCCAAACATCGATTGTGGACACTCATTAGGACACCAAGGGGGTTCTAACGAGTAACCACAACTTATGTGTTAGAGGGGGCCTTCATGTGGACTGAACAAATCATTGCCTTCACTTCTATAAAAATAATGTATAACCCTGTAAAATAGAAGTAAAAGCTATGGTCAGGAATCGGTACAATTACCCAACATTGTAAACCCCAGTTTCATTATATGAAATCAATCAAACAGACAAATCGAAATAATTTCCATCATGTCTTTACATCTATATAAACTGCTAACAGAGTAGCGAGGACAGAGATCTGTATCTGTATCTGTGTTTTAAGAGACTTCTTTCAAAATTGAACATTATGTCTCTGGTGGCGGTTGAGAAAAGAAAAGTGAGAAAAATAGAAACGGTAGAAGGAAGCGGACAGTCAAGGAAGAAAAAAGGAAAGATTTGAGTCTGCGTTTTCGCATCTTCATCGGGAATCAGACCAATCCGGCAACAGTAGCTGCCCCTGGGTATGGTCGCCCAACCGGCACAGCTCCAAAACCCTCAAATACTACTTACAGACTGGCCCCTACCTAGCTTTTAGAATGAGAGAGAAGACAGCTCCTGCTTGAAGTGTACCAAGTCAGGCGCCTCGGCAGCAGAGATCAGGCCGTTCTAATTGTTATAGGTTATAGTCAATGACAAAATAATAAATTAAGGTATCATTTGTGTTTTAATAATCACCAATACTATAACGTCACTAATTAATGAACTCTGGTGAAGTTACAGCAAAGGTAATAATTACTGGGCTTGATGAATTAATTAATTTGGCATATAATTTAAAGAAATGACACAAAACAACGAGAGGATTCCAGCTCTAGACGTCATTGGTGAAAGATCGCTGCGATTAATCTTGTACGTATTTATTCTCTTTAGGTCATCAGACTCACGGAGAAAGATAACAGATACCTACAACAAGTTTAAACAAACTACAGAGGATATACAAAGTAAGAGATTACTGTTACTTTCCTGCCTTATTATTAATTTTGCGTTTTTTCAATATATTCCTTTGTCCCTTTGTCTCTTTGTCTAACTACCTACACAACTCAACTCACCAACACAATGGCAACCAAAGTGTCTTGCGCTACACAATATGATGTGCTGGATATAAGCACACACTCTGATACAAACGATCTATCCAGCACTAGATCAACAGGGAAACAAACCTCAGCGGATCCCCCCGCTAAGAAACAAAAAGAGACCACCCAAGACATAATTCCGGACTCATATCCTACACCTGGGCAAGACAACAATCCCATCAACACGTCTGGGAGTCATACTCATAAGGATAATTACCAGCCTTCGGAGAACATCATCTCTCCGATTCTTATCCCATCCCTGGGCAAGGACAAGACTCCAATGGTCTGATCAGTGACTACATCAATGATACAAGTCCAAATAAGGACCTGGACTTAACATTCTTCTGCATTTTAAGCTCCCCGGGAAAGGAACCTACGGAAACAATGTTCCCAAACTTAGACGTAGACACATGGCCCCCACAAACCCGAGAGCCCGGTAAGCCCAATGAGCCCAACCGTAACAAATCCCGGAACCGTACCGGACCCTTCATAAACCGCCGGTACTCCAACCACAGCAGTACCTACAACCGTAGACGCCTCACCAGCCCCATCAGTGGTCGACCTGACATCAGAGAGCCCAGAGAACCCAAACATGACAAAACCCGGGACAGTACCGGACATATAAAAAATCGCCGGTACACCAATCATAGCCGTGCCCACACCCGTTGATGCCTCACCAGCCCCTCCAAGAGTTATCCTAACGCCAGCTCGGCTCCACATACAGCAAGGTACCCCGTTAAAACAGGATTCATCCCAGCGTTACCAAGCCACCCCCAAAAGACCCAAGGCTAAAAAACTTAACAGAACAGATCTCTTCATAACTCTCACAAACAACCAAGACCAAGTGAATGATGACACGGACATGGACTGGGACAACGTTGCTGTACCTAAGAGGAAAAGAAATATCAATGACTCCCAACTCACCCAAGGCCTCGACCCCTGCAAAAAGGGTTAATAACAAACCGTCCAGTCCTATATCCCCCCTTGAAAATGAAGTATCTAACGAAAAAGAAAGGTCATTCGTAGAACTAATAAAGACCTGTATAGAGGACCACAACTCCAGGACTATAAATGACAAGCCCCCGCCAACCCCACTCGGAACCAGGAGCAATTCTACTTTACAATATCCCTGGAAGAAAAAAGACCATTATCATCAAAGGAAGCTGAGTCTATTACAAAGGCCTTCAAAACATACATGGGGTCAGATGTAAAAGAAACCTACCCTAAAGTGGGATTACCAAAAAAAGAAATAAAAGAAGAAAGAGAGAGAGAGAGAGAGAGAGAGAGAGAGAGAGAGAGAGAGAGAGAAAAGAGGCTGGTATATGGCTGCCAATTAAATGTTTGACCATTTCTTTGGAAGCAAGTCCCAGTCACACCTCCACGAGTCGCAAATTGTTTGACAACCATGAACAGATCATCCATTACACTTGAGCGGTGCCAGCTGGAAACTAAGGATAAAATTTTATCCTTAGGCTAACGTGACGGGGCGATAATGAGCTATTAAAAACAATGTTGAAAACCGGGGATACTATTTCCAATGTTGAAAAATTGGGGGTAGTATTTAAGTGTTATTCATTCTTAGACAAAACCTTATATCTGTAAATACAGATATCTGGTATTCTAAACATGGCCGAATGCAAATCTTTTTGCGAAAATTGCTTCTGTAGTGAAATCTCCCCGGTACCGTACATCGAGAAGTACCAGGACCGGTAGTTACCGGGAATTAGTGTTAGAAGGAAGGGAGACAATCAAGTGAGAACTTCCGCCCGGGATTTCCATGAGTTTATGACAGTGCCTATTGAAAGAGCAGTGGTATTTGTAAGTCCCTGTCCCTCCAACCTTCCTCCTAATACAAGGGCATCTTTATATTCTATGCGGGCTTTTTATAAAACACTTTAATGGCGACGAGGTAAACACCCGTATTTGCAGTAAATAGAAACATTTATTTTTCGTCTTTTCCTATTGACATAGTGTCCGTGTCTTTCAAACACAAAGGGGGAAAAGATGTCGGTATTTCAAATAAGTGTTTAGATTCGGAAACTGCAAAGAGGTATTTAGTGCGGTTGACATTTCTGACCCATAAATTCCAAATTTATCCAGTATTTGGTCAGACAGTAAAATTTACTTAGGTGGAATTGTTTGCACTTGTGTGAACGGAGGCCAGTTTTACAGGGCAATTTTCAAGAAACATTCTAGCGTCTTGTAGACCTAAATGAATCTTATAGTAACTGCTCAAAATACCCTACCCACCCCCTTTGATCAGACCTGTCGCGTCTTGTAGACTTTCAGGTGCATCGTGCAGGGAGAAAGCGGGTTGACAAGTGATTACAGGCCAGCAACAGAACAGGTGTAGCTTACCTTGATACACTCAGAAATACCTGTAAAAGCCACACTTGTACACCATGAGGACCACTGTCAACACAGCATCTGTGGATGAACTGAAGATGATCCCAGGAGTTGGTGACAGATTAGCACAACTATTGGTGAAATTCAGACAGGCCTACAAAGTTGTCAAAAAGGAGGCCCTCAACCTTGCACTCAGAAGAAACCTGTCTGCTGAAGTCCTGGATATGATAGACTTCTCGGAGCCTCAGACACCAGATCCTTTTGATATAGACTCCCTTGGTCTACCATCTGTTCCAAAAACACACATATTGGAGCCACTGTGTTTGCCATCACCGCCGAGTGCTGACAGATGGGAGCAATTGGTTACCTTTGATGCCACAGCATCTGGAGAGCCAGACACTTTCGCCAGGTTGGTGAAACCTTCAGATGTAAGGTCAAGGTTACAGCCAGCAGAGCCAGACACAACCGCTATGCTTGCGACAGTTACAGGCCAAAATACAGAATTTCCAGAGGCAGGGATTTGTGCTATGTTAGCCAAATCTCAAGTTCCTAGCTCAAGGTCCAGTCACCCGGAGACATTCGCTATGTTAGCGAGAGCTGCTTCAGAGGGATGGCTACTGGAGGCTTCAGATGAAGAACAGTCAGCTAAGATACAGACAGATTCAGCTACAGAGGCATTGAGAAAAGCAACAATAAGGTCTTGTAGATCTGACTCAACGTTGCACAAGCAAATGACAACAAAAGAGACTTCAGGGTCTTGTAGATCCAGGTCTAGGTCTCCAATGTCAACAGCTAGAGGATCTGGCAATCAAAGATCAAAGCTAAGGTCACCATCAGAATCAGAGTTAGACCATTGGTTAATGAGATCAAAAAGGGAATCTCCCAGATCAAAACAATCAGCTAAGGGAGCAGAAGCTTTGGCTTGTCAGCTTTATAAAGAGTCCACAGAAACTCAAACCGACTCAAGGGTTTATGATCATTTACAGCATCAAAAGTTGACTGCTACACTGTATGTTAGAAGCTTTTAGTAGAGGGATAGAAGATTCAAAGGAGCAAAGATTTCCCACTATGTTAGCGCCATCTGATCAAGGGCCACATCAACTGCGTTTTTGTAAAAACGGTTCCAGGCCATCATCACCAGATGAAAGGACAGATACAGAATGCTCTGCTAGTGAGAGGTCAAGAAAAGAACATATTCAGTCCAGTAAAAATACAGTAGACCAGATAACTTCAAGTTCTGGAAAGAAAAATCATACAAGTGAATCTGATGCTGAATCACTATTAAGTGCTGCAAAAGTACCAAAAAGTGTTGAGTCTATATCCAGGTCAAGGAATAGTAGGTCACCAAGTTCTTCAAGATCGGCTTCAAGGGCAAGGTCACACAGACACCACTCCAAAAGGTCTAGTGGTAAAGATCAGAAGATAAAATCACATAGGCATTCACAACCAAAATCTAGGTCATACTCAAGGTCATCATCAAGGTCAAGTTCAAGATAAAGATCTTCTAAAAAACACAGTGAAAAGAAATACTCCACTAAGAAAGATGATTCAAAACGGCATAAATCTAGACGTCACTCTTCGTCAAGTTCAAGGTCACGGTCTGGATCTCCTTCAAGGTCAAGGTCTTGTAGATCTGACAAAAAGTCAAAATCGCAGAAGACAAGAAGGCATCACAGATCAAGGTCAACATCGAAAAGACGTGATAGGTCAAGGACAAATTCACGATCCCCTTCAAGACCTAAATCATACAGAACAAAGAGAGAGTCCCATAAATCAAGACTGAGAAGACATCATTCATCATCTTCAGACTCTGATGCAGATGCCTCAGTCCATCGACATTCATACAGGCATGGGGACCCTCGGAAACATCCAAAAACTTTACGTTTTGATGGGAAAACAAACTGGCTGTCTTTCAAAAATAAATTTGATAGCTATCGAAAAGTTATGAAATGGTCAGAGACAGAGAGTAAGGACTATTTGTTGTGGAGTCTTGAGGGCAAAGCGCTAGATTTCTTCGTCATAGCTGTTGCAGATATTGAGGAATATTCCTTTCGTAGGTTGATGAAGAAGTTAGAAAGTAGGTTTGGTGTCAAAGAGTTGGTGGAAACATCCAGAGCAAAATTTCACCAATCCTACCAGAGATCAGAAGAAAGCTTAGAAGATTGGGCAGACCGTGTGATGACATTGGCAACAGCAGCTTTTATAGATTTGCCAGAAGACCATATGAAACAGGAAGCAATTGCCAGATTTTGCCAAGGTTGTAATGATAAGGATGCTGCCAAACATGCTTGTTTCAAACACTCACGCAGCATAGAAGAGGCATTAGATTTGATCAAGTATCAACAATATATTTCCCAGGCTGTTGATGGTAAGAAGCCAAAAAGAGGAAATGATGCTTCAATAAATGCTGTAGAAGCTCTGTCTGGAAGTAGAATAGAACGGCTATTAGAGGCAGTGCTGGACAACCTTTCAAGCAAGCTGAAAGTTAGTTCGCAGTCTTCATCAGATGAAGAAAAACATGGGTCTAGTACAGAAAGAAAGAAACGCTCAATGAAGTGCTTCTTCTGCAAACAGTATGGCCACAGAAAGAAAGACTGCAGGATATATCAGGCATGGCTTTGCAAGCAGAAAACAAAATCAGGCAGCGGTTCCAGTGACCAAGGATAGCACTAGAAGGACCTAACAGTTGTGGCAAAAAGAATAGAAGATCCCAGTAAATACAGGCAGTTGCACGACATGTTGTCTGCAAACTGGTGAAAACTGGGATACACAAGGGGTACTTGAAAATGGTCTTGAAGACAGCCGGATGACTCCATAGATCCAAGGGATTACTTGGACTTGTAGTTCAAGACAGCCGGACGAATCCATTATTCTTCAAGATGAAAGCTTGGACTGGTAGTTCAAGACAGCCGGACGAATCCATTATTCTCCAAGATGAAAGCTTGGACTTGTAGTTCAAGACAGCCGGATGACTCCATGGATCCATGGGATTACTTGGACTTGTAGTTCAAGAAAGCCGGACGAATCCATTATTCTTCAAGATGAAAGCTTGGAGTTGTAGTTCAAGACAGTTTCCTGGTAAGATGTGCTACACCAAAGAGGTAAGTTTTTTGTGGCGGCCTGTGGCTGTCATATCTCTTTTCAGATATCCCCACCTTGGATGAAGGCTTTCATCATAAAGTTGGGGGGAGTGTAGTGAAATCTCCCCGGTACCGTACATCGAGAAGTACCAGGACCGGTAGTTACCGGGAATTAGTGTTAGAAAGAAGGGAGACAATCAAGTGAGAACTTCCGCCCGGGATTTTCATGAGTTTATGACAGTGCCTATTGAAAGAGCAGTGGTATTTGTAAGTCCCTGTCCCTCCAACCTTCCTCCTAATACAAGGGCATCTTTATATTCTATGCGGGCTTTTTTATAAAACACTTTACTTCTATTATATCATAATATATGTATAACAAGAGCACCGCAAGCGGGTGCCAACGCTCGTCTGCAGTTTCTTTTAGAAAACAAAAGTTCTAAGTCAAATCAAATTGCAAGATGGAGTTATAAAACTTGTAGGGAATGTAGCTCTTGTGATGGTGAGTATGTGTATGAAGTTTCATGAAGGTAGGCCAAATACTTTTGGAAATATGGTCAAGGTTAAGTTTTTTGGTAAATTTTTCGAAAAATAGGTCAAAGTTCAAAGGTCAAGGTCACAGGTCAAAAAGCGTGGTATGACTGAAAAGGTCTTGTCCCAAGGAACATTCATGTGAAGTTGGAAGGCTCTGTTGTGAATAGTATTGAAATAAGAGACAAAAACAATTTAAAAAAAAAACGGAAAAAAGGGGAGATAATTCAATCAAATTGCAAGATGGAGTTATAAAACTTGTAGGGAATGTAGCTCTTGTGATGGTGAGTATGTGTACGAAGTTTCATGAAGGTAGGCCAAATACTTTTGGAAATATGGTCAAGGTTAAGGTTTTAGGTTAAATTTTCGAAAAATAGGTCAAAGTTCAAGGTCACAGATCAAAAAGTGTGGTATCACTGAAAAGGTCTTGTCCCAAGGAACATTCATGTGAAGTTTGAAGGCTCTGTTGTGAATAGTATTAAAATGAGAGCAAAAAATGTGTTTCAGAAAAAAATTGGAAAAGGGGAGATAATTCAGCCAAAATCAACAATGTTGTTATGGTCCTTGGTCAAAATGTAGCTCTTGTGATGATGAGTGTGTGTATGAAGTTTCATGAGGCTAGGTCTAATACTTTTTAAGTTATAGCCAAGGTTAAGTTTTTTTGGAACGACGCAGGACGACACAGGACGACTACGCAGACGCCGGAGTGATGACAATAGCTCGAAAGTTTTTTTTCAAAAAACAGACGAGCTAAAAATAATAAATGAGTATTAATAAAGGTATTTTAGGTTATAATAATAATAAATGTGTAATAAAAAAGGTGTCTTGGGGCTTTCAGACAGACCCGACTGGTAAAGTGCACTTTACCTCATTTAGTAATGCTACATTAACTTGCTGCTGCTAGATCATACATAATGTCTGCCTGTTGATTAGGGACATTATGTATGATCTAGGTACAAATGAAAAGTGGGTGGGGTACGGGAATGCGGTTTCCAACTCACCTATGGTTGAAATAAACGTTGTATTAAAAGCATCATCTGAAAATCTAAATAATAAGCAAGTTTTTCCAACGCCAGAATCACCGATTAACAGCAATTTGAACAAAAGATCGTAGGTCTTTTTGGCCATTCTAATTCAACAACTTGCAAATGGCGGGATTTAGCGGAAACTCTTGAGTTTCACTTTCGGAAAGTTATTCGACGTTGGTCAGATATTAACAAAGAGTAACTTCTGTCTCTATTTATACGCATAACGTTTAAATAACTTTATTTAGTCATGAAATAATCTTGGAATTTCAGCTGTGAGTAGACTTCGACATTTTTCAAACGTCACTTCCTTATCCGGAGATGACTTCATTCCAAGGGACGCAACTCCTTATCACATAAATCATTACTAAAAACCGGAAAGTACCGATTGTATTGGCACAACCACCTATCCATAGTTCTATCCTCTGGTATCAAACTCCAATTTCAAAGGTCTGACAAAAACAGAGTATTGGTACCGTTGAGAAGTTTGCTTTAGTATGAGAGGTAGGAACTTACTTCCCATGCCACATATCCCAATGGACTGGACATTACAAAAGAAGGGTCTCACTATAAAGCGACAAGAAGCGTCAAGAAGCGACAAGAAGCGTCATGATCATATTCCATTCGAAATATACATTCCTATATTAGATTTTTTATGAATTCATAAATAAAATAAGTATTTCAAAGGATCAGGTTTGAATAGTTCCAGAAATATTGCATTTTCTTGTGTAAAATAAAAAATAAAAATCGTGTGCGTAACCGCGTTCGGTTGAGAAAAAGCGACAAGAAAATGTTGCGACTGACAAAGAGTAAACGTTAGACATAAGTCTTGTTTTTCTCGAATATAAGTCATATATATTTATGTCTCTCATATGCAATATGCATTAATGGCATTGAAATGTGTAGAAGACTAACATGATGCAAGAAGAAAGGCAAACCGCACAAGCATCTTGAGTGGTGAAAAAGCGACATGAAGAAATTACGGTGCGATTTGAGTGCTAGAAAAACCGACAAGAAGATTTTTCACATTTGAAGCGATAACAAGAAGCGTCATGAAGTGTAAAGAACATATTCTGGTATGCATTTTATGCATAAAATCCGTAGAATACACATCATGGGGTACGAAAGCATGCAAACCGCCCGATAAATTGAGTTCTGAATAAGCGACACGAAACTTCGTGAGTCCATGAAAAAAGCGACAAGAAGGTTAAATGGCGACTACACAAAGATGAAGAACCATCAAACTCATTTATCCATTCCAGGCATTAAATCGCAAAGTAGATAATCAGCTGGTAAGAAAAAAAAGAAAAAAAAACGCACAATAACGTCGAGAGCTGAAACACGGGAGCTAAAAAGGCGACAAGAAAATTCAACGGGGCTATATGAGTCCTCAAAAGGCGACAATAACTTACGGGGCTACACAAAGAAGAACCCAAAGGAATAAATTTAATTGTGCCTTTCAGGCAGAAGAATGCGAAAAAGACAATCAGTCGGTAAGAAAATAGTCAAACCGACCAATAACCCCATCAGCTGAAAAAGCGACAAGAAGAAATAATGGGTTGATCTGAGTACTGGAAAAAGCGACAAGAAAATTTTGCATAGCAACCAAAATTAAACATTAATACGATATATTGTCGGTCCTCGTTAGAACGGCCTCCGTGATGCAGTTCTTATGAGTGCCCACAAACTATGGTTCTATGGAGAAAAAAAATGTTGGATTTTATGTGTATACATTACTTGGACTTGTTGACGTGGTTTATGTAAAGTAACATGAGAAAACGAGAAGAAGAAATAACGGGGCGGGGCGAGTTCTGAAAAAAAAGCGACAAGAAAATTTTGCGGGGCGAGCGAAAATTAAAGATGGATAAGATAGTGTGTGTGTGTTCTTTTGAACGGTCTCCGCGAGACTTTGCTAATGAGTACCCACAAACTATAGTTCTGGGGAGAAAACAAAATAAGTTGGATTAATGAATATCCATTACACGGACTTGTCGTCGTGGTTTATGGTAAGTGACATGAAAAAGCGACAAGAAGAAATAACTGGACGAGGCGAGTACTGAAAAAAGCGACAAGAAAATTTTGTGGGGCGACCAAAAATTAAAGAATAAGTGTGCTCGTTTGAACGGTCCCCGCGAGACTGTGCTAATGAGTACCCACAAACTATAGTTCTGGAGAGAAAAAAAAAAATAAGTTGAATTATGAAAATATCCATTACACGGACTTGTTGATGTGGTTTATGTAAAATGACATGAAAAAAAATGAGACAAAATGAGACTTATTGAATTTTGGAATTTTTTTTTTTTTTTTTTTTTTTTTTTTTAGATTTTTTTCTTAATCTAAAATAAAAGGAATTTAATTTGTTATTGAAATAAAAACCTATTTCGACTCCTCCTTGAGCCTCATCAGATGGTGGCCTTTGCAACTACCTACCATATTACAAAGACAGATGTCCCCATTATAGATTTTTATTTCATTTATTCTTTGAACCTACATTTAAAATCTTAGAACCCACTTTTATAAAGTAAAACTGTGGTTTGCAGGGGTATACACAATTCTCCTTATTCCTGCGTTAAGACATAGGTTGTGGGTATTCGTTAGAGGCGGTTCTAACGAATACCCACTATCTGCCTTTTGAGCAGAAATATGAAAGTTTTGGAGGTAAATTTTCAAGATCGACGTGTTTTCTAAATGAATATAAAAAGTACAATATTGTATCTAAAATAATTTATTTTCGATGGTAAGTTTCGACAGGCTTCTACAGCCTAAGTTTGAATATTGAAAAATATGAAGTTTTTCATCACAAATCCTACCTTTTGAGGGGCTGTTCTAAAGAGCACCTATACAACATATTTTGGGAGTATAGGAAAAGATCACAAGAACACAGCTATAAATGTTTTACCCCCTTAAACACCACTTTTATGCAGCAAAAGTGGGTTTTACAGGGGTAAACATTATATTTCTTTTTTCTCTCAAAATTTGGATTGTTGGAACTCGTTAGAATCGTCTCACAGTCTATGTTTTGAGCAGACATCACAAAAAAACACGCCTGTATAATCTCCCTTCTCGAAACACACTTTTATATTGTAGGGGTATATACAATTCTTCTTATTCCTGCTTTAAGACAAAGGCTGTGGGTATTCGTTAGAGGCGGTTCTAACGAGTACCCACAATCTGTGTTTGGAGCAGAAGTAAGAAAAAGAATCATAAGAAAATTTCCATGTTTTGGAGGTAAAATTTTCAAGATAGGTGTGTTTTCGTAATGAATATAAAAAAATACATTTTTTTTTTTCGAAAAAAATTACTCATTTTTCGATGGAATCTTGTTCACTTAATTAAATCTTCTCATGACGTCTCTCTCTCTCGTCGAAACAACGTCGTGACGTCTTTTTCTCTCTCACTCTCTCTTTCTTTTCCAATACAAGGTTGTGGGTACTCGTTTCTCGTCAAAACCGTCTCAACGAGGCTGTTGAAAGAAAGAAAAGAAGAAGAGTTGGCACATGACGTGTTTGCAACGTCGTATCAACGTCGAAACAACGTCATGACGTCTTTCTCTCTCGTCGAAACAACGTCGACAACGTCGTATCAACGTCGAAACAACGTCATGACGTTGGCCCCCGCCCATAAGGGCTTGAAGAAATATATGGGCTGCATGATGCTTCCACGCAGAGCTGAATCCGGCCCGCACACTAGTACTGGTAAACCGCTTAGAGGATCTAAGCCTGTCCAGGAACCGTGGTGCGAGGCGGACCGCCCATGCTAATAAACCCTATTGGTTTCATTGGGCGACAGGGCTTGAGATGTCATTTCATCTCAATGTCGGGTAAAAGTCCCACAAAATTGGAAGCAACGTCTCCAAAATGACCTTTACAGTGTTGACGGGGACGTTAAACTCCAAATCAAACAAACAAACAAACGTCATGACGTCTCTCTCTCTCTCTCTCTCACTCTCAATACAAGGTTGTGGGTACTCGTTATATGCGACTCGATGAGGCTGCTGAAAGAAAGTAGAAAGAAAAAAAAATTGGAATATGATGTGTTTTCGACGTCCTATCAACGTCGAAAAAACGTAATGACGTTGTCCTCTTTCTCTTCCTATACAAGATTGTGGGTACTAGTTATAACCGCCTCAATGAGGCTGCTGATAGAAAGAAAGAAAGAAAGAAGAAAGAAAGTTGGACGATGTTATGTTACTGATCTGTTCAGTCGATCGCAATTATAAACGCTAGTCACAGCCCGCGAGCCATTGAGTTCTTCAACAAGATAGGCTCAAAACTGAGTGACAGTAATTAACCAGCGCTTCAATTAAGGATAAACATCCCCAGCAAATTACCAACACTACTAGAAAAAAAAAATAAATAAATAAATTTATGACATTCAAGGGGAACAATCCCATACTATCAAATTAATATGTAGCTTTGGTAATATCTTGCGCATATATACGCTTTGTTCTATTTTATTAATATTTTATTTTCATTTTAATAACGATAAATGTTTTTCTTACTTTAAAACCTATGTAGATTGCATAAGGATACTTTTACTTGTTTTTTTGATAATCGCCATTAAAGTTTAACATCATCATTATTCTAGTATCCACTCATGGTGACGTTGTGAGAGATTTACTAACCCGTTTTCTATCTACATAGAAAGCTTCTTATTGTCGTAGAGAAATCTACGATAGAGAAAAAGCGACAAGAAAATCCGAAGTGGATTTTACTTTTTCCCGAGAAGTATTATAAATGAGCAAAAAAATGGGTCTATTACTTATGAAAAATGTTTCTTTTTCTCATAACTTATAACATAGATTGTGGGCACACGTTAGAAACGCCTCGCCGAGGCGGTTGTGTTGTAGCCACAACCTATGCCTTCGAGCATAAATGAGGAAAATATTGTTAACCCCTACAAACCCAGTTTTACAATATAAAAGTGGGGTTTAAGGTGGTCAAAATTATATAGGCGTGTTTTATTGCTGCTGAGTTTGAGGACAAGTATCTTTGTTATGGAATCTTACAAGAACCCATAACATTTTTTTTAGTACGAAAAATCACCGATAACTGCTGATATTCTTATCCGGTTCCTTTGTAGGATAGAAAAAGAAAAAATAAGGACAAATAAAGAAATATCTCGTGGGTAGTCATAATCGTCTTACCAAGAATTCTAACGGGTATTCACATGAAAAAGATAGAAAACATCTTATCCCCGGAGATGACTTCAGACCCCACCTTGGATGAGTTGTAGTTCAAGTTTGTGAATTTGTGGCTTGTCCTGCTGTTCACGGCAACCCCTGTCTTTGCAAACGGTGTGGATCCAGATTAGATGGCTTCTTCAGAGGCCGTCTGATCGGGAACTACACTGTTTGACATTCACTTTGTGAATTTGTAGCTTGTCCTGCTGTCACGGCAGCCCCTGTCTTTGCAAGTGGAGTGGATCCGGATTGGATGGCTTACTCAGGAGCTGTCTGATCGGGATCTACACTGTTTGACATTCAGTTTGTGAATTTGTAGCTTGTCCTGCTGTTCACGGCAACCCCTGTCTTTGCAAGCGATGTGGATCCGGATTGGATGGCTTCTTCAGAGGCCATCTAATCGGGACCTACACTGTTTGACATTCAGTTTGTGAATTTGTAGCAATAACAACCCCTATCTTTGCAAGCGATGTTGGTCCGGATCGAATGGCTTCTTCAGAGGCCATCTGATCGGGATCTACACTGTTTGACTTTCAGTTTGTGAATTTGTAGCTTGTCCTGCTGTTCAGACGGTGTGGATCCGGATTAGATGGCTTCTTCAGAGGCCATCTGATCGGGATCTACACTGTTTGACATTAAGTTTGTGAATTTGTGACTTGTCCTGCTGTTCATGGCAACCCGTGTCTTTGCAAACGGTGTGGGTCCGGGTTAGATGGCTTCTTCAGGAGCTGTCTGATCGGGATCTACACTGTTTGACATTCAGTTTGTGAATTTGTAGCTTGTCCTGCTGATCACGGCAGCCCCTGTCTTTGCAAGTGGTGTGGATCCGGATTGGATGGCTTCTTCAGAGGCCATCTGATCGGGATCTACACTGTTTGACATTCAGTTTGTGAATTTGTAGCAATAACAACCCCTATCTTTGCAAGCGATGTTGGTCCGGATCGAATGGCTTCTTCAGAGGCCATCTGATCGGGATCTACACTGTTTGACTTTCAGTTTGTGAATTTGTAGCTTGTCCTGCTGTTCAGATGGTGTGGATCCGGATTGGATGGCTTCTTCAGAGGCCATCTGATCGGGATCTACACTATTTTGACATTAAGTTTGTGAATTTGTGGCTTGTCCTGCTGTTCACGGCAGCCCCTGTCTTTGCAAACGGTGTGGATCCGGATTAGATGGCTTCTTCAGGAGCTGTCTGATCGGGATCTACACTGTTTGACATTCAGTTTGTGAATTTGTAGCTTGTCCTGCTGATCACGGCAGCCCCTGTCTTTGCAAGCGGTGTGGATCCGGATTGGATGGCTTACTCAGGAGCTGTCTGGTCGGGACCTACACTGTTTGACATTCAGTTTGTGAATTTGTAGCTTGTCCTGCTGTTCACGGCAACCCATGTCTTTGCAAACGGTGTGGATCCAGATTAGATGGCTTCTTCAGAGGCCATCTGATAGGGATCTACACTGTTTGACATTCAGTTTGTGAATTTGTAGCTTGTCCTGCTGTTCACGGCAACCCCTGTCTTTGCAAATGGTGTGGGTCCGGATTGGATGGCTTACTCAGGAGCTGTCTGATCGGGATCTACACTGTTTGACATTCAGTTTGTGAATTTGTAGCTTGTCCTGCTGTTCACTGCAACCCCTGTCTTTGCACGTGGTGTGGATCCGGACTGGATGGCTTACTCAGGAGCTGTCTGGTCGGGATCTGCACTGTTTGACATTCAGTAAAGTGAATTTGTAGCTTGTCCTGCTGTTCACGGCGACCCCTGTCTTTGCAGACGGTGTTGGTCCAGGTTGGATGGCTTCTTCAAAGGCAGTCTGATTGGGTTCTACATTGTTTGACATTCAGTTTGTGAATTTGTAGCTTGTCCTGCTGTTCATGGCAACCCCTGTCTTTGCAAACGGTGTGGATCCGGATTAGATGGCTTCTTCAGGGGCCGTCTGATAGGGATCTACACTGTTTGACATTCAGTATGTGAATTTGTAGCTTGTCCTGCTGTTCACGGCAACCCCTGTCTTTGCAAATGGTGTGGATCTGGATTGGATGGCTTACTCAGGAGCTGTCTGATCGGGATCTACACTGTTTGACATTCAGTTTGTGAATTTGTAGCTTGTCCTGCTGTTCACGGCAACCCCTGTCTTTGCAAGCGGTGTGGGTCCGGATTGGATGGCTTACTCAGGAGCTGCCTGATCGGGACCTACACTGTTTGACATTCAGTTTGTGAATTTGTAGCTTGTGCCCCTGTCTTTGCAAACGGTGTGGATCCGGATTGGATGGCTTACTCAGGAGCTGTCTGGTCGGGATCTACACTGTTTGACATTCACTTTGTGAATTTGTGGCTTGTCCTGCTGTTGACGGCGACCCCTGTCTTTGCAAACGGTGTGGGTCCGGATTGGATGGCTTCTTCAAAGGCAGTCTGATTGGGATCTACACTGTTTGACATTCAGTTTGTGAATTTGTAGCTTGTCCTGCTGTTCACGGCAACCCCTGTCTTTGCAAACGGTGTGGATCCGGATTAGATGGCTTCTTCAGAGGCCGTCTGATCGGGATCTACACTGTTTGACATTCAGTTTGCGAATTTGTAGCTTGTCCTGCTGTTCACGGCAACCCCTGTCTTTGCAAACGGTGTGGATCCGGATTGGATGGCTTCTTCAAAGGCAGTCTGATTGGGATCTACACTGTTTGACATTCAGTTTGTGAATTTGTAGCTTGTCCTGCTGTTCATGGCAACCCCTGTCTTTGCAAGCGGTGTGGATCCGGATAGGATGGCTTCTTCAGAGGCCGTCTGGTCGGGGTCTACACTGTTTGACATTCAGTTTGTGAATTTGTAGCTTGTCCTGCTGTTCATGGCAACCCCTGTCTTTGCAAACGGTGTGGATCCGGATTAGATGGCTTCTTCAGAGGCCGTCTGATCGGGATCTACACTGTTTGACATTCAGTCAGTTTGTGAATTTGTAGCAATAACAACCCCTATCTTTGCAAGCGATGTTGGTCCGGATCGGATGGCTTCTTCAGAGGCCATCTGATCGGGATCTACACTGTTTGACTTTCAGTTTGTGAATTTGTAGCTTGTCCTGCTGTTCATGGCAACCCCTGTCTTTGAAGCCAGATGAATGAGTAGCATTCAGAACAAACTAAATAACCAAAATCTACATCTCGAACAGATTTTTTTTTTTTTTTTATATATATATATAAGGGCATTGATGCTTGATGGAATCGCTTCAGGAAGGCAACTCTAGCACAGTTACTTACAATCTATTTCTCTTTTTGTACACCCCTTGCTTCAAAATTTATGTATATATGTTCAGGTTCTGTTAATAATACCCGAATTCATTTGTCTAATTGTTCAGATGACTTAGCAGTTACTGTTAATTACAGTTTAATTGTTATATGCATTTTATGTGTTTTGAAAAGTACGCTATAGTTACGCTATTATTGGATGGTAATATAACCATATGAGAATTTGCAATATACAACATCATGCAAAAGTTAGTAGCTGAGCGCGATCAGACTGCACTGTTGGACTGTTTTCTATAACCTGTTTGGTCTGGGTCTCTGTTGGACTGTTTTCTATTTTTTTTTTTTTTTTTCTCAGACATAAGAAAGATAAATCTTTCAGACATGTTTTTCCATAATATTGAGCTACTTCCCTTGTGTTGAGAGCAATGAAATAGGGAGTTGTGTGTGTGTGTGTGGGGGGGGGGGGGGGGGGGTGGAGTATTTGCCTTGGATCTGTTAGAAGCTTTTTTTTTTTTTTTTTTTTTACACAAATTTGATAGGTTGGGGTCATTCTGCACCTAACAGGGTAGTCTGGTCGAGGTCTGCACTGTTTTCTATTTCGTTACATCATTATATGTTTAAGTCACATGATATAGCATGGGACTGATAATAGAGAAAACTATTAGGTAATTTACTGTTTCTTGTATACTGCTTGAGTTTTGATAAGGATCACTTTTTCGCAGACGTGCAAGCTCTTCACAGGAAAATTGATTTTATAATTTATGTACATCTTTACATTCGGCAATTATTAGTAAAATGTATCTGAGAAATTGCAATATGTTTTCCTCTTTAAAACAGATAACCCAAGAATTCGCAGTAACAAAAATACAGTTGGGGAGTAGTAGATGCACTTTTACTGTTTTTTTTTTTTTTTTTTAAGGCTCTTTATTGCAAAAGTGAATATTTTCCCAGAAATCTGAATAGCGTAAGGAACAGAATAGTATTTTTTTTTTTTTTTTTTTTTTTTTTTTTTTACATTCATTTCTAAAATGTATATTGAAAAATGGATTTTAAATTCCGGGCAGTAATTAATGAGATATATTCGTTCAAAATATTGCCTTATGGAGTTTGTATGGGAGTGATCCTTAGCGGGGTCTGAGTAGTATACAATGCAAACGCCTGTGCCGAAGGGCAATGGGATAATTTATAGGATAGCAAGTCTACGTTGTCTGCTGTCATCATCCTGCCACATCTGGTATTATGTTGGGGTAGCATCACTTCTGGTTGTCAGTAGTTATGTCCCTGATTATGTGGAGCCTTCAGTTCAGGTTGAGGATACAGGTATTCATTGGTCTCTTTTTGGCAGATTCTGTGATTTCGGCGTCGGATATCTTAAGCTCATTATAAATTTGTATATTTTGACATGTTTATGTCATATCTAACAGATTTGAAAATTTCTTGCTGGAATATCAATGGATATAAACACAAGCAGTATAATAAGTACTTGGACGCTAACTTTATTAATCATCTAGCCTCACAAGATATAGTTTGTTTACTTGAAACACACTGTGATATAGACAACTCCCTTGTTTTACCAGAATATAAAGCTGTTCATTTGTTTAGGCCAAAGGCAAAAAATACGAGAAAAAGATCAGGTGGTATCTCTATCTTTGTCCGCCATAGTATTGTTAAAGGTATTAAATTTTTAGACCACCAAAATAGTGATTACATTTGGTTACATCTAAGTAAAGAATTCTTTGGTTTGAGAGAAGATATTTACATATGTTTTCTATATTTTTCACCTGAGTATTCTTCTTATACTCTATCCCAGGACTTGGATCTGATCGATATTATAGAAAAAGACATTATTAAATATCAAAAGAAAGGTAAAATTATCATTGGAGGTGACTTCAATGCTCGTACGGGAGTTGAGTATGATTTTATCGCACAAGATGACAGTATTCATATACCTCTCTTTGATACATATGTAAGCGATGATATTCCAGTAAGAAGATACAGTTATGATAATATTGTTAATAATAGAGGTAAACAGTTACTGAATCTCTGTATTCAATCTAGTCTTAGAATTCTTAATGGTAGAGTATTGGGAGATTCCCTCGGACAGTACACGTCACACCAACCTTCAGGAAGTAGTGTTATTGATTATGTTATTACCTCTGAAGAACTTTTCAGTATTATACCTACTTTTCAAGTCCATACATTTGAACCTGACTTGTCTGATCACTGTCAGGTCTCCTTTCAGTTGCACATTAATTGTCCAATTTACAAAGAGAAAAAAGAATTACAGTCATTGCCACTTGCATTTAAATGGGATAACCAGTCGCCTTCGAAATTTCAAGAAGCCTTGAACTCTAAAGAAATACAAGAAAGACTAAATAAATTTGTGTCCTCTACATACACAGCTTCTTCTGTGAATGATGCCGCATTAGATTTTAGCGATATCCTTACAAGTGCTGCATCACTATCACTTAAAGTAAAAAATAAAAAAGCAGCTCGTGGTACAGGCCCTGTGAAAAATAAATGCAACACAAAACCGAAATGGTATGATTTTTCTCTACAAAAAGCGCGAAGAGAATTATTACGTAAAGAAACACTTTTTAAACAATACTGTAATGATCCTTTTGTGAGGTCTTCATTTTATAAAGCTTTAAAAGAGTTTAGAAAATTACGTAAATTAAAATGCCGTCAATACAAACAAAATATCCTGAATCAATTAGATGCCATGAGGGATGATAATCCATCCGCTTAATGGAAGCTTCTAGATGAATTAAAGAATATTGAATGTAAGAATAAAAGTGCATCTATACCCAGTGATGAGTGGCAAGAACATTTTGAATCCTTAAACCAATTAAACAAACCTCCCATTCCAAATATTTTAGAACAAATATCAGTATTGGAAGATACTACAAATTTTAATGAACTTGACTATGCTATATCAGAAAAAGAAATTTACAACTGCATAAAAGATCTTAAAAACAAAAAATCTAGTGGGTGTGATTCAATTTTGAATGAAATGTTGAAATACGGTCAGTTTTATCTTCAACCTGCGATTCATAAGTTATTAAACTTAGTTCTGTCTAATTGTAGCTATCCAGCACTCTGGTCTAAAGGCATTATAACCCCTTTACATAAAAAAGGATCATTTAATGACCCTAATAATTACAGAGGCATAACTATCAGCAGCTGTATCGGAAAGCTTTTCAATAAAATTTTAAACAATAGACTAGTTGACTTCTTACATAAACATAATATTATATGTAAAGAACAAATAGGTTTTACTAAAGAAACTAGGACGACAGATCACATGTTTGTAGTGAAGAATCTGGTTGATAAACACACTCGTAAAGGAGCCCAGCCATTGTATACATGTTTTGTTGATTTTAAACGTGCTTTTGATACCGTATGGCATGACGGATTGTTCTATAAACTAAAAAACTAGGCATTGGCGATAAATTTTATAAAACTATTAGAAGTATGTACAGTTCAACAACCTTAAGTGTCCGTGTAGGCGACTACTGCACAGAGACTTTTCCCTCTAGGGTAGGCGTTCGTCAAGGAGACAATCTTAGTCCTACTTTATTTAATATATTTATAAATGATATTCCCAAGTATTTTGATTCATCTTGTGACCCTGTAAAGTTATCTGACATATATATTAATTGCCTGCTTTATGCTGATGATCTTATCCTCCTTTCTTCGAGTAAAAATGGACTGCAAAACATGCTTAATAAACTGTCTCTTTTTTGTGATGAATGGGGAATGGAAATTAATCTGAATAAAACTAAGTCATTAGTGTTTAGTGCAGGCACAAGAAACAGAAATGTTAATGTAGATTTCAAAGATACACCCATTGAGTGTGTGAAAAATTATACTTATTTAGGTGTAACGTTTTCTAATTCTGGGAGTTTCAGCGATGCCAAATTGGCTCTATATCATAAAGGACTAAAAGCCCAATTTAAATTATCCAACGCATTTTATCCCCAACCTCCAGGAATCAAATCATGCCTTCATATTTTTGATCATACAATTCAGCCAATACTTCTATATGGCTCTGAAATCTGGGGATGCCTTTCCTCTAGTAAAATAGAAACCAAATCTGATAATTATTTGTTAAGCATGTGTGATAGATTACCACAAGAAAAACTACATTTGAAGTTTTGCAAATATCTGCTTGGTGTTGGACCTAAGACCTCAACATTAGCAGTGAGAGGGGAAATAGGCCGTTTTCCTATGCTTTTAGAAATTTTACCTAACATGTTCAAATATTTTGACCACATCAGAAAATCCAATAATATTCTCCTAAAGGAAGCATTGACTCTTTCTGAAAATCTTAGCTTATCAGGCACAGATTCTTGGTTCAACTTCTTAAAAACGGTCTTGAAATATTTACATATTGACATAGATTTGTATGCATCCTCGGGTAAATATATATACAGACTAGTGTTAAGAGCTCTTTTGGTGAAATATAGAACAATTTGGAAAGAACGTATTAATTATACTCACAGTACCCACAATAAAGATCAGGGCAACAAACTCAGAACTTATAGTCTTTTTAAACAGCACTTTGAAATGGAAAAGTACCTTCTGTGGGGCAGTAAAAACCAAAGGAAAAACATTTGTAAATTCAGGGTTAGTAATCATCAATTAGAAATAGAATGAGGACGTTACAACAATATTTCTGTTTCGAAAAGATTGTGCAAATTGTGCTGTGAAAATATAGAAGATGAGATACACTTCTTATTTCAGTGTCCTTCTTTATCAACGTATAGGAAGCCATTTTTAAATGACATATACTCCCTATTTCCTAAAGTAAGTAAATTGCAAGATAAAGAAAAATTCATTTGGATTTTTAGTTGTGAAGACCAGAAAGTGTTTTGTATATTGGACAAAGTTTTGTCTGTGCTATTCGATGCAAGGCAAAAAATACTAGAGACTGTTGGTTTTTAGTTGTGGCGTGTACTGTGCGAAGCAATTTCAGTTTGATATTAGTATTGCTATGGTCTGCAACATGCAGAGTAGCATGGTGGCTGTAGCTTTTGCTTGCCGCATGGTCTGGGACTCTTGTATATGCATATATATGTATACATGTGCATGTACGTTTATGTATGTGTATATATTTATATAAATATATCCTTTAGGGGAAGCGGAGGATCAAATATATAATGTCAAATTAAGACAGGAGTCCAGGCGCGTGGGGTGGCAATTTGCTGGTGTGCTACCTACTTAACATCGATTTTCTTGAACGGTCGGTCATAGTCGTTCATTTCCGTAATGTACGATTGTGTCCGTTGCAACAATTTGTATGTGATTTTTTTTTATTATTATTATTGTTGTTATTATTATTATTTTCTTTCATGCTTCTGCCTTTTATGGGCGCATTTCATGTATGTTATGTATGTGATTTGCAAATAAAGTTTCGTATTCGTATTCCTTATTGATTGTGACTAGGCTCAACATGACAGTTCGATATCATCATCATCTGACATCATCATCAAAGTCACACAGAACTTCAACATCATCATCATCATCATCATCATCATCATCATCATCAAAGTCACACAGTGACTCCCCTTCTTCTTCTTCTTCTTCTTCTTCTTCTTCTTCTTCTTCTTCACAGTGACTCCCCTGCTTCTGCTTATCATCATCATCATTAACATCTTCTTCTTCTTGTTCTTCTTCTTCATGTTCATCATCATCAGCTTCTTCTTCCTCATCATCATCTTCTTCTTCATCATCATCATTATAAATCCTTCTTCTTCTCCTCCTTCTTCTCCTTCTTTTTTTTTTTTTCTTCTTCTTGTCATATTTTTAGTTGGTGAATTCACAAAGTGAATTCGCCAGACTTTAGATGTCGCTTGACCACCCTTCTCATCCACCATCTTCTGAGTGGTTTTTAGAAGTATATTAGCTATCGCCTTTTGTATATGCCTCAGGATTCAGGCCCCCGCCCATCGGGGCTTGAAGAAATATATGGGCTGCATGAGGCTTCCATCCAGAGCTGAAATCCGACCGCACACGAGTATTGTTAAACCGCTTAGAGGATCTAAGCCTGCCCAGGCAAAGCGGTGCGAGTCGGACCCTCCATGCATAGAAACCCGATTGGTTTCATTGGGCGACAGAGCTTGAGATGTCATTTCATCTCAATGTCGGGTAAAAGTCCCACAAAATTGGAAGCAACGTCTCCAAAATGACCTATACAGTGTGGACGGGGACGTTAAACTCCAAATCAAACAAACAAACAAAAGCCTCAGGATTCATTAAATCCTCCGCTCAAAAATGTAGTACCTGCCTAATTAAAGATTGTAGATCATGAAACCATTGATAAATAGTACATTCTGCTATTTTTATTTATTTATTATCAATTTCTTGACAAGATATATACATACAAAGTACACACATATGCATCAAAGGCTTGGATGTAGGCTCAGCCTACATTCTGCTATCAACACAGCTGTGTTATGTCTGCTGAAAGAGAAAGTACAATCCTCTGCATTCTTTATTAGTATGAATGACCTGATAATCTGATTAAATGTGGCAGCTCATAATTGCTTTATAAACGTGTAATCCAGCTTACAAGATCCCAATTTAAAGAGCAAACATTTGTAAGACCCATAAGGTCAACAAGCCTATTTAATTAACAGCCACATATACCCACTTTTTTCAGAGAAAAATAGTTCTGCATGGCATACATTATTTTTCATATTTCTCCTCTAAAACAAGGATTGTAGGTACCCGTTAGAACCTCTTCATTGACGAAGTTCTAATGAGCACCTACACTCGATGTTTGAAGCAGATATAAAACATCACCAGGAAAATCTCAGTGATTGGGCTGCAAAAAAAGAATGCGTCTACTGTGTACATGTATGTTAGAAGCAGAAATACATGTAACGTTCCAGAATCATTCCTGCAACTGTTTTGTCAAAGAGACATCTTAGACGAAAACCATAATGCAGGTAATAATTTCAAATGTTATATGTTAACCGCCATAATAGTGTTGCTTCACATACGTATGTTGGAGACTGGCAAATAGTGTAGATCCGGATAAAATACCCCATAATTCACCGACTTTGAGGCTTCTCAAGCCATTGATTTTTTCGTCATATGTGAACGACAAAGATATTGTGAACAACAAAGATACATATCAGCCTGCGCATCTATATTGTCTGCTCAGCATCTTGATGGTCGCTATTTGGATACCTAGCTCCGGTTTCTTTACCTAAAATTTCTATCCAATTACTAATGTTTATTTCTGAGCAGACAAGTGAAGCCAAGCCCGAAAACAGGCTTTCTCGTATCGGACTCAATTACATTCAACCATTGTCATATGACCGTCAAACTCACCATTAACATTCTCATCATGAACCAACAATAATATGGCTACAACCAGCATCGCGATCATGACCAAGCATTATTAAGGCAACGATCACACGCTATCATGCCCTTTATTATTATTGCTACAGTCACCATTCTCATCATTGCCGCAGTTAGCAACGCCATCAAGGTCAAGCATTATTAAGGCAACAAGCACACTCTAAGCATCACTCGGCATTATTGTCGCTACAGTCACCATTGTGATAAAAACCCAAAGTATTATGGGCACAAGTACCATTCACATCATGAAACAACGATAATATAGCTGGAACCAGTATCGCCACATGTGATGAACAAGCATTATTAGGGCAACAACATCATTCCAATCATCATTGGCGATTATAATCGCCACAGTCACCATCGTCAAAAAGATCCAACATTATCATGGCCACAATAATCGTTCTCATCATGACCCTGCTTTATAATGACCACAATCACCATTCTCATTAAAACCGAGTATTGCTATGGGCGTAGTCATCATTTGCACCATGACCCAGCATTGCTATGGTCGCGGTCACTATTCTCATTATGACTAAGTACATTGTATAATAATGCTCGCCGTGAAAACTGCACTGTTACGACAACATTCACTATTGTCATAATGACCCAGAAATATAATATCAACAATTAACATCGCCATTATTACCTTGCATTATGGGGACCGCAATCAGCCAATCACCATTGTCATTATGACCAACTGTTATTATGGTTGCAATTTCCATCGTCATCAAGTCATTTATGCTATTGTCGCAATCACCATGGTCATTATGACCAAAAATTATCAGGACTGCGGTTTCCTTTCTCATCAGGACAGATCATTATTAAGGGTGCTATCACCATCATCCTCATGGCTAAGCATTACTTTTGCCACAGGCAGTATCTTCATTTATGACAAGGCACAATCATGTCCACATTGACCATCGTCATAATGACTCAGCAGTACTATGGCCACTATTGCCATCATCGTTACGAAAACACGCCTATACAGATTCATTGTAAACTTAATCGCCGAAAACGCGAACATTTTAAGAAGAAAAAATGTGATATTTTTTTCTTATTTCTGCTCAAAATATAGATTGTGGGAGTGAGTGTTTGAGTTTTACGTCCCACCAACAGCTAAGATCATACGGAGACGGGAACTCGGTTTAAAGACTCATCCGAAAGTCTGGAGAAGCCCGGGATCGATCTTGCGACCACTGGTTTACAAGGCGAGTAGCGTAACCACTGCACCACGGGGGCTTTTTGTACTCGTTAGAACCGCCTCATTTAATGAGTACCCACAATCTATGTTTTTGAGCAGAAATAAGAGAAATACTCTATACCCCTGTGAACCCCTGTTTTACTAAATAAAAGTGGGGTTCAAGGGGGTCAATACTAGAGCTGTCAGTGAAACTGACTAGGGCCCCGGCAGCGCTATCAGAAATTTGTGGACGGACAGACAGACAGACGGACGGACAGAGTGATTACTATAGGGCACCCACACTTTCAGTGCGGGGCCCTAATTATATAGGCGTGTTTTCGTGATGTCATCATGATCAAACATTATTTTATTATTATTATTATTATTATTATTATTATTATTATTATTATTGCCACGGTCACCATCAACATAATGACTCTGCACTATCATAGCTGCAGTAACACCATCGTTATAGTCACAGTTACGCTGATATATCATGACTCAACAGTATTATGGCTGCAATCACCATTAATTATTACCGAGCATTATAATGGTCGCAACCACCATTGTCATCATGACTCAGCATGTTTAATATGTTCTATAAAAGGGTTATCCTTTGGAAGCAAGGAATACACCACAGAAGTGAAAATATGGAGTGTACATGTTTTCTGGGCCAGACTAGCTAGATTTGGCCAATTAGGCCTCATCAGTGACCCTCAGATATTTTCAAAATTCCACAATGGAATCAATGATCCCAAAGGACAATAAAAATATAATCTACACTATGATGTAGGGCAGGGAGACGTTTTACCGACGCCACACATTCCCACACATCAGCTGTAGTGAAGTTAAATATGTTCTATAAAAGGGTTATCCTTTGGAAGCAAGGAATACACCACAGAAGTGAAAATATGGAGTGTACATGTTTTCTGGGCCAGACTAGCTAGTTTCGGCTAATTAGGCCTCATCAGTGACCCTCAGATATTTTCAAAATTCCACAATGGAATCAATGATCCCAAAGGACAATAAAATATAATCTACACTATGATGTAGGGCAGGGAGACGTTTTACCGCCGCCACACATTCCCACACACCAGCTGTAGTGAAGTTAAATATGTTCTATAAAAGGGTTATCCTTTGGAAGCAAGGAATACACCACAGAAGTGAAAATATGGAGTGTACATGTTTTCTGGGCCAGACTAGCTAGTTTCGGCCAATTAGGCCTCATCAGTGACCCTCAGATATTTTCAAAATTCCACAATGGAATCAATGATCCCAAAGGACAAGAAAATATAATCTACACTATGATGAAGTGTGCAATCACTAAGCCTGCAATCACCATCGTCATTATCACACAACAATCTTATTGTCATGCTCATAATCGTCATCTTACATTATGGTAGTAACCACCATCACCAGCATGACCCAGCATATAATGGCTGCAGTCAACTTTCTCATCACAATTATAATGGCATATATTGGCTGCAGTCACCAATCTCATTACAACCCAGTATCAAACCTGACAACCTGAAAATTAGGGTAAAAGGCGCCAAATTCTCTAAAGGGTTTACAAGTATTTATCATAGTATGAACATGCGGTTGCAAATTCCACCTCCTGTCACTTAAGAATACATCGCCCACTCTAGAGCATTGCCGTACTTGAACTATTTACAATATTGCGTTGAGGTGCAAATAAGTGATGATAAAACAACAGGTTTAGGTTTAAATTTCTCTCTAAAAATAAAAAAGGTCATACAGGCTAATGAAGACTTGGCAGACATCTCTCGAGGCCTTCAATGGTCTCTTACATGAGCGGAAAAATACTGTCGTGGCTAAGAACTAAACTTCTTGCAATGAGCTGCAATGTACGGTCTTACTTTAATCAAAGTACTGATAGCACCGGTGGATCAATTGTCTCTCGGGTAGGCTGAAAAAAGCACGGTGGCTTAGGCAGTAAACATTTCGTTTAATCCTTATTTTTGTGTACATAAAGCAAAAGGTGTAGACCTTGATCAGGCGCCGCGTTCTGTCGCGTCTTATCAGGGTCTGCACTATTTGCTAAACCTTACACACGATTTCAGTCCAGATTCTATTGATAACCATAATAGAGAACACGCCAGCCTCACAGCGATAAGAATAAAGCGGCTATTTTCTATTATTAACCACTATCTTCAGTGATATTCAGGTGAACTTTAACACTCTTTTAAAACGCTCAACTGCTTAGTAACTTTGGGTCGATTGCCAAACAATCGACTAAAAAGCAAAATTGTACACTGTAGCATTGTTTTAATGAAAAGCTTAACACTTTATGTAACGTTAGTTTGACGTTTACCTCACTCGATGTAGTCTTTGACATAACGCGCACAAAACGTAGGTATTTTGTGTAGTTTCTATGTGATATATTTTAATTTATGAGCCGGCGCAAGACAAAAGCTACAGTAAGATATGCGCGACCATATACTACGCAGATCCGCTTGCATATCCTGGCAGTCTGATCGGCGTATTTTTTTTAGTTTTAAAAAGAGTAGATATATTTGACACTTCCCACACCTGCTCGTTGTATAGACCGATCCTTAAACTTGCCCAGGATCCAATAACTTTTTTGCTCGTGGCGTTGTTCATTGTATTTATAAGTGAGCCGGAGGGGTGGCAGGATCTGCTGTTGGATGATTGCGATTGGTTAGGCTTAAGAATCGTCTGTCCAATGAGCAGGTGCGGGTTGTGCCATAGCTCACTATTGTTTTAAAAGTGGAATATTACAATGATCCGATTCGCGGACTGATCTAGGTATTCACTGGTCGCACATATCATATTTAAGCTTTTGTCTTGTACCGGCTCATATACTGAAGAAACGAAACGACTCAACTACAGAAAAACGTCTACTATTTGTGCTCGTTACGAAAAATACTATGAGTGACATAAACATCACATTAACGTAATTACATCTAGTAAACACGGTAAACATTATTATCATATACTTTTTCTCCATATAATTAAAAAATCAAAAATGAGTTCTTTAAGAGCAATGAAAACATTCATAAGAAAGAAGATGGGTCATACTGCGTAGTTTCGTCTAATAAAGCCTCATCAGTGACCCTGTAATGATCCGGCAAAGAAAGCCAGAGGAAACATACTGCAATTTTGCGAATTTCGAATAGGCAGTCGATTCAAAGACGGATATAAATCAAAATGGGGTCCAAATAATTAAAAACCTGTCTAGAATATGAGTCTAAACCATTACTTTATTTTCTGATTTCTCAGAATATCCACGCTGATCTCAAAGGACCAAAAGTAAAATATAAACTGCACTATGGTTGATGTACGGGGAGACGTTTTACGGCCGCCACACGGCACAACACCAGCTGCAGTGAAGGCAAATAAAAATAAAAAATGAGTTGAATTGAATTGTTAAAAATGCCAAAAAAATCTCAGAAACTTTGTAAGTCAGACGCATAAAACTTTGCAAACTATGAAAAGATGATGTCTGTTTGGTTAAAATTGAGGTTAAACGGTCGCGCCAACAATATAAAGGTCATTTTGGAGACATTGCTTCCAATCTTTTCGGGACTGTACCCAACATTAAGATGAAATGACATCTCAAGCAATGTCTTCAATGAAACCAGTAGGGATTCCTGCTCATTGCATTTACTTCTATTTTATATGCATGTGCGGTCCAACTCGCACCGCTTTCCCTTTGCAGGTTTAGACCCTCTCAGTGGATTACCGGTATTCATATGCACTTGGGGGCGATAACTTACATAGTGTAAGAGACAATGTTTTTCTTGACTCCCCATTTCACCTTTACTTTCATTCTTTCTCTCTATTATAGATCTAAATTAAATTTTATCAAAGATTTCTTAGGAATTATAAAAGTTAGAGACACTTCAATCTTTATCATAGTGTGGCTTTAGTTTTATTTTCTTGTAGTCCTTGCTACAAAATGTTTACCTTTTTCTAGAACATATTTAACTTCACCGTAGCTGGTGTAATGGAAATATGTGGCGTCCGTAAAATGTCTCCCAGACTTGCATCATTGTGTGGGTTTATTTTCTAGTCATTTGGGCTCATTGATTCCTCTGCCGAAGTTCGCAATTGTTTGAGGGTTAACGTTAAGGCCTAAATGGCCGAAACTAGCTAGTCTGGCCCAGAAAAAATCTTTTATACTCCATCGTTTTCAGTTCTGTCTTGTAGTCTTTGCTTCAAAGGGATTACCTTTTTCTTGAACATTTGTATGCAATGCAATAATGTTGACTTCTATTGTATGAGGCATTGAGCATCATCTGTTCATCTGTTCTTTCCGTCTTTTTTTCAATAACTAGGCCAATATTAATATTTTGACAAAGTTTTCACAGGAACAAGAAAAGCTAGAAGCCTAATTTCGCAGCATAGTCCTTGGGTGGTCCTCTACTTAGATTTTTCCAACCGTAATGGCTTAATGAAACGCATGGCTGTCATGGGACAGAGCCCACCTGAACACTGGTGAGTACAGTGGCCCATGGTTCTCTTGTTTTTGCAGATATTTTAAATCTGCGCCAGATATTTTATCGTCACCTGTTCGCTCCTCAGCGCAACCTTGAAATAATACAAGTACGGCAATGCTCCAGAGTGGGCGATGTCTTCTTAAGTGACAAGAGAGTGGAAATTACAACCGCCTGTTCATCTGGCCAACACTGTTATCAAAGATACTTGTATTTTTTGGAGAATTTGACGCCTTTACCCTAATTTTCAGGTTGTCACGAGACACAAATATATGCTGGTTTCAGAGTGTGTACGTATCTCCTTTCTGATCGAGTGTTAACGATACCATTTAATGAATGTGTCTTATAAAATATAAAGTTCATATTTTTTAAATTAATACATATAGACACTTCTATGGTATTTTTCTTTTGAAAAGCAGTGCACTCGTTATAAGAGGATTAAGTCTACTCTATAACAGTAACAAAATGAAACGAAAACGATATGCAATTTGGCGCACTTTATAGAAGCGTTTCTGAACAGAGAGCGTTATAAATCACATATGATCGAAATTGGTTGTTTACAGACTTGGAATAGAACTATTTTTGTGATCGAAAACTATACAAATTTTGGTAAATCGAAGTGTACGCTTCAAAGTCGCCTAGAAAACTGAACCACGTTAACAACTTCAATCCACAAAAAATCCGTGCTGCACCAAGTCGTATTCGACTTGGAAAACATGAGGTCGCATTCGACTGCTAATAAAGGAACATTTTTACTGAATGAACCGACTAGACAATTATTCCGATCTATTCGCTGAAACGATCGGAATATTTAGTCTACTCTATAACAGTAACAAAATGAAACGAAAACGATATGCAATTTGGCGCACTTTATAGGATACAAATGATAGTGAAGCACGCTTACCAAAATTTGTATAGATCTGATTACAATTTCAAAGATTGTGTGACCTTCAACTTTTTACTGACTGAGTCTTCAACATACATGTTCTTACAAGTTTCAGTTTTCCATCGCCCGTGTCTCATCAAACATCTTTCACTTACGGAATCTGAATTAGCAGCCGTGGTCATTCCGCCGGCTCTAAGAGAGTGAGTTCCAAGATTCAGATCTGGAGCTACGGATTTCAGCTTTTTTAAGACGCATTCTCTAGTACGTGTATAGCTCAAACCTTTCTCTTTTTTATAGGTTTGCATATGCCTTTAGACTTGAACATTGGTTTAAACAGAAAATCATTTGAGCTTCAATCAATGCCTGCAATATTTATGTAACGATTTAACATTGAATATGCGCATGCTGAAGTCTGACCTTTCGCGACCATAACCTTATCTCCAGATCTGAATTGATCGGTCTTGCTGCTTCTTACTGTTAATATGTAATGATCGTCATAAAAAACAATATCGTTGCACCTTAATTTACTAACTTCATCAAATCTCAAAAAACCCGTGTAACAGGTCAAAATCATTGCCAAATCTCTTAAATCTGTTGCACTGCTACTGCGAATATATTGATCGCATAACGAAACTAACATATCTGTATTAATCACATATTTCCGTTTCACTGGCAGTGATCTTAATCGCTTAGCGGCATCCAAAAGGCTTTTCACAAAATTATTTTCTGTTGGATCATCATAATTATTAACACTATGTGCCCATTTAATAGCATAAAATACAGATGAAATTATGCTAAAGGAACAATTCTTATCCAATAAATTTGATATAAAAATGGTTACGTGAATAGGATCCGCTGGTAAACATTGATAATTCTTCTCAGCACAAAAATCCTGGAATTTCTTGAAAGCAGCTCTGTATTTATCGTTCGTTTTATCGGCTCTAGAGCAAAGTAAATATGTGGATATGCGTTCCGTTAAACCATCATCCCTTACGTTCACAGATTCCAATTTTTCTCTAACATTCGCCGTTAAACCAATACCTGCAACAATTATAAACATAATGACTATTCCGAATCAACTCCGAAATTCTGAAAGCTGCATACTTCCGCTCTAATCACCTACAAAGAAAAATATTTCTTCATACTTTGACATGAACATATCACAGAAAATCAAATCTGACAGCTAACATATCAAACGTTAAAGGGTTGTGTGCGAAAATGCCGTTGTTACCTATGCCTTTACTTATAATGTTTAATCTTGGTAGTGTTAGAAGACCCCTTATAAATCTGTTGCATTCTCCATTAAAAATAACAGGATAGAAAGGCGCTGATGGCCAACTTGGTATTATCAACGTACCCTTTGCTCTCTCAGCTTGTAATTTCCGGAGAGTAAGTAACACCAACCTCGGAGGCGGAACTAGCCAATTGTTTTCTGGTTTAGCCCAGTTCTGATTTATTGCGTTAACCCCTTCAGTTCCTGGTACCCACCACCTTGAATTAAACCTCTCACATTTGTTATTATAACTAGAAGCAAACCTATCTATAGTGTGTGGTCCCCACTGTGAATCTAGCTTACTAAATATACAGTCAGCTATCTCCCAGTCATCACTGTCTCTGCACCTGCTTAAATAATCCGCTTTTTCGTTCAGTGAACGTGGGATCCATCCCAAAGATAAACTGATCTCATTGTCTTCACAAAAAGAATATAATTCCGTCGCAATGCATTGCAATTCTTCCTTACCGCTTCCTGCCTCTAACACGGATTGTACATTTTTATTGTCAGAAAATACTTTTACTTTCTTACCTCTTAACTGCTCAAGATTACTCTTAATGACCCTTTTTACAGCTTCTGTTTCTCTCCAGGTCGAAGATTTTTCGCGCTCCTTAACATCCCATACGCCAATAACCTCATTACCTGTGTGATTCTGAAATGCCTCTCTGATGACCTTGCTGCTTACCTCATTTGAAACAGAAGAATTTACCTGCTCTACGGTAAATCTCTGAGAAACTGATTTTGCTCCTTCCTGAGCAACTGTTTTCGCTGAATCAGAGATAACATAATCAAACGCATCTGGGATGCCTGCTTTTGCCACTTCCGGGGCAACCGATTTCGCCACTTCCGAGGCAGCTGATTTTGCCACATCCGGGGCCACTGATTTCGCCACTTCCGGGGCACCTGAATTATGGCTTACTAATTTTACTTCTCGAATAACCGTTTTTGAAATGTCGGGTGAACTGACCATTTCTACTAGGGACTTTTTCACTTCACTCGGCCTACCGCGTCTCGTTTTCGTAGCCTTCGAGTCGCCGACTTCTGTGGTTTTGAAATCAAATTTAGAGGAACTGACACTTTCCGATATCTCTGAAAAAAGACTACTTTCACTGTCATTGTAGTCTAAAAAAAAAACCCGTAACCTTCATAACTTGCGTCACAGAACATCATTAACTCAAAATCTGTATTTTCAGTAAAATCCCTACCTTTTGCATTTAACGGCCTAGCGGATTCTGACCAAAACTTGACCTCTTGTTCTGCCTTCTCAGAAATATAAACTGGCGAATCACAGTTCAACCTACTGTCTATACATTTGTACAATTCTCTAGACTTCAGTCTCACAATTTTACCTAAAACTGTCTGCAATGATATTATGCGACCGGCTACCGAAGCCGCAAACTTGGCTGGTACAATTCTAAGCTCTTGACTTGCTAGCTGATGCAGCATTGATTTGGCAGAAAATTCTAACCTCTGAATTCTCTCATCAGTAACGAACAATTTTCCGCTTTCCATGCAAATGAAATATCCTAACCATGTGATTTGTAATTTTGGCAACCATTCACATTTTTCTTCTGCTAATAAGAAACCAAATTTCTGTATGCTCTCTCTTATGTAATTGCTTGAGTGCAAAGCTTTACCGTAACTACGATCACCGCCTAATCCGTCATCTAGGAAAGTGATTACCTTGTGACCTTTTGACCTCCAAAACATGACCATGACCCTGACTACCTTAGAAAAAATATGTCCAGCGCTAGAGAGACCGAACGGCAAAGAATTGTATACAAAAAACCTTTCAGTCCCAGCTTCGTTACACCAAGCAAATCCTAAAAAAGTTCTATGGATACTAAAAATATCTATGTGATTGTAAGCTCCTTTTATATCGAAATTATACAAATATGTCCCCTTTTCAAACATATGGCGAGCAGTATTTATGTCTTCGTACTTAAATTTGAAAGTATGAAGAAATTTGTTAATATTTCTGCAATCCAGTACCAGTCTTGGTTTTCCCTTTTTATTGTAAGCCACGGACAATGGATTTATCACATGAGGGGCCTGACTAACTTCCGATATACACCCCTTTTCTAACAAATTCTTGACTTCTTCGCTGACAAAATCAGGATTGTCTCGTGCTGACTTATTATTTTTTGCTTTCTGTACTGGAGGAACTTCTTTAAAAGGTATTTTGTAGCCTTCCTCAATAACACTCAAAATATACCTACTTGATCCTGCTTCCTGCCAGGCATTTGAAGCTCTTTTCAACCTATTGTAAGGCGAAGTTTCAAACTTTTCTGTCTTATTTTTTATAAACAATTCTGTGCATTTGTCTGCTTGTTCCAAAGGCTCATCTGATTGAAATATTTTTGTTGAACTTACCTCTAATGCTTCGGGACCCACTAAACTCTGGGTATTAGGTATATCATATGTATACGATTCTGGCTGTACTGCCTGCTTTGTACATGTGCAATCAAAAAATATTTTATTATTACTTAACTTATAATTCTTTTTATTTGTCGGACATTCAGCTTTCCAGTGCCCGGATTGACCACATGCGAAACATAGACCCGGCCTCTGCTGTTGTTGCTGTTGTTGAAGTGTCTGTTGTGATCTGCCCTGGAATGTCTGAAAAGTCTCCGGAGGTTGTAATGACCTTCGCCTCAATGGGTTGAACCGGAAGTTACGTTTTCCCCGTTCTGCCTTAACCTTAACCCGGGCCCTCGCTTGTGCTCTGTGGATTTTCTTCTGATCCTCCTCGTCACTAGCTATCTCCGACTGAAGGTATTCGTCCACGACCTTCCAGCCAAGTTCCGATTCGTCGGCCAGTCTGATTATCTTTTGCCTCTGTCTGATCATAGAGGAAGCTGAAATATACAGGATTGTGAAAGAAACGATCTTACCATAACAAGTACCCATAGTGTAAATAAGATATGTTTGGATGAAACAGACGCTTACTTTACACATATGGGCTCATATTAATATTTAACCGTATCGGACAAATTTTCTTTCATTACATTTTATGTGATTTCATGTCTGAAAATATGTAATGCTCATTCCCCCCTTTTTTTTTTTTTTTTTACCCGTTTCACCTTACCTTTGTTCGGGTCCCTTCTTACGCCCTCAAAAACTGCACTTAATGTCTATAATTTACGTACTCTCCATATGGATAAATGCATCACCTAAAATACACATATTTTGTTATGTTCTACCTTGTGTATGTGTTTGTTGGCTTTACCAAACCCTGACCATTCAGACTTGAATACATTATATATATATGAACAAAATATACCTTCAGCCAAGTTTTCTTTGGCCGTGTCCAATTCGGAGAGGTCCAGGTTTTTCTCACAGTCGTCCAGTTTACCCAGAACTTTCTTGTTGACTTTAAACTGTTCTTCATTAGAACGCCTTTTGAACTTATAATCTGAAGATAAATCTGCTATTTTACTTATCTGTAAATCTGATAGCACCCGTTGGTTGTCAGACAATTTCTTTATTTCTGACGAAATTAGCTGTTGCACCCCAGTAAGAATCTCGTTCTTGCTACGACTGACGGCAGAATTCACACTGTCCAGAACCAGGCCCGAAACCTCGTCTCTCTCCATATTTACATAAAGAACCAACGCTCTCTGTATAAAAAACTTCGACGCTGAGAATCGAAGTGTACGCTTCAAAGTCGCCTAGAAAACTGAACCACGTTAACAACTTCAATCCACAAAAAATCCGTGCTGCACCAAGTCGTATTCGACTTGGAAAACATGAGGTCGCATTCGACTGCTAATAAAGGAACATTTTTACTGAATGAACCGACTAGACAATTATTCCGATCTATTCGCTGAAACGATCGGAATATTTATGAAAACACTGTGCTGCTTCATATGAGCGATTTTCGTATCCAGGTGTTGACGAAAGGATCGTTGAACTAAACTAAATCCGACGTGTTCACCAATACTACTTAAATAGAAGTGAAAGCAATGATCAGGAATCTATACAATCAACCCACAGCTCCCATCAGAGACACCAAAGGGAAAGAAGCACAAACATGAAACAACAGACCTAATGGAAACACCAATAGCGGAAAGCCAATAGGACAGTTACTTTCCCACAAAATGGCCAATAGGCTATCCAAAATAAAATAATATAAGCATCACAAACACCCAAAGACAGACCATAACAAAAATAAACCGCGACAGAAGAACCGCCTTGGAACGGTCAGTGGAAACGAATTCCACTAGGGGGCTTAAATCGATTTTACGTGGCCACAATCAAAGACAAATAATTTGTTCAGTCCGCATGAAAGCCTGCACAAATTGCTTTTTGCTGGCAAAACATTGTAATTTTGTCCGTACTCTGCGATAATAGCCATGTCAAGATTGTGCTTATATTATCTGTTTAACACAAAACACTTACCGAAGCGAGAGGTACTTTCAAGATGGCGTCTGTTGTGGTGTTTCTGTTTGACGTCATCGTGACGTTGGTCCCCACCCCCTTGATATTGAGCTGGAAGGGAAAGCCATCAATGCAGCCTAGTTGATTTCGCGGTCACTTCTCCAGAGCTATTCCATGAAATGACTCAAATTTAAAGTTCATACTCTCACACCACTTTCAAACCAATGTTCAATTATATGTAGTATAAGATGTCCTGGGGCCAGTTGTTCAAAACTAACGACGTCGTTAGCTAACGTATCGTTAAAACTTTGATCATTAAATATGGCAAATATGCTGATATTTTTGCTGAAAAAATGTGAGCAGTTTTTGCGGATGCAAAAGCTGCTCACATTTTTTCAGCAAAAATGCCAAAATTTTCGATATTGTACTTGCTAGAACAGTTAACAATATGACCGCTAACGAGCTCGTTAAGCTAACGATGCTTTGAACAACTGGGCCCTGGTATTTATGGTAACCACACCAAGCAGGTATGCCTTGACCCTATTCCAGATAATTTTTTTATGGAATGCTGAATCTTTAAATTTACTTACTAATAATATGCAGAGTACAAGCACAAGAGAGAAATTACCACATTTCTAAATAAAAAATTTGATACCTGTTATGAAGCAGTAGTTCTCGTCTCTGCTATGTGAGACTGCTTATGCATTCACAAAGTTTGTTAAAGGTCATGTCCAGCCATCCAAAATTTAGAGTCAAAGGAAAATATTTTTCTCTGATCCCTGTAGGGATTTACATAAATTTGTTAAGAAGTATGACAACTTAGTCAAGAAATTTCCATTTAATGGTGCATATAGGAACGAGTTCTATTCACACAGGTCAAAATTTAGAAGGACGTGTAATACACAAAAAGAAACTTTTATAAAAAATATTTGTGACAAAATAGAAGTGAAGGCAATGATCAGGAATCGATACAATTAACCCACAGCTCCCATCAGCGACACCAAAGGGAAAGAAACACAAACATGAAATAACCAAACCCTAATGGAAACACCAAAAGCAGAAAGCCAAAAGGACAGTTACTTTCCCACAAAATGGCCAATTGGCTATCCAAAACAAAATAATATAAGCGATACACACACTCAAAAGACAAACCATAACAAAAATAAACCTCGACAGAAGCACCGCATTGGAACGGTCAGTGAAACGAATTCCTCCGGGGGGCTAAAATCGATTTTACGGAGCTTCAATCCTCGCCCATACTTCCGTCTCGATTCAGACATAATTTGTACAGTCCGCATGAAGGCCTGCAATATCTCCGGGGACACAAAAATCATACAAACACCGAGATGAAACAACGATGAGGACTCGACAGCAAGAAACCACTGAAATGCTTGAGCAAAAGAAAACCAACAGTTAGACTCCGATGGGCCCGACCAGAGACATCAGGCACCAAACAACATTACATAAAATTAAATTCTCTCTAATTCTCAGTAAAACAGGAGTGAAGGCAATGATCAGGAATCGATACACTTAACCCACAGCTCCCATCAGCGACACCAAAGGGAAAGAAACACAAACATGAAATAACCAGACCCTAATGGAAACATCATTAGCAGAAAGCCAAAAGGACAGTTAGTTCCCCACAAAATGGCCAATTGGCTATCCAAAACAAAATAAAACTAGAAATGGTGTTTGTAAAACACAATGCCCCCAACCTTTGCTTGTCCGTAGATGGCAAAATATTCAACAAATATTGTTAAAGACTCAAAAACATACAACAAGAATTCCCCGGAAGGCTATGTCGCGCCTGTGGGGGCGCAAAGTCACCAAACCATGAAATCTAGGTCAAGGTCAAACATGGATGCCTGCATAAAAATTTCACTCCTAGTTGCAAGCATGTACCAAGTATCATCAATGAAACTCTTAAAAACAGACTCTTACATCAGGGTGAAAGTTAGGGTTGTCACACTATTTTACAAAGTCAGTGAACCATAAAATGTAGGTCAAGGTCAGAAATGGATACTTGCATTGAAGTTTCAATTCCTAAATGCAAGCTTGTACCAAATACAATCAATGAAATTCTAATAGATCTTGAGAAATGGACTCTTACATTAGATAGAAAGTCAGGGTGGTCGCAATAATTCACAAAGTCAGTGAACCATGAAATATGGGTAAAAGTCAAATATGGATGCTTGCGTTGCAGTTGCAATTCCTAGATGCAAGTTTGTACCAATTATAATTTAAAAAGCTTTAATAGTTTTCGAGAAATGGTGAAAGTCAGGGTGGTCGCAATAATTCACGAAGTCAGTGAACCATGAAATATAGGTCAAGGTCAGATATGGATGCTTGCGTTGAAGTTGCAATGCCTGGATGCAAGCTTGTACCAAGAATGATTAATGAAGCTCTAATAGTTCTCAAGATATGGACTTGCTGACAAGATTTTATTAAAAAAAAACAAGGCATTGCATGCGATACAAATCCCCTCGCACAAGACAACTTCGTGTGTGGAAAACACTGAAATGGCAAAAGTCCAACTTGCTTGAGATATTATCATATGCAACATTTGTGTAAAGTTTATTTAAAAATCCATCCATAAATGTAGGTTCTAGAGTGATGACAATATTTCTCTAAAAATAGTCATAGGGACCATGACTTGAGACCATGGCCGCGAAGTAGATCTTGCTCAAGATACTACATAAGCATCTTTTGTGTGAAAGATTAAAATCATAAATGTAGGCGGTAGAGCAATGACAAAGTTTTTCTAAAAATAGACATAGTGACCTTGACCTTGAGGTCATGACCTTGAAAGTCAAAGCAACTCGAGATATTACCATAAGAAACATTTGTGTGAAGTTCTATTAACATCCATCAATAAATGTAGGCACTAGAGCGATGACAAAGATTTTCTAAAAATAGCCACAGTGACCTTGACCTTGAAAGTCGAAATAGTTCGAGATATTGTCATAAGGAACATTTGTGTGACGTTATACTGAAATCGGTGAAGAAATGTAAGCGCTAGAGCCATGTCAAAGTTTTTCTAAAAATAGCCACAGTGACCTTGACCTTGAAAGTCAAACTCACTCGAGGTATTGTCATAAGGAACACTTGTGTGAAGTAATATTGAAATCAGTGAAGAAATGTAGTCGCTAGGGCGATGACAAAGTTTTTCTAAAAATAGCCACAGTGACCTTGACCTTGAAAGTCGAAATCGCTCGAGATATTGTCTTAAGGAACATTTGTGTGAAGTTATATTGAAATTGGTGAAGAAATGTAAGCGCTAGAGCATTGACAAAGTTTTTCTAAAAATAGCCACAGTGACCTTGACCTTGAAAGTGGAACTCGCTACAGATATTGTCATAAGGAACATTTGTGTGAATTGATTTTGAAATTGGTGAAAAAATGTAAGCACTAGAGCATTGAAAAAGTTTTTCTAAAAATAGCCATTGTGACCTTGACCTTGAAAGTCGAACTCTTTCGAGGTATTGTCATAAGGATCATTTGTGTGAAGTTATATTAAAATCGGTGAAGAAATGTAGGCGCTGGAGCGATGACAAAGTTTTTCTAAAAATAGCCATTGTGACCTTGACCTTGGAAGTTGAAATGGCTTGAGATATTGTCATAAGGAACATTTGTGTGAAGTTATATTGAAATCGGTGAAGAAATGTAAGCGCTAGAGCATTGACAAAGTTTTTCTAAAAATAGCCACAGTGACCTTGACCTTGAAAGTGGAACTCGCTATAGATATTGTCATAAGGAACATTTGTGTTAAGTTATATTGAAATCGGTGAAGAAATGTAGGCGCTAGAGCGATGACAAAGTTTTTCTTAAAAAAGCCACAGTGACCTTGACCTTGAGGTCATGACCTTGAAAGTCGAACTTGCTGAGATATTGTCATAAGAAACATTTGTGTGAAGTTATATTGAAATTGGTGAAGAAATGTAGGCGCTAGAGCGATGACAAAGTTTTTCTAAAAATAACCACAGTGACCTTGACCTTGAGGTCATGACCCTGAAAGTCGAACACACTCGAGATATTGTCATAAGGAACATTTGTGTGAAGTTATATTGAAATCAGTGAAGAAATGTAGGCGCTAGAGCAATGACAAAGTTTTTCTAAAAATAGCCACAGTGACCTTGACCTTGAGGTCATGACCTTGAAAGTCGACCTGGCTCAATATATTGTCATAAGGCACATTTGTGTGAAGTTCTATTGAAACCATTGAAGAAATGTAGGCGCTAGAGTGATGACAAAGTTTTTCTTAAAATAGCCACAGTGACCTTGAACTTGAGGTCATGACCTTGAAAGTCGAACTCGCTGAGATATTGTCATAAGAAACATTTGTGTGAAGTTATATTGAAATTGGTGAAGAAATGTTGGCGCTAGAGCGATGACAGTTTTTCTAAAAATAGCCACAGTGACCTTGACCTTGAGGTCATGACCTTGAAGTCGAACTCGCCCGAGATTTTTTTATAAGGAACATTTGTGTGAAGTTATATTGAAATTGGTGAGAAATTTTGGCGATAGAGTGATGACAAAGTTTTTCTAAAAATAGCCATAGTGACCTTGACCTTGAGGTCATGACCTTGAAAGTCGAACTCGCTCGAGATGTTTTTATAAGGAACATTTGTGTGAAGTTATAATGAAATTGGTGAAGAAATGTAGGCGCTAGAACGATGACAAAGTTTTTCACAAATTACCAAAATGACAAAGGGCCATAACTCACAAAGTATTTTTCGGAATTTTGTCATATGTTAATCAGTTCATCTACTCATCACCACCAATCTATTCACCAACTTTCTAGGCTCTAGCTCTAATAATTTTTGAGATATCTTGCTGACAAGATTTTATTAAAAAAAATTCAAAGGGCAATAACTCTTAAAAGGGGCATAATCCGGACAAGAAAAAAAATATGCGTCAGCTAATTTTCCATGAGGAATCCATATATGAAATTTCAAAACCCTAGAATACACGGTTCTAAAGTTATGCTATGCATCACTTTTAGCATACATTGCAATGGGCACAAATTACCAAAATGACAAAGGGCCATAACTCACAAAGTATTTTTCGGAATTTTGTCAAAAGTTAATCAGTTCATCAACTCATCACCACCAATCTATTCACCAACTTTCAAGGCTCTAGCTCCAGTAGTTTTTGAGATATCTTGCTGACAAGATTTTATTAAAAAAATTTCAAAGGGCAATAACTCTTAAAAGGGGCATAATCCGGACAAGAAAAAAAAATATGTGTCAGCTAATTTTCCATGAGGAATATATATATGAAATTTCAGAACCCTAGCATACACGGTTCTAAAGATATGCTATGCATCACTAAAAGCATACATTACAATGGGCACAAATTACCAAAATGACAAAGGGCCATAACTCACAAAGTATTTTTCGGAATTTTGTCAAAAGTTAATCAGTTCATCTACTCATCACCACCAATCTTTTCACCAACTTTCTTGGCTCTAGCTCCAATAGTTTTTGAGATATCTTGCTAACAAGATTTTATTTAAAAAAATTCAAAGGGCAATAACTCTTAAAAGGGGCATAATCCGGACAAGAAAAAAAATATGCGTCAGCTAATTTTCCACGAGGAATCCATATATGAAATTTCAAAACCCTAGAATACAGGGTTCTAAAGTTATGCTATGCATCACTTTTAGCATACATTACAATGGGCACAAATTACCAAAATGACAAAGGGCCATAACTCACAAAGTATTTTTCGGAATTTTGTCAAAAGTTAATCAGTTCATCAACTCATCACTACCAATCTATTCACCAACTTTCAAGGCTCTAGCTCCAGTAGTTTTTGAGATATCTTGCTGACAAGATTTTATTAAAAAAATTTCAAAGGGCAATAACTCTTAAAAGGGGCATAATCCGGACAAGAAAAAAAATATGTGTCAGCTAATTTTCCATGAGGAATATATGTATGAAATTTCAGAACCCTAGCATACACGGTTCTAAAGATATGCTATGCATCACTAAAAGCATACATTACAATGGGCACAAATTACCAAAATGACAAAGGGCCATAACTCACAAAGTATTTTTCGGAATTTTGTCAAAAGTTAATCAGTTCATCTACTCATCACCACCAATCTTTTCACCAACTTTCTAGGCTCTAGCTCTAATAGTTTTTGAGATATCTTGCTAACAAGATTTTATTTAAAAAAAATTTTTCAAAGGGCAATAACTCTTAAAAGGGGCATAATCCGGACAAGAAAAAAAATATGCGTCAGCTAATTTTCCACGAGGAATCCATATATGAAATTTCAAAACCCTAGAGTACAGGGTTCTAAAGTTATGCTATGCATCACTTTTAGCATACATTACAATGGGCACAAATTACCAAAATGACAAAGGGCCATAACTCACAAAGTATTTTTCGGAATTTTGTCAAAAGTTAATCAGTTCATCTACTCATCACTACCAATCTATTCACCAACTTTCAAGCTCTAGCTCCAATAGTTTTTGAGATATCTTGCTGACAAGATTTTATTAAAAAAATTTCAAAGGGCAATAACTCTTAAAAGGGGCATAATCCGGACAAGAAAAAAAATACGTGTCAGCTAATTTTCCATGAGGAATCCATATATGAAATTTCAAAACCCTAGCATACACGGTTCTAAAGATATGCTATGCATCACTTATAGCATACATTACAATGGGCATAAATTACCAAAATGACAAAGGGCCATAACTCACAAAGTATTTTTCGGAATTTTGTCAAAAGTTAATCAGTTCATCTACTCATCACCATCAATATATTCACCAACTTTCAAGGCTCTAGCTCCAATTGTTTTTTAGATATCTTGCTGACAAGATTTTATTAAAAAAATTTCAGAGGGCAATAACTCTTGAAGGGGGCATAATCCGGACGAGAAAAAAAATACGCGTCAGCTAATTTTCCATGAGGAATCCATATATGAAATTTCAAAACCCTAGCATACACGGTTCTTTAGTTATGCTTTGCATCAAAAGCGTAACGGACGGACGAACGGACGAACGAACCAGAAGCAATATGCCCCTCCAACTTTTTCAAAGTTGGGGGCATAATAAGTGATACACACACTCAAAAGACAAACCATAATACAAATAAACGGCAACAGAAGAACCGCCTTGGAACGAACAGTGAAACGAAATCCTCTGGGATGGGGGGCTTAAATCGATTTTACGTTGACACAATCCTCGCCCTTATTTCCGTCGCGATTTAGACAAATAATTTGTTCAGTCCGCATGAAGGCCTGCAATATCTCCGGGAACACAAAAATCAAACAACCACAGAGATGAAACAATGATGAGGACTCGACAGCAAGAAACCACTGAAATGCTGGAGCAAAAGAAAACCAACAGTTAGACTCCAATGGGCCCGACCAGAGACAGTGCATCAGGTACCAACCCAAATTACATAAAATTAAATTCTCTCTAATTCTCAGTAAAACAGCAGTGAAGGCAATGACCATGAATCGATACAATTAACCCACAGCTCCCATCAGCGACACCAAAGGGAAAGAAACACAAACATGAAATAACCAGACACTAATGGAAACATCAATAGCGGAAAGACAAAACGACAGTTACTTTCCCACAAAATGGCCAATTGGCTATTCAAAACAAAATAATATAAGCGATACACGCATTCAAAAGACAAACCATAACACAAATAAACCGCGACAGAAGAACCGCATTGGAACGGACAGTGAAACAGATTCCACTAGGGGGCTTAAATCGATTTTACGCAGCAGCAATCCTCGCCCTTACTTCCGTCTCGATTTAGACAAGTAATTTGTTCAGTCCGCATGAAAACCTGCAACATTTCCGGGAACACAGAAATCAAACAACCACAGAGATGAAACAATGATGAGGACTCGAAAGCTAGAAACCACTGAAATGCTGGAACAAAAGAAAACCAGCAGTTAGACTATGATGGGTCCGAGCAGAGACAGTGCATCAGGCACCAACCAACATTACATAAAATTAAATTCTCTCTAATTCTCAGTAAAACAGAAGTGAAGGCAATGATCAGGAATCCATACAATTAACCCGCAGCTCCCATCAGAGACACTAAAGGGCATTTCAGTGGTTTCTTGTTGTCGAGTCCTCACCGTTGTTTCATCTCTGTGGTTGTTTGATTTCTGTGTTCACGGAGATGTTGCTCTGATGAGTTAGGATGCCTTCATGCAGACTGAACAAATTATTGTCTAAATGGCGACGGAAGTAAGGGCGAGGATTGTGGCAACGTAAAATCGATTAAAGCCCCCATCCCCACCCCCACCCCCCAGACCAAGTGCAATTCGTTTCGCTGACCGTTCCAAGGCGGTTCTTCTGTTGCGGTTTATTTTTGTCATATTTTGTCTTTGAGTGTGTGTATCGCTTTATTATTTGTTTTGGATAGCCAATTGGCCATTTTGTGGGAAAGTAACTGTCCTTTTGGCTTTCCGCTATTGATGTTTCCATTAGGGTCTAGTTGTTTCATGTTTCTGTTTCTTTTACTTTGGTGTCGCTGATGGGAGCTGTGAGTTAATTGTATCGATTCTTGATCATTGCCTTCACTTCTATTTAACATGTCAAATCGCACATGTTAACTAGAGAAAAGCATTTACCGTTTACAGATGAAGAAACGTTAGACGCATTGCATAAATGCGAACAGCACCTGCACCTCTTAGTATTGCACTTAGAAATACTAGGAAACATTCCACTTCTTTTGAAAGGATCGGTATATTTTCGAAGAATGGGCGATTCGAAAAGAGATAATCTAAAACTTAGATTATTTTTAAATAAATTAGTATTGCCTGCTCCACTGAAATTAACGGAAGCGGCAGAAATCAAATTTATAGGTCTAACCAATACCGACGTTAACAAAGCTTTAAAGTTATTAACAGAATGGAAAATCCGTACAAAATAAGCAAAATGTAACCTAAGGGGAGACTTTAATAACATGAAATTTGACCCCAAATCATTTTGGGGCTTAATCAATAAATTAAATATTTAAAAAAAATGACAACACTGAAGAATTTGACAAAAAGGAGTTTGTTCAGTGCTTCAAAAACCTAAATTTGGCTTCATCTAAAAAGAATACATTCCATTGCAACTTTATAGAAAAACATAAGCAAATACAAATGATAACTAGAATTTGTTTTTCTACAAAAACACAGATGTCTCCCCCGTTTTTGACCTCTAAGTATAACCTTGACATTGGAGGTATTGAGCTGGGTCTTGTGTGCAACACATCATCTAATGAAGATGAACATTTCTGCAAAGTAACTTTAAAAATGTTCATAGAAAAATAAAAAAAAAGTTTTTGGCCGTACACAAAAAGCCCTTTTTACCTTTGACCTCTAAGTATGTCCTTGACCTTTGAGGTACAACACATTGTCTCATGATGGTTAACATTTCTGCCAAATAATTTCATAATCCATCAAAGAATAAGTAAGTTATTGACTGTCCCTTTTTTACCATTGACCTCTAGGTATGACCTTGACATTGGAGGTATGGACTCATGGTCTAATGACGGTGAACATTTCTGCATAGTTACTTTATATATAAAGTCCATCCAGAAATAAAAAAAGTTATTGACTGGACACACACAAAAAAAAACTTTTTTACCTCTGACCTCTTAGTATGACCTTGATCTTGAAGGTTCCGACCTGGGTCTAGCGTGCACCACATCGTCTCATGATGGTTAACATTTCTGCCAAGTAATTTCACAATCTATCCAAAATAAGAGTTATTGACTGAACACTAAAAAAGGCCCCGTTTTGTCCTTTGACCTCTTAGTACGACCTTGACATTTGAGGTACCATCTTGGGTCATGCACGCAACACATCGTTTCAGGGTGGTTAACATTTCTGCCAGGTAATTTCAAAATCCATCTAAAATTAAGAAAGTTATTGACAGAACACAAAAATGCCCCCTTTTTTAACCTTTAACCTCTATGTATGACCTTGACCTTTCAGGTACCAAACTGGGTCATGCGTGCAACACATCATCTCATGGTGGTTAAAATTTCTTCCAAGCAATTTCAAAATCCATCTAAAATAAGAAAGTTATTGACCAAACACGAAAAAGGCCCCTTTTTTGAACTTTGACCTCTATGTATGACCCTGACATTTTAGGTACCAAACTGAATCATGCATGCAACACATCGTCTCATGATAGATAACATTTTTGCCAAGTAACTTCAAATTCTATGTAAAAATAAGCAAGTTATTGAAAAAACCAAAAAAAGGCCCCTTTTTTACATTTGACCTCTAAGTATGACCTTGACCTTTGAGGTACCAACCTGGGTCATGCACGCAACATATCGTCTTATATTAGTTAACATTTCTGCCAAGTGATTTCAAAATCCATTTCAAAATAAGAAAGTTATTGACCAAACACGAAAAAAGGCCCCTTTTTGACCTTTGACCTCTGAGTATGACCTTGACCTTTGAGGTACCGACCTGCCTTATGCGCACCACACATTGTCTCATGGTTGTTTATATTTCTGCCAAGTAATTTTAAAATCCATCTCAAAATAAGAAAGTTATTGACAAAACACGAAAAAAAGGCCACTTTTTTACCTTTAACCTCTAAGTATGACCTTGACCTTTGAGGTACCGACCTGCCTCATGCGCACCGCACATCGTCTTATGGTTGTTAATATTTTTGCCAAGTAATTTTAAAATCCATCTGAAAATAAGAAAGTTATTGACCGGACACGATTTGCCCATACATATATACATACCGACAAACTTCCAAGGGAAATAATTCAAAAGGTATAAATGCGAGAGTTATAGTTCTTGCGCACTGCACGTCCTCTAATGCTGATTAATATTTATATGAAGTTTCGTGAAGATAGCTCGAACGGTTTTCAAGTTATAGAGCGGACACGAATGTGTGACAGACGGACAGACGGACAGACAGACAGACAGACGGACAGACAGACGCCCGGGGGAAAAACAATATGTCTCTCCGAAAAAACTTTTCGGGGGAGACATAATGAATACGCCACTAAATTGAGAAGAGATTACTGAAACCGAAAAAAATAAGAGATGGAAAAGCATCTGCGTCAAATTTAATTTCAAATGAAATGATAAATTGCGGCATGCCAGTTATCCTGAAACCGCTCCATAAGCTATATAATTTAATCTATAGTAATGGCTTATTCCAAGAAAAAAAGATAGTACACATGACCCTAATAATTACAGATGAATTTCTTTAACATCTAATCTTGGAAAATTATTTAATAGAGTTATATATAACTGATTGTTAAAATATGTCAATGAAAATGACCTTACCTATGAAAATCAAAACTAGCTAGTCTGGCCCAGAAAACATGTACACTCCATATTTTTCACTTCTGTGGTGTATTCCTTGCTTCCAAAGGATAACCCTTTTATAGAACATATTTAACTTCACTACAGCTGGTGTGTGGGAATGTGTGGCGGCGGTAAAACGTCTCCCTGCCCTACATCATAGTGTAGATTATATTTTCTTGTCCTTTGGAATCATCGATTCCATTGTGGGATTTTGAAAATATCTGAGGGTCACTGATGAGGCCTAATTGGCCGAAACTAGCTAGTCTGGCCCAGAAAACATGTACACTCCATATTTTTCACTTCTGTGGTGTATTCCTTGCTTCCAAAGGATAACCCTTTTATAGAACATATTTAAGGAACAGGCACTTACATTAGATCATACATTCACCCTCGAATCAATTGTCGATACTGCCAAAGCAAATAACAGAAACATCTTTGCTTCTTTTATTGACCTGCGAAAAGCGTTTGACACTATCTGAAGAGAAGGCCTTCTTTATAAATTGATGACTTCTGGTGCACCTGCAAAACATTTTTCAGATCATCATATCTATGTATGACGATACTTACTGTAGAATTAAGTTTCTCAACGGTATTAGTGAAGAGTTACCCTCTACTTGCAGTGTTAAACAAGGGGATGTCTTCAGTCCTGTTCTATTTAATTCGTTTCTCAACGACTTGGTTGAAACACTAACTACAGCAGAATGTGTCCCTATTGTAATTGGTGATTTGACAAGTAAATCCTTGCTCTATGCAAATTATATCACTATCCTTCTAATTTAGATGATGGACTTCAAAAATCACTAGATTGCCTATATGACTTCTGTGCCAAATGAAAGCTGAATGTTAATCTTGAGAAATCAAAAATAATGATATTTACTCGAATGGAAAGTCCCATATATAAAGCTTCAAGTTTAAAAAAAATCATTAGAGATTGTCAAATCTTTCTGTTACCTTGGAATAACAAAAAACTATACAGGAAATATTAATTCATCAGCTTCACTTTTGATGGAAAAAGGTAGAAAAGCATCCTCTAAAATTGAACGGTGTGTTGGGTTCAATAATTAACCCCTGCTCATTATTAGAAAAAAACTATTTGACTCACTAGTGTCTCCTATTATATTATGTTGCAGTTAAAGTTTGGGTATCACCACAGCTTTCAAAGATTCTGACCCTTTTGAATATCTTCCCTTGAAATTTATAAAGAAGTCTTTGGTGTATGCTGTAAAGCAACTAATGCGGCATGAAGGTCTGAACTAAACAGACTATTTTTAAAAGTCAAAATTCAAATATCTGGCTTAAAGTTTTTAGAACACATTCTTTGTTTGTTCTCATAATATGCTTGTAAGTAGTTTATTTTAAAATGCAACCAGAACGACCAGACTATAGCTCTACATTGACAAGTACTAAGACAGAAATATGTTGCCGAGGACACTATCTCCATGTCGAGTGCACTAGCCCTGTCGAGGAGACGAGCTCGGACAGAAATTATCTGCGGAAGTTACGTATTTTCAGCCAAATTGTTTGCTTATTTCAAACTTTCCATGTTTCATTTCACTAGGGATGTTGCTTCTGTGGGTGTCAATGGGTGAAGATACGACGGAAAAAGAAAAATCGTCAGCCAAATGTTCCGTTTTGACAGAAATTGGCAAATTTTCAGTTCCGTGGTAAAAATTTTTGGTTCAATTATACTCAACCCCTGCATATTTCTAGCGGAGAACAAAGTTAAATCATTTCTAAGTGAAATAGCATTGCCGGGTTTTTTAATAAATAGCTGTCAAAGAAATACTTGGTGATAAAATTTGAGACATACCTTTGTTTACAGTTTTCCTGTCGATGGTGCTAGCTCCCGAGTTCCCGGGTGTGTCGAGGGGACGAATTTCCATTGGCATATTTTCGAGCTAGTTCCCCTGATTACATTTCATCGACTGACGTATCATATTTGCGATGCTTAGTGAGAATAATAGTTTGTTATTCTTTTCTTGCACTCTTTAATATTGATTGGCGTTTATTTATTTATTTATTAATTTGGCTTTTTTTTCACTTGACCGCCAACAGGTCCAAAATAAAATGACCGCCAAATATAAGTGTTTTACAGTATATTCTTACAGACTGATTTAAGCTTCCGGCCAGATGCAATATTTGCCTGACCCTCACCGAAGTTTTCAAACAATTGCCCTATCAGCACTCTCAGTGCTTTGATTTATATTGTACTAGCATTATTGGATGGCACCACTGGCAGCCTTTAAATAGTCAGATCTTCAGACAGTCCTTGCCACTTGATGTGTTGTTATAAGTTCAAAGAAATTGCTTGCAGCATGATTCAAGATGGAGCTTGATTGCAAATCCTTTCACACAAATGCTCATTTAAAACAACTGGGTCGGATTATGAGAAAATGGTACTTATCATATAGGGGACCAGAAATGTTGCATATTCCTGTAAGAGCCTTTGTTGCTCATAGGCATGAAGTTAAGACCCTGAGGTAACTTCATGCAAGATGCCAGGCATCTAGCCATACAGTAAAATTCGTATAATAAGGCCACCTTTTGAACTGTCCAAAAGGTGGTCATTTTCTAGAAGTCACTGAGTGCAGATAACACGCAGAATGACTGAAACCTTTTAAATATGCTTTCTTAAGGAGAATGTCTTAATTTTAGGTGGTCTAAATAATGGAATTTGGAATTTCACTGTATTTGTTGGGTGTACAAGTGTTTGATGAACATTTATTGGAGAATGATAAGGGCCATTTTCTCACACTTGGCTCAAGCATCACAGGTGAGAAAAATGAACTTGCAAGCCACATGGTCGACCTGCTACTCTAGCTCATTTGCTTAAACTGGAAAAACATTCAGTTACCTTCTTTTGTGCTGCTCATACTCAAGTCATTCCTTCAATCAGTAGAATGTCTTTGTAACAGTGTGTGTTTGTTTGTGTTGGGACACATGAGCAGCACATTACAAGTGTGGGTGAAGAAAATAAAAAGAGCATATTTACTGTTTTGAGATGACTACCAAACAAAATTTCATTGAGTGTGTCACAGACCCAATATACATGGACTAGTCACTACGTTGTAAGTAATGCTATTTATTGGAAAATGCTGTCATGGCTGAACAAGCGGCTCAGACTTAAAAATTTTGCAAGACACAGTTTCATTGCTCCAGATCTTGATGTCCTTTATTTCAACAAAATTGTATAATTTTACTTTAAAAGTAATAGTTGAATTAATGTAACATTATTTTGATTTTGTAAAGAAACCTAGGCACCTATTTTTATTATTATTACTATTTTCTGCACATTTAGCATAAATTCGTCACATTTAGGGCCTTAAAGCTGCTTTCAATTCTGAAATTTTTAACAATATTATATCAAAATTGACAACTAATATTTAATTACTGATAAAATTATTTTTTGTTAATTTTCATTGATTATAATTAATCAAGATGGCTGTAAGATCAAGATATGACAACATATTTTGCCAACTTGTTTAGTTACTAGTCTGTGCATACTGGGTCCGAGAGGGTTTGGAAAATATCAGAATTTTCACAAGTGTGAAACACGAGTGAAAACTCTGTTGTTTTTTTTAACACACAAGATGGAATGTTTTGTTATTTATCAAAAACAAAGTAAATATTCTTTTTATTTTATACGCCTGTCTTTGGTGATGTACAGCTGTTCCTAACATGCTTCATACTTGTGAAAATTTTGGATGTTTTTAGTACACTCCATGAAATATGTTTTCAACTCCTTCGAAGAAATACTTGTATTTATCCAAAAAAAAAAAAAAAAACGAACGAGGTCAAAAATTACGTTACCACTAGAAAGGTCTTGTGACAAGGAATGCAGTGAAATATGAAAGCCCTACCACTTACCAATCGAAAGTAATGGCCAATGTTAAAGTTTTTAAAAAGTAGGTCAAACGTCAAGGTCAGGAGATCAAAAATTTTGGTGCCGTGACAAGGAATGCACATGTGAAATATGAAAGCCATATCACTTACCAATCAAAAGATTTGTTTGTTTGATTTGAGGTTTAACGTCCCCATCAACACTGTAAAGGTCATTTTGGAGACGTTTCTTCCAATTTTGTTGGACTTTTACCCGACATTGAGATGAAATGACTTCTCAAGCCCTGTCGCCCAATGAAACCAATAGGGTTTATTAGCATGGATGGTCCGCCTCGCACCGCGGTTCCTGGACAGGCTTAGATTCTCTAAGCGGTTTACCAGTACTAGTGTGCGGGCCGGATTCAGCTCTGCGTGGAAGCATCATGCAGCCCATATATTTCTTCAGGCACCTATGGGCGGGGGCCGTAGCCCAATCAAAAGTTATGGCCAATGTTATTGGCCGTACACAAAAAAGCTTTTTTTTTACCTTTGACCTCTAAGTATGGCCTTGACCTTTGAGGTACAACACATCGCCTCAATATGGTTAACATTTCTGCCAAATAATTTCATAATCCATCAAAGAATAAGGACGTTATTGACTGTCCCTTTTTTTACCATTGACCTCTAGGTATGACCTTGACATTGGAGGTATGGACCTTGGTCTTGCACATGACTCATTGTCTAATGACGGTGAACATTTCTGCATAGTTACTTTATATATAAAGTCCATCCAGAAATAAAAAAGTTATTGACTGGACACAAAAAAATAACAAAACTTTTTTTACCTCTGACCTCTTAGTATGACCTTGATCTTGGAGGTACCGACCTGGGTCTAGCGTGCACCACATCGTCTCATGATGGTTAACATTTCTGCCAAGTAATTTCACAATCTATCCAAGAATAAGAGTTATTGACTGAACACTAAAAAATGTCCCTTTTTGTCCTTTGACCTCTTAGTACGACCTTGATATTTGAGGTACCAGCTTGGGTCATGCACGCAACACATCGTTTCAGGATGGTTAACATTTCTGCCAAGTAATTTCAAAATCCATCTAAAAATAAGAAAGTTATTGACCAAACACGAAAAAAGGCCCCTTTTTGACCTTTGACCTCTGAGTATGACCTTAACCTTTGAGGTACCGCCCTGCCTCATGCGCACCACACATTGACAGAACACAATAAGCACCCCCCCCCTTTTTTTACCTTTAACCTCTATGTATGACCTTGACCTTTCAGATACAAAACTGGGTCATGCGAACAACACAGCATCTCATGGTGGTTAACATTTCTGCCAAGCAATTTCAAAATCATATAAAAATAAGAAAGTTATTGACCAAACACGAAAAAATGCACCTTTGAGCTCTATGGATTACCTTGACATTTTAGGTACCAAACTGAATCATGCATGCAACACATCGTCTCATGATAGATAACATTTTTGCCAAGTAACTTCAAATTCTATGTAAAAATAAGCAAATTATTGACAAAACCCCCCAAAAGGCCCCTTTTTACCTTTGACCTCTAAGTATGACCTTGACCTTTGATGTACCAACCTGGGTCATGCACGCACCACATCGTCTTATATTAGTTAACATTTCTGCCAAGTGATTTCAAAATCCATCTCAAAATAAGAAAGTTATTGACCAAACACGAAAAAAGGCCCCTTTTTGACCTTTGACCTCTGAGTATGACCTTAACCTTTGAGGTACCGCCCTGCCTCATGCGCACCACACATCATCTCATGGTTGTCAATATTTCTGCCAAGTAATTTTAAAATCCATCTAAAAATAAGAAAGTTATTGACCGGACACGATTTGCCCATACATATATACATACTGACAAACTTCCAAGGGAGATAATTCAAAAAGTATAAATGCGAGAGTTATAGTTCTTGCGCACTGCACATCGTCTAATGCTGATTAATATTTATATGAAGTTTCGTGAAGATAGCTCGATTGGTTTTCAAGTTATAGAGCGGACACGAATGTGTGACAGACGGACAGACAGACAGACGGACAGACGCCCGGGGGAAAACAATATGTCTCTCCGAAAAAGAATTTTTCTGGGGAGACATAAAGAATACGCCACTTAATTGAGAAGAGATTATTGAAACCGAAAAAAATAAGAGATGGAAAAGCATCTGCGTCCAATTTAATTTCAAATGAAATGATAAATTGCGGCATGCCAATTATCCTGAAACCGCTCCATAAGCTATATAATTTAATCTATAGTAATGGCTCATTCCAAGAAAAAAGATAGTACACATGACCCTAATAATTACAGATGAATTTCTTTAACATCTAATCTTGGAAAATTATTTAATAGAGTTATATATAACTGATTGTTAAAATTTGTCAATGAAAATGACCTAACCTATGAAAATCGAATCTGAGGGTCACTGATGAGGCCTAATTGGCCGAAACTAGCTAGTCTGGCCCGGAAAACATGTACACTCCATATTTTTCACCTCTGTGGAGAATTCCTTGCTTCCAAGCTGACCTGTCTCATAGGCTACGTCGGTCGGTGTGTGCTCGGAAGGGGATGTGCTGTGTTTGTCGGGTCTTGTCCATCATCCGTTTCGGTTTCAAAACTTTGGGGTTGAGACACACTGATGAAGATTAAATATCAGAAAGGCCTCTGTGTCACTAAATTAGGTATAGTTACGCCTTAATTCCAAAGGATAACCCTTTTATAGAACATATGTAAGGAACAGGCACTTACATTAGATCATACCTTCACCCTCGAATCAATTGTCGATACTGCCAAAGCAAATAACAGAAACGTCTTTGCTTCTTTTATTGACCTGCGAAAAGCGTTTGACACTATCTAAAGAGAAGGCCTTCTTTATAAATTGATGACTTCTGGTACACCTGCAAAACATTTTTCAGATCATCATATCTATGTATGACGATACTTACTGTAGAATTAAGTTTCTCAACGGTATTAGTGAAGAGTTACCCTCTACTTGCAGTGTTAAACAAGGGGATGTCTTGAGTCCTGTTCTATTTAATTCGTTTCTCAACGACTTGGTTGAAACACTAACTACAGCAGAATGTGTCCCTATTGTAATTGGTGATTTGACAAGTAAATCCTTGCTCTATGCAAATTATATCACCCTCCTTCTAATTTAGAAGATGGACTTCAAAAATCATTAGATTGCCTATATGACTTCTGTGCCAAATGAAAGCTGAATGTTGATCTTGAGAAATCAAAAATAATGATATTTACTCGAATGGAAAGTCCCATATATATAGCTTCAAGTTTTAAAAAAAACATATGAGATTGCCAAATCTTTCTGTTTCCTTGGAATAACAAAATAGAAGTAAAACAAAGATCAGGAATCGATACAATTAACTTACTCCACCCATCAAAGACACCAAAGGGAAAGAAACACAAACATTAAGCGACCAGACCATAATGGAAACCTAAACAAAGGAAGGCCATAAGAACAGTTACAAAAAGCTATACAGGTAATATTAATTCATCAGCTTCACTTTTGATGGAAAAAGGTAGAAAAGCATCCTCTAAAATTGAACGGTGTGTTGGGTCCAATAATTAACCCCTGCTCATTATTAGAAAAACTATTTGACTCACTAGTGTCTCCTATAATATTATGTTGCCGTGAAATTTTGGGTATCACCACAGCTTTCAAAGATTCTGACCCTTTTGAATATCTTCACTTGAAATTTATAAAGAAGTCTTTGGTGTATGCTGCAAAGCAACTAATGCGGCATGAAGGTCTGAACTAAACAGACTATTTTTAAAAGTCAAAATTCAAATATCTGGCTTGAAGTTTTTAGAACACATTCATTTTTAATTTCAATAAACTTGTTTCAGGTGTTGATATTGATACTAATACTCCTGATTCATGTGATTGTAAAAACTCAAAGTATTGCTATCCTGCTGCTGGTCATGTAATTACTGGCAATATGAAAATTATTCCTGATTCTAGGATAAGGAATATAATTTCTAAAGGACCGAAATATCGGTTTCCTTCTAAAATTGATTTCAGTAAATGTAGAGATGAACTCGCTGCTTCCTTGAATGAATTTGGTAATCGATGGTGTAAGCGAGAGTATGTTGGGCATAAAGCCCTTAAGGACTGGAAACTTAGCATTTTAAAAATAGTGAATAAACGCATTTCTTTCTATTCTCAAAATACTAACTTATTACCTCCTAAGCCCAAGACGTCTTTACGTCATCTTAAACTAGGTATTCAAGAATTTCATAAGAAGTTTGTTTTGGCCCCTGCAGACAAGGCCGCTAACAACGTCGTCGTTGTGTGACGGCTCCACTATGTTAACATGCTTAAGCAGGAGCTTGGTGGTACTAAGGCCTATGAACTTCAGCCTTTAGCTGAAGAGAGAGCTATAGTAGATAAACATTTTTGTCATTCAGCCACCAAATTTGCTGTGTGTGTTAACGAAGGCCAAGACAAGCTTCCTACGCTATACTGGTTACCAAAAGACCTTACAAAGCACGGTTTATTGCAAATTCTAGCTCTTGCACTACCACTGAACTTTCTAAATTATTAACTTCCTGTCTTACTGCTATTAAAACGCATGTGATTAAATATTGTGATAAAGTCTTTGAAAGATCAGGAAGAAATCTGTTTTGGTCTATAAAAATTCGAATGAGGTTTTAAATAAATTGAAATCCAGACATTTTCGTGCTTCAAGTCTGTCTACTTACGATTTGTCCACTCTTTACACTACACTTCCTCATAATCTTATAAAAGAAAAGCTTAATGATTTAATTGAATGGGCTTTTCACAGAGAAGATTCTCTCTATCTTGCATGTAATGTCAGAAATGCATTTTTCACTTCTAAAGAGCATAAGAATTATACACTTTGGTCATGTCAGAAAGTGTGTGATGCCCTCACCTTTCTACTTGACAATATTTATATTAGATTCGGTACTAAGTTATTTAGACAAATTGTGGGTATTCTGATGGGTACGAATTGCGCACCTCTTGTGGCTGATCTGTTCTTGTATTGTTATGAAAGAGACTTCATATTGTCGCTTTCCATTGATAACCAATCTGAAATTATTGAAGCTTTTAGCTCCACTTCTAGATATTTAGATGATTTATTAAATATTGATAATACCTATTTCGATGGTTTGATCAGTCAGATTTACCTCCCAGAACTTCAGTTAAATAAAGCAAATTCTTCTGATACCGAGGCCCCGTTTTTGGATTTACATCTATCTATTGTAGATGGATTTGTTTCGTGCAAAATTTATGATAAACGCGCTGACTTTGATTTTGAGATTGTAAATTTTCCTTTTTTGGATGGTGATTTTCCTCGTGAGCCATCCTATGGCGTTTATATTTCGCAATTAATTCCATTTGCTAGAGTGTGTAGTCATGTAACTGACTTCAACACTCGTAATAAATTATTACCGGCTAAACTCCTTAATCAGGGTTATAGGTACCACAAACTACGCAAAGCCTTTTCAAAATTTTATAGACGCCATTCTGATTTAATTTCAAAATTCAATATTGGACTTAAATCTCTTCTGCAACAAGGTCTATCGGAACCCGAATTTTATGGTGACTTAGTATAGAATTCAGAAAAATATATAACCGCAATGACTTTAGCACCCAATTTCGTAAAATCATTCTTCGATATAAAAAGATTGGGTACAACATGGATGTTATACGACAGACTGCATGCATGGTAGTTAACCCAATCACGGTTGGCAACTTTGCTTCCCTCTTTAATTGCACGCCGGTGGGTCAGGCCTCAGAGTCTATGACGGCTCCAACGTAAAGGCTTATTGAGAATTAGAGAGATCTAATTCAAGGTAATGTTGGTTGGTGCCTGATGCTCTGTCTCTGGTCGGGCCCATCGGAGTCTAACTGTTGGTTTTCTTTTGCTCCAGCATTTCAGTGGTTTCTTGCTGTCGAGTCCTCACCGTTGTCTCACCTCTGTGGTTCTTTGATTTTTTGTGTTCACGGAGATGTTGCACTGATGAGTTAGGAGGCCTTCATGCATACTGAACAAATTATTTGTCTAAATCGCGACGGAAGTAAGGGCGAGGATTGTGGCCACGTAAAATCGATTTAAGCCCCCAGTGGAAATCATTCCACTGACCGTTCCAAGGCGGTTCTTCTGTGGCGGTTTATTTATGGTGTTGTTTGTTACTTACTGTATGTATCACTTGTGTCTTTTTATTTTGGATGGCCATATGGCCATTTTGTGGGAAAGTACCTGTCCTTATGGCCTTCCTTTGTTTAGGTTTCCATTATGGTCTGGTCGCTTAATGTTTGTGTTTTTTTCCCTTTGGTGTCTTTGATGGGTGGAGTAAGTTAATTGTATCGATTCCTGGTCTTTGTTTTACTTCTACTTTGTTTGTTCTCATAATATGCTTGTAAGGAGTTTATTTTGCCACTGAAAATACAAATCACAGGGATAATAATAAATAAAGCTGAAAAATGCAACCAGAACGACCAGACTATAGCTCTACATGGACAAGTACTAAGACAGAAATATGTTGCTGAGGACACTATCTCCATGTCAAGTGCATTAGGCCTGTCGAGGAGACGAGCTCGGACTGAAATTATCTGCGGAAGTTACGTAGTAAAAAGGGTTTTGGTTCAATTATACTCAACCCCTGCATATTTCTAACGGAGAACAAAGTTAAATCATTTCTAAGTGAAATAGCATTGCCGGATTTTTTAATAAATAGCTATCCAAGAAAAAATTGGTGATAAAATTTGGGACATACCTTTGCTTACAGTTTTCCTGTCGATGGTGCTAGCTCCCGAGTTCCCGGGTGTGTCGAGGGAACGAATTTCCATTGACATATTTTCGAGCTAGTTACCCTGATTACATTTCATCGACTGACGTATCATATTTGCGATGCTTAGTGGGAACAATAGTTTGTTATTCTTCTCTTGCACTCTTTGATATTGATTGGCGTTTATTTATTTATTTATTCATTTGGCTTTTTTTCACTTGACCGCCAACAGGTCCAAAATAAAATGACCGCCAAATATAAGTGTTTTACAGTATATTCTTACAGAGTGATTTAAGCTTCCGGCCAGATGCAAAATTTGCCTTACCCTATCCGAAGTTTTCAAACAATTGCCCTATCAGCACTCTCAGTGCTTTGATTTATATTGTACTAGCATTATTTGATGGCACCACTGGCGGGCTTTGTCAGATCTTCAGACAGTCCTTGCCACTTGATGTGTTGTTATAAGTTCAAAGAAATTGCTTGCAGCATGATTCAAGATGGAGCTTGATTGCAAATCCTTTCACACAAATGCTCATTTAAAACAACTGGGTCGGATTATGAGAAAATGGTACTTATCATATAGGGGACCAGAAATGTTGCATATTCCTGTAAGAGCCTTTGTTGCTCATAGGCATGAAGTTAAGACCCTGAGGTAACTTCATGCAAGATGCCAGGCATCTAGCCATACAGTAAAATTCGTATAATAAGGCCACCTTTTGAACTGTCCAAAAGGTGGTCATTTTCTAGAAGTCACTGAGTGCAGATAACACGCAGAATGACTGAAACCTTTTAAATATGCTTTCTTAAGGAGAATGTCTTAATTTTTGGTGGTCTAAATAATGGAATTTGGAATTTCACTGTGTTTGTTGGGTGTACAAGTGTTTGATGAACATTTATTGGAGAATGATAAGGGCCATTTTCTCACACTTGGCTCAAGCATCACAGGTGAGAAAAATGAACTTGCAAGCCACATGGTCGACCTGCTACTCTAGCCCGTTTGCTTAAACTGGAAAAACATTCAGTTACCTTCTTTTGTGCTGCTCATACGCCAGTCATTCCTTCAATCAGTAGAATGTCTTTGTAACAGTGTGTGTTTGTTTGTGTTGGGACACATGAGCAGCACATTACAAGTGTGGGTGAAGAAAATAAAAAGAGCATATTTACTGTTTTGAGATGACTACCAAAAAATATTTCATTGAGTGTGTCATGGACCCAATATACATGGACTAGTCACTACGTTGTAAGTGATTCTATTTATTGGAAAATGCTGTCATGGCTGAACAAGCGGCTCAGACTTAAAAATTTTGCAAGACACAGTTTCATTGCTCCAGATCTTGATGTCCTTTATTTCAACAAAATTGTATAATTTTACTTTAAAAGTAATAGTTGAATAAATGTAACATTATTTTTATTTTGTAAAGAAACCTAGGCACCTATTTTTATTATTATTACTATTTTCTGCACATTTAGCATAAATTCGTCAAATTTAGAGCCCTAAAGCTGCTTTCAATTCTGAAATTTTTAACAATATTATGTCAAAATTGACAACTAATATTTAATTACTGATAAAATTATTTTTTGTTAATTTTCATTGATTATAATTAATCAAAATGGCTGTAAGATCAAGATATGACAACATATTTTGGCAACTTGTTTAGTTACTAGTCTATGCATACTGGGTCCGAGAGGGCAGTTTGGAAAATATCAGAATTTTCATAAGTGTGAAACACGAGTGAAAACTCTGTTTTTTTTAACACACAAGATGGAATGTTTTTGTTATTTATCGAAAACAAAGTAAATTTTCTTTTTATTTTATACGCCTGTCTTTGGTGATGTACAGCTGTTCCTAACATGCTTCATACTTGTAAAAATTTTGGATGTTTTTAGCACACTGCATGAAATATGTTTTCAACTCCTTTGAAGAAAAAAAAACAACAAAAAAAAAAAAAAACGAATGAACGAGGTCAAAAATTATGGTACCACTAGAAAGGTCTTGTGATAAGGAATGCAAAGTGAAATATGAAAGCCCTACCACTTACCAATCGGAAGTTATGGCCAATGTCAATGTTTTTAAAAAGTAGGTCAAATGTCAAGGTCAGGAGATCAAAAATTATGGTGCCGTGACAAGGAATGCACATGTGAAATATGAAAGCCATATCACTTACCAATCAAAAGTTATGGCCAATGTTAAAGTTTTTAAAAAGTAGGTGTAACATCAAGGCCAAGGATATGAGGTAAAAAATTATGGTACCACTGGAAAGGTCTTGTGACAAGGAATGCATGTGTGAAATATGAAAGCCATATCAGTTACCATTCAAAAGTTATGCCCAATGTTAAAGTTTTTGCGAATGTTAAAGTTTAAAAAAAAAGGAGGTCAAATGTCAAGGTCAAGAGGTCAAAAATTATGGTATCACTGGAAAGGTCTTGTTACATGGAATAGACATGTGAAATATGAAAGTCCTATCACTAACCAATCAAAAGTTATGGCCAATGTCAAAGTTTTTAAAAAGGTCAAAAGTCAAGGTCACAAGGTCAGAATTTATGGTACCTCTTGAAAGGTATGCAAATGTGAAATATGAAAGCCTTATCAGTTACCATTCAGAAGTTATCTTCAATGTTAAGGTTTTTGCAGACAGACAAACAAACAGATGGACAGACAAACAGACCAAAAACTATATGCCCCCGAATCTTTGATTCTGGGGGCATAAAAAGTAGTCTGGGCTGCTACTGTGAAAATAACATAGTCATGTCATTTTTCCAACTTACATATCACTGTGAAATATCATATATATTTTCACACTATGAAAATATCATTTTTATTTGTTTCAAATATGCATCGATTTCACTTCTAAGTATACAATAAAAGCTAATGTTCTTTCCATATCATAGGGGCTGTTCTCAAAAGAAAGAATTTGTTCCCCTTGTTGCTCTTTTCTAGGACAAAGATATTTTTGTTTTTGGAGCGTAGCTGTTGCAGCGTAGCTCCAGTGAGATGAGAAGTGATTTCGGCACTACTTTCAGTGTTACTGCATATGACCCAATCACCAGTGAGAACATAGTACCCCGTGTTAACGTAGTAGATTATTACGCCATGCCGTATCTCTTTTTATAGACTGCTTCACAGACCACTATTTCAAACGGAATAGATGCATATTTTTAACTGATGAAGTGTGTAGCACTCTAATCTTTTTATAGTTCAGTTAATATAACCCAGTTTACAACCCATTTGTACCATAAAATCCCAAACTTGCAAACAGGACAAACCCAGATCAGATACCACAGAACTCTGAGACTCATTATGACCTTCACTGCATACTTACAAAAAGGTTCAGCCAATTTTGCCAAATATTTCGTGGAAGCCACAACCTGACATCCATGATTTTAAAATGAACTCATTCCATACTGATATAAGGTGTTGAGGATTCCATTCGTTTAAAATGGGTTAAGTACGCAGTGTGGGTCGATAATGTATTACCAAAATAAGACAGTTGGAATGAATTTGGACAGGTGCACGTCAAGGCTTATATTGTAATCAGTAAAATTTGCAGTTTAGACACAGATGAGACGCCACTTGTTGTAGCGTCTGATCTGGGTCTGCTATGTTTGTCCCTAAAACTGCTGCTAGACATATACTCAGAGTATGGGTTAATGTGTGTGTGTGGGAGGGGGAGGGGGGCAATGTTACTTTTTTAAAGCAACCTGTCTGCGTCCTAGGCATGTGACCATAAATAAATAAAATTATCAGCTCAGACGCAAGTTCGATACCTGCCGGATTCGCCAACATTCTTTCCAGTAGATTGATCGTGAAATCTGTTCCAAGGTGATTCTATCCCTTTCGCTGATTGAATTCAAGAAGGGCAGTTGTTGGTTTCCGGTAAAAGACTGTGCACTGTGCTGTATTGACAATATCTAACCAAAGAAATTGCCTTGATGCCAGATCATTTCATAAATGGCCTCGTCGAGGCAATTAATTTTTATATAATAAAAACGGAGTATAATGTCTAAACATCTTCAAATATTCCTATGGATTGATATTGACAATAACTAACCCAAGAAACTGCCGTATGCAAGATCACTTCATAAATGGCCTCACCGATGCAATATATATTTAGAAAAATGTAAACAGAGTATAACGTTCAAACCTCTCTAAATATTCCGATCATTTTTGGCATTCGGATTGATATTGGCAATACCTAACCCATGAGGCTGTTTTATGCAAGATTACTTTATGAATGGTCTCGCTGAGGCAAAATAATAAAAAAATGAATACATAGTATAACATCTAAACCCGGCTTTGATCATTTTCGGCATACAGGTTGATATTGACAATAATCAACCCGCAAAATTGCCTTTTGCCAAATTACTTTACAAACAGCCTCGCCTTGGCAAACTGAAAAAATATTTCGAAGTGTAACTTCTAATCTACTTGAAATATTTTTGACAACTGTTAGCATACAGATAGATAATGTACCGATCTAACCAACGCGATTCCTGAATGTCCAATTTCTTTATTTCAGCCTCGGCAAGGTAAAAAATTCACCCACTGACACGGTCGTATAACTTTCAAACCGACGGGTATATTTTTTTAATGTTTTGCATGCAGATGTAAATTGACAAGATCAAGCTAATAATATTGTCTAATGCCAGATAGCTTTATAAACAGCCTCACCGAGGCAATTTTTAAAGACTGATTACGGATGTATAACTTATAAACTGCTGGGAAAATTATGATAATTTTTCACATGAAGATAAACATCATCAAGGCGTACCCAAGGAGAATGTCTAATGCAAGATACATAACCTCCCCAAGGTAATTTTTCAAAAACTAATAACATAAAATAACTTTAAAGCCGCAAAACAATTGCGCAAGCCGCAGTTATTGCACCAACTATAGCTGAGCAGAAATCTTCAAGTAAACTGTAGAACTGCATGGTTGCTGTATTGCTCAAAAACATTGATTGTGGGTACTTGATAAAACTGCCTCGTCATGGCGGTTCAATCAATTCCCCGCAATCAATGTTTTGAGCAGAGATAAGAAAATATCACAATTTTGTATCTTAAAATTTCCATTTTTTTTTTTTCGCCAAAAATTTGACAATATATTTGTACAGGCGTGTTTTCGTGATGGTTGTTGCGGGGTCTACACCTTAGCGTGAGTTAATTTCAATATAGGTCTTGTTGCTTTAACACGACTTCTGGCCCAGAATAGCTTCAAACAGCTATGTTCATTGGATCTATATGAGTTAAAATACCAATCAGACGCTAAATCAAATTATCAAAGCTACGCTCCATCAGCACTCTCAGTGCTTTGATTCTAGATTTTCCTTGCTATGCATAACTGGCTACATCAGTGTAGCAGCTATTGACTCCCTAGGCATCAGTATAGTATAGTTCATAGTTTCTTTTCCATAGTTATCACTGTGCTCACTCTGAGATTTTTTACAATGTATACAAGGACCATTGAGAAGGCTTAAGACAACTTTGACAGTTCAACACAGAAAAGCCTGAGTCATGGAGATTTTATTTGTGGTCTTGATGATATACTTATTTTAATCAATCAAAATATATGCATAAATGCCTTTTCCCAATGCAACTGTAGGAAGCAGAAATAAACAGAAAGACAAGCTGCGACTTAAAAAAATTATTTTATTGTTTTTATCATCTGACTTACCAGTGATTTGTAGAACATATCTTCTATACAGTATTTACAAAGTACATGTACAAGTAATCTACATAAATACTATTCACACATTCTTCAACTAGACAAAGTGCCCAGTGGGGCACGTATACCCCCGGCCAGGGCCATCGCCTCAGCTGAAACAAGAACTACAAAGGGAAATAACTCTAAAAGGCCTGACCCCTTGGCCCTTATTTTCTTTCCCACAATACAAGTAGTCATACTGATCATGTGTGCAAAATTTCAAGTTTCTATGTGAAGCAGTTCCTGAGATATCTTTGACACAAAATAATTGTTTAGGGACACACAGACAGACAGACAGACGGAAAAGACAAAAACTATATACCCCCATTGCATACTTCGTATGCCGGGGGTATAATAAAGTTAAAATTCTGGATTAACCCTTTTTGTACCACATGGATTCTTCCTCCTTATATATAGCAGGAGTCCATTTCAAAATTTGGGGGTGTCAGGTTGTGTTTCCTTCAAAATTTGTTTAGAAAATGACTGAACTTTTAGCAAACAGTGGAGGCCCTGCTCAGACGCCGCGTTCTGCGGCGTCTGATCTGGGCCTGCACTGTTTGCCATGGTACCCGTTTAGGGGTTTCTGGTACTAAATGGGTTAAGGGGAAAGGACACACTTCTAGGAGAGAGAACTCTTTTGAAACTATTCTATCTCTCTTATAACTAGGGATCTTCTCTTAATGGAAAAAAATTTGCTCCTCAGGAGTAAATCCATATTTCAGGGGCTCGGGTTGCAGGAAAAGCAAATAGGAAGTTTCAAAAGCTGTTTCCCCTGTTAACCCTTTTTGTAACAGATGGAATCTTCCTCCTTTAATATATATGGCAGCAGTCCATTTCGAAATTTAGGGGTGTCAGGCTGTGTTTTCTTCAAAATTTATTCAGGAAACGGCTTAGCTTTTTGCAAACAGTGTAGGCCATCTGCGGCGTCTGATCTGGAGCTGCACTGTTTGCCAAGGTACCCCTTTATGGGTTTCTGGTACTGAATGGGTTAAAATGGCAAAAAAATATCTCAGGTTTATCAATTCTCTTTGAAGTTTCACTCATATAATTGCCCATTTTCAGTATTTTTATTTTCTGAAGGTATTTTTCTCGTAAATATAGGGGGTATATTCATTCTTTTTAAATTTGTTGACCATTTTCAGTACTGAAATGACCTTAAGTATTGGGACAGATAGGCCCAAGCAAACAGTGCAGACCCAGATCAGACAACTCCTGAAGAAGCAGTCTGATCAGGGTCTACACTGTTAGCCATTCTGTCTACACCTTTTGGACTCCTTGCTGGAATGTGAAACAAACTTATTACAATTTCAGGAGAATTATAGCAAGTCCTTGAGGCCGAATTTTTAGGATTTATACAGTACTTTTTCTTAAGATTTGTTTCTCATATAGGCAGGGATGCAAGAACTTAAACAAGAGGCTCAATGAGCCTAACCCCTCACCTGAGGAACATTTCAGTTAGCTGTTTGTCTCATGGTCTTTGAGCATAATGTTTTATTGAAGTTCTTCCTAATGGGACACGGCATTGTCAATTTGGACCCTAGGGGCATGTTTAGTAGGATTAATGTAGGGGACCACTTGACATTGCTACATGCTTAATATGTAAGCTCTGGGCCTAGTGGTTTCAGAGAAGAAGATTTTTGAAGTTTGCTTTTTTCCATTATAAGTCGTTGGGGGCTAAGGGGCCCCGGGGCGTGGCCAGTTTAGACCCCAGGGGCATGATTGGCACAGTTTATGTAGGGGACCACTTGACATTGCTACATGCTAAATATGTAAGCTCTGGGCCTAGTGGTTTCAGACAAGAAAATTTTTTAAGTTTTCCCCATTGTAAGTCTATGGGAGCTATATGTTGGCATGGTAACACCAGTTTCAATCTGAATTGCCCCAAAACATACTGCATCTTTTCCCCCAACCGGATAATGCTTCTCATGAAATTTAATCATGATTGGCCAAGTGGCTTTAAAGATATACTTATTTGAAAATGTGAATGGACGCCAGACGCCGGACCATTGGCATACCAATACCTCACATAAGCCTTCAGCTCAAGTGAGCTAATAATACTAGCGGTTTCAGAGAAGAAGATTTTTTAAGCTTTTCTTTCCATTATAAGTCTATGGGGGCTAAGGGGCCACGGGGTGTGGCGCTTAGACCCCAGGGGCATGATTGGCACAATTTATGTAGGGGACCACTTGACATTGCTACATGCTTAATTATAATATGTAAGCTCTGGGCCTAGTGGTTTCAGAAAATAAGATTTTTTAAGATTTTTTTTTTCATTATAAGTCAATGGGGGCTAAGGGGCCCGGGGACGTGGCCAGTTTAGACCCCAGGGGCATGATTGGCACAATTTATGTAGGGGACCACTTGACATTGCTACATGCTTAATATAAATGCTCTGGGCCTAGTGGTTTCATAGAAGAAGAATTTTTAAGCTATTTTTCTATTATAAGTCTATGGAGGCTAAGGGGCCCAGGGAGCAGCCAGTTTAGACCCCAGGGGCATGAATGGCACAATTTATGTAAGGTACCACTTGACATAGCTACATGCTTAATATGTAAGCTCTGGGCCTAGTGGTTTCAGAGAAGAAGATTTTTTAAGCTTTTCTTCCATTATAAATCTATGGGGGCTAAGGGGCCCCGGGGCATGGCCAGTTTAGACCCAAGGGGCATGATTGGCACAATTTATGAAGGCGACCACTTGACACTGCTACATGCTTAATATGTAAGCTCTGTGCCTAGCGGTTTCAGAGAAGAAGATTATTTAAGCTTTTTTTTTCATTATAAGTCTATGGGGGCTAAGGGGCCCAGGGTGTGGCCAGTTTAGATCCCAGGGGCATGATTGGCACAATTTATGTAGGGGACCACTTGACATTGCTTCATGCTTAATATGTAAGCTCTGGGCCTAGTGGTTTCAGAGAAGAAGATTTTTTAAGCTTTTTTTTCCATTATACGTCTATGGGGGCTAAGGGGCTAAGGGGCCCCGGGGCGTGGCCAGTTTAGACCCCAGGAGCATGATTGGCACAATTTATGTAGGGGACCACTTGACATTGCTTCATATTTAATATGTAAGCTCTGGGCCTAGTGGTTTCAGAGAAGAAGATTTTTTAAGCTTTTTTTTCCATTATAAGTCTATGGGGGCTAAGGGGCCCCGGGGCGTGGCCAGTTTAGACCCCAGGGGCATGATTGGCACAATTTATGTAGGGGACCACTTGACATTGCTACATGCTTAATATGTAAGCTCTGTGCCTAGCGGTTTCAGAGAAGATTTTTTAAGCTTTTATTTCCATTATAAGTCTATGGGGGTTAAGGGACCCTGAGTCGTGGCCAGTGTAGACCCCAGGGGCATGATTGGCACAATGTATGTGGGGACCACTTGACATTGCTACATGCTTCATATGTAAGCTCTGTGCCTAGCGGTTTCAGAGAAGAAGATTTTTTAAGCTTTTATTTCTATGGGGGTTAAGGGACCCCGGGGCGTGGCCAGTTCAGACCCCAGGGGCATGATTGGCACAATTTTTGTAGAGGACCACTTGACATTGCTAGATGCTTAATATGTAAGCTCTGTGCCTAGTGGTTTCAGAGAAGAAGATTTTTTTAGCTTGTTTATGTTATAAGTCTAAAGGGCTCAGGGGCCCCGGGGCGTGGCCAGTTTAGACCCCAGGGGCATGATTGGCACAATTTAAGTAGAGGACCACTTGACATTGCTAGATGCTTAATATGTAAGCTCTGTGCCTAGCGGTTTCAGAGAAGAAGATTTTTTAAGCTTTTATTTCTATGGGGGTTAAGGCACCCCGGGGTGCGGCCAGTTTAGACCCCAGGGGCATGATTGGCACAATTTATGTAGGGGACCACTTGACATTGCTACATGCTTCATATGTAAGCTCTGGGCCTATTGGTTTCAGAGAAGAAGATTTTTAAAGTTTTTCCCATTGTAAGTCTATGGGAGCTATATGCTGCCATGGCAACAAGAGTTTACATCATTCTGATCTCCGGCCTCAGTGGCTCAGTTGGATGCGCGTCTGACTGGTGATCAGGACGCGGGTTCGACTCCCGCCGGGGTCGGCAACATTCTTTCGTGGAGATTGATCATGAAATCTTTTCTACGGTCATTCTCTCCCTTCCGCTGATTCAAGAAGGGCAGTTGTCAGTTTCTGGCGAAAGAATGTGCACTGTACTGGTTAACCGCTTACGTAAAAGCCTGCACAGGAAAGTGTTGAAAGGTAAACTGACCGGCTCAAAAATGACCTTAATAGTGTTGACTGGGCCGTTAAACTCCAATACGAACAAACAAATCCATCTGATCTGCCCCCAAAACATAATGCATCTTTTCCCCCAACCTGATAATGCTTCTCATGAAATTTAATCATGATTTGCCAACTGGCTTTAAAGATATACTCAGTTGAAAATGTGAACGGACGACGGACACCGGATCATTGGCATACTAATACCTCACATGAGCCAACACATGAGCCTTTGGCTCAGGTGAGCTAACTATGCGTATTTTCAAAATTGAATCCTTGCAGCCCTTTAGACCAAAGAGACACAATGCCTTGTGCAAAAGAATGAACCAGTGGGCCCTAATGAGATCAATGAATAGCCACCGAATGAATAGCCATCTCTTTAGGATTTTCACGACTTGCCAGTTTGGTTCTAAAGTTAAAACGCCTAAAAGATTATAAAAATATCTCAAAATGTTTTGAGATTGACCTTTAACCCTTATCTTGCTGTTCACGACAACCTCTATCTTTGCAAACAGTGTAGATCCAGATCAGATGGCTTCTGAAGAAGCCATCTGATCAGGATCTACACTGTTTGGCATTGAGTTTATGAATTTGTAGCAATAAATTACATCAAGTAATTTGATTGGTTGATAGACAGAAATGGGTGTGGCTTAAATGAATATTCAGCAAGATAAGGGTTAAATATTTTCTAAGATAATGGGAAAATATTTGAGATTTTCACCATTTGCCAGTTTGGTTACCATGACAAAACCAATGGCAAGGATTGTGGCCATGGAAAATCAATTTAAGGCCCCCCCTGTGGAATACTTTTAACTGACCGTTCCAAGTAGGTTCTTCTGTCGTCAAAACTTCAATGGCTCGAACACCTTTGGGACCAAGAAAATCTGTTCGAGACAGGGGTAGTTCGAGCCACTGATGGTTACTGCCAGGAGGCATAACGAGATACTTTTAGACATCTTTTCGGCGTTCTATAATAAAAATGTATGCTGTGTGTACTCATTAGAATCGCCTCATCGAGGCGATTCTAATGAGTACACACAGCATACATTTGCAAGATAAAAGATTAAAATCTCCTTTATTATCCCCCACTATTTCTTATGTAGAGGATTTCGCTAGGGGCTCAAGAATGGGTTCGACACATCCATGGTAAACGAGCCATCGGTGTTCGAGCCATCGAAGTTCTACTGTATTATTGTTATAGTTTGTCTTTGCTTATTCTGGATAGCCGTTTGGCCATTTTGTGGGAAGGTAACTGTCCATTTGGCTTTCCGCTTGTGATGTTTTAATTAGGGTTTAAGGGGAATGGGAACACCTTCAGGGGAAGCAACTCCTGCAAAAGTATTTTTGTCTCCCATGTCAATAGGGGTCAACTCTTAAAGGAAAGAATTTGCTCCAGAGGAGCAAATTCTTTCCTTTAAGAGTTGACCCCTTTTTCAGTGGGACAGGGTTTATAGAAAAGCGAACAGGAAGTCCCGAAAGTTGTCTCCCTTTGAAAAATGGCGGAAAAATATGCCAGGTGTTCCCATTCCCCTTAATTATTTCATCTCGTGTTTCTTTCCCTTTGGTGTCTCTGATGGGAAATGCGGGTAATTGTATTGATTCATGATCATTGCCTTCACTTCTATTTTTAAGTTAAAGACTAAAAGTACCAAGCACAATTTAAGCAGATGACATTATTTTTCAGACTTAAGTTCAAGTGAATCAGACAGTTTTAATATTTGTCTCAGCAGCTATTCCATAAATGACTATTTCAGATGGCTTAGCAAACATTACATTTATCTGAACTTGCAGAGTAACTAACTATTTAAAATACTGCACACAGATGTACCCATACAATCTAATGAATATATGGAGAGAAGACACTGCAAATTATAAAATTATATAACGGAGAATAACATATCATTTACCACAAGAAACCCTACCTTTGTAAACAGTGTAGATCCAGAATGGATGGTTTCTGAAGAAGCCATCTGATCAGGATCTACAGTTTGTCATGCTAAATTAATTTATTCAGCAGGATAAGGGTTAAATAAGCTATGTCACTAGAAAACCTGCTGTATGCTCTGAGGCCAAGATTATAAAACTTTTTTCATGCTCAACTCAGCTGGGTATAAAATTAATAATGTTCATTATACTTAAAATACAGTAAAATTCCTATATTAAGACCACCTTTGGGACTGTTCAAAAGCTGTCTTAAAGGCCACCTTTGGGACTGTTCAAAAGTGGTCTTTAAGACCACTTTTGAACAGTCCAAAAGGTGGTCCCTGACCACAGGCCACAGGACACTGTGGCCAGAAAACACAAAGAAAGATTAAGTGCACCCATAAAAATTAGCTTTCAAAAGCGGAATTAGTCTGAATTTCAAGTGGTCTTAATAGCAGAATTTCACTATACAAACTCATATAGGTGACTATCAAGCCCAGTTCAACAGAGAATATTAGCCCTTCTCATAAATTTTAAAATGCCAAGTATAGTAGGCATTTTAACCCTTTCCAGCCGAACACTACAATCCCTAACTTTGCAAACAGTGTAGATCTAAATCAGATGGCTTCTGAAGAAGCCATCTGATCAGGATCTTCACTGTTTGTCAGATTGTGAATAGAACCAATTCAATATATAAAGTAATCTGATTGGTTGATAGTCAGAAATGGGTGTGGCAAAATTAATTTATTCAGTAGAATAACAGATTAAAATTTATGAGCAGGACAATTTCCATGATCAAGTGCGCTGAGCGTGAAAAATCTTTTATATCCTCGGAGTCTGCGCATATACACAGTCTGATCCGAGTCTTTGCTGGTTGCTCAGGTCTAATTGTAGGTTTTGTCGGCACACTCACCTAATGTAAAAGTAGATCATGAAATTCAACGGTCACATGACCTTCAACACTGGTCTTCTTCTGGCACAGTGAAAAAATAATTGAGACAGAGCTATATATCACAGAAATGCTTTTCATATGTGTAAAATATGGCCAGTCATCAGGAAAATAAAACACATGAAACTGAAGATGTCTGTATTTAAGAGCAGTAGAAACACTTTGTGATTTTAAGGGGAATGGGAACACCTTCAAGGGAGGCAACTCCTGCAAAAGTATTTTTGTCTCCCATGTCAATAGGGGTCAACTCTTAAAGGAAAGAATTTGCTCCTGAGGAGCAAATTCTTTCCTTTAAGAGTAGACCCCTTTTTCAGTGGGACAGGGCTTTCAGAAAAGTGAACAGGATGTCCCGAAAGTTTTTTCCCTTTGAAAAATGGCGGAAAATTCTGCCAGGTGTTCCCATTCCCCTTAATATTCATCAATGAGACAACTATGAAACCGAGAGTTGCAAAAAGGACTTTTTTTGTCTGTTTTGGTTTTACTGCCCTTTCAAGACTTATTTTTATTTTGTTCTACTGCCCTTTCAAGATTATTTCACTTATATTGAGCCGATCATTATTCAGAAGTGGGTGAAAACAGGAGTATCCGGAAATAAACCACCTGACCTTCCATTGTATAACTTGGCATTTCACATATTACCCAAGCCAGGCCTGAACCACAGCCATGAGAGACCTAATGATTAAGAGTCTGTGCTCTTATTCACCAGGCCATGGAGGCCCGCTGAAGACTTATTTCGAGCTTATCATTAATCAGAGGTTGGTGAAAACTGGAGTACCAAAACCACCTGACCTTTCATTGCAGAACATGGCATCTCACATGTGGCCCGAGGGAGGCGCCAACCCTAGTGGTGAGAGATCTAATGATTGAGAGTCGGCGCTCACGTAGGCCTGTTGTAAAAGGAAATAACTTATTCCTTAGGATAATAGGAATAGGACCCCGGAGATAAGGGGGACAAAACAATACAACAGAGTTGTAATACACTCATAAACTACAAGTGTATGTATCCAAATCCGTTAACCCATTCCGGGTAGTTGGCAAACAGTGCAGGCCCAGATCAGATGCCGCAGAACGCGGCATCTGATCAGGGCCTACACTGTTTGCAAAAGTTTTGCCATTTTCCAAATAAAATTTGAAGTAAACACAACCAGACACCCCTAAATTTTTAAACGGACTTGTACTATATATAAAGTGGAAGATTCCATTTGGTACAAAAAGGGTCAAGGGGAAGCAGCCAATGTCAGGGCTTACAATGTTTTTCTTGTCTATAGACGTCTACTCTACTCACAATCCTTAAACTGCTGATCACTCCCAGCAGTGGGCATTGCCAAAGTGTTTTTTATTCTTAGTTTTCAGAGAAAAGAAGGCTTGACAGTACATGTGAATTGTCTGCCCTAAATATTCAGACACCTCAACTCCTTACCAAACTTTATCTAAAATTTGAACAAGAATAATTTGCTACCCGATGTTGTGTCTAAGAACAGTGGGATGAGTGGTAAACAGTGTAGATCCTGATGAGACATGGCAGCATCTCATCTGGGTCTACACTGTTTGTTCAGGCCTATAAATACAGTAAATACAGCAGCTGGTGTTAACTCATTTTAGATGTTTTCAAAACTTTCCTTATAGTCACAACTTATTTTCCATACTGTCAACATAAAAATCCATACTCCTGTCCCTCCTCTGACCACCTTATCAAATCAGCAAATTATCTATTTCCCATTCCTTGAGATACCTGCCTGACCCTAAACAAACTTTTTTTTTTACCACTGACAGGTTACAAGAACTGTCACAGTCAGCCATATGGGTGGAAATACACACAGAGCATGACCAGAACAAAACAGAGTACAAGTAAAAAGTTCATGGTTCGAGTTTGCGCAAAGAAACACTGTAACCCATTGTCATTTTTGATGCATCAAAATTTTACTTGTCTGTATAGATCAGTTTTAACTATATCTGAATTGCTATTTGGCCATATTGACCAAACTTCATGATTTTCAATACAGCAATATTGGAAAACGTATAGGTTGACACTTATAACAGTCTCCCTTATATAACTGGCTGTATATATGCCGATTGTACCCGTTCCTCTGAACATGTGCAGTGTATTTTTAATTAATGCTTTCAATACACCATAAAAACAAAATAAACAAATCAATAACCCTTGCCCTGCTGAACATGACAAACCCTACCTTTGGAAACAGTGTAGATCCAGATCAGATGGCCTTTGAAGATACCAACTGGATCTGATCAGCAGTTTGTCATGCAGTTTGTGAATTAAACAAATATAGTAAAATTCCGCTATTAAGACCACCTAAAATTATGACAAAATCTGCTTTTAAAAGCTTATTGAAAAGGTTTCAATTATTCTTTTGGGGTATTTTCTACACTCAGTGTCTCCTAAAAAGAGACCACCTTTGGGACTGTTCAAAAGTGGTCTTTAAGACCACTTTTGAACAGTACAAAAGGTGGTCTTAACATAGGAATTTTACTGTACATTATATACACTAAGTGGATTAGTCGATAGTCCAAAATGGGTGCTTAATAATTAATTTATTCAGCAGGACAAGGGTTTAAAACATACTTTTTGTGATGAGATCATGTTTTGGACAAGTTCCATTTACACATATCTGATGAGAAAAAAAAAGCTAAGATCAGTAATACTTAACAAGAAGACATCAACATACATGAACTCATGCATACCAGATTGACAAAAGAGGTAGAGATTTTAACAAGCGACACAAAAACCTGCTTTAAAATTGTTTTAAAAAGTCTGGTCGTTTCCCCTACCCTCTCCTATGTGTATGTGTGGGAGGGGGTAACAAGTGACTGATCCATCACATCCTGCCATGAATCTGCCTTGTGCAAGTTTCAGCCCTTAAGGGGAATGGGACCACCTGGTAATTTTTTTCTGCCATTTTTCAAGGGGAGACAAATTTCGGGACTTCCTGTTCGCTTTTCTATATCCCTGCCCCACTGAAAATGGTTTCTACTCTTAAAGGAAAGAATTTGCTCCTCCGGAGCAAATTATTTCCTTTAAGGGTTGACCCCTGTTGACATGGGAGACTAAAATACTTTTACCGGAGTTGCCTCCCTTGAAGGTGTTCCCATTCCCATTAAGAGGAAAGAATACAGTTGGCATCATTTTTAGCGATAACTTTTGTGACTTGCTGTTAGCTGTCGAAAACAAACCACTACAATCAAAGGGGTCTGCTCTTAAAGGAAAGAATTTGCTCCATGGGAGCAAATTCATTCCTTTAAGAGCAGACTACTGTTGATAGGGCAAACAAAATACTTTTGAAAGAACTAGAGCTGTCAGTGAAACTGACTAGGGCCCCGGCAGCGCTATCAGAAATTTGTGGACGGACAGACAGACGGACGGACGGACAGAGTGATTACTATAGGGCACCCACATTTTCAGTGCGGGGCCCTAATTACCTCCCCTGAAGGTGTATCCATTCCCCTAAAAGGATTTGGCAATACCAGCAGATAACATACTAATTGTATTATTAAAATAACACATATTTCTTCAGATGAAATTGAATGCGATATTTCATGTCAACAGACTGCCTGGCGGATGACTGACATGAAACGGCAAGTCCCCTTTACTTTGAAAATGAAATGGAAGAAAATTATTAGATTTTTTTCCTGTTGCAAATGTGCTTTAACCCTTAAGATGCCGAGAAAAAACTGCATCTGAAAATGTTGTCTGTTTATGTCATCTGCTGCATCTTCTGGCAAACTTTTGAAAACTATTTTTGCATGCATGCAAACAGTTTGGACCCAGATCAGATTGTTCCTAGGGGAACAGTCTCGGTAGATCAGACAGTTCCTAGGGGAACAGTCTGATCTGGGTCCACACTGTTTGCAAAAATGACTTTTTAAACTAACGGCAGATGTCAAAGCAGATGACAATTGTCGTGATTGGCATGCTATGGTTTAATGTTTCAAGGAATAAACATGAAGCTTGTGTGGTACAGTGTAGCTACTCTTTTACAAATCTGATCACCCGTATTTTGGATGAAACTTTAAAAAACAGTCATTTCTCCAATCTGACTCAGCTGTTGGTGAGACATTAACTCTTTTGTACCAAATGGAATCTTCCTTCTTATATATACCATTCCAAAATTAAGGGGTGTTGGGTTGTGGTTTCTTCAAAATCTATTTGTAAACTGGCTGACGGTTTTGCAAACAGTGTAGGCCCTGATCAGACGCCGCATTCTGCGGCGTCTGATCTGGGCCTGCACTGGTTACTAACTACCCCTTTAGGGGTTTCTGGTACAGAACTGGTTAAACTCCAGATGCACACATCAAATTTTAACTAACAGACGGGTGGGAATTTTTACTTTGTCATGATTGCTGTATATATTTTCAACATTCAAGAACAAGAAAAAACAACTACAAATTTAAAATGTAAAACGATCATGCTAAGATAAAGATAAAATATCATTTCTTAATATGACACCTAGTAACAAGTGATATAACAATAATAATCGTAATAGTAACTTGTCTTGAAAAAATACATTTAAATTTAACATTTAACGAGAAAAAAAAACGTAACGGTTGACTTCGATGACGTAGTTCACTTTGGTGTAGTGTTCTTCGATGAAATCATGGCATCAAGAAAACTGGGGCCAGTTGGTCAAAGCATCTTTAGCTTTAGCTTAATTGTTAGTTGGCATATTGTTAACTGTTCTAGCAAGTCGCAGAAAAGACTGACTAGGCAGAGCTATTCAGGTGTTGTCAATATATGTCAAATTCGCTGAGTCCACAAGAAGATTTGGTAGAGTGCCTTTCGCACGCTTTCTACAAGCGGACGATATGGTCATATAAGCCACAGCTATGCTTGTGTTACAGTTGAATTCACACAATCGGGTGACTTGGTTTACCTTTTTGTGAATGGAATATTCCTAAGGCAGGTACAAACGATAGCTCCGCCTTGTCAATCTTATCTTCGACTACTATACAATATCTAAAATTTTGGTATTTTTGCTGGAAAAATGTAGCTGCTCACATTTATTTTTCAGCAAAAATACTAGCATATTTGCCAAATCAAATAAAGTTTTAACAATACCTTAAACTAAGGATGTCATTAGTTTTGAACAATTGGCCCTAGAGGTTTTATGGATACATTACACTAACACACCCTGTGTGCTAAAATGGTGTTTTTTTTATCTCCAGAACGGGTACAGTAGAACTTCAATGGCTCGAACCCCAATGGCTCGTTTACTATGGAAGAGTCGAACCCCTTCTTGGGTTCGCAGGGAATTTCTCCAAATATGATACAGGGTTAATGTAGGGAGATTTTCTTTTATTATTTTGCAAATGTATGCTGTGTGTACTCATTAGAATCGCCTCAATGAGGCGATTCTAATGAGTACACCGAGCATATTATTACAATGTAGAACACCGGAAAGATATCCAACAATTATCTCCATTATGCCTCCTGATATAACACTAATAATAACCCTCCGTGGCTCAAACTATCGCTGTCTCGAAAAAAATTTCATGGTCCTAAAGGGGTTCAAGCCATTGAAGTTTGAATGTATTTTGCAGATGAAAATGTTTGATATTTTTCTTATTGCTAGTCAAAAAATAGATTTTTGGTGCTAGTTAGAACGGCCTCAATTAGACAGTTCTAATGAGTACCCACAATCTATGTTTTCGAGCAAAAATAAGAAAAATAATGTATACCCTTATAAACCCCATTTTTCCCTATATCCATAAGAGTTTACAGAGGTGTTCAATACATGGACTTGTTTACCTGGGGCCAGCTGTTCAAAGCTAATGATGCGTTAGCTAATGTATCGTTAAAACTTTGATCAATATGGAGAAATACTTATATTTTTGCTGAAAAATGTGAGCAGCTATTGCAAATGCAAAAGATGCTCACATTTTTTTCTGCAAAAATAACAAAATTTTAGATATTGTACTTGCTGCAATGGTTAACAATTTGACCACTAACGAGCTTGTTAAGCTAACAAGGTTTTGAACAACTGGCCCTTGATGAAAAGCCCAGGGTTCAGTTGTTTCAGGTATCTTTAGCTTCACCGGCCCCCACCGATCAGGGCTTGAAGAAATAGATGGGCTGCATGATGCTGCCACACAGAGCTGAATCTGACCGCACACAAGTACTGATAAACTGCCTAGAGAATATAAGCCTGCCCAGGCAATGCAGTGTGAGTCCGACCGTCCATGCTTATAAACCCTATTGGTTTCATTTAGTGGCAGGGCTTGAGATGTTAATTCATCTCAGTATCTGGTAAAAGTCCCACAAAACTGGAAGCAATGCCTCCAAAATGACCTATACAGTGTTGATGGGGACGTTAAACCTCAAATCTAGCAAACAAACAAAAGCTTCAGCTTAACAAACTTGATTGTGTCAAAACATTTAATGATCTAGCAAGTACAGATATTTTTGCTAAAAAAAAACAGTGAGTAGCTTTTTGCCCCTTTTTCAGTGGGACAGGGCTTATAGTAAAGGCAACAGGAAGTCCCGAAGGATGTCTCCCTTTAAACAAGAGGGCCATGATGGCCCTGGATCGCTCACCTGATCCATAGTGTAACAAGTGGGCCCCAGAGAGGGCCATTATTGGCCCCAGGGCTTTAATGTGCATAATGTTGAGGGAGGTCTTAAAGGTGAAGCTTCATACCAAACATCAACAAAGGCTATAATTTGAACAATCTTGGCAAAGGTCCACAAGATGAAGCTACACATCAAATATCAAAGACCTGGGCCTAGCGGTTTCAGAGAAGAAGATTTTTGAAAGATTTTGCCTATATAAGCCTGTGTAAAACCAAAGGGCCCCGGGACGGGGGCATTTTTTGCCCCAGCACTATAATTTGAACAATCTTGGTAGGGGTCCACTAGATGAAGCTTCATACCAAATATCAAAGTCCTGGGCCTTGTGGTTTCAGAGAAGAAGATTTTTAAAGATTTTCCCTATATAAGCCTATGTAAAACCAAAGGGCCCCGGGGCGGGGGCATTTTTGGCCCCAGCACTATAATTTGAACAATCTTGGTAGGGGTCCACTAGATGAATCTTCATACCAAATATCAAAGACCTGAGCCTTGTGGTTTCAGAGAAGAAGATTTTTAAAGATTTTCCCTATATAAGCCAATGTAAAACCAAAGGGCCCCGTGGCGGGGGCATTTTTTGTCCAAGCACTATAATTTGAACAATCTTGGTATGGGTCCACTAGATGAAGCTTCATACCAAATATCAAAGTCCTGGGCCTTGTGGTTTCAGAAAAGATTTTTAAAGATTTTCCCTATATAAGCCTATGTAAAACCAAAGGGCCCCGGGGCGGGGGCATTTTTGGCCCCAGCACTATCATTTGAACAATCTTGGTAAGGGTCCACTAGATAAAGCTTCATACCAAATATCAAAGACCTGAGCCTTGTGGTTTCAGAGAAGAAGATTTTTAAAGATTTTCCCTATATAAGCCAATGTAAAACCAAGGGGCCCCGTGGCGGGGGCATTTTTTGTCCCAGCACTAAAATTTGAACAATCTTGGTAGGGGTCCACTAGATGAAGCTTCATACCAAATATCAAAGTCCTGGGCCTTGTGGTTTCAGAGAAGAAGATTTTTAAAGATTTTCCGTATATAAGCCTATGTAAAACCAAAGGGCCCCGGGGCGGGGGCATTTTTGGCCCCAGCACTATAATTTGAACAATCTTGGTAGGGGTCCACTAGATGAAGCTTCATACCAAATATCAAAGTCCTGGGCCTTGTGGTTTCAGAGAAGAAGATTTTTAAAGATTTTCCCTATATAAGCCTATGTCAAACCAAAGGGCCCCGGGGAAGGGGCATTTTTGGCCCCAGCACTATAATTTAAACAATCTTGGTAGGGGTCCACTAGGTGAAGCTTCATACCAAATATCAAAGACATGGGCCTTGTGGTTTCAGAGAAGAAGATTTTTAAAGATTTTTCCTATATAAGCCAATGTAAAACCAAAGGGCCCCGTGGCGGGGGCATTTTTTGTCCCAGCACTAAAATTTGAACAATCTTGGTAGAGGTCCACTAGATGAAGCTTCATACCAAATATCAAAGTCCTGGGCCTTGTGGTTTCAGAGAAGAAGATTTTTGAAGATTTTCCCTATATAAGCCTATGTAAAACCAAAGGGCCCCGGGGCAGGGGCATTTTTGGCCCCAGCACTATAATTTGAACAATCTTGGTAGGGGTCCACTAGATGAAGCTTCATACCAAATATCAAAGACCTGGGCCTTGTGGTTTCAGAGAAGAAGATTTTTAAAGATTTTCCCTATATAAGCCTATGTAAAACCAAAGGGCCCCGGGGGGTAGCCCCTATGTGCTTTTAGCGCCCGGTTACCTTACAAAATCTATCAAGTCAAGTCAAGGGCCCCGGGGCGGGGGCATTTTTGGCCCCAGCACTATAATTTGAACAATCTTGGTAGGGGTCCACTAGATGAAGCTTCATACCAAATATCAAAGACCTGGGCCTTGTGGTTTCAGAGAAGAAGATTTTTTAAGTTTTTGGTGAAAAAAATCTGTTTTTGGCTCCTGTGACCTAGATGTGCAACGGACCGGAACCATTTGAACAACTTTGAAAGGGGACCACCTAAGGATCATTCCTGTGAAGTTTGGTCAAAATCCGATCAGTGGTTTAGGAGGAGATGTCGTTTAAAGAAATTGTTTACGCACGGACGCACGGACGGACGGACGACGGACAAAAAGTGATCCCAAAAGCTCACCTCGTCACTACGTGACGGTGAGCTAAAAATGGTGCAAAAATCTGCAAGGTGTTCCCATTCCCCTTAAGCTTACAATGCCATGATTAAAACGTCTGTGAAATGACCACCCCTCTATACCCCAATTTATATATAGAAAAGTGGGTTTAGTGGGGTATTCATAATTTCCTTATTTTTATTCAAGTACAATTAGGCAGTTCTAATGAGTAGCAACAATCTAATTTTGGAAAAATACAGTAAAACTTTGATGGCTCGAACACCGATGGCTCGTTTACCATGGCTGAGTTGAACCCGTTCTTGAGCCCGAGGGAATTTCTCCACATAAGAAAAAGGGAGGGTAATTAAGGAATTTTTTTCCTATTTTCTTGTAAATGAACGCTGTGTGTACTCATTAGAATCGCCTCTATGAGGCGATTCTAATGAGTACACACAGCATACATTTTTGTTATTGAAGACCGAAAAGATGTCCCAAAATTAAGGCTGTTATGCCTCCTGGCAGTAGCCCTCGGTGGCTCGAACTACCCCTGTCTCGAACAGATTTTCATGGTCCCAAAGGTATTCGAGCCATTGAAGTTCTGCTGTAAATAAGAAAAATATCAACAATTTTTATTTGAAATGCTAGTTCTAGGGACAAGAAAGATGCTATTTTAGCACATGGGCATGTTATCCTAATGAGAAGACAAAAAGAGTTTGCTCCCTTTGCCACTGTAGGACTGGAAGTAATCAATTTTTCAAACTATTGGCTCCCTTTGAAAATTGAAAAAGTCGTCACTTCCAACTATAGCTCCAGACAAGAGGAAGTAACAAGTGATATTAACCCACTGCATGCGGGGAAACCCCTAAAGGAGTACCTTGGCAAACAGTGTTGGCCCCGATCACAGGCCGCAGATCGCATCGTCTGATCAGGGCCTGCACTATTTGCTAACAGAATTTTTCGTCAAAAATAGAATAAAAATGAAAAATAGGCCTATAACCCCTTATAAGACAAATGGACTTGTCCAACATATAGCAATGGAAGAGTCCACTAGCATACAATGGGTTAAGATATAATTTTCCTTGTTTTTTGTTTTAAAGGTATGTTATGGGTACTTGTTAGAATCACATTACGCAAACACGCCTATACAAATACATAGCCACCTTTATCGCCGAAAAAATGAAAATTTTATGAAGAAAAATTGTGATATTTTTCTTATTTCTGCTCCAAATATAGATTGTGGGCACTCGTTAGAACCGCCTCATCGAGGCGGTTCTTACAAGTACCCACAATCTTTATTTTAGAGCAGAAATAAGAAAAATAAGGTATACCCCCGGAGACCCCAGTTTTACTATATAAAAGTGGGGTTCAAGGGGGTCAAAATTATATAGGCGTGTTTTCCTGATGTTCAACGAAGCAATTCTAACAAGCACCAACAACATATGTTTTATTTAGAAAATAGGAAATTAAAAATCACAAATTCATCCACAGTATTCCTCCGTATCTGATTCTGCACTGCCAACTAATAACAAGAATTTCCAGAACTTTTATTGACAAATTTACCATGCCATAGTCTTAGAATCTTTTTACTTGCAAAGTCTACACATTATGAAAACACGCCTATACAAATACACTGTAAACTATACTGCCCAAAAAAGAAAATTTTAAGATGAAAAATTGTGATATTTTTCTTATTTCTGCTCAAAATATAGATTGTGTGTACTCGTTAGAACCGCCTCATTGAGGCGGTTCTAACGAATACCCACAATCTATATTTTAGAGCTGAAATAAGAAAAATAAGGTTCACCCCTGTAAACCTAAGTTTTACTATATAAAAGTGGGGTTCAGGTGGGTCAAAATTATATAGGCGTGTTTTCGTGATGATCTAGAGTAAATGTTCTCCATTACTGTATCAACGTAATGTCAACTCAATGAAAATGGATGTCATCGGAAATGAACATCCACAGAGTTTGCACCATGGAAGTACTGCCAAATTTTCGTAGCTTTTTAAAATTATCACAGTCTACAAAATTAATGCAACTTTAATCCATTCTTCCTCGATGTCTGTTCTATCACAAACTAAATTGTAATGCAGTTTGATTCCCCTTTCACCATTATTCATGTTAATTTCACCTATGACTGTAATATGATGTAATGGGAAGGGGGACAACTAGATTTCTGTGCTAATACTCCTTCATGAAAAGAGTAATTGTTCTTAAAATGAAAATTTGCAGGTTCTAAGAATCCTTTGTCTGTGATCATGATTTCAAATACCTGAAAGAGAAGAAAAGGATGTAATCAGCTACGTTATACTGCAAAAAAATTAGTCTTTTTTTTTTTTTACCTTTATCGCAACTAATTCAGCTTGCCAGGGTGTCTCAGTTTCTGGCAAAAGAATGTGCACTGTACTGGTTAACCGCTTACGTATAAGCCTGCCCACTAGGCCGTTAAACTCCAATACAAACAAACAATTGCCAGTGTGTCTGGTCATGTCAGTGTTTTAAACACTGGAAACAAATTATTAACTCCTAAACTTCCAAATCCCATTTATAAGTATCATTAATTCTGCAAAGCTTTTTCTAAATTTTATAGACGTCATTTTGATTTAGTTTCAAAATTCAAAGTAGTACATAACTCTCTTCTGCGACAAGGCCTATCAGAATATGAATATCATGGTGGAACTAAAATTCAGGAAAATATATGCATACAATGATCAAATTAATCAAATTCTAAAAATCATTCTTTTATATAAAAAGATTGGGTACACATAAATGTAATATGACAGACTACATGAATACTGGTTAACCAAATCAAGGTTGACAACTCGCTTCCCCCGTGGCAGGAAATGACTTTCATAAGCACTATGTATTTGCAATTTATTTATTAAATCAACCTTGTTTAAACTAAATTTGCTTCCCTCTTTAATTGCATGCAGGTGGGTGAGGCCCCAGTCTGGCCTAAAGACCTAAAGTAAGTTTGTTGGTACCTGATACTCTGTCTCTGGTTCAGCACACAAGAGTCCAACTGTTTGTTTTCGTTTATATCAGTTCTTTCATGCTGTTGAATCCTTATTGTCTAATATTCTATCCCTGAACTTATTTGATGAATATGTTCACAGAGATGTTGTACTGGGCCCAGTTGTTCAAAGCATCGTTAGCTTAACAAGCTCGTTAGTGGTCATATTGTTAACTTTTCTAGCAAGTACAATATCATAAATTTTGGTATTTTTGCTGAAAAAATGTGAGCAGCTTTTGCATCCGCAAAAGCTGCTCACATTTTTTCAGCAAAAATTTCAGCATATTTGCCATATTTAATGATCAAAGTTTTAACGATACGTTAACTAACGACGTTGTTAGTTTTGAACAACTGGCCCCTGATGGGTAAGAAACCCATTACAAGGACTGAAAAAATTATATGTGTAAGCCACAGCAGAACTAAGGGCAAGGTTTGTAAAATTTATTTATGTCCCCCCACCCCGTTTCCTTTTTTAACCCATTGTATACTAGTGGACTCCTCCATGGCTATCTGTTGGACAAGTCCATTTGTCATATGAGGGGTGTCAGGCTTATTTTTTCGTTTTTATTCCATTTTTGACATAAAATTCTGTTAGCAAATAGTGCAGGCCCTGATCAGATGCCGCATTCTGATCTGGGCCAGCCAAGGTACCCCTTTAGGGGTTTCCCCCATAGAATGGGTTAATGAGTGTTCCAAGGTGGTGCTTCTATCGTGGTTTATTATTGTCATTGTGGGTTTGCATGTACGTCTTTACATGTTTTTTTTGGATAGACATTTTTCTACTTTTAATGATTTCATTATACCGCTATACTGTAATATTCGGACAGACAGGCCAAAGCAAACAGTGCAGACCAAGAACAGCCTGCTCCTTCTCAGGTGCAGTCTGATCAGGGTCTACACTGTTTGCCATTCCGTCTGCACCTCTTGGACTTCTTGCTGGATTGTGAAACAAATTTGTTGAAATTTTAGGAAAATTATAGCAAGTTCTCAAGCTGTCGGAATTTTTAGGGATTTTACAATAATTGTTTAACCCATTTTCTAACTGAAACCCCCAAATGGGTACCCTGGCAAACATTGCAGGCCCAGATCAGATGCCGCAGAACGCGGCGTCTGATCAGGGCCTCCACTGTTTGCTGAAAGTTCAGTCATTTTCCAAATAAATTTTGATGAAAACACAACCCGACACCCCTAAAATTTGAAATGGACTCATGCTGTATATAAGGAGGAAGATTCCATTTGGTACAGAAAGGGTTAATGTGCATTCTTTTCTTGCCCTCTGGTGTCCTGGACAGAAAGTGTAAGGTAATTGTATTGATTCCTGATCATTGCCTTCCCTTCTATTTTGATTGGCTAGTGCAAGCACAAGAATGTTGCCCTCTTGCCTTTGCCAAACAGTGATGTCTGCCATCTTGGATTTTTTTTGGGGGGGGGGGGGGGCACAGTTGATGAAAAATAAAAGCACACTATTTTCATAATCTGCAATAATTTTCAGCTAATAATTTCCGAAAAAATCCTAAAAATTGGGACACCTTGAGAACTTGAGGTAATTCTCCTAAAATTTTAACAAAATTTGTTTTTCACAATCCAACAAGGAGTCATAAAGGTGCAGACGGAATGACAAACAGTGTAGACCCTGATCAGACTGCTCCTGCAGGAGCAGTCTGATCTGGGTCTGCACTGTTTGCTAAGGCCTATCTGTCCCAATATTGAGGATCATAAGGGTACCAAAGATTGTTTGTAACCCTTTCAGTACTTTATTTCATTGTTTTCCATCATTAAACTCCCATTCATCCAAATTTACGGATTTCTAAGAAGTGTCTCTGCCATCTTTTTATTATTTCCTTCTTGTAGAAATCTACAATGGAATGAGAACTTACTTGGCTGCCCAGTCTGTTCTGCCATGTGTTGCCCCACCTACTGGTTGTCTGTACCCTGCCGAGTTCTTGTTGATACCTAGAGGCGCTGGTTGTGCTCGCTTCCAACTCACATTAGAATAGGCTGCAAAAAGAGACAAGAAAAATTTGATTCACTGTATCGAAATGACCGTTCTTAACACTAATATTGGGCAGAAACTGTCAGTTAAACTAGAGCTGTCAGTGAAACTGACTAGGGCCCCGGCAGCGCTATCAGAGGAGTAGGAAAGTGTTGATGTTAAAAAAGACGTTTTTTTTTTTCCTTTCACCTCTAAGTATGACCTTGACCTTTGAGGTACGGACCTGGGTCTTGCGCGTGACACACTGTCACATTATGGTTAATATTTCTGCTAAGTAATATTTAAATCCATCCAGGTATAAGAAAGTTATAGATTGGACACAATAAAAAAGACGCTTTTTTGACCTTTTATCTCTAAGTATGACCTTGACCTTTGAGGTACGGCTGTGGGTCTTGCGTGTGACACTTCGTCACATTATGGTTAACATTTCTGCCAAGTAATATTTAAATCCATCCAGGAATAATAACAAAGTTATTAATTGGACACAGGAAAGACCCTTTTTTGACCTTAAACCTCTAAGTATGACCTTGACCTTTGAGGTACGGACCTGAGTCTTGCGCGCAACACTCCATCACATTATGGTTAACATTTCTGCCAAGTAATATTTAAATCCATCCAGGAATAAGATAGTTATGGAGGATAAAAAAATTTGTGGACGGACAGACGGACAGACAGACAGACAGACGGACGGACAGAATGATGCCAAGTAATATTTAAATCCATCCAGGAATAATAAAAAGTTATGGAGGATAAAAAAATTTGTGGACGGACAGACGGACGGACAGACAGACAGACGGACGGACAGAGTGATCACTATAGGGCACCCACACTTTCAGTGCGGGGCCCTAACAAGTGGTTATATCCAAACAAATATACAGATTATATAGAAAAAATGACCTTTTATTGTCATTTTTCAATATATTCTATGTATTCTTTGGGACCCATCTTCAAACCATTTCATATTCAATACCGTCTTATACATGCAATGAACAGTGTTATAAAGATGTATTCTTGAAACTGTAGCAAAAAAAACAACCTACCGTAAAAATTCGGCTATAAGGCGATTCGGCTATAAGACGGGACCCCTTTTTCAGTTATTCGAAAGTGGGATTTTGCTTATACTCTTTTATAAGACGGGTCAAATTTTTGCCATATCTGTCGGGGCCTATCTGCTACCGCCAGATGCTATTTAGATGTGAGAAATCGGCCTTTTTTTTCGTCAGAAAACCACTCTACTTACCCCTCATTTCCAGCCACAAAATTTAGAAATATTTGTTGCAGCTTTTTTATAAGTAGCTGAACGTTTTTTTTTTTATCGGGGAACACAACACCTAGCTATTCAGTTTCAGAACCAACGCCCCAGCTAGCACAAAATAGCGGCAAACGTCGGGCCGATACGTCGTATCGCTGTCGGCCCGGTACATGCTTTGCTGGCTTAGGCTACACAAACTTCTATTTAATAGACGACAGGGGCTGACAAATCCATTTCCCGGCCTTTCCCAAGACCGAAATCACGCCGGGCAGGTGCACTTTGACCTTATCACGCTCGGTCGGGACAAGTGCAAAAAAAAAAAATCGCCAGTCTTTTTGAGTCCTTAAATACGGTAAAAGTAACCCAGTAAGTAAATCGCTGTCAATTCAGAGACAAACCATCTGTGTGTTTATTACGGTTCAAGTATGACACTATTGTTAATCCCTGTCGTATAATTGCCACCCTGCGGTGCGTGTCGATAAGGTGTGAAAATATGGTCAAGTTATGTCTCTAATTTGCGTTTATCCTCCAATCATAAAATTTAATCCACAGTCAGTGTGAAACTGATTTAATTGCTCCTCAGACTATTAGTTACATCTAACGGTAGATGTTTGCATTATAAAATCGGACTTTTCTATGATCTCATGAATGGTTATGTTTTGGCGCCAAATAGACATTGGCGGGAAAAGTCGAACGCTGTTGTTGGTTATTGACACTGAGCTTCTGGGGATAATTCTGGAGCTGTGCAAAGCACTGATTTTCTATCCACCTCTATTCACAACCGCTTAGCTATCGGGAAAATATTTTTTACCGGTTCCAAACATTGTTTTTATGAAAGAGATACATGCAATGACATTAAACACATGTGGGGGTAATGGCGTCGAATGACGTCATTTTCCGATCGCGTGCAGAAAAATCGTAGCGGTGGTTTGTGGGCGGCGATTTATATCAATTCATAAATCACCGATCGGCTTCTTCCGTATGTCTGGTCTTCGCCGGACATTGCCGGAAAAAAGCCTGCAGTCCATGACCTCGGCTATAAGACGGGGTCGTTTTTTGGGGCTCATTTTGGAGGGAAAAATCCTCGTCTTATAGCCGAATTTTTACGGTATGCCAAGTTTATTCCAGTTTTGAAATAAAAGCATTGCATACACTGCCCAATATTCCTCCAACACAGGCCAACAAATAAAAATCAAAAATGAGTTCCTTTAAGAGCAATGAAAACATTCATAAGAAAGAAGATGGGTCATACTACGTAGTTTCGGCTAATAAAGCCTCATCAGTGACCCTGTAATGATCCGGCAAAGAAAGCCAGAGGAAACATACTGCAATTTTGCGAATTTCGAATAGGCAGTCAATTCAAAGACTGATATAAATCAAAATGGGGTCCAAATAATTAAAAACCTGTCTAGAATATGTGTCTAAACCAATAATATATTTCCGATTTCTCGGAATATTCACGCTGATCTGTATATATTTCTAGGTAAATGTCAGAGTAGCAGTCTTTAGCAACAATAAGCCATCTTCCTTTGGTGTTCTATATATCTGCACATCTCAGTTTCTGCACTGTTTGACGTTCAGTTTATGCATTCATAGGAATAAATAACATCAAGTAATCTGATTGGGTAAATGTCACAATTGGGTGTGGCTAAGTTAATTTTTCAGCAGGGCAAGGGTTAAAAGAAGGCGCCTTCTTCAAATGGGCTCAAATTGCAGGAAAGCAAGCAAGAAGTCTCCTCCCTTGTAAAAAAGAAGTTGCCTCCCTTGTAAAAAAATAATGGAAAATAAGTCGGTTTAACCCATTGTATGCTAGGTCCATTTGTCATATAAGGGGTGTCAGACCTATTTTTTCATTTTTATTCTATTTTCGACGGAAAATTCTGTTAGCAAATAGTGCAGGCCCTGATCAGATGCCGCATTCTGCGGCATCTGATCTGGGCCTGCACTGTTTGCCAAGGTACCCCTTTAGGGGTTTCCCGGCAAATAATGGGTTTATGTATGAAGTCAACAGACTACAAAATGGGAGAAAATTTTAACCAGTACCTGAAAATTAATTCATGTCATATCAGCCCTGTCAAGAAAACACTAGTGTTCAGGGTTTGTGAGTAAGTATGAAATCTAAGACATAGAAACTACAGGTAATGTACAGTAATGATCCTACGTATTAGGACAGACAGACCTACGCAAACAATGCAGACCCAGATCAGACTAAGAGCAGTCTGATGAGTCTTTAGTCTTTACTGTTTGCCATTCCGTCTGTACTTTTTGGACTCCTTGCTGGATTGTGAAACAAATTTGTTAAAATTTTAGGAGAATTACAGCAAGTTCTCAAGGTGTCCAAATTTTTAGACTTTTTACAGTACTATCCAAGCTGCCAACACTAACATGCTGATCAGACTGCACCTTTGTTGTTCACAAACGGCATAACAGGTTTTCTCATGACATGGCTAATGTACTGTCAACCAGCTTTAACCCTTTTTGTACCAAATGGAATCTTCCTCCATATATACACCAAGAATCCATTTCAAAAGTAAAGGGTGTCAGGTTTTGTTTTCTTCAAAATTTATTTGGAAAATTGCTTCTCAACTTTTCGCAAACAGTGTAGGCCCTGATCAGACGCCGCGTTCTGCGGCGTCTGATCTGGGCTTGCACTGTTTGCCAGGTTACCCGTTTTGGAGATTCCGGTACAAAATGGGTTAAGAAAAATGGATACTGTATTTGTTTGTTTGTTTGTTTGTTTTGGAGTTTAACGGCCCAGTCAACACTATTTTAGGTCATTTTTGAGCCAGTCAGTTTACCTATCCACATTTTTCCTGGGCAAGCTTATACATAAGCAGTTAACCAGTACAGTGCACATTCTTTCGCCAGAAAATGACAACTGCCCTTCTTGAATCAGCGGAAGGGAGAGAACGACCTTAGAAAAGATTTCATGATCAATCTCCACGAAAGAATGTTGCAGACTGATACTGTATTTACCCTATGTATTCGGACAACGCAACTCCTTAGCATAGATGCTCTAAAAGTTTACTACCCATGTGTCTACATATAGCTGGATGAATGGCAAACTGTGTAGACCCTGATGTGACATGGGTGTACACTGTTTGCTAAGGCCTGTCTGTCCGAATACATACAGTAAATACAGCAAAACGTCGGGGTTGTTGTGAGTATGGATGGATGGGAAACCCATACACCAATGTTTTGTTTATTTGGTTTGGAGATTAAGGGGGATGGGACCACCTTCAGGGGAGGCAACTCCTGCAAAAGTATTTTTGTCTCCCTGTCAATAGGGGTCAACTCTTATAGGAAAGAATTTTCTCCTGAGGAGAAAATTCTTTCCTTTAAGAGCAGAACCCTTTTTCAGTGGGTCAGGGCTTATAGAAAAGCAAACAGGAAGTCCTGAAAGTTGTCTCCCTTTGAAAATGGAGGAAACATCTGCCAGGTGTTCCTATTCCCCTTAACAGCCTAGTTAACACTATTACGGTCATGTCAAGATGGTCTGTTTATCTAAACACACTTTCCCTGGGCAAGCTTGTACATAAGTGGTAACCAGTAGTGAACATTCTTTTGCCAAAAACTGATAACTGCCCTTCTTGAATCAGCAGAAGGGAGAGAGAGACACTCGAAAGATTTCATGATCGATCACCAAAAAAGGATGTTGCCAACCCTGCAACACCTGTGGCCTTCTGATCAACAGTCAATCGCACACCCAGGCCAGCTGTTTTGTTTGTTTTTGTTTGTTTTCTTGAATTGAGGTTTAATGTCCCCGTCAACACTGTATAGGTCATTGTGGAGACATTGCTTCCAATTTTGTGGGACTTTTACCCAACATTGAGATGAAATGACATCTCAAGCCCCTGTCCCCCAATGAAACCAATAGGGTTTATAAGCATGGACGGTCCGACTAGCACCGCTTTGCCTGGGCAGGCTTAGATCCTCAAAGCGGTTTACCAGTACTCGTGTTTCAGTTCTGCGTGGAAGCATCATGCAGCCCATCTATTTCTTCAAGCCCCGATGGGCGGGGGTGGCCAGGCCAGATGTTTACCCAAGGTATTGCAGTGCTACAAGAACTTTCACTCTGTCAGAATCCTCGTTCAGAATGATAATCTCCTCTTGGGGGTATACACATTCCCCTTTACTGATATACTCTGGTGTCAGAAATTCTCGTTTTGATTAATGTTAAGGCGTATAGAAAAACCTGGGCCCAGCTGTACAAAAGAATCATTAACTTAAGCCAAAACATGCAATGATCTAGCAAGTATAAATCTAATATTCAAATATTTTTCCAAAAAATTGTAATAGCTTTTTGCAAATACTCAATTTTTCAGCAAAAATATTCACACATTAGCCATATTAAATGAAAACAGTTTTAATGATATGATAACTAACGATGTTAGTTAGTTATCGTTAGTTAGTTTTGAACAACTGGTCCCTTCCATATTTTCTCCATTTTTGCACGGGAAGCAACTGTTACAATTTCCTGTCAGCTTACCTGTAACCTAACCCCTCTGGAAAGTGGGTTTACTCTTAAAGGAAAGAATTTGCTCCTTTGGAGCAAATTCTTTCCTTTAAGAGTACACCCCCCCCCCCCTACCCCCCAATGATAACGGAGATAAAAATATTCTTGAAAAGTTGCCTCCCCTGAAGGTGTATCCAGTCCCTATAAGCTACTCACTATTTGGTTTATTACTGGAGAGGAAGGAAGGCACATAAGGGGAGGAACCTTGACTAGGTCCACCTATGGGATTTGCTCTGTTTATACTGATACCACTCTGTTTAGATGGAGTACCCCAGTTTATGTTACTGCCGGGAGATTCCCTCTTTGTGTTACTTTTTGGATTTATACCTGCAAAAAGAAAGTACATCGTAGAACTTTAAAATACGATGCTAAAACCTGCAAAAAAACAAAAATGTGCTTTCTAGTGTTGAAGGACTAAAATCATTACAGTGACAAAACAATTAAAACTGCGAGAGTACAGTAACCAAACTTACGCCTCATCCAATGGTTATGTCCATGTAATCTTTATTTCAATGCGAGTCAAACGTCACACATTCTGAACATTGTTTACATCTTCTGAAACGCTGTTGGTGTGACATCAAGAAGAACGTGCCGACGTGGATTAAACTTTCCTGTATCTAAATATAATGATTACATTGGAAAAGTAGGACAGGCTATAGGGTAATAATTCCTTAGAGGAAATAAACTTTCCTAGGCCACAGGTGATTATCATTTTTAATTCACTGAGAAATTGTGGTATTTCTTCATTTTGCATGTAATATAAAACCATAATAAACAAGAAATTTCACCAAGTTGTCTACATTTTTATAGCAGACACTATATTTCTTCTCAGATCATAAGGTTATGTTATACGAGAGTTATACGAGAGGAAACTTAATTAACCCATTTTGTCCTGGAGGTTTCACTATTATACACAACAGGAGTCTATTTTGAACATCTTCCTTTTATTTATTAACGATATTGTTGAAGATGTATCGTCTAATATCTGTCTATTTGCATATGATACAACTCTTATCATCAAACATGTGGTTGAAAATGCACAAAAACTCAATTCAGACATAGATAAGACCATGGACTGGTCAAAGAAATGGTTAGTTAAGTTTAACCCAATCAAGACCGAGTCTTTACTCATATCTCAAAAACAGTTGAAAACTATCCACTTCTTTTTATGAAAACTCAAGCCATAGCTGAAATTGAATCTCATAAACATCTAGGAATTTACTTTTTAGAAAATTGCACACGGCACATGTATTACTGAATACATTTGAGAGAAAACATGGAACAGGATATGATATAGACCTATTCTGGAGTATGGAGATGTGATTTGGGACAATTGTATGCAAAGGGTGGTGGAGTATTGGTGGTCATGGGGTTATTCTGTGAGGGGAGTTAACCAAACCACCATGGCACCTAGAGTTGTGACTCGTGCTCATGACATGCCTTCTCAACTTCACACACAATTTTACAAAGAACCATTAATAGGTCTCAAAGGGAGTTATGGTGAGCACAAGTTTATATTGTCGTTTATATTGTCTGGGGAGATAACTCAAATACCATGGCACCCAGAATTGTGGTTCTTGCTCATGACACACCTTCTTAATGTGGTGTTCAGTTGTACCAAATACAATCAATATATCTAAAAGGGTGCTGGAGTTATGGCGATCACAGGGTTATATTATCAGGGGAGATAACTCAAATACCATGGCACCCAGAGTTGTGGTTCTTGCACATGACTCGCCTTCTCCACCTCATGCACAAGTGCACCAAGTAACATTAATAAATCTTGAGGGGAATTGGAGTTATGGCGATCACAAGGTTATATTGTCAGGGTAGTCTCAAAGGGTGTTGGGAGTTACGGGGATCACAAAATTATATTATCAGGGAAGACAGCCATGGCACCTAGAGTAGTGGTTCTTGCACATGACACACCATCTTAACCTCTTGTAGCTGTACCAAGTACCATCAATATATGTCAAAGGATGTTGGAGTTACGGGAATCACACGGTTATATTATAAGGGGAGATAACTCTAATACCATGTCACAAAGAGTTGTGGTTCTTGTGAATGACACCCCTTCTCAACCTCATGAACAATTGTACCAAGTACCATCAATATACCTCGAAAGGTATTAGATTTATGGCGATCACAAGGGACTAGTGGTTCTTGCATATGACAAACCTCCTTAACCTTGTGAACAATTGTACCAAGTGCCAAAGATGGGGGTGGGGGGGGGGGATCACAGTTGCCATTCTGCAGGAAAAAGAAGCAGAACAAATGTGTATAACCCAGAACTCATAAAAACATATACAACCCAACACCTGCATCAGTGTGTTTTCCATTCCAATTTTCAAGCCCTTCATCAATCATTTTGTGCCTATGGACATTCTGGAGGCATTTTCACCGAATTTTATTTATAAAGGGTTAAGGAAATGGATATATCTTCCATTTTTTTTCGTCCTTTTTTTATTTAAGGAAGTTAATTTTTGTGACTTCCTGTTTGATTGCCCAACAATTGTGTCTTGAAACAAAAGAAATCTATTCCTAAAGGAAAAAAAATTGCTCCTCAGGGGTCAGTTTTTAAAGGAGAGAATTTGCTCCTTTCCTTTAAGAACAGACCCCTATAATAAAGGGAGACAAATATTTTTAAGAGTTGTCTCTCCTGTAAGGATATTTATTTTTCTTAAGGGAATACCATATACAGAAGGATTTACTAAAGGATAAACATAATTAAACTGACAGAAGAAGTAAATGATGAAGGCATGAAAACGTGTATTACCAATGTTGCCAGTGAGTTCCCTTACAAACATAAACAAACCTCCAAGAAATGTAGAGGTACTTGATGGATAATGATAAATGCTATTACCGTCAATATCGATGAATAAAAGATTTTTGAGACAAAAATGATGTGCTGATTCATTGCTCCAATACCATGCAAAAGAATTCAAGGAATTTCAAGGTTTAGAGAAACAACCCACTCAATATACCATATATTGTTCTTCCCCAGTAATCTACGGGTTTAACCAGGGGAGGTAATTTGTCCATAGTTATAAGGGCAGCACTTGTCTCCTCTTCAATAGGGCTAGTGGTTCCTTCATTAGACAATAAGCAGTGTATGTATGCATGCATTTTAAGTGACACAAACCATTTCTTTTCAAATAAATAACAAAGCTTCAAGACAGCCATGACAGAAGTTACTGGCAGGTAATTTTGTGCTGTCTCCTATGGGAAAAGGTAAAGGAACCAACACACAAACAAACCTACTGAAAGTCTTGTGTGATCAGCAAAGACTCTGATCAGACTGTGCAGATGCACAGTCTGATCAGAGTCTTTGCTGATCACAGCGTCTTCACTGATTGCTTTTGTTTGTTTGATTTGAGGTTTAACGTCCCCGTCAACACTGTAAAGGTCATTTTGGAGACGTCGCTTCCAATTTTGTGGGACTTTTACCCGACACTGAGATGAAATGACATCTCAAGCCCTGTCGTCCAATGAAACCAATAGGGTTTATTAGCATAGACGGTCCGCCTCGCACCGCGGTTCCTGGACAGGCTTAGATCCTCTAAGCGGTTTACCAGTACTAGTGTGCGGGCCGGATTCAGCTCTGCGTGGAAGCATCGTGCAGCCCATATATTTCTTCAAGCCCCTTTGGGCGGGGGCGACTTCACTGATTGCATTAGCTCTCTACAGCTTATGGGCTATCCAGAGAGAGAGAGAGAAAGGAAAGCTCTTGTCATATATGCAAGCTTTACTGAGTCATTTTTGGTTGCATAGGTCTTATTATAGCTTTTGTCATGTGCAAAAATTGTGGGTTCCAACCAACACAGTTGCCACTAATCGTAAAATATACTTGTTGTGCCCTAATATTTGAATTCTTTGCTAATATTCTGATTTTTCTCGAAATTTCAAGAATCCCAGCAGCTCATTTTTGACATATGTATTCTTGCACTCAAAGAAAAGACGTGTTCAGCACCAGTTAACCCTTATACCGCTGAATAATAAATTTAGCCACACCTATTTCTGAATATGAACCAATCAGATTCCCTGATGTAATTTATTCCTGCAAATTCACAAACTCAATGACAACAGTGTAGATCCTGATCAGATGGCTTCTTCACTGTTTGCAAAGGTAGGGGATGTCGTGAACAACAGGATAAGGGTTAAGTAAGTCTGCAGGTCAGTATTTGTCTTACCTGAACCTTGGAGATATGTATAATTTTCTATGACATATTCAGGAATTTCAAGAAAAGTTAACACTGTTCCTGGTCAGGCTGTGTACTCATACACATAAATGTTCACCAGTAAATGACAAATGCTTTTTTTATTAAACCAAGTTTGCATTCATAAAAGCCCGATATCTATAGAAAAATAAATTTGTTAAATGACATTATGTACCTGGTAAGTATCTGGCCTTGGTTAAGTAGTGTTGTTTAGCTGACGATGCTGATGACCGCCCAGACTGTTGTCTTCCTTGTGTTTGCTTTGAGGGCTTCTTATTGAGTATACTCCTGCAATATCAGAAGAACACAGTAAAATTCTGCTATCTATATCTACAGTAAAAATCCCAAAAGTTTGGACACCTTGAGAACTTGCTGCAATTGTCCTAAAATTTAATAAATTTGTTTCATGATCCAGCAAGGAGTTAAAAAGTGCAAACAGACTGGCAAACAGTGTAGACCCTGAGAAGCAGTCTTATCTGGGTCTGCACTGTTTGCTTAGGCCTGTCTGTCCTAATACTCAAGTATCATTATGGTATTTATTTTTCAATAAACAGAAAATGAAGTTCAGTATTTGGTTGAAGTGTGATTTCGATTATTAAAAAATATTATTCCTTCAAGCAGGTTTTCCAGCAAAGCGATTGACGCTTATGACCCACAAAGAGGGTTGACGCGTTGTTAAACATGAAATCATCATCATCAAGCAAAGCATAATTATATTCCATCAAAGCGCAATTATATAACATCAATTTTTTTTTTTCATCAAAGCATGCATTCCATTAAATATTATCCCATCAAAGCATGCATTCTGTCCAAGCATACATTTCAGAATTTCAAAGCCAATCACAGGGTTAGTGAAGGCCTATAAATTTTTAAACTAGAAATGTGTCAATACAACAAAGATGCCCCCACTCAGGCCACCTAATCCCGTTACAACAACAGCTGTCATTGGACAGCATAGCTCACCTGGAAAGGTGTCCTTGAGGTCATAGGCATATGTATTGCAGATTAAACCTTTAGAGAATAACTATCATCAAACCAAATATGAACCCAATCCATTAAATGGTTTGAAAAATATGATTTCTAAAAAACTTTAACATCAATAATTTCTAAGTTGGTGACCTTGACCGTGAGGTCAGGGACGGTAGTACGGCTGAAAAAAACTTTGGACCTGTAGCTAACTAGCTATCATCATACCAAATATGAAGCAAATCCATTAAATGGTTTATAAATAATGAGCTCTTAAACAACTGAAAATTTAAATTTTTTTGTCTGTGACCTTGACCTTCAGGTCAGGTGCATAGGTGGGAATATTGCTGAATATCTCTTTGGACCTGTATCTATCATCATACCAAATATAAACCCAATGAATGATATGGAAAATATAAACTCTTCAAATACAGTCAACGCTCGTTATCTCGAACCTCACAGGACCGGATAAAAAAGTTCGAGTTGTCTGTAGTACGAGATAACCAAAGTGTGACGTCACATGCATGTCATAGCCCATTATTTGCCGTGATATTCTTGGTATTCTTAGTTATTCTAGAGTAATAGCACTAACATGCACAGCCTAATTCGTTTATGAAAGTAATGGAGCTTGTTGAAGTATAGCCATTATAAAAGATTTCTCACGTGTTTTGTTGTCTTTTAAATTCCTGCAAATTTGGGTATCCAAATAAGCTAAAAATAGATATGTACTTAAATGGGATGGTTCCCCGCTTGTGAATGCAATGCTGAGCAGTACGTGCTATACGTCATACGGTAATCCCTCGTATTGATTTAAACAGTTTAAGTCCTGCCGAGAAAGCTGGTCATGAGCCATCTTTTTAGGATCTACACTGTTTGTATGTGCATTGGGACAATACTCAATTTTGACACTAATGATGAATACTTAAAACAAACGGTTATACCTAATTGTCAGAGCCGCCTTTTATCATGGAAATCCTGGAAATCATTGAAATGAGACGGTGTTAAGATCAAAGGTTGAGCACCGCATGTCAGTCTGTATTACACGCACGTGATTTTCGTAATAGCAGTAAAGGTATTGTTTGTGCTAATTTTAACGCACCTGGACAATTTGGAAAATTACAAACATTTTAAGTATTGATGAACTAGTTTGTAAAGGTCTATTATTATTTTCTTTAATTGAAAGACCGGCGGCATCGTTTTTTTTCTTCTTTACCTCATGAATTTCGGTTCGAGATACGCAGTAGTAAAAACAGTGAAAAATATATTTAGGAACTGAAAATGATGGGCGAGATAGCCGAAGTGTCGACTTAAAAGTAGTTCGACACATGCGAAGTTGAAATACAATAAATATATAGCGGAAATATTCGGGACTTAGAAATCGGTTTGACATAAGTGATAGGGTTGAGATAGGCGAGGTCGAAATAACGAGAGTCAACTGTATTTAATGTTAAAAATTTCCAAGTCTGTGATATTGACCTTGAAGTCATAGGAATGGTAGGGGGTACTGTCGAACAAACCTTTGGACCTGTATCATCAGAGCAAATATCAACCAAATCTGTTGTATGGTTGGGAAAATATGAGCTCTTTAAAATCTTTAACATTTAAAATTTCTAAGTTTGTGACCTTGACCTTAAAGTCTTGGGCATGGATGGGGGCACTGCTGAATAAAACATTGGACCTATATCTATCATCACACCAAATATGAACTAAATCCATCGAATCTGTTTGGACAATATGAGCTCTAAAAAGTTCAGGTTCTACCTGACCGGAGTCTAACATTAGAACTTTAAGTCTGCGACCTTGACCTTGAGAGCATGGGTTGGGACTGGGTGTATTGCCAAATAAAGCTCTGGATGCATATCTATCATCATACCAAATATGAACTAAATCCATGAAATGGACGGATGTACATTTGTATCCATGTATTCATATATGCATGTATGGAAAACCGAAAGACTATAATATTATGCCCCCGGCATCATGCAGATGGCTGGAGGCATAAAAAGTAATGATATTTTTCTGACAATGCTAGAAATAACTAATCAGACATGTCCCCCCACAAAATAAATGACATCATTATTTTTCTATGTGTGAAATGGATAAAATCCATTTTTGCTGACCTCCTAAGGTTAGCACAGAAACTCTAAATATTCTCAAATGTAAATCCTTCATACTTACGCTAAGAAATCATCTTCATCATCATTAAATATATTTTCTTTTTTATCATCATGTCTTTTTATTGCTGGTATAGGTTTATGTGGAGCAATTTTCTGTTTCCGAGGAATACCAAAGTCAAGGTCCTCAAAATCATCCCAGGTGTCTGAAACACCACCTCCCCACCGCTTTCTACCACTCTGTTTCTTGGCAACTGAGATTTCAAATGGATCCTGAAACCATATTGTATCATAAATAAATCATCTTAAGACTTATCAAACAAGAGGCTCAATGAGCCTAAACCGCTCACCTGAGGAACTTAAGTTTTAACAATTCACAGACTTGACCACTAAATCTGCTAATAGAATCCAGCCCATTGACCCTTACAGGATATAAGTCATGATTATTGCATTGCATTCCAAGTTTGAGACTTCTAGCTTGAGGTTTATGTGGAGCAATTTTCTGTTTCCGAGGAATACCAAAGTCAAGGTCCTCAAAATCTTGAGAAATCTTTGATCTTTGGTCAAAATGGACAGAAAGAAGAATGAAAGAACAGATGAACTAATAAGCTGAGAAAGCCCAATGTCTCTTACACAAAATAAGTCATCATTATTCTATTGAATACCAAATTTGATGCTTTTAGCTTTTATAGTTCCTGAGAAATCTTTGATTAAAAATTTAACATTGGTCTATTATCTCTATATGGAGAGAAAGAAGAATGAAGGAACAAATGAACCAGACTAGCTCCAAAACCTAATGCAGCCTTTCCCCTTGCCCAATGGTGCTACACATAAAATTTAAACAAGATTGGTCGACTGCCTTCTGAGATATGCTTCATTGAAAATGTGGACGACGGATGGACGGACGACAGACGACGGACTCCGGAGCCTTGGTATACTATCAGCTCACTGGAGCCTTTGGCTCAGGTGAGCTAAAAATTCAAGTCGCTATTTCTGTCACAACATTTTCCCTACGTTAAGTCTATGGGCAAATTTTTTTGTCTCTCAAGGTCACGTAACTCCGAGGTCAATATTCCGATTCGGCCCAAAATCGAACTTAACCGAGATTTTATGCCTGTCCTCGTTACCTGCAAGTTTGAAGCTGATATGAATAAAAATAAAGTTGCTATCGTGGTCACAACGTATTTTTTCATGCTCAAGGGCAGGTAACTCCAAGGCAAATATTCCGATTCGGTCCAAAATCGAACTTAACCGAGATTTTATGTCTGTCCTCGTTACCTGCAAGTTTGAAGCTGATCTGAAAAAAAATTCAAGTCGCTATCGTAGTCGCAACATTTTCCCTAATTAAGTCTATGGGCAAATTTTTTGTCGCTCAAGGTCACGTAACTCCGAGGTCAATATTCCGATTCTGCCCAAAATTGAACTTAACCGAGATTTTATGCCTGTCCTCGTTACCTGCAAGTTTGAAGCTGATATGAATAAAAATAAAGTTGCTATCGTGGTCACAACGTATTTTTTTATGCTCAAGGACAGGTAACTCCAAGGCAAATAATCCGATTCGGCCCAAAATCGAACTTAACCGAGATTTTATGTCTGTCCTTGTTACCTGCAAGTTTGAAGCTGATCTGAAAAAAATTCAAGTCGCTATCGTAGTCACAACATTTTCCCTATGTAAAGTCTATGGGCAAATTTTTTGTCGCTCAAGGTCATGTAACTCCGAGGTCAATATTCCGATTCGAACTTAACTCCAGGTAACTCCAAGGCAAATAATCCGATTCGGCCCAAAATCGAACTTAACCGAGATTTTATGCCTGTCCACGTTACCTGCAAGTTTGAAGCTGATCTGAATAAAAATAAAGTTGCTATCGTGGTCACAACATATTTTTTTATGCTCAAGGGCAGGTAACTCCAAGGCAAATAATCCGATTCGGCCCAAAATCTAACTTAACCGAGATTTTATGTCTGTCCTCGTTACCTGCAAGTTTGAAGCTGATCTGAAAAAAATTCAAGTCGCTATCGTAGTCACAACATTTTCCCTATGTAAAGTCTATGGGCAAATTTTTTGTCGCTCAAGGTCACGTAACTCCGAGGTCAATATTCCGATTCGGCCCAAAATCGAACTTAACCGGAATTTTATGCCTGTCCTCGTTACCTGCAAGTTTGAAGCTGATCTGAATAAAAATAAAGTTGCTATCGTGGTCACAACGTATTTTTTCATGCTCAAGGGCAGGTAACTCCAAGGCAAATAATCCGATTCGGCCCCAAAATCGAACTTAACCGTGATTTTATGTCTGTCCTGGTTACCTGCAAGTTTGAAGCTGATCTGAAAAAAATTCAAGTCGCTATCGTAGTCACAACATTTTCTCTATGTTAAGTCTATGGGCAAATTTTTTGTCGCTCAAGGTCACGTAACTCCGAGGTCAATATTCCGATTCTGCCCAAAATCGAACTTAACCAAGATTTTATGCATGTCCTCGTTACTAGCTACAGTGATGACAACATTTTCCCCATGTTAAGTCGATAGGCAATTTTTTGGGCGCTCAAGGGGACGTAACTCTTGAGTGAATTATCTGATTCGGCCCAAAATCGAACTTGACCGAGATTTTATGCCTGTACTGGTTATATGCAAGAATGAAGTCGATCAGAAAAAAATTGACGGAGCTAGAGTGATGACAAGCTTTTTCCTATGTGAAGTCTATGGGAGCTAGATGTTGCCATGGCAACCAGAGTTCCACTCAGATCTGCCTGAAAACCTAATGAAGCCTTTCCACTTGCCCAATAATGCGACACATGAAATTTGATCAAAGTTGGCCAAGTAGTCTTTAAGATATACATTTTTGAAATTCCCATTAACCCTAATGCAAAAACACACAAGGGCAGGTAACTCCTAAGTGAATGATCCGATTCTGCCAGTTATCGAACTTGACCGAGATTTCATGGCTGTGCTGGTTATCTGCAAGAATAAAGCCAATCTGAAAATAATTGAAGCAGCTACGGTGATGACAACATTCTCCCCATGTTAAGTCAATAGGCAATTTTTTCAACGCTCAAGGGCACGTAACTCCTGAGTGAATAATCCGATTCAGCCCAAAATCGAACTTGATCGAGATTTCATGCCTGTCCTCGTTATCTGCAAGAATGAAGTCGATCAGAAAAAAATTGACAGAGCTAGAGTGATGACAAGCTTTTTCCTAACGCTCAAGGGCACGTAACTCCTGAGTGAATAATCCGATTCAGCCCAAAATCGAACTTGATCGAGATTTCATGCCTGTCCTCGTTATCTGCAAGAATGAAGTCGATCAGAAAAAAATTGACGGAGCTAGAGTGATGACAAACTTTTTCCTATGTTAAGTCTATGGGAGCTATTTGTTGCCATGGCAACCAGAGTTCCAATCCGATCTGCCCGAAAACAGTATGCAGCCTTTCCCCCTACCTGATAATGCTTCACATGAAATTTGATCAAGATTGGCCCACTGGTTCCGGAGATATACTTCTTTGAAAGTGTGGACGACGGACGACGATGGACGACGACGGACGCCGGCTCGTGGTATACTAATACCTCACATGAGCCTTCGGCTCAGGTGAGCTAAAAATGCACAAGGGCAGGTAACTCCTAAAAGTATGATCCAATTCTGCCAATTATCGAACTTGACCGAGATTTCATGGCTGTGCTGGTTATCTGTAAGAATGAAGCCAATCCGAACAAAATTGAAGCAGCTACAGTGATGACAACATTTTCCCCATGTTAAGTCGATAGGCAATTTTTCGGGCGCTCAAGGGGACGTAACTCTTGAGTGAATTATCTGATTCGGCCAAAAATCGTACTTGACCGAGATTTTATGCCTGTACTGGTTATCTGCAAGAATGAAGTCGATCAGAAAAAAATTGACGGAGCTAGAGTGATGACAAGCTTTTTCCTATGTGAAGTCTATGGGAGCTAGATGTTGCCATGGCAACCAGAGTTCCACTCAGATCTGCCTGAAAACCTAATGAAGCCTTTCCACTTGCCCAATAATGCGACACATGAAATTTGATCAAAGTTGGCCAAGTAGTCTTTAAGATATACATTTTTGAAATTCCCATTAACCCTAATGCAAAAACACACAAGGGCAGGTAACTCCTAAGTGAATGATCCGATTCTGCCAGTTATCGAACTTGACCGAGATTTCATGGCTGTGCTGGTTATCTGCAAGAATAAAGCCAATCTGAAAATAATTGAAGCAGCTACGGTGATGACAACATTCTCCCCATGTTAAGTCAATAGGCAATTTTTTCAACGCTCAAGGGCACGTAACTCCTGAGTGAATATTCCGATTCAGCCCAAAATCAATCTTGATCGAGATTTCATGCCTGTCCTCGTTATCTGCAAGAATGAAGTCGATCAGAAAAAAATTGACGGAGCTAGAGTGATGACAAGCTTTTTCCTAATTCCCATTAACCCTAATGCAAAAACACACAAGGGCAGGTAACTCCTAAGTGAATGATCCGATTCTGCCAGTCATCGAACTTGACCGAGATTTCATGGCTGTGCTGGTTATCTGCAAGAATAAAGCCAATCTGAAAATAATTGAAGCAGCTACGGTGATGACAACATTCTCCCCATGTTAAGTCAATAGGCAATTTTTTCAACGCTCAAGGGCACGTAACTCCTGAGTGAATAATCCGATTCAGCCAAAAAAAACGAACTTGATCGAGATTTCATGCCTGTCCTCGTTATCTGCAAGAATGAAGACAATCAGAAAAAAATTGACGGAGCTAGAGTGATGACAAACTTTTTCCTATGTTAAGTCTATGGGAGCTATTTGTTGCCATGGCAACCAGAGTTCCAATCCGATCTGCCCAAAAACAGTATGCAGCCTTTCCCCCTACCTGATAATGCTTCACATGAAATTTGATCAAGATTGGCCCACTGGTTCCGGAGATATACTTCTTTGAAAGTGTGGACGACGGACGACGACGGACGACGACGACGGACGACGGCTCGTGGTATACTAATACCTCACATGAGCCTTCGGCTCAGGTGAGCTAATGACAATCTACAGATAATTCTTTCTTGGTCACACTACATAGGTTGTCCCTTGAAGGAGAATGCAACATATTCTGGGAAACACTGGTATTCAACTGAAGCAACTGTTCAAAAAATATTTTTATCTCAATGATCTTTCTGGGTCTACTATAAAAGGAAAGAATTTGCTCCCCAGAAGCAAATTCTTTCCTTTAAAAGTAGTCCCCTTATTTGGAGGGGCACAAAGCGTAGGAAAGCAAAGGGGAAGAAGGAATGGCAGAAAAAATGACAGGACTTGTGTGTCCCCCTTAAAATGAAGTTCTGTAGAAAATACAGAGCATGTAGTTTAAAATATCACAGTTTGAGCCTTGGCAGTGCTGTTCAAGGATTGATGCCTCAAGATCTGACCCAGTTGTTCAATGCTCACTAAAGTATAAGTTAATAATGTTTAACATTTTAATTTTATTTATGTTTATTACATAAGCTACTCACACTTTTTTTGCAAAACTAGCAAAGTTTTAGATAGATAAGATAGATACATTTAAGAAATGAATGTAATTCTTTAACATTCATTGAAGTATGAAAAGCATCGAGTCACAAGCTAAGTAAGTGAACCCCTTCAAGACTTGATGTTATTCATTCTTCAATGAAAGTTAAATAAATTACAGTTTTTGCTTATATTTACATTACTTTCCATCCACTATAGGACGAACAATTCTGATTTACCTGACACCTTTTTCTGCCATTTTCAAAGGGAGACAACTTTTGAGACTTCCTGATTGCTTTTCTATAAGCCCTGTCCCACTGAAAAAGGGGTCTACTCTTAAAGGAAAGTATTTGCCCCTCAGGAGCAAATTCTTTCCTTTAAGAGTTGACTCCTATTGAAATGGGAGACAACAATACTTTTGCAGGAGTTGCCTCCCTTGAAGGTGTTCCCATTCCCCTTAATTGAGACAGGAACAACATTGCATCCTATAGTTATCTATAGGAGATTTATGAAAATGCACTGAGAATGTAAATATAGAATATTATCATATTTAAAATTTAAACCGTTAACAACAATAAATTCATTAACCAGTGTTGCAACCATTTTCTATACTAACCATTATTGCCATGAATACTTGGAAAGATCAGGATAAAAGTGTAGACCCCAAACCAGACTGCTCACAAGCTGAACAGGGCATATACTGATTACCTTTCAGTAACACTTCTCTGGCACATCAGTGAACAGCAAAGCCTGTTCAAATCTTTACACAGATATGGTGGTATAAAATATTTACAATTACTGCTGAGTGGGCGCATAAAAAAAAACATAATAAGACCTATGCCACCAGCTAAGACTCTACCATTGCATTTAGTCAGTATGGCCATTTTTTATGCTCTTTGCATATCCCACATGCTATAGACCACATGCTATACAAGGCTCCTGCAAACTGCAAACAATAATCAGACAGCAGGAATTACAGGCTTAACTGAGCTTTCACTGGATCCATAACCTATACTGTAGGTTTTCAAGAGCTGGGTCAAGAATACTTATCTTGCTGTTCACGGCAACCCCTATCTTTGCAAACAGTGTAGATCCAGATCAGTTGCTTCTGAAGAAGCTATCTGATCAGGATATTCACTGTTTGACATTCAATTTATGAATTTGTAGGAATAAATTACATCAAGTAATCTGATTGGTTCAAAGTCAGAAATGGCTAATCTGAATATTCAGCAAGAGAAGGGTTAATACTTACATCATGATCCTGTTTTTTACTGTAACCATAGTTTGGTACTACTGGTTGTTGTTGTTGAGCTATGACTGGTTTCTCTTGTAGAGGACGGTTCATGTGATGCTGTATAGGTGGGGCTGGTTTCTCATGGAAAGGGGCTTGTGCAGGGACAGGAGCTGGGGCATGGGGCTGAGCTCTGTAGGGGGAGGGGGCAAGGGTCTGGGGCTGGACTGGCCGAGAGGGTTGTACAGTTCCTAGGTTCTGACCAACTTGGAAATATGGATATCTTAAACACTGAAAAGAAAAAGAAAAATCTGACATAAATACTCCTTAAACAAACATAAACAGAAGAAAGATAGAGCCATAGTCTTAGTGTTACATATTGAGGGTTAGGTTTTACTAAGTTTGTTTTTTTTTTCGAACTGTCTTCCCGAAAATAATGTTATCCATGTTATTAATCCTTATATCATTTGAAACACAATCCTTACTCCCCATACAACTTCAAACATGAATCCCTTTACTTTTGTATCAAAATAAAAAAAAAAAAAGATTATATAGAACAGTTAACATATATGGTCAGAGTTCAGTTTTTACTCATTCTATCCTGAATGAACATTTCCAATTTATAAACCAAAAGAGTCTATTTTCAGTTGTATGGATGTCAAATTGAGTAACTTAATAGAAAACTTAGAAAATGGCTTTAATAACTGTTTTTGCTAACAGTAACAACCCTAACCAGAAACCCACAGAATATGGCAGCTAATCTGGGCATGCACTATTTGGCAGTGTAAATTTTTGGGTGTTTTGTGTCTAAATTGGGCAACTGGTCTATACATAATTTATTACATAGCTTCACATAAGGCGATTTTTTCATCCGAAAAGTACTGATATTTTTGTCTTATTTCTGCATCAAAAAATGCATTGTGGGTACTTATTAGAAGAGCCTCATCGAGGCGCTTCTAATGAGTACCCACAACATATGTTTTCGTGCAGAAATAAGAAAAATACTATGTGGATACCCCTCTTATCCAGGGCTATGTTATTAGTCATAAATGTATGATCAAATATTTTCTCTAACATACCTGAGCTGCTGTGGGTCGTTTGTTAGGATTCCATAACAACATATCTTTCATTAACTGGATTGCTTCATTACTAGCATTAGGTATCAAGGTTTTCAAGTTAGTAGGAACACACTGTGGCCAGCGGAAATTCATTGACATAGCTAATCTGTATCCCTCCTCCCACTCTTCCTGTAATGAAAAAAAGCCACTTTATGGGAGACTTTCTGTTTTATATATCAAGAGGTGCAAATACGTTTTCTCCTTATTAAAAAAAAAACCTCAACGGAAAACAAATTGAGCTTGACATTCCATTCAAATAACTTCAATGGAGGCGATCTGAATGTCAATTCTTTATTCCAAGAAAAAATTTATTGGAGAAAATATACACCTTCAGGGGAGGCAACACCTTCATGGGAGGCAACAATCAAAAACATGATTATATCTCTTGACATTAGGGGTCTTTTCTTAAAGGAAAGAATTTGCTCCTTGCCAGTAAATTCTTTCCTTCAAGAATTTATCCTTTTTAAAAAATAGTTCAATTTATGGAAAAGAAATATGAAGTCATTAAAGTTGTCTGCCTTTGGAAAATAGTGGAAAATATGTCCCATTATAGAAACACAAGATGGTAGCCAACAAATGACAAAAGTGAACTTAGCAACTTCCAATTTATGTTCTCCAAATGCATGTATGAAGCCAACTACAAGAGGGCCCTCTGGGCCCTGGATTCGCTCACCTGAATGTCACTGTCTCTAGTACATTCTGTTTTTAGCTCTGGTGGCCTTCTTGTTCATCAGAGTGGAATTGGTGGGGTGTCACCTAGGCAACATTCCTATGAAGTTTGAATCAAATTAACCAAAGGCTTTAGGAAGAGTTCGCATTTGAGGCAAATTTACAATGTTTTTTTCTATTTTTAACTCTGGCGGCCATAATGTTCATCGGAGCGGGATCAATTTAGCTATTTTGGTAGAGGGTCATCTAAGCAACATTCCTATGAAGTTTGAATGAAATTGGCCCAAGGGTACAGGAGGAGTTGTCATTTGAAGATTTTTTTCTATTTTTAGCTCTGGTGGCCATCTTGTTTACCAGAGCGGAATGATTTTAACTAATTTGGTAAGGAGTCACCTGGGCAACATTCCTGTGAAGTTTAAATCAAATTGGCCCAAGGGTTCAGAAGTTCGCGTTTGAAGCAAATTTACGATATTTTTCTATTTTTAGCTCTGGTGGCCATTTTGTTCATCAGAGTGTGATCATTTTAGCTCTTTTTGTAGAGAGTCATCATAGCAACATTCCTATGAAGTTTGAATGAAATTGGCCTAAGGGTACAGGAGGAGTTGTTGTTTAATTTTTTTTCAATTTTTTGCTCTGGCGGCCATCTTGTTCATCAGAGTGGAACGGTTTTAGCTATTTTGGTAGGGAGTCACCTAGGTAACATTCCTGTGAAGTTTGAATCAAATTGGCACAAGGGTTTAGGAGGAGTTCACGTTTGAAACAAATTTACGATGTTTTTCTATTTTTAGCTCTGGCAGCCATTTTGCTCATTGGAGCAGAACCGTTTTAACTGTTTTGGTTAAGGGTCACCTAAGCAACATTTCTTTGAAGTTTGAATGAAATTGGCCCAAGGGTACAGTAGGATTTGGCATTTAAAGATTTTTCTATTTTTAGCTCTGGTGGCCATCTCGTTCATCAGAGCGGAACAATTTTAGCTATTGTGGTAGGGAGCCACCCAGGCAAAATTCCTGTGAAGTTTGAATCAAACTAGCCCAGGGGTTTAAGAGGAGTTCGCATTTAAATCAAATTGTTGACAACGCACAACGCAGGACAGACATTCATTGATCACAATACCTCACCATGAGCACTTCGTGCTCAGGTGAGCTAATAAGAGGTTTCAGGCCTACTTTTTGGTTTTTATTCTATTTTTTAAGGAAAATTTTGTAAGCAAACAGTGCAGGCCCTGATCAGATGCCACATTCTGTGGCATCTGATCTGGGCCTGCACTGTTTGCAAAGGTACCCCTTTAGGGGTTTCCCCGCATGCAATGGGTTAATGGTCATTTTTCTGTATAATCTATTCCTGTTTATTTGGATATAACAAGGTCATAAACACAATTTCTGCTTCAGACACTAACAACGCTATTTTAAAGAGAAGGGGTGTACCTTCATACAAGAAGTCATACACATGACAGTATCAGATGTCTGGGCACACGCAATTGAAGAACATAAATTGGAGGGATTTTTTTCTCATGGGAAGACTCATAGATGCAGATATTGGTTTTCCTTAGAATTCCTTGGGATGTTGGTACAATTAAAAATTCATCTTATACCTGGTAGGAAGAATTTCAAAGATCTATATCTTAAAGAACATGCAACATATTGATGGCTCAAACAGAACATCTAGCTTTCTACTTGAAACCAAGAGTGCAAACATATACTGCTTTATTCTGAACTATTCCAGACAATTAAAATTTTGCTAGTTATTTTCTCTGAAAAATGTTAAAGGAAAAGAAAATATACATAAACCTCTTCTGCTTCTGTTATATTTTGCATCTTAAGGGAAATGGGAACACCTGGCAGATTTTTCCACCATTTTTCAAAGGGAGACAACTTTCGGAACTTCCTGTTCGTTTTTCTATAAGCCCTGTCCCACTGAAAAAGGGTCTACTCTTAAAGGAAAGAATTTGCTCCTTAGGAGCAAATTCTTTCCTTTAAGAGTTGACCCCTATTGCCATGGTAGACAAAAACACTTTTACAGGAGTTGCCTCCCCTGAAGGTGTTCCTTTTCCCTTTAAACTTTAAGTATATTTTGTTGCTACATACCTGTTTTGGTGTACCAAGAATTGAACATAATTTGAATATTTGATCTATTTCTGAGCTACCAGGAAACAACGGCCGTAGAGTGTACATTTCTGCCATGATACACCCCACTGCCCAGATGTCTATAGGACTGTTATAGTTTGTAGACCGTAACAACACCTCTGGTCCTCTGTACCTACAAAATTAATAGAGGCAATGAAAATAAATGATCGCAAAAAAAAACATCTAAAGATGTGTTTAAGGGCTCAGCTGTTGGGATGATTTTAAACATCTTTGAGATCTGAGGGTGACATTCTGATTCTTTCATACGAAAACTCCTCCAACATTCAAAATAGAAAGAAATGTTATCAAAGTGACTTTTCTTGCACAAAACTGTTTTAGGCTGAGCTCTGCCATAAAAATACAGAGAACCCTCATTACAACAATACTATTTCCAATTGTAGATTTTTTTCCATAAGGGAAAAATAATAATCAACCACTTGCTTTACTTCAACACTTTACCAAATTTTCGAGGGTCTCGCCTCTTCATCAGGGTTTATGGACACCACACTCTACATATTACTTGACTTTCCAATATGGCCTTCCAATGTTTGAGACAGTGATTCCATGACGTCAAAACGCCATGCAACCTTTGGGACAATGTCACAAACATTGGCAATGTTTTTCAAAGACACCAGAGGCACCTTTGAAAGATATTGCCAATGTTTGTGACAAGGTCACACAAGTCTTATTGCAAATTTGTCTTGTAGGGGCTCAAATACCGTAATAATCCTAAATTTTGGACACCCCGAGGACTTTGCTGTGATTCTCCTAAACTAACAAATTTGTTTCATGATCCAGCAGAGTCCAAAAGGTGCAGATGGAATGGAAAACAGTCAGGAGCAGTCTGATCTGGGTCTGCACTGTTTGCTTAGGCCTATTATGGTGTAACAAGCCTGCTCTAGTAATGCCACTATATAACTTTATGCATTACCACATCAAAACTGGACCTACCATCTAGTAGAGACATAGTCTGTGTATGGAGGTCTAGATCTAATTTCTCGGGCCAAACCAAAGTCAGCAATTTTGACACAGTCTGGACCTGAACACAACAAGTTTTCTGGCTTCATGTCTCGATGGAAAAATCCTGAAAAAAAGAGAGGTAAAGTAAAAATACAAATCAGGATTTCAGCGTAAAGGCACAATTAGAACAAAGAATACATGTACATGTATCATAATGAGATAGCTGAATCGAGCTCCAGATTGAGTTGGTTGGTTGATTTGAAGCTTAACGTCCCCGTCAACACTGTAAAGGTCATTTTGGAGACGTTGCTTCCAATTTTGTGGGACTTTTACCCGACATTGAGATGAAATGACATGTGATGATCTCAAGCCCTGTCGCCCAATGAAACCAATAGGGTTTATTAGCATGGACGGTCCCCCTCGCGGATCCTCTAAGCGGTTTACCAGTACTAGTGTGCGGGCCGGATTCAGCTCTGCGTGGAAGCATCATGCAGCCCATATATTTCTTCAAGCCCCTATGGGCGGGGGCCTACCAGATTGAGTTCTATATGCAGTTTCTATAATTATCAATTTTGCATATATAGGACTAATAGAATTGGACAAAACTAGCTACCCGTAGTCAGGCCCAGAAAAAAAAGATTCACTTGCTATTTCCAGTTCTGTAGTGTGTACACTTCTCTTCCAAGAGATCTCTTTCACTAGAAGTGAATTCTTCTTCCTTGAATTTGGGCTTGTTTATTCTTGTAAAAAGGAAGTTAAACCAAAATTATTAACAAAATAGCAAAGTGTAGATCCTGATAAGATAGTTCATTTATGAGCCATCTCATCAGGATCTACTATGTTTGTATAGATGTATGTACTGGTCCACAGGGTAAAGTAGTGTGATTGATTTGTTTGTTTGATTTGAGGTTTAAAACACTATTTAGGTCACTTTGGAGACGTTGCTTCTGATTTTGTGGGACTTTTACAAGACATTGACATCTCAATCCCTGCCACCCAATGAAACCAATAGGGATTTTTTATATGAATGGACGGGCCGACTTGCATCACTTTAACTGGGCAGGCTTGGACCTTCTAAGCGGTTTACTAGTACTCATGTGTGGTTGGTTTCAGCTCTACGTGGAATCATCAAGCAGCCCAATCTATTTCTCCAAGCCCAGATGGGCGGGGGCCAAAGTAGTGTGATTGACTTAACACATCTCCCTATACTTCACTATATCATGGATATTATTTTTCTAGTTGTTTCAGATAATTGAGCCCATCCAGATTTTGAAAATGTACATACTGCTTTTTAATTCCATGATTTCTAAAGCCCAAAACAATTTATTCATTTAGGTCATTTTCGAGATGCTGTTTCCAATTTTGTGGGACGTTTACCAGACATTGAGATGAAATGACTTCTCAAGCCCTGCCTCTTAATGAAATCAAAAGGGTTAATATGCAGGGACAGTCCGACTCGCACCACTTTGCTTCAAAGTGGTTTACCAGCACTCATGTGCAGTCAGTTTCAGCTCTGCATGGAAGCATCTTGCAACCCAATCTATTTCTCCCAGCCCTGATGGGTGGGGGCCAGAATCAAGAGAAAAACCTGGGAAAAATTCATTTTCACCAATCCTGGCAAGTGGGATCTACCGGTAGAAGTCACTCACTAAACTCGCCCACATTCTAAGTGAATGCTTTAGAAATCAAGGAAGTCCACTAAGATCAGAATAATTGACTGCAGGAAACTGAAGTTTAGTTTCATTGGAGACAGAACATGGAAGAAAATGTAGTTTTCAAGTTCAACCCATTTTGTACCGGAAACACCAAAATGGGTATCCTGGCAAACAGTGCAGGCCGAGATCAGACGCCGCAGGATGTGGCGTCTGATCAGGGCCTCCACTGTTTGCTAAAAGTTCATTCATTTTTCAAATAAATTTTGATGAAAACACAACCTGACACCCCCAAATTTTGAAATGGACTTGTACTATTTATAAGGTGATTCCATTTGGTACAAAAAGGGTTAAAATGCAAACAACAGGCCTAACAAAACAAACACCCCTCTCACTGGTGGTCACCAGCTTTGTCAAGTGTTTCAGGATCTTCATTTGCCAAGAAATTATTCAAATTTGTTTTGTCAAGCTGGTAAGCATGTATTTGCATACACATAGCATAGCATTTCAAACAAGCCTGAGGGAAGACGTAAACTTCACATAAAATCTTGCATACATATTTATACAGTCAAGAGGAAATACAAACTATTACGGAAGTTCAAACTGCTCTTTTTCCATGTATACAATATCTACCGGTTGTATACAATATTTACATTGATTCATAATTTTTCAACCAGAAAGATTGATCTCAAAACTTGGCAACTTATCTTCTATTCTATTATTGGCAAAAGAATGAATTGTAAACAATACTGTGATTTATTTCGCTTGATTACAAGATTAGTCCATTTCATATTTAACCTGCACTTGCCTGGTGTCCTCAAAAATGAGCCATTGAGCAACAGTGTAGACCTAGATCAGATGCCACAGAATGCGGCATCTGATCAGGGTCTACACTGTTCCTTGGACGGCAGCAATTTTTGTAAAATGTACAAGTAAAGCAAGCTGACACCCATGAAATGAAATGAACCTGTCCAAAATCATTCAGAGAGTCTAATGTGTCTTATATGGGTTAAGTTTTGTCGTTACCGGCACTCTTGAAGCACATTTAGTACTATGTGGATGTGATTGATCAAGGAAAATTCACAGACCCTATACCACCTCCAGAATATAGTGATTTTGAGCAGTTTAAATGAAATCCAAAACATTTTGGTTTTGGAAAAATGGAGCCAAAAGAAAGTGGATTTCCTCTGAAAAAAGGACAAATCACTGGAACTGGAATTTGCAACATGGATCTCATAATTTATGAACAACAATGAATGACGCCCCACTAAAAGTTACATTTAAAAAACTTTCTTTTGTTACTCAGTTGAGCATGTAATTTACAATGATTTCCAACAAATAAGATTTTTATATACTCAAATAGCTGGGAAAACATACAGTCCAATCTGTATTAAGCAAGCACCTCCGGGATATTCAAAAAGTGCTTGCTTAAGGCAGGTGCTTGCTTAACACAGGTGAATTTTAATGCATTTTCCTTTTTCGGGAACTGAATGCCTGCTTGCTTAAGACAGGTTGCTTGCTTAATAGAGGTGGCCACTAAGACAGGTCCTGCTTGTAAATATTACAATGTTAACGACAGTAGGCATTTTAGCTCCTGTTCTGTTGAATAAATTTATTTTGTCACAACCATTCCTGAATATTAACCAATCAAATTACTTGGTAAGTTGGTATGTACCCATTCAATTCACAAACTGCATGACAAACAGTGTAGATCCTGATCAGATGGCTTCTTCAAATGCCATCTGATCTGGATCTACATTGTTTGTAAAGATAGTTGTTGTCATGTTCAGCAAATCAATGGTTCATATCTATGGATATACACAAATGAGCTGAGCATGATTTTCTTTCTATATATAGTCTCGTGGCTGGGGCTGATATTTTTGCCAGGTATCTCATTTTTTTTATAAAGAGCAAAGACTGAGAAAAGGCTGCACAAATCATGCAGGATGCAGGCTAAGCCTAACTGAGGCAATTATATGCCTCAATGAGGCAATTCTAACAATTATCCACAACTTACCTCTCTGACAAGAACAAAGGCAAGTTGTCCATTAACCAATTTTGTACCAGAAACCCCAAAAAGGCTAATTGGCAAACAGTGCAGGCCCAGATCAGATGCTGCAGAATGCAGCGTCTGATCAGGGCCTACACTGCTTCCAAAAAATTCAGCAATTTTTCAGATAAATTTTGATGAAAACACAATCTGATACCCTTAACCCTTATCTTGCTGAATATTCATTTAAGCCACACCCATTTCTGTCTATCAGCCAATCAAATTACCTGATGTAATTTATTGCTACAAATTCATAAACTGAGTGCCAAACAGTGTAGATCTTGATCAGATGGCTTCTTTGAAGAAGCCATCTGATCTGGATCTACACTGTTTGCAAAGATAGGGATTGTCGTGAACAGCAAGATAAGGGTTAAATGTTGAAATGGACTTGTGCTAAATAGAAGGTGGAAGATTCCATTTGGTACAAAATGAGTTTATTATCCTCATTACTCATTCTTATCTAGAACAGTGGTTATATTCATGATTGATATTTTCATGATTATAAACTTTCAGAGCTATTGGGAAAACCTCGCAGATTTTTCTGCCATTTTTCAAAGGGAGACAACTTTCGGGACTTCCTGTTCACTTTTCCATAAGCGCTGTACCACTGAAAAAGGGATCAACACTTAAAGGAAAAAATTTGCTCAGAAGCAAATTCTTTCCTATAAGAGTTGACCCCTATTGACATGGGAGACCAAAATACTTCTGCAGGAGTTGCCTCCCCTGAAGGCGTTCCCATTCCCCTTAAGAGATGTTTGTTTTCAGCTTCCCAAAGATTATTCCAACAAATATGGCATTCTGACAGAACTGACCAGAGTAAACATTATCTTCAATGCCCACCTTTAATGGAACACAAAGCACAAATCGGTCACCTCTTCAATGTATTTCTATGACTCTTAATACCAGGATTAATACTTTTTATCTGTCTAAAGCAGATTATAATCTTGTAGGTATATTTCTGGCTATAATCATAGACAATGCAATTAAGATTGTATACAAACTACTTCAGATTTTGCAGTTCTTGTCTATGAAGAAGTCTCTTCTTGCCCACAAGCCCTCATATCATATACAGTAAAATTCCTATATTAAGACCACCTTTCGAACTGTTTAAAAGTGGTCTTAAAGACCACTTTTGAACAGTCAAAAAGGTGGTTCCTGTCCAGAGGACATTGTAGGCAGAAGGCACAAAGAAAAATTAAGTGTACCCTTCAAAATAAGCTTTTTATAGTAGAATTAGTCCTAATTTTAGGTGGTCTTAATAGTGTAATTTCACTGTATTCAATCATGGATATGGCTTCATTTGAATCATTGACTAGCTGTATAGTAACTGGTACAAACGGCAAACATATTAAACTGGGCTCTTTTACCAGGACCTGTACTGGTGGCAATTTTGTTTCTTCATTTTTGACTACAACACAGAAACAGAAGTGCCCAGATTCAAACCTGGAAAAGTTTACTTGAGGAGAGAGGGGGAAAAGTATAAAGAACTAGAAATTTTGGTTCTTCATTTATTGCTTGGATTAAACTATTTCAGTGGGGTTCAGAGTCCTGTATAATTCAAAACGGTTTTATGTCGGACTTTTTACATTGAAGATAGGATGCAGACAAGGTGATCCTATTTCCCCTTATGTATTTATTTTATGTGCCGAAATTCTAGGGCGAATGAGACAGAAAAGTAATGAAATAAAAGGAATAGAAATTAACGAAAAAGAACTTAGACTCAGCCAATACGCAGATGATACACAAATATTTTTAGATGGTAGTGAAAAGTCATTAAGAGAAACTTTGAACATTTTAAATACTTTTTATCATATGTGTGGCTTGAAAATAAATGTGGAAAAAACGAAAGCCATTTGGATAGGTAGTTTAAGTAATTCCACAATAAAGCTCTGTAAAGATTATAAACTTGATTGGGCATGGGGACCTTTTAAGATTCTGGGGGTTTCATTCACAACAGAAGTTTTTGACATATGGGATGTTAACGCTAATGATATTTTTTCTAAGGTAGAAAGTCTATGTAAACAGTGGTCGAAAAGAAAATTAACTCTTTGAGGAAGAATAACCGTCATAAAATCGTTAGCTCTAGCCAAGTTCATCCATCTTTTTTTAGCTCTGCCTAATCCCCCTGGTGAATCAGTAAAACGATTGGAGAAATTATGCTTCAAATTTTTGTGGAACTCTGGACCAGACCGAGTTAAAAGAAGCATAGTTATTAAGAACCTAGCATCAGGGGGACTTAGAATGATAAATATTTATATTTTTATAAAAGCTATGAAAATATCTTGGTTGCGAAGAATTATTCATAGTTCGGAAACCAGATCATGGTTTATACTAGTAAACATTGATTTTAAAAAAATATTTAGTACTGGATCTGGTTATTTTGAAACAAATGATATCCAAAACCCATTTTGGAAAGATCTTTTAAGAAATTGGGCAGAGTTTTGTCACAAATTGGAGGTAAAAACACCTCAAGATATTTTAGACTCACCTTTATGGTATAATAAACAAGAGGGCCATGATGGCCCTGGATCGCTCACCTGATCCTATTGTACAAACGGAATTGTGGGTAATATATGGTGCAGTGGAGGGTTTGAGCAATTTTGGTTGGACCCAAAGACCATTTCTGTGAAATTAATTCAAAATCAGTCTGCCTGTTTAGGAGTAGAAGTCATTTTGAGAAGTAGAAGCCATTTTTGATGAAATGACATCTCAAGCCCTGCTGCCCAATGAAACCAATGGGGTTTAAATGTATTGATGGTTCCGATTGCACCACTTTGCCTAGACAGGCTAAAACCTTCAAAGTGGTTTACCAATATTCCTGTAGAAGCACCTTGCAGCCAAGGTGGGTGGGGGCCAAAACTTTCAAAAGACATCAGTCTGTCTCTAAAAGGAAGCAATTTTATAGGAATGTTCTTTGAGTGACCCTCTAACAATATTGCTAAAAATATTTTGCTTAACTGAACATGATGGCCACCACAGCTAAAAACCTCAAACCTCATTCCTGTCAAATAATTTCATAATCAATCCACTGGTTAAGGAGAAGAAGTTGTTTCAAGGTTTTGTTCACCAGAGCGGCATAGTTTGAGCAATTTTGGTGGAGGGTCACCCAAGGAACATTCCTGTCAAGTAATTTCAAAATCCATCCACTGGTTAAGGAGAAGAAGTTGTTTAAAGGTTTTTCTATTTTTAGCTCTGGCAGCCATTTTGTTCACCAGAGCAGAATGGTTTGAGCACTTTTTGTAGAGGGTCACCCAAGGAACATTCCTGTGAAGTTATTTCAAAATCCATCCACGGGTAAAGGAGAAGAAGTTGTTTAAAGTTTTTTTCTATTTTTAGCTTTGGTGGCCATTTTATTCAACCGAGCAGAACGGTTTGAGCAATTATGGTAGAGGGTCACCGAACGAACATTCCTGTGAAATAATTTCAAAATCCATCCACTTGTTAAGGAGAAGTCATTTAAAGGTTTTTCTATTTTTAGCTCTGGTGGCCATTTTGTTGACCTGTTTGTTGGAACGGTTTGAGCAAATTTGGTAGTGGGTCACCCAAGGAACATTCTGGTGAAATAATTTCAAAATCCATCCACTGGTTAAGGAGAAAAGTGCGTTTAAAGGTTATTCTATTTTTAGCTCTGGCGGCCATTTTGTTAACCCGAGCTGAACAGTTTGAGCAATTTTGGTGGAGGGCAACCCAAGGAACATTCCTCTTAAGTGATTTCAAAATCCATCCGCTGGTAAAGGAGAAGAAGTCGTTTAAAGGTTTTTCTATTTTAAGCTCTGGCGGCCATTTTGTTTACCCGAGCGGAACAGTATGAGCAATTTTGGTAGAGGGTCACCAAACAACTATTCCTGTGAAATAATTTCAAAATCCATCCACTGGTTATGGAGAAGAAGTCGTTTAAAGGTTTTTCTATTTTTAGCTCTGGTGGCCATTTTGTTCACCCAAGGGGAACAGCATGAGCAATTTTTGTAGAGGTTTGCCAAAGGAACATTCCTGTGAAATTTCAAAATCCATCCACTGTTTAAGGAGTAGAAGATGTTTAAAGGTTTTTCTATTTTTAGCTCTGGTGGCCATTTTGTTCACCCGAGCGGAACTGTTTGAGCAATTTTGGTAGAGGATCCCCCAAGGAACATTCCAGTGAAATAATTTCAAAATCCATCCACTGGTTAAGGAGAAAAAGTCGTTTAAAGCTTTTTCTATTTTTAGCTCTGGCGGCCATTTTGTTCACCCGAGCGGAATGGTTTGGGCAATTTTGGTAGAGGGTCACCGAAGGAACATTCCTGTGAAGTAATTTCAAAATCCATCCACTAGTTAAGGAGAAAAAGTCGTTTAAAGCTTTTTCTATTTTTAGCTCTGGCGGCCATTTTGTTCACCCGAGCGGAACGGTTTGAGCAATTCTGGTAGAGGGTCACCCAAGGAACTTTCCTGTCAAGTAATTTCGAAATCCATCCACTGGTTAAGGAGAAGAAGTTGTTAAAAGGTTTTTCTATTTTTAGCTCTGGCGGCCATTTTGTTCACCCGAGCTGAACGGTTTGAGCAATTCTGGTAGAGGGTCATCCAAGGAACATTCCTGTGAAACAATTTCAAAATCCATCCACTGGTTTAGCAGGAGAAGTCGTTTAAAGAATTTTCTATTTTTAGCTCTGGCGGCCATCTTGTTCACCCGAGCGGAACACTTTGAGCAATTTTGGTAGAGGATCACCCAAGGAGCATTCCTGTGAAATTAGATCAAAATCTGTCCAGCAGTTTTGGAGGAGAAGTTGTTTAAAGCAAAAGTTGACGACGGACGGACGGACGCACGCACGCACGGACGAAGACTGATCCCAAAAGCTCACCTTGAGCACTTCGTGCTCGTGCTCAAGGTGAGCTAAAAATTAATAAACGGGCAAAATTTTTGTATTCATGATTGGTTTAAAAAGGGTCTGACTATGATTGATGACCTTTTTGATGAGAATGGAAATATATATGATTTTGACACTTTAAAGCATATTTATGGGCTGAGAGGTACGTGTTTAGATTTATACTCTCTACTAAGGAAAATTCCGGAAAATTGGAAAACGATATTAAGTAAAAATCAAAAATGAGTTCCTTTAAGAGCAATGAAAACATTCATAAGAAAGAAGATGGATCATACTACGTAGTTTCGGCTAATAAAGCCTCATCAGTGACCCTGTAATGATCCGGCAAAGAAAGCCAGAGGAAACATACTTCAATTTTGCAAATTTCGAATAGGCAGTCGATACAAAGACTTATATAAATCAAAATGGGGTCCAAATAGTTAAAAACCTGTCTAGAATATGAGTCTAAACCAATAATTTATTTCTGATTTCTCAGAATATTCACGCTGATCTCAAAGGACCAAAAGTAAAATATAAACTGCACTATGGTTGATGTACGGGGAGACGTTTTACGGCCGCCACACGGCACAACACCAGCTGCAGTGAAGGCAAGTAAAAATCAAAAATGAGTTCCTTTAAGAGCAATGAAAAACATTCATAAGAAAGAAGATGGGTCATACTACGTAGTTTCGGCTAATAAAGCCTCATCAGTGACCCTGTAATGATCCGGCAAAGAAAGCCAGAGGAAACATACTTCAATTTTGCGAATTTCGAATAGGCAGTCGATACAAAGACTTATATAAATCAAAATGGGGTCCAAATAGTTAAAAACCTGTCTAGAATATGAGTCTAAACCAATAATTTATTTCTGATTTCTCAGAATATTCACGCTGATCTCAAAGGACCAAAAGTAAGTAATAACAAGATTTTATGTATTACCAACCAATTTAATGTTAAATGCAATCTATTAGTAAAACAAATTATTAAGAACAAAAAGGGGGGTAGACATTTTTATGATATAATGATTGATGCAGATAAGCTAGACAAACAAAATAAATGGACACAACAAATAGGAAATATAAGCGATGACGAATGGAAATAATATAAAACAAGAGGCCCATGGGCCACTATGCTCACCAGAGCTCAGGTGGGCACTGCCCATCCTGCCCAATGGCAGCCATGTATTTTAACATGATATCATTTTAATCCACCAAATGAACCCCCATGTCCAAATGAGCACCCATGTGGACTCAGCATCTGAAAAGTTAGGCCTTTTATGAAGTAGAGGGGGTGGGGCATGGACCCAATGGAGCCCTGGTTGGTATCACTAAATGCGTCTTATCATAAGAAACAAAAATATATATGGTTTAGCAGTGGGGATCTGTAAGGCCTCTTTAACAGTTGAGGGGTTGGGGCATGCCCTGTTGATCCCAGGAAAGCCCAAACTGTTGTCCCTAAATGTGTCTTATCATAAGGACCAAGTATATATATGGTTCAGTGCTGGGAATCTGACCGGTTTCAGAGATTTGAGGCCCTTTTATGAAATAGGAATGGCCCCTGCGGACCCCGCTACAGTAGGTGTGCTAATAATAAGGAACAAGAACATATATGATTATGGGGTGGGGATTTGAATGGTTTCTGAAATATAAAGCCTTTTATGAAATGGAAGGGCGGGGCACATTGCCTCAGCACAAAGAGACCTCCAGGTTGGTGTGATTGAACGAGTCTTATCATAAGGAACAAGTATATGGTTTAGGGGTGTGGATCTGAACTATTTCTGATATATATGGCTTTTAATGAAGTAAAGCGGTGTGGCATGACCTGGGCGTGCCCCGGGGACTCCCAAGCTGGTGTCACTGAATGCGTCTTATCATAAGAAAGATGAATATATATGGTTTAGGGTGGGGCTAAGAACATTCTCTGAGATATAAGGCCTTATGTGAAGTGGAGGGGTGGGGCAAGGCCCAGGGAGACTCCCAGGTTGGTGTCAATGAATGTGTCTTATCATAAGGAACAAGACTATATATGGTTAAGGGGTGGCCATCTGTACGGTTTCCGAGATATTGTGATATTATGAAATGGAGGGGGTGGGGCATGGCCCCAGCATATCCCTGGGAACCCCCAGGTTGGTGTTACTGAATGCGTCTTATCATAATGAACAAGACTATATATGGTTTAGGGGTGGGGATCTGAACAGTTTCTGAAATAAATGGCCTTTTTTGAAGTGGAGGGGTGGGGCAAGGCCTCAGCGCGTCTCTGAGGACCCCCAGGTTGGTGTCAATGAATGTGTCTTATCATAAGAAGCAAGCATATATATGGTTTAGGGGCGGGGATCTGTAAGGTTTCCGAGATATTGGGCCTTTTATCAAATGGAGGGGGTGGGGCATGGCCCCGGTGCATCCAGGGGACTCCCAGGTTGATGTCACTGAATGGGTCTTATCAAAAGGAACAAGAATATATATGGTTTAGGGGTGGGAATCTGAATGGTTTCCGAGATATTGGGCCTTTTATAAAGTTGAGGGGGTGGGGCCTGACCTGTGCGCATCCCTGACGACCCCCAGGTTGGTGTTACTGAATGTGTCTTATCAATAGGAACAAGAATATATATGGTTTAGGGGTGGGGATCTGAACAGTTTCTGAGATATATGGCCTTTTGTGAAGTGGAGGGGTGGGGCAAGGCCCCAGTGCATCTCTGAGGACCCCCAGGTTGGTGTCAATGAATGTGTCTTATCATAAGAAGCACGCATATATATGGTTTAGGGGCGGGGATCTGTAAGGTTTACGAGATATTGGGCCTTTTATGAAATGGAGGGGGTGGGGCATGGCCCCGGCGCATCCAGGGGACTCCCAGGTTGATGTCACTGAATGGGTCTTATCATAAGGAACAAGAATATATATGGTTTAGGGGTGGGGATCTGAATGGTTTCCGAGATATTGGGCCTTTTATTATGTGGAGGGGGTGGGGCATGACCTCGGCGCATCCCTGATGACCCCAAGGTTGGTGTTACTAAATGCGTCTTATCAATAGGAACAAGAATATATATGGTTTAGGGGTCGGGATCTGAATGGTTTCTGAGATATATGGCCTTTTAGGAAGTGGAGGGGGTGGGGCATGGCCCCGGCACAACCTGGGGGACCCTCAGGTTGGCATAAAAGCATATGGCTGAAAGAATTTTACTCAAGAAACATTTCTATAAAAGTTTTGTCCAAATATCTGCAATGACTTGGCAGTAAATGCCATTTTTCAATTTTCCCCATTATAAGTCTATGGAAACTCTAAGTTGCCATAGCAACCAAACTAATGGGCCGATTTTCATAAAAAACACAAACTTTCAATCCTCCAGCCCAAGGATGCTACAGATAAAATTTGGGCTGAATCGGTCCAGTGGCTTCAGAGAACAAGATGTTTGAAAGTGTTGACGTCAGACGACGACAGACGACGACGACGACAACGACGCCGGACAACTGCCTATCCTATAAGCTCCCCAGCAGCCTTCGGCTCTGGTGAGCTAAAAACTATAACAACATTAAAAGATGTCAAATTAAAAGATTTTCAGTATAAAATAAATAATAAAATTTTAGTAACCAAATCGTTTTTATTTAAAATAAATAAAATAGACAATGAGTTATGTGAATACTGTAAAAACAAATCAGAATCCATATATCATTTATTTGTGGAGTGTGACAAGGTTAAGCAATTCTGGAATGAACTAAAAGGGTGGTTAATAGCTAATTCAAACATATTAATAGATTTAAAAGAAAGAAATATACTGTTCTCTTACCAGGATAATAACCAGATGATAAATTATATATTTGTCTTGGCGAAATATTATATTTACAGTAACAAGTTTTTTAAAAGTGAGTTAAATATAAATAAATTTATATCTATGATGAGGGAAAAATTTAAAATGGAAAAATATATAGGGTATATTAATAACAATGTAAACAAGTTTTTCTCAAAATGGTCACCCTTATATAACTACTTCAATACACATTTACGGTAAGATCCAAGAATTGTTGTATTATTATTGCTATTTATTTTAGTTTATTCATTATTTGCTTATTTATTTATTATTTTAGCCAACGTTAGATGAGTATGATTGACAGTATCTTCTTAGATATAAAATATAGCAATTTGCATTTTTGGGTACAGCAGGCAGTTTTGGTGGGAAGTGATTGTCCAGACATATTAGAAGATTTGAGAAGTTTCTGAACACATTTCTTCCATTATTTGTTATAAAGTATCTAAGGACTTAAATCGTATATTCTGTTTTATTCTATTTTAATATGCGCTAGGAACTGCAAACAACCTCCCAACTTTCTATCGTTCTCTTAATATTTCATACTTCCTTTTTTATTTCTTTTTTCTTCCTTCTTTATATTCTTTCTTTTTTTATTACTTATTTATTTATCCATTTTTTTATTATTTTTTTAGGACAATGTTTCATTTTGTAGCTAAAGTGCAAATATGTTAAGGAATTTATATATAAAAAATGTATTGTGAAATGTTTTGTATATATATATATGTACTTGAAGATAACAAAAATAAAATTATAAAAAACAAGCAAATTCGTTGAATTGATATCCCCCGCCGAATGGGTTTTTTGTGTAGAATGGCAAGAAAATATATCTGGCCAAAATTGAGGATGGTTCTAAGAAGCAAACTAGAGACAATGAGGAAGGGCCCCGCTGAACATTTACTCCCTGGATGAGAGGCTGTACCCTGACCTACTGACCTAATTATCAGTAGAGATTAACTTGTCTGTCAAAGTTGAGGTTTATTTACCTGTTATGTGGTTTCAAGGATACCAAAATAAAATTCGCGAATATTAAAAAAACCCGATATAATCACCGAATAGACAAAATTCCTCAATTTCAATCATTTAAGGGGAAATAACTCTGGATAAAAAAGTCAATCCAGGTCAATCCGAAAAAAAATTGCGCGTGCATCACGGCAACATAATAATACATATTTATTTCAAGTTTCATTTTATTCCATGCAATAGTTGCTGAGAAGCGGTTCCAGACAAAGTGAGACGACGAAAAATCCAGAATTTTAATCATTTAAGGGGCCATAACTCTGGGTGTAAAAAGTCTATCCGAAAAAAATTTGTGCGTGCATCACCACAGCATAATAATACATATTTATTTCAAGTTTCATTTAATTCCATGCAATAGTTGCTGAGAAACAGTTCCCGACAAAAAAGTGAGACAACGAAAAATCCAGAATTTCAATCATTTAAGGGGCCATAACTCTGGATGTAAAAAGTAAATCCGGAAAAAAAATGCGCGTGCATCACCACAGCATAATAATACATATTTATTTCAAGTTTCATTTAATTCCATGCAATAGTTGCTGAGAAACGGTTCCGGACAAAGTGAGACGACGAAAAATCCAGAATTTCGATCATTTAAGGGGCCATAACTCTGGATGTAAAAAGTAAATCCGGAAAAAAAATGCGCGTGCATCACCGCAGCATAATAATACATATTTATTTCAAGTTTCATTTAATTCCATGCAATAGTTGCTGAGAAACAGTTCCGGACAAAGTGAGATGACGAAAAAATTCAGAATTTCAATCATTTAAGGGGCCATAACTCTGGATGTAAAAAGTCAATCCGAAAAAAAATGCGCGTGCATCACTGCAGCATAATAATACATATTTATTTCAAGTTTCATTTAATTCCATGCAATAGTTGCTGAGAAACGGTTCCGGACAAAGTGAGACGACGAAAAATCCAGAATTTCAATCATTCAAGGGGCCATAACTCTGGATGTAAAAAGTCAATCCGAAAAAAAATTGAGCGTGCATCACCACAGCATAATAATACATTTCAAGTTTCATTTAATTCCATGCAATAGTTGCTGAGAAACGGTTCCGGACAAAGTGTGACGGACGGACGGAAGGACGGACGGTCTCACGAACGGATACTTAAGTGGCTAGGCGTCGGCATATTGACTACTTAAGCGGCAAATTCTCTTAAGCGGCAAGCCACCTAAGAGCAAATTTTTGCCACTTAAGTACCCAAATAACGGAATAAACCGCATTTGGACTCACGAATATATACTTAAGTGTCAAACTGTCCAAATATTTTGCCCCCTAAATGTCGTTTCGTTCGTCCGGAAGGACGGACGGAAGGATGGACGGACGGACGGACAACACCAAAACTATATCCCTCCGCCTTCGGCGGGGGATAAAAACAAGAGGGCCCTGGTTTGCTCACCTGTGTGTCACTGTCTCAAGTACATTCTATTTTCAGCCATTGTGGCCATCTTGTTCATCAGCAGAGTGATTTTAGCTTATTTGGTAGGGAGTAACCTAGGCAACATTCCTGGGAACTTTGAATCAAATTGGCTGAGGGTTTAGGGGGAGTTTCCGTTTGAATCAAATTTACAATCAATATTTTTCTATTTTTACATCGGGTGGCCATTTTGTTCATCCGAGTGGGATTGTTTAGCCTTTTTGATAGAGGATAATCTAAGCAACATTGTCACAAGGAACCTACATGCTAAATATGAAGGCTGTATCTCAAATGCTTTAAAAGTAATGACAAAGTAGGTCAAAGGTCAAGGGTCAAAAGTTTTGAATGGCTGAGAAAAACTTGTCACAAGGAACATGCATGCCAAATATGAAGGCTCTATCTCATATGGTTCAAAAGGTATGATAAAGTAGGTCACAGGTCAATGTCACAGGTCAAATCTTTATGAGTGGGAAGCCCTTGTCAGAAGGAACCTACAAGCCAAATATGAAGGCTCTATCTCAAACGGTTCAAAAGTTATGACAAAATAACCTACTGATCTACTTTTTGATTTGACATGACCAATATTCAAACTTAACTGAGATATTGTCCAGATGATAATTCTGAGCAAGTTTTATGATGATTTGACTGAAACTGTGGCCTCTTAGAGTGTTCAAAACGTTTTTCTATGATTTGACCTGCTGACCTACTTTTTGACCCGACATGTCCCATATTCAAACTTGACACAGATATTGTCAAGATGATCATTCTGAGCAAGTGTGATGATGATCGGACCAAAACTTGGACCTCTAGTGTGTTCACAATGTTTTTCAACAATCTGACCTACTGACCTACATATTGACCAGACACGACCCATATTCGAAATTGTCAAATGATCATTTTGAGCAAGTTTGATGATGATCGGACCAAAACTGTAGCCACATGTGTGTTCAGAGGGTTTTTCTTTGATTTGACCTACTGACCTACTTTTTGACCCAATCTGACCCATATTTGAACTTGACTGAGATATTGTCAAAATGATCATTCTGGGCCATTTTGATGATGATCGGACCAAAACTGTGGCCTCTAGTGTGTTCACAAGCTTTTTCTATGATTTGACCTACTGATCTACTTTTTGACCCGACATGACCAGTATTCAAACTTGACCCGGATATTGTTAAGACTATCATTCTGAGCAAGTTTGATGATGATCGGACCAAAACTGTGGCCTCTAGTGTGTTCACAAGGTTTTTCTCCGATTTGACCTACTGACCTACTTTTGACCCTACAAGACCCATATTCGAACTTGCCCGAGAAATTGTCAAGATAATAATTTTGAGCAAGTTTCATGATGATCAGACAAAAACTGTGGTCTCTAGTGTATTCACAAGGTTTTTCTCTGATTTGACATACTGACCTACTTTGTTACCCGACATAACCCATATTCGAACTTGACCGAGATATTGTCAAAATGATCATACTGGGCAAGTCTGATGATGATCAGACCAAAATTGTGGCCTCTAGTGTGTTCACAAGGTTTTTCTATGATTTGACCTACTGACCTACTTTTTGACCCGACATGACCTGTATTCAAATGTGACCAAGATATTGTCAAGATGATCATTCTGGGCAGGTTTGATAATGATTGAACCAAAACTGCGGCCTCTAGTGTATTCACAAGGTTTTTTCTATGATTTGACCTACTGACCTACTTTTTGACCAGGCATGACTCATATTCGAATGTGACCAAGATATTATTAAGATGATCATTCTGAGCAAGTTTGATGATGATTGGACATAAATTGTGGCCTCTAGTGTGTTCAGACAGTTTTTCTATGATTTGACCTACTGACCTACTTTTTGACCGGACAACACCCATATTCGAACCTGACTGAGATATTGTCAAGATGATCATTCTGGGCAAGTTTGATGATGATCGGACCAAAACTGTGGCCTCTCGTGTCTTCACAAGGTTCTTTTTCTGATTTGACCTACTGACCTACTTTTTGACCCGACATGACCCATATTCGAACTTGACTGAGATTTTGTGGTGGTACAAATTGTGTGCAAGTTTAGTTGAAATCAAATCATAAATGAACCATCTGTCATGCAGACAAGACCAAAATAAGGAATTTTTGCCCTTTCAGGGGCCGTAACTCCGTAACACATGATGGGATATGGATGGTTCAAGAAAGGAACCCAGATCTCATGGTGGTACAAGTTGTGAGCAAGTCTGGTTAAAATCAAATCAAAAATGAAGATGCTATCATGCGGACAAGACCAAAATAGGCAATTTTGCCCTTTCAGGGGCCGTAACTCCTTAACACATGATGGGATATGGCTGGTTCAAGAAAGGAACCTAGATCTCATGGTGGTACAAGTTGTGTGCAAGTCTGGTTAAAATCAAATCATAAATGAAGATGCTATCGTGCGGACAAGAAATTGTTTACGCACGCACGCACGCACGGACGCACTGACGACGGACAAAATGTGATCACAAAAGCTCACCTTGTCACTACGTGACAGGTGAGCTAAAAAAGAACTAGAAATGTGGCCAAGAGATATGGACGCCCCTGACACTGATGAAAATCTAGAACGGAAATTGCTAACGTCTCTGATGTGGATGGAGGCGGATAGACAGACAGGGGTAATACTACATTCTTGGAAGGGCAGAGGAATAAAAATAGATTCACTTTGCACATTTTTCAGTACCGTAATTTTTTAAAGTGAGACAACCTTAGCTCCTGTTCGACTTCCCTTAAAACCCGTTTTGCACTATATGGGATCTTCCCCAATATATACAGCAGGAGTCACTTTCGATACTAAGGGTTCTCAGCCTCAGTTATCTTTTTTAAATTAATTCAGAAAATAATTGTATTTTCTGCAAACTATCAGACGTGGCATCTAGAATGTGGCATCTGATCTGGGCCTGCACTATATGCGAAAGACTCTTTTTGGGGTTTCCCATACAAAATGGGTTCAAGAAAAGAATCTGCTCCTCACAGAAGAGCAAGTTCTTCTTTTAACCCTTTTTGTACCCAATGGAATCTTCCTTGTTAGGTTGTGTTTTCTTCAAAAACTGTCCTTAAAATAGCTTAACTTTTTGTAAACAGTGTAGGCCCTGATCAGACGCCGCTTCTGCGGCGTCTGATCTGGGCCTGCACTGTTTGCCAGGGTACCCGTTTTGGGGTTTCCGGTACAAAATGGGTCAAGAGTAAAACCCTTATGAAGTAGGAGATAAAGCTTGCCATACTAAAGCTGTTTAGCACAGACTCTACATAATTATAGCTTGTTGGCAAACAGACAGAAAAATTTGGTCTTTGAATAGATGTTGTGACCCACATGATCATTATCTTATTATCTGTGTGACTGCGGATTTCAATAGCTTAAAATGTTTTCATTTTGAAAAGTTTCCAATATTGTACAAAGAGGATCAACGCTGTAGTACAAAGAGGATCAACACTCATCAAGGTCTTTCTACTTCTAGTCTGATAACACAGAGAAATTGATGGCATGACACATTGAAGAGTTTTTCTATTTGTTTGTTTTGGAGACATACGGCCTAGTTAACAGTGTTAAGGGTCATGTACAGCCAGCCAAACTTCTTATACATTTTACTGCAAACCTTTAGACTTCCAAAGACTTCCATAGCGTCAGAATAGGAGTGACCAGGATAATCCTCTTAAGAGCCCTATGCTGCAGGTACTTGTTAGAACTTAGAATCGCCTTATCAAGTTGATTCTAACATTTATTTTTAGTACCCACAACACAGTTTTTTATTTTAATTTTACAGAACACCAATAATTATGACTTAAATACTACTGTTGTCCAACATACAGCAATGGAACAGTCCACCAGTATACAATGGTTTAACATTCTTTAATTTGGATTCAAATACATCATAGCTACATACACTGTTGTTTGCTTTTTTCAGAGAAGTAACGCAATTATTCAATGACATCAAATTGATGGAAATAAAATGCTGTGAGCAAGAAAAAAAACAAGAGGGCCATGATGGCCCTGGATCGCTCACCTGATCCATAGTGCAACAAGTGGGCCCCAGAGAGGGCCATTATTGGCCCCAGGGCTTTAATGTGCATAATGTTGAGAGAGGTCTTAAAGGTGAAGCTTCATACCAAACATCAACAAAGGCTATAATTTGAACAATCTTGGCAAAGGTCCACAAGATGAAGCTACACATCAAATATCAAAGACCTGGGCCTAGCGGTTTCAGAGAAGAAGATTTTTGAAAGATTTTGCCTATATAAGCCTATGTAAAACCAAAGGGCCCCGGGACGGGGGCATTTTTTGCCCCAGCACTATAATTTGAACAATCTTGGTAGGGGTCCACTAGATGAAGCTTCATACTAAATATCAAAGTCCTGGGCCTTGTGGTTTCAGAGAAGAAGATTTTTAAAGATTTTCCCTATATAAGCCTATGTAAAACCAAAGGGCCCCGGGGTGGGGGCATCTTTGGCCCCAGCACTATAATTTGAACAATCTTGGTAGGGGTCCACCAGATAAAGATTCATACCAAATATCAAAGACCTGGGCCTTGCGGGTTCAGAGAAGAAGATTTTTAAAGATTTTCCCTATATAAGCCCATGTAAAACCAAAGGGCCCCGGGGCGGGGGCATTTTTGGCCCGAGCACTATAATTTGAACAATCTTGGTAGGGGTCTGCTAGCTGAAGCTTAATAACAAATATCAAAGACTTGGGCCTTGTGGTTTCAGAGAAGAAGATTTTTAAAGATTTTCCCTATATAAGCCCATGTAAAACCAAAGGGCCCCGGGGCGGGGGCATTTTTGGCCCCAGCACTATAATTTGAACAATCTTGGTAGGGGTCCACTAGATGAAGCTTCATACCAAATATCAAAGAACTGGGCCTTGCGGTTTCACAGAAGAAGATTTTTAAAGATTTTCCCTATATAAGCCCATGTAAAACCAAAGGGCCCCGGGGTGGGGGCATTTTTGGCCCCAGCACTATAACTTGAACAATCTTGGTAGGGGTCCACTAGATGAAGCTTCATACCAAATATCAAAGAACTGGGCCGTGCGGTTTTAGAGGAGAAGATTTTTAAAGATTTTCCCTATATAAGCCCATGTAAAACCAAAGGGCCCCGGGGCGGGGGCATTTTTGGCCCGAGCACTATAATTTGAACAATCTTGGTAGAGGTCCACTAGATGAAGCTTCATACCAAATATCAAAGACTTGGGCCTTGCGGTTTCAGAGAAGAAGATTTTTTAAGTTTTCAGTGAAAAAAATCTATTTTTGGCTCCGGTGACCTATATGTGCAATCGACCGGAACCATTTGAACAACTTTGAAAGGGGACCACCTAAGGATCATTCCTGTGAAGTTTGGTCAAAATCCGATCAGTGGTTTAGGAGGAGATGTTGTTTGAAGAAAAAGTTTACGGACGCACGCACACACGCACACACGCACACACGCACGCACGACGGACGACGGACAAAAAGTGATCACAAAAGCTCACCTCGTCACTACGTGACAGGTGAGCTAACAAAAATCCATGACTTCCTAGCATAGGACGGAAGAAGCCAAAACAAGATTCCTGCTACAGGATCAACACAGAAAACCTTGCCTGGTGTGCAAGAAGAATATAAGTCGTTTGAAGCTCATTTTCTTACCCTTTGAAACAAGACTTACCATGTTTGTGCATGAAGGCGAGACCTTGTAAAACTTGGTATATAACATTTCTGATCACCGACTCTGGAAACAACTTGTCCCTGAAATTTAGATGAGAAAAATATTGGAGCATAGCTGTCTAAACTGGATTAATCCTTATCCTGCTGAACATGATAACTCTACCTTTGCAAACATTGCAGATCCAGATCAGATGGCTTCTGAAGAAGCCATCTGATCAGGATCTACACTGTTTGTCAATTATTTTTCGAATTTGAATGAAACATTTTACCAAGTATTTTGATTGGTTGACAATTAGAAATGAGTGTGGTTTAATACAGCAGGATAAGGATTAACAAACTTGTTGAGGGGAATGGCAACTCCTTCAAAAAATACTTTTGTCTCCCATTGCAGTAGGGGTCTCAGCAACTCTTAAAGGAAAGAATTTGCTCCTCAGTAAAACCCCATGTTCAGAGAATCTTAGTTTATAGGAAACCAAACAGGGAATCCCTAAAGTTTCCTCTTTCACGAAAAGTGGAAAAAAAGGTCATCCTTATCTATTCTCCTCAACTGGCCAACATATGAATGGTTCTAGAAAATGTTTGTTTGTGAAAAATGTGAGTCAGTAGGTTTTTGCACTTTGCACTGCATAAGCTGTGCACATTGCAAAATCTACCCTTTTTTCAGCAGAAATACCAGTGCAATACTGAATTATAGAAGTTTGAATATTCTTACAGGAAAGCAAACCAATCATCATTATAAACTTTTTATACACCTACCAGTTTGCTGACACAAAAATAAATAGTATCTATATCACCATCTCTGCTAGCTCTGAGCCATAGCATTTTTTGCGACGATAGAGCAGCCATATGTAAAGCGGAACCAGACATGAGAAATAATGAAGTCACTTACAGCAAAGCACAATGTCAAATCTTCCCACTTATTTATGTTTAAAAAAAAGACTTTATTGGCAGACTGAAGGTATGCAATAAACAGACTATCACTGTAACAACTTAAACTGCTGCATAGTATCATATCTGTTGAATGTTTTAAGATCAATTTTGATTTTGGTTTCATGGCCCTTTCAAGATTATTTCACTTATTTTGAGCCAACCATTGATAAGAGGTGGGCGAATCCTGGAGAAAAACAACCTTTTCATCTTTTCAGTTGTAGAACTTGGCATCCAACATGTGGCCTGAGCACTCTTATCCATTAGGCCATGGAGGCTCATGTCACATGTGATATGTCGATCTGGAAACTTCCACTCTATGTGATACAATGTGGTAGATCAAGATGTTTATAGATAAGCAGAGGCTTTTCTCTGGGAGACTACTTATATAGACTGGTCACTTTTTTTTCAAAATTCTCTCCATGAAAACATACCAATTGAATATTTTGCACCAATTCAACTATAAATCAATTTATTGAACATTGTTTACGACCATCCTCTAATTTGAAGTAATATATAATTTACAATCAATACCAAGAATAAGTGCCAAGATTCCATTCCAATCTTATATGAGCCCATCAAAAGAAAACCGGTCTTCAGAGTTTGGTACAAAGTAAGGCACGAACCGCACAGATTTGGAAGTTTAAATATAGAAACTAGAGCTTTTGCACTTTACAAGCAGTGAATACTAAGGTGCTGATCAGACTGCATAGATGTGCACGGTAATCCAATGGCTAAAACAGGATTTCAAATGTCGTGGAGCATATGATATAAACAAAGATTCAAAGAAGCTCAATGACCCACTAAATTTTTGCTATTTCAGAGCTAAACAAGAGCTGTCACCAGACAGCATAGATTGCCTGTTTTGCACCTTCAAGATATAAGGTAAAATTACTGAACCATGAAATTTTGGTCACACACACCTAGATACATTTTGAGGTCAATGATCAGGTAACATGGAACATATATGCCAGATATTACATTTTAGAATCACAATGTGTATGAATTATAAGGCAAAATCAATGAAACATGAAAATAGGTCACACTGACCTAGATATATTTCTATGTCAATCATCTGGTCACATGGAACTTATAATTCAGGACTGAATTCCGAGATCAGTCATGGGGTCACATGGAATAAATAATCCAGGCATGATGTTTCTTCATGAAAAAGTATACAAGATAATAGGCAAATCACTGAACCATGAAATATAGGTCACAGTGACCTAGATATATTTTGAGGTAAATCATGGGGTCACATGGAACTAATAACCCAGGTATGACATTTCTCCATCAAATAGTAATAAAGATAATAGGGAAAATCACTGAACCATGAAATATAGATCACAATGACCTGGATTTATTTTGTGGTCAATAATCTGGTCACATGGAATAAATAATCTAGGTGTAACATTTCTTCATCAAATTATAGTATTCAAGATAATAGACAAAATCACTGAACCATGAAATATAGGTCACAGTGACCTAGACATATTTTAAGGTCAAGCATGGGGTCACATGGGACTAATTACCCAGGTATGACATTTCTCCATCAAATAGTATTCGAGATAATACGCAAAATCACTGAACCATGAAATATAGGTCACACTGACCTAACTATATTTTGAGGTAAATCATGGGGTCACATGGAACTAATAACCCGGGTATGACATTTCTCCATCAAATAGTATTCGAGATAATAGACAAAATCACTGAACCATGAAATATAGGTCACACTGACCTAGTTATATTTTGGGGTCAATTATCGGGTCACATAGAACTTATAATCCAGGTATGACATTTCTGCATCAAATAGTATTAGAGATAATAGGCAAAATCACTGAGCCATGAAATATAGGTCACACTGACCTAGATATATTTTGCGGTCAATTATCGGGTCACAGTCCAGGTATGACATAAACACAGATATACTTAAACACAGTATTACATAGGTGTTCTAGATTTTGACCCCAAGCCCCACCCCGGGGCATGACCCCAGGGGTCTGTTCTCTTTGAACATCAGAAGACCCTCCCAGGTACTAAAGTTCCAAACCAGTGCTTCAGCTAAAGTGCAAGACCCGCCGGATACTTTTAGCTTTATGAGTGTTACCATTTATGGGTATGTCGGCTATTTTGGTCATGTGACCTGGACCAAAAACGGTTCCTCCAATAAATGTGCCTTATCGTAAGGAGCAAAAATATATCTTATACTTTAGTACTGTATTCTGAATCGTTTGCAGGATAAAATGCATTCTCACTTTTCCACCAGCCCCGATAGCTCAGTTGGTAGAGTGTCCGCTTCTGGGAACAGGAGGTCACGGGTTCGATCCCAGGCCGCGACATACCAAAGTCGTTAAGAATGGCACTAGCTGCTCCTCGCTTGGCACTCAGATTTACGGGGTAGAGCTAGGACTTGTCGACCCAGTATCAGGATAATGTGACTGGGTGTGGTACATGTAATGTGTCTGGGACATGATACTTCAGTGAGGCAGCACTATAAACATGAGCATTGAGCTCCCTGTCGCATCCAGACACCATCGTGATATGACTGAAAAATTGTTGAAAGCGACGTTAAACCCGAATTCACACACACACACACACACACACACACACACACACACACACACACACACACACACACACACACACACACACACACACACACACACACTCACTTTTCCAATACAAAAGTATATGTGTCAAAGTTTGACCTAGGCACAAAGAAGGTCAAGGTCAACCCAGGGTCACCATTTTAGCAATTTATGATGGGCCTACGTCCCAGATACTATTTATCAAGTTTCGTGGAAATCTGACCAGACGTTCTGGAGAAGACTATTTTTGAAGGGTTTTTACCATATATGGCTTGGCGGCCATTTTGGTCATGTGACCTGGACCCCATGAGCAAATTTTGGTTTCCCCCATCCCATAGAGGCTCCATATGAAATTTGACTTCAATCGGCCCAACGGTTTCCGAGGAGAAGCAGTTTGAAAATTTTCACATTTTTCGCCTCGGCGAGGCTATACTAAATGGAATGTAATATTTCACAATTTCATTGGTTAGATCTCATTGATATGTATCAGTATGCCAAAAATTGTTTAAATATTCCAAGGGGTTAAGTCACTATCACCAATTTTCACAAACGGGTTATGGACGGACAGACAGACAGACCATATATGGCTTGGCGGCCATTTTGGTCAAGTGACCTGGACCCCATGAGCAAATTTTGGTTTCCCCCATCCCATAGAGGCTCCATATGAAATTTGACTTCAATCGGCCCAACGGTTTATGAGGAGAAGCAGTTCAGCAATGGAATGTAATATTTCGCAAGTTCATTGGTTAGATCTCAGTATGCCAAAAATTGTTTAAATATTCCAAGCGGTTAAGTCACTATCACCAATTTTCACAAACGGGTTACGGACGGACAGACTGACAGAATGACCGAATGACAGAATGACACGGTGATTTTAGGGCACTCTTAGAAAATCAACCGACTTCAGTCGGTCGCTTTTTCTGCGGGTCGTGCAATATGAGTGCTCTGTGATGAGTGACTGTTGAGATATATAAGCATTTGAAAAACTTAAACGCAGTGTGACAAAAACGCACACACACACGTGCACGCCATCCGAGGTGACAACAATAGCTCTCCATGTACTTCGTACAGGCGATCTAAAAAGACCTTACTTTAACATTTTTTTAACTCTTGACCTGCTGAATATTTAAATATGCCACACCCACTACTGATTATCAACCAATCAGATTTATTGATGCAAATTATCCCAACAAATTAATAAACTGAATGGCAAACAATGAAGATCCTGATCAGATGGCTTCTTCAGAAGCCATCTGATCTGGATCTGCATTGTTTGAAAGATAAGACATATCCGGGCTCAGCAGGACAAGGGTTAAGAATCTCTAAACCTCCTTATCATGCAATGGTAAACTGGAGATTTATTGTTGCTTTGGTACTTAATGGTCCAGAAAACACCATTATGGTCATGTTGAGCTTATTAGTTAACTTCCTGGAAAGGCTTAAATGTACCTCATTAGCATGTAACTAGTACAGTGCAGTCTTTTGTCCATCCATAACTGACAACCAACAAAAGGGAGCAACTGCCTAAGAAAATATTTCATGATCAATATTCATAAACGAAAGTTGTTAAACCAAAGAAATTAACACTGGACCTCCAAATCAGTGGTACCTAGCTGAGCCACCAACGGAAGGCGTTTCCAAGTTTAACTGATTAAGGTGGGGCGTGCTGTATAAAGTCACCCAAGGGTGGTGCAACTGAGCACCTTATCAAGCTCCTAAGAAAGCAAGTACACTCCATACGATGAGGTTCTCCGATGCAGGAGGGATCGTTCTTTCTTACAAGGGCACAGGTTTTACCCATATGACCGGCTGTTGGATTTTACACCTGGAAATGATGTTAAAAATCGACGATATCTCAAGTACCAATCTTCAACAGGTCCCCCTTACCTGTTTTATCACAAATTTGTGCTTACTAAGCCCAATCCATCTAAACAACTACTGGTGATAAATATGCAGCCATTATATTGGTATATACACAAGCTATCAGTTTTATCCTTCAAAGCACAGACTGAGCGATATTGTCTTGTAGTTGTTTTTTTTTAAGTGTCTTAAATGGTTTCAGGTAAGATCACATGACCGCCATATTTGGAAGTCACTAGACCCATAATGCTTCTGGTAGAAATGGCGCAAGATGTCTTGCCTACAATGTGTCAAAGTATGAGCAGAATCGGATTAGGTTTAAGAAAATTATAGCTGGCGAAATAAGGGTACCCCCTCCAAAGGATGATTATTGAATAGTGCTCAGCAAGCTAAAGGTTGATCAATTATCTCACAATGCTGGAAAATCTTGACTAATATCTTCTCATACCAATAGGTACACATAATTGATGTGATGACAACAAGAATGATATCAGCCATTTGACTAAACATATAACAACTGAAAAATGGAAGAGTGACAGTTGCATTTACTTGACATACAGTACAATTCCTATATTAAGACCACCTTTGGGACTGTTCAAAAGCGGTCTTTAAGACCACTTTTGAACAGTCCCAAAGTTGGTCCTTTTCTAGAGGATGCTGGGTGTAGAAAATGTTAAGAAAGAACAGCTGAAACAATATGCTTTTAAAAGCAGAATTAGTCCTAATTTTAGCTGCTCTTTATAACAGAATTTTACTGTACATGTGCTGAAAGCATAGCAACGGATTAGGTGGGTATTTTGTGATAACTGAAGGGTAGTTTTCCTTACTTCTCCATATAAACCTATGTTGTGGGTATTCATTAGAACCGCCTCGGCGAGGCGGTTCTAATGAATACCCACAACATAGGTTTTTATGGAGAATTGACAAAACCTATCCTTCAATCATCACAAAATATGAACCTTATCTGTTGCTATGGCTGAAAGGGTAAAAAGTGGAAGGTTTTGTGAATCAGAGTGAGCAAAGCTCCTGACAATGGACAAGCACAGGGATTAATTTAGGGACAATTTTCCTTAATTCTCTTCAGAAACTTACAATGTATTTTGTGGGTATTTAACCCTTATCTTGCTGAATATTCATTTAAGCCACACCCATTTCTGTCTATCAACCAATCAAATTACTTGATGGAATTTATTGCTACAAATTCATAAACTGAATGCCAAACAGTGTAGATCCTGATCAGGTGGCTTCTTCAGAAGCCACCTGATCTGGATCTACACTGTTTGCAAATATAGGGGTTGTTGTGAACAGCAAGATAAGGGTTAACAGAATCAACTCATCAAGGTGATTCCAACATTTACAAGTACCCACAACACAGTTTTTTTCAGAAGCACCAACCATTTTCTAAATACATGTATATTTGTAAATAAATTTCTAAAAAATAACTGAACCTGACAACCCTAAATTTCGAAATGGACTCCTGGTGTATATTTATAAAGGGAAACATTCCATTCAGTGATAAATGTTCTAACCATTTTGCTATGACATGTTTTCCGTTTCTGATTTTTGACATTTACATTAGACATTTTAACCCCTGCCCTGCTGAATATGTCTTAATTTTGTCATACCGGTTATTTGATTGGTTGATATCAACCAATCAAATTACGTGATATAGATCTATTATATTCACTGAAATTCCCAAACTGAACGACAAAAAGTGTTGATCCTGATCTGTTTTCTTCTTCAGAAGCCAGTGAATTAGATATGCACTATTTGCAATGGTAGGGCAGGGTTCGACAATAACCCAGGATCGATGGGCTTTGTCTAGTGAAAAGCTGGTCAGGTCTAGTAAGGTCAGTGGCCGGCTGGTCTGAATGGTCCAGTTGAAAATCTGCTGCCACATTTATTAAAATCCATATTTTTAACCCTTTTACCATAAACTGTTTGTTTTCAGTTTGTTGCTCGAGTTTTACTATGTAAATAATTATAATAGAAACTAGATCAGCAGTCGATGGTAAACCATCGCAAATACCCGCTTTTTCTATGAATAACACTCATGACTATGTATTAGCTAGCCAAAACTACATGTAAGTTAAAAAAGTTGCAAAGAACATTCTAACTGATAAGCAAAGTTTCAGAAATATAACTCTTATAGTTTAGAAGATATGGCAAAGTCATACTTCTTGACCTTTGACCTTAGGGTTATGTTGAGGTCCACCTAAAGTATCCCAATTTATTCTATATTCCAACAGCCATTCAATAACCAAGTTTCAGAAGTGTAACTCCAATAGTTTAGAAGATATGGCAAAGTCATACTTTTTGACCTTTGACCTTGGGGTCGAGGTCACACCAAAAGTAGCCCAACATATTCTATATTCCAAGGAGCATCCAATAAGCAAAGTTTCAGAAGTGTAACTCCAATAGTTTAGGAGATATGGCAAATCATAATTTTTGACCTTTGACCTTGGGGTCATGTTGAGGTCAAGGTAACACCAAAAGTATCCAAATTTATTCTATATTCCAAGGGCCATCCAATAACCAAAGTTTCAGAAGTGTAACTCTAATAGTTTAGCAGGTATGGCAAAATCATACTTTTTGACCTTTGACCTTGGGGGTCAAGGTCACACAAAAAGTAACCTGACATATTCTATATTCCAAGGACCATCCAATAAGCAAAGTTTCAGTAGTGTAACTCCAATAGTTTAGGAGATATGGCAAATCATAAATTTTGACCTTTGACCTTGGGGGTCATGTTGAGGTCAAGGTCACAAAAAAGTTGCCCACTGCCATCTACATTCCATGTACTATCCACATGCAAAGTTTCAAAAGTGTAACTTCAGTGGTTGCAGAGGAGATCCATTTACAGGAAACGCGACGGACAAACAGACGGAAGTCTCTATGAATGGACATTTGTTGGGTACTTCAATGTTAATTTTCCTATTCAAAGTACCCAACAATCGGCAAAAATGCCCCTAAAATACCCAACAAGCAATAAATTTTGTTGGCTACTTTTCTTGGACAACAACGGAATAAACGGCAAGTACCCAAGAATGGCCTACCCAACTAGTGTCCTATCATCCGCCCGGACAGACTGACGGACAGACTGATGCCGGACTCAACTGTGGTACGAAAACAATATACCCAATTTTTCTCAGGCCAGACATCATAATATGTGGCATTTGATCTACTGTTTGCAAAAAAAATGCAGCTGAGGACATAACAATCTGTCAACTGTTTAATCCATTCTGGAGCCCCAAACCAATACAATGGTAAACTGTGCAGGCACAGACCAGACACCGCAATGTGTGGCATCTAATCATGGCCTCTACTAGACATCACAATGTGCGGCATCTGATCATGGCCTCTACTGTTTGCGAAAATGCAGCCATTTTCAAAATGTATTTCTGTAGGTCAATCTACATGACACCTCAAAATTTTGAAATATACTTCTGCTATATTAAGGGGAATGGGACCACATTCAGGGGAGACAACTCCAGCAAAACATGTCAATAGGGGTCAACTCTTAAAGGAAAGAATTTGCTCCCGAGGACCAGTTAACCAGTTTTTCCGTGGGACAGAGTTTATAGAAAAGCGAACAGGAGTCCTGAAAGTTCTCTCCCTTTGAAAAATAGCGGAAAAATCTGCCAGGTGTCCCCATTCCCCTTAAATGAGGAAGATTCTACAGTTTAAAATTGGTAACGGGTAAGTCTTAGACAAGTATTGAATCACCTTAAAGTACATGTTGAAAGCAATAAAACTGTCTGGAGACATAAAACCCTGACTAATCAATACAATGAGCTCTGATCAGTTAATTAAATCAAGATTCCACAAAAGTAAAGATCAAAGGAACTGATCATTCCCTTATTTGTGTCATTTCAAATTAATTGAGATCTTAAAATGTTAAGAATCAGAGAAGACTGTAGGTTTGTTTGTTTGTAATGGAGTTTAACAGCACAGTCAACACTAATTAGTCATTTTTGAGCTGGTCAATTTACCTATCAACACTTTTCCTAGGCAGGCTTATACGTAAGTGGTTAACCAGTACAGTACATTCTTTCGCCAGAAACTGACAACTGCCCTTCTTGAATCAGCGGAAGGGAGAGAATGACCGTAGAAAAGATTTCATGTTCAATCTCCACGAAAGAATATTGCCAACTCCAGCAGGTATCGAACCCGCATCCTCCTAATCACCAGTCAGATGTGTATCCGACAAAGTTACCAAGACTGGCTAAGAAGACTGTATGCGGCTTAGGTGGCTCAGTTAAGAATTAAAGAAGGCTGTAGGTGGCTTAGTAAAAATAGTGTGGAAACTTTAATCATTTAATAAGGCTAATATGCTATTATTTTTGCCAAGAAAATATGAGTACCGTAGCTTTTGCATTTGGGTCCTGGTATTTAAGAGCACTGACACCTAAATTCATCCACGGTTCAAGTCAAAGTTGGCACAGGTCTGGATGATACAGGAGTAAGTCTCCTGCCTGTCACCACCACAGCTCAGGTTGATTTCTGGCGCAACACGTGGCTGGGTAGTATTCACTCATCCGAAGTCAGTGGGCTTTGTCTGGGCACTCTAGTTTCATTCATCGTACATGAGCACAATATGCCCAAATATGCAACTTTGAGAATGCATTTATGACTTTTTTTAGCTTTCTGTGAAATCAAAGTTAAAAAGACCTATGGACAGATATACTTGAAACATAAAGCACCTGGCCCAAAGGGGCTTCCACGCAGAGCTGAAACCGACCATACATGAGTACCGGTAAACCACTTAGAAGGTCTAAGTCTGCCCAGGCAAACTGATGCGAGTCAGATCGTCCATGCATATAAACCCTATTGGTTTCATTGAGCAGCAGGGCTTGAGATGTCATTTCATCTCAGTGCCGGGTAAAAGTTCCACAAAATTGGAAGCAATGTCTCCAAAATGACCTAAATAATGTTGACAGGGATGTTAAACCTCAAATCATATAAACTAAAACTTAAAGCACCAGAAAAAATAAGACTCAACATTTCATGAGAATTCAGCCCAGCAGACAATTCAAATGAAATGTCAAGCTTTATTTCTTCTGAAAAATAAGAAAAAAATATGAAGTTTAAGTGTCAAAGACAAATAACCAGGAAACATCCGAATAGTCTTGTGAAACTATTTAAGGGGAATGGGAACACCTAGCACATTTTTCCACCATTTTTCAAAGGGAGACAACTTCCAAGACTTCTTGTTCCCTTTTCTATGGGCTCAGTCCCACTAAAAAAGGGGTCTTCTCTTAAAGGAAAGGAGGAGCAGATTCTTTCCTTCAAGAGTTGACCCCTATTGATATGGGAGACAAAAACATTTTTGCAGAATTTGCCTCCCCTGAAGGTGTACTCATTCCCCTTAAGCCAATGAACAATGCAATTTATATTGAACTCTTATTGAGAAAGGATGATCTGACCACAACAGACTCTTTGTCAAAGAAAACACTTAAATTCACTTCTGCTGTTGTGAAGAGGGAAGAGTTGTGACAGTGGTACAAGAAACAAACCTTGAGATCAGTCTGATGGTAACAATAGAAAACAAAAGATCATGAATCTAGAACAAGGTTGTATCTGTCTTAAGAGTAATACATGCAACTCCACAGAAGAATCGTAATGAGGAAATTCAAGGGGAATTTTCTTTGTTGTTTGTTAGAAACCAACATTGTGGGTACTTGTTAGAATCGCTTCATTGAGGCAATTCTAACAAGTACCCACACAAGATGGATAAATGGAGAAATAAGAAAAAAACATCCCCAAAATTATTCTCAGTACTCCTTATCTGGACCTATGATCACTAAGGCTGGCTAATCAGAGCTGAAAAGATAATCGATTATCAGTCCTGCCATTGGGATCGATAATCGATTAGCAATCACTAAGGTTTTTGTCATTATTTTACCTGTCTGGCTTTCTGTCTGAGCATGACTTACCATACATGTATGTCGCACTTCACCATATTATATTTCAACAGACAGGTCTGAGCAAACAGTGTAGACCCAGGTGAGACACCGCGCCATATAATACGGCGTCTCATCAGGGTCTGCACTGTTTGCCACTCATCCAGCTATTTTAGGCATAACTTTGGGTAGTAAATTGTACCTATCAAGTAATCGATTAAAAGCAAATCAGAAATCCGTTAGAAGTCCTGTATAGACACATACAAACACTACATAATTACTCAATCCTCACATTTGCTGGGGCTGAGTAACTACAGTAGAACTTTGATGGCTCAAACTCTTCACCATCGATGAGTCTCTAGGCAATTCATCCCTGTTTTTCCAACACTGATAACCTTCAGACTAGGAACCAGCAGATAATGCAAATAAGGTGAATATACTCACCAAAGAAAGGACTTTGCATCAAGTGATAAATTATCTATCTAAAGCATAATATAAGTACATGTACTTGAATACTTGACTAAGGGAGTAGGGATTTGCATGCCCAAGGTTGAGCATGAACAGTGAACAGTAACTGTTTTTATTTCCCCAGTGCTCCAGCTAGGATTTGAGGACAGAAGAGGCACCTTTTTTTTTGCAAACGAGCATGAATGCACAATGTGCCATGCCATGTGCTTTGTATCAAGTCATGTTAAACTATGGCACAGTAAATGCCTCAAACTAGAATACAAATAAAACAGAATATCTAGCATTGATAACTTGTTCAATTTTGGTCTGATTTTCATTAACCCATTGTATACTAGTAGACTCTTCCATTGCTATACGATGGACAAGTTCATTTGTCATACAAGGGGTGGTAGGCCAATTTTTTCATTTTTATTCTATTTTTGATGGAAAATTCTGTCAGCAAATAGTGTAGGCCCTGATCAGATGCCACATTCTGCTGCATCTGATCTGGGCCTGCACTTTTTGCCAAGGTACCCATTTAGGGGTTTCCCGCATACAATGGGTTAATTTTCCCAAAACGCAGGGTTTTATATTTCGAGATGGAAGGAAGGCAAAGGGCAGCAAAAGAGGGCCTGCCAGGCAACAGGAGATGCAAGGGGGACAGCCCACCCCTCTGTATAGGGCTAACTGGAGCACTGTAGCCACATGGCTTTTTTGCATGTTTGCAACAATTGAGAAACAAAATACACATGTCCTACCTGTCTTTCATCATCTGATATAAATTTTCCTTCATATATTCAAATACAAAGAAGAGCTGATCATTTTCTCGTATCACTTCCTTCAGTTTCACAATGTTCGCATGATTCAACTTCCGCAGTGACTGAAAAAAAAAACAAAGAAACATTCCACCTGACAGTCAGGAAGCTGCAAACAGAATCCCAGATAATGTAAAATTTGGGATTAGAATTTATGAAGTCCAGTCATATCTCTTTTTTTCTTTTTCTATTTTACAGAGGAAACAATTCCAAACAATTCCAAATTGATCACTTCCTCTCAATTGATGGCCCTGGATGGCTCACCTGATTTCAAAGATGTCAAATAGCTTCTGAAAGTTCTGGCACCCATCTTGTTCATCAGAGCAGATCAAGTTTAGCTAATTCGGTAGAGGGTTACCTAAGCAACCTTCCTGTGAAGTTAAAATCAAATTGGCCCAAGGGTTTAGTGGGAGTTGGCATTTTAATCAAATTGTTGACCTTTGTTTATCCGAGCCAAAGGATTTTAGCTATTTTGGTAGACGGTCACCTACCGTAAAAATTCGGCTATAAGGCGATTCGGCTATAAGACGGGACCCCTTTTTCAGTTATTCTAAAGTGGGATTTTGCTTATACTCTTTTATAAGACGGGTCAAATTTTTGCCATATCTGTCGGGGCCTATCTGCTACCGCCAGATGCTACAGTACGGCTCAGGTATAAGAACCAAAAAACTCTTTATTCCGAATCTCGGCGTTTCGAGTACTTTCAAAAACACTCGGAATTGTTCCGAGTATATGTATATATTCGGCGGACACTCCTCGAAAACACTCGCAAGGTCCGCGGTACGCGAAGTTTCGCGAAATTATTCCGAGTCGTAATATCGTACCTGGAGGCAATATTTTCTCGCGAAGTTATGCGGAAATACTCGGAGGAATTTGACGAAATACCTGGGCATTTTTTTTTTTTGTTTATTTAATGTTCTTTTACCATCATATATATTTATATATAATTATAAGATAATAATTATCACTGATAGTTATTATATTGTAAACAATGTCAAAAGTCAACAAAGAGGTAATCATTAATTACCCAGGGTGTGAAACTGCACAGTGATTTCAAACAAGGGAATCAATTGGGCATGACGAGTACATACAACTCTTTCAAGTCCGCAATTGAAAGCATGTTGAACATCATAAAATTACAGGAAAATCGGTCATTTTGAACTCAAAATTTCTCCATGTAATTTTGATATTTTCAAAAAAAGAAAATTATTTTAATATAATATAATCATTTGTCTTTCATTCTTTAATAATTTTAATTAGTAGTATAATCGGACAATTGAGAAACAAATAATCAAAGGTGATAACTGTCAGCGGAATTTTGACGGGTTTCGGCCGCCATTATTGGCTTCTTTTAAACTGCAAAATCGGTCATTTTGAACTCAAAATTTCTCCATGTAATTTTAAGATTTTCAAAAAAAGAAAATTATTTTGATATAATACAATCATTTGTCTTTCATTCTTTAATAATTTTAATGTGTAGTATAATCGGACAAATGAGAAACAAATAATCAAAGGTGATAACTGTCAGCGAAATTTTAACGGATTTCGGCCGCCATTATTGACTTCTTTTAAACTGCAAAATCGGTCATTTTGAACTCAAAATTTCTCCATGTAATTTTGTTATTTTCAAAAAAAGAAAATTATTTTGATATAATATAATCATTTGTCTTTCATTCTTTAATAATTTTAATGTGAAGTATTATCGGACGATTGAGAAACAAATAATCAAAGGTGATAACTGTCAGCGAAATTTTGACGGGTTTCGGCCGCCATTGTTGGCTTCTTTTAAACTGCAAAATCGGTCATTTTGAACTCAAAATTTCTCCATGTAATTTTAAGATTTTCAAAAAAAGAAAATTATTTTGATGTAATATAATCATTTGTCTTTAATTCTTTAATAATTTTAATGTGAAGTATAATCGGACAAACGAGAAACAAATAATCAAAAGTGATAACTGTCAGCGAAATTTTAACGGATTTCGGCCGCCATTATTGACTTCTTTTAAACTGCAAAATCGGTCATTTTGAACTCAAAATTTCTCCATGTAATTTTGTTATTTTCAAAAAAAGAAAATTATTTTGATATAATATAATCATTTGTCTTTCAATCTTTAATAATTTTAATGTGAAGTATTATCGGACAATTGAGAAACAAATAATCAAAGGTGATAACTGTCAGCGAAATTTTGACGGGTTTCGGCCGCCATTATTGGCTTCTTTAAAACTGCAAAATCGGTCATTTTGAACTCTAAATTTCTCCATGTAATTTTAAGATTTTCAAAAAAAGAAAATTATTTTGATATAATATAATCATTTGTCTTTCATTCTTTAATAATTTTAATGTGAAGTATTATCGGACAAGTGAGAAACAAATAATCAAATTGATAACTGTCAGCGAAATTTTGACGGGTTTCGGCCGCCATTATTGGCCTCTGATGCGTCGCACCGGCGACACATGTTTATTTAAATTAATCACCACTCGCTCTGAGGTCCGCGGAATTTCCTCGGAATATCGAGCGCATAACTTGGAGTAAAATATTTTCACTCGGAGTTGTTTACTCCAAACCATTCGGCGGAAAAACGCGGATTTAAAAAGTTGTCCGCGGAATGAAAAAGAAAAACGGTTCAAATACCTGAGCCGTACTGTATTTAGATGTGAGAAATCGGCCTTTTTTTCGTCAGAAAACCCCCTACTTACCCCTCATTTCCAGCCACAAAATTTAGAAATATTTGTTGCAGCTTTTTATAAGTAACTGAACGTTTTTTTTTTTATCGGTGAACACAACACCTAGCTATTCAGTATCGCTGTCGGCCCGGTACATGCTTTGCTGGCTTAGGCTACACAAACTTCTATTTAATAGACGACAGGGGCTGACAAATCCATTTCCCGGCCGTCCGGGACAAGACCGAAATCACTCCGGGCAGGTGCACTTTGACCTTATGACGCTCGGTCGGGACAAGTGCAAAAAAAAAAAAAAAAAAAATCGCCAGTCTTTTGGAGTCCTTAAATACGGTAAAAGTAACCCAGTAAGTAAATTGCTGTCAATTCAGAGACAAACCATCTGTTTGTTTATTACGGTTCAAGTATGACACTATTGTTAATCCCTGTTGTATAATTGCCACCCTGCGGTGCGTGTCGATAAGGTGTGAAAATATGGTCAAGTTATGTCTCTAATTTGCGTTTATCCTCCAGTCATAAAATTTAATCCACAATCAGTGTGAAACTGATTTAATTGCTCCTCAGACGGTAGATGTTTGCATTATAAAATCGGACTTTTCTACGATCTCATGAATGGTTATGTTTTGGCGCCAAATAGACTTTGGCGGGAAAAGTCGAACGCTGTTGTTGGTTATTGACACGGAGCTTCTGGGGATAATTCTGGAGCTGTGCAAAGCACTGATTTTCTATCCACCTCTATTCACAACCGCTTAGCTATCGGGAAAATATTTTTTTACCGGTTCCAAAATTTTTTTTTTTATGATAGAGATACATGCAATGACATTAAACACATGTGGGGATAATGGCGTTGGATGACGTCATTTTCCGATCGCGTGCAGAAAAATCGTAGCGGTGGTTTGTGGGCGGCGATTTATATCAATTCATAAATCACCGATCGGCTTTTTCCGTATGTCTGGTCTTCGCCGGACATTGCCGGAAAAAAGCCTGCAGTCCATGACCTCGGCTATAAGACGGGGTTGTTTTTTTTTGGGCTCATTTTGGAGGGAAAAATCCTCGTCTTATAGCCAAATTTTTACGGTAAGCAACATTCCAATTAAGTTTGAATGAAATTGGTGAAAGGGTTTAGGAGTTAGCATCAAAAGCAAATTGTTGATGATTTTCTATTTTTGGCTCTGACGGACATTTTATTCATCCAAGCCAAACAATTTTAGCTAATTTGATAGAGGGTCACCTAAGCAACATTCCAATGAAGTTTGAATGAAATTGGCCCAATGGTATAGGAGGAGTTGCTATTTAAAGATTTTTAGCTCTAGTGGCCATCTTGTTCATCAGAGCTGAATGATTTTAGCTATTTTGGTAGTGGGTCACCTATGTAACATTCCTATGAAGATTGATTGAAATTTGCCCAAGGGTTGAGGAGGAGTTGGCATATAGCATTTTCTATCTTTAGCTCTGGTGGCCATTTTAGTCATCAGAGCTGAACTGTTTCAGCTGTTTTGGTAAAGGGCCACCTAAGTAACATTCCTACGCCATTTGACTGATACTGGCCCAAAGGTTTAGGAGATGTTATCATATTTAAATATTTTTCTGTTTTTAGCTCTTATTCAACAGAGCGGAAGAATTTTATCTATTTTGGAAGGAGGTCACCTTAGCAACATTCCTATGAAGTTTGATCGAAATTGGCAAAGGGTTAAGGCAGAGTTGGGATTTAAAGCAAATTGTAGACATTTTTTTCTATTTTTAGCTCTGGCAGTCATTTTGCTCATCGGAGCAGAACCGTTTTAGCTATTTTGGTAGAGGGTCACCTAAGCAACATTCCTATTAAGTTCAATTGAAATTGGCCCAAGGGTTTAAGAGGATTTGTTATTTAAAGATTTTTCCATTTTTAGTTTTAGCTTTGGTGATCACCTTGTTCATCGCAGCGGAACCGTTTTAGCTATTTTGGCAGAGGGTCACCTGAGCAACATTCCCATGAGTGCGACTGAAAATAGCCAAAGGGTATAGGAGTTGTCATTTAAAGGTTTTTTCTATTTTTAGCTCTGGTGGCCATCTTGTTCTTCAGAGCAGAATGATTTTAGCTTTTTTGATAGAGGGTATTAAGTTTGATTGAAACTGGCCCAAGGGTTTAGGAGTTGGCATTCGAAACAAATTATCAACATTTTTCTATTGTTAGCTATATCGGCCATTTTATTCATTGGAGCGGAACCCTTTTAGCTACTTTGGTAGAGGGTCACCTAAGCAACATTCCTATGAATTTTACCTAAATTGGCCCAAGGGTTTAAGGGGTGTCATTTAAAAAAAAAAATTTTATAGCTCTGGCGGCCATCCTGTTCGTCGAAGCGTATCCGTTTTAGCTATTTTGGCAGATTGTTTGTTTGTTTGAATTGGGGTTTAACTTCCCCTTCAACACTATTTAGGTAATTTTGGAGATGTTGCTTCCAATTTTATGGGACTTTTACCTAACAATGAGATGAAATAACATCTCAAGCCCTGCTGCCCGATGAAACCAGAAGGCTTGTATGCGTTGGACGATCTGACTCACACCCCTTTGACTTGGCAGGCATAGTCCTTTTAAGCGGTTTACCAGTACTCGTGTGTGGTCAGATTCAACTCTGCGTGGCAGCATCATGCAGACCAATCTATTTCTCCAAGCCCCAATGGGCGGTGGTGCCCATTTTGGCAGATGGTCACCTGGGCAACATTCCTATGAAGTTTCAAATGTTTGATAGAAATTGGCCCAAGCATTAATTTTAGGAGTTGGCATTTAAAGCAAATTATTGACATTTTTCTATTTTTAGCTCTAACGGCCATTTTGTTCATCGGAGCGGAATTGTTTTAGCTATTAGTAGAAGGTCACAAATGCAACATTCCTGTGAAATTTGAATGAAATTGGCCCAAAGGTATAGGAGGAGTTGTCGTTAAAAGATTTTTCTATTTTTAGCTCTGGTGGCTATCTTTTTCATCGGAGCAGAACAATTTTAGCTATTTTGGAGAAGGGTCACCTTAGCAACATTCATATGAAGTTTGACTGAAATTTGCCCAAGGTTTTAGGAGGATTTAGCATTCAAACAATTGTTAATGCAGCATGACATAGACGCACGATGGACATTGACCGATCACAATAGCACACCATGAGCACTTCATGCTCAGGTGAGCTAAAAAGAGGTAAAAATCTTTAAGGGAATGGACAAACCTCAGGGGAGGCAACTCCTGCAAAAGTATGTTTGTCTTCCCAGTCAACAGGATTACAAGGGTCTACTCTTAGAGGGAGCAAATTCTTTCCTTTAAGAGTTGACCTCTTTTTAGTAGGAACGAGTTGTTAGAAAAGCGAACATTACAGTCAGGTGTATCTGTTCCCCATAAAGGAAAGAATTTGCTCCTGAGGAGTAGGCTAGACCTTGCTTGACCAGTGTGGGAAACACATTGCAATATCTCAAAGAAAGAATAAATATATATGGACATAAGTGTTATTCAACCACCTGGAAACAGTGCAATGTATCAAAAACTGAAAATGTCAGAAAATATTTTTAACCAATACTTGAATTTCAAGTTCTGTGAAAAGTTGATATTTGTAAAATATTTGTTTGATTTCCACATTTGTTTTTTCTTTCTTCTTTTTTTTTTTCCTTACAAACCTACATGTACATGTAAATGGAAACATCAAAGAGACCAGCCGTCTTGGATAATTTAACTCTGAACTACATGTATCAAATTCAAAAGACCAACAGCAAGGAAGAACTGGCCTCGGTTGCGCTGTTGGTTGTGCATTTAAAGAGATTCTTAAATTGTCTTGGACTTGCCACATAAAGCAGATCTTACCTTAACTTCCCTGAGATTCAAACACTCATCCCATGAATAGTACTTTTTCTTCATTCTGAAAAAAAAAAAAACAGACAAAATTATATTTAAATATTTTTCTTTTATTTCTTCCTAAATTTTTTTTTTTTTTTTTTGCTGAATGTTATCCCCTTTTCTACCGGAAACCCCAAAATGGGTTCCCGGCCCAGATAATGCAGCATCTAATATTTCAGGGCCAACACTGTTTGCAACACATCCAGACACAAATCAGGTAGTAAATTACACTTGTTCAACTCATACTTTTAAGTTGTAGAGCAAGTATGGAAAAGAGCTAAAGTGTCTGAATACTTTGGTTAAATATTGTACATGTATGTCGTGTGTACTCATTAGAGTTGCCTCATCAACTGCAATTATGGGAATTTTCCTAGGGACTCAAGAATAAGTTTGAAACAAGCATGATATAAACAAGCCATCAGTGTTCAAGCCTCGATGAATATGCATCTCATGCCAATTCTGGCATATGCAGTTCTACGGTTATACATGATTGTGTATTTAACCTATAAGATGCCAAGCATGACAACTGTCATCTGCTGGTTACTTTAAAAGTCACTTTTGCAAACAGTGTGGACCCAAATCAGACTGCTCCTGCAGGAGCAGTCAGATTTGGGTCTACACTTTTTGCCTGTATGCAAAAATATTTTTTAAAACGTTTGCAAAAAAATTCAGCAGACGACATAAGCAGAAAAATTTTCAGATGTAGTTTTTCGCGGCATCTTAATGGTCAATCAAAGGCAACATGGCCAGTTGCCCAGGATAAGTCCAAATTTTGACTGGGCAAGTGATTTTTGATTTCACTTGCCCACAAAAATGTATGTGGACTGCTGGGAAAGAGGTTAAAAATTTGACAGGCCCTGGAAGGTCTTCATACATGTATAGCCATAGCAACAGATAAGGTGGGTATTTGGTGTTAACAAGGATAATTTCCATTAATTCTGCAAATATACATACATGTTTTGTTTCTTTTTGTTTGATTTGAGGTTTAACATCCCCGTCAACAATGTAAAGGTCATTTTGGAGACGTTGCTTCCAATTTTGTGGGACTTTTCCCCCGACACTGAGATGAAATGACATCTCAAGCCCTGAAGCCCAATGAAACCAATAGGGTTTTTAAGCATGGACAGGCAGACTCGCGCCGCTTTGCCTGGGCAAGCTTAGATACCTTATTCGGGTGTGTATTACCCGCATTTGCGTACTACCCGCACCCCCCTTTTTTGCCAAAATCTGGAGGAAAACTGTGATTCTGTTGTATTAGCCGCATTGAACAATTTTGGTGGATGCGTGAGAAAAAGTAAGAATTTGGCCAGTTTTTGTAACACACAACGGAACGGGCGATCGTCTTCAAAAGGCGGGAAAATGCACGTGCGCGCGAGTATCACCAGAAAGCATGTATTTTGCATTAAAAGGTTGAAAAAACTTTACCTGTTCACCAATGTAATTTATTTATTAACCCACATATGCCCGCTGCCCTTTTTTGGGACATCGGCAAACAGTGCAGTCCCAGTTCATACACCGCAGAAAGGCGCCGCAGACGTCTCTTTTTTGGGACATCGGAAAACAGTGCAGTCCCAGATCAGACACATCAGAAAGACGCCGCAGACGTCGTATTTGGATTTACACTGTTTGATGATTTATAACGGTTCAATTATGACACTGTTGTTAATCCCTGTCATATAATTGCCACCCTGCGGTGCGTGTCGACAAGGTGTGAAAATATGGTCAAGTTATGTCTCTAATTTGCGTTTATTCCCCAATCATAAAATTTAATCCGCAATCAATGTGAAAATTATTTAATTGCTCCTAAGACGAGTTGCTACGACTATTCTACTATCTCGTAAATCTCGTTATGTTTTGGCGCCAAATAGCAGACGCTTGGCGAGAAAAGTTGAACACTTTAATTTGTGTTAACACATCTGTATGCTGTTGTTGGTATTGACACGGAGCTTACGGAAAACGCTGTTTTCCACAACCGTTTTGCTATCGAGAATATTTTTACCGTTTCCAAACATTTTTTTATGAGAGAGATACGCCCCATTAAGATAAAACAAAAGCACGTGTGGGGTTGCTGGGGGTCCGATGACGTCATTTACCCATCGCGTGCAGAAAAAAAACTGTATCGGTGGTTTGTGGGCGGCGGTTTTGATGCAGGAAAACTTTGATGTACGCATTGAACTTGCTTGTTTATTTCGTTTAAAATCAGAGTTTTAGGAATAATACTCACAAAATCGGGCTTGCTAGTAATGGAGAATGTTATATTACTCATGTGTAAGTAAAATTGGGTGGACAAATAAACGTTTTTATGTCGGGAATCGTAAAAGGATAGAGCAAAACACGAGATGCATCGTATTTTCAGCTGACAAAAGTAAAAATAAAATGGTCCAAAAATAATTCGGACGGATTACCCGCACCCTGAACTTGGGCCTGTAATTTGAGGGAAAAAACTGCGGGTAATACACGCCCGAATACGGTACTCTAAGTGGTTTACCATACTCGTGTGTGGGTCGGTTTCAGCTCTGCGTGGAAGCATCATGCAGCCCTCTATTTCTTCAAGCCCCGATGGGCTGGGGCCTCCTACATGTATGTTGTGGATATTCATTAGAACTGCCAATTCCAAGATGGCTCTTAAGAATACCCACAACATTGGTTTTATGGTGAAGTAACAAAAATTATCAGTCAAATATCGCCAATTAGGCAAATACCCTTCTTATCTGCTTTTATGTACAGACAGAGCAACAGAAAAAATCGAGGGAAAATTCCTATTTTTCCATAAAACGTTTGCTGCAGGTACTTGTTAGAAGAAGAAACATGATTTGTTTGATTTGTGATTTAACATCCCCATCAACACTGTATAGGTCATTTTGGAGACATTGCTTCTCATTTTGTGAGACTTTTACCCCTCATTGAGATTAAATGACATAATGATTCAATCCCTGCCGCCCAATCAAACCATTACCAATAGGGTTTATATACGTGGGCACCACTTTGCCTTGGGAGGCTTAGACCTCTAAGCCCTGGGGCTCTCATGTTATTAAAGCTGTGGCAAGCAAAAATGTCTCTTTGGACTTAATAGGCATGCTTACCTACCCACTCAGTCATAAAACATTCTTCCCTGCTTGGATGAAGAATATTCCATATACATGTAAATTCCTATATTAAGACCACCTTTGGGACTGTTCAAAAGTGGTCTTTAAGACCACTTTTGAACAGTCCCAAAGGTGGTCCATGTCCAGAGGACACTGTATGCAGAAACTAGAAATGTGTCCAGACGACACAGATGCCCCCGCCAAGGGCCCCGCCTCACCCCGAAAATCCTTGTTGCAACAAAATTTTCTAAGTGTGTGACCTTGTTATCAGGAACATTTGTGAGAAGTTATATTGAAATTGGTGAAAAAATGTAAGCGCTAGAGCAATGACAAAGTTTATCTAAAAATAGCCACAGTGACCTTGACCTTGAAAGTCGAACTCGCTCGAGGTATTGTCATAAGGAACATTTGTGTGAAGTTATATTGAAATCAGTGAAGAAATGTAGTCGCTAGAGTTGACCTTGAAAGTCAAAATCGTTCGAGGTATTGTCATAAGGAACATTTGTGTGAACTTATTTTGAAACCAGTGAAGAAATGCAGGGCTAGAGCGATGAAAAAGTTTTTCTAAAAATAGCCACAGTGACCTTGACCTTGAAAGTAGAAATGGCTCGAGATATTGTCATAAGGAACATTTGTGTGAAGTTATATTGAAATCGGTGAAGAAATGTAAGCGCTAGAGTGATGACAAAGTTTTTCTAAAAATAGCTACAGTGACCTTGACCTTGAAAGTGGAACTCGCTAGAGATATTGTCATAAGGAACATTTGTGTGAAATTATATTGAAATCGGTGAAGAATGTAAGCGCTAGAGCAATGACAAAGTTTTTTCTAAAAATAGCCACAGTGACCTTGACCTTGAGGTCATGACCTTGAAAGTGGAACTCGCTAGAGATATTGTCATAGGGAACATTTGTGTCAAGATATATTGAAATCAGTGAAGAAATATAGACGCTAGAGCTATGTTGTGCGAGGGGATAATTAAAAATTTTTAAGTCTGTGACCTTGACATTGAGCTCATGGGCATGGGTGGGGGTGTCGCTGAATAAAATGGACAGGTATCTAACATCATACCAAATATCAACTCAATCCATCGCATGATTTGGAAAATATCAACTCTTAAAATATCTAATTAAAAATTTCTAAGTCTGTGCCCTTGACCTTGAAGCCATAGGCATGAGTGGGGGTATTGCCAAATAAACATTTGGACCTGTATCTATCATCATAGCATACATAAGCCAAATCCATAATATAGTTTGGAAAATTTGAGCTCTTTAAAATCTTTCACATTAAAATTGTCAGAGTCTGTGACCTTGACCTTGAGGTCATAGGCATGGGTGGGGGTATTGCTGAATAAAACATTGTACCTATATCTATCATCATATGAACCAAAGCTATCATAAAAGTTCAGGTTCTACCAGGTACAAATACCTTAACTGGAGTCTTTAACATAGAAAATTTCTAAGTCCATGACCTTGACCTTGAGGCCATGGGCATATGTGGGGGTATCGCTGAATAAAACTTTGGACCTATATCTATAATCATACCAAATATGAACCAATTACATCAAATAGTTTGGAAAATATGAGTTCTAAAATGTTCAAGTCTACCTGTTACAAAAACCTTAACCTGAGTCTTTAACATTGAAAATTTCTAAGTCTGTGACCTTGACCTTGAGGTCACAGGCATGGGTGGGGGTATTGCTTAGTAAAACTTTGGACCTATATCTATCATCATACCAAATATGAACCAGTTCCATCAAATGGTTAGGAAGATATGAGTTCTAAAAGTTCAGGCTCTACCTGTTACAAAAACTTTAACCTGAGGTTACAGGATCACGTACGTACGTGTACGTACGTACGTATGTACGTACGTACACACACACGTACAGATGGACGTACACGCGTACGCACGTACGCACGTACGGAAAACCGAAAAACTATATGCCCCCGGCATCATATGATGCGGGGGCATAAAAAAAAAACAAAGAAAGAATAACTGCAACCTACTAAATAAGCTTTTTGAGGCAGGATTAGTCTTAATTTTAGGTGGTATTAACCCTAATCTTGCTGTTCACAACAACCCCTATATTTGCAAACAGTGTAGATCCAGATCAGATGGCTTCTGATGAAGCCATCTGATAAGGATCTACACTGTTTCACATTCAGTTTATGAATTTGTAGGAATAAATTACATCAAGTTATCCGACTGGTTCAAAGTCAGAAATGGGTGTGGCTAAACTGAATATTCAGTTAGAGAAGGGTTAATAGAGGAATTTCACTGTAAACATACATGAATAACACAACAAAGACTCTGATCAGACAAAATATGTGGCCTGATCTGAGTCATTGTGGCCAGGTTCAGGACCACTTCTTCAGCCTACATCCAGGATAAGAGACCCACCAGTGATTTAATTTAACCCTTATCCTGCTGAATATTCAATTTAGCCACACTCATTTCTGATTTTGAACCAATCAGATTACAAGTACTTGATGTAATCTATTCCTACAAATTCATAAACTGAATGTCAAACAGTGTAGATCTATACTGTTTACAAAGATAGGGGTTGTTGTGAATAGCAGGATAAGGGTTAATTATGTTTAGTACTTACTTTTTAATAGCAACCTTTTCATTTGTTTCCACGCACATGGCAAGAAGTACACTTCCATACGTTCCATCACCAAGCTGTTTATTTATCGTGTATCGATTCATCTCGAATATTTTTGGTATCCCAACAATCAATCTTCACTATGTATTACACAGAAATCCTACATGTATTTAGAACAAAAGAGTAGAGATGCTTCAAGCGATACCTTACATTATATCGCACAGATTAACATGTCAATTTCATCATGCAAGGAATCAACTAAACTGTCTTGTTATGTCTTTCGGTTCATTCTTGACATCAATCACATGTTCTATAATCAACACAGTTTACCTGCAAAACAAAACATATATAAATAAAACCAAGCAATTATCCTGAATTCTGCGACAAAAATGCCCAAGTGATCTAGAATTTAAGAGAAACGGGTACACTTTCAGGGGCAGCAAATCTTTAACAAATAATTTACACCCCTTTTCTACTGGCATTAGCAATTGACCCGCTTATGACAGGTGGTAATTTCCAGTGAGTTATCGTAATGTTAGATGGCTAGCCTTCAATTCAAACGAGTTGTCATACAACAACATACACATGTAGCTCTCCTATGAGGGCCTAAGTTGAATGGGGGCAAGTTATTAAAATAAAATTTCAATTCTGCATTTTTTGCCCTAAAACGATCTTTTCTTTTGTAAAAGAGCTTAATAGCATGCCCTGCAGCAATTAAAAGAGAACCAGAAAAACAAGATTATTGGTGAAACCGATGGATGCTCCCCGAACATGCAATAGTCGGAACAGGAAACATTATCCCAGTTAAAGAGCAGTATACTGTGTATACTCACTGCACTTCAAAATGGAGTATAACAAAACCTGTCGGTGGACAGATTAGCTTACCTGATTGCACTGTCATACAAACATCAGCAACACAAAAGTCGGAATAAATGAAAGGAAGTGTCTCCAGGTACGATACCATACCCCAAGATCCTGGGTGGTAGTTTAGCTATATTAATTGGGTAAAACTGTTTAATACAAATTATTGAAAACTTACTCTCATACACAGAGGCAATCCTCATACGACTGTCTCCGTTACATGTATGGTTCCGTATTTGGTGCCTTTACATGCATATAGAATATCAGACGCGTTCGAAAATTATATTAAAATCCATAAGCAAATGTAGCTACTAGAGCGATGACAAAGTTTTTCTAAAAATAGCTGCAGTGATCTTGACCTTGAGCCCAGGACCCTGAAAGTCAAACTTGCTTGAGATATTATCATACCTAACATTTGTGTGAAGTTATATTAAAATCAATCAGCAAATGACGACGCTAGAGCGATGACAAATTTTTTTTCTAAAAATAGCCGCAGTGATCTTGACCTTGAGCCCAGGAACCTGAAAGTCAAACTTGCTCGAGATATTATCATACCCAACATTTGTGTGAAATTATATTAAAATCCATCAATAAATGTAGGCACTAGGGCGATGACAAAGTGTTTTTCTAAAAATAACCACAGTGACCTTGACCTTGACCCCAAGATCCTGAAAGTTGAACTTGCTCCAGATATTATACCCAACATTTGTATGAAGTTATATTAAAATCCATCAGCAAATGACGACGCTAGAGCGATGAAAAAGTTTTTTCTAAAAATAGCCACAGTGACCTTGACCTTGAGCCCAGGACCCTGAAAGTTGAACTTGCTCGAGATATTATCATACTCAACATTTGTGTGAAATTATATTAAAATCCATCAATAAATGCAGGCACTAGAGCGATGACAAAGTTTTTTTTTTTCTAAAAATGACCACAGTGACTTTGACCTTGACCCCAGAATCCTGTAAGTTGAATTTGCTCAATGATTTTATTATACCCAACATTTGTGTGAAGTTATATTAAAATCCATCAGCAAATGACGACGCTAGAGTGATGACAAAGGTTTTTTCTAAAAATAGCTACAGTGACCTTGACCTTGAGCCCAGGACCCTGAAAGTTGAACTTGCTCGAGATATTATCAGACTCAACATTTGTGTGAAATTATATTAAAATCCATCCATAAATGTAGGCACTAGAGCGAAAACAGAGTTTTTCTAAAATTAGCCACAGTGACCTTGACCTTGAGCCCTGGACCCTGAAAGTCGAACATGCTCAAGATATTATCATACCCAACATTTGTGTGAAGTTATATTAAAATCCATCAATAAATGTAGGTACCAGAGTGATGACAAAGTTTTTCTAAAAATAGCCACAGTGACCTTACACTGCAGCTTCAAACAAAGTACAATAGCTCTGTGACAAATCATCTAACCAGATAGCATGGATAATATGCACATCCCCTATTGCTGCTTAAGGTTCCATTGACGTTTAGTTGAATTTCTGCAAGTAGTTGCTGAGAATTCGCATAGACACGAACAGTGTCCTATATATTCATGCAGAATTCATCAAAGGGCCATAACTGTTGGAAAAATCATCGAACCAAAACACGCAGGTGATATGCGCATCCACCTTCGATACTTAATAGTCCCATGAAGTTTCATTGAAATCCGCCTAGTAGTTTATGAGAATTTGGGAAGACAAGAGTGGGACGGATGCACGGACTCACGGATGCAGCGTCGACTATATGCTCCCCCGAAATTCTTCGGGGAGCATAGAAACCCTTAACCCTTCTCTTGCTGAATATTCAGGTAAGCCACACCCATCTCTGACTTTGAACCAATCAGATGACTTGATGTAATTTATTCCTACAAATTCACTAATTGAATGTCAAACAGGATCACTGTTTGCAAAGAAAAGGGTTGTTGTGAACAGCAGGATAAGAGTTAATTAAGAACCACTGAACAAGAAATCTTTATAATTCATCTAAAATCTAAAAGATGTAAACTGACTGCAGCATTTGAAAGAAAACCATCAAGTACCTCTTAGAACAAATGAACACGAAATACTACCCTAAGCATTATATTTTTCAGTTTTTGAGAAAAAAATCTAACTACAGCGTGCAGTTGATGGCACGCCATTGTCAATCCCCATGCTTTGGGTGGAGACAAACATAACGCTGCTCTCGCCTGCCCTCATATGTAATGAAGCCCAGGGATTTTCCTACCCTTCAGAATCAGGGTCCAGGGGCCACTGGGTTTGGGAAAAACAGCTCGCTAATATTTATAGTTGGGAATTTAATTCAGCTGTAACTTTGTCAATTTTGGTTCAATTTTCATGATTTTTTTTTATCAAAATGTAGCACAACATCAGAAATTGGGAAAGTTGTCTTAAAATTTGGGAATATCTGTCTCTAAATTGGGAAAAATAGGGGCCGATTACCGGGCCCAAAGTTGCACTAGGAAAATCCCTGAAGCCATGTGCCAAATGTGGTTGCATTCCAGCCAGTGGTTAAGGAGGAGATAGCAGACAGAGTTGTTCACAATATCCCCAAACACTAAAACCTGGGGATAAAAAGTATATGTGGTAAGTCAGATATCTGTTCACGTATTTTCAATACTTTTCATCTTGCAAAAATTTCCTCAGCTGTAATTTGAATTCACAATCTTCTGGTTCAGAGTCCAACACACTATCCACTGTGCCAGAGAGCTTAAGGGTAAACTTTAACCGAGGGAGGTAATAGATAAAGTGTTAATTACAGCGTAAAACAGTGGAATTCTTTTAAACTTTTGGGGAATTCTAATGTAAGATAATGGGAGAAACACCAATATGCTGCCAGATGTGAAATTTAGCATTACGAAAATGATATATGTACATACGGCTCAACAGGCCCCCCACCCCCCACCCTCTCTCTCTCTTAGCGCACCAACAATTAGCGAGCACAGGCAAATGTAAATTACAGTTTGTCGTTAAATGACGCGACGTCAACCGACATGTAATGTGTCAACAACTTCGTGTCCACATCAAACCAACTTCAAAGCGATGCATTGAATTTGACATGCAACGTCAATGAACGTTTCATTGGCGATAATACGATGTTGCTTAATAAAATGTCATTTGCCCAGTGCTCGGACCCATCAAGACTAGTGGGATTGGAACATTAAATTCAAAACAAACTTAGAACACCCTTTCAGAGCCGAAGAATGATAAACACTCCTTCGCAAGTGCAAGATTTTACAGTAAAATCTGGTAGATTTGTAGATTGGTTCAACCTGCCCAGCCCTTAGGTCTACATTAACCCATTTGGTACCGGAAACCCCAAAAGGAGTAAGTGACAAACAGTGCAGGCCCAGATCAGACGCCACAGAACCCGGCGTCTGATCAGGGCCTACACTCTTTGCAAAAAGTTCGGCCATTTGAAGAAGACACAACCTTACACCCCTTAATTTTGAAAATGACTCCTGCTATATATAAGGAGGAAGATTCCATTTGGTACAAAAAGGGTTATGGGCTTCTTGGATACAGGGATCAGTCAAACCATCTAAACGGTCACGTGCCATTGAAGTGAGTTGGAGTGGTTGTCGACGGCATGCATCAAGCCAACGTTGACTCTATGCCAGTCTATGAGTCCACTAATTGTTTTTTTTTTTTTTTGTTTTTTTTTCAACTGTCAGTATGTTAAGTTTATACTAATTTATTTTAGTTTGATTGCGATGAAAAGCTTCAAACTTATTGAATCGCTCTCGAACACTCATTCCGGGTGTTTTCACGCACACGAGAGAGAGAGGCAGTGGCTTTTACACCACTGCTACCCATTTACACCTGGGTGGAGTGGGGCAGTGTCATTACGTGTCTTGCCCAAGGACACACCTCGATACTGGTGGCCGGATTCGAATGCACAACCTCTCGATCATGAGTCGAATGTGCTAACCACTGCGCTATCGAGGCTGACAAGTATGTTTATTTGTCTGTCTAACAGTCTGTCCGTTCGTCTGTTAGTCAGTCATTCAGTCAGTCGGTCTGTGTGTCATCTGTCTGTCTACTGTCAGTTTGTCAGTCAAACCCCTCTCTCTCTCTCATGCCAATGGTCATGTGACAATGAAATGAGTTGGAGTGGATGTCGACAGCATGACGTCGAACCAAACCAACATTGACTCAACGCCCCTCCGCCATTAGTTTATTTCGACTGTCAGTATGGACATTTAAATTTCACATGTATACAGATCGTTGGACAGATTTCTTAAGATAGATAGATAGATTGCGAATAAAACAAAAGTTACGTAAAAACTTATTTCGTGAATAACGGTATCTCAAGCCAATGACATGGGTCATTCACGAAAAGATTTTCGTCAATTAAAAACGGATTTAGGATAAATGAATTTCGGTAATGATAGTAAAATATCATTCTTTCCATCTCGAGGCATTATTTCAATGAAAACGGGTGTATTTTCTCTCAAAATGTCTGAATATTGTTGGCATTTTAAGTTCCAACAATACATTTGAATAGTGATGGCCGTTTCAGGAAGAGATCTAATAAAGTTGAGGCTTCTTACACCTTAGAGGGAACGGTCCTCGAGAATGTGGACTCCATTAAATACCTTGGAGTGACAATCTCACACAACTTGAGATGGAATACTCATATTACTCATACTCATATTAGCAACATATGTACTAAGGCAAATAGAACGCTTGGTTTCCTGAGGCGAAATCTTCATCAGTGCCCTCAGGATGTAAAAGAGGCAGCATATAAAGGTCTTGTTCGCCCAATATGGTAGTTGTATCTGGGACCCCAGTGGAGTGGTCCTTAACGATGAAATTGAGAAAGTTCAGAAAAGAGCTGCTAGATTTGTAACAGGCAATTACTGCTTTGAAACTGGGAGCATGACTGGAAAACTTGGAAAATTAAAATGGGAGTCTCTCATGAAAAGGAGAAAAGACAATAGGCTAATCCTTTTATACAAAGGTCTAAAGGGTGCTGCCAGCATTCCAACAGATGACCTTGTTCCCCCAGCAAGACACTGTAGAAATCACCATTCGTTGGTGTATGAATTTCATTTGACGTGTCACCAGTAACAATTCTGATTCTGATGACGGCCAGTACTTTGCGCATGACGAGAGTGACATCATAAACGGAATTCCTAAAACCTCCTATTGGTTTCATTGGGCGGCTGGGCTTGAGATGTCATTTCATCTCAATGTGGGGTAAAAGTCCCACAAAATTGGAAGCAAGCTCCCCAAAATGACCTTTACAGTGTTGTCGGGGATGTTAAACCTCAAATCAAACAAACAAACACTATATGCTAATAGAATTTTCTGTCAAAAAAACAACAGGCCCAACACCCCTTATATGACAAATGGACTTCTCCAATATATAGCACTGGAAGAGTCCACTTGTAAACAATGGGATAAACAAGTTGGTACTGCCAGCTTTCACAGCCAATCTCCTCATACAAACTTTAATATGCTCCAAACAATGATTATTTGTTCCGATTTGAGGTTTTAAGCCTCTGTCAACACTGTATAGGTCATTTTGGAGACGTTGCTTCCAATTTTGTGTGACTGTATAGCCGTTAGTGGGGTAGGTATAATATGCGAAATCAAGTTGATTTCGCGAAATCAGCCCGATTTAGCGAAATCAACTCACAAAATCAACATTTTTAAAAACAGGCAAAAAATTCTTATTGCATATTATCTAGAATGTTACTATACATTTATGAACCAAGTTTCATGAGAAAATTTGATTATTTATGTATTTGATCGGAAATTCTATTCTGCCACTTGATTCCGCTGGTAATCACATGTGCGAAATCAACTCATTTTAGCGAAATCAATGTATAAAATAAATATTTCCCAAAACTGAATAAAACATATTTGTGCATATTATTAATAATGTTGTTAAACATTTATGAGGCAAGTTTCATGATGAAATTTGAATGTTTAGTAGTAAGTTTTTTGGGAGGAAAATCTATTCTGCCACTTGATTTCGCTGGAAATCACATGTGCGAAATCAATTCATTTTAGCGAAATCAATGTACAAAATAAATATTTCCCAAAACTGAATAAAAATGTATATTGTTAAGAAAGTTGATTTACATTTTAGGTCCAAATTTCACGAGAAAATATAAATATTTATTAGGAAAATACATTCTGTCACTTGATTTCGCTGATAAGCACATGACTTGTGCGAAATCAACTCCGAAATCAATGTGTAAAAGCATTTGTTTTCCAAAAACGATTAAAAACTCGTTTTGCCTATTATTAAGAATGCTGGCAGTATACATTTATGATCCAAGTTTCATGTGAAAATATTATGATCTGGATTAAAAGACGCATATCAAAATATTGCTAATTGATCAGTCAAACGAAATCAAATAGCAGGTGAAATCAACATACTTACTCCAATACTTGTTATCTGTTGTTGTTTTTTTTCATCATCATCCTCATCATCATCATCGTCGTCGTCCATGTCATCATTATCATCAAAATCATCATCATTATCATAAGGTAGCTGAATAGTGTGCCAACATCATCATCATCATCATCATCATCATCATCATCATCATCATAATCATCATCATTATTATAAGGTAATTGAATAGTGTGCCATGATCATCACCTTCATCATCATCATTATCATCATCATTATTATATGGTATTTATTTATTTATTTAATCTTACAGTTATTCATCTCGACAACACATAATTTGACTCCATTTACCCTTTCTGTACCAAATGGAATCTTCCTCCTTATAAATAGCAGGAATTATTTTAAAAAATTTAGGCATTCTGCGGCGTCTGATCTGTGACTGAACTGTTTGCCACGGTACCCCTTTAGGTGTGTCCGATTGTATTTTCATCAACATTTATTTGGAAAATGATTGAACTTTTAGCAAACTGGTCAGACGCCGCATTCTGCGGCGTCTGATCTGGGACTGCACTGTTTGCCACGGTACGACTTTAGGGGTGTCAGATTATATTTTCATCAAAATTTAATTGGAATATGACTGAGCTTTTAACAAACAATGTAGGCCCTGTTCAGACGCCGCTGTCTTATCTGGGACTGCACTGTTTGCCACGGTACCCCTTTCGGGGTTTCTGATACTAAATTGGTTAAATTGATTTTATTTACATCAAAATTTAATTGGAAAATGACTGAACTTTTAGCAAACAATGTAGGCCCTGATCAGACGCCGCATTCTGCTGCGGCGCCTGATCTGGGCCTGCGCTGTTTGCCAAGGTACCCCTTTCGGGGTTTCTGATACTAAATGTCGGGGTTTCATCAAAATTTAATTGGAAAATGACCGAACTTTTAGCAAACAATGTAGGCCCTGATCAGACGCTGCAGAATGATCTGGGCCTGCACTGTTTACTACGGTACCCCTTCAGGGATTTCTGATACTAAATTGGTTAAATTGATTGCATTTTCATCAAAATTTAATTGAAAAATGACTGAACTTTTAGCAAACAATATTTTTCTTGTTTCTTATATCTGCTCAATACAAAGGTATGTATTATGGGGTTTGCATTCTGTTCATTGCATGGACTTGTTGATAAGTTGGTATCACTGCTATATATATATAACGTGGGTTTGCATTCTGTTCTTTACTTGTCGATAAGTTGTAGGTAGACAAATCAATCGCGCTACTTTACAATTGACCTCCAAACAGTGATCTATCATTCAGAAAACAACACCTATAGCTGATCCATGGCCCCTGATCCATGTCTTAATTCAACGTCGAGTCAGCGTTATCATTCTATTTTGACATCTTCTTTCAGTTTTGATATTGTTTATTTTCAGGTATGTTTTCATCATACTAGGTGGAATTGACATAAAGGCGTCGTGTACCCCGGGGGAAATTTTCAGCAGACTTAAGAATATTGTTTTGGAGCTAAAAATGTGTGGAGTGGAAAGAGTGTTCGTTTCTAGTATCGTCGCGCGAGTTAGCACCCATCACACGGCCGTTATTTCAGTTCAAGACTTTAACAAGATTAGGAAATCTGTCAATGAGAAACTTAAAAGGTTTTTAAAGGGAGACTACGTTGACACGGGCAAACGCCTCATTTTCCCGCAACATTATGACAGAGATTTGGTGCATCCAGGTGTGAGAGAAGGGGGTATTCTTAAACTGCGACATGCGGTCTTAACAGCCTTTGCCGGGACTATTCCAAAGAGTGTGGTTATTAAAAAATAAACGATTTTGATAATTACAGTATTATTTATCATAAACCTGCTTCAAGGCATAGGTTGTGGGTACTCGTTAGAACAGCCTCGATGAGGCGGTTGTAACAGTGCATTATGGGTGTTTGTTAGAATCATCACAGCGAGTAATCATAATTAAATTTTAAAGACATCTTTCTGTACTTCACACAGCAGGTAAAAAGATTAACGAACACTCGCCAAGTAATTTAATCAAACTGCGGTTTACTGAATTTCACACGTTATTACCTGTGATTGTGTGAATAACAAACACACTGTTTATTCACTCCTGTCTATCTGTCCATCTATCTATCTAACCGTCCGTCCATTCGTCAGTCGGTCAGTTCGTCCATCCGACGATGCATCCGTCAAATTAGTGCTTATTTAATGCATTTTTATTGGAAATAATAATAATAATAAATCATAATAGTAATAATAAAAACAACAATTTGATAACGCATCCGTGATAAATAACACGGAAATATGCAGATTCAATTATATTGAACATTTTGCCACCTTAGAAATGAAAATTTTCTGGCGAACAATTCCGATATTCTTCATATTTGTGCTCTAAAAATAGATTGTGGGTACTCCTTCTGACCCCTTCTGACAGTGAGGCTGTTCTAACTTGTCATATTCTATGTTTTGAGCAAAAACTAGAAAAATAATTTACAGCCCTGTAAGCCCCACTTTTTCTGTATACAAATGGGGTTTGAGGGGATCGAAATCATACAGGCGTGTTTTGGTGATGTATCGCCCCCGGTCTTTCTAATGATATTTTCCTTTATCTCTGCTTCTTGTTTGTTTTGGTGATATAATGCCCGAAACAAAAGCTAGAACTCAACATCAATATTTTCTCATAAAACAGTGGCTCATAAATGTAGAACAACATTCTTAACCCTTTTTTCTATCAAATGGAATCTTCCTCATTATATATTACAGGCGTCCATTTCAAAATTTAGGGGTGTCCTGCTTTGTTTTCTTTTATTTTTTGGCAAACAGTGTAGGCCCTGATCAGACGCCGCGTTCTGCTGCCAACTACTCCACTAGGGGGTTTCCGGTACTGAATGGGTTAATACACATGTATAAAAACGTTTTAGTTGGTTTTGGGGAAAAAGGTTATTTTATTATACATTGATTTCGCTAAAATGAGTAGATTTCGCACATGAGACTGCGAGAGAATTGGCAGAATACATTTTCCTATCAAAAACCTACTAAATGTTCAAATTTCATCATGAAACTTGGCTCACAAATGATAAACAATATTTTTAATAATATGTACACAAACGTTTTAATCAGTTTTGGGAAAAAAAGGTATTTTATACATTGATTTCGCTAAAATGAGTTGATTTCGCACATCCGATTGCCAGCGAAATCAAGTGGCAGAATAGATTTTCCTCTCAAAAACATACTAAATATTCAAATTTCACCATGAAACTTGGCTCACAAATGATTAACAACATTCTTAATAATATGCGCCAATATGTTTTATTCAATTTTGGGAAAATGGTATTTTATACATTGATTTCGCTAAAATGAGTTGATTTCGCACATGTGATTACCAGCGAAATCAAGTGGCAGAATAGAATTTCCGATCAAATATACTAGTTTCTCATGGTACCAAGGGTTCCATGGTACCGGGGTAAACAATATTTTGCTGAATTTTGAATCTTGTACATGTCCCATGGGTGTGATATTCTCACATCAATAAAGTAGGATATATTTCTTTCCATTGAAATATCTTTCATTACATTGTTATTATAAATATCTGGATAAATATCTAGAAAGTGAAAGGGCAGGCGGAATATGAGTTTTCTCATTTTCTCTTCACCCCCTGGTTGTTAAATTTGTCTTTAGTTTATTTTTAAAATACCCAGTGATTTTTCTTTTGTGGCTTAAGAATTTCTCAGGTAGTTCTTATAAACTGAAATATGGAAAGAACCGTCCTGCATATTTCATTTTAATATATACTGCCTTCTAAAGGTATGCTATTCGTTTAGCATTAAAAGTAGATTTTAGCCTCAAGTGCCCAGATGGTCTATGCATGCATTCTTTAAAACACTCCAAACTTTCCCAGTATTTCTGCACCCAAATGACACCTCTAAGTATAAGCTTAGAAGTTAAAGTCATATGATGAATCAAACTTGCTTGACGTTCACATAACCCTCGTGATGATTAGTACCCCCTGTGTCTCAACTGTAGTTTACTTTATTATTCCATTTGCAGGATTAAAATCAATCAAAAAATATTTTAAATCATTTTTGCAGTTTCTCCTATTTTCAAAACTAATCTTTATTGTTTTAAATAATATAAAATGCCATTACAGGTATTTTTTGTCGAATCAGTTTTCTATATTTGTTGCTTATCTATTTGCCTTGGTACCATGAGAATTCCTGTTGGCATGAGAAAATGCTGCCTAGGTACATATCTGACAAGTTTGTAAATACAAGATGAAGAACTGTGATCATCATTCCTCGTTAACTGTAAGAAGAGACCCTAAAGAAATTTTACATAAAATTATTTTATTGCTGAAAAGCTCTTACTTTGAAATATCTATACTGAAACATTAACTACCTTGGTACCATGGGAAACCAGGCTACATACTAAATATTCAAATTGTCTCATGAAACTTGACTCATGAATGTATAATAACATTCTAGATAATATGCAATAAGAATTTTTTGCCTTTTTTTAAAAAAATGTTGATTTTATGAGTCCTAAATCGGGCTGATTTCGCGAAATCAACTTGATTTCGCATATTATACCTACCGGCCGTTAGTGGGTGGGGTACGTTCACACGCTGCCAGAGCGCTTCATACAACAACAACTTCATACTCATTCAATGAACGAAATGACGTTTTATATCCACTGTTTTTATCTCGTGTTTATTTGGGTTTTTTTTTTCTAAAAATCCATTTAACTGCACCTAAAACTAAACAGCATACTTATGCTGTGGAATTTTAGACGTTTAGGACTTCCATGAATATTTTCCTGTCTCGACAACTTTCTATCTATCTTCTTATACTGAGTCGGTCATATTTGGCCATTACCTCAGTTGGGTGCGTAGCTAAATTTAGAATTTAGCTGAAAAAAAAAAAAAAAAAAAAAAAAAGAAAGAGAAGTCACTGGATGAGTCCTTAAAACTATTTACAATCCGAATAACAGAGGTATACTAAAACGCATACCTCTGAGTCTCAATCTTACACTGTATGGGCTTTGAACTCCTCTGCAGTCTTAGCATTCACCACAGAAGAGGGAAGACTATTCCACTGGGGAATAGTCCTAGGGAAGAAGGAATTTTTCAGGGCATCACTGTAGGACTGGTACCTGTGATACTGTGAGTTGTTTACTTTTGATGCCCTTGTTCGAGTTGAAACTGTCACAGGGGTCAAGTATTTATCTTTATTAACGGCCACTGTACCTGAATGTATCTTATAGAAGAAGGTTAAAGAGGACTGCTCACGACGGGCCTCTAGGGACGGCCATTCTAGCTCGTTAAGCATGTCACCGACGCTGCTTCTATTGCGCCATCGTCGGCAGGTCCATCGAGCAGCTGTCCTCTGCACCTTCTCCACCTGCTGAATCTGAGTTTTAACATAGGGATGCCAAATGGGTGATGCATATTCTAGCTGAGGGCGAACCAATGTTTTATATGCAACATCCTTTGTCTGCCTAGGTGCAAAAGCCAAGTTTCGTCTAAGAAATCCTAAAGTCCTAGTTGCTTTTGATGTAATTTCTGAAATGTGTTGACCCCAATCAAGATCATCAGTGATGGTGATACCAAGATATTTGGCGGATTGAACCTGCTCCAAGATTTGCTGGTGTAGTTTATAGTCAAACTTAATTTGTTTGTCAGGAGGGTGTCGCGACACCCTCATTGAATGACATTTGGCCACATTGAACTTCATCTGCCAATCGGCCTCCCACTGTGCTAGTTGATTTAGGTCATCTTTAGATTTTCTTTACCCAAGGTTGTGACATGCTTGCTGCACTACGATTTGTAACTGTTTTATTAAAAAGAACATTTTCCATATTACCTTTTTTCTTGATTAAAATTTACCACCTTAAGATTGAAGTATAGAATTATTGACCACAAAACTTTCTTTCAGACTCGGCTAACTTACCTCCGCCATGACAGTTGTTGCTATTTGGTACAATATGTCACGTGACACTACTTGCGTAGTAACCAGTGCAAATTGAACATCAAAGGATGATGCCGTCATCACATTAATTATTGTAGCTTTTAATTTATATTGATAATGATAGTCTTTATCATTCCCATTTCGAAAATAAATAAGGCTCAGAGATACTTGGGTCAGTAGGGCTTTCTTGCGGTTAGTAGAGCGGATGATCCAAGACTCTCTTGGATTTTTTTCTCTTTATTTTTGCATTAATTATCACACTTGAACAACACCTACAAATGGTTGTGTCTAGAAAATCGTTTGAAATTTGTAGGTGTTGTTCAAGTATGATAAAATGCAAAAACCATTTGTAGGTGTTGTTCAAGTATGATAAAATGCAAAAATAAAGAGAAAAAAATCCAAGAGATCTGTTTTGGACTATCCACTCTACTAACCGCATTCATGAAAGCTCTACTGGCCCCAAGTATCTGTGGTAAGGCTGGGACCTCATACTAGAATGGGCTGTAAACATTCAAATTCAACATGGGCTGTAAACTTTCAAATTTTCGGACCGTGCATGCTTATAAACCCTATTGGCTTCATTAGGCGGCAGGACTTGACCCTGTCAGCACACAACAGCGGGCCAACGTCGGGCCGATAGCGGTTCGACGTTGCCACGTCGTACCGTACCGCTATCGGCCCGACGATGGCCCGGCATTCTTTGCTGGCAGGGGAGATGTCATTTCATATCAATGTCGGGTAAAAGTCCCACAGAATTAAAAGCAATGTCTCCAAAATGACCTTTACAATGTTGACGGGACGTTAAACATCAAATCAAACAGACAATCAAATTTACCTCCACAGCAATTTGAGTGTGTGTGTGTGTGGGGGGGGGGGGATAATGGATATCCATAATTCGAATTATGGATATCCATAAATAGAATTATGGATATCCATGATTCAATTTATGGATATCCATATTTCGATTTATGGATATCCATAATTCGAATTATGGATATCAATAATTCGATTTATGGATATCCATTATTCCTCTGATTTATGGATATCCATAATTCGAATTATGGATATCCATAAATCGATTTATGGATTTCCTTAATTCCGGTCGATTTATGGATATCCATAATTCGAAAATTATGGATATCCATAAATCACCGCCAAAGCTTTTGGTTTATGATTTCTCCCTAAGACACGTGATTGTTTAATGTGATCTTCAAGGTCTTCATCGTCGCTGGGAGATGATAGCCAGTCAAAGGGACCTCTCTGACGTGCAGCCTTTACAGCCCGTAAGACTTCCAAAGCAACGGACGCCATACGCTGAACGTCCCCCACGTGTGCAGTTAAATATCGGAACCAGCCTTAAGATCTGGAAATGGCGGCCAACGCATCCTGTCCATATGGAATCATCTCTATGAGGACTCCGCACCTAAGGAGACTGGAAGTCGGACGTAATATTATAATGATCTAAACAGGCAATCCGTGCAGGCTTTCTGGAGCACATGGTCGTTATACAGTAAAATTCCTATATTCAGACCACTTTTGAACAGTTCGAAAGGAGGTCCCTGGCCATAGGACAATGTGTGCAGAATTCACGAAGAAAGAATAACTGCATCCTTCTAAATAAGCTTTTTAAAGCAGAATTAGTTTTAATTTTAGGTGGTCGTAATAGCAGAATTCCACTGTGTATATAGTATTAAAATATATCATTATAATACTCTACTTGAGATGTATGGAGAACCTGGCAGATTCAGATATACATCCTGGCCCCGCCCATTAGTGCTTGGAGAAATAGATTTGGCTGCATGAGCTGAGAGTACTGTCCAAACAAAGTCGTGCCAGTCAATGGGCGACAGGGATTGAGATGTTTGTTTGTTTGTCTGTATTTGAGTTTAACGGCCCAGTCAACACTAATTTAGGTCATTTTTGGGCCGGTCATTTTACCTATCCACACTTTTTCTGGACAGGCTTATACGTAAGCAGTTAACAAGTACAGTGCACATTCTTTTGCCAGAAACTGACAACCAGCGAAAGGGAGAGAATGACCGTAGAAAATATTTCATGATCAATCTCCACGAAAGAATGTTGCCGACCCTGGCAGGTATCGAGCCCGCGTCCCGCTGATCACCAGTTAGACGCGCATCGAGTTATCGAGGTCGGCGGGATTGAAATGTCATTTCATGTCAATGAAGGCTTAATGCCCAACATAATTGGATGCAGCGTCTCCAGAATAACCTAAATAGTACTGAAGGGGACGTTAAACCTCAAATCAAACAAAACACATCTCTCCTTCACCATAGGCCATCACTAAGCCTACCCTACATTACCTCCACCCCCATCCCGGCTTTTATTACACACCCAAATCGTAAACCTGACGCGAATAGTCGAGTTTTTTTGTTTTTTTTTTGTTTACAAAGGGAGCAGTCATTATTTATTAGGTTTATTTGCAGAGTTGAATAATGGATATCCATAATTCGATTTATGGATATCCATAAATCAGCCGAATAATGGATATCCATAATTCGAATTAAGGATATCCATAATTCGATTTATGGATATCCATATTTCGATCTAAATTAATGATATCCATAAATCGATTTATGGATATCCATAATTCGATTTATGGATATCCATAATTTGATTTATGGATATCCATAAATCAGCCGAATAATGGATATCCATACTTCGATTTATGGATATCAATAAATGGATATCCATTATTCGATTTATGGATATCATTAATTCAGTTCGATTTATGGATATCCATAATTCGAATTATAGATATCCATAATTCGAATTATGGATATCCATAAATAATTATGGATATCCATAAATACGGATTAAATAGTAAAACGGCGCCCCATAGAAATCAGCGCGTTGTTGTTAAGTGAATCTTCGGAGTGGGCTCCAGTTTTGTCAGGTGTCCCACCGTTGAAGGGACTGTTCTTGGTCCACTATTATTCTCCCCATACATTCTCCATGTACATCTGACATTGACCCAGAAATAAGACTGTTCGCAGACGACTTTGTTTGCTGATACAGAGGACTCACTGAAACTTCAGAATGATATAGATAGATTAGGCTGTTGGGCACGAAAATGGGACACGAGATTTAAGCCCGTTAAATGCAATATTATGCAGATAACTTGGAAGAGAACAAATAAAATTGAGGCTTCTTATACCTTAGAGGGGACGGTCATGAAGAATGTGACAGTCACACACAATTTGAGGTGGAATACAGATATTAGCAACATGTGGACTGAGGCAAAAATAACGCTTGGTTCCCGAGGCGAAATCTTCATCAGTGTCCGGCAGCATATAAAGGACTGTTCGCCCATCTTGGAATATTGTAGTTGCATCTTGGACCTCAGAGGAGTGGTCCTTAATGAAGAAATTGAAAATGTTCAGAATAGAGCTGCTAGATTAATTTTTAACAAGCAATTACTGCTTTGAAACTGGGAGCATGACTGGAATACTAGGAAAATTAAGATGGGAGTCTCTCAAGAAAAGGAGAAAAGACAGCAGGCTCACACTTTCATACAAAGATCTCAAGGGTGCTGCCAGCATTCCAACAGATGATCTTGTTTTGAGTTTCTCTCACGTTACCTGTTCCGTGCGGAATTCAGCTTAAGCGACTCATGAAGCTATTGAGGGAGGGTGCCAATACACTATGGACGTTGAAGGTATTTCCATGTTTTACTAACATTTAGCCTAGATCGCCGTTATCTATACCTTTTATGATTTTATTCACTTGTACCATTTCATTTCTCAAAAATTTGTATTCAAGAGAAGGAAGGCCAGGTTTTATCAGTCTTCCCTTGCAGTAATTCAACTAATCTTATCGCCTTTCTTTGGACGTTTCCTACTAGAATCTTGTCTTTTTTAAGAGATGGATATCACACTGAAGAACCATATTCTAAGTGAGGCTTGATCAAAGATTTGCATAACTGAAGAAACATTTCTTTTTTCAATATACGTAAATGATATAAAGATAATGCCCATTTCTATTTGTTACATATGTTTACTTGTCTAGTAATATGGTCTCTAAAAGTTATTTTGCTGTCAATCTAGACACAAAGGTCTTTTTTAACTTCAGTTTTGTCAATATTTATTGGTTGGCCTTGATCATGCCAACCAATAGATATCTAGATATAAGTTGCAATGTTATCTTTATTACCCACATGAAATGCTTACGAAACAGTTTTTTGTTTGTTTGATTTGAGGTTTAACGTCCCCGTCAACACTGTATAGGTCATTTTGGAGACGTTGCTTCCAATTTTGTGGGACTTTTACCCGGCATTGAGATGAAATGACATCTCAATCCCTGCCGCCCAATGAAACCAATAGGGTTTGTAAGCATGGACGGGCCGACTCGCAACGCTTTGCCTGAGCAGGCTTAGATCCTCTAGGCGGTTTACCAGTACTCGTGTGCGAGTCGGTTTCAGCTCTGCGTGGAAGCATCATGCAGCCCATCTATTTCTTCAAGCCCCGATGGGCGAGGGCCACCTTACGAAACAGACACGCATACGAAACAGACACGCATAAAATTGAAATGATCCAGCGCAGAGCAGCAAGGTGGGTAAAAAACATCTACTCCCCATATGAAAGTGTTTCCACCATGTTTTTTTTTTTTTTTTTTCCTTTTTTTCGCAGGCTTCTCCGAAGGGTGAGATATGCCAGAGAGAAGAAGATGATCTGATGGTTTGATGATGATATCGCATTGATGATGTTTTATTATTAATTCATTTTTACAAAACAAAGATGGTATATTCAATTGTAGTGTTTCAATAAATGCAACCAAGATATATATATAAATAACCAACACTGTCATAAACTATGGCTTCCAGTGCAGTCATGTAAGAAAATTCACAGTAGACTGACAATTTTCAGTATACTGTGAATCCCTTGCATAGTTTAAATAGACGTTTGAAATTCAGAGTTGCCTGCCTTGATATTCAAAAACAAACATAGATGTACTAACAAAGAAAGAAGGAAGTTTAGAGATTGATGTATCACCCTTGCATAGACCCTTTGATTCAGGAGAAGGTCTGAAGACTAAATCAACGTCATTTATGCTTGATGATAAGGAAGACGAAAGAACGTTGACAGCCAGATATTAAGATGATGACGAGAAATACACGTTGAGATTTTTTTTTTTTTTTTTTTTTGGTTTGGGTTTTACGGCCCTTTCAAGATTATTTCACTCATATCGAGCCGATCGTTAATCAGAGGTGGGCGAAAACCGGAGTACCCGGAGAAAAACCACCTGACCTTCCGTTGCAGAACTTGGCGTCTCACACGTGGCCCGAGCGAGGCTCGAACCTACGGCGGTGAGAGACCTAATGACTAAGAGTCAGCGCTCTTATCCACTAGGCCACGGAGGCCCGTTACACGTTGAGATGATATGCCACGCCGTCACTTCACTGTTCTTAATCCCTTGCCGAAACGAAAGCACAGGGGATAAAGTTAATGACTTTGGAAATTGGGTAGCACCACGAAAACAAGCCTATATAAATTTGACCCCCTTGAACCCCACTTTTATATGGAAAAACGGGGCTCACAGGGGTATACATTATTCTTCTCGGATTGTTTTTTATCAGAAACTTCTCATTTTTTGCTGGCAAAATTTTCAATATATTTGAATAGGCGTGCCTACGTAATGTAAAGTTTGTGTTCACTTTTTTCTTTTCATATAACGTTTTAACGGCAAGTTCAACACTGTTGGGTGACATATTTTTCCCCACATGCTTCTCCGAAGGATGAAGCATACACGATAGAAGATGATATAATGGTTGGATGATGATATCATTTTTTTTCATATATACACAAGCATGCAACTTACACTGTGTATTTTTATAAAGATATACATGCATACAGAATCATTCAATAGTGACATTGGAGTCGCATTAGCTTAATGGTTTCAAAGGGTGACGGTCTTTTTTCATTTTTCCGATCGGGTGCATAATCCACTTCCACCATGTTAAATGACCTTGTTTGGCGATTGTTAGGGAATAGACGGACTGACGCACTTCTCATCATGATATGCAGGATTATCTATGGCCACGTAACCATTCAAATACCTCCATATTTTGGCAGACCAAAGATATTTCACTTGTCACATGCACCCTCTCGCCTTTAGACAGATTCAGACCTATGCAAGTTATTATCAATATTCTATCCGGCTTCGATTAAACTTTGGGATAACCTCTCAGGAGAGATCGAACTTATCGGTGATCTTGACTGTTTCTCTGCTATGATCCCCTAAACACTGTTTTTAACCTGTTTTTAACTACATCTCACCTGCACTAACACTTCAGCTTTTATCATGCCTCACTATCACACTTTTTATTCTCCTAAAGTCATGCGTTTATCCTTGCACAGCCTAATACTCGTGAGAGGGTGCTGCAGAACATTACGCAAACACGCCTACACAAATACATTGCCACCTTTATCGCATAAAAAAAATGAAAATTTTATTATGAAAAATTGTGATATTTTTCTTATTTCTGCTCCAAATACAGATTGTGGGCACTCGTTAGAACCGCCTCATCGAGGCGGTTCTAACGAGTACCCACAATTTATATTTTAGAGCAGAAATAAGAAAAATAGGGTATACCCCGGAAACCCCAGTTTTACTGTATAAAAGTGGGGTTCAAGGGGGTCAAAATTATACAGGCGTGTTTCCGTGATGATATAGAAAGATAGATAGTCTCTTATACACAAAGATCTCTTTGCTCTTATAAGGAAATCAAATTAGAATTTTATATTTGGAATTCGTGCTTCTATCCATGTGAACTTGAAACAAGAGAGCCAAAATGGCCTGAATCATCACCTGATTTCAAGTTGCCACATAGCTCCTGAAAGTCATATTATCTAATTCCTTGAAGCATAACTGTTGCACTTAGATAGATGGTCAGCTGCGCAACATTCTTGCGAAGTCTGACTAAAACTGGCTTAAGAGTTTCGTAGAAGTTGCCATTTAAAGATTTTTCTACTTTTAAATCTGCCAACCATTTCTTTTTTCATTGGAGAAAAAACGTTTGGGTAGAAGCTCACGTAAGCAACCTTCCATTGAAGCTTGAATGAAATTGAACCAAAGGTATAGGAGGAGTTGTCATTTAAAGATACATGCATTTCTGGTTTAAGCTTTGACAGCCAGAGCGGTCCAACTGTTTTTAGCTGTTTCTGTCGAGGGTCATCTAAGCAACATTCCTATGAAGTTTGAACGAGACTGGGCTACAGGTATAAGAGGAGTTGTTCTATTTATAGCTCTAGTGGCCATCTTGTTCATCCGAGCGGAGCCGAGATAGTTTGGTGGGGGTCACCTAAGCAACATTCCTGTTAAATTCCAAACGTAGTTGTCATTTATTAAGGATGCTCACTCATACAACAAAATATATATAGATACAACTACTTTTATTTATCTCCTTTTTCACATAAAACATTATTGGCAGTATATGGACACCGAGTAGATTCAGGTCGAAGGGGGGACGCAGTGACAGCATATAACCTTGCTCGCACGAAAACGGGCACCAAATTATTAATTTGTTTGCACTCAAAATATTGTGCAGTCCAATTTTGAATTTTGAGTATTCCAAAATATGCGCACACTCCAAATGTGTGCTCCAAGATTTTGTAACATTCCAAAAATTGCGCACTTCCTATAGTACGCTCCAAATTTTGTAACAGAGTATTCCAAATATTGCGTACATCCTGTTTGTACGCTCCACAATTTTTTAACATTCCAAATATTGCGCACATCCTGTTTGTACGCTCCAAATTTTGTAACAATCCAAATATTGCGCACATCCTATTTGTACGCTCCAAGTATTCCAAATATTGCATACATCTTGTTTGTATGCTTTACCATTTTTTAGCATTCTAATGTGTGCTCCAAGATTTTGTAACATTCCAAAAATTGCGCACTTCCTATAGTACGCTCCAAATTTTGTAACAGAGTATTCCAAATATTGCGTACATCCTGTTTGTACGCTCCACAATTTTTTAACATTCCAAATATTGCGCACATCCTGTTTGTACGCTCCAAATTTTGTAACAATCCAAATATTGCGCACATCCTATTTGTACGCTCCAAGTATTCCAAATATTGCATACATCTTGTTTGTATGCTTTACAATTTTTTAGCATTCTAAATATTGCGCACATCCTGACTGTACGCTCCAAATTATGTAAAAATCCAGATATTGCGCACATCCTATTTGTACGCTCCATTCTATCCCAACTCTTGTGCACTCCAATTTATGCACTCCAACTAATCTTGACAGTGAGCACTCCGTAATGTGCACTCCAAAATGCATTCCATGACACGCATTCCATACCATCTTCTGCATTATGCAATGCATACCATGTAATCCATCCCATATTACATATATTCAAATAGCCCCGGCTGCACGTGCGAACCTTACTTATGACTTGCAATTTAGAAAGTTTTAGTATGACCCTGGGGGGAACACATCCTCAGGCTATGGCGAACCACTTCCCTGAAGGAGACGCCACCCAGTTCAAGAAGTTCTGAATAGAACAAGCCTCAGCTCTGCTCCCAGCAACCAGTACCCGGAATCTAGGCTCAAGAACAAATCTTCAGGTTATGGCGGACCACTTCCATGAAGGAGATGCCACCCAGTCCAAGTAGAAGTCCTGAAAGAAACAAACTTCAGCCTTGCTCCCAGTAACCAGTATTTGGAATCTAGGCTCAAGGCGTAAAGTTTCATTACAACCAAACAGCTGTCTAAGCAAAGCGTCCCCCCTATCGAATGCTGAATTCCGCATTGCACCTCGAAGCTCAGCTGATCAAAAGTCAGCAGAATCTCTCGGTGAAGAAATTAAGTGGCCATAAACAACCGATCCGGAGTCTACATCATAGTGTAGATTATATTTTCTTGTCCTTTGTGATCATTGATTCCATTATGGAAATTTGAAAATATCTGAGGGTCACTGATGAGGCCGAATTGGCCGAAACTAGCTAGTCTGGCCCAGAAAACATGCACACTCCATATTTTGCAACAGCTGTCGCTGAATTTTGGGCTTTTAGTTTATGTTCAATGTCACATGCGTATATGTTGTTAAAACCATGGGCATTAAACGTCACTAAGTAGCCAGTATACATATATATAGTGTTAACACATCAATCCATTTTGTGGGCCAGTCGAAGATATACGTCGATAGGCAGCGTTGTCACATCCAACAGTCTCTCTACAGCAACGGGAGAATAATATCCAGCGTCGGGAGAATAATATATATATCCAATTTAACACGTATTTACTTATTTGTTAATTATATATTGACTTATAGAACTAAGTATTGTTGCTATATTTATACAAGTAGACTGTCGTATGTACAGCATCTTTAATAAGGACATGCCAGCCTCAGCACCAGGAGGCACCAAACAAGCCTGAAATGAAAAGAACTTAAGACAGTATCAGGTATTAAACTTCCTGGACTGCCAATAATATCACAACGACAGCGGCGGGTGGGTGGGTTTTAGATTCTTCTTAAAAAATACAACTTTCTTTTGCTGGATTTGAAAACGGAAAAGGAAGGTTTCCCTGAGCATGCGCAAGACGCCAAACCATAGTTTGGCCCTTAAGACGCTTGACTGCTGAATAACAAACACGGTGCAAGCGTCCAGTAACCTGGACCAACTGTCATGGTGGATGACGAGATCGAAATTGCGATCAGACATTGTTTAAACCTAAATAATGAGAGGTCAAGCCCCCCTGAAGCTGCAATCATGACACATTAATGACAGTCCATTCAATTTGTTCGCACCAAATAAATGGGATTATCATTTAGTTGATAATCCCTATTATTAAGGATGCACACTCATACAACAAAATATATATAGATACAACTACTTTTATTTATCTCATTTTTCACATAAAACATTATTGGCAGTATATGGACACCGAGTAGATTCAGGTCGAAGGGGGGGACGCAGTGACAGCATATAACCTTGCTCGCACGAAAACGGGCACCAAATTATTAATTTGTTTGCACTCAAAATATTGTGCAGTCCAATTTTGAATTTTGAGTATTCCAAAATATGCGCACACTCCAAATGTGTGCTCCAAGATTTTGTAACATTCCAAAAATTGCGCACTTCCTATAGTACGCTCCAAATTTTGTAACAGAGTATTCCAAATATTGCGTACATCCTGTTTGTACGCTCCACAATTTTTTAACATTCCAAATATTGCGCACATCCTGTTTGTACGCTCCAAATTTTGTAACAATCCAAATATTGCGCACATCCTATTTGTACGCTCCAAGTATTCCAAATATTGCATACATCTTGTTTGTATGCTTTACCATTTTTTAGCATTCTAATGTGTGCTCCAAGATTTTGTAACATTCCAAAAATTGCGCACTTCCTATAGTACGCTCCAAATTTTGTAACAGAGTATTCCAAATATTGCGTACATCCTGTTTGTATGCTCCACAATTTTTTAACATTCCAAATATTGCGCACATCCTGTTTGTACGCTCCAAATTTTGTAACAATCCAAATATTGCGCACATCCTATTTGTACGCTCCAAGTATTCCAAATATTGCATACATCTTGTTTGTATGCTTTACAATTTTTTAGCATTCTAAATATTGCGCACATCCTGACTGTACGCTCCAAATTATGTAAAAATCCAGATATTGCGCACATCCTATTTGTACGCTCCATTCTATCCCAACTCTTGTGCACTCCAATTTATGCACTCCAACTAATCTTGACAGTGAGCACTCCGTAATGTGCACTCCAAAATGCATTCCATGACACGCATTCCATACCATCTTCTGCATTATGCAATGCATACCATGTAATCCATCCCATATTACATATATTCAAATAGCCCCGGCTGCACGTGCGAACCTTACTTATGACTTGCAATTTAGAAAGTTTTAGTATGACCCTGGGGGGAACACATCCCCAGGCTATGGCGAACCACTTCCCTGAAGGAGACGCCACCCAGTTCAAGAAGTTCTGAAAGAAACAAGCCTCAGCTCTGCTCCCAGCAACCAGTACCCGGAATCTAGGCTCAAGAACAAATCTTCTGGTTATGGCGGACCACTTCCATGAAGGAGATGCCACCCAGTCCAAGTAGAAGTCCTGAAAGAAACAAACTTCAGCCTTGCTCCCAGCAACCAGTATTTGGAATCTAGGCTCAAGGCGTAAAGTTTCATTACAACCAAACAGCTGTCTAAGCAAAGCGTCCCCCCTATCGAATGCTGAATTCCGCCACAGCAAATTTATGATGCCCCACATAAATACGTAGTTGTCATTTATATTTTTCTATTTTAAGCTCTGACGACCAGCTTGTTTATCCGAGCGAAACTCGCAACTTTGGTTCGTCTGAAGTTAAAATGAAACTGGACAAGTTGTGTAGGAGAAATAAGCATTTAAAGATTTTTTTCTCTATTTTTAGCTCTGTCGGACATTTTGTTCATTGGAACCGTTTTATCTGTTGTTGTGGATGGTCACATAAGCAACAATCCTATGAAGTTTGAATGAAATTAGACGAAAGGTATAGGAGAATTTAGCATTCAAAGGTTTTCTATTTTTAGCTCTGACAGCCATATTGTTCGCTGAAACGAAACAATTTTATCTATTTTGGTAAAGGGTCACATAAGCAACATTCCAATGAAATTTGAATGAAACTGGATCAAACGTGCAGGGGTACTCATTTAACGGATATTCTATTATTAGCTCCGGTGGCCATCTTGGTCATCCGAGCGGAACCATTATAGCTAATTTGGTAGAATATCTACTAAGCAACCTTCCCGTGAAAAAATATAGAAACAGATGCCCAGGAAAAGCCACAGTGAAAGATGACAGCCTACAAATGGCACCAATTTTGAATGAAATTGGACCACAGGTATCTTAAATGCTTTTTTTTTTGCTTTGGCAGCCATCTTGTTCATCAGAGCAGAACCGTTTAAGCTTTTTATTTGGTAGGGTGTCACCTAAGCAACATGCATGTGACGTTTGAGTGAAGTTGGACCAAAAGTGTAGGAGAAATTCGCATTTAAAGGTTTTTTTTTTGTTTTTTTTTAGCTACGGCGACCATTTGTTTGTCAGAGTGGAACTTCTTTTGCTATTTTTGTAGAGGCTCACCAATGCGACATTCCTGAGAAGTTTGATTGAAATGGCCCAGGGGTATAGGAAGAGTTGTCGTTTAAAGATTTTTCTATCTATAGCTCTAGCGACCATCTTGTCCATCGGAGCGGAACGATTTTAGCGATTTTATTAGAGAGCCGCCTAGGCAACACATTCCTTTGAAGTTTTAATGAAGTTGGCCCAAGGGTATAGGAGAAATTTTCGTTTAAGGATTTATTTTTTATTATTTTAGCTCTGGCGGACATCTTGTTCATCGGAGCGGAACGATTTTAAATATTTTGGTAGGGAGCTTCCTTGGCAACATTCCTGTAACGTTTGGATTAAATTGGCTGAAGCGTTTAGAGTTCGCATTTTAAGCAGATTGTTGACAACGCATAGCGGACGACGGGCATTCACCTATCACAATGGCTCACCCTGAGCAGTTCGTGCTCAGATGATCCAATGAAGGAAACAACGGAGACTGCAGCCTCCTCCTCATACTTGGATTGTTATCTCTACATTGACAATGGCGAGCTTGCTACATGGCTACAATCGAAACGGGATGACTTCAGTTTTTTCATTTTTAACTTTCCAGTCCCGAGTAGTATTTTCCCTTCTGCACCAGCATTCGGCGTTCACACCCCACAGTTAATCCCCCTATGCCAGAGCACTGGATAACCTAATCAAGCGAGCGAAGGAAGGTAACTGCCAGACAAGAACCTGTTCAAATGGAGCGTGGGTTTTTGAGCCGGAGGTATCAACAAAAGCAAACTGGTAGCAACACTTAAGAAGTTCTATGGAAGACATCATGATCTGGCCAACCCGTACAATGTGGCAGTTTCCAAAATTGTTTCTGATGTTTTTGCCAATGAGGGGCCATAAGTAGACTCGATGAAGCCCAGACATACGCTTCTCACTACATTGCCTTCGTTCAGGCCGATAGGCATCGTTATGGAACTTTGAAGGTATTTTTAGTTTTATCGTGGTCTGAAGATATGCACACAATTATTTTATCATTTTTTTCAGCTTAGTCAGCAGTACCTTGTGCGTATAGATAGAGGTTTTTTTTCTTTCTGTAACTCGTCTGGTGGCTATGTAAAATCTATTTAAGACCCCCCTCCTCCCGACCGTAAAAAACAACAACTAAAAAACAAAAAAAAAAACGTTTCACTGATAATTCTAAGGCGGTTCTGTTGTCGTTTCGTTTTTGTATTTCTGAATTTGTAAATATCTTTTTTATTATGGATAGCCGTTTGGTCATTTTGTTGGAAGGTAACTATCCTTTTGGCTTTTCGCTTGTGAAGTTTTCATTATGAAGTTGTTTTATGTTGGTGTTTCTTTCCCTTTGGTGGCTTGGATGCGAGGTAATCGTATCGATACACGATCATTGCCTTAACTTCTAATTTATATAAGTGAACCATTCTTTTTTGAAAGTTTGCATGTGCCACTTAAGCCATACTACCGATTTCAATATTCATTGGACTTTGGAGTGGACATGATAATCAATACATGTCTATCTCCAACCAATTTCAAAGCTGTTGCTGCATCCTTTGAACTTTAGATAATGATGTCAAAAACTGACAAGAGTAGAGAAGTATTAGACAAATTGTGACACAACAAATGTGCAGGTATCCAATCCACTTTCAGTAATTAGCACCTGTCCAATAAGTGATAGTCTATCACACGTCAATCACATGTGGAAAGTCTGGAGTACAAAGAGTTTGGTGAAAGTTTGATGTATCTTTCTGGTGCATTGACCTCTGAAATTACATCAGAATGTACCCCTTTGATCTGCTACATTTGACTGAAAGTCTAATGGATATCGAAATCGGTATTAACTTTGTAGTTGTTTTTGTCATGGTCTGTTGATGTGCTTGCGTTTTCTTTATTATTGTTTGATTATTGTTTGTCACTTTTTCTCCGTTTTAAACAGACATTTTAGCTGAAATAGTATTTGTTTGTATAGATGATAGTGTTATCTTTACCAGAGCCTTCAGGATGTAAAAATACTTAAAGAACTTGTTCGCCCGATCTTGGAATATGGTAGATGTGTCGGACTGCCAGGAGATGATCCTTCAGGAAGAAATTGAAAAAGTTCAGACTATGGCTTCTAGGCTTGTAATGGGCAACTACTATTTTGCAACTGGAGTTTATGGTGTACAATATGCTTTGGCGCTGTATTGACCCTTTTTGTGTCGAATGGAATCTTCCTCCTTATGTATAGCAGTATAGCAGGAGTCCATTTCAAGGTTCGGGGGTGTAAGGTTGTGTTTTTTTCTGAATTTATTTGGAGTATGGCTTGGCGTTTTGCGGACAGTGTAGGCCGTGATCAGATGCCACATTCTGCGGCACCTGATCTGGGCCTGCACTGTTTGCCAACTACCCATTTTGGGGCTTCCAGTACAAAACGGGTTAGCCCTTAACCTGCTGAGCAGGACAACCCCGACCTTTGCACACAGTGCGATTCAGATCGGGTGGCCATCTGATCATGATTTGCACAGTTTAATATTCTTTTTACGAATCTGAATGAATATATTATTTCAAGCAATTTGATTGGTTGGTGGTCATAAATAGGTGTGGCAGGTTGATTTATTCGGCAGGATTAGGATTGAACATCTCATCAGGGAGTTTATACTACCTCAAGGATCCTAAAAATTTGGACACCATGAGGGCTTGCTGGAGTTCTCCTGAGGTTGTGACGGACTTATTTCATGGCACAGCAGGGAGTGCAGACGGAATGACAGACAGTGTAGACCGTGGTCATATTGCTCCTGATCAGGGTCTGCACTGTTTGGTTAGGACTGTCTGTCCCAAAATTTGGGATCTTTGCGGTAAAACAATGATGTGCAGAATCTGACAATTTCGATACATAAACAGGAGAAGAGTTTATAGTGCATAATATGATTTGGCGTTATATTAAACATCTCAAGGAGTTTATCCTGAAGATTGGGACACCTTGAAGGCTTGTGTAATTCTTCTGAAGTTATGATTTGATAAAGATATGAAAATTTGTTTCATGACACGGCAAGGAGTGGCAGACAGTGAGGACCCTGACCAGACTGCTCCTGGTCTGGGTCTGCATTGGGTAGGACTGTCTGTCCCAATACTTAGGATAATGATGATATCACCCAGATATCATTTACACTGGGTTTTCCATTTTTTTTCATGCCTCTGTCGTTTGGAATTCTTTCCTTGATTGTCTACTTGGTTTATCCATTATTATAATATGCCTCTTTATGTGCTCCTACGTGGGCCGAAAATTCGCAATAAAATTCTTGTATCTTGTATACACAAAGATCTCTTTGCTCTTATAAGGAAATCAAATTCGAATTTTAATTAATTATATTTGGAATTCATGCATCCTGAAAGTCATGTTATCTAATTCATTGAAGCATAACTGTTGCACTTAGATAGATGGTCAGCTGCGCAACATTCTTGCGAAGTCTGACTAAAACTGGCTTAAGAGTTTCGGAGAAGTTGTCATTTAAAGATTTTTCTTCTTTTAATATGTTCTAAAAAAGGGTTATCCGTTGGAAGCAAGGAATACACCACAGAACTGAAAAACATGGAGTGTATATGCTAGTACTAGCTAGTTTCGGCCAATAAGGCCTCATCAGCGACCCTCAGATATTTTCAAAATTCCACAATGGTATCAATGATCCCAAAGGACAAGAAAATATAATCTACACTATGATGTAAGTCTGTCAAACATTTCTTTTTTCATTGGAGAAAACCCGTTTGGGTAGAGGGTCACGTAAGTCACCTTCCAGTGAAGCTTGAATATAATTGAGCCAAATGTATAGGAGGAGTTGTCATTTAAAGATACATGTATTTTTATTTTAAGCTCTACAGCCAGAGTGGAACTGTTTTTAGCTATTTCTGTAGAGGGTCATCTAAGCAACATTCCTATGAAGTTTGAACGAAACTGGACTACAGGTATAAGAGGAGTTGTTCTATTTTTAGCTTTGGTGGCCATCTTGTTCATCCGAGCGGAGCCGATATAGTTTGGCGGAGGGTCACCTAAGCAACATTCCTGTTAAATTCCAAACGTAGTTGTCATTTATATTTTTCTATTTTTAGCTCTGACGACCAGCTTGTTTATCCGAGCGAAACTCACAACTTTGGTAGAGGGTCACCTAAGCAATATTCGTCCGAAGTTTAAAGGAAACTGGACCAGTTGTGTAGGAGAAATAAGCATTTAATGTTTTTTTCTCTATTTTTAGCTCTGTCAGACATTTTGTTCATTGGAACCGTTTTATCTGTTGTTGTTGATGGTGACATAAGCAACAATCCTATGAAGTTTGAATGAAATTAGACGAAATGTATAGGAGAAATAAGCATTCAAAGGTTTTCTATTTTTAGCTCTGACAGCCATATTGTTCACTGAAACGTAACAATTTTATCTATTTTGGTAAAGGGTCACCTAAGCAACATTCCAATGAAGTTTGAATGAAACTGGATCAAACGTGTACGGTACTCATTTAACGGATATTCTATTATTAGCTCCGGTGGCCATCTTGGTCATCCGAGCGGAACCATTATAGCTAATTTGGTAGAATGTCTACTAAGCAACCTTCCCGTGAAAAAATATAGAAACAGATGCCCAGGAAAAGCCACAGTGAAAGATGACAGCCTACAAATGGCACCAATTTTGAATGAAATTGGACCACAGGTATCTTAAATGCTTTTTTTTTTGCTTTGGCAGCCAACTTGTTCATCAGAGCAGAACCGTTTAAGCTTTGTTTTTGGTAGAGTGTCACCTAAGCAACGTGCATGTGACGTTTGAGTGAAGTTGGACCAAAAGTGTAGGAGAAATTCGCATTTAAAGTTTTTTTTTTATTTTTTAGCTACGGCGACCATTTGTTTGTCAGAGTGGAACTTCTTTTGCTATTTTTGTAGAGGCTCACCAATGCGACATTCCTGAGAAGTTTGATTGAAATGGCCCAGGGGTATAGGAAGAGTTGTCGTTTAAAGATTTTTCTATCTTTAGCTCCAGCGACCATCTTGTCCATCGGAGCGGAACGATTTTAGCGATTTTATTAGAGAGCCGCATAGGCAACACATTCCTTTGAAGTTTTAATGAAGTTGGCCCAAGGGTATAGGAGAAATTTTCGTTTAAGGATTTATTTTCTATTTTAGCTCTGGCGGACATCTTGTTCATCGGAGCGGAACGATTTTAAATATTTTGGTAGGGAGCTTCCTTGGCAACATTCCTGTAACGTTTGGATCAAATTGGCTGAAGCGTTTAGAGTTCGCATTTAAAGCAGATTGTTGACAACGCATAGCGGACGACGGGCATTCACCGACCACAATGGCTCACCCTGAGCAGTTCGTGCTCAGATGAGCCAATGAAGGAAACAACGGAGACTGCAGCCTCCTCCTCATACTTGGATTGTTATCTCTACATTGACAATGGCGAGCTTGCTACATGGCTACAATCGAAACGGGATGACTTCAGTTTTTTTCATTTTTAACTTTCCAGTCCCGAGTAGTATTTTCCCTTCTGCACCAGCATTCGGCGTTCACACCCCACAGTTAATCCCCCTATGCCAGAGCACTGGATGACCTAATCAAGCGAGCGAAGGAAGGTAACTGCCAGACACGAACCTGTTCAAATGGAGCGTGGGTTTTAGAGCCGGAGGTATAAAAAAAAGCAAACTGGTAGCAACACTTAAGAAGTTCTATGGAAGACATCATGATCTGGCCAACCCGTACAATGTGGCAGTTTCCAAAATTGTTTCTGATGTTTTTGCCAATGAGGGGCCATAAGTAGACTCGATGAAGCCCAGACATACGCTTCTCACTACATTGCCTTCGTTCAGGCCGATAGGCATCGTTATGGAACTTTGAAGGTATTTTTAGTTTTATCGTGGTCTGAAGATATGCACAAAATTATTTTATCATTTTTTTTTCAGCTTAGTCAGCAGTACCTTGTGCGTATAGATAGAGTTTTTTTTTTTCTTTCTGTAACTCGTCTGGTGGCAATGTAAAATCTATTTAAGAACCCCCTCCTCCCGACCGAAAAAAAAAAAAAACGTTTCACTGATCGTTCTAAGGCGGTTCTGTTGTCGTTTCGTTTTTGTATTTCTGAATTTGTAAATATCTTTTTTATTATGGATAGCCGTTTGGTCATTTTGTTGGAAGGTAACTATCCTTTTGGCTTTTCGCTTGTGAAGTTTTCATTATGAAGTTGTTTTATGTTGGTGTTTCTTTCCCTTTGGTGGCTTGGATGCGAGGTAATCGTATCGATACATGATCATTGCCTTAACTTCTAATTTATATAAGTGAACCATTCTTTTTTGAAAGTTTGCATGTGCCACTTAAGCCACACTACCAATTTCAATATTCATCGGACTTTGGAGTGGACATGATACTCAATACATGTCTATCTCCAACCAATTTCAAAGCTGTTGCTGCATCATTTGAACTTTAGATAATGATGTCAAAACTGACAAGGGTAGAAAAGTATTAGACAAATTGTGACACAACAAATGTGCAGGTATCCAATCCACTTTCAGTAATTAGCACCTGTCCAAGAAGTGATAGTCTATCACGCGTCAATCACCTGTGGCAAGTCTGGAGTACAAAGAGTTTGGTGAAAGTTTGATGTATCTTTCTGGTGCATTGACCTCTGAAATTACATCAGAATGTACCCCTTTGATCTGCTACATTTGACTGAAAGTCTAATGGATATCGAAATCGGTATTAACTTTGTAGCTGTTTTTGTCATGGTCTGTTGATGTGCTTGCGTTTTCTTTATTATTGTTTGATTATTGTTTGTCACTTTTTCTCCGTTTTAAACAGACATTTTAGCTGAAATAGTATTTGTTTGTATAGATGATTGTGTTATCTTTACCAGAGCCTTCAGGATGTAAAATACTTAAAGGACTTGTTCGCCCGATCTTGGAATATGGTAATGTGTCGGACTACCAGGAGATGATCCTTCAGGAAGAAATTGAAAAAGTTCAGACTATGGCTTCTAGGCTTGTAATGGGCAACTACTATTTTGAAACTGGAAGTATGACTGGAATGCTAAAAAAACTTAAGATGGGAGTCTCTCGCAAAACAATGGGGGCAAATAGGAGACCAATGCGGTTCTTCTGTCGAGATTTATTTGTGTTAGGGTTTGTCTTTGAGTGTGTGTGTCGCTTATATATTTTTTGTTTTGGATAGCCAACAGACCATTTTGTGGGAAAGTAGCTGTACTTTTGGCTTTCCGCTATTGATGTTTCCATTGGGTTCTAGTAATTTCAGGTTTGCGTTTCTTTCCTTTTGGTGTCTCTGATGGGAGCTGTGGATTAATTGTATCGATTCCTGATCATTGCCTTCACTTCTATTTCACTGGTAAATTGCACGACCCGCAGAAAAAGCGACCGACTGAAGTCGGTTGATTTTCTAAGTGCCCTAAAATCACCGTGTCATTCTGTCAGTCTGTCATTCTGTCTGTCCGTCCGTAACCCGTTTGTGAAAATTGGTGATAGTGACTTAACCGCTTGGAATATTTAAACAATTTTTGGCATACTAATAGATATCAATGAGATCTAACCAATGAACTTGCGAAATATTACATTCCATTTAGTATAGCCTCGCCGAGATGAAAAATGTGAAAATTTTCGAACTGCTTCTCCTCGGAAACCGTTGGGCCAATTGAAGTCAAATTTCATATGGAGCCTCTATGGGAAGGGGGGAACCAAAATTTGCTCATGGGGTCCAGGTCACATGACCAAAATGGCCGCCAAGCCATATATCGTCTGTCTGTCTGTCCGTCCGTAACCCGTTTGTGAAAATTGTTGATAGTGACTTAACCGCTTGGAATATTTAAACAATTTTTGGCATACTGATAGATATCAATGAGATCTAACCAATGAACTTGCGAAATATTACATTCCATTTAGTATAGCCTCGCCGAGGCGAAAAAGTGAAAATTTTCGAACTGCTTCTCCTCGGAAACCGTTGGGCCGATTGAAGTCAAATTTCATATGGAGCCTCTGTGGGATGGGGCAAACCAAAAATTGCTCATGGGGTCCAGGTCACATGACCAAAATGGCCGCCAAGCCGTAATGGTAAAAACCCTTCAAAAATAGTCTTCTCCAGAACCACCGGGCAGATTTCCACGAAACTTGATTTCCTCGTGCGCCATCCTATGGCGTTTATATTTCGCAATTAATTCGATTTGCTAGAGTGTGTAGTCATGTAACTGACTTCAACACTCGTAATAAATTATTAACGGCTAAACTCCTTAATCAGGGTTCTCGGTACCATAACCTACGCAAAGCCTTTTCAAAATTTTATAGACGCCATTCTGATTTAATTTCAAAATTCAATATTGGACTTAAATATCTTCTGCAACAAGGTCTATCGGAACCCGAATTTTATGGTGACTTAGTATATAAATTCAGAAAAATATATAACCGCAATGACTTCAGCACCAATTTCGTAAAATCATTCTTCGATATAAAAAGATTGGGTACAACATGGATATTATACGACAGACTGCATGCATGGTAGTTAACCCAATCACGGTTGGCAACTTTGCTTCCCTCTTTAATTGCACGCCGGTGGGTCAGGCCTCACATTCTATGACGGCTCCAACGTAAAGGCTTATTGAGAATTAGAGAGATAATGCTGGTTGGTGCCTGATGCTCTGTCTCTGGTCGGGCTCATCGGAGTCTAACTGTTGGTTTTCTTTTGCTCCAGCATTTCAGTGGTTTCTTGCTGTCGAGTCCTCACCGTTGTCTCACCTCTGTGGTTCTTTGATTTTTGTGTTCACAGAGATGTTGCACTGATGAGTTAGGAGGCCTTCATGCGGACTGAACAAACTATTTGTCTAAATCGCGACGGAAGTAAGGGCGAGGATTGTGGCCACGTAAAATCGATTTAAGCCCCCCCAGTGGAAATCTTCCACTGACCGTTCCAAGGCGGCTCTTCTGTGGCGATTTATTTATGTTGTTGTTTGTTACTTACTGTGTGTATCACTTGTGTCTTTTAATTTTGGATGGCCATATGGCCATTTTGTGGGAAAGTAACTGTCCTTATGGCCTTCCTTTGTTTAGGTTTCCATTATGGTCTGGTCGCTTCATGTTTGTATTTCTTTCCCTTTGGTGTCTTTTATGGGTGGAGTAAGTTAATTGTATCGATTCCTGATCTTTGTTTTACTTCTACTTTGATAAATAGCATCTGGGACGTAGGCCCATCATAAATTGCTAAAATGGTGACCCTGGGTTGACCTTGATCTTCTTTGTGCCTAGGTCAAACTTTGACACATATGCTTTTATATTGGAAAAGTGAGAATACATTTTATCCTGCAAACGATTCAGAATACAGTACTAAAGTATAAGATATATTTTTGCTCCTTACGATAAGACGCATTTATTGGGGGAACCGTTTTTGGTCAAGGTCACATTACCAAAATGGCCGCCATACCCATATATGGTAACATTCATAAAGCTAAAAGCATCCGGCGGGTCGTGCACTTCAGCTGAAGCACTGGTTTGGGATTACAGTTAGACTGCAAATTATGCTTTATTAAACATGAAATGTTACCTGATCAGGAATTTAAATCCAGTCCTTATTATATTAATTTTAAGAACAATAAGAGTCTAAAATTTTATTTGACAGCCTCAAACACATTAAAATATAGCTGGCTACCCAAAATAATAATATAAGCGACACACACACTAAAAACAAACCATAACAAAAATAAACCGCAACAGAAGAACCGCGTTGGAACGGTCAGTGCAAAGTATTTCACTGGGGGTCTTAAATCGATTTTACGCGGACGCAATCCTCGCTCTTACTTCCGTCGCGATTGTTCAGTCCGCATGAAGGCTTTCTAAGTCATCAGTGCAACATATCCGAGAACAAAAAAATCAAACAACCACAGAGATCAAACAACGGTGAGGACTTGACAGCAAGAAACCATTGAAATGCTGGAGCAAAAGAAAACCAACAGTTAAGACTCCGATGGGCCCAAACAGAGACAGAGCATCATGCCGCTTTCTGGCCTGACGTTTGCCTTAATTTTCCAACTTATTATCTTGCCTATCTCCGGGTCATTCATCTGCAGAACCCATTACAGGGTCACTGATGAGGCTTTATTAGCCAAAACTACGTAGTATGGCCCATCTTCTTTCGTATGAATGTTTTTATTGCTCTTAAAGGAACTCATTTTTTATTTTTATTGTTGTAACATGTTGTAACATATTGTCATCTTGGGGGCCATTTGTACTCAGCTCAGGCCCTACCACTGATGATAATGGTTGTGAATCCTTATTTAGGCATGTTTGCTTTCCTGAGACTATACTTCCACATTAGTCCCGTCCGTCAGAAAAAAATCCTCCCCGGGTCGTAGGCGTCTAACAGGCACCAGAGAATTCATGCCTCTGGTAACAGAAAAAATAGCCATCGGAAGAGATAGCAAATCCCCCGACCTAAAATCAATATGGCCTTCAGAAGATTGTCCACCAATAGAAAGTGCACCAGAATTAAACCAGCAATATATCACAAAAGTATTGCAGTTATGGCCATCACAAGATTATACTTCAGGAGAGATAACTAAACAAGAGGCCCAAGAGGGCCTGTCGCTCCACCGGCTAACTTCAGACAATTGTCATATTTATTACATTAACCAATGGTATACCAGTGGACTCTTCTATTGCTATATGTTGGACCAGTCCATTTGTCATATAAGGGGTGTCAGGCCTATTTTTTTCTATTTTTGATGGAAAATTCTGTTAGCAAATAGTGCAGGCCCTGATCAGACATGGTGTTCTGTGGGGTCTGATTTGGGCCAGCACTGTTTGCCAAGGTACCCATTTAGGGTTTTCCCGCATGCAATGGGTAAAAAAGAAACAAGTGATCCACCCAAGGAATGTCCATTCTATATTTTTTGGACCCCAGAGCCATGGTTGGCAGGATTTATGTGAGTGACCATTTGGCATTGCTCCGTTCTAAATATCTAAAGCTCTGGGCCTTATGGTTTCAGAGAAGAAGACTTTTTTTAAGTTTTTCCTATTATAAGTCTATGGGAACTAATATGCCTCTGGGCGTGACCAATTTTTTACCCCAGAGGCATTGTTGGCAGGATTTATTTGAGTGACCACTTGACGTTGCTGCATACTTAATATCTAAGCTCTGGGCACTGATGGTTTCAGAGAAGCTTTTTGTCAGTTTTTCCCAGTATAAGTCTATGGGAGCTTATGGGCCTCAGGGTGTGGCCAATTTGGACCCCAGGGGCATAGTTGGCAGGATTTATGCAGATGAATACTTCAAGTTGCTACATACTAAGCTCTTGGCCTTATGGTTTCAGAGGAGAAAAGTTTCAAGATTTTGTCTATGGGAGCTACTAAGCACCGGGGCGTTGCCAATTTGGACTCAAGAGTCATAGTTCGCAGAACTTAGCAGGTGACCACATAACGTTGCTACATACTACATGTAAATGTCTTAGCTTTAGGCTTTATGGTTTCAGAGAAGAAGTTTTTCCGTTTATTGGTCTATGGAAGCTAATGAGCCAAAGGTGGTGGCCATGGCGGCCATGTTTTTTGTCTGATCAAAATTTCTTCAATGAATCTGACAATGGTAGACACAAGGAACATTCATGAAAATTAAGAACGAAATCCATTTAGCGGTTTTGGAGGAGAAGATTAAAAAAAAAAAAGATCCCTTTATGAGTCTATGGAAGCTAATAAGCCAATAGGCGTGTCCATGGCGGCCATGTTTTTTGTCTGATCAAAATTGCTTCAAGGAATCTGACAGAGGTCCACGGTAGGAACATTCATGCAAAATAAAAATGAAATCCAACAGGTGGTTTTGGAGAAGATTTTTAATATTTTGTGTTGTTTTGTTGTGACAGAGCGATGACAAAAATTTTCTAAAGATAGCCACAGTGACCTTGACTTTGAGGTCATGACCTTGAAAGTCGAAGTAAGTCGAGATATTATCATAAGAAACATTTGTGTGAAGTTCTATTACAATCCATCATTAAATGTAGGCACTAGAGCGATGACAAAGTTTTTCTAAAAATAGCCACAGTGACCTTGACCTTGAAAGTCTAAATAGCTCGAGATATTGTCATAAGGAACATTTGTGTGAAGTTATATTGAAATTTGTGAAAAAATGTAGTCACTAGAGCAATGACAAAGTTTTTCTAAAAATAGCCAAAGTGACCTTGACCTTGAAAGTCAAACTCGCTCGAGGTATTGTCATAAGGAACATTTGTGTGAAGTTATATTGAAATGGATGAAGAAATGTAAGCGCTAGAGCCATGACAAAGTTTTTCTAAAAATAGCCACAGTGACCTTGACCTTGAAAGTGGAACTCACTAGAGATATTGTTATAAGGAACATTTGTGTGAAGTAATATTGAAATTGGTGAAAAAAATGTAAGCGCTAAAGCAATGACAAAGTTTTTCTAAAAATAGCCACAGTGACCTTGACCTTGAAAGTCAAACTCGTTCGAGGTATTGTCATAAGCAACATTTATGTGAAGTTATATTGAAATCAGTGAAGAAATGTAGGCGCTAGAGCGATAACAAAGTTTTCTAAAAATAGCCGAAACTACGTAGTATGAAAGTCGAAATGGTGAGATATTGTCATAAGGAACATTTGTGTGAAGATATATTGAAATCGATGAAGAAATGTAAGCGCTAGAGGGATGACGAAGTTTTTCTAAAAATAGACACAGTGACCTTGACCTTGAAAGTGGAACTCGCTAGAGATATTGTCATAAGGAACATTTGAATGAAGTTATATTGAAATTGGTGAAGAAATGTAAACGCTAGAGCGATGACAAAGTTTTTCTAAAAAATAGCCACAGTGACCTTGACCTTGACCTTGAGGCCTTGACATTGATAGTCGAACCCGCTTGAGATATTGTCATAAGGAACATTTGTGTGAAGTTATATTGAAATCAGTGAACAAATATAGGCGATAGAGCGATGACAAAGTTTTTTCTAAAAATAGCCACAGTGACCCTGACCTTGAGGCCATGAGTTGGAAAGTCGAACTCGCTGGAGATATTTTTATAAGGAACATTTGTGTGAAGTTATATTGAAATTGGTGAAGAAATGTAGGCGCTAGAGCGATGAAAATGTTTTTCTAAAAATAGCTACAGTGACCTTGACCTTGAGGTCATGACCTTGAAAGTCCAACTCGCTCAAGATATTGTCATAAGGAACATTTGTGTGAAGTTATATTGAAATCAGTGAAGAAATGTAGGAGCTAGAGCGATGACAAAGTTTTTCTAAAAAAGCCACAGTGACCTTGACCTTGAAGCCATGACCTTGAAAGTGGAACTCGCTCAAGATATTTTTATAAGGATCATTTGTGTGAAGTTATATTGAAATTGGTGAAGAAATGTAAGCGCTAGAGCGATGACAATGTTTTTCTAAAAATAGCCACAGTGACCTTGACCTTGAGGTCATGACCTTGAAAGTCCAACTCGCTCGAGATATTTTTATAAGGATCATTTGTTTGAAGTTATATTGAAATTGGGGGAGAAATGTAGGCGATAGAGCCATGACAAAGTTTTTCAAAAAATAGCCAGTGACCTTGACCTTGAGGTCATGACCTTGAAAGTCGATCTTGCTCCAGATATTGTCGTAAGGAACGTTTGTGTGAAGTTATATTAAAATCGGTCAAGAAATGTAGGCGCTAGAGCGATGACAAAAGTACGTACGTACGTGGCGCTAGAGCGATGACAAAAGTACGTACGTACGTACGTGGCGCTAGAGAGATGACAAATGCTATATCCCCCACTCACAACTATGTTGTGCGAGGGGATAATGAAATCCAACAGGTGGGTTTGGAGGAGAAGATGTTTAAAGATTTTTAATTTTTTGTGTGGTTTTGTTGCCATGGCAACCAGAGTTCTGGGTGTAACAAAATTCTTTGAAGAAATTTAGAAGAGGACTAAGTAAGGAACATTCCTGTGAAGTTTGGTTACAATTGGCCCAGTAGTTTAGGAGGAGAAGATGTTTTAGCATTACACTATATGTTAAATAGGGAAAATAAGCCCCGCCCATGGCGGCCATGTTTTTTGTCGGATCAAAATTTCTTCAAGGAATCTGAAAGGGGTCCACCCAAGGAACATTCATGCAAAATAAAAATGAAATCCAACAGGTGGTTTTGGAGGAGAAGATTTTTAAAGATTTTTAATATTTTGTGTTGTTTTGTTGCCATGGCAACCAGAGTTCTGGGTGTAACATAATTCTATGAAGGAATTTAGAAGAGGACTAAGTAAGGATCATTCCTGTGAAGTTTGGTTACAATGGGCCCAATAGTTTAGGAGGAGAAGATGTTTTAGCATTACACTATATGTTAAATAGGGAAAATAAGCCCCGCCCATGGCGGCCATGTTTTTTGTCGGATCAAAATTTCTTCAAGGAATCTGAAAGAGGTCAACCCAAGGAACAGTCATGCAAAATAAAAATGAAATCCAACAGGTGGTTTTGGAGGAGAAGATTTTTAAAGATTTTTATTTTTTTTTTGGTTTTGTTGCCATGGCAACCAGAGTTCTGGGTTAAACAAAATTCTTTGAAGGAATTTAGAAGAGGACTAAGTAAGGAACATTCCTGTGAAGTTTGGTTACAATTGGCCCAGTAGTTTAGGAGGAGAAGATGTTTTAGCAATACACTATATGTTAAATAGGGAAAATAAGCCCCGCCCATGGCGGCCATGTTTTTTGTCGGATCAAAATTTCTTCAGGGAATCTGAAAGGGGTCCACCCAAGGAACATTCATGCAAAATAAAAATGAAATCCAACAGGTGGTTTTGGAGAAGAAGATTTTTAAAGATTTTTATTTATTTTTGGTTTTGTTGCCATGGCAACCAGAGTTCTGGGTGTAACAAAATTCTTTGAAGGAATTTAGAAGAGGACTATGTAAGGAACATTCCTGTGAAGTTTGGTTACAATTGGCCCAGTAGTTTAGGAGGAGAAGATGTTTAAAGAAAAAGTTAACGCACGGACGCACGACGGACACAGGGCCATGACAATAGCCCCGCTGGCCTTCGGCCAGTGGAGCTAAAAACCAGGGTACTAAGAACTGTGGTTCTTGCGCATGACATGCCTGCTTAAGCTCATGCATTTCTGTACAAAGTACCATCAATATGTCTCAAATGGTGTTGGAGATCACAAGCTGGTCATACTGTTATATTGGAAGGGTAGATAACTCAAATTCTCAACCTTGTATACAATTGTGCCAGGTACCATCAATATATCTCAAAGGGTATTGGAGTTATGGCCTTCAAACGTTATATTGTCAGGGGAGATAATTAAAAAACTAGGGCACACTGAGTTGTGGTTCTTGCACCTGACACACCTGCTTAACCTCATGTAGAACTGTACCAAGTACCATCAATATATCTCAAAGACTATTGGAGATGTGGCCATCACAAGGTAGTGATTCTATATTATTGGAAGGGGAGATAACTAAAACCCCATGGCACCCAGAGTTGTGGTTCTTGTACATGACACACCGTCTCGGCCCTGTGGACAACTGTGCAAGGTATCATCAATATATCTTAAAGGGTATTGGAGTTATGGCCATCATAAGGTAGTCACTCTATTTTATTGAAAGAGGGGAGATAACTAAAAAACCATAGCATCCATAGTTGTGGTTCTTGTGCATGACACACCGTCTCGGCCTTGTGAACAACTGTGCCAGGTATCATCAATATATCTTAAAGGGTATTGGAGTTATGGCCATCACGAGGTAGTCACTCTATTTTATTGGAAGGGGAGATAACTCAAAAACCATGGCAGTCAGAGTTGTGGTTCTTGTGCATGACACGCTGTCTCAGCCTTGTGAACAACTGTGCCAGGTACCATCAATATATCTCAAAGGGTATTGGTGTTATGGCCATCACAAAGTAGTCATTCTATTTTATTAAAAGGGGAGATAACTAAAAAAGTATGGCATCCAGAGTTCTTGTTCTTGCGCATGACACGCCGTCTCAGCCTTGTGAACAATTGTGCCAAGAACTATCAATGAATCTCAAAGGGTATAGGAGTTATGGCCATCACAAGGTTGCGTCTACGGACGGACGGACGGACGCCAGGCTGATCGCTATATCCCCCCAACCTATTCGGTCGGGGGATAAAAATGAATAGATTGTGCCTGAATCTAGGGACACGGCTGCTTACAGTGCCATTAATTATCACTAAGAATAAGGCACAGAAAATACCAAGAATGCCATTTCGTAACCACTTGCTGCTGGAAGTTCCCAACTTGTCAGACCCTGAATATGACGCATTCCTTTCAAAAAGGGGCACAACATCGTCAACATCCTGAAGAACAGACCACTGCTGATGCCGCTTATGACACACTATGCATCCACTAGAAGGAATATTTTCCAAGACCGTGTCCTTATTTTACAGTCACATTCATGGGGATCACAAATCATCGAGAGAAAATCAGCATTTATGTGAAGTCTGCCAGCACAGTAGACGATCTTGTAGTCATATTGAGATAAAACCTCTAGCAATCTCGTCATTTGTTCTGATGGTGATTTAAAAGAAAAACGCCATCTCAAACTAGAACGATTAGTTCTTATTAAGAACTGCCTCCCTACCAGATAGCGTCGAAACTGCTGGACAAAAGTAAGCCCCTTCAACAGCTCTTTTCTCGTGGTGCAATATTTTCTTGGGCGGAAGCTTTAATGGACGTGTATTTCCTGTAGGAATAGAATGTTCCAAAACATCTGTTCCGCCCAAGTCCATAGGTGAGATGGAGAATGTGTTTCTTATATTTATCAAGTACATGCAATTACCCCAGGCTCAACTTTTGTTCATCACTTAGTTCAGCACATGAACGGTTATACAATTCTTGCAAGGGCTCATCCCAATGCTTAATATCAACATCCTGGTTGGCTGAAATCTGGCCGATTGTTGCGGTCTTCCCAGGGGATTCTATTATAGAGCTTTCTGTTAAAACATCGCACCCATCCACACCCAACAAGTATCCTAGATTTCTTCCACTTTTGATAAGAAGATCCTCACAAGAAATATTTGCTACCCTCACAGACAGGTCTGTGTCACTTTAATTTGATTCCACAAAAGAGTGACCTACAATTAAGCCTTCAGAGCCTGTGTCTCCATATGGGTTTATCACACCAAACTCTGACCTTCCCTTCCCGAGCTAGAATAAACTCAGTATTTGCAGGTACTGTGATTTCTTCCTTTCATGTCACCCGTACAGCCCTAAATGGAACACTTCCAGTCACTTTCGTATACTTCCTATTATTCAGTCTCAAAATAGAAATTAAGGCAATCAGGAATCGATACAATTAACCAACAACTTCCACCAGTGGCACCAAAGGGAAAGAAACACAAACATGAAATAACTAGAAACTAATGGAAACGTCAATAGCGGAAAGCCAAAAGGACAGTTACTTTCCCACAAGTTGGCCAACTGGCTATCCAAAATATAAGCGAAACACACACTCAAAGACAAACCATAAGAAAAACAAGATGTGTTTGTGAAACATGAAAATGTCCCCGGGCATGGTCATTTTCTTTTCAAAGTTGGTCACAGTTCAAGGTAAAGGGCACAGGTAAAGTTTTTTTGTTTGAATGGGACCTTGACACAAGGAACCTAAATGCCAACAATGAAGGCTCTGTCTTAAACGGTTCAAAAGTTATGAACAATAATATTCTTTCTTTAAAGTAGGTCATAGGTCAAGGTCACAGGTCATTTTTTTTTTCAAAAATATAAAGCTCTAGTCACAAGGAACCTACATGCCAAATATGAAGGCTCTATCATAAACGGTTCAAAAGTTATAACCAATTTATTTTTAAGTAGGTCAAAGGTTAAGGTCACGGTAATTTTTTTGCATGAATGTAAAACTCTTATCACAGGAAACCTACATGCCAAATTTGAAGGCTCTAAGTTATGACCAATGTTAACTTTTTCTTTTAAGTAGGTCAAAGGTTGAGGTCAGTGTCACAGGTCATTTTTTGCATGAATGTAAAGCTCTTGCCACAAGGAACCTACATGGAAAATATGAAGGTTCTATCTCAAACGGTTCAAAAGTTATGACCAAAATGTTATTTTTTATTTTAAGTAGGTCAAAGGTCAAGGTCCAAGGTCAAAATTTTGTGAATGAATGTAAACCTTTTGTCACCAGGAACATACATGTCAAATATGAAGGCTGTATCCCAAGTGGTTCAAAAATATGATGAGTGTTTTTTTTTTCTTTTAAGTAGGTCAAAGGTCAAGGTCAAGGCCACAGATCAAATATTTTTGCATGAATGTGAAGCTCTTGTCACAAGGAACCTATATGTGCCAAATAAAAATACACTATCTCAAACGGTTCAAAAGTTATGACCAACTTTAAAGTTGTCGACGTCCAAACCAACCAACAACCAACAAGCAAACAAACCAACCAACAAACAGACAGGGCAAAAACAATATGTCCCCGCTTAAATCGATTTTACGCAGCTGCAATCGTCGCCCTTACTTCCGTTGCGATTTAGACAATTTGTTCAGTCAGCATGAAGGCCCCCTAGCTCATCAGTGCTACATCTCCGAGAATACAAAAATCAAACAACCACAGAGATGAAACAACGGTGCAGACTCGACAGCAAGAAACCACTGAAATGCTGGAGCAAAAGAAAACCAACTGTTAGACTCCGATGGGCCCGACCAGAGACAGAGAATCAGCACCAAACATCATTACATAAAATTAAATTCTCTATAATTCTCAGTTAGCCTTTACGCTGGAACCGTCATAGAATCTGAGGCCTATCAGGAATTTTGCAGGAAACAAACCCATCTACAATAGATAGATGTAAATCCAAAAACGGGGCCTCGTTATCTGAAGAATTTGCTTTATTTAACTGACGTTAAATTCTGATTTCGCACAAAATATAATCATGAAACTGAAGAAAATCTAAACCAATCAATGCATCCTCTCTAATAGGAGCAACTTATATATTCAATGAGAAGATGTCCCGGTAGACTTCAAATTCCAAGGAAACAATAATTCAATGGATAACAAATTATCCGCTGCTACTTCAAGTGTTAGTGATTTATCGACAGACAGCAACTCAGGCCTACTTTCAGGCGGAATTCTATTATAAAATCTAAATTAAGCTGAAATATGCTCCGGTATCCAGGACAAAATTTGAAGTTAAATTACCTATGGAAAAGGCAGTAATATGGACCCTCCATGTTGAACTGCACACACATTCAATTAAGAGATGCCCCTAAAGTTCCGTAGTCTACCCACTACCAGGACACACCCGTTTCCCTGGTATTTACTGTTATAATTTGCATCACCTCGCTCAGCCTTTTTAGGACAGTTGCGAGCAATGTGATTTTCTCCATTACAGGACAAAAAACGAGTACCACCTCCAGAATCGCCCCCAGGATTCTGATCAGTAGCTCCCGAAGGGATATCAGATGCCCTGGCTTTGTTGGACACACCCGGCTTTTGAGCCAAAGCATCAACTTTCTTTCCAACACAGGATTTAATTTCAGCTCCAAACCAGTGCTTCTGCTGAAGTGCACGACCCGCCGGATGCTTTTAGGTTTATGAGTGTTACCATATATGGGTATGGCGGCCATTTTGGTCATGTGACCTGGACCTAAAACGGTTCCCCTAATAAATGCGCCTTATCGTAAGGAGAAAAAATATATCTTATACTTTAGTACTGTATTCTGAATCGTTTGCAGGATAAAATGCATTCTTACTTTTCCAATACAAAAGCATATGTGTCAAAGTTTGACCTAGGCACAAAGAATGTCAAGGTCAACCCAGCGTCACCATTTTAGCACTTTATGATGGGCCTACGTCCCAGATGCTATTTATCAAGTTTCGTGGAAATCTGCCCAGTTGTTCTGGAGAAGACTATTTTTGAAGGGTTTTTACCATATATGGCTTGGCGGCCATTTTGGTCATGTGACCTGGACCCCATGGGCAAATTTTGGTTTCCCCCTTTTAATAGAGGCTCCATATGAAATTTGACTTCAATCGGTCCAACGGTTTCCGAAAAGTAGCAGTTCGAAAATTTTCACATTTTTCGCCTCGGCGTGGCTATACTAAATGGAATGTAATATTTGTCAAGTTCATTGGTTAGATCTCATTGATATCTATCAGTATGCCAAAAATTGTTTAAATATTCCAAGCGGTTTAGTCACTATCACCAATTTTCACAAACGGGTTACGGACAGACAGACAGACTGACACGGTGATTTTAGGGCACTCTTAGAAAATCAACCGACTTCAGTCGGTTGCTTTTTCTGCGGGTCGTGCAATTCCAATAGCCTCTTTTATGAAACAAACTGATCACTATCATTCACAGGTTGCACATCTCGAACTCGTGCATTTTTAAGCTCGCCCCAAAGACTGTTATACATCTCCAGTGGCCGACGTGCCTCATGGATAGATGCTGACACCCTCATACCAACAGAAACCCCCATTTGTTGGACAGTTGGCCCTTTCAGAAAATGTTGCACGTTTATCTTTTCCCTAGTTTGGGCATCAGCAGTCGGATTTCTTTATGTCAGCGACGTAATCAGCAAGCTTTTCTTTTGGCTGCAACCGTCGATTTTCAAGTTCAACTAAATATGACGAGCTTGTACGTTTGTAATGAGCTTCAACGCCCTTTTCAAGCAGAGTAAAATCCCGCAAAACCTCTGGTGGCAACTGTCCAAATGCATACTCAGATGCCTCGCCCCTCAAACAGCTGGTAAAGTAGAAGAAAAACAAAGATCAGGAATCGATACAATTAACTTACTCCACCCATCAAAGACACCAAAGGGAAAGAACCGCAAACATTAAGCGACCAGACCATAATAGAAACCTAAACAAAGGAAGGCCATAAGGACAGTTACTTTCCCACAAAATGGCCATACGGCCATCCAAAATAAAAAGACACAAGTGATAGACACAGTAAGTAACAAACAACATCATAAATAAACCGCCACAGAAGAACCGCCTTGGAACGGTCAGTGGAAAGATTTCCACTGGGGGGGGCTTAAATCGATTTTACGCGGCCATAATCCTCGTAAGCCTGAACAAGTTTTCATTGTTATCCCACTGACAAGCCTGCGCCAAAGCTTCGAATGGTTAAAAAAAACTTTCCCGTGTTGTTTTCCCATCAACCTGCCTGACGTGGCATGGGATCCTCATAGTTTGCGTGTGTGTTATGGCGTCTTCCGCGTCCATCCCTAGTGCCCTGCACATCAGTATCCTGTCCATTACCCTGACTATTCCTTTGTGCAGCAGGCTGCCCACGAAAAACTCTGTTCCTGAAGACGCGACTCCATCTATTTAGCTGTCATTAACTAAAATATTAACACTACCTGTAGATGGTTCCTGCCGTCTATGAGGATTTGATAGTGCGTCCATTTCTTTCTCCTTTACATTAACTCTGCTTTCAATCTATTTTTCTCCTTCTTGTAACAGAAAAACTTTTTGATGTAATTGCTCATCCTCATTTTCATTTTCAACACTTACAATGTCCACAGCAGTTTGTTCCTTGTCCTTTTCCATATTAGATGCTCGCTTTGGTCCCATTGTAGTTAAAGAAACCCAGAAATATGAAACACAATTAGAACTACATAAAACACAATTAGGGATTGTATTGCAATACAGGAGCCTCTTCACCAAGAATTTTAGCCTCTTAACGACACTTTTTTCGCAATAATTTAGCAATTTCCTCGTCTTTCTGTTTCAAAAGCTGATCCAACTTATTTTCATAGTTTTTTTAATGTCACTGAATAATTTTCCTCTTGAATTTGAAGGCGCTTCAAAAAACTTTTTGCATTCTTCTTCAATCTGAGAGAGAGAGAGAGAGAGAGAGAGAGAGAGAGAGAGAGAGAGTAATTTTAATATCAGAAATTTCCCTATGAAGGGAAGTCATGAATTGGTTAGCCTTATTATTCACAAAAAATTAAAAACCACAACAATCACTCATCATGTATATCACTCTTCAGAAAACATGTTAAAGTCCATATCCCAGTGGCTGCCACCCGTGTAAAGTCCCCCTCTTATTTCTGTTTGCACACAAGGCTAAAGGCATTCGCGATTTTCATCAGTAATTTATTAAGAGCAATCTAATCATGTAGCCTTGTGACACAAGTAGGACTGGCTGATCAGGATCTATTCCGCACGAGGAAATTATCACACTGACTGCTATGCAGCAATATTCTTAAACATGCAACGAATCACTTAAATCAAAGAATTTTCCAGTTATTTACTTGTGGTTCATATTTAAGCAAAGCAGAAAGCCCCACTCTCTCTCTTTCATTCAGGTAACCGAAAATCCACAACAGAACCCAATGGGAAAAAAGACCCAGAGCCTTCCTGGTGGTTTTATATCCCCTTAAGCCCAAAAAAGTTTACTCTGTAGTTTTAAATAGATGATAAAACTTTCCCATAAAACTATTCCACGATTTAGTGCTAATAATAAATGTTCCACCTTTCCCAGATTTTATTATTAGATGTCTATTTATAAAGGAGCAAATTCCTCTAGTTATGAAAATACGAGGGTGATCAATAAATTCGAGAACTTTTGCAATTACTTAATAATGAAAAACGATACTCACGAATATTGTTTATTATTTCTCGACATAGGATCCCTTGACCTTGATACACTTTTGAAATCTGTTCATCCACGTGCCGAACGCGTGACGTAAGCCGTCACGTGACACCTCCCTAAGCGCCACCGTTATAACAGCCCCTAGTTCATCTCGCGTCTCATATTTTACTCCACGCAGCTGATCCTTCACATTTGGAAACAGGAAAAAGTCACAGATAGCCAAGTCTGGGCTATACGGTGGATGCGGTAGAGTTTCGATACCCAGTTCCTTGAGGGTGGACGTCACAAGTTGACTCACGTGCACTGGGGCGTTGTCTTGGTGCAAAATGAACCCCGACCTTACAAGTTCAGGACGTTTATTTCGAACAGCTCTCTGCAACTGGAATTTAATTAGATGTGCGTAGTATTCACTATTGGCTGTAGTTTTAGCTGGCACCATGTGATTCAACACAATTCCTTTTGTGTCAGAATATGATGGACATAACTTTACCCACTGACTTGGAAAGTCGGGCTTTTACAGGCGATGGTGACGATGCATGCTTCCACACGGAACTCTGCTGCTTGCTTTCCGGCTCAAAGAAGTGGAACCATGTTTCATCACATGTTATTATTTTATTCAGGAACCCATCACCTTCCTCTGCATATCGGTTGAGAATATCTCGACAGATCTGTTTCCTTACTCTCTTCTGGTCAGGCTGAAGTAGACGGGGTACCCACTTTAAACAGACGCGGCTAAATTCAAGCTTTTCCGTCAGAATCTCTTGGGCTGTACCATAACTTAAGTTAAAGTCCTCCGCTACATTTCTAACAGTCACTCGCCTGTCTTCCATTACGTATTGTTCAATGGCAGCACAGTTTTCCTCTGCAGTATACTTCACAATGCGGCCAGATCGGGCCATATCTTTGGTCGATGTTCTTCCGACACTGAAGAGATGCCACCATCAAGATTTACAAGTTTTCAAAAATGCTGCTTCTCAGTATACTTTTTGGAGATCCTCTTTGATTTCGCTCATAGTCTTCCCTAATTTTACGTAGAATTTAATGATGATCCTATGTTCTGCAACAACGTCGCCAGCCATTTGTGAACGGTGAACGTGAAGTATCACGTCGAAAATATGACGTCAATGAAAAACTAGTGACGTCACGAACATAATAACTTGATGACGTTGTCCGTAACGTGCTATTCTATCGACCATATAAATTTTATTGCGATTGGTTATATATCAAAAATGTTATAGCAAAATTTATTGATCACCCCGCGTATGCCTAGCAACATCTTTCTAAATATATCTCAGCATCTGTAATTACCAGGGCTATTTGCAGCACCACATGGCAAAACCTATATAGGCTATCATTGAATCAATTATAGTGTTCCAGATTAACCCCATAATTAAGTTCCTACAAAATGAAAATAGAAAATCCACATCGCTACTGTTTTGAGAGCACAGGTGCAAAGTTGACACAGTTCACTGTGAAACAGAACTGACTTGTCTTAACAATGCTTTGTGACAAATGACGTACATTCTTGCCATCAAAAACACAGAGGTAAATCAATAACTTTAGTAATAGGTATAGCATTGTCACCATCCTGTAAAGTATCTGAGAACATAGGAGAAAATATCATGTTGAACAGCATTGGGGCTAGTACATACAGTCCTCCAACAAAAAGATGGCAGTGATGTAGCTTGACGATTTTTGCTATTTTACCGTTAGACGCATAAGCTTTGCACTGTTTATAACAAAACATCTGGTGATGTCACTGTCTACTATTCCTCGACGGTCAGTAGATTTGCTTGACTCTTGTCTCAGGAAATGAATCAGAAAACACCATCGTTTAGGATCAATGCAATTATACCATCGTGGAACGGCCTTACCATTGCTATGAACTTGGTTGGACAGCCAAACTTCACCATAATTTTCCAAAGATCCTCACAGCTAACTCAAATACTGTGTTATGGTAAAAAAGGTCATGCAGAGGTCCTTGTTCTGTTCTTGGCATTTCTCTTTGGAAGCTGCCCTGCTGTGAAGATCATGCCAATTGTTCCTTTGTCCTTCCTAATTCCACACTGGCTTTCTGGTAGAAGCCCTGACTGTTCAAGGTGTTCATTCAGTCGGTTAATTAGAACTCTTGCAAGGTGCACAATGATTGTCTCAGACATGAGGATTCCATATCCTCTTGAATGAGTGGACCATTGGTACATCTTTGAATACTTCAGGGATGGCTTCTTTTCTCCAAATAATGTGAAATAACTCTGTTAGTTTCTTGGCATCTGGAGTGCCTCCTGCATTGTTATTATACCTTTTGTTATAGTGACTTATGAAACATTTCAATACAAGTGATAGTCTTATAATTTACATATTACAATGCACCCCACAACAAGGGCCTACAAGTCACTTTGAGCTCTATCAATGACCAATACCTCTTGAAAACAGGATATTGCCTAACACTTCATTGCTGGTGCTGGAGTATCAACTGTCTTGCATACAAAACAGAATGACAGTGAAGATCCAGATCCGATGGCTTCTAGGGAAGAGCATATCCTGATTCATCAGAACAAGGGTTAAAATACATGCATGGATGTATGTAGGTTTGATTGTTTTGCTTGTTTGATTGGAGGTTTAACGTCCCCATCAACACTGTAAAGGTCATTTTGGAGACGGTGCTTCCAATGTTGTGGGACTTTTACCGAGATTGAGATGAAATGACATCTCGAGCCCTTTTGCCCAATGAAATGAATAGGGTTTATAAGCATGGACCGACTCGCACCGCTTTGCTAAGCGGTTTACCAGTACTCGTGTGCGGGTCGGTTTCAGCTCTGCGTGGAAACATCATGCAGCCCATCTATTTCTTCAAGCCCCAATAGGCAGGGGTCGGTATTTTCTTATGGAGTGTTCAAGATTTCACTTATTATTAGTAAGCCAATTGATAATCAGAGGTTGGCTCAAACCAAAGTACCTTGAGAAAAACCACCAGACCATCACGAAAAACATGCCTATTCAAATATACTGAAAATTTTACTACACAAAAATGACAATTTTCAGATGAAAAAAAAATCTGATATTTTTCATATTTCTGCTCAAAACATAGATTGTGGGTACTCTTTAGAACTGCCTTGGTGACAACTGCAATCTATGCAGGTTTAAGCAGAAATAAGAAAACGAAAGGGAACTGAATTGCTCACCTGATTTCAGGCTGATGTTTTTCTATTTTTAGCTCTGGCGGCCATTTTTCTCATCATAATGGAACTGTTTTAGCTTTTTTGGTGAATGGTCACCTAAGTAACCTTCCTATGAAGTTTGAATGAAATTGGCCAAGGGATATAGGAGGAGTTGTCTTTTAAAGATTTTTCTATTTAGATATGGTGGCCATCTTGTTCATCAGAGCAGAATGATTTTAGCTATTTTTTATTCCTGTGAAGTTTAAGCAAAGTTGGCCCCACCATTTAGGAAAATTAGCATTTAAAGCAATTTATTGATGTTTTTCTATTTCTAGCTCTGGTGGCCATTTTGCTCATTGAAAAGGAATGGCTTTAGCGATTTACGTAGAGGGTCACCTAAGCAACATTCCTGTGAAGATTGAATGAAATTGGACCAGGGTTATGGGAGGATTGGTCATTTAAGATTTTTCTTTATCATACGACGCCACGTCTGAGAGTGTAATAACGCCATGTAATATTTTCGATAATCCACTAGTTGATTAAATATGCAAATTAGCTAGATACGTCCTGTTACGTTACATGTACGACGTCCTTAACGACGTTGCATTTACTAACGGCAGAATATTGACATTTTTGTAAACAATTGTGAATAAAATGCGCTTTAAATGTCATATGATAAATAGAATCTTGCATTCCTGGTCATGTATTATTGAATTTATTAAACTCGTTGAGGAAAAGGGATAAAATGCTCGGCAAAGCCTCGCATTTTATCCCTTTTCCTCAACTCATTTAATAAATTCAATAATACATGACCACTCATGTAAGATCGTCTATATATTTAGCTGTGGTTGCCAGCTTGTTCATCATAGCATAACGATTTATGCTATTTTGGTAAAGAGCCACCAAGGCAACATTCCTGTGAAGTTCAGATGAAATTGGCCCAAGAGTTTAGTAGGAGTTTGCATTTAAAGCAAATTTAATTCTTTTTTCTATTTTAAGCTCTGGTGGCCATCTTGTTCGTCGGAGTGGAATGATTTTAGCTATTTTGGTAGAGGGTTACCTAAGCAACATTCCTATGCCCTATGAAGTTTGAATGAAATTGGCCCAGGGGTATGGGAGAGTAGTCGTTCAAAGATTTTTCTTTTTAGCTCTGGCTGCTATCTTAATGATTTTAGCAATTTTTGGTAGAGGGTAATATAAGCAACATACCTATGAAAAATAGAAGTGGAGGCAACGATCAGGAATCGATACAATCAACCAACAGCTCCCATCAGAGACACCAAAGGGAAAGACACACAAACATGAAACAACAGACCCTAATGGAAACACCAACAGCAGAAAGTCAAAAGGACAGTTACTTTCCCACAAAATGGCCAATAGGCTTAGTACCAAATCTTATGTAAATATTGTCAAGTAGAAAGGTGAGAGCTTCACACACTTTCTGACATGACCATAAAGTATAATTTTTATGCTCTTCAGAAGTGAAAAAAGCATTTCTTACATTACATGCAAGATAGAGGGAGTCTTCCCCATGAAATGTCCATTAAATTAAATCATTAAGTTTTTTCTTTTATAAGATTATGAGGAAGTGTAGTTTGGACGAAATTGACCCAAGGGTCTGGGAGAAGTGATAGTTCTACAGATAGAATGTCAATGGCCCGTTTTACATTTTTGTTTATATTGGACGTTTTCATTTTTATTTATAGTTGGCCATGTTCAGGTAGTTAATGAAAACAAAAAATGAAAATGAAAATATCAGTATAAAAACCTAAAAAACAAGAGGCCCATGGGCCACTATGCTCACCAGAGCTCAGGTGGGCACTGCCCATCCTGCCCAATGGCAGCCATGTATTATAACATGATATCATTTTAATCCACCAAATGAACCCCCATGTCCAAATGAGCACCCATGTGGACTCAGCATCTGAAAAGTTAGGCCTTTTATGAAGTAGAGGGGGTGGGGCATGGACCCAATGGAGCCCTGGTTGGTATCACTAAATGCGTCTTATCATAAGAAACAAAAATATATATGGTTTAGCAGTGGGGATCTGTAAGGCCTCTTTAACAGTTGAGGGGTTGGGGCATGCCCTGTTGATCCCAGGAAAGCCCAAACTGTTGTCCCTAAATGTGTCTTATCATAAGGACCAAGTATATATATGGTTCAGTGCTGGGAATCTGACCGGTTTCAGAGATTTGAGGCCCTTTTATGAAATAGGAATGGCCCCTGCGGACCCCGCTACAGTAGGTGTGCTTACAATAAGGAACAAGAACATATATGATTATGGGGTGGGGATTTGAATGGTTTCTGAAATATAAACCCTTTTATGAAATGGAAGGGCGGGGCACATTGCCTCAGCACAAAGAGACCTCCAGGTTGGTGTGATTGAACGAGTCTTATCATAAGGAACAAGTATATGGTTTAGGGGTGGGGATCTGAACCATTTCTGATATATATGGCTTTTAATGAAGTAAAGCGGTGTGGCATGGCCTGGGCGTGCCCCGGGGACTCCCAAGCTGCTGTCACTGAATGCGTCTTATCATAAGAAAGATGAATATATATGGTTTAGGGTGGGGCTAAGAACATTCTCTGAGATATAAGGCCTTATGTGAAGTGGAGGGGTGGGGCAAGGCCCAGGGAGACTCCCAGGTTGGTGTCAATGAATGTGTCTTATCATAAGGAACAAGACTATATATGGTTAAGGGGTGGCCATCTGTAGGGTTTCCGAGATATTGTGATATTATGAAATGGAGGGGGTGGGGCATGGCCCCAGCATATCCCTGGGAACCCCCAGGTTGGTGTTACTGAATGCGTCTTATCATAATGAACAAGAATATATATGGTTTAGGGGTGAGGATCTGAACAGTTTCTGAAATATATGGCCTTTTTTGAAGTGGAGGGGTGGGGCAAGGCCCCAGCGCGTCTCTGAGGACCCCCAGGTTGGTGTCAATGAATGTGTCTTATCATAAGAAGCAAGCATATATATGGTTTATGGGCGGGGATCTGTAAGGTTTCCGAGATATTGGGCCTTTTATCAAATGGAGGGGGTGGGGCATGGCCCCGGTGCATCCAGGGGACTCCCAGGTTGATATCACTGAATGGGTCTTATCAAAAGGAACAAGAATATATATGGTTTAGGGGTGGGAATCTGAATGGTTTCCAAGATATTGGGCCTTTTATAAAGTTGAGGGGGTGGGGCCTGACCTGTGCGCATCCCTGACGACCCCCAGGTTGGTGTTACTGAATGCGTCTTATCAATAGGAACAAGAATATATATGGTTTAGGGGTGGGGATCTGAACAGTTTCTGAGATATATGGCCTTTTGTGAAGTGGAGGGGTGGGGCAAGGCCCCAGCGCATCTCTGAGGACCCCCAGGTTGGTGTCAATGAATGTGTCTTATCATAAGAAGCACGCATATATATGGTTTAGGGGCGGGGATCTGTAAGGTTTACGAGATATTGGGCCTTTTATGAAATGGAGGGGGTGGGGCATGGCCCCGGCGCATCCAGGGGACTCCCAGGTTGATGTCACTGAATGGGTCTTATCATAAGGAACAAGAATATATATGGTTTAGGGGTGGGAATCTGAATGGTTTCCGAGATATGGGGCCTTTTATTAAGTGGAGGGGGTGGGGCATGACCTCGGCGCATCCCTGAGGACCCCAAGGTTGGTGTGACTAAATGCGTCTTATCAATAGGAACAAGAATATATATGGTTTAGGGGTCGGGATCTGAATGGTTTCTGAGATATATGGCCTTTTATGAAGTGGAGGGGGTGGGGCATGGCCCCGGCACAACCTGGGGGACCCTCAGGTTGGCATAAAAGCGTATGGCTGAAAGAATTTTACTCAAGAAACATTTCTATAAAAGTTTTGTCCAAATATCTGCAATGACTTGGCAGTAAATGCCATTTTTCAATTTTCCCCATTATAAGTCTATGGAAACTCTAAGTTGCCATAGCAACCAAACTAATGGACCGATTTTCATAAAAAACACAAACTTTCAATCCCCCAGCCCAAGGATGCTACAGATAAAATTTGGGCGGAATCGGTCCAGTGGCTTCAGAGAAGAAGATGTTTGAAAGTGTTGACGTCAGACGACGACGACGACAACGACGACGACAACGACGACGACGACGACGACGACGCCGGACAACTGCCTATCCTATAAGCTCCCCCGGAGCCTTCGGCTCTGGTGAGCTAATAAAAGTCAGGCTACCCGAACTCTCATGTATGGGAGTAGGAGAAGTGATTGTTTAATCCACATTCCTGTGAAGTTCAAACGAAACTGGTCCTAAGGTTTAGGAGGAGTTAGCATTTTAAGCAAATTATTGTTTTTCCATTTTTAGCTCTGGTAGCCATCTTGCTAATCGGGGCAAAATGATTTTTAGCTATTTTGGTAGAGGGTAGCCTGAGCAACACTGGTATGAAGTTTGAATGAAATTGGCCAAGGGGTAAGGGAGGAGTGGTCGTTTAAAGATTTTTCTATTTTTCACTAGGGCAGCCATCTTGTTCATCGAAGCAGAACGATTTTAGCTATATTAGTAGAGAACCACCTAGGCAACATTCCTATGAAGTTAAAATGAAATTGACCTAAGGATTTAGGAGGAGTAGCCTTTTAAGGCAAATTGTTGATGACAAATGCAGAAAGAAGCACAACAGACACTCACTGATCACAATAGCTCACCATGAGCACTTCTTGCTCAGGTGAGTTAATAATGTACCCTGTAAACCCCAATTTAACTATATACAGTGGGGTTTGAGGGGGTCAAAATTATATAATCATGTTTTTGTGATGCATAGTTTGCAGAACATGCCATCTCTCACGCAACCAAAGCATGGCTCAACCACAGCTGTGACACTCTTACCCACTAGGCCATGGAGGCCAATCTATGCTGAAAAGAAGGAAAAAACAAGCTCACTTTTTGTACTCATATTTTGTTTTATCTGTCTTTTTGACAGTATACATAACAAGATACATAACAATTACAAGGCAGATTATTAGGGCTCAGTTGCTCATAGAAAACAATCATGCTTGCTAATCTAGGGATAAAGCATGCTTTTTCATCCATCAATATTTGCTGGGTCCCAAGGAGTTTATTTGGTTTAACCCTTCTCTTGCTAAATATTCAGTTAAGCCACACCCATTTCTGACTTTGAACCAATCAGATTACTTGATGTAATTTATTCCTACAAATTCATAAATTGAATGTCAAACAGTGTAAATCCTGATCAGATGGCCTGGATCTACACTTTCCAAAGATAGGGGTTGTCGTGAACAGCAGGATAAGAGTTAAACATTTATTTTATTTGTATAAATAAGCTATAAAATATTCAATGATACACATGTACAAATGGGATTCAGGAGAAAGCCATCTGACTCTTTAGGAAATCTGTATCTCACTTTGCTTATTGTGAAGACAATAGTGACATGTGACTTAGTTCTGTAAACTAGACCCAATATTTACATTCTCAGTGCATTTACAGAAGAAAACCCCTATACATGTAGTTAAGCCTTAAGACACCGAGAAAAACTGCATCTGAAAATGTCGTCTGCTTATGTCCTCTGCTGATTTTTTTTGCAAACTTTTTAAAAATATTTTTGCATACAGGCAAACAGTATGGGCCAAGATCAGACTGCTCCTACAGGATAGATAGGAATAAATTATATCGAGTAATCTGATTGGTCGAAAGTCAGGAATGGATTTGGCTAAGTTAATTATTCAGCGGGAAAAGGGTTAAGAATATTACAGTCTGCCGCTAAGCCTTCAAAACATCTTCCAAGGGATCTGGCAAATGTTAGTGCTTTGAAGTAAACATGACAGATCACTATATCATAACTTGGGTTTCAATAAGCATCTTTGTTGAAAATATCCCTAAAATCCTCAGAAATTTGTCAAAAAAAATGGCCAGAAAGTCATCAAATTCACCATGGCAGCATATTGCACGACCCGTAGAAAAAGCAACCGACTGAAGTCGGGTGATTTTCTAAGAGTGCCCTAAAATCACCGTGTCATTTTGTCATTCGGTCAATCGGTCATTCTGCCAGCCTGTCTGTCCGCCCGTAACCCGTTTGTGAAAATTGGTGATAGTGACTTAACTGCTTGAAATATTTAAACAATTTTTGGCATACTGATAGATATTAATGAGATCTAACCAATTAACTTGCGAAATATTACATTCGATTTAGTATAGCCTCGCCGAGGCGAAAAAATGTGAAAATTTTCAAACTGCTTCTCCTCGGACACCGTTGGGCCGATTGAAGTCAAATTTCATATGGAGCCTCTATGGGATGGGGGAAACCAAAATTTGCTCATGGGGTCCAGGTCACATGACCAAAATGGCCACCAAGCCATATATGGTCTGTCTGTCTGTCCGTCCGTAACCCGTTTGTGAAAATTGATGATAGTGACTTAACCGCTTGGAATATTTAAACAATTTTTGGCATACTGATAGATATCAATGAGATCTAACCAATGAACTTGCGAAATATTACATTCCATTTAGTATAGCCTCGCCGAGGCGAAAAATGTGAAAATTTTCGAACTGCTTCTCCTCGGAAACCGTTGGGCCGATTGAAGTCAAATTTCATATTGAGCCTCTATGGGATGGGGGAAACCAAAATTTGCTCATGGGGTCCAGGTCATATGACCAAAATGGCCGCCAAGCCATATATGGTCTGTCTGTCTGTCTGTCCGTAACCCGTTTGTGAAAATTGGTGATAGTGACTTAACCGCTTGGAATATTTTAACAATTTTGGCATACTGATAGATATCAATGAGATCTAACCAATGAACTTGCGAAATATTACATTCCATTTAGTATAGCCTCGCCGAGGCGAAAAATCCGTAACCTGTTTGTGAAAATTGGTGATAGTGACTTAACTGCTTGGAATATTTAAACAATTTTTGGCATACTGATAGATATCAATGAGATCTAACCAATGAACTTGCGAAATATTACATTCCATTTAGTATAGCCTCGCCGCGGCGAAAAATGTGAAAATTTTCGAACTGCTTCTCCTCGGAAACCGTTGGGCCGATTGAAGTCAAATTTCATATTGAGCCTCTATGGGATGGGGCTAACCAAAATTTGCTCATGGGGTCCAGCTCTCATGACCAAAATGGCCGCCGTAACCTGTTTGTGAAAATTGGTGATAGTGACTTAACCGCTTGGAATATTTGAACATTTTTTGGCATACTTATAGATATCAATGAGATCTAACCAATGAACTTGCGAAATATTACATTCCATTTAGTATAGCCTCGCCGAGGCGAAAAATGTGAAAATTCTCGAACTGCTTCTCCTTTAAACCGTTGGGCCGATTGAAGTCAAATTTCATATGGAGCTTCTATGGGATGGGGGAAACCGAAATTTGCTAATTGGGTCCAGGTCACATGACCAAAATGACCACCAAGCCATATATGGTAAAAACCCTTCAAAAATAGTCTTCTCCAGAACCACTGGGCAGATTTCCACGAAACTTGATAAATGGCATCTGGGACGTAGGCCCATCATAAAATGCTAAAATGGTGACCCTGGGTTGACCTTGGCCTTCTTTGTGCCTAGGTCATACTTTAACACATATGCTTTTGTATTGGAAAATGTGAGAATGCATTTTATCCTGCAAACGATTCAGAATACAGTACTAAAGTATAAGATATATTTTTGCTCCTTACGATAAGGCGCATTTATTGAGGGAACCGTTTTAGGTCCAGGTCACATGACCAAAATGGCCACCATACCCATATATGGTAACACTCATAAAGTTAAAAGCATCCGGCATCTGAAGCACTGGTTTAGAATGTTTTTAACATTTTTGTGCAAACATCAAACTAATGATGAGATCAACAAAAATTTGTAGAAAATGCCTTATGTACCAGGATAGAAATGCTATGCAGCGTAATGTCACAAAAAATTATAGCTCACTTTTGAATGACAACCATCATCATACAGTATGTGAACACCTGATTTGAACATGGATCACAGCTGCTGGCCCATTTGATTGGAGGCTTCTTTCGACTGGAGGCTTCAAACAGCTACACATATCACTGACATCAGTAGTTATGCATTAACATACCATTATCCCATTAACTGTCAATCCCATGAAACGTTAACAGCGGCTATTGCCATCTGTTCTATGTTTTTGAGCAAACATAAGAAAAATAATGAATAACCCTGTAAACCCCACATTTCCCTATATAGTTTGGAGTTAACAGGGATGTTCATTTAACAGACCTTTTAACATGATGTTTTCTCTGAAACATACGTTCATTTGGTTGATGTTTTCATCAACTAAGCCCTGATAATTGTAACAACATTACAAAAACATGCCTATTCAATATCCTAAAAATGTTACCATCAGAAAATGGAACTTTTCAGATTAAAAATTCTGATATTTTTCACATTTCTGCTCAAAACATAGATTGAGGGTACTCGTTGGAACCGCCTCAGTGAGGCGGTTCTAACGAGTACCCACAATCTATTTTTGAGCAGAAATAAGAAACATAATGTATACCCCTGTAAACACCAGTTTTACTGTATAAAAATGGGGTTTATGGGGGTCAAAATTATAAAGGCATGTTTTTGTGATGATAACCTGTTCATTCCTTTGAGCTTCATTCCAGAGACTTTCAAAGTCTCCAAAAATGTCTCCTACCCTAATATCCCAATAATGGTAATATCATTAACCCATTGCATGTGGGGAAACCCCTAAAGCCGTACCTTGGCAAACAGTGCAGACCCAGATCAGATGCAACTGAACAAGACAATCAATACCTTTGCGAACAGTGTACATCCAGATCAGATGGCAACTGATCAAGAGTTTGTGAATTGAATGAATACATTATATGAAGTAATCTGATTGGTTTCTAATCAGAAATGGCTGTTGTAAGCAGTGTAGACCGAGATCAGATGGCTTCTACACTTTTTGCCATGCAGTTTGTCAATCGAACAAATACATTATACACCACAACCTCATTATAACAGGGTTCATTATGACATGGTTTTGGATATAACACAGTTTCAGGACAGATCCCAAAAATGCATTTTTATTTGGATATAACACGGTTGTTTGACTAACATGGTTTCTGCTTTGGACCCCAACAATAGTGTTATAAAGAGGTTGGGTAAGCCCCCACCCATAGGGGCTTGAAGAAATATATGGGCTGCATGATGCTTCCACGCAGAGCTGAATATGGCCCGCACACTAGTACTGGTAAACCGCTTAGAGGATCTAAGCCTGCCCAGGAAACGCGGTGCGAGGTGGACCATCCATGCTAATAAACCCTATTGGTTTCATTGGGCGACAGGGCTTGAGATGTCATTTCATCTCAATGTCGGGTAAAAGTCCCACAAAATTGGAAGCAACGTCTCCAAAATGACCTTTACAGTGTTGACGGGGACGTTAAACCTCAAATTAAACAAACAAAAATAAAGAGGTTGGGATGTATCAAGTAATTTAGTTGGTTTATATTCAGAAATGGGTGTTGCTTATCAAATTAAGAAAAAGAATACAATGTTTTTCATCATGAGCCAGCTCATTTAAAAAGTAAATTAAATACCAGGGGCCAGTTGTTCAAAACTATCAATGTCTTTAGAAACGTATTATTAAAACTTTGATCATTTATTTGGAAGATATGCTTATATTTTTGCTGAAAAAATGTGAGCAGCTGCTCTCATTTTTTCAGCAAAAATAACACTATATTAGATATTGTACTTGCTAAAACTGTTAACAAGTTGATCACTAATAAGCTGGTTAAGCTAACAATGCTTTGAACAATTGGACCCAGTTGTTCAAAGCATCGCTAGCTTAACGAGCTTATTAGTGGTCAAAATGATAACTGTTCTAATAAGTGCAACATCTAATGCAGTGGTATTTTTGCTGAAAAAAAATATGAGTTGCAAAAGGTACTCACAATTCTTCAGCAAACATTTTAACCCTTGTCCTGCTGTCAGAATATTTTTATATGCCACACCCACTTCTGATTATCAGCCAATCAGATTACTTGATGCAAATTATTGTGTCAAATTCATAAACTGAATGACAAACAATGAAGATCCTGATCAGATGGCTTCTTCAGAAGCCATCTGATCTGGATCTTCATTGTTTCAAAGTTAAGACATATCCGGGCTCAGAAGCACAAGGGTTAACATATTTACTATATCAAATGATCAAAGTTTTAATGGTATGTTGGTTTTGAACAACTGGCCCCAGTCATTCTCTCAAAAACAAGAGACAACTACTGAACATAACACAGTATCACCTAACTCCTTCAACCCTGCAGACGAGTACAGATATCAAAACCTATCACCTAACTCCTTCAACCCTGCAGACTGGTACAGATATCAAAACCTATCACCTAACTCCTTCAACCCTGCAGACTGGTACAGATATCAAAACCTATCACCTAACTCCTTCAACCCTGCAGACGAGTACAGATATCAAAACCTATCACCTAACTCCTTCAACCCTGCAGACTGGTACAGATATCAAAACCTATCACCTAACTCCTTCAACCCTGCAGACGAGTACAGATATCAAAACCTATCACCTAACTCCTTCAACCCTGCAGACGAGTACAGATATCAGAACCTATCACCTAACTCCTTCAACCCTGCAGACTGGTACAGATATCAAAACCTATCACCTAACTCCTTCAACCCTGCAGACGAGTACAGATATCAAAACCTATCACCTAACTCCTTCAACCCTGCAGATGAGTACAGATATCAAAACCTATCACCTAACTCCTTCAACCCTGCAGACGAGTACAGATATCAAAACCTATCACCTAACTCCTTCAACCCTGCAGACGAGTACAGATATCAAAACCTATCACCTAACTCCTTCAACCCTGCAGACTGGTACAGATATCTCTGCAAACAGTGCAGAACTAGATGAGATGGCTTATAAGCTACCCTTGCCAGGTTCTAGACTGTTTGCCATCTTGTTAATGACTTTGACTAAACTACCAATTTACAAGAATGGATGTGTCCAAATTCATAGATGGAAGAGTCCACTTCTGCAACTCAGGGGTACATGTATGTATGATTTAAGTTTAATGGTCCAGTCAAAACTATCAAGGTCATACTGAGCCAATCTGGTTAACTAACCAAACTTTTTCTGGGCATGCTTATGCATAGATAAGCGGTTAATGAATACAGTGCTCATTCTTTTGCCAGAAACTGACAACTGCACTTCTTGAATCAGGAGGGAGCTAATGATGGTAGAAAAGACTTCATAATCAGGAAGATAATGACCATAGAAAAGATCCATCTCCATGAAAGAATGTTTCTGACCCCAGCAAGTGTGTGTGTGTGTGTGAATTCGGGTTTAATGTCACTTTCAACAATTTTTCAGTCATATCACGACGGTGTCTGGTTGCGACAGGGAGCTCAATGCTCACTTTTATAGTGCTGCCTCACTGAAGTATCATGTCCCAGACACATTACATGATACCACACCCAGTCACATTATCCTGACACTGGGTCGACCAGTCCTAGCTCTACCCGGTAAATCTGAGTGCCAAGCGAGGAGCAGCTAGTACCATTTTTTTAACGACTTTGGTATGTCGCGGCCCGGGATCGAACCCGTGACCTCCCGTTCCCCGGAGCGGACACTCTACCAACTGAGCTATCGGGGCCAGTGACCCCAGCAAGTATCAGACCGACAACCTGATCACCAGTCAGACACGCATTCAGCTGAGCTACTGAGGCTGGCTCAACACAGGGATGAAAATAAAAAGATATATATTTTTAAGGGGAACACCTGTCAGGTTTTCCGCCAATTTTCAAAGGAAACGACTTTCGGGACTTCCTGTTCGCTGTTCTATAAGCCCTGTCCCACTGAAAAAGGAGTCTACTCTTAAAGGAAAGAATTTGCTCCTCAGGAGCAAATTCTTTCCTTTAAGAGTTTACCCTATTGTCATGGGAGGCTAAAATACTTTTGCAGGAGTTGCCTCCCCTGAAGGTGTATCAATTCCCCTTAAAGGCAGAAAACTTTGGCTAGCTAGCCTTCCTTCTTGTACAGTGCTTTCATGCTGAACTCAGTTTTCTTTTCAGCAAAAAATTCCAGCATATTAATTACAACTTTTGCTAACACATTTATGACCAACCTGGATATTGTTAAGATTGTGATATTTTGAACAACCGGGCCAGGATACTAACTTTAACCCTTGTCCTGCTGAGCCCGGATATGTCTTATCTTTCAAACAATGTAGATCCAGATCAGATGACTGCATTGTTTGTCATTCAGATTGTGAATTTGTTGCAATAATTTGCATCAAGTAATCTGATTGGCTGATAATTGGTAGTGGGTGTGGCAGATTAAAATATTCAGCAGGACAAGGGTTTACTGCCAGAGTGGTCTTCTCTAACAAGATCTGTAACCTGACAGGAGTAATTTGTCTGCTTGGACACTGTCTCTAGTACATGTAACATTGGACTTAAGGGGAATGGGAACACCTGGCAGATTTTTCCACCATTTTTCAAAGGGAAACAACTTTCGGGATTTCCTGTTCACTTTTCTCATTTCCTCAGGAGCAAATTCTTTCCTTTAAGAGTTGATCCCTAATGATACGGGAGACAAAAACACTTTTGCAGGAGTTGCCCCCCCCCCCCCCTGAAGGTGTTCCCATTCCCCGCAAAACAAAATTATTTAAAAAAAATGAATACTTAATTGATTTTGCAATAATACCTGTCATCATGCCATGCACACGGACCATAGGTGGAAAAATATCAGTTTAACATGAAACTTATTTCAAGGTCCCGACCTCGACCTCAATTATTTCAAAGTTCCCCGACCTTGGCCTCCAAGGGTTATGCTGAATTGATTTTGCACAAATACCTATCATCATGCTATGTATTCAATACATTATCCATGGGTTGAAAAATGTCAGTTTAACATAACACCATCAAAGCTTTGTTCACTTGGATGTTTTTGGTAAAATAACATGGAAATAACCTCTGTCCATGTAATGTTTGTTTGATTTTAGGTTTAATGTCCCCGTCAACACTGTAAAGGTCATTTTGGAGACATTGCTTCCAATTTTGTGGGCCTTTACCCGACATTGAGATGAAATGACTTCTCAAGCCCTGTCACCCAATGAAACCAATAGGGTTTATAAGCATGGACGGGCCGACTCGCACCACTTTGCCTGGTGCCTGTGCGGGTCGGTTTCAGCTCTGCCTGAAAGCATCATACAGCCCATATATTTCTTCAAGCCCCGATGGGCGGGGGCCAATGTCCATGTAATGATAATATAGAGTCAAACTTCAATGGCTTAAACACCTTTAGAATCATGAAAATTTGCTTGAGATAGTACTTCAAGCCACTAGGCCCTGATCAGACGCTTGGGCCTGCACTGTTTGCCAAGGTACCCCTTTAGGTATTTCCCACATACAGTGGGTTAAGGATACCTTTATATGAAACTAAATTGCTAAGAATATAAGAATCTTACATGGGTGTGAGGGGTGGATGGAAAAATCCATCCTGGCATCCCGAGGCTTGCAGAGGCTTACAGTGATCCCGAGAGACAGATTTTTCTGTCAACCCTTCACACCTACGTAGGATTCTTTTTCTTCCATACCTTCTATTTCAGAGCATGGATTTTTAATACTGCAGTCATATCAGTTGCCAACGTCAGCCATATTGTGATGACACTACAGTGATGTTTAATGACATCACGTAACGTGCTATGACATCAACCTTAATGGCGGCGCATTAGTCATATTCAACCAGTGCATTTATCAAACACGCGAGAGTATTCGATTTTTACTCTGGCCCTAGGTAAGAACACCAGGGTTAGAATAGAACTTCTATCCCAAGCAAAAACTATGAATTTTCTTATATGGTGTGCAAGAAATAAATGTATTTTGTTTGTCCGCATTACAATCCCCTCATTGAGACAGTTCTAATGAGTAGAATACAACATACATTTTTTTGATGAAATAATAAGAAATAATAAACAAATATCCATAATCCATTTTGTACCGGAAACCACAAAACGGGATACTGGCAAAGAGTGCAGGCCCAGATTAGACACAACCAAACAGGCATCAGATGTTTGCAGAAAGTTCAGTCATTTTCCAGATAAATTTTAAAAATAACATATAGGGAGAAAGATTCCATTTGGTACAACATCAGTTTGCCCATTTTGTACCGGAAACCCAAAAAACGGGTACCCTGGCAAACAGTGCAGGCCCAGATCAAATGCCGCAGAATGTGGTGTCTGATCAGGACCAACACTATTTACAGAAAGTTAAGCCATTTTCCAAATGAATTTTGAAGAAAATTCAACCTGACACCCCTAAATTTTGAAATAGACTTCTGCTATATATAAGAAGGAAGGTTCCATTTGGTACAACATGAGTTAAATCATTCCTAACAAGTTGTCATCTGGAGTAATGGAAATATCTCTAGGGACTCAATAACAAGTTCAAATATCAGCCATAGTAAATGAACCACCATGAGTCAAAGGCTTCATTGTAAAGGCCACACAACTCAATTTGTTTCTGCTTTGATAATCAATATATTGACCCTAATCCTGCTGAATAAATTAAGCCACGCCCATTCCTAAGTATCAACCAATCAAATTACTTGATTTAATGTATCTGTTCAATTCATAAACTGCATGACAAAAGTGTAGATCCTGATCAGATATCAGACGTCTTCTTCAGAAGCCATCTGATCTGGATCTACACTGTTTACAAAGGTAGGGTTTGTCATGAACAGCAGGATAAGGATTAAAATGTTGGACAGCAAATATTTTACTTACTGAGACCATTAAGGATAAATAGTTCTCCTAAGGTTTTAAACAACCACCCATTCATATCTACACCCTAATGTGACAGACATTTCTGTCCAAAATTGCACCTTTTAGTATCATACTGAACAGTTAAAATAATTTGTCCCACCAATAGCTTAATCATGTAGTAACCCTTATTAAGGCTGACACGATTAATCGTATAACCGATTAATCGATCGATAATCTCCACAAAAATGATTATCATTTCTGATTGGCTTTTAATCGATTACTTGATAGGTACAATTTACTACCCAAAATTATGCATAAAATAGCTGGATGAGTGGCAAACAGTGCAGACCCTGATGAGACGCCGCATTATGCGGCGTCTCATCTGGGTCTTCACTGTTTGCTGAGGCCTGTCTGTTCAAATATATATATGGTTGTTAAGTGCAACATATGGTAAGAGTCATGCTCAGACACAAAGCCAGACAAGTAAAATAACGACAAAAACCTTAGCGATTACTAATCGATTATCGATCGCAATGACATGACCGATAATCGATTATCTCTTGAGCTCCGATTAGCCAGCCCTAACCCTTATCTTGCTGAACACAACAATCCCTACCTTTGCAAACAGTGTAGATCAGAAGAGGCCATCTGATCAGACAAGAATCTACACTATTTGTCATGTTGTGAGTGAATATCAAGTAATATGGTTAGTTGATAGTCAGAAGTGGGTGTGGCTTAATTAATTCATTCAGCAGGGCAAGGGTTAAAGTCTCATCTAGCACTAGTGAAGCTAAGAACATGGTGTATTCTTTCAAATGTAAGCTTGGGCCCAAGATTATAAAACCCTTTTCATGTTCAAATCGATATGCCCTGCCCAGAAATCTTAAAATGCAAACAACAGCTGGCATTTTAAAATTTCTACACAAGATTAATAACATTCTCTGATGATCAGAGCAGGAACAGTTATTTTTGTACTTTAATATTTGTAAGCACTGCAAATTTCATGCTTGACTGAGTTGAGCATGAAAAAAGTTTTACAACTTTTGGGGTCAGGTGGTTAATGATTTCCCCACTGAGTTTCTGAAATAGATCATGGACTTGTCCATTATTGCAAATAGAGGATCAAGTCCAAAAAAATCAGGATGGTAAACAGTGTAGATCATGATAAGATGGTCCATCATGAGCCATCTCAGCTGGAGCTACAGTGTTTGCAAAGGTACCTGTATCATCTAAAGGGTTGAAAGAGTTAATAAAGTGGCATTTTGTTGAAAGCAATGTCAGCATCTGTTGCTTTTGTTTGTTAGTTTGTATTGGAGTTTAACAGCCCAGTCAACACTATTATAGGTCATTTTTGAGCCGGTCAGTTTATCTATCCACACTTTTCCTGGACAGGATTATACATAAGCAGTTAACTAGTACAGTGCACATTCTTTTGCCAGACACTGACAACTGCCCTTCTTGAATCATCGGAAGGGATCAGCATCTGTTGCACATTTGCATTCAGCAAAAAATGTAAGTGTATGTGTTATATTAAAGCATAAAACATTCAACGTCAAATTACTTATTGAACAATTGAGACCTGTCCTGTTACTTCAGCTTTGGCACACCCCAAATTTGGAACAATTCTGATTTGACTCATACGAGCAAAATATTCTTGAAAGGGCTGAAAAACCCCACCCATCCACACACATACAAAGTTTGTAACACAGGTACTGCTATACTTCCATGGTGTTCTTAAACATAATAATGCTGTTAAATATTTTGAGAGCTGGTCCGAGTTTGATGTTGAGAATCTTCACAATATCTGACTGCGTTAACAACAAGAATGCTTCACCATCAATTTGCTGCAAAAAGAAGTAAAATACATTGTATTTTATTTGACAATGCATGTAAACTTTAACCCACTGTATACTAGTGGACTCCCCCATTGCTATATGAGCCCCGCCAAGCGAATTTGTGTCTTTGAGCATTCCATCATGACAAATTTTAACTGCGCATGCCAAGCCATTCAGAGGGGCCAGGGATATGGCTTTCTGTCTGAAGGTTCCTCTTGATTCATTGCTTGTATGAGCGAGCAAGGAAGGTTCTGGCGAGACTGCGCGGATGCGCAGGCTCGCCTGAACCTTCGCTGCTCGCATAGGCGATAAGTACCAAAATCACTTGACGGGGCCCATATGTTGGACAAGTCCATTGATCATACTAGAGTATTTTAAAACTAACTATAGTCATCATTAGCTTTAAACAACTGGGTCCTGGTGCCCAAACCTATGGGCCCAGATGTTCAAAGCCAAGAATAACTGTAGCTAAATGAGTACATTTTTTAATTTATCTTTAAATTTGGGAAATGCATAAATATTTTGCTGAAAAAGCTACCATAATCACATTTTTTCAGCAAAAATACAATGGCAATGCATCATATATTAGATAGAACATCTGTGCATAATCCTGAGAAAATGGTACCTACCAAATAGGCAGCAAAGGCTCAGGTTAGCATTGATTAAGCACAGTCTCGCCAGAGGCTACTGCATATAGACATGGTGTGTTGACCACAAGGTACATGTATCTTCATGCAAGAATTCACTCAGCTAACCCTATTGGCTGATTGCACACACGCATTTAACCCTTTCTGTACCAACTGGAATATTCCTCCTTACATATTGCAGGAGTTCATTTCAAAATTGAAGGGTGTCAGGTTGTGTTTTCTTCAAAATGTATTTGGAAAATGGCTTAACTTTTTGCAAACAGTGTAGGCCCTGATCAGACGCCGCGTTCTGCGGCGTCTGATCTGGGCCTGCACTGTTTGCCCTGGTACCCGTTTTGGGGTTTCCGGTACTAAATGGGTTAAAGGCCATATAATAGGATAATTGTAAGGACTTGTTTCTGACATGTCTGCTCATTTGATGTTTATTTTCCCCCACAAACTAGTCTGTAAAGCCAATGATACACTGAATAGCTGCATGGGACCTGTTATGCATGGTAACTAAGCTACTGTACCATGGAGGTGTCTTGCACACTATGGAGACTTCTGGTCTCCACATGTAAGTACAATAAAAATCCTAAATTTTCAGACATCTTGAGGACTTCCTGTAATTCTCCTAAAATTTTAACAATTTGATTCACGACCCAGCAAGGAGTCCAAAAGGTGTAAATTGAATAGCAAACAGTGTAGATCCCGATCAGACTGCTCCTCCAGGAGCAGTCTGATCTGGGTCTGCAGTTTGCTTAGGCCTGTCTGTCCCAATACTTATGATCATTATGCTATGATCATTATAGTAATCTCCCTTGAAGAAGATCCACCAAGCCAATCAACCATATTGGCCCCCGCCCACTGGGGCTTGAAAAAATAAATGGGCTGCATGATGCTTCCATGCAGAGCTGAATCCCACCACACACGAGTACTGGTAAACCGCTTAGAGGATCTAACTAAGCCTGCCCAGGCAAAGCGGTGTGAGTATCGGACCGTCCATGCTTATAAACCCTATTGGTTTCATTGGGCGACAGGGCTTGAGATGTCATTTCATCTCAATGTCGGGTAGAAGACCCACAAAATTGGAAGCAACGTCTCCAAAATGACCTTTATAGTGTTGATGGCGATGTTAAACATCAACTCGAACAAACAAACAAACCAATGAACCATACTTACCTCCTCAACAAAAGTATTAGCATGCTCCTCACATCCTGGTAGAGTCTTCACAAATGCTGCTACATCCTCCATGCTCCACTTTGTCACGTCATTTCCCACTATACTCGACACTCCTGGTAGTAACTTGGAATGTTGCTCCCAGCACAATGGCTCATCATTTCTCGGAGTCGCTATCATGGCTGACATGAATACAGAATTGTGGATACCTTGCCTGAATGCATGCTCTAAAAAGAGACATGAATCAGATAAAATTTCAACTCCTAAAGCACCGTACACAAAAATCCGTTGATGATGATGATGATGACAATAAAAGCAGCCAATATTTTTAGTAATTTCTTATTACATTTTTTTTTGTAAGAAAAGAAGGCTCAAGATTTCACAGAAATGCTCTGGAATGACAAGCCTTATTCCTTCACAAGACTAATTGAAATTTAGAATGTTTTTTCACTTGCTTGGTGCTTCATGGGTTTAAATCATTTTAGCGCAAGTAATTAACCTTTCAAATGTCAATCACATCAATTGTCGTCTGCTTTGTTATCTGCTGATTACTATAGAAGTCACTGCTGCATACATTATGGCCCCAGGTCAGACTGCTCTTCTAGAAGCAGTCTCTGCTCCTTTAGAAGCAGTCTGATTGGTCAGACTGCTCCTCTATAAGCAATCTGATCGAGAGAAGCAGTCTGACCAGGGTCCACACAGTTTGCCGGTATGCAAAAATATGTTTGAAAGGTTTGCAAAAAGATGTAGCAGACAACATAAACAGACAAAAATTTCATATGCAGTTTTTCTAAGCATCTTAATCCTTGTCCTGTTGATCCCGGATATGCCTTATCTTTCAAACAATGTAGATCCAGATCAGATGGCTTCTGACAAAGCCATCTGATCAGGGTCTACATTGTTTGCCATTCAGATTGTGAATTTGCTGCAATAATTTGCATCAAGTAATCTGATTGGTTGATAATCGGTAGTGGGTGTGGCATATATAAATATTCAGCAGGTCAAGGGTTAAGCAAACTACAGTCCCAGATCAGACTATTTCAAAGTTTCCATTATGGGTTTCCGGTTTCCATCTTGAACATTTTGATACACTGCTGAACAGTAAGCATAAACTGTAAAGACGGTCTGGCTATAGCCCACTGCAGAACTATAAGAGGAGAAAGACCCATAATGTTGAAATACAGTAAAATTCCCATAATAAGACCACCTTTTGGGACTGTTCAAAAGTGGTCTGAAAGACCCCTTTTGAACAGTCTCAAAGGTGTTTCTGACCAGAGGACACTGTATGCAGAACACACAAAGAAAAAATAACTGCAATCTACAAAATAAGCTTTTTAAATCAAAGCTGGAGGTGTGTGGCTGACGACTCGGATTGGTCGCGCCGTGGTATTGCTCATTGTGACACATAGCGAATAATTCCCGACTACTTTCTGCCTAATAGTAGGCAGAGGATGTGTGCGCTTGTCACAGATTTGTGACGAGCTGTGCAATTTTCGCTCTTTATATACCCTCTGGGTCACCCATGCCCATGCTAATAAACCCTTCTGGTTTCATTGGGTGGAGGGCTTGAGATGTCATTTCATCTCAATGTCCCACAAAAATGGAAGTAACGTCTCCAAAATGACCTTCACAGTGTTGACGGGGATGTTAAACCTCAAATTAAACAAACAATGGAAAACCTTTCAAGAGATTTAAGTCTATGTGCCCTGATTATGGTATAAACAATACATCAACCCACTGTCCATGTGTGTACCAGGTTTCAACTTTGTAACCTTTACAGTTTTTGAGAATAGTGCGATGAGAAATTTTCATTGATGGCAAACTGTAAAACATATCAAGAGATGTAACTACCGGGTAAGCATTATAGGCCCTTTGTCCTGATTCTGATATACATAACACATCAGCCCACTATGTATTTGCTAAGTTTCAACGTTAGAGTTCCTGAGAAATCTGCAACAAAAATATTTCATTTATGGCAAATAATTAAACCTTCCAAGGGATTTAACATCAAGAGTTATGGGCCCTTCGCCTTGATTCCAGTACACCCAATACATCAGCTCACTGTTCATGTGTGTGTCAGTTTTCAACTTTGCAATTCTTGAGAAAAGTGTGATGCAAATTTTTCATAAATGTCAAATTGTAAAAGCTATCAAGGGGTGTAACTCCAAGAGTTACAAGCCACTGGCCCTGATTCCGGTAAACATGATACATCAGCAGACTGTCCATGCATGTTCCAAGTTTCAACTTCACAGCTTTTATAGTTCCTGTAGGAAACATTTTTTTATTTATGGTAAATTGTAAAACTTATCAAGGTATGTAACTCAGAGAGTTATAGGCCCTTAGCCCTGAATAATGTATACACAATACAACAACCCATTACACATTAACCCTTGTCCTGCTGAGCCCAGATATGCCTTATCTTTGAAACAATGAAGATCCAGATCAGATGGCTTCTGAAGAAGCCATCTGATCAGGATCTTCATTGTTTGCCATCCAGTTTATGAATTTGTTGCAATAATTTGCATCAAGTAATCTAATTGGCTGATAATCGGTGGTGGGTGTGACATAATTAAATATTCAGCAGGACAAGGGTTAATATACCAAATTTCAACTATGTAACCCTATTAGTTGTTGAGAAAAAAGTGACGAAAATTTTATCTGATGAGGCTGAACAGAATGACAGATTGAAGGAAGGAACGATGGAAGGACAAATCCAGTATAGCCACACTTTTTCAAAGCAGGGCTACAATTAAAGGAAATCCTGTTACAAATCTGGGGTCCCAGGGGCCAGTTGTTCAAAGCTTAACAAGCTTAATGAGCTCGTTATTGTTCATACTGTTAGTGTTCCAGCAAGAACAAAATTTACAATTTTGGTAGCTTTGCTGAAAATATGAGGAGCTTTGCAAAAGCTGCTCAGATTTTTTCAGCATAAATATTAGCATATTTGCCATATAAAATGATCAGTTTTAACGATATGTTAACCAACTAAGTCATTAGTTTTAAACAACTGACCTGTCCCGACATTCTTTTTTGCAATATACGGATAACCCATGGTTTTTCATGCATTAACATTTGAGTGATATTGGTGCACATCTTTAACTATGGATGATCATGATTCTTGCACAACTTGCATTATAATGCCAAATTGTGATGAAAATGCCACCAAACTCTATATAAACTCCTAATATACGACCCTAAAACCAAAATGGCAGCTGGTTTAGAACATTGATGACAATGACGTCAGTTCCGCAATGACGTACTGACATCATAAAATTTTAAATTTAATTTACTGGGTGACAATGCTACATCGCTGAAGGTAAAGTACACAAAGCAAGGCCCATCTTGTGATATCAAATGTTCAAAATCCATGTTCAAACAGTGCGTGAATTTCATGATTTAAACATGGGTTTTGATGTTTGCAAATGGCTTCTGGCTCATTCAAGAATAGCTTCAAACAGCTATGTTCATATGGTTTTATGCAAGAATTCCTTTTGTTGAAACAGCCCCCGTGAAAAATGGGTTTGCTCTTAAAGGGAAGAATTTGTCCCTGGGGAACAATTTCTTTCCTTCAACAACATAGACATTTCAATTAGGAAGAAAAAAAACTATTTTAACCCATTTTGTACCAAAATTCCAAAATGGGTTGTTGGCAAACAGTGCAGGCCCAGATCAGACCGCGCAGAACGCGGCATCTGACCAGGGCCTACATTGTTTGCAAAACATTCAGCCAGTTTCCAAATAGGTTTTGAAGAAAACACAACCTTACACCCCTAAATTTTGAAATGGAGGCCCGCAATATATAAAGAGGAAGATTCCATTTGGTACAAAAAGGGTTAAAACAGTTGCCTCCCTTGAGGTTATCTATTGCCATCAATGGAAGTTTTACCTCGCTCTTCATTCTCTCTAGCATGTCTTGCTTCTTGTTCTGCCAAGTTTATATAGTAACTCCTGAAATATAAATACACAACAAACTCTTTATAACACTATTAATGGGGACCAAAACAGAAACCGTGTTAGTTGAACAACTGTCTTATATCCAAACAAAAATGTATAGATTATGTTTATAGAAAAATGACCATATATGGTCATTTTTCTATATAATCTATACATTTTTGTTAAAATCAAAAATATGTATAGATTATATAGAAAAATGACCATTTATGGTCATTTTCATTATTATCTATCCATTTTTGGGATCATCTTAAAACGTGTTATATCCAAAACTGTGTTATAATGAACCATGTTAAAATGAGGTTGTAGAGTATTCAACAGGTAAATTAAAAGGTTTAACTGCTTCTTGTTCTGCCAAGTTTATATACTAAATACTAACTCCTGAAATATAATTAGAGGATCTTACATGAGTGTTCATGTATTATTGAATTTATTAAACAAGTTGAGAAAAAGGGATAAAATGTGAGGCTTTGCCGAGCATCTTATCCCTTTTCCTCAACAAGTTTAATAAATGCAATAATACATGACTATGGATTCTATTTATCATATGACATTTAAAGGCATTTTATTCAAAATTTGTTTTTCAAAAATGTCAATACTCTGCCATTAGTAAATGCAATGTCATTAAGGATAAGGACGTTGTACGTGTAGCATTATGGGGCATAACTTAATAATTTGCATATTTAATCCACTACTGGATTAGGGAATTTAATACATGGCATTATTACATTCTCAGACGTGATGTCATATGATAAATACATGTATTCAACAGTTAAATTAATTGTTTTAACTGCTGCCCACTGCACTTACATGTATAAACCTGTCCCCAGTTGTTCAAAGTAACCTCAACTTAATGGAGCACTGTGGTGCAGTGGAAAAAGCATCGGATTTGAGATCGAGAGGTAGGCTGTCTGATCCCCACAAGCGCCATGTGTTGTTTCCTTGAGCAAGAGACTTTATCCACATTGCTTAGTACTTATTTCTATCCAGAAGGAAAAAGAGGGCCACATGGAAGATTAGTACTAGTTTACTAAATGTGTTACCCTCTATAAATGAGGTTGATTATTATAATCATTATTATTAATATTACATGTATTATTATTATGAGCTCATTAGTCATCACTCTGGTATTTTTGCAGGAAAAATGTGAGTAGCTTTGTTTTTGTATCGTTTGTCAAACAGACTGTGAATAGAATTAATATGATATATTAAGTAATCTGATTGGCTGATAGCTGGTGTGGCCTAGTTAATATATTCAGCAGGATATAGTTTAAGATAGGTAGGGTTAGGTTGAAAAAATTATTCCGCTAATTTAAATTCAGAATAATCTTACTTTGGCTTTCTCCCCCTTCCATCTTTCTTCTTCTCCTGTGGCTGTGGGTGCAATTTCGGACATCCGGATGGCTTGGAATGATATGGAAATTTGCCAGTCACATGACCTGTTCCATCACAGCCTTCTGTTTGACACCGCCTGAAAATGACACAGTGTTTTCAGGGTTATAAAATCAGGGTTCTTTAAAAAAAAATCTGGGATATTAAGGATTCCAGACATAACACAGAAGTCCATTTTTACTATTTAACCCATTGTATACTAGTGGACTTTCAACTGCTATATGTTGGATAAGTCCATTTGTCATATAAGGCGTGGCAGGCTTATTTTTTCTTTTTCATTCTATTTGTGACAGAAAATTCTGTGGCCCTGATCAGACGCCGTCTTCTTTGGCGTCTGATCTGGTCCTGCACTGTTTGCCAAAGTACCCCTTTAGGCCCTTTGAAGAGTTTCCCGCCTGCAGTGGGTTAATAGGCTCAACTTACAGCAACAGTGCTCATCATGCACATATAAGCTCCGCCAAGCGAATTTGTGTCTCCGAGCATTCCTTCATGATAAATGTTTACTGCGCATGCCCAGCCATTCAGAGGGGCCAGGGATATGGCTTTCTGTCTGAAGGTTCCTCTTGATTCACTGCTTGTATGAGCGAGCAGCGAAGGTTCTGGCCAGACTGCGCGGACGCGCAGGCTCGCCTGAACCTTCACTGCTCGCATAGGCGATAAGTACCAAAATTGCTTGACGGGGCCCATATGGTATGTGAGAATTTAAGGAGCAGATTATTTTTAAATATTTTTTTCTTTATCTACCATAGGAGCCACTCCCCCAGAAGAAGCAAATTCCAGCCTTTTAGAATCCCCCCCCCCCCCCCCCCCCCGGTCGCTAGTTTGGAAGCAATACATATGGTAATAGTGTGTTTTTGTTGGTTTTTTTATAGAAATTTCCTTGGTGTCCTAACAGATTATTTTCTTCCAGCTACATGAATGCAACATTTAACACACACACCAAAAAAACTACGTCTTAGATCAGTATGTACACTAGCCTGCTGGTATCTTCACATGAGTATCTCTCAGTATCTGCACAAGCTGAACCATGTCTTGCTGGATAAGACAGGTATTTTTCTCATGAAAACATATGTAACCTTAACAATCACCTTAAAGTGGTTCTTCAACAAAAACACAGGGTACATGTATGTTTTAATCAAGAGAAATACGAGCTGTGTCTAGAAAAACAAGAACTATCATCAGGCAGCATTGCTGCCTGGAAAAGTGTCTTTGAGGCCATGGGCATAGGTGGGTTATTGCCTAATAAACTTTTGGACCTATATCTATCATCATACAAAATAGGAACCAAAGCCATCATATGGTTTGGAATATATGAGGTCTATGACCTTGACCTTGAGGTCATGGGCATGGGCAGGGTATTACTGAATAAAACTTTGGACCTCTATCTATGATCAATACAAATATGAACCAAATCCATGGTATGGTTTGGAACATATGAGCTGTTAAAAACTTTAACATTAAAAAATTCTAATTCAATGACCTTAACCTTGAGGTCATGGGCATGGGTTGGGATTGCTGAATAAAACTTTTGACCTCTATCTATTATCATACCAAATATGAACCAAATCCATTATACAGTTTGGAAAATATGAGCTGTTAAAAGAATTTAAAGTAAATGTGGATGCTGAAGCTGATTTCAACGCCAACACTGACAAGGGTAGTGCAATAGCTCTTCCCAGACTTCGTCCCCATTGCATGCCGGAAACCCCTAAAGGGGTACCTTGGCAAACAGTGTAGATTAGAAGTCGCAGAATGCGGTGTCTGATCAGGGTCTGCACTGTTTGCTAAAAGAATTTTCCATCAAAAACAATTAAAACCAAAAAATAAATAGGTCAGACACACTTTATATGACAAATGGGCTTGTCCAACATATAGCGATGGAAGAGTCCACTAGTATACAATGGCTTAAGGCTGGCAATGAAGTAGGCTCACACTAAACAAATCAGTATTTGTCTGCCTTCCCAAGGGGCAAGACAGCAATTTGAAACCACACAGAAACACTATTACCAGTACCATCATGTTTCATGGATAAACTTCTTCTGCTTCATCTATCATCCCTTGAAAATGCCCATTTGTTTTGCATTTATTTATTTTTTATTTATTTTTTTTTTGTTGTTGTTGATTTTAATTATAATTATTTCCCCTTAAAGCAGAATGGGCACACTTAAAGGCATTTATTCTCGTTTATTGAGGACCATCATTGCATTACATAATATTATATAGCCCTTGGTGCTGGCTGAAGAGAAGTCCTCTGACTTCAACAGGTAAGGGCCCTCCTTGGGGGAAAAATCAATAATTTACTAACTGTTGACTAGAGTTTACCTTAGTGATTTTCCCCTTAAGTGCCTCAGTCTGGGATTCAACAAGAGCTACTAATCACCATATTAGGGGGTGCCTTTGATCTGCTACAGAGAGTATATCACAGTGAATAAAACAGTTATGAGCGAACGGTGTGTTCTATCTTACAAGAATAAACACCTTTAATACATTTTCTGTTATTGTTCTTTTACAGTAAAACAGCTTTCAGGTAAGCTTAATTATAGACACATCCACACACTATGTCATCAGTCAATAATACTGTTTGCCCGGACTTACCAGTGATGGGCACAAAACGTTCTTGGCCGTTTATCGCCATTGTAAATGCGATGTTATTTTCTGTAAACTTGTATTTTGTTTGATATCAAAATGACAAAATTGACCTTTAAACTTTTATAACAGACATGTCATAGCTAGTAATTATTAGTTTCTAGAAGATTTGAGGATGTTTTTGATGTTTAACTTACGCAGGCAACGAGGCGGGATGGTCTTAATTATTTGTAATAAAAATGCGCAAAACGAATGACTAAATGTTGAAGATGCATGAATTAACTCTAAAATATATCAACTACTCATTTAAAGTGTCATTTGATCGATTTTCTGTGACATTCAACTAAAATATGCCCGTAGTATTAAACCTATTTACAATATGTTTATATGGAACCAGGGGCTTTTTGCCAACCACGAAAGATTGTTATCAAAAGGAAAAGTAATTATGCGCAATGACATGTAAACAATCTCATGTGTCAAAACATTGGATCCGTCTATATGTCATGCCTTTTCAAAAAGGAAAGAATATGTTCTCATGAGCAAATTCTTTCCTTGAAAAGCAGACCCCTCAAGATCACTTCCATCCTTTAAGAGAAGACCCTTATGAGAAGGGAGACAATGTTTGTAACAGAATTGCCTCCCCTTAAGGTTTATCCATTCCTCATACCACTGATAATAGAAAATACAGGGACAAGTTGTTCAAAACTAACAACATTGCTACGTTAAAACTTCAATCACACATTACAGCAAAATATTCTTATTTTTGCTGAAACGTGAGGTACTCACGTTTCAGCAAAAAAAAGAGTATTTTGCTGAAACGTGAGTACCTTCTGCACTGAAAAGCTATGCACACTCACATTTATTCTAAGTTTTGCTGAAAAAACTACAAAAAAGCTACTCACATATTTTTGCAAAATAAAAGATAAAAACAACAAAAAAACAAGAGGACCATGATGGCCCTGGATCGCTCACCTGATCCATAGTGTAACAAGTGGGCCCCAGAGAGGGCCATTATTGGCCCCAGGGCTTTAATGTGCATAATGTTGAGGGAGGTCTTAAAGGTGAAGCTTCATACCAAACATCAACAAAGGCTATAATTTGAACAATCTTGGCAAAGGTCCACTAGATGAAGCTACACATCAAATATCAAAGACCTGGGCCTTGTGGTTTCAGAGAAGAAGATTTTTTTTTAAAGATTTTCCCTACATAAGCCTATGCAAAACCAAATGGCCCCGGGGCTATATAAATCTATGTAAAACCAAAGGGCCCCGGGGTGGGGGCATTTGTGGCCCCAGGGCTATAATCTGAACAATCTTGGTAGAGGTCCATTAGATGAAGCTTCATACCAAATTTCAAAGTCCTGGGCCTTGTGGTTTCAGAGAAGAAGATTTTTAAAGATTATCCCTATATAAGCCTATGTGAAACCAAAGGGCCCCGGGGCGGGGCCACTTTTGGCCCCAGCACTATAATTTGAATCATCTTGGTAGGGGTCCTTTAGAAGAAGCTTCATACCAAATATAAAAGACCTAGGACTTGTGGTTTCAGAGAAGAAGATTTTTAAAGATTTTCCTAATACAAGTCTATGTAAAACCAAAAAGGCCCAGGAGCAGGGGCATTTTTGGCCCAAGGGCTATAATTTGATAATTTGAACAATCTTGGTAGGGGTCCACTAGATGAAGCTTCATACCAAATATCAAAGTCCTTGGCCTTGCAGTTTCAGAGGAGAAGATTTTTAAAGATTTTCCCTATATAAGCCTATGTAAAACCAAAGGGCCCCGGGGCGGGGGCATTTTTGGCCCCAGCACTATAATTTGTACAATCTTGGTAGGAGTCCACTAGATGAAGCTTCATACCAAATATCAAAGTCCTGGGCCTTGTGGTTTCAGAGAAGAAGATTTTTAAAGATTTTCCCTATATAAGCCTATGTAAAACCAAAGGGCCCCGGGCGGGGGCATTTTTTGCCCCAGCACTATAATTTGAACAATCTTGGTAGGGGTCAACTAGATGAAGCTTCATACCAAATATCAAATTCCTGGACCTTGCGGTTTCAGAGAAGAAGATTTTTAAAGATTTTCCCTATATAAGCCTATGTAAAACCAAAGGGCCCCAGGGCGGGGACATTTTTGGCCTCAGCACTATAATTTAAATAATCTTGTTAGGGGTCCTTTGGATGAAACTTCATACCAAATATAAAAGACCTAGGCCTTGTGGTTTCAGAGAAGAAGATTTTTAAAGATTTTCCCTATATAAGTCTATGTAAAACCAAAGGGCCCCGGGGCGGGGGCATTTTTGGCCCAAGGGCTATAATTTGAACAATCTTGGTAGAGGTCCATAAGATGAAGCTTCATACCAAATATCAAAGTCCTGGGCCTTGTGGTTTCAGAGAAGAAGATTTTTAAAGATTTTCCCTATATAAGCCTATGTAAAACCAAAGGGCCTCGGGGCGGGGGCATTTTTGTCCTCAGCACTATAATTTGAACAATCTTGGTAGGGGTCCACTAGATGAAGCTTCATACCAAATATCAAAGTCCTGGGCCTTGTGGTTTCAGAGAAGATGATTTTTAAAGATTTTCCCTATATAAGCCTATGTAAAACCAAAGGGCCCCTGGGCGGGGGCATTTTTGGCCCCAGCACTATAATTTGAACAATCTTGGTAGGGGTCCACTAGATGAAGCTTCATACCAAATATCAAAGACCTGGGCCTTGTGGTTTCAGAGAAGAAGATTTTTAAAGATTTTCCCTATATAAACCAATGTAAAACCAAAGGGCCCCGTGGCGGGGGCATTTTTTGTCCCAGCACTATAATTTGAACAATCTTGGTAGGGGTCCACTAGATGAAGCTTCATACCAAATATCAAAGTCCTGGGCCTTGTGGTTTCAGAGAAGAAGATTTTTAAAGATTTTCCCTATATAAGCCTATGTAAAACCATAGGGCCCCGGGTGGGGGCATTTTTGGCCCCAGCACTATAATTTGAACAATCTTGGTAGGGGTCCACTAGATGAAGCTTCATACCAAATATCAAAGACCTGGGCCTTGTGGTTTCAGAGAAGAAGATTTTTAAAGATTTTCCCTATATAAGCCAATGTAAAACCAAAGGGCCCCGTGGCGGGGGCATTTTTTGTCCCAGCACTATAATTTGTACAAACTTGGTAGGGGTCCACTAGATGAAGGTTCATACCAAATATCAAAGTCCTGGGCCTTGTGGTTTCAGAGAAGAAGATTTCTAAAGATTTTCCCTATATAAACCAATGTAAAACCAAAGGGCCCCGTGGCGGGGGCATTTTTTGTCCCAGCACTATAATTTGAACAATCTTGGTAGGGGTCCACTAGATGAAGCTTCATACCAAATATCAAAGTCCTGGGCCTTGTGGTTTCAGAGAAGAAGATTTTTAAAGATTTTCCCTATATAAGCCTATGTAAAACCATAGGGCCCCGGGTGGGGGCATTTTTGGCCCCAGCACTATAATTTGAACAATCTTGGTAGGGGTCCACTAGATGAAGCTTCATACCAAATATCAAAGACCTGGGCCTTGTGGTTTCAGAGAAGAAGATTTTTAAAGATTTTCCCTATATAAGCCAATGTAAAACCAAAGGGCCCCGTGGCGGGGGCATTTTTTGTCCCAGCACTATAATTTGTACAAACTTGGTAGGGGTCCACTAGATGAAGGTTCATACCAAATATCAAAGTCCTGGGCCTTGTGGTTTCAGAGAAGAAGATTTCTAAAGATTTTCCCTATATAAGCCTATGTAAAACCAAAGGGCCCCGGGGCGGGGGCATTTTTGGCCCCAGCACTATAATTTGAACAATCTTGGTAGGGGTCCACTAGATGAAGCTTCATACCAAATATCAAAGACCTGGGCCTTGTGGTTTCAGAGCAGAAGATTTTTAAAGATTTTCCCTATATAAGCCAATGTAAAACCAAAGGGCCCCGTGGCGGGGGCATTTTTTGTTCCAGCACTATAATTTGAACAATCTTGGTAGGGGTCCACTAGATGAAGCTTCATACCAAATATCAAAGTCCTGGGCCTTGTGGTTTCAGAGAAGAAGATTTTTAAAGATTTTCCCTATATAAGCCTATGTAAAACCATAGGGCCCCGGGACGGGGCATTTTTGGCCCCAGCACTATAATTTGAACAATCTTGGTAGGGGTCCACTAGATGAAGCTTCATACCAAATATCAAAGACCTGGGCCTTGTGGTTGTAGAGAAGAAGATTTTTAAAGATTTTCCCTATATAAGCCAATGTAAAACCAAAGGGCCCCGTGGCGGGGGCATTTTTTGTCCCAGCACTATAATTTGTACAAACTTGGTAGGGGTCCACTAGATGAAGGTTCATACCAAATATCAAAGTCCTGGGCCTTGTGGTTTCAGAGAAGAAGATTTCTAAAGATTTTCCCTATATAAGCCTATGTAAAACCAAAGGGCCCCGGGGCGGGGGCATTTTTGGCCCCAGCACTATAATTTGAACAATCTTGGTAGGGGTCCACTAGATGAAGCTTCATACCAAATATCAAAGACCTGGGCCTTGTGGTTTCAGAGCAGAAGATTTTTAAAGATTTTCCCTATATAAGCCAATGTAAAACCAAAGGGCCCCGTGGCGGGGGCATTTTTTGTTCCAGCACTATAATTTGAACAATCTTGGTAGGGGTCCACTCGATGAAGCTTCATACCAAATATCAAAGTCCTGGGCCTTGTAGTTTCAGAGAAGAAGATTTTTAAAGATTTTCCCTATATAAGCCTGTGTAAAACCAAAGGGCCCCGGGGCGGGGGCATTTTTGGCCCCAGCACTATAATTTGAACAATCTTGGTAGGGGTCCACTAGATGAAGCTTCATACTAAATATCAAAGACCTGGGCCTTGTGGTTTCAGAGAAGAAGATTTTTTAAGTTTTTGGTGAAAAAAATCTATTTTTGGCTCCTGTGACCTAGATGTGCAACGGACCGGAACCATTTGAACAACTTTGAAAGGGGACCACCTAAGGATCATTCCTGTGAAGTTTGGTCAAAATCCGATCAGTGGTTTAGGAGGAGATGTCGTTTAAAGAAATTGTTTACGCACGGATGCACGGACGCACGCACGGACGCACGGACGCACGCACGACGGACGACGGACAAAAAGTGATCCCAAAAGCTCACCTCGTCACTACGTGACGGTGAGCTAAAAACAACAAAAAAAAAACACTGTATTAGATTAATAATTAACTTGCAACCACTAACATCAAGGCTTTGAACAGCTGTGCCAAGATCATGAAATATACCTGACTGTCAGCTCTGCTGCCTGTTCTGGTGGTTTGATCACAGTGGGTGGAGCTCCGGACTCTTCTCGTGTTGAGCCACCAAGACGGTCTCCTAGCACAGATTCTTTATTCATGTTAATTTCAGAGTATGGACAACCAAATGTACTGAAATTTCAGAAAATGAGGAGATTTATAACGAGGACAACAAGCTAGATCATGATCACATAATATTTTTCACATACACTAGACTCTCGTTTATTCAAACCCATTTTTGGTTGGTGGTAGCAGACATTATGAACCAAATCCATTAGAAAGTTCCGAAAACATGAGCTGTTGAAATCTAAATTGAACTAGAAATGTGTCAATACATCACAAATGCTCCGCCCAGGGGCCTACCTCCCCCCCCCACCCCAACCCCATCCCCGCAAAAAAAACAACAACAACATATTACAATAACACCTGTCATTGGACAGCATAACTCGCCTGGAAAAGTGTCCTTAGGTCACTGGCATAGATTGGTGTATGGCTGATTAAACCTTGGAAAAATAACTATCAACATACCAAATAGGAACTCAATCGATCAAATGGTTTGGAAAATATGAGCTCTTACAAACGTTAACATTAAACATTTGTAAGTCTGCAACCTTGACCTTAAGGTCATGGGGCAGGGGTGGGGTTATTGCTGAATGAAACTTTTGATCTGTATCTATCATCATTCTAAATATGTAGCAAATCCATCACATGGTTCAGGAAATATGAACTCTCAAAAATATAATATAAAAAATTTTTATGTCTGTGACCTTGACCTTGAGGTAAGGGGTGGGGGTATGGCTCAATGAAACTTTGGACCTGCAACTATTGTCATACCAAATATGAAGCAAATCCATTATAAAGTTTGGAAGATATAAGCTATTAACATACTTAAATTTGAAAATTTCTATGTCTGCGACCTTGGCCTTGAAGTCATAGGCATGGGTGGGGGTATTACTGAATAAAACTTTGGGCCTGCATCTATCATCCAACCAAATATGAATCAAATGAATCATAAAATTTCAAGTTCAACGCAGTACAAATACCTTAACCAGAGTCTTAAACATTAAAAATCTTTTAAGTCTGTGACCTTGACCTTGAGGTCATGGGTATGGGTGGGGTATTGCTGAATAAACCTTTGGACCTATATGTATCATCATACCAAATATGAACAAAATTCATTGCATGGTTTGGAAAATATGCGCTCAAGTTCTACCTGGTACAAATACCTTAACCTGGGTCTTAAACATTAAAAATTTCAAAGTCCATGACCTTGACCTTGAGGTCATGGGTATGGATGGGGGTATTGCTGAATGAAACTTTGGCCCTATATCTATCATCATACTAAATATAAACCAAATCCATTGTACGGTTTTGAAAATACAAGCTCAAGTTCTACCTGATACGAATACCTTAACCTGGGTCTTAATTGTTAGAAATTTCGAAGTTCTTGACGTTGAGATCATGGGTATGGGTGGGGGCATTGCTGAATAAAACTTTCGACCTATATCTATCATCATACTAAATATAAACCAAATCTATTGTATGGTTTGGAAAATATGAGCTCAAGTTCTACCTTGTACAAAAACCTTAACCTGAGTGTAACAGGATTGCGTAGGTACGTACGTACACACTTTCGTATATAAGGACGTACATTCGGATGCAAGTATGCACATACGCACAGACGCTCACACGAAAAACCGAAAAACTCGGGGGCATAAAAACATAAAATTTTACCATTCATGACTTTGACCTTAAGGCCACAGGCATGAGCAAAGTATTGCTGAATAAAACTTTGGTCCTTTATCTATCATCATAACAAAATGAACCAAATCCATCATATGGTCTGAAAAACATGAACTCTCAAAAATGGAGACTCCAAAGCCAAATAGGGCAATAGCTCTTCCTGAGCTTTGCCCAGGTTAGCCAAAAACCACTTGACCTTCTGTTGCACAACTTTGTGTGTGCCTCATATGTGATGAAACCCACAGGGTTGAAAGAACCTAAGTTTAACCCTTTTTGTACCACACTGAATCTTCCTTCCTTCATACTCGTATATATTGCAGGAATCAATTTCAAAATTTAGGGGTGTCAGGTTGTGTTTTCTTCAAAATTTATTTGGAAAATGACTGAACATTTAGCAAACAGTGGAGGCCCTGATCAGACACCGCATTCTGCAGCGTCTGATCTGGGCCTGTACTGTTTGCCAGAGTACCACTTTAAGGGTTTCCGGCCTGATATGGGTTAACAGACAGAGCTCTTAACCATTAGACCACAAAGGCCTGTTTGCTTATGAATATTTTCTCTATTATTCCGAGCATCCATGAAATTTCAATGCCTTGAATGCCAAAGGCTAATTTGCCATGGCTGATTTTCACTTTAGTTCCTAGGACTTTCTTCTCATAGCTCCTGGAAACAAGCATTAACCTTTATCCTACTGAATAAATTAATTTTGCCACACCCATTTCTGACTATCAAACAACTTGATTTTATGTACATGTATGTGTTTAAATCACAAACTGCATGATAAACAGTGTAGATCCTGATCAGATGGCTTCTTCAGAAGCCATCTGATCTGGATCTACACTGTTTCCAAAAGTAAGATTTATCGTGTTCAGCTGGATAAGAGTTAAGGTATAATGTAGGGTGTTTTTCTCTTATTGGATCTTGAAAAGCTATGTTGTGCGCTCTGATTAGAAACCTTTGATAAGACAATTCTTGTAAATACACACAATATACCATTATGATTATTTTATAGAAGATCAAAAAGATACATGTATTTCTAAATTATCCACCTGATACCAGACTGCCGCCCATTGGGGCTTGGAGAAATAGATTGGGCTGCATGGTGCTTCCATGCAGAAATGAAACCGATCACACATGAGTACTGGTAAACCTCTCAGAAGGTCCAGGCTTACTGAGGCAAAGTGATGTGAGACAGACCGTCCATCCACTCTTTTGGTTTCATTGGGTGACAGGGCTTGAGGTGTTATTTCATCTAAATGTCGGAAAAAAGCCCCGCAAAATTGGAAGTAATGCCTCCAAAATGACCTAAATACTGTTGAAGGGGACATAAAACATCAAATCAAACAAACAAAATCCCCCTTATACCTCCTGCTGAGGTCCCTCAGTAGCTCAATTAACCCCTAACTAGAACAAATTTCCTTAGTCCCAATACTGTTCGAGCCTATGAAGTTCTACTTTATTGAACTGTACTGTCTTAAGGGGAATGGATAAACCTGGCAGATTTTTCTGCCATTTTCCAAAGGGAGATAACTTTCGGGACTTCCTGTTCACTTTCTATAAACTGTCCCATGGAAAAAGGGGTCCACTCTTAAGGAAAGAATTTTGCTCCTTTGGAGCAAATTCTTTTCAATAAGAGTTGACCCCTCTTGACATTGGAGACAAAAATTCTTTTGCAGGAGTTGTCTCCCCTGAAGGTGTATCCATTCCCCTTAATCATTAAATGGCTTGATACATACCTGTGATGGCCACTGAACTTGAATCCTTTTATATGACCAATGCCTTTACAGCCTGGTGTTGGACAAACTCCGGGACCAGAACTTACAACCAAGTCTGTGGCACCTGAAAGCGTAAAGTATATCTTAACCCTTTTGTACCAAATGGAATCTTCCTCCTTATATATAGTAGGAGTCCATTCCAAAATTTAGGTGTGTCAGGTTGTGTTTTCATCAAAACTGATCTGGAAAATGAATGAACTTTTAGCAAACAGTGGAGGCCCTGATCAGACGCCGCGTTAATATCCTGAATGTTTTATTTTTCTTCATCTGAATGTGAATAAAAATGCTGGTCAGCATGCCTGGATGTGTAGCCTGACTTATCCCTTATCTCAATGAACATAACAACCCCTAACTATGCAAACAGTGTAGATGCAAATCAGATGCCATCTGATCAGGATCAACACTGTCATGTGGTTTGTGAATTGGAAAAATGTATTATACCAAGTTATGTGATTGGTTGATAGTCAGAAATGGGTGTGGGTAAATAAATCTATTCAGCAGGATAGGGGTTTAACTCATCTGATCCTGAATTAATTCTTCCACTTTACACAGTACTGAACAAGTCAATTTTTAAATTTATGGGTGCCATTGAGCAATTTACAGGACTTTTTTTTAAAATGGCGGACCTTTTACAAACAGTGAAGGTCCAGATCAGATGCCGCTTTCTGTGGCATCTGATCTGGGCCTTCACTGTTTGTCAGTTTCCCTTTCTTGGGGTTCCCTTCTAAAATGGGTATAACAACAATGCTCACTAGCAACATATAAAATATTTACATATCTATATTTAACCTTAAATATTATATTTAATCAACAGTTTGTTTGTTTGATTTGAGGTTTAACGTCCCCATCAACACTGTAAAGGTGATTTTGGAGATGCTGCTTCCAATTTTGTGGGACTTTTACCCAACATTGAGATGAAATGACATCTCAAGCCCTGCCGCCCAATGAAACAAATAGAGTTTAAAGCATGGACGGGCCGACTAGCACCGCTTTGCGTTTAATCAACAGTAATTATGCTTAAGAAATAGATCAGCTCTAACTGTGATTTGTTGTGTAATAAATCACAGTTTGGAGGTCAGTTGTAAAGTAGACAAATCACGAGCGCGTAGCGCGCGTGATTTGTCTACTTACAACTGACCGACAAACTGTGATTTATTACCCAACAAATCACTGGCTAGAGCTGATCTATTTCGATTCTAACACGCTGAAAATCGGCAATAATGTGGTTGTTTCCTTCAAAATGTCACAACATTTCGCCATTGTTAGAAGAAATCCCGCTAAAATTATCGACTGAAACACATGTATTAATATCCTTTTCTAACGTTTTCGATGCGAGAAAATGACGTTACACCGTCTAACGTCAAGTAAATTGACTAGTGACGTCATAAATTTGCAGTTTTTAATGACATCACACGTCAAGCTCTTCCGAGCTGTGATTTGTTGCAGAATAAAACACAGTTATTTTGCATTACCTATATAGGCCCGCTGTGTTAGAATTTGCAATAAGTCTAAAAATGCAATTATCCCTCCTTGCACTTATCACAACTAGCAGTCAGCTTTTTTCAAAAGTTTTTTTTTGGGGGGGGGGGGGGGGGGGTTCTTATTTTTCAAAGAAAATAAAGTTTGTCACTACATCTGTTAACCACTCTTCCAGAATTTTCTGATGTGCTCGGAGAGTCAATAACTATTTAAAGCAAAAGTAGTTATAGAATATTCTAAAGCAGTTACAGGCATTCAGATCAGTCTTCACCATCTGTTATTTGACAAATGCACATCGCTCCAGATAGGTAGAGATAACAGATAATTTTCTTTATTTCTAGTTTGAAATATGTTGTGGGTATCTGTTAGAATACAAACAAGTACCAACTTGATTTAACAAGGAAATAAGCAGCAGAAAACATCCTATAAACAACAAGCAACAGATATTGTGGGTATTTTGTGATAATTGAAGGACAGTTTTCCTTATTTCTCTACATAAACCTATGTTGTGGGTGTTCATAAGAACCTCCTCGCTGAGGCGTTTCTAATGAATACCCACAACACAGGTTTCTATGAAGAATTGACAAAAACTTCTTTCAATTATCACAAACAAATAGTGTTGACTGGGCCATTAAACTCCAATACTAATAAACAAACAAATCAAATATCAGAAAATATGAATGAAATGCTATGACACAACATAATCAAGCTTTTGTTATGTTGCCATGATATACAGTATGAAGTTTGGCCCGGGTTATTCAAGAGATGTGGTGCAGACAAACAAAAAATTGAACAATGTTTAAAAAGAAGATATGTTGAACAAACAAATCAGTTGGTTCAGGAGGTATAGTGCAGACAGGGCTAATCAAGTCTTTGGTACAATTCATATATTTGTTCAGGACAGGGGTTGCAAAAAAAAACTATTTTTGACCCAAAGTGGACTGGTTTTGACCCTGTGACCTTGAAAAATAAGGTCAATGTCACCAAAATCCACTCAAGTCTTTGGTAGATTGCAATGATATAGTGTACCAAGTTTGACCATAATTCAGGGCAGAGACAAAATATTTTTGTGGGTAAGCGTTTTTTTTTTATATTTTTGTGTATTTTTTGTGTATTTATGTGTGTAAGAGCAAGAAGAATAGCTACTGAAACTATGCTACTCACAGATAGGGGGAACCAGTGGGTGTCCTGTTTTAGCACACCAGCCTGGTGGGTGAAGTTCAGGTGAGTCATCATCCAACCAGTAATCATAAATCTCTAACCAGCCATCAAAGTGTATCTTCACCATATGGTTCTCTATTTCCACTATAGTGGCTACTCGGACTAGCACAGGGTTATGTTTGTCCACTACCTCAATTTTCATTCCAATTTCAAATGGAACTAGTGGCTTCTGAAAGAGAAATTAAGACATGTGACATAAACCCTATCATGAGAAAACCATGGGGTTTTCAACCATTTAACCCTTTTTGTGCCAAACGGAATCTTCCTCTTTATATATAGCAGGAGTTCATTTCAAAATTTAGGGGTGACAGGTTGTGTTTTCATCAAAATTTATTTCGAAAATGACTGAACTTTTAGCAAACAGTGGAGGCCCTGATCAGACGCCGCATTCTGCGGCATCTGATCTGGGCCTGCACTGTTTGACAACTACCCATTTTGGGGTTTTCGGTACTAAATGGGTTAAGGCACAAACATGCCTCATACTCATAGCAACAGATAAGAGGGGGCATCCACATTATTATTTTTCTTATATCTGCATAAAAAACATATGTTGTGGGTATTCATTAGAATCACCTCGCCGAGGTGCTTCTAATGAATACCCATAAAATATGTTTTAGTGCAGAAATAAGAAAATAACTTTTGAGATGAAAAATGTGCTTTATCTGGAGTTATGTGCCTGCTCAGCTATACAGACTAGGCTAGCAAGTCTTCAAATTTAAGATACATACAGAAACTAAAGGTATTGTTCTATCCAAGCAGTGAACGCAGCTGTTTTTATTCGTTTGTTTGATTGATTGTGGTTTAATGTCCCCATCAATACTTAGGTCATTTTGGACACGTTTCTTCCACTTCTGTGGGACTTTTACCTGACACTGAGATGAAATGACATCTCAAGCCCTGTCGTCCAATGAAACCAACATGGTTTATATGCAGGGTTTATAAGCATGGAAGATCCAACTCGCTACACCTCACCTGGGCAGGTTTAGACATTCTCAGCAGTTTACCAGAACTAATGTGCAGTCGGTTTCAGCTCTGCTTGGAAGCACATTGCAGCCCAATTTATTTCTCCAAGCCCCGATAGGCCGGGACCTCCAAGTGCAGTTGCACATGCTTATTTGCACCTTTATTTTTTTTTTCACAATAAAAATAATTGACAAACTTGTTCCCAGGTTTTTCATTGAGCCCATTCTGGTTACTTTGAAAATCGAATATCGCTTAATCCTTATCAGATAGCTTCTGCTGTTTGTAAAGGTAGAGATTGTCATGTTCAACAGAACAGGGGTTAATGTCAGTCCTTTTGGATTGATCATTTTGTGTCAACTCACAGAAAAAGATGGAATAGAGAGACAGGAAGGAAAGAGAAAATGAGAATGCAATTGCAGAAACAGAAGTAACAAACACATTCCCTTTATATCCTCACCTGCTCTATGGACAGCGGGCCGAGTCCAGCTGTAAGCCAATATCAGTAAGGTGCCCGATGTTGAAAGATACATAACACCTTCATAACATCTAATCATCCCCGCAATGGTAAACAGTGTAAACCCAGATCAGATGCCGCGGAACATTCTGACAGATCCTAGTTTACACTGTTTGCATAATGTCAACTTAAGTGCATGTTAAGTTGACACAAATGTTAATAGCTGGACACAAAAACCTAGTGATGAATAAAACCCACATTCTGTATCACAACTTGCTTAAAACATGTGTATCACTTGAAAATAGGAGTCTACTCAACAAGGACCAGCAAGTCTTGATAGGAGAGGGTTATATCCTCATGCAGCATGGTGCTAGACCATGGACTCCCCTTTAACAGACAAGCACAGATTAAAAGAAAGCAAACAGAAAGACAGAAACTGTTGTCTGGTGTCAGAACTTATTTCCCTTTATCTTTACCACTCTCTGGGTTTATTTAGCAGACAACAAAATAATGTTTCCTATTTTTCCATGAAAAACAGGTTTTGACATTTCAAGCAAATTGTCAAGCAATGGCTGTTTGAAGAAGTTTGAGGAAAAATAAGTTAATTTTTAAAAGGTTGTGTGCTAAAATTTTTACCCAGAGGGCTACCGTATTCGGGCGTGTATTACCCGCACTTTTTTTCCCTCAAATTACAGGTCCAAGTTCTGGGTGCGGGTAATCCGCCCGAATTATTTTTGGACCATTTTATTTTTACTTTTTACAGCTGAAAAAACGATGCATCTCATGTTATGCTCTATCCTTTTACGATTCCCGACATAAATAACGTTTAATTGTCCACTCAATTTTACTTACACATGAGTAATATAACAATCTCTATTACTAGCAAGCCCGACTGTGTGAGTATTATTCCTAAAACTCTGATTTTAAATAAAATAAACAAGCAAGTTCAATGCGAACATCAAAGTTTTCCGCATCCAAACTGCCGCCCACAAATCACAGCTAGTTTTTTCTGCACGCGATCGGTAAATGACGTCATCGTACCCCAGCAACCCCACACGTGTCAATTGTTTTAGCTTAATGGGGCGTATCTGTCTCATAAAAAAATGTTTGGAAACGGTAAAAATGTTCACGCTAGCAAAACAGCGCTTTCCATAAGTTCCGTGTCAATAACCAACTACAGAATACAGATGTGTGAACACAAAGAGTTCAACTTTTCTCGCCAAGCGTCTGCTATTTGGCGCCAAAACATAACCATTCACGAGATAGCAGAATAGTCGTAGCAACTCGTCTTAGGAGCAATTAAATAATTTTCACACTGATTGCGGATTAAATTTTATGATTGGGGAATAAACGCAAATTAGACATAACTTGACCATATTTTCACACCTTATCGACACGCACCGCAGGGTGGCAATTATATGACAAGGATTAACAATAGTGTCATAATTGAACCGTTATAAATCAATAAACAGTGTAAATCCAAATCAGACATCTGCGGCGTCTTTCTGAGGTGTCTGATCTGGGACTGCACTGTTTGCCGATGTCCCAAAAAAGAAACGTCTGAGGCGTCTGATTTGGGACTGCACTGTTTGCCGATGTCCCAAAAAAGGGCCGCGGGCATATGTGGGTTAATAAATAAATAACACTGGTGAACAGGTAAAGTTTTTTCAACATTTTAATCAAAATACATGCTTTCTGGTGATACTCGCACGCACGTGCATTTTCCCGCCTTTTGTAGACGATCGCGCGTTCCGTTGTGTGCTACAAAAACTGGCCAAATTCTTACTTTTTCTCACTTACGCATCCACCAAAATTTCAGCAAATGTTCCATGCGGGTAATACAACAGTATAACAGTTTTCCCCCAGATTTTGGCAAAAAAAGGGGGTGCGGGTAGTACGCAAATGCGGGTAATACGCACCCGAATACGGTAAGCGTTAAAACTGGATTCTACTTACAGGTTTGAAAGCTCTAGCAGGTACAGCTGAACACCTTGTTTCACTCAGATAGGCATCCCAATCAAAATCACCTGCATTGTAATCTGTATATCAAAATAAAAAATAAAACATAAGATATTATTAAACTAAGCTTGATATAATTCCACTCAGATCATGGTACACAGACCAAAAGCTTAAGCTTGTTACTAAGCAGCTTATGCTTAACCTACTTTATTGAGGCCATTTTAATTAACGAGTACATCCAAATCTCTTTATAAAACGTTTGTTCTGGTCCAAATCAGAAACTAGGTACTCAAAACATAGATTGTGGGTACTCGTTAGAACGGCCTCATTGAGGCGGTTCTAACGAGCACCCAAAATTTATGTTGAAAGCAGAAATAAGAAAGATGTTATTATTTTTCCTCAAAGTTTGTCATTTCTGACACCATGTTGGATGCCATTATTTCAAATGGACATGTTTTCCTAATGTACAAGCAGCCAACAACAAAGATGCTGATCAGTCTGCACAAATGAGCAGGCTGATATGCTCTTTTGATGTTCACAAATGGCAAAATCAGTTTTTCCTGTGATATAGATCATATGTTGGCGAAAGCACATAGCCGTTAGCATCACAGATAAATGACAAAAACAGGTTTTCTCTAATACTTATCATATGTACTTACTACATGTTGGCGAAAGCACATGCCTTTAGCATCACAGATAAATCCCCAAAAACAGGTTTTCTCTAACACAAATCATATGTACTTACTACAGGGTGGTGAAAGCACATGCCTTTAGCATCACAGATAAATCACAAAAACAGGTTTTCTCTAACACAGATCATATGTACTTACTACAGGATGGTGAAAGCACAAAGCCATTAGCATCACAGATAAATGGCAAAAACAGGTTTTCTCTAACACAGATCATATGTACTTACTACATGATAGTGAAGCACATAGCCATTAGCATCACAGATAAATGGCAATAACAGGTTTTCTCTAACACAGATCATATGTACTTACTACAGGGTGGTGAAAGCACAAAGCCATCAGCATCACAGATAAATGGCAAAAACAGGTTTTCTCTAACACAGAACATATGTACTTACTACAGGGTGGTGAAAGCACATAACCATTAGAATCACAGTATCCAATGGGATGGATGAAAGGGGAGGTAACATCACACCAGTAATCGTAATTGTTGTCCCAGCCATCGAAATGGATAAGGACCTTGTCACCCATGGTGTCCCCTACTGTGGCAACGCAGATTAAGGAGGAATTCTTCTTGTCTACTGCTTCCAGTTTAGAGCCAATTCTAAATGCATTGGGAGTGACAGACTGAAATAATACAAGAAAGAAATACTGTACATAGCTCCAGATATTAATTCTTACCATGCTGTTCACGACAACCCCTATCTATGGAAACAGTCTAGATCCAGATCAGATGGCTTCTGAAGAAGCCATCTGATCAAGATCTACACTGTTTGACATTAAGTTTATGGCTTTGTAGGAATAAATTACATCAAGTAATCTGATTGGTTCCAAGTCAGAAATGGGTGTGGCTAAACTGAATCTTCAACAATTGAAGGGTTAAGGAAGAATAACAAGGATAATTAACCCTTAAGATGGCAATCACAACAATTGTCATCTGCTTTGTCATCTGCTGATTCATTAAAAACAGTGTGGACTTGGAACAGTCTGATCAAGATCCAAACTGTTTGCATATATGCAAAAATATGTTTGAAATGTTTGCCAGAAGATAACATTTTTAGATGCAGTTTTCTTGGCATCTTAATGGCTAAGTGACACATTTCCTTATCTCTTGGTAGCTTACCCTATGTTGTGGGCACTTGTAAAAATTATCTCTATTGGGAGGCCTTTATGCGGACTGAACAAATTATTTGTCTAAATCGTGACGGAAGTAAGGGCAAGGATTGTGGCCATGTTAAATCGATTTAAGCCCCCCCCCCCCCCCCAGTGGAATTCGTTTCACTGACCATTCCAAGGTGGTTCTTCTGTCGTGGTTTATTTTTGTTATGGCTTGTCTTCGAGTGTGTGTATCCCTTATGTTATTTTGTTTTGGATAGTCAATTGGCCACTTTGTGGGAAAGTAACTGTCCTTTTGGCTTTCTGCTGGTGATGTTTCCATTAGGGTCTAGTTATTACATGTTTGTGCTTCTTTCCCATTGGTGTCTCTGATGGGAAATGTTGGTTAATTGTATCAATTCCTGATCATTGCCTTCACTTCTTTTTTATACTGTTTCTGTAGCACTTATCTCCTGATGATTATACATGTATAAGTTATTTTGATTCTTGACGGGGAACATGGGATCACATTCCTCGCCAGAGAGGGATATTGCCTGAACATTAACTATAGCTCAAACAGTGCTAAACTAGAGCTGTCAGTGAAACTGACTAGGGCCCCGGCAGAGCTATCAGAGGAGTAGGAAAATTTGTGGACGGACAGACAGACAGACAGACGGATGGACAGAGTGATTACTATAGGGCACCCACACTTTCAGTGCGGGGCCCTAATAAACAATTGTGTTATATCCAAGCAAAAATATTCAGATTGTCCAGAAAAATGACAAGATAATCTATATGTGTTTCATTATCTTTTGGGTTCCATCATTAACCCTTATCTTGCTGTTCACGACAACTCCTATCTTTGCAAACAGTGTAGATCCAGATCAGATGGCTTCTGAAGAAGCCATCTAATCAGGATTTACACTGATTGACATTCAATTTATGAATTTGTAGCAATAAATTACATCAGGTAATTTGATTGGTTGATAGACAGAAATGGGTGTGGCTTAAATGAATATTCAGCAAGATAAGGGTTTAACTAAGATATTTCCAATACTATGTTATAAGGAAGGTGTTATGAAGACATTCATGTATTTTGCAATACACTTAGAAAGCTATCATTTCTATCTACAACAGAAGCCAGATCACTTAAAACCTTGAGCTTCATTATTATTATTTGGGTTATATGGCCCTTTTAAGATTATTTCACTTATATTGAGCCAAATGTATATCAGACGACTGGGCAAAAATAAAGTACCCCTACCCATAGAAAAACCATTGAACATTTTGTCACAGAACTTGGCGTGTTACATTTGACCCAAATGAGACTCAAACCCATAAAGTCCTAATGTTTAAGTAATAGTACATTTAACCAGTACATTTTTTATCCCTTTCATCTGCGTGCAGTGTGCAGACATGCCTGTGAAATCAAATGCTTACCTGTACAGGTTGATTAGTAAAGAAAGATTTTGGAGCAGCTGACCCTCTTGTCATCTTGAGGTAGACTGGCCAACTGAAGTCATCTATTGCAAATCCTGAAATCAAATGATAAAACTACATGTAAAGGCCAAATTTCTATGACCAAACTATAATTAAATCCCTTTCTTCGTCCCTCCACTCCACTAGTAAGACCCCTATCTTCAAGTCCCAAATTAGACTTTCCTTAAATGTTTGATATCTATTATTCAGACTATCCATTAATAAGACCACTTCTGGGCAGTCCCAATGGTGGTCTTTATATACCAAAACCTCTTTATAACACTACTGTTGTGGTCCAGAAACAGGAACCAAATAAGTTAAGCAACTGTTTTATCCAAACAAAAACACAAACATTATATTTTTCAGATCCATCATTAAAGTGTACTATATCCAAAACCATAGTATAATGAACAGTGTTATAAAGAAGTTATGTGTGTAGGAATTTTACAGTTTTGTCACCTCTCATATAAACAAGCCACACTAAGTCTCTGCTGGTTCCTCTGACCCAACCAAAATATATAAGTAAATTATATTAAAAAATAACATTTTTGTCACATCTGTTACCAGCATGGCACGATACAGGAGTCCAACTTCCTATCCATTCTTACATCCATCCATTTGCCAAGCTGTCTACATTTGTGACCACCCTAGCATTCAGATTAATGATTTATAAGATTTTTCAAGAACTGTAAGAGCTTCATTAATGATACTTGGTACAACTTTGTATCAAGGGATGCTAATCTATCAAACCTATCGTCCATGATTGACCTTGACCTAGATTGCATGGTTCAGTAACTTTTTACCCATACAGGCCTGACATAGCCTTTGACAGAATTCTTGTTTGATATAATCTGTATATAGAGGATCTTACATGAGTGCTCATGTATTATTGAATTTATTAAACGAGTTGAGGAAAAGGGATAAAATGCGAGGCTTTGCCGAGCATTTTATCCCTTTTTCTCAACGAGTTTAATAAATTTAATAATACATGAGCACGAATGCAAGATTCTATTTATCATATGACATTAAAAGCGTATTTTATTCACGATTATTAACAAAAATGTCAACATTCCGCCGTTAGTAAATGCGACGTCATAAAGACGTCGTACATGTAACGTTACGGGACGTATCTAGCTAATTTGCATATTTAATCCACTAGTGGATTATCGAAAATAATACATGACGTTATTACACTCTCAGACGCGACGTCATATGATAAATTTTTCATCTTAAGGGACTAATTTCGCATTATCATTAATCAGGGTTGGGAAAAACTGGAGTGCCTCAAGAAGAACCTTACCACCCATAGCATAATGTGACTTCTCACTAGTGTCATGAGCCTGGATGTACCCGTATCAATAAAAGATTTAGTGATTAAAATTTCAACTTGGAGCAACCGAATGTATTGGAACAGATTGTTATGTATATGTTTGTTTGTTTGCATTGGAGTTTAACGGCCCAGTCAACACTATTTTAGGTCATTTTTTAGCCAGTCAGTTTACCTATCCACACTTTTCCTCGGCAGGCTTATACTTAAGGAGTTAACCAGTAGAGTGCACATTTTTTCCCCAGAAACTGACAACTGCTCTTCTTGTATCAGCGGAAGGAAGAGAATGACCGTAGAAAAGATTTCATGATCTATCTCCACTAAAGAATGTTAGCTGATCTTTACCCTTGCCCTGCTGAGCCCGGATATGTCTTAGCTTTCAAACAATGTAGATCCAGATCAGATGGCTTCTGAAGAAGCCATCTGATCAGGATCTACATTGTTTGCCATTCAGATTGTAAATTTGTTGCAATAATTTGCATCAAGTAATCTGATTGGTTGATAATCAGTAGTGGGTGTGGCATATATGAATATTCAGCAGGACAAGGGTTAACAGCTGAATTTCACTGTGCTTGAGCTAGCAAAAGACAAAACCTACAACAGGACATTTGCAATCAGCGAAAACTAAGATCAACTTGTACATGCAGCCAGTCTATTGAATCTTCGCTTTTGCTCTTTGAATAGCCTGCAGGCTAGAGAAATTTCATGCAGTGAGTGAAGACTCTGATCAGACTGTGCAAATGTGCAGTCTGATCAGATTTTTCACTGGTTGTCAAAACCTTATTGTAGGCTTTGTCATGCTCCGGCTCACCATTTTTATGGTAATTATGTACCTTTTGGTGGCTGCAGTAGCTTGCCATTTTTCTCACAAAATCCTACTGGAAAAATATATGGTGAGTCAATGTCCGTCCAGAAATCATAACACTCGGAATATCCATCAAAATGCAGGCGTATTCTGTAGCCACAAATTTCAGCAACACTGAGAACACAGAACAATGCCTGATGGGAAGGGTCAACACCTTCTAACCGCATACCCAACCTGAAATTGTTTCTTGCTGATGGAAATGGCTGAAAGAAAAGAATCACTCCTAGTTACTGATGTAACCTATTACACCTAAACCTCTTTATAGCACTATTGTTGGGAACCAAAACAGAAACAGCTATGTTATATTCAAACAAAAATGTACAGAGTGTATAAAAAATAATCATTTATGGTCATTTAAGAAAAAGATCAGCTCTAAATGTGATTTGTTGAGTAACATTACACAAACACGCCTATACAAATACATTGCCACCTTTAACGCCGAAAAATAAAAATTTTATGATGAAAAATTGTGATAATTTTCTTATTTCTGCTTAAAATATAGATTGTGGGCATTCGTTAGAACCGCCTCATCGAGGCGGTTCTAACGAGTACCCACAGTCTATATTTTAGAGCAGAAATAAGATAAGTACACCCCCGGAAACCCCAGTTTTACTATATAAAAGTGGGGTTCAAGGGGGTCAAAATTATATAGGCGTGTTTTCGTGATGTAAATCACAGTTTGGAGGTAATTTATAAAGTAGATCAAATCATGTGTGCATAGCACACGTGATTTGTCTACTTAAGACTGACAAACTGTGATTTATTACAGCAAATCACAGTCTAGAGGTGATCTATTTTGATTCTAACACACTGAAAATCGTCAATAATGTTGTTGTTTCTTTCAAATTCACTGCTGGTAAACTCGTAAGGGGTAACCGTCGGTTATGCACTCAAAATCCTTACGGGAACTTCTGGTTATGCCTTCCGAGACCACAAAATTAATATGTCAACAAACAAGGTGAGTGTTCCAGATATATGATTTTTAGTCATTTTTGCAAACATATTTTGAGAAATCGGGCAATGCTATTCTCAACAACTTTCATTTATGCATCAGAAAAGATGGGTGTGGACATGAAAAGGCAAGTGGTCGATTTTTAATTTAATTTCTCCCTGAGGAAGGTAGTCAGATATATCTGTTTTGACCTGTTTTCTAGTGCCGAATGAAGGCATTTTCAGCTACCCGGACGATGGGAAACAAATCCAACATGCAAAATAACACGTAATTCCAACCACTTTCATGTTGAAATACATAATTTGCAAAATTTCCGCAGAATTTGTTCCAGGAGCTTTAATATTTGTGTCAATTATGGCTTACGAGGACCCATTAGCCCTTACGGGAGCATTACCCCTAATACTTTGAACAATCTCAGCAGAGGTTCACTAGTTGAAGCTTCACACCAGACATCAAAGACCTGAGCCTTCTGGTTTCGGACAAGATTTTTAAAGGTTTTTTCCTATATATGCCTATGTAAAACTAGTGGGTCCCAGCGCAGGGACATTTTTGGCCCAAAGTTTGAACAGTCTTGGTAGAGGTCCATTAGATGAAGCTTCATACCAAATATCAAAGACCTGGACCTGGAGGTTTCAGAGAAGATTTTCTAAAGATTTTCCGTATATAAGCCTATGTAAAACCAAAGGGCCCCAGGGCAGGGGCATTTTTGGCCCCAGCACAATAATTTGAACAATCTTGGTTGTGGTCCACTAGATGAAGCTTCATACCAAAAAGCAAAGACCTGGGCCTGGAGGTTTCAGAGAAGAAAATTTTGAAGATTTTCCCTATATAAGCCCACGTAAAACCAAAGGACCTCGGGGCAGGGGCATTTTTGGCCCCAGCACTATAATTTGAACAATCTTGGTAGGGGTCCAGTAGATGAAGCTTCATACCAAATAGCAAAGATCTGGGTCTTGCGGTTTCAGAGAAGAAAATTTTTGAAGATTTTCCCTATATAAGCCGATGTAAAACCAAAGGGCCCCGGAGCGGGGGCATTTTTGGCCACAGCACTATAATTTGAACAATCTTGGTAGGGGTCCACTAGATGAAGCTTCATTTCAAATATCAAAGACCTGGGCCTTGCGGTTTCAAAGAAGAAGATTTTTAAAGATTTTCCCTATATAATCCTATGTAAAACCAAAGGAACCTGGGGCGGGGGCATTTTTCGCCCCAGCACTATAATTTGAACAATCTTGGTAGGGGTCCACTAGATGAAGCTTCATACCAAATATCATAGACCTGGGCCTGGTGGTTTCAGAGAAGAAGATTTTTTAAGTTTTCGGTGAAAAAATCCTATTTTTGGCTCCTGTGACCTAGATGTGCAATGGACCGAAACCATTTGAACAACCTTTAAAGGGGACCACCTAAGGATCATTTCTGCGAAGTTTGGTCAAAATCCGATCAGTGGTTTAGGAGGAGATGTCGTTTGAAGAAAAAGTTTACGCATGTACACACGGACGCATGCACGATGGACGACGGACAAAAGGTGATCCCAAAAGCTCAACTCGTCACTACGTGACAGGTGAGATAATGACCATTTATTGTCATTTTTTCGTATTACCTATATAGGTTTTGGATCCATCTTTATCCCCACATTTTTAAAAAAAAGTGGGGATATTGTTATCGCCTCCGTCCGTCTGTCTGTCTATCCGTCTGTCTGTCCGGCTATCTCCTCCTAAACCGTTAGCCGGAATTCAACCAAATTTGGTATGCGAGTTGCTTACATGAATGGCTTGCGCAAGAGCACATTTTTTTTTGTCCCCGCCCCCAGGGGCCCTGGGGAGGGGTCAAAAGGTCAAATATCAATAAAATTCAATTACAAAGTCAATTTTGAAGATTTTGATGCCAAACTTTGCACATGTACTTAGTTATGAAAAAAGTAAAACATATTGAACGGGATTTTGGCTGTGACCCCTAGGTCACGCCCTGGGGGTCGGACTTGGGGGGGTCGGGGGTCAAAATCAAAGTTTTTCAGAACATAGTCATGTTGCATATCTATGCGATGGGGGTAATGGGTAGAATAAACTACAAGTAAAATTTTGACCCTGGGGTCAGATTGGGACCCTGGGAGAGGGGTCAAAGGGTCAAAATTTAAGTTTTTTGGAACATAGTCATGTGGCATATGAAATTGAAGGGCATGATTAGTAGAATATAATACAAGTAATATTTTGACCATGGAGTCAAATTAGGGCCCAGGGTGAGGGGTTTTCGGTACTTGGCCCCTCTGTAGAAAACATGGGGATTTGCGATGGCGCGCCATCGACAGTATTCTAGTTTAATCTTGTTTTATCCAAAACCATGTTAAAGTACAGTGTTGGCATCATAAATTTGCTGTGGCGGAATTCAGCATTCGATGGGGGGACGCTTTGCTTAGACAGCTGTTTGGTTGTAATGAAACTTTACGCCTTGAGCCTAGATTCCAAATACTGGTTGCTGGGAGCAAAGCTGAAGTTTGTTTCTTTCAGGACTTCTACTTGGACTGGGTGGCATCTCCTTCATGGAAGTGGTTCGCCATAACCTGAGGATTTGTTCTTGAGCCTAGATTCCGGGTACTGGTTGCTGGGAGCAAAGCTGAAGTTTGTTTCTTTCAGAACTTCTTGAACTGGGTGGCATCTCCTTCATGGAAATGGTTCGCCATAACCTGAGGATATGTTCCCCCCAGGGTCATACTCAAAAATTTCTAAATTTCAAGTCATAAGTAAGGTTCGCACGTGCAGCCGGGGCTATTTGAATATATATAATATGGGATGGATTACATGGTATGCATTGCATAATGCAGAAGATGGTATGGAATGCATGTCATGGAATGCATTTTGGAGTGCACATTACGGAGTGCTCAATGTCAAGATTAGTTGGAGTGCATAAATTGGAGTGCACAATAGTTTGTGCATAATAGTTGGGATAGAGTGGAGCGTACAAATAGGATGTGCGCAGTATCTGGATTGTTACATAATTTGGAGCGTACAGTCAGGATGTGCGCAATATTTTGAATGCTAAAAAATTGTAAAGCGTACAAACAAGATGTATGCAATATTTGGAATACTTGGAGCGTACAAATAGGATGTGCGCAATATTTGGATTGTAACAAAATTTGGAGCGTACAAACAGGATGTGCGCAATATTTGGAATGTTAAAAAATTGTGGAGCGTACAAACAGGATGTACGCAATATTTGGAATACTCTGTTACAAAATTTGGAGCGTACTATAGGAAGTGCGCAATTTTTGGAATGTTACAAAATCTTGGAGCACACATTTGGAGTGTGCGCATATTTTGGAATACTCAAAATTCAAAATTGGACTGCACAATATTTTGAGTGCAAACAAATTAATAATTTGGTGCCCGTTTTTGTGCGAGCAAGGTTATATGCTGTCACTGCGCCCCCCCTTTGACCTGAATCTACTCGGTGTCCACATACTGCCAGATATTAAGTGACTGAAAAGTCAGACAACAAAACACATTTTATTGAAATAATGTTTTATTAACTATGTGAAAAAGGAGATAAATAAAAGTAGTTGTATCTATATAATATATTTTTGTTGTATGAGTGAGCATCCTTAATAATAGGGATTATCAACTAAATGATAATCCCATTTATTTGGTTCGAACAAATTGAATGGACTGTCATGAATGTGTCATGATTGCAGCTTCAGGGTGGCTTGACCTCTCATTATTTAGGTTTAAACAATGTCTGATCGCAATTTCGATCTCGTCATCCACCATGACAGTTGGTCCAGGTTACTGGACGCTTGCACCGTGTTTGTTATTCAGCAGTCAAGCGTCTTTAGGGCCAAACTATGGTTTGGCGTCTTGCGCATACTCAAGGAAACCTTCCTTTTCCGTTTTCAAATCCAGCAAAAGAAAGTTGTATTTTTTAAGAGGAATCTAAAATCCACCCACCCGCCGCTGTCGTTGTGATGTTATTGGTAGTCCAGGAAGTTTAATACCTGATACTGTCTTAAGTTCTTTTGATTTCAGGCTTGTTTGGTGCCTCCTGGTGCTGAGGCTGGCATGTCCTAATTCAAATGGAGATCTCAAGACTCCGGATCTATTGTTCATGGCCACCTAATTTCTTCACCGATAGATTCTACTGACTTTTGAGCAGCTGAGCTTCGAGGTGGAATGCGGAATTCAGCATTCGTCGATGGGGGACACTTTGCTTAGACAGCTGTTTGGTTGTAATGAAACTTTACGCCTTGAGCCTAGATTCCAAATACTGGTTGCTGGGAGCAAAGCTGAAGTTTGTTTCTTTCAGGACTTCTACTTGGACTGGGTGGCATCTCCTTCATGGAAGTGGTTCGCCATAACCTGAGGATTTGTTCTTGAGCCTAGATTCCGGGTACTGGTTGCTGGGAGCAAAGCTGAAGTTTGTTTCTTTCAGAACTTCTTGAACTGGGTGGCATCTCCTTCATGGAAATGGTTCGCCATAACCTGAGGATATGTTCCCCCCAGGGTCATACTCAAAAATTTCTAAATTTCAAGTCATAAGTAAGGTTCGCACGTGCAGCCGGGGCTATTTGAATATATATAATATGGGATGGATTACATGGTATGCATTGCATAATGCAGAAGATGGTATGGAATGCATGTCATGGAATGCATTTTGGAGTGCACATTACGGAGTGCTCAATGTCAAGATTAGTTGGAGTGCATAAATTGGAGTGCACAATAGTTTGTGCATAATAGTTGGGATAGAGTGGAGTGTACAAATAGGATGTGCGCAATATCTGGATTGTTACATAATTTGGAGCGTACAGTCAGGATGTGCGCAATATTTAGAATGCTAAAAAATTGTAAAGCGTACAAACAAGATGTATGCAATATTTGGAATACTTGGAGCGTACAAATAGGATGTGTGCAATATTTGGATTGTTACAAAATTTGGAGCGTACAAACAGGATGTGCACAATATTTGGAATGTTAAAAAATTGTGGAGCGTACAAACAGGATGTACGCAATATTTGGAATACTCTGTTACAAAATTTGGAGCGTACTATAGGAAGTGCGCAATTTTTGGAATGTTACAAAATCTTGGAGCACACATTTGGAGTGTGCGCATATTTTGGAATACTCAAAATTCAAAATTGGACTGCACAATATTTTGAGTGCAAACAAATTAATAATTTGGTGCCCGTTTTTGTGCGAGCAAGGTTATATGCTGTCACTGCGTCCCCCCTTTGACCTGAATCTACTCGGTGTCCACATACTGCCAGATATTAAGTGACTGAAAAGTCAGACAACAAAACACATTTTTATTGAAATAATGTTTTATTAACTATGTGAAAAAGGAGATAAAAAAAAGTAGTTGTATCTATATAATATATTTTTGTTGTATGAGTGAGCATCCTTAATAAAGAGGGTTAGGTATAACTATCAGTACTGGTTGGACTTGGCATAAATTTTGTGATCAATCATTGGTTTATGTAAGTGACCGATGGTCAATTTAACATCAGTCAATCAAACTTCTTGAAATATTTATAGCAGTTCCCTGTTACATGGTTTTTACCATTATGATAACACATGTGTGTGACATAGTAAATTCTTTCATATCCAAAAAATGGTTATTTTTGTGATATTTATCTTATTAATGTCCCAATGCTGCAACAAAGGGAGCGTCAGGCTGATCTGCATCTTTGCTAATCACATGGACCTTCTATAGCCTCTGGGCCACTGAAAGTGGGATAAAAGACAGCCCTTGCCATAGTCAAAGGATTTGCAGGCTGATCATCGGCTTTGCTGATTGCATAGGTATTACCATACTGTTGGTTTTGTCATGCACTGGCTCTATGCTAGAAGTTTGCCTTTATAAATTATGCAAAAACTTCAGTATGTGTAAATTTCCAGCGTCATGTGGTCAGCTCATGTCATAACCAGTAATCTGTAGAATTGATGTCTGTATCAAAATTAGTCAGTGGCATCTGCATTAAACACCAGTTATCTTTTATGAACTATGTTAGAATTGAAATGAGTTTCTGCTCCATGTAACTGTGAAATAAATAAGCTAAATGTTTTGTACAGGTATAGTAACAGAGTGTCAAGAAAGAGGTGTTTTCAAATTAAACAAAGGACCAAATAAAAAACAAAAAACTGACAGCAGAGGTGGACTGACTGTCTCTGTCAAGTGTAGCCAGTAAAAAAATGTCCGGAACTTGCACATAGACTGTTACATTTCACCAATTCAATATTAACCCTTTTTGTACCAAATGGAATCGTCCTCTTTATATATAGCAGGAGTTCATTTGTGTCTTCATCAAAATTTATTTGGAAAATGACTGAACTTTTAGCAAACAGTGGAGGCCCTGATTAGACGCCACATTCTGCGGTGTCTGATCTGGGCCTGCACTGTTTGCCAGGGTACTACATGTACTTTTTCATTTTTCATTGTGCTCTCTTTATTGACCTGTATATTCCTAGCATCTTAAAAACGGCAAATTTGCCAACACTGGAAACCCTGATCGGACACAGCAGAATGCAGTGTCTGATCAGGTTCTTCACTTTTTGCTCAAAGTATGGAAATAAAGGATCTTACATAAGTGTTCATGTATTATTGAATTTATTAAACAAGTTGAGGAACAGGGATAAAATGCAAGGCTTTGCGAGCATTTTATCCCTTTTCCTCAATGAGTTTAATAAATTTAATAATACAGGAGCACGAATACAAGAGCATATGGCATTTAAAGTGCTTTTTATTCACATTTTTTAGAAAAATGTCAATATTCTGCCATTAGAAAATTCAACGTAGTTAGGGACATCGTATGTGTAATGTTACAGGGTGTATCTAACTAATTTGCACATTTACTCCACAAGTGGAATATGGGATTTAATACATGGCGTGATAACATTCTCTGATGCGATGTCATTTGATAAATTGGTGTAAAAGTTTATGAATGAAATAAACCCTACATCCATTATATTGTAACTTGACCTGTCAGTACATCACTGTAATGATCCTAAGTATTGGAACAAACAGGCCTAAGCAAACAGTGCAGACACAGATCAGACTGCTCCTTCAGGAGCAGTCTGATCAGGGTCTACACTGTTTACCATTCCGTCTGCACTTTTTGGACTCCTTGATGGTTTGTGAAAAAAAATTGTTAAATGTTGGTGAATTTCAATTACAGCGAGCCCTCAAAATGTCAGAATTTTTAGGATTTTTATGGTTTATGTATGGGGTACAGTATTCTTAACTATGGATTCATGGTATTACGATAACATACCGGTACACCTGCGACAAAGTGCATTTTTTCACATCTCGGAAATCGATACTTTTATGATGAAAATTTGTGTAATTTTTCTTATTTATATTGCAAACATAGATTGTGGGTGCTCTTTACAACCGCTACATTGATGCAGTTCTACCGAGTACCTTCAACCTATGTCTTGGAGCTGAAGTAAGAAAAATAATGTACACCCCATAAACCCCAGTTTTCTCTATTTAAGGTTGGGTTTAGGTGGTATTCATTTCACCAACTTGTTCACATGATGGACAAACATTTTATCCAAAAGAGGGCATCAGAAGAACACTTACATTCTTGAAGAGTTTTGGTGGTGTGTCTATGGCATCCTCATCCTCCAGGTACTTGGACCAGATAAATGCTTTGGGTTTCTTTCCTCCTACATATCAAAAATATACTATCATAATGCTATCATACTATCATAATTCTATCCAAAAATATACTATTATATGACTACTATCATAATTCTAAGCTTCTATTCAGCACAAAATGAATTACCGTTTTTGCCATCATCGTTGCACATGCTCTAAAAAGCTCACACTAATACTAATTGACACCAATTGAGAGTACAAGATTTTAAAGTCTTCTAAAATTTCACCCTTTTTGTACCAAATGGAATCATCCTCCTTATATATAGCAAGGGTCCCGATGATTTCAAAATTTAGGTGTGTCAGGTTGTGTTTTCTTCAAAATCTATTTGGAAACTGGCTGGATGTTATTGCAAACAATGTAGGCCCTGATCAGATGCCGCATTCTGCGGCATCTGAACTGGGCTTACACTGTTTGCCAGGGCACCCAATTTGGGGTTTCCAGTACAAAATGGGTTAAACAGTGCTAAGAGATACATTGTAATACTAACAGAATTCATTGGGGTTTTTTTTTTGGGGGGGGGGGGGGGGTTGGTTTTACAGCCCTTTCAAGATTATTTCACTCATATCAAGCCGATCGTCAATCAGAGGTGGGCGAAAACTGGAGTACCTGGAGAAAAACCACCTGATCTTCCGTTGCAGAACTTGGCGTCTCACATGTGACCCGAGCGAGGCTCGAACCACAGCGGTGAGAGACCTAATGATCAAGAGTCAGCACTCTTAACCACTAGGCCACGGAGGCCCGTTAACAGTAATATTAGCGTAAAAATTCGGCTATAAGGCGATTTGGCTATAAGACGGGACCTCTTTTTCAGTTTTTCTAAGGTAGTATTTTGCTTATACTCTTTTATAAGACGAGTCAAATTTTTGCCATATCTGTCGGGGCCTATCTGCTACCGCCAGATGCCATTTAGATGTGAGAAAACGGGCTTTATTCGTCAGAAAACTCCTCTTCTTACCCCTAACATGGCTTGTTTATGTCTGTTGACATTCTGTGTCTTCGTTTGTGAGAGTTACAAAGACAGACAACTCTTATTGAATCTGAATAGGTAGGTCTATTAAGCATTGGGAAAAGGGGGAAATTTATTTCCATCCAAAAAATTTAGAAATATTTGTTGCAGCTTTTCTATAAGTAACTGAACTTTTTTTTATCGAGGAACACAGCACCTAGCTATTCAGATTCAGAACCAACGCCCCAGCTAGCACAAAATAGCGGACAAACGTCGGGCCGATACGAGTGCATGTCGATAAGGTCTGAAAATATGGTCAAGTTATGTCTCTAATTTCCGTCTATACTCCAATCATAAAATTTAATCCACAATCAATGTGAAAACGATTTAATCGCTCCTCAGACAATTACCTACATCTACTTGTAGATGTTTGCATAATAAAAACAGACTAGTCTATGATCTCATGAATGGTTATGTTCTGGCGCCAAATAGCAGACACTTGGCGGGAAAAGTCGATCGCTGTTGTTGGTTATTGACACAGAGCTTCTGGGGATAATTCAGGAGCTGTGCAAAGCGCTGGTTTTCCATCCACCTCTATTCACAACCGTTTAGCTATCGGGAAAATATTTTTTACCGGTTCCAAACATTTTTTTTATGAAAGAGATACACACAATGACATTAAACACGTATGGGGGTGCTGGCGTCGGTTGACGTCATTTACTGATCGCGTGCAGAAAAATGGTAGCGGTGGTTTGTGGGCGGCGATTTACATCAATTCAAAAATCACTGATCGGCTTTTTCCGTATATCTGGTCTTCACAGGACATTGCTGGAAAAAAGCCTGTAGTCCATGACCTCGGCTATAAGACGCGGTCATTTTTTTGGGCTCATTTTGGAGGGAAAAATCTTATAGCCGAATTTTTACGGTACGCTTTTATGAAGAAGGTCAAGTTCTGATACTTCCTGTTCTCTTTTCTCTGCAGTCTCAAGGGGAAAAATGCCTTCTACGAGAGCTACTGTAATGGTTATGGATATATACCACTTCTACAGCCTTGCTATTAGAGCCGGCCTTTTTTGCCGCATTGGTAGATCGGTTGGCTTTTTCGTGAAGTCAAGCAAAGGAAATTGCAGTTAGTACCTGGATGACGGAGTCAAGAGATGAGGGGTAGAAATGTAATGGTTATTGATATATACCACTTCTACAGCAACTTCTACAGCCTTGCTGTTGAAGCCGGTTCTTTTAGTGACGCGGGTAGAGTGGTTGGCTTATCTGCGAAGTTAAGCAATAGATATCGTGGTTAGTCCCTGGATGGGTGACTGTGTTGCTTGACTTCATGGATGACCCGGTATACACTACACTACTAAATACTTCCTTTGACAGTAGAGCCTTATTGAGAAGGAAGACAAAAAGGTTTTTTAAAAGTTACCTCCCATGGTAGTGTATCCATTTCCCTTAACAAGTTGCTTCTGAGTTTTTTTTTGTGCTTTTATTTTTTTATATATAACTTTATCAGTCACATTGTATCACGACGAGTGGATGTCCCCAGCTCTTACGCATCACACGAGACCAACAGTGGCCTTGTTTTACAGGATGGTAATATAAAATCAGAACACGCTAGGAGCATATGGGATTCTGTATTTTTGTGTTGCAAAATTGGTAGTATATAGCAGTATTTTTTGTAGGTACATGATGAAAGGACTATACATATTTCATGCAAATTCTGTATATTCTGTCACCAGGCAGGGTAGCTCCCCAGGTCATTATCAGGGGTGGGGATCATGGTCACAAAACTATACACCAATATCTATTACCAAGGCAGTACAAGCACAGCCCATCTTATAGTCTGGAAAAGATAACTGAAGAATTTAACACAAAATTTGAAATTTTACTGGATATTGTGTCGTCTGCTGCTGTAAAGGCAAGACGTCACAAAAACATGCCTATATGATTCTGACCACTCTTGAACCCCACTTTTATATATCAAATCTGGGGCTTACAAGGGTATACATATTTTTTCTTATTTCTGCTCAAAAACATAGATTGTGGGTACTTGTTAGAACTGCCTCTTATCTGATGCTCTGGACTATAGGGCAACAGGTCTCCCTGTATTTAGTACAAGTGTTCCAATAACTTGGTATCTTGATGTGGCATTCCTAACGAGAGCCCACAATATAATCAGTATCACTATGGCAATACATACCTTGTAAACCTGGTTCTTTCTTCACTTCAACATTGTTATTCACACCACCTTTGAACAACAACTTTTTCCGTTTATTTTTCAACCCTAGCACCACTCTGGATACAGCACCATGTCTCTTCACCTCTCTCATACGTCTACAATGGATCAATTAACCCATAAAATGCCAATCACAACAATTGCCGTCTGCTCTGCCGTCTGGGGGTTACCTTAAAAGTAATTTTTTCAAACAGTGTGGACCCAGATAGGACTGCTCCTGTAGGAGCAGTCTGATCTGGGCTCACACCGTTTGTATGCAAAAATATTTTTTAAAAGTTTGTGAAAAAAAATTCAGCAGACGACATAAGCAGACGACATTTTCAGATGTAGTTTTTCTGGGTGTCTTAAGGGTTAACCCATTGTCACCTGAATAGAATCATCCTCATTATATATACCGTAAAAATTCGTACAACTTGAGGACTTACTGTAATTCTCCTAAAGTTTTAACAAATTTGTTTCATGATCCAGCCACAAGCCCAAAAGGTGCAGACGGAATGCCAAACAGTGAAGACCCTGATCAGACTGCTCCCTCAGGACAGTCTGATCAGGGTCTGCACTGTTTGCTTAGGCCTATCTGTCCCAATACTTAGACTCATTATGGTTACCTGAGTCAATTTCGAAATTTAGGGTTGTTAGTTTGAGTAATTTTACAGATCTATCGAGAAAAAACGGCTGAACATTATGCAAACAGTGAAGGCCCTCATCAGAAACCACATTCTTGCACACCAGACAAGCAAATCCGTGATTTTACCCTGGGATAGAAATTTATGTTCTGACCCTGGTGTTCCGACCCAAAATCGAATATAATCGCGTGTTTGTTAAATGCACTGGTTGATTACGACCTTGTGTGCGCCGTCGTTAAGGTTGACGTCATGCACGCTCCGTGACGTCACTTTACATTCCTGCAGTGTCAACACAATATGGCGGACGTTGGTAACCGAAGTGACTGCAGCATTGAAATTCCGCGCTAAGAAATGGAAGGTATGCAAGAAAAAGAATCCAATATGGATGCGAGGGGTGGATAGAAAAACCCGTCCCTCGGGATCACTGTCCAGCATCACTCGGCAAGCCTCGTGATGCCGGAGAGTGACCCTTGGGACGGACTTTTCAATCCACCCCTCACACCCATATAAGATTCTTATATTCTGCAGTATCTGATGTGGACCTTTACTGATACTGGCTTACAGTTGGACAAGGTCTGCTGTCTTTGCAGCAAGAAAGGGTATAGGGGGAATGTTGTTATTTCTTCTGTTTCTACACTTCCATTCATTTTCCTCTTTCCCCTCTGTCCCTCATCTTTCATCTCCTCTACTATCTCTTCTGTCTTTTTACTCCCTTTCTCTTTGAGATGACAAAAAATGACCATTAAGGGTTGACATGTCGTTTAACCCAACAATCAATTTTGACGTTATCCAATCAGACATTGTGTTACATACACCAGTGCATACAAATTAGTATTTACTTCCCTGGGGCCAGTTGTTCAAAACTAACAATGTCATTTGTAAACTTTTTGTTAACCCTTGTCCTGCTGAATATTTAAATATGCCACACCCACTACTGATTATCAACCAATCAGATTAGTTGATACAAATTATTGTGACAAATTCATAAACTGAATGACAAACAATGAAGATCCTGATCAGATGTCTTCTTCAGAAGCCATCTGATCTGGATCTTCATTGTTTGAAACATAAGACATATACATATTCAGCAGGACAAGGGTTAAAATTTTGATCATTTGATCATGTTAATATGGTAAATATACTAATATTTTGTAGAAAAAAAAATGTGAACAGCTTTTGCAAATGCAAAGGCTGTTTACAGTTTTTCTGTAAAAATACCACTGTGACCACATTTTGGGTACCCTGGCAAACAGTGCAGGCCCAGATCAGAATGCGGCATCTGATCAGGGCCTCCACTGTTTGCAAAAAGTTCAGTCATTTCAGGATCAGGATAATTGCTTCATTTCTTTGTATTTGACTATTCATAAACTTTAAGCCCAAGTGAGTGGAGCATTGAAAATAAAAAGTTTATAATCTCACACCTAGACTAAACTGATTTTATCATATGACGTCGCGTCTGAGAGTGTAATAACGCCATGTAATATTTTCGATAATCCACTAGTGGATTAAATATGCAAATTAGGTAGATACGTCCCGTAACGTTACATGTACGACGTCCTTAACGACATCGCGTTTACTAATGGCGGAATATTGACATTTTTGCAAATAATCGCGAATAAAATGCGTTTTAAATGTCATATGATAAATAGAATCTTGCATTCGTGCTCATGTATTATTGAATTTATTAAACTCGTTGAGGAAAACGAATAAAATGCTCGGCAAAGCCTCGCTTTTTATCCCTTTTCCTCAACTCGTTTAATAAATTCAATAATACATGAACACTCATGTAAGATCCTCTATTTTTAGGCATTATAAGGTATGCTTTGCCTGAAAATGCATCAAAAACTCACTTGCTGTCAAAAGCACCAATACACAGCTGACTACAGAATCGTCCATCTTTAAAGAAATCTGTGACAAACCCATACTCGCCACAGTTCTCGCACTGGCTGATCTTATCTTTGTTACTCACAGCTGGTACTTCATCTGGTGGCTCTGAAACGGAAGACATAAAGGATCTCATACAGAAATGGCCATTTCATATGAAATTTATGAAACAGGACTTTGGTGAGTTTCATAAAGGTCAACCATTTTCTCAATGTATTTCTAACTAGAAAAAGTGTCCATAGGACACGGATGCCCCCGCAAAATGCCATTCATAAATCAGGCTCTACCTGTTACAAAAACTTTAACCTGAGGTTACAGGATCACGTACGTACATACGTACGTACGTACACGTACAGACGGACATACACATGTACGCACGTACGGAAAACCGAAAAACTATATGCCCCCGTCATCATATGATGCGGGGGCATAAAAATAGCCGAACCTGGCACCCCTAAATTTTGAAATGGACTCCTGCTGTACATAAAGGTGAAGACTCCATTCAGTACAAAATGGGGTATTAAATAATTTTAAGGGGAATGGGAACACCTAGTACATTTTACCACCTACATGTACCTGTTCACTTTTCTATAGGCTCAGTCCCACTGAAAAAGGGGTCTACTCCTAAAGGAAAGAATTTGCTCCTCAGTGGCTCAAACTAAAAAAAAAACAATTTCATGATCCCAAAGGTGTTTAAGCCACTGAAGTTCAACTATAAATTCTATTGAATGCTGTTACACTAAATAAATAACAGCAACATCATATGATAAATCTTATTTCAAAGAGAAAACTGAATTCATCATTAGGATAACTTTCTTTGCAATAATTAAATATCTTTTCTAACTCTAGATATATTAAGTTCATTTTCTTCCTCAATCATGTACTAAATATAGATTTTAGTGCTTATTAGAACTTACCCCAGCCTTGGTAGCTCATTCAGATGAAAGTCTGACCGGTGATCAGGTATTCTTCAATACCTGCCCGGGTTAGGAAAATAAATCATGAAATCTTTTCTTTCCATTCAGCTGTCAGATTCAAGAAGGGCAGTTATCAGTACCGCTTAAGTGAGGTTTGGTAAAATGACCAGCGTAATATATATACTGAAAAAGGTGTTGACTGGCGACCATAAACTCCAAACATGCTAGCAAGCAAGTTAGAAGTGCATAAAAGTAGTGGTACATTCTTTCTTTTCTTTCTCTTTATACTGCAACACACCCTCATGAGAATTACGTGCAGGTGTACATTACAGAACAGTGCAAAACACTTAAATTTGGCGGCAGCAAATTTTGGCAGTTTTTATAAGTGGACCTTTAGCCAGATTTTTATTTTGGCAGATTTTCAATTTCTGAATTAAAAAAACAAATCTGTGATTCTGACATAGCCCCATGTGTCTTATGCATGCGAGTTCTACATGGTAATTTGCAAGTCATACACTGTGATTTTTAACTGTTTTTTCACATTGCATTGTTCTGAGTGAATACAAGTCAGTTCTATTAAAACTAGAGCTGTCAGAGGATCTGACTATAGCCCCGCTATAGCGCTATCAGAGGAGTAAGACACATTGACTCTAAAAGCTTTTAACCTATCAGGGGAGCTTTCTTAGTTCCAGAGAAAACTTTAATATTTTTTTTTTTCTTTGCTGGGGAGATAACCCCAAGAGTAATGTTGTTGGCCATTATTTACTTACATCCACCTAATGTTCATGTTTATACAAAGTTTCAGCTTTCTAGCTTTCTTAGTACCTGAGAAAACTGTATCGAAAATATTTTTCATGGTTTGATGGTTAGAAAAGTGAAATGATTTTTTTACTTGCAGAAAATATCCTATCAGGGGAGATAACTCCAAGAGTTATGGGCCTTTGGCCATTATTTTGGTAAGGGCCATACATCCACCCACTTTTCATGTTCATACAAAGTTTCAGTATTCTAGCTTTCTTAGTTCCTGAGAAAACTGTCACCAAACCTTTTCATTTATTAAAAAAAACTATACTATCAGGGGAGATAACTCCAAAAGTAATGGGCCCTCGGCCATTATTTTGGTTAGCTCCCTATATCCACCCATTGTCCACATTTATGCAAAGTTTGAGGTTTCTAGCTTCTTTAGTTCCTGAGAAAACTGTGACCAAACATTTTCATTTAAAAAAAACCTATATTTTCATTTATTTAAAAAACCTATCAGGAGAGATAACTCCAACAGTTATGGGCCCTTGGCCATTATTTTGGTAAGCTCCCTATATCCACCCATTGTCCACATTTATGCAAAGTTTGAGCTTTCTAGCTTCTTTCGTTCCTGAGAAAACTGTGACCAAACATTTTCATTTAAAAAAACCTATCAGGGGAGATAACTCCAAGAGTTATGGGCCCTTGGTCATAATTTCGGTAAGGTCCGTGGAGGCACCCATTGTCCACGTGTATACAAAGTTTTAGTTTTCTAGCTCTCTTAGTTTCGGGGAAAACTGTGACGAAAAAATAACGGAATAACGGAATTACGGAATTACAGAATTACAGAATTACGGAATTACAGAATTACGGAATGACAGGGCAAATCCAATATAGCCCCACTTTTCAAGCGGGGCTATAATAAAAAGAGATTTTGAGTCATAATCAGTTGCAGTTTACTTTCTTGCATTCATGCTTTTGCTTCTCAAAAAGTCGTACTAGATTTACTCACAGGCAAAGCAGTCAATCAATTACCAATTATTTTGTTTGTTTCTTTTGGAGTTTAACAGCCCAGTCAACACTATTAGGTCATTCTTGAGCCTGTCAGTTTACCTATTAACCAGTACAGTGTACATTCTTTTGCCAGAAACTGACAACTGAATCAGCAGAAGGGAGAGAATGACCGTAGAAAAGATTTCATGATTGATCTCCACGAAAGAATGTTACACTGTCCTTGTGATCACCAGTCAGACGTGCATCCTACTGAGCTACCGAGGCCGGCTCAATAACCAATTATACACGCGATTTTCGACAATAACGGTCAAGATATATTTGCTTTTATTCAGCCCTGTTGAGCATGCTAAAAGGCTTCATAATTGACAAGTTAAGCCAAGAGAAACAGTTGATAAAATATCTTTTACTTTGGCTGGATGGAATAAACTTTGAGCTACGCTCCCTTACACTATGTTTGACTTCTAAAGCAGTAAATTCACTTTTTTTCTTTTGTCACAGATGACGCCCTTGACTGCTTGGCATTGCATTTCCCTATATCATACTTGCGAGGTGTGTTGGGAATAAAATTTCTGCTAATCTGTTATTGTTCTCTTACAGTCTTTGATCTTTATTGGTGGTTTTTATTTTAGTGTTTTTCCTTGACCGCCAAAATACAATGACTGCCAAATATAAGTGTTTTACAGTACATGCCAGGTTTGCAAGATGAAAGCCTACACAGTAATCATGTCGGCCCCCGCCCATCAGGGCTTGAAGAAATAGATGGGCTGCATGAGGCTTCCACACAGAGCTGAAACCGACCGCCCACGTGTACTGATAAACCTCTTACAGGATCAAAGCCTGCCCAGGCAAAGCGGCGGGAATTGGACCGGACCGTCCATGCTTATAAACCCTATAGGTTTTATTGGGCGACAGGGATTGAAACGTCATTTGGTAAAAGTCACACAAAATTTGAAGCAATGTCTCCAAAATTACCTATACAGTGTTGGCGGGGATGTTAAACCTTAAATCAAACAAACAAACACATTAATCATGTAATTTCGATTAGGGATCTTTTACTTGCACAGGGGGCCTCCAGTTAACATCCCAATCTGAAGGACGGTGCACTTTGTGGCATTCATCCCTGCTAATGATGCCAGTGGATCGTGTTCAGACGCCACAATTTTATTACCACTGCCAGGAGTTGAACGGAGGAACTCTAGCATCAAAGGCAAGTGCACTAACCACTGAGCTATAATGCTCCACAAGTACCCTAACTCTCTGTTTTGCAACAGAAACACTTGCAAGATACCCTGAAGACCTATTTATCTTTAAAATACATGTTCATAAACCCTATATGCCGTATGTATTCAGACAGACAGGACTTGGAAAACAGTGTAGTCCCAGATGAGATGCTGCAGAATGCTTTTTTTAGACACAACATGGGGAAGTAAATTGTACTTGTTCAAACTTAAGGGGAATGGGAACACCTTGCAGATTTTTCTGCCATTTTTCAAAGAGGGACAACTTTCTGAACTTCCTGTTCGCTTTTCTATAAGCCCTGTTCCGCTGAAAAAGGGGTCAACTCTTAAAGGAAAGAATTTGCTCCTCAGGAGCAAATTCTTTCCTTTAAGAGTTGACCCGTGTTTACATGGGAGACAAAATACCTTTGCAGGAGTTGCCTCCCCTGAAGGTGTATCCATTCCCCTTATTTTAAGCATGGTAAGGTGTTGATGTGTCTGCATGCTTATTATATACAGCACATTTTCTCATGGCTTGGCCCATTTGTTTTGACTGTTAATAGAAGAGAACTCCTGTTTTAAAGAAGATGCTTCCCAAGTACCAATATCCCATCTCAAAGAGGGTACATGTATTTAACTTTAATCCATATATGACAATGGAATATTCCACCTGGTAAGTTTTGAGTGGTCCATTTCCAATAATAGGGGTGTCAGGTTTGGTTTTGTTTGTGGAAAAAAACTTTATAAAAAAATGAATGTACATGTTCTTTAAGCAAACAGTGTTGACCCAGATCAGATGCTGCATTCTGTGGCATCTGATCTAGGTCTGCACTGTGTGCCAATGTCCCAGAAAAGGGCCACTAGGCATATATGGGTTAAGGAAAGATTTTCTTTTTTTATTTGACATTCAACAGGTGGTTAAGAAATCTGGGGTAAATATCGAATCATGCTACAAAGTGCATGTAAGGAACTCCCTGGTATGCCTTATTAAAATATTTTATAGAGTATGCCAGGATGTTCCTTACATGTACAAGCACTTTGTAACATGATACATGTCTTGTATTGAACAGTTATTGAAATAATACAGATGTGCATTTTTTTCTTTAATTTTCATGTTAAAGTGCAAACATTCATTGTAATGACTTTGATATAGCCAAAACCATATTATAAAGAAATATGTTACAAAATAAAATGGAATTAAAAAGTTTATCATACAGTAATACCATTGGTAATGTTTTTTTACTCTAAGTAGAAGGACAAATCAACTCCTTGCAATTTGAACAAGTACAATTAACTACATGATGTTTGTCTAAAACCACATGTAACTGGATGAGTAGCAAACATTGCAGGCCTGGATGAAACGCCGCATTCTGTGGCATCTCATCTGGGCCTGCACTGTTAGCCCAAGTCTGTCTGTCTGAATACATATGGTAAATTGGTAAGAAACAGTTTATTATCAACCCCTCCAAATATTGGTGCTCCATAAACATAACCATGGTAACACATTCATCCCTACAAGAGAAACACAAAACAATTACATATGAGGTATATTCACTTCCATTATTTCTTACCTTCCTTTACAGAGTCTGTTGTTGGTTCCAACTTGATTACAGTTGCCTCTTTTTCTTTGCCGCTTTTGTCTGACTCGCTGCTTGTGTTTAGCGTCTCATTACACATTAGATCATCTGTGATTACTTCTAAAACTCCAAGGTCATTCATGCGGAACTTTTAAAAGATAAAATACAATGAAAAAGATATCAAAACAAAATGTACAAGTCCTGAAGGTAATCCAGCATGATGTCAAATGGACTAACAGGGTCAGAAAACCTGTATTTACCCTAAGTATTCGGACAGCTCAAGTCCTTGCCGCACTTGTTCTAAAATTCTAACAAGTACAATCTACTACCGTATCCGATCATCATCATCATTAATGACATTATCATCATCAGATTTTTGATTAACGTTTAGGTACATGGGCAACATCCACATAAGTGGGCCCCCTTCCAGGTAGTTCACTTGCTACATGCATGGCAGATCCCAAACCAGATCTCCAGGTATGTCTGTTGTTATTATTTGATGTTGCGTCTAGTTGGATGAGAGGCAAAGTTTTAAAAGATAAAACACAATGAAAGTGATAGCAAAACAAAATGTACAAGTTCTGAAGGTTATCCAGCACGATGTCAAGTCAGAAAAACCATATTTATCCAAGGTATTCGGACACCTCAAGTCCTTACAGTACTTGTTCTAAAATTCCACTCAAGTACAATCTACTACCGTATCTGATGTTGTGTCTGAAAAAAGCTGGATGAGTGGCAAACAGTGTAGACCATAATGAGATGCTGTGTCTGAATACAAACTTTATGGTAGATACAGTCTTGCCCTGTTGCTAGGGCTGGCTAATTGGAGCTGAAAAGATAATCGATTATCAGTCCTACCATTGCGATCGATAATCGATTAATAATCTCTAAGGTTTTTGTCATTATTTTACCTGTCTGGCTTTCTGTCTGGGCATGACTCTTACCATATGTTGCACTTTACCATATGTATATTTGAACAGACAGGCCCGAGCAAACAGTGTAGACCCAGATGAGACGCCGCATAATGCGGCGTCTCATCAGGGTCTGCACTGTTTGCCACTCATCCAGCTATTTTAGGCATAGCTTTGTGTAGTAAATTGTACGTATCAAGTAATCGATTAAAAGCAAATCAGAAATGATAATCATTAGTGTGGTATTTATCGATCGATTAATCGATTATACGATAGATTGTGTCAGCCTTACCTGTTGCACAGGGCAAACAAGCTAATATTTTGGCTGGGTAGGTGATCTTTTATTTCACTTGCCCAGAAACATGTATAGAACATATAGAGAATACTGTAATTCTGAGGCAGTCATTGATACTTGAATTTGTCAGCCTAAACAACTCAACTATCTGTTGATATTATGTATGGCAATTCATTGTAGATCTTAGATAATGGATTTGCCAATGTATACAATATGTGCTGTGTCACTATAAAATGTGTATTTGAGGGCATCTGAACACTGGCAACCAAGATCAGCCTGTGTTCCGTATGAGTTGATAGGAGTCATTTCTGATTTCCTTGGGTACTATGATGTGCACTGCAAAGACTGTGATCACACTGGAAAGATGCACAGCTGATTGGCTGCCTTCTCCTTCTGAATAAATTCATTTCCCCTATTAACCAATCGATTTACTTAATATAATGCATTCAAATTGGCAGACTGAATGACAGGGTACATCCTGATCAGATGGCTTCCAGAAGCCATCGGACCTAGATCTACATTGTTTGCAAAGATAGGGTTATTGTGATCAGTAGGCCAGGGTTACAAATCAATTTTCTTATGATGCACCAAATATTTAAGCCAAAACTTGAAGCAGACTATCAAACATTTTCCTGACCAAGTTTCGCCATGTTCTAAATATTCCAACAGGATTTAACCCATTTTATCATATGACGTCACGTCTGAGAGTGTAATAACGCCATTTATCACATGACGTCATTGATAAGCAGTGGATAACGTCGTGTAATAAAAATCGTATGACCACACGTGTAATAACACTTTGGCGGGATTAAGAAACGTCATGACGACGTCCATGTCAACAATGCATTTTTCGTAGAAAAAAATGTCAAATTAAAAGGCGATAAAATCCAATTTAAAGTAGTCATATGATAAAGAGAATCTTACACTCGTGGTCATTTCATATGAAATTTATGAAACTCATATGAAATGACCACTCGTGTAAGATCCTCTATGTATTATTTTCGATAATCCACTAGTGGATTAAATATGCAAATTAGCTACATACGTCCGGTAACGTTACATATATGACGTCCTTAACGACGTCGCGTTTATTAACGGCAGAATATTGAAATTTTTTGTAAACAATCGTGAATAAAATGTGTTTTAAATGTCATATGATAAATAGAATCTTGCATTCGTGCTCATGTATTATTGAATTTATTAAACTCATTGAGGAAAAGGGATAAAATGCTTGGCAAAGCCTCGCATTTTATCCCATTTCCTCAACTCGTTTAATAAATTCAATAATACATGAGCACTCATGTAAGATTCTCTATTTATGCAGGAAACCCTAATACGGATCATTGACAAATAGTGCAAGCCCAGATCTGATGTCATAGAATGTGGCATCTGATCATCACTGTTTGCATAATTTTCAACCAGTCACTAAAATAATTTTGCAATATAACTGAACCTGACACCCCTAAATTTTGTAATGGAATCTTGTATACCAAACATTTACATTCAATACATGTAGCATGTACAAATGATCAAGGGAGGCAACTCATTCAAAAATATTTTTGTTTCACTTTTCAATACAAGTCTGTTTTCATAACTAACAAATCAACATTCACGATTTTGGTCAACTTATTCAAGAGGGACAACTTAGGTTTCCTGTGTGCTTTCTTGCACACTTAGTCTCTTCGAAATGTAGGCTCTACTCTAAAAGGAAGTCTGAACCAAATCCATCATACTGTTAGGAAAATATGAGCTGTTAAAAAACTTTGACATACACTTTCTAAGTCTGTAACATTGACCTTGAGATCATTGGCATGGGTATTGCTGAATAAAACTTTGGACATAAATCATCATACCAACTATAACCAAATCTATCATATGGTTTGGAAAATATGGGCTGTTAAAAACTATGAAATTAAAAATTTCTAAGTCCATGACCTTAATGGATATTGCTGAGTTAAACTTTAGGCCTATATCTATCATCAAACGAAATATGAACCAAAACATTGTATGGTTTGGAAAATATGAGCTCTTAAAAAAATGTGGATGCCTTTGGCAACTCCAATGCCAATGCTGGGTATAGTGCAAAACCTCTTCTCCCCGACTTCATCCAGGCAAGCTAAAAATGGTATCTCCAGTTTTAACCCACTTTGTACTGGAAACCCCAAAACGGGTACCACGGCAAAGTACCGGGCAAACAGTTCAGGCCCAGATCAGATGCCGCAGAATGCGGCATCTGAACAGGGCCTACACTGTTTGCAATATTTTCAGCCTATTTCCACATGGTTTTTGAAGAAAACACAGCCTAACACCCCTAAATTTTGAAATCTCCTGCTATATATAAGGTGGAAGATTCCATTTGGTACAAAAAGGGTTAACAACTAGAGTCCACTTCAGCAACTCAGGGTTAAAATGGTTAAACAATATATACTACATTATCTATGACTAGAAAATCTGAAGATCTACCTTAAGATCACTACCAGGTAATTCACCAACACCATCTTTCCATTCCATAGCACCAATAGCATCAAAATCATTAGAATCTTCTGCAACATTCTCTGAATCTTCTACAGATGTTTTTCCTTCTTTTTCAACAGTCTCTTCATCATCTTTTTCAGCTTTGTTTTTTGAGCCAGACTGCTCTTCACTTGTGTCCATACTAGTACTGTCTTGGTCAGTTACACTTCTATATTCTTTCACTTCATTTTCATTTGCAGCATCTTCACTCATATCAGATGCAGCATCTTCACTCATTTCAGATTCATGTCTATTATCAAATTCCTCAGTGACAGCACTTGCTTCTATACCTTTAGGAACATCTTTATTGTTATCCTCTGCAATTTTTGTAATCTGCTCATTATGTTCTCCCTTGATGGGCTCATCCGTGTCTTCCACTTGACTATCAGATGATTCTTTATCAACATGATCTGAATTTTGTTTTACATTTACAGCTTCACTACTTCCAATTTCAGTTTCACGTTGAACCTCTCCTTTTTTAACATCATGTGTTTCTGTTTCATTATTCAAATTTTGATCTGTTGATTTCTCTTCCACTTTATCACACAAGGTAGCTTCTGTCTTATCCTCTTCCACACACTTTTCATTAGGGGGTGATTTTAAATCATTGGTGGTAGATGGTGTGTTCTTTTTAGGCATTAGAAGTGATGCCTGTTTCACTAATTCCCATGATCTTTGTGTCTGAAGGATCAAATTTTTCGGAGGACCAGTTCTAGTGGCAGAGGCGCCTTGCACTAAAAATTTACCATGGGAACCGCCATCAGTTACAAGTTTTGAACTGGCTATCAGATTAGCACTCACACTACTGGCTCTAATAATACCACTTGTATCAAGTTTACCTTTAATAGAAGATGGCCCAGGCTGAATAGAAGGTTTAGTTAATAAAATATGCTTTCCATCTTTAGTTTGTGGTGGCACTGGCCAAGATATCTTAGCAGGACCACTTGGTAGCATGATCTGAGCTTCAGCCATAGTGACTTTTCCTACAGACTTATTATCTGTCTTAACAATCTGAGTCATAACTTGTGATGAAGGAACAAAAGCCACTTTATTACCAGAACTTAAGACAAAAGAGCCACCTTTAGCTGCAGTAAGTTTTGGGACACCAGCAACAGTAACTGTGTTTACTGGCTTCTGAACCTGAGACAGTGAAATCGCTGCAGGAAGGCTGCCTATACTGGCACTATTTAGAGTATTTAGAGAACTAGTAGTGAGCACTGTCTGGTACCCTGGCGATAAAGGATCAGAAGAAGCTGAAGACGACACTGGTTCCAGTAAGCTTGTTGCATTCTGTGTTGATTTCACAAACTGTGTCCCAGATTGTGCTGCTGATAAAACTGCAACCTTCCCGGAATCCAGAAGTGATTTGTTACTTCCAGAACTGCTCCAGCTCAATGGCACCTGAAAACTGATGTGCTGTGATTGTGGAGAGCTGACAGCTGGCTGGTCTACATTTCCTTGAGCACTTGACTGTAATTTCTGAAGGTCACTGGAAGAAGACACCCTTGTTACACCCTGTTTCTGCAGCATGCTCACTTGACCATTCTTGTGAACAGCTATTGTAGGTGCAGCTGTGCGATTCTGTGGGGTAGTGAAAGCTATTCCCTGAGGTAGACCTGGGTTTCCTCTAGGATGAACTGTTCTGACAGAACTGTTGGAAATCTGAAGTGTCATCTTGCCATCTACAGTCCATGCCTGCTGAACAGGAATCTAAAAATAAACAAACAGAAATGATTACTTGTACACATAAGCCTCTTTATAACACTGTTCTTTATAGCATGGTTATTGACTAAACATGGTTAAAGGTTGGATAAAATATGGATATTTATACATAAAAGCATTTGAGGAAAGTAATTCTATTTTAGAACATAATCAGTGCTAGAAGTAGTCCAGTCAATGGATATTTCCGAGAAATTTTGGATTTTTATTGGTTAGCTGTCAATGACAAAGACCTTGGCTAGTGGTGCTGCAGAAAACTGTGTATGTTTTATCTGTTTTGACTGACTCTATAAAAGGGGCAAGACTCCATTCAGTATGTATCTTTAACCCTTTTTGTACCAAATGGAATCTTCCACCTTATATATAGCAGGAGGTCATTTCAAAATTTAGGGGTGTCAGGCTGTGTTTTTATTTGTTTTTTGTTTGATTTGAGGTTTAACTTCCCCGCCAACACTGTATAGGTTATTTTGGAGACTTTGCTTCCGATTTTGTGGGACTTTTACCCGACATTGAGATGAAATGACAGCTCAAGCCCTGCCACCCAATTAAACTAATAAGGTTTATATGCATGGATGGTCCAACTCGCACCAGTTTTCCTGGGCATGCTTAGAACCACTAAGCAGTTTACCAGTACTCATGTGCTGTCGGTTTCAGCTCTGCTTGGAAGCATATATCTATGCTATATCTATTTCTTCAAGCCCTGATGGGCGAGGGCAAGGTTGTGTTTTTATCAAAATCTTTTTTGAAAATGTCTGAACTTTTAGCAAACAGTGGAGGCCCTGATCAGATGCTGTGTTTTGTGGCGTCTGATCTGGGCCTGCACTGTTTGCCAGGGTACCCGTTTTGGGGTTTCTGGTACTAAATGGGTTAAAATTTCACCAGAGGTATTCTATATCCTGAAAAAGTAGAGGCCAAAATTAGTTCTTCAGATAATGAATGGCAGAAAACTCAAGAATTGGAGTGGCCAAAAAATGTCCCTTGGCCTCAATATGCTACCCTTAGTGGTCTAAACATCTGTTAAGATGAGCCTCTGATGCCTAATGGGTAAGAGCACTGATTCTTAATCATTAGATCTCTCACCACTGTGGTTCGTGCCTCGCTCAAGCCATATGTGAGACGCCAAGTTCTGCAACAGGTAAGGCAGTTTTTCTCCAGATGCTCCAGTTTTCACCCACCAATGATTAACGATCAGTTCAAAAAAAGTGAAATTATCTTTTAACCCTTTACCACTCAGGGATTTTGTGAATTTCAATGATTTTCACAGTGTGGCACCTGACAGCAACTTCAACTAGCCATTGTTTCATAATGGATGGTCTGTTTTACACCAAACTCGGTATGAATGTTCATTGGGCAGTAGCCTTTCAAATGCAACCTTTCATGACTTGATCATTGTTGTCATGGTAAAGAGGGGGCATCTCAAAGTTGGCAAAAAGTGTGTTTTCACATGAATTTTGGACCACATTTTAATCTTCACACAGCTGTCAAGGCATCCATTATGGTGGTTGGCACTAACCATTTTCACTGTTTGCAGCATGTTTTATCAGCATCAATTTTCAGGCATGTTTGACCCCAGACACCCTCAGATATAAATTTTAGCGGCCGGTTGGGCCATTAAACCCAAAATTTTTCGGGATGTGAGGGTGGCGTTGCCCCCCTTCAATCCCCCCAGGAAGATTTTTAGTGGGGAGGCGCGCGAAAAAACAGGTCACTTTTTTGCCCAACAAATCCTAAAGCAAACTTAACTATCCAGGGGTAGAAATGCAGATTTTATGTGCTTCTGGGGCTTAAAATGGGGGGGGGGGGTGCAGACACGTAAAAACACGTATCTGAGTGGTAAAGGGTTAAGGGCTGAAAAGCCAAAACACACAAAATAAAACAATGCCCCCCCCCCCCCCCCACCCCCCCATAAATGTAACTTAAACACCGACTTTGAAAACTAGGTTAAGTTCACCAAAATCTTAGGTGAATACAAGCCAATTTTTGGCCAAAAACTTTGGGGAGCCTGTGACAATAAAAAAGATCAGGATCACCGAAATATAATCAAATCTTTGGTAGGTTGCAATCTATATTGTACAATGTTTGACCAATATAATGAGACAGGGTGCAGACAAGCCATTATTTGCCCAACTCATAGTTTTCCATTTTCCAGAGCCTGTGACCTTGAAAAATAAAGTCAAGGTCACCAAAATCTAATCAAATCTTTGGTAGTTTGCAATGATATATTGTACCAAGTTTGATTAAGTTTTATCTATTTGTTCATGAGATAGCCAAAATTGATAGTTTTTGCGGACATGACTGTGCCCTTGACAATAAGCAAGATCAATTCTTTCATGAGATATGGTGCAGACAAGCCAAAACTGACTGTTTTTGGGAGCCTGTGTCCTTGAAAATAGGGTCAATGTCACCAAAATCTTAAAAAATCTTTGGTAGACTGCAATGAGTATATTGCACCAAGTTGAACTAAATATCATTGATTCGTTCATGAAATCGCCTGCAGGCATGCCCTTTTTGGACCAAAAATTGTCAATTTTGGGGGCCTGTGCCCTTGAAAATAAGATCAAGGTTACCAAAACCTAATGGCTGTTTTACCCCATCATAGTTATGTAACCAAGCAAGCTTGGTCAGAAACCATCAGTAGGTTCAGGAGATTATAGTATGTGTTTCGTAAAAAAATAATAATATTATGTTGTGCAAACAAGATATTATGTTGCGCAAACAAGATAGTATGTTGTGTGAACAAGATAATATGTTGTGCGAATAAGATAATATGTTGTGCAAACAAGATAATATTTTGTGTGAAAAAGAAAACATGTTGTGCAAACAAGATAACATGTCGTGTGGACAAGATAATAAGTTGTGCCAACAAGATGTTACCTTGTGCGCTCAAGATATTATGTTGACTGCACAATATAATATCTTGTGAGCACAATATATTATCTTGTGTGCACAATATGTTAACTTGTGCAGACAACTTAAAAAACAAGAGGCCCAAGAGGGCCTGTCGCTCCACCGGCTAACTTCAGACAATTGTCATATTTATTACATTAACCAATGGTATACTAGTGGACTCTTCTATTGCTATATGTTGGACCAGTCCATTTGTCATATAAGGGGTGTCAGGCCTATTTTTTTTTCTATTTTTGATGGAAAATTCTGTTAGCAAATAGTGCAGGCCCTGATCAGACATGGTGTTCTGTGGGGTCTGATCTGGGCCAGCACTGTTTGCCAAGGTACCCATTTAGGGTTTTCCCGCATGCAATGGGTAAAAAAGAAACAAGTGATCCACCCAAGGAATGTCCATTCTATATTTTTTGGACCCCAGAGCCATGGTTGGCAGGATTTATGTGAGTGACCATTTGGCATTGCTCCGTTCTAAATATCTAAAGCTCTGGGCCTTATGGTTTCAGAGAAGAAGACTTTTTTTAAGTTTTTCCTATTATAAGTCTATGGGAACTAATATGCCTCTGGGCGCGACCAATTTTTTACCCCAGGGGCATTGTTGGCAGGATTTATTTGAGTGACCACTTGACGTTGCTGCATACTTAATATCTAAGCTCTGGGCACTGATGGTTTCAGAGAAGATTTTTGTCAGTTTTTCCCAGTATAAGTCTATGGGAGCTTATGGGCCTCAGGGTGTGGCCAATTTGGACCCCAGGGGCATAGTTGGCAGGATTTATGCAGATGAATACTTTAAGTTGCTACATACTAAGCTCTTGGCCTTATGGTTTCAGAGGAGAAAAGTTTCAAGATTTTGTCATTATTAGTCTATGGGAGCTACTAAGCACTGGGGCGTTGCCAATTTGGACTCAAGAGTCATAGTTCGCAGGACTTAGTAGGTGACCACATAACTTTGCTACATACTACAGTTCAACCTGTATTAAGCAAGTGCCTAAGGGATAGTCAAAATATGCTTGCTTAAGACAGGTTCTTGCTTAATACAGGTGAAATTTAACACATCTGCCTTTCTTGGGAACTGAATGCCTGCTTGCTTAAGACAGGTTGCTTGCTTAATAGAGGTGGCCACTAAGACAGGTTTTACTGTAAATGTCTTAGCTTTAGGCTTTATGGTTTCAGAGAAGAAGTTTTTCCGTTTATTGGTCTATGGAAGCTAATGAGCCAAAGGTGGTGGCCATGGCGGCCATGTTTTTTGTCTGATCAAAATTTCTTCAATGAATCTGACAATGGTAGACACAAGGAACATTCATGAAAATTAAGAACGAAATCCATTTAGCGGTTTTGGAGGAGAAGATTAAAAAAAAAAAAAAAAGATCCCTTTATGAGTCTATGGAAGCTAATTAGCCAATGGGCGTGTCCATGGCGGCCATGTTTTTTGTCTGATCAAAATTGCTTCAAGGAATCTGACAGAGGTCCACCCAAGGAACATTCATGCAAAGTAAGAATGAAATCCATTACGTTGAGCGGTTTTGGAGGAGAAGGTTTTTAAAACTTTTCCCCATATAAGTCTTTGAAAGCTAATGAGCCAAGGGGCATGGCCATGGCAGTCATGTGGGGCATGGCCAAGGTGGCCATGTTTTTTGCCTGATCCGAATTTCTTCAAGGAATCTGACAGAGGTCCACCCAAGGAACATTCATGCAAAATAAGAATAAAATCCATTGAGCGGTTTTGGAGGAGAAGATTTTTAAATATTTTTTTTTGCTTTCGATGCCATTTTGTTCTGCATGTAACAAAATTCTTTGAAGGAATTCAGAAGAGGACTATGTGAGAAACATTCCTGTGAAGTTTGGTTACAATCGACCAAGTAGTTAAGGAGGAAATGTTTAAAGAAAAAAGTTAACGCACGGATGCACAACCGCACAGACGCACAACAGACACAGGGCCATAGCATATAACATAAGACCCGCCGGTCTTTGGCCAGTGGAGCTAAAAAATGAACAGATTTATGTTTTTATTTCTTTATTTATTTATTTTTTCCTTTCCTCCGTCGGATTCGGTATGCCTCCCTTTTCAACTAAGCCATTTTAACCCTCAGGGATCTGGAGAACTGTTGACACTGTAGTATAATTAGGTCTAATAAATCAATCTCCCTCAGTATTTTGAATTTATTTTGAAACATCAAGTCGTATAAATAGAGTTTGTGTTGAAAACATCAGTTCTATCACCAGTGTGATGGGCATGTGAAATTTCTGATGTTTTGAATTTTAGAATGACAATTTGTAGGTGGACCTCTATAGATATGTGATAGTCAGCAAAATTGGAGGAGATTAATTCAGATACAGGAAGGTACTTTTAAATAAATAAATAAATAAACAAGAACTTTTGAAGAAGAGAAGACTTTTTTAACATTACACTACATGTTATATAGTGAAAATAAACCCCGCCCACTGCAGCCATGTTTTATGTCGGATCAAAATTTCTTCAAGGAATCTGACAGAGGTCCACCCAAGGAACATGCATGCCAAATAACTATGAAATAAAACAAGAACTTTTGCAGAAAATATTTTCAGCATTACACTATATATTATATAGTGAAAATAAGCCTCGCCCATGGCGGCCATGTTTTTTTGTAAGATCAAATTTTTTTCAAGGAATCTGACAACAGTCCATCCAAGGACAATTCCTGCAAATTACAATGAAATCCCACAAGTACTTTTGCAGAAAATGATTTTTTAGCATTACGTTATATGTTAAATAGTGAAAATAAGCCCCGCGCATGGCGGCCATGTTTTTTGTCGGATCAAAATTTCTTCAAGGAATCTAAAAGAGGTCCACCCAAGGAACATTCATGCAAAATAAAAACAAGGCATCGCATGCGATACAAATCCCCTCGCACTAGACAACTTCGTGTGTGGAAAACACTGAAATGGCAAAAGTCCAACTTGCTTGAGATATTATCATATGCAACATTTGTGTAAAGTTTGTTTAAAATTCCTCCAATAAATGTACATTCTAGATTGATGACGTTTCTCTAAAAATAGCCATAGTGACCTTGACTTGAGGCCATGACCACGAAAGTAGATCTTGCTCAAGATATTATCATAAGCATCTTTTGTGTGAAGTTATATTAAAATCTGTTAATAAATGTAGGCGGTAGAGCGATGACAAAGTTTTTCTAAAGATAGCCACAGTGACCTTGACTTTGAGGTCATGACCTTGAAAGTGAAAGTAAGTCGAGATATTATCATAAGAAACATTTGTGTGAAGTTCTATTACAATCCATCATTAAATGTAGGCGCTAGAGCGATGACAAAGTTTTTCTAAAAATAGCCACAGTGACCTTGACCTTGAAGGTCTAAATAGCTCGAGATATTGTCATAAGGAACATTTGTGTGAAGTTATATTGAAATTTGTGAAAAAATGTAGTCACTAGAGCAATGACAAAGTTTTTCTAAAAATAGCCACAGTGACCTTGACCTTGAAAGTCAAACTCGCTCTAGGTATTGTCATAAGGAACATTTGTGTGAAGTTATATTGAAATGGATGAAGAAATGTAAGCGCTAGAGCCATGACAAAGTTTTTCTAAAAATAGCCACAGTGACCTTGACCTTGAAAGTGGAACTCACTAGAGATATTGTTATAAGGAACATTTGTGTGAAGTAATATTGAAATTGGTGAAAAAAATGTAAGCGCTAGAGCAATGACAAAGTTTTTCTAAAAATAGCCACAGTGACCTTGACCTTGAAAGTCAAACTCGTTCGAGGTATTGTCATAAGCAACATTTGTGTGAAGTTATATTGAAATCAGTTAAGAAATGTAGGCGCTAGAGCGATAACAAAGTTTTCTAAAAATAGCCAAAGTGACCTAGACCTTGAAAGTCGAAATGGTGAGATATTGTCATGAGGAACATTTGTGTGAAGTTATATTGAAATCGATGAAGAAATGTAAGCGCTAGAGGGATGACAAAGTTTTTCTAAAAATAGACACAGTGAACTTGACCTTGAAAGTGGAACTCGCTAGAGATATTGTCATAAGGAACATTTGTATGAAGTTATATTGAAATTGGTGAAGAAATGTAAACGCTAGAGCGATGACAAAGTTTTTCTAAAAAATAGCCACAGTGACCTTGACCTTGAGGCCTTGACATTGATAGTCGAACCCACTTGAGATATTGTCATAAGGAACATTTGTGTGAAGTTATATTGAAATCAGTGAAGAAATATAGGCGATAGAGCGATGACAAAGTTTTTTCTAAAAATAGCCACAGTGACCCTGACCTTGAGGCCATGAGTTGGAAAGTCGAACTCGCTGGAGATATTTTTATAAGGAACATTTGTGTGAAGTTATATTGAAATTGGTGAAGAAATGTAGGCGCTAGAGCGATGAAAATGTTTTTCTAACAATAGCCACAGTGACCTTGACCTTGAGGTCATTACCTTGAAAGTCCAACATTTGTGTGAAGTTATATTGAAATCAGTGAAGAAATGTAGGAGCTAGAGCCATGACAAAGTTTTTCTAAAAATAGCCACTGTGACCTTGACCTTGAAGCCATGACCTTGAAAGTGGAACTCGCTCAAGATATTTTTATAAGGATCATTTGTGTGAAGTTATATTGAAATTGGTGAAGAAATGTAAGCGCTAGAGCGATGACAATGTTTTTCTAAAAATAGCCACAGTGACCTTGACCTTGTGGTCATGACCTTGAAAGTCCAACTCGCTCGAGATATTTTTATAAGGATCATCTGTTTGAAGTTATATTGAAATTGGGGGAGAAATGTAGGCGCTAGAGCAATGACAAAGTTTTTCAAAAAATAGTCAGAGTGACCTTGACCTTGAGGTCATGACCTTGAAAGTCAATCTTGCTCCAGATATTGTGGTAAGGAACGTTTGTGTGAAGTTATATTAAAATCGGTCAAGAAATGTAGGCGCTAGAGCAATGACAAAAGTACGTACGTATGTACGTGGCGCTAGAGCAATGACAAAAGTACGTACGTACGTGGCGCTAGAGCGATGACAAAAGTACGTTCTTAAGTACGTACGTACGTACGGGACAAATGCTATATCCCCCCTCACAACTATGTTGTGCGAGGGGATAATGAAATCCAACAGGTGGGTTTAGAGGAGAAGATGTTTAAAGATTTTTAATTTTTTGTGTGGTTTGTTGCCATGGCAACCTGAGTTCTGGGTGTAACAAAATTCTTTGAAGGAATTTAGAAGAGGACTAAGTAAGGAACATTCCTGTGAAGTTTGGTTACAGTTGGCCAAGTAGTTTAGGAGGAGATGTTTTAGCATTACACTATATGTTAAATAGGGAAAATAAGCCCCGCCCATGGCGGCCATGTTTTTTGTCGGATCAAAATTTCTTCAAGGAATCTGAAAGGGGTCCACCCAAGGAACATTCATGCAAAATAAAAATGAAATCCAACAGGTGGTTTTGGAGGAGAAGATTTTTAAAGATTTTTAATATTTTGTGTTGTTTTGTTGCCATGGCAACCAGAGTTCTGGGTGTAACAATATTCTATGAAGGAATTTAGAAGAGGACTAAGTAAGGAACATTCCTGTGAAGTTTGGTTACAATGGGCCCAATAGTTTAGGAGGAGAAGATGTTTAAGCATTACACTATATGTTAAATAGGGAAAATAAGTCCCGCCCATGGCGGCCATGTTTTTTGTCGGATCAAAATTTCTTCAAGGAATCTGAAAGAGGTCAACCCAAGGAACAGTCATGCAAAATAAAAATGAAATCCAACAGGTGGTTTTCGAGGAGAAGATTTTTAAAGATTTTTATTTTTTTTTGGTTTTGTTGCCATGGCAACCAGAGTTCTGGGTGTAACAAAATTCTTTGAAGGAATTTAGAAGATGACTATGTAAGGAACATTCCTGTGAAGTTTGGTTACAATTGGCCCAGTAGTTTAGGAGGAGAAGATGTTTAAAGAAAAAGTTAACGCACGGACGCACGACCGCACAGACGCACGGACGCACGACGGACACAGGGCCATGACAATAGCCCCGCTGGCCTTCGGCCAGTGGAGCTAACAAGAGGGCCATGATGGCCCTGGATCTGGCCCTGGATTGCTCACCTGATCCATAGTGTAACAAGTGGGCCCCAGGGAGGGCCATTATTAGCCCAAGGGCTTTAATGTGCATAATGTTGAGGGAGGTCTGAAAGGTGAAGCTTCATACCAAACATCAACAAAGGCTATAATTTGAACAATCTTGGTAGAGGTCCACTAGATGACGCTTCATACCAAATATCAAAGACCTGGGCCTTCTGGTTTCACACGAGAAGATTTTTAAAGGTTTTCCCTATAAAAGCCTATGTAAAACCAATGGGCCCTGGCGCGGGGGCGTTTTTGGCCCCAGGGCTATAATTTGAACAATCTTGGTAGCGGTCTACTTGACGAAGCTACTTACCAAATATCAAAGACCTGGGCCTTCTGGTTGCAGACAAGAAGATTTTTAAAAGTTTTCCCAATATAAGCCTATGTAAAAACCAGTGGGCCCCAGGGCGGGGCCGGTTTTGGCTCCAGGGCTATAATTTGAAAGAGCTTGGTAGAGGTCCACTACATGAAGCTACATACCAAATATCAAAGACCTGGACCTTCTGGTTTCAGACAAGAAGATTTTTAAAGGTTTTCCATATATAAGCCTATGTAAAACCAGTGGGCCCCGGGGTGGGGCTGTTTTTGGCACCAGGGCTATAATTTGAACAATCTTGGTAGCGGTCCACTAGACAAAGCTACATACCAAATATCAAAGACCTGGGCCTTCCGGTTTCAGACAAGAAGATTTTTAAAGGTTTTCCCTATATAAGCCTATGTAAAACCAGTGGGCCCCGGGACAGGGCCATTTTTGGCCCCAGGGCTATCAATCCATCCACTGGTTAAGCAGGAGAAGCTCTGGTGGCCATTTTGTTCACCCGAGCGGAACAGTATGAGCAATTTTGGTAGAGGGTCACCAAACGGACATTCCTGTGAAATAATTTCAAAATCCATCCACCAGTTAAGGCGAAGAAGTCATTTAAAGGTTTTTCTACTTTTAGCTCTGGTGGCCATTTTGTTCACCCGAGCAGAAAGGTTTGAGCAATTTTGGTAGAGGGTCACCCAAGGAACATTCTTGTGAAGTAATTTCAAAATCCATCCACTAGTTAAGGAGAAGAAGTTGTTTAAAGGTTTTTCTATTTTTAGCTCTGACGGCCATCTTGTTTACCGGAGTGTAACGGTTTGAGCAATTTTGGTAGAGGGTCACCCAAGCAATATTCCTGTGAAGTAATTTCAAAATTCATCCACTAGTTAAGGAGAAGAAGTCCTTTAAAGGTTTTTCTATTTTTAGCTCTGGTGGCCATCTTGTTCACCCGAGCAGAATGGTTTGAGCAAGTTTGGCAGAGGGTCACCCAAGGAACATTCCTGTGAAGAAATTTTGAAATCTATCCATTGGTTAAGGAGAAGAAGTCCTTTAAAGGTTTTTCTATTTTTAGCTCTGGAGGCCATTTTGTTCACCCGAGCGGAATGGTTTGAGCAATTTTGGTAGAGTTTCACCAAAGGAACATTCCTGTGAAGTAACATACCTGTGAAGTAATTTCAAAACCCATCCACTGGTTAAGGAGAAAGAGTCGTTGAAAGGTTTTTCTATTTTTAGCTCTGGTGGCCATCTTGTTCACCCAAGCGGAACGATTTGAGCAATTTTGGTAGAGGGTCACCCAAGGAACATTCCTGTGCAATAATTTCAAAATCCATCCACTGGTTAAGGAGAAGAAGTCATTTAAAGGTTTTTCTATTTTTAGTTCTGGCGGCCATTTTGTTCACCCGAGCAGAACGGTTTGAGCAATTTTGGTAGAGGGTCACCCAAGGAACATTCCTGTGCAATAATTTCAAAATCCCACCACTGGTTAAGAAGAAGAAGTCGTTAAAAGGTTTTTCTATTTTTAGCTCTGGCGGCCATCTTGTTCACCCGAGCGGAACGGTTTGAGCAATTTTGGTAGAGGGTCACCCAGGGAACATTCCTGTGAAGTAATTTCAAAATCCATCCACTAGTTAAGGAGAAGAAGTCATTTTAAGGTTTTTCTATTTTTAGCTTTGGCGGCCATCTTGTTCACCCAAGCAGAACGGTTTGAGCAATTTTGGTAGAGGGTCACCCAAGGAACATTCCTGTGATGTAATTTCAAAATCCATCCACTAGTTAAGGAGAAGAAGTCGTTGAAAGGTTTTTCTATTTTTAGCTCTGGCGGCCATCTTGTTCATCCGAGCGGAACGGTTTGAGCAATTCTGGTAGAGGGTCACCCAAGGAATATTCCTGTGAAATAATTTCAAAATCTATCCACTGGTTAAGCAGGAGAAGTCGTTTAAAGGTTTTTCTATTTTTAGCTCTGGCGGCCATCTTGTTCACCCGAGCGGAACAGTTTGAGCAATTTTGGTAGAGGATCACCCAAGGAGCATTCCTGTGAAATTAGATCAAAATCTGTCCAGCAGTTTTGGAGAAGAAGTTGTTTAAAGCAAAAGTTGACGACGGACGCACGGACGACGGACGACGGACAAAGACCGATCCCAAAAGCTCACCTTGAGCACTTCGTGCTCAGGTGAGCTAATAAAACCAGCATGCTCCTTCATAGGTTTCGTAGAGGTTGTCATTTAAAGATGTTTCAATTTTTAAGTCTGCCAACCATTTTCTTCACTGGAGCAAAGCCATTTTGGTAGAAGACAAGCTTCCTGTGAAGTCTGAATGAAATTGAACCAAAGGTATAGGAGTTGTCATTTCAGGATATTTCTATTTTAAGCTCTGGCAGCCATCTTGTTCATCCAAGCAAAACTGTTTAGCTATTTCTGTAGAGGGTCACCTAAGCAAAATTCCTATGAAGTTTGAATGAAATTGGACCAAAAGTAAAGGAGTAAAGTTATCATTTAAAAGTTGTTGTTTTTTTCTATTTTTAGCCCTGTGTCACCGCATCTTAGCACTGGAGTGGAACCTTTAAGCTATTTTGGTAGATGGTCCCTTAAGCAACATTCCTGTTTAGTTTGAATGAAATTGGACCAAAGGGATAGGAGGAGTTGTCATATAAAGATTTTTCTATTACATGCATTAGCTCTGGCAGCCAGCTGGTTCATAAAAGTGCAATCCTTATAGCTATTTTGGGAGAGGATCACCTAAGCAACATTCCGAGGAACTTTGACTGAAACTGGCCCAGTGGTATAGAAGAAGCTGTTGTTTAAAGATTTTTATGTATTTAGCTCTGGCGACCACCTTTTTCATCGGAGCGGAAAGATTTTAGCTATTTTGGTAGAGGGTCACCTAAGCAACATTCCCGTGAAGTTTGATTGAAATCGGCCCAAGGCTTTAGGAGGAGTTAGCATTTACAGCAAATTGTTGACGTTTTTCTATTTTTAGCTCCGGTGGTCATTTTGCTCATTGGAGCAGAACCATTTAGCTATTTTGGTAGGGGGTCACCTAAGCAAGATTCCTATGAAGCTTGCATGAATTTGGAAGAGTTGTCATTTAAAGATTTTCCCATCTTTAGCTCTGGTGACCATCTTGTTCAAGCAGAACGATTTTAGCTATTTTGATAGAGGATCACCTAAGCAACATTCCTATGAAGTTTGATTGAAATGGGCGAATGGTTTAGGAGGAGTTAGCATTTAAAGCAAATTGCTGACCCCACACAACGTGCAATGGAAAACGGATATTGACAATCACAATAGCTCACCATGAGCTAATAAACATAGAAAATATTTCATGATCAATCTCAGTGAAAGAATAATGCCGGACTTGGCATGGATCAAAACTGCAGGTATTAATTACCAATTTGACATGCATCCAAATGAGTCATTCCGATCGTCTCACCAGAGCTCAGCAATGACAGAATGTGAAGACTGTATTGCAGATTTTTATTACTAACTTACTTGTAATCCACCAATCTGAACCTGTGGCCTAACCTGGCCTTGTGACCCCTGAGCAGGTACTGCCATCTGGGCCTGGGAGCCTTGAAGTGGAACTCTTATTTGACCAGGGGCTGCTGTCAGCACCTGAAAGACATTTGTGGTGATATAAAGACACAATGTAACATAAAAACATTATGTTAACCCTTGTCCTGCTGAATATTCATATAAGTCACACCCACTACCAATTATCAACCAATCAGATTACTTGATGCAAATTATTGCAACAAATTCACAATCTGAATGGCAAACAATGTAGATCCTGATCAGATGGCTTCGTCAGAAGCGTCAGAAGCCATCTGATCTGGATCTACATTGTTTCAAAGTTAAGGCATATCCGGGATTAGCAGGACAAGGGTTAACACATCCGTTTGACATTGTGCAATCTTTCATATCTCCAAATGGTTATTTTTCTGTTAATACTGGTGATAAACATAGGCTGTGGGTGCTCATTAGAACCACCTCATGGAGGCAGTTCTAACAAGTACCCACAATCTATGTCTTGGAGCAGAAATAAGAAAAATGATGTATACCACTGTAAACTGTTTTCTCTCTATATAGTGCGGTTTAAGAGGGTTGTTCATCACACAGGCTTGTTCACATGATGAATTTACTTCTTCAATATTGAAAGAAAAGAATTTTCTCTCTCTGGGACCAAAGTTTGAGCAAATTGCTCAAAGATTTACACCAAATGGGAGCAAACTTTTTCATCTAGGCTGTCTGTTAGAAGAAAGGCAAAATACAGTAGAACTTTGATGGCTCGAACACCGATGGCTCGTTCACCATGGATGTGTCGAACCCATTCTTGAGCCCCTAGCGAAATCCTCTACATAAGAAATAATGGGGTTAATTAAGGAGATTTTAGTCTTTTATCTTGCAAATGTATGCTGTGTGTGCTCATTAGAATCGCCTCGATGAGGCGATTCTAATGAGTACACACAGCATGCATTTTCATTATAGAACACTGAAAAGATGTCTAAAAGTATCTCGTTATGCCTCCTGGCAGTAACCTCAGTGGCTTGAACTACCCCTGTCTCGGACAGATTTTCGAGGTCCCAAAGGTGTTCGAGCCATTGAAGTTCAACTGTATTTCATTTGACAGCAGCATACAATGTAGTTCCAGATCAGATGCCTAACCCTTTCACCACTGAGTTTCTGAAGTGGACTCTCCCATCTTTGAATTTGGACATGTCCATTCTATTAAGGGGAATGGGAACACCTTCAGGGGAGGTAACTCCTGCAAAAGTATTTTTGTCTCCCATGTCCCAGGTTAATTTTGCTTAGCATGGCAAATATATACAAAGTGTTTCTCAAGATATGGAGAATCATTCTATCTTCAGTCCTTTGTGTGCCAAAAGTTCTTTCAGTTCAGTGCAAAATGCAGCTACATTTACAACTAAAATAAACCACCATGATATAATTTTCAAAACTTTAACTCTTATCTTGCTGTTAGCAACAACGCCTATCTTTGCAAACAGTGTAGATCCAGATCAGATGGCTTCTGAAGAAGCCATCTGATCAGGGTCTACACTGTTTGGCATTCAGTTTATGAATTTGTAGCAATAAATTACATCAAGTAATTTGATAGGTTGATAGACAGAAATGGGTGTGGCTTAAATGAATATTCAGCAAGATAAGGGTTAAGTTATCAGATAGTCCATCTATGGTAATAAATCACCATCTCTTCATGACACAACTTACTGTGTGGGTCCAAAGAAAAACACAAAAAAATTGCCACTAATGGTTATTTTTCTTTATAATCTACCGGTACAGATATTTGGGATCCATCTTTAACCTGTGTTATATCCAAAACCGTGTTATATTGTAAATGAATAGTCTTATAAAGAGGTAAAGGGTATTTGTAATTTAATTTGAATTTTACTTGAAATAACCATTTTGGACAGGAAACCCAAAAGCGGAACTATGATAAATCATGTGGCCACAGATCAGGACTTTCAATGTGTGCAAGATGTTCAGTCAATCTTGAAACAATTTTCTACAACCCCAATCCCACAACACTGGACTCCTATAAACAGTGAGAAAGATTCAATATGGGGTCTTTAGCGCCTGGTTACCTTATAAACTAGTGTGGCTCATACAGTTTAAAAATCTGTTATGGCACTGTCATGTCAATTGGTTAAGTCATAGTTATCTCATGGTTCATCTACATGTATACCATGTGATAAAGAACAAGTGCTGTAAGTGGTTTATCCCATACATGTGCACTTTGATCATCTACACTAAAGACTACTGTAATGATCCTATGTACTGGGAAAGACAGGTCTAAGCAAACAGTGCAAACCCAGATCAGACTGCTCCATAATTGATCAGGGTCTGCACTGTTTGTCATTCCCCCCTGTACATTTTGGACTCCTTGCTGGATCAGAAAACAAATATGTTAAAATTTTTAGAAGATTTACAGCAAGTTCTGAAGGTGTCCAAATTTTCAGGATTTCTATGTTACATTATATAGTAAATACATGGTTAGTGTCTTTAATAATTAAATATAATCAGTGAGCCTAAGACAATTTTATAGGAACCAGCTTTAGCGAGCCCCTATAAAATTGTCGTGGCGAACCGATTATATTTAATTATTAAAGACACCAATCGTGTATTTAGTTTATACCGCAATTCAAAACAATCAAGGGGTTTTGCAATAATTGAGCAAATTTAAGCAAAAAAGACAGCAGACAGTGTGGCATGTTAAACGACATTCAGTGCCATGGCGTGCACACGTAGTATAACGTGACGTCAACGAGTGCAAAGTTTATGACGTCACTGCGCCACAAAGACGAAGGAAACAACATGGACGCTCGAATAAAAGTTTCCCAGCGCTTTATATTCTGTATGAAAATCTGCAAATAAATAGTTTATTTTAGCTTTAGAAATTATTTTCGAGGTTGGGACGCAACTGCAGTAGCAGGGCGCAGATATTCCAACAGGCCATTCAAACCAGGAAAGGCCGAGAAGGTACGAATTTAGCTGAAATTTCTGAAAATCTGTTCAAATAAATATTGCAAAGATTTTAACTTGCAGTTTCGTTGTTTTCCCATGTATAAATGGTTGCGTGTAATTGTTTACAGTTGTAAAATAGTGACCGAAAAGTAGGTCCGGTCTATAAATGGTCACTAGACGTATTGTAGGTCAGTAGAAGATATTATTGGTCACTACCCATTATAGCGTGCACTTATTCAACCCCCTTTATTAGGTTACTAGAATGTCTGATTGCGGTATAAACGGTATTTCATGCTGAATACCAGGAGCCAGTTATTCAAAACTAATGCCATTGTTATATCAATTAAAACTTTGATCATTTAATATTACAAATATACTTACATTTTAGCTGAAACACAAAAATGAGAGAGCTACTCGCATATTGAGTAAATGATACTGATTGCTGTCAGGTCTAGAATTTTCTGCGGGGCTTGATGAGTTAAAAAGCAGTGTGCTGTCTTGACTCAAGTTATTTATTAACACTTCAACTGCTAATCACGACAAGCAGACGGCAATTTCAAAGTGTTTTTTCTTTCTTTTATCTTTCAGTGAAAATAAGGCCCAACATTACAAGTGAATTGTCTACCAAGCCGACAATTCGCATGACATAACAAGTGAATCGTCTGCCACTGTTTACTATGAAAATATTTTTAAAAATCAGAGGCCAGTTGTTCAGAGCCTTGTTAGCTTAATGAGCTCGTTAGTGGTTATATTGTTAACTGTTCTAGTAAGGTAAGTACAATATCAAAACTTTAAGCATTTTGCTAAAAAAATAAGAGTAGCTAAAGCTACTCACATTTTTTTCAGCAAAACTTTTAGTATATTTACCATATTAAATGATCAAAGTTTTGACAATTCTTAACTCTTATCATGCTGTTCACGACAACCCCTATCTTTGCAAACAGATCTGAAGAAGCCATCTGAATCAGGATCTACACTGTTGGGTATTCAGTTTATGAATTTGTAGCAATATATTATATCAAGTAATTTGATTGGTTGATAGACAGAAATGGGTGTGGCTTAAATGAATATTCAGCAAGATAAGGGTTAACTAACGACGTTGTTAGTTTTGAACAACTGGTCCCAGATTGTTGTCTGCTCCAGAAATTTATGTAGCCTTTGAAGGGTTCACCCTTTTTGTACCAAATGGAATCTTCCTCCCTATATATAGCAGGAGTTTCAGAATTTCAGAATTTAGGGGTGTCAGGTTGTGTTTTCTTCAAATTTCATTTTGAAAATGGCTCAACTTTTCACAAACAGTGTTGGCCCTGATCAGACACCACATTCTGTGGAGTCTGATCAGGACCTTCACTGTTTGCCAGGGTACCCCTTTTGGGGTTTCCGGTACAAAATGGGTTAATTGCTCTTACCTTTGTTTGTCCCCCAGTGTTAACTGTTTGGAACTGCAGAGCAGGTCTTATCACAGATGCCATGGTAACTCCTGGTCTTAACCCCATCCCACTGGTTGCCAAGGTGAACTGTCCTGGTGCCATAGTGACAGGAGTAATAGAAGGGCGGACATGATGGATACTAGGGCTGGCTAAGTGCATGTGTTGTGTCACTTTAGGCAGCAAAGAAGAGCCATTCTGATTGCTGTTTGTGTTGATCAGCTGACCTGAAACATAAGAAAAATTTCTGTTTGCCCTTATCCAACCCTTTACGGTCAGTCATTGGTATATATATTTTTTTAACCCTTATCTTGCTGTTCACAACAACCCCTATCTTTGCAAACAGTGTAGATCCAGATCAGATGGCTTCTGAAGAAGCCATCTGATCAGGATCTACAACGTTTGGCATTCAGTTTATGAATTTGTAGCAATAAATTACATCAAGTAATTTGATTGGTTGATAGACAGAACTGGGTGTGGCTTAAATGAAAATTCAGCAAGATAAGGGTTAAAATGAAGTCTGAAATATGAGAAACATATCAAAACATGGTAATTTCTTTAAACTGTATCACGCCTACGGAACGATAGAATGCGTAACCATTGGGTAAGAACATGAAGCCGTGGAGATGAAAACAGATCCGCTTTATAGTTGCAAGTTTTGTTATCATTTCTATAGATCTAATGCGTAACCAACCATTTTCGACCTTTTCCGTGGTGATGTATCGCTAGTGCTGCATTGACAAGCAAAATATCCGCAACACATATAACCATATATGTTTATTGTGTGTGCATATTAATACGCTGAACTTGTAGCAAAGCGCAGTAATAAATAAAAGGCAACAAACACCTCGAAAAACCACTCGTTTTCTTAGGCTTGAGTTCACCTTCAGCAGGAGAAACTAAATTTAGCCAAAATGTGTGAATAACGGGATTTGGTATTTACTCCAAAGATGCCGATATCAATGGGCTCCTGAATGTAATTCCCCGTTTTTTAAATAACTTCCTCGTAAAAGTTATACAACTTATGAAACACAGAAAATGCACAGTTTCTTTACCTTTTTTAGCGATCTAATTCCTCATCGGATGTCGCTCTAATTGCTTCACGTTCTAACCCAATGGTTACGCATTCTATCGTTCCGTAGGCGTGTGTATGAAAATTTATTTAAATTTAGAACTTTGTGAAAGTAAAAATTAAAAAGAAGGCCATGATGGTTCTATATTTCTCACCTGAGCCAACAAATTTGAATACTTAATATTGAAGAAAATTTCATGTTCAAGAGTGACTAGATAAGATGGTCCTATATGGAGTACCTGTAAAGTAAATGCATGGCAAGCAGTGATAAACAAATCACAGTGACACAAAAAGATTATAATGTATTTTTTTCTTTATATGAGTCTATATGCACCCGAGGGCCATAATTTGCACATTGGCATCTCTGGACAGGTCTCTTTCCTTATGGATTGAGCAGATGACAAATTGTTGATATGTTTTCTTATTTTTCAAAGGAAGACAACTTTTGAAACAATAAGTGGCTGGCTGATTTAGTCATTTTCCATAAATCATGAAAAATGATGGCCCATCACGGGAACAAATATGTTCTATAAAATGGTTATCCTTTGGAAGCAAGGAATACACCACAGAACCGGAAAATATGAAGTGTACGTGTTTCCTGGGCCAGACTAGCTAGTTTCGGCCAATTAGGCCTCATCAGTGACCCTCAAGTCTGTGAAATGAACAGCCCCTAAACACAACTTTATATAGAGAAAACTGTGGTTTCCGGAGATATACAATATTTTTCATATTTCTGCTCCTAGATATAGGCTGTGGGTACTCGTTAGAAAGGCTCAATGAGGTGGACCGGTTCTAACGAGCACCCACAACCATCGCTTGCAGTATTAATATGAAAAATATCACTGATTTTCATTAGAAATGTAGTCATTTTGGAGATGTGAAAAATGCACTATGTCGCACAGGTGTGTTATCGTAATGACTCTTCCAACAAGATGTGTTTGTGAAACACTGATGCCCCCGAACAGTGCATGTTAAATATGAATGCGGTATCACTAAGCAATTGAAAGGTATGGCCAATGTTAAAGTCTTAAAAAGAGGGTTAAGGCCACAAGGTCAACAATTATGGGATCGTTGGAAAGGTCTAATGACATAGAATGCACATGTGAAATATGAAAGCCCCATCACTTACCAATCGAAAGTTATAGACTATGTTAAAGTTTTTTTAAAAGGTAGGTCAAACGTCAAGGTCAAGGTCACGAGGTCAAAACTTATGGTACCTATAGAAAGGGCTTGTGACAAGGAGTGCACATGTGAAATATGAAAGCCCTACCACTTACCAATCGAAAGTTATGTCCAATGTTTAAGTTTTCAAAAAGTAGGTCATCAAGGTCAAGGTCATGGGGTCAAAAATTATGATACCACTAGAAAGGGCTTGTGACAAGGAATGCACACGTGAAATATGGAAGCCCTACCACTTACCAATCGAAATTTATGGCCAATGTTAAAGTTTTTAAAAAGGAGGTCAAAAGTAGGTCCAATGTTAAGGTCAAGAGGTAAAAATTTATGGTACGTCTTGAAAGGTCTTGTAATAAGGAGTGCACATGTGAAATATGCAAGCCCATATCAGTTACCATTCAAAAGTTATGCCCAATGTTAAGGTTTTTGTGGACAGACAAACAGACGGACAGACCAAAAACTATATGTCCCCGAATCTTTGATTCCGGGGGCATAAAAATTAAAAAAGCAGCATATCCAAAGATATCCACATTTTATTATTCTTGTTTCTGCACAACAACATATGTTTTCATACAGAAATTATCTACAGTAATAAGCAGCTACGAGAAATTGCTATTACTATAAAATCAAACTGAATTTATGTAGAAGGATTGAATATTAACCCTTGTCCTGCGGTGAACCATCATGATAACCCCTAACTTTTTCAAACAGTGTAGATCCAGATTTTTGTTTTTCATTCAGTTAGGGAAATAGAATGAATACATTATATCAAGTAATTTGATAAGTTGATATAGTCAGAAATGGGTGTGGCAAGATTAATTTATTCAGCAGGACAAGGGTCACTTATATATAAGAGGCCCCCGCCCATCGCTGCTTGAAGAAATAGATGGGCTGCATGATGCTTCCACTGAGTACCATGAGTACTGGTAAACCGCTTAGTGGATCTAAGCCCGCCCAGGCAAAGTGGTGCAAGTCTGACCGTCCAATTGGTTTCATTGGGTGACAGGGCTTGAGGTGTCATTTCATCTCAGTGTCGGGTAAAAGTCCCACACAATTGGAAGCAACGTCTCTAAAATGACCTACACAGTGTTGATGGGGAGGTTAATCCTCAAATCAAACGAACAAAACTTATATATAAGCAATTATGATAAAACCTGCCAGAACATTAATAAACACATCTAGATTCAGATAAGCCTGTGCAGCTGATGATCATTTTAAGAATAGATAAGTTAACAAGAATGAAGGACAACATCCACTTTGTACAAACCATTTGTTATTGTGAAATTGTATGAGCCTTGAACTGTGGGGGAAGACACAACTTTCTCAGCCTCATTCTGAACCAGAGAGGATGTCGCATCATTTGATGCTCCTGTTGCCGTGGAAACATCCTGGTCCTCAACACTGTCTATTCTCTGTTTCTTTGTAGGTGGTTCTGCTTCTTGATTTGAATCACTTGAACTCATGTTTGGATTTATCCTTATCCTGCTGAATAAATCAATAATGTTTTCTTTCAAACATGAACAGTGTTTTTCACAGTGATTTGCATCAAATTCGCAAACTGAATGACGGACAGTGTAGAAGCATCAGATGGCCATCTCATCTGGATCTGCACTGTTTGCAAAGGTAGGGGTTGTTGTGTTCAGCGGGATAACCCGGTAAGGGTTAACCCACTGAAAAAATAATTTTGGCATCATAATAACTCCTTATCACATCATCTACCATTTTGGCATTTATTAGCAGGCATGCTCTAATTTTGTGAGTAGGGCTGGCTAATCAGAGCTGAAAGAAAATCGATTACCAGTCATGCTGCAGTGATCGATAATCGATTAGTAATCAATGAAGATTTTGATCATAATTTCACCTTTCTGGCTTTCTGTCTGAGTATGAGGTGCAGTTTACTATTGAATCGAATTTCAAGATATCTATACCCCGGAACATAAAATTAATGATATCTTGAATAAAAATATAGGATATCAATAAAATATTTTTAGATATCTATAAATAATACTAGATATCCATTATTTATTTTAAGATATCCATTATATGTTAAAGGATATCTATAATTCCAATTATAGATATCTATTAGATATCAAATACACCCCAACCTCTTTATAACACTATTGATGGGGTCCAAAACAGAAATCGTGTTAGTTAAACAACCATGTTATATCCAAACAAAAATGTATAGATTATATTGAAAAATGACCATTTATGGTCATTTTTCTATATCATCTATGCATTTTATGGATCCATCTTGAAACCGTGTTATATTCAAAATCGCGTTATAATGAACTGTGGTATAAGGAGGTTGTGGTGAATTGAAGAACACATTAGAATATCAATAATTTCATTTATTGATATCCATAATATATTTTCTGATATCCATTTTTGAAAACTGTGATATCTACAATCCAGCCTTTAAAATGATATCTATACATGCAAGGGAATAATGATATCAAAAAAACAAATTGATAGATATCAAGAAATATATATTATATATCGTTGATTACATTTATGATATCAAAAAATGTTGACAGTTATAGATATCAATAATGTTAACTGATGAACATTTTAGGATATCAATAATTTCATTTATTGATATCCATAATATATTTTCTGATTTCCTGCTCTATAAAGGGAGGAAGATTCCATTTGGTACAAAATTGGTTAAGCACCCACAATATATGTTTCCGTCTAAAGCAGCAACAAAGCAAAATCTGGGTATGTCACACACCTGGTGACCCACAGCACCAGTTAAGAGGGGGTATCCACATATTATTTTTCTGATTTCTGCATGAAAACGTATGTGTGGGTACTCATTGGAAACGCCTCACATCAAGGTGCTTCTAATGAGTTCTCACAATACATGATTTCGACCTGAAATAAGAAAAATATCAGTTCTTTTCTGCTGAAAAAATGCAAAAAAGTGCCTTATCTAGAGCCTGCAGCTGTATTTCCATAGGAATGCTGTAGGATGAAATCAAGAAAAAAACAATAGAGATTTTGAGAGTTCTAACCCGTGACATTACTGCAAGTTAAAAAAATTCTCTTCCAGACAGATCAGTCAGTGACTGGGTTTAAAATTATATGTACAGTAAAACATGCCATAGTGGCCACCTCTATTAAGCAAGCAACCCGTCTTAAGCAAGCATGCCGATGAATCCTGCAAAACAGAACATGCATTAAATTCATCTGTATTATGCAAGCACATGTCTTAAGCAAGCACACTTTGATTATCCCTTTAGTGCTTGATTTATACAGCTTAGACTATATATGATTTTTGACATGCAGTATTAATCAAATTTCATCTGTCATCTGGCAATTGTATTAAATTGTAAGGTATACTTGAATCAAATCATAATTTGTCTTGGTAGAAAGTAACAAACTGTTGAATTGGTAATTATGTTGTTTTTTTTTCCAATATTTGACATAATTTTAATCATTTTGGATTCAAACATTCTCTATTTTGGATTTAAATAAGTGTGTCTTTTGCAAACCTATACTTGTATTAGTAACTCTTGATCACTGTCTATATACGTTTTCTGCCATGTCAAGGCAGAAGCTTATGAAAGAAAAATGCCACAAAATTTTCACAAGAAAAATGTTATTGTTGGAGCCATGAAATAAGGAACTATCTCACATAGAATGTTATCATAAATGTTCTTAACCCACTGAATACTAGTGGATTTTTCCATTGCTATATGAATGATTATGATGGACAAGTCCATTTGCCATAAATGGGGTGTCAGCCTATTTTTTTTTTTTCTCTCATTTTTATTCTATTTTTGACAGAAAATTCTGTTAGCAAATAGTGCAGGCCCTGATCAGACCACTGCTGTGTCTGATCTGGGCCTGCACTGTTTGCCATGGTACCAGGATTTGGGTTAATTAAACTGGTGATAAAAAATGCATAAAAGGGGGTTAAACAAGCATCTCGCTTGAAAAATGGAATATATTTCTTTTCATGATATCAAGATAATTCACCTTCCTCAGGAGTTTGAAATATTCTGACTTTGAAAAACTTTATTAAGAAAAAAAAAAAGAAGAAAAGTTTACATGTATGCTCATCTACAAATTAAAAATAAATAATTAAATAAATTAAAAAACAAATAAATAAAGCAATATTTGCAGGGTTCAGATGGGACCCTGTGCATTTCTTGACAGATATGTAATCAAATATTTTCATTTATTTTTTTTTTACACATTTTTTGTCTGTTTGTTTATATCAGCATAAATGACATTTTTTTTTTAAATATACATGTAATGCTCATCTTGGTAATCGGTCTTTACACCATGTTTTTCAGGCACTAGATGGCGCTTCAATATATCCATACCCTTCACACTTTTTGAGAAATTAAATTCAATAATTAACATTTTCATGCAAAAATATTGCAGAGTACAGTTTAAATGCTGTAATGAAAGTGTTAATTTTGTTTCTCTTAACAGTTTATCAGTTGTACATGTATCTTGAAAAAAATAATAAAAGACAGAACAGAAAGTAGTCCTTAACCTCGTTTTGATATGCTTGACTTGTCTTAAGCTACAAAATATTGTGCAAATACTTTCGCTTTTTCCGGCAACTTTTTAAAATGCAGTTACCGAAATCATGAAAATTCAAATGGTTAAATGTTTAACTTCAAAATGCAATATAGTTTATTGCTTGTCATGTCATGTACAAAGCGAAAAAGCAAATGCGTTTTTGATTTGTACAAAACAGAAACTGGAAACTCAAATGATGAAAGAGCCAAAAACAAACTGTTGGAACATTTTATTTCTTCGTTTTTATAAGTAAAACGTGTAACCTTAATGTAAGAAACCTCACAAAAGTTCAATGATATAATGAAATACCAAAGAAAAATATTTTTTGTCTATAAAAAAACAGAATGAAAATAAATAAACAAATAATAATCTCACTTATCTCGCTCGCCATTTGCAAAGATTGCGAATCGTTTGGAGGAGAACTTAACAGCGGAAGCGGAAATAACATATTCGGAATTTTCCGGCTAGTTCCGTTCAAATAGGTTAAATTCGATTTGTACCTCAGTACAACAACAACAAGTCTACATCAGATTCAGATGAAAAATTGTTGCCGCTTTTAAAATCATAATAATATGAAGTTAGGCACTGCCTAGAAATGGGAATGACAATAACTTGATTCATGTCTACTAACAGAATTCAAAACAAGCAAGCAGTTCATCATAACAAGCAACAATATTAAACATAACAAAAGCTATCCTAGTAATAATTACATTGCTTCCCGAAAACTATTCAGTTCTCTCACCGAATCCGAGTCGTCTCCTAAGCCATTTCCTCCCCTAGTCCCCCCCCCGACGTTTCGTCCCTGGTCGTTTTCCCGTAGTCGTACCCCCCCCCCCCCCCGGTCGTTTCGCCCTTCTAGTCGTTTCGCCCACTTTCCAAGGTAAAACCAATCTCCACTGCTGTAAAACATCTTTAACAAGACAGAGTTGAGAAGAGGCAAATAATTTAGTAGCAGCATCGCCCTGTCACGTCAGCCAAAGGATAACTTATCTTTACTTACCAGCCGGCACCCTGTATTAAAAGTGGCCACTCTGAGAGTTGTGAGAAGGACATGTTACACTAAAATTATTGAAGTTGTTTTATTCAAACAATTTTCATCATTGTAAAAAATCACAAGATATTTCATAGACATGCTAACGTAATTAAGTGTTTCGACAATAACATACCGGCCCCCGCTAATCGGGGCATGAAGAAATAGATGGGCTGCGTGATGCTTCCACGCAGAGCTGAAACCATCCCGCACACGAGTACTGGTAAACCACTTAGAGGATCTAAGCCTGCACAGGCAAAGCGGTGCGAGTTGGACCCGGCCATGCTTATAAACCCTATTAGTTTCATTGGGCGGCAGGGCTCAAGATCTCATTTCATCTCAATGTTGGGTAAAAGCCCAACAAAATTGGAAGCAACGTCTCCAAAATGACCTTTACAGTGTTGACAGGGACGATAAACCTCAAATCAAACAAATAAACAAATCGACATTAATATTTAAGTTCATGGGAAAATGGTCACTTTCGCGTCTATTACTGGATCGATTGTTTTAATAGATTTTGGGGTTTACAGGGATGTTCATTATTTCATTCAAAGACATAGGTTGTGGGTACTCGTTAGAACCGTCTCAATATGGCGGCTGTAACGAGTGGGAATACATAATTTGAGGATCAACTACAGGGGGCCCATTGCTTTAATAAGCCATATAATGGCTATGATAATTCAACATAATTACTGATTATTGAAAAATGACACCTGTGGGAAGCATATCACCTGATGGCATATACAGAAAAAAATAATAATAAAATAGAAGGAAAAACATGTTCTTATGTTTGGGACATTTTGCACCATATAATGAATGAAATATATATTGCATATATTGTAATACTCTATTAAAATGTTAAGTTGAAATGGGAAGTGAACAAAAATGTCGTAATTTAAAGAAATAAAATTAATATTTAACTTAAATGTAAATACTAGCAAGCCATGTATTTAATACTAGCAAGCCATTTAAAAGCATTTTAAGGCATGTAGGTTCACAAAAAATAAGCTCAATGTGTAAAACATTCTATAATCACAATTTTATTTAATTGCAGCCCATTGTGTTAACACTTATCCTGCGGAATAAATTAATATATCCACATCCCTTTCCGACTAACCACCAATCAAATCACTGTTATCTGTTTGTTAAATTCACAAACTTCATGATAAACAGTGTAGATCCTGATCAGGTGGTTTATCTTGAGCTTCACTGTTTGCAAAGGTAGGTTTCCCTTTGGTATCTCTGATGGGAGCTGTGGGTTAATTGCATTGATACCTGATCATTTCCTTCGCTTCTATTTTGTCTTGTTCATCAGGATAAGGGATATCAAATGCATTAATTTAACATTATCAATCATGCACATCGGAACGACAAATGTTCATATACTTATAATGAATAAAGATAGACTGGACCAAAAGTTTTTTCATTGTACATGTCTTTTTAAAGACAGTTTTCATCCATTATGTAAAATTCCAAACTGGATCAAACATGTAGCTAAAACACACACACACACACACACACACACACACACACACACACACACACACACACACACAAAATAACACCTTTATTCTAGCATAACTTTATTCATTAGACAGTTACATTTCCCGTATTTCCACATTTCGAATTATATTAATATTGAATGTGTATTTATGTGATAATGTGGCCTTTTTCTAGTGTCACTCTAAAATAGAAGTGGAGGCAATGATCTGAACCCACAGCTCCCATCAGAGACACCAATGGGAAAGACACACAAACATGAAACAACAGACCCTAATGGAAACACCAACAGCGGAAAGCCAAAAGGACAGTTACTTTCCCACAAAATGGCCAATGGGCTATCCAAAATAATTGCCTCCACTTCTCGTTTGTATGGTCTTTTATGAAGTTAAGGTAACCAATATAATGTAGGAAGCTTGTCTTGGCCTTCTGTAACACAGACAGCAAACTTGGTGGCTGAATGACAAATGCGGTCATCAACTAAACAAACGTGGAGGCAATGATCAGGAATCGATCCAATCAACCCACAGCTCCCATCAGAAACACCAAAGGGAGAGACACATAAACATTAAACAACATCCCTAATGGAAACACCAACAGCGGAAAGCCAAAATGACAGTTACTTTCCCACAAAATGGCCAATAGGCTAACCAAAATAAAATAGCACAAGCGACACAAACACCCAAAGACAAACCATAATAAAAATAAACCGCGACAGAAGAACCGCCTTGGAACGGTCAGCGGAAACGAATTCCACTGGGGGGGGGGGGGGGCTTAAATCGATTTTACGTGGCCACAATCCTCGCCCTTACTTCCGTCACGATTTAGACAAATACTTTGTTCAGTCCGCATGAAGGCCTCCTAAAGCCTGAATTAATTATGAAAAATGCCTACACAAATAGGAGCAGTCTGATCTAGGCAACACTGTTTGCCTGTTTGCAAAAATAATTTAAAAAATGTTACCTAGAAGATTCAGCAGACGACATAAGCTGGACATTTTCAGAAGTTTTTTTTTTTCACGGCAGCTTAAGGGTTGAGGGAAAGAGTAATGCATCCTTACTTTGATACTTTTTGTTTTGGATAGCCAATTGGCCATTTGGTGGGAAAGTGACTGTCCTTTTGGTTTTCCGGTATCGGTGTTTCCATAAGGATCTCGGACCATTGATGGGTCCGAGTTAGGATCTAGTTATTTCATGTTTGTGTTTTTTCCCTTTGGTGTATCTGATTGGAGCTGTGGGTTAATTGTATAATTGCCTTCACTTCTATTTAACATTTCATGTGTGAGTCAAGTATGAGTCATATGGCAATGTAAAATATGTTGTTCTCTGTACAAATAAATAAATAAAAAATAGACAAATAATTTGGATGTCATCTGCTTTGAAATAATCCTTGGTGCTTAAGATATTAGATAAGATTTTTTTTTTTCATATTTAGTTTCTGTCTGAATGTAATACTGGGAAAATAGAAGTGAATGCAATGATCAGGAATCGATATTATCAGTATTGGCCATGGTGCAATAGACTCAATATACAGAATCTTTATGGTGAGAGAATCAAGGTCTACGGAGTTTTATGCAAGACTATATTACCAAACGGTCTCACCATAATTATCTCTTCTATACTTGTAGCAATTTTGGTGTGTCTTATTGTTTGTGTAATATATTTTATTTAATTATCATTCAAGTCATCACTTGGCCTTTCTCGACCTGTTTGTTAGCCTAAAATATTATTCTCTTTAACAAACACTTGTTTTTATATGATTTTATTCTATTCTGTAACATGTACTTTTAACTTTTCCTTCATACTGTCTCACTTTTATTTCTTTTACTTCACCTTGCACTACGCCTCTGCGCACACACCTGCACAATAATCCTCTTTACGGAGTTGCTGCAATATAAATAGATAGATAGACAAACTCATAAGCGTCCTGCCCATTCATTCCAAAACACATTTAATCAAGTATACTGAGAATTTATATAAAAATAAAAAAAAATCGCTAAAAAATCCATATTATTCATATAGATTGTGGGTACTCGTTAGAAAGTAGAAGTAAAACAAAGATCAGGAATTGATACAATTAACTTACTCCATCCATAAAAGACACCAAAGGGAAAGAAATACAAACATTAAGCGACCAGACCATAATGGAAACCTAAACAAAGGAAGGCCATATGGACAGTTACTTTCCCACAAAATGACCATATGGCCATCCAAAATTAAAAGGCACAAGTGATACACACAGTAAGTAACAAACAACAACATAAATAAATCGCCACAGAAGAGCCGCCTTGGAACGGTCAGTGGAAGATTTCCACTGGGGGCTTAAATCGATTTTACGTGGCCACAATCCTCGCCCTTACTTCCGTCGCGATTTAGACAAAAAAATTTTGTTCAGTCCGCATGAAGGCCTCCTAACTCATCAGTGCAACATCTCCGTGAACACAGAAATCAAAGAACCACAGAGGTGAGACAACGGTGAGGACTCGACAGCAAGAAACCACTGAAATGCTGGAGCAAAAGAAAACCAACAGTTAGACTCCGATGAGCCCGACCAGAACCTCCTTTTGTTATGCATAAGAATTTATTTTTCTGATTCCCACTTGCACCCCACTGTGACCTAATAGTGCTATAAATATCTTGTTAATCTTCTTATAGAAGATTCTAGAAAACTGAGTCACAGATTAATTTCATTTTTGTAAACAACATGTTTACAAGGAAAAGTACTTCAGAACCTTCCAGAAAGTTCTGGGTTGCATTATTTTTAGAAAAATACCTCATCTTATTCCACAGCCCTCTGGAATGTTCTAGAGAAATCTTAGGGTCTATAAAAGAGCTTGATTTTTCTCATTGAGGCAGACTTTGGAGTTTGATGTTTGGGCATTTAAGAAAAGTTATTTCTAAATTCTGTGTTGGATATTACTTTTCATTTTGGATTGTGAATTCTGTGGGATCAAGGAAAATAGATTCATTCAGGATATTTCATAACAGAGCTAAGTACATTTAATTTTCTTACTTCTACAGGTCAAAGTTAACTTGTAAATAAATTTTGTTAAAATTTTCCAAAAGGCTTGTTTGCTTTTTCTTTCTGCTACGCCTGGCTCGTAACAGAAATTGGGGGCTCGTCCGGGATAAAACCATTTTAAGCATTTTAAAACCGACATTTCATGTGACGCAGGTAATTGTCATTTTTTATCAAATAGATTTTGCAGTTGCTTCACAGGATTGGTATTTCCCTATAGGCATATAGGGGATTGTCATTTCATGTGAACTGTCATTTCAGGTGAAATAGTACTTGTCATTTCATGTGAAATTCTCGTTGGGCTTGTCATTTGTAAAATTAACCTCAATCTGTATTTCCATAAATACTTTTTAAAACAAACAAAAAGCAAACATGTCGTTTGATTTGAGAAGCTTTTTGGCTCAGCCTACTCAGGAGTTGTTTAATCTGGCCAAAAGAACAGATTTGCTAGATATTGCTTCCCATTATGGGGTCACTGCTGTCAAAACAAGCATGAAAAAACATGAAATCAAGAATGTTTTGGTACAGTTTTTTGTTGATGAAGAACTTTTTGATCCATCTGCTTTGTCTCTCATTATGGTTTCACATACTGAATTGCAAATGAGACAAATTGAAATAGGAAGGCAAATTGAATTAGAGAAGTTAAGATTAGAAATGGAAGAAAGAGAAAAGGAAAAAGAAAGAGAAATGCAGAGACAAATGCAGATGGAAAAATTAGAAATGGAAAGGGAAAAAAGAGAAATGGAGGAACGCCTTCAGAAAGAAAAATTAGAAAAAGAAGAACGGATTGAGTTGGAAAAGGAAAAAATGAGATATAGTATTGAAGAAAAAGAAAGGGAAAGGCAGTTTCAGTTAAGATTGAAGGAAATGGAACTCCAGGGTCAAGATAGGGTGAAACATACCTCTGTTTTTGACTCTGGTAGTTACTTTGATGCCACAAAGCACATCAGATTAGTTCCTCCATTTCAAGAAAAAGAGGTAGATACGTATTTTTTGCATTTTGAAAAAGTTGCAGAAAATTTAAAATGGCCAAAAGAGCATTGGACCTTACTTTTGCAAAGCGTTGTTGTCGGAAAGGCTCGAGACATTTACACTCAGCTGACTGTCGAGCAAAGCTCAGACTATGATCTGGTTAAGGAGCTTATTCTTAAAGCATATGAGTTGGTCCCTGAGGCTTACAGGCAGAAATTTAGGAATTGCAAAAAAGAAATTTCCCAGACCCATGTAGAATTTGCTCGAACCAAAGAACAGCTATTTGATAGGTGGTGTTCTTCTAAAAAAGTAGGCTCTGATCATGAAAAACTTAGACAGCTCGTCCTTGTTGAAGAGTTCAAACGGTGCATAAATTCAGACATTAAATCTTTTCTCGATGAGAGACAGGTTGAAACTTTGGAGGAAGCTTCTCGTTTGGCAGATGATTATGCTTTGACCCATAAAGTCTCATTTGTGAACAGGCCTTATCCTCGAAAACCTTATAATCCACAGACAGGTCCAAGATTCTATCCCAGTAATCCTTCTGGTAGTTATAGCCATACATCTAGTACTATGCCCAAACTTTCTGGTGAAAATAAAAGCCAGAATCCTTCCAAACCTTCTGGTGAAAACAGAAGCCCAAATTTTCCCAAACCTTCTGGTGAAAACAAAGACCAGAATCCCTTATCTCAATCTCAAGTAGTTTGTTATTATTGTAAAAATACAGGTCATTTGATCTCTGAGTGTTTAAAATTAAAGCGAAGGAAAGAAAGAGAAAGACAAGAGGAACTTAAGCCTACAGGCTTGACTTCTATAAGGCCAAAACCACAGTCTTGTGTAAGGGAGGAAACTCTTTCTGATACCAAATTGTCTGAGACTGATACAGTTATGGAGTGTTATGAACCATTCTTATCAGATGGTTTTGTGTCACTAAATGGTGACAGTTATGCCCATCCTACCCCTATTATAATCTTACGAGATACCGGAGCTTCTCAATCTCTTATTCTAGCAGATACTCTGCCTTTTTCTGAGAAGACTTCTTTGGGCCAAAGTGTCCTTATTCAGGGTGTGGAATGTGGATTTGTTAATGTTCCGCTCCATAACGTTTATTTGTCATCAGACTTGGTATCCGGTTCAGTGGCTGTTGGTATTAGACCTTCTTTACCTTTTAAAGGTGTTCATTTGTTGCTAGGCAATGACTTAGCTGGAGATAAGGTTGTGGTAAACCCACTTTTGACTACTAATCCTTGCATAGACCAACCGCCTGATCCCATTGAGCAGGAAATTCCTGATCTTTATCCATCTTGTGCAGTCACAAGGGCTATGGCACGTAAGGCCAAGCAAACTGATGGGAAACAGGATTTTGATTTAACTGATACTTTTTTGGGTCAGTCTTTTAATGACGAGATAACAAGGTCTCTGTCTTCAAGCCTGTCTGATCAGCAGGCAGATTTTCGTGAGAATAAGTCATCTTTAGATCTAGGCCATGACAAAATGTCCGGGTCTCAACTAGCTATAGAGCAGCACAAGGATCCTGAAATTTCGCCTTTGTTTGAAAGGGCCTTAGATGAGCAGGAAGTATCTCAGGTCCCAGTCTGTTATTATGTCAAAAATGACATTCTTATGAGAAAATGGCGTCCACCAGACGTCTCAGCAGAAGACGAGTGGACTGTCAACCATCAGATAGTGGTTCCACGGGTTTACCGTCCCGAAATATTAAACTTGGCGCATGAAACCCCCATGTCAGGACATTTAGGTGTAAATAAAACCTATCACAAGATTCTTAATCATTTTTACTGGCCTGGGTTAAAATCAGATGTTTCTCAGCATTGTAGGTCCTGCCATACATGCCAAATGGTAGGAAAACCCAATCAGACTATACCTAAGGCTCATTTGCAGCCTATACCTGCTTTTGATGAACCTTTCAGTCGAATAATTATAGACTGTGTGGGTCCCTTGCCCAGAACTAAGTCCGGCTGTGAATATCTTTTGACCATTATGTGTGCTTCCACACGTTTTCCTGAAGCCATTCCTTTAAGAAATATCAAAACTAAGACAATCGTCAAGGCCTTAGTGAAGTTTTTCACATTTGTTGGGCTTCCTAAATCTATTCAGTCAGACCAAGGCTCAAATTTTATGTCTGGAATATTTCAACAAGTAATGCATGAACTTGGCATTGTACAGTATAAGTCATCAGCCTATCATCCTGAAAGTCAAGGCGCCCTTGAAAGATTCCATCAAACATTGAAAAACATGATACGATCATATTGCTTTGACACAGAGAAGGATTGGGATGAAGGCATCCATCTCCTTTTATTTGCTGTTAGAGAATCTGTGCAAGAATCTCTTGGCTTCAGTCCATTTGAATTAGTATTTGGCCATACTGTTCGTGGTCCTTTGAAACTTCTCAAAGAGAAATTTCTCTCCAATGATGACACCTCCCTGAATTTACTTCAGTATGTGTCTGATTTCAAAACTAGACTTTCAAAAGCTTGTGAGGCTGCTCGGACCAATCTTCAGTCAGCCCAAAGGAAAATGAAACAGCTATATGACATAGGGACAAAAGAAAGGAATTTTAAACCAGGTGATAAGGTACTAGCTCTTTTGCCTATTCCAGGAAAATCGTTGCAGGCCAGGTATTATGGTCCATACACTGTAGACAAAAAGATCAGTGACGTAAATTACATAATAAACACTCCTGGGAGGCGCAAGCTAAAGCAGCTATGTCATATTAACATGCTTAAGGAATACATAGATAGGGACAATACATCTTTAACATCAGTCAATCTAGTTAGCTCTGTTCCACTTAATTCATGTGACAATGACTGTGAGGACATTAATTCAGTGAAGTCGGATCCCACATCATCAAAACTTCAGAATTCTGACATTCTACGGAATCTTGACCAGAAACTGTCACATCTAGAGCCAAATCAGCGGAATGAACTGAAACAGCTGATTTTTGAATATGAACAATTATTTCCTGACATTCCAACACGGACAGACAAAATATTTCACGATGTGGACATAAATGGGTCCAAACCTGTAAAACAACACCCATACAGGATGAATCCTGTGAAACAAAAATATCTTAAAGAAGAAGTTCAGTATCTATTAGACAATGATTTTATTGAACCAAGCCAAAGTGAGTGGAGTTCTCCTTGTATTCTTGTACCAAAACCTGATGGGACATATCGTATGTGTACAGATTTTAGGAAAGTTAATTCCTTAAGTAAAACAGATAGCTTTCCTATTCCAAGAATGGATGACTGCATTGATAACATCGGGAATGCCAAATACATAACGAAATTCGACCTTCTGAAAGGATTTTGGCAAATTCCACTTACAGATAGAGCAAAGGAGGTTTTGGCATTCACAACACCAGACGGATTATTTAACTATAAAGTCATGCCATTTGGAACGAAAAACTCTCCGGCAACATTTCAGCGCTTAATAAACATGGTAATTGCGGGGCTGGAAGGCTGCAGTGCTTATATCGATGATGCTATCATATACAACGACCAGTGGAATCAACATCTTGGGACTATTCGAGCATTCTTTGATAGACTGAGTAATGCCAAATTGACAATCAATCTTGCTAAAAGTGAATTCTGCCATGCAAGTTTGACATTTCTAGGTCATGTTGTAGGTCAAGGTCATGTGAAACCCATTGATGCTAAAGTTGAGGCTATCTCAAATTTTCCCGTACCCACGTGCAAAAGACAGCTGATGCGATTTCTTGGTATGGCTGGTTATTACAGAAAGTTCTGTAATAATTTCTCTGTCATTGCTGAGCCTTTGACAAATTTGCTCAGCAAAAGAACAAAATTCCATTGGAATGCAATATGCCAAAATGCTTTTGATAAACTTAAAGCCATACTCAAGAGTGAACCAGTTCTCTTAGCACCAAACTTTGAAAAGGAGTTTAAGCTAGCTGTAGATGCTAGTGACGTAGGTGCAGGTAGTGTTTTGTTGCAGGAAGATGAAAATGGTGTGGATCATCCAGTTTGCTACTTTTCCAAAAAGTTTAATAAGCATCAGAGAAATTACTCTACCATAGAGAAAGAGTGCTTGTCTCTGATTCTTGCTCTGCAACATTTCGAAGTTTATCTTACCCCTACTACTGCACCGATTGTTGTTTTCAGTGATCACAATCCACTGACTTTCATACATAAAATGAAAAACAAAAATCAGCGGTTGCTCAGGTGGAGTCTTATGCTACAAGAGTATAATTTAGACATAAGACATATCAGAGGGAGAGATAACATTATCCCTGATGCCCTTTCAAGAGCTTGAGCAGTGTCAGGAGTTGTGTTTTTCTTTCCTACTAAAGTGGATTGTAGATACATGTAATTTTATATGCTATGCTCAATATTTTATTATTCTTAAAGCAAAAGAAAGCTTTATTACATAAATCTTTCTTTTCCTCGAAGAGGGGGAGTGTTATGCATAAGAATTTATTTTTCTGATTCCCACTTGCACCCCACTGTGACCTAATAGTGCTATAAATATCTTGTTAATCTTCTTATAGAAGATTCTAGAAAACTGAGTCACAGATTAATTTCATTTTTGTAAACAACATGTTTACAAGGAAAAGTACTTCAGAACCTTCCAGAAAGTTCTGGGTTGCATTATTTTTAGAAAAATACCTCATCTTATTCCACAGCCCTCTGGAATGTTCTAGAGAAATCTTAGGGTCTATAAAAGAGCTTGATTTTTCTCATTGAGGCAGACTTTGGAGTTTGATGTTTGGGCATTTAAGAAAAGTTATTTCTAAATTCTGTGTTGGATATTACTTTTCATTTTGGATTGTGAATTCTGTGGGATCAAGGAAAATAGATTCATTCAGGATATTTCATAACAGAGCTAAGTACATTTAATTTTCTTACTTCTACAGGTCAAAGTTAACTTGTAAATAAATTTTGTTAAAATTTTCCAAAAGGCTTGTTTGCTTTTTCTTTCTGCTACGCCTGGCTCGTAACACTTTGAGCAGAAATAAGAAAAAATATATACCCCTGTAAACCCCAGTTTTACAATAAAGAAGGGTGTTTGAGGTGGGGGGGGGGGGTCTTAATTATATTGGCATGTTTTTTTATGTTAAAATAAATACGCTTTACTCTTGAAAAGTGGGCACACAGAGCTTAACTTCCTGCCCAGCCACACATATAGTCAAACAGAACAGAGTTGAACAGAAAATGTTATGCCCCCCGCCTAGAAGTGAGGAGGGGCATATAGTTCTCTCTCTCTCTCTCTCTCTCTCTCTCTCTCTCTCTCTCTCTCTCTCTAGTAAGTAAGTAAGTAAGTAACGACTTTATTTTACGAGGGTAACAACATTTAGCATGTACAATAGCTAATCTTCCATGAGGCCCTCAAAGAAAAATACAATTTACAATATGAGAAACATGTTACTGTACACAATCAAAATACAATTTACAATATGAGACACATGTTACTGTACACAATAAAAGATAGAAAAAAATGTCAAGAAAGCAATTGATTTGTAGATGAATGAGTGATCATTTATCCTCTGATGCCAAAAAGGGTGATTCATTGCACTAGCCATTTCAAACATCTACTGTGAAAAGTGTCAAGTGACTGTGCATGTTTCACCTCATTAGGCAAGCTGTTCCAGATCAGACAGCCAGAGTACTTCATACTGTGCTTAAAGCACTCTTTTCTAGGCCTTGGTGGAACAAAACACCCAGATTCTGAAGACCTTAAAGAAACAGGGGTATCTGAATCATTTCTTAAAGTGAAGTTTTCAGATATGTATCCGGGTGTTATTTCATTGTAAACTTTGAACATAAACTTTGCTTTTCGAAGGTATATACGATCATACAAGAATAGAATTTTTAAAGACTTCATTGCTTCCTGGGAATCTTCAACATTATAATCAAGAATAATTCGACATGCTCGTTTCTGAAGCCTGAAAATTTTCAGTTTGTTAGAATCACTTGTATTACCCCAGATAATGTTGCAAAAATCTAAATGTGGTTGTATATAGGATTTGTAGAATTGAATACGATGAGCCTGTGATAGGAAATGTTTAATTTTCGACAGTGACCATATATTGGATGAAATTTTCTTACTTGTATGCTTGACATGATCAGACCAGTGCAGGTTGTTGTCCACATGAACCCCTAAAATTTTGTCACTTGAGACCATCTGCAGAGCTTCATTCATATAGTGAAGTTTCAGATCAACTGCACTTAGTCTTTGGCGTTTTTGACTAGTCGTAGCAAGCATTACTTTGGTTTTTGATTAATTTAGAAGCATGCCATTGTTTTTGCACCATACATGTAATTGATTCAGAGCTACCTGAAGATTCTGTTCAATAGTTTCAAGAGAAACTTGGATGTCAAACAGGGTAGTATCGTCAGCATACATATCTGTTGAAACCTTTTCTGTATATAATGGCAAATCATTAATGAAAAGTAGGAAAAGGAGAGGACCCAGAATAGAACCCTGTGGAACTCTCTCTCTTAGCTCATAATAAATCTTTTATACAAAACGAAATGACTAGGGTTATGGCCAAGTTTGACCGACTTAAAGATATATAGATATAGACGGATCCAACGTTACGACACGTGACCTTGTTTGTACATGTCACGAAGAAGATAGATAGATAGGCCTGCACTTTTAATGTAGCGAAAACTCGAATACAACCAGTATGTATATTCGTAAAGTTCCGGCAGATGGTTCCCGCTAGCCGATAATTAATACCAATAAAAGATATTGAAGAAGAAACCAGGGTGTCAAAAAACACTAAAGTATTTGTGGTGGAGTTTCTTTTTGCAGAAGCCGATGTATTATGGTATTTTTTGCCGTTTGACATTAAATTATTTTTTTCCCTTGTATTTTGCTTTTTAGCTTTATTGATTACCTAATTATCACGTTTTCTGTGTTTTTCTCTATGACGTCATAACCCCAATATTATTGTTTTGGTTTTGACGTTTTCTGTACATAATTTATCAGGAAAGAAAAGAAGTGGAGAAAGATCAAACATATAGACTTCATGATCGGTAGATATATACTTTCCAGATGATCGTAGGTTTCCTGGAAGAACTGATGGCAGTTTAAATTTTCAATTTCACCTTGAAAGTTGTCTTGTGACATCAGCTGATTGAAGGCTGATTTCTGCATGTAGGTCAGCGACAGGACAAAGAAGTCCCAAATTAGATCTAGTTAAATCATCTGAACAGTGAATGCATTGTAGTCTTTAGACTACACAGGATTTATAAATACAATTGGGACTTAAGTTTGTATACATAAGATTAAGAAGACCCTGTAATGAACACCCAAATTGGGGTTTACAGGGGTAAACATTAGTTTCCTTATTTTTGCCCAAAACAGATTGTGAGTACAACAGCCTCAATGAGGCAGTTCTAACAAGCACCTACAGTCTATGTTTGGACATCGGGATGGCCCCCACCAATCTGGGCTTGAAGAAATAAATGGGCTGCATGATGCTTCCACACAGAGCTGAATCCGACCACACATGATTACTGGTTACCCACTTAGAGGATCTAAGCCTGCCCTGGGAAAGCGGTGCGAGTCGGACCATCCATGCTTATGAACCCTATTGGTTTCATTGGGTGACAGGGCTTGAGATGTCATTTCATCTCAATGTCGGTTAAAAGTCCTACAAGATTGTAAGCAGCTTCTCCAAAATGACCTATATAGTGTTGACGGGGATGTTAAACATCAAATCAAACAAAAATGGACATCAGGATATCAAAATTTTTCATTTGAAAATGTTGTTGTTTATGTTATTATTTGAAAAATCTAGTTCTAACAGGTAATGGCCTTTTCTTTCTACCGATACTGCGATCAGTCACATTTGACCAGTACTCGCAGGTGTACATTACATACACTCCAGGTTTTGCAACCCAGTAATCATTTAATTATGGTAGGTTTCATTAACCTGCACAGGGGATGGTTCTCCCTGCACAGGTGGTCTCCAGTTAACGTCCCGTTCCAAAGGACGGTGCACTTTATGACAGTCATCCCTGCAAATGATGCCAATGGAGCATGTTCGGCACTGAAATTTTATCGCCGCTGCCGGGGATCGAACCCGGGACCTTTAGCTTCAGAGGCAAGTGCACTAACCACTGAGCTATCATGCTCCAGATGCATGTACCCAACTCTATCTACTGAGTAGGTCACATTTGCCCATTACCTCAGATGGGTGGCTAAATTTTAAATTTGGCTAAAGAAAAAAAAGGGTTATCGGGGTAAGTCCTTGAAGCATTTACAATTTGATTAACAGAGGTATACTTGGCATCTACCGCAGATGAAGGAAGACTAATCCACTGAGGAATAGTTCTAGGAAAATAGAATGCTTGATGGCATTGCTGTAAGCCTGGTACCTTCTGTATTGTATCTTATTTACATTTGATGTCCCTGTTTGGGTTGAAACTGTCACAGGGGTCAAGTATTATATCTTTATCAAGAGACATTATACCTCAATGAGGTGGTTCTAACGAGCACCCACAACCTATGTTTGGAGCAAAAATAAGAAAATTATTACGGATTTTCATCAGAAAAGTAGCCATTTTGGAGATGTTAAAATGCACTGTCGCACAGGTGTGTTATCGTAATGGCGTTCATAAGCCTGTATAATGAACGCTCCTCTAAGCCCCACTTTATATATATATGTTTGGATTTAAAATAAGAAAAATATTTCAAATTTTCATCAGCAAAATGTTAGTCATTGACATATTAAATATGCACTATGCTTCATGGATGTGTTATCGTAATGTGATAAAGTGTTTAGCCACCAGCATAGTGGTCAAGGACAGACCAGATTGTGGTTCTGCACTGACTAATTAGGGTTTCTGGGCAATAGATATTTGCATGGCATGCATTAATGTTGAAAACACTGCCTTCTTTGTTTTTTTCAGGGGTTTCCCTCAGGGGTTTCAAATTGAGGGTCCCTGGGACTGCAACTGGTGATTTTGGGGGACCTAAAATAAGCTACACATGTCTTTTGCTTAACCCATTGTATGCGTGTGGACTCACTCATTGCTAAATGTTTGACAAGTCCGTTTGTCATAGAAGGGATGTCAGGCCTATCTTTTTATTTTTATTCTATTTCTGACCAAAATTTTTGTTAGCAAATAGTGCAAGCCCTATTCAGACGCCGCATTCTGCCTGCACTGTTTGCCGAGGTACCCCTTTAGGAGTTTTCCCACATACAATGGGTTAAAAGAGGCTTACTATTGCCCAACCTACTGCAGCTCTTAATAGACTTATACCTTGGCTGCAAGTTGATTTACATTGTAGTTCCAAATGCCAGATATGGATAGAATTAGTTTTAGTTCACTGAATTCAGACCTGGGGTAAATGTAATCTGTAATCATGATTACTTGTAATCGATTACATTTTTCAGTCATCATAAAGTAATTAAGTTATAATCATCATTTTTCATGATTACTTGTAATTGTGATGTAATCGATTACATTGCAAAAATGCATGTAATCATGATTACTTTGTGGTTACATTATGATTACTTTTGAAATTTTGAGGAATAGTCTTATGTTGGAAATGTTATACAAAATGTTTAATATTGAAGTTTTTCAGCCTATTGTTCAGAGAATAAATAAATACATGTATAGCTTATATTTCACCTACAATCTATGCTAAGAGCAATAAAAAATACAGATATTCCACTGGGCTATCATAGACTTGAATATTTAGTGCCAAGATCTGTTGTATATGTAAAAAGCTACAGTTTGTTTATTATTTTTCATTTTGAAAGAAAACGGTTCATGAATTTAAAGGTAATCATTATTTGATTGCTTTACTATGGTTGTTTGCCTTTTTCATGACTGAATGGGTAGAATTTTATATTTCAACTAAAAGTAATCTTAAGTAATCATAAAGTTATCATGATTACTTTCCAAAGTTATTGTAATTGTAATCAATAAACTAAGACTGTGATTGCAGTATATGTACATGTCCGTCCAGACTTTTGGGTATTTTTGCGGTAACTGTATACATGTCCCACTGCCACTTTATAGCACGGTTGTAGAGATCAAGAAGAGGGAGGAGAGGGGAGGAAGGAAGAAAAAAAAAATTCTCTCTCCATCTTTAATGAGCTTTGTTATCGGGAGGTCGTGATACATGTAATTGTATGTTTTTCATTGTTTCTTTGCATTAATCTAGTTTCATTCTTTCACGTTAGTATGTCCATCAGGGCTTTCCTGTTTTCTTAATAAACTTTGAAACTTTGAAACTCAATTACATTCACTAAAAATGTAATTGTAATCTATAATCACGAAATCTAAAGTAATTTTAATAATAATTACATCTGCATGCAACTGACCCCAGGTCTGTCACTGATTATTGCATCCCTGCTACAGACATGGTGTTAGGGGTCAAAGACACCCAAAATGAACCTTGTTGTCTTTTACTGTAGTGTAGCATGTCATTTCCATAAGCATATACCATGTAAGTATGAATAATGCTTAAGGCTGTTTAATTTAATCCAAAGATTCTGTGGCTACAAGCAGTATCATTTGTATGATTCGAACATTTTTAAGCCATCTGTAATGTTACTGGCACTATAATCCTTGTTGGCTGGTTGGGTGAGGCAAACGTGACATGTATGTTGCGTCACTTGGGCGTCCAACTGATATTGGCTTACAGTTGGGCAAGGCCTGCTGTCCTTGTAGCAGGTAAAGGTAGATGGGGGTGCTCTAATTTTTTTCTGTTTCTAAACTTCCATTCATTTTACTCATTCTTGAATCTCTTACTTTCATCTCCTCTATTATCTCTTTTCACCCTTTCTCTGGGAGACAACCTAAAATGACCCACAACGGTTGACATGTCATTAACCCATGCAGTACCAGAAACCCCTAAAGGGGTACCTTGGCAAACAGTGCAGGCACAGATCAGACGCCGCAGAATGTGGTGTCTGATCAGGGCCTACACTGCAAAAAGTTCAGCCATTTTCCAAATCAGTTTTGAAGAAATCTTAACCTGATACCCCTAAATTTTGAAATGGACTCTTACTTTATATAAGGAGGAAGATTCCATTTGGTACAAAAAGGGTTAAAAACAAATCAGTCAATCAAAACAATTAATCCTTGTCCTGCAGTATAAATAGATTTAGCCACACCCATTTCTGACTTCAACCAATCACAATCAGATTATTTGATGTAATTTAGACCTACTAATTTACAAACAGAATGTCAAACAGTATAGATACTAAAGCCAATCTGATCAGTATCTAATCTACAATGTGGCTTCTTCAGAAGCCAATCTGATGTTTGGAAGGGTCAAGCATATCCTGGTTCAGCAGGTCCTAGGAGGGCCAGGACAAGGATTATGAATGACCACCGTATCCATGTAACATTGGTCCTATTTTGCCTGTGTAGCAATTACATAATATACTCATAACAAAACAGAGTGCAATTTTACATTTGTTTGCTTGCAGATGCGTAATCATTAGCCTGAACAATGGGAGGAGCTGTTAGCACAGGAGAAGACAATGATGACTTGGTCGACAAGCTGGTTGAGGCTGACTACATCAAGACAGCTCTGGTCGAGAAAGTGTTCCGAGCTGTTGACCGAGCCGACTACTATTTGCCGGACCAAAGAGAGGCAGCTTACAAAGATCTAGCCTGGAAACATGACCACCTGCATATGTCGGCACCTTGCATTTACTCCGAAGTGATGGAAGCTCTACAGCTAGAACCAGGGTTGTCTTTCTTGAATCTTGGCAGCGGTACTGGTTACCTGAGCACCATGGTGGGGCTGGTTCTAGGTACTAATTTAGACTAAGGCTGTTTCTGCACCTTAGCTTCAGATGTAACATGGATTTGTATGAACTGGGGTTTAATGGCCCAATCAACACTATTTTAGGTCATTTTTGAGCCGGTCAGTTTACCTATCCACACTTTTCCTGAGTAGGCTTATATATAAGCGGTTAACCAGTACAGTGCACATTCTTTCGCCAGAAACTAACAACTGCCCTTCTTGAATCAGCAGAAGGGAGAGAATGACTACAGAAAAGATTTCATGATAAATCTCCACGAAAGAATGTTGCCAACCCCGGCAGGTATTGAACCTGCGTCCTCCTGATCACCAGTCAGACGCGTATCCGACTGAGCTACCGAGGCTGGCAGATGTAACGTGGATAACTGAAGGATGATTTTTCTTTTTTCTTTATAAAATCATTTGTTGTGGGTGTTTGTTAGAATCACTTCAATGAGACAATTCTAAGAAGTACTCACAACCTTGTATGGTTATTTGTAAGAATCGCCTCAATGAAGGGATTCTGACAAACACCCACTACCAAGGTTTTTTTGAAGAGAATGAAAAAAAAAAATATTCCTTAACCCATTGTATACAGGAAACCCCATAAGGGGTACCTTGACAAACAGTGCAGGCCCAGATCAGACGCCGCAGAATGCGGCATATCAGACGCCAAAAATGCGGCGTCTGATCAGGGCCTGCACTATTTGCTACCAGAATTTTCCGTCAAAAATAGAATAAAAATGACAAAAATAGAACTGAAACCCCATATATGACATATGGACTTGTCCAACATATAGCAATGGTAGAGTCCACTAGCATACAATGGGTTAATTTAACTTAACCCTTATTTTGCTGTTCACGACAACCCCTATCTTTGGAATCAGTGTAGATCCATATCAACGTGGGGCACGATCAAAACCAATACATACTTGTATAGGGCTATTTAATATCTACATAATGGTGTATAAATGTACATGTTAGTCTTTTTTTTTTATTTGTTAGACTAAGTGTAAGACATTAAATTTGCCATTTGAATACACACAGTCATTGACCACTGCAGTAAAAATGGTTGGTAGAAACGTCAATTTCTAAGCCTGTCCAGGAACCGTGGTGCAAGGCGGACCACCCATGCTAATAAACCCTATCAGTTTCATTGGGCGACAGGGCTTGAGATGTCATTTCATCTCAATGTCGGGTAAAAGTCCAACAAAATTGGAAACAACGTCTCCAAAATGACCTTTAAAGTGTTGACGGGGACGTTAAACCTCAAATCAAACAAACAAACAAAAGAAACGTCAACTAAAAAGATGTAATACGGGCTTAAATCAAAGCTTGCTCAAAACTTGGTTGTTCATTGAAAAAGCTGATGACTGAAATTTCTACTGCTTTTGGACCTTCTTGTGTGTCTTTTGACACAGTTCGGCAGTGGAAAAAGAAATTTCAGTCTGATGCAGAGTCCATCAAAAATGTACCGAAATCAGGTAGGCCAAAATCTGCATCTCGTAAAGAAATCATTTCCAAAATAAATGAAATCATTGAAGGAGATGCCAGATTTACAGTTCGTGATATTGCACGAAAGTTAGGAATATCACTTTCAACAGTTTACCTTATTTTGAAGAAGCATTTAAAAGTCAGAAAGATTTCTGCTAGATGGGTGCCACATCTGTTGACTGATGAGCAAAAGAAGCAACGGGTTAAAGTGGCCAAATACCTACTTCAAATGTTTCCAAAATATGACAAAAAGCAGTTTGCCAGTGTCATTACAGGTGTTGAAACCTAGGTCAATTTTTTGAGCCTGTCATAAAGGTTAGCAATAAGATCTGGGCCACTTGACACTTAACACAGCCAACGGGCAATAATTGCCAAACATTCTTTGAGTACAAAGAAGGTTTTGTATGCAGTCTTTTTCTCTGGTGAAGGAGTCACGATAAAATAGCCAGTGAAAAAGGGAAAAACATCACCGTAAAGTACCACAAAGACGTAGTACTGAAGAAACTGAAAAAGTATTATCAGAAACGACGCCCTGCCACTGGTTTTAAACATGTCTAATACATGACAATGCAACCGCTCATACCTCTGCAATAGTTATGGCGTATCTGAAGAAAGAAAAAGTAACTGTTTTTGTCTCATCCCCCGTATTCCCCAGACCTTGCCCATGTGATTTCTTTTTGTTTCCGAAATTGAAATCATTCCTTGCTGGGCGGAAATACCAGTCCCAACAAGATGGGTTTTGCCATTTCTTAGTACATGTACCTTATTACTGTGCCCAAATCAGTGTACCGTGATGCCTTCAAGAAGTGGATACATCGGCTGAAACTTTGCATTTCTAGCCACGGGGAGTACTTGGAGGACATGAAATGAGCACTTTTGGGCTTACTTAAAATTTGAAGTTCGAGATAGAAATAAGCAATTCTTTTCAAACATCCCTCATACACTAAATATTAGACAACATTAACCAGTTACTGTTTTTTCGGTGTTTTTTTTTTTTTTTTCAAGAATTTCAGCAAGTTGATTTTATAAGCTAGCAATTAGCACTGGCGGATAAGGTGGGTTAATGAGAATAATTAAGTGAAAACTAATAAAGGGGAAGTTACCCTTATTCTTTGGTAGAATGTGTACCTACAACATTTTTTTTTATAGGGGGAATAACATCCCATGTACAAGTTCGAGAAATGAACATCCTCTATAAACTCCACTTTTTATAGAGAAAACTGGGGTTTACAGGGGTATACATAATTTTTCTTATTTTATCTTCAAGACATATGTTGTGTGTACTTGTTAGAATGGCCTCATTGAGGCGGTTCTAATGAGCTTTCATGGCCTATGTTTGCAGAAAAATAAGAAAAAAATTGTGGATTTTCATAAAAAAAGTAGTCATTTTGGAGATGTGAAACAGTGCACTATGTCACACGGGTGAGTTATCGTGATGAGAAAAAAATACCCCAAATTATCAATCCTCATTTCTCTTTTCGGAAAATGTGCATTGAACAGATCATTTGAGCCCCGCCAAGTGAATTTGTGTCTTCGAGCATTCCGTCATGACAAATTTTAACTGCGCATGCCCAGCCATTCAGAGGGGCCGGGGATATGGCTTTCTGTCTGAAGGTTCCTCTTGATTCACTGCTTGTATGATCGAACAGCGAAGGTTCTGGCAAGATTGCGCGGATGCGCAGGCTCGCCTGAACCTTCGCTGCTCGCATAGGCGATAAGTACCAAAATCGCTTGGCGGGGCCCATTTGATTTTTCTTTTTCTATTCTGATAGGTCCATACGGTAAAAACCATGGAGTTGAACAATATCAGGATGTGGTAGATTATGCCACTGACAGGCTTGCCGAATTCAAGAAAAACAACCCTTCCTTTGACGAATTTGATTTCTGTGAACCACAGTTCATGGTTGGCAACTGCCTGCTGATAAACTCTGGCTGTCAGCTGTATGATAGGGTTTACGTTGGAGCTGCCTGTCCACCAGAACATGAGGGATACATGAAAAATTTGATCAAAGTTGGAGGAGTGCTTGTCATGCCTTTGAATGAAAGGGTCAGTAGTTAGGACTTTGAGGAAAAAGAATTACAAAATCATATTTGCTTTTAATTATGCACTTAATGGCATATACAATGTTGATTTTGTTTGATTTGAGGTTTTACATCCCTGTCAACACTATTTGATAATTTTGGAGGCATTGCTTACGATTTCTCGGGTCTACTTGAGACATTACTACCCTACATTGAGATGAAATGACATCTCATGCCCTACCACTCTGAGGAACCACTGGAGTTGAAGGGGAGGTCCGACTAAGCAGTTTACCAGTACTGAAAACTTCAGTCGGTTTTGGCTCTGTGCAGAAGCACCATGCAGCCCAATCTATTTCTGAAAGCCTCGATGTTGTTGGGGGCACTATAAGATGTTGAGCAAAGGTTGTTTTATGGCCATTGTTTGTTTGTAAGCGATGTCACTTATTGAGTTGTCTTCATCTATGGGATACTGAAGAAAATATTTTCATACACAGCAGCCTCTTTTTATGTCAAACTTCATTGACTTGAACACCTTTGGGACCATGAAAATTGTAAGGAGAGATGGTTTCGCACATAGAGGGTTAACCCATTTAGTACCAGAAACCCCAAAAGGGGTACCTGGCATACAGTGCAGGCCCAGATGAGACGCTGCAGAATGTGGCGTCTCATCAGGCACTACACTATTTGCAGGAAGTTCAGCCACTTTCCATGTCAATTTTGAAGAAAACACAACCTGACACCCCTAAATTTTGAAAATGGACTCCAGCTATATATAAGGAGGAAGATTCCATTTGGTACAAAAAGGGTTAATTATAATGCCAGGTCAGGAGGCAGAATGCGAATAACCTAAGGATATCTTTTCAATCTACTGATACTTAACAGTAATGGTATGTACTGTGAACTCAATAGAGTGTGTGTTTGTGTGTGTGTGTGTGTGAATTCGGGTTTAACGTCGCTTTCAACAATTTTTCAGTCATATCACGACGGTTTCTAGTTGCGACAGGGAGCTCAATGCTCACTTTTATGGTGCTGCCTCACTGAAGTATCATGTCCCAGACACATTACATGATACCACACCCAGTCACATTATCCTGATACTGGGTCGACCAGTCCTAGCTCTACCCCGTAAATCTGAGTGCCAAGCGAGGAGCAGCTAGTATCATCTAGTATCATTTTTAATGACTTTGGTATGTCGCAGCCCGGGTTCGAACCCGTGACCTCCCGTTCCTGGAGCGGACACTCTACCAACTGAACTCAATAGAATCACCTCATTGAGGCTATTCTAATGAATCCTGAATACATCAATATTTGGAGTTAAGGGAAAGATCCCCAGGGTCCCAAGAACAAATTCAAATCAACCTTGGTAAACAAGCCATTAATGTTACTGTTAGAACCATTTAAGGGGAATGGATACACCTGGCAGATTTTTCTGCCATTTTTCAAAGGGAGACACTTTTTGGGACTTCCAATTCGCTTTTCAACTTTTTGGTACTTCCAGTTCGCTTTTCTGTCCCACGGAAAAAAAGGGTCTACTCTTAAAGAAAAGAATTTGCTCCTCAGGAGCAAATTCTTTCCTTTAAGAGTTGATTTCCATTGACATGGGAGACAAAAATACTTTTGCAGGAGTTGCCTCTCCTGAAGGTGTATCCATTCCCCTAAAGTTCCACTGTATATGGTAGCTGCAATTAAACCTGTCATAGAGGCCACCTCAATTAGGCAAGCAGCCTGATTTAGGCAAACCTACATTCAGTTCACAGAAAAGGCACAATTTGAAATGCATTGAAATCCTCCTTTATTAAACAAGCACTTGAATTAACCCATTCCCACATGGGAACTTTGTGAATTTTGCTGATTTCCACTGGGTTACCTATGACAGCAACTTATCATGCCCCTAGGGCCCAAATTGGCTCCTTATCTCCCATTGACTTCTTATGGAAAAAAAGCTTAAAAACTTGTTCTCTGAAACCACAAAGCCAATAGCTTAAATATTTTGTGGGCAGCAATGTAAAATGACAGTCTACATAAATCCTGCCAACCATGCCCCCAAAGCTCATTAGCTCCTACAGACTTATAATGGGAAAACAATGTAAAAAAATCTTTTCTGAAACCACAAGTCTCTGACTTGGATATTTCAAATGTAACAATGCTAAGTGGTCACCTATATTAATCCTGCCAACCATGCCCCTGGCCTCCAAGTTTGCCACACCCCTGGGCTCATTAGCTTCCACTTGACTTATAATAAAAAAATAACTTTTAAAATCTTCTTCTCTGAAACCATAGGCCCAGAGCTTAGATAGTTAGTATGTAGCAACATTAAGTGGTCACCAACTTTAATCCTACCTGCCCCTAGGGTCCAAATTGACTACACCATGGGGCCCATTAACTCCTATAGAGGCCTCTGTGGTGTAGTGGTTATGCTAAGTGCCTGATAAACCAGGGATCGCAGGTTTATCAGACTTCCGGATGAGTCTTTAAACTGAGATCCTGTTTCCGTATCACCTTAGCTGTTGGTGGAACGAAAAACTAAAACACACTCACTCATTAGCTCCTGTAGACTAATAATACAAAAAAGCTTAATAAGTCTTCTTCTGAAACTATAAGGCCCCAAGATAAGATATTTAGTATTGTTGCAACATCAGTTGGTCACCCAGATAAATCTTACAAGCAATGCTTATGGCATCTAAATTGGCCATATCACTTGGCTCATTATCTCCAACTGATTTATAATTGGAAGAACTTCAAAAAAATCTTCTGCTCTGAAACCACGAGACAAACAGCTTACTAAAATTTCCTCAGGTGAGCGGTTAGGCTCGTTGAGCCCCTTGTTTTTTTGTTGCCAAATTACCTTTTACAATCTTTATTTCTGCAGCTAATTCAAGCAAAGAGAACAGCAGAAACTGAATGGGAAGTGAAGAATATTCTACCAGTGTCATTTGCTACTCTAGTAGTGCCACCCAAAGATAACCCTCCAGATTTCATTGATCTCCGTAAGTACACTGTTGTCTTTGTTCATCATCGTCATCATCATCCATTCTCTCCCTTCCAATGTCTCAAGAAGGGAAGTTGTCAGGTTCTTATAAAAGAATGTGCACTTACTGATTACCTGCTTTTGAATAAGTCTTACCAGGAAAAGTGTGTAGTAAACTGAGAGGCTTTCCCTGACCTGAATAGTGTTGACTGGGCTGTTAAACTCTAAAGCAAAATAATTACATTCTTCTTTATGCCACTACCATTCAAAAATTTCTGGAAAGGGTAGTGTTACCTTTGTCCGTCCATCCGTCTGTATCCTAGATGGTGCTAGCAATTTGTATTTAAGTTTTTCATCTGTGTCACAATGCCGGTATTTGTGTCCCTGGCACTCAGTTCCAGTCTACTTCTACATGGATGTGTGGCTAGATACACACATGCACTAAGATACATTTTACTATTGATCCAGCTCATATAATAATATGTTCATTGAGAGTATTTTTCCATTTTTATTTTCCAGCTGAGACACCTCTTCCGCTGCTGCAGGAATTATGTCGCACTAACATCAGGAGGATTTTGAGGACCAACATATACAAACTCCACCCAGGAATAAACAAAGTCAGGAAACGTGTGAAGAAAAAACCAAGACAGAATGCACGCCTATCTAACTTGAACATTGTACCACTTAGTATGGGTATGATGATTTTGCGCCACTTTGATAATGATCCTGATGATGATAACAGTGATGATTCAGAAACTGAACAGCAGGAAAGAAGTCCTCATAATAGAGCACATACATTAGATGGACCAGACAAGGAAAGCGATGAAAATGTTGAGGAGACTGAAGAAAATTCAAAGAAAACAAAAGAAAAATCAAGAGATGATGATCTTGAAGAAGAACAAGATGAAATTGCAGCCAGACTAAATGGTGTAAAAAGTAAATCAAGGAAGACGGATACTGCACTTGCTGCCATGGAAAGAGAAGATAACGGCAAAGACAAAGTATTGAGAAGAAGACCAGGCAACTTGGAGGATTCAAAAATGTCTGTAGATGGTGAGAGTTCTAAAGGTAATAGTACTGAAGATATTTTTGATGTCATGCCAGAGTCCAGTAAGACTTCAGAATTGGAGGATATTGTCATGGCAGGTGACTTTGACTGTGATAAAGATAAAGACTGCGCTAAAAAGGAAGATTCAGAAAGTGATTATGAAAGTGGAGAAGAGCTGGAAGCTAATGATAAATCAGAGAGAGAATCAGCTAGAGTAAATGCTGCACTGGATATAGAAAGAATTCTTGCCTTGAACATGCAGAGAGTGAGAGAAAGAATTTCCTCTGAACTTGGGGCTCTAGATCCACATGAAAACCCCGAAATGAACCCACCAGATGCTCCATCATTTGACACAGATGATGACGATGATGATATGCAAGTGGATTTTTGTGAAAGCCTTAAAAGAAAGGAAAGAAGCTCCTGTCCACCAAGAAAGTTGAGATATTCTTCAAATACAAGTGTTGATACATCCACAACTTCAGGAATCGGGTCATATACAGATGATCATTTGGATGCAGAAATGGCTAGTCACATGGATAGTCAGAAAACAACTCCAGGGACAGTAAGTATGGATGGACCTGAGTCAAATAAATCAGCTAAAAGGCAGCAGATGGATTACTCAGACTCTGAAGAGGCAGATGGGGAGGAAGAAGAATCAGATGAAAAAGAATCACTCCCAAAGGAAACACTTGGAAAATTACTGCGCGAGAATGTAGAGTTACTTCCCTTACCTACAGCACTACGTTCTTATGTTATGTATTACAGACTCGTTTAAGATGAACATGACCTTCTGAAATACTGACTGATCAGGTTTGGTTTATAGTTTTAAGTAGTTCATGTAGTAATATCACCAGATTTTTAAATAATAAAAAGTTAAAAAATTGAGAAAACAAGTTAAGGCTTTGCAAATGGGTAAGACACAGACTGTGAAACTGGCCTGCTGAGCTAGCGCCTTGAAGTTTTATATACAGAAACAGGAGGTATTTTTCTATCCAAACAGCAAACACAAAGGTGCTGATCAGATGGCACATTTTTGCAGTCTGATCAGCACCTCTGTTGTTTGCAGATGGCAGCTATAGTGTGTGCAGAGAAATCAAGTCTTTTTTACAACACCAGATTTTTTCATAGGGTCATGTAAAAATCATGACCACTGGTGTAACACCACGAAAACAGGCCTATATAATTCTGACCCCCTTTAACCACACTTTTATAGAGTAAAACTGGGGTTTACAGGGAAAAACCTTATTTTCTATTCCTGCTATATTTTGAGCAGAAATAAGAAAAATATCACAATTTTTTAACTAAAAATTTTCATTTTTTTTTTTGGCAGTAAAATTTACAATGTATTTGTATAGGTGCATTTTTGTAATGACGGTTGGTTACTGGCATGTAACATCACGATGTCATCTGTGACAACCCTGTATTTTCTGTTGAAATTTATGAACCTCTTTAGGAATAAAATCTGATTTAACGTTGTTATATGGTAAATAGAATCTTACCCTTGTGGTCATTTCATTTAAATTTATGAAACTCACTGAAGGCTTGTTTCATAATTTCTTATGAAATGACCACGCATATAAGAACATGAAATGACCACCCATTTAAATTGATGAAAAGTAACTTTTAGATCTATATGGGTTACATCAAGCAAAGATGTGTCTTTAGATATACTGTATTTACCCTATATATTCTGGCACCAAAAACTAATAAAAAATAATCTGGACAATCAGTGTAGACCAGATCAGACTGCTCCTGATGCTCATCAAGTCGGAATACAGTCTTCCCTGTTTGAATGAAGAACCCATGGGTCAATGGGCACCTATATCCGTGCATGGTAGACACTGATCAGACTGCACATATATGCAAGCCCGGTCTTTGAGTTGCACACATCCTAAGGTACATTTTCGTGGCAACTGATCAGGGCCTTCACTGTTGGCAAAAAGTTCAGCCATTTTCTTGACGAATTTCTAAATAACTCAATGTGACATCTCTAAATTTAGATAAGGTCCCTTGCTACACCACAACCTTTTTATAACAGTATTAATGGGGTCCAGAGCAGGAACTGTGATAGTTAAACTGTGTTATATCCAAACAAAAATGTATAGATCAGGGCCTACACTGTTTCCAAAATTTTCGGCCAATTTCCAGATCTTTTTGGAGAAAACACAACCTGACACCCCTAAATTTTGAAATGGACTCCTGCTATATAAATTAGGAGTAAGATTCCATTTGGTACAAAAAGGGTTGATGCTGAATAAATTTATGTTGTGTTATCTGGTGATACTGTGTCTGTAAGGGAAATGATTACACCTGGTGCATGTGCATGTCCTTCTTTACAAGGGAGATAACTATTGTAATTCCTGTACACTCAGACCTTTTAACTTTATTACTTTTAGCCACACCCGTATCTGACTATATACACCAATCAAATTACTTGATATTATGTAATCATTCAATTCACAAACTTATGACAAACAGTGTAGATCCTGATCAGATGGCTTCTTCAGAAGCCATCTGATCTGGATCTGCCCTGTTTGCAAAGGTAGGGGCTGTCGTGTTCAACAGGATAAGGGTTAAAATGAAAATGTCATCAAGAGTTCATCCCTGTTAATAGGGGTGACAAAAAATTGGAGAGTGTCATCTCCATTAGTGTTGTATCTTTCACCTTAAAGGTAATGGGTACATCTCCAAGGGAGATATACATCTCCAAGTCCATTCTTGTAAATAGGGAGGTTTAGTCGAAGTCATTATTAGGGTGGCAACTAGCATTGATCCTGATCAGATGGCTCTACTCATCTTGATCTCTACTGCTTGCCTAGGTATACAGTAAAATTCCGCTATTAAGACCACTTAAAATTAAGACTTATTCTGATTTAAAAATTTCATTCAGTAGGTTGCAATTATTTTTTCTTTGTGCTATCTGCATACAGTGTCCTCTGGTTAGAGACCACCTTAGGGACTGTTCAAAAGTGGTCTTAAAGATTTTACCTGTCTACAGGGTTGAAAGGGTTAAAAGTAGTCATATTTACCCTTTTCCTGCGGTTAACGACAGAAACAGTGACAGGGGCCAAGTTATTTATAGGATTTATCTCCCTCCCATGGAGATGTATATCTCCCTTGGAGATGTACCTGTTACCTTTAAGGTGAAAGATACACCACCAATGGAGACAACACTTTCAAACCCTAATCCTGCTGTTTAACCCCTACCTTTGCAAACAGTGTAGATCCTGATCAGATGGCTTCTGAAGAAGCCATCTGATCAGGATCTACAGTGTTTGACATGCAGTTTGTGAATTGAACAAATATATTAGATCAAGTAATTTGATTGGTTGATAGTTAGAAATGGGTGTGGCTAAATTCATTCGGCGGAATAAGGGTTAAAAAGGGATTCAGTAACTTAGGAAGCCACTGGTAGTTTCCAAATAGCAGCCTCCCTTTTGAAAATGAGGGCCAATGTCTGGTGTAATCATTTCTGTTGATATGACTTTGAACTGAACCTGTTTATGTCAGTTTGTTTAAAGATGTGTCAGTTTTCAAGTTGTGCTAAAGACTAGTATAGTAATGACACACTGTGCCTGATTGGTCAGTTACATCTAGTGCTTGCTGAATGAAAATTGTGCTAAAACGCGTCTATCACAGAGCTTGAAATAGCAATAGAAATTACTACTATACAAGACAACCGAAATGCTACACTTGTAAATAATGTATATTCCTTGAATCTTGTGTGGAAAAGAGTGAACTATAATGAATATGGAAATATTTGAATGAGAAAGTGTATATAGTGTACATACAGATTTATATATGAAATTGTTGGCTGGACCATTTTAAGATTAAAAACTGTCATAAAGATGTGGGAAAAAAGAAATACTTGGTTGTTTAAAGGGAATGGGAACACATTGCAGATTTTTCCGCCATTTTTTCAAAGGGAGACAACTTTCGGGACTTCCTGTTCACTTTTCTATGAGCCCTGTCCCACGGAAAATGGGGCTTCTCTTTAAGGAAAGAATTTGCTCCTGAGGAGCAAATTCTTTCCTTTAAGAGTTGACCCCTATTGACATGGGAGACAAAAATACTTTTGGAGGAGTTGCCTACCCTGAAGGTGTTCCCATCCCCCTTAAGACATTGCCTTTCAGTTTTTTGTGCTTTAGTGAGTCTTTATAGTGACAATAAATGTTGATATAATAGTGCCAAAGCAAACAGTGTAGACCTAGACCAAGGAGAGTCTGCACTGTTTGCTGATGGTGATGAAATTTTGACAACTTTTATAACAAAAATCTAGCTGATTTCCATATTTTTACACTAGGCATGTATTCTTGATTTCTGCAGATGACCTATGGAAGTCAGCATCACATTGTGATACATACATACAGTCGAACTTCGATGGCTTGAATACCAATGGCTCGTTTACCATGGCTGAGTCGAACCCGTTTTTGAGTCCCTAGGGAATTACTCTGCATAAGAAAAAGTGTGGGATAATTAAGGAGATTTTCGACTTTTATCTTGCAAATGTATGCTGTGTGTACTCATTAGAATCGCCTCAATGAGGCAATTCTTATGAGTACAAACAGCATACATTTATGTTACAGAACACCGAAAAGAAGTCCAAAAATAACCCAGTTTTCTGGAAGTATGCAACAGTGGCTCGAACTTCCGCTGTCTCGAACAAATTTCCATGGTCCCAAAGGGGTTCGAGCCATCGAAGTTCGACTGTATAGTGTCAAAATTCCAGTGTGTGCTAATTACAATAAAATATGATTAAGTGTTAAACCTTTAAGCCCCACAGCCATGCTGACAAAATAAGGCTTAACATTACGTGGCATATGCCCAGTGATGTTAACCCATAAAATGCCAATCACGGCAATTGGCGTCTGCTTTGTCATCTACTGGTTACTTTAAAAGTCAGATTCAGCAGACGACATTTTCAGATGTATTTTTTCTCGGCAGCTTAAGCATAAAGCCTTATTTTCCCGGAAAAATAAAAAAAAAATATTTGAAAATGACATCTGCAAATGATATGATTGGCAATGCATGGGTTAAAAATTGATTGGAGTCATAAGAATAACCAGTATTTTTTTTTTCTTGCTTGTTTGTGGATAAATTATGTGATGTTCTATGATTGGCTGGTTAAGTCATGGTCTATTGTGATTGGATGAAAGTCTTGTGATAATGTAAATAGTAATTTGCATGTGCTATTAAATTGTTCATTTGCTGTAATTTCTCTAAATAACAGGACACATGAACCAAGTTCAGGTACTGTAATTATCATCAAGCAGTGCAAACACAGATCAGATGCAGATGCGGCATATTATCTGGATCTTCACTGTTTGCTGAAAGTAAAGGGATTTTCATCAAACTTGGAGTAAATTAATCAGATAACCCTTACATTAAAAAGGCACCTGTCCAAAGCTGTGGATTTGAAGATTCTATGTGTTATATAAGGGTTAACCCATTTGGTACTAGAAAGCCCAAAAGGGGTAAGTGGCAAACAGTGCAGGCCCAGATCAGATGCCACAGAATGTGGCATCTGATCAGAGCCTGCACTGTTTGCAAGCAGTTCAGCCAATTTGCAAATAAATTTTGAAGAAAACAGAACCACGAACCCCTAAATTTTGAAATGGACTCCTGCCATATATAAGGAGGAAGATTCCATTTGGTACAGCAAGGGTTAAGTGTTCTGGGGCCAATTGTTAAAAGCTTTGTTAGCTTAACAAGCTCATTAGTGGTCAAAATGTTAACTGTTCTAGCAAGCTAAGTACTAAATACAGCAGTATGTTTGCTGCAAAAAAGTGAGCAGCTTTTGCATTTGCAAAAGCTGCTCACTTTTTTCTGCAAAAATATAAGTATATGTGCCATATTAAATGATCTAACGTTTAACGTTACATTACCTAATGACTTTCTTAGTTTTTAAACAACTGGAGCCTTGAAGGCTCATATGTCTTTCAGGAAAAGTAGAATTTACCTTCAGGTGTATTATGTCTACAAAACGCATAGAATGGCTATCAGTGCAGGTCCAGATATCTTGCTGTTCACAACAACCCATATCTTTGCAAACAGTGTAGATCCAGACCTCAGTTTATGAATTTGTAGCAATAAATTACATCAAGTAATTTGATTGGTTCATAGACAGAAATGAGTGTGGCTTAAATGAATATTCAACAAGATAAGGGTTAAGGGTCTAGGTTAACATAATGTGATCTGGTGCATGTGTCCTTATATTCAGGGTGTCTATAGTATTATTATATTATTATTGTTTGATTGAATTTATTGATACAGGCAAATTTCTATGATTCAAACACTTTGGGGACCATGGAAATTTAATCCAGAAAGGCATAGATTGAGCTCATCACATGAACAAATCTGTGAAATGAACACCCCACTAAACCCACTTTATAAAGTGAAAACTGGGGTTTACTGGGGTTTCCATTATTTTTCTTATTTATGCTCCAAAACATAGGTTATCGGTTCTCAATAGAACCCCCTCAATGTGGCGGTTCTAACGAGCACCCACAACCTATGTTTGCAGTACAAATATGAAATATATCACAGATTTTCATCAGAAATTTAGCCATCTTGGAGATGTGAAAAAATGCACTAGGTGTCAGGAGTATGTTATCGTAAAGACTGAGGTTTCCATAGCACTTGGACAGAAGATACAATGGGAATAATTTAAGTATACCTTTTTGATGTTCTAACAAATAAAGGAATGTTATGTGTTCTCATCGTAATAGGCGATTTTAATGAAAAGACACAGCCTACATTTTCAAGATAGTAATAAGAAAATCTTGCTCAATTATCTGGAGCTATGGAAAGAATTCCCTGGGTACATAAGAATGGGTTTGACCCAGCCATGGTAGTTAGTGTTTGAATTATTGAAGTTTCTTTGTATATTGTTTTCATCATGATTTGTTTTTTGAAACTCCAGACAAACTGAATGTAAATTATCATCCTTCTGTTATGCAGAGTATATTTTTCTGTTTCTTGTTTTTACCTTAGTGCAATGTATACACATGGCATACCTTATTTCCCGCCATTTCTTTTGCAAGGGAGACAACTTTCATGACTTCTGGTTTGCTCTCCTCTTCAACAAGACACAATGAAAAGGGGTCTACTCTTAAAGGAAAGAATTTGCTCCTCAGGAGCAAATTCTTTCCTTTAAGAGTAGACCCCTGTTTATAGAGGGGACAGAAATCTTTTTGAAACAGTTACCTCCCCTGAAGGTGTATCCATACTCATTTACTATCACCATGCAACACTGCAGTGCTAGGCTTTGCTTTAGAGTTTGAACAGATTAAGTGGGACACATATAGGAGAAATATTTGAAGTCGGATACACAGAAGAGAAATATTTAAAGATGATGCAGGGATGTCTGTTTTCTTTCTCAGTGCCTTACCAAGGCATTAGAGATAGCTCAAAATGAATACTTTCCAGCGAGATGATCTATGCATGGCAGTGATAAATAATTATTTATTCAAGATTTCGACACGTGACATCAGAAATATCAATATTTCTACTGAATCTACATTTAAGCTCACCTCGACAGTCCACGAAGAGCTATTGCACTACACCCGGCACCAAGCTTGGAGTCTTCATCCACATTTACTTCATTTATGAGCTCATATTCTCCAAACCATACAACAACATGTAGGTCCAAACTTTTATTCAGCAGTACCCTCGCCCAGGACCTCAGAAATTTTTCATGTTAAGGTTTTTAGAGCTCAAATTTATCATACCATGTGATGGATTTGGTTCAAATTGGTATGGTGATAAGATATAGGTCCAAAGTTTTATTCAGCAATTCCCTGCCCATGCCCATACCTCAAGGTCAAGGTCAGTCTTTGAAATTTTATGTTCAAGTTTTTAAGAGCTCATATTTTCCAAACTTTACAATGGATTTGGTTCATATTTGATATGATGATAGATAGATATATAGGTCCAAAGGTTTATTAGGCAATACCCCAACCTATGTCCATGGCCTCAAAGACACTTTCCCAGGTGAGCTGTGCTGTCTGATGACAACTCTTGTTCCTTTGATGGTTACTAGTACAATTGAAAAATTATGCCTCCAGTTTGTTTGGTGGAGGATGGAGAGGGGAGGCATACAGGATTCACTTTGTTTCATTGTGTCCCATTTGTTTCATAGCGTCGCATTTGAATATTGCATATAACTTTGGTTATCTTTGGTGAATTGCTTAACAGTCTGGAACATTTACACATTGTAACAAGACACAATGAGGGGATAACTTAGATAATTCTAGCAGGCAATTTGCATTGATTATGGCCCTTTTCTGACTTAGAAATTGCCCTATTCAGATGTTGTTTGATTCATAGCTCTTTATCTTTTGGAGTATCGATTTGAAACTAAATATACCAGCCTAATACCTCACAAAGAATATCCAGAAAAAGTACCCACTCTGTTATGCATTTTGCATGGATTATGGCCCTTTTCAAACTTAAAAAGTGTCCTATTTAGATACATGTTGATTAATAATTTCTGATTTTGTTGCGGGAGTGTTTTGCAACTTAAAATACTAGCCAACTACCTTAATACAAAGAATTCATAGAACAAGTGGCATTACTCTATTTTGCATTTAGAGTGGATTATGGCCCCTTCTGACTTAGGAATTGTCCCATTCAGATGCATTTTGATTCATAACTTTGGTACATTGACTGAAACTTTAACCCTTATCCTGCTGTTCACGACAACCCCTATCTTTGCAAACAGTGTAGATCCAGATCAGATGGCTTCTGAAGAAGCCATCTGATCAGGATCTACACTGTTTGACATTCAATTTATGAATTTGTAGGAATAAATTACATCAAGTAATCTGATCGGTTCAAAGTCAGAAAAGGGTGTGGCTAAACTGAATATTCAGCAAGAGAAGGGTTAACCTAATTTCAACCAATAAAATATGGCTCACCTGATACAGAGGGGAGTCAGTTTCAAAGTTTAGAAGCATCAGGTTGAATTAGATTAAGAACTTCAATTTGCAAACAATATAGGCAAATTCTTTTCTTTAACCCATTGTATACAATTGGACTCTTCCATTCCTATATATTGGACAAGTCCATTTGTCATATAAGTAGTGGCAAGCCTATTTTTTCATTTTTATTCTATTTTTAAAGGAAAATTCTGTAAAGCAAATAGTGCAGGCCCTGATCAGATGCCGCGTTCTGCCGCATCTGATCTGGGCCTGCACTGTTTGCCAAGGTACTCCTTTAGGTGTTTACCGCATACAATGGGTTAAGGGTTAACCCATATTGACATGCGAGATAAAAATAGCTGATAGATTGCTTCTCTTGAAACTGTATCCTAAGGTGGGCCATATGAGTTTGAATGATTACTAGCCCCAACAAGGTCCCTATTCATATGATTTGGCGAGAATATACGCATACCTTAGACAACTACGTTACAGTCAGTCAACCGCTCTTGCCCATCGGGGCTTGAAGAAATAGATTGGGCTGCATGATGCTTCCACGCAGAGCTGAAAACGACCGCACATGAGTACTGATAAACAGCTTCGAGTGCCGTAGTCTGCCAAGGCAAAGTGGTGCAGGTCGGACCGACCATGCTTATAAACCCATGTCATTTCATCTCAGTGTCGGGTAAAAGTCCCACAAAATAGGAAGCAATGCTCCAAAATGACCATATTGATTGAGCAAAGGATTCATTCGGTTGAATTTGTCGTTATTAACACATTTTGTCATTATTAAAGAGGATTGGCGGTACATGTCTTGCCTATGATTGCTGTATTAACTGTGATTTGGACAAGTGTCTTGCCTATGATTGCTGTAATACTGTGATTTGGACAAATGTCTTGCCTATGATTGCTGTAACACTGTGATTTGGACAAGTGTCTTGCCTATGATTGCTGTAATACTGTGATTTGGACAAATGTCTTGCCTATGATTGCTGTAACACTGTGTTTTGGATACCTATGATTGCAGTATTACATGTACCTTGATTTGTACATTCATTATACAGTGTGTTGGAACCCACTGTACATACATATAGGTTATACAGAAAAATGACCATAAATGGTCATTTTTCTATATAATTTATACATTTTTGTTTGGATAACACGATTCTCCAACTGACATGGTTTTATTTCTGACCCCGTTAATAGTGTTATAAAGAGGTTGTGGTATTCATGTAGCTGTGTTGACCTAAATAGTGTTGACTGGGCTGTTAAACTCAAATACAAACAAACATGTAGCTGTGTCAGAGTTACTACAGTCATGCCAAGATAAAATGCGTCTCACTGTAGAAAACTCAGAATACTGGCTTCCCTGCCTGTATGAAAAAGCTGTGGATCGTTAGACATCCATTTCAGTGCACAGCCAAGACTGATCAGACTGTGTGGATGCTCAGCCTGATCTGAGTCCTAGCTGTGCATAAATGTCCATGTTTGTTGCACCCAGTTTTGTTATAGAAAATTGTTTGTTTGATTTGAGGTTTAACATCCCCGTCAACACTGTAAAGGTCATTTTGGAGACGTTACTTCCAATTTTGTGGGACTTTTAGTTTAACCCGACAATGAGATGAAATGACATCTCAAGCCCTGTCGCCCAATGAAACATATAGGGTTTATAAGCATGGACGGTCCGACACTCACACAGCTATGCCTGGGCAGGCTTAAATCCTCTAAGCGGTTCACCAGTACTCGTGTGGGTCGGATTCAGCTCTGGGTGGTAGCATCGTGCAGCCCATATATATCTTCAAGCCCCGATTGGCAGGGATGGTTGTTGTAGAAAAGACACAGAAGTTTTGGTATGTGCAGTTTTATGGCTTTGTTTAAACGGAAATATGATTTATCATATAATGTTGCTGTTTTTAACCCATTGTTTGCGGGAAGCCCCTAAAGGGGTACCTTGGCAAACCGTGCAGGCCCAGATCAGATGCCGCAGAACGGGGCTTCTGATCAGGACCTGCACGATTTGCTTACAGAATTTTACGTCAAAAATGGAATAAGAATGAAAAAAAAGGCCTACCACCCCTTATATGACCAAAGGACTTGTCCATCATATAGCAGTGGAAGAGTCCACAAGTATAAAATGGGTTTGTGGATATTGTCAGGTTACAAAAATATAACCACACATGTAATAACACATGGTTACTCAATACTGACATTTAATGCCATAATACTTCCCTTTGCCTTCTACCGAGTCTTTTGACATTCACTTAAATCTGAGTCAACTCATTTTGTACAGGAAACCCCAAAACGGGTAGTTTGCAAACAGTGCAGGCCCAGATCAGATGCTGCAGAACACGGCATCTGATCAGGGCCTACACTGTTTGCAAAATGTTCAGCAAGTTTTCAAATAGATTTTGAATAAAAGACAACCGGACACCCCTAAATTTTGAAATGGACTCCTGCTATATATAAGGAGGAAGATTCCGTTTGGTACAGAAAGGGTTAAATTGTTATATGATAAACAGTATCTTATACTCGTCATCATTTCGTTTGAAATTTATGAAACTCGCCAGACATATGAAATGACCACTCACGTCAGACACTCTTGCATATGCTCATAGCTCAAGATAAGCTGGAGTTTCAAGGATAATTGAGCCCCGCCAAGCGAATTTGTCTTCGAGCATTCCGTCATGACAAATTTTAACTGCATGCCCAGCCATTCAGAGGGGCCAGGGATATGGCTTTCTGTCTGAAGGTTCCTCTTGTTTCACTGCTTGTATGAGCGAGCAGCGAAGGTTCTGGGGAGACTGCGCGGATGTGCAGGCTCGCCTGAACCTTCGCTGCTAGCATAGGCGATAAGTACCAAAGTCACTTAACGGGGCCCAATCAAGAGATAATTTTCCTGATTTCTTATTCAAAACATGTGGGTATTCCTTAGAATCGCCTCGATAAGGCAATTCTAAAAAGTATCCAAAACATGTTTTTATGGAGGGATCAGAAAACGCATCACAAAAACGCGCCTATATAATTTTGACCCCCTCGAACCCCACTTTTATACAGTAAAACTGGGGTTTGCAGGGGTAAACCTTATTTTTCTTATTTCTGCTCTAAAATATAGATTGTGGGCACTCGTTAGAACTGCCTCGAGTTCTAACGAGTGCCCACAATCTATATTTTGAGCAGAAATAAGAAAAATATCAGAATGTTGCATCCTAAAATTCACATTTTCCGGCGATAAATGTGACAATGTATTTGTATAGGCGTGTTTTCGTAATGTGCTTTATTGAATAATCCTCCTTAGCTTGAGCTATGTCCATATGAAAGCGTTACTAGATGTTCATCACAGTCTCTTTATAAAACTTTTATTGGACTCCAAAGCAGAAACAATATTAGTTAAACAATTGTGTTATATCCAAACAAAAATGTATAGATTATTTATGGTCATTTTGGGTCGATTGTTTATCAATCGACCCAAAGGTATAAAGGACAAAACCTCCATTAGTGCTGGAGTCCACCCGACTATCACTGATTTGTAGGAATCTACGCAGATTATTTGTAGAATTTTATCGCAGTGAGGTCAGCGTGTTTACGTAAAAGGTTAACTGTAAAATCTGGGCTGAAATCATGGGTTGGGCTAGGCAAACAGTGTAGACCCAGATCAGATGCCGCAGAACGCAGGGTCTGATCAGGGTCTTCACTGTTTGCTTAGAGTATAGGAATTTAAGGGTCAGGCGCCGAAAAACGCAGCGACTGCTCATGGTCTACACGGTTTGCTTTCAGTAAAGGAGTTTAAGGGTTAAACGAAACAGTCCAGGCTCAGGCCCATTTTTCCTAACTACACCCAGAGACAATCCATCCACCAGTACTCTTGCTTTGATTCTATTAATCTATACATTTTTGGGACCCATCTTGAAACTGTGTTATATCCAAAACCATGTTATAAGGAGTGTTAAAAGGAACCGTATTATAATGAGGTTGTGGAGTATTTGCGGTAGTGCAGTACGAGTCGCATGAGAAAAGGCTCCATAGGGATTCGGTTAACAGGAAAGGCCAGTACTCTTGCTTTGATTCTATTAATCTATACATTTTTGGGACCCATCTTGAAACTGTGTTATATCCAAAACCATGTTATAAGGAGTGTTAAAAGGAACCGTATTATAATGAGGTTGTGGAGTATTTGCGGTAGTGCAGTACGAGTCGCATGAGAAAAGGCTCCATAGGGATTCGGTTAACAGGAAAGTGAAAAGGAATGCGAGTTGTCTTCCTTGTTACTATATCTGATGTATCAGACGACTCCTTTAATTTCTCACCAGTTTTTCCCATTGTTTTGTTTGCAGATATAACGGCAGTGTACTGTACTTAGCGTTCATGGTAGCATGGTGCTTTTTTGTTGAATCCATATTATGTTGAGTTTAACCTTTTCTTTTTTTGCTGAATGAAATAAAAACCCACTAATGGATGAACTTCTTGAGTTGTATTTTGGAAACCTGATATTCTGGCTTATGTACTGGTGAACATAGCTGTTTGAAGTTGCTGATGAATAGATCTATCAACAAAAATATTTAACCCTTTCAATATATTCTAGAAAAGTATTATCCTTACACCACAGAACTGGAAAATATGGAGTGTACATGTTTTCTGGGCAAGACTAGATAGTTTTGGCCAATTAGGCCTCATCAGTGACCCACAAATATTTTCCAAATTCAACAATGGAATCAATGATCCCAAAGGACAAGAAAATATAAACTACACTATGATGAAGGGGCAGGGAGACTTTTTACGGCTGCCACACATTCCTAGACACCAGATGTAGTGATGTTAAATATGGTCTAGAAAGGGTTATCCTTTGGAAGCAAGGAATACACCACACAACTGGAAAATATGGAGTGTAAACGCTGTAGACTGGTACAGATACCTATGCAAACAGTGTAGATCCAGATGAGACGGCTCATCGTGAGCCATACCAGGATCTACACTGCTTTTCAACTTGCAACTAATTATTTACTAAACCCCCTATTTAATAGAATGGATTGTCCATGTTCAAAGATGGGAGTCCACTTCAAAAACTGAAGGGGGAAAGTGTTACATGCTGTTTGAGCATGGTAAAAACCTCTGACAAGAAAGGCTGGGATCTGTTGCTGTGACTATGAGCAGGGTCATTTATATACATTACGATAACACACCCGTGTGATATAGGACATTTTTCATACCTCAAAAAGGTATTTTTTCTGATGAAAATTTGTGATATTTTTTTTTTATACTCCAAACATAGGTTTTGGGTGCTTGTTAGAACCGCCTCAGGCGGTTCTAACGAGAACCCACAACCTATGTCTTAGTAGCAGAAATAAGGAAAATGATTTTTACCCCCCTAAACATAAGTTTTCTCTGTATAAAGTGGTGTTTACGGGGGTCTTTATTTCATGGACTTGTTCACGTGATACATCAACACAAGTCTAATCAGCACCTTGGCAAGTACAATACCTTAGGTTTCTATACCTACAATGTCAAGGCTTGCTAGTCTGTGAAGCTGACCAGACCAGTTTCTGTCATTACCTGGTTGCATACCCACAAGTATCATGCAAACTTGCCTATGTAATTTTGACCCCCACTTTTATATAGTAAAACTGGGTTTACAGGAGTAAACCTTATTTTTTTTTTTATTTCTACTTTAAAATATAGATTGTGGGTACTCGTTCCCTCTATGAGGCAGTTAGAACGAGTACCCTTAATCTATATTTTGAGGAGAAATAAGAAAAATATCACATTTTTTCGTCTAAAATTTTCGTTTTTTTAGGTGGTAAAATTTACAATGTAATTGTATAGGTGTGTTTCTTAATGACAGGTTTTCTCATGACAACTCATACAACTCTGAAATGAGGATTTTTGACAAACTTTAGTTGGCATCTGCTTCAGATTAATTGATAAAATTTACACCATTGTATGCATTATGACTTTCCTCCAAGTATTAAAAGGACTTACCAAGCTTTTCAACTTTTGGGATAGTTACCGGACATCTGCTTGGTCAAGATGTGAAAGTCACAGTGTCATTGATTATGGAATTTGCAAACGGGCAAACAACATGTCTGCTGACAATACAGTGACAAACTTCACTGTTCTCTCAAGATCAAGCACCGAGATCAAAAACATATCCTCTTGTCAAAATTGGCCTGCAAGGAAGACAGCAAAATGAGGTGAATATTAATGTACTCTTCAAAATGGGCCTAACTGGTAAACTTTAATCAGTGCTGGTACACTTCTACAGGTAATTTCAAACTGGGTACATGGAGATAATTAAGACAAGTTGCGCTTTCATAAATATTTTATTGTATATAACATCACAAAATACTGGTACAGAACAACAAAACTATTTTGGCCTCAATAAATACAAAAACAACAACGCAATATTAATAAATAGGACAATGAAAGTATTTTTATCATATACTTATTCTTGTATTGCCCTTGAGACAACAGATTTTGCACCCCCTATCCCAACTATGCTAGTGACAGACATCTCGCCTACACAGTCAACCTAGCTGACTCGAGGGCTGGGACAAGGGCCGGGACAGAGGAATAAAAGTAGAAGAACAAAAATTGAAGAACAAAAAAGATTATCGTGATAAAACAGTGAAAATGCGAGATTACAATAACCAAACTTACGCCTCATTCAACGGTTATGTCGGCGTAATCTGTATTTCAACGCTGTCTCCGATTATAACGTCATACATTTTGAACATTGTTTACATCTTCTGAGACGCCATTCACGTCAAGTCAAGAACACGCGTCGACGTGAATTAAACTTTCCCGCGTCTAAATATAACGATTGCATTGAACAAGTATGGCCGGCTACGGGCATTTATTTCCTTAGAGGAAATAAATCATCTTTGGTCAGAGGTGATGATCATTTTTAATTCATTGAGAAAGTGTGACATTTCTTCGTCATGCATGTAATATATAGTTAATGATTTTTTTTTTTCAACAGCAAGTCTGTATTTTATTTACATGTATGTATTTGGGCCTCTACCGAGTGTGTTCATCATTAGTAACAAGTTGGTAAGAAATAAACTTGCTTTAACGGAGATGTGTCTTTTATCTTAGAATATTTTACGCAAATAAGTATATGATAAAAAGAATATAACACGGTTGTTTTGATATCGGCCCTGGTCTCGGCCCTCGGCCTGTCTCAGCCCACGCCGTTCCTGCTCGGGCTGAGACAGGCAACTCGGGCCGAGACCAGGGCCGATATCAAAACAACCGTGTAATATTCTATATAACAAAACCATGAATACTTAACACAAAATATTTGTCCCCCTTGTATAACAAATGGACTTTCCAACATGCAGCAATGGAAGAGTCCACTAGCATGGTGTGAAGCAATAACAATAGCATGAGTCATGTCATAGAAAAACCTTGTTTAGCTTTTTGTGTCTAGAGAAAACATGGATCTGACTTTGTGTCTTTTTCTGTGCCATAAGAGTAATCAGAACTCTCTACTCATGCAGACAAGGGGAGGCTCTGATCAGACTGCCCAAATATACACTGACCTGAACCTTTGATGGCCCCATACATCATAAAAGAGATTTTCTTGCAACACAACTGAATTGTACAATAACCTTTTCACAAGTAACTAGAATGAATAATATAGAAGCACAACTAATAACACATCCTGGTTATAAATAAGCTGGCACATGACCATACATGCTGTGCAACCAGCAAACTCAGATCAGCATGCACATCCATGCAGTCTGATCAGTCTTTGCTTTTTACAAGCCTTTTATAGCCTCTGGGGGTATTCAAAGAGCAACAATTGAAAACTCAAGACAAGATTCATTAGATGCACAAGAAGATCCGAGTCTTCACTGGCTGCACATGTCTTACTGTATATTTTGTTATGCACCGGCACAAACACGAGCAACAATTAGTAGGAGTATTTGATGATATTTCCAATTCTCAGTCATTATGTACATTTCAAGCGATTTAATGAAGAAAACAGAAGTTTTATAGTTTGGTAAATTCCATGAGCAAGAATCTCGGCAACACAGTGACAGGTAATATAACATGACGTCAAAGAGCACTTTTAGAACCGGTGCATTACATCCTTGTATATTCATCACGAAAACACGCCTATATACATTTGACCCCCTTGAACCCCACTTTTATACAGTAAAACTGGGGTTTCCGGGAGTAAACCTTATTTTTCTTATTTCTGCTCTAAAATATAGATTGTGGGTACTCGTTAGAACCGCCTCGATGAGGCGGTTCTAACTAGTACCACAATCTATATTTTGAGCAGAAATAAGAAAAATATCACAATTTTTCATCATAAAATTTTCATTTTTTTCGGTGATAAAGGTGGCAATGTATTTGTATAGGCGTGTTTGCGTAATGATGTGACGTCAACAGCACTCGATTTTCGCTTGATTTTCTTTCAAAGATGGCAGCTTCTAATTGAATAATCATTCTGCCGTGGCCGTTGGTAAGTTCGTTCTTACGCTTACAAAAGAATTCCTAAAATTTACAATTTTGTGACATTTTTAACATTTCCATGAGTAATGTTCTATAAAAGGGTTATCCTTTGGAAGCAAGGAATACACCACAGAACTGAAAAATATTGAGTGTTTATGTTTTCTGGGCCAGACTAGCTAGTTTCGGCCAATTAGGCCTCATCAGTGACCTTCAGATATTTTCAAAATTCCACAATGGAATCAATGATCCCAAAGGACAAGAAAATATAATCTACACTATGATGTAAGTTGGAATTATAAGGATTGAATTATCATTTTGTGGAGTTTATCAATGTGTAAAGCCCTTTGGGCTTCATGCAGTTTGTGAGTGATTCACCCGAGTTTACACATCAAAACGAAATTCACTCCTATAATATATCTTTTTGCCTTTGTCTCTGTATTAAAAATGGGTAATCCTCAGGATCTACTATGTAAAGTGATTCAAAAGAGGAGCCAGGCCATAGCATATACAACGAAATTCTGCTATTAAGACCACCTGAAATTAGGACTAATTCTGCTATAAAAAGCTTATTTTGAAGGGTACGCTTATTTTGTCTTTGTTTTGACTGCCAGCGATGTCCCCGGGTCAGGGATCACCTTTGGGACTGTTCAAAAGTGGTCTTTAAGACCACTTTTTAACAGTCCCAAAGGTGGTCTTAATATAGGGATTTTACTGTATTTTTTATGCATTCTGTCAACAAGTCTGTGCAGCGAATACTCTTGTAAACCCCACATTATATTGAGAAAATCAGTATTTATTTTATAATTCTTGCTCAAACACACAGACTGTGGGTTCTCGTTATGAGCACCCATAAACTGTTTGAAACAGAATTAAGAAAAATACATGTACTGCAATAATGCAGAAAGCATTATGAAGAATTGGATATGTTATTGTAATAAAACAACCAAAACTGAATCAGAAATTTCATCAAATATGCTCCTTGAAACAAACATTTTTTTTTTTGTTCAATTTTAACAGTAGTATCAATTAATCACACTAATAATATTGCACATTTATAGAAAGCACACAATACTATAAATATTAAAATAAATAGAACTGAGCAAATTGCATTACAGCCAAACTTCAATGCACCAACACCGTGGGGACCATGAAAATTTCTTAACGATATGGGTAATTCGAGCCACAGAGTGTAAATCGTAGCACCAGATCAGGAGCCATACTGGGTATTATTAAGGAAATATCAATTAAGAGGAATGGACACATCTCGCAGATTTTTCTGCCAATTTTCAAAGGGAGACAACTTTTGGGGCTTCCTGTTTGCCTTTCTTTAAAGAGAAATTACAAAGAAATTTTAAAAATTCTTAGTATGAAGCAGGGTGAAAGCAGACACAAGGAGGTCATTTTATTGAAAACCTCATGAAAAGATTCCCATTCGTTCCAAAGTCATGCTCATTTCTATTCGTTACATACCCATTTTCCTCTAAGAGTAACCTCCCCTGAATTTTGATTTTAACCCACAATGCAATATTCTGTGATGTCATAGTGGCTTTAAACTTTTGAAAATAATTTTAAACTACCATATTTTCCACTTTGCAGTTGCCTAAATACAGTTTTCTCATACCCTTTGATTAATGTGTATCTTGTTCATAATTTAGGATATAAACTAGAACTGTAAGAGGAGTTGTGGTCACAAGGTAGCTACTCCCTATACATTTTAACATTAGTAGATCTCAAAAATTGTCTAAGTTAAAAAAAGGTGAAATAAGTGAAAAAAATTATTTAAGGATAATGAAAAAAGAATATGCACATCTTCAGACCTATATGAAAACACCTGTAAAGTTTCAAAAGGATTGACCTAGAACTGTAAGAGGAGTTGCGGTAACAAGGTAGCTACTCCCTATACATTTTAACATTAGTAGATCTCAAAAATTGTCTAAGTTAAAAAAGGTGAAATAAATGAAAAAAATTATTTAAGAATAATGAAAAAAGAATATGCATATCTTCAGACCTATATGAAAACACCTGTAAAGTTTCAAAAGGATTGACCTAGAACTGTAAGAGGAGTTGCGGTAACAAGGTAGCTACTCCCTATACATTTTAACATTAAGAGGAGTTGCGGTAACAAGGTACCCACTATCAAATATTACAGACAGACAGACAGACAGACGGAATTCCGGACAAATTACAGACGGAATTCCGGACAAGCCAAATCCAATATAGCCCCCACTTTTTCAAAGCGGGGCTATAAAAAATTATTTAAGGATAATGAAAAAAGAATATGCATATCTTCAGACCTATATGAAAACACCTGTAAAGTTTCAAAAGGGTTGACCTAGAACTGTAAGGGGAGTTGCGGTAACAAGGTAGCTACTCCCTATACATTTCAACATTAGTAGATCTCAAAAATAGTCTAAGTTAAAAAAGGTGAAATAAGTGAAAAAAATTATTTAAGGATAATGAAAAAAGAATATGCACATCTTCAGACCTATATGAAAACACCTGTAAAGTTTCAAAAGGATTGGCCTAGAACTGTAAGAGGAGTTGCGGTAACAAGGTAGCTACTCCCTATACATTTTAACATTAGTAGATCTAAAAAATTGTCTAAGTTAAAAAAGGTGAAATAAGTGAAAAAAATTATTTAAGGATAATGAAAAAAGAATATGCATATCTTCAGACCTATATGAAAACACCTGTAAAGTTTCAAAAGGATTGACCTAGAACTGTAAGAGGAGTTGTGGTAACAAGGTAGCTACTCCCTATACATTTTAACATTAGTAGATCTCAAAAATAGTCTAAGTTAAAAAAGGTGAAATAAGTGAAAAAAATTATTTAAGGATAATGAAAAAAGAATATGCACATCTTCAGACCTATATGAAAACACCTGTAAAGTTTCAAAAGGATTGACCTAGAACTGTAAGAGGAGTTGCGGTAACAAGGTACCCACTATCAAATATTACAGACAGACAGACAGACGGAATTCCGGACAAATTACAGACGGAATTCCGGACAAGCCAAATCCAATATAGCCCCCACTTTTTCAAAGCGGGGCTATAATGAGAAATTTTATTTCAAAATTCAAGCTTAAATTTACAATTAAAATATTTTTTAAAAATGTTTAAAACTACCACTTAATTCAAAATTTCATTCCAGCTAGTTAATGTAAGTGTTTTTATGTGCCTTTTGAATAGATCAGTAAGTTCTGTATGTTATATCATCCACTTACAAATGCAGGAACTTGAATTTAAATTATTTTAAAAAAAATATTTAAAGTTTGAATTTAAAGTTTGCAATTGAAAATATGAGAAAACTGGTATAGCATATCAGTTGAGATCAGTTTCAATAATTCAAATAGGTAACTATACAGTGCCTAAGGACTATAAAACACAAGGTATTTCATATTTAAAAAGTTTAAAAAATTTAATGTGCATCTATGACATCATAAAATACCTCCTGATTATTAATGAGGCAGTCTGAAGCTGCTCTTGTTTCCATGAAATATTTCCCACTTCAAATTGTAATATCATGGAAACTAATAAAGATAATTTGATGCGGTTTTCACCCTTCGATTCCTTGAATCAATGTCTTTTAAAATTTAATGGATGTCTATACCTTTGTAGATAACCTTTAAGAGTTGACCCCTATTGACATGGGATACAAAAATACTTTTTCAAGAGTTGCCTCCCCTGAGAGTGTATCCATTCCCGGTAAATGAAAGGTATTTGGTCATACTCATTAGAATTGCCTCATTAAGGCAATTCTAATGAGTACACACTAAGACTAGCATGATAAATCTGATAATCGATTAATCGATTGATAAATTCCACAAGAATGATTATCAGTACTGATTTGCTTGTGATCGATTATTTAATATGTGCAATTTACTACCCAAAGTTGTGCCTAAAATAGCTTGATCAGTGGCAAACAGTGCAGACCCTGATGAGATGCCACATTTTGCGGCATCTCATCTGGGTCTACACTGTTTGCTCAGGCCTGCCTGTTCAAATATACTTACGGTAAAGTACAACATACGCTGGGAGTCAGGCTCAGACAAAGCCAGACAGGTAAAATTATTATCAAATCTTCAGTGATTACTAATCGATTATCGATTAATTTCAAGACAGATAATTGATTATCTTTCCAGCTCTAATTAGCCAGCCTTAGTACACATAACACACATTTTCAAGATAAAATAAAAAAAATTTCCCTAAAACATCCCAAATACATGTATATTAATATCTGGTTACAGAGAAATTTTCCTAGAGACTCAAGAATGAGTTCGAAACAGCCGTGGTAAACATACCACTGGTATGATACCAGTGTACAAGTCACTGGAATTCCACTGTAAATATCCTAAAAGTCAAACACAGTTTGTTCAGACAGGGAAAAAATAGAACTGTATACCATTTCACACAGTACCTTTTGAACATACACAAAAGAAACAAATAGGTAAATAAATATGATCAGGCTGTTTTGAAACATTTAATCCATCCCTAAACAGTGCTCTGGACTTCATCCAAGTAATGCTCTCTGAAAAAGGGGTCTAGTTTGAAAAGAAAGAATTTGCTCCTTTGGGCCCACATAAATGGAAAAGTCCCTTTAAGCAGCCTTTTTTTAATTTGACAAACACATCCTCCCATAAATATATATTCATGAAGCTCTCTGTTTACATTTGATTGGCTGATTTAAATACAAACCAAATATTGCACATAATAAAAAGAAATGTATAAATAAATAAAGCTTGTAAATCACACAGTGAAAAAAAATATATGAAAAGAAAAGCATATTGCACTAGAACACATTTCACAAAAAATATATTGCACACCCACTGTAGATATAACATTAACCCTTATCCTGCTGAATGAACTAATTTAGCCACATACATTTCTAACTATACACCAATCAAATTACACCTTAACCTCGTTATAACACGGTACTCCGGGTCCATCCAACGGACCGTGTTAGTTAACCGAATCGTGTTATAAACGCCGACTGTATTTGTCACAGATCAACCATTGACACTACGGTGATCAATAAATTTCCAAACAAGATGATGTGCGGTCCGGTTAACAACCGTATTTCCCGACTAAAATGTGTTTAGAACTAATCAATGGCAGAAAATACCATGGCCCATCAAGTCAAACAAGTCACTTAAATCGAAACCAGCTGATAGACCACGTTTTTATCAAGAAAATCGTCCGATTTGACAGTGAGTATGACGCCATTTTGATAGCTGGTTCCTGGCTAACTTTGTTGTTACTGAGCGTCTGGCACCGTACCGAACTACCGTACCGTTAATAGATTTCAATGGTAAAATTACCGGGTTAGGATTCGGAACCGGACAATGGTCAACGCTTATGAGAAATTTGAATTACTTCCCTTGGAATGTCTTACCCATATGCGCACATGGTCTTTGAATGATTTTTTTACCGCGGAAATCGATCATGAATATGTTTTAGCATTTGCTTTTAAGCTGGAATAAATCTGACTCTCTTTTATATGCGGCTCTAGAAAATCAGTTTTATTGCCGATCACATCATCTGCATCGGTGTTTAAAATTTCTGCTGAGCAGTGATCCTTAACAGAGCGTGATAAATATTTTTTTCCGGTTGCGTAACTGAATTCTTTAATCTCTTTATCTCGCTAAGCCAACACTTTTGATTGTGCCGATGGCAGTTCATATTTATCATGCGTGTCATGCTAAACAAGTTTATATACTGTAAATATGACATGTTTTGAGGCCTGCAATAAATATCAAAAAGTACCGCTATAGATCGTGTTAGCTACCGTATTACTGCGGTCAAAAGTGAGAGGAAAATAATTGGGAGGAAAATAAAGTTGTTGTGCTTTAAACCTGTCAGATAGAATCCTTGGATAATATTTATAAATGTTGGTTGGGGAAAATTTGGGGTCCAAACCAAAACCGTGTTATATCCGAATACGTGCTTTTACGAATCGTGCTATAACAAGGTCCGGGTGTACTTAATATGATGTATTTATTTGATTCACAAACTGCATGACAAATAGTGTAGATCCTGATCAGATGGCTTCTGAATCTGGATCTACACTTTTTGCAAAGGTAGACTATACACCAATCAAATTACTTAATATGATGTATTTATTTGGTTCACAAACTGCATGACAAATAGTGTAGCTCCTGATCAGATGGCTTCTTCAGAAATCATCTGATCTGGGTCTACACTTTTTGCAAAGATAGAGGTTGTCTTGTTCAGCAGGATAAGGGTTAAACACAAAATCAAAGTGAAAAAATATATATATATAACTAAACATAAGCAAGAAGTTCAAAAATACTAATCCATACATTAATATACATATTGTTTGTGTAAAAGTATTTGTTCCTGTATAAATATCTTAATCTAAATCTGGTCCACTGCTTATAACAAAATAAGAATACAACGTTGAAAACAACAGAATGGAATGAATTATGGAAAACCGTCAAAATTTTCTTGTAAAAGCTGGAATGCACTTTTGTAATACATGTAACGTAAAGAAACAAAACAACAATAATTTTCTAGTCACAATGAACTGAACTATATAAACTAGAATCGCGTAGTCAATGGCAAGCCATCGCATATGCCCACGCTTCCCCGCGGGCCCCACCCCCTGGGCCATCCCCTAGGGGTGTTTGACCCGAGGGGTAAAATTTTGATTGTGATGTATTCTACTCATCATGCCGTTCAATTTAATATGCTACACGACCATGTTCTGAAAACTTTGATTTTTTATCCCCAAGGTGCCCCACCCCTGGCCCCACTCCCAGGGGTAGGATCAAAATTCCGAAAGTGTTATGCACTCCCCAGACCAAAGTTTTATCAGTTCCCAAAGTTTTATCAGTTACACATCCATGTTCTGGAAATTTTTATTTTAGACCCCCGCAGGCCCCACCCCCTGGGCGCACCCGTAGGGGTGTGATCAAAATTCCGAAAGTGTCATGCACTCCCCAGACCAAAGATCTATCAGTTCCCAAAGTTTCAAGTTTCTATCTATAACCGTCTAGGAGGAGTTATCCGGTAAGACGGACGGACGGACGTATGTACGGACATAGGTACGGATGACGAAGACCATTACAATATCCCCACTTTTTCTTCTAAAAGCGTGGGGATAATAAACCAATAATACATGATAGCATCATAGAACATCAATTTACAAGTATGTGAAGCAATTTTTCCCTGAAATAGTTCTAGTTCATTGAATAAGTTTTAACACCTGGCAGACTTTTCTGCCATTTTTCGAAGGGAGACAACTTTTGGGCTTTCCTGTTTGTTTTTCTAAGCCCTTTCCCACTGAAAAAGACTCTTAAAGGAAAGAATTTGCTCCTCAGGAGCAAATTCTTTCCTTTAAGAGTTGACCCCTATTGACATAGGAGATAAAAATACTTTTGCAGGAGTTGCCTCCCCTGAAGGTGTATCCATTCCCCTTATTACATTCAGATCTTGTTTGATTAACTTAAAACAACAGCACCATTTTAAAAACATACAGTTTCCTTTGACTACTGTATCTACACCAGAACCTCTTTATAACACTATTGTTGGGGTTCAAAGCAGAAGCTATGTAGTGTTCGGACAAAAATGTACAAATTATATAGAAAAATGACCATTTATGGTCATTTTTCTAAATAACCTGTACATTTTTAGGATTCATCTTTAAACTGTGTGATATCCAAAACTTATAGAGGTTTTAGAGGTTTAGATATTAACCCAAATATGCCTAGCAGCCTTTTTCTGGGACACTGACAAACAGTGGAGACCCAGATCAGACACTGCAGAATGCAGCATCTGATCTGCACCTACATTGTGGGCTTAAAGGACATTCATTTTTGTAAAAATTGTCACAAACAAAAACAAACACCCCTAGAACTGGAAATGGACCAATCCAAACCTACTAGGTGGAAGATTCCATTGTCATATATGGGTTAATCTATCATTATTCTCTTCTTTCTGCACTTTTACCATTGGTCTATCTTTGTTTACAATCAACAGACTTGAATATCCGCCACAGCCATTTTGATTGTAGCATGTAGGATTGTGTTTTCACCATTCAGACCTCTACTGGCATATAAATTATGTATCATACGTAAACAGGAGTCAAAGTTTTCCTCTCTGAACACAGAGTCGAGCAGTGGGTAGTGAATCCGGTTCAGACTGGCAACCAGTTTACATCGAACAGTCTGTAAGTAGTCCTTGAGCTGTGTGTTTTGGGCTTCTATCAATGTTATCTCAGCATCATTCTGTTTTAGCTGTAAATCAACAAAAGTGTTTTAAGTGGAGCGCTGTGGCGCAGTGGTAAAGCATCGGATTTGATATTTGATGGGTGGAGTAAGTTAATTGTATCGATTCCTGATCTTTGTTTTACTTCTACTTTGAGATCGAGAGGTAGCTGGTTCAATCCTTGCCAGCGCCATGTGTTGTTTCCTTGAGCAAGAATGTTGTTTCCTTGAGCAAGAAACTTTATCCACATTGCTAAGTACTGGTTCCTACCCAGGAAAAGAGGGCCACATGGAAGATTAGTACTAGTAATAAATGTGTCACCCTCTACAAATAAGGTTGATTATTATTGTTATTATTTACCCTTAAGATGCCGAGAAAAACTACATCTGAAAATATTGTCTGCTTATGTCGTCTGCTGAATTATTTTGCAAACTTTTTGACAGTATTTTTGCATTAAGGCAAACAGTGCGGGCCCAGACCAGACTGCTCCTGCAGGAGCAGTCTGATCTGGGTCCACAATGTTTGCAAAAAATTACTTTTAAGGTAACGGGCAGATGGCAAAGCAGACGACAATTGTAGTCATTGGCATTTTATGGGTAAGCTCTTTATTTTAGCCTTAAAATACCAACTGTGCATAATGCTTTTCAGGATCGATAAACTTTGTATACTATCCATTTTGTTTTTGCTGCAACATCTGCTTCTTTCAACTACATGTACAACCTTTTTATTTTCCAAATTGTCAGATCAAAAGGTTTTGATGGCCAGAATGTACTCAATATGTCACAAAGCACTGTGAAGACAAGTCAATCATTATTGACAAACAAGGTGCCAACTTTGCAGCTATGACCTCATTAACAGTACAGTGGCTGATGTAAATTTCAACAATTATCATCATGACAAAATTTTTGGTATGATTGACCAATCAGTGGTCATCACTGACAAGTGGGTGTGCTATTGAACGAGTTTGTTTGTATTGGAGTTTAATGGCCCAGTAAACACTATTTAGGTCAACTTTGAGCCAGTCAGTTTACCTACCGGTATTCACACTTTCCTGGGCAGGCTTATACGTAAGCGGTTAACCAGTACAGTGCGCATTCTATCGCCAGAAACTGACAGCTGCTCTTCTTGAATCAGTGGAAGGGAATGACCGTAGAAAAGATTTCATGATCAATCTCCACGAAAGAATGTTGCCAACCCAGGCAGGTATCGAACCCACGTCCTCCTGATCATCAATTAGACGTGCATCCGACTGAGTTACCGAGGCCGGCTCTTGAACTACTACAGTGAACCTTGTGATTGTCAAAATATTTCAGACAAAAGAAACTTGACTGCTTTGATCTTTACATAAAGAAGAAACATTTTACAGCAGTGCCAAGAATAGAATGTTGCAGCTAAAACAAAATTGTTAATAAATATATTGCCAAGCCCCTTAACCCAATATTTGCTATAACAACAAAACTCACAGAAATGCAATGAAATAAATTTTTGGCTCCAGGTGAGATGGATCAACAGAGATATTCCAGAATATTGTATTTAATACTCTAAGAAACATTAATACTCCTCAGCGAGGCGACTATGACACATTTCGACAACATTTTTCTCTTCAATAATAAAGGAAAAATGTCCCTTGCTATCTATTACACTAATCAAAATGAGAAGAGGATTGAGATGCATTTCATTTATTCATCGGTTGCATGGTTTAAGTCTTTAACTCTTGACCTGCTGAATATTTATATATGCCCCACCCACTACTGATTAACAACCAATCAGATTACTCGATGCAAATTATTGCAACAAATTCATGAGCTGGATGACAATGAAGATCCTGATCAGATGGCTTCTTCAGAAGCCATCTGATCTGGATCTTCATTGTTCAATAGATAAAACATATCCGGGCTCAGCAGGACAAGGGTTAAGTATGTCATCAATTTTTCAGAAAGTGTCCCCTTCCTTCTCTCAAATGATTCATTCTGGAAAAGCCCCCAAACAAAGTAAATTAAACAGTGGCAGTTTTGTGAACTTACTTTGCCTTCCATACAAGCTGCTTCTGCCTTCATTTTGATCACCTGTGATTCCTCCATCATGTTGGTTTTCTTCAAGTCTTTAATGTCAGAGTCTAGAAGCTCCAACTCTCCATCATCATTCAGATCTGAATAATAAGTCATCTGGTGAGATAATGTTTTCTTTCACATCTCAAAATTAGAAATGCATCCAAAGGACACGAATGCCCCTGCCGGAAAATATGTCTATGTTCGTATTCATCCATAGAAGCCTCTGTGGTGCAGTGGTTACGCTACTCGCCTTGTAAACCAGGGATCGCAGGATCAATCCCGGGCTTCTCCAGACTTTCGGATGAGTCTTTAAACCGAGGTCCCGTCTCCGCATGACCTTAGCTGTTGGTGAGACGTAAAACTAAAACTCACTCACTCACTCGTATTCATCCATAGAAAGTTATTGACCGTGTTTAAGTTTTGGACCCTTTTTTCACATTTGACCTTTAAGTATGACCTTGACCTTGGAGGTAAGGACCTTGGTTTTGTGTGAGTCAGATTGTCTCATGATGGCCAACATTTCTGCCAAGTAATTCAAAATCCATCCAGAGATAAGAAAGTTATTGACTCTGTTTAAGTTTTGGACTCTTTTTTTGACCTTGACCTTGGAGGTACGGACCTGGGTATTGCACATGACACATTGTCTCATGGTGGTTAACATTTCTACAAAGTAATTTCAAAATCCATCCAGAAATAAGAAGGGTATTGACTACGTTTAAGTTTCGGACCCTTTTTTAGACCTTTGACCTCTAAGTATGACCTTGACCTTGGAGGTATGACCTGGGTTTTGCATGTGACACATTGTCTCATGGTGGTTAACATTTCTACAAAGTAATTTCAAAATCCATCCAGAAATAAGAAAGTTATTGACTGCGTTTAAGTTTCGGACCCTTTTTTTGACCTTTAACCTCTAAGTATGACCTTGACCTTGGAGGTACGGACATGGGTTTTGCACATGACACGTCGTCTCATGATGGATAACATTTTTGCTGAGTAATTTTAAAATCCATTGAGAAATAAGGAAGTTATTGACCGCGTTTAAGTTTCGGACGCACAGACGAATGGACAGAGGGACGGACAGGGGCAACGCTATATGCCCTTTCCACCATTCTTCGAATGACGGGGGCATAAAACAAGAGGACCATGATGGTCCTATATCGCTCACCTGAGCTAAGAGATTAACATGTAGGTCCCAGGGCGGTGCCATTTTTGGACCCAGGTCTATAATTTGAACATTCTAAGCAGAGGTCCACGTTTTCCCTATATAAGCCTATGGAAAACCAGTGGGCCCCCGTGCTGGGGCGTTTTTGGCCCCAGGGCTATAATGTGAACAATCTTGGTAGAGGTCCACTAGATGAAGCTTCACACCCAATATCAAAGACCTTGGCCTTCTGGTTTCAGACAAGAAGACTTTTATATGATTTCCCTAGTATAAGCCTATACAAAACCAGTGGGCCTGGGGACAGGGCCGTTTTTGGCCCTAGGGCTATAATTTGAACAATCTTGGTAGAAGTCCACTAGATGAAGCTTCATACCAAATAGCAAAGACCTGGGTTTTCTGGTTTCAGACAAGATTTTTAAAGGTTTTCCAAATATAAGCCTATGTTAAACCAGTGGGCCCCAGCACGGGGGCATTTTTGGCCCCTGGGCTATAATTTGAACAATCTTGGTACAGGGCCATCAGCTGAAGCTTCATATCAAATATCAAACACCTGGGCCTTCTAGTTACAGGGAAGAAGATTTTTAAATGTTGTCCCTATATATGCCTATTGAAAACCATTTGGCCCCTGAGCTGGGTCGTTTTTGGCCCCAGGGCTATAATTTGAACAATCTTGGTAGAGGTCCACTAGATGAAGCTTCATACCAAATATCAAAGACCTTGGCCTTCTGGTTTCAGAAAAGAAGATTTTTCAAGGTTTTCCCTATATAAGCCAATGTAAAACCAGTGGGCCCCGAGGTGGGGTAGTTTTTGGCCCCACTTGGGTCATACACGCAACACATCGTCCCATGGTGGTTAACATTTCTGGCCAGTAATTTCAAAATCCATCTACAAATAAGAAAGCTATTGACCGAACACAAAAAAGGCCCCTTCTTTTACCTTTAACCTCTATGTATGACCTTGACCTTTCAGGTACCAAACTGGGTCATGTGCGCAAAACATCATCTGATGGTGGTTAACATTTCTGCCAAGCAATTTCAAAATCCATCTAAAAATAAGAAAGTTATTGACCAAACACGAAAAAAGGCCCCTTTTTTGACCTTTGACCTCTATGTATGACCTTGAAATTTGAGGTACAAAACTGAATCATGCATGCAACACATCGTCTCATGATTGTTAACATTTTTGCCATGTAACTTCAAATTCTATCTAAAAATAAGAAAGTTATTGACAAAACACCAAAAAAAGGCCCCTTTTTTATCTTTGACCTCTAAGTATGACCTTGACCTTTGAGGTACCAACCTGGGTCATGCACGCAACACATCGTCTCATGGTGGTTATAATTTCTGCCAAGTGATTTCAAAACCATCTAAAAATAAGAAAGTTATTGACCAAACACGAAAAAAGGCCCCTTTTTTACCTTTGACTGCATAATGCTTCCCAGCATTGCTAAAACCGACCGCACACAAGTACTGGTAAACCGCTTAGAGGAACTAAGCCTGAACTAAGGCAAAGCGATGCGATCCGGAATGTCCATGCTTATTGGTTTCATTGGGCGACAGGGCTTGAGATGACATTTCATCTCAATATTGGGTAAAAGTCCCACAAAACTGGGAGCAACAGCTCCAAAATGACCTATACAGTGTTGACAGGGACGTTAAACCTCAAATCAAACAAATTACCACCGAAAAATGAAAAAATTGTTACAATTTTCTTACGTCTGCTCAAAATATAGATTGTGGGTGTACATTAGAACTGCCTCATAGAGGCGGTTCCAACAAGTACCCATAATCTATATTTTAGAGCAGAAATAAGCAAAATATGGTTTACCCTGTAAACCCAGTTTTACTATATAAAAGTTTTATATAGGTGTGTTTTCGTGATGGGATCTTATGAGCCACATCAAGCAGTGGTACTGTAGCTCAGTGTCTTTGCCTCTCAAGCCAGAGACCCCAGTTTCGATCGCTAGCAGCAATGATAAAATTTTGATGTTTGACCATGCTCCATTGGCATCATTTGCAGGGATGAATGCCACGAAGTGCACCATTCCGCAGATTGGGACATTAACTACAGGTTCCCTGGGCAGTAAGGATCATTCTCTGTGCAGGCTAAAGACCTGTAATTATATGATTAATGAGAAGGATTTCCTCCTGCAACTCTGGAGTGTATGTAATGTACACCTGCGAGTAATGGTCAAATGTGACCGATTGCAGTAAGTGGATGGATGGATCAGCCTGAGCATTCTGTGCAGTCCGATCAATGTTTTTTGTGCCTATTGGTGCCAACCTTCATGCAGTCTGATAAGGATCTGTTCTGAGTGAAAGCAAGGGATGATTCAAGTCTTCTCTGCACATTATGTCCAAAGACACTTTTTTGGCCATTGTTTCTCACACATGCTACACCACAACCTCTTTATACCACTGCTGTTGGGGGTCAAAGAAGAATCTGTGTACAGCATTTACCCCAAGTACAGTAGAACTTCAATGGCTTGAACTCTGATGGCTAGTTTACAATGGATGAGACAAACACGTTCTAGAGTCCACAGGAAATTTCTCCAAAAACGATATAGGGATAGTGCATGAAGATTTTTTTCCTTTTATCTTGCAAATGTATGCTGTGGGTACTCATTAGAATCGCCTCGAGGCGATTCTAATGAGTACACAAACATACATTTATAATACAGAACAACGAAAAGATATCCTACAATTAACTCCATTATGCCTCCTGGTATGGCCCCAACATTAACCCTCTGTGGCTCAAACAACTGTTGTATCAAACAAATTGTCATAGTCCCAAAGGGTTTCCAACCATCGGAGTTCAACTATATTTGGACACCTCAACACCTTACCATACTTGTTCTTAACCCTTCTCTTGCTGAATATTCAGTCTAGCCACACCCATTTCTGACTTTGAACCAATCAGATTACTTGATGTAATTTATTCTTGCAAAGCTATAAACTTAATGGCAAACAGTGTAGATCCTGATCAGATGGCTTCTTCAGAAGCCATCTGATCTGGATCTACACTGTTTCCAAAGATAGGGGTTGTCGTGAACAGCAGGATAAGAGTTAAGTGTGAACAAGTATGATTTGCTAGGTCATGTTTTGTCTAAATGGAAAACAGTATAGACCCTGATAAGTCATCTCATCTGGGTCTATACTGTTTGCTCAAGCATATACAGTTAATATGGTTTTGGTTTGTATTTGTTTGTACTGGAGTTTAACAGCCCAGTCAACACTATTTTAGGTCGTTTTTGAGCCCGTTAGTTTACCTGTCCACACTTTTCCTTGGCTGGCTTATACGTAAGGGGTTAACCAGTACAGTGAACATTCTCTCACCAGAAACTGACAACTGCCCTTCTTGAACCAGCGGAAGGGAGAGAATGACGGTAGAAAAGATTTCATGATCAATCTCCATGAAAGAATGTTGCCAACCCCGGCAGGAATCCAACCCACGTCCTCCTGATCACCAGTCAGACGCGCATCTGACAGCGCTACTGAGGTCGGCACAGTAAATATGGTTTAACCAAACGAAAGTGTATAGGTTATATGGAAAAATGACAAATAATGGCTATTTTTCTATTTAATCTATACATTTTAAGAATCCCTCTTAATACCATAATATATCCAAAACTGTGTTATAAGGAAAAGAGTTATGAAGATGTTTATGTGTATCTTTCACCTTCTGTTGTGCCTGACTGTGACTTTTAAAACCTACCTTCACCATTTTCCACCTTCTGCTGTAGATAAGCTAGTTCTGATGGACTAAGTTTAGCTCTTTTCATTGCATTTGAGGCCCTGGGGCACCCTGAAAGGCTTCTGTGGGACAGGAAACTTCCATTACAGTGGCCTGAACCATCACAACCAGGGGTGGGGCATCTGTATATTAGAACAAAGTAAGTGATTCTATAGATCATAGATTCTTCTTATGCTATAAAACAGAACAGTTTAAACCTGTCTTTTCTATATATTATTTTTTGCCACCATTTTCAAATAAACCCAAGATAATTATTACACTAGCAGTGATCACTGAAAATATACTGCCCGATTACTCCACTGGGCCAGGGTCCGATGTTATAAAAATTCTGGTGAGACTGCATAATGTAACCAATTACACTGTTTTCTTAGGAGAAGAACCAAATATCTAGAATGTTGCTTTCATTCATATCCTATTGATTTGTGTAAGTACTGTTTTGCAATGTCATGAACTATTATAGATACATGGTCCCTGAAGAAATAGATGGGCTGCATGATGCTTCCACGCATGCACAGCTGACACTGACAGTGCTTGAGATGTCATTTCATCTCAATGTCGGGTAAAAGTCCCACAAAATTAGAAGCAATGTCTCCAAAATGACATATACAGTGTTGATGGGTATGTTAAACCTCAAATCAAACAACAAACATATTCTGTTTAAACCTACAGAAAGGGTTCTTCCCTTTAACGGGCACGAATACAGCTCCAGGGAAGGAAACTCTTAAAAAAAAATCCTTTTTCATCTCTTATTTATAGGGCATCTGTGACACCCATGTTAATCTTTAAGTGTGGGTCCGTTTCAGAGAGGGCTTCAATTTACAGCAAAACTGGAAGACATAAAGGTTCTCTCCCCCACAGGCACTTGGTTCATAGAGAAAACACATAGAAGACAGAGTATTTTTATTTCTCTATGGAGCAAGTACCTGTGGTCTCCCCCATAAAATGGCAGACAAAATACATTCATTTGCCTCAACCCTTATCCTGCTGAATATTCAGTTTAGCCACACCCATTTCTGACTTTGAACCAATTAGCCACACCCATTTCTGACTTTGAACCAATCAGATTACTTGATGTTACGATGTAATTTATTCCTACAAAGTCATGAACTGAATGTCAAATGGTGTAGATCCTGATCAGATGGCTTCTTCAGAAGCCATCTGATCTGGATCTACACTGTTTGCAAAGACATGGATTGTCGTAAGCAGCAGGATAAGAGTCGAGAGAAGACCTGTGTTACAGATTTTAATTTTTGTATGGAGTTTAAAGACTTGGGTTAAAGAGTTGGAGAATAACTAATGTCATTTCGATGAAGTCAGTTTACTAAATGAGCAGGCATACACGTTAGTGGTTAACCAGTACAGTGCACATTCTTTTGCCACAAACTGACAACTGCCTTTCTTGAATCTGTGGACTGGAGAAATTGACCACAGGAAATACTTCATGATCAATCTGAATGAAAGAAGGTTGTTGGACCTGGTGAGGCTCAAAGCTGGAGGTCACCAGTTTAAGGGGAGTGGGAACACCTGCCAGAGTTTTCCACCATTTTTCAAAGGGAGACAACTTTCGGGACATCCTGTTCCCTTTTCTATAAGCCCTGTTCCACTGAAAAAGGGGTCTACTCTTAAAGGAAAGAATTTGCTCCTCACTGAGGAGCAAATTCTTTCCTTTAAGGATAGACCCCTACTAACATGGGAGACAAAAATACTTTTGCAGGCATTGCCTCCCCTAAGGTGTATCCATTCCCTTAAAGGGAATTTGTTTAAGGGACATGAATTGTAAGAAAGTAAACAGGAAACAAAGGCATTTTCCTTTCTTGCAAAATATTATGGCAAATATTATTACTTTACAAAGAAAGACAAGAAAAGAAATACAGAGCACAGAAAGAGCAGTTTTTTGGGGGAAAATCAAGCAAATACTTGCAATAAAGAGAAACCTGCTTTTGGTAGTTTACTTAGAATCAGAATCAGAATTATACTGGTGACATGTCAAATGATATTCATCGTGAACTACTTACACCAGACCATCCGCCTTTGTTGAAGCACTGATATCAACACCTTGTCCATCAAGACTGGAGAGCAGCTGACGTTGAAGTCGGTGACGATTGGCTAGCGGACAACCTGAGGCACTGAAATAAAGGAATAAATGCACTGTTGACACGAAATGTGCAGAATGTCACATAACACATGCTGGATTACACAGTAAATACTCTATTTATCTTATGTATTTGGACAGACAGACCTGAGCAAACAGTGTAAACCCAGATGAGACGACGCAGAATGCGGCGTCTCATCAGGGTCTACACTGTTTGCACTCATTCCGCTATTCTTAGACACAACATCTGGTAGTAAATTGTACTTATTCAAATTTCAGAACAAGTATGGCAAGGAGTTGATATGTCCGAATATTAAGTGTAAATACGGTAAACAATTACTCAGACATCAATGGCTCATATACCATGGCTGATACAACACAGTCTTGTGTCTTAGTGAAGTCTACTCAGAGCTCCAGACAACAAATATATGAAGGATCTAAAATGAGTTTCCATGTGTTATTGAATTTATTAAACCTTTTTGTACCAAATGGAATCTTCCTCCTTATATATAGCAGGAGTCCATTTCAAAATTTAGGTTATTTTCTTCAAAATTTATTTGGAAAATGGCTGAACTTTTTACAAACAGTGTAGGCCCTGATCAGATGCAAATTTAATCCACTAGTGTATTAACAACTTTAATACCATAATGTTATTAATCAAGTAATTTCGTATTAGCCCAGGTACAGGTTCGAGGTCTGCTGCATTGGCCCGAGGCCGAAGGTCAATGCAGCTGGCCAAGGACCTGTAATTAATGACAATTTTATCAACTGATACAATTAAAAAACATGATTATTGATTTTTTTACCTCACTTGACCTCCGTTAATATTGGCTGATCTGTTGTTAATACGGATGACCTCCTATCAATACAGGGTAGTCAATTAATAAAAGGCATTATTAATAGTATTAACACTAGGCCAACCAATATTAACCGGAAGTCAAGTGATATTAGGTTGAGGTCAAAAATCAATAATCATGTTTTTAAATTGTGTCAATTTATAAAATTGTCATTAATCAAGTAACTTCGTATTGGTCCAGTTACAGGTCCTTGATCAGTTGTACAGGCCCTTGGCCTTCATCCTCGGGCCAAGGGCCTTCAGCCTCGGGCCAATACAGCAGACCTCGGACCTATAACTGGGCCAATACAAAATTATTTGATTAATAACATATTATTACATTTTCAGATGCGACGTCATATGATAGGTATGGATAATTTAGGGATATTTTTATCTTGTAAAAGTATCTTTGTGTTCTCATTGGGCAATTCTAATGAGTACAAACAATATGCCTTTATTTTATTGAAGACCAAAATGATATCCCCATTACTATTCCAGACCTAGCACTATGATTTACCTTTTAGTCTACAACAAATTTCCACCCATGCGACATAGTGCATTTTTCACATCTCCAGAATGGTTTCTTTTCTAATGAAAATCTGTGATATTTTTCTCGATGAGGCGATTCTAACAAATATCTATAACATTTGTTTCTTGGAGTATTAGATTACAAGGCTTTTTCATGACTATGGCCTTGATTTGTGCATTTCAAACTTGAGGGAAGCCCAGACCGCTCGGAACCGAGGCTAAGCCTTTAGCTAAGTAGTCATTCCATTCTGCCGGCCTCTGTAGCTCAGTCGGATGCGCGTCTGACTGGTGATCAGGAGGACGCAAGTTCGATACCTGCCGGGCTGGCAACATTCTTTCCTAGAGATTGATCATGAAATCTTTTCTATGGTCATTCTCTCTCTTCTGCTGATTCAAGAAGGGCAGTTGTCAGTTTCTGGCGAAAGAATGCGCACTGTACTGGTTAACGACTTATGTATAAGCCTGCCCAGGAAAAGTGTGGACAGGTAAACTGACGGCTCAAAAATGACCTAAAATAGTGTTGACTGGGCCGTTAAACTCCAATACAAACAAACATACCATTCGAATTGCCGTTTAAACAAGTTTTGCCGTTATAATGATTGTCGGTATAAAGAGGGCTGACTGTAATACCAAATTTACCCTATATCTTTGGACACCACAACTCCTTACCATACTTGTACTAAAATTTGAGCACGTACAATTTATTACCCGGTCTTGTGTCTAAAAAATAGCTTGATGAATGGCAAATAGTGTATACCCTGATGAGATGCCACAGTTTCACATCTGGGTGTACACATTTTGCTCAGGCCTGTCTGTCCAAGTAATGGTAATCCTGTATTTGATGAGGGTATGGGTTACAAATTACACCACAACCTCTTTATAACACGGTTCATTATAAAACGATTTAGATATAACACGATTTCAAGATGGATCTCAAAAATGTGTAGATTATATAGAAAAATGACCATAAATGGTCATTTTTCTATATAATCTGCACATTTTTCGTTTGTATACAACACGGCTGTTTAAGTACCAGTTTCTGCTTTGGACCCCATTAATAGTGTTATAAAGAGGTTGTGGTGTATATATTTTCAAGAGTAAGAAGTTACCTCCTGTGTGAGAGATATTTTCCTGTTATGTGGCCATTCCCTTCACAACCTGGTATTGGGCATCTGCAAACAAACAAGCATCAGATGGAAACAAAAGCAAATCTTAAACCTTATAAAGTACCAAACACAAATACAGAAGATGATATTTTCAAATCTTTTTTGTTCCATTTTTTTTTTCTGAGAAAATAGTGTGAATTGTTTCCTCAGGTCAATTCTGAAGACAGTTTTCCCCCAAATATAAAATTAGTTAACCCCATTACTATTATTAGTTAACCCCAAAATACATATTATATTATTATATAATGTGAGAACTCATTTCTAAGCTATAAGATACCAAACCTGCTAATTCCACAAAGGCATGTTCCAAAGTGGTGTTAATGATAATGTTGATTATGTCTATGCTAAACAGGGACATAAATGTGAAAGAAGAGTTCAATTTGGTTTAAACATTATTTATTTTGATTTGTTTTGTTTTGTTTGATTTGAGGTTTAACATCCCCGTCAACACTGTAAAGGTCATTTTGGAGACGTTGCTTCCAATTTTGTGGGACTTTTACCCGGGGTTGAGATGAAATGACAGCTCAAGCCCTGCCGCCAAATGAAATCAATAGGGTTTACAAGCATGGACAGTCTGACTCGCACCGCTTTGCCTGGGAAGGCTTAGGTCCTCTAAGCGGTTTACCAGTACTCGTGTGCGGTCGGATTTAGCTCTGCATGGAAGCATCGTGCAGCCCCGATGGGCGGGGACCTAATATTTTGATTTGTCAAACATTTACAAGTTCATACATACACAGAATACAATAGTACATGCATACAGAATTTGAAAACAAGCATTCATGTTCAATTTGAAACTGAAAGTAGTAAGCATTTAAAAGGATTAAAATTTGTAAATTTAGAATTGCATAGCACATTGTTTGGTGTCAAGTAATTGCTGCAGCCCTCATTATTATATGTATGTTTAACCTCTAACCTGCTGTTTACGTCAACCCCTACCTTTGCAAACAGTGTAGATCCAGATCAGATAGCTTCTCAAGTGATCAGGAACTATACTGTTTGTCATGCAGTTTATAAATTGAATGAATACATTATACACCACAACCTCATTATAACACGGTTTGGATATAACACGGTTTGGATATAACACGGTTTCAAGATGGATCCCAAAAATGTATAGATTATATAGAAAAATGACCATTTTTCCAGATAATCTATACATTTTTGTTTGGATATAACAGTTGTTTAACTAACACGGTTTCTGCTTTGGACCCCATTAATAATGCTATAAAGAGGTTGTGGTGTATCAAGTAGTTTGCCTGGTTGATAATCAGCACCAGGAGTGACTTAATTTATGCCGCAGGATATGGGTTAAGTTTACCTTAAAGGTTCATCATCTCTTCTTTCTACTTCCTTTCCGAGCATTTTCTTCAACTTTGCTGCTCTTGGACAACCTGACAGGCTACGATGGGAGGCGTAGTTACCAGTCACATGGCCTGAACCATCACAACCAGGGGTGGGACACCTTGAAGGGACATGATCTTGTTCAGTGACAATAATATAATGTTAAAATGGTTGACATTTATAGTTCAGAAGTTTTAGTTTACAGTTAAAGGCATTTATTCTGTAACAGTAAAACACACCGTGTGTCCATAATTGTTTTATTGCCCCCTGTGATATACTGACTGCAGCAGATCAAAGGCGGCCCTTAATAGGGTGATTAGTAGCTCTTGTTGAATCCCCTGACTGAGACACTTAAGGGGAAAATCAATAATGTACACCAGTCAACAGTAAGTAATTTATTGATTTTCCCCAAGGCAGCCCCTTACCTGTTGAAGACAGAGGACTTCTCGCCAGTGAGCACTGAGGGCTACATAATATTATGTAATGAAATGATAGTCCTCAATAATCAAGAATAAATGCCTTTAAACATAACATAAATCTTGTTACATACTACTGCATTGTTGAAGATGTGTATCCAGTTAATCCAAAAATATTTTTGTACACTGTATTTTACCATGCAGATTACTGTTTAAAGATTACCCGAACATGTATGTCTCTGTTCCGAATTGATATTTGCATTATTTAGTGTATGAAACAACAACTAACACTTGAGTAAATGGTTTGTATCACTTACATATTGAATTCAATTGTGTATTTTGTTAAGATACTTATCATGAGTGACATTTGAGTCTGTAATTTCAACAATATTTCAACATAAAAGGGAAAATAACAGTGCAGAATAGAACAAGATGAAGTAGGATTTAACAAAAACCCCAAAGTAATTTGACAACATAAATAGCGACAATAAATAGTTAAAGACAACAAAAGTGGGAATACTTACACAATCCTTGCACTCAACCACAATCCTTACTTTCTGTTAGTTTCTCTTTCATCTTCATTTATCTTTTTCATGGCATCAAGCCTCACTTTCATTAATGCTGTTAACTGTTAAACAACAGTACTGGTACCTTCAATCTGGTTTCAGGTGCAGGAAACTATTAATATGGCTTCTATTCCAACATACAGACAACATCAGGTCTTAATTATTGATATCATTACAAACCTGTCTATATGCTTTCTTGCTCTTTTTGCTCAAATGAAATCTTACTTGATTTTTTACAACGGATGCCATGGCCCCCACTCATGATGCTTCCACGCAGAGATGAAACTGACCCGCACACGAGTACTGGTAAACCGCTTAGAGGATCTAAGCCTGCCCAGGCAAAGTGGTGCGAGTTGGACCGTCCATGCTAATAAACCCTATTGGTTTCATTGGGCGGTAGATTGAGATGTCATTTCGTCTCAATGTTGGGTAATTCCAAAATTGGAAGCAACGTCTCCAAAATAACGTATACAGTGTTGACGGGTAAGTTAAATCTCAAACCAAGTAAACAAACAATACCTGATGCCAAACGTCAAGGTCCAGTTGTTTAACCCTTATCCTGCTGAACACAACAAAATAGAAGTGGAGGCAATGATCAGGAATCGATACAATTAAGGGGAATGGGAACACCTGGCAGATTTTTCCTCCATTTTTCTAAGGGAGATAACTTTCGGGACTTCCTGTATGCTTTTCTATAAGTTCTGTCCCACGGAAAAAGGGGTGAACTCTTAAAGGAAAGAATTTGCTCCTTAGGAGCAAATTCTTTCCTTTAAGAGTTGACCCCTATTGACATGGGAGACAAAAATGCTTTTGCAGGAGTTACCTCCCCTGAAGGTGTTCCCATTCCCCTTAACCGACAGCTCCCATAAGAGACACCAAAGGGAAAGAAACACAAACAAGAAACAACAGACCCTAATGGAAAGCCAAAATGTTATCTGTTCCAGCTTGGTTGTCTTATAAAGTGAAATTTTTGCCGAAAAAAAAAATATGAGTAGCTTTTGCAGTTGCTAAATTTTGTTTGAATTGAGGTTTAACGTCCCATCAACACTATTTAGGTCATTTTGAAGACATTGCTGCCAATTTTGTGGGACTTTTACCCGACACTGAGATGAAATGACATCTCAATCCCTGCCACCCAAAGAAACTAATAGGGCTTAAATGCACTGGACGTCTGACTCGCACCACTTTGCCTGGGCAGTCTTGGTCTAAGTGGTTTACCAGTACTCAAGTGCAGTCAGTTTCAGCTCTGTGTGGAAGCATCGCGCAACCCAATCTATTTCTCCAAGCCCTGATGGGCGGGGGCAAGCAGTTGCTAACGCTACTCACACTATTAGTATATCTGCAATTTTAAATGATCAGTTTTATTGAACATAACATCATTAGATCTGAACAATTGGACCCAGTTTTCTAACGGGAAAAATGAAGATCTAAAACTGACAATATGTGTTACAAGCAAATATATCTCATCAATGTGAGGTTCACAAGATTATGGCATTCTGAGCAAATACATCTGGAGACAAAATGAGTTATATAAAATCCCGCTGAACATATTCATTGGAATGACACTCATGTCAATTTTGCACTTTATTTTTTTTGGTATTATTATTTATTTTTGTTTCATACCGAGTCTGTCAAATCTGACCAATACCTCAGTTACTGTAATGACCCTAAGTATTGGGACAGTCAGGCCTAAGCAAACATTGCAGACCCAGATCAGGTCTATACTGTTTGCAAATCCATCTGCACTTTTTGGAATCCTTACTGGATCATGAAACAAATTTGTTGAAATTAATTATTAATTTTAGGAGAATTACAGCCAGTTCTCAAGGTGTCCAAAAACCAGTACTAAGCAATGTGTCAAAGACACAAAAGCATGTTGCCTGGCATGGGGTTCAAACCCGGAACCCCACAATCAAAAGTCAAGTATTTTTCCACTGAATCAATGCACTTCTGTATATATAATTTTTTCCATGACATTGTGACCTCTCACTAATATAAAATCTACCGTAACAATCCTTAGCATTGCGACAGGGAGGCCAAAGCAAATAGTGCAGATCCAGATCAGACTTGACGGAGCAGTCTGATCAGGATCTACACTGTTTGCCATTCCATCTGCACGTTTTGGACTTCTAGCTGGATCAAAAAACAAATTTGTTAAAAATTTGGGAGAATTACAGCAAGTCCTCATTGTGTCGGAATAATTGGGATTTTTATGGTAAAACAGAATACATAACCCTTAAAGCACCACAGAATTTTTCCCATCAGAAAATTAATTTTGTTTTTCAAATTATTTTTCAGAGAAACTAAAGCCTGACATTACAACCATGTGAATCATCTGCCTAGCATACTGTTCAAATGTAATGTCAAGCCTTATTTTCTTTAGAAAATAGAGAAAAATAGAAAAATGATGCCTGCAAATGTTCAAGGGTTTAAATGTAAATAAATATACAGTAAAATTCCTATATTAAGACCACCTTTGGGACTGTTCAAAAGTGGTCTTAAAGACCACTTTTGAACAGTTCCAAAGGTGGTCCCTGACCAGAGGACTTTATAGGCAGAAAACACAAAGAAAAATTCAGTGTACCCTTCAAAATAAGCTTTTTATAGCAAAATTAGTCCTAATTTTAGGTGGTCTTAATAGCGGAATTTCACTGTATATCACCAACAAAATATTAAACCAACTAACAGAAATGAAACCACAAACAATATCACAAAAGAACCAGAATATTAATCCTTAAAGCATCAATAAATATCAGCCGATAACATTTTCAAATATGTTTTAGAGATAAATGGGGCTCAGCATGTCAAGCCAGATTTTCTCTTGCAAATAAGTGCCATCTGCAACACTATTTTGCTTGGTGCTGTATGGGTTAACATTTACCTTATTTACGCAGTAATTGGACACCTAAACTTGCTCTAAACATTTACTACCCGATGAAGAGCCTACAAATAGCTGGAGTAGCAGTGTAGAGCCAGATGAGATGCTGCAGAACACATCTCATCTGGGTCTACACTGTTTACTCAGCCCTGTCTGTCCAAATACATAGGTAAATATGGTACAAACTGAAACAATATCAAAAGCCAAAGAATAAGAATTGAACTGAAACAATATCAAAAGCCAATACTGAAATGAAACAATATCAAAATTCAAAGAATAAGAATTGAACTGAAATAATATCAAAAGCCAATACTGAAATGAAACAATATCAAAATTCAAAGAATAAGAATTGAACTGAAAAAAATATCAAAAGCCAATACTGAAATGAAACAATATCAAAATTCAAAGAATAAGAATTGAACTGAAAAAAATATCAAAAGCCAATGAAATGAAACGAAAATTCAAATACACAACAGCTGGTACTGAAATATGGGGATTTAGCAGCCATGCAGCACAATGAAACTTACTTCTGCTCAACCTGATTAGCTTGAACCAAAGCTCTATCAGCCATTGGGCATCCAGATAAACTCCTGTGAGATGAAAAATTCCCCGAGATGTGTCCACTTCCATCACAGCCTGGTGTGGGGCACTGCAGGGTTTCATGTGAACCATTAGGCAAGAGCTTGTTAGGAAGGGAAGGTGAGCAGGGTCCTGGGGATTCACTGGCTACCAGGGGACTGAGGGGCGGACTGCACATGCTAAACCAAAGAAAAAAACTCAGTTGTAGCTTAACAGTTGAATATGACAGTACATGTATTGGATGCATACACTACATAATGTTGCTTTATGGGTTCATAATTATTCATGCAGATGCAAATTAATGTGTACTCAGTAGCAAAAGAAATGTGACATTATGATTAAGCAATGGCAATATTAAGTCAAACTGTAATAAAAATCCTTATGTATACATAGAAAAAAGTTTTGTTTGTTTGCTTTGAGGTCTAATGTCCCCATCAACACTGCAAATGTCATTCCGCAGACGTTGCTTCCAATTTTGTGGGACTTTTACCTGACATTGAGATCAAATGAGATCAAGCCCTGCCGCTCAATGAAACCAATAGGGTTTATAAGTATGGACGGGCTGACTCACACCGCTTTGCCTGGGCAGGCTTAGATCCTCCAAGCGGTTTACCAGTACTCGTGTGTGGGTCGGTTTCAGCAGCCCATATATTTCTTCAAGCCCCGATGGGTGGGGGCCGGAGAAAAAAAAGTAATTTGTTTTATAGTACTTGTTCTTTGTAAATTCAGCCTCTAACTCAATCCAGTACATTTGTCACAGTTCACATTTGTTTTGCAGTTAAGTATACATATAGCAGCTGCGAGTCAGTTGTTAATTAACAGGCTGATACTTTCTGTGGAAAGCCAAAGGTTCATGGAAGTCTTATACAGAAGAAGGACCCTCAATATAAAGGCCCAAAGTTTTTCCCTTACATTTCACCATAACAAAGAATTTGCTGTTAAGAATCCCAATATGAATATCATAGGTAATAATAAGCCTTTCTCTTGCAATTACATCAAGAAACAAATGCTGTGGGTATTTGTTAGACAAATATCCACAACATCTGTTTCTTGGAGTGAGGCAATTCTAACAAATGTCCACTACATTTGTTCCTTTTCTTGAAATCTTAAAAGCAAAAAACCTTGAATTCTCCATTTATGTGATGAGTTAAGAATTCGCTCCACTGATATTTTTGGAACAGTAAGTTTTGTTGTTATATGGGACGTCAGTATAGAGGGTACACTGTACAGACAATGCAGATTATAATATCAGACTACACAGATGTGTTGACTGATCCAAGCCTTCACTGGCTGAGCATGTTTTGAAACAGGCTTTCTTGGAACATGGCTTACGGGAACGATCCCAAGTACTGCAACAGACTTAAGTATGAGGTCCTTGCTAGGAGGCTGTAAATGAAATTTAATTGAAATTGGCCCAATGGTTTCAGGGAAGCCCCTTAAAGTGTTCAGGGACATTGAATCCATAACCAATGATCATTTCTGCAAAGTTTGGTCAAACAGAAGGACCTGAATACCTTTAGCATTCACAGGTTCTAGGGTCATCCTTTGAATAAACTTGGTAGTACTCCGTCACCTGATGCTGCATACCCATGTTTCAAGGCAATCAGCTGAACAGTTCTGGAGAAGTGTTTTGAATTCCTTTTAAAATGTTGATATTTAATCCTAGTCACCTTGATTCACTGAATGACCTAGACCCTTGGCATTCATTGTAGTACCAATTTTCCATATAGACTGCTATGGATTTGGAGAAATGCATTGTTTTACATTTTCCCCACTCACAATCTGTATGAAGGGCCAAATTTGACCTTGTCATAAAAGGGGTAAAGGTCAGTCCAGGGTCCCCTGAAGCATTTGGCCAAGGGCAGCTAAAATGGTGAACATCATATCAGTAGTATTCATTCTGGTCAAGGCTGATTTGAGAATCTACCATGCACTGTCAAAACACTCATTTGATGCAGTTCAGGACTTATTAAGTATTTCTAATGCAAAAGAATATAGTTACATTTTGTTTTGTTTGAGCTGAGGTTTAATGTCCCTGTCAACTGTTTAGGTTGTTTTGGAGACATTGTTTCCAATTTTGTGGGACCTTTACCGGACATTGAGATGAAATGACATCCCAAGGCCTTGCCACCTAATGATACCAAAAGGTTTATATGCATTGGATGGTCTGACTCACACCACTTTGTCTGGACTGGCTTAGTCCTTCTAAGCGGTTTACCAGTACTCATGTGTGGTCAGTTTCAGCTCTGTATGAGCACCATGAAGCCTGAGGACGAAATACCGCTACTTACCCTAACACATTACCATACTTGTTCTAAAGTTTAACACATGCAATCTATTACCCAAAGATATATCTAACAAGATGTGTTTGTGAAACATGAACATTTCCCTGGGCAAGGTCAATTATTTCTTCAAAGTTGGTCACAGGTCAAGGTCACAGGTCAAATTTTGTTTATGTGTGGGGAGCCCTCGTCACAAGGAACCTACATGCTAAATATGAAGGCTCTATCTGAGACTGTTCATAAGTTATGACAAATGATTTTTTCTTTAAAGGTCAAGGTCACAAGTCAAATTTTTTTTGCATGAGTGGAAAGCCCTTGGCCCAAGGAACCTACATGCTGAATATGAAGGCTCTATCTCAAACAGTTCAAAAGTTATGACCGATGTTAATTTTTGGCCTTCTAAGTATATCATTGCTGAAGGTTATGGTCACAGGTCAAATTTTATTGTATGTGGGTGAAACCCTTGACACAAGGAACCTACATGCAAAATATGAAGGCTCTATCTCAAATGGTTCAAAAGTTATGATCAATGTTATTTTTCTCTTTGAAGTAGGTCACAGGTCAAAATTTTGTTGTGTGAATTAATGTGTAGCCCTTGTCACAAGGAACCTACAGGGTAAAACTGAAGGCTCTATCTCAAATGGTTAAAAAATTATGATAAATGTTAAAGTTGTGCAACAAACCAACAGGCAGGCAAGGCAAAAACAATATATCCCTGCTATCGCTACCGGGGACATAAAAATAGTTGGATGAGTGGCAAATGATGTAGATCCTGATGAGATGGGGCATTCTGTGGAATCTCATCTGGGTTTGCATTGTGCTCACGGCCTGAATGCATTCCCCAGTATGTTCTGAAATATACTGTCGTAATCCCAACAACAAAACATCTTTTCATTGGCTGATACTTGGTTTGATGTTGCTGATAATGCTTGCCTTTTTTGGTGCAAAATACTCAATTTCTAAAACACAAAAAATGCATTATGAAATGTATTTAAAATCATCATTTTGGGAAGGAAAATCATTGTTTTGGATGGTTGCAAATTCAGCTGTTCTTGCACTGTAAAGCAAAATCTACAACCAGAAAACTAATAATTAACTTTCCCAAATCACAATTTTGAACACTTACCCAATGTATCCGACACAAACCTATCATGCATCTCACACATTCTCCTATTATGGGGACAAAATTAATGTTGAATGTACGTCAAGCCATATAGCTATGCATTCCTTGATAGTAAGATATATGGGCTTGATAGACAATATTCTGACAGACACATGTATGAATATGTCAATGTGGGGAGGGGGCGGGGGATGAGAGAAGAGTAACATTGCTATTATGGGCTTGATAGCAAAGTTGTCATAATGGGCTTCAGAGTTTATTTGTTTGGAGTCTAATGGCCCAGTCAATGATATTTAGGTCGAATTGAGCTACACCACAGGGTTATACACAGACATTACCATGTTTACAGTGCAACAGTTTTCTTGCACGAGCAAAAGACAGTGAATGACAGTTGAAACTAGACAATCAAGTGAGCATATGCTCACTACAACCCCCGGCTACAGCCATCAGTAAAACATGATCCAAAGAAACATGCAGTCGAGTTCATACAACCGTCTTTTGAGCAGAAATGAAGAAATCTGTGAAAATTGTTCATCTCAGAATTGAAATCAGTGAAGAAATGTTGTCCCTAGAGTGACGACAATGTTTTTTCTAAAAATAGACACAGTGACCTTGACCTCTTGAAAGTCAAACTCGCTCGAGGTATTGTCATAATGAACATTTTTGTGAAGTTAAATTTAAATCAGTGAAGAAATGTTGTCGCTAGAGTGATGACAATGTTTTTGTAAAAATAGCCAGTGACCTTGACCTTGAAAGTCGAAATCGCTCAAGATATTGTCCTAAGGAACATTTGTGCGAAGTTATACTGAAATCGGTGAAGAAGTGTAAGCGCTAGAGTGATGACAAAGTTTTTCTAAAAATAGCCACAGTGACGTTGACAGTGAGGTCACAACCTTGAAAGTCCAACTCGCTCAAGATATTGTCATAAGTAACATTTGTGTGAAGTTATACTGAAATTGGTGAAGAAATAAAGGCAGTAGAGCGATGACAATGTTTTTCCAAAAAATAGCCACAGTGACCTTGACCTTGAGGTCATGAGCATGAACGCCACACTTACTCGAGTTAGTGTCATGTGGAACATTTGTGTGAAGTTATATTGAAATTGGTGAAGAAATGTAGGCGCTAGAGCCATGACAAAAGTTTTTCTAAAAATAGCCACAGTGACCTTGACAGTGAGGTCACGACCTTGAAAGTCGAATTTGCTCGAGATATTGTCATAAGTAATATTTGTTTGAAGTTATATTTAAATTGGTGAAGAAATAAAGGCACAAGAGCGATGACAAAGTTTTTCTAAAAATAGCCACAGTGACCTTGACCTTGAGGTCATGACCTTGAAAGTCGAACTCACCCATCCTTTTATTGTGCTTTGCATTTGTTTGAAGTTTCATGAAATTATCTCAAACGGTTTGAAAGTTACAGTGCGGACACAAGTGTATGATCAAAATTGCAAGTTAAAACATACAAAGGGCAATAACTCTTAAAGTAGAAAAGCAAATTACGGTTCATGTGTTCTGCACGTCGTCTCATGGTGTTTAACATTTATGTGAAGTTTCATGAAAATATGTCAAGCGGTTTAAAATTTATGGAGCGGACACGAAAATGTTAACAGACACACACACACAGAAAATACAAAAACTATATACCCCCATGGCATACTGCGTATGCCGGGGGTATAATTATTTCATGATCAGTCTCCATGGAAGAATGTTGCCAACCCAGCAGGTAATGAACCCATGACCTGAACATCAGAGGTAATGCTTGACTGGGCTTCATAGAAAAGTAACAGTGCCATTAACCCTTTTTGTACCAAATGGAATCTTCCTCCTTATATATAGCAGGAGTTCATTTCAAAATTTAGTGGTGTCAGGTTGTATTTTCTTCAAAATTGATTTGGCAAATGGCTGAAATTTTAGCAAACAGTGTAGGCCCTGATCAGACAGTGAATGACAGCTGAAATTATTTCAGGACAGCAGGTTATGAACCCATGACCTGATTACTAGAGGTAATGGTTGACTGAGCTTCATAAAAAAGTTAGTGTCATAAACCCTTTTTGTACCAAATGGAATCTTCCTCCTTATATATAGGAGTCCATTTCAGAATTTAGTGGTGTCAGGTTGTGTTTTCTTCAAAATTGATTTGGAAAATGGCTGAACTGCAAATAGTTTAGGCCCTGATCAGATGCTGTGTTCTGCAAAGTCTGATCTGGGCCTGCACTGTTTGCAAGGGTACCTGTTTTGAGGTTTCAGATACAAAATGGGTTAAGGGCTTGATAGGATAGTAAGTGTTATTATGAGCTTGATAGAAAGTTGTCTTTATGGGCCTGATTAAAAAGTGTAATTATTGGCTTGATCGAATAGTTACAGCAATATTAGTGTCATTATGGGCATGATAAAGACCTTCAATATGGGTTCGATAGGAAATAGAAGTTACTGTTATAGGTTTGTTAGAAAAACAACAGTGTCATTATGGGTTAAACTGATAGAAAAGTAACAGTGTCAATGATAAGTTTAACTGAAAATTAAGGGCATTAAGAATATACATGTATTACAGGCTTTATAGAAAAGAAAATGAAAAGTAAAAATGTCTATATGGGCTTGATAGAAAAGTGTCTTTATGGGCTTGTTAGAAAAGAAAGTGTCTTTAAGGGCTTGATAGAAAAGTAACAGTGTCTTTATGGGCAAGACAGAAAAGTAACAGTGCCTTTATGGGCTTGATAGAAAAGTAAGAGTGTCTTTATTGTGTCTTTATGGGTTTGAGAGAATAGTAACTGTGTCTTGATGGGCTTGATAGAAAAGCAACAGTGTCTTTATGGGCTTGATAGAAAAGCAAGTATCTTGATGGGCTTGATAGAAAAGTGACAGTGCCTTTATGGGCTTAATAATTAAGTGTCTTTATGGGCTGGATAGAAAAGTGTCTTCATGGGCCTGACAGAAAAGTAAGTAAGTGTCTTTATTCTTTATGGGGTTGATAGAATAGTAAAAGTGTCTTTATGGGCTTGATAGAAAAGTAACAGCTTCTTTATGTGCTAAAAAGATAATTAAGTAGCAGTATCTTTATGGGCTTGACAGAAAAGCAACAGTGTCTCTACAGGCCTTGATAGACTAGCAACAGTGTCTTTATGGGCTTGACAGAAAAGTGACAAGTGTCTTTATGGGCTAAAACAGAAAGTAACAGCGTCCTTATGGGCTCAATAGAAAAGCAACAGTGTCTTTATGGGCTTGATAGAAAAGTAACTGACATTATGGGCTTGATAGAAAGCCACAGTGTCTTTATGGGCTTGATAGATAAGTAACTGTCTTTATGGGCTTGATTGAAAAGCAAAAGTGTTGTCAGGGGCTTGAAAGAAAAGTGTCTTTAGGGGCTTGACAGAAAAGCAACAGTGTCTTTTGGGGCTTGCATCCTCAATAATAATAATAATCTTAATTCCAGAGGGTAACACATTTAGTACTAGTACTGATCTTCCTGCCTGGGTAGGAACCAGTACTAAGCAATGTGGATAAAGTCTCTTGCTCAAGGAAACAACACTTGGCGCTTGCAAGGATCGAACTGGCTACCTCTCGATCTTGAATCCCATGCTTTACCACTGCACCACAGCGCTCCTTCAAGCATACACATAGGTTGAAACGTACATATGAATGAAGGAGTAACCCATGCTATATAAAAGGATGACATAATGTGATATATACATGAAGAAAAAAATTCAGCCAAGTCAAGTTCTAATCTGGGTTCTGTTCAAAAGCTACATCGGATTCCTGGAATGCAACTCATGTTGGAATACCGGTATACTGTCTTTTTGATCCTCAAACCTCTGAGAGGCTGTAATATGAGACACAAATGCTTCAAAAGACAATCTTAAGTTTTTTTTTCTTCCTATTTTTTGGTTTGTTTAGTTGTTTTCTTATTTTATATTTGACCATTATTTTGTCTAATGAATATAATCCAAGGTCTCAAAAAGACAGTTTAAAGAAATAAAGTCTTTGATACTGCAAATCATTTATTACCAACAGAACACTATATAACAGTAACAATTAACGACAATGTTAGGTTGGTACATCTTTCTAATTATCCAAAGAGTGCTTACTCAAACCTTATGATGTTTAACCCTTGTCCTGCTGAGCCCAGCTATGCCTTACCTATCAAACAATGTACATCCAGATCAGATGGCTTCTGAAGAAGCCATCTGATCAGGATCTACATTGTTTGTCATTCAGATTATGAATTTTTTACAATAATTTGCATCAAAAAATCTGATTGGTTGATAATCAGTAGTGGGTGTGGCATATTTAAATATTCAGCAGGACAAGGATTAAAATAGAACAGAAAAGAAAGAGTGATAGAATAGAACAGAATGGAGGAGAAAAGGCTAAGATAGAACAAAACAGAATGAAGGAATAAAGAATAGAACAGATTATACAATGACAGAGTAACATGTTAAGTACATCAAAATACAATCTCATAGTTAATTAACCCATTTAGTACCAGAAACCTCAAAACGGGTACCCTGGAAAACAGTGCAGGCCCAGATCAGACGCCGCAGAATGTGGCATCTGATCAGGGCCTACACTGTTTGCTAACAGCTGTTATTTTCCAAATAAATTTTCATGAAAACACAACCAGACACCCCTAAATCCTGCTACGTAAAAGGAGGAAGATTCCATTTGGTACAAAAAGGGTTAAAATATAACAGAAAAGAAAGAGTGATAGAATAGAACAGAATGGAGGAGAAAAGGCTATGATAGAACAGAACAGAATGAAGGAATGAAGAATAGAACAGATTATACAATGACAGAGTAACATGTTAAGTACATCAAAATACAATCTCATAGTTAATTTATCCTTCAAGCACTTGTTTCTAGCAGATGGTATTTTCAAAAGCATTTTGTATCTTCTCTTTTTATTTTTGTAATTAACATTACAAAAACACGCCTATTTCTTTACCACCAAAAAATGAACATCTCATAAAAATTGGTATTTTTCATAATTCTGCTCAAAACCTAGATTGTGGTACCTGTCAAGGACCCATGATTTATGTTTCTGAGCAGAAATAAGAACAAGAGGCCCATGGGCCACAATGCTCACCAGAGCTCAGGGGGCCACTGCCCACTGGCAGCAATGTATTTTAATTAACCATGGAAGCCCTGCTCCCAAGGCTGCTACAGATAAAATTTCGACCCAATCAGACTAGTGGCTTCAGAAGTCTGATGTCGCTTGAAGACAACAGACGACAATTGACAATTTCCCATCTGTGGCAATAGGCCAAAAAGAACATTAAAGGAACATTTCTATGAAAGTTTGACAAAATATCTTGAGACGCATTAATGTCATTTTTCAATTTTCCCCATTTTAAGTCAATGGAAACTCTAAACTTGCCCCAGCAAACAAACCAAAGAGCCAAATTTCATAAACCAGAGCTCAGGTGGGCACTGCCCAACGGAGCCCTGACTGGTGTCACTAAATGGGTCTTACAAAAAGGAACAGAGACATATATGGTTTAGCGGTGGGGATATGTATGGTTCCTGAGACGTAAGGCCTTTTAAGCAATAGAGGGATTCGGGCATGGCAGATCCCAGAAAAGCCCAAGATTGTTGTCACTGAATATGTCTTATCATAAAGATCAAGAATATATATGGTGAAATGGTGGGGATCTGAAGGGTTTCTGAGATATGAGGCCCTTTTATGAAGTGGAAAGGAGAGAAATGGCCCCTGCTGACCCCCTAAGACAGGGTTGACTGAATGTGTCAAATAACAATGAACAAGAATATATGTGATTATAGGATGGGGATTTGAATGGTTTCTGAGATATATGGCCTATTATTAAGTGGAGTCTTATCATCAGGAACAAGAATATATATGGTTTAGGGGTGCGGATCTGGCCGGTTTCTGAGATATATGGATTTTAATGAAGTAAAGGGGTTGGGCATGCCCCCATGCGGGTGTCACTGTTTGCGTCTTATCATACGGAACAAGAATATATATGGTTTAGGGGTGGGCTCTGAACAGTTTCTCAGATACAGTAGAACCTCGATGGCTCGAACACCGATGGCTCGTTTACCATGGCTAACTCGAACCAGTTCTAGAGCCCCTAGGAACATCCGTTACATAAGATATATTAGGATATAATTTAGGAGATTTTCGTCATATCTTGCAAATGTATGCTGTGTGCACTCATTAGAATCCCCTCGATGAGGCGATTCTAATGAGTACACACAACATACATTCTCATTATAGAACACCGAAAGATGCCCAAAAGTATCTCGTTATGCCTCCAGACAGTAGTTCTCAGTGGCTCGAACTACCCCTGTCTCGAACAGATTTTCGAGGTCCCAAAGGTGTTCGAGCCATTGAAGTTCGACTGTATATGGTCTTTTGTGAAGTCGAGGGGTAGAGTGTGGCCCGGGCACACCCTGGTTGACCCCTAGGTTGGTGTCACTGAATGTGTCTTATCATAAGGAACAAGAATATATATGGTTTTGGGGTGGGGATCTGTAAGCTTTCTGGAATATTTAGCCTTTTATGAAGTGGAGGGGGTTGGGCATGGCCCCAACATATCCCGGGGGACCCCCAAGTTGGTGTCACAGAATGCGACTTATCATAAGGAACGATAATATATATGGTTTAGGGGTGGGGATCTGTAAGTTTACTGGGATATTGGGCCTTTTATGAAGTCGAGGGGGTGGGGCATGGCCCCGGCGCATCCCGGGGGACCCCCAGGTTGGTGTCACTGAGTCCATCTTATCATAAGGAACAAAAGTATAAATGGTTTAGGGTTGGGGATCTCAATGGTTTCTGAGATAAATGGCATTTTATGAAGTGGAGGGGGTGGGGCATGTCCCCGGCACATCCGGGGGACCCCCAGGTTGGTGTCACTTAATGCATCTTAGCATAAGGAACAAGAATATATATAGTTTAGGGGTGGGGATCTGAATAGTTTTTGAGATAAATGGCATTTTATGAAATAGAGGGGGCAGGGCATGTCCCCGGCACATCCAGGGGGACCCTCAGGTTGGTGTCACTTAATGCATCTTATCATAAGGAACAAGAATATATATGGTTTAGGGGTTGGGATCTGTAAGGTTTCTGAGATACCAGGCATTTTATGCAGTGGAGGGGGCGGGGCATGGCCCTGGCACAACCTAGGGGACCCCCAGGTTGACATAAAAGCATATGGCTGAGAGAAGTTTACTCAAGGAACATGTCTATGTAAGTTTTGTCAAAATATCTGCAATGACTTGGCAATAAATGCCATTTTTCAGTTTTCCCCATTATAAGTCAATGGAAACTCTAAGTTGCCATAGCAACAAAACTAAAAGGCCAAATTTCATAAAAAACACAAAACCTGTAAAGGCAAATATGGTGAATATTTTCATAAAGTCGCAGCCTCCTAGAGCATATGGTTTCTGATGAGATGATTTTTTAAGTATTTTTTTTTCTATTTTTTTTTTTTCATTTTGGTTTCCATGGCAACCAATAAAAATGAGCAGAAGGCCTAAAATCATACGGCAGATAGTAGGTTGCCTATGGAACATTTCTATGCAAGTTTTGTCAAAATATCTGCAGAGGCTTGGCAGTAAATGCCATTTTTCTATTTTCCCCATTATAAGTCTATGGAAACTACAAGTTGCCATAGCAACCAAACTAATGATCGGATTTTCATAAAAAACACAAACTTTCAATCCCCCCGCCCAAGGATGCTACAGATAAAATTTGGGCCCAATCGGCCCAGTGGCTTCAGAGGAGATGTCCTTTGAAAATGTTGACGTCATAGGACAGACGACGACGACGGACAACTGCCTATCCTATAAGCTCCCCCGGAGCCTTCAGCTCTGGTGAGCTAAAAATAATGTAAACCCCAGTTTTACTGTATAAAAGGGTAAAAATTATATAGGCATTTTTTTATGGTAAGGCCTGGCATTAACCCTTTTTGTACCAAATGGAATCTTCCTCCACATATATGGCAGGAGTCCATTTTGATATTTAGGAGTTACAGGTTGTGCTATCTCTAAAAATGATTAAAAAAATAGCTGAACATTTTTTATTTACACATTGTAGGCCTGGATCAGATACCACATTCTGATCTGAGCCTGCACTGTTTCCCAATTACCCATTTTGGGGTTTCTGGTACAAAAAGGGTTAAATGTAAATCAGATTGGCAGACATCAACTACCAAACCCTTTTTCTCTGCTCTCTCTTTTTTTTCCACAGCATTTGTCTGGTCAATCAAGCATTTTGTCATCTGCTCTTGAATTTTCTTTATTGTTTGAAGGGTAACATCAACATACAAGAAGATCTAATTCTATGCACTAAAGATCAGGGCCCCGTTTCAGCAAATATAATACAGTCAACCCTCTTTATACCGACATTTTAATGGCAAAACTCGTTATAACGCCAATTAGAATGGAATGACTACTTAGCTAAAGGCTTAGCCTCGGTTCCAAGCTGTGTGGGCTTCCCTCGGGTTGGAAAAGCACAAATCAAGTGCACAGTCATGAAAGGATCTTGTGATCTAATACTCCAAGAAATAAATGTTATACATATAGATATCTGTTAGAATCGCCTCGGTGAGGCGATTCTAACAAATGTCTATAACATTTGTTTCCTGGAGTAATAATGGGGAAAAGGCCTTTTATTACCTATCATACACCTGACTGGGATTCTTTATAACAACAATTTTTTTTATAACAGCACAATAATAGAGAACAAATACTATCTTTATAACGAAGGTCCTCTGCAGTATGTTTGCCATATTAAATGATCCTAGTTTCAGTACCAGAAACCCCTAAAGGGGTACCTTGGCAAACAGTGGAGGCCGTGATCAGACGCCGCAGAATGCGGCGTCTGATCACGGCCTCCACTGTTTGCAAGAAGTTCAGTCATTTTCCAAACAGATTTTGATGAAAACACAACCTGACACCCCTAAATTTTGAAATGGACTCCCGCTATATATAAGGAGGAAGATTTCATTTGGTACCAAAAGGGTTAATAATGCCTTAACTAGCAATCATATGCCCATGTTGTTACTTTTTGAACCACTGGACCCTGATTATCAAGACATGTTTACCACAAATATCCTAAAAATTTGGACACTTTGAGAACTTGCTATAATTCTCCTATTATTTTAACATTGTTTCGAGATCCAGTATGGAATCCAAAAGATGCAAACAGAATGGTAAACAGTGCTGAAATTGTCCTATAATTTTAACTTTGTTTCAAGATCCAGAAAGGAGTCCAAAAGGTGCAAACAGAATGGCAAACAGTGCAGACCCTGACCAGGCTGTTCCTTCAGGGGTCTGATCTGGGTTTGCACTGTTTGCTAAGGCATGTCTGTCCCAACACTTAGCATCATTATGGCATGTAATTCATTTGTATAACTGTTTTTGCAAATAACTGAGCAAACAGTGCAAACTAAATCACAACAAGCAGTTTGCATTGTTTGCAGTCCGCGAGAAAGTTTACATGTAACATTACAAAAAGAACCAATGTAAACACATTTAACCCTTAAGATGCCAATCACACCAACTGTCAGTCTGATCTGGGTCTACACTGTGCCTGTGTGCAAAAAAAGGTTCAAAAGGTTTGCAAGATGTAGCAGACAACATGAACAGGCTTCTTAACCCTTAAGACACCGAGAAAAACTACATCTGAAAATGTCGTCTGCTAATGTTGTCTGCTGAATGTTTTTGTGGGTTTTTTTTCAAACTTTTTGAAAATATTTTTGCATACAGGCAAACAGTGTGGGCCCAGATCAGACTGATCAGAGCAGTCTGATCTGGGCCCACACTGTTTGCAAAAAATTACTTTTAAGGTAACCGGCAGATGGCAAAGCAGACGACAGTTGTCATGATTGGCATTTTATGGATTAAGGGTTCACCTTTATCCCATTAAAAATTAATCACAACAGGGTGACATTTTCTTATTTTTTCCAAAAAACAAGATGTGACATTACATGTAAATTGTCTCCATAGGAGACAACTTGCATGAAATGACAAATCCTGTTTACCAGAAACAGTAAGAAATATATTTGAAGATGTCATCTGCTGAAAAAAAATACCCAGCAGGCTATTCTTACAACCTGAAAGCCGTAACAAAGGAAAGATGCATAGCCTGAAAAAATCCCCGCCTATGGTGGGATTCGAACCCGGGCCGCTCGGGTGACAGTCCACTGCTCTTACCCCTGAGCCAAAGAGTCGACTCCCTGACGCAGTTGTCAGAGAGTGGTTATAAACCTAGAAGCTATGCATATGATCTACCAAGGTAGATAATGGAAGGGAGGTAACACACCCCCTCTTCAAGGAAGTCATCATTAATGATGACGTGAAGGATACCAACTTCGGCACAAGCCAATTCTGGCATTTCGGACGAGCCCCCATCTTACGACCTGAAAGCCGTAACAAAGGAAAGATGCATAGCCTGAAAAAATCCCCGCCTATGGTGGGATTCGAACCCGGGCCGCTCGGGTGACAGTCCACTGCTCTTACCCCTGAGCCAAAGAGTCGACTCCCTGACGCAGTTGTCAGAGAGTGGTTATAAACCTAGAAGCTATGCATATGATCTACCAAGGTAGATAATGGAAGGGAGGTAACACTATGCTGAGCATTAAATGTGAAAGATCTGCAATTGTCTGCAGTACAGATGATCCACAATTTCACTACATCTGTAGGCTGTCATCTGCTCTAGATGTTTGTTTGTTTGTGTTGCAGTTTTACATCCTCATCAACACTATTTAGGTCATTTTGGAGACTAGACCAGTCTTGTTTTCTTATTAATGTGACAGACGACAGACAACGGAGCCTTGCCATACTATAAGCTCACCTATGAGCCTTTGGCTCAGGTGAGCTAAAAATACCAACAATTTGTCGCCTACTGAATCTAGATGTTTGTTTGTTTGTGTTGCAGTTTTACATCCTCATCAACACTATTTAGGTCATTTTGGAGACTAAAAATACCAACAATTTGTCGCCTACTGAATCAGCCCAGAGTAGTTATGAGTAATAGAGATCTCTTCTTGGCCTTATCCTGCTGAACACAACAACATCTATCTTAGCAGTATAGATCCAGATCAGATGGCTTCTAAAGAAGCCTTCAGATAAGGGACTACATTGTTTCTCATTCAGTTTGAAAATTTGAATGAATAAATGACATCAAGAAATTTGATTGGTTGAAATGTCAATGGGTGTGGCTAAATAAATTTATGCAGCTGGATAAGGAATAAAGTAAATAATTCAATGTGTCTGTTCATAAAGGAAAGAATATCTTCCTGTTTGCCGGTGTCAAACTTTGGGGTTTTGGGTTTTTACCCATTTAGTACCCTAAAACTGGTACCCTGGCAAACAGTGCAGGACCAGATCAGATGCTGCAGAATGTGGCATCTGATCAGGGCCTCCACTCTTTGCAAAAAGTTGAACTATTTTCCAAATAAATGTTTTTCTTTTGTTAGCTCTGGCAGTCATTTTGTTTAGCCGAACATAACTATTTTGACAATTTTGGGATAGTGTCAAGCCAGGAACATTCCTTTCAAAATCCATCAGTTTAGGAGATGCTGTTAGAGCAAATTGTTGATAGACGATCCAACATAGTATAACTACATTAGCTCACCATAAGAAGTGTGTGCTCGTGCTCAATAAAGCTAAAAATTCATTTAGCTAATTGTGTAATTAAACTTATCTCCTAAGCTACATTAGCTTTTGAACAAGAGGGCCAGGATGGCTCTGGATCACTCATCTGAATTCAAGATTTGTTACAGCATATAGAAATGCCACCTAGACAACAATGTTAAGCTGAATAAAAAAAGGTTCCTAGCAGAGGATTATCTTGGTCATGTGACTGCAATCCCAGGAATTAATTTTCATTGACATGCTCATAGAGGCCCCACATACAATTGGTTTCAATCAGCCCCTTAGCTTTAATAGAAAAGAAGATAAAAATAATGACTATAAAGTTCAGTAAATGACCTTTACCTTTGAAACTGATAAACTTTTAAATGATCTGGACATGTGAACAAACTGTCTCCAATCTCCAGGGGGCTGCAACTGATTATTAACTGATATATTCAATTTTTTCCCATTCCCAAGGACCAAATTTGACCTCCCATCTCCCACCTCTTAGGACACAGCTTGAGATAGTCAGTTGCATGAGTGAGTTGCATGTAATATTTTCTGTCTGTATGATCATTTTCAAGCAGCGCCTGATCCGACATATCTTGGTTGCTGGGCCGTTTTTTTTTTATTGGTTGGATTAGTCAGTGCCCCAGCCGTTTTTATCGTGACTCTTAACATCTCGGATAATTGCAGTTACAGATTTTTTTTTCACATCAGTATTTATTGGTTGGATTAGTCAGTGCCCCAGCCGTTTCTTATCATGACTCCTAACATCTCGGATAGTTGCAGATACAGATTTATTTTTTTTTACATCAGCAAGAAAAACATCCTGTAATATTGTAATGGGTGGCTTTAACATTTAAGTGTTAATTGTTGACCAATACAAAACTACACAGCTATGTAACGTGCTTTTTCACACTCAGGGCCCGAAAAATCCATACTCCACTCGCCATGGCAAATGTCTTATGCTAAAATAGGTCAAGTTCATCCTCAGCCGGCGAGTATCATTCGGAAAATCAGCCTGGTTCCGAAGAAGATTTTTTTTAAGGGTTTTTATTAACTTACCCGGTATATGGGGATGGCAGCCATTTAAGTCATGTGACCTGGTCCCGCCAAACGAACTTTTCTGCCCTTCCCATGGATGTAAACATGAAATTTGACTTCAATCGGCCCATTGGTTTCAGAGGGTGAACAAGGTTTTAAAGAAATCTGACCTAGTGACCTAGTTTTTGCCCCAAATGATACATATTCGAATTTGATCAAGATATCGAGACGAACATTCTGGTAAAGTTCATGAAAAATGAAGCAAAACTGTGGCCCCTTGAGAGTGAACAAGATAATTGTTGACAACACATAAAGGATAAACAAAGGACACAGATAGATCACAATAGCTCACCTTGAGCACTTCGTGCTCAGGTGAGGAAATAAGTACATCATTTGACCTTTTTCCCCATTCAAATGTTTAAGGGACCGAATTTGACATTCCCTTGAAATATGACAAATTCAACTTAGGGTAATCATTTGAACAAACTTAGTAGAACTCAGTCACCTGATGCTGAATACAAATTTTCATGGCAATTGGCTCAGCAATTCTGGAGAAGATTGTTTTAATATATTTACCATTTCCGGGCATGAAGGACATCTTAATCATGGGACATGGAACATCAGATAACATTCACTCCCGCACTGTCAGGAGCACACATGTGAAATTTAAAATTGACAACATAAGCTCTTTGGTATTTCTGAACAAGTGAGCCAATTAAACAATAGAAATTCAACATGAGCAAGCTGACCTGCATTTTTATTCACAAATGCAAAATAGTTTTTTTTTTCCATGACAATGCTCAGTTTTGTGAGCAATTTTGCAAATTGTGTAAGAAAGCTATATTTTATGAAATACTTCACATGTGTGAGGTCTCAATTTTGTGCTTTTGTAAAGCTTCCTCAGTAAGAAACACTATATTACAGCTCTTAACTTTACAGCTGTATATTGCCTTGTACTTTTCACCCTGCTCTGAGCATCTGTGAACCATCATTCCTTTCATATATGTTTTCCCACAGGCGGGACAAGGGTGGTTTGGATGGAATTCCTGGCGATGTAATTCAGCATCATCAGCAGACTCAAAGTGTGTACCACAGAAATTGCACTTAAAACAAAATTCTGGCTGGTGGGATTTAGAATGGGCTCTCAGTGTCTCCCTAGATTTGCATGTTATTTTGCATATGTGACACTGATATAAAATGTCATATATTTTTCTGCCATTATGAAATGATGGCAGACAAGACATCTCTGGTAATTTCTCCCTCCCAAGTGAATCTGTTGCTGCCGAAGTCTGAAAATTAAAGTACAGAGGACCCTTGTTATAACGACAATATTTGTTCCCTATTATTGTATCATTACAAAGAATTCAACCTTTATACAGAATTCCAGTTAGGAGTATGATAGGTAAGAAAAGGCCTTTTCCCCCATCATTACTCCGAGAAACAAAAGTGTTAGAATATTCTAACAAATATCTATAACATTTGTTTCTTGGAGTATTAGATTACCAGAATCTTTCATAACTATGGATTTGATTTAGTTGTTTCCAACCCAAGGGAAAGCCCACGCATCCTGGAACCGAGGCTAAGTCTTGAGTTAAGAATTCATTCCAATGAGATTGTCATAAAAACAACCTTTGCCTTGTTCCCATTTAGTACCAGAAACCCCAAAACGGGTACCCTCGCAAACAGTGCAAGCCCAGATCAAACGCCGCAGAACGTGATGTCTGATCAGGGCCTACACTGTTGGCTAAAAGTTCAGTCATTTTCCAAATAAACTTTGACGAAAACACCAGGGACATAAAAAACAAGAGGACCATGATGGTCCTATATTGCTCACCTGAGCTAAGAGATTTACATGTGGATCCCTGGGCAGGGCAATTTTTGGCCTCAGAGCTGTAATTTGAACAATCTTGGTACAGGTCCACTAAATGATGCTTAATATCAAATATTATAGGCCTTGGCCTTCTGGTTTTAGATAAAAAGATTCTTAAAGGTTTTCCCTATATAAGACCCGCCCATAGGGGCTTGAAGAAATATATGGGCTGCATGATGCTTCCACACAGAGCTTAATCCGGCCCGCACACGAGTACTGGTAAACCGCTTAGAGGATCTCAGCCTGCCCAGGCAAAGCGGTGAGAGTCGGACTGTCCATGCTTATAAACCCTATTGGTTTCATTGGGTAACCGGGCTTGAGATGTCATTTCATCTCAATGTCGGGTAAAAGTCCCACAAAATTGGAAGCAACGTCTCCAAAATGACCTTTACAGTGATGATGGGGACGTTAAACCTCAAATCAAACAAACAAAACATGTGGGCGACCCCCGCCCCACCCCCGCCCATCGGGGCTTGAAGAAATAAAAGGGTTGCACAATGCTTCCATGCAGAGCTGGAACTGACTGCACACGAATACTGTTAAACCGCTTAGAGGATCTAAGCCTACCCAGGCAAAGCGGTGCGAGTCGGACCATCCATACTTATAAACCCTATTGGTTTCATTGGGAGTCAGGGCTTGAGAAGTCATTTTATCTCAATGCATTATCAATCTCAATGCATTATCCGGAAACAAAATACATTTAGAAAAATATGTGAAAAGGGAATAACTCTGGTTTTATTTGGCAGCTGTAACCTCAAAATAATATGCACTATTCCACATCATAGTCTTAATAAATGTAAAGTTTCAGCTTCATCAGATGTAAAATGTAAGAGGAGTTATCCGGAAACGGAATATTTAGAAAGTTCTGTGAAAGGGGTATAACCCTGGTAATATTTGGCAAATAATATGCACTGTTCCATATCATGGCCTTACTGTATGTAAAGTTTCAACATCATCAGATCTAAAACATAGGAGTTATCCGGAAACAAAATGTTTACAGAATTTTTCCAAAGGGACATAACTCTATTATTATTTGGTGGTCCATAACCCTGAAACAAGATGCGCTGCCACATCATGGTCTAATTATATGTGAAGTTTCAGCTAAATCGGATGCAAAATGTAGGAGTCATCCAGAAACAAAAAGTTAACAAAAAATTTCAAAGGGGCATCTCTATTATAATTTAGTGGACCATACCCTCGAAACAAAATGCACTGCCGCACATCATGGTCTAACTATGGATGAAGTTTCAGCTTGATCGGATGTAAACTGTAGGAGTAGTTATCCGGAAACAAAAATTTACAAAAAATTTAAAAGGGGCATAACTCTTAATATTTGGTGGACCGTAACCTCAAAACAATATGCGCTACCCCACATTATGGTCTAACTATGTATGAAGTTTCGGATGTAAACTGTAGGAGTTATCCGGAAAGGAAAAGTTTATAGACTGGCAGACAGACGGACGGACGGACGCCGGGGGCATAACAAAATACAACTGTTTTTCAAACAGGCGTATAAAAACCTGTGCCTCCTGGTTTCAGACATGAAAATTTGTAAAGGTTTTCCTTATTATAAGCCTAGGTAAAACCAGTGGGCCCTGGCCTGGGGACATTTTTGGCCCTAGGGCTATAATTTGAACAATCTTGGTAGAGGTCCACTAGATGAAGCTGCATACCAAATATCAAAGACCTGAGCCTTCTGGTTTCAGACAAGAAGATTTTTAAAGTTTTTTTTCTTATTTTCTCCTTTCCATTGCCATGGCAGCCAGAGTTCTTAATGGAATGGAATTCTTTAAACAACTTTGAGAGAGGACCACCCAAAGATCATTTCTCCCAAGTTTGGTCAAAATATGTTTAGTAGTTTACAAGGAGATGTTGTTTGAAGGAATTTTGTGGATGGATGGACGGATGGACAGAGACAACAACGACGATGGACAGTGAGTGATCACAATAGCTCACCCAAAGCCTTCTGCTCAGGTGAGCTAAAAACTAGACAATCACTAAAGGAGATGAATGCCCTCGCCATACCCTTGCCTGACACTGGATGAGTATTTGTTTGACATATGCAGTAGACAGGCACAAATTCTAACTAAACAGAAACGGCAACATTCTCCAAGAAAAATATGGTCAAAATGTTTAAGTCGTTTAAGGGGAAATAATTCTGCAATAAGGGGCTGGATCAGAATCCTGTTTCCTTTATGCTCATGTTCAATGCATGTCTGAACTTTGGTGCAAGTTTCAATGTCCTGCAACAAATAGTGTAGAGGAGTTGTGGAGACACAAGCAGTATTGTTTAACATACTATGCTTCACATATGGCCAAAATGTTTTAAGTCGTTCAAGGGGATATGTCTCATCTGTGTCCTGCATCAAATACTGCAGGAGGAGTTGCGGAGACATGAGCAGTACTATAAACCTCCTTTGCTACACACATGGCCAAAATGTTAAAGTCGTTCAAAGGGCATAATTCTGCAATCATGTTTCCTTTGTGCACATGTAAAATGCATGTTTGACTGGTGTTGTAAGTTTCAATGCCCTAATGCCCTGCATCAAATATTGTAGAAGGAGATACAGAGACATGCCCAGTACTATTTACAGATATGGCCAAAATTATTGTCGTTCCAAGGCGCATTTTTCTGTAATATGGAAGTGGATTAAAATCCAGTTTCCTTTATACAAATGTTCAATGCATGTCTAAAATGTGCTGCAAGATTTAATGCCCTGCATCTTATACTGTAGGAGGAGTTGCACAGACAAGAATAGTATAACAAAGTGTGATGTACAGGCATACATACGGACAAGGGCAAAGCTATATGCCCCTCCCCGCTTAGTGGCGGAGGCATAAAAAACACATATCTTTGCAAACAGTGTAGATCCAGATCAGATGGCTTCTTCTGAAGAAGCCATCTGATCAGGATCTACACTGTTTGTCATTCAGTTTGTGAGCTGAACAGATATATTGTATCAAGTTATTTGACTGGTTGATAATCAGAATGAGTGTGGCAAAATTAGTCTATTCAGCAGGATAAAGGTTAAGCTTCTGTAGCTGAAATACCTATTAGTTCTAGTTCTAGATAGGGTTAGTTCCAGTAAATGTAAGTTAACCTTCCTTCCTCCTTATGTATACCATGAGTCCATTTCAAAATTTAGGGGTGTCAGCTTGTGTTTTCTTCAAAATTTATTAGGAAACTAGCTGAACTTTTTGCAAACGGTGTAGGCCCTGATCAGACGTGCATTCTGCGGCATTTGATCTGGGCCTTCACTGTTTGCCAGGCTCCCTGTTTTGGGGTTTCTGGTACAAAAACGGGTTAATCAAGGCACCAAGTCTTGAGGCATATTTTTTCAAGCTTCTATGATAAAGCAGGTTAAAGGTCAATGTCATTTTTTTTTAATTGGTTGGAAGCCCTTGTCACACATGCCAAATACGAAGGCTCTATCTCAAATGGTTCAAAAGTTATGAAAAAGTATGTCACAGGTCAAAATGTTTGTATGGGTGGGAAGCCCTAGTCATAATAATTCATGAAGTCAGTGAACCATGAAATGTAGGTCAAGGTGAAATATGGATGTATGCCCTGAAGTTGCTATTCCTAGATGCGAGCTTGTACAAAGTGACATTAATGAAGCTCTTATAGCTCTTGAGAAATGGACTCTTACATTAGGGTGAAAGTTAGGGTGGTGGCGACAATTCAGTGACACCAGTGAGCTACAAACACAAACTGGTGAGCTAAAAACACACACTATCAATCCGCCAGCCCAGGGATGCTACAAATGAAATTTGGGCCCAATCAGCCCAGTGGCTTCAAAGAAGATGTCGTTTTAAAGTGTTGATTGACAATGACGCAGATTATGAAACCGACAACTACCCATCATAAAAGCTCCACCCTGTATCCCTCTTTGGCTCTGGTGGGCTAAAAAAAAATATTCAAGTTTTCGATTGGAAATGGACAAAAAATATTATTTGGAACTGACAAGTAAACTAACACTGCACTAAACTTAGCAACTTAAGCTGTAGTTTGAGACATCTTAGTTGAAACATTTTATCTATTTACATGTATTAATATTTATTTTATTTAATTTTTTTTTTTTCATTTTTGTTTTTGGACATTCTTGGGCCCAGTTGTTCAAAGCCCAACAAACACATGTCAAACTCTTGAATACTTTGACAAGTACAATACCTAACACATAAAAATTTGCTGAAAAAAAAATTGAAATGCAATGGCCATCATATTTTTTTTTTTCAGCAAAACGATTAGCAACTATTCGCAAATTTGCCAGATTAAATTATCTAAGCCCTAACAATATGTAAACTAACATTTTTCGTATCTCCAGATAAGGAGTTAAATTTATTTTTCCAGAATAAACTTTTGTTGTGTGTACTTGTTAAAATTCACTCTCACTGAGGCAATTCAAACAAGTACCTACAATATATGTTTCTAAACTTAACCCATAAATGGGCCCCGTCAAGCGATTTTGGTACTTATTGCCTAAGCGAGCAGGGAAGGTTCAGGCGAGCCTGCGCATCTGCGCAGTCTCGCCAGAACCTTCGCTGCTCGCTCACACAAGCAGTGAATCAAGAGGAACCTTCAGACAGAAAGCCATATCCCTGGCCCCTCTGAATGGCTGGGTATGCACAGTTAAAATTTGTCATGACGGAATGCTCGAAGACACAAATTCGCTTGGCGGGGCTCATATGACAATGGAATATTCTACCTAACGAGTTTGGAGTGGTCCTACTCAAGTTATAGGGGTGTCAGGTTTGTTTTGTTTGTGTTGAGTTTTACACGAAAGCACATATTTTAGCTAACAGTGTAGACTCGGATCAGATGTCACATTCTGTGGCTTCTGATCTGGGTCTTCACTGTTTGACAATGTCCCAAATATGCTGCTAGGCATATATGGGTTAAGTAAAAGCCTTGTTACCCCAGATCTGTAGCTATATAACTCGGGTTCAGAACATTATGCAAGAACTTTCAAGCTTATAAAATGTTTGACGTCATAGTAGGCAATGAACTTACTTTAAGCCCTGGTGTAACAGCTCCCTTTTGAGCTAAGGATGATACCGGTGTCACTAAAGTTGACACAGAAGCTGTAACTGGTTTCACGAAAGTTATTACTGGAGATACACTGGAAGTCACTGAACTTGATATAAAAACTGCAACTGGTTTCTCAGAAGTCCGTTGAACTGTAGTAGAAGCTGTAACTGGTTTTTCCAAAGTCATTGGAACTATGGTAGTAACTGGTGTCTTGGAAGTCGGTGGAAATATGGACAAAATCCCAATTGGCACAGCATTTTCACTTACTGGTATAGATTTTCCTGCAACACTCACTAGCACTGGACATGTGGGTGTTATGCCTGTGCTGCTTTGCATAATGGGTATTTTAATACCAGTTGTATTTTGACCAGTCAAACTATGTGGTTTCTTTGTAAAAATCAATTTAGATGGTTCTGTCTCTGGCAGAATCAATTCCTGATGACAGTCCTTGATATTTTTTCCAGCTTTTATTAAACTAGTTTTATTTGAAATAAATGAAGTACTACTTGTATTAACAGTACTGGCTGGGTGTGTCATATCAGACCCAACTAGACTAACTCCAGTAGTCCTTGTAACAGTTACATTTATACCAGCTGAACCAGGGTTTATAAATGTTGACGGTAACTTTGCCTTACCTTTGCTATTTATCACAGATTTTGTAAGTATATCAGTTGGAATTTCAAATATGGCCGACTGTGACTTATGGTTTTGATCACTGTTTTGGTCAAGTTTATATCTAAGAGATACTCGTACTTGATTTGTAGAATTTGGTGGAACAGTTTTAGATACATTAGACTCTTTAAGAATAGCTGGTGGCCGAATCTGATCTTGGTTAGCCACAGAAAAGGTAGGTGGAGATGAAATGTTATGAGGTATGGGTTTATTGGTTGAGACAGACACGAGGGACTGGAGATTCGAAGCAACTTGATTAGATTTATTTGATGAAGATATAGGCAGAGAGAAACATGTAGTTGTAGTTAAAGGCAGTCTAGAAGTCTCAGAGGATGGCTGTGAAGGTGTCAAACCAGTCATGGCACTGGCCGTAGACAGCAAAGAAGTTGTCAAATATGTAACTGTTGAAGATTTAGACAATGTATCTGCTGCATTTACAAATCCTGGATCAGTGAGAGACACTACTTTAGTCGTTGCAGGGTTCATTGCCCCTGAAGCATTAGCAGTGTTAAGTTTAACTTTATCTATAGGTTTATAAACAACATACCCATTGCCTGTAGGAACAACCACATCATCTGATGTGGCTACGAATATATCTTGGGCAGTCACTGGAACCATCAATTGTTGCTTTCCATTCTGTGTCACTGTGATCGCAGAGGGTGTTGGTATTGATGTTGAAGCCATTATAGATGGCTTTGGAATGGCCAATGCTGCAGCTGCTGATATTGGTGCATCTTTAGGATCCAAGAACTGGGCTTCTATCCCAGAATCTTTCTCAACCTGTGTTGACAAGTTCAAAGCTTGTGATGTCACAGAAGAGGTTGAGGATGAGGAGTCAGTTGATGAGGATCGCTGTTGTGGTCGAAATTTGGGTCGCTTACTCAAAATGTTTGGCCGTTCTTTTGCAACTGGTTTGTTGACTTTCACTTTCTGCAACAAGAGAGGAGCTTGTACCAAGGAGGCAGCAACTGAATCAGGCTTGTCTTGACTGGTGATGGAAGTCTGTGCAACAATGGCAGATCTCTTCTCAGAGGATTCAGAATGTCTGCTGTACTTTTCCAGTTCTTTAACAAGATTTGTTCTGGGTGTCGAAGCTGACACAGCAGATGTCTTGTCAGCACCTTGTATGTCAAGCTGTTTTGTTATAATCATTGGTCGAAGGACTCTATCTGAAGCTAAAAGAAAGTCTATTCCAATTTAGAACAGTACCAAGACCATGCAGAAAAAAAAAACACCAAGAAAGGTATCACAACACATCAACCTCTTTATACCACTACTGGGGTCCAAAGCAAAAAATGTTATATCCAAACAAAAATGTATAAATTTTATAGAAAAAAAAACACCAACATTTATAGTCATTTTTCTAAACAATCTATATATTTTATGGGACCCATCTTAAACCTTGTTATATCCAAAACCCAGTTGTAATGAACAGTAGTATAAAGAGATTGTACATAATAAAAAAAAAATATAAAGATAAAATTAGAAGCTCAAAGAGGATGTCAATTTTTATTTTTTTTTTGCCCAGCATGAGACTAGGGTACTTGGCAACCAGGGGCCAATTGTTCAAAGCATCATCAGCTTAACGAGCTCGTTTGTTCTAGCAATATTAATATTTGAAATTTTTGGATTTTTGCTGAAAACACGTGAGCAGCTGCTCACATTTTTTTTAGCAAAAATATTAGCATATTTGCCATAACGAATGATCAAAAGTTTTAATGATACGTTAACTAACGGCGTCATTAGTTTTGAACAACTGACAACCAGGGAACACTCAGCTGAGGTTGCACTTCGGCATGGTCTAGCCAGGTCCTCTGCTGCTCACAGATGTCTGGAGGAGCGCTTGAGGTAGCTTCACTTAAGGCCCTAACAGCTGTCTGGGCACACTTGAAGAACCATAACTGAAAAATTTCTTCGAGTCCATTTGTCACGGTTCAACTCATATGTTCTAGAAATTTGTGACAGTTTACAAAAATCTAGAAAGACATTTAGGTAACAGAAATTCAATTGACATCCGTATGATTTTTCACTGCACTGAATTCCAGTCAAAATGCACTATATTTTTTTATTCCTAGATAAACCTGTTTAAGGTGACCTACAAGGTATCTCTGTGCATACAGTTTGAAGCCTGTGTTCACTCCAGCCAAAATTGTTTACATACTTTAATGATCCTAAGTACAGGCTTAAGCAAAGAATGCAGACAGATCTGATCAGGGTCTACTCTGCTATTTCATCTGCACTTTTTGGGCACCTTGCTGGATTGTGCAACAAATTTGCTGAAAGTTTAGGAGAATTACAGCTAGTTCTCAAAATGGCTGAATTTTTAGGATTTTTACAGTACATGTACGAGGATTATGTGTGTTTTTTAAAACTGACAGCTAGAAGAATGCCTGCTTTCAATAAGGGACCTCAATGTCTTCTCCACATGTCTGAACAGCAAAAAAGACTTGCAAGAGCCTTTGCTTTTCACCTATGCAATAAGTCGCCCTTCCTTGTCTTGTCACAAAGCTTACCCGCCATTCAGTCTCCGTTGAGCTTCAAACCAAAAATATACTGTAGAGAACTGGGGCCACTTGTTCATAACTTACAATGTCGTTAGTTAAAAACTTAATATGGCAAATATGCTCATATTTTTTGCTGAAAAAAAATGTGAGCAGCTTTTGCAGATGCAAAAGCTGCTCACATTTTTTCAGCAAAAACAACAGAGTTTTAGATATCATACTTGCTAGAATAGTTAACAATTTGATCACAAACAAGCTCTTTAAGGTAATGAGGCTTTGAACAACTGGCCCAAGAACCCAAACCTTTCAACCCTGGAGATTCTGAAGTGGAATCTTCCTTTTTTATCCGGACTAATCCATTCTAGCAGTTTAGTCAAAATCGTTAACAAAATGGCAGTGTAGATCCAGATTAGACTGCTAATTATGAGCCATCTCATCTAGATCTACAGTTTGCATATGCACCTGCACCCATCTACAGGGTTGAAAGGGTTAAAAGAAATTACTTTATACAGAAGCAAAATTATAAATAAATATTCAACACAACAAATTAAGCAACTGACGACCTGTCATCTGGTATATTGGACATTTTTGTTTTACTTAAGGGGAATCAGAACACCTGGCCACATTTTCCGCCATTTTTCAAACTGTCTGGACTTTCTGTTCGCTTTTCTATAAGCTCCGTTCCACTGAAAAAGGGGTCTACTCTTAAAGGAAAGAATTTGCTCCTCAGGAGCAAATTCTTTCCTTTAAGAGTTGACCCCTATCGACACTGGAGACAGAAACACTTTTGCATGAGTTGCCTCCCCTGAAGGTGTACTCATTCCCCTTAATTCTGATTTCTAATATACAAGATTTCCTTAAAATGAACAGAACAGACTATCAATGCAAATGATCTTTGGAATGTTCAAAGTGTTCTTTCTAGCTCCTGAATACACTTTCTAACTGCCTGGAAGTGGAAGCTGCTGTTAAATGAATGAATTTCATTCTTTTTTAGCAATTTGTGTATTCATTTTTTTTTTTTATTTACGACTTCATCAAGATAACAACACTTCTATCAAGCTGACTGTTGATCAGAAGTTTGGGAAAACTGGAGTACCTGTTGAAAAAGCATCTGACCTTCAACTGCAGAACTTGGTATCCCAAAGGTGATGCAACAAGAACCAAGCTCACTCACAGGTGATTCAGAGCATTTTAATTTCAGCTTTGCGCTCGGCTTCAAAATTAAAATTCCAATTCTCCTCCATCATGCACATTTCGAGCAATTTGATTGGTTGAAATAAAAGTTTTATACTGCGATAAATTCAATGAGAAAGAATCTCAAACTTATTTCACACAGCGACAGGTAGTACTATAATGCGATGTCAAAGAGCACATTTAGAACCAGTGCATTACGTCATTGTTTATAAACAATGTCAACAGCGTTTGATTAAAAATTGGATAATTATTGAAAACGTAAATGTTAATAAACTGAATTTAAAGACTTGATGTTTTTTTTCGCTTGGGTTTGTTTTAAAGATGGCAGCTTCAAATTCAATAATCATTCTGTTGTTAAGTTCATTCTTACGCTTTAGAGAGAATTCCTAAAATTTATCATTTTGTGGCATTTTTAACGTTTCGGTGTTAAAAAATGGAAATATAAAGAATGAATTATCATTTTTGAAGATTTTATCGGTGTTAACTCTGGCAAACCACTCGCAAACTTAGCATAAAGCCGTTGGAGTTTCATGCAGTTTGTGAGTGATTTGCTGGAGTTTACACATCGATAAAATCCACACAAAAGAAATTCATTCCTACATTAAAGTTTTTCTCCTAACATCTAGCAAGTAAAACAGTGTCTGTGAACAAGTTCCACAGTGCAAACTAAGATCAACTTGCATCCCCATCAGTCAGGCCCTGAAATTTATAGAACTTATTTCATACTCTGCTTAGCTGAGCATGAAGTTTGTAGTGCTTGTATAAATTAAAATACAAATCAGCTATTTTCCTTTGTCAGTTAGCAGAGAATGTTATTTGTCCAGCTCACAAATTTTAAAATGCCAATAATTGTTGGCATTTTAAAATTTATGAGCAGGACTAATGATATGCTCAAATGAGATGAGCATGAAAAAGTTTTTATAAGCACAGGACCTGGATACAGGCTTCCATGGCTGCATGCTGAAGCTTGCCTACAGGCAGGCAACACTGACTCAACACTAAAATAACTTTTTCAACATTGTTTCAACAATGAGTCATCCAGTACAGACTATTCACCCCACACTGATGCACAAAACGATCCGAGTGTTTGCTCTGCTCACATATCCAAAGACAGATTCATAAAAGTTGATTCATAAAAGAAGTGATTTATTAATGATTTTTATCATATGACGTCGCGTCTGAGTGTAATAATGCCATGTAATAAATTCGATAATCCACTAATGGATTAAATATGCAAATTAATTAGATACGCCCCGTAACGTTACATGTATGACGTCCTTAACGACATCGTGTTTACTAATGACGGAATATTGACATTTCTGTGAAACAATCGCGAATAAAATGCGTTCTCAATGGCATATGATAAAAAGAATCTTGCATTCGTGCTCATGGATTATTGAAGTTATTACACGAGTTGACGAAAAGGGATAAAATGCTCGGAAAAGCCTCGCATTTTATCCCTTTTCCTCAACTTGTTTAATAAATTCAATAATACATGAACACTCATGTAAGCTCCTCTATAACCTTATGATTTGACCTTAAATCCGGAAAAAAAAATCTAGGTTTAGCGTATTTGTTGTAATCAAATTTTAGGTAATTACAGCAGCTGCATGATGATGAAAACAGTTTCAAAGTGCTGATGGCTTATTCTGACCATGCTGGGTTAAAATTGTAGAATTGACCATTTGTAGCCAGTTTTCACTATTATCCATGTATATTTTTTAGTATGACTCGAGCTTCAAACCATGTCATATGCTATATTCACAACTATCCCATAGATGCAGAGCTCATTATGCGTGAGCATAATAAAACACTTGAAATAAAGAGAAATTACCTAAATATAAAGTATTTTCTTTCCAGATAACAGATGCTGCTCTTAAAAGAAAGAATCTGTTCCCATCTGAAGCAAATTTTTCTTTTAGATGTACATGTAGCAACCCCAATCCATGCTCCACTTCTCAGAGAATTATCCGGTCGGTGGAATATAATTTTAACCTTTAAGATGCCGACAAAAACTGCATCTGAAAATGTTTTCTGTTTTTGTGCTCTGTTGAATCTTCTTGCAAACATTTTTAAAATACTTCTGCATACAGGCAAACAGAGTTTGCAACAATGACTTTTAAAGTAACTGGCAGACTACAAAGCAGATGACAATTGTCATGATTGGCATTTTATGGGTTCACGGTCATGTCAAGTTGGTCAGTTTACCTAGCCACACTATTCCTGGGTAGGCTTACTCACAAGCCTTTAACCAGTAAAGTGCTCATTCTTTTGCCAAAAACTAACAACTGCCCTTCTTGAATCAGCACCAGGAGGAGAATTATCTGGATTTTCCTTGTTATTAAAAATTGCACAATGCCATGGCAAATTTTAATGAAAAGCATTTCAAAGCCATTGATGTGTATTATGATTGTCGCTATTCCCATAGCAGAACTTAAAAGTAATTTATACAGCACTCTAAAACTGTCTTCATCATTACACAGCTAAAAGCAAACAAAACGAATATTGTACACACCCGCTTTGTCTAAAATCTTGGGCATCTCGAATTTTTGCCCATCTTTACTCTTTGTGAGTTCTTTGGCAGCTAGTCTGATGAGCTGTTTCTCAGTACATGCGGCAAGGACTGCTTTTGACTGGTCGTCAAGCTTTGGAAGGACAACAAGGTGGTACCCTATCACCAACAACAGAAAAGAAGGAGGCAAATCAGTCAAAACTACCAGTGAGACCATCAGACAATATTTAAGAGCAACCCCATGAGGAAAAGGGACCTTATCACAGCCAAACTGGTTCTTCAAATGCCTGTTTGCTAAAGGGAAATGTAAACTTTCTGAGCCTCTCTAAAAATTGGTCTCCTCTTACAGGAAAGAATTCGCTCCTAAGGAGCAAATTCTTTCCTGCAAGAGTTGACCCTATTGAATCAGGGACAAGAGTACTGATGGAAAGAGTTGCCCATGGTGAGTTTTTGTGTTTGAGTTTTATGTTCAACCATAAGCTAAGGTCATTCCGAGACAGGACCTTGGTTTTAAGACGGAGAAGCCCTGGATCAAACCAATAACTTGTGGTTTATGTGGCGAGTTGCATAACCACCATACCACTGGGGCTTCTATGTTGCCCATGGTAACAGTGATACCATTTCCCTATGACAGAGCCAGATTTCTGCCTTTTTGCTATTATCTTAATCCCCCCCCCCCCACCCACCCCTGTGGTAAGATACCTAATGTGTAAGAGTCAGTGCTCTTAACCACTATCTAACTATCTAAATCCCATTTTACCCATATTCAACCCGAGAATCCTCAAGCTTATGCACAGGCTTGACTGAACCTTCAGTTTGCATGTGCACAAGGTACCTTTTTTTATGGGGTCACGCTGATTACAAAATTGCAGTCAAAGCTGTTTTCTTAATGGATGCATCTTCTCCCTCCCCATTCTTCAGCTTATCAAAAATATTCAAACCCAAAGAAAGATCTGTATTCAATTTTACCTGGAAATATCTTCTTTCTTTTTATGTCTCAAATTACAAATGGAATCTCTGATACTTTGTATCTGAAACTTTCACAGCCCAAATTTACTACAGTCTATGCATTTATCATACCATTCCGGAAGTTGTAAGCGAATTTTGCTACAACATCCTGTTATCACATGAATGATGACTTATGAAGAGGTTTAGGTGTACTAAAAGTGGACATGCAGCAAGTGCCACAGCTGACCATAGTGAATATATCAGGCTATGGACTGCTGCTACAGATTATTACTTCCCACATTGAACCCTTTTTGTACCAAATGGAATCTTCCTCCTTATATATAGCAGGAGTCCATTCAAATATTGAGGGGTGTCAGGTTGTGTTTTGATCAAAATTTATTTGGAAAATGGCTGAACTTTTTGCAAACAGTGGAGGCCCTGATCAGACGCCGCATTCTGCGGCGTCTGATCTGGGCCTGCACTGTTTGCCACGGTACCCGTTTAGGGGTTTGCAGTCTGAAATGGGTTAACTTGCCTATAAAGATGCATGCATCAAAATTTCAACTTGACTGTCACAGTCAGAATGAAAACTGCTATTTAAATACTGTAGTACAGAAGATTTACTTACCGATCATCAGCTAGCTTCATGTTTTCTTTTTGTTTAAACAATACCTTTTTTGTTTTCCTTTGTTCTACCTCCTTTCATGTATCCTTCCAGGGCTAGAAAATTCCACTCGTCCACTCGCATTGACGAGTAAAAAGGACGGAGGACGAGTAACGATTTTGTCTAGTCCCAATGTAATTAAAAAAATCTACATACCCTTGGCAATGCAGGACGAGTGAAATATTGAACAATTTTCCAGTCCTGCTTTCTCATACACACTACTATTTTCTTTGGTTATAAAATATTTTTCAGAAAAAAAAAATCATACTCGAATCTGTTTGTAAAACACTATGCCCCTAACCATATGCTTGTCCCTGAATGGCGAAATTTTCTAATGGTCATAACAAAAGGAAATTTTCCAGAATTTTTTCAAAAGTTAATCGGGTCATCTACTCATCATTCCCTATCAGCCTGTCAAGTTTCAGGATGATATCAAAACAGTTTTCGAGACATCTTGCTTCTGACGAATTGTTCAAAGGGTTATTAACTCAAGCGGCCCCCACCCATCGGGGCTTGAAGAAATAGATGGGCTGCATGATGCTTCCACGCAGAGCTGACACCGACCCGCACATGAGTACTGGTAAACTGCTTAGAGTATCTAAGCCTGCCAAGGCAAAGTGGTACGAGAGTCGGACTGTCCATGCTAATAAACCCTATTGGTTTCATTGGGCGGCAGGGCTGGAGATGTCATTTCATCTCAATGTCGGGTAAAAGTCCCATAAAATTGGAAGCAACATCTCCAAAATGACCTTTACAGTGTTGACGGGGACGTTAAACCTCAAATCAAACAAACAAATAATTAACTCAAGAAGAAAATTTCGGATTTTATTCAAAAATGAATCTGGTCATCTACTCAATATCTCCTAACAGTCTGTTAAGTTTCAAGGCAATAGCTCAAATGGTTTTTGAGATATATTGCTTACAAGCTGGAAATGCCCAAATTGTGAAGGGCCTTAACTCAAGAAAGAATTTTGGCATTTTTCTTCAAAATTTAATCATCCTCAATCAGCTATCATTTGACATGTCTTGCTTAATACAAGATTTCATTGAAAATTTTTGCAAAGTGGCATAACCCTGATAAAAAAAAAAAAATAAAAGGTCAAGTGTCCCCCACCTTTTGAAATGTCAGTATGTGGAACAGGTCTATTATATAAGCCATGTTTTGTGAGTTGCAGAAACCTGTTGGAAAAATGGCTAAAACCGACACTGGTAAAAATCAGTCGAGCATCTTCCGTTCAAAGGAACAAAAAATGGGAAAGTTTCATCAAAATCCCTTGAAAACTGTAGGAGGAGTTGCGGAGACATTTTGATTGATTGATTTGAGGTTAAATGTCCCCGCCAACACTGTATAGGTCATTTTGGAGACTTGCTTTCAATTTAAAGGGACTTTTACCCGACATTGAGATGAAATAACATCTCAAGCCCTTTCGCCTAATGAAACCAATAGGATTTATAAGCAGGGACGGTCCGACTCCCACCGCTTTGCCTGGGCAGGCTAAGCGGTTAACCAGTACTCGTGTGCGGTCGGTTTCAGCTCTGCGTGGAAGCATCATGCAGCCCATCTATTTCTTCCAAGCCCCGATGGGCGGGTGGGGGAGAGTTGCAGAGACAAGAACTTTTATTGATAAAATGACTAAAACTGACAAAGGGCCATAACTCTGGTAAAAATCAGTCGAGCATGACCTTGATAAAATGTGATCATCTTCAGGTCATGAGAACAATAACTGGATAGTTTCCATCAAAATCCCTTGAAAACTGTAGGAAAAGTTGGGGAGACAAGAACTTCTGCTGATAAAACGGCTAAAAGTGAAAAGGACCATAACTCTGGTGAGAATTAGTTGATCATCTTCAGGTCATGTGAACAAAAACTGGAGTTTTATCAAAATCCTTTGAAAACTGTAGGAGTTGTGAAGACAAGATACTGTCTACTGACTGACAGACTGACGGATGGATGTATATCCCCGCTTCTACTAACCTCAGGGGACAAAAAAATGGGTCAACTATTTTTTTATAAGAAATCCATACAAAAACCTAGCATGCACAGTTCAAAAAGTTATGCTAGGCAGAAAAATGTGCAACAGATGGTCAGAAGGATGGATGGATGAACAAAGCAAAAGCGATTCTTCGAAGTTGGGGGTATAAAAAATCAGAATCCATATGAACAAAATGAAATTATGTTGTTTTAAGGCATTGCAATCATCAGATGCCCATAAATAACTCATCACAACCAATGCTAACAGAGAGATATATATATACATGAATATCATATCATTTGATGCTTTAGTCTCATCTGAAAATGCTTGTCTTTTATCAAGCTTGTCAATATAAAATACACAACCTCTTTGTCACACTATTGTAGGGTCAGAAGCAGAAGATAAGTTAGTTCAACAATTATGTTTTATCAACATTACTAATATTTTATCTTTGCTGGTCTCGGTAGCTCAGTCGGCTGCACTTCTGACTGGTGATCAGGAGGACGCTAGTTCGATACCTGCCGGGGTCGGCAACATTCTTTCGTGGAGTTTGATTGTGAAATCTTTTCTATGGTCATTCTCTCCCTTCCGCTTATTCAAGAAGGGGTGTTGTCAGTTTCTGGCCAAAGAAAGTGCACGGTACTTGTTAACAGCTTATGTATAAACCTGTCAAGGAAATCTGCTCAAAATGACCTTAATAGTGTTGACTGGGCCATTAAACTTCAATACAAACAAAATTATTTTAGGGATGTTAGATTACATTATATATAGAAAATTGACTTTCTACATAATCTAAACATTTCTTAGATCAATCTTTTAACAATCTTATATCAAAAACTTTTTCATAATAAACAGTGTTATGAAAAGATTGTGGTGTATAACTTTATGCATAATAGCATATTGCCTATCTTTCATTTATTTTTTCTCTCACTCACTTGTGGAGCAAAGAAGTTGTGTAAAAGTGGCTTTCAATGTCAATTTTGATTTAGTCACAATTTCATCCTGTGGTTTAGGTAAGTGTGTTACAAAAAGGATGGAATGTTGATGATTTCTGTAATAATGTACATGTGTTTTTGTAAAAAAATCTCTAGTATTGTGTCCTATGATGTCTTGACAACTTCTACAAGATCCTATTCATTTCAATTTGGATTAACCCATATATGAAAATGGAATATTCCACCTAATGAGTTTGAGTGGTCGATTTCTAATTACAGGGGTGTCAGGATAGTTTTGTTTCTGGTAAGTTTTTAAAAAATGTCAGGACTTTAAGTAGACAGTGTAGACTCAGATCAGATGCCGCATTTTGTGGCATCTGAACTGGGTCTACACAGTTTGCCAAAGACCCCAAAATGGCCCATTACGCATATATGGGTCAAGTTGAGCCTGATTTTGTAACACAATCTTCACAATTCCATCCATCTTGTTACTAACAGACCTTACCATGGTATATGTCTTAAATGGCAAAGTAAATGAGGCTGAAAAGGCAATCTGCCAAAAACACACTGAAATCAAATATGTAACAACAAAATGCAAAAATGAATTTCAATACGCATAAAGAAGAACAGTAAACATGAAAGCAATGAGTCATGTCAAGCTAAGATCAGTTATGCTGAGGGAGAGAACACACATCATGTTGCAACTCTACGCAGGTCCAAACTGCACGACAGATTTTTCTCAATCAATAGCAATTACATGTGTAACATTCTGAAGTTTAGCTTGACATAACACAAACTAAAACCAAACTTAAGTAATGATTCAAATTACTGAGACAATCAACCAATTACTGTTAATTACACAATAATTTGACTAATACAGCTTGATTTCTGGCTATGTGTTAAAAATTAAAAATGTAGCTGATGAAATGACAAACAATACAGTTCCAGATCAGACTGCTCCCAAAGAAGCAGTCTGATCGGGGTCTACACTGTTTACTCAGGTATAAGGCTGGCTAATCGGAGCTGAAAAGATAATCGATTATCAGTTCTGTCATTGCGATCAATAATCGATTAGTAATCGCTAAGGTTTTTGTCATAATTTTACATGTCTGGCTTTCTTCTGAGCATGACTCTTACCATATGTTGCACTTTACCATATGTATATTTGAACAGACAGGCCTGAGCAAACAGTGTAGACCCAGATGAACTCATCAGGGTCTGCACTGTTTGCCACTCATCCCTCTTTTTTAGGCATAACTTTGGGTAGTAAATTGTACCTATCAAGTAATCGATTAAAAGCAACTCAGAAATGATAATCATTTTTGTTGAATTTATCGATCGATTAATGGATTATACAATTAATCGTGTCAGCCTTACTCAGGTACCACTGTCCCAGTAATAAGCCATTACAGTATAACAATTATAACAAGAGAATGGGTACACTTTCAGGATAGGTAATTCTAAAAACTTGTTTTCATCTCCCTTAATAACAACAGGGGTGAAAACTTCCTCTAGAAGAGCAGAGTTCTCTCCCTTTATTAACCCTTAAAATGCCATGAAAATCTGCATCTAAAAATGTTGTCTGTTTATGTTGTGTGCTGCATATCTTGCAAACTTTTCAAACATCTTTGAACCAATCAGATTACTTCATGTAATTTATTCTAACAAATCCATAAACTTCATGTCAAACAGTGTAGATCCTGATCAGATGGCTTCTTCAGAAGCCATCTGATCTGGATCTACACTGTTTCCAAAGATAGGGGTTGTCGAGAACAGCATGATAAGAGTTAAAAGATTACCAGCAGATGGCAATCAGACGACCATTGTTGTGATTGGCTTTGTTTGTTTGTTTGATTTGAGGTTTAACGTCCCCGTCAACTGTATAGGTCATTTTAGAGACGTTGCTTCCAATTTTGTGGGACTTTTACCCGACATTGAGATAAAATGACATCTCAAGCCTGTCGCCCAACGAAACCAATAGGGTTTATAAGCATGGACGTTCCGAATCACACCGCTTTGCCTGGGCAGGCTTAGATCCTCTAGGCAGTTTACCAGTACTTGTGTGCCGTCAGATTCAGCTCTGCATGGAAACATCATGCAGCCCATCTATTTCTTCAAGCCCCAATGGGCGGGGACGGATTTTGATTGGCATGTTATGGATTAATAGAAGGATCAACTCTGAAAGAAATAAATTGCTCCATAGGAGTGAATTTGTATCCCTTAACAATAGGGGTTCAACTCATTAAGGAGCTCCAGAGGAGCAAATTCTTCCCTTTAGGAGTAAACACATTCCAGGATGTTGTGGACGAGGCCAGCTTTGGAAAAAAAAAATATGGGAATAATAGAGTGTACCCATTTCCTTTAAACAACCTTTACCTATTTTTCTGTACCAGCAGTCGTAAGTAGAACTGCTCAGTCTACAGAAGAATATATCTTTATGAGCATAGTATTTCTTGAAGGCCATTTTTGAACAGTTCTACAGATGGTCCTAATAAAGCAATTTTACTGTATTGGTATTGAGCCATTGGATTTGGACTATATAGACAAACTCCCGAGTCTTCTAGGGGGTATCACAAATAGCAATGTTGAATTTCTACACAGATCTATAATATGCTTTTAAGGATAAAAACACACCATATTTTCTAAATTTAGTTATTCAAAGATTTACAGGGTGATTTATGTCTTTCCTATCAGTGCAAGTATTTTAATACCTCATTCGAATGGCTTTCTGTACCTAAAATGTAATAACTAAAAGTATATACAGTAGAACTTCGATGGCTCGAACACCGATGGCTCGTTTACCATGGATGTGTCGAACTCATTCTTGAGCCCCTACGGAAATCCTATACATAAGATATAGTGGGGGATAATTAAGGAGAATTTAGTCTTTTATTTTGCAAATGTATGTTGTGTGTACTCATTAGAATCGCCTCGATGAGGCGATTCTAATGAGTACACACAGCATACATTTTCATTATAGAACACGGAAAAGATGTCTAAAAGTATCTCGTTATGCCTCCTGACACTAACCTAAGTGGCTCGAACTACCCCTGTCTCGAACAGATTTTCTTGGTCCCAAAGGTGTTCGAGCCATTGAAGTTCGACTGTATTTATACAATTATTCTGACAACAAGTGTACAACATCCCAACCTACCTGGCTTCTTCTTTCCCTCTCCAGTTGTTACCAGTTTACCCATAGCTGCTATTGGACAACCTGATACACTGAAACACACCGCAACCAGATTTAGATTGCTCTGTCTCTGGTCGGGACCATCAGAGTCTAACTGTTGGTCTTCTTTTGATCAAGCATTTCAGTGGTTCCTTGCTGTTGAGTCCTCACCATTGTTTCATCTCTGTGGTTGTTTGATTTTTGTGTTCACATACATTTTGCACTGATGAGTTAGGAGGCCTTCATGCGGACTGAACAAATTATTTGTCTAAATCGCGACGGAAGTAAGGGTGAGGCTTGTGGCCACGTAATATTGATTTAAGCCCTCCAGTGAAATTCTTTTCACTAACCGTTCCAAGGCGGTTCTTCTGTCGTGGTTTATTTTATTTATGGTTTGTCTTTTGAATGCGTGTATCGCTTATATTATTTTGTTTTGGATAGACAATTGGCCATTTTGTGGGAAAGTAACTGTCCTTTTGGCTTTCCGCTATTGATGTTTCTATTAGGGTCTAGTTGTTTCATGTTTGTGTTTCTTTCCCTTTGGTGTCTCTGATGGGAGCTTTGGGTTAATTGTATCAATTCCTGATCAATGCCTTCACTTCTATTTAACTATGGAACATCTGCAAACAGTGCAGGACCAGATCAGATGCCACAGGATGTGCATCTAATCAGGCCCTTCAGTTGCAAAAATATTCAATCATGTTTTAATCAAAATTGTAAATATAAGAATCTCAATCTAACACCCCTAACCTTGATGAGTAGCTTTTGCAATCTACTCATTTTTGGCTGCCAAAATAACAGCATATTTTCCATCCTAAAGTTTTTTATTTTAACAATACAATACCAACAACATAATCAAGATTGTTAGCTTTTAGAATCTGTAGCCTGATATTTTCAGCCATTTTCTCCTAGGCATTTCAATATCCATTAGACTTTCAGTCAAACACTGCAGACCAAATGGGTAAATTCTAACAGAAAGATACATCAAATTCTTCCAAATTTGTTTGTTCTGCAGGCTTGCCTCAAGGTCAGTCATGGTGATTGACATGTGATAGACATATCTCTTAGTGGACATGTGCTGGTGACTGAAAGTGCAATGTATGAGGGCTGATTGATATGTTATGAGCCTTGTATTGAAGTAAGTAAGCATGGATGTTCTTTTTAAATCCTATTCTCTGACTATATAGGGCCGTGTACCCAAGGACTGGTCTCATTTGGTCAGGTAGCACTCTAAAGTAAATAAGACGAGCAGCTTTTGTAATATGGACAAAACTGGTGAAAGAGCAGTGATCCAATAATTGGCATAAAAAAGGTTTAACACCTACAGATATCCATAATGATATCATAGCAATGCTAGGGAAAGATGCCTGTTCATACGCTACATCGAAAAGGTGGGTGGCGGAATTTAAGCGCGGCAGACAGAGCCTTGAGGATGACTCCGTCCTGGAAGGCCTGTCAACCCCAGAAATGGTCAATAAAGTCCATGATATTAGTATGACTGACAGATGAGTCACAGGAAGATATACAGCCAATTGAGTTGGCATTTCACAGGGAAGAGCACATTCCATTCTGACAGAGGATCTTGCAAAGAGAAAGCTTTCGGCTCGATGGGTACCAAGACTTCTGACAATTGATCAGAAGCACACCAGGCGCACATTATCGCCTGCTAATCTTAACCCTTTTGAGGAAGATCCTGCTAACTTTCTACAGAGATTTGTCACTATGGATGAAAAATTGGGCCATCATTTTACCCCAGAGGCCAAACTACAATCAAAACTAGAACTGTCAGAGGATCTGACTATAGCCCCGCTATAGCCTAATCAGGAAAGAAAAATACAAGAAATAGCGCTATCAGAAAAGAAAAATACAAGAAAAAAAATGTTTTCAGCTTTCAGCTACTAATTATATTTTTCAATGTTCAAAGGGCAATAACTCCAAAAGTAGGCAATCCACAGTTATGGTTCATGTGCTCTGCACATCATCTAATAGTGCTTTACATTTTTGTAAAGTTTCATGAAAATACCTCAACCTGTTTTTGAGTTATCGAGCGGACAAGGTTAAAATTGCCATTTTTCAATGTTCAAAGGGCAATAACTCCAAAAGTATGCAATCCAGAGTTATGGTTCATGCGCTCTGAACTTCGTCTCATAGTGCTTTACATTTGTGTGAAGTTTCATGAAAATACCTCAAACGGTTTTCGAGTTATCATGAATAATGGAATAGATTCAATGTTCAAAGGGCAATAACTCCAAAAATAGGCAATCCATAGTTGTGGTTCGTGCACTCTGTACATTGTCTCATAGTGCTTTACATTTGTGTGAAGTTTCATGAAAATACCTCAAACGGTTTTCGAGTTTCCATGAATAACAGACTTTTTTCAATGTTCAAAGGGCAATAACTCCAAAGGTAGAAAATCCAGAGTTATGGTTAATGCGCTCTGCACATCGTCTCATAGTGCTTTACATTGGTGTGAAGTTTCATGAAAATACCTCAAACAGTTTTCGAGTTATCATGAATAACGGAATTTTTTCAATGTTCAAAGGGCATAACTCCAAAAGTAGGCAATTCAGAGTTATGGTTCATGCGCTCTGCACATCACCTCAAAGTGCTTCACATTTGTGTGAAGTTTCATGAAAATACCTGAAACGGTTTTTGAGTTACAATGAATAACGGAATTACGGAATTTCAGAATCACAGATGGACAAGACAAATCCAATATAGCCCCCCACTTTTTCAAAGCGGGACTATAACAATGAAAGTACTCTGGTTAACCCCCGCCAAAGAAGGCAGACTTCCATCAGCTAGGATGGTCTTGGTTTTCTGGGATGCAGATGGTATTCTGATGACAGATAGTATTCTGTTGACAGATTATCTCCAAAGGGGACAAATAATCAATGGCACATACTATGCTTCACTTCTGACGTTGTTACGAGAAAATATTAAACTTAAGCGCCACGGAAAGCTCAAGCTATGGCTGCCATTCAGGATTGGGGTCTTAAATTGATTGAGCATCCAACTAATTTACATGATGTTGTTTCATCAGACTTTCATCTATTTCCAAAACTGAAAACGGCTATTTCAAGCACCCACTTTCAGTCCGATGATGACGTCATATATGCAGTGGATGACATTCTGAACGGCCAAGAAAAGGAGTTCTATAAAAGTGGCAATGAGGCCTTTAAAACACCGCTGGCAAAAGTGAAAAGATACTGAAGGGGATTATGTTGAAAAATAATACAATATGTCCGACAAAATTCAAATCCTTCAATATGAGGCTCACAATATATCAATCAGCCCTAGTATCTGATTGGATATCTGCATACTTGTTGAGTCAGAAATGGCCCAATACTTTTCTATCCTAGCCAGTCTGTGATGTCATAATCTGAAGTCTGGTGATCAAAGGATGCAGCAACACTAATAAAATTGGTTGGGGTTGACAATTAATGAGTATCACGTTCAATCCAAAGTCTAATAAATACTGAAACATAGCACTAGATAAGAGGGGGTGCCAAATGTGTTTTTCTTATTTCTGCATGTAAACGGGTTGTGGGTACTCATTAGAAGCGCCTCGAATGAGTATCTACAACATGTTTTTATACAGAAACTAGAGCTGTCAGTGAAACTGACTAGGGCCCCGGCAGCGCTATCAGAGGAGTAGGAAAATGTTGATGTTAAAAAAGACGTTTTTTTTTTCCTTTCACCTCTAAGTATGACCTTGACCTTTGAGGTACGGACCTGGGTCTTGCGCGTGACACACTGTCACATTATGGTTAATATTTCTGCTAAGTAATATTTAAATCCATCCAGGTATAAGAAAGTTATAGATTGGACACAATGAAAAAGACGCTTTTTTGACCTTTTATCTCTAAGTATGACCTTGACCTTTGAGGTACGGCTGTGGGTCTTGCGTGTGACACTTCGTCACATTATGGTTAACATTTCTGCCAAGTAATATTTAAATCCATCCAGGAATAATAACAAAGTTATTAATTGGACACAGGAAAGAACCTTTTTTGACCTTTAACCTCTAAGTATGACCTTGACCTTTGAGGTACGGACCTGAGTCTTGCGCGCAACACTCCATCACATTATGGTTAACATTTCTGCCAAGTAATATTTAAATCCATCCAGGAATAAGAAAGTTATGGAGGATAAAAAAATTTGTGGACGGACAGACGGACAGACAGACAGACAGACGGACAGACAGAATGATGCCAAGTAATATTTAAATCCATCCAGGAATAATAAAAAGTTATGGAGGATAAAAAAATTTGTGGACGGACAGACGGACGGACAGACAGACAGACAGACGGACGGACCGAGTGATTACTATAGGGCACCCACACTTTCAGTGCGGGGCCCTAATAAGAAAGTATCAGTACTAATGAGTACCCACAACATATGATTTCATGCAGAAATAAGATAATATCAGTACTATTTGGATGAAAAAAGCACCCTATCTGGAGCTATGTTGCAATTTGTTTGTTTGTATTGGAGTTTCAAGGCCCAGTCAACACTATTTATGTCATTTTTGAGCCGGTCAGTTCACCTATCCACACTTTTCCTGGACAGGCTTATAGTAAGGGGTTAACCAGTACAGTGCACATTCTTTTGCCAGAAACTGACAACTGCCCTTTTTGAATAAGCGAAAGGGAGAGAATGACCGTTGAAAAGATTTCATGATCAATCTCCACGAAAGTTTTTGTTTTTGGTTGTTTGATTTGAGGTTTAACATCCCCGTCAACACTGTATAGGTCATTTTGGAGACGTTGCTTTACCTGACATTGAGATGAAATGACATCTTGAGCAAAGCCCTGTTGCCCAATGAAACCAATAGGGTTTATAGGCATGGACAGTCCAACTCACGGCGCTTTGGGCAGGCTTAGATCCTCTAAGCGCTTTACCAGTACTTGTTTCAGCTCTGCATGGAAGCATCATGCAGCCCAACTATTTCTTCAAGCCCCGATTGGGCGGGGCGGCATCTCCACTAAAGAATGTTGTCGAACCCGGCAGGTATCAAACCCATGTCCTGATCACCAGTCAGTCGCGTAACCGACTAGAGCTACCAAGGCCGGCTGTTGAAATTTGTAATAACAAGAAAAACACTTTTGGGACTTACTTTTGGCTTTCATACAAAGTGAGCCCCTATTAAGAAAGGAGTCTGCTCGTAAAGGGAAGCATTTGCTCTTCAGAAGACCCTTATTGATAGATTTTCCCTTATTAATACAACTGGGTTTACCTTCTATGCATGCTCCTGCTACTGTTAACATGACCTTTCCCACTACAGCCAGGGGTTGGACATCTGAAAAGAGTCACATACACATAGCAACAGATAAGGTTAAGTATTTTGTGACAATTGAAGAATAGTTTTTCTTATTTCTCCATCTAAACCTATGGTTCTAATGAATACCAACAAAATAGGTTTTTATGGAGATCTGACAATAACTATCCTTCACAGCAGTCAAGTTTGAAGAATAATAAGGCGGTATAAGTCTGCGGCTAAATACAATTGTCACAAAATACTTACCTCATCTGTTGCTATGCAGACATCAACATAAACTCTCAAAGCTTTACTCATCATTTGACAAAAGCCTAATCTGGTACGCTATAATGAAGCACTCACTAGATACCCCAGTAACAACAATTCATATGCATCAACCCATTCAGTAATGGAAACCCCTAAAGGGGTACCTTGGCAAGCAGTGCAGGCTCAGATCAGACGCCGCAGAATGCGGCGTCTGATCATGGCATCCACTGTTTGCTAAAAATTCAAACATTTTCCAAATAATTTTTGATGAAAACACAACCTGCCATCCCTAAATTTCAAAATGGACTCCTGCCATATACAAGGTGGAAGATTCCATTTGGTACAAAAAGGGTTTATCACTTATCATCGTAGTTTTGTTTGTTTGTTTTATTTGAGGTTTAACGTCCCCATCAACACTGTATAGGTCATTTTGAAGATTTTGCTTCTAATTTTGTGGGACTTTTACCCGACACTGAGATGAAATGACATCTCAAGCCCTGTCGCCCAATGAAACCTGAAACCAATAGTGTTTATAAGCATGGACGGTCTAACTCGCACCGCTTTCCCTGGGCATACTTAGATCCTCAAAGCGGTTTAGCAGTACTCGTGTGCACCCGGATTTAGCTCTGGGTGGAAGCACCATGTAGCACATCTATTTCTTCAAGGCCCGATGGGCGGGGCCGGCTTATCATTATAGTACCATCATTGTCACATCATATGAGAAATCTGGTTGAAACACATTATTTTTGACACAGGGCAACTATTTTCTGCTGGCAATCTAGGGCAACAAAATTCATTCTTTTGCAAGATAATGAGTGGAAACCATTTTCTGACAGCCTTCAAGGGCAGTTCCTCCACTGAAAACTGACAGAAAAAGTGCTGAATAACAATCCCAACTTGTTACTGTCATGTGAAATTAGATAATCCATTGATTACGTTTCAAAAAAGTTGAAACTGCTATTACAGACTGAGGGATGGACAACCAATGTGAAAACTATGACCTCCCTTCACAACCTCCACCACACACAAATACTTTGTATACAGTGGGTATAATGAGTCATGTCACAAACAAAGCCGTCTTACATAGGTGCAAGTCTTATATGATAAGTCTTTCACTGGACCTAGTGGTTTTCTGTAGCACTGGCTAACAGTCTTATCGGTATCTTCCAGGAGCCCTAGTCTTTGCTTAATATCAGTGACTGAATTTGATTTATGTGGCTGTGATGATGCATTGATTGAATAAGGAAACCATAATGTAAACTGAATATTTTGTGTTTAATGCTGGGAATAACACCTGAACCTACAGCTGATATTCTTGAAGCCCTGCTGTAGGTTGTGCCGCCAATCATTCTTTGGCAATGGTTCTTCATTGTTGCTTTGATATATTTCTACCAAACATACCTGTATTTTGTTCTCTATTGTGCATTGTTGTTGCTTTGTTATATGTCTACCAAATAGTTCTGTATTTTGTTTTGCTCTTTATTGTGCATTGTTGCTAAACTCTCATCTAGCAGTCTCATCACTCAGTTTGAGATGGAGAGGTCAGATTGCAGCTTGTAAATCAATTTCTGTTGTTTGTTTGATTTGAGGTTTAATGTCCCCATCAACACTATATAGGTCATTTTGGACAGGTTGCTTCCAATTCAGTGGGACTTTTACCTTACATTGAGATGAGATGACATCTCAAGCTCTGCCCCCCAATGAAACCAATATGGTTTATATCCATGCATGGTCAGACTCACACCACTTTGCCTAGGCAGGCTGACCTTTTAAGCAGTTTGGTCGGTTTTAGCTCTGTGTGGAAGCACTATACAACCCAATGTATTTCTCCTAGCCCCAATGGGCAGGGGCCCTCAAACTTTTGTTGTGCTTGTTCCATGGTTAGTTTCTCTTCCTCCTGGTGCCGTCAGTGGCATTTATCTTGTGATTGTGGTTCTCCCTTAATTTAACCCTTTTTGTGAATGGACTCGTCCTCCTTATATATAGGAGTCTATTTCAAAATTTAGGGGTGTCAGTTGGTGTTTGCTTCAAAATTTATTTGGAACTAGAAAAAGTGTCCATAGGACACGGATGCCCCCGCCAAATGCCATTCATAAATCAGGCTCTACCTGTTACAAAAACTTTAACCTGAGGTTACAGGATCACGTAGGTTCGTACACACACACATACAGATGGACGTACACATGTACGCACGTACGGAAAACCGAAAAACTATATGCCCCCTGGCATCATATGATGCGGGGTCATAAAAATGGCTCAACTCTTAGCAAGCACTGTTGGTCCTGATCAGATGCCGCATTCTGCGGCGTCAGATCTGGGCCTGCACTGTTTGCCAGGGTAGCCATTTTGGGGGTTCCAATACAAAATAAGTCAACTTGCTTAATTTTTTATTCTGCTGCATAAATTAATTAAGCCACACCAATTACCAGCTATCAGCCAAATAGTTTACTGGATACATTATATTCATTCAATTCACAAAATGCAGGATAAACAGTGGAGATTCAGATCTTCAGAACCCATCTGATCTCGATCTTCACTGTTTGCGAAGTTAGGGGTTGTCATGAACAGCAGGCCCAGGCTAAGGCTCTCCCTTGCTTTTTGTCTTAATCTTACTTACTCTTATCCCGCTGCATAAATCAATTAAGCCACATCCATTACCAGCTATCAGTTAACTTGATATACATGTATTCATTCATTACACAAACTACATGACAAAATGTAGAGATCCTGATAAGATGGCTTCTTCAGAGGCCATCTGACCTCGATCTACACTGTTTGCAAAGGAAGGGGTGGTAGTGAATAGCAGGTTAAGGGTTAATCAACACATACATGGTGCAAGTCCTGAATGACAATCTGACAATCCAGATTTTCTAACCCCAACCGCCCCGCCCCCCCCCCCCCCCCCCACCCACCCCCCCCCCCAACACACCACACAAAAAAATCCCACTATTTCAGAGACAAATAGTGGGTGGAGAGACACCAAAAGTTGCTCTATTGCATTGGGCGTGATCAGTGCCCAAAATTATAATGCCCTTATTATGTAATATTTTGGAAAACACTCATTGGTCTGTTCTTAATTTGCCTTTTTCATTGCAAAAAGTGAGAAAGATGAAACAACTTATTTACCTGATGTTGGTCTCATGAACTGCAACCACTGCAAAACAAGAAACAGTACATTGAAACAACAGCTGCCAATCACAACATTTGTAAAGCTCATCATCAAATCTTTCTGCGTTTTTCGTCCAGAATTTTTACAGCAGATGACGAATTTTGTTGTGTTTGTTGGAACTGAGGTTTACCGTCCCCGTCAACACTATTAAGGTCATTCTGGAGATGCTGCTTCTAATTTTGTGGGACTTTTACCTGACACTGAAATGAAATGGCATCTCAAACCTTGCCGTGAAATGAAACCAAAAGGCTTATATATCCAGTAAATCACTTTGCATGGGCAGGTTTTAGTCCTTCTAAGCGGTTTACCAGTACTCGAGTATGGTCAGTTTCAGCTCTGCGTTGCAGCACCAAGTAGCCAAACCTATAATACAGGCCCAATGAAAGACTGCGGATTATACTAAGCACTGTCAGCAAGTTCATTGTAGTAAAGCACTTAATCCCAAGCAAACTATTTATCAGATTTCACTTGAAATACAAGACACCAGACAAGGCTTGTTTGTTTCAAGTTTAATGGCCATTCAGATTATATCTAGCCGGTCAGTACATTGTCTGAATTGAGGTTTAACATGCCTGTTAACACATTTAAGGTCATTTTGGAGATGTTGCTTCCAATTTTGTAGGACTTTAACCCTACATTGAGATGAGAAGACATCTCAAGTCCTGCTGCCCAATAAAACCAATAGGGTTTATTAGCATGGACAGTCCTACTCGCACCACTTTGCCTGGGCAGGCTTAGGCCCTCTAAGCGTTTACCATTACTCATGTGCGGTCGGTTTCAGCTCTGAGTGGAAGCACCTTGCAGCCCAATCTATTTCTCCAAGCCCTGATAGGTGGGGGCATGCAGGTTATTACACCAGTACAGAGCATATTCTTTCTCCCGAAACTGACAACTGCCTCTTCTTAAATCAGAGGAAGGGACAGAATTATTGTAGAAAAACCTTTAAGATCAATCTACACGAAAGCATATTGCCAACCTGGTAGGTATAGAAACCAGACAATCTGACAAGTCAAGAAGGGCATCCAGCTGAACTAGACAAAGTAGCTCACCTGACTGGTCCCTGCATTTAAAGAGGAAGTAAATTGTGTCTGTGACCCTCACCTCAAGAGATGGGGGTAGTGCGGAATAAAATTTTTGATCAATATCTATCATCCTGCCATGAAAGGAATCTGACTTGTTGTTACTGAGAGTGTTTATGTTGCATGTTACATCCTGCAACCAACTGAGGTACTTATTATGCACAAGGGACCTAGGTTAACAGACTGATTTGAAAGCCCGAAGAAGCACGGAATACAACTTATATGGCCAGGCGCTTAACCACTTCACAATGTGAGCTTCTAGATACGAGTGGTAAAAAAAAATTGATGTAAACCTTCAAATGAGACTGAGTTATGACAACAAAAGCTCCCACTATTTTTCTACAGAAAAGTTAAAAATCACTTTTTATAAATACCTTCTGGTGGAGCTTGTGACTTTCTAGGACAGCCGGAGAAACTGAAATATAAATAAACACTAAGTTCAACTTAAAGTGTACTTTTATGAAAACTTTTATAACAAGAGGGCCCAGAGGGCCCTGGTTCGCTCACCTGATCCAAAGCATAACAAGTGGGCACCGGGCAGGGTCAATTTTGGCCCCAGGGCTAAAATTTGAACAATCTTGGTAGAGGTCCACAAGATGAAGCTTCATATCGAATATGAAAGACCTGGGCTTTCTGGTTTCAAAGAAGAAGATTTTAAAGGTTTACCCTGATCTAGAAGTCTATGTAAAACAAGATTTTCCCTATATAAGTCTATGTTAAACCAAAGGGCCCCGGAGCGGTGGGCATTTTTGGCCCTAGGGCTATAATTTGAACAATCTTGGTAGAGGTCCACTAGCTGAAGCTGCATAACAAATATCAAAGACCTAAGCCTTGTGTTTCAGAGAAGATGATTTTTAAAGATTTTCCCTATATAAGTCTATGTAAAACCAAAGGGCCACATGCTGGGGGCATTTTTGGTCTCAGGGCTATAATTTGAACAATCTTTATAGAGGTCCACTAGCTGAAGCTTCATAACAAATATCGAAGACCTAAGCCTTGTGGTTTCAAAGAAGATTTTTCAAAATTTTCCCTATATAAGCCCATGTAAAACCAAAGGGCCCCGGAGCGGGGGCATTTTTGGCCCCAGGGCTATAATTTGAACAATCTTGGTAGAGGTCAACAAGATGAAGCCTCATACCGTATATCAAAGACCTGGGCCTTGCAGTTTCAGAGAAGAAGATTTTTCAAGATTTTCCCTATATAAGCCTATGTAAAACAAAAAGGCCCTGGTGCGGGGCCATTTTTGGCCCCAGCACTATAATTTGAACAATCTTGGTAGGGGTCTACTAGATGAAGCTTCATACCAAATATCAAAGACCTGGGCCTTGCGGTTTCAGAGAAGAAGATTTTTCAAGATTTTCCCTATAAAAGCCCATGTAAATAAACCAAAGGGCCCCCATGCGGGGGGCATTTTTAGCACCAGCACTATAATTTGAACAATCTTGGTAGGGGTCCACTAAATGAAGCTTCATACCAAATATCAAAGACCTGGGCCTTGCCGTTTCAGAGAAGAAGATTTTTAAAGATTTTCCCTATATAAGCCTATGTAAAACAAAAGGGCCCTGGTGCAGGGGCATTTTTGGCCCCAGCACTATAATTTGAACAATCTTGGTAGGGGTCCACTAGATGAAGCTTCATAACAAATATCAAAGACCTGGGCCTTGCGGTTTCAGAGAAGAAGATTTTTCAAGATTTTCCCTATATAAGCCCATGTAAAACCAAAGTCCCCCGTGCGGGGGCATTTTTAGCACCAGCACTATAATTTGAACAATCTTGGTAGGGGTCCACTAGATGAAGCTTCATACCAAATATCAAAGATCTGGGCCTTGCGGTTTCAGAGAAGAAGATTTTTAAAGATTTTCCCTATATAAGCCCTTGTAAAACCAAAGGGCCCCCGTGCGGGGGCATTTTTGGCCCCAGCACTATAATTTGAACAATCTTGGTAGGGGTCCACTAGATGAAGCTTCATACCAAATATCAAAGACCTGGGCCTTGCGGTTTCAGAGAAGAAGATTTTTAAAGATTTTCCCTATATAAGCCTATGTAAAACAAAAGGGCCCTGGTGCGGGGGCATTTTTGGCCCCAGCACTATAATTTGAACAATCTTGGTAGGGGTCCACTAGATGAAGCTTCATAACAAATATCAAAGACCTGGGCCTTGCGGTTTCAGAGAAGAAGATTTTTCAAGATTTTCCCTATATTAGCCCATGTAAAACCAAAGGCCCCCCCGTGCGGGGGCATTTTTAGCTCCAGCACTATAATTTGAACAATCTTGGTAGGGGTCCACTAGATGAAGCTTCATACCAAATATCAAAGATCTGGGCCTTGCGGTTTCAGAGAAGAAGATTTTTAAAGATTTTCCTTATATAAGCCCTTGTAAAACCAAAGGGCCCCCGTGCGGGGGCATTTTTGGCCCCAGCACTATAATTTGAACAATCTTGGTAGGGGTCCACTAGATGAAGCTTCATACCAAATATTAAAGACCTGGGCCTTGCAGTTTCAGAGAAGAAGATTTTTTAAGTTTTCGGTGAAAAAAATCTATTTTTGGCTACTGTGACCTATATGTGCAACGGACCGGAACTATTTGAACAACTTTGAAAGGGGACCACCTAAGGATCATTCCTGTGAAGTTTGGTCAAAATCCAATCAGTGGTTTAGGAGGAGATGTCGTTTGAAGAAAAGTTTACGGACGCACGCACGGACGCACGGACGCACGCACGGACGCACGGACGCACGACGGACGACGGACAAAAAGTGATCCCAAAAGCTCACCTTGTCACTACGTGACAGGTGAGCTAAAAAAAAATTTCTACACTGTAGACGGTTATAGATACATAACTATGCAAACAAAGCAGATCAAGAATTTGATGAGAGGGCTCATAATGATATTTAACAATTTCCACCCTGTAGGCAGGTCAGATACCTATACAAACAGTACAGATCTAGATGAGAGGGCTCATAATGATATTTAACAATTTCCACCCTGTAGGCAGGTCAGATACCTATACAAACAGTACAGATCTAGATGAGAGGGCTCATAATGATATTTAACAATTTCCACCCTGTAGGCAGGTCAGATACCTATACAAACAGTACAGATCTAGATGAGAGGGCTCATAATGATGTTTAACAATTTCCACCCTGTAGGCAGGTCAGATACCTATACAAACAGTACAGATCTAGATGAGAGGGCTCATAATGTTATTTAATGATTTCCACCCTGTAGGCAGGTCAGATACCTATACAAACAGTACAGATCTAGATGAGAGGGCTCATAATGTTATTTAATGATTTCCACCCTGTAAGCAGGTTCAGATACCTATACAAACAGTACAGATCTAGATGAGAGGGCTCATAATGTTATTTAATGATTTCCACAATGTAGGCAGGTCAGACACCTATACAAACAGTACCGATCTAGATGAGAGGGCTCATAATATTATGTTATTAATAAAGTTATTTCGTATTGACCCAGGTACATGTCCAAGGTCTGCTGCATTGGCCCAAGGCTGAAGGCCAAGGGCTAATGCAGCTGACCGAGGACCTGTTACTGGGTCAATACAAAATTACGTAATCAATGACAATTTTATTAATAGACACAAATAAAACATCATGATAATTGATTTTTTGACCTCACTTGACCTCAGTTAATACTGGTTGACCTGGTGTAAATACAGATGACCTTCGAGCAATACAGGCTAGTCAATTAATAATGATATTTAACAATTTCCACCCAATAGGTTGGTCATACAAACAGTACAGATCTAGATGAGATGGCTCATTATGATATTTAACAAGTTCCACCCTGTAGGCAGGTTCAGATACCTATATGCAAACAGTGAAGCTCTAGATATAATAAGCCATCTCATCAGAACCTATATTGTTTCCCTTTCTATTGCAATTCAATTATCACAAAATATGAATCTTATCTGCTGCTATGATACTGCCTCTTTATAACCCTAGTGTAGAGATCAAAAGCAGAAACTGTTTAAGTTTTGGTGTTATATTCAAAACAGGAGCATATAATTTCACTCACAGGGCTATGAGCTAGGGTTGATGTTAAGCCTATGGAAGTATTATCTCATTGGCTGTTGCTTCCCAGCAGAGATTGCCATTTATCTGTTTATGCAGCCAAAAAAACTGAAGGCTTTATAAAGAAAATTTTCAACATGAAAATGCATTTTCCAAGTACTTCTATATTTTCTCAACTTGGGCTTTCATAAAAATGCTAAAAGAAACTTGAAAATAACATTACACAAGTCTGCAAAAGTAAATGTGTTCATTTCTATAGTGCATTCTGACTTGTTGATTTTGTTACCTTCTAAATGTATAACCTCGCTTTTCCCTGATGTGGCCTATGTTCTGCAGTAAACCATTAAAATTTGTTTACACTAGACACAGGAGCTCTTGAAAAATGCTAATAAAATAAATGATGCTGACAGGTTGCTGATAACCTTCGAGTTTCTTCTCAGAGCAGGAATCAATGGTTAGTGGACTTACCATCACAAACGCTCTACAGAAGGTTGTATAGAGAGCCGATAGCCCCATGAGTGAAATTATATGCTCCTGATACAAAATTAGTGTATAGATTATATAGAAAAATGACCATTTTTATATCCAGTTTTAAACCATGCTATATTCCAAACTGTTATAACAAATATCTATGTGATTGTTTGAGGTTTAACATCGTCATAAACACAATTTAGGTCATTTTGGAGACACTGCTCCCGATTGTAGACACTGCTCCCAACTTTTACCCAATATTGAGATGAAATGACATCTCCAGACCTACCACCCGCAGACACCGGTAGGTTTTAAGGAAGGCTCTGACTTGCATCACTTTTCCTAGGCCGGCTTAGACCTAAGCCTTTAACCAGTATTCAAATTCTGTCAGTTTCAGCTCTGCCTGGAAGCATATTGCAACCCAATCTATTTCTCCAGCCCCGATGGGTGGAAGTGCAACAGGTTTTTGTGTATATAAGTGATATGATACCTTCTATGATGGGTATAAAGTCCTGTGATATGGCCTTCACCATTACAGCCTGGGGTCGGGCATTTGCTTTCTGAAACAAAAACAGATAACATAGTTTATATACATATACAACTGAACAACACCACAAGAATTCCTGCATACAACATTTGTTGCTACAGAGTTCTCACTAGGATTTTGAAAACAGGAGTTTAAGAATCCATCATTAGAAAAAGTTGGATTCAAATCTGAAAAGTTGGAGTCAAATTTTGAAAAGTTGGAGTTTTACCTAAAAAATGTGTGTCAATTATGGCTTAATGCGTATGGCTGTAGTCTAGAGTGTGTCTGTAAGACTCCAAAAGACTTTGGGGCTTGAACGCTTATCCTGCTTAACATGACAAACTTTTTTCTTGCAGTGGAGATCCAGATCAGATGGCTTCCATCTAATCAGGATTTACACTGTCACTCAGATAGTTAATTTGAATGGATAAATTACATTAGGTTTTGAAAGTTAAGAGTGGACTGCAGCTAAATTAATCTATTCATCAGGATAATGGTTTAAGTTGAGTGTGAGCAGTTAACAGTAGTACAGGCTGTGATCAGGCTGCTCCAACAGGACAAGTCTGTTCAGGTCATTCACTACATCCTAGTACATAAAATGGCATCTGAAACTTTTGGATTCTTATAATATTTTGCATAATGATTAAAGACGTAACACTAGCCAAAATTTTCAGTTAAGACCATTTTGTTCTTCAAAATAACCAGGATTTGAAGAAATAAGATGGAAAAAGAACATGACTCGAAAATTTTGACTTTCATTAAAAAATTTTTTTTTTTTTTTTATTTGATATCCAGTTTGTCACTAGTAGTCCCCTTTCACCCCCTCCCCCCCCCCCAAAAAAAAACACACACAAAAAAAAAAAAACACCAACAGTGCAGGCCCAGATCAGATGCCACAGGTGTCTGTTCAGGACCACTATTAGCAGGCAGTTCAACACTTTACTTAATGCTAATATTCCATGGTTTCTGATAATTAATTTCTTTATTCAATTAGGCCTAGTCGTAACTTCATAAACAATATACGAATGTGCGACAAACTCGAGTCATAATTTTCTTTAATCGTAATAAAAACGTAAAAAGTAATGGTTACCACCAAGTAAATCCTGCTCGTAATGCGGCAGTAATGTAGGAGAAAAAAAAAGAAAAAGATTTATACACTAGATTATCGCATCCTTTAATTATGCCTTCGACATTTTTTTCAACAATCAAATTACCGATAATCCAACTGTGTATACAAGTCAAGGTTGGCAAAAAAGCGGGAAATACTCATATTTCCCTGGACGGCGGGAAATACAGGGAATTCCCGAGAAATACTGGGAATTCCCGGGAAATACTGGGAAATTTATATTTACATAGGTGGTACATGTACCATTTGAGACTGCTTAATATACCCCAACTACCTAGCTATTTGAAAGCAAAATTTAGTTCAAGTTCTTGCAGGGCTTGAAAGTTCCAGTTGTCTGCTTGCAATGACAAACAATTGAAGGACAAGTAAAAAGTTTGTAATAGTCCTTGCAACATTTACCAAAGTTTACATTTACTTATTCATGTAGGACAAGTAAATTTTTTGAAGGATTTTCCAGCCCTTTTTACATTGAATAACTTGCAAGATCTATAGTCCCTTGCCTGCACATAGAATGTATTTAATTTCTTTTCAAATGTGATTCTAAAATATTAGTTTTTAACTTTCAGCTATTTCCTTTGACTTGTAAATACATGTCATTTTAATACTTAAGTGAGTATAGATCTGTAGATAATTTAAGAAACCTTTTATGCTTAAATTAACTGTGTTCTTTTAACCTGTCTCAAACAAACAATTAAATTATCACACCTTATTAGGAGTATGGTTACTTGCAAACAAACCTTTTCTAGTGTAATCCTTAACATCCTTAACCCATTTTGTACCAGAAACCCCAAAACGGTACCCTGGCAAACAGTGAATGCCCAGATCAGAACATGGCATCAGATCAGGGTTTCCACTGGTTGCTTTTGAAAAGTTCAGTCATTTTCCAAATGAATTTGGATGAAAACACAAGCTGACACCCCTAAATTTTGAAATGGACTCCTGCAATATATAAGAAGGAAGATTCTATTTGGCACCAAAAGGGTTAAAATGCAAACATCCAAAGAGTTGTTGTAAATCTTATGTAAAAAAATTGAACTGTGTGGTTAAGTGTTGCATACGAAACATGTAGTTCCAATGGCAAACTCTCTTAAAGAAGCCTTGTGATTCTGATCTGGGTTTGCACTGTTTGCCCAGGCATGTCTGTCCGTAATATTGTATTACAAGTATCCGGAAACAAATCAATCAATTAATTTAATGTTAATCAGCCACGTGCTTGATTTAATCACCCGCTCCTGCATCTGGCAATCTGACCTGTCAATCTTCTAGCCGTGACGATCTGATTGGCCGAGAGAGCAATACAGACGACTGTCCGAGCTAGGTAATGCTTGAACAAGCCTGGCGGTGACGATTAACAGTAAACTTTTGATCTGTAAGCGGTTGCTAAATTTGGAGATCAATTGGACACCCGCTGTCATCTTTAGATGCGATTGAGGTCATTTTTACACACTATTACGGACGCGTCGGGCGAAAAAAAATTGGCGTAATTAAGAATCCACGGCAGGAAATTTTACGCGTACGAAAGCAAAAACAGGCGTAAAACTACGCCGCGTTCGGCGTTTCCGAGAACTCTGTGCTACCTAATGCTCAGATCAGCCCAATGCTCAGATCAGCATGTGCATCAAGACAATCTGATCACAGCCATAGTTCAATTTCATTAGTTGTCTTCAAGAAGCTTACAGTACTGACTTATGGTACTTTAAAAGTTTTCCAAACTTGATGAGACCAGTAAATGCACCAATTTTCAGTTCATAAAAAGCCCCTGCCCATAGGGGCTTGAAAAAATATATGGGCTGCATGATGCTTCCACGCAGAGCTGAATCCGGCCCGCACACTAGTACTGGTAAACCGCTTAGAGCATCTAAGCCTGTCCAGGAACCCCGGTGTGAGGCGGTCCGTCCATGCTAATAAACCTTATTGGTTTCATTGGTCGGCAGGGCTTGAGATGTCATTTCATCTCAATGTAGGGTATAAGTCCCACAAAATCGGAAGCAACGTCTCCAAAATGACCTTTACAGTGTTGACGGGGACGTTAAACCTTAAATCAAACAAACAAATCAGTTCATAAAACTTCAGCAGCTATAACTAAAATCCTCTGTTCATTTCCCATATAAGAGCTGAAGTCAATCTTGACATAATATATGTCTAAGTCCACCAAGGTTTATCATTTGTATTACATAGGGGCTTGAAGAAATATATGGGCTGCATGATGCTTCCACGCAGAGCTGAATACGGCCCGCACACTGGTACTGGTAAACCTCTTAGAGGATCTAAGCCTGTCCAGGAACCGCGGTGCGAGGTGGACCGTCCATGCTAATAAACCCTATTGGTTTCATTGGGCGACAGGGCTTGAGATGTCGTTTCATCTCAATGTCGGGTAAAAGTCCCACAAAATTGGAAGCAACGTCTCCAAAATGACCTTGACAGTGTTGACGGGGACGTTAAACCTCAAATCAACCAACCAACCAACCAAATCATTTGTATTAATTAGCATGACCGGAGTCTTAGATGCTACATATCAAGTTTCAAAGTCATCAGCCTTTCGGGTCTGAAGATGGTTTTTGAAAGATTTTTTATCATTTTGAGGCTTGTTAGCCATCTTTGTCATGTGACCTGCATCATTTGAGCAATCTTTTGTTGCCCCAGTTCAAAGGTGTGTTAATTAAAACTGGCTTCAATTAGTTTTGCAGCTTCAGAGTTGTTTGGATATGTTTTGTTTGTTTGATTTGAGGTTTAACGTCCCCATCAACAATTTGATAATTTTGGAGACATTGCTTCCAATTTTGTGGGACTTTTACCCGACTTTTACCTGACATGAGATGAAATGACATCTCAAGCCCTGACACCCAATTAAGCCAACAGGGTTAATAGACATGGATGGTCTGACTCGCACTGCTTTACCTGGGCAGGCTTAGATCCTCTAAGCGGTTTATCAGTACTCGTGTGTGGTCAGTTTCAGCTCTGTGTGGAAGCATCATGCAGCCATTCCATTTCTTCAAGCCCTGATGGGCAGGGGCCGTGTTTGGATATGTTGACAGACATCTCAATAGCCAATGGATGGAGAGATGGACCCTGGCTATACCAAAGGTTTTAATTTATCTGTGAGCTTTCAACTCAAAGAAAGCTAAACACTGCACTATTAGCATTACCTTTATCCTGTTTCATATTTTCTTTCTCTCCAGGTGGCAGGGTTTCTTCTACATTTCCATCAGTCCATTCTGCAAGTACCATATATTCACTCTCTTCATCATCTTCATCATCGCCAGCTGTATCTGAATTAGCTCCAACTGTATGTTTATCAGCTACCTTAATGTCACTGTCTGACTTCTCCTTACTACCACCAAGATGAACCACAGCTTCTGCAGCTTGTGAGTTATGTATCACTGAATGGCCAGAAATAACACCACTGGAAGCATCTGAATCTTCAGCTGACTTTTCCCCCCTGTTAATTTCAGTAGTACTATTTGTATGTATACTAACCAACTTTTGTGAATCAGCCACTACTTCCTCATCATCACACGAACCAGTCAACACTGTCTCATACATTCCTTGTTCTGTATCAGATGTGTTCCTCAGAGTTTCACTGGTCTGGATCTGAGAACACTGTTCCTCAATTTTAGAAAATACATCACCAGTGTCCTCAAATTTTGTTTCTTCCTGATCTTCAATACTACCTTGCTCAGATTTTCTTGCCTCATTTTCTTCTATGACTGCCATTTCAACATCTTCAGTTTCATGTTTCACAAATACTGTCTCACCACCAGCATTTACTAGTTCTACAGAGTATGAAATATTTTCCTTGTTTCCGTCTGATGATAATCTTCTAATTGCCAGTTCAGCTTCTTTAAAACAGTCTTGTTCTTCTGGTTCAGTTTTTATTTCAACTACAGGTAATTCCCTTGTTTCTGTTTTTATATCTACTGTTACAATATCTGATTGTTCACTTGACTGAGTGATTTCCAAAACAGATTTGCCACTTGTTAATCTTCTATCTTGTGCTTCTATTGCCAGGTTTGATGAATCTGGCTGAGCCTTTTCTGTAATTGTTTCATCTTTGATTTCATCTGGTGCCTTCAAGACAGTAATTGGAGTTGGTGTACCTGACTGGTTTAATTTCTTCTCTTTGTTCTTTGACCGCTTGTTTTTCACATCTGCATGAATCTCTGTTCTGCTGATTTTTGGAGATGACTCTGTTGAGGTTTCTTCTAACTTTCTCTTCTTTGCTACAGGACATGCAGCAACACTAAAAAGAGTAAGAAAACTTATAAAAGTGTCATAACTGTTCATGAAAACATCAATAGTTCAAGCCAGGTATAAGGAGAGGACAGTCTCATCACACCTTTTCAGCTAACATCAGATAAATGGTTTTTTATTGAGCAGGGGTTAACGAAACATCAACCCTTGAACGTCATTCGGTATCATCTACAAAAGAAAGTGAGAAAAGAAACAGAAGAGATAGTACAGGAGATGAAAATGCAGGACAGGAGGAAAACAAGAGGCTCTATGAGCGTAAACCGCTCACCTGAGGAATTGTTTTTGTTTTGTTTGATTTGAGGTTTAACGTCCCCGTCAACACTGTAAAGGTCATTTTGGAGACGTTGCTTCCAATTTTGTGGGACTTTTACCCGACATTGAGATGAAATGACATCTCAAGCCCTGTTGCCCAATGAAACCAATAGGGTTTATTAGCATGGACGGTCCGCCTCGCTGAGGAATTGTAGAGGGAAATGAGCAAAACAGGACACAAAGAAAAGGCTTTTGTACCGGTACAGGCAAAAGCGAATCTCGGTACGATATTTCTTTTCGGCGAACCGCAGTTTAACAGTATATTGATATATATCATTGCACCCCTAGGACAGATGTATTTTCTTTACATTTTAAATAACTATGCATAGTTAATTTAAATGTAACATTGTAAAATCATATGTTTATGACAGATAAGCAAGACAACTCAGAAGGTCAGAAGGTCCAAAACAAAGTGATATATGCTAATTAAAATAACACAATTCAAATATTAGAGTTATGTTTTGCATTTGAATTGATTCGTTATATATTTTTTGGAAGACCAAAACACTGTGAATAATAATTTGACTGATGTTTACACATACAGCGCTTAACACAATTCACTTTAACACAGTTTGGATATAACACAGTTTCAAAATGGATCCCAAAAATGTGTATATATATACCGGTATATAGAATGAAAAGGTGTCCGATGGGGGTACACTCACACTAGATGACCACTTAATGTTGCTCCATGCTATAAGTGCCTTATGGTTAAGAGAAGACAATTTTGGATTTTTTTTTCCATTATAATAAAAAATAGAAGTGAAGGCAATGATCAGGAATCAATACAATTAACCCATAGCTCCCATCTGAGACATCAGAGAGAAAGAAACACAAACACTAGAAATTACTAGACCCTAATGAAAGCATCAATAGCGGAAAGCCAAAAGGACAGTTACTTTTAAGTCTAAGGGGGATAAGGAGCACTGGGACATTGCCAATTTTGACTGTAGGGGCATGGTTGGCAGGACTAATGTAGGTGACCACTTACCACTGCTGCATACTAAATATCTAAGTTCCAGGCCTTATGGTTTCAAAGGAGAAAATTTTTAAAGTTTTTTCCATTATATGTCCATGGGAGCTAATGAGCCCCTGGGCATGGCCAATTCTGACCCCATAGGCATGATTGGTAGGATTTATGAAGGTGACCACTTAACAATGCTACATAATCAATATCTAAGCTCTGGGCCTTATGTCTATGGAAGCTAATAAGCCCCAAGGCATGACAGATTTGGACCCTAGGAGCATGGTTGCCAGGGTTTATGTGGGTAACTACTTAATGTTGCTTCATACTGAATATCGAAGCTCTTGACTTACAGTTTCAGAGAAGAATATTTTTGAAGTTTGTACAATTAGAAGTCTATGGGAGTTAATAAACCCTGGGGCATTTACATTTTTGGCCCAAAATTGACTGCTACTGTGACCTTGGAAAAAAGGTCAAGGTCACCAAAATCTAATCAACTCTGTGGTATGTTGTAATGATATATTGTACTAAGTTTGACTTATATTAATCAATTTGTTACCGATATACAACGCAGACAGATTTGATTAGATTTTGGCGACCTTGACCTTTATTTCACGGTCACAGGCCCTCCAAAACAGTCAATTATGGGCTAAAAATGGCTTGTCTACACTCTTATCTCATTAATGAATCGATTAATTTTAGTTAGACTGCCAGGGTGGAGAACTGAAACCGACCAAACTTGAGAGTATTGGTAAATCTTTCAGAAGGTCTAAACCTGGCGAAGGAAGGTGGTGCGAGTCGGAGCACTCCTTAAACCCTAGTAGGTTGCTTAGGCGGTAAGGCTTGAGACGTCATTTCATCTCAATGCCGGGCAAAAGTCCCACAAAACTGGAAGCAACACCTCCAAAATGACATAAATAGTGTTGACAGGGACTTATAGCATCAACACAGACAAAACCGAAGAGATATTAAAAATCTGCTTGCTTAAGTTAGGTGCCTGCTTAATACAGGTGAATTTGAATGTATTTGCCTTTTTCAGGAAATGAATACATGTTTTATAAGAGAGGTTTCTTGGCTGCTAATAGAGGTGGCCACCAATGGCCCAGTGGTTTTTGTTTTGTATTGGAGTTTAACAGCCCAGTCAACACTATTTTAGGTCATTTTTGAGCCGGTCAGTTTACCTATGCACACTTTTCCTGGGCAGGCTTATAAGTAAGTGGTTGACTAGTATAGTGCACAATTTTTCGCCAGAAATTGACAACTGCCTTTCTTGAATCAGGGTCCACTAGACGAAGATTCATACCAAGCACCAAAAACCATGTCAAAGACCTGGACCTTCTGGTTTCAGACAAGAAGATTTTCAAAGGTTTACGACATGTAAATCTATGTAAAACCAGTGGAACCCTGGGCAGAGCCATTTTTTGCCCCACTGCAATAACATCAAAGACCTGTGCCTTCTGGTTTCAGAGAAGATTTTAAAGGTTTTTCCCTTATAAGTCCCTTAAAAAGTTTTTTTTTTTTAGCTCTGGTGGCCATCTTGTTCATCCGACCAGAACAGTTTAAGCAATTTTGGCAGATGGTCACCCAAGGTACATTCCTGTGTAATTATTTCAAAATCCATCAACTGATTAAGGAGGAGATGTCATTTAAAGACTTTTCTATTTTTAGCTCTGGTGGCCATCTTGTTCATCCAAGTGCAACGGTTTCAGCAATTTCGGTAGAGGGTCACCCAAGGAACATTACTGTGAAAATACACAACCTCTTTATAATACTACTGTTGGGGTCCACATGAAATCTTTTCTACGGTCATTCTCTCTCTTCCGCTGATTCAAGGAGGGCAGTTGTCAGTTTCTGGCAAAAGAATGTGCACTGTACTGGTTAACCGCTTACGTATAAGCCTGCCCAGGAAAGTGTTGATAGGTAAACTGACCGGCTCAAAAATGACCTAAATAGTGTTGACTGGGCCGTAAAACTCCAATACAAACAAACAAAAACTGTTGGGGTCCAAAACAGAAACTCTGTTAGTTAAACAACAATGTTATATCCATACAAACATGTATAGATTATATAGAATGGGCCTCCGTGGCCTAGTGGTTAAGAGCGCTGACTCTTGATCATTAGGTCTCTCACCGCTGTGGTTCGAGCCTCGCTCGGGTCACATGTGAGACGCCAAGTTCTGCAACGGACGGTCAGGTGGTTTTTCTCCGGGTACTCCGTTTTTCGCCCACCTCTGATTAACGATTAGCTCGATATGAGTGAAATAATCTTGAAAGGGCTGTAAAACCAAAACCAAGAAAGAAAAAAAACAAAAAATAGATTATATAGAAAGATGACCATTTTATGGTCATTTTTCTATACAGTCAAACCCATCTAATTTGGCCAGCTCTCCGACTGAGAAAAATGGCCGGATTAGACAGGCGCTGGAATAGAGAGAATGGCATCAAGATGTATCCACCAAAGGGTAGAGAATGGATACATTTCACACACGAAATTCATTCCATTAAACAAGAGGACCATGATAGTCCTATATCGCTCACTTGAGCCAAGAGTTTTGCACGTGCCCCAGTGTCCTGTTTGAGACAAGACTTTAAAAGTTTGGCTGCGTCTCCTGACAACCGGTTGTCAGGAGCATTTTTGCTACGTAAAATGCTCCTGACAACCGGTTGTCAGGAGCATTTTTGTTGTAAAAAATGCTCCTGACAACCAGCAATATTTTTTCCAGTAAAATCCTGCTATAGTTGCTTTATCTTGGTTATTTAACCCAGTATTTTAAGTTTCTTGATACATGTTTTAGATTTTTTGTCTTCTTTGGTATTATAACAGAACTACTGGAGTGAAAATAAAAGAGAAAAAACTTATGGTATTTGCAGAATTTACTGTTTCATTTATTACTGAAAATAAATACCAAATACATGTAAATTACTAAATATAGGGGCAATATAGGGGCAAGTTTACTTTAGCACTAGGGGAAAAAACATGTCAAAAATTAACATTTAGAGAATATATATGGTTAAGGGGTGGAGATCTGAACAGTTTCTGAGATATATGGCTTTAAATGAAGTTAAGGGGTGGAGCATGCCCGTGACAGTGATTTCACTGATTGCGTCTTATTCTTAGGAACAAGAATATATTATATGGTTTAGGGGTGGGGCGCTTAACAGTTTCTCAGGTATATGGTCTTTCGTGAAGTCGAGGGGTGGAGCATGGCCTGTGCACCCCTGGGTGACCCCTAGGTTGGTGTCACTGAATGTGTCTTATCATAAGGAACAAGCATATATATAGTTTAGGGGTAAGGATCTGAAAGGTTTCTGGAATGTTGGGCCTTTTATGAAGTGGAGAAGGTTGGGAATAGCCCTGGCACTTCCTGGGGACCCCCAGGTTGGTGTCACTGAATGGGATTTATCATAAGGAACGAAAATATATATGGTTTAGGGGTAGGGATCTGTAAGGTTTCTGAAATATTCACCCTTTTATGTAGTGGAGGGGGTGTGGCATGGCCCTGGCACATCCTGAGGGACCACAAGGTTGGTGTCACTGAGCGCGTCTTATCATAAAGAACAAGAATATATGGTTATTGGGTGGGGATCTGAATGGTTTCTGAGATAAATGGCATTTTATGACGTGGAGGGAGTGGGGCATGGCCCCAGCACAACCTAGGTTGACATAAAAGCATATGGCTGAGAGAAGTTTACTCAAGGAACATTTCTATGAAAGTCTGGCAAAATATCTGGAAAGGTTTTGCAGTTAATGCCATTTTTCAATTGTCTATGGGAAATCTAAGTTGCCATTGCAACCAATCTAAATGGCCTAATTTCATAAACAACAGGGCCATGATGGCCCTGGATTGCTTGCCTGATCCATAATGTAACAAGTGCGCCCCTGGGAGAGCCATTATTGGCCACAGGCTATAATTTGAACAATTTTAATAGAGGTCCACTAGATGAAGCTTCACATCACATATCAAAGACCTGGGCCTTTCAGAGTAGAAGATTTTTTTAAATTTCCCTATTTAAGTCAATGTACATTGTAAGACCAAAGGGCCCTTGTGCGGGGGCATTTTGGCCCAAGGGCTTTGATTTGAAAAATCTTGGTAGAGATCTACTAGATGAAGCTACACACCAAATATCAAAGAACTGGGCTGTGCGGTTTCGGAGAAGAAGATTTTTAAAGATTTTCCCTGTATAAGCTTTTTTGTTTGTTTTATTTGTGGTTTAACGTCCCTGTCAACACTGTAAAGGTCATTTTACTGACATTGCTTCCAATTTTGTGGGACATCTCAAGACCCGTAGCCCAATGAAACCAATAGGGTTTATTAGCATGGACGGTCCGCCTCGCACCGCGGTTCCTGGACAGGCATAGATCCTATAAGCGGTTTACTAGTACTAGTGTTTGGGTCCCTGTATAAGCCAATGTAAGGCAAAGGGCCCCCAGGTGGGGGCATTTTTCGCCCTAGGCCTATAATTTGAGCAATCTTGATAGAGGTCCACTATCTGTGGCTACACACCAAATATCAAAGAACTGGGCCTTGCGGTTTTAGAGAAGATGATTTTTAAAGATTTTCCCTATATATAAGTCTATGTAAAACCAAAGGGTCCCGAGGCGGGGGCATTTTTGGCCCCAGGGCTATAATTTGAACAATCTTGGTGGAGGTCCACTAGATGAAGCTAAAATACCAAATATCAAAGACCAGGGCCTTGTGGTTTCAGAGAAGAAGATTTTCAAATAGTTTCGCTATATAAGCCTATGAAAAACCAAAGGACAGGAAATTGGAACAAACAGGGACCGGATAACGGTGCAGATCGGCCCATTGATTCCGGAGAAGAAGATTGTTGAAGGGTTTTATCTTATATGGGCATGGTGGCCATCTTGATCAGGTGACCAAACTCAAATAAATTTTTTCATTTCCTTGTTCCTAACAGCTTTCATATGAAATTTGGTTACAAATGACCAAGTGGTTTCTGTGGAAAACAAGTTTAGATTTTCACGTCTGAATGACCTTAGGCCAAGGTCAGGGAATAACCCTGACCTTGAATGCTCCTTTAGTTTCATCCACTCATTTAGCTAACTGTATCTAACAATTTTCAGATCACAGATTGCAATAGTTTTCAAAAAATACTCAGTTTTGACTTTTTCACATACAAATGTCTATGCAACCAAATTTGACCTTGATATGAAACAGGTCATGGTCATCCAAGGGTCATTATTTGAACAAACTATGATAGGTCCCAGTCCCAAATGCTACATAACAACTTTCATGCCAATAAGTTCATTGGTTCTGGAGAAGATTTTTTTCATTTATATAGGCATGGCAGCCATTTTGGTCATGTAACATGGACCCCATGAACAAACTTTTGTGCCGCCATCCCATGGATGCTCCACATGAATTTGATTTGAACCCCCAAGACCGCCCCTGCCCACTGGGGCGTGAAGAAATAGATTGGCTGCATGATGCTTCCACACACAGCTGAATCCGACCGAACACGAGTACTGGTAAACCGCATAGAGAATCTAAGCCTGCCCAAGCAAAGTGGAGTCAGACCGTCCATGCTTATAGACCGTATTGGTTTCATTGGGCGACAGGGCTTGAGAAGTCATTTCATCTCAATGTCAGGTAAAAGTCCCACAAAATTGGAAGCAATATCTCCAAAATGACCTATACAGTGTTGACGGGGATGTTAAACCTTAAATCAAACAAACAAACAAACCCTCCCAGTGGTTCAGGAGAAGATGCTTGAAAAAGTTGACAGACGACAGACAACAGACCCTTTCCATACTATAAACTCACCTATGAGCCTTCGTTTCAGGTGTGCTAAAAAGTGACAGGGGAATAACTCTGCTATTATTTGGTGAAATGTAACCTAAAAATGATATGTGCTTCTCAACATCATGGTGCAACTTTTTACAATGTTCAGCTTCATCTAATGTAAACTATAGAAGAGTTAGCTTACAAAACTTTCAAAGGGTCATCACTGCTGATATTGGGTGGACCTTAACCTCAAAACAATATGTGTAACTATAAATCAAGGTTCCAGCTTCAAAGGAGCATAAATCTGTTGCTATTTGGGGTAATGCGTATTGAAATAAGATGCACTGCTTGACATCATGGTCTAACTATAAATAAAGTTTCAGCTGGATGGGATGTAAACTGTAGGAGGGGTTAGCCTAAAATGTAAAGTTTTCAACAAATTTCAAATGGGCATAACTCTGCTAATAACTGATGGACTGTAACTCAGAAATAATCTCCACTGCTCTACATCATGGTGTCACCATTTAAAAAGTCTCAGCTTAGTCTCATGTATAGTTGTTGGCCAGACAAATATTTGAAGGGACATAATTCTGCCAATATTTGGTGGAAGGTAACCTCAAAACAATATGCAATGCTCAGCATCATGGTCTAACTATATATCAAGTTTCAGCTTGATTGAATGTTAATTGTAGGAGGAGTTGGCTGGAAACCAAATGTTTCAGAAATTTTTAAAGGGGCATAACTCTGTTAATATTTGTTGCACTGCAACCTCAAAACAAAATGTGCTGCTCCAAATCCTGGTCTAACTATATATCAAGTTTCAGCTTGATCAGATCTTTTGTTTGTTTGAATTGGGGTTTAATGTCCCCATCAACATTATCTGCCATCCAATGAAAGCAAAAGACTTACATGCATTGGGTGGTCTGACTAACATCACTTTGCCTGATCAAGCTTAGTCATTCCAAGTGGTTTACCAGTCCTCAGGAGTGGTCAGTTTCAGCTCTGCATAGAAGCATCATGCAGCCTAATCTATTTCGCCAAGCCCCAATGGGCTGGGGAGAGTTTATCAGATTTTTTAGCTCTGGCAGCCATTTTGTTCAGATGAACAGAACCATTTTACCAATTTTAGTAGAGGGTCTCCCATGGAATATTTCTGTCGAATGATTCTAAAATCGGGCCATTGGCCTAGGAGATTTTCCTTTTAAGATCTGATCTATTTTTAGCTCTGGTGGCATTTCTTTCAGCAGAGTGGAACTTGGTAGAGGGTCACCCAAGGAAAATTTCTTGGAAATCATTTTGAAATCTGGCTATTCATCTAGATGCCATTTAAAGCTTTTTTTTCTATTTATAGCTCTGGTGGCCATTGTGTTCAGCTAAGCAGAACCATTTTAGCAATTTCGGTAGGAGGTCAAGGAACAATTCTGTGAAACTATTTTGAAATCCGGCCATTGCCCCTGGAGATCTCTGTCATTTGAAGGTATGTTTAGCTTTAGCTCTGGCAGCCATTTCAGCCGAGTGGCACTAACTTAGCAATTTTGGTTCAGGGCTCTAACAGAAACATTCAATTGTACTCATTGGTTTAGGAGACATCATTTGAAGGAATTCTTGACAGACAGGATGGACGACAGACACATAGCTATCACAATAACTCACTTCACCAAGAAAGACATCTGGGGCCAGTTGTTCAAAACTAACGACATCATTAGTTAAACTATCGTTAAAAGTTTGATCATTTATTATGGCAAATATGCTAATAATTTTGCTGAAAAAATGTGAGCAGCTTTTGCAAATTCAAAACCTGCTAACATTTTTATGCCCCCGCATCGGATGATGCCCGGGGGCATATAGTTTTTCGGTTTTCCGTATGTGCGTCCGTGGGTACGTGCGTACGGTTTCCGAATGTACGTCCTTCTGTACGAAAATGTGTATGTACGTACGTAATCCTGTTAGACTCAGGTTAAGGTTTTTGTACAAGGTAGAACTTGCTCATATTTTCCAAACCATACAATAGATTTGGTTTATATTTAGTATGATGATAGATATAGGTCCAAAGTTTTATTCAGCAATACCCCCACACCTACCCATGGTCTCAAGGTCAAGGTCATGGACTTGGAAATTTTTAATGTTTAAGACTCAGGTTAAGGATTTTGGTCAGGGTAGAACTTGAGCTCATATTTTTCAAACCAAGCAATGAATGTGGTTTATACTTAGTATGATGATAGATATGGGTCCAAAGTTTTATCCAGCAATACCCCCACACCTACCCATGGTCTCAAGGTCAAGGCCACGGACTTACAATTTTTCAATGTTTAAGACTCAGGTTAAGGTTTTTGGTCAGGGTAGAACTTGAGCTCATATTTTTCAAACCATGCAATGGATGTGGTTTGTATGATGATAGATATGGGTCCAAAGTTTTATCCAGCAATACCCCCACACCTACCCATGGGCTCAAGGTCAAGGTCACGGACTTAGAAATTTTTAATGTTTAACACTCAGGTTATGGTATTTGTACCACGTTGAACTTTAATATTTATGATTCATTTGGTTCATATTTGGTTTAATGATAGATGCAGGTCCAAAGATTTATTCAGTAATACCCCCACCCATGCCTATGACTTCAAGGGCAAGGTCGCAGACATAGAAATTTTCAAAATTAAGTATGTTAATAGCTTATATTTTCCAAACTTTATAATGGATTTGCTTCATATTTGGTATGACAATAGTTGCAGGTCCAAAGTTTAATTGAGCCATACCCCCACCCCTTAACTGAAGGTCAAGGTCACAGACATGGAAATTTGTTATATTATTTGAGAGCTCATATTTCTTGAACCATGTGATGGATTTGCTACATATTTGGAATAATGATAGATACATGTCAGAAGTTTCATTCAGCCATAACCCCGCCCCTGCCGCATGACCTTAAGGTGGGGTGTGTGGGGGGGGGGGGGGGGGGGGGGGGGGTAGGTCCCTATGTTGGGGCATTTCTGTTGTATTGACACATTTCTAGTTTTCAGCAAAATTACCAAAATTTTAGATATTGTACATGCTAGAACAGTTAACAAAATGACCAGTAATGAGCTCGTTATGCTAATGATGCTTTGAACAACTGGCCCCAGGTGTATACATTCCCAAACACTTATGATGCTTACGTTCTATGCCTTGTAAACCTCCCTGACACATGGCCTTCACCATCACAGCCTGGCACTGGGCAGCAACTGGAGTCCATTTCTGGAAAGAATGAGATTACAGCTACATCGTGTTGTGGTACCCCAAAACCACCATTTTGGCAAATATTCAAGCATGAGCACTTTGGCATCTACAAGTACATCATACACAATATTCACTGACCAAAAGCATGTTAATTCTTAGGAGATAGGATGCAATCAAGCTTATTTTGGCCTAAATTTGACAGTTTTGGACAGAGATCTTGAAATGAAGGTCAAGGCCACCAAAATCAAACCTTTGGTAGGTTGATTAAGTATCTTTTACCAAGTTTGACCAAAATCTGTACATTTATACACGTGATATGGGTGTAGACAAGCAATTCTCTGACTAAAATTGGCAGTTTTCTATAGCCTGTTGTCTTGAAAATAAGAAAAAGGCCATCAAAACTTATGGGTTATCTCTTGGTTGTCCTGATATTCAAGTGACACTGATACAAACACTGACACAAACGGGATCCACACGAAAATCATCAATTAGTGTCCCTATTCTGTTGGTGTGGCGACATAAGGACTTCGGAAACTATGGGGGGTTTTATGCCTCAATTTTGAAAGCTTCTGCAAGCGTCTGTAGTGTGTATATATGGAATTGACCTAATGTATACTAAAAACTGACGTATGTCGAACATCATGGCATTTACCAAATGTAGAAGGATGGCACACTAGTAGAAAAATTCCACATTGAAGTGGGCGGGGGTGATAATTTTTGAAAAAAAATATAAGGTAAAAAAATGACAATTCCATGTTTCATTTTCAAGTTGATATCAAGTTAGGGCTATTACAACTCAAAATTTTAACATATAGTGCTATGCACACATAAAACGCAGGTGCACTACTTCAATGCATTTTACACCAGGAGGTACAGTGCTCATCACAAATGGACACACCTGTACATAAATAATAATATTAGATATACACCTGTTATTTATAGAAGACAGGTAGCCTGCTCATTCAGGTATAACATACCTGTATTCTGTATGTACACTATATATGCTCAGCCAGGCATAAATATGTCCTTAGTTTAAAAATAAACCCTACTGTATAATGATACAGTATAGTTCCAAGAAGTTTTTCAATGATAGCGCTAAGCATGCATGTTGGTTTTTAGGATTTTTCACAGCCTTCCCCCCCTTGCCCAAACACGACAGTTGGTCAAAGGATGTATAAGTTAAAAATACAAATGTATGCCAAATTGTTTTATTGGGCAAGGGGGGGGGGGGGGGACATATACTTATTTAAAAGTTTCTGTTTCCTATGCAACTTTATAGAAACTTGACTCAATTAAGCCAAAAATCAACAAAATTAATATTTGAGCTGTAGACCAAAATGCATATCATAATAGAACAAAGTGTTACCTTTAAGTTGCCTCTGTGATGAGTTTGTTTGGTTAAATTTGAGAATTTTATAATTTCCGGGGCAAATGTCTTAACAATGTTTCCGAAGTCCTTTTTAGAAATGATTGAGAACTTGTCCCTGATCAATGACAGGCATCCGAATCTCACTGAAACACTTGTATTTAACAGCCTTCACTATTCATTGAGCTTTTCATGTAAGCGGGGCATTATACACACGTGGCAAATTAATATTTCTTGGACTGCAACCTTGAAACAATATGAACTGCTCCATATCATAGTATTACTACATATCAAGTTTCAGCATGATCAGATCTGAATTGTAGGAGTTAGCCAGAAACAAAATGTTTACAGAAATTTTCAAAGGGGTTACTTATTAATATAGATATTTGGTGGACCATAACCTATAAACATATGCGCTGCTCCACATTGAGGTCAAACTACATATTAAGTTTCAGCTTGATCAAATGTTACCTTTAGGAGGACTTAGCCAGAGACAAAATGTTCACAAAACTTTCAAAGGGGGATAACTCTGTAAATATTTGGTCAACTGTAACCTGGAAACATCATGGTCTAACTATATATCAAGTTTCAGCTTGACAGGATCTAAATTGCAGGCAAAGTTAGCCAAAATAGAATGTTTCCATAACTTTTTTTATTTGGTGGACCAGATCACTGACGACGTCATAAAGGGCCCAACACAAAGCTGTCAAAGAGGTATGGTAGAAGCTTTTGTCAGAATGCAGGTCTTGTGATGGTAAGTATGTGTGTGAAGTTTCATGAGAGAAAGGCAACTACATTTGGAGTTATGACTAAGGTTAGACTTTTTGGTTAAGGCAGAATGTAGGTCTTGTAATGGTTAGTATGCATGTGAAGTTTCATTAGAAAGGGGAAATAATTCTGATGGTATGACCAAGGTGAAGTTTTTTTGTTAAGGTGTGACAGTCACACACATGGACAAAAGCAATACATCTATGGCCAACTTGGGGCAATAACAGGAGCTGCTCTATATCATGGTCTAATTAAATATCAAGTTTCAGCTTGATTGAATGATAATTGTAGACCTAGGTTAAGTTTTTTTGTTAAGGTGTGACAGTCACACACATGGACAAAAGCAATAAATCTATGGCCGTATGTGGGGCCCTAACAGGAGCTGCTCTATATCATGGTCTAACAAAATATCAAGTTTCAGCTTGACTGAATGTTAACTGTAGGAGCAGTTAACTGGAAAAGGATTTTTTACAGAAATATTCAAAGGGACATAAGTCTGTAAATATTTGTTGGACAGTAACCTTGAAACAATATGCTCTACACCACCTCAAGACTTGTATATCTACCAAGCATCAGCTTCATCCAATGAAAACTGTAGGAGTTATCCGAAAACGAAACTGTTAACAAAATTTTCAAAGGGGCATAACTCTAAATATTTGGTGGACTGGAACCTCGAAACAGTATGCACTACATCACCTCATAGTCTTACTATCTGTCACGTTTCAGCTTTATCAGATGAAAACTGTTGGAGTTTTCCGGAAACAAAATAGTACACAAACTTTTTAAAGGGGCATAACTCTGTAAATATTTGGTGGAACGTAACCTCAAAACAATATGCACTACACAAATGCATAACCTAACAATCTACCAAGTTTCAGTTTCATCTGCTGAAAATTGTAGGATTTATCCGGAAACAAAACAGTTCACAAAATTTTCAAAAGGGCATAACTTTGTAAATATTTGGCGGACTGTAATCTCAAAACAGTATGCGCTACACCACCTCATAGTCTTACTATCTACTATGACCACCATCTTGGATATCTGAATGCATTGCAACGATTTCAGCAATTCTGACTCTCTGTGTCATCCAAATGCCTCCAACTGAAGATTTTCAAGAAGGCCATCAAGGCAGCCATCTTGCCATTATGGAACAAAATAATTTTAGAAATTTTGGGTATCCATGTCACCCCAATGCCTCCCATAGAGTTTCAGCTAAATCTGACTTCCGGTTTGGAGATGTTGTTTGAAGAAATTCAAGATAGCCTCCATGGCAGCCATCTTTAACCAATTTTGTACCAATTTGGTCTTAATGCAGGCTCAAATTTTCAAAAAAAAATTTATCTCCATTACCCCTCCTAATCTGTAGCTATGACTTTGATTGGTGTTTTCATGTCACATACCTTCATCCACTTTTGCTTTTCCTCTCTTCTTCTCCTCTTTGTTTACCTGAAAATTACCACAAAAAAAAAACATCAGTGATACCAGCTCTATCTTTAGGAATTATATTGGTAGTTTTAAGACTAGGGGATTATTACAAGTAACTACAATATAGGTTTCTAAGAAGAAACTGTTAGAAACAAACAAAATTATCCCTAACCCTTTTTGCACCAAATGGAATCTTACTCCTTATACAGAGAGACTCAGTAATTCAAACGCCAATTTTTCGAAACTACCGGCACTTTCGAAGAGGACTGACGGTCCCGACATATTTTACAGTTATTTATTGCAAAATTATTACCGATTTTTCGAATTTTTTAGTTGGTCCCCGACAAAAAAAAAATTCTATTAAATCCCCTGTTAAATTTGAAACACTTGGCTAATCAAGGTCATGCAAGGTGATCATGACTTATTCATACATCCAGTTTGATTGTTACACACCTGAGTGATTTCACGGGTTATCCGCTACAGGTAATTGACTCCTGATTAACGTGATGATCCTTATTGAGTTATAGGTGCCTTTATTAGGGTTTGTCTGCATAGATCATTTTATTTAATGATTTTAAGTGTTTTATGCGGGGCATTAATGAATGTTTCTTTTCCTTTGATTGGGATGGTTTGGTTACAGCAAAAATAACAATTCTTATAAAACTGAAAGTAGACGACTTTCCTGAACATTTATGGACATTTTTTAAAGTGAACGAAGGGACAAAAAAGGAAAATGAATTTACTAGAAACGTGTAGTTAGCCCTTTCGGTCTGTATCAGCCAGTTTGTGGCAGACTAATACAAATCTTCCCTAGCTGTAAATTATTGCTTATTCTACTAGTTATCCTTTATGCAGGGTCAAATATTTTGTCATTAAAATGGTTTGGTACTTTACATTTAACCTTTATTTTCGTTATTGTAAAAATGTCAGTTAATGTTTTCTGCTTTCTGTTGCCCGTCAAGCGTTAAAGAAGATGAGATCAACCTTCAGGCAGCTCATTTTCTTTCATGCTTTGGCAGATGTTCCCATTACTTCAGCAAAGAGCATGGATGAAGTTGCAATAATGATCATAAAATGACATTGAACTAGAAATGCGTCCATAGGACACGGATGCCCCCGCCTAAAAATATCTCTATGTTCGTATTCATCCATAGAAAGTAATTGACCGTTTTTAAGTTTTGGACCCTTTTTTTCACATTTTGACCTCTAAGTATGACCTTGACCTTGGTTTTGTGTGATTGTCTCATGCCTCATAATGGCCAACATTTCTGCCAAGTAATTTCAAAATCAATCCAGAGATAAGAAAGTTATTGACTGCGTTTAAGTTTCGGACCATTTTTTTTATCTTTGACCTCTTACAGATGTCAAATGACATTTTATGACCTTGACCTTGGAGGTTCGGATCTGGGTTTGCATGTGACACATCGTCTCATGATGGTTAACATTTCTTCAAAGTAATTAAAAAATCCATCCAGAAATAAGTAAGTTATTGACTGTGTTTAAGTTTTGGACCCTTTTTTTTACCTTTGACCTCTAAGTATGACCTTGACCTTGGAGGTACGGACCTGGGTTTTGCAGGTGACACATCGCCTCATGATGGTTAACATTTCTACAAAGTAATTTCAAAATCAATCCAGAAATAAGAAAGTTATTGACTGCGTTTAAGTTTCGGACCCTTTATTTTGACCTTTGACCTCTAAGTATGACCTTGACCTTGGAGGTACGGACCTGGGTTTTGCATGTGACACGTCGTCTCATGATGGTTAACATTTATGCCGAGTAATTTTAAAATCCATCAAGAAATAAAGAAGTTATTGACTGCGTTTAAGTTTCGGACGCATGGACGCACGCACAGACGCACGGACAGGGGCAACGCTATATGCCCTTTCCACCATTCTTCGAATGGCGGAGGCATAATAAAAATATCCGAACATATCCGAAAACTGCCAAAATCGAAAATTCGAACTACCGATTATTTGAAGGATTTCCTGCAGTCCCTTGCACTTCGAAATATCAAGGTTTGACTGTATACAGCAGGAGTCCATTCCAAAATTAACCCATTAAGTACCGGAAACCCTAAAACGGGTACCCTGGCAAACAGTACAGGCCCAGATCAGACGCCACAGAACGCGGCGTCTGATCAGTGCCTCCACTCTTTGCTAAAAGTTCAGTCATTTTCCGAATAAATTTTGATGAAAACACAACCTGACACCCCTAAATTTTAAAATGAACTCCTTGTATATATAAGGAGGAAGATTCCATTTGGTACAAAAAGGGTTAAGGGCTGTCATGTCAGGTTGTGATTTCTTCTTCAATTTTCGAAAAGTACATTTTTTTACCATTTTCTCATTCAAAACCCAAAGAGACCCAATTTGAACTTACTGTAAAATTGGTCAAGGTATACTAATGTCATTATTTCAACAAACCCTGAAAGTAGTTAGTCACCTAATGCTACATACACAAAATGTTCGAGAAAATTGTTCCAGCACTTCCAGAGAAGATATTTCAAGTGTTTTTTTCCATATTTGAGCACGAGGCTATCTTGGTCATGTGACCTGGACCACTTTTAGCGATTTCATTTCCCAATTGTCAGGCGATTGCATATGAAATTAAACTGAAATTGGCCCAGCTGACCTTTGTGTAAAGTAGGTCGAGGTCAAAGCAGCATCATTATTTTTGCAAGCTTCGTAATGCTCAATCACCTGATGCTACATACCAAGTTTCAAGGCAATCAGCCCACTTATTCTGAGTAGAAGAATTTTATGTCAAAATGCCTCAAAATTGACGCTGGCAAAACATGCTGCTGACAGTGAAAATCTCCAGTGCCAAACCCCTTAATTGTTGCCTTAACAGCAGTGTGAAGATTATGATATGGTCAAAAATGCATGTGAAATCACACTTTCAGACAACTTTGAGATGCCCCGTCATTACCATGGCAATAATGATTTAGCCTGAAAACCTCCCATTTGAAAGGCTACTGCCCAGGGAACATTCTTGCCAAGTTTGAAATGGCCATATGAAGTTGATGTCCTATTGCAACACTGTGAAAATCAGCAAAATTCACAGTCCCGAAGTGGGAATGGGTTAAAATGGTTTGGAAAATACGAGTCCTCAACAGTTCAGATTCTAACTGGTACAAATGCCTTAAAACAAGTCTAAAAGGATTACGTACATATGTACACATGTACGTACACACATTTGTATGCACGTAGCTGGGGATGCACATACAGAAGGCAGATGACCAGCAGAGAGAGCTGTATGTTTATCAGATGTTAAATACAGTGAAATTCCGCTATTAAGACCACCTAAAATTATGACTAATTCTGCTATAAAAAACTTATTTTGAAGGGTAGAGTTAATTTTTCTTTGTGTTTTCTGCCTACAATATCCTCTGGTCAGGGACCACCTTTGGGACTGTTCAAAAGTGGTCTTTAAGACCCTTTTCAAACAGTCCCAAAGGTGGTCTAAATATAGGAATTCAACTGTCTACATTTTTGGCCAGCTGATGAGTGGTTGTTGAAATGAACTTTTACTGTTTTGAAACATAACTATAAAATGGTCATTCTATTTTTCTACATTGCAAGTCAAACTTCAATGGCAAAAAAATCTTTTGGACCAAGATAGCCCCCGCCCATCGGAGCTTGAAGAAATTGATGGGCTGCATGATGCTTCCATGCAGATGCACACGAGTACTGGTAAACCGCTTAGAAGCTTTGTGGCTAGAAGTTGCCTGCTTGTACATAAATTATATCTAGTAGAAGCCATTTGTAAAGTGATTGAGCCTGACAGTTTCAAGAAAATCTGACTTAAAACAAGCAAATAAATTTTTTACTTGGGCTTTTCCCATATTTTGCATGATCTTTACAGTCCCAGTTTTATATGTAACACACTGGAAATGATGATGTTGACTACTGATACCGTTCGTAAAAACGGGAAGAATTTGGCAATTTCTGTTGAAATCTTGTGAAAGTACGAGTAGCCAAAACCTACAAATGAGTGTTTTTCTCCTTGAAATCCAACAGGAGTTGATAACAAGATGTGTTTGTGAAACACTGATGCACCCGAACAGCGCATGTTAAATATGAAAGCAGATTCACTAAGCAATCCAAAGGTATGGCCAATGTTCAAGCCATAAAAAAGTAGGTCAAGGTCACAAGGTCAAAAATTATGGAATCGTTGTAAAGGTCTTGTGACATAGAATGCACATGTGAAATATGAAAGCCCTATCACTTACCAGTCAAAAGTTATGGCCAATGTTAAAGTTCTTAAAAAGTAGGTCAAACATCAAGGTCAAGAAGTCAAAAAGTATGGTACCACTGGAAAGGTCTTGTGAAAAAGAATGCACATGTGAAATATGAAAGCCCTATCAATTACCAATCGAAAGTTATGGACAATTTTAAATTTTTTAAAAAGTAGGTCAAATGTCAAGGTCATGAGGTCAAAAATTATGGTACCACTAGAAAGGTCTTGTGACAAGGAATGCATGTGAAATATGAAAGCCCTACCACTTACCAATCGAAAGTTATGGCCAATGCTAAAGTTTTTAAAAAAGAGGTCAAAGTAGGTCAAATGTCAAGGTCAAGATGTCAAAATTTATGGTACCTCTTGAAAGGTCTTGCGACAAGGAAAGCACATGTGAAATATGAAAGCCCTATCAGTTACCATTCAAAAGTTATCCCCAATGTTAAGGTTTTTGCGGACAGACAAACAGAGAAACAGACAAACAGATGGACAGACATACAGACCAAAAACTATATGCCCGCGCCGAATCTTTGATTCCGGGGGCATAAAAATACAAGTCAAAACTACTCTTGCTCAAGTTGTTAAGTTCACAGTAGAAAACACTGGAATGTCATCAGTTTCGTGGCTTTCGAAAACGGACATTTTTTCTGCCTTTTTTTTTTGGGGGGGGGGGGGGGGGGGGATATTTTCTGCATTATATTTCAAAACCCAGAAATAGAGATTATAAATAAATTTTTGCGCCTGCGCAAAGAGATCATCGACCAGAGGCAGATTCATTCCAATGCATTATTGTGCTAGTTGTTTCCACTCAATAAATGTATGATTACAAAAGCATATTCAATTGCAAATAGTTGTATGGGATATTATTCTCATGTCCTGTCTTGAATTAAGCACTATGCAGAAATCACTAGAAACAAGACCAACAGGGACAAAAGCACTCCGTACGAATTTTAAATGGGACAAAACAGTCATTACATGTACCTATGGAAAGTACTGGAAATTGGTGAAAATGAAAGTGAAAGAAAAATAGACTGAAACAAGAATTCCGCCGAAGGCTATGTCGCGCCTGTGGAGGCGCAAAGTCATCGAACCATGATATGTAGGTCAAGGTCAAACATAGATGCTTGCACAAAAGATCCCATTCTCAAATGCAAGCTTGTACTAAGTATCATTAATGAAGCTCTAATAATTCTTGAGAAATGAACTTAACCATTAGGGTGAACGCTAGGGTGGTCGCAATATTTTACAAAGTCAGTGAACCATGAAATTTAGGTCAAGGTCAAATATGGATGATTGCATTTAAGTTGCCATCCCCAGATTCAAGTTTGCACAAAATATCATTAACTTGACCATTAGGGTGAACGCTAGGGTGGTCGCAATAGTTTACAAAATCAGTGAACCATGAAATATAGGTCAAGATTAAATATGGATGCTTGCATTTAAGTCACCATCCCCAGATACAAGTTTGTACCAAGTATCATTAATAAAGCTCTGATAGTTCTTGAGAAACTAGACAAAAGTGCCCAGTGGGGCACGTATACCCCCGGCCAGTGCCATCACCTCAGCTGAAACAAGAACTACAAAGGGAAATAATTCTAAAAGGCCTGACCCCTTGGCCCTTATTTTCTTTCCCACAATACAACTAGTCATACTGATCATGTTTGCAAAATTTCAAGTTTCTATGTACAGTAGTTATTGAGAAATCTTTGACACAAAATAAAAATATACACTATTAAACAGCAAGAACTACAAAGGGAAATAACTCTAAAAGGCCTGACCCCTTGGCCCTTATTTTCTTTCCCACAATACAAGTAGTCATACTGATCATGTGTGCAAAATTTCAAGTTTCTATGTGAAGCAGTTCCTGAGATATCTTTGACACAAAATAATAGTTTACGGACAGACAGACAGACGGAAAAGACAAAAACTATATACCCCCATTGCATACGAAGTACTTCGTATGCCGGGGGTATAATAAACTTGACGATTAGGGTGAACGCTAGGGTGGTCGCAATATTTTACAAAGTCAGTGAACCATGAAATGTAGGTCAAGGTCAAATATGGATGCTTGCATTCAAGTTGCCATCCACAGATACAAGTTTGTACCACATATCATTAATGAAGCTGTTATAGTTCTTGAGAAATAAACTTGACCATTAGGATGAACGCTAGGGTGGTCACAATATTTTACAAAGTCAGTGAACCATGAAATGTAGGTCAAGGTCAAATATGGATGCTTGCATGTAAGTTGTCATCCCCAGATACAAGTTTGTACCAAGTATCATTAATGAAGCTCTTATGGTTCTTGAGAAATAAACTTGACCATTAGGGTGAACGCTAGGGTGGTCGCAAATGTTGACGCCTTGACGAACTGACGGAAAACCGGACGCCTATATCGCGCCATGCTAATAGCAGGCGCGACAAAAAGCATTTGTGCATGGCGGTGGCACATGGTCTTGTAATATCTTTTATTATTGTTGCTAGCCATTTTCATTTACATATTTTGCTAATTTTCTATATCAATAAAACAATGTCTTTTAAGTTTAATTTGTTTTCATTTTCACTCCAGAGAAGCAGGGCAAGTTAATTTTTTGTTCGGACGGCGAATTATTGGGAGCACTTGCCCTACAGGACAAGTTTGTCTGAGAGAAAATTTCTACCCCTGCAGGACAAGAGACATATATTGGAAATAACGTAAAAATCCTAAAAATTCAGACACCTTGAGGATTTGCAGTAAATCTCCTAATAAATTTGTTTCATGATCCAGCAAGGAGTCCAAAAGGTCCAGATGGAATGGCAAACAGTGTAGGCCCTGATCAGACTGATCTGGGTCTACAACATTTGGTTAGGCCTATCTGTCCCAATACTTTGGATCATTACAGTAACTTAGGTAAGGAATACCTTTCTGATGTTCTATGTGCCTTTTTATTAACCCTTGTACTGCTGAGTTTACTATATAGTTCTAGTGCTGCTGGCTGAGTATTGTTTGGTAATTTAGTATAATATGAGTATTGTGTTTCAGACTTTTTCTTGGCAATATTTTACATAAGAATGTTGACATGTTATATATCATTGTAAAGGTAATGAATTGCACTTTGAGATTTTTTCGTGATTGGTGATCAATTCTCACTTACCTGTAAAAATTTTATAGGTTAATTAAATTACAGGTGAAAAAATTAATGAAAGACAAAAAACAGCTTAAAATAGGTGTTGTTTCTTTCAATACCATGTTTTGTTTTGTTATAAAGTTGTCCCCTCATGATTTTGCGACCTGCAGAAGAAATATTGGACAATCCAATGCTAATTACCTGCAAAGATCAAAGGGAACAAACACAGGTGTATTTTGCCCATTTTCTAAAATGGAGTTTTGGTATGCAAAATGCATTACAAGTGCATATTTTCATGTCAGCAACCCAATAATATTACGATAATAATAATAAAAAATTGGTCCTTATAGTCATTTCTGCTCACCGTCAGCACTTCAAAGGAATTCTCACCTATCCATACTTTTCAGCTTCCCGGAAGCGATATTTTGCCAAATTCATGACTAAATCAATTCTCGCACGCATTTAAACCATCCACACTTCACAAATATATCGTTTTCCGCACGAAAACAGCTAAAACGTGCTTGAAAAACAACTCGGTCGAAGGCAAAAACAGAAGGAAGCCATTTTGTGAAGGTGCGTCACTCACGTGACCACGCTCACCCAATAGATTTACCTGTAAAAAGTCAGAGTGTCATATGGCAATGAAACGAAAGTCAGATAGTACGGCCGATTTGATTGGTCGATAGTTATATGCAGTTAAAACCCGGTACTAGTGAATCCGGATATATCCGGGAGCCGCCATACGGCCTGGGCCTGTGAAACCGGATAATTCCGGGACCCGCAGGACAAGGGTTAACAATCCACAAACAACTAAGGTCATTTGGAGATCTTTTGGTCTTCTGAGCTGAAACAGTTACAAGTCCAATCCAGAAATCTGGAGAAGCCTGGAATCGAATCCAACATCCCTGGTTTAAGAGGCGAGTAGCTTAACCACAGAGCACCACAGAGGCTTTTTTTTTTTCAATGTGCTATAAATGACCCCAGAAAAGATTTTATGATCAATTTTATCACATACAAGTCAGGAAGCGCAGCGACGCAGATAGATTTCATCCTTTACCGCAGGACAATGCGCAAACTTGTCACAGATGTGAAAGTGATCCCTGGAGAGGAAGTAGCCCTGCAACATCAGCTACTCATATGCGACATGAGGATTGATGTGCCACCAAAACCCAAGCGCAAGTTCAACCCCAGACTAAAAGTTTGGAAGCTGAAAGAATCTCAGACAAGAAATCATTTCCAGGAGGTTTTCAGCCAGCATGTGAGTGCTTCGGCAGGTGTAGCAGATGCTACCACTGAGGATATATGGAACAGCATCAAGACCGGTCTGCTCAAGACAACTGAAGAGGTGTGTGGCACAACTCGGCCCCACCGCTGGCGTCGCGAAACCTGGTGGTGGAATGAGGATGTTAATAAGGTCATAGCAGCCAAGCGGCAAGCCTTTAAAGCTTGGAAGACTGGTAAGGGCACCCGTGCATCATATCTTGCGGCCAAATGCATAGCCAGACGTGCGGTGCACCATGCTCGCCAAGAAGCTGAGAAGGAGATCTACAAGAATATTGACCCTAAGTCCTCAGAAGTATACCGCCTTGCTAACCAGATGAGAAGAGAGAATGCTGATGTTGTAGGTGACAAACCAGTAAAGAATGATGCAGGGGAGATGTCAATGAGTGATGACTCAAAGCAGAGGGCCTGGTTAGAACACTACCAAAGGCTACTCAATGTTGAGTTCGACTGGGACCCAGACCACCTGTCTGATGAACCACCAGTGGAAGGGCCACCCATCCCAATCACTATTGATATGGTTAAGAAGGCTATCTCTCAGATGAAGACTGGCAAAGCACCTGGTCCCTCTTGCATAGTGGTGGAGATGATAAGAGCTGCAGGTGATGCGGGTGCCTCGATGATCCGTGACCTTGCAGCTGCAATCATCCGTGATGGGAAGGTACCTTCTGACTGGGAACAGAGTTTCATTGTCTGTCTCTACAAGGGCAAGGGCGATGCATTGGAACGGGGCAACTACCGTGGTCTCAAGCTGACAGAACAGGTCATGAAAGTCCTGGAAAGGATTGTGGATGGCCTCATTAGGCAGTTGGTGTCCATCGACGATTCCCAGTTTGGCTTCGTCCCAGGAAGAGGCACAACAGATGCAATTTTTGTTGTCCGACAGCTGCAAGTGAAGTATCTGGCGGCCAACAAGAGACTCTACATGGCTTTTGTAGACCTGGAGAAGGCATTTGATCGAGTGCCTCGGAAAGTCATCTGGTGGGGACTAAGAAAACTTGGAGTGGACGAGTGGATTGTGAAACTGGTCCAAGGGATGTACGCAAATGCTTGGAGCCGTGTCCGCGTTGGTGATGGTTACAGTGAAGAATTCGAGGTGAAGGTGGGTGTTCATCAAGGCTCTGTTCTCAGCCCACTGCTTTTCATCATTGTGCTTGAAGCCTTGTCATCCGAGTTCCGCTCTGGAGTCCCCTGGGAGGACCTGTATGCTGATGACCTTGTCATCATAGCTGAATCCCTTGAGGAATGTGTCAGGAGGCTCTTAACTTGGAAAGACGCAATGGAGGCGAAAGGGCTGAGAGTGAATGCAGGAAAGACAAAGATCATGATCTGTGGTACAGGTCTGGACCTCTTGCAGAGTACAGGCCAGTTCCCATGCGCTGTATGTCGCACTGGAGTGGGCAGCAACAGTATCTTTTGTAATGGCTGCAAGTTCTGGGTGCACAAGAAATGCAGTGGGCTCAAACGCTTGATAGAGGACCCTGAGTACAGGTGTACACGGTGCCAAGGAACTGCACGCCCCTTAGATGGCAGACCACAGAAGGAAGTTCAAGTCGGATCAGACAAGCTGGAGGTTGTAGCTTCCTTCTGCTACCTAGGTGATATGCTCTCTGCAGGGGGTGGTTGCGACCTTTCAACTACATCACGTGTGAAAACAGCCTGGAAGAAATTCAAGGAGTTGCTACCAGTTCTCTCTTCCCGCCACCTCTCGTTCAAGACACGTGGCCATGTGTATAGCTCTTGTGTGCGGAGCGCAATGCTCCATGCCAGTGAGACATGGCCATTGACAAAGCCAAACCTCCAACGTCTACAGCGAAATGACAGGGCAATGATCAGACAGATCTGCAATGTCAAGCCACAGGACACTGTCACCATCAGGTCCAGTGAGTTACTTGAGCGTCTTGGCATTGAGGACCTGGACCTCATCCTGAAAGAGAGAAGACTTCGCTGGTATGGACATGTGGAACGCTCCAACGGTGCAATCAAGACTGCCTGTGACATACAGGTAAGTGGAAAGCGGGGGCCAGGAAGGCCCAAGATGACCTGGAAGCAACTAACAGAAAGAGATTGCAGAGAATGGAAGCTCTCTGCTATCGATCCTCATGATAGACAAGCCTGGAGATCTGGTGTAAGATCTGCCATGCGTGCAGCAAGCCAGCTACCTGGAAGGGGGCCCACTTATGTGGACGTTGCCCCTGTACCTGCACGTTAATCAAAAATCCGTTGATGATGATGATGATGAATTTTCATGAAAGAATGTTGTCAGGTATCAAACCAACTACGACCTGATCAACAGTTAGATGTGCTAATGAGCTGCCAAGGCCAGTCATTAAATTGGTTCACAGCATTAAATTCAGCTATTAACGTTAGCTGACTTGAAAAACTCCATATGTAAATGGGAAACCGGCCAACAGTGCAAACCCAGATCAGACACTACAGAATGCAGTCTCTGAACAAGGCCTTCACTGAACACATTTTTAGAGGAAAATTAGCTAGATTTTTCAAATACAATGAAACTTCACTATTAAGACCACCTAAAAAACTAGACAAAGTGCCCATTGGGGCATGTATACCCCCGGCCAGTGCCATCACCTGAGCTGAAAATGGCAATGTCAAAAGATTCTTTGCATATAGAGGCCACATTCCATATAGAAGGTAATGCTATACACATATCCTGTACCAAATACAAAGAGAATCTAACATGGTTACAGGGATATCATCATCATCATCAACGGATTTTTGATTAACGTGCAGGTACAGGGGCAACGTCCACATAAGTGGGCCCCCTTCCAGGTAGCTGGCTTGCTGCACGCATGGCAGATCTTACACCAGATCTCCAGGCTTGTCTATCATGAGGATCGATTGCAGAGAGCTTCCATTCTCTGCAATCTCTTTCTGTTAGCTGCTTCCAGGTCATCTTGGGCCTTCCTGGCCCCCGCTTTCCACTTACCTGTATGTCACAGGCAGTCTTGACTGCACCGTTGGAGCGTTCCACATGTCAACAATGATCAGCAATCAGCAATGAAAAAGGTTTAATGCAAAACTTTGACGTAAAAGTTGACAAATGGATCGACAGCCCACCCAGGGGCATGACTCAGGGGCTTAGATATTCCATATGAAAGGTAATGCTGTAAGGATATCCTATACCATATATGAAGAGAATCTAACATGTGGTTACAGAGATATGAGCAATCAAAAAGGTTTAACACAAAACTTTGACGTAAAGGTTGATGACCGGACAGACAGCCGGACAGTCCACCCAGGGGTTTGACCCGGGAACTGAGATATTCCATATGAAAGGAAATGCTATAGAGATAGTCTTACCAAATATGAAGAGAATCCAACATGTGGTTACAGAGATATGAGCAATCAAAAAGGTTTAACACAAAACTTTGACATAAAAGTTGACAAACGGACGGACAGCCCACCCAGGGGCGTGACCCAGGGACTTAGATATTCCATATGAAAGGTAATGCTACAGAGATATGCTTTAACAAATATGAAGAGACTCTAAAATATGGTTACAGAGATATGAGCAATCAACAAGAGTTGTCAGAAGACAACATAGCTCGCCTTTGGGGGCCTAAGATGGATGAGGGCAAGTTATCAAAAAAGAGCCACAGTGACCTTGACCTTCAGCCCCAGACCCTGAAAGTCAAACTCGCTCGAGATATCATCATACCCAACATTTGTGTAAAGTTATATTAAAATCCATTCATAAATGTAGGCACTAGAGCGATCACAAAGTTTTTCTAAAAATAGCCACAGTTACCTTGACCTTCAGCCCCGGAACCTGAAAGTCAAAGTCACTCGAGATATCATCATACCCAATATTTGTGTGAAATTATATAAAAATCCATCCATTAATAAAGGCGCAAGAGCGATGAAAAAGATTTTCTAAAAATAGCCACAGAGACCTTGACCTTCTGCCCCAGACCCTGAAAGTCGAACGAGCTCGAGATATCATCAAACCCAACGTTTGTGTAAGTTATATTAAAATCCATTTATAAATGTAGGCACTACCGCGATCACAAAGTTTTTTCGAAAAATAGCCACAGTGACCTTGACCTTCAGCCCCAGACCCTGAAAGTTGAACTTGCTAGAGATATAATCATACCCAACATTTGTGTGAAGTTATATTAAAATCCATCAATAAATTAAGGTGCAAGAGCGATGACAATGTTTTTCTAAAAATAGACACAGTGACCTTGACCCAGTGACCCTGAAAGTAGTGACCTTGACCTTAAGCCCCAGACCCTGAAAGTCAAAGTCACTCGAGATATCATTATGTCCCAAGTTATATTAAAATCCATCAATAAATGAAGGCGCTATAGTGATTACAATGTTTTTCTAAAAATAGCCAGTGACCATGACCTTGAGCCCCAGACCCGCTATGTTTTTAAAAAGAAAAAAAAAAAAAAAAACATGCCTCCCCCGGGATTTGAACTCACGCAGCTTGCAGGTAAACTTTAACACAGGATTTCAAGGGAGGTAATACAGAGGAAAATATTAACTTCTCAAAAAGACCAATTTAAGCCAAAAAACCTATAAAATGAAGTAAAATGATAATGTTAAATATTGTTTTTTACCAATTGTGAATTATATATTCAAAATAAACTTGTAAAACATCACATATAAGAGCCTGCAGGTAAACTTAAACCAAATGCGGACGCCGACGCTGACGCCGATGCTGACGCTGGACGCCCGGGGGTATGGCAATAGCTCCCCCTTACTTTCGTAAGGCGAGCTAAAAAGGTTTAACGCAAAACTTTGACGTAAACGTTGATGAACAGACAGACAGATGGACAGGCCACCCAGGGGTTTGACCTGGGAGCTTAGATATTCCAAATAAAAGGTAATGCTATAGAGATAGTCTGTACCAAATATGAAGAGAATCCCAAATGTGGTTACAGAGATATGAGCAATCAAAAAGGTTAAACACAAAACTTTTGACGTAAAAGTTGACAAACGGACGGACAGCCCACCCAGGGGCTTAGATATTCCAGATGAATGGTAATGCTATAGAGATATCCTTTACCAAATATGAAGAAGATCTAGCGTGTGGTTACAGAGATATGAGCAATCAAAAAGGTTTAACGCAAAAATTTGATGTAAAGGTTGACAAACGGACGAAGAAACGAACGAACAAACAAACAAACTGAAACAAACAAACGAACGAACGAACGTACGAACCAACGGACGGAAAGACGAAAACTATATACCCCCTGACATACTTCGTATGCCGGGGGTATAATAAGACAGTGTCCTCTGGTCAGGGACCACCTTTGGGACTGTTCAAAAGTGGTCTTAAAGACCACTTTTGAACATTCCCAAAAATGGTCTTAATATAGGAATTTTACTGTACTTTTTGGTTACAAGTCTTTTTGGACAACTTACCTTATTCAACTTAGGCATTGTACATGTCCCGTCTGGCAGATATACCTGAAACAGACAAATTTACCCTTTTTGTACCAAATAGAATCTTCCTCCTTATATATATAGCAGGAGTCCATTTCAAAATTTAGGGGTGTCAGGTTGTGTGTTCATCAAAATATATTTGCAAAATAAAACTGCAAGCACTGCATGATGCCCCGCCACTACAATTACATCAAACAAGTGCCATATCACAGTGAAACAAAACCTAATGGCTGTTTTCCCCCATCCTAGTGATGTAACCATGTAAGTTTGGTCAATCATTAAGTTCAGGAGATATAGTGCTTAGGGCTGAGTATTGCCCCCTAAAAGCGTATTGCAATATATTGCGATACGGCAAATCCGTATTGCAATACGTATTGAATACGTATTGGTTATCTAAAATTGTCTTTGATAAATGGTTAAAGAAGCCATTGCTGGGTAGCTGAGGCCCTTGTCCTTGCAGCTTCATGGGATGGTGCCTGCGCACATGCGTCATTAGGTTGGTAGTCCCGCCTGACGTTTTAACAACCTCTTTACAGGAGTTGCAAACAGCTATTGATCTGTCGATATCGATCGCCCGGTTATTTGGCTTTTTCAGACTGAAATGGTCCCAAATAGACGATTTTGCTTTCGAATTCTTCATAAGCGTGAAGTCCTCGCTCGCCATCTTTAAATTGACGCGGACTGGGTTCCGTGAAATTACCTGTAAAAATTGATTTCAGAAGTAGCACAGTCTAGCTTTGACTGGTTTTGTATAATTACCTGGCGAAAATTTAACTCAGGAAGCAAAGGCGACGGACAGTCTATTTGGTGTACTTGTTTCCCAATAATTGAGTGTCGTTTACGGCGTATTTATAAAACCCGGGACTTGCTACGATATATCGGCCACTTAAGAACAGCGTACCGATATACCGTACCGCAACATGCATACCGCAGTATACCGATATATCGGTATATCGTTACACCCTTAATAGTGCTTCAAACAGACTACATGATACAGATGGCTATGTTCAATGTTCAAGGGGTGATAACTCCAAAAGTAGGAAAATCAGAGTTATGGTTCATATGTTCTGCATGTCGTCTCAGGCTGCCCTACATATCTGTGAAGTTTCGTGAAAATATCTCAAACAGTATCAGAGTTATGGATCAGACTGGAAACTTATAGCAACTGCTATATTCAAAGTTCAAAGGACAATAACTCCAAAAGTAGGAAAATTAGACTTATGGTTCATATGTTCTGCATGTCGTCTCATGGTGCTCTACATACCTATGAAGTTTCACTGAAATATCTCAAATGGTATTAAAGTTATGGCGCGGACACGAAACTATGATAAAAATAGCTATTTTAATTGTTCAAAGGGCAATAACTCCAAAAGTAGGAAAATCAGAGTTACGGTTATATGTTCTGCATGTCGTCTGATAGTGCTCTACACATCTGTGAAGTTTCGTGAAAATATCTTAAATGGTATCAGTTACGGAGCATACACAAAACTGATAGCAACAGCTATATACAAAGTTCAAAGGGCAATAACTCGAAAAATAGGAAAATTAGAGTTACGGTTTATATGTTCTGCACGTCGTCTTATGGTGCTCTACATATCTGTGAAGTTTCATGCAAATATCTCAAATGGTATCGAAGTTCTGGAGTGGACACGAAACTGTGATAGAAATGCCTATTATCAATGTTCAAAGGGCAACAACTCCAAAAGTAGGAAAATCAGAGTTATGGTTTATATGTTCTGCACGTCGCCTGTTATCCTTTACATATCTGTGAAGTTTCATGAAAATATCTCGAACGGTATCAGAGTTATGGAGCGGACACGGGACTATGGGGTGCTGGCGGACGGACACTTGGAGGGTATAACATAATACCCCGCCATTTTTTGAATGGCGTAGCATTTAATGACAGAACTTTTAGCAAACAGTGGAGGCCTTAATCAGATGCCACATTCTGCGCCATCTGATCTCGACATGCACTGTTTGCCAAGGTACCCATTTCTGGGTTTCTGGTACAATATGGGTTAAACTCTTTCAACCATGTAGACTGGTACAGATCATGATACCTTTGCTTACAATATAGATCCTGATGAGATGGCTCATAATAAGCCACTCATAAGGATCTATACTGTTTGCCATCCATTCCTGTTAGAGATTTAGACTAAACTAAAAAATTCCAAGTATGGCTGTGCACATTCTAAGCTGGAAGATTACACATAATCCTTTAGATGCCATGAAAAGCTGCACCTGAAAATGTTGTCTGTGTATGTCGTCTGCTGCATCTACTTGTAAACTTTTCAAACATATTGCATACATACAAACAGTGTGGAACCTGATCAGACTGCTCAGATGAAATGAATAGATAACTATTTTCAATGTTCAAAAGGCCACAACTCCAAAAGTGAGTTAACCCATTTAGTACCAGAAACCCCAAAACGGGTACCCTGGCAAACATTGCAGACCTAGATTAGACGCCGCAGAAAGCAGCGTCTGATCAGGGCTTCCACTGTTTGCAAAAAGTTCAGCTGTTTACCAAATATATTTTGAAGAAAAACACAACCCATCATCCTTAAATTTTGAAATGGACTCCTGCTATATATAAGGAGGAAGATTCCATTTGATACAAAAAGGGTTAACCCTTGTCCTGCTGAGCCCGGATATGCCTTTAACTTTCAAACAATGTAGATCCAGATGAGATGGCTTCTTCATCTGATCAGGATCTTCCTTGTTTGCCATTCAGTTTAATAATTTGTTGCAATAATTTGCATGAAGTAATCTGAATGGTTAATAATCAGTAGATGGGTGTGGCAGATTAAAATATTCAGCAGGACAAGGGTTAACCAAAATAAGTTCTTTTTTCTGCAGCTTCACATTCATGCATTCATGTAAGTTAACTGAAAATATCTCACAATTGTTTTCAATTTACCAAGTAGATACAAGTAAACTGTTATTTTCAATTTTTAAAGAACCATAAATCAAAGAGAAGTTAACCCTTCTCATTCTGAATATTCAGTTTAGCCACACCCAATTCTGACTTTGTACCAATCAGATAACTTGATGTAATTTATTCCTACAAATTCATAAACTGAATGTAAAACAGTGTAGACCCTGATCAGATGGCTTCTTCTGATCTGGATCTACACTGTTTGCAAAGAAAAGGGTTGTCGTGAACAGCGGATAAGAGTTAAGCCACAGTTATGGTTCATGTGTTTTACATGCCATCTTATGTTTCTTTACATGTACATTTATGCAAAGCTTCTAGAAAACCTCCGAAACTGTTAAGTTATAGAAAGGGCAAAAGTATATGACTTGGATCATTATTTACAATGTTCAAAGGGTGGAAACTCCAAAAGCAGGTAATTCAGAGTTATGGTTCTTGTAATCTACACATCATATTACAGTGATATACATTTGCATAAAGTTTAAATAAAAAAAAAAAAACATTTTCAAGTTACAAAGCAGACACATTGTATTACTAATCACTATTTTCAATGATCAAAAGGCCATAATTCCAAAATAAGTTAACCTAAAATCTTTCTTCTTCTGACCCTTAACATTTGTGTAAAGTTTCATCAAAATATCCGAAATGGAGCAGAGAGGATTACATGGTAGAAATGATTATTTTCAATATTTACTATATTTAATCAGAGGGCCGTAATTCCAAAAGGTTAACTAGAGCGACCAGTGGGTCACATATACCCCCGGCAGCACCCCCCTCTGATATATCCCGCCCATAGGGGCTTGAAGAAATATATGGGCTGCATGATGCTTCCACGCAAAGCTGAATTAGGCCAGCACACAAGTACTGGTAAAACCGCTTAGAGGATCTAAGCCTGTCCAGGAACAACGGTGCGAGGCGGGCCGTCCATGCTAATAAACTCTATCAGTGATTTATCTACCTCTGCGTCATGCGTAGATTACGCAAATTTTCCCGGCGTGACGCAAAAAAAATCCCGACATGCGTATGCCTGACGCAACGTTTTTTTCGCGCCGGTGCTTTCTTAAGTACCGTAAAAATTCGGCTAAAAGACGAGGATTTTTCCCTCCAAAATGAGCCCAATAAAATGACCCCGTCTTATAGCCGAGGTCATGGACTGCAGGCTTTTTCCGGCAATGTCCGACGAAGACCAGATATACGGAAAAAGCCGATCGGTGATTTTTGAATTGATATAAATCGCCGCCCACAAACCACCGCTACGATTTTTCTGCACGCGATCGGTAAATGACGTAATCCGACGCCATTACCCCACACGTGTTTAATGTCATTGCGAGGTGGATAGAAAATCAATGCGAATTATCCCCAGAAGCTCCGTGTCAATAACCAACAACAGCGTTCGACTTTTCCCGCCAACGTCTGCTATTTGGCGCCAAAACATAACCATTCATGAGACCGTAGAATAGTCCGATTTTATAATGCAAACATTTACCGTTAGATGTAGCTAATAGTCTGAGGAGCAATTAAATCATTTTCACATTGATTGCGGATTAAATTTTATGACCGGAGGATAAACGCAAATTAGAGACATAACTTGACCATATTTTCACACCTTATCGACACGCACCGCAGGGTGGCAATTTTACGACAGGGATTAACAATAGTGTCATACTTGAACCGTAATAAATACACAGATGGTTTGTCTCTGAATTGACAGCGATTTACTTACTGGTCTAGTTTTACCGTATTTAAGGCCCCAAAAAACGGGCAGTTGTAGACGATTTTTTTTTTTTTTGCACTTGTCCCGACCGAGCGTCATAAGGTCAAAGTGCACCTGCCCGTCGTGATTTCGGTCTTGTCCCGGACGGCCGGGAAATGAATTTGTCAGCCCCTGTCGTCTATTAAATAGGAGTCTGTATAGCCTAAGCTAGCAAAGCATGTACCGGGCCGACAGCGATACGACGTATCGGCCCGACGTTTGCCGCTATTTTGGGCAGCCAAACAAGCCATGTTAGGGGTAAGTAGAGGGGTTTTCTAACGAAAAAAAGGCCGATTTCTCACATCTAACTGGCATCTGGCGGTAGCAGATAGGCCCCCGACAGATATGGCAAAAATTTGACCCGTCTTATAAAAGAGTATAAGCAAAATCCCACCTTACAAAAGCTGAAAAGGGGGTCCCGTCTTATAGCCTATAACTTGGGTTTGTCTTCATTTCTAACCAGTCCAAAGCCTTACACACGGCCCTAAGAGAGAGCAACATGAACTAGTATGCTCTCGGGTGAGACAGAGAAATCTCAATTCGCAGCCGAAATTGGCATTGATTCCTCTGCAGTTTTATGCCCATTTTCGATCTGGCGTTCAAAATTCTAAATTACAGTGCTTCTACTTTACTTAGGGGAAGGCACTGGCAGTTCAGCATGACTCACATTTCACTGAATCTGCCGCGTTTTGCAGCCCAGAAGCACTCAAACTTTACGTCCTGTTGTGGGGCAATGCTAACGCGCCTGACCGTAGCGGACGTAAAATGCTTAAACTTTACAATACAATACCGTCTTATAGCCGAATCGCCTTATACTGTTTCTTTTGTAGCAGATTTTTGTCATCAGATAAAACCTCTTGCAAAAGAAAAAGTGATATTTTATACATTTATTCTACATCTAAAACCCCCATTGCTTACTTTATTATGGTAGACACCTATATTCATACTTGTCTCTGTCCCGATAAATTTGACTCACTATTTTGAAATTTGACTCAGTGTTTTGGAGTGAGTAAGTCAGTTTGACTCAGCCAGGCCAAAAGGTAGATAAATCACTGCTCTATTGGTTTCATTGGGCAACAGGGCTTGAGATGTCATTTCATCTCAATGTCGTGTAAAAGTCCCACAAAATTGGAAGCAACGTCTCCAAAATGACCTTTACAGTGTTGACGGGGACGTTAAGCCTCAAATCAAACAAATAAATTTCGAGCTTGCATGTAATATGAATGAAGAGGTCAAGAAGCTATAAGAATCTATAAAAGTGCTTGTAAAAGCTAAACCAAACATAAAATTTCTAAATGGACCAAGGGAGTGAGGGCATCAAAGTTACTGAAGGGGTGGGGGGGTCTAACCAGACGTAATTTCTTATGTCAAGAAGCTATAAGAATCTATAAAAGTGCTTGTAAAAGCTAAACCAAACATAAAATTTCTAAATGGACCAAGGGAGTGAGGGCAACAAAGATACTGGAGGGGTGGGGGTGGGGGGGGGGGGGGGGGGGTCTATCCAGACGTAATTTCTTATGTAGTGCATGTGGTCTTGTGGTGCATTACATTTGTGAAATGTTTTCATGTAAATATCTTTAAAACAGTTTTCAACTTACAGAGTGGACACAAGTACATGGTAGAAATGGCTAAGGGAAATAACTACAAAACAAGCAAATGAGAGTTTTGATTCATGTGTTCTGCAAATTGTCTCACGATGCCTTAAATTTGTGTGAAGTTTGATGAAAATATCTAGAGTTATGGAGCGGACAGATGGAAAAGGACTCTCAAAATTTCACTGTGTATAACATCCTTGATTGTTTATAGCACAAAATACACAACCTCTTTAGAACACTGTTCATTATAACATGATTTTGAATATATCCCAAGAATGTATAGATTATACCGACAAATGACCACAAGACTTAGTGGCCATTTTTTCTATATTATCTATACATTCTAGTCTAACCCTAAAGGCAGAGTTCTCACTAGGATTTTGAAAACAGGAGTTTAAGAATCCATCCATGGAAAAAGTTGAATTCAAATTTGAAAAGTTGGAGTTTGACTCTAAAAACGTGTGTCAATTATGGCTAAATTCGTACTGCTGTGGAGTGTGACACCAAAAGACTTTGGGGCTTGAACCCTTATTCTGCTAACATGACAAACCCTTTTCTTGCAGTGGAGATCCAGATCAGATGGCTTCCATCTAATCAGGATTTACAATGTCACTCAGATTGTGAATTTGAATGGATAAATTACATTAGGCTTCGAAAGTCATGAGTGGACTGGGTAAATTAATTTATTCATCAGGATATGGCTTTAAATTGAGTGTGAGCAGTTAACAGTCGTACAGGCTCTGATCAGGCTGCACCAACAGGACAAGTCTGTTCAGGCCATGCACTACATCCTAGTACATAAATGGCATATGAAACTTTTGGATTCTTTGATTTGTTACACGACCATGTCCCTGGAAATTTTTATTTTTGACCCCCGCTGGCCCTACCCCCCTGGGCCCACCCCTAGGGCGTGATCAAAATTCCGAAAGTGTCATGCACTCCCCAGACCAAAGATCTGTCAGTTCCCAAAGTTTCAAGTTTCTATCTATCACCGTCTAGGAGTTATCCGGTAAGACGGACGGACGGACGGACGTACGACGAAGACCATTACAATAGCCCCACGTGGGGACAAAAAAAAACAATAGTGCAGGCCCAGATCAGATACCACAGGTGTCTGTTCCAGACCGCCACTATTAGCAGGCAGTTCAACACTTGATAATTAATTTCTTTCATTCAAATAGGCCTAATCAAGGTAACTTGACAATGCGACAAGCTCGAGTCATAATTTTCTTTAATCGTAATAAAGACGATTTATACACTATATTATCGCATCCTTTAATTATGCCTCCGACATTTTTTTTACAACAAGCAAATTACCGATAATCCAACTATGTATTCAATTATCCGGAAACAAAACAGTCAATTAATGTTAATCAGCCATGAGATTGCTGCATCTCGCAAACCGTAAGATTGACCTGCCAATCTTCTAGCCGTGACGCTCTGATTGGCCGAGAGAGTAATACAGACGACTGTCCTCGCCAGGTAATGCTTGAACAAGCCTGGCGGCGACGATTAACGGTAAACTTTTGATCCGAAAGCGGTAGCTAAATTTGGAGATCAATTGGACACCCGCTGTAATCTTTTGATTTGATTGTGGTCATTTTACACGGGATTACGGACGCGTCAGGCGAAAAAAAAATTGGCGTAATTAAGAATCCAAGACAGGAAATATTACGCGTACAAAAGCAAAAACAGGCGTAAAAATATGCCGGATTCGGCGTTTCCGAGAACTCTGTAAAGGGGTACCATGGCAAACAGTGCAAGCCCAGACCAGACGCCACAGATGTGGCGTCTGATCAGGGCCGGCACTATTTGCTAACAGAATTGTCCATGAAAATAGATTAGAAACGGAAACCACAAGACTTAGTGATCATTTTTTCTATATAATCTATACATTCTTGTCTAACCCATTGTATGCGGGAAACCCCTAAAGGGGTACCATGGCAAACAGTCCAGGCCCAGATCAGACACTAGAATGTGGCGTCTGACGGCCCCCACCCATCGGGGCTTGAAGAAATTGATGGACTACATGATGCTTCCACGCAGAGCTGAAACCGACCCGGACACGAGTACTGGTAACCTGCTCAGAGGATATAAGCCTGCCCAGGCAAAGCGGTGCGAGTCAGAACCATCCATGCTTATAAACCCTATTGGTTTCATTGGGCAGCAGGGCTTGAGATGTCAATGCATCTCAACGTCTGTCAGAAGTCCCACAAAATTGGAAGCAATGTCTCCAAAATGACCTTTACAGTGTTGATGGAGACGTTAAACCTCAAATCAATCAAACAAACCAACATATAGCAATGGAAGAGTCCACTAGTATGGGCTATTATTAATTGATTATCCTATATTACACAAGGTCAACCAATATTCAAAAATCATAAATCATGTTTTTAATTGCATCAATTAATAAAATTGTCATTAATCAAGTAATTTCGTATTGGCCCAGTTACAGGTCCTCGGTCAGCTGTATTGGCCTCGGCCTTCGTTGTTTCACTAGTTTCTGCGCTTTAGATCCCAATAATAGTGTTACAAAGAGGTTGTGGTGTACCTGATATTTGTTGAAAACTTACCAAGAAAACTTTAAATCTTACTGAATAACCACACCTTCATCAAAGTTACACATTTCTGTATCAAAAAGTTGAAATAGTCACAAAGAAAACTCAGACCCCTTCAAGAATTCTAAGACAAACCCACCAAACTCTATACACTACAGGTAATCCAAGATTTGCTGTAAATAGGTGCAATATTAACCCATTTTGTACCGGAAACCCAAAAACGGGTACCCTGGCAAACAGTGCAGGCCCAGATCAGACGCCGCAGAATGCGGCGTCTGATCAGGGCCTCCACTGTTTGCAAAAAGTTCAGCCATTTTCCCAATCACACAGCAAAAAGGGTTAAATACAAAATGGGTTAAAGTGAATGAATCCGCAGAATGGAAAACTGTCTTCTAAATCAATAGACCAAGGCTGAATATATTATCCTCTTCTGATAAATCAATATTTTTCACCCACAGAAACAATATATCCTCAGAAATTTCACTATTGTTACAGATATTTATATTTTGATCAGTGTTCAGTTAATGGTCTTAACCCTTGTCCTGCTGAATATTTAAATATGTCACACCCACTACTGATTATCAGCCAATCAGATTACTTGATGCAAATTACTGCAACAAATTCATAAACTGGATGGCAAACAATGAAGATCCTGATCAGATGGCTTCTTCAGAAGCCATCTGATCTGGATCTACATTGTTTCAAAGATAAGGCATATCCGGGCTCAGCAGGACAAGGGTTAAGCACTTCATCTTCCATAATTATTCAGAAACTGCATTTCAATACAATATCAAAGTCTGACATGACTTTATTTCTTTCCCCAATAAGTTGTCTGTAAGGCAACAACTATTACTAGCTTCAAGCTGTCAACAAACATCACACAATTAAAGATATACATGTACATGTATTGTAACTTTTTTGTTTGTTTGTTTGCTTGTTTTAGAAAATCCTGTCAAAAATATATATTGCCTTATCTTCCCATAAATAATTTCTTTGTTGTAAAACTTCGAAAGTTTTTTATTGATTTTCCCCTGTCTCTATTGTCATAGAACTAGTGCATTATGATTGGCTGAGGTTGCTGGATAACAGCTGTCACTAGTAACCCTTTAAACCCTGCACACCACAAGTGGCATTCATGCAAATAAGGGATTAACCCTTTCTGTACCAAATGGAATCTTCCTCCTTATATATAGCAGGAGTCCAAGTTGAAATTTAGGGGTATCAGGTTGTATTTTCATCAAAATTTATTTGGAAAATGGCTGAATTTTTTGCAAATAGTGTAGGCCCTGATCAGACGCCAGACCTACACTGTTTACCAATTACCTGCTTTGGGGTTTCCGGTACAAAATGGGTTAAGCCATTTTAAAGTGAAAATTAAATAAATAAATTAATAAATACACCAAAACCTCTTTGTAACATTGTTAGTGTTTACATGGTTTTGGATATAACATAACTTAGAGATTGATTTAAAAAAATTATTGATTGGACATAAAACAGTCGTTCAATGATTTGGGCTTTTGATCTCAACAATAGTGTTATATAAAGCAATGCAAAAACTACTCAAACCCTAATTTCTTAACAAAAGTATCTTTTTGTGTATATGCGCGTGTGTGTGTGCATGTGTGCCTGTGTGTGTGTACATGTGTGCATGCCTGTGTGTGCGTGCGTGTGTGTTTTTCCTGACTTTTTGAACTCTTTTGCTGTTTTTTGCTGTCATAGGCAAAGTTCTCAGCTCCACAATCTAGCTGAGTGCCACAGATGGAATTACGTCTTCCATGTGTTGTACTGGCTTTTATCCAGTTTAATAATTAACCCTTGTCCTGCTGAGCCAGTATATGTCTCATCTTTCAAACACTGTAGATCCAGATTCTGAAGAAGCCATCCGATCAGGATCTTCATTGTTTGTCATTCAGTTTATGAATTTGTTGCAATGATTTGCATCAAGAAATCTGATTGGTTGATAATCAGTGGTGGGTGTGGCATATTTAAATATTCAGCAGGTCATGGGTTAAGTTGAGAAATCCAAACTGGCATTCATCACAAAAACATGCTTATATATTTGTTTGTTTGATTTGAGGTTTAACGACCCCAGCCACATTATTTAGGTCATTTTGGAGACGTTGCTTCCAATTTTGTGGGACTTTTACCCGACATTGTGATGAAATGACATCTCAATCCCTGCCACCCAGTGAAACCAATACTCATGTGCGGTCCGTATCAGCTCTGCGTGGAAGCATCGTGCAGCCCAATCTATTTCCCCATGCCTATATAGTATATAATTTTGACCCCCTTGAACCCCACTTTTGTATGGTAAAAATGGAGTTTACAGGGGTAAACCTTATTTTGCTTATTTCTGCTCTGAAATATAGATTGTGAGAACTCCTTAGAACTGCCTTCATCAAATTTTCTTTTTGTTTGGCATAACATTATACAATATTATTTTGTCTATTTGTTACAAATGTTCATGTATATACATGTAAATAAGAAATACATGCATACAGAACAATATTTATGCTACATTGAAAATTGAAGGCACAGCCAGAAACTGCCAGTTCCAGTGTCTCATCATCAGAAGTACTCATTAACCCATTTCAGACTGGAAACCCCTAAACGGGTACCGTGGAAAACAGTGCAGACCCAGATCACACGCAGCAGAACGCGGCGTCTGATCGGGGCCTCAACTGTTTGCTAAAAGTTCAGTCATTTTCCAATAGATTTTGAAGAAAACACAACTTGACACCCCTAAATTTTGATTTGAACTCCTGCTATATATATAAGGAGATTTTTTTATAGGGAACATTTGTGTGAAGTTATATTAAAATCGGTCAAGAAATGTAGGCGCTAGAGCGATGACAAAAGTACGTACGGGACAAATGCTATATCCCCCTCACAACTATGTTGTGTGAGGGGATAATTAAAAAAAATTTCAAAGGGCAATAACTCTTGAAAGGGGCATAATCAGGATGAGAAAAAAAATACGCGACAGCTAATTTTCCATGAGGAATCCATATATGAAATTTCAAAACCCTAGCATACACGGTTCTAAAGTTATGCTATGCATCACTTTTAGCATACATTACAATGGGCACAAATTACCAAAATGACAAGGGCCATAACTCACAAAGTATTTTTTGGAATTTTGTCAAGATTTTATTAAAAAATTTCAAAGGGCAATAACTCTTGAAAGGAGCATAATCCCGTCAGCTTATTTTCCATCAGAAATGCATATATAAAATTTTAAAACTATAGCATACACGGTTCTAAAGTTATGCTATGCATCATTTTTAGCATACATTACAATGGGCACAAATTACCGAAATGACAAAGGGCCATAAATCAAAGTATTTTTCGGAATTTTGTCATAAGTTAATCAGTTCATCTACTCATCACCTCCAATTTATTCACCAACTTTCAATGCTCTAGCTCCAATAGCTTTTGAGATATCTTGCTGACAGGATTTTATTAAAAAAAATTCAAAGGGCAATAACTCTTAAAAGGGGCATAATCCGGACGAGAAAAAAAATACATGTCAGCTAATTTTCCATGAGGAATCCATATATGAAATTTCAAAACCCTAGCATACACGGTTCTAAAGTTATGCTATGCATCACTTTTTTATACATTACAATGGGCACAAATTACCAAAATGACAAAGGGCCATAACCCCATAACTCACAAAGTATTTTTTGGAATTTTGTCAAAAGTTAATCAGTTCATCTACTCATCACCACCAATATATTCACCAACTTTCAAGGCTCTAGCTCCAATAGTTTTTGAGATATGTTGCTGACATGATTTTATTAAAAAAATTTCAAAGGGCAATAACTCTTAAAAGGGGCATAATCCAGACAAGAAAAAAAAATACGCGTCAGCTAATTTTCCATGAGGAATATAAAATTTCAAAACCCTAGCATACACGGTTCTTTAGTTATGCTATGCATTAAAAGCGTAACAGACGGACGAACGGACGAATGAACCAGAAGCAATATGCCCCTCCAACTTTTTCAAAGTTGGGGGCATAATGACTATTACTTATTACTGGACAATATACTTTCTATATATTTTTGCTGGCTGTCACCAGCGAAAGTTAGCTGGAGACAGCCGGCTGTCAATAGCCACTTCCTTAAAATAAAAGTGTCCGCGCTGGCTGACTGTAAGTTCAGCACGTCGGTTCCGGCTTTTATTCATCAATAGTCGCTGCAGCACTTAGCCAATGACAAAATCGATAACATCTACTACGCGGGTTGGTACCCGTATAGCCCGTTTTTATTGAATGTGACTATTGATAAATCAGAAGCCATTAAATTTGCACACAAGTATGGTGTCCTCCAGGGAAAGGAAAACAGCTCCCGAAACGGGACAAAAAACTCTATTTCAGTTTGATTTTCAGTCAAATAAATCTAGCGAATCGATCAACGACTCATCTAGCAAGACGGACAATCACGTAGAAAATGATGAGACATGTCAAAATACAGAGTAAGTCTACTCGTATTTAAAGAAAAGAATTTGCTCCTTGGTTTTGTAGAGTAGACCACAGCTGTGAAGGGGTAAATAAAACCTGAAAGTGTATCAATTGAGGTTCACTTGTGTTATATTTTTAGAAGTTGGGATTAAATTTTCAGAAGTTGAGATAAAAGTTGAATTTGTTGCTAAGTTAAGATATAAACTAGAAATGTGTCCAGACGACACAGATGCCCCCGCCCAGGGCCCCGCCTCACCCCAAAAATCCATGTTGCAACAACAGCTGCCATTGGACAGCATAGCTCTACTGCAAAAGATGGGGATATTGCTGATTAAATCTATCATCTTACCCAATTTGAACCAAATTAATTAAATAGTTTTGAAAATATGAGCTCTAAGAAACTTTAACATTCAAAATTTTCTAAGCGTGTGACCTTGAGGTCATGGGCAGGGTCAGTGGTCTGGCTGAATGGAACTTGGGACCTGTATCTATCATCATTCCAAATATGAAGCCAATGTATATGGTTTGGAAAATATGAGCCCTAAAACTTTAAAAGCATCATAAGAATTAGTCTGTGACCTTGACCTTGAGCTCAGGGGTGGGGGTATATACAACTTTGGACCTTTAACTATCATCATACCAAATATGAAGCAAATCCATATGGTTTGGTGAGTATGAGCTCTTAATAAACTTTAAATAAAAAAAAAAATTCTTTGTCTGTGACCTTGACCTTTAGGACACGTGCATGGGTGGGGTATTGGACAAGTATCAATCATCATACCAAATATAAACTTAATTGATCATATGATTTGGAAAATATAAACTCTTAAAATAGCTAATTAAAAAGTCTGTGATCTTGACCTTGAGCTCATGGGCATAGGTGGGGGTATCGCTGAATAAAATGGACAGGTATCTAACATTATACCAAATATAAACACAATCCATCGTACAATTTGGAAAATATCAACTCTTAAAATATCTAATTAAAATTTCTAAGTTTGTGACCTTGACCTTGAAGCCATAGGCATGAGTGACGTAATTGTCAAATAAACATTTGGACCTGTATCTATCATCATAGCAAATATAAGCCAAATCGATTATATGGTTTGGAAAATTTCAGCTCTTTAAAATCTTTAACATTAAAATTGTCTAAGTCTGTGACCTTGACCTTGAGGCCATAGGCATGGGTGGGGGTATTTCTAAATAAAACATTGTACCTATATCTATCATCATACCAAATATGAACCAAACCCATCATAAAAGTACAAGTTCTACCAGGTATAAATACCTTAGCCGGAGTCCTCAACATTGAAAATTTCTAAGTCCATGACCTTGAGGTCATGGGCATGGGTGGGGGTATTGCTGAATAAAACTTTGGACCTATATCTATAATCATACCAAATATGAACCAATTCCATCAAATGGTTTGGAAAATATGAGTTCTAAAATGTTCAGGGTCTACCTGATACAAAAACCTTAACCTGAGTTTTTAACATTGAAAATTTCTAAGTCTGTGACCTTGACCGTGAGATCACAGGCATGAGTGGGGGTATCGCTTAATAAAACTTTGGACCTATATCTATCATCATACCAAATATGAACCAGTTTCATCAAACGGTTAGGAAAATATGAGTTCTAAAAGTTCAGCCTCTACCTGTTTCAAAAACCTTAACCTGAGGATACAGGATCACGTACTTACGTACACACACACACGTAAAGACGGACGTACACATGTACGCACGTACAGAAAACCGAAAAAACTATATGCCCCCGGCATCATGCCGATGGCAGGGGCATAAAAATGGTGTTTATTCAAATCAAATTTAACCACTATGGAAATGCTCAGAATGCAGGAAATGGCATCATTTACCCCAGAGCTTCCAGGGCCCTTGGTGGACCCGGACCCCCCAGCCTAAAGGGACTCGCTTCGCTCGCGTTCCCTGGCTCCGCTCAGTCACTGTCTAAAGTTGCAAAAAAGTTTGGGTCAAAAGGGCCAAAACTTTTTGTCCTTCCAAGGTCATCTGTCCTAAAGACCATTTTTTTCTGGCAGAAACACTGCAGGTCTTGTAAACGCTTGCTTTTAGGGCAGTTTTTGATCTCGGGGAAACATATTCTCAGACTCTTGTTTCTTGTAAGTGAGTAAGTAAAGTTTTTATTTAACGAGAGTAAGAACATTTAGCATAGACATTTGCATGCATTGGCTAGTTGTCAATAATGTCAGTGGAAAACTGGGGTTTGCAGGGGTAAAAATTATTTTTCCTATTTCTTCTCAAAAACATAGATTGTGGGTACTCGATAGAACCGCCTCATCGAGACAGTTCTATCGAGTCCCCGCAATATATGTTTTGAGCGGAAATAAGAAAAATATCACAATCTTTCATCTTAAAATTTCCACTTTTTGGCCGAAAAATTGATGATGTATTTGTAACTATAGGCATGTCTTCATAATGCGAAATTTCAGAACATGGCAGCATATCAGTATTCCGCCCATTATCTTACATTAGAATTCGCCAAAAGTTTAAAAGAATTCCACTTATTTACGCTGTAATTAACACTTTATCTGTCCCACTGCCTTGAAGCAATATGACAGAATGACTGGCCGTTGACGATCAGGGCTTTTTCCGTTCTATTTTAGAACCGGAAGTATGTCACGAAAAAAGCTCCTATTACTGCTACTCGCTCACATATGAATATTACAAGCAGGATTTCCTGGGTGGTAACCAGAACATTTTTTTACTTTATAAGCAATGTGGATGCAGTGCCTTGCTCACGGGCACAAGACTTTGGTCAGCTTGAGGACTGAACCCGCAACCTCTCGATCACAAATCCGATGCGGTACCAGAGTACTTGATAAGCGTCGTATCGCCGTAAATACGACTCTAAAAAGTGCTGCCTGACAAAAAGCAATAAAAATCGTGGTTATTTTCGGCACATCATAGTCTTTTACAAAAACTGTTCCAATGTTCAAGAACACTTCGAAATTAATCCATTCATGGATGATGGCATTTGTTTGAATTACGCTAATACACTTCAACCTTACCTTTTGACGCTCATATATTGAATACTGATTCGCTTACCTTTAATCAGCCTCAAGTTACGACAACAATCAACATGATTAGGAAACCAATTATTGATGCGTGATTACGTAATGGTATAATTATTATTATCAAAGGGAAAGCCGCCCGCATTATTAACTTCATTATACCCGCTTTTTTGAAAAAAAAAAACAAAAAAAAAACAGGTATATTATTTTCGTCACGGGTGTCCGTCCGTCCTTCCGTCTGTCACGTTTCTTGTGAATGCAACTACTTTTTTATTTCTTTACCTACAGTGACCAAACTTGGTACATACATTGCTTGGGGACTGCAGCTGTGCATGAAGGTGTCGAAATTTTCATCTGACCCCCTGGGGTCATGGGGTGAGGTCAAAGGTCAAATTTCTAAGAAAAGGCTTGTTCATAGGAAAAGCGGGTATTTGTGATGGTATGCCATCGACTGCTGCTCTAGTTAACTGAATCAAATGACAAAGCCTGAAGTATGAACAGTACATTTATGACAAGCGTGCATAAAAATACGATTCTGAATATTGTTAGGCAGCTACATTGACTCCTATCTTCAAGAAAAAATTGGGTTCGACAGACCTACAGATTCACATCGTCGTGTAGTTAGGAATTAAATATCATAGCAGACGTGCAAACAATAAAAAGGTAAAAGACCATTGTTTGTTTTTGCGGAGAACCTGACAAACGTGAAATCGATAATTTTCTCCGGAAAAACGCAAGAAAAAAAAACTAGATCAGCAGTCGAAGGTAAACCATCGCAAATACCCGCTTTTTCTATGAATAACACTAATTATGACTATGTATTAGCTAGCCAAAACTACATGTAAGTTAAAAAAAGTTGCAAAGAACATTCTAACTCATAAGCAAAGTTTCAGAAGTGTAACTCTTATAGTTTAGAAGATATGGCAAAACCATACTTTTTGACCTTTGACCTTGGGGTTATGTTGAGGTCCACCTAAAGTATCCCAATTTCTTCTATATTCCAAAAGCCATCCAATAACCAAGTTTCAGAAGTGTAACTCCAATAGTTTAGAAGATATGGCAAAGTCATACTTTTTAACCTTTGACCTTGGGGTCGAGGTCACACCAAAAGTAGCCCAACATATTCTATATTCCAAGGAGCATCCAATAAGCAAAGTTTCAGAAGTGTAACTCCAATAGTTTAGGAGATATGGCAAATCATAATTTTTGACCTTTGACCTTGGGGTCACGTTGAGATCAAGGTCACACCAAACGTATCCAAATTTATTCTATATTCCAAGGGCCATCCAATAACCAAAGTTTCAGAAGTGTAACTCTAATAGTTTAGCAGATATGGCAAAATAATACTTTTTGACCTTTGACCTTGGGGTCAAGGTCACACCAAAAGTAACCTGACATATTCTATATTCCAAGGACCATCCAATAAGCAAATTTTCAGTAGTGTAACTCCAATAGTTTAGGAGATATGGCAAATCGTAATTTTTGACCTTTGACCTTGGGGTCATGTTGAGGTCAAGGTCACAAAAAAGTTGCCCACTGCCATCTACATTCCATGTACTATCCACATGCGAAGTTTCAAAAGTGTTACTTCAGTGGTTGCAGAGGAGATCCATTTACAAGAAATGTGACGGACGGTAGAACAGACAGACGGACGCCGGACTCAAGTGTGGTACGAAAACAATATACCCGATTTTTCTTCAAAAAAGCGGGTATAAAAACAAAAGCATGAGAAATTTCTCTCGGCTATTTCTCCCAAATCGCAGAGATTCACGTTGAACATTTGACTGACTTGTACTGAAATGGATTAACCTCTATTTTGTGGAAAAACAAAACCAAAACAGAAGCAACAACAACTGGGCTAACAGGGAAGTTATAATTAATGTAAAAGCGAATATATATCCGACCAGGCAGCGTAAGCGCTAGCTATTTCTGCTTAGCGTCCGCAGATACAAAAAATTTGCGCCCCTGACTCATTATTTGGCTTCCTTGGGCCATTGGCGAAAACTCTAAGTGGATGCTTAAAAACCTTGTTTATTGCTGTTTTCCGACATGTGTACATGTATGTCTGCGCCTTTGATTATTGCATCATGGTGGTGGTTTACTTTTGACACGATTCAATATATTAAACGAAAAATATTATTTCTGTCACACCTGACACACTGGAAAACAACCTGTAAATGGGTATTAATAAAGTTTGTCGCGGCATTCACTGGATTACCAGTTTATTCATAGTTTGATGCAGCGAATATACCACCGACAAATGCTGCCCCCCCCCATCGGGGCTTGAAGAAATAGATGGGCTGCATGATGCTTCCACGCAGAGCTGAACCGACCGCACACAAGTACTGGTAAACCGCTTAGAGGATCTAAGTCTGCCCAGGCAGAGCAGTGCCAGTCGGACCGTCCATGCTTATAAGCCCTATTGGTGTCATTGGACGACAGGGCTTGAGATGTCATTTCATCTCAGACTCAATGTCAGGTAAAATTCGCACAAAATTGGAAGCAACGTCTCCAAAATGATCTATGGGGACGTTAAACCTCAAATCAAACAAACAAAACCACCAGCAAATGATAATTCAAATAGTTAAAACATACTTAAACTTTTTATGAAAAAAAAAACAAAACAAATAAATAAAACAGTGTTCATACTTTTATCAACTTGATGTATTTTTTTCTCTCGCAACATTGTCGTCAATGCATGTCTGAGACAGAGCCACTACAGCACAGTCGGATCTCTTTGTCCGCCGTGTTCATGATACATTTAACCAAAATTATATTTATTGATTCCCAATTAGCAGGATTAACATGTAATACTTCGGTTAGTACTCATATCTAATTGTGTATCACAGGTGCCCAGCATGCAGTGCATGCTTATTTACCGCTATTTATAAAGTAGCCGATCAAATTAACACCCTAAGATGTCTTGTCGACGTCTTTGAACATTAAGCAAATGACTGGCAGCGCATCATAAAAGAACATACCGTATTCGGGTGTGTATTACCCGCATTTGCGTACTACCCGCACCCCCCTTTTTTTGCCAAAATCTGGGGGAAAACTGTTATACTGTTGTATTACCCGCATGGAACATTTGCTGAAATTTTGGTGGATGCGTAAGTGAGAAAAAGTAAGAATTTGGCCAGTTTTTGTAGCACACAACGAAACGCGCGATCGTCTTCAAAAGGCGGGAAAATGCACGTGCATGCGAGTATCACCAGAAAGCATGTATTTTGATTAAAATGTTGAAAAAACTTTACCTGTTCACCAGTGTTATTTATTTATTAACCCACATATGCCCGCGGCCCTTTTTCGGCAAACAGTGCAGTCCCAGATCAGATGCCTCAGAAAGACACCGCAGACGTTTCTTTTTTGGGACATCGGCAAACAGTGCAGTCCCAGATCAGACACCTCAGAAAGACGCCGCAGATGTCTGATTTGGATTTACACTGTTTATTGATTTATAACGGTTCAATTATGACACTATTGTTAATCCCTGTCATATAATTGCCACCCTGCGGTGCGTGTCGATAAGGTGTGAAAATATGGTCAAGTTATGTCTCTAATTTGCGTTTATTCCCCAATCATAAAATTTGATCCGCAATCAGTGTGAAAATTTATTTAATTGCTCCTAAGACGAGTTGCTACGACTATTCTGCTATCTCGTGAATGGTTATGTTTTCGCGCCAAACAGCAGACGCTTGGCAAGAAAACTCTATTCTGTTGTTGGTTATTGACACGGACCTTACGGAAAGCGCTGTTTTGCTAGCGAGAATACTTTTACCGTTTCCAAACATTTTTTATGAGACAGATACGCCCCATTAAGCTTAAACAATAGACACTTGTGGGGTTGCTGGGGTATGATGACGTCATTTACCGATCGCGTGCAGAAAAAAAAACTAGCGGTGATTTGTGGGCGGCAGTTTGGATGCTGGAAAACTTTGATTACGCATTGAACTTGCTTGTTTATTTTGTTTAAAATCAGAGTTTTAGGTATAATCATGATAATACTCACAAAATCAGGCTTGCTAGTAATAGAGATTGTTATATTACTCATGTGTAAGTAAAATTGAGTGGACAATTAAACGTTATTTATGTCGGGAATCGTAAAAGGATAGAGCATAACATGAGATTCATCGTAATTTCAGATGTAAAAAGTAAAAATAAAATGGTCCAAAAATAATTCGGGCGGATTACCCGCACCCAGAACTTGGGCCTGTAAGGTGAGGGAAAAAACTGCGGGTAATACACGCCCGAATACGGTAAACACAGCAACCGGGACAGACTAATTAGCTTTCTTAGATGCGCTGGCTGGTCTGAGTCTTCACTGGTTGCATGTTTCATTGTAGTTTTACCGTGCGACAAAATTACCGCCTTTTACCAAACGAATGCAGCTGCCACAATCAGTGGAATTTTCCCACCATTAAACACGCAGCACATAAGGCCGCTGCATGCAACTTGAATTAGATAGAAATTGGGAACACAGAACATGGGTTTGAAAACGTTTTGATCACAATATGACCTGTGTGAAGGCTGAAGACTCCGACCAGCCTGCACAATCTGAACAAAACGAGCCTTCAATAGCGTCTGGTATATTCCAAAAACACATGCGAAGAGTACGACCACATTGGCTGGATTTACAGGCTGATCTGACACTTCCTTAGAAGAAAAAGTAATTTTTTATTTTGCTGTCTGCCAGCTTTTTCACATGAAAATGTGTACCGGTATGTTACCATGACAGAATGTGTTTAACGTCTTTAACATATGGCCATTTCCACGTCTGATACATTAATATAAATGCACTTACATGTAGCAGCCATCCTGTGATGACAGATGAAGATACGACACTAAATTTGATATTAGGAGTACCGATACTCTCAAAGAATCACAAGATACGCCTATAGTCTGTGGGTGAAGGAGCAGCAGTACTCATCTGGCAAAAGCTTATCAATCTGCACCAAAGCACTCTTCTCAAAGCGATGGGGTAGAATGTTGGCATGTCACTTCAGCAGATCGGGTTTGATTTCCGACCGGGTTAAGGAGAGTAGCATTTTTTTCATCTGTTACACATACACATCAGGATGACAGCCTCACAGTAAGTACTTCAGGGATCTTCCTGCAAAGGGGACCATGGTTCTCCCTGCACAGTGGGACTCCAGTAGTACTTGTAACACAACTAGCAAATAAATATTACTTATGGTCAGCATTGTGACAGTTAATATTACCTCTTGTCTCTGTCGTTTCTTATATGCCCCACCAGCTCTCATCTGTTTTGGAGTGTCAAATGTGTGGCTGGGCCTGGTGAAGATTGTTGGAATCGCACCTTCTTTTAATAGGAACTTGCCAGGTTGGAACCCCAGATCCAACGCTAGTCGTGGGCTGACAACAAAGCACTCTTCTGTGAAGTGAGTGTCGCACAATCTCGAGGTTTTTGAATTTTCCCACAGCTTGAAGGGCTCATCTGCACTTTTAGCGCGTCCCATTTTGACTCTCCACTCTTTATTCAATACCGGGTCGTCCGGGAACGTAAACATACCGCGGCCCGGTGCAGGAGTATTGCCACAACCCAGCGCAACACATCGTGTCGGCATTTTCACACTATATTTCTGAAAACGAGAGGTTTTAATCAACAACCAATATGTGGTATATGAATGTCATTTGACGTGTCCCCAGTAACAATTCTGATTCTGATGTGTATTCTAAGACAGCCAGTCATATGCAATTGGTTCCAAAAAATCACAGATGATTGCATTCTGGGCTGGTGATGCTGGGACGGGGCAATAACCCTGGGGCCAATAGATGGATTGCACTGTTAAGGTCATACTAAAAACTAAGTGTGGAGTACAACATGAATTACCGATAGCTCAGTTGGTAGAGTGTCCGCTCCGGGGAACGGGAGGTCACGGGTTGGGGGGGGGGGGGGGGGGGGGATCACGTGATCATCTAATATGGTCGCCAACGTTACTTCCTAGTTAAACAAGTTAAAGTCGTAATTATTTATGTTTTTCTTTTTGCGGACCAAGGTTGGTTGGTAAATACCGGTGGCGGGAATTCCCACTGGTAATTACCGTCCTGGTAAATACTCCAAATATCAGCAAAAGTGGGAAATACTGGGAAATATGATTTTTGTTTAGTTATTTAATAGAAAAACATTTAATATTTGTGTAATTTCATTGAAATAATGAACAGTTAACTATTTTGAAATATGCCTCCCCATACATATATATATCATAAGTCTGCTTTTACTCAACCAAAAATAAGCATCAATATAAAGTGATCTGTTGTTATGTAGGGTGCAGAGAGTTATTTAAAATCACCCATATAAAATACCATAATGATCCCAATATTTGGGACAGACATGCCTGGGCAAACAGTGCAGATCCAGATCAGATTCACTTAGCTTTAAGAGAGTTTGCCATTGGAACTAAATGTTTTGTATGCTTAAGTGTAACACTAAACCACACGGTTCAATTTTTTTGAGATTTACAACAACTCTTTGGATGTTTGAATTCTAAGGATGTTTACACTAGAAAATGTTTACACTAGGTTTGTTTGCAAGTTTGTCAAGTAATCATACTCCTAATGCTAAAAGGTGTGATAATTTAATTGTTTGTTTGAGACAGTTATTAAAAGAACACAGTTAATTTAAGCATAAAAGGTTTCTTAAATTATCTACAGATTCTCACCTAGGTATTAAAATTACATGTATTTACAAGTCAAGGGATGCTCTGAAAGTTAAAAACTAATATTTTAGAATCACGTCTGAAAAGAAATTATATACATTCTGTATGAAGGCAAGGCACTATAGATCTTTCAACTTATTCAATATAAAAAGGGCTGGAAAATTATTCAAAATTTCACTTGTCCTACATGACTAAGTGCATGTAAACTTTGGTAAATGTTGTAAGGAGTAGACAAACTTTTTACTTGTCCTTCATTTTTTTGTCATTGCAAACAGACAAATGGAATTTTCAAGCCCTGCATGAACTTGAAATAATTTTGCTTTCAAATAGCTAGGTAGTTGGGGTATATTAAGCAGTCTCAATTTGTACCACCTATGTAAATATATAATTCCCAGTATTTCCCGGGAATTCCCTGTATTTCCCGCCGTCCAGGGAAATATGAGTATTCCCCGCTTTTTTGCCAACCTTGTTGCAGACCAAATAAGATAAATAGTGAAGTGATAATTCCGAATATTGTTTTATTCGTATTTGCTTGATGTTATTTAAATGAAATATTGATTTTCTAACGATAAGACAGTGGCTGAAATTGGCGAGCTGTTTGGCACTTATTTCGCAACAACGAGTGATTGAAAATGTGGTCGTGTAAACAATGCATCCAATAAGTGTGATTGCCATGGAGATGATTGTGTATTCACTTCTGATCTTTTGACGCGACTTTTTTAAGTTTCTATCGGTCTATAACGGGAAAATTATGGCTCAGAATGACTTCTGTTGTGCTCCAGGCTGTAGCCATGAACGCCCAAAGGGAGCAGTTTGCTCATTCTACAGGTATCCAGAAAAGCCTGAATGGTATAGAAAGGCATGGCTTTCAAAAGTATCACGGGTATAAGGTTGAGAGGAATGTGAAGACTGCAAAGTAGAAGTAAAACAAAGATCAGGAATTGATACAATTAACTTACTCCACCCATAAAAGACACCAAAGGGAAAGAAATACAAACATTAAGCGACCAGACCATAATGGAAACCTAAACAAAGGAAGGCCATAAGGACAGTTACTTTCTCACAAAATGGCCATATGGCCATCCAAAACCAAAAGACACAAGTGATACACACAGTAAGTAACAAACAACAACATAAATAAATCGCCACAGAAGAGTCGCCTTGGAACGGTCAGTGGAAGATTTCCACCGGGGGGCTTAAATCGATTTTACGTGGCCACAATCCTCGCCCTTCCGTCGCGATTTAGACAAATAATTTGTTCAGTCCGCATGAAGGCCTCCTAACTCATCAGTGCAACACCTCCGTGAACACAAAAATCAAAGAACCACAGAGGAGAGACATTATGGCTGGTGTTTTTGCCAGGTTTCCACGGCTTTGTTGGAAAGACTGTGACTCATAATTTTTCCCTTTATAGACCGACAGAAACTTAAAATAGTCACGTCAAAAGATCATAAGTGAATACACAATCATCTCCATGGCAATCACACTTACGGAATGCATTGTTTACACGACCACATTTTCCATCACTTGTTGTTGTTGCGAAATAAGTGCCAAACAGCTCACCAATTTCAGCCAGTCTTATCGTTAGAAAATCATATCATTTAAATAATATCAAGCAAATAAGAATACAAGAATTCCGCCGAAGGCTATGTCGCGCCTGTGGGGGCGCAAAGTCACCCAACCATGCTATGTAGGTCAAGGTCAAACATAGATGCTTGCACAAAAGTTTCCATTCTTAAATGCAAGCTTATACTAAGTAACATTAAGTTCTAATAATTCTTGAGAAATGAACTTGACCATTAAGGAGAACGCTAGGGTGGTGGCAATATTTTACAATGTCAGTGAACCATGAAATGTAGGTCAAGGTCAAATATGGATGCTTGCATTTAAGTTGCCACCTACAGATACAAGTTTGTACCAAGTAGCATTGACGTAGCTCTTATAGTTCTTGAGAAATAAACTTGACCATTAGGGTGAACGCTAGGGTGGTCGCAATATTTTACAAAGATGTCATCCCCAGATACAAGTTTGTACCAAGTATCATTAATGAAGCTCTTATAGTTCTTGACAAATAAACTTGAACCTCAGGGTGAACGCTAGGGTGGTCGCAATATTTTACAAAGTCAGTGAACCATGAAATGTAGGTCAAGGTCAAATATTGATGCTTGCATGTAAGTTGTCATCCCCAGATACAAGTTTGTACCAAGTATCATTAATGACGCTCTTATTGTTCTTGAGAAATAAACTTGAACCTCAGGGTGAACGCTAGGGTGATCGCAAATGTTGACGCCTTGACAAACGGACATTCTCACGGATGTATACTTATGTGGCTATTTTTGGCAGGACTGATACTTAAGTGGCTACTTTTAGCCACAGAAAAGAAGTATTTTCGGTGTCTAACGGAATAAATCCCATAGACTTACATTAATTCTGTCCATTTACATAGCCACCTAACTATACATTTGTTAGTGCGGACGGACGGAAAACACGGCGCCTATATCGCGCCATTCTAATAGCAGGCGCGACAAAAACATTATTAGGAATTATCACTTCACTATTTTATCTTATTTGGTTGGCATAACTTTAAGAAAAATGTAAATAATTACGACTTTAACTTGTTTAACTAGGAAGTAACGTTGGCGATCCCCCTCCTCTCGAACTCGAAATCACGCTAGGAAACGAGAGCATGATTTAATAATGCAAATATCGTGAATAGCTTTATGGTCGTCCACCCAGTTTTCGACTACACAACGTTTTCGACGATATAAGCGGCTGCGAGATTTTCGCGTAATTTGTGACGTCACTGGGGTTCTTATATCAAACTAAAGGAAAATCCATCTGTCTGTCCTAAAGAATAACCGAAAATATACATCAAGCCTGCAAATATTATCAGATTAATTACACTTTTTTAATTGCCTGTAATTGTTTTAGTAATTGGATTCTGTCCAAAAACACATACCACGCCACTGTACGCAAAATGATAAATTCGGTGGTGTTCTAAATGAGTAGGTTTTGCAGAACGGCATTATCTGGTGGGGTAATGTAACTGATTTTGTATGGACTGATAAAAATAGTTATTTATACATGCTTTTCCATATTTATGATGCTGCTAATTGTCCATCATTGAAAACTGAGTGCTGACGTCATGACATTTTGACATGCCATGTGGTCAAATATGGCGTCCGGTAGCAAAGCAAAGCGGCATGGACTGTTACAATGACTGGTTGTAACTGGAATAAAGAGTGTATATATTTTCATATTTTAGCGCACCACAGTAATGTAATTTTTTCCCCTTTAATCCGCTACATAAGTGGTAAAACTTTGTCGAAAACCGGGAGTGGCGGCATATGCTGTTTTCTCCAGTTATCGTCATGCTAAGAATTTTAGTGACAGTAACAACTGTCTTCTTTGATCATTCTAAATAATTCTAATTTTAATATTATTACCATTTAATATCCAATCAATTTTTCAAGACTTTCGATTTCCATTGCTCTTTTACTGTGCAAAATCTTTAAATAAACATAGCTTACCTTCACCTTAAAACATTTGGATAGTCTCTCAAGTTATCGTCACGTGTTATCATGACGTCATAGCAAAGCAGGAGCCCTCTTAGTACAGTTAGTGTCCAAAACTTATGCATAACTTTTTTACAGACAATATTGACTGACAAGTCTTAATTTGAAAAACAATATAGAGACTTTCTTTGCAAAATTATTTGAATAGGCAGTTGTGCAGGCAACTGAATGCATTAACATTAAAAAGGAATTAATTTACAGTTCAGTTTTCAATAAAGTCTCTGAAAGCTGACACCAGTTAAAAGGATAAGTACTTGACACAGTACACACATACTCAGGGCCTCACAAATCCAAAAATTTTCAACTTGCCCATCGGGCAAGTAAAATATTTTTGCACTTGCCCAGCTCAAAATCCTACTTGCCCAGGATTTTGGAACTCAAAGTGGAGTTGGATGCGGGGGGGGGGGGGGGGGGGGGGGGGGGAGTGGGGATGACAATGGTGACGATGATGACGACCGACATTTATAAATATAATCCAAGGTTTCTGTCAAGTTTCAAGCACAACCACTTTCCATTAGGATCGAGTTATTTCATGTTTGTGTTTCTTTCTCTTTGGTGTCTCTGATGGGAGCTCAGGGTTAATTGTATCGATTCCTGATCATTGCATTCGCTTCTATTTATTTCCCTGTGTGCGGTAATACGGTAGAAAATACTGTTGTTGTGACAGTCAATAACGGTACTTTTTCAAGTTAATTGACATAATACCTTTACCGATTAGCAATTTAAGATACAGTTATATAAACTCATTTAGCTTGACACGCATGCTAAACAAGGGCTGCAGCCGATATAGATCTACTCAAAAGATCAGAAGTGTCAGGGCAGCGAGATAAAAGATTAAAAGAATGCAATTTATTTAGCATGAACCACAGGACGAGGGCCCCCTCGATTCAAAACGAACCCAAACTTTCACGACCGCCCTACAAGCAAGTTCAATGCGATCATCATTTCCGCCATCCAAATCGTCGCCCATAAACCACCACTCCCATTTTTCTGCACGCGATCGGTAAATGACGTCATCCGACCCCAGAAACCCTGCACGTGTTTAACGTCATTGTTTTATTTTAATGAGGCGTATCTCTTTCATTAAAAATGTTTGGAACCGGTAAAAAATATTTTCTCGCTAGCTATACGGTTGTGATAGAGGCGCGACTAATCCGCGGTTACCAACATTAAAAAATTCGACTTTTCTGCCAGCGTCTGCTATTTGGCGCCAAAACATAACCGTTCACGAGATAGTAGAATAGTCAGTTTTTACTACCGTAAGATGTAGCAAATCGTCTTAGGAGCTATTAAATCATTTTCACATTGATTGTGGATTAAATTTTATGGCAGGGATAAACGCAAATTAGAGACATAACTTAATCTTATTTTCACACCTTGTCACGCTTATCGATAGCGCTGGTGGTACAAACGGCACAAGTAATGAAAGACACGCACCGCTGGGCAATCGTGTTTAATTGGTAATTATATGACAGGGATTAACAATGGTGTCATAATTGAACCGTTATAAAAACATAGATGGTTTTGTCTCTTAATTGCCGACAAAGCGGATATTATTGTGATTTACTTACTGGTCTAGTTTTACCGTATTTAAGGACTCAAAAGACTGAAAGTTGTAGACGATTTTTTGCACTTGCCCGACTGGGCGTCGAAAGGTCAAAGTGCACCTGCCCGGCGCGATTTCGGACTTGTCCCGGGCGGCCGGGCAATGGATTTGTCAGCCCCTGCATACTTATTATAATCCAAACTCTTGCCAATATCACTAAAATCTGGTTATTTCAGGCTGCACATTGAGGGCAAAAGAAGTCAGTGTTTCTCCTGATGCAACAAACAAACTAACAAAAAAATACATATTAAAACTTTAGAAGAGATATCTGTGGGAATGTTGCATACATTCGGGTCAGCACTGTATTAACCTGAATGCTGGGAAATCAAGCGTCACGTGACCAGGTAGTGGGAAAATAAAATGGAGGACAGCTGTCTGGTGCACATGGCTGTATAAATTGGAAGAAAATTGAACAATAACATGTTTTGTTCACTTTTTAACGTCACCTGCTTCTTCAAGGTGAATGAATCTTGATTTACAATGACTGCTGGAACAGTATCTAGTGGCTTCTTAGTCATAGATACCAGAAAATGCATGGTGACGATAATATGAGAGATGACGATAACTCGAGACACAGGCATAATACCTTTGCAGTGTTTGAGATTTTCTGCTTCTGGAAACTGACACATGCTGATCGTTCTTCGATTGTTTGCCGCCTGTGGTAAATTAATTTGTGGATTCAGTTAATAAGGTAACCCGATTAACTATTACATTGTATTACGTAATCACAGCACGACATTTTAGCACCTCTTCAAGGGTGACATTAATCTAACAAACTGCATAAAGACGGGAAAGTATAAAACCCGGGAGTAACAGCCGGGAGCCGGGAGTAAAATCCGGGAGTAAATTTTGGCAATCGAATAAAGGTATTAAACATTAAAATATCTGGATGAAATTTGGATCAAAAGTAGAATATAGACTCCTCTTTAAAATGCATATAAGTTTTATATTTATAATTGAGTACTTTTCAAGATATGAACCGAAATATATGACCATGTCGCAAAAATTTCGCCCGGGAGTAGCTTTTTGCGGTATTGACGATGTCAAGCATTTTGCAAAATATGTTCAGTCTGGGATTGCTACAAGAATAAGTTTGTGTATTATCAATTAAAAACATATCAAAGATTAGAAAAATACAAAAATAAAGTTATTTCAGCGCTCCGTGAAGTAAGTAATTGACCCGGGAGTAGGCTGGGAGTAATTTTTAGGTTGAAATCAGCGTTTATTTGCGTTATTGCCTATGTCACATACATTGTATTTATTAAACGTAGTCTTATTACCCTGACAGCAAATAGCAAAGGCACTGATCAGACTGCGGAGGTAATTGTGTCATCGTTTCTACATTATACGGCCGTAAAAAAATAGCGCAAAATATAAATGTTCCGGGTCACATAAAATCATAGGCGCAGGAGCAGGGCGTGGGTTGGGGGTTTGGATGTGTGTCGACAAGTAAATAAATTCATGTACTCAATGCTGAATCTCAGCTTTTCTTCCGACAAACGTTTAAGAAATGCATTGCATGTGATAGAAGCAATAAGGCTGAGAATAAGGCAAATAAACGCCGATTTCAACCCAGAAAATACTCCCCGCACACTCCCGGGTCAATTATTTACTAGGCGGACCTATGAAATAACTTTAATTTTGCATTTTTCTAATCTCTGACATGTTTTTAATTGATAACACATAAAGTAATTCTTGTAGAAACCCCAGACTGAACATATTTTGCAAAATGCTTGACATCGTCAATACCGCAAGTTACTCCCGGGCGAAAATTTTGCGATGTGGTCGTATATTTCGGTTCATATCTTGAAAAGTACATGATAATGGGTCTGCCTAAATACAGTAAAGTAGCGTAAAATGGCGTAAAGGAAAGTAAAGTAGCGCAAAGTGGCGTAAAGAGACGTCAAATGGCGCAAAGGGATGTAAAGAGGCATGGAATTGCATTTCATTGTAGAGGAGCGTGATGTCGATACCTCAGTGGTTATTGCACTTGCCTCTGGTGCCGGAGCACACCCCCCCCACGGGTCGATCCCCGGCGGCCGTGATAATGTCTGTGTCCGAATATGCTCCATTGGCATCATTTTCAGGGATGAATTTTATGAAGTGCGCGCTATCCTTCGGATCATGACTTTAACTAAAGCCCGCGCCTCTGGGATCTGGAAGTTATCTGGCATGCAGCCTTACACGAACCACAAGGGAATTGAACCTTTCTCGGATTACTTTTCCTCATATTGTCAATAGCACTATCACACTGTCACTAAATGACAACACGATTAGACGATTAAAGTTAACTACGAGTATGACGATCTTTAAGCAGCACTTAATTATAATATCCGTATGAATACCGTGATAACTTAAATGTTTTATGTACGTCGGGCCTCAGTCAATAATCAATAGGAATTTCTAAGTGATTCTGTTGGATGAGCTAGTTAAGATTCCTATTCAAGAAATCAGTTGTTTAATTATTTTACTAATTTATAAGAGGTGTCTTTTCAACCTGAATGTTTTCCTTTGAAGTCTTATGTTCTAGGAATTATTATGCATAAATAGCCGATAATTCTAAAATGGCCAGAAAACAGGGAGTTCATAAATAATATTCAAAGAGCCGTTAGTAAGTGGCATGCTGTGATTTGTCAATGGCCTGTTAATTTCCCTGCTGACAAATGGTCAGTTACACATGCTGCTGTATTTCCTGGTTGTAAAAATTATAATATCATTAGACGTTATACCATCAAAGCAGCCAACAAGAATTGTGCTGATCAGTTTGCGATGATGCGCAGGCTAATCTGCGCCTTTGACGTTCTGGAGGCATAAAACAGATTTCATTTGACTAGGCTCTATACTTTGCTATTGTTTATTTATTTATTTGTTTAATTAATTCACTGGGGATTACGACAAGACTCACATGTCCGATCAGCTATAGAAATAAAAAAGAGTCTTGATTTTCGGGTCGATTGTATGTTCTTGACCCATCTTACTAAACACAGTAGTATTTCGTTGTTGATGCGTGGAAGCACCATGCAACTCATCTATTTCTCCCAGCCCCTATGGGCGGGGGCGAAGTTTGAGAGAAGGGTAGTTCGCCCCACTGAGGGTTACTAATTGTGCCACACAGAGAGCATAATGTAGATAATTTTTGGAAATATTTTCAGTGTTCTGTAGTATCTATCAACCTATCCATCACTATATCGAAGCTGAAGGAATTAATTCCACAACCTAAAATATTTTTCGACTTACAGATGCTACATGAGCCAACTGAATTCTAGCCATAGACGTTTTGCTCTATTTTGGAGTTTAATGGCCTCGTCACAACTGTCCATAGAAGTTTTGCTGTGTTTTGGAGTACCGCACGTGTCATCAAAATTGTATTAATAAAGCTGTTGACATTAATGACTATGTTACTTTAACCACCGCCTATGCAATATAATTCTAATTTACTATAAGAAATCATTTTGAAAAATGTGATTTTTTTTTCTAATTTTTGCTCAAAATCTTATTTCTGCTCAAAATATAGATTGTGGATACTCGTTAGAATCGCCTCATCGAGGCGGTTCTAACGAGTACCCACAATCTATATTTTGGAGCAGAAATAAGAAAAATGACCTCAGTTTTGCAATATAAAAGTGGGGATTCAAGGGGGTCAAAATAATATAGGTGTGTTTTCGTGATGAAGAGAAAAAAACAAGAAATCATAACAAAACAAAAATGAAAGCTGTTCTGAGAGGAGAAGAGAGAGAGAGAGAGAGAGAGAGAGAGAGAGAGAAACAGACAGACAGACAGGCATACATATGCATACAATATTTTTCTTCTTATCCAAGCTGTTGTGTGTACTCGTTAAAACCGCTCAATCTTTTTTTCCAAGCCCCGATGGGCGGGGGTGAGACGGATAGTATAGTTAGAGAGACAGAGAGAGAGATTGTTTTGGGATCACATGTCAAATAAAGAGAGAGAGAGAGAGAGAGAGAGAGAGAGAGAGACCGACAGTCATAGATATGTATACATGTTTTTCTTCTTATCAGAGATGCTGTGTGTACTCGTTAAAACAGCCTCAGTGAGTAGTTTATAATAGTTTCAGTTCTGCATTGAAGCATCATACAGCTCAATCTATTTTTCCAAGCCCCGATGGACGGGGACCAGACAGATAGTGTAGTCGGAGAGACAGACAGACAGACAGACAGGCAGGCAGACAGACAGACATAGATATGTATACATTATTTTTCTTCTTACCCAAGCTGTTGTGTGTACTCGTTAAAACCGCTCAATCTTTTTTTCCAAACCCCGATGGGCGGGGGCGAGACAGATAGTATAGTTGGAGAGAGAGAGAGAGAGAGACAGACAGTCATAGATATGTATACATTTTTTTCTTCTTATCAGAGATGTTGTGTGTACTCGTTAAAACAGCCCCTGTGAGTAGTTTATAATGGTTTCAGTTCATGCAGCTCAATCTATTTTCCAAGCCCGATGGGCGGGGGCGAGACAGATAGTATAGAGAGAGAGAGAGAGAGAGAGAGAGAATTAAACATACGCAACTATATAAAACGATTGAAATACGAGGATGGGACAGGGAGAGAGAGACTAACTTCTCGAAATATACAATTCGCGAAGTTAAGGGTACTCGTTAGAACCGCTTTAATTAGTGAATGCTAAAGAGCACTTACATCGCGAAAACATAAAACCATAAACTCAACTTTTATATGGTAAAAAATGACGTTTAGGATTATATTTAATTTTTATTTATTTCTGTTAGAAAAAAATAGATTGTAGGTACTCGTTAGAACTAACTCGCCGAGAAGAAACTTGACAAATATCAGAGTTTGTATTTTCTGTGAGAGAGAGAGGCCAAACCTCAAAAATATACAATCCGTAACAACATTTATCAGAACAAACTGAAAATGTGTCTGTTTTCGCCATTTCGAAATGAACGAATGTAAGGACTCTATGGAAAATATGCTTTTAAAGGCAGTTTCAATTTTAATTAAAATTGCTAATTTATCATTTGAAGACAAAGGAGAGCGGTATAAACCTTTAATTTGTGTTTCTGTGAAGGTCTCTCTTTATCAATTACAAAGAACTTAACTTCATCGTTAATCCAATTAAGTAATGATGTCCATCGGATTATAATCTACCTGTGCGCAGTTTGTCTGCGAACGTATTTCTTTTGATCTGCAATCAAAAGGCCGGGAGAGACAGAAAGACAGTCGCAGAGAGAGAGAGAGAGAGAGAAAGAGACAGACAGACAGACAGAGAGAGACGTAATGACGAAGAAGGAAGAGATCGATAGTCTTTTCAACATAAAAATATAGATTGTGGGTACTCATTAGAACCGTCTTATAGAGGCGGTTCTAACGAGTACTCACAATCTATATTTTAGAGCAGAAATAAGAAAAATAAGGTATACCCCTGTAAACAACGGTTTTACCACATAAAAGTGGGATTCAAGGGGGTCAAAGGCAAGTGCTATAACCACTGAGGTATCACGCTTGTCTACAATGATATTCAATTCCATGCACCTTTACGTTATTTTACACCCCTTTGCGTCATTTTACGTCTCTTTACGCCACTTTACGTCCCTTTACGCCACTTTACGTCCCTTTACGCCACTTTCATTTCATTTCAAAGCCTTCTACTGGCCGAGATAACTCACAAGTATAATCTTTCACAAGTAGTGTCTGCGTAATAACTCATAGTATAGAGGATTATTTATTTTTTTTGTTTTTTTCCCTCCCTCTTTCACCCAACATGATGAAAATCAGACATAAACAGCAATCAACAGGGTTAAGATATAGATGAGACCATTAATCATGCACTCTAAATACATATTTATTGTTGCACTCCATCCTACAAAGAGACAATTATTATTATTATCATTATTATTATTTTCAAATGTTCAGGGGATACTCATGTAATCATATCACATTTCCAGCTTCATTTGACTCTGCTGCATCTGCACCTCTCCTGGGCTTCATCAGTAACCATCCCGGCACCACTGCAAACTGAGAAGAAAAATTGTAAAGAAAAACACCAAGTGCCCCGACCGGGGACCGAGCCCACGACCCTGGGGCAAAAAGCAAGCGAGTCAAACACCAGGCCAAAAGGTTCGGGCCAGCCAGACCGGTCAGTTATGCACTCCAAATAAGGCGATTTATTATGGCATGCTACTTCATTCCTCTATCCTACAAAGAAACCAATATGTTAATGTTTAAGAGAGACTCATTTAAACATGTCATATTATTTGATCCTCTTGACTCCGCTTAATCTGGTCCATCCATGGGCTGCAGCAATAATCACCCCGGCACCAGGCACCACTGTAGTATGAAAAAAAAAAAAAAAATCCAGTCTAGTGCCCCGACCGATGATTAAAGGAGCGTGATAACTCAGTGGTTAATCCACCTGCCCCGGACACCATAGGTCCTGGGCTTGATATCGGCAGCGGCCACAAAAGGCCGACGCCCAAACACACTCCAACCGCATCACCTGCAGAATGAATCACATTTCCAGATTTCTTTGACTCCGCTGCATCCGCACCCACCCCAGGACCCACGGGCAACCACCCCACCAGATACCACTGCATCTGAGGAGAACAATCTGTAAAGAAAAACCAACCGAGTGCCCCAAAAATAATGATTGATATATATATATCAAAGAATATGTAGTAATTAAAGGTCAACCACACTCAGTCCCATAATGTATGATAAATTTATGTATATCCTCAGACCAGGTACAGCCGTGTCGGCCACTTCCCGCCGTTCAGATATAACCATGAATATAGATAATGATTACTATACATCCAAGAATATGTAGTACTTAATTAAATGTGAACCACACTCATTCCCATAATGTTTAATGAATTTTGAAGGCCAGGTACAGCCGTGTCGGCCACTTCCTGTCCTCCAGATATAACCATGAAAACATGAACCACACTCATTCCCATAATGTTTAATGAATTTTGAAGGCCAGGTACAGCCGTGTCGGCCACTTCCTGTCCTCCATATATAACCATGAAAACATGGACCACACTCATTCCCATAATGTTTGATGAATTTTGAAGGCCAGGTACAGCCGTGTCGGCCACTTCCTGTCCTCCAGATATAACCATGAAAACATGAACCACAATCATTCCCATAATGTTTGATGAATTTTGAAGGCCAGGTACAGCCGTGTCGGCCACTTCCTGTCCTCCAGATATAACAATGAAAACATGAACCACACTCATTCCCATAATGTTTGATGATTTTTTTTTTTTTTTTGGAAGGCCAGGTACAGCCGTGTCGGCCACTTCCTGTCCTCCAGCTATAACCATGAAAACAAATGTTGATTTCAATATATCAAGATAGATGAAGTAATTGAATGTGAACCACACCCATTCCCATCATGTATGATGAATGTATCATGTATATCGTCAGGCCAGGTACAGCCGTATCGGCCACTTCCTGTCCTTCAGAAGAAATAATGATTGCATCATTCTTACACCAAACAACCCCATTACCTTGAAATATCCTAGCACCCCCCCCCCCCCCCCCCCAGTTAAATTTAAAATCTGTTTGTTGATGATATGAAAACATCTAATTGTTGGTAGATGTCTTCACGGTGAATTTTTGGTTCTTCATCATCTTTGTTTTGGTTTTCGTCAAAGGAAGTATTCAAGTCAAGGGCACTTGTACCCAAGTTTAATAAGAGCTCTTGCCTCATAATTTCTCTCTGAGCATCATAGAGTTCACAATCAAGGAGAAAATGGTCTACTGTTTCTCTCTCACCGCAAGCACAAGAGGGATCATCAACCACACCAACAGAGTGGAGGTAGTCTTTGAGTCTGCAGTAACCACTCTGCAATTGCAATATCACCCTCTGATTTCTTGTGCCCTTGAAACTGATTTTCTTCAGTTTGACTACTTGATGGTATTGATGCAATTTTCTGCCTTTTTCCGATATTTCCCATCTTCGTTGCCATTTCCACTTTGCGCTCCTTTACTTTACTTTACGCAACTTTACTTTACTTTACTGTATTTAGGCACATCGCATGATAATAATGTTAACACTTATATGCATTTTAAAGAAACGTCTATATTCGACTTTTGATTCAAATTTCATCCAGATATGTGAATGTTTAGTACCTTTATTCGATTGTCAAAATTTACTCCCGGATTTTACTCCCGGCCGTTACTCCCGGGTTTTATACTTTCCCCATAATTTGGCATAAAGACTACTTCGGTCCACAACCAATTGGACTTTCCACTCGCACTAGCATACACAGACCGGCAGTTTTGTCAAACGAAGGTATTTAGTTTGTTTTCTCACTGATAAATACAGACATTAAAAGTTCCAGACGCAAAGAGACACTTACAATTTTTTCTCGAAATGGCGCCCTAAAAGTTTTGCTGCAAAACAAATGTGTGTAATGTGTTGACGCATGCGCATTTAAAATAAGTGCTACGTGTTGCCGAGTGAGGGTTACCCTGAAATGCGAGGGTCTACCTAAACACCGCAAAGACGGGCAGGCAAAGGCGCCCAGTCCACCCTGTCAATGGAAAGGTCCCTTTCCACAGTGTTCATGTGAAATTTAAAGGTTTTCGCTCCAGTGCAGACTTCTCTCTACAATTTGCTAAATGCTATCATAGTCGACGTGATTCCCATAGGGGCTTGAAGAAATATATGGGCTGCATGGTGCTTCCACGCAGAGCTGTATCTGGCCCGCACACTAGTACTGGTAAACCGCTTAGAGGATCTAAGCCTGTCCAGGAACCGCGGTGCGAGGCGGACCGTCCATGTTAATAAACCCTATTGGTTTCATTGGGCGACAGGGCATGAGATGTCATTTCATCTCAATGTCGGGTAAAAGTCCCACAAAATTGGAAGCAACGTCTCCAAAATGACCTTTACAGTGTTGACGGGGACGTTAAACCTCAAATCAAACAAACAAACAAATTCTGAGTCGACGTGAGGAAATTATGTGAACCCGTCGAAAATTCGCAGGAAGACTTCATTGTTCAATGCGGTACGTCGATTTGCCGAAATGAACAAAGTTATCCATTACAAGTATGAGGTTTAAAAAACAGCTTGTCCTACGCTAGCAAGTGGCACAACATTCGTAGCTGACCGTATCCTTCCACAACTTATGGAACCATCTGACAACACCATTTTCGTTCGACATCACAGACAACAGCCTACCAATGGCAACAAGAGGTAGAGCAAACCAAATATTACATTTACAGTACAAACACAACGGATAGAAAAGTAATCAGCTGCGTCTTTCCTAACGAGGACACATTGTTTATCAGCCTAAGCAACCATTAACGAGATAGCCTAATGCCAGATTTCTTTATTAACAGCCTCATCGAGGCAAAATTTTCAGAAACTGAATATGGTGTGTAGCTTTTTTAAACCGCTGGGGATATTTTGATAATTTTTGGCAAGCAGATAGATATTGGCAAAATCTAATCAATTAGATTGCCTAAGGTTTGGGTTTTTTTTTTTACAAAAAGCCTCGCCGATGCAAAAGTTTAGCTAACTGACACGGGCGTATAACTTCCAAACTGCTAGAAATAATTTTGTATTTTTTGACAAACAGGTGTATATTGAAAAGATCAAATCAATGGTATTGTTAAAAGCCAGTTTTCTTAATACAAATCGCCACATTCACAAACTGATTATAGATATATAACTAATATTTTGATTATATTTTGCATTCATATACATATTGACGTAACTTAACCAATGGGATTTTCTAATGCCTGATTTCTTCGTAAAATAGAAGTGAAGACAGTGATCAGAAATCGATACTTTAAGCCACACCTCCCATCAGAGACACCAAAGGGAAAGAAACACAAACATGAAATAACTAGACCCTAATGGAAACATCAATAGCGGAAAGCCAAAAGAATAGTTACTTTCCCACAAAATGGTCAACTGGCTATCAAAAACAAAAGGACAGAAGCGATATACACACTCAAAGACAAACCATAAAAAAACTAAAACGCGACAGAAGAACCACATTGGAACGGTCAGTGCAAAGAATTTCACTGGTGGATGGAGCGGCTTTAATTGATTTTACGCGGCCGCAATCCTCGCCCTTACTTCCCCCGCGATTTAGACCAGAAAATGTTCCGTCTGCATGAAGGCCTAATAACTCATCAGTGCAACACAGAGATGAAACAACGGTGAGGACTCGACAGCAAGCAACCACTGAAATGCTGGGGCAAAAGAGAACCAACAGTTATACTCCGATGGGCCCGACCAGAGACCGAGCATCGGGCACCTACCAACATTATATTAAATTAAATGTTCAAGTTGGCATTCTTAAAAAGAATCTAATAGCAAGGGTCAAAGATGTGGGTACATCGCATTGGTTCTTGTTTGTGTATGAATGTGTGCGTGCGCGTGCGTGTGTATGTGCATGTGTGTATTTTTTATATGGGAATATTATGGTGCATTCAAATCAGCATCGAATGTGTGCTGTTCAGTACTGGTCAGTACTGGTAAGTTTTCTACCCGTAAGGGTTGCTGTGGCTAGATTATCATTGACATTGCTTATGTCATTGTATGTTTAAAATGTATATGTAATTCGTTAACCCTAGACAACGAAGCAGACCAATACGCCATTTTCCTTTGTGATTACAAATGAATGTAGTTCCCAACTTTCATTTCGTCCCTTCTCTGTTACAGATCCTGAAGGCATTGCCAACAATTTTTACTCACTGATCGTGGACAAATTACTTTCAAACAGCTGACAATATTTCGATAAATTTCATAACGTGACCAAGTCCGTGAAATGAAACCCCTAAACCCCACTTGATATAGAGAAAACTGGGATTTATGGGGGTATACATTTTTTTCTTTTCTTATTTCTACTCCAAGACATAGGTTGTGGATACTCGTTAGAACTGTATGAATGAGGCGGTTCTAACGAGCTACAACAACCTATGTTTGCAGTATAAATAAGAGAAAAATCATGTAGTTTCTTCAGAAAAGTAGCCATTTTGAAGATGTGAAAAAATGCATTATGTCGCACAGGTATGCTATCGTAACATTTTGACATTCAGATAGATATTGACAAGAGTTTATAGATTTTCTAATAGAATTGAAGGCAATGATCAGTAATTGATACAATTAACCCACAGCTCCTATCAGAGACACCAAAGGGGAAGAAGCACAGACACGAAACAACTAGAACCTAATGGAAACATCAATGGCGGAAAGCCAAAAGGACAGTAGCTTAGGGAACCAAATTTGGCTTTTGCGTAAATTAGAGAAAGGGTCATTATTTAAAAAAAACTTGCTAATACTTAGTCGGCCAATGCTGTATGCAAGGTTTCAAAACAATCATCCCAGTGGTTCTTGGGAAGAAGAGTTATTAAGGTTTTAGCATATTTGGGCATGGCGGCCATCTTGATCAAGTGTACTGGGCCATTCGAACAAATTTGCAATTCTTCACTGTCCTTAGGTCGCATATAAAATTTAAATGAAATTGGCATAGTGGTTTCAGAGAAAATGTATTTGAAATCCCAATGGACCTGCAATCAAAGTGGCCTTGAACTGACTTCGACCTGTGGCATTCGTAGACATTCATTTTATATCTATTTTCTTTAATGTCATAGACCACAATATTTTTCAGAAAGTGCATTATTTTACACTTTTCCCCCATTGAAAAGCCTGAGGCACCAAATTTGACCTTGACGTCAAATCGGTCAGGGTCAACCTATGGTCATTATTTTTACTCAGCCACCCGATGCTACGTTCCATTTATCAAGACAATCTGTGGCCCTGGAGAATAAGGTTTTTAATGTTTTTATCATATTTGGGCACGGCGGTCTTGCTGGTCATGTGGCTTGGACCATTCGAACAGATTTTCGTTCCCTCACTGTTCTAAGGCTGCATATAAAATTTAAATGAGATTGACCCAGTGGTTGCAGAGAAAATGTATTTTAAAATGTCAATGAACCTGCAATGCAGTTGACCTTAGACCAAAGTCAACGAATAACCTTATTTTGTACCTATCTCCTGTCATAGATCACAGTATTTAAAAAAATGCAATGTCTTACCTTTTCCCATTGGAAAGCCTAAGGAACCAAATTTGACCTCAGCGTTAAATAGGTCGAGGTCAACCTAGCGTCATTATTTTTGCAAACTTGGTATAACTCAATCACCCGATGCTACATTTCAAGTTTCCAGACAATCAGCCCAGTGGTGATGGCGACAATGATTTTTAAGGTTTTTACCATATTCGGGCATACCGGCAATCTTGGGCATGTGACCTGGACCATTCATACACAATTTCTTTTCGCCCATTGTCAGAAGGTTGCATATGAACTTAAATTGAAAGTGGCCGAGAGATCGCGGTAGCAGTGGCACACATCACTGTCATCGATGCTGAGGACCTCATTTCCCGAAATTTTAATAACCGTCTTTTTCACGAGGGCGCGGCCTAGGTTCTGAACCAAGGTGCGATTGGCATCATCTTCGCTGTGTAGTGTGATGGTGGAGGCCAACCTCGCGGTCCCGGGGACGATGACATCATGTTGGCCGAGGTTGTGGAATCGAACGAGAAGCTGCTGGTTCGGGCCGAACGTGCTGGGGTTGTTAGTTATCGACACCGATTGCCTCACCCCTTTCACACCAAGGGGTTCGCGGAGGCACCGGTAGGGGTCCAGCTTTCGTCCGTACTTACTTGATGACATGGTGTCAGCTTCGTTGACTCTCGACAAAGTCTGTTTTAAAGATGCACGACAACCTTCAAATGCACATACATAAATGTGGCTGACTTTGAAAACCCCACGTTCGAAGACTGGCCCGACCCTTATGATAACGCCGACTATGATGACGCCGACTATGATGTGTCCAACCTGCCAGACGCTGTTATGGATCCCCACCATGCTTTTAATGCTCTTATTTTTTTTAATCCTCAGGAATTGCATTTACAATTGCTTTTCACCATTTCTTTATTTGACATCATTTAGATACCTGCTGAAGGTCTTAATTAGACCGATGTTCGTATCTCGTTCTAACAATTGCTTGTTTGATATCTACGGGCTTTTAGTAGGCATGGCTGTTTTGTGGGCTTTTGTTATACCCGCCTTCTATGAATATCACTTTAGTTTTGACGGTATCACTCCTTTACACACGCATGAGTATCACAAATAAATTTAAACTTACAATATCTCCCCTTAGGTTACATTCTGCTTCTTCTGTACGGATTCCCCATTCTATTAATAACTGTAGAGCTATGTTGCCGTCGGTATAGGTTAGACCTATACATTTGTTTTCTGCCGCTTCCGTTTATTTCAGTGGAGCAGACAACACTAATTTATTTAAAAATAATCTTAGCATTAGATTATCTCCTATCAATTCGCCCATTCTCCGAAAATATACCGATCCTTTCAAAAGAAGTGAAATGTATTCTAATGCTAAGAGGTGCAGGTGCTGTTCGCAGTTATGCACTGCGTCAACCGTTTCTTCATCTGTAAACGGTAAACGCTTTACTGTAGTTTACATGTCCGAATATGGGCCTCCGTGGCCTAGTGGTTAAGAGCGCTGACTCTTGATCATTAGGTCTCTCACCGCTGTGGTTCAAGCCTCGCTCGGGTCACATGTGAGACGCCAAGTTCTGCAACGGAAGGTCAGGTGGTTTTTCTCCGGGTAATCCGGTTTCGCCCATCTCTGATTAACGATCGGCTTGATATGAGTGAAATAATCTTGAAAGGGCCGTAAAACCAAAACAAACAAAAAAAAAACATGTCCGAATTGACATGTCAGTTGACATGTCAGTCTACGGATTTGATATATGTTATAACCTGACATACTGCGAATTGCAAAATGCAGTACGTCGGGCAAACTAATCGCATGTTAGAAACAAGTTTTAACGAACACTATCGTAGAAAGAGTAAGCCTTAAAAAAAACTGACACTTTGTTGTACCGTCATTGTAAACGTGCAGGTCATTCTGTAGATGGTATTTCTATACAGCTAGTGAACAAAAATACTATGATTTAAACTCTACAGCTTTGTTTGTTTGATATTATCAAACGACATGAAACCGATGTGATTAAATATTGTGATAAAGTCTTTGAAAGATCAGGAAGAAATCTGTTTTGGTCTATAAAAAATTCGAATGAGGTTTTAAATAAATTGAAATCCAGACATTTTCGTGCTTCAAGTCTGTCTACTTACGATTTTTCCACTCTTTACACTACACTTTCTCATAATCTTATAAAAGAAAAGCTTATTGATTTAATTGAATGGGCTTTTCACAGAGAAGATTCTCTCTATCTTGCATGTAATGTCAGAAATGCATCTTTCACTTCTAAAGAGCATAAGAATTAAACACTTTGGTCATGTCAGTAAGTGTGTGATGCCCTCACCTTTCTACTTGATAATATTTATATTAGATTCGGTACTAAGTTATTTAGACAAATTGTGGGTATTCCGACGGGTACGAATTGCGCACCTCTTGTGGCTGATCTGTTCTTGTATTGTTATGAAAGAGACTTCATGTTGTCGCTTTCCATTGACAACCAATTTGAAATTATTGAAGCTTTTAGCTACACTTCTAGATATTTAGATGATTTATTAAATATTGATAATACCTATTTCGATGGTTTGATCAGTCAGATTTACCCCCCCCCCCAGAACTTCAGTTAAATAAAGCAAATTCTTCTGATACCGAGGCCCCGTTTTTGGATTTACATCTATCTATTGTAGATGGGTTTGTTTCGTGCAAAATTTATGATAAACGCGATGACATTGATTTTGAGATTGTAAATTTTCCTTTTTTGGATGGTGATGTTCCTCGTGCGCCATCCTATGGCGTTTATATTTCGCAATTAATTCGATTTGCTAGAGTGTGTAGTCGTGTAACTGACGTCAACACTCGTAATAAATTATTAACGGCTAAATTCCTTAATCAGGGTTATCGGTACCATAAACTACGCAAGGCCTTTTCAAAATTTTATAGACGCCATTCTGATTTAATTTCAAAATTCAATATTGGACTTAAATCTCTTCTGCAACAAGGCCTAATGGAACCCGAATTTTATGGTGACTTAGTATATAAATTCAGAAAAATATATAAGCGCAATGACTTCAGCACCCAAGTTCGTAAAATCATTCTTCGATATAAAAAGATTGGGTACAACATGGATGTTATACGACAGACTTCATGCATGGTAGTTAACCCAATCACGGTTGGCAACTTTGCTTCCCTCTTTAATTGCACGCCGGTGGGTCAGGCCTCAGATTCTATGACGGCTCCAACGTAAAGGCTTATTGAGAATTAGAGAGATCTAATTCAAGGTTATGTTGGTTGGTGCCTGATGCTCTGTCTCTGGTCGGGCCAATCGGAGTCTAACTGTTGGTTTCCTTTTGCTCCAGCATTTCAGTGGTTTCTTGCTGTCGAGTCCTCACCGTTGTCTCACCTCTGTGGTTCTTTTAATTTTTTGTGTTCACGGAGATGTTGCACTGATGAGTTAGGAGGCCTTCATGCGGACTGAACAAATTATTTGTCTAAATCGCGACGGAAGTAAGGGCGAGGATTGTGGCCACGTAAAATCGATTTAAGCCCCCCAGTGGAAATCTTTCCACTGACCGTTCCAAGGAGGTTCTTCTGTGGCGGTTTATTTATGGTGTTGTTTGTTACTTACTGTGTGTATCACTTGTGATTTTTTTATTTTGGATGGCCATATGGCCATTTTGTGGGTAAGCAACTGTCCTTATGGCCTTCCTTTGTTTAGGTTTCCATTAAGGTCTGGTCGCTTAATGTTTGTGTTTCTTTCCCTTTGGTGTCTTTGATGGGTGGAGTAAGTTAATTGTATCGAATCCTGATCTTTGTTTTACTTCTACTTAAAATGGATTAAATTATTACAGACACATTTTCCATTGGGCTTTAATGACAACAATTATCAATTATAATATTTCTAAAATGCCTGTTTTTGATATTTTCTCGCTTCTAGATTGACGAAAGCGTAAAACAAGATCGCACGGCGCCAGAAAAAATGGCAACAATATACGTAAATTACGTGCTTTTAAAAGAAACAATACCAGACTGATGTGACTGTCCCTGATATAATTGAATCATGGACGCCACTTAATGCTTCCATTTCTAAGTTCATTGCCCATTTCTGTATTACGTATTCTGGACACCGAGGCGAATAAATTCTATGATAGTTCTAATCAGTTATACGGTGCTGCTCTTTTAACTAGAGGTTATACTCATCATGCTTTCCTTCCTTTCATCGATTCTGAAATTAATCACAAACGTAATTATATCAAAATATCCTTCTTTAATAAGGGTTCTTCTGCCGCGGTTTATTTTTGTTAAGGCTTGTCTTTGAGTGTTTGTATCACTTATATTATTTTGTTTTGGATAGCCAATTGGCCATTTTGTGGGAAAGTAACTGTCCTTTTGGCTTTCCGCTATTGACGTTTCCATTAGGGTCTGTTGTTTTATGTTTGTGTTTCTTTCCCTTTGGTGTCTCTGATGGAAGCTGGGGGTTCATTGTATTGATTCCTGATCATTGCCTTCACTTTTATTTTGGATTTTATAGATTTATCTAGTATCTTCCGGGACAGTTCGGTGATTTCATCCATCCCCTCTTATTTTCAAAATACTGAAACACCCCCACAATTTGCTATAAATACAATAAAGCTGTGAGATCTATCATTTTTAATTTCAATAAATGTTTCTGATCTTGATATTGACGCTAACACTCCTGATACCTGTGATTGTAAAAATGCAGTGTATTGCTATCCTGCTGCTGGCCATACTGTTACTGGCAAGTTAAAAACTATTCCTGATTCTAGGATACGAAATATAATTTCTAAAGGACCGAAATATCGATTTCCTTCTAAAATTGATTTCAATATGTGTAGCTGCCTTGAATGAATTTGGTAATCGATGGTGTAAACGAGAGTATGTTGAGCACAAAGCTCTCAAAGAATGGAAACTTAGCATCCTTAAACTAGTGAACAAACGCATTTCTTTCTACTCTCGAAATACGAGCTTTTTTACCCCTAAACCTAAGACGTCTTTACGTCACCGTAAACTAGGTATGCAAGAATTGCATAAGAAGTTTGCTTTGGCTCCAGCAGACAAGGCCGCTAACAATGTGGTCGTTGTTTGACGGCTCCACTATGTAAACACACTTCAGAAGAACTTGGCGGTACTAAGGCCTATGAACTGCAGCCTTTGGCTGTAGAGAGGGCTGTGATTGATGACCACATTTGTCATTCAGCCACCAAGTTTGCTGTATGTGTTATAGAAGGCCAAGACAAGCTTCCTACATTATATGGGTTACCGAAACTTTATAAAAGACCAAACAAAGCACGGTTTATTGCAAATTCAAGCTCTTGTACCACAATTGAACTTTCCAAATTGTTAACTTCATGTTTTACTGCCATCAAGAAACATGTGATTAAATATTGCGACAAAGTATTAGAAAGATCAGGGAGAAATCTGTTTCGGTCTATAAAATTCTAATGAAGTTTTAAATAAATTGAAATCCAGACGTTTTTGTGCTTCAAGTCTGTCTACTTTTGATCTTACTACCCTTTATACTAAACTTCCTCATAAGCTTATAAAACAAAACTTACTGATTTAACTGAATGGGCATTTCATCGGAAAGGCTCCCTCAATCTTGCATGTAATGTAAGAAATATTTTTTTAACTTCTGAAGAGCATAAAAATTATACTTTATGGTCATGTCAGAAAGAATGTGTGTCCGTACTAAGTTATTTAGTTAAGCTGTGGGTATTCCGATGGGTACGAAATGCGCACCTCTTGTGTCTGATCTGTTCTTGTTTTGTTATGAAAGAGCCTTCATGATGTCTCTTTCCGCTGAAAACCAATCGGAAATCATCGAAGCCTTTCGCTCGACTTCTAGATATTTGGATGACACCGAGGCGAATAAATTCTACGATAGTTCTAATGTTATATGATGCGGCTCTCTTAACTAGAGGCTATACTCAGCATACTCTCCGTCCTTACCTTGATTCTGAAATTAATCATAAACGCCATTTCTTCAAAATAGCCTTCATTAATAAGGGTATGGATTTTATAGATTTGCCCAGAGCTCGGTGCTTTCTTCCATTCCTACTTATTTTCAAAATACTGAAACACCTATAATTTGCTATAAATATAACAAACCTGTTAGATCTATCATTTTTAATTTCAATAAACATGTTTCAGATCTTGATATTCATACTAATACTCCTGATTCATGTGATTGTAAAAACTCAGTGTATTGCTATCCTGCTGCTGGTCATGTAATTACTGGCAATTTGAAAATTTATTCCTGATTCTAGGATAAGGAATATAATTTCTACAGGACCGAAATATCGGTTTCCTTCTAAAATTGATTTCAGTAAATGTAGAGATGAAATCGCTGCTTCCTTGAATGAATTCGGTAATCGATGGTGTAAGCGAGAGTATGTTGAGCATAAAGCCCTTAAGGACTGGAAACTTAGCATTTTAAAACTAGTGAATAAACGCATTTCTTTCTATTCTCAAAATACTAACTTATTTCCTCCTAAGCCTAAGACGTCTTTACGTTATCTTAAACTAGGTATTCAAGAATTTCATAAGCAGTTTGTTTTGGCTCCTGCAGATAAGGCCGCTAACAACGTCGTCGTTGTGTGACGGCTCCACTATGTTAACACGCTTAAGCAGGAGCTCGGTGGTACTAAGGCCTATGAACTTCAGCCTTTAGCTGAAGAGAGAGTTATAGTAGCTAAACATTTTTGTCATTCAGCCACCAAGTTTGCTGTGTGTGTTACCGAAGGCCAAGACAAGCTTTCTACGCTATACTGGTTACCAAAACTTCATAAAAGACCTTACAAAGCACGGCTTATTGCAAATTCTAGCTCTTGCACTACCAATGAACTTTCTAAATTATTAACTTCCTGTCTTACTGCTATTAAAACGCATGTGATTAAATATTGTGATAAATAAAAATCAAAAATGAGTTCCTTTAAGAGCAATGAAAACATTTATAAGAAGGCAGATGGATCATACTACGTAGTTTCGGCTAATAAAGCCTCATCAGTGACCCTGCAACGATCCGGCAAAGAAAGCCAGAGGAAACACACTGCAATTTTGCGAATTTCGAATAGGCAGTCGATTCAAAGATGACATAAATCAAAATGGTCCAAATAATTAAAAATCTGTCAAAAATATGAGTCTAAACCAATAATTTATTTCCGATTTCTCAGAATATTCACGCTGATCTCAAAGGACCAAAAGTAAAATATAAACTGCACTATGGTTGATGTACGGGGAGACGTTTTACGGCCGCCACACGGCACAACACAAGTCTTTGAAAGATCAGGAAGAAATCTGTTTTGGTCTATAAAAAATTCAAATGAGATTTTAAATAATTGAAATCCATACATTTTCGTGCTTCAAGTCTGTCTACTTACGATTTTTCCACTCTTTACACTACACTTCCTCATAATCTTATAAAAGAAAAGCTTAATGATTTAATTGAATGGGCTTTTCACAGAGAAGATTCTCTCTATCTTGCATGTAATGTCAGAAATGCATTTTTCATTTCTAAAGAGCATAAGAATTATACACTTTGGTCATGTCAGAAAGTGTGTGATGCCCTCACCTTTCTACTTGACAATATTTAAATTAGATTCGGTACTAAGTTATTTAGACAAACTGTGGGCATTCCGATGGGTACGAATTGCGCACTTCTTGTGGCTGATAACCAATCTGAAATTATTGAAGTTTTTAGCTCCACTTCTAGATATTAAGATGATTTATTAACTATTGATGATACATATTTCGATAGTTTGATCAGTCAGATTTACCAGAACTTCAGTTAAATAAAGCAAATTCTTCTGATACAGAGGCCCCGTTTTTGGATTTTTTTGGGGGGGTTTGGGTTTTACGGCCCTTTCAAGATTATTTCACTCATATCGAGCCGATCGTTAATCACAGGTGGGCGAAAACCGGAGTACCCGGAGAAAAACCACCTGACCTTCCGTTGCAGAACTTGGCGTCTCACACGGCGGTGAGAGACCTAATGACTAAGAGTCAGCGCTCTTATCCATTAGGGCACGGAGGCCCGTTTTTGGATTTACATCTATCTATTGTAGATGGGTCTGTTTCGTGCAAAATTTATGATAAACGCGATGACTTTGATTTTAAGATTGTAAATTTTCCTTTTTTGGATGGTGATGTTCCTCGAGCGCCATCCTATGGTCTTTCAAATTATGACAAAGTAGGTCAAAGGTCAAGGTCATAATAAAATTTTGTATGGGCGGGAAGACCTTTTCACAAGTAACATACATGCCAAATATGAAAGCACTATCTCAAATGGTTCAAAAGTTATAATAAAGTAGGTTAAATGTCGAGGTAAAGGTCACAGATCATTTTATGTATGAATAGGAAGCCCTTGTCGCAAGGAACCTACATGCCAAGTATGAAGGCTGTATCTCAAATGCTCCAAAAGTTATGACAAAGTAGGTCAAAGGTCAAGGTGATAGGTCAAAATTTTTGAATGGTTGGGAAAACCTTGTCACAAGGAACATACATGCCAAATATGAAGGCTCTATCTCATATGGCTCAAAAGTTATGATAAAGTAGGTCACAGGTAAAATTTTATATGAGTGGGAAGCCCTTGTTACAAGGAATCTACATGCCAAATATTAAGGCTCTATCTCAAACGGTTAAAAATTGTGACAAAATAACCTACTGATCTACTTTTTGATTTGACATGACCCATATTCGAACTTAACTGAGATATTGTCCAGATGATCATTCTGAGAAAGTTTTATGATTATTGGACTAAAACTGTGGCTTCTTAGAGTGTACCCAGCGTTTTTCTATGATTTGACCAGCTTACCTACTTTTTGACCCGCCATGACCAATATTCAAATTTGACCCAGATATTGTCAAGATGATCATTCTGAGCAAGTTTGATGATAATCGGACCAAAACTGGGACGGGGCCTCTAGTGTGTTCACAAGGTTTTTCTATGATCTGACCTACATACCCACTTATTGACCAGACATGACCCATATTCGAAATTAACCGAGATATTGTCAAATGATCATTCTGAGCAAGTTTGATGACGATCGGACCAAAACTGTGGCCTTTAGAGTGTTCCCAAGGTTTTTCTATGATTTGACCTGTTTTGACCCGGCATGACCCATATTCGAACTCGAGATATTGTCAAGATGATTATTCTGAGCAAGTTTGATGATGATCGGACCAAACCTGTGGCCTCTAGTGTGTTTACAAGGTTTTTCTATGATTTGACCTGCTGGCCTACTTTTTGATCCAACATGACCCATATTCGAACTTGACTGAGATACTGTCAAGATGATCATTCTGGGCAAGTCTGATGATGATCGGACCAAAACTGTGGCCTTTAGTGTGTTCACAAGGTTTTTATATGATTTGACCTACTGACCTACTTTTTGACCCGACATGACCCATATTCGAACTTGACCGAGATATTGTCAAAAGAATCATTCTAAGCAAGTTTAATGATGATCGGACCAAAACTGTGGCCTCTAGTGTGTTCACAAGGTTTTTTCTATGATTTGACCTACTGACCTACTTTTTGACCCGACATGACCCAAATTCGAACTTGACCGAGATATTGTCAAGATGATAATTCTGAGCAAGTTTGATGTCGATCGGATAAAAACTGTGGCCTCCAGTGTGTTCACAAGGTTTTTCTATGATTTGACCTACTGACCTACTTTTTGTCCCGATATGACCCATATTCGAACTTGACTGAGATATTGTCAAGATGATCCGTTTCATGATGATCGGCCTAAAACTGTGACATCTAGTGTGTTCACAAGAAAAGTTTACGCACGGACGACGCCGGATACCTCACGGTCACAAAAGCTCACCATGACCTTCGTTCAGGTGAGCTAAAAATATATAAATGCAATGACTTCAGCACCACATTTCGTAAAATCATTCTTCGATATAAAAAGATTGGGTAGAACATAGATGTTATACGACAGACTGCATGCATGGAAGTTAACCCAATCACGGCTGACAACTTTGCTTCCCTCTTTAATTGCACGCCGGTGGGTCAGGCCTCAGATTCAATGACGGTTCCAGCGTAAAGGCTTACTGAGAATTAGAGAGAATTTAATTTTAGGTAATGTTAGTTGGTGCCTGATGCTCCGACTCTGGTCGTGCCCATCGGAGTCTAACTGTTGGTTTTCTTTTGCTCCAGCAATTCTTGCTGTCGCATCCTCTCTGTTGTTTCATCTCTGTGGTTGTTTGATTGTTGTGTTCTCAGAGATGTTGCACTCATGAGTAAGGAGGCCTTCCGGCGGACTGAACAAAGTATTTGTCTAAATCGCAATGGAAGGGCGAGGATTGCAGCCGAATTTAATCGATTTAAGCCCCCAGTGAAATTTGTTTCACTGACCGCTCCAAGGCGGTTCTTCTGTCGTAGTTTATTTTCGGTATGGTTTGTCTTCGAGTGTGTGTAACGCTTATCCTTTATTGTTTTGGATAGCCAATTGGCCATTTTGTAGGAAAGTGACTGTCCTTTTGGCTTTCCGCTATTGGTGTTTCCATTAGGGTCTAGTTAATTCATGCTTGTGTTTCTTTCCCTTTGATGTCTCTGATGGGAGCTGTGGGTTAATTGTTTCAATTCCTGATCATTGCATTCACTTCTATTTTGGCCTATTTTAAGGCCAAGGTCAACCTCGGATGCATAGGCTATTTTATGGAAGATAGTGAAAACCGTGCATTTTTCGGAAAATATTGCAGCCGGTGATCTGTAAATTGGTAGATCTGTGCAATTATCTAAATGAGTTACTGAAACTTAAAGTAAAGTACCCAGTTCCGGATCATACCTAGTTCCGGATGAAAACGACTTTAATAAGTCACCAAGACAATTTGAAAGCCATTCAGCATAAAACTTACTAACAGTCATACAGCCTATTCAGTCATACTATAAATCCAGAAAATTCATTTTATATAAAGCTCATGTTTGTCGACCAGACGGGTGACGTTGGTATTTCTGATGTCTAAATTTAGATGTACTAGCCTCCCATCGGGGCTTGAAGAAATAAATGGGCTGCATGATGCTTCCACACAGAGCTGAAACTGACCATATGCAAGTACTGGTAAACTGCTTAGAGGATCCAAGCCTGCCCAGGCAAAGCAGTGTGAGTCGGACCATCCATGCTTATAAACTCTATTGGTTTCATTGGTTGACAGGGCTGGAGATGTCATTTCATCTGAGTGTCAGGTAGAAGTCCCAAATTTGGAAGCAATGTCTCCAAAATTACCTATATCTATCTATACATCCTGCAACACCCTCTCGCGAGGATTATGTGCAGCTGCGCGCGCCAGAAAAAGAAAAGTGTGATAGAAGAAAAAGTATTAGATTTTAGGAGAATTGAAAGTAAAAACAGTGTTAGTAAATTTAGAGTTTAAAAGCAGATAAAAACAATGTTTCACGGTTCATGGCATTGGGTGAAGAAGGGGGCATATGGTCAATCTGAAAGAATCCAGATCGGAGCACACAACAGCATGAGGAGGAAGGTGATTCATTGTACCACAGCCAAGTGAAAGAAAATGTATTTATAGTAACTGACAGTAGTAGGGATTTGAATGTAGTGCATAGTATGCATGTTTTCGGTAGTTCTGATTGGATGTCGGATGTATGTAGGGAGCGTAATCTCGACAAGGCCATATACTATCTTGTAGAACAATAGGAGGCGAGCATCTGCCCGCCTCTGTTCCAATGATCTCCATCCCAGGGTATTTAGCAGCTGGGTCACACTACTATATGAAGAGTAGTCATGTTTGACCCATCTAGCTGCTCTTCGTAGTACTTGTTCAACCTTGTTTATATTTGACTGGGTATATGGGCTCCACACGGGGGAGGCATACTCAAGCTGGGGCCTAACAAGGGTATTATAAGCTGTTTCACGTATGCCTTGATGTTTGGTGCGTATAGCATATGAAGCCCAGGGTCCGATTTTCTTTGGTGGTCACATTATGAATGTGGGTGTTCCAAGTTAAATCACGGCTAAACTCAAGGCCCAGGTACTTGGATGATCAGCCTCCTGGAGGACTTCACCGTGGAGAATGTAATTGTGTCTAATGGGTTCTTTAGAACGGGAAATGTGTAGGACCTGGCATTTTCCCGGGTTAAATTCCATTTCCCAATTCTTTTCCCAAGTTTCAAGCTTTTGGAGGTCCCTTTGCAAAAAGGTACAGTCAGCATCACTGCTGACAGCCAAATATATTGCCGTGTCATCTGTAAAAAGTCTGACCTGTGAGTGGATCTGCTCTGGTAGGTCATTAATATATAAAAGAAACAGGATCGGTCCCAGTACTGATCCTTGGGGAACCCCAGATGTGACAGGAATTTGGGATGAGGTTTCCCCCTCTAGGACTACACGTTGGGTATGGCCAAAAAGGAAAGCTTTGGTCCAGTTTAGGGTGTTTGAGGTTATGCCATGTTGGTGCAGTTTGTGGAGTAATTTAATATGGCTAACCATATCGAACGCCTTACTAAAATCCAGGAGTATCAGGTCAGACTGGTGACCTGCTGATAGATTTCGTGCAAGCTCGTCAACAAGTTGGATGAGCTGTGTTTCGCAGGACCTCCTTTCCCTAAATCCATGCTGAAGATCATACAAGATGTTATGTTTGTCGAGATGCTTTGTAAGGTTAGATGCAACAATATGCTCCATTAGCTTGGTGTAAACACTATTTATTAACTTCTTTTGAATTACAAGAATACAATTACACGTTGTATGAAAAAAAAAAGTTCCACAGGATTTGAAAACAAGCATAAATGCTTATACTAATCATCTCTTGCAATAAAGGAGCAGGTATATCCGTTTCCGATAATCTGAAAGTAATAAATTACATTACTGGATACATATACGCTTGAATGATATCAAAGAGAGAGAGAGAGAGAGAGAGAGAGCAAATGCAAGTTAAGGAGATAGGCCTGTAATTTGCAGGGTCAATTTTGTCACCCTTTTTGAACAGGGGAGAAACAATGGCTGTCTTCCAATCCGAGGGGATTTGACCACTGGAAAGTGATTTCTGGAAAATGACCTGAAGCATGGGCGCTATTTGGTCTCTAAGGGATTTAAGGACTACTGGTCTAAGAGCATCTGGACCGGCGGCTTTGGTCGGGTTTAAGTTTGATAAGTTTATGAATTCCTGCTGCTGATATGTTTATTGTAGGCATTTCCGGGAATTTGAGTAAATATTCTTCCGGAACAGATTTTTTATTGATGGTGCCATTTGCCAGTCCATTCTTAAGAGCATTGTTAGAAAGCTGACTTAAACTTAATCGTGATAGGGGTGTGAAGGAGGACTGAAATTGTCTGTTGAGAGTATTTGTCTTATCTAAGTTGCTTGTGGAGTATTTGCCAGTTTCAGGATACAAATGTAGACGGGGACGTTAAACCTCAAATCAAACTAACAAATTCCTGCAGAACATAAACAGCACTGATCTTGATCAGATGTTGTAATGCAACATCTGATCTGGGACCACACAAAAAATTCCAAGGATGATATATATATATATATATATATATATATATATATATATATATATATATATATATATATATATATATATATATATATATATAATCTGCATTAAGGAGAACACATGTACTATATTATCTGGAATAGGGTGACCGCAACATTAAGGGGAACAATGCTGGTCCCCCTAATGTTTCAAGCGCAAATATGAGAATACTCAATCCAGATAGTAATAGTTTCTTTCAAGTTTCTGTTAAATAAGGATGGTTTATTAAAATTTTAAAGTTTTTAATTACTTGTCCGTTGTGTTTTGGACAAAAAGGGTCAGTTTTAGACAACCGCTATATATTGTGGAATATTTTATTTTCTTCATTAGGGCGTCCACAGAAAAAGTGCTTATTCTACTGCTTTTTGACTATATATTCACACAAATATGTTTGAATGATGATATTCAATATGAGCATAAAGTTATTTAATATGTTATATCATGGAAAGCCCTTTGTTTAAAAAAGTCGACGTTTCTTGGGCCCTCACGGTTTGAATGCGGCGGGCTGGTCAACGAAAGTACATACCGGTATTTGCCGGACTGGTACTGGATTTATGCAGATCTTGCTTTTTTCCTTCAAGGAATATTTTTTTAACTTATTCTGTGTTGCTATATTTCTAATTTGACAATGAAGCACCCAATTTTAAACCTTCTCTTCAGAGTTTGCTTATCTCCGTCTAATACAGATCGCCAAAGTATCGTTACTGGCAGCGCCATACCGGCAAATACACCGACAAATTTCGGATACGCCATTTTCGAGAAAATACATGCCTGACAACTTCCGAAGTTCCGTTGTAGAACAACAAACAGTAACTGTTTTGTCGATGAAACAGTTGTAGATCTTCTGAATGCGTATGTTTTCTTATTGATAAGGGCAGATAGTCGATTTTCGTAGATTTATCAGGATAGTTGTGGCTTCGGGTCGGTTGATGGGTGGGGGGGGGGGGGGGGGTAATTTGTTGATTTATGCTGCCGTTATCAGGTTATGATCAGACGAAGGTGCAGGGCACAAAATAACTGTAATGGTTCATCCCTAATATTATATAGCCTTGGCTGAAAGATAGTTGGCTAGGATCCATGTCCATGTATTAGGTGAAGGCAGCAGGCAGAGGGTGATTTTTACCCGACATCATACTGCCCCTGCCCATCAGGGCTTGGAGAAATAGATGGGCTGCACGATGCTTCCACGCAGAGTTGATACCAACCGCACATTAGTACTGGTAATATGCTTAGAAGGTCTAAGCCTGCCCAGGAAAACTGCTGCGAGTCGGGCCCGTCCATGCATATAAACCATATTGGTTTTATTGGGCGGCAGGGATTGAGATGTCATTTCATCTCAATGTCGGGTAAAAGTCCCACAAAACTGGAAGCAACGTCTCCAAAATGACCTAAACTATGTTGGCGGGGACGTTAAACCTCAAATCAAACAAAACCCGACATCTTAATACAGTACACTCGGCATGTAGTACAACACGTTAGACGATCACATGCACCCATTTAAAGATTTTTTTTTTTTTATTGTTGTGCACACGTTAATCCGAATAAAAACAAAAAACGTAAATATCAGCATATGAATGTAAAATATAAATGTCCGGAACGCAGAACTCTCATGTATGGGAGTACAGTCGAGTAAGGCTGCCACTATTAATCAGATAATCGATTAATTGATTGATACATTCAAGAAATATGATTATCGATACTGATTTTTCGTAATCGATTATTTTCTTAGTAGAATTTACCAGCCAAAGATGTTTCTTAAATAGCTGGATGAGTGGAAAACAGTGCAGATCCTGGTGAGAAGCCACGTTCTGCGGCGTCTCATCTGGGTCTACACTGTTTGCTCCGGCCTGTCTGGGCAAAACCCTAGAGTGAAGTTCAACACATGGTAAGAGTCATGTTCAGCCAGAAAGCCAGACAGGTAACATTGTGACAAAATCTTCAGTGATTACTAATCGATTATTGATCGGAATGACAAGACTGATAATCGATTATCATTTCAGCTCCGATTAGCCAGCCCTACAGTCGAGTCCATTAACATTGGGTAGCCGTTAATTTTGTGCACCCTGCATTCTAGTTTTCAGTATCTTTATCCCTCATAATTTCTTCCACCACCACCAGCGCATCGGCGTTACGTTTTAACTTAGCCTTGAAAAGATGGAGTTGCACGTGCAGATGTGACAGTTTTGCAGAATTTTTCAATTTTGTCAAATTGTGAAAAGACCGAAAATATCCAAGCCAAACTTTGAAAGACTGAGTTTAAAAATAGGCAAAGGGACAAACATTTTGTATGTAATTTTCCTGCATCTAACAACATTACAGAATATCTAATATACAACTTGTTTGAGTCAACCTTCGTGTTCAATCAGCTCAAAACAGTTATTGTGCGCAGTGTTAGGCGACAGAATTTGTAATTCAGTTTCAAGGGGGTATCCCTTTTCTTAGCATTAATTTTCCTGCCTGTTAAAGCTTCAGAGGCCAGTTTCTATTGCAGTTGGTAGATAGGACAGTCTTGCAATCGTTTTGATTGTGAGTTTTTGATTGGTTGTTTCCACAAAGTCACACATAGCTATCAAAACTTTATGTGCGCAATGTTACCGGACTACACCGTAACTCGGCGTGTTGGTTATTTGGTCGACTGTCACAGGAAAAATCACAGAAGCCAAGCAAATTATTTGCATGCAAAACGCGTGAAACTTTAATGGGTGTGCCTCAGTGCGTAAATTTAACAGAACGGACCTAATTACCGGAACGGACCCATTTCTACCCAGATTCCCTCCTATTTTAGGATATTTTGATAATATACAAATTGCTTACACTGCTGTTAAAGTTAGCTACATTCTGCATGCATCTTTTCATGCAAATTTGGTCGCATTGGGAATATGTTCCAGTACACCATTTAGACTTGACTCAGTGAAGCAGAGAAAAAAGATGTGCCATATTTTCTGGTTCTAGAAATATTACATGGAGTTTAACAGCCCAGTCAACATGGTCATGTAAAGTCCGTTAGTTTACCTATCTACACTTTTCCTGGGCCCACCTACATGTATGCATAAGTGGTTAACAAGTAAAGTGTGCATTCTTTCACCAGAAACTGACAGAGCTGTCCTTTCTTGACTCAGAGGAACAGAGGAAATAGTACTTTCTGAATCTAAGATAATTACTAAGAGTTAACAATGTTAAGGTCATATCAAGCCAGTCACTCTACCTATCCACACTTTTTCTGGGCCAGCTTATGCTAATGCAGTTAACCGGTATTGTTACAATCTGTCGCCAGATTCTGACAACTGCCCTTCTTGGCTCAGCAAAACAAAGAGAATAGCTGTTCTGTTAAAAATATATTTCATGATCCATCCTCCAAACAGATCTACCAAATAGCTAACCTTCTGATCACCAGTCTGATGCGCATCCGACTGAACTACCAAGGCAGACATTGAGTGCACTGATTGACATTATTGTGAACTTAAACCCGTATTTCAAATGGGACAATTCTTTTACGAAAAGGGGCATTCAGAATATAGTTAACAATGACAGCAGTGTAAGTAGACTGTATATTATGGAAATATCCCAAAAATAGGGAGAAACCTGGGTAGAAATGGGTCCTTTCCGGTTCGTTCTGGTAATTAGCATTCCGGTAAATTTATGCACCTGATGTGCGTGAAATCGCTTGGAACGTGGAGCAGTATATGCGAGTCCACACAATAGTGGCATGGAAAGGATTAGCAGTTAGAGCTTGGAAGGGATTAAAAATCAATACTACACAACAACTTTCCAAGTTGACATGAATAAATGTTTCATTGTGATGACCTGTGCAAGAATGAGAAATAGGTTGTGGATACAGATACCACTAGATTGCAAAGGGTCATTTGCAGTATCAGGGTGCAGGTTCCGTACCCAGATATTAAACCTGGTGGCTCAGATGCCCCTTTCACATTGACAGGTAGATACTGACCAGTATAGGGGTGTAAAAATAATAATAACAAAATAAAATTGCGTGAACAAAAGGTATATTCAGGAGATAGTCATCCCCATAACAAATACATGCCTTATTTTGTGGGGTGGGCCATACTGGGGTGGTTTTATGGCCCCTACAATATAATTTCACTCATATTGAGCAGATCGTTAAAGGAGCAGTCTGATCAGGGTCTACATTGTTTGCCAGTCAATCTATACAACTCTTATAATTAATGGTCATGAAAAGAGTTTGTCATCCATCTGCAAGGTTGGCCGGTAAATACCAGTGGCGGGAATTCCCAATGGTATTTACCGGTAATTACCGTCCTGGGAAATAATCCAATTTTCAGCAAAAATGGGAAATACTGGGAAATAGTGGGAAATATGATTTTTGTTCTTTTATTTTATTGAAAAACACTATTATTATTTGTGTAATTGTATTGAAATAATGAACAATTAGCTGTTTTGCAACATACCATACCCTACATAGGTATAAGTCTTGCAAATTGCAAGCTCTTACTAAACCAGACACATGTAATTAATATGAAGTTTACTTGTAAAATGTATCAGTAACTCATTTTTATTGTATACTGAAAAACATATTATGGGAATCTCTTCAGGAAAGGAGGAGAGACAGTAGGCTTATACTTATGTATAAAGGTCTAAAGGGTGCTGCCAGCAATCCAACAGATGACCTTATATCCCCAATTAGAAATGGCAGGAAGCATCATTCTTTGGCACTTCAGGTGCCCTTGTCAAGAACTGACATCTACAAGGGATCCTTCTTCCTTCAGACAAGTACAGATCGGCCTGCCCTTCCAGATTTGGTCATTTTGGCTGCGGAAGTTGCAAAGGATAATGCAGCTAAATTTACTTCTTTGGCCAGAGCTAGGGACCAACTCCCCTTTACAAGAATGTCATTGAGCATGTCACCAATAACAATGCAGATTCAGATCAGGGTGCAGCTATTTAAAATCCCTCACATTCAATAGATAATTATCCTAAAATTGGGACAGACAGGCCTGAGCAAACAGTGCAGACCAACTTCAGAATGATCCTTCTATCATTGGAACTTTGTTTTTCATGCTTTAGTGAAATGTTAAAGCCACATTGTTCTATTTGTTTTGAGAATTACAACAATTTTTTTGGTTGTCTGAATTTTAAGGATGTTTACACTAACTAGAAAGGTTTGTTTGCAAGTTTGTCAAGTAATTACTCCTATTTAAAAAGGTGTGAAAATTAAACGGTTTGTTTAAGACAGGTATTAAAAGAACAAAAGACAAAGGGCATACATTGTACATTTCTTAAATAACCTGCAGGTACTGTCTAAAGTATTTTTATTTACAAATCAAGTCAAATCCCAGTAGCTGAAAGTTAAAAACTGATATAATTCAGAATCATCTTTTTGAAAACAAATTATATACATACTATAATGAAGATCACAGACAATATATCTTTCATGCAATTCAGTATCTGCAAGTTTATAAAATTCTTCAAAATTTCACTTGACCTGCATGTAGACTGGAAAATGTCGTAGGGACTAGACAAAAGTTTTTACTGTCTTTCAAAAATTTTTCTTGTCATGGAAAGCAGACAAGTGAAATTTGCAAGCCCTGTATGAAATGATTTTGCTTTCAAATACCTAGGTAGGAAGGGCATAGTTATTAAGTAAATCAGTAGGACCCACCTATGTTAATGTTTATTTCCCAGTATTTCCCGGGAATTCCCTGTATTTCCCGCCGTCCTGGGAAATATGAGTATTTCCCGCTTTTTTGCCAACCTTGTCCATCTGGCATCTGGGAATATATTCTCCTGATTAGGAGATTTCATACACTGCAGCAGCATATTGTACTCCTAAGTTATCATGTGCAAACAATCCTTTTAAGAACATTGTTTTACCATATTGATCCCAAGTATTGGGACAGACAGTTCTATCCGAACCATGGAACCCAGATCAGACTGGTCCAGGGCCAACACTGCTTGTCGCCCCATCTGCACCCATGAGTTTGTCATAACATCATAAGCCCTCACAGTGTCTGAATTCTTAGGACCTTTATGCACTAGTCATTTACGTTGATGGATGGGGGATAGCAGGGCTAATGAGCAGGGTACTTAACCTCTGTGTTCCCCTGCAGTGACTGGTTAATGCAGGGGTTTTGATATTATGAAATATATCCCCAGTGGAATTAACTGTTATAAACAGTGGGGCCGTGACATTCTGGAGGTCCCCACAGTGCAGGACTTCTAGCAGGGCTGTGAAAAGTCTTAGTCCCCGCTATTCCCCGTAGGTGTGTGTGGGGGTGTTGGGCAGTGGTTACAAATGACTGACCATGCATTGTTGCAATATGAATCCCTATTGTGATTACAATGCCAGAGCACATTGTGCCCTTTGCAGGGTTCTCACTAGGATTTTGAAAATTGGAGTAAAAATGCTGTCTCCAGAAAAAGTTGTAGTTTTACCCTACTTTTCTATTGAGACTTTCCAAAAAGTTGGATTCAGGAGTAAATTCAGCCAAATTTGGAGTTAACAAGAAGTACAAAAATTGTAAGTTAATAATTAATTTCTTTAATACATCATTGATTTATCGTAGTGAAGAGACAGTCCTAACCAAACTGTCCAGACTCATATCAAACTGCTAAGGTGATCCTCCTTGTGATGTAAATAAATTCTGAAAAGTTAGATCCTCTGGATTCAGTTGAGATGTTTATATTACAACATCAGCGTATGTTGTGAACCATAACCTCTTCTGGTCCAAAATTGCTGCATGTAGATTTTTTTTTACCCTAATGGTCCTAATCATTCGGACAGATGGTGCAGACCCTGATCAGATTGTTCCAAAGGGAGCATCCTGATCAGTGTCTACATTGTCAGTCACTATGTCTGTTTTTTCCCTGATATGTCATGAAAGGATTTTGTCAACGGGCCTCCGTGGCCTAGTGGATAAGAGTGCTGACTCTTAGTCATTAGGTCTCTCACCGCCGTGGGTTCGAGCCTTGCTCGGATCACGTGTGAGAAGCCAAGTTCTGCAACGGAAGGTCAGGTGGTTTTTCTCCGGGTACTCCGGTTTTCGCCCACCTCTGATTAACGATCAGCTCGATATGAGTGAAATAATCTTGAAAGGGCCGTAAAACCCAAACCAAAAAAAAAAAAAAAGGATTTTGTCGGATGAACAGCGGCTAGCCCTGAAGTTGTCCCAATTATGAAGATCCCTATGATAGTACTCTACCCACGTTTTCTCCACAGGGACTATGTACCAAAATCCCCTTCCCTCGGGCCCCAATCTGCCGCTAGGGTCAAAATTTTACTTGTATTTTATTCTGCTAATCATACCCTTCAATTTGATATGCAACATGACTATGTTTAAAAAATTCTTAAATTTTGACCCTTTGACCCCTCCCTAAGGGCCCCAATCTGACCCCAGAGTCAAACTTTTACTTATATTGTATTCTACTAATCATACTCTTCCATATGATAATATCCCACATGACTATTTTGAAAAATTTCAAATTTGACCCCCTCCTCCCCCGACCCCCCAAGTGTGACCCCGTGGGGCATGACCCAGGGGTCGCAGCCAAAATCCTGTTCAATATGTTTTACATATTTCATTAATAATTACTTATGCAAAGTTTGGTTGCAAAATCTATAAAATTGACTTTGTATTTGAATTTTATTGGTATTTGTCCTTATGACCCCTCTCGAAGGCCATGAGGGTGGGGCCCAAAGGTAAATGTGCCGTTGCGCGAGCCACTCATGTAAGCAACCTGCACACCAAATTTGGTTGGATTCCAATCAGCAGTTTAGGAGGAGATAGCCGGACAGACGTATGGACAGAAAGAGAGTCAGCCGATAACAATATCTTCGAAAAACGTGGGGATAATTACAAAGTCTGTTTTAATAGATTTTGATACCAAACATTGCAGAAGTAATAATTAGTAGTGTAAAACATATTGAATGTGGCATATCAAAATGAAGGGGATGATTAGTAGAGTGTAATGCAGATAAAATTTTAACCCTAGGGTCAGATTGGGGACCTAAGGGGGGGTCAAAAGGTCAAAATTTAAGTTTTTCCGAACATGGTCATGTGGCATATCAAATTGAATGGGAAAACTCATAGAATATTATACAAGTAAAAGTTTGATCCTAGGGGCAGATTCAGGCTCGGGAAGGGGATTTTGGTACAAATGTACTTAGACCATGTGGAGAAAACATTGGGATTTGCAATGGCACACCATCGACTGCATTCTAGTTATCCCCATGCTTTCGTGTAGGGGATATTAAAATCGTCTCAGTCCATTAGTCCGTCAATCTGTTATGCTATCTCTTAAACCATTAGTCAGAATCCAACCAAATTCGGTGTGTAATTATAGCCCCACTATACTGGATTTGCCTCGTCCTTTTGTGATTCCGTAATTCCGTTATTTATGATAACTAAAAAAACGTTTGAGGTATTTTCACGAAACTTCACACAAATGTAAACCACAATAGGACAATGCGTAGAGCGCATGAACCATAACTCTGGATTACCTTCTTTTGGAGTTATTGCCCTTTGAACATATAAAAAATGCAATTTTAACCTTGTTTGCTCCATTACTCAAAAAGCATTTGAGGTATTTTCATGAAACTTAATACAAATGTAAAGCACTATGAGACAATGTGTGGAGTGCATAAATTGTAACTCTGAATTGCCTACTTTTAGAGTTATTGCCCTTTGAACATTGAAAAATTGCAATTTTAACCTTGTTTGCTCCATTACTCAAAAACTGTTTGAGGTATTTCTATGAAACTTAATATAAATGTTAAGCACTATGAGACAATGTGCAGAGCACATACATTGTAACTCTGAATTGCCCTCTTTTGGAGTTATTGCCCTTTGAACATTGAAAAATGTTAATTTTAACCTTTATCCGCGTCATAACTAAAAAAAAGTTTGAGATATTTGCATTACACTTCCCACAAATGTAAAGCACTATGAGACAATGTGCAGAGTGCATGAACCATAATTCTGGATTGCCTACTTTTAGGGTTATTTCCCTTTAAACATTGAAAAATACCAATTTTAACTTTGTTCGCTCCTTATCTCGGAAACTGTTGGAGATATTTTCATGAAACCTCACACAAATGTTAAGTACCATGAAACGATGAAGCGCAGAGCTCCATCACACAAATCTAAAGCACCATGAGACGATGTGCAGAGCACAGGAATTGTAACTCTGGATTGCCTTTTTTCCACCTTTAATTAGAGGTCGAAAGCTGAAAACATTTGTTTTATTGTATTTTTGTCTTTTCCGATAGCGCTGTGTGGGGCTATAGTCAGATCTAGTTAGTTCCTTACATGAGTGGGGTGGGCATCATCACATTTTTTTTTGTCCCACCCCCAGGGGCCTTTGGGAGGGGTCAAAAGGTCAAATACAGTGCACTCCCTTGAAAACACTATAATGTATGTTTGGGATGCATAAAATAGGACTGTGTTATAAGTGAACCGTGTTATAAAGGGATAATTTTATTCAGAAATAATAGTAAAATGACAATTTGGGAGGCAAGACTTGACCGTGTTATAACCAAAACCGTGTTATAAGGAGAGGAGTTCTAAAGGGACTGAAGTGTACCAATAAAATTCAATTACAAAGTCTAAGCCTCCTAGCAAAACCTATAAAACCTATAACAATAAGCTACATGTACATATATAATTTTGTATTAAACTTTTTGGATTGATTTGGTTCATATTTGGTATGATGGTACATACAGGTCCAAAGTATTCACCAATATCCCCACTCATGCCAATGTCCTCATGGTCAAGGTCATGGACTTAGAAATTTTTAATGATATAGACTCAGGTTAAGGTATTTGTGACAGGTAGAAACTGAACATTTATGATGACATTGGTTCATATTTGGTATCATCATAGATATAGGTCTGAAGTTTGATTTACCAATACCCCCGCCCATGGTCATGTTGTTTTTCTAGGTTGGCCCCTGGTGAGGGCATCTGTGTCGTGGTGACACATTTCAAGTTTTTTTATTAACCTCTTATTTTTCGAAGAAAAACTGGGGATATTGTTATCGCCTCTGTCTGTCCGTTCGCCTGTTGTCCGGGGCTAGGGTTAGGATTGGATAACAATAACAAGAATTCCGCAAAATGCGGCGTCGCACCTGCAGGGGCGAAAGCTAAAGGAGCCACAATCATAACGTAGAAATTAAATAAGCTTATTTGTATGAGTGGAAAGGCAATTTTACAAGGAACCTACATGCCAAACTATATAGGCTCTATGTCAAATGGTTAAACCTTGATGATAAAGTAGGTCAAAGGTCCAGGGTAATGGTCAAATTATTTGTATGAGTGGAAAAACAATGCCATAAGGAACCTACATGCGAAATATGAAGGCTCTATCTCAAATGGTTAGAAAGGTATGATAAAGTAGGTCACGGGTCAAGGTCACAGGTAAAATTTTTAGTATGAAAGGAAAGGCAATGTCACAAGGAACCTACATGCCAAATATGAAGGCTCGATCTCAAATGGTTAAAAAGTTATGACAAAGTAGGTCAGTGGTCCAGGGTCAAGGTCACAGGTCAAAATTTTTTGTATGAGTGGAAAGGCAATGTCACAAGGAACCTACATGCCAAATATGAAGGCTCTATGTCAAATGGTTAAAAAGTTATGATAAAGTAGATCAAAAGATCAGGGGTCAAGGTCACTGGTCAAAATTGTTTGCATGAGTGGTATGGGAATGTCACAAGGAACCGACATGCCAAATATGAAGGCTCTACCTCAAATGGTTAAAAAGTTATGATAAGTAGGTCAAAAGGTCAGGGGTCAAGGTCACAGGTCAATTTTTTTGTATGAGTGGGAAGGCAATGTCACAAGGAACCCACATGCCAAATAACAAGGCTCTATCTCAAACGGTTGGAAAGTTATGATAAAGTAGGTCAAAGGTCACAGGTCAAGGTCAAGGTCACAGGTCAAAATTGTTTGTATGAGTGGTATGGGAATGTCACAAGGAACCTACATGCCAAATATGAAGGCTCTACCTCAAATGGTTAAAAAGTTATGATAAGTAGGTCAAAAGGTCAGGGGTCAAGGTCACAGGTAATTTTTTTTTTTGTACGAGTGGAAAGGCAATGTCACAAGGAACATACATGCCAAATATAAAGGCTCTATCTCAAACGGTTCCACTAAATAATATAATATTTGTCATGGTCACTGGAGCGTAAAATATAGGTCAACGCCACGAGATGAAAGCCCCTGCTTGGTTAGGAGCTTACGAAGATGTTTCATGTAAAGTATGATGGTTATTTAGTCTTGTAGTTGAGTATATAACAAACTTCGACATAAATGTCGAACTTCGACATAAATGTCAAACTTTGACGTAATGGTCGAAGTCACTGGAGCACAAAATATAGGTCAAAGTCACTAGGTCAAGGAGTCTACAAAGTCAGAAGGTCAGGGAGATGTTTCATGTAAGGTTTGATGGTAGATGAGGTTTGTAGTTGACTTAAATAAAAACTTCGACATAAATGTCGAAGTTATGTCGAACTTCGACATAAAGATCAAAGTCACTGGAGCGAAAAATATAGGTCAAAGTCACTAGATCAATTTGCCTACAAAGTCAGAAGGTCTGAGAGATGTTTCATATAAGGTTTGATGGTAGATTAGGTTTGTAGTTGACTTAAATAAAAACTTCGACATAAATGTCGAAGTTATGTCGAACTTCGACATAAAGATCAAAGTCACTAGAGCGAAAAATATAGGTCAAAGTCACTAGGTCAATGTGCTTACAAAGTCAGAAGGTCTGAGAGATGTTTCATATAAGGTTTGATGGTAGATTAGGTTTGTAGTTGACTTTAATAAAAACTTTGACATAAATGTCGAACTTCGACGTAAATGTGACAGACGGACGCACGGACGAACGGACGGAAAAGTTGATGCCTATGTCGCACCCTGCTACAAGCAGGTGCGACAAAAAATGATTGGGAAATAATAGATTTGTTCCGTAAACAAAAGGTAAAAGAGGTTAGCCCCTAAACCAAACAAAAGAAAATAACAAAAGAAATAGCCCCTAAACCCGAAATGTTAGAACGTCCGTCCATCCGTCCAACTATCTCCTCCCAAACCGTTGATCGGAATCTAAACAAATTTGGTGTGTAGGTTGTTTACATCAGTGGCTCGCGCAATGGCACATTTATTTTTAGCCCTCATATGGCCTTGGAGAGAAGTCAAAAGGTCAAATATCAATAAAATTCAATTACAAAGTCAATTTTATAGATTTTGCTACCAAACTTTGCATAAGTAATTATTAATGAAATATGTAAAACATATTGAATGGGATTTTGGCTGCGACCCCTGGGTCATGCCCCACGAGGTCACCTTTGGGGGTCGGGAGGGCAAATTTTAAATTTTTCAGAATATAGTCATGTGGGATATCAAATCAAAGGGGTTGATTAGTAGAATACAATAGACGTAAAATTTTGACCCTGGGATCAGATTGGGGCCCTTAGGGAGGGGTCAAAAGGTCAAAATTAAAGTTTTTTTCAACATAGTCATGTGGCATATCAAATTGAAGGGTATGATTAGTAGAATATAATACAAGTAAAATTTTGACCTAAATTTAGCGGCAGATTGGGGCCCAGGGGATGGGGATTTTTTTGTAGCGTGTGAGACCCAGGTCCGTACCTCAAAGGTCAAGGTCATACTTAGAGATCAAAGGTCAATATTTTTTGTCTTGTCCGATCAATAACTTTCTTATTCTTGAATGGATGTAAAAATTATTTGGCAGAAATGCTAATCATAATGTGACAGTGTGTCACATGTAAGATCCAGGTTGGTACCTCAAAGGTCAAGGTCTTACCTTGAGATCAAATGTCAAAACAAGGGTCTTTTTGTTGTGTCCGATCAATAACTATCTTATTCCTTGATGGATTTAAAAAGTTACTTGGGAGAAGTGTTAACCATATTATGACAGTTAATCATGCACAAGACCCAGGTTAGTACATCAAAGGTCATGGTCTTACTTTGAGGTTAAATGTAAGGCTGGCTAATCGGAGCTGAGAAGATAATCGATCATCCTTTATGCCATTGTGCTCCATAACCAATTAGTAATCACTGGAGATTTTATCATAATTTAACTAGAATCGCGCAGTCGATGGTGCACCATCGCAAATACCCGCTTTTTCCATTGACAACACAATTAACAAGTTTCAGGTGTGTAACCCAAATAGTTTAGAATATACAGCAAATTCCTAGTTTTTGGCTTTTGACCTTGAGGTCCAGGTCATGCCAAATACAGCATGCAGTACCTTCTACATTCAAAGGGCTATCCATAACCAAAGTTTCAGGAGTGTAACCCAAATATTTGTGAAGATATGGCAAAGTCCTAGTTTTTGACCTTTGACCTTGAGGTCAAGGTCACACCAAAAATAGTCCAGTGCATTCTAAATTCCAAGGACCATCCAATAACCAAGTTTCAGATGTGTAATTCCATCAGTTAGGAAGATACTTCCAAGTCCTACTTTTTGACCTTTGACCTCGCCCATGACCCCAGGGGGTCAGATGAAAATTTCGACACCTTCATGCACATCGGCAGTCCCTAAGCAATGTATGTACCAAGTTTGGTCACCCTAGTTCAAGAAATAAAAAACTAGTTAACATTCACAAGATATTTCTTAGAAATTTGACCTTTGACCTCACCCTGTGACCCCCAGGGGGTCAGATCAAATTTTCGACACCTTCATGCACATCTCCAGTCCCTAAGCAATGCATGTACCAAGTTTGGTCACCCTAGGTCAAGAAATAAAAAACTAGTTAGCATTCGCAAGAAACGTGACAGACGGAAGGACGGACTGACTGACGGACGGACACCCGTGACGAAAATAATATACCCGTTTTTTTTCAAAAAGCGGGTATAACTAGCCTGGCTTTCTTCTTAGCATAAATTTTACTATATTTAACCTACACATGAGGACATACAGGCCTGTGCAAACAGTGTAGACCCAGATGAGACATCGCGGAAAGCGGCGTCTCATCAGGGTCTGCATTGTTTGCGATTCTCCCAGCTATTTTATGCAGTATGTTGTGTAGTTAACTGTACTTATTGCATAATCAATTATTAACAGATCAGTAGCAATAATCATTTTTGTAAAATGTATTGATCAATTAATCGATTATCCGGTTAATAGTGTCAGCCTTAGTTAACCCTTTCCCAGTCAGATACGCGTTTTTACGTGTCTGGAGCCCCCCCCCCCCCCTTTGTTCCTAGAACCACCTTCAAACCTGCTCTCCCCACCCCTGGATAGCAATGTTTGCATTAGAATAAGTTGGCCTAAAAAAGTGACCTGTTTTTTCGCGCGCCTCCCCACTAATACGTTCTGTGGGGGGATTGAAGGGGGGCTATCGCCCCCCTCACATCCGAAAAAAATGGGTTTTTTGGCCCAGCCGGTCGCTGAAATGAGGTCTGACGGTGTCTGGGGTCAAAAATGCCTCCGAATTGATGCAGCCTGACAAAACATGCTGCAAACAGTGAAAATCCCGGGTGCCAAACTCTTTATTTGTTGCCTTGCCAGCGGGCTGAAGATAAAGATTTAGTCAAAAATTCATGTGAAATAACACTTTTTGTCAACTTTGAGATGCCCCCTCGTTACCATGGCAACAAAGATTTAGTCTAAAATGGTGTCATTTGAAAGGCTACTACCCAGTTAACATCCATGCCAAGTTTGGTGTAAAATGGGCCATCCATGATGAAATAATGGCTTTATGAATTTGCTACCCTAGGCAACTCTGTAAAAAACAGCAAAAATCACAAAGTCCCCATGTGGGAATGGGTTAAATGTAAAAAATTTTTTTTTAACATGCCTGGTCAATATATTTCTATTCCTGGATGGCTTTAAAATTACTTGTTATTGTTAACCATAATGACTTTTTTTTGTGATGATGTCAAGACCCAGGTTGGTACCTCAAAGGTCAAGGTCATACTTAGAGGTCAAAGGTCAGGAAAGGATCTTTTTGGGTGTTTTGTCAATAAGTGTATTACTCCTGGATGGATTTTAAAATTACATGTACTTAGAAGAAATGTTAACCATCAAAAGATTGCCAATTTAGGGTCAAGGTAACAGGTTATGGTCTTACGACGTGACAGTCGTAACAAAGGAAAGATGCATAGCGTGAAAAAATCCCCGTCTTTGGTGGGATTCGAACCCGGTTCGCTCGGGTAGAAGTCCACTGCTCTTACCCCTGAGCCAAAGAGTCGACTCCCTGATGCAGTTGTCAGAGAGTGGTTATAAACCTAGAATCTATGCATATGGATCTACCAAGGTAGATAATGGAAGGGAGGTAACAAATCCCGGTAGAGCCCCCACATCTTACGACGTGACAGTCGTAACAAAGGAAAGATGCATAGCGTGAAAAAATCCCCGTCTTTGGTGGGATTCGAACCCGGTCCGCTCGGGTAGAAGTCCACTGCTCTTACCCCTGAGCCAAAGAGTCGACTCCCTGACGCAGTTGTCAGAGAGTGGTTATAAACCTAGAATCTATGCATGGATCTACCAAGGTAGATAATGGAAGGGAGGTAACACACCCCCTCTTAAGGAAGTCATCATTTATGATGACGTGAAGGATGCCAACTTCGGCACGAAGCCATTTCTGGCATATAAAGTCCGATCCCGGACGAGCCCCCATCTTACGACGTGACAGTCGTAACAAAGGAAAGATGCATAGCGTGAAAAAATCCCCGTCTTTGGTGGGATTCGAACCCGGTCCGCTCGGGTAGAAGTCCACTGCTCTTACCCCTGAGCCAAAGAGTCGACTCCCTGACGCAGTTGTCAGAGAGTGGTTATAAACCTAGAATCTATGCATATGGATCTACCAAGGTAGATAATGGAAGGGAGGTAACAATGGTCACAGTTACTGAACGGAGGCAGGGGATTATGGCCATTCCACAGGCTGCTTTTTTTTTTTTTTTTCATTAAATTTCTTTCCTATTGTTCCTTTTTATTTTAGTCCCAAAATAGTGATGAAAAACTGTAAAGAAATGGTAATTTTTCCCCGCTCGCTTCACTCACTCAGACTCAAAATTCTTATCAACTTTTTTTAGCAATCGTGACGTAAAAGACATCTTTTTTTTCAGCAGAATTAAGTGTTAGTGTGAGTGTCGAAGAACCTTTTTAACCTATATTTTTTATCGAACAATCTGTTATTAGCCATTATTTTCTGTAAGACAAACCTATATAAAAACCTATATTTCCAAAGTGGGCCACTAGGAGGCTTGAAAGTCAATTTTATAGATTTTGATACCAAACATTACAGAAGTAATAATTAATGGAATATGTAAAACATATGGAACAGATTTTGGCTCAGACCCCTGGGTCATGCCCAAGGGTTCAGACTTTTGGGGTTGCAGAGCCAAAATGTTTTCGAAATATAGTCATGTGGTATATCAAATTCAAGGGTATGATTAGTGGAATACAGTGCAAGTAAAATTTTGACCCTAGGGTCAGATTGGGGCCCAGGTTTGGGGATGGGGTCAAAAGGTCAAATTTTAATTTTCTTGGAACATAATCATGTGACATTTCAAATTGAAGGGGATGATTAGTAGAATATAATACAAGTTAAATTTTGGGGCCTTGGTTTTTGGTACTTAGCCTGTGAGTGGAAAGCATGGGGATTTGCAATGGCGTTCCAATTTAACCACATTCTAGTTTTCTTTAAAAATAGCTCCTTATGGTGGAAACATTCATATGTGGTGAAATATTTCTAAAATAATGTGTTGTTGCATGGGCTGTTTGGGCTAGTATAGTAAGAATTTCAATATGACCTCCCAGACAGGTTGGGGCCCCGACTTGCCTGAGGGTAAAACTTCATTTTCTTCAAATATAGTCATGTTTCATATCAAATCAAAGTATTAATGGAGAGTAAAAGCTATGGCGGAAAAAATGCAGGCGGGGGGAATGCCCGGGGTCATGATAAGTCAAAAAGTAGGGTTTTAGGTCATATTGTCAAACAACTCATCCAAGGCTAGGTATTTGTGCTAGAATCTTATAAAATCTTGAAACTTTCCCAGAATGAGGGCTGGAGGAACATAATTTTTCAGAATTCTGATGTGACTTCCTTTGGTGGGGGGGGGGGGGGTGCAGTGGGGTGAGCCCCATGGGTCAAAATTACTTTTTTGCACAAACATAGTATTATTATTATTTATGCAAAGGTAATGGAGAGTGGAATACAGTGGTGCAAAACTTTGCTGGGAGGCATGTATTTGGGTTACCCAAGGTAAAAAATTTTGGTTCCTTTTATTACATGACATGATTTCCACAGCACAGGGATATCAACTTGCTCTAGTTTAATAAATTCAATGGAACATATTCATGATCTTCTATTTTTTATTTTAAATATTTACAGATGAAGACTACAGCTTAGAAGAAGAAATCCCTGAAAGAAAAAAAAAAACTGGTAAAAAATTTAATCATTTTTGTTGCGCCTGCATGGCGCGATATAGGTGTCAAATTTTCCGTCCGTCAACATTTGCGACCACCCTAACTTCCACCCTGATGTAAGAGTCCATTTCTTGAGAACTATTAGAGCTTCCTTAATTATATTTGGTACAAGCTTGCATCTAGGAACTGCGACTTCAACAGAAGCATCCGTATCTGACTTTGACCTATATTTTATTGTTCACTGACTTTGTAAATTATTGCGACCACCCTAACTTTCACCCTAATGTAAAAGTCCATTTCTTGAGAATTATTAGAGCTTCATTAATTATACTTGGTACAAGCTTGAATCTAGGAACTGCAAGTAACCATATCTGACCTTGACCCATATTTCATGGTTCAGTGACTTTGCGCCCCAACAGGCGTGACATAGCCTTCGGCGGAATTCTTGTTTAATCTGTATTTGGGAAAAGTAACATTTCTCACGTTTCTTGTAGAAAAAACAGATTGTCAAGTATGTTTTAATAGTCATTTTAATTTTTCCAATAGAATTTTTACATTTTTGTCACCGCCATTGTCATGATGTCCGGAGTATATTTTTTCTGTTTTTCACTTATGCTTTCAACCTAATTCAGAATAAATAAGCTGGTCATCTACAAACTGGTATTAATAATAATAATAATAATAATAATCGACCTTATTTATAGAGGGTAACACATTTAGTAAACTAGTACTAATCTTCCATGTGGCCCTCTTTTCCTGGGTATTCAGAGTGTGTATACTCGTAAAATGTCAAGGTCCGGGGGCATATAGTTTTTAGGTTTGCCGTACATGTAAGGCTGCCACGATTAATCAGATAATCGATTAATTGATTGATAAATTCCAGAAATATTATTATTGATACTGATTTTCCGTAATCAATTATTTTCTTCGTAGAATTTACCAGCTAAAGATGTTTCTTAAATAGCTGGATGAGTGGCAAACAGTGCAGGCCCTGATGAGACGCCGCATTCTCATCAGGGTCTACACTGTTTGCTCTGGCCTGTCTGTGCAAAACACTAGAGTGAATTACAACATTTATATGATAAGAGTCATGTGCAGACAGAAAGCGGGACAGGTAAAATTATGACCAAATCTCCAGTGATTACTAATCGATTATTTATCGCAATGGCAAAACTGATAAGCGATTATCATTTCAGCAACGATTAGCCAGCCCTAGGTACGTTGGTACGAATGTACGTCCGTCTGCACGAATGTGTGTACGTACGTTTGTATGAATGTACGTCCGTCTGCACGAATGTGTGTATGTACGTAATTGACCTCAAAATATATATAGGTCAGTGTGACCTATATTTCATGCTAGAGTGACTTTGCCTTATATCTTGAATACTATTTGATGGAGAAATGTCATGCCTGGTTTATTAGCTCCTTGTGACCCAATGATTGATTCAAAAATATAATTACATGTATATTGGTCATTGTGACCTATATTTCATGGATGAGTGATTTTGCCTCATATCTTGAATACTATTTGATGGAAAAATGTCAATCCCGGCTTATTAGTTCCATGTGATCCAATGATTGACCTCAAAATATACCTAGGTCATTGTGACCATATTTCATGGTTCAGTGATTTTGCCTAATATCTTGAATACTATTTGATGGAGAAATGTCATGCCATAGATTATTAGTCCCATGTGACCTGCTGATCAACCTCAAAAGATATCTAGGTCAGTGTGACCTATATTTCATGGTTCAATGACTTTGCCTTTTATTTTGAAAACTATTTGATGGAGAAATGTCATGCCTGTGTTATTAGTTCCATTTACCCCGCTGATCAACCTCCAAATATATCTAGTTTGGTGTGCTTCAGTGATTTTGTCCATTATCTTGAATATTATTTTATGGAGAAATTTCATACCATCTGACCCACTGATTGATCTCGACAAAATATATCTAGGTCAGTGTGACCTATATTGCATAGTTTAGGGAGTTTGCCTGTAATCTTGAATACTATTTGATGGAGGAATGTCATGTCTGGGATAATACTTGAATGCATCCAGATGATTGACCTCAAAATATATCAAGGTAGGTGTGACCTGTATTTTATGGGTCAGTGACTTTGCCTGAAATCTTGAATAATATTTGATGGAGAAACTTCATGTCTGAAGTATCAATTCAATATGACTTGATGAATGCAACAAAGATATATCTAGTTTAGTTTGACACTATTCCAGGTGCGTTATACTGTTCAGTGACGGCTGTTGCTGCAACATAAGTTTTCAGCGTGAGTTTGGCCCCTGTGCGGGGGCATCTGTGTCATACTGACACATGTCTACTTTATATATTATCCTACAGCATTTAGAAGCAGATAGATACAGAATATGGATTTATTGCATTTACAGGGTAAAATGTCATTATTAATATAATGCTTAGCAGAAAATAAAATATATACAAAAAGTCTACCTAATGCAGAATAAATAAGCTGGTCGCCTTAAGACTATCAGAGTATATACTCGTAAAATTTCAAGGGGTCCATCATTTTTGTATATTTTATCCCACATCATTGAGAAGAAAACAGAACACTGATTTAATGCATTTTAGGCAAACAAATACATTATAGACATGATAGATTTGATGCATAGTAGAAAATAAAATATATACGAAAAGTCCACCTAATGCAGAAGAAATAAGCTGGTCGCCTTAAGACTGGTATTCGGAGTATATATACTTGTAGAAATAACTTTATTTTTTTTATATTTATTATAAGGGGCCTAACATTTTTGTAAATTTTATCCTACAGAATTTAGTCGAAAACAGATACAAAATATTACACTGATTTAATGTATTTTAGCATATAAATATATTCTTTGTACATGTTGTACAATGTATGTTGCATGTAGCAAAAAATGTATATACAATAAAGTCCACCTAATGCAGAATAAATAATCTGGTCGCCTAAAGACTGGTATTCGAAGATATATTTTTTAATGTTTGTTCATTGTGGAAGTTTGAAGCCCTACACTGAGATTTGCACAATGTGAGAGCCCTTCAGAATATCTTACTTGGACTCAAGCTCAAGGTCACATTTGATAGTCACCAGTTCTTTTTATGTATGGGGGTTTAACGGCCAGTGTTAACTAAAAGTTTGAGCCAATTATCTATCCACACTTTACCTTGGCAATTTTATCCGTAAGCAATTGACCAGAACAGTGCACATTCTTACACCAGAATTGACAAATGCCCTTCTTGAATCAGCTGATGGGAGAAATGACTGTAGAAAAGATTTCATGATCAATATCCACGAAAGAATGTTCCTGACTGCGGAAGGAATCAACCTACATCTTCCTGATAACCAGTCAGAGGTGGCTTTGGCTGAGCTATTCTTTGAATTTTGTGTTTGTTCCATATCTCCACCCCTTAAAGGATTTTCATCAAACTTGGTCAGTTATCCCCCTCAGAAAGTTCATGTCCAAAGCTAGGTTGGTAAAAAAGCTGAAAATACACATATAGTTTCATGGACAGTGGGAAATACAGGGAAATCCCGGTAAATACTGAGAAATACTGGAAAATGGACATTAATGTAGGTGGGGCCAATTGAGACTGCTTAATATACCCTGCCTGCCTAGGTATATGTATTGTAAAGTAAAGTCATTTCATACAGGGCTTGCATTTTACCTTACCTTTACGAAGTACAAGGAGAACTATTGTAGTCACCACGGTCGTCCGCGTTTGCGTTAGCGTGTGCGTGTGCGTTCCCGTCACACTGCGTTAAAGTTTTTCAAATGCTTATATCTAAATAGCCATGCATCACAGAGTACTCATATTTGGAACTTTAGTACCTGGGAGGGTCTTCTAATGTTCCAAGAGAGCAAACCCCTGGATCCATGCCCTGAGGTGGGGCTAGGGGTCAGAATCTAGAACACCTTTATAAAACTGTGTTAAAGTTTTTGAAATGCTTATATCTCAACAGTCACTCATCACAAAGCATTCATATTTACAACTTGGGTACTTGGGAATGTCTTCTGAGAATATGCGGGATAGTCTTCTGAGATTCCAAAAGAACACACCCCTGGGTTCACGAATGGGGGGGGGGGGGTGGGGCTAAAGGTCAAAATCTAGGACACCTAAGTTATTCGTTAAATACATTATCATTATGCTAACAAGTTACAAACTGAATTTGTTATACATCAGCCAACTTTGTGACGTTGGTTTAAGTGTAAAAGGGTGAAGGTCATGGTTACCTACATTTTACAGTCCAGTGATTTTGCCTTATATCTTGAATACTATTTGATGGAGAAATGTTATACCTGGGATATTGGTTCCATGTGACCCCATGATTGACCTCGAAATATATCTAGGTCAATGTGACCTATAGTTCATGATTCTGTGATTTTGCCTTATATATTGAATACTATTTGATGGAGAAATGTTAAACCTGGATTATTACTTCCATGTGACCCAGTGATTCACCTGAAAATATGTCTAGGTCAGTGTGACCTATATTTCATCGTTCAGTGATTTTGCTTATATCTTGAATACTATTTGATGGAGAAATGCTATACCTGGATAATTACTTCCATGTGCCCCAAGGATTTACCTCAAAATCTATCTAGGTCAATGTGACCTATATTTCACCGTTCAGTGATTTTGCCTTATATATGTTGAATACTATTTGATGGAGAAATGTCATACCTGGGATATTAGTTCCATGTGACCCCATGTTTGACCTCAAAATATATCTAGGTAAGTGTGACCTATGGTTCAGTGATTTTGCCTTATATCTTGAATACTGTTTGATGGAGAAACATCATACCTTGGTTATTAGTTCCATGTGACACAGTGATTGACCTCAAATAAATCTAGGTCATTGTGACCTATATTTAATGGTTCACTGATTTTTCCTTATATGTTGAATACTATTTGATGGACAAACATCATACATGTACCTTGGTTATTAGCTCCATGTCAGTGTGACCTATATTGGTTATTAGCTCCATGTCAGTGTGACCTATATTTCTCCCCCATCCCGAAAATGTAGGTCATTGTGACCGATATTTCATGGTTCAGTGTTTTTGCATTATATCTGGAATAGTATTTCATGGAATAATGTCATACCCAGATTGTTAGTTTCACGTCACCCAATGATTGACCCTGAAATATATATAGGTCAGTGTGACCTATATTTCAGGGTTCAGTGACTTTGCTTTAGATCTTGAAAACTATTTGATGAAAAATCTACATACCTAATTATTTGTTCCATGTAACCTGATGATTGACCTCAAAATATTTGTAGGTCAGTGCGACCTATATTTCAATGTTCAGTGATTTTACCTTATATCTTGAACTGCGAAGCAGGCGAGCTACGCTGACATGCGACAGCTCTTGTAGAGTCTACATGCACTTGGTCATGCAGGTCGAATGAAATGTTTTAGGATTTTCCAGACCTTCTGATAATGAATTGTTTGAAAGATTAATAATCTGTTACCTTCATAATTTTATATTTGAAGTAATCAAGTATGTATTGAATTTGTTTTCAAAAGATACTGAAATACTAGTTTTCAGACATCAGCTACTGGTATTTGACTTGACTTGTAAATAAAAATACTTGAGAGAGTACCTGCAGGTTAAGAAATGTATGCCCATTGTATTTTGTTCTTTTAATACCTGTCTTAAACAAAACAAATTTTCACACCGTTCAAAAGTAGGAGTAACTACTTGACAAACTTGCAAACAAACTTTTTTTTAAAGTACACATAAAAAAGTTCGGACAACCACAAAAGTTGTTGTAATTCTCCAAACAAATTTAACAATGTGTTTTATCATTTCACAAGAGCATAACAAAAAAAAAAAAAAAAAAACACAAAGTTCAAGAAAACATGCCTATACAAATGTAATGAACATTTTACAACCAAAAAATGAAAATTTTCTGATTAAAAATTCCAATATTGTAGTATGTCTGCTGAAATTATAGATCATTCAGTGAGGCAGTTCTATTGAGCACCCAAAATCTATATTTTTAGCAGAGATACGGAAAATAGTGTATATCCCTCTTAAACCCCATCTTAATTATATAAAAGTGGTGTTGGAGGGGTCAAAATCATGTGCATATGTTTTTGTGATGCATTTACAGACTGATGGAGCAGTCTGATCTGGGTCTGTCTGTTTGCTCAGGCCTGTCCATCTTAATTTTAGGATCATTATCTATTGCATATGAGTGATTTTAAATAGCATTCCTGCCACTGGTATTTACCTACCAACCTTGGTGCAAAGCCCATAAATGAATCAGGCTGACTCTAGGTCAAGGTCACATTTGAAGATCACGGCTTTGAATTTTGTTTCCATTCCTTATATCTCATTTACCCTAAAATGATTTTCATTTACCTTTGGTCAATTATCCCCCTCAGACAGCTGATGTGCATAAAGCATACATGAATCATGCTGACACAAGGTCAAGATCACATTTAAAGGTCACGAGTTTGAAACTTTGACTTTTATGCCTATTTATTTACCCCTGGCAGGATTTTTAATAAACATTGGTAAAATATCCTCCTCAGTGAGCTGATGTGCAGAACCCATAAATAAAACATACCAACTCAAGGGCAAGGTCACAGGTGAAGTTTTTCAACTTTGAATTTTATGTCTATTCCATACCTCCTTTACCCCTGGATGGATTTTCCTTTAAACTTTTAAGAAATAATTCCCCTCTGAGCTGGCGTGCAGAACCCATAGATAAACCATGCGGACGCAGGGTCAAGGTCACAGGTAAAGGTCACAAGGTTGAACCTTGATTTTAATGGTGGGGGGATTGGGCTGTCCTTCAGACTGCTCCTTGTTGCAAAATTAAAACACTTTTTGCTTGATAACTTAGATTATGTTTGTGGCCCAACTTTGATGAAACTTTTACTACACAATGTCATGGTCTCTTAGATAAGGAAGGTGTAATACTAGCAGAATAAATACCAAGTGCCCATAACACCCATTGATGATAGGTTTCAAATTTCAGTTCAATGATTTATTAATCACATACAGTAGATGGTTGCGTTTACATTTACACCCCTTTTAACAGTTTTGTCAGTCCTATCAAAGTCATGTGTGGCTGATAATGAAACACATGTGCATTGTACCCCCAGATTTTTATGCCCCCGGAATCGAAGATTCAGGGGGGCATATAGTTTTTGGTCTGTCCGTCTGTTTGTCTGTTTGTCCGTTAATCCGTTTGTCCGTTAATCCATTTGTCCGTTTGTCTGTTTGTCCGTCTGCAAAAACTTTAACATTGGGCATAACTTTTGAATGGTAAATGATAGAGCCTTTATATTTCACATGTGCATTCCTTGTCACAAGACCTTTCAAGAGGTACCATAAATTTTGACCTCGTGACCTTGACCTTGACATTTGACCTACTTTTGACCTCCTTTTTAAAAACTTTAACATTGGCCATAACTTTTGATTGGTAAGTGATAGAGCTTTCATATTTCACATGTGGATTCCTTGTCACAAGACCTTTCAATTGGCACTATAATTTCTGACCTCATGACCTTGACCTTGGCATTTGACCTACTTTTTAAAAACTTTAACATTGGCCGTATCTTTTGATTGGTAATTGGTAGGGCTTTCATATTTCACATGTGCATTCCTTGTCACAAGACCTTTCTAATGGTACCGTAATTTTTGACCTCATGACCTTGACCTTGACATTTGACCTACTTTTTAAAAACTTTAACATTGGCCATAACTTTTGATTGGTAAATGGTAGGGCTTCCATATTTCACATGTGCATTCCTTGTCACAAGCCCTTTCTAGTGGTACCATAATTTTTGACCTTGTGACCTTGACCTTGATGTTTGACCTACTTTTTAAAAACTTTAATATAAAGTCCATAACTTTCGATTGGTAAGTGATAGAGCTTTCATATTTCACATGTGTATTCTTTTTCGCAACACCTTTCCATTGGTACCATAATTTTTGACCTTGATACCTTGTGGCCTTGACCATGACATACTTTAGTGATGGGGCTTTCATATTGCACAGGCGCTGTCCTGGGGCATCGGTGTTTCACAAACACATCTTGTTTCCTCTATTACACATCTTCATGGGGCATCCTTTGGTGTCTCTGATTCTCTTGTTTGATATTTGTTTTCTTTTTACAGTTTGATGGTCAGTTGTTGACACAATTCTAATCAGAAGACACTGGAGACAAATGAGAAAAGCAAAGGCTTCTTACCAGGCAAGTCTCTGCTGAACATGAAACATATTTATTTGGGTTTCCTATCCTTTTTTAACTCTCAGGAAATTTCGTCCTGGTAAGCTTTTCTACTACCCCAGGCATCGACGTCCACAAATGTTAAAGTTTTTGCGTTAAAGTTTTTTTAGAAGCTCATCTCGTTTTTATGACTACACGGATTAAGTTCATATTTAGTATGATGATATTTTCTGTTATCGACTTCTTTCCCTGGTGATGTTGTGGGGAGGATTTGGGATTTGATTGTATCAGTTCCTGATCATTACTATTTTTAATTTTTACACATTGGTTTATCACCTGAGGGGTTCAGCAAAAAATGGGAACTGTAAAATAAAAATGTAGGCAGTGATCAGGTATCAAAACATTTGTCAAACAACTCTGATCAGAGTCATCAAAGGGAAAGAAACATGAACATGGAGTAACTAAACACTGTTGAAATCTGATCACAAGCGGGCAGCAGAACGAGTTACTTTCTCACAGAATGGCTACGGTAAAAGGCTATCCAAACTAAAAGGATATAAGCAATACATAAATGCAACATAAGTAATCCAGGATAGAAGAACAGCCTTAGAATGGTCAGCAAAATGTATTTCACTGTGTGTTTTAATTTGTTTATATATGGCCATGATTCTCATCCTTGATTCTGTCATGGTCTAAACAAACACATGGTTCAGTCTGCATGAAGTTTGCTAACTCAACAGTGCTATATCGGAGAACAAATATCAGTCAACTACAGAGATGAAACAACAATAAGGACTTGACAGCATGAAATAACATAAATGCTGGAGCCAAAGAAAACTGTTAGAATCTCGTAAGCCTGATCAGAGAAAGTAATTTTTGCTTACTATCTTTTGAAGCTGTGGCCCTTTGAACATTGAAAATAATCATTGAAATTTATTCGCGGAAAGAACAATGCACCTTCACTTTGAATTCCTTTCTTACAATCTTATAGTACTTGTTTGTAAGATGTAAGTGTAATGGCGGGGCATTTCTTACATTGTTACTCTTGTTTTTGTAGGTCACAAGATTTCATGAGTTCCAATGAATTTCTGCCATTGAAAGACCTGAATGTGAGAGGAAAGGACTACAAGAAAATTTGTGTAAAATTGTTCAGAAAAGCCATAAGAGAGAAGCGAGATGCAAAGCCAGAAGAACTAACTATTGCTATGAAAAAGTAAAGGACAAGCAATTTCATATCCAGGCATTGGCTACAATGATAAAATAAAGGAGATGCAATTAAATATCCAGGCATTGGCTAAAAGTAAAGTAGAAGCAATTTAATAGCCAGGCACTGGTTACAATGAAAAAGTAAAGGAGAAGAAACTTAATATCCTGGCAATTATGTTTGACCACAGACTATCGATGATGCATCTTTTGCTGTACAGCTGCACGAGATGAGCTGCAGGACAAAGGAACCATAACTCTGGTGTTCTTACTTTCAGAGGCATTGCCTTTTGACAAATGAAAATAGCCATTTCTATCATTTAGTCTTCTGAAACACTGTATCTCCTGAACCGTTTGATGGATTCTGAAGTAACTTGCTTGGTTACAACACTAGGATGGGGAAAATAGCCATAAGGTTTTGATGACCTTGACCTTAACTATAAAACTATCAAAAACTATAAAAGCTATGGCATTGAAAGTTGATGAGTGCATTGCTAGAAATCTGTAGATGACCTTATTAACTTTTGAAGAAATTCTGAATACTACTTGATGAGTTATGGCCCTTTGTTACTGTAGGCATTTGTACATCACATGCTTTTGGGTCGTATGTGAGAAGCAAAACTTATTTTACATTTGTTTTTAGCTCACCTAACCAATGGTCATGGTGAGCTTTTGTGACAATGAGATGTCCAGCGGCGGCTGATGCCATGTGTAAATTTTCTTGTTAACACCCTTGGGCCACAGTTTTGGTCTAATTATGATCAGATTGGTTAGATCATACTGACAATATCTCTGTCAAGTTGGAATATGGGGCATTTTGAGTCAAAAAGTGGAACAGTAGTTAATACCATAAAAAAACCTTATTAATACTTTAGAGGCCACAGTTTTTGTCCAATCATCCCCAAACATGTGCAGAATTACCATCTCAGTACACTTTGAATAAGGGTCATTTAGGGCTATAAAGCAGATCAGTATGAACAAATCATAGAAAAAACCTTTTAAATACTATACAGGTCACAGTTTGGTCGAATCGTCATCAAAGTTGTCTCAGCAATATCTTGGTCAAGTTCAAATATGGATCATTTCGGGTCAAAAAGTAAGTCAGTGGGTCGTAGCCTAGAAAACCCCTGTGAAAACTCTGGAGCAGATAAATTTGGGCAAATGTTTATCAGACATGCTCAGAATGATCACTTTGAAAATATATGTCAAGGTCAAATATGGATCATGTCAGGTTAAAAACCTTTGGTCCAATGTTTATCAAACTTGCTCAAAATGATCACCTTGACAACATCTCTGTCAAGGTAGAATATGGATCATGGAAAAAATGACCTTGACCTGAGACCTACTTAAATAAAAATATATTGGTCATAGCTTTTTACAGCCTTCATATTTGGAATGAACGTTCCATGTAATACGGTCTTATCTCTGAACAAATAAATTGACCTGTGAATTTGACCTTGGCTTGAACAATATGAAATAGAACCTTCAATTTTTGTTTTGTTTGTTTGTATTTGGGTTTAAAGTAAGGGAAACAAACACAAACACGACGCAACCAGACAATAATAGAAACTTCAACAGAGGAAGGCCAAAAGGACAGTTGCTTTCCCACAAATTGGCCTAATGACCATCCAAAATAAAAAGACACGAGTAATACATACAATACTTAACAAGCAATAACATAAATAAACCGCCACAGAAGAACCACCTTGGAACGGTCAGTGGAAAGAATTCCACGGGGAGGCTTAAATCGATTTCACACGGCCTTAATCCTCACCCTTACGTCAACACTTGGCCTTGGCCTTGGCAAGCTCATTCGTAAGCAGCTGACTTGTACAGTGCACATTCTTTCGCCAGAAACTGACAAATGCCCTTCTTGAATCAGCTGATGGGAGAAAATGACTGTAGAAAAGGGTAACGGGTCATCCCTAACAAACTCTGCCCCTAGCAAAGTAGGCCCCTACAAACTCGGCACCCAAAATTATATTATATATATAAAACCTCCAATTTAGTCATCTGATCAGGGTCTTTCCGGTCATTGAGCGACACGGTGCCAACTAGTGCCCACAAACTACATATGTATGTTTTTGAGCAGAATTAAGATAAAAAGGGATATGTATACCCCCAGCAAATCTTAACGGTTTGACTGGATAAAAGTGGTGTTAATTGGGTCAAAAAGATAAGTTTTCGTGATGGTGTATTGTGCTAGCAAAGCTTGGCATGTTCTAACGTGTACCCACAATCTATATATTTTTGAGCAGAAATAGCAAAAATATCAAAAATTTTCATCTTGAATTATCAATTTTTGGGTCGGGGGCGTTTAAGGAAAAATAACAGTATATTTGTTTAGGCATGCATGTTTTCATATTCAAACAATAAATGCATAGTACAAAAGAATTATTTTTAGCTCGCCTATACGAAGTACATGGAGAGCTATTGTTGTCACCCCGGATGTGCGCGTTAGCGTAAGCGTTTGCGTTCCCGTTTCCGTCACACTCTGCGGTATAGTTTTTCAAATGCTTATATCTCAACAGTCATGCATCACAGAGCACTCATATTTGGAACTTAAGTACCTGGGAGGGTCTTATAACGTTCCAAGAGATCAGACCCCTGGGTAGCCCGGAGTGGGGCTAGGGGTCAAAATCTAGAACACCTCTGTAAAACTGTGTTAAAGTTTTTGAAATGCTTATATCTCAACAGTCACCCATCACAAAACATTCATAGTTACAACTTGGATACCTGGGAGTGTCTTCTGAGAATACCAGGGAATATCTTCTGTGATTCCAAAAGAACACCCCTGGGATCATGCCTGGGGGGATGAGGCTAGGGGTCAAAATCTAGGACACCTTTGTAATTTGTTATATACATTTCCATTATAGTAACAAGTTTCAAACTTAATTGCTTATACATCAGCCAACTATGAGACATTGGTTCAAGTGTAAAAGGGTCAAGGTCACAGTGACCTATATTTCATGGTCCAGTGATTTTGCTTTATATCTTGAATACTATTTGATGGAGGAATGTCATACCTGGGATATTAGTTCCATATGACCAGTGGATTGACCTCAAAATATATCTAGGTCATTGTGACCTATTGTTCACGGTCCAGTGATTTTGCCTTATATTTTGAATACTATTTGATGGAGAAATGTCATACCTGGGATATTAGTTACATATGACCACACGATTGACCTCAAAATATATCTAGGTCATTGTGACCTATTTTTCACGGTCCAGTGATTTTGCCTTATATCTTGAATACTATTTGATGGAGAAATGTCATACCTGGGGTATTAGTTCCATATGATAACATGATTGGCCTCAAAATATATCTAGGTCATTGTGACCTATATTTCACGGTCCAGTGATTTTGCCTTATATCTTGAATACTATTTAATGGAGAAATGTCATACCTGGGATATTAGTTCCGTGTGACCACATGATTGATCTCAAAATATATCTAGGTCATAGTGACCTATATTTCATGGTTCATTGACTTTGTCTTATATCTTGAATATTATTTGATGGACTATTTTTATACCTAGATTATTAGTTCCATTTTACTTGATGATTGACCTCAAAATATATTTAGGTGAGTGTGACCTATATTTCATGGTTCAGTGATTTTGCCTATTATCTTGAATACTTTTGATGGAGAATTATTATACCTGGATTATTACTTCCATGTGACCTGATGATTGACCTCAAAATAGACCTAGGTCAGTGTGACCTATATTTCATGGTTCAGTGACTTTGCCTTGTATCTTGAATACTATTTAGTGGAGAAACAGCATCTATGCATTATTAGTTCCATGTGACCCGATAATTGACCTCATAATAAGTCTAGGTCAGTGTGACCTATATTTCATGGTTCAGTGATTTTGCCTATTATCTTGATTATTATTTGATGGAGAAACAGTATACCTGGATTATTACTTCCATGTGACTGGATGATTGACCTCAAAAGTTATTAAGGTTATTGTGACCTATATTTCACAGTTCAGTGATTTTACCTTATATTTTGAAAGCACGAAACAGGCGAGCTATGCTGTCATGTGACGGCTCTTGTCATCTCTTAAGTTTATAACTATAAGGTTAAGATAAAAGATACTTCCATTTTCAACCCCCCCCCCCCCAAACACACAGCACAATTCACAATTTTAGCGATGTGTTTTACCGGTAAGGATTCTATAATTCCTCAAAAATATGTTAAGCTCAAACTGCCTTATAAAACTATAGACCTTCAAAATGTAATTGTGGAGACAAAAACTGTCTATTATGACCTATTTATAGCTATAAGTGGAGTGTTTGGGGCCGAGATTGCTAGGGGCCGAGTTTGTCAGGGGCCTAGTTTGTTAGGGGCTGAGATGTCCCTAAATCTGGAAAAGATTTCATGATCAATCTCCACGAAGGAATGTTGCCGTCCTTGGCATGTATCAAACCCGCATCCTCCAGATCAACAGTCAGATGTGCATCCGACTGAGCTGCTGAGACCAGCTTCATATTTGGTTTGTAGCTTTTTGTGACAAGGGCTTCCCACTAGAGCTTCAAATTCGGCATGTAGATTACTATTGACAAGGGCATTCTTTGGTACAAGACAATTTGCGATGTGACCTTGACCTGTGACCTACTTTTAAACCACTAGAGATAGAACCTTCATATTTGGCATGTAGGTTTCTTGTTACAAGGTCTTCCCACTCGACAAATTATTTTGACCTGTGATCTTGACCTATAGCCTACTTTGTCATAATTTTGATCCGTTGAAATAGAGCAATCATGTTTGGCTCCTTGTACCATTTCATTTGTACAATGAGGATCAGGTGAGCATTATGATATCCACAAAATGGCTTCATTTACGATGATCTATGTCTTGAATGAACACCCCTGTAAACCTCAGTTATCTCTTTATGAATTGGAGCTTAGAGGGGTGTTCGTTTCACAGCTTGTTAACATCATGGCGATCCAGGGCCATTATGACCCTCTTCTATATTTCGTGTTGCACATATCTACGATTCAAGTATATGCAAGTCAAGATAGTTATTAATTATGAACTAAACTAAACATAAAATTAAATATTACAGTTATTAAAGCTTCCAGATAGTTTATCTTTGTGTTTCTGTTTCAATAAATCTCAGTCAAAATTAGTTACACACCCAAACCCATGGTATGTCTCATCTAAATGGCGGGCATTCAAACTTTCACACAACAGAATGTCTGAAGACACTTATTGTCTTGATGCAGCTCAGTTGAACTGCGATTCATAGAACAGCATTTGGTCCCATCCCACTTAAAAGAAGGTAATTAACTGTTGACATTTTCAAAGGAACGACCTTTTTAGCTGGCCTGTACAAAGTACAAGGAGAGCTATTGTTGTCACCTCTGTTGGTCCACATGAGCGTTTGTGTGTGAGTTTGCGTTCCTGTCACACAGTGTTAAAGTTTTTCAAATGCTTACATTCAAACAGTCTCGCATCACTAAGTACTCGTATTTGGAAGTTAAATACCTGGTAGGGTCCAGGCTTGGGACCAATTACATTTGAAAGTAATTGATCAATCCCCCGATGCAGGGTTATAGGAATATGCCTTCGTCTGTCCCTCCATCCATAACACTTTCTTGTCTACTCCATTTGATAGAATTTCATTAAACTTTGGTCAGTTTTTCTCTTTAGTATGAAGATGTGTTGCGTGCAAGGTCCAGGTTCGTACCTCAAAGGTCAAGGACATACTCAGAGGTCAAAGATAAAAAGGGCCTTTTTGTCATGTCCAATCAATAACTTCCTTATTCCTGGATGGATTTAAATATTATTTGGCAGAAATGTTAACCATAATGTGACAGTGTGTCGCGCGCAAGACCCAGCTCCGTACCTCGAAGGTCAAGGTCATACTTAGAGATAAAATGTCAAAAAAGCATCTTTTTATCATGTCCTATCAATAACTTTCTTATTCCTGAATGAATTTAAATATTACTTGTCAGAAATGACAGTGTGTCGCATGCAAAACCCAGGTCGGAACTTCAAAGGTCATACTTAGAGGTGAAAGGTGGAATGTCCGTTCGTAACAGTTATCTGCTGAACCCTTCGATAGAAGTTCACTAAACTTTGGTCAAATATTATTCTCAATGAGACAAAGTGTCGCCACAAGCCCCAGGTCCGTACCTCAAAGGTCATACTTAGAGGTTAAAGGTAAAAAATGTATTCGTCATGATGTGTTGTACGCAAAATCCAGGTTGGTTCCTGAAATGTCAAGGTCATGCATAGAGGTGGGTCTTTTTGGTGTTTTTCAATAACTTTCTTACTCCTAGATGGATTTTAAAATTACTTGGCTAAAATGTTAATCATCATAAGATTGCTAATTCAAGATCACGGCGAAGGTCACAGTTTAATGTCATAAGGTTAAGCTTTGTTACTGAAGGGCGGCAGGGGATTATGGCTGTCCCTCAGACTGCATTCTTATTCAATTACAATAACCTGGCTATAAAAATGTAATTGGTAAATTACAATTATAGTGCAAACAATTTGACATGAGACTGACCTTTATGCAAAGAATAAATAAGCAAATGCTTCAGCCTAATATGTTGGGTTGTGAAAACTCGTGATTTTTCGGCAGCTTGGAATCGCGACCCATGTATTAAATAAGCCAGTACATGACAAGAACTACAAGATGGCTTGAGCGACCAGCAAAGACTCAGATCAGCCTGCGCATTCGAGCAGTCTGATCAGTCTTCGCTGATCGCATGTACTTACTATAGGCTATGATTTATGCCAAGAAATATAAGTAAAAGGTCTTGTCACAGTGGATGGGTGTGCAGATTGATTTGAGTCTCTGCTTGTTGCCCTGGCCTTATTGTATTTTTTGTCATGCTCCGGCTCATAAATAACAATTTCCACCTTTTCAGAAAATGGTGAAAATAAATATATGTACATGTATTCAATCGGGTGTGAAATTATACTAATAGATAGTTCATAAAGAAATGAAGTTGAAAAAGTGTGACCAGAACCGGATTCGAACTGGTGACCCCTTGCTTACAAAGCAAGTGCTCTACCGACTGAGCTATCCGGGCGCTGATAGCACCTCTTCAACTTCGAAGTTTGAGAAACTTAGTTAACAAACAGCCCTCTGGGTACTCTTGTTGTATATTTTATCCTACAGCATTTAGAAAAAAAGATACAGAACACGGGTTTAATGAATGTACAGCGTAAAGCTTCATTATTAATATAATGCATAGCAGAAAATAAAAACTATACAAAATGTCCACCTAACGCTGAATAATTACGGTGGTCTCCTTATTTTTAGCTCACCAGAGCCGAAGGCTCCGGGGCAGCTTATAGTATAGGCAGTGACCCGCCATCTGTTGTCCGTGTCAACATTTTCAAACGACTTCTCCTCTAAAACTGCAGGGCCGATTGAAGGCAAATTTCATGTGGAGCATCCATGGGATGGGGGAACAAAGGTTTGCTCGTAGGGTCCAGGTCACATGACCAAGCTGGCCTCCATGCCCATATAAGGTAAAAACCCTTCAAAAGTCTTCTCCTCCTGAACCAGTGGGCAGATTGTGATGAATCTTGGTATGTAGTATAGGGGACTCTGGACCATCATAGTTTGCAAAAATAATGACCCTTTGATGACCTTGACCCATTTTATGCCAAGGTCAAATTTGGTCACATAGACTTTTGTATGAAAAAAGTCAAAACAGCATTTTTTTTTTTAATTATTGCAGCCTGTGACCTGAAATTAAGTAGATGCAGTGGGCAAAATGTGCTAATGAAACTACATTAGTATTCAAGGTCAAGGATATTCCCTGACCTTGGCCCAAGGTTATACAGATATGAAAATAAAAAAAAAATGTTTTTCACTGAAATCACTAGGCCATTTGCAATCAGATTTTGTATGAAAGCTTTTCGGAACAAGGAAATGCAATTTAATTAATTTGAGTTTGGTCACATGACCAGGATGGCAGCTATGTCCATATAAGGTAAAACCCTTAAAAAATCTTCTTCTGGAACCAGAGGGCCAATTGTGATGAAACTTGGTATGTAGCATTGGTGACTCGTGGCCCATTATAATTTGCTAAAATGATGACCCTCGGATGACATTGACCCATTTTATGCCAAGGTCAAATTTGGTCACATGGACTTCTGTATGGGAAAAAGTCAAAACAGCATAATTTTTTTTAATTATTGCAGCCTGTGACCTGAAAATTAGTATATGCAGTGGGCAAAATTTGCAAGTGAAACTACATTAGTTTTCAAGGGACTTCTCTGACCTTGGTCCAAGGTCATTCAGATATGAAAATTAAAAAAATGTTTTTCTTTGAAACCACCTGCCATTTGCAACCAAATTTTATAAGAAAACTTTTAGGAACAAGGAAATAAAACATAATTAATTTGAGTTTGGTCATGTGACCATGATGGCTGTTATGCCCATAGAAGGTAGAAACCCTTAAAAATCTTCTCCTTCTATACCAAAAAGCCGATTGTCAATGAAACTTGGTATGTAGAATAAGAAACTTGGGTCCAGCATATTTTGTTCAGATGTAGACCCTCGGATGACCTTGACTCACTTATACCAAGGTCAAATTAGGTCACATAGACTTTTTTGTGCGATAAACGGTCAAAACCAAGTATTTTCGAAACTATTGTAGACTTTGATCTGAGACTTGGTAGGTGCAGATGGCATCCAGGGACGGGCCAGTTTCTCACACTTGACCTCTGGTGAGCGTAGTGGCCCATGGGCCTCTTGTTTTTATGCCCCCGCCATTCGAAGAATGGTGGAAAGGGCATATAGTGTTACCCCTGTCCGTCAGTGCGTCTGTTCGTCTCTGAAACTTAAACGCTGTCAATAACTTTCTTATTTCTGGATCAATTTAGAAATAACTTGGTAGAAATATTAACCACCATGAGACGATGTGTTGCGTCCACAAACCCAGGCCCCCACCTACAAGGTCAAGGTCATACTAAGAGGTCAAAGGTCAAAAAAGGGATCCAAAACTTAAATGTTGTCAAGAACTTTCTTGTTTCTGGATCAGTTTAGAAATTACTTGGCAGAAATTTTAAACATCATTTTTTCTTTCTTTCTATTCTTTTTTTTTTTCTTTTTAAAAACACAATATCCCCCAGCACAAAGGCTTTGGACTCTGACTCAAAAGGTTGTGAGTTCAAATCCCGGTGAAGTCTTTTGACGACTCTTGTTTCTCAATGGCATTTTTGCGGGGGCATCCGTGTCCTATTGACACCTTTTCTAGTTTGTTGAGTTTTACGGCCCTTTTATTGTTTCACTCATATCGAGCTGACCGTTAATCAGAAGTGGGCGAAAACCGGAGTACCCGGACAAAAACCACCTGACCTTCCGTACAGAATGTAGCGTCTCACATGTGACCCGAGCGAGGCTCGAACCTACGGCGGTGAGAGACCTAATGACTAAGAGTCAGCGCTATTATCCACTAGGCCACGGAGGCCCGTTAGGTGGTCTCCTTAAGACTATCGGAATATATATACTTGTAACATTTTAAGGGATCTTTCATTCTTGTATATTTTATCCCACATCATTTAGAAGAAAATAGATACAGAACACGGATTTAATGCATTTAAGTCATAAAATGCATTATAGATATGATGCATAGTTACTTAGAAAATAATATAATTACAAAAAGTCCACTTAATGCAGAAGAAATAAGCTGGTCGCCTTAAGACTGGTATGCGGAGTATATGTACTTGCAAAAATACGGGGCCCAACATTTTTGTATATTTTATCCTACAACATTTAGAAGAAAATAGATACAGAACACGGATTTAATGCATTTAAGTCATAAAAATACATTATGTGATGCATACATAGTAGAAAATAAAATATATACACAAAGTCCACCTAATGCAGAAGAGATAAACTGGTCGCCTTAAGACTGGTATTCGGAGTATATATACTTGCAAACATAAGGGGCCCAACATTTTTGTATATTTTATACTACAACATTTAGAAGAAAATAGATACAGAACACGGATTTAATGCATTTAAGTCATAAAAATACATTATAGATATGATGCACAGTAGAAAATAAAATATATACACAAAGTCCACCTAATGCAGAAGAAATAAGCTGGTCGCCTTAAGACTGGTATTCGGAGTATATATACTTGCAAAAATAAGGGGCCCAACATTTTTGTAGATTTTATCCTACAGCATTTAGAAGAAAATAGATACAGAACACGGATTTAATGCATTTAAGTCATAAAAATACATTATAGATATGATGCATAGTAGAAAATAAAATATATACCAAAAGTCCACCTAATGCAGAAGAAATAAGCTTGTCACCTTAAGACTGGTATTCGGAATATATATACTTGCAAAAATAAGGGGCCCAACATTTTTGTAGATTTTATACTACAACATTTAGAAGAAAATAGATACAGAACACGGATTTAATGCATTTAAGTCATAAAAATACATTATAGATATGATGCATAGTAGAAAATAAAATATATACACAAAGTCCACCTAATGCAGAAGAAATAAGCTGGTCGCCTTAAGACTGGTATTCGGAGTATATATACTTGCAAACATAAGGGGCCCAACATTTTTGTATATTTTATCCTACAACATTTAGAAGAAAACAGATACAATACACAGATTTAATGCATTTAAGTCATAAAAATACATTATAGATATGATGCATAGTAGAAAATAAAATATATACAAAAAGTCCACCTAATGCAGAAGAAATAAGCTGGTCGCCTTAAGACTGGTATTCGGAGTGTATATACTTGCAAACATAAGGGGCCCAACATTTTTGTATATTTTATCCTACAACATTTAGAAGAAAACAGATACAATACACAGATTTAATGCATTTAAGTCATAAAAATACATTATAGATATGATGCATAGTAGAAAATAAAATATATACAAAAAGTCCACCTAATGCAGAAGAAATAAGCTGGTCGCCTTAAGACTGGTATTCGGAGTGTATATACTTGCAAACATAAGGGGCCCAACATTTTTGTATATTTTATCCTGCAACATTTAGAAGAAAACAGATACAATACACGGATTTAATGCATTTAAAACATAAAAATACATTCTTAGTATGTTGCATAGCAAAAAAAAAATACAATAAAGTCCACCTAATGCAGAATAAATAATCTGGTAGCCTATAGACTGGTATTCGAAGAGATATATTTTAAGATTTTCTCATGGGTTTTCACTGAAACTCCATGCCTATTAGAAGCCCTACTCTGAGATTTGCACATTGTGACAGCCCTTCAGAAGATACCACTAGGGCTCGCTCTTGGTGGCTCCGTATCCCCACATCCATAACGTCACATACACAATATCCACCCATCCATCTATTTATTATCACATATACTTTAATCCCCCTAATAATACCCTTACATTTATACCCCCACTATGACAAGATAGAATATATCTTCTTTTGTTCCCCCTAATGTCATTTATATACCGTTCCCCCTAATGTCATTTATATACCGTTCCCCCTAATGTCATTTATATACACAGTTCCCCTTAAGCCAGATTAAGTACTAGTAAAATATTAAGGGGTCCAATATTTTTGTATATTTTTTCCTGCAGAGTTTAGAATAAAAATAGATACAGAACACGGTTTTAATGCATTTAAAGCATAAAAATATGTTGTTGGAATGGTGAAAAAGCAGAAAATAAGATATATACAAAAAGTCCACCTAATGCAGAAAAAATAAGCTGGTCGCCCAAAGACAGATATTAGGATTATATATATATATATATATATATATATATGCGTGACTGGGCCCACCACACTGCACCCATCTTCTTCTTCTCTGATGCCTTGACAAGTGTCCCCAGCTCCATGAAACTTTTGGCCATTTCTCCCCAGTCCTCCAAATTGACACCCCCAATTATTACGCACCCTGCTTCCTGAAAACGTGCTTCATCTCCAAATCCCTTAAATAAATACCATTTCTGCCCTATCCCTTTAAATAATTACATTTTCCCTAAAATCCCTGAAATCCCAGGACTTGGGCTCCTTTTCTATCCCTGGCAAGTCTTATACCAAATGCAAACGCATGTGCGGATCAGTGCAAATCAGAGAAGGGGCCAGGGTGGAGTAACTGGTCCCTGCACTACGAAAATGCCTATTAAAATATATTGAAAATTTTAACGCCAAAATAAAAGGTTTCAGACTGATATTTTTTCATATTTCAGCTTAAAATATAGATGGAACCACCTTGGCGAGATGGTTCTAATGTGTACCCACAATCGATGATTTTGAGCAGAAATAAGAAAAATAATGTATACCCCCTTTACCATATAATAGTGGGGTTTAATGAAGTCAAATTTATATAGGCATGTTTTCATAATAAAATAAATGGCTTTGGTTTCCTTGTTCACCCTATCAGAATTTTTGATTTGGTAGTCACTGATCCCCAAAAATATAATTCCGTCAGCTCATGTGATTTCCAAGGATGTGATGGTGCAGATACTGATCAGCTTTCCTATACCCCTAATCCAATCAGAGATTACACTAACGTCTCCATGAATTACAAGGACATGCAACAGTACTGGAGAAGGCTCCAATCAAACTGCATGGATATATACAATGTTCTGACTGATCTGGGATTTACTTTCTGTTTGATTTGAGGTTTAACTTCCCCGTCAATGCACTGTATAGGTCATTTTGGAGACGTTGCTTCCAATTTTGTGGGACTTTTACCTGACATTGAGATGAAATGACATCTCAAGCCCTGTCGCCCAATGAAACCAACAGGGTTTATAAGCATGGACAGGCCGACTAGCACTGCTTTGCCTGGGCAGGCTTAGATACTCTTAGGCGGTTTACCAGTACTCTGCGTGGAAGCATCATGCAGCCCATCTATTTCTTCCAGGCCCGATTGGCGGGGCATACCCACTCACCCACAATATTTGCTCGTCCATCAATTTGGAATTTGATTAGCTTAGAATGCTCTCCTAGAAATAAAGTTGAGGGATATTTGGATTTTAATGTTTGCTTTGGGTACTTGATAGAACTGCTCTCATGGCAGTTTTAACCAGCACCCATTGCATCTATGTTTGGACCATAAATAAGCCAGAGCACAGCAAAAGCTATAATAAGGACTGTGCAACACCAAAAACTAAGAACAGTCTGCACATCCACGCAGTCCGATATATCTTTAATTAGCATGGACCTTCTAGAGCTGCTGGGTCTGCAGAAAGTAGGCAGGGACAACTATGGCCATACTTGCTGGTTGCATACTGCACAGGCGGCTCTGAGTATGCACTGATACACAGGTCATACTTTAACCCTTATCTTGCTGTTCACGACAACCCCTATCTTTGAAAACAGTGTAGATCCAGATCAGATGGCTTCTGATTGGTTGGTACACAGAAATAGGTGTGGCTTAAATGAATATTCAGCAAGATAAGGGTTAATTAATAAGAGTCACTGGAGATAGCAGTACACCTGGTGTTAAGTGAATGAGTGCCGGATGCAAAACGTCTCTCTGCACATCGTAATTGTATACAGGTAGATTATAAAATTCTTACACTGGTGTGAGGGCTGTATAGAAATTTACCCCTAACACCCATGTAAGATTCTTTTTACTTGCATACCTTTCATTTCTGAGTTGATTTTTTTTTAGGTTTAACATCCCTGTCAACACTGTATAGATCATTTTGGAGACGTTGCTTCCAATGTTTTAGGACTTTTACCCAAAATTAAGATGAAATGACATCTCAAGCCCTGCCGCCCAGTGAAACCAACAGGGTTTATAAACATGGACAGTCCGACCAGCACTGCTTTGCCTGGGCAGGCTTAGATCCTTTAAGCGGTTTACAGTAATCCTGTGGGGTTGCTTTCAGCTCTTCATGGAAGCATCATGCAGCCCATCTATTTCTTCAAGCTCTGATGGGCGGGGGCCAATTTTTTATCTGTTGTCGATGTCTGCCATATTTTAATAAGGCTGGCATGATTAATCGGATAATCCATTATTCAATCGATAAATTCCACAAAAATGATTATCATTACTGCTTTGCTTGCAATTGATTATTTGATAAGAACAATTTACTACCCAAAGTTCTGCCTAAAATAGCTGCATGAGTGGCAAACAGTGCAGAGCCAGATGAGACGCCACATTCTGCGGCATCTCATCTGGGTCTACACTGTTTGCCCAGGTCTGTCTGTTCAAATATATATGGCAAAGTACAGCATTTGGTAGGAGTCATGCTCAGACAGAAAACCAGACAGGTAAAATTATGACCAAATCTTCAGTGATTACTAATCGATTATCGATCGCAATGCTGTGAATGATAATCGATTATCTTTTCAGCTCCAATTTGCCAACCCTATATTTTGATGCCAATAATGTGGGGTTTTTGATGTTACAGCGTAACTGATATCCTAGTCAGCCAGTGCACATCAAACACAAATACATTCACAATTTTTATCCTAAATCCCTGGGTAAACCGGGTAGGATAAGAATTTCTATCGCAGGGTTAAGTCCAGCTTAGAGGATCTAAGCCTGCCCAGGCAAAGCGGTGTGAGTTAGCCCGTCCATGCTTATAAGCCATATTGGTTTCATTGGGCGGCATGGCTTGAGATGTCATTTCATCTCAATGTCAGGTAAAAGTCCCACAAAATTGAAAGCAGTGTCTCAAAATGACCTTTAAAGTGTTGATGGAGACGTTAAACCTCAAATCAAACAAACAAACAAGTCCTGGATTTCTTTATCTCCAGCACTTTGGGATCCTTGATTGTGGAATTTTATAGATACAGTAAAATTCCTATATTAAGACCACCTTCGGGACTGTTCAAAAGTGGTCTTAAAGACCACTTTTGAACAGTCCCAAAGGTGGTCTCTTATTAGGAGACACTGAGATAGGAAAACACAAAGAATAACTGAAGCCTTCTCAATTAACTTTTAAAAGCAGATTTAGTCTTAAATTTAGGTGGTCTTAATAATGGATTTTTTCTGTATTTGAGTGTCACTGATGAGGCCTTAATTGGCTGAAATTAATTAGCTTGGCCCAGAAAACCGTGTACATTGTATAGCAGTGGAAGATAAGATTGACAGGGTGGAGCTATTGCTTTCCTGCCTTTGGAATATTCTATTAACAACAAGAGGCCCATGGGTCACTATGCTCACCAGAGGTCAAGTGTGAAAAACTCTCCCTGGCCCCTGGCAGCCATGTTTTTCAACAAACCATAGACGCTTGAAAAATCTAGCCTATCAGTTCTGGAAATGAAAAGTTTTCAGTCCTTTTTACCATATTTGTGCATGATTGCCATCTTGGCCATAATTATCAACTTCCATTTAGCTGACTACAAATATTAATTCTGATGCCATTGGCTACAAGAGAATCAGAAAATTCCACTATTTAGCCTTTTGCCCATTAGAAATGATCAAGTGACCAAATACAACCTTGACATAAAATCTGTCAAGGTCAGCCAAAGGTCACTATTTGAACAAACTTGCCAAGAATATCAATTGTGATGCCACCTGCTATGACAGAATAAAAAAAATCCACTGATTTGCCTCTTTCACATACAAAGGTCTATGTGATCAAAGTCGATCTTGATATAAAATAGGTCAAGTGCATATAAGGTCATTTTGTTCAGGCCCAAGTTCCCAATGCTACATACCAAGTTTCAAGGTCATCTGACATTTCGTTTCTGAGAAGAAAATTTCCAAAGGTTTTTTTTTTTTACCATAAATGGGCATGGCAGCAATCTTGGTATTGTGACTCCAATCTGACAAAAAAGTTTTCATTGCATTATCCATAGAGGCTCCAAATGTAGCCCAGCAGTTTTAGTGAAGAAGATGAAACAAGAGGCCCATGGGCCACAATGCTCACCAGAGGTCATGTGGTTTATACCATATACAGGCAAGGTGCCCATCTGGGTCATGTGACAACAATACCATGAATAATGTTTAATTGCCTCACCATAGAGGCTTTTCATGAACTTTGGTTTCAATCAGCACAGCTCTTTTACTGGAGAAGAAGATAAAAATACTGAATCTGAGCCATCCATGACAAAGGTCAGTAATGACCTTGACATTTGGAATCGATAAACTTCCATTCAGCTAACTGAAAATATTATTTTTGATGTCAGGCAATCAGAAATATCCACTACTTTGCCTTTTTTTCCATACAAATGTCTAAGTGACCAAATTTGACACTGACATAAAACAGGTCTAGGTCAAGCAAGTCATCATTTGAACAAACTTGGTAGGGCCAGAGTCCCTGATGCTGCATACCAAGTTTCAAGATCAACGGCCGGTTCTTGAGAAGATTTTATAAAGTTTTTACCATATATGGGCATGGCGACCATATTTGGTCATGTGACCCAGTCCTGATGAACAACTTTCGTTCCCTCATTCCATAGAGGCTCCACATTGAATTTGGTTTCAATTGGCCAAGTAGTTTAAGTGAAGAAGAAGATAAAAATACTGAATCTGAGCCGTCCTGGCCGAAGGTCGGTAAATGACCTTGACCTTTGCAACTGATAAACTTCCATTCAGCTGATTGCAAATACTAATTCTGATGCCACTAGCTAATATACAATCAGAAAAATCCACTGTTTTGCCATTTTTCAGTACAAATGTCTAAGTGACCAAATTTGACCTTGACATAAAACAGGTCAAGGTCAACCAAAGGTCATCATTTGAACAAACTTGGTAGGGCCAGAGTCCCCGATGCTGCATAACAAGTTTCAAGATCATCAGCCATTCGGTTCTTGAGAAGAAGATTTTTAAAGGTTTTTACCATACATATATGGGCAATGGACATTACAGCCATATTGGTCAAGTGACCCAGTCCTCACGAACAAACTTTTGTTCCCTCATTCCATAGAGGCTCCACATGTAATTTGGTTTCAATTGGCCAAGTAGATTAAGTGAAGAAGATAAAAAATACTGAATCTGATCCGTCCTGGACAAAGGTCGGTAAATGACCTTGACCTTTGCAACTGATAAACTTCCGTTCAGCTGATTGCATTTTTGATGCCACTAGCTAATATACAATCAGAAAAATCCATTGTTTTGCCGTTTTTCCATACAAAGGTCTAAGTAACCAAATTTGACCTTGACATAAAACAGGTCAAGGTCAACCAAAGGTCATTTGAACAAACTTGGTAGGGCCCGAGTCCCCGATGCCGCACACCAAGTTTCAAGATCATCGGCTGTTCGGTTCTTGAGAAGAAGAGTTTTAAAGGTTTTTACCATATATGGGCATGGCGGCCATATTGGTCATGTGACCCAGTCCTCACGAACAATTTGTTCCCCCTTCCCATAGAGGCTCCACATATAATTTGGTTTCAATTGGCTGAGTAGTTTCAGAGGAGATGTTTGAAAATGTTGACGACGCAGACGACGACGACGGCCCAATGCCTTTACTATAAGCTCCCCCGGAGCCTTTGGCTCTGGTGAGCTAAAACTGAATCTGGGTTATCCAGGACAAAGGTCAGCAAAGGACTTCTTTGTCAGTAAATGTCCTCGACCTTTAATATTGATAAACTTCCATTCATCTGACACCAAATATCAATTCTGATGTTATTGGCTATAATAGAATCAGAAATATTCACTGTTTTCCCTTAAAAATGCCTAAGCAACCAAAGTTGACCTTGACGAAAAATAAGTCAGAGTCAACCAAACCAAAGGTTACCATTTGAACACACATGTTCAATTATATGAAATCAATTTAAACACAAACAAATCTGTGGTGAATATGGCCTTTTGGTTCAATTGCAACATGTTACAACATGCAAAAGGAGCTAATGCCTTAGTGTGTACGTCCAATATTAAGACAACATTCCAGTGTGAATCTGTTCTTAAAAGGTAATCCCAACACAACATGATTGTGTATAGTAGTTGCAGATAAGATTGACAGGGCAGGGCATTTCAGGTGTTGTCAGTGTAATGTCAGATTTGCTGAGTCCACATGAAGATTCTGTAGAGTGACTTTCAGGGGAATCAACCACTCTTCTCCAAACTGTTTTGTTGCCTTGTCAAATGGGATCAGAAGGACCAAATACTTTTCTGTTACAGCAGACCTCTTTCCAACAGGAAAGTGCACAAGACACAATAGCAATAACTTTATGTCAAGAGGATAACATATTTGGCACAAGTGCCAGTCTAACATATGGTAACAATTATATGAGCATGTATCAATTGTTGCTAAAAAAATTCAGCACCTAATGATACAAACTGAAGTTAAAACATATTCACAAATGTATACATGAAACCTTAAAAGGACCTTGACTATCAAGACTGGGACGAGGTAATAGTTCCTAAAATTGCCGAAGTCCTCTGAAATATACACTCTTTATTTAGTAAAAATTAGAATAGACCAAGCAAATTATGGATATTTTAACTTTTAAACGTAACCGTAGCACTTTACTCCACAGGCTTGTCCATTTGAGTTAACCTTAAGCAAAAAGCTCTGAGGCATGGGAGTAGGTCACACATACAGAGGGATCGAAAAATGATGAAAGAGTGAAAGAATGAGGTGGTAGCCAATAATTTGCACAAGTCAAGTGGGTGGAGTTGGGGCAGGGGTGCAAATCAGCATGTCCTCTCACTTTGCAAAACAAACAGAAGGTAAAACATCGGACAGCTTTGGACCCTAGATTATAGAATACCCTCAAAGGCCACGGGACAGCCAGCCATGACCAATCTAGTCTTGTTTCCAAACACAGCCCTCAAACTGTCGGAGGATACAAGCAATCTATCATTGATCGCAATAAACATTTGGGCCGCGTCAAGCGATTTTGGTACTTATCTCCTATGCGAGCAGCGACGGTTCAGGCGAGCCTGCGCATCCGCGCAGTCTCGCCAGAACCTTCGCTGCTCGCTCATACAAGCAGTGAATCAAGAGGAACCTTCAGACAGAAAGCCATATCCCTGGCCCCTCTGAATGGCTGGGCATGCGCAGTTGAAATTTGTCATGACGGAATGCTCGAAGACCCAAATTCGCTTGGCGGGGCTCATTTCATATTGGGTACTATTCCAAATTTAGCACAGTTTAATTCCCATGGAGTTGATAGTGCTTGAATGTTTTCTTGACTTTAAACCTTATCTTGCTGAATATTCATTTAAGCCACACCCATTTCTGTCTATCAACCAATCAGATTACTTGATGTAATTTATTGCTACAAATTCATAAACTGAATGCCAAACAGTGTAGATCCTGATCAGATGGCTTCTTTAGAAGCCATCTGATCTGGATTTACACTGTTTGCAAAGATAGGGGTTGTCATGAACAGCAAGATAAGGGTTAAACAGTCTCACTTTCCCTAAGTTCAGTTGGTAAACTGTTCCATAGCGAGGGACCTGTGGTGGAAAAGGCTTTGTTGAAATACATGGTATGCGATCTAGAAACATGCAGTTTATCTTTTGTTGTTGATCTTGTTCGTCCGTCATGGTGTTCCAAGACAAGCGTTAGCATAGATGAAATGCAATCCGGGGACTGTCCATTTATACCTTTGTATATCATGAGACATGTGTGATAGTGTACTTGTTTTTGGAAAAGATCGCCAGCTAACTTGCTTAAACATTTGATCGGATGGTGTTAACATGTCAGTCTTTAATATGATATGTGCAGCACGCTTCTGTAGTTTGGCAAGTCTAAAATGATTGAAAAAAAATCTTAAGGTATAGCCATTTGCCTTGAAGTTTGATAAAGAAATGAACTTGGTGGCAGATTCGGATGCGTCTCTGACTGGTGATCAGGAGGGCACGGGTTCGATGCCTTCCACGGTCGGCAACATTCTTTCATGAAGATCGATCATGAAATCTTTTCTTCGGTCATTCTCTCCCTTCTGCTGATTCAAGAAGGGCAGTTTTCAGTTTCTGGCTAAAGAATGTGCACCATACTGGTTAACCTCTTATGTATAAACCTGCCCATGAAAGGTCTGGATAGGTAAACGGACAGGCTCAAAAATGACCTAAAATAGTGTTGACTGAGCCTTTAAATAGAAGTGAAGGCAATGATCAGGAATCAATAAATTGTTAAACCCCAAACAAACAAAAGAAATGAAACAAATAGTGTTTTTTTTGTTGTGTTTTTTTTTTATTTCAATACCTCTATTGCACAAGCCCACTTATTATACATTTTTGTAGAAGAAATAATGCCAAGTTTTCAGTATATTAACTCTTATCTTGCTGTTTACAACAACCCCTATCTTTGGAAACAGTGTAGATCCAGATCAGATGGCTTCTGAAGAAGACTGGTTTTTGTCTTTGTTGGTAGTAAAGTTCCTCTTGTAGGTTTTGCCATGCATAGGTTCAAATAACCAATTCAGTACCGGAAACCCCAAAACGGGCAGTTGGCAAACAGTACAAGCCCAGATCAGACGGATCAGGGCCTACATTGTTTGCAAAATTTTCAGCCAATTTCCAAATAGTTTTTGAAGAAAACACAACCTGACACCCCTTGATTTTGAAATGGACTCCTGCTCTATATAAGGTGGAATATTCCATTTGGTAGAAAAAGGAATAATGTCTAAACCTGACATTATACAAAAGTCATCGTCAAATATCCCCTAACATGGGCTTCTTAACATTCAACAAACACTGGAATGTAAGTGGAAAGTAAAATAATCAGATAAGTCTCATAACAAAATCTTATATTTTTCTGCCCTTGGTACTCTGTTGATAACCAGTCTACCGTCATAGCTAAGGGAGGCAAAGACCCATGGATCAGCAGAAGACCAGTCTACAGCATACACACTGTCCTCATGTTCTTCGTATGTTGCTATAACACCATCCTGTGGAGGAGCAGATTCTCTGAAAGAATGGAAATTTACTTATTAATTCCTGAAGTAGAAAAGTTTTGTTTGTTTGATTTGAGGTTTAACATCCCCATCAACACTGTAAAGGTCATTTTGGAGATGTTGCTTCCAATTTTGTGGAACTTTTACCCGACACTGAGATGAAATGACATCTCAAGCCCTGCCACCCAATGAAACCAATAGGGATTATAAGCATGGACGGGCCGACTTGCATCGCTTTGCCTGGGCTGGCTTAGATCCTCTAAGCGGTTTACCAGTACTCGTGTGCGGGTCGGTTTCAGCTCTGCGTGGAAGCATCAGGCAGCCCATCTATTTCTTCAAGCCCCAATGGGCCAGAGGTTTAACACTGTAACAGATGAACCATTACGGAAACACGCCTATACAAATACAGTGTAACCTTTATTGCCAAAAAAAAAAAAAATGAAAATTTTAAGATGAAAACTGTGACATGAAAGGTTTACCCCTTTAAACCCCAGTTTTACTATATAAAAGTGGGGTTCAAAATTATATAGGCGTGTTTTCGTGATGAAATACTATGTCTACAAAATGTGAGTATTTAAATTCAACTGATCTTTGAAAATATTTCTTAAAGCAGCATTGATGATTTTTGTTAAGTCTTGTCAATGCCATCCAATTAAATAACCCTGTTTAGTACATAAGGTGTCAAACTTCAAGTTAATACCTTCTTACACAGGTAAATTTACCTATTAGCTGGCAGTGGACAAAAATAGTACGAAATCTATTAAAATGCAGAACTTTTTTTTTATATTTCCACCTGGGGCTTCAAAAGAAATAATAATAAATATGCTTATCAAAAAATAACAAAATTATGAAACAAAGGGGGTCTTTCATCTGTGCCCATGCATGTTTTTTCTTTAAACTTTGTATATTAATAACTCAGCATATACAACCTATAAAAATGTATTTAATAAATTATATAAATCAAAGTAGGACTCAGGAGGCCACTCTAACTGACTCCCTCCATGAGCTGGTGTCTGTCTCTAAATAAATGTGTCTTAAATCTTATGTTTTATTTAGTTTCAAGATCTGTGTCTGGATTGAATGCAGAACTCCATAGGCATTCCTTTGATACTAAAAAACTTTTTGAATTAATTAAAGTTTACATTTTCTGATAAAATAATTATCAAAAATCTCATTTTTTAATTAAAAAATTTAAAAATTATCAAAAATTCAATCCCTAAGGAAAATATGTTCTAGTCTTTGTCAAGATTTCATTTTGCTAGGAAAACTTGCCATATGTATCTTCTTTAGCTATGCCAAATTTAATGAAAATCCGAAACCGGAAACACTGTAGTTTTACACCTTTAATGGATGTAAGTCGTTTCTGCAAAATTTACTATTTTATTGAAATCATCCAAGAACCTTACAAAAAGGCAATTCGTAACACTAACGTAATAAAAATTATTATACAAATCAAAATGAATACATATTGAGATGATCTAGCTTAGAAACTATTAAAATAGCATGAATTTCTGATTTTTCCTTTCATTTATACACTATGATCTATCCAAAATAGTAGATAGTAAAACACTAAATCAAAAAGTATTCTAATCAACAAATTAGGCTTAACAACATATATTGCTTTTTTATTAGCAGCAAAATTATTGTGAACATGTGCAACTTAATTTAATGACCTTGCATAAGTCATGCTACTCAAATAGGTGTAAGGCAAGGAGATCCATTATTTTCATTTCCATACCAAGCTGGTATGCAAAGACGCAATGGTCAGTGGTTTGTTGTTACTAGTAAAAATAGTTCTGTTGATAAATCCATGGCCAGATTAAGCCTTAGATATACTCTGTCTTTATGAATGCTGGATTATAATCCTAACAAAAAAAGTTACAGTAATTATTGGTTAGTATTTCCAAAAATCGAAATGTCACTGATATTGAGTTTCTGTTGCAAAAGATATCATTGATGGATAAGGTGCAGAATATTTGGTGTAAACAAAGCTGTTCCATGACCTAGAGAAATTTTGCTATTAGACAGGGAGAGAAACAGTTTCCTTCCTTATAGTAAACATGCATAAATATGTCTCTTTTGTGCATTGGTATTGAAATTGTTGACGTTTCTTTAGTGTCTTATTTTTAGGGCCCCGCACTGAAAGTGTGGGTGCCCTTTAGTAATCACTCTGTCTGTCCGTCCGTCCGTCCGTCCGTCTGTCCGTCTGTCTGTCTGTCTGTCTGTCTGTCCGTCCATCCGTCCACAAATTTCTGATAGCGCTGCCGGGGCCCTAGTCAGTTTCACTGACAGCTCTATTTCTATTTACTTTGTCAATATAGTGGTTAATTTATAGGAAGCAAGCTTTTAGTATATTTTTTTCTGGTTGTAAAACTTCCAACCACTTCTTGAATGTTTCTGCTGAATGCAAGTTCACTGTTTTTTAAGCACTGTTCTTGCTTGCTTTTTGTTCATTAATAATTACCAGTACCTTTCTGTGCAATATATCTCTCAGCTTAGAAAGAGCATTGCAGTGTTTGGACAGAAAAAAAAAAACATCACAATGTATTTACTGAAAGTAATTTAAAATCCTACGAATAATGCGATAACTACTCACAGATTGAATAATTATTATCAACAGTTTAAATGCTCCATGATATTTTACATAATGTGCTTTTTAATTACTGCAACAACTGCTGAGATAGGTAAATGAAGTGAAAGACCTATACAAATATATAGACAACACAATCATGATCACATAAGTTTTGGAACACTGACAAATGTGCAACCATGTGAATTCTAAAAGCAAATTCAAATGGCTTTGGAATACAGCTTCAGGAAGCCGTTTGATTTCGTTCATAGGGGCTACACAAAAACGATAGACTGGCTAGTGCCTATGCAGATACAAATGTCCAGGAAAAATAATCTCAAGTGTTATTGATTTTGCCTAGAGTAAACCTTTCTTTTTAAATGGACAGTTAAGGTAAAATAAACAAACAACAGTTTGACTTGAGAGTCATTTATCTCGAGTCGGATAACAAATCTCACAAAATCTGAAGCAACATCTAATGTGACTGGTATGTTGTTGATCTGAATGTTAAATTTAAACATCACCTTAGCACCATTACCAAATTAGACAAGAAAGAAAACTGTGCACATTATTACATGGGTATGTTTGATGACGTTTGTCATCAAAACCTTTGCGGTATAGTTCTGTAGACAAAATAGTTTGTTCCATAGGGGGCAAATTTACGGAAGTGGATGTTTTGAAATAATAGTTATAATTATGCTATGAACTACTTACACAAACCATACTTTACTATAGCCATCCAAATTGAAAGCAATAGTAAAGTATTAGTAAACAGCATGACCAAAACATGATAATCATATAATTTCACATTTTGCTGAATCAGGAATATCAATATTTAGTCTGTTAAAACACAATGTTACCGGTCCTCAATTTCCATCAGAATTCATCAACTTGTTCCTAAGATATGTGGGTAGTTTTTGTGCTAAAATGGTGTCTTGACAAAAATTGGAACATGGTAAAAATGCATATAAAATTTTAATGAATTCAAAAATAGGAGTTGAAATATGGGGATACCATCGAAGAAAACTGAATGCCCAGCCACTACTACTAGACATATGAGGTCATTCACAGTATCAACTAACTCACCAATTATGGCTATAATTTATAAAACATAGCAGCATTAGCTATATGAAACTCTGAATACTGTAGACAAGTTTATATGAGAGTACTCTCTGTTGTGATAGAGACTTCATAAAATAGGTAATAAATTTACTACGGAAATAAAATTTAAAAGTGTATGCGTCGTAATTATAATGGTTATACCCAAGACAATTATTGTGCATAATTTCATCAAAATCCAAGCGTGGGCAGAAACCAATGCAAATTTCCTATACCTTGAAAGACCCCCTTTTAAAATTTTGATCTAAAATGTAGGTTCTTTGTTTCTTCCACAAATAAAAGTGGTATTTTAAACAAAAATCATTGTCACAGTCTATGTCGTCAACTATTGAGGCATTCCTACATGCAAGAGAAATGCAATCCTTGATCCTATACTATAATTTCAAGTTTATTTTATGTTATAAGATGTTACTTATAGCCAAATGAGAAATGGCAACTGTTATGCACTTGAGAACTTAGTGAAAACTGTTTTCAAAATTGTCATCTGGGGAGGTAAAAAATATACTGCTAGCAGCCGAAACCAAATGCTCACCAATGAAAAGCGACGTTGCCAAATAATGGTACCTCTGCAACAGTATATCACAGATCTAATGTACAGTAAAACTTCGATAACTCTAACTTGGACAGTTTACTATGGCTAATTCGAACTCGTTATGCAGTCCATTGAACTCCCATTCTAAGGCTCCAGATATCATATGCATTGTTTTCTGAATTGATCTTTAAAAGATATGGTGTGTGTACTCATTAGAATCGCCTCAATGAGGCAATTCTAATGAGTACACACAACATATCTTTATTTTATGGAGGATCGTGAAGTATCCTCAAGTCATCCCCACTGCGCCTAATGTCCTGGCACTATGAATAAACCTCAGTAATTCGAACTACCCCAATCTCGAACAAATTTTCATGGTCCCAGAGCTGTTTTGAGTTATTGAAGTTTGACTGTACTTGGGAATGTAATGCAGCATCTGAGTGGATAACATCAAAAATTTGCAACAAAGCATTCTGTGATATACTGTCGGAAACCCAACATCATTAGGTAATGACGCCTTTTATTTGCTGACATCAGGTTCTATTCAGCTGGCAATTCTTGTCAGATTTTGACAAAAATCTACAATTTTTATCGCCACGCTTTTCGAAGAAAAAGTGGGGATATTGTAATGGTTATTGTCGTACGTCAGTCTTACCGGATAACTCCTCCTAGACGGTTATAGATAGAAACTTGAAACTTTGGGAACTAATAGATCTTTGGTCTGGGGAGTGCATGACACTTTCAGAAATTTGATCACACCCCTAGGGGTGGGCCCAGTGGTGGTGGGGGGGGGGGGGGGTGGTCAAAAATAAAAATTTCCAGAACATGGTCTTGTACATATCAAAGCATGACGGCATGATGAGTAGGTTATGTAGTGGCATGGGGATATGCGATGGCGTGCCATCGACTGCCCGATTCTAGTTAAAGCTTGCAAATTAATGGGTGCAACAGAATGGAGAATTCACCATTCACTAGAGCTTAAGACTGTAACAACACTAGTGGATAAGATTAAACATTTGTGACAGCATATTTTGACATACAACTGGAAACCTGTGTATCATTAAAGGGAATGGATACATCTTAAGGGAAGCAACTCCTTCAAACGTATTTTTGTCTCCCATGTCAACAGGCACGGAGCAAATCTTGAGCAGAAAATTCTTTTCTTTAAGAGATGACCACTTTTCAGTGGGACAAAGCTTATATAAAAGTGAACAGGAAGTTCCGAAAGTTGCCTCCCTTTGAAAAATGGCAGAAAAATGGGTTGGGTATAAAAGCCAATGCCGTGCCGGGCCGGGCCGAGCTGCGGAGCCAAAAAATGCGGATTCAAAAATTTTATATTTCGTCTCTTGGCACAATGAAGCTATATATTGCAGTCAGTTTGGTATAAAATTATTATGAATAACATATTTGATAACTTCACGAAGGTTCATCTCTCTACACTGTTTTATTTTCTTGTAATAATAATTTTTCCGAAATCAAGGGGTATAAAAGCCAAGGCCGGGAAAAAAGGAAATATTTCTTAATTTCTTACGATTTTATTAGATAAAGAAATTTCTTTTTGCCCTGATGTAATTTAAATTGGATAATTTTTATCATGTGTACATAGAAAATATAATAAACATATCAAAATCACCTTAAATGATCTTATTTCTTATTTTCTAATGGTTTCTATTTTTAGATTAACTTGACTAAAGGAAACGACCAAAATGTACCGAAAAGGTAAAAAAAAGTATTGTTACTGCTAGCTGGAATTAAAGAAATACAAAAATTGATAGTTATATTTGCTAACATGTATGTGTATATTAAAATGATAAAGAAAAAAATTTTATTTTTTATTTTTCTCTAATTCCAGCTAGCAGTAAACAAAACTTTCTTCCCTTTCGATCCTTTTCCGTCATTTTCTTTAATTAAGTCAATCTAAAAATAGAAACAATTAAAAAGTAAGAAAATTGATAATTTAAGGTAGTCTTATATGTTTGTTATCTTTTTCTATGGACAAGTGATGACAATAATCAAATTCAAATATTTTCAGGACAAAAAAGAAGTACTTTAACCTGTAGATTTGCAGGAAATTAAGAAATATTATCATTTTCCCTGGCCCTGGCTTTTATACCCCTCGATTTCGGTAAAAACGGTTATTTCAAGAAAATTAAACAATGTAGAGAGATAAACCTTCGTGCAGTTATCAAATATGTTATTTTTAATAATTTGATACCCAACTTAGAAGCCTCCGTGGTGCAGTGGTTACGCTACTCGCCTTGTAAACCAGGGGTCGCAGGATCGATCCCAGGCTTCTCCAGACTTTCGGATGAGTCTTTAAACCGAGGTCCCGTCTCCATATGACCTTAGCTGCTGGTGGGACGTAAAACTCAAATACTCACTCACTCATTTGATACCCAACTTACCTAGTTATATATCTTAATTATAACAAAAGACGAAATATTAAATCTTCGGATCGTCATTTTTGGCTCGGCCTGGCCCGGCGAGGCCTTGCCTTTTATACCCGACCAGAAAAATGCCAGGTAATCCCCTTAAAGCTTTAATTAATTTAATATTACAAATATACTAATATATTTGCAGAAAAAATGTCAGCAGATTTTGCACTGTATTAAATATTGTACTTATTTCAACAATTAACAGGGCCAATTGCTCAAAACTAATAATGTCGTTAGTTAACAAATTATTAAAACTTTGATCATTTAAATTTTAATATGTAAAATATACAAATAGTTTTACTAGAAAAAATATGAGTAGCTTTTGCATATGCAAAAGATACATTTTTTTTTTTCAGCAAAAATAACAAAATTGCAGATACTGAACTTGCTAGAACAGTCTTACTCGGATGCATTGAACAACTAAACCCAAACCCTTAAAGAGCTCATTAACCAATTTTGTACCAGAAATCCCAAAACCGGTAATTGGCAAATAGTGCAGGCCCATATCAAATCAGGACCTGCACTGTTTGCAAAAAGTACAGCCATTTTCCAAATTAATTCTGAAGAAAACACAACCTGACACCCCATAATTTTGAAATGGACTGGAAGATTCCATTTGGTCCAAAACGGGTTAAGCTAACGCTGCTTTAAACAACTGGGTCCAGATGTCATCCATACCTGTGATAATTTTTTTAACTGTATGAGGGAGATTTGACATTGTGATGAGGGAGATATAAAGCATATATAGGGAAATTCGCAGTTCAAATGAGGGAGACTCCAAAATTTTACTAAAATTTAGCATAAATTGGGCAAAAATTAGCATCAAAATGAGGGAGTCTCCCTCCTGATGAGGGAGGTATCACAGGTATGTGTCATCATGCAACATCATTTTTCACTGGCTGACATTTGGTTTCATTTCACAGGCAGCACATCACTATTTATACAAATTGTAAAGTTTTGTTTTCTGACAACAACAAAACAAATTCTGATGATGAATTTAGAATGATGCTTGAAAAGGTCATTCACCCTTTTTGTACCAAATGGAATCTTCCTCCTTATATATGGCGGGAGTCCATTTAAATATTTAGGGGTGTCAGGTTGTGTTTTCTTCAAACACTATTTGGAAATTGGCCGAAAATTTTGCAAAAAGTGTAGGTCATGATCAGACGCCCCATTCAAATGCGGGATACTCCAAAATTTTACTAAAATTTAGCATAAATTGGGCAAAAATTAGCATCAAAATGAGGGAGTCTCCCTCCTGATGAGGGAGGTATCACAGGTATGTGTCATCATGCAACGTCACTTTTCACTGGCTGACATTTGGTTTCATTTCACAGGCAGCACATCACTATTTATACAAATTGTAAGTTTTGTTTTCTGACAACAACAAAACAAATTCTGATGATGAATTTAGAATGATGCTTGAAAAGGTCATTCATCCTTTTTGTACCAAATGGACTCTTCTTCCTTATATATGGCGGGAGTCCATTTAAATATTTAGGGGTGTCAGGTTGTGTTTTCTTCAAAAACTATTTGGAAATTGGCCGAAAATTTTGCAAAAAGTGTAGGTCATGATCAGACGCCCCGTTCGGCGTCGTCTGATCTGGGACTGCACTGTTTGCCAACTACCCATTTTGGGGTTTCTGGTACAAAATGGTATAAGAGATGTTAACTGTTGGTTTTACTACTGTAATTTATATTTAACCCATTTAGTACCGGAAACCCCAAAACGGGTAGCAGGGCAAACAGTGCAGGCCTCAAACAGAACGCGGCGTCTGATCAGGGCATCTGCTGTTTGTGAAAAGTTTAGCCATTTTCCAAATAAATTCTGAAGAAAACATAACCTGACACCCCTAAATTTTGACATGGACTTCCGCTATATATAAAGAGAAAGATTCCATTTGGTACAAAAAGAGTTAAAGATTCTGTTGATGCATCAATGATCACCAACAATTTACTAAACGAAGAAAAATAGCATTTTCTTAACCCTTTTAAATTTGTAACTTTATATAGCAGGGGCCAGTTGTTCAAAGCATCGTCAGCTTAACAAGCTCATTAGTGGTCAATGTTTGTTTGATTTGAGGTTTAATGTCCCCTTCAACACTGTAAAGGTCTTTTTGGAGACGTTGCTTCTAATTTTGTGGGACTTTTACCCGACACTGAGATGAAATGACATCTCAAGCCCTGTCGCCCAATGAAACCAATAGGGTTTATTAGCATGGACGGTCCGCCTCGCACAGCGGTTCCTGGACAGGCTTAGATCCTCTAAGCTGTTTACCAGTACTAGTGTGCAGGCCTGATTCAGCTCTGCGTGGAAGCATCATGCAGCCCATATATTTCTTCAAGCCTCTATGGGCGGGGGCCGCCATTAGTGGTCAAATTGTTAACTGTTCTAGGAAGTACAAAATCGAAAATTTTGGTATTTTTGCTGCAAAAATGTGAGTAGCTTTTGCATCTGCAAAAGCTGCTCACATTTCTTTCAGCAAAAATTTTAGAATATTGCCATATTTAATAATCAAAGTTTTAACGATATGTTAACTAACGACGTCCTTAGTTATGAACAACTGGCCCCAGGAGTCCATTTTAAAATGTAGAAGTGTCAGGTTGAGATACTTTTGAAATTTATTCAATTAGAAAATAGTGAGTTTTGGGCAAACAATGAAGCTCCTGATCACATGTCGCATTCTGCACTCTCTGATCTGAGCCTGAACTGTTTGCCAGTGTAACTGTTTGAGGTTTGCCATAAAATGCATGTAACAACAACTGTCTTCTGCCTTGCTGTCTGTCATTTACTTTAACCCATTTAGTACCGGAAACCCCAAAATGGGTACCCTGGCAAGCAGTGCAGGCCCAGATCAGAACGCGGCGTCTGATCAGGGCCTACACTGTTTGCAAAAAGTTCATCTATTTTTCCAATGGTTTCTGAAGAAAACACAACCTGACACTCCTAAATTTTGAAATGGACTCATGCTATATATAAGGTGGAAGATTCCATTTGGTACAAAAAGTCATTGTTGCAAACAGTTTGATCTGGGTCCACTGTTTGCCTGTATGCAAAATATTTTTGAATAATATGCAAGAAGATTCAGCAAATATATACAGATGATGATGTTTAATGCAATTTTTGTTGGGCGTTGAAGGATGGAACCATTACAAAAACATGCCTATACAAATACATTGTAACCTTCGTTGCTGAAAAACTGAAAATTTTAAGATGAAAAATTGTCATATTTTTCTTATTTCTGCTCAAAATATAGATTGTGGGTACTCGTTAGAACCGCCTCATTGAGGCGGTTCTAACGGGTACCCACAATCTATATTTTAGAGCAGTTAAGGAAAATAAGGTTAACCCCTGTCAACCCCAGTTTTACTACAGAAGCGATGGCTCGAACACCGATGGCTCGTTTACCATGGCTGGGTCGAACCCATGTTTGAGCCCCTAGAGAAATCCTGTACATAAGAAATACATGGGATAATTTAAGAGATCCTCGCCTTTTTTCTTGCATATTTATGCTGTGTGTACTCATTAGAATCGCCTCGATGAGGCAATTCTAATGAGTACACACAGCATACATTTTCATTATATAACACTGAAAAGATGTCCAAAAGTATATCGTATACCTCCTGGCAGTATCCCTCTGTGGCTCGAACTACCCCTGTCTCGAACAGATTTCCAAGGTCCGAAAGGTGTTCGAGCCATTGAAGTTCGACTGTATATAAAAGTGGGGTTCAAGGGGGTCAAAATTATATAGGCATGTTTTTGTGATAAACAACAATGCTCATGGTAATTTTATATACTTGTCATTTTCTTCATCACTGTCCTCCTCATTCTCCACCAGATGGCCATATGGCTCAGATGATAGTGACACAATGTTGTTCAATATCACACGACTGTCACTACTAGATGACAAGACCAGCTGATCATGGAAATGATTGTAACGAACTGACCACACCCTGACAACAAAAAAAGGTATGTTTGGTAACTGCACTTGTGTGTGAGTGCGGCAAAATGTCACGATAGATCTAGAAAATAATCATCAACAAAAGCATATAAAAACACCATTTCCGGGAGAGGGGTGGGGCAGAAAAGTGTAGTTTCTAAGGGCCTAGGCCATGTCATATTTATTATTATAGCTCAGAAACATAGCTTAAACTGTCTCTTAATGGTTCTTATGAGTACCTAAAATCAATCTTTGGACAGAAACACATGGGTGTGGTTTACTAAGCTCTGAAGATATCTTCCTGTAGTTCTTGATGAGTGTAAGCTTTCTGACATTATATATGTATGTTGGAAAAGTCTCCTTGGAAAGATTGTATGAATCTTACATGGGTGTGAGGGGTGGATTGAAAAATCTGTCCAAAGGGTCATGTCCGGCATCACGAGGTTTGCCAGTGATCCCGAGGGACAGATTTTTCTATCCACCCCTCATGCCCATGTAGGATTCTTTTTCTTGCATACCTTCAATTTCTGAGCGTGGGTTTTTAATACTGCAGTCACTTTGGTTGCAGACGTCCGCCATACTGCGAGGACACTACAGTGATGTTTAGTGATGTCACATAACATGTTGTGATGTCAACCTTAACAATGGCGCATAATAAATTATGTGGGAGTATTCAACTAGTGCATTTATCAAACATGCGAGAATATTCGATTTTGGATAAGAACACCAGGGTTAGGAAAAGCTAAAACTATGGATTTCCTTATCTGGTGTGCAAGAAAATGCTGTTGGACACCCATAATGTTTCCGAATTCACCCTTGTTCTGCTGAACATGAAAACCCTTCATGATCAGGATCTTCACTGTTTGTCATTCAGTTTGTGAATTGAAAGAATACATAAAATCAAGTTATTTAATTGGTCAAAAGTCAGAATGGGTGTGGCAAAATTAAGTTATTCAGCAGGTCAAGGGTTTAAGAACTTAAATTACTTTCTTGCTGATACTAGTAGGTATAGCCTCAGTAATAGTTAGTTTGTTTGATTTGAAGTATAATGACCCTGTCAACACTGTATGGGTCATTTTGGAGGCATGGCTTCCAATTTTGTGGGACTTTTACCCCACACTGAGATGAAATGACATCGCCCAATGAAACCAATAGGGTTTATAAGCATGCACAGTCCGACTCGCAACGCTTTGCCTCGGCAGGCTTAGATCCCCTAAGTAGTTTACCACTGCTTATGAGCAGTCGGTTTCAGCTCTGCGTGGAAGCATCATGCAGCCCATCTATTTCTTCAAGCCCCGATGGGCGGGGGTTGTATAGCCTCAGTAACATTTTGCTTTTGTGGAAAGAACTTTGGTAACATTATCATCAAATACTCCCGTACATATTCCCTGATCATTCTCAAGCTTAATGACCCAGTCAACAATATTGAGGTGATTATGAAACTATTAAACCACATTTGTCCTGAACAGGATTGGGCCATCTCTGTCACAAGACTCTGTGGTTTACTGGTGGCTCAGGTTATCAGGTGGCTTCCATCTGATCCGGATCTACATTGTTTGAAAAGGTAGGGGTTGTCATGTTCAGCAGGATATGGGTTAGAGCATGAGTAAAAAATCATGGTGAGTAGATCTGAAAAAGCTTCAAATGGCTGAATACAGTCAAACTTCAATGGCACAAACACCTTTGGGACCTGGAAAATCTGTTCGAGGCAGGGGTAGTTCGAGCCACTGAGGTTACTGTCAGGAGGCATAACCAGATACTTTTAAACATCTTTTCGGTGGTCTATGATGAATATGTATGCTCTGTGTACTCATTAGAATCGCCTTGTTGAGGCGATTCTAATGCGTACACACAGCATACATTTGCAAGATAGAAGACTAAAATCTCCTTAACTATCCCTCACTATTTCTTATGTAGAAGATTTCGCTTGGGGCTCAAGAATGGGTTTGACTCATCCATGGTAAACGAGCCATCGGTGTTCGAGCCATCGAAGTTCTACTGTAGTATAGGAGACCTAGACTGAGTTGTTCAAAGGTAATGAAAGCATTAGATAACATAATATCAAAACTTTGATTATCTTGTATGGCAAACCGACTGATATTGTCTGGAAAATAAGAGGTCCATGATGGCCCTGAATCACCCACCTGATGCATATTGTACAAATGAAATTTTAGGTACATGTAATATGAGGTGGGGTGGCTTATTTGTGACAGTGTGACCCAAGGAACATTTCTGTGAAATTATTTTAAAATCAGTCCAGCTGTTTAGGAGTAGAAGCTGTTTTTTATATTTTTAGCTCTGGCGGCCATTGAGCAATTTTGTTACAGGATCATTCATGAAACATTCCTCTAGAAATTGTTTTCTTGTAGAGATAGAAGTTTGTTTGAAAGTGTTCCTGCTTTAAGTTATTGTGGCCATCATGTCCAAGAGAGTGGAACTATTTGAGCAATTTTGACAGATGGTTACCCAAAAGACATTCCTGCAAAATCATTGATAAACAAGATGTGTTTGTGAAACATGAACATCTCCCTGGGGCCGTGGTCAATTCTTTTTTTAAAGTGGGTCACAGGTCAAGGTTGAGGTCAATGGTCAAATGTTTTTGTATGAGTGGCAAGCCCTTGTCACAAGTCATGAAGGCTCTAGACCTATCTGAAATCGCTCAAAAGTTATGATTAGGTAAGTCAATGTCAAGGTCAGAGGTCGAAATCTTTTGCATGTGGGACAGCCCTTATAAAGAGGAACCTACATGCCAAATATGAAGACTATCTCAAATGGATCAAAAGTTATCACAAAGTAGGACTTAGGTCAAGATCACAGTTAAAAATCTTTTGTCTGAGTGGGAAGCCGTTCTCACAAGGATCCTATGTGCAAAACATGAAGGTTCTATCTCAAATGGTTCAATTTGTTTGTTTGTATTGGAGTTTAATGGCCCAGTCAACACTATTTATGTCATTTATGAGCCTATCAAAAGTTATAACAAGAGGGCCATGATGGCCCTGGATCGCTCACCTGATCCATATGATAGAGTAACAAGTGGGCCTCAGGGAGGGCCATTATTGACCCCAGGGCTAAAATGTGCATAATGTTGAGGAAGGTCTAAAGAGGTGAAGCTTCATACCAAATATCAACAAAGGCTATAATTTGAACAATCTTGGCAAAGGTCCACTAGATGAAGCTACACACCAAATATCAAAGACCTGGGCCTTGGGGTTTCAGAGAAGAAGATTTCTTAAAGATATTCCCTACATTAGCCTATGTAAAACCAAATGGCCCCGGAGCGGGGGCACTTTTGGCCTCAGGGCCATAATTAAAACAATCTTGATAGAGGTCCACTAGATGAAGCTTCACACCAAATATCAAAGACCTGGGCCTTGCTGTTTCAGAGAAGAAAATTTTCAAAGATTATCTCTATATATAAGTCTATGTAAAACCAAAGGGCCCCGGGGTGGGGGCTATAATTTGAACAATCTTGGTAGAGGTCCACTAGATGAAGCTCCATACCAAATATCAAAGGCACGGGCCTAGTGGTTTCAGAGAAGATTTTTAAAGATTTCCCTATTTAAGTCTGAGTAAAACCAAAAGGTCTCGGGGCGGGGGCGTTTTTGGCCCCAGGGCTAATAGCCTATAATTTGAACAATCTTGATAGAGGTCCACTAGATGAAATTTCACACCAAAAATATCAAAGACCTAGGCCTTGTGGTTTCACAGAAGAAGATTTTTAAAGTTTTTCCCTATATAAAGTAGAAGTAAAACAAAGATCAGGAATCGATACAATTAACTTACTCCACCCATCAAAGACACCAAAGGGAAAGAAATACAAACATTAAGCGACCAGACCATAATGGAAACCTAAACAAAAGAAGGCCATAAGGACAGTTACTTTCCCACAAAATGGCCATATGGCCATCCAAAATTAAAAGACACAAGTGATACACACAGTAAGTAACAAACAACAACATGAATAAATCGCCACAGAAGAACCGCCTTGGAACGGTCAGTGGAAAGATTTCCACTGGGGGGCTTAAATCTATTTTACATGGCCACAATCCTCACCCTTACTTCCGCCGCGATTTAGACAAATAATTTGTTCAGTCTGCATGAAGGCCTCCTAACTCATCAGTGCAACATCTCCGTGAACACAAATAATCAAAGAACCACAGAGGTGAGACAACGGTGAGGACTCAACAGCAAGAAACCACTGAAATGCTGGAGCAAAAGAAAACCAACAGTTAGACTCTATAAGTTATAAGTCTATGTAAAACCAAAGGGCCCCCGAGACAGGGCCGTTTTTGGTCTAAGGGCTATAATTTGAACAATCTTGGTAGAGGTACACTAGATGAAGCTTCATACCAAATATCAAAGACCTAGGCCTTCTGGTTTCAGAGAAGAAGATTTTTCAAGATTTTCCCTATATAAGTCTATGTAATACCAAAGGGCCCCTGAGCGGGGGCATTTTTGGCCCCAGGGCTATAATTTGAACAATCTTGGTAAAGGTCCACAAGATGAAGCTTCATACCAAATATCAAAGACCTAGGCCTTGTGGTTTCTGAGAAGAAGATTTTTAAAGATTTTCCCTATATAAGTCTATGTAAAACCAAAGGGCCCCGAGGCGGGGGCATTTTTGGTCTCGGGGCTATAATTGAACAATTTTGGTAGAGGTCCACTAGATGAAGCTTCATACCAAATATCAAAGACCTAGGCCTTGTGGTTTCCGAGAAGAAGATTTTTCAAGATTTTCCCCTCTATAAGCCCATGTAAAACCAAAAGGCCCCGGGGCGGGGGCATTTTTGGCCTCAGCACTATAATTTGAACAATATTGGTAGGGGTCCACCAGATGAAGCTTCATACCAATTATCAAAGACCTGGGCCTTGCGGTTTCAGAGAAGATTATTAAAGATTTTCCCTATATAAGGGGGGGGGGGGGGGTAACTGGGCCTTGTGGGGTGAAGCTTCATACCAAATATCAAAAACATGGGCCTAACAGTTTCAGAGAAGAAAATTTTTAAAGATTTTCTCTATATAAGTCTATGTAAAACCAAAGGGCCCCAGAGCGGGAGCATTTTTGGCCCCAGGGCAATAATTTGAACAATCTTGGTAGGGGTCCACTAGGTGAAGCTTCATACCAAATATCAAAGACCTGGGCCCTGTGGTTTCAGAAAAGAATATTTTTAAAGAGTTTCCCTATATAAGCCCATGTAAAACCAAAGGGCCCCAGAGCCGGGGCATTTCTTGCCCCAGCACTATAATTTGAACAATCTTGGTAGGGGTCCACTAGGTGACGCTTCATACCAAATATCAGAGACCTGAGCCTAGCCGTTTCAGAGAAGAAGATTTTTAAAGATTTTCCCTGTATAAGCCCATGTAAAACCCAAAGGCCCCAGGGCGGGGGCATTTTTGGCCCTAGCACTATAATTTGAACAATATTGGTAGGGGTCCACCAGATGAAGCTTCATACCAAATATCAAAGACCTGGGCCTTGCGGTTTCAGAAAAGATTATTAAAGATTTTCCCATGTAAAAGTCCATGTAAAACCAAAGGGCCCCGGGCCGGGGGTATTTTTGGCCCCAGCACTATAATTTGAACAATCTTGGTAGGGGTCCACTAGATGAAGCTTCATACCAAATATCAAAGACCAGGGCCTTGCGGTTCAGAGAAGAAGATTTTTCAAGATTTTCCATAAATAAGTCTATGTAAAACCAAAGGGCCCTGGAGCGGGGGCATTTTTGGCCCCAGCACTATAATTTGAATAATCTTGGTAGGGGTCCACTAGGTGAAGCTTCATATCGAATATCAAAGACCTGGGCCTTGCAGTTTCAGAGACAAAGATTTTTAAAGATTTTCCCTACATAAGCCCATGTAAAACCAAAAGACCCTGTGTGTGTGTGTGTGTGTGTGTGAGGGGGGGGGGGGCTGGGCCTTATGGGGTGAAGCTTCATACCAAATATCAAAGACAAGGGCCTTACGGTTTCAGAGAAGAAAATTTTTAATGATTTTCCCTATATAAGCCCATGTAAAACCAAAGTGCCCAAGAGCGGGGGCATTTTTGGCCCCAGCACTATACTTTGAACAATCTTGGTAGGGGTCCACTAGGTAAAGCTTCATACCAAATATCAAAGACCTGAGCCTAGCGGTTTCAGAGAAGATGATTTTTAAAGATTTTCCCTATATAAGCCCATGTAAAACCAAAAGGCCCTGGGGCAGGGGGCATTTCTGGCCCCAGGGCCTGGGCCTTGTGGGGTGAAGCTTCATACCAAATATCAAAGACATGGGCCTTACAGTTTCAGAGTAGAAATTTTTTTAACATTTTTCCCTATATAAGCCCATGTAAAACCAAAGGGCCCCAGAGCGGGGGCATTTTGGCCCAAGCACTATAATATGAACAATTTTGGCAGGGGTCCATTAGGTAAAGCTTCATACCAAATATCAAAGACCTGGGCATTACGGTTTCAGAGAAGAAAATTTTTAAAGATTTTCCCTATATAGGCCCATGTAAAACCAAAGGGCCCCAAGGCGGGGGCATTTTTGGCCCCAGCACTATAATTTGAACAATCTTGGTAGGGGTCCACTAGATGATGCCTCATACCAAATATCAAAGACCTTGGCCTTGCGGTTTCAGAGAAGAAGATTTTTCAAGATTTTCCATATATAAGTCTATGTAAAACCAAAGGGCCCCGGAGTGGGGGCATTTTTGACCCAAGGGCTTTAATTTGAACAACCATAGTTTTTTAAGATTTTCCCTGTATAAGCCCATGTAAAACCAAAAGGCCCCGGTGCGTGGTGGTGGGGGGGGGGGGGGGAACCTGGGCCTTGTGGGGTGAAGCTTCATACCAAATATCAAAGACATGGGCCTTACGGTTTCAGAAAAGAAAATTTTTAAAGATTTTCGCTATATAAGCCCATGTTAAACCAAAGGGCCCAAGAGCGGGGGCATTTTTTGCCCCAGCACTATAATTTGAACAATCTTGCTAGGGGTCCACTAGGTGAAGCTCCATACCAAATATCAAAGACTTGGGCCTAGCGGTTTAAGAGAAGAAGATTTTTAAAGATTTTCCCTATATAAGCCCATGTAAAATCAAAGGGCCCCGGGGTGGGGGGCATTTTTGGCCCCAGGGCTATAATTTGAACAATCTTGGTAGGGGTCCACTAGGTGAAGCTTCATACCAAATATCAAAGACCTGGGCCTTGCGGTTTCAGAGAAGAAAATTTTAAAAGATTTTCCCTATGTAAGCCCATGTTAAACCAAAGGGCCCCGGAGCTGGGGCATTTTTGGCCCCAGCACTATAATTTGAAAAATCTTGGTAGGGGTCCACTAGATGAAGCTTCAGACGAAATATCAAAGACCTGGGCCTTACGGTTTCAGAGAAGAAAATTTTTAAAGATTTTCCCTATATAAGCCCATGTAAAATCAAAGGGCCCCGGAGCGGGGGCATTTTTGGCCCCAGCACTATAATTTGAACAATCTTGGTAGGGGTCCACTAGATGAAGCTTCATACCAAATATCAAAGACCTGGGCCTTGCGGTTTCAGAGAAGAAAATTTTAAAAGATTTTCCCAATATAAGCCCATGTAAAACCAAAGGGCCCCGGAGCGGGGGCATTTTTGGCCCCAGCACTATAATTTGAACAATCTTGGTAGGGGTCCACTAGATGAAGCTTCATACCAAATATCAAAGACCTGGGCCGTGCGGTTTCAGAGAAGAAAATTTTAAAAGATTTTCCCTATGCAAGCCCATGTTAAACCAAAGGGCCCTGGGGTGGGGTCATTTTTGGCCCCAGCACTATAATTTGAACAATCTTGGTAGGGGTCCACTAGATGAAGCTTCATACCAAATATCAAAGACCTGGGCCTTGCGGTTTCAGAGAAGAAGATTTTTTAAGATTTTCCCTATATAAGCCCATGTAAAACCAAAGGGCCCCGGGGCGGGGGCATTTTCGGCCCCAGCACTATAATTTGAACAATCTTGGTAGGGGTCCACTAGTTGAAACTTCATACTAAATATCAAAGACCTGGGCCTTGTGGTTTCAGAGAAGAAGATTTTTAAAGATTTTCCCTATATTAGCCCATGTAAAATCAAAGGGGCCCGGGGCGGGGGCATTTTTGTCCCCAGCACTATAATTTGAACAATCTTGGTAGGGGTCCACTAGATGTAGCTTCAGACCAAATATCAAAGACCTGGGCCTTACGGTTTCAGAGAAGAAGATTTTTAAAGATTTTCCCTATATAAGCCCATGTAAAACCAAAGGGCCCCGGAGCAGGGGCATTTTTGGCCCCAGCACTATAATTTGAACAATCTTGGTAGGGGTCCACTAGATGAAGCTTCAGACCAAATTTCAAAGACCTGGGCCTTACGGTTTCAGAGAAGAAGATTTTTAAAGATTTTCCCTATATAAGCCCCTGTGAAACCAAAGGGCCCCGGAGCGGGGGCATTTTTGGCCCCAGCACTATAATTTGAACAATCTTGGTAGGGGTCCACTAGATGAAGCTTCATACCAAATATCAAAGACCTGGGCCTTGTGGTTTCAGGGAAGAAGATTTTTTAAGTTTTTGGTGAAAAAAGTCTATTTTTGGCCCCAAAAACCTAGATGTGCAACGGACCGGAACCATTTGAACAACTTTGAAAGGGGACTACCTAAGGATCATTCCTGTGAAGTTTGGTCAAAATCTGATCAGTGGTTTAGGAGGAGATGTCGTTTAAAGAAATTGTTTACGGACGCAAGGACGCACTGACGCACGGACGCACGACAGACGAAAAGTGATCCCATAAGCTCACCTCGTCACTATGTGACGGTGAGCTAATAAAATAGTATGAGTGGGAAGACCTTGTCACAAGGAACCTACATGCCATATATGAAGGCTCTATCTTAAATGGTTCAAAAGTTATGATATAGTAGCTCCAGGTCAAGGTCACTGGTCTAGATCTTTTGTATGAGTAGGTCATTTTTTGTATTAAAAGGGTAGACCTTGTCAAAAGGCTCTGTCTTTAACAGTTCAAAAGTTATAACCAATGTTATTTTTTATTAAAGTGGGTCACTGGTCAAGGTCAAAACTTTTTGTATGACTGGGAAGCCCTTGTCACAAGGAACCTGGAACCTACAAGCCAAATATGAAGGCCCTATATCAAATTTCTCAAAAGTTATGACCAATGTTTTTATATAAAGTAGGTCACAGGTCAAGGTAATTTTTTTGTATAAGTGGGGAGCCCTTGTCAACAGGAACCTACATGCCAAATATGAAGTGCTCTATCTCAAATGGTTCAAAAGTTATGATAAGGTAGGTCACAGGTCAGTTTTTTGTATGAGTGGGTAGACATTGTCAAAAGGACTGAAGGAACCTACATGCTAAATACATGAAGGCTCTTTATCAAAAGGTTCAAAAGTTATGACAAATAATATTTTTGCTTTAAAGTAGGTCATTGGTCAAGGCCAAGGACACATGTCAATTTTTTTTTGTATGAGTAGAAAGCCCTCCTCACAAGGAAATGAAGGCTCTATCTCAAAGGATTAAAAAGTTATGACAAATATTAAAGTTAACCACATACAAACCAACAAACAAAACAACATGAAAATATTGTTCATCCAATCGGAATGGTTTGAGCAATTTTGGCAGAGCATTATCCAAGGAACATTCCTGTAAAATTATTTCAAATCCATCCACTGGTTAAAGAGAAGTTGTTTAAAGGTTTTTCTATTTTCAGCTGTTGTGGCATCTTGTCTATCCGAGCGGAATGGTTCGAGCAATTTTGGTAGAGGGTCATCCCGGGTATATTTCTGTGAAACTATTTCAAAATCCATGCACTGGTTAAGGAGGAGAAGCTATTTAATTTTTTTTAGCTCTGTGGTCATTTTGTTCAGCTGAACAGAATGGTTTAAGCAAATTTGGTGGGAGGTCAACCCAAGAACACTCCTGTGAAATTATTTCAAAATCCATCCACTGGATAAGGAGAACTTGTTGATTTTTTTTTTCTATTTTTAGCTCTGGCAGCCATCTTGTTCATCTAAGTGGAATGCTTTGTGCAATTTTGGTAGAGGGTCACCCAAAGAAAATTCATGTGGAATTCTGTTTTCTGGTGAAGAAGGGGACGTCATTTAAATGTTGTTTTTTTTTCTATTTTAGGCTCTGGTGGATATTTTGTGCATCAGAGTAGAATGGTTTGAGCAATTTTTGCTCCAAGGAATATTCCTGTTTATCATATGACGTCACGTCTGAGAGTGTAATAACGCCATGCATTATTTTCGATAATCCACTAGTGGATTAAATATGCAAATTAGCTAGATACGTTCCGTAACATTACAAGTACGACGTCCTTAACGACGTCGAGTTTACTAATGGCGGATATTGACATTTTTGTAAACAATTGTGAATAAAATGCGTTTTAAATGCCATATGATAAATAGAATCTTGCATTCGTGCTCATGTATTAATGAATTTATTAAACTCGTTGAGGAAAAGGGATAAAATGCTCGGCTCAGCCTCGCATTTTTTCCCTTTTCCTCAACTCGTTTAATAAATTCAATAATACATGAGCACTCATGTAAGATCCTCTATGAAAATATTTTTAAATTGGGTCAGTGGCCTTGGAGGAAATGTCATTTTATGGTTTTTCTATTTTTAGCTCTGGAGGCCATTTTGTTCACAGGAGCAGAACCATTGAGGCATTTTTAGTAGATGGTCACCCAAAGAACATTTCTGTAAAATTATTTCAAAATCCGTACACCAGTTTAGGAGGAGATATTTTTTAAGTAAATTGTTCACAGATGAGAAGATGTTTTAAGGTTTTTCTATTTTTAGTTCTGGTGGCCATCATGCTTATCCGAGCGGAATGGTTTGAGCAATTTTGGTGGAACATTTATGTGAAATTATTTCAAAATGCATTCACTGGTTAAGGAGAAGCAGTCGTTAAAGGTTTTTCTATTTTTAGCTCTGGCAGCCAGCTTGTTCATCCAATTGGAACTGTTTGGGCAATTTTTGTAGAGGGTCACCCAAGAAATATTCTTTTAAAATTATTTTGAAAATGGGCCAGTGGCCTAGGAGGAGATGACATTTTAGGGTTTGTCTATTGTTTTCTTTTTTTAGCTCTGGTGGCCATCTTGTTCAGCGGACCAGAACCATTTAGGCAATTTTGGTAGATAGTCACCCAAGGAACATTCCTACAAAATTATTTCAAACTCCGTTCTCTGGCTTAGGAGGAGATGTGTTTTAAGTATACTGTTGACATACGAGAGGTTTTCTATTTTTAGCTCTGGTGGCCATCTTGTTCACCCGAGCGGAACAGTTTGAGCAATTTTGATAAAAGGTCACCCAAGGAATTTTCCTGTGGAATTATTTTGAAATTTGGCCAGTGGCCTAGGAAGTGATGGTGTTTCATTTTATTTTTTTTTTATTTTTTTCTATTTTTAGCTCTGGTAGCCATCTTTTTCAGCAGAGCGGAACCATTTAGGCAATTTTGGTAGAAGGTCACCCAAGGGGCGCACCCAAGGAACATTCCTGTAAACTTATTTCAAAATCCATTCTGCGGTTAAGGAGGTGTCTTTTAAGTAAAAAGTTGACGAATGGATGACAGACAACGGATATCAATTGGTCGCAAAAGCTCACCCTGAGCTCTATGTGAGCTAAAAAGTGATTAACTTTGCAGTTCAAAAGCTACTCACATTTTTCCAGCAGAAGTACCAGTATATCAGATATTTAACTGTCTAGAATGTTTCATGTTTTGGCCACTTACAAGCTAATTTAGCTATCTCTGTTTTCAACAACTGTTCCTTTGGCTCAGCTGTTCAAAGTCATATTGTTTTTGTTTTGGAGTCTAAAAGCCCAATTAAGGGGAATGGGAACACCTGGCAGATTTTTCCACCATTTTTCAAATGGAGACTATTTTCGGGACTTCCTGTTCACTTTTCTATAAGCCCTGTTCCACTGAAAAAGGAGTCTACTCTTATAAGTAAAGAATTGGCTCCTCTGGAGCAAATTCTTTCCTTTAAGAGTAGACCCCTATTGACATGGGAGACAAAAATACTTTTGCAGGAGTTACCTCCCCTGAAGGATTATCCTTTCCCCTTAAGGTCATGTCAGGACAGCTAGTTTACCAAACCACTTATCCTGGGCAGGCCTATATGGTCACGGTAGAAAACCAGTACATTCTTTCATCTTGAAAATTTTTAACTGTTTTATAACATATCAAGTGGTATTTTGCAGAACAAATGTGAGTACTTTTGCAATGCAGAAGTTACTCCAATTTTGTCAGTAAAAAAAAAAAGGTTTTTTTTTTTTTTTTTGCTATACTAAATGGTTGAACTTTTAATATGATGTTAACTACTGCAATGATCCTATGTATTAAGAGAGACAGTGCAGACCCAGATATGATCAGGGTCTTTACGGTTTGCCATTCCTTCTTCACCTTTTGGACTCCTTGCTGGATCATGCCACAAATTTGTTAATAGTTTAAGAGAGTTACAGCAAGTCCTCAAGGTGTCTGAAGTTTTAGGATTTTTATGGAAAAGACTTCATTAGCTTTGAACAACTGGGTCATTTAATTTGGCAAATATGCTACTATTTTTGCTGAAAAAATGAAAGCAAAAGCTGCTCCCATTTTTTCAGCAAAAATATCAAAATTTTAGATATTGTACTTGCTAGAACAGTTAACAATATGACCACTAACGAGCTCCTTCAGCTAACAAGGCTTTGATATTTAAGAACTTACCAATGTGAGTGATCTGAGAGAACCTTGAGAGGTTCTGAAGGGGATCTGATATCCCAAAATTTCACTTTACAGTCATCTCCACAAGTGGCCAGGTAGTACTGTTTGTTTGGATTAAAATTTAGGTCCCGCACTAATTGTCCATGAGCATTTTCTATCATGAAACACTGTCTGCAAAGCAAGGCAAATCATAAGCTCCCTTGACCCATCTTGTACGAGAAACCCCAATATGGACTAGTAGCAACAGTGTTGGCCCAAGTCAGATGCCACAGAATGCCATTTTTTAAATCAACTTCTAAAATGAACTGAGCCTAGTGCCCGAAATTTCCAATAGACGCCTGCAAGGATGCATCCAGTACAAAATGGGTTAGTTATTCCAAGTATACTGTAATGATCCTAAGTATTTGGACAGATAGGCCTGAGCAAAAAGTGCAGACCCAGATCAGACTGGAGCAGTCTGATTAGGGTCTACGTTGTTTGTCAGTCTGTCTGCACCTTTTTGGACTCCTTGCTAGGTCAAGAAACAAATTTGTTAAAATTTTAGGAGAATTACAAAAGTCCTAAAGGTGTCCGAATTTTTAGGATTTATATAGTAGTCGCAGATAAGACTGACTAGGCAGAGCTATCATTTGTACCTGCCTTTGGAATGTTCTATTAACAAAAAGGCAAACCAAGTCACCCAGTGGTGTAAATTCAACTGTAACAGGAACAAAGCTGTCACGTGTATGGCCATTTGGTCCGCTTGCAGAAAGCATGTGAAAAGAACTCTACCCAATCTTCTGGTGGACTCAACGAATTTGACATATATTGACAACACCTGAATAGCTCCGCCTAGTCAATTTTATCTGGGACTACTATACTGTAACTGATATTCAGTCATTTTTCCAAAGGCCTGAAGAATGAGTTCTTCCAAGTAAACCATAATGATCCTAAGTATTACGACAGATAGGCCTAAGCAAACAGTGCAGACCCAGATCAGACTGCTCCTAATGGAGCAGTCTGATCAGGGTCTACACTGTTTGCCAGTCTGTCTGCACCTTTTTGGACTTCTTGCTGGGTCATGAACAAATTTGTTCCAATTTAAAGAGAATTACAACAAGTCCTCAAGGTGTCCGAATTTTTTGGATTTTTACGGTAACTCATATTTGAGACATTTTTCCAAAGGCCTGAAGAATGAGTTTGAAACAGCCATGCATAATGAGCCTTCGGTGGCTGAATCACTGATGTTAACCCATTGTATGCTAGTGGACACTTCTATTGCTATTTGTTGGACAAGTCCATTTGTCATATAAGGAGTGGTAGGCCTATTTGTTTTTCGTTTTTATTGTTTCTTTTTCACTGAAAATTCTGTAAGCAAATAGTGCAGCCCTGATCAGACGCCGTATTTGCAGCATCTGATTTGGGTCTGCACTGTTTGCCAAGGTACCTCTTTAATGGTTTCCCTCGTACAATGGGTTAAACTGTATTTCGGATAATGAAGAATTACAAAATATTTCTCTCAGCCACTTGGTCAATGTATGTCAGAAATGTCTTGCCAAGGTCCAAAGACATGCCTCAAACATTGATATGAGTTCCAAACACAGCTGTACTGTAACAGTTGAGTTATTGGAAGCTGGTTGTATGCAACTACATGTATGTAGAGAAAATACAGTCCCAGCAGGCACATGTCGCTAGGGCAACGTTACATCTTGTTAAATAAATAAACAAGAGGGCCATGATGGCCCTGGATCGCTCACCTGATCCATAGAGTAACAAATGGGCCCCGGGGTGGGCCATTATTGACCCCAGTGCTATAATGTGCATAATGTTGAGGGAGGTCTAAAAAGTTGAAGTTTCATTCCATATATCAATAAAGCCTATAATTAACAATCTTGGCAAAGGCCCACTAGATGAAGCTACACACCAGACATCAAAGACCTGGGCCTTGCGGTTTCAGAGAAGATGATGTTTTTAAAGATATTCCCAACATAAGCCTATGTAAAACCAAATGGCCCCCGGGCTGGGCCACTTTAGGCCTTAGGGCTATGACTTAGACAACCTTGATAGAGGCCCACTAGATGAAGCTTCACCAAATATCAAAGACCTAGGCTTTGCTGTTTGAGAGAAAAAGATTTTCAAAGATTATATAAGTCTATCTAAAACCAAAGGGCTCCCGTGTGGGGGCATTTGTGGCCCGAGGGCTATAATTTGAACAATCTTGGTAAAGGTCCACTAGATAACTGGAGGTAGCCTAAATGGAGGGTAGGCGCAAACTCTAATCTTTTCGTGATCATATTTACACTTAGTTTACATATTCCCCACTCCCAACGGGCATATGGTGTTGTGATGACGTAGTATCGGCGACGACGTTGATGTGACGTCGTTTCAGCGTTGTGTGCCCGCTGGGTCTTTGTCACATAAATTACGTACCTGTGCGTATGGCTGAGATCATATCTGATCACACATAATGGAATACATTATATTCAAATGCCGACCTTCTCAAGTATTCTACGTAATGATCATGTATATCTTAAAGATCACTAAGGCTACCTCTATGATTTATATATATGTTTAGTCCGACACCCAGGGTCGGACTTTACTTCATACATTACCAGCTTATTGTTTCATGCTTAAGCTCTTTTCCTACCAGTAGAAAAAGCAACATGAATTTAAATATAAATAGAAGAAGATAAAACTGATATTATTTACATATCTAAGAGTGTCATGATTTGGAGCTTAAGCATTCAGCTTGTCTTTACATGTTATCACCTCATATACTATGTTATTCTACTATATGTAACTTGCACTGACTTATATAAAGCATTTACATTACAGGACCGTCTTGGAGAGGATGAAGATAGGCCTAGCCTAATATCCAATCCACTGACATATTAGTACTATGAACTTGTGTATGTATCTGTATGTATGTCATACAATTTCTAATAAATAAATAAACTAGATGAAGCTCCATACCAAATATCAAAGACATGGGCCTTGCAGTTTCAGAGAAGAAGATTTTTAAAGATTTTCCCTAAAAAAGTCTATGAAAAACCAGGGGGCCCCGAGGCGGGCACATATTTGGTCTCAGTGCTATAATTTGAACAATCATGGTAAAGGTCCACTAGATGTAGCTTCACACCAAATATCAAAGACATAGGCCTTGTGGTTACAGAGAAGATGATTTTTAAAGATTTCCCTTGATAAGTCTATGTAAAACCAAAGGGCCCCTGAGCGGGGGCATTTTTGGCCCCAGCACTATAATTTGGACAATTTTGGTAGGGTCCACTAGATGAAGCGTCATACCAAATTTCAAAGACCTGGGCCTTGCGGTTTCAGAAGGAGATTTTTAAATATTTTCCCTATATAAGTCTATGTAAAACCAAAGGCCCCCGGGGCGGGGGCATTTTTGGCCCTAGGGCTATAATTTGAACAATCTTGGAAAAAGTCCACTAGATGTAGCTTCACACCAAATATCAAAGACCTAGGCCTTGTGGTTTCAAAGAAGATGATTTTTGAAGATTTACCTTTATAAGTCTATGTAAAACTAACGGGCCCCTGAGCGGGGGCATTTTTGGCCCCAGGACTATAATTTGAACAATCTTCATAGGGGTCCACTAGATGAAGCATCCTACTAAATTTCAAAGACCTTGCAGTTTCAGAGAAGAAGTTTTTTAAGATTTTTGCTATATAAGCCCATGTAAAACCAAAGGGCCCTGGGCAGGGACATTTTTGGCCCAGCACTATAATTTGAACAATCTTGGAAGGGGTTTACTAGATGAAGCTTCATACCAAAAATCAAAGACCTGGGCCTTGCGGTTTCAGAGAAGAAGATTTTTAAAGATTTTCCCTATATAAGCCCATGTAAAACCAAAGGGCCCCGGGGCGGGGGCATTTTTGGCCTCAAGACTATTATTTGAACAATCTTGGTAGGGGTCCACTAGGTGAAGCTTCATACCAAATATCAAAGACCTGAGCCTTGCAGTTTCAGAGAAGAAGATTTTTATATGTTTTCCCTATATAATCCTATGTAAAACCAAAGGGCCCCAGGGCTGGGGCATTTTTGGCCCCAGCACTATAATTTGAACAATCTTGGTCAGGGTCCACTAGATGAAGCTTCATACCAAATATCAAAGACCTGGGCCTTGTGGTTTCAGAAGATTTTTAAAGATTTTCCCTATATAAGCCCATGTAAAAACCAAAGGGCCCTGGGGAAGGGGGCATTTTTTGCCCCAGCACTATAATTTGAACAATCTTGGTAGGGTTCCACTAGATGAAGCTGCATACCAAATATCAAAGACCTCGGCCTTGCGGTTTCAGAGAAGATGTTTAAAGATTTTCCCTATATAAGCCCATGTAAAAACCAAAGGGCCCTTGGGCGGGGGCATTTTTGGCCCCAGCACTATAATTTGAACAATCTTGGTAGGGGTCCACTAGATGAAGCTTCATACCAAATATCAAAGACCTGGGCCCTGTGGTTTCAGAGAAGAAGATTTTTTAAACTTCCGGTGAAAAAAAACTATTTTTTGGCTCCTGTGACCTAGATGTGCAATGGACCAGAATCATTTGAGCAACTTTGAAAGGGGACTTCCTAAGGATCATTCTTGTAAAATTTGGTCAAAATCCGATCAGTGGTTTAGGAGGAGATGTCGCTTGAAGAAAAAGTTTACGTACGCATACACGCACGGATGCACACACGGACGGACGAAAAGTGATCCCAAAAGCTCACCTCGTCACTACGTGACAGGTGAGCTAAAAACTATGAATTCTTTTATGTGGCCAAGAATACAATTGCTGTTAACAAGGGTAGTATAACAACTCTTCCTGTTCCATCATACAAGTTAACTAATACTGTCAGAAAAATACCAGCTGGACTCATTCCTGTAAACTCATCTTTCAGATGACTGTGCCATATGATCTGCCTGTGAGATTTTTCATCAGGTAAGTTTGTTTGAAATGAGGTTTAACTTCCCTGTGAACACAATTTGGATCATTTTGGAGATGTTGCTTCCAATTTTGTGGGACTTTAACCCAACATTAAGATGGAATTGCATCTCAAGCCCTGCCACCCAATGGAACCAATAGGGCTTATATGCACTGGACAGTCCAACTCGCACCACTTTGCCTGGTCCTTAACCCTGATTACCAATACTCAAGTGCCGTCAGTTTCAGCTCTGCCCAGAAGCCCAGAGCACCCCAAACTATTTCTCCAAGCCCTGATGGGTGGGTGCCCTCAACACAAACTGGCCTGCTCAGCTACAAAACTAGCAAAAAATCTAGAAATACATAAACTACATGTGATATATTATCAAAGCGGCAAGCACAAATGTGCTGATCAGACTGTGCAGATGCACAGTCTGATCTGCACCTTTGTTGTTTGCAAAGGCCATAAAACAGATTTTCTCATGCCCGGGCTGATAAAATATAACACCTACTGCATAGATCTAATGTCCCAGCCTCGTATACATGTATCGTTAGCTGTTGCTATCTGTGTACAATTATGGTGGGGATTCCAGCTACATGCTGTTAACCTTGGCTGACCTTTACCTTCCACACCAGCTGAGTTTGTCATCTACAAAATATAACAAATGTTAAATTTGTTTGATTTGAGGTTTAAAATTCCTGTCAACATTGTAAAGGTCATTCTGGAGACATTGCTTCCAATTTTGTGGGACTTTTACCCGACATTGAGATGAAATGACATCTCAAGCCCTGCCGCCCAATGAAAACAAGAGGGCCATGATGGCCCTGGATCGCTCACCTGATCCACAGGGTAACAAGTGGGCTCCTGGGAGAGCCATTATTGGACCCTGCCTATAATTTGAACTATCTTGGTAGTGGTCTTAAAAGTGAAGCTTCATACCAAATATCAAAGAACGGAGCCTTCTGGTTTCAGACAAGAAGATTTTTAAAGGTTTTCCTAATATAAGTCTATATAAATCTTGGAGTCCCACGGGCAGGCCATTTTTGGCCCAAGAGCTATAATTTGAACAAACTTGGTAGAAATCCACAAGATGAAGCTTCATACCAAATATCAAAGACCTTGGCCTTCTGCTTTCAGACAAAAAGATTTTCAAATGTTTTCATTGCCTTGACTTCTATTTCCTAGGAATATAATTTGAACAATTTGATAGATGTCCACTAGATGAAGCTTCACACCAAATTATGAAATATCAAAGACCTGGGCCTTGCGGTTTCAGAGAAGAAAATTTTTTTAAATGTCCATATATAAGTCAATGTAAAACCAAAGGGCCCCGGGGTGAAGGCATTTTTGGCCCAAGAGCTATGATTTGAACAATCTTGGTAGAGGTCCACTATACACCAAATATCAAAGACCCAGGCCATACGGTTTCGGAGAAGAAGATTTTTAAAGATTTTCCCTGTGTAAGCCAATGTTAAACCAAAGGGCCTGCAGGTGGGGGCATATGTCGCACCAGGCCTATAATTTGAACAATCTTGATAGAGGTCCACTAGATGAAGCTTCATACCAAATATCAAAGAACTGGGCCTTGGGGTTTCAGAGAAGAAGATTTTTAAAGATTTTCCCTATATAAGCCTATGTAAAACCAAATGGCCCAGGGTGGGGGCATTTTTGGCCCCTGGGCTATAATTTGAACATTCTTGGTAGAGATTCACTAGACGTAGCTCCATACCAAATATCAAAGACCTGGACCTTGTGGTTTCAGAGAAGAAGATTTTTGAATATTTTCCATATATACTGACGTCAAAAAGAAACGCTTCAGTGACCTATGATAGGGTGTATTTCATCAACTAAAACAAAGATTCAAAAAATTCATTTAAATTAGTGTAGGGTTATAAAGACTCGACATGACAATTCACAAATCGTTCAATTTTGTGAAAACTCGGCTTGGTAATCAACAGCCAAACACAGTCACTCTCTAAAAAAAGTCAGTATTGAGTGTGGCCACCTCGTCTGGCAATTACTGCATCCTGTCTCCTTCTCATGGAACCGCAAAGGTTTCTCAGAAGATACCGAGGGATACGTGCCCACTCTTCCCGAAGTGCAGCAGTCAACTCCCGGGCGTTTCTTGGCTGACGTTGACGTTTACGGAGCCGTCGCTGCAGAGCGTCCCACATGTGCTCTATAGGGTTACAGTCCGGAGAATATGCCGGCCAGGGCAGGACATTAATGTTATTGGTCACCAGAAAGTCGCTCGTAACACGTGCCACATGAGGGCGAGCATTATCATGCTGGAATGTTAGACCTTGACATTGCCGAAACAAGGGTCGAATCACAGGTCTAAGCATTCGGTCAACATATTGCCTAGCATTCAAGTTTCCGTTCACAATGATGAGGTCCGATTTGAAGTTGTGGTTAATTGCCGTCCAAACCATTACACCGCCACCGCCGAAGCGGTTATGCTCGAAAACACAGTTGTCAGCGTAACGTTCATAACGACGTCGATAAATCCTTATGCGTCCGTCGGCGGTAGAAAGGTTAAAGCGTGACTCGTCACTAAACACTACGTTGCGCCAGTTGCGTCCACGGTTGTTTCTTGCCCAATTCAGGCGATTAAGACGGTGACGTCGAGTCAATATGGCACCACGGTAAGGTCTACGGCAGCTTATTCCCCGGTCCCTCAGCCGACTTCGCACAGTATTACGACTTATTGGTCGACCACGATTGCCAACAACGGTATCTGCTGTAGATTGCGCCGTCAAATACCGATCACGTAGGTGACGTTGTCGTATGAAGTTGTCCTGTCTCACAGACGTCACACGCGGCGCACCAGAACGAGGCCTATCTGCTAGACTCCCTGTGACGTTTACACGTTGAACCAATTGAACCACAGTCGATCGCGCCACATTGAAACGCCTAGCAACGTAATCTTGTGAACGTCCACTTTCCAACATGCCTAAAGCTCGCGCACGATCTTCGTTACTTAGCCTTGGCATTTCCAAAATGAAGAAGTTTTCAATTTGCCTTTGAATTCCTGGTTTGAAAGCGACTAACAAATCGATGTGCAAATGTGTTGGACCGAAAAGTCATGTATAGTGGTCGCACGCACTACCCGGGTAAATGGTCACGCCACCCATGTATGGGAGAATACAGGGTATCGAACCGAGACATTTCTGGTTCAGCGATTGCAGAACAAACTAAAACTATGGTGGACAATATTTACCTTGTGGTTCGACGTCAAACAAAAACGTTACAGCCTGTTTTCGCTGATGCGTTTCTTTTTGACGTCAGTGTATATGCCTTTGAAAAACTAAAGGGCCCCGGGGCAGGTGCATTTTTGGCCCCTGTGTTATTATTTGAACAATCTTGATAGAGGTTCACTAGCTGAAGCTTCACACCAAATATCAAAGACCTCGGCCTTGCGGTTTCAGAGAAGAAGATTTTTAAAGATTTCCCTATATAAGTCTATGTAAAACCAAAGGGCCCTTTAATTTGCTTGCAGTTCTGGTAGGGGGTCACCCAAGAAACATTTCTGTGAAATTATTTTGAAATCTGGCCAATTGGCTTGGAGGAGATGTTGTTTAAAGGTTTTTCTATTTTTAGCTCTGGTGGCCGTTTTATTCAGCCGAGCAGAACCATTTTAGCAATTTTGGTAGAGGGTCACCTAAGGAACATTTCTGTGAAATTATTTTGAAATCGGGCTAAAGGGCTTGGAGATGTCATTTAAAGGTTTTTCTATTTTTAGCTCTGGCAGTCATTTTGTTCAGCAGAGCGGAACCATTTTAGCAATTTTGGTAAAGGGTCATCCAAGGAGCATTTCTGCCAAATTATTTTGAAATCGGGCCAAAGGGCTAGGAGGAGATGTCGTTTAAAGACTATTTCTGTTTTTAGCTCTGGCGGCCATTATGTTCAGCTGAGTAGAACCATTTTAGCAATTTTAGTAGAGGGTCAACTTAGGATCATTTCTGTGAAATTATTTCAAAATCAGGCCAAAGGGCTTGGAGATGTTGTCGTTTAAAGGCTTTTTTCTATTTTTAGCTCTGGCGGCCATTTTGTTCAGCAGAACTGAATCATTTTAGCAATTTTGGTAGAGGGTCATCCAAGGAACATTTCTGTGAAATTATTTTGAAATCGGTCCAAAGGGCTAGGAGGAGATGTCGTTTAAAGGTTTTTCTATTTTTAGCTCTGGCGGCCATTTTGTTCAGCAGAACTGAATCATTTTAGCAATTTTGGTAGAGGGTCATCCAAGGAACATTTCTGTGAAATTATTTTGAAATCGGGCCAAAGGGCTAGGAGGAGATGTTGTTTAAATGTTTTTCTATCTTCAGCTCTGGCGGCCATTTTGTTCAGCTGAGCGAAACAATTTTAACAATTTTAGTAGAGGGTCATCCAAGGAACATTTCTGTGAAATTATTTCAAAATCAGGCCAAAGGGCTTGAAGGAGATGTCGTTTAAAGGTTTTTCCTATTTTTAGCTCTGGCGGCCATTTTGTTCAGCGAAGCAGAACAATTTTAGCAATTTTGGTAGAGGGTCATCCAAGGAACATTTCTGTGAAATTATTTTGAAATCAGGTCAAAGGGCTAGGAGGAGATGTCGTTTTAAGGTTTTTCTATTTTTAGCTCTGGCGGCCATCTTGTTCAGTGGAGCGGAACCATTTTATCAATTTTGGTAGAGGGTCATCCAAGGAACATTTCTGTGAAATTATTTTGAAATCAGGTCAAAGGGCTAGGAGATGTCATTTTAAGGTTTTTCTATTTTTAGCTCTTGTGGCCATCTTGTTCAGCGGAGCCAAACCATTTTAGCAATTTTGGTAGAGGGTCATCCTAGGAACATTTCTGAGAAATTATTTTGAAATCGGGTCAAAGGGCTAGGAGGAGATGTCCTTTAAAGGTTTTTCTATTTTTAGCTCTGGAGGCCATCTTGTTCAGCGGAGCCAAACCATTTTAGCAATTTTGGTAGAGGGTCATCCAAGGAACATTTCTGTGAAATTATTTTGAAATCGGGCCAAAGGGCTAGGAGGAGATGTCGTTTAAAGGTTTTTCTATTTTTAGCTCTGGCAGCCATTTTGTTCAGCAGAACTGAATCATTTTAGCAATTTTGGTAGAGGGTCATCCAAGGAACATTTCTGTGAAATTATTTTGAAATCGGGCCAAAGGGCTAGGAGGAGATGTTGTTTAAATGTTTTTCTATTTTTAGCTCTGGCAGCCATTTTGTTCAGCAGAACTGAATCATTTTAGCAATTTTGGTAGAGGGTCATCCAAGGAACATTTCTGTGAAATTATTTTGAAATCAGGTCAAAGGGCTAGGAGGAGATGTCGTTTTAAGGTTTTTCTATTTTTAGCTCTTGTGGCCGTCTTGTTCAGCGGAGCCAAACCATTTTAGCAATTTTGGTAGAGGGTCATCCTAGGAACATTTCTGAGAAATTATTTTGAAATCGGGTCAAAGGGCTAGGAGGAGATGTCCTTTAAAGGTTTTTCTATTTTTAGCTCTGGCGGCCATCTTGTTCAGCGGAGCCAAACCATTTTAGCAATTTTGGTAGGGTCATCCAAGGAACATTTCTGTGAAATTATTTTGAAATCGGGCCAAAGGGCTAGGAGGAGATGTCGTTTAAAGGTTTTTCTATTTTTAGCTCTGGCAGCCATTTTGTTCAGCAGAACTGAATCATTTTAGCAATTTTGGTAGAGGGTCATCCAAGGAACATTTCTGTGAAATTATTTTGAAATCGGGCCAAAGGGCTAGGAGGAGATGTTGTTTAAATGTTTTTCTATCTTCAGCTCTGGCGGCCATTTTGTTCAGCTGAGCGGAACAATTTTAACAATTTTAGTAGAGGGTCAACTTAGGAACATTTCTGTGAAATTATTTCAAAATCAGGCCAAAGGGCTTGAAGGAGATGTCGTTTAAAGGTTTTTTCTATTTTTAGCTCTGGCGGCCATTTTGTTCAGCGGAGCAGAACAATTTTAGCAATTTTGGTAGAGGGTCATCCAAGGAACATTTCTGTGAAATTATTTTGAAATCAGGTCAAAGGGCTAGGAGGAGATGTCGTTTTAAGGTTTTTCTATTTTTAGCTCTGGCGGCCATCTTGTTCAGCGGAGCCGAACCATTTTATCAATTTTGGTAGAGGGTCATCCAAGGAACATTTCTGTGAAATTATTTTGAAATCAGGTCAAAGGGCTAGGAGGAGATGTCATTTTAAGGTTTTTCTATTTTTAGCTCTTGTGGCCATCTTGTTCAGCGGAGCCAAACCATTTTAGCAATTTTGGTAGAGGGTCATCCTAGGAACATTTCTGAGAAATTATTTTGAAATCGGGTCAAAGGGCTAGGAGGAGATGTCCTTTAAAGGTTTTTCTATTTTTAGCTCTGGCGGCCATCTTGTTCAGCGGAGCCAAACCATTTTAGCAATTTTGGTAGAGGGTCATCCAAGGAACATTTCTGTGAAATTATTTTGAAATCGGGCCAAAGGGCTAGGAGGAGATGTCGTTTAAAGGTTTTTCTATTTTTAGCTCTGGCAGCCATTTTGTTCAGCAGAACTGAATCATTTTAGCAATTTTGGTAGAGGGTCATCCAAGGAACATTTCTGTGAAATTATTTTGAAATCGGGCCAAAGGGCTAGGAGGAGATGTTGTTTAAAGGTTTTACTATTTTTAGCTCTGGCGGCCATCTTGTTCAGCGGAGCCAAACCATTTTAGCAATTTTGGTAGAGGGTCATCCAAGGAACATTTCTGTGAAATTATTTTGAAATCGGGCCAAAGGGCTAGGAGGAGATGTCGTTTAAAGGTTTTTCTATTTTTAGCTCTGGCAGCCATTTTGTTCAGCAGAACTGAATCATTTTAGCAATTTTGGTAGAGGGTCATCCAAGGAACATTTCTGCGAAATTATTTTGAAATCGGGCCAAAGGGCTAGGAGGAGATGTTGTTTAAATGTTTTTCTATTTTTAGCTCTGGCAGCCATTTTGTTCAGCAGAACTGAATCATTTTAGCAATTTTGGTAGAGGGTCATCCAAGGAACATTTCTGTGAAATTATTTTGAAATCAGGTCAAAGGGCTAGGAGGAGATGTCGTTTTAAGGTTTTTCTATTTTTAGCTCTTGTGGCCATCTTGTTCAGCGGAGCCAAACCATTTTAGCAATTTTGGTAGAGGGTCATCCTAGGAACATTTCTGAGAAATTATTTTGAAATCGGGTCAAAGGGCTAGGAGGAGATGTCCTTTAAAGGTTTTTCTATTTTTAGCTCTGGCGGCCATCTTGTTCAGCGGAGCCAAACCATTTTAGCAATTTTGGTAGAGGGTCATCCAAGGAACATTTCTGTGAAATTATTTTGAAATCGGGCCAAAGGGCTAGGAGGAGATGTCGTTTAAAGCTTTTTTTCTATTTTTAGCTCTGGCAGCCATTTTGTTCAGCAGAACTGAATCATTTTAGCAATTTTGGTAGAGGGTCATCCAAGGAACATTTCTGTGAAATTATTTTGAAATCGGGCCAAAGGGCTAGGAGGAGATGTTGTTTAAATGTTTTTCTATCTTCAGCTCTGGCGGCCATTTTGTTCAGCTGAGCGGAACAATTTTAACAATTTTAGTAGAGGGTCAACTTAGGAACATTTCTGTGAAATTATTTCAAAATCAGGCCAAAGGGCTTGAGGGAGATGTCGTCTAAAGGTTTTTTCTATTTTTAGCTCTGGTGGCCATTTTGTTCAGCGGAGCAGAACAATTTTAGCAATTTTGGTAGAGGGTCATCCAAGGAACATTTCTGTGAAATTATTTTGAAATAAGGTCAAAGGGCTAGGAGGAGATGTCGTTTTAAGGTTTTTCTATTTTTAGCTCTGGCGGCCATCTTGTTCAGCGGAGCGGAACCATTTTATCAATTTTGGTAGAGGGTCATCCAAGGAACATTTCTGTGAAATTATTTTGAAATCAGGTCAAAGGGCTAGGAGGAGATGTCGTTTTAAGGTTTTTCTATTTTTAGCTCTTGTGGCCATCTTGTTCAGCGGAGCCAAACCATTTTAGCAATTTTGGTAGAGGGTCATCCTAGGAACATTTCTGAGAAATTATTTTGAAATCGGGTCAAAGGGCTAGGAGGAGATGTCCTTTAAAGGTTTTTCTATTTTTAGCTCTGGCGGCCATCTTGTTCAGCGGAGCCAAACCATTTTAGCAATTTTGGTAGAGGGTCATCCTAGGAACATTTCTGAGAAATTATTTTGAAATCGGGTCAAAGGGCTAGGAGGAGATGTCCTTTAAAGGTTTTTCTATTTTTAGCTCTGGCGGCCATCTTGTTCAGCGGAGCCAAACCATTTTAGCAATTTTGGTAGAGGGTCATCCAAGGAACATTTCTGTGAAATTATTTTGAAATCGGGCCAAAGGGCTAGGAGGAGATGTCGTTTAAAGGTTTTTCTATTTTTAGCTCTGGCAGCCATTTTGTTCAGCAGAACTGAATCATTTTAGCAATTTTGGTAGAGGGTCATCCAAGGAACATTTCTGTGAAATTATTTTGAAATCGGGCCAAAGGGCTAGGAGGAGATGTTGTTTAAAGGTTTTACTATTTTTAGCTCTGGCGGCCATCTTGTTCAGCGGAGCCAAACCATTTTAGCAATTTTGGTAGAGGGTCATCCAAGGAACATTTCTGTGAAATTATTTTGAAATCGGGCCAAAGGGCTAGGAGGAGATGTCGTTTAAAGGTTTTTCTATTTTTAGCTCTGGCAGCCATTTTGTTCAGCAGAACTGAATCATTTTAGCAATTTTGGTAGAGGGTCATCCAAGGAACATTTCTGCGAAATTATTTTGAAATCGGGCCAAAGGGCTAGGAGGAGATGTTGTTTAAATGTTTTTCTATTTTTAGCTCTGGCAGCCATTTTGTTCAGCAGAACTGAATCATTTTAGCAATTTTGGTAGAGGGTCATCCAAGGAACATTTCTGTGAAATTATTTTGAAATCAGGTCAAAGGGCTAGGAGGAGATGTCGTTTTAAGGTTTTTCTATTTTTAGCTCTTGTGGCCATCTTGTTCAGCGGAGCCAAACCATTTTAGCAATTTTGGTAGAGGGTCATCCTAGGAACATTTCTGAGAAATTATTTTGAAATCGGGTCAAAGGGCTAGGAGGAGATGTCCTTTAAAGGTTTTTCTATTTTTAGCTCTGGCGGCCATCTTGTTCAGCGGAGCCAAACCATTTTAGCAATTTTGGTAGAGGGTCATCCAAGGAACATTTCTGTGAAATTATTTTGAAATCGGGCCAAAGGGCTAGGAGGAGATGTCGTTTAAAGCTTTTTTTCTATTTTTAGCTCTGGCAGCCATTTTGTTCAGCAGAACTGAATCATTTTAGCAATTTTGGTAGAGGGTCATCCAAGGAACATTTCTGTGAAATTATTTTGAAATCGGGCCAAAGGGCTAGGAGGAGATGTTGTTTAAATGTTTTTCTATCTTCAGCTCTGGCGGCCATTTTGTTCAGCTGAGCGGAACAATTTTAACAATTTTAGTAGAGGGTCAACTTAGGAACATTTCTGTGAAATTATTTCAAAATCAGGCCAAAGGGCTTGAGGGAGATGTCGTCTAAAGGTTTTTTCTATTTTTAGCTCTGGTGGCCATTTTGTTCAGCGGAGCAGAACAATTTTAGCAATTTTGGTAGAGGGTCATCCAAGGAACATTTCTGTGAAATTATTTTGAAATCAGGTCAAAGGGCTAGGAGGAGATGTCGTTTTAAGGTTTTTCTATTTTTAGCTCTGGCGGCCATCTTGTTCAGCGGAGCGGAACCATTTTATCAATTTTGGTAGAGGGTCATCCAAGGAACATTTCTGTGAAATTATTTTGAAATCAGGTCAAAGGGCTAGGAGGAGATGTCGTTTTAAGGTTTTTCTGTTTTTAGCTATTGTGGCCATCTTGTTCAGCGGAGCCAAACCATTTTAGCAATTTTGGTAGAGGGTCATCCTAGGAACATTTCTGAGAAATTATTTTGAAATCGGGTCAAAGGGCTAGGAGGAGATGTCCTTTAAAGGTTTTTCTATTTTTAGCTCTGGCGGCCATCTTGTTCAGCGGAGCCAAACCATTTTAGCAATTTTGGTAGAGGGTCTTCCAAGGAACAGTTCTGTGAAATTATTTTGAAATCGGGCCAAAGGGCTAGGAGGAGATGTCGTTTAAAGGTTTTACTATTTTTAGCTCTGGTGGCCATTTTGTTCAGCAGAGTGGAACCATTTTAGCAATTTTGGTTGAGGGTCACCTAAGGAACATTTCTGTGAAAGTATTTTGAAATCAGACCAAAGGGCTAGGAGGAGATGTCATTTAAGTGAATTGTTGACGCCGCACGACGCACGCCTGACATAGGGCGATCACAATAGCTCACCTTGAGCACTTCATGCTCAGGTGAGCTAACAATAGGGTTTATAAACATGGGCATCTCACACCGCTTTGCCTGGGCAGGCTTAGATCCTCTAAGCGGTTTACCAGTACTCATGTGTGGGTCGGTTTCAGCTCTGCGTGGAAGCATCATGCAGCCAATATATTTCTTCAAGCCCCGATGGGCGGGGCAAGTTTTTGGTGTTGACTGTTTGTCTATCGAGCAAAGGTTACTAAGCGCAAGTAGCTCTTCAGTGCTGATGTACCTGTGACTATAACTATGGGGGGGGGGGGGGCTGAAGATCCTATAAAGAAATGAGCGTGCTTGCGCACAAGTTCCTTTACCAAGCACACAAGTTCCTTTATCTGATGACCAATCTCCCGAGGTTTATAAATCCCATATTTAAAATGGGCTGAGTCAGTAAACTGTATATTACAACTATTTTGATACAGCTGATGGATCATTTTGTATCTAATTCTTAGTACAATTCACTCTTAACATACAAACGGTAGTGGGCGCTGTGACACATAACCTGACTGGAACTAAAACTGTATAGAAGCAATTTTGAAAGTGCTTTCTATTGTACTGAATGAAAACAGAAGAACTAAAATTACTGTAGTGATTAAACAATTAAATGAATATGTACAGTGACCGAACTAATGCCTCATTATGTCTATGTAATCTTTATTTCAACGCTGCCTCTGAGTCTAACTTCACACATTCTGAAGCGTGTTGACATCTTCTGTGACACCATTGACATGATGTCATTGGTCAGAAACAACTCATAGACGTGAATGAAATTTTCCTGTGTCTAAATATAACAGAACAGAACAGAACAAGAACTTTATTTTGTAAATCAATCTCAGGCCACTCACAGGTGGCATAAGAGAAAAAATTTTGACATAATATATCAACAGAAAATAACATGGCTGCAACAAGCATCAGACTGTAATTAAATGTGCATGTACATGTATTCATAGCGACATTGTACAAGTTCGGGGCGGAGTGTACATTCTCAGTGTGCGCACATCGTGTGCACGGCATCGCGTCGGCGTAGATGCAACGTCGTTCAAACATGTAGTGCTCGCTGTGGTTGGTTTTTAAACTTTCAACAGTATATGATATCCAGGAATATGGACCGATCCACGGGAGTTGGGCTCCCTTCGAGAGTAAGTCATAAGGCCCATGCCTTTGATGATTTAAAAATAGATAAATACATGCGTTGGGCAACTCGCCCAGTCCGACGATTCGTTAACTGCCAAGCGCCACTCTCCCGTGAATCGGCCAACATACATACATATATACAAGTATATGCACATTTACTGCGTATGCAGGGTCAGAAAATAGAAATTAACCCCTATCTTGCTGAATATTCATTTAAGCCACACCAATCCCCGCCTATCAGCCAATCAAATTACTTGATGTAATTTATTGCTACAAATTCATAAACTGAATGCCAGACAGTGTAGATCCTGATCAGATGGCTTCTTCAGAAGACATCTGATCTGGATCTACACTGTTTGCAAATATAGGGGTTGTCGTGAACAGCAAGATAAGGGTTAATTAGCTGATTAGCGACTTTGAGACTTTATATTTTACTTTTGGTCCTTTGAGATCAGCGTCAATATTCTGAGAAATCGGAAATAAATTATTGGTTTAGACTCATATTCTAGACAGGTTTTTAATTATTTGGACCCCATTTTGATTTATATCAGTCTTTGAATCGACTGACTATTCGAAATTCGCAAAATTGCAGTATGTTTCCTCTGGCTTTCTTTGCCGGATCATTACAGGGTCACTGATGAGGTTTTATTAGCCGAAACTGCGTAGTATGACCCATCTTCTTTCTTATGAATGTTTTCATTGCTCTTAAAGGAACTCATTTTTGATTTTTATTTGCCTTCACTGCAGCTGGTGTTGTGCCGTGTGGCGGCCGTAAAACGTCTCCCCGTACATCAACCATAGTGCAGTTTATATTTTACTTTTGGTCCTTTGAGATCAGCCTCAATATTCTGAGAAATCGGAAATAAATTATTGGTTTAGACTCATATTCTAGACAGGTTTTTAATTATTTGGACCCCATTTTGATTTATATCAGTCTTTGAATCGACTGACTATTCGAAATTCGCAAAATTGCAGTATGTTTCCTCTGGCTTTCTTTGCCGGATCATTACAGGGTCACTGATGAGGTTTTATTAGCCGAAACTGCGTAGTATGACCCATCTTCTTTCTTATGAATGTTTTCATTGCTCTTAAAGGAACTCATTTTTTATTTTTATTTGTCTAAATATAACAATCGCATTGGAAAAGTAGGACCTGCTACAGAGAAATATTTCCATCACGTAAACACGCCTACATAATTTTGACCCCTCGAACCCCACTTTTTTATAGTGAAACTGGGGTTTACAGGGGTGAACTTTTTTTTTTCTTATTTCTGCTCAAAATATAGATTGTGGGTACTTGTTAGAACCGCCTCATCTTCTTATTTCTGCTCTAAAATATAGAGTGTGGGTACTGGTTAGAACTGCCTCCATGAGGCAGTTCTAACAAGTACTCACAATTTCTGCTCTAAAATATAGTGTGGGTACTTGTTAGAACTGCCTCAATGAGGCGGTTCTAACAAGTACCCACAAACTATATTTTGAGCAGAAATAAGAAAAATATCACAATTTTTCATCTTAAAATTTTCATTTTTTCTGCGATTAAGGTTATAATGTATTGGTACAGGCATGTTTTCGTAATGCTTATGCAAGAATAGATTTGAAATATTTGCCAGAGGATGACATAACAGACAACATTTTTGGATACTGTTTTTCTTGGCATCTTAGCGGTCAAAATGTTGCTTACATGTGCAGACAAAACTTTGGATAAATTTGCCATAAAAATCCACAGAGATAAAAATATCTCAATCTCATTTCCCTCTGATGACCAACTAATCTTTATAATGTTATCAAACTAACACACAGTAAGCAAACATTGTTTTAGCAACAAAATAATGTTATCAAACTAACACACAGTAAGCAAACATTGTTTTAGCAACAAAATAATGTTATCAAACTAACACACAGTAAGCAAACATTGTTTTAGCAACAAAATAATGTTATCAAACTAACACACAGTAAGCAACATTGTTTTAGTAACAAACAACTATTTTGAACTTTGAAAAAGAAATTATTTTTTGTTGCCATTGTAAAATTAGTAAATTTCTGCTTTCTGGTTCCTAGTTTGCAGATTAAAACTATTATCACAGGCATCCAGTCAATGAGCCTATCATGAAAACACCAGACTTTGAAGGGAAGCAACTCTTTCAAAAATATTTTCCGTCTAAACAATAGGATTTTATTCTTCACCCTTTCGATCAGATACCTATGCAAACAGTGTAGATCCAGGTAAGATGGCTCATAATAAGAATCAACACTATTTGTCATCCTGCTAATAATTTTGACTGAACTCCCTATTTACATGAATTAGAAAATCTGGGGCAAACGATTAAAGAACGGTCCAATTATTCAAAATAACAATGTCGCTTGTTAACATATCATCAAACTTTGATCATTTAACATGGCCTATTTACAAATATTTTTTTTAACCCCTGCCCATCGGGGCTTGAAGAAATCGATGGGCTGCATGATGCTCCCACGCAGAGATAAAACCAACCCGCACACAAGTACTGGTTAACTGCTTAGAGGATCTAAGCCTGCCCATGCAAAGCAGTGCGAGTCAGACCGTACATGCTTATAAACCTTATTTGTTTCATTGGGCGGCAGGGCTTGAGATGTCATTTCATCTCAATGTCGGGTAAAAGTCCCACAAAATTGGAAGCAATGTCTCCAAAATGACCTTTACAGTGTTGACGGGGATGTTAAACCTCAAATAAAACAAACAAAAACAAGTATTTTTGCACACACTAGACTATTTAACATTTTACCACTAACAAGCTTGTTAAAGGCATTTATTCTTGTAATAGTAAGACACACCGTGTGTTCATAATAGTTTTATTGCCCCCTGTGATAAACTGTCTATAGCAGATCAAAGGTGGCGCTTAAAAGGGTGATGAGTAGCTCTTGTTGAATACCCTGACTGAGGCACTTAGGGGGAAATCAATAATGTACACTCCAGTTAACAGTTAGTAAACTATTGATTTTCCCCAAGTGTGCCCCTTACCTGTTGAAGACAAGTCAGCACTGAGGGCTACATAATATTATGTAATGAAATGATAGTCCTCAATAATGAAGAATAAATGCCTTTAAGCTAACAAAGCTTTTAACAACTGGTCCCAGACTTAGAGTCGAATAATATTTTTTGCACAGCAGATATGGAAATCCATAGTTTTAGCTTGGAATAGAAATTCTGTTCTATCCCTGGTGTTCTTACCCAAAATCGAATATTCTCATGCGTTTGATAAATGCACTGGTTGAATACGACCTCATATGCACTGTCGTTAAGGTTGACGTCACAGCATGTTACGTGATGTCACCAAACATTCCTGTAGTGTCATCACAATATGGCAGATGTCGATAACCGAAGTGACTGCAGCATTAAAAATATGCGCTAAGAAATTGAAGGTATGCAAGAAAGAGAATCTTTTATGGGTACGAGGGGTGGATAGAAAAATCCGTCCCTTGGGATCACTATCTGGCATCACTCGGCAAGCCTTGTGATGCCAGACAGTGACCCTCGGGACGGATTTTTCCATCCACCCCTCACACCCATATAAGATTCTTATAGTCTCTCATGTGAAAGAGGCAGAAACTTATCCCAGAACCATTGCTTTGAATGTTACCTGGGCTCTTGAAGATGCTGAATCTAGATCCCACAATACTACATGATTCTCTGTTAACCCTATCACTGTGGATGAATCTCCTGAAGGGTGCCACATCACACTGTAAAAAAAGAAAGAACTAGAGCTATCACATGACAGCACAGTTAATCTACTGGTGTCATTTGTTTGTTTGTTTGATTTGAGGTTTAACGTCCCCGTCAACACTGTAAAGGTCATTTTGGAGATGTTGCTTCCAATTTTGTGGGACTTTTACCCGGCAATGAGACGAAATGACATCTCAAGGCCTGCCGCCCAATGAAACCAATAGGGTTTATAAGCATGGTCGGTCCAAACTTGTACCGCTTTGCCTGGGCAGGCTTAGATCTTCTAAGCGGTTTACCAGTACTCTTGTGCAGGTCAGTTTCCGCTCTGCGTGGAAGCATCATGCAGCCTATCTATTTCTTCAAGCCCCGATGGGTGGGGGCCATCTACAGGTGTCATAGCTACAGACAAGTAGAAGTAACTAGAACCATGGGATAATTTTCTATATTTCTTGTCAGAAATAGGTATACTTTTGTAAGAATTGCTTCATACCTCTAATTTATCTGAACTTTGTCAGGTAAAGGACTTAGAAATCAGAAATCTGAACAATTGCTTGAAGGGATGAAAACGTTAAATACAGACAGTAGTTGTCACCTATATGTTATTACAGTCAACTTCAATAACTTAACCCTTTTTGTACCAAATGGAATCTTCCTCCTTATATATAGCAGGAGTTAATTTCAAAATTTAGGGGTGTCAGGTTGTGTTTTCATCAAAATTTAGTTGGAAAATAACTTAACTTTTAGCAAACAGTGGAGGCCCTGATCAGACACTGCATTCTGCGGCGTCTGATTTGGGCCTGCAGTATTTGCGAAGGTACCCGTTTTGGGGTTTCCGGTGTCATATAATATTTTGACCCGCCTAAAAAGTGACCCGCGGGTCATAATATTATGACCCGCGGGTCAATATATTATTATAATATTTTGACCCCCCCTATAATATTTTGACCCCCCTCCCTAACTTCACAAAAGTTACATTTAAATGACCAAATATGGTGAGGTAACTGTTAAGCAGTAAAACTATGACAATTGTGGTGGTTTTTCCTGCTGATTTTTACACTTGGGCAGTGTCTGAGGGGTGGGGTGGGATAGTTCTAGATCTGAAAATCTACAGCAAGAATAATGACTATAATATATAAGAAAGGGCAATCATGTTTAAAGGGAAATGGCTAAAAAGCAGCAAAAAAGATAAAAAATAGCAGAAAAAAAAAACACATGACTAAAATGGTATTGAGAGAACCAGCCCATGCACGTGGGGGGGGGGTCAAATTATTATAGCTATAATAAAATGACCCACCCTTTTTATCTGTTATTGATATACTGGTATTTGAGTTCATTCAATTAATTAAACTTTTCATTGAATTAGATGGCTTGTAATACACTAGATTCAGTAAGGTTCAGTATGTGGGAGGGGTTGTAACTTAATGACTTGAAATAAGGGGGGGGGGGTCAAGTCAAATTATTATAGCTATAATAAAATGACCCACCCTTACTATTTGTAATTAGTGTACTGGTATTTGAGTTCACACAGTTAAATTAAAACTTAAATTGCTTTATATGGCTAGAAATAGACTATATTCAGTAAGGTTCAGTATGTGGGAGGGGTTGTTACTTAATGATTTGAAATTGGCGGGGGGGGGGGGGGGGGTCAAATTATTATAGCTGTAATAAAATGACCCACCCTTACTATTTGTAATTAGTGTACTGGTATTTGAGTTCACACAGTTAAATTAAAACTTATATTGCTTTATATGGCTAGAAATAGACTATATTCAGTAAGGTTCAGTATGTGGGAGGGGTTGTTACTTAATGACTTGAAATTGGGGGGAGGGTCAAATTATTATAGCTATAATAAAATGACCCACCCTTATTATCTGTTATTGATATACTGGCATTTGAGTTCACTCAATAGATTAAACTTTTAATTGAATTAGATGGCTTGTAATACGCTAGATTCAGTAAGGTTCAGTATGTGGGAGGGGTTGTAACTTAATGACCTGAAATGGTGGTGGGGGGGGGGGGAATTATTATAGCTATAATATAATGACCCACCCTTATTATCTGTTATTGATATATTGGTATTTGAGTTCATTCAATTAATTAAACTTTTCATTGAATTAGATGGATTGTAATACACTAGATTCAGTTCAACATTCAATAGTCATGATTATTCTGTTGTTTTAATCCAGTTAATTAGAAATAATCTACTGCTATATCCCCTTTTCTTTACATTATTTTGAGTCCATTTCCTTGGTTGAAAAAGATACTTGGTGTGGGGGGTCATTTTATTATGGAAATAATATTTTGACCCCCCCCCCCCCCCCCCCCACTACATTTCATCAACAGTTCAACATTCAATAGTCATGATTATTCTGTTGTTTTAATCCAGTTAATTAGAAATAATCTACTGCTATATCCCCTTTTTATGTCCCCCCACCCGAAAGGGAGGGGGACATATTGGTTTTGGTGCGGATCCTGTCGGCGTCGGCGTTGCCATTTGTCTGCACTCTATCTCCTGAAATGATGGATGGATTTTGATTAAACTTACACAGATACACCATCCCCTTTTTATGTCCCCCCACTTGTGGGGGGGGGGGGGGTCATTTTATTATGGGTATAATATTTTGACCCCCCCCCCCCCCCTTCTAAGCAGCAACACCCATTTCAAAAGAGAATATTATTCTTAATTATCTTGTTAAATGTGATATAATATGTTGTTTTATCCGTTTTCTTGACATGATATTATTGTCCAGTACTTTGTAAATTGTACGGGAGGGGGGGGGGGGTCATTTTATTATAGCTATAATATTTTTACCCCCCCCCCCCCCTTTCTTGGCAGCAAAACCCATTTCAAAAGAGAATATTATTCTGCATTAATTTTGTCAAATGTGAAATAATCTGTTGATATTATTGTCCAGTACTATTATTTTGAGTCCATTTCCTTAGTTGAAAAAAGATATGTATGGGGGGGGGGGGGGTCATTTTATTATAGCTATAATATTTTGACCCCCCTACCCATTTGTCAGATCTGCAATAGACTCCTTGCAATACCCATTTCTTATCTTGTCAATACATATTTATCGATAAAAGTCCACTTCTGATTTATTTTGCTGAAGTTTTAGGGGCGGGTCAAAATATTATAGGGGGGGTCAAAATATTACTGTAATATATTGACCCGCGGGTCAAAATATTACACGGGTCAAAATATTATCTGACACTGGTACTAAATGGGTTAAACACCCTTGAGACCATTAAATTTTGTTTGAATAGTGGTAGTTTGAACTATTGAGATATACTCATACTACCAGGCCATGATGACCTTGTGATATATTTTAGACTTTTTTTATATAAAACAGTACAATGCAAGCATAACATAACCTCGTTACTGCATAAAACTCATCAACATCTAAATCAAATCTGAAATGTTATCTATAAAGCATTAAAGATTATCTTTGATGCCTCTATGATGATTACTTTGTCTTCTATCCTGTTCCTAAAGTTTTTATTATTAAGTCCATTGTGACCTTGACCTTTGACCTTGAAAATCAATAGGGACCATCCTCCCTCCATGGGAAACATTTGTGGAAGGTTTGATTATTCCAAGATGATTGCTTTGTCTTCTATCCTGTTCACAAAGTTTTCAATGTTAAGACCAATGTGACCTTGACCTTTAACCCTACACCTTGAAAATCAATAGGGTTCATCCTCTCTCGATGAGGAACATTTGTGTAAGGTTTGATGTTTTTGTGAAGATAGCTTTGTCTTCTATCCTGTTCACAAGGTTTTTAATGTCAAGTCCATTGTTATCTAGACCTTTGACCCTTGACCTAGAAAATTAATAGGGTTCATCCTCTTCATGTGGAACATTTGTGGAAGGTCTGAAGCTTCTGTGACCTTGAACTTTGACCCTTGTCCTTGAAAATCAATACAGTTCAACCTCTCTCCATGGGGAACATTTGTGGAATGTTTGCTGCTTCTACGATAATAGATTTTACTTCCATCCTATTCACAAGGCTCTTTATGTCAAATACATTGTGACCTTGACCTTTGAACATTGGCCTTGAAAATTATTGGTTGATCCTCTCTCCATGGGGAACATTTGTGGAAGGTTTGATGCTTCTATGATGATAGCTTTGTCTTCTATCCTATTCACAAGGTTTTCAAAGACAAGTCCATTATGACCTTAACCTTTGACTTTTGACCTTGGAAATCAATAGTGTTCATCCTCTCTCCATGGAGAACATTTGTAGAAGGTTTGATGCTTCTATGATAATTGCAGCATTGTCTTCTATACTGTTCACAAGGTTTTAATGTCAAGTTCATTGTAACCTTGACCTTTGTAGTCAATAGTGTTCATCCTCTCTCCATGGGGGATATTTGTCGAAGGTCTGATGCTTGTATGATGACAGCTTTGTCTTCCTGTTTGCAAGGTTTTGATGTCCAGTCCATTGTGACATTGAACACGAGTCTTGACCTACAAAATCAATAGAGTTCATCCTCTTTGCATGGGGAACATTTGTGTAAGGTTTCATGCTTCTTTGATGATAGCTTCATCTTCTAGCTTGTTCACAAGGGGAAGGTTTGATGCTTCTATGTGTCTTCTATCCTATTCACAAGGTTTTCAAAGTCAAGTCCATTGTGACCTTGACTTTTGACCATTGACATTGAAAATCAATAGGGTTCATCCTCTCTCCATGGGGGATATTTGTGAAAGGGTTGATGCTTCTATGATGACAGCTTCATCTTCCTGTTCGCAAGGTTTTGCTGTCCATCCACTATGACCTTGAACTTGAGTCTTGACCTTCAAAATCAATAGGGTTCATCCTCATTGCATGGGGAACATTTGTGAAAGGTTTGAAAGCTTCATCTTCTAACTTGTTCACAAGGTTCTAGTCAGACAGACACCCACACACATACACACAGCAGCTATGCTACATCCCATCATAACTTTGTTGTGAGTGGATAATAAAGGTATATTGTGTGTACTCAAAATGCATTTTTAAGATAAAATCAAAATAACACCAATAAATTAATCTAAATACATGGGTATCTGCAGCTACAGGGAAATTCTCTATGGTACCGTAGAACTTCGATGGCTCGAACACCGATGGCTCGTTTACCACGGCTGAGTAGAACCCGTTCTTGAGTCCCTAGGGAATTTCTGTACGTAAGAAATAGGGAGAGTAGAAATTGGGATATTTTCGTCTTTTATATTGCAAATGTGTGCTTTGTGTACTCATTAGAATCGCCTCGATGAGGCGATTCTAATGAGTACACACAGCATACATTTTTCATAATAGAACACATAAACAAGAGGGCCATGATGGCCCTGGATCGCTCACCTGATCCATAGAGTAACAAGTGGGCCCCGGGGAGGGCCATTATTGACCCTAGGGTTATAATGTGCATAATGTTGAGGGAGGTCTAAAAAGGTTAAGCTTCATACCAAATATCAACAAAGGCTATAATTTGAACAATCTTGGCAAAGGTCTACTAGATGAAGCTACACACAAAATATCAAAGGCCTGGGCCTTGCTGTTTCAGAGAAGAATATTTTCAAACATTATATCTACATAAGTCTATGTAAAACCAAGGGGCCCCGGAGTGGGGGCATTTGTGGCCCGAGGGCTATAATTTGAACAATCTTGGAAGAGGTCCATTAGATGAAGCTCCATACCAAATATCACAGACCATGGCCTTGCCATTTCAGAGAAGAAGATTTTTAAAGATTTCCCTATATATAAGTCTATGTAAAACCAAAGGGTCTCGGGAGGGGCCATTTTTGGCCCAAGGGCTATAATTTGAACAATCTTGGCAGGGGTCCACTAGATGAAGCTTCATACCAAATATCAAATTCCTGGGCCTTGTGGTTTCAGAGAAGAAGATTTTTAAAGATTTTCCCTGTATAAGCCTATGTAAAACCAAAGGGCGGGGGCATTTCTGGCCCCAATACTATAATTTGAACAATCTTGGTAGGGGTCCACTAGATGAAGCTTCATACCAAATATCAAAGACCTGGGCCTTGTGGTTTCAGAGAAGAAGATTTTTAAAGATTTTCCCTATAAAAGCCAATGTAAAACCAAAGGGCCCCGGGGCGGGGGCATTTTTTGTCCCAGCACTATAATTTGAACAATCTTGGTAGGGGTCCACTAGATGCCGCTTCATACCAAATAACAAAGACCCAGGCCTTGTGGTTTCAGAGAAGAAGATTTTTGAAGATTTTCCCTATATTAGTCTATGTAAAACCATAGGGCCCCGGGGCAGGGGCATTTTTGGCCCCAGGGTTATAATTTGAACAATCTTGGTAGAGGTCCATTAGATGCAGCTTCATACCAAATTTCAAAATCCTGGGCCTTGTGGTTTCAGAGAATGAGATTTTTAAAGATTATCCCTATATAAGCCTATGTAAAACCAAAGGGTCCCGGGGCGGGGCCACTTTTGGCCCCAGCACTATAATTTAAATCATCTTCGGAGGGGTCCTTTAGATGAAGCTTCATACCAAATATCAAAGACCCAGGCCTTGTGGTTTCAGAGAAGAAGATTTTTAAAGATTTTCCCTATATTAGTCTATGTAAAACCATAGGGCCCCAGGGCAGGGGCATTTTTGGCCCCAGGGTTATAATTTGAACAATCTTGGTAGAGGTCCATTAGATGCAGCTTCATACCAAATTTCAAAATCCTAGGCCTTGTGGTTTCAGAGAAGAAGATTTTTAAAGATTTTCCCTATATAAGTCTATGTAAAACCAAAGGGCCCCGGGGTGGGGGCATTTTTGGCCCCAGCACTATAATTTGAATAATCTTGGTAGGGGTCCACTAGATGACGCTTCATACTAAATATCAAAGACCTGGGCTTTGTGGTTTCAGAGAAGAAGATTTTTAAAGATTTTTGCCATAAAAGCCAATGTACCCAAAGGGCCCGTGGCAGGGGCATTTTTTGTCCCAGCACTATAATTTGAACAATCTTGGTAGGGGTCCCCTTGATGAAGCTTCATATCAAATATCGAAGTCCTGGGCCTTATGGTTTCAGAGAAGAAGATTTTTAAAGATTTTCCCTGTATAAGCCTATGTAAAACCAAAGGGCGGGGGCATTTCTGGCCCCAATACTATAATTTGAACAATCTTGGTAGGGGTCCACTAGATGAAGCTTCATACCAAATATCAAAGACCTGGGCCTTGTGGTTTCAGAGAAGAAGATTTTTAAAGATTTACCCTATAAAAGCCAATGGAGAACCAAAGGGCCCCGGGGCGGGGACATTTTTTGTCCCAGCACTATAATTTGAACAATCTTGGTAGGGGTCCACTAGATGAAGCTTCATACCAAATATCAAAGACCTGGGCCTTGTGGTTTCAGAGAAGAAGATTTTTAAAGATTTCCCCAATATAAGCCTATGTAAAACCAAAGGGCCCCGGGGCGGGGGCATTTTTAGCCCCAGCACTATAATTTGAACACTCTTGGTAGGGGTCCACTAGATAAAGCTTCATACCAAATATCAAAGACCTGGGCCTTGTGGTTTCAGAGAAGAAGATTTTTTAAGTTTTTGGTGAAAAAAATCTATTTTTGGCATCTGTGACCTAGATGTGCAACGGACCGGAACCATTTGAACAACTTTGAAAGGGGACCACCTAAGCATCATTCCTGTGAAGTTTGGTCAAAATCCGATCAGTGGTTTAGGAGGAGATGTCGTTTAAAGAAATTGTTTACGGACGCACTGACGCACGGACGCACGGCGGACGACGGACAAAAAGTGATCCCAAAAGCTCACCTCGTCACTACGTGACGGTGAGCTAAAAAGATGTCCTGAAGTATGACGTTATGCCTCCTAGCAGGAACCCTCAGTGGCTCGAACTACCCGTCTCGAACAGATTTTCATGGTCCCAAAGGTGTTCGAGCCATTGATGTTCGACTGTATTTGGAACGATTTCCGTTAGTCATGGTTAACGCGCCATCTGTGTTCAAATTATCGCAATTTCACTGTATATGCTCAGTATATATACTACTCAAAGTTTGATAGGGATCACTTTTTATATACCAAATTTTGCACTGAAAATTTAAAATTTCTTGACAGAATTTGTACTCGGTATATTGATAAATATCTTAAGCAGAAACTCATGTGCAGTTCAGTACTCATAAAAGTGCACACTTCTCACACTTCGCAAATGAAAGCATGCACCCCCAAAATCTTGCGTAGCACTGCTTTCCAACAGACCAATCAAACTTGTCAATGTTCCTTTATCAAGCGTAAAAAGACCTTCATTTGATTTGTGAAACACTATAATGCCTAGGGGACAATTAAGAAACTGTTTGAGCACCGAAGAAATGAATCGTGGCGTCGGAATGGTGGAATCTGGCGTCTCTCAACGTAGTGTTGCTGGGATTCTGAATGTGTCTCAGAGCGTAGTTTCCTGAATGTGGAGTCGGCATCTTACCCACGGAAATCCTTCACTCAGACACCCCGGGGTCGAGAAAGGGCTACAACTCAACGTCAGGGCCGTTTCTTGTTGATTCAGTCTCGACGTCAACGGTTCCTGAACGCTACGCGTTTGCATAACGAGCTTAGGAACGGAACTGGAGTACGAATTTCTACACAAACTGTCAGAAACGGGCTCCACGAGTTCGGACTTAATGTCATGAGGCCTGCTGTACGTGTTCCGTTGAGGAGACAGCACGTGCTAGACCGGTTAGACTTTTCCAGAGCTCACGTCAGGTGGACGTTTCGTGCTTTGACGCCAGTCCTGTTTACTGAGGAGTCCAGATTCTGTCTAGACTTCACTTATAAACGTCAATTAGTGTGGCGAATGTCTAAAGAGCGATTCTATGACTTGAATGTTGCAGAGCATGATCGCTATGGAAAGGGGTCAGTCATGGTTTGGGCTGGGATAAGCGTGAACGGTAAAACTGACTTGTACGTCGTTGAAAACGGAACGTTAATGGCAGTGAGGTACTGTAATGATATTCTTGATGAGTTTGTGAGACCATATGCAGATTCTATCGGCCCGGACTTTATTCTGCTGGACGATAATGCCCGTCCCAACCGTGCCAACGTGACTGATTCCTATCTGGAACGTGAGACAATCGTTCGTATGGACTGGCCTGCTCGGTCACCGGACTTTAATCCGATTGAGCATGCGCAGAATATGCTACAGCGTGCTGTTTCAGCCTGACCTGTGCATCCGAGGACTTTACAGGAGCTCAAAGATGCACTGGTTGCTTAATGAAAGCCGATTCCCCAAAACCGGATACAGACTCGGATTACGAGCATGCGCAGGCGATGTCGTACTGTAATTGATGCCCCAGGATGTCATATACGATATTAGGCACGTTTGTCTAAACAAATTTGGAAATTTGTGAAAAATCAGTTGTCCAAATCCCTTCGTGTTACGGCAAATTTTGGGGGTACCAAGACGGTTGCTGTTGTCACGCTTGAATGCAGTACCAGTTGACAAAATTAATCACTAGGTTTTGTGAAGGATACGTTTCCTATCATTATGTATCAAATTTGGATTCAGCTGATTAATTCATCCAAAAATTATTTTGTATTAAAAAAGTGATCCCTATCAAACTTTGAGTAGTATATTTATCCCCACTCTTTAGCATCAGGGGATATTTTGAAAATGTCTGTCAGTCCATTTCATTTTTTCAGCCTTCAAGGTGTGATGCAGACAGCATGTGGAACTGAAATTCCTTGAAGTATGCAAGGTGTATCCATTCCCATTTTTATTGGAAACTGAATGATGCATTAGGGGCCAGGGCCCAGCTGTTCAAAACTAACAACGTCGTTAGTTAACGTATCGTTAAAACTTTGATCATTAAATATGGCAAATATGTTGAAATTTTTGATGAAAAAATGTGAGCAGCTTTTGCGGATGCAAAAGCTGCTCAGATTTTTTCAGCAAAAATGCCAAAATTTTTGATATTGTACTTGCTAGAGCAGTTAACTATATGACCACTAACGAGCTCGTTAAGCTAATGATGCTTTGAACAACTGGCCCCAGTTGTTCAAAACTAACATTGTCACCAGTAAACAAATCATTTAAGGGGAATGAGAACACCTGGCAGATTTTTCTGCCATTTTTTTCAAAGGGAGACAACTTTTGGGACTTCCAGTTTGCCTTTCTATAAGCCCTGTCCCATGGAAAAAGGGGTTGACTCTTAAAGGAAAGAATTTGCTCCGTAGAAGCAAATTCTTTCCTTTAAGTTTTGACTCCTATTGACATGGGAGACAAAAATACTTTTGAAGGAGTTGCCTCCCCTGAAGGTGTATCCATTCCCCTTAAACTTAAATTATTCAACAAAACATGGCAAATGTACCAATATTTTTGCAGAAAAAAATGTGAGCACTAGTTCTTCATATTGTACTTACTAGAGCAGTTAACATTTTGACCACTTATGAGCTTTTCAAGCTAACAATGCTTTGAATAAGTGTGTCCTAGCATATTTTCAGCATTTTCCTTAACCCTTATCCTGCTGAATAAATCAATTAAGCCATAACTATTTCTGACCATCCATCAATCAAATTACTTAGTATAATGTATTTGTTCAATTCACAAACTGCATGACAAACAGTGTGTATCCTGATCAGGTGGCTTCTTAAGAAGCCATCTGATCCTGATTTACACTGTTTGCTAATGGTAGGGGTTGTTGTGTTCATCAGGATAAAGGCTTAAGCTTTGTCCACTCCCTGAAATACTGACCTCTTCATGTCACCATAATCTGCTGGATCCAGTCTACAAACATGTTCCACAGAGCGATGGCTGGACTGGTCCTCAGATGATGTTACATCATCAAAGTCTGTTGGTAACTTCCAGACTGCCGCACACATCTCTGCCTTACTCTCTGATGCTAAGACCATAAAAAGAGATACGGATACCTTACTGGAAAGAAACTCTAACCCAATTTTGATGAAGAAACCCCATCAAGGGACATTTGCAATTGTGCAGACCAGAATCAGGTTACATGCTTTGTGTTGCAATGAAATTTTGAAATTTTGTAAGGAAAACAACTTTTGTAACTTCATAAATGCTTTTCTGTACATACATATAAAATCACTCTGAAAAAAAGGAGAAGCCTCAGTGGTGTAGCGGTTACATGAGTAACCAGGGGTCGCAGGTTCGATCCCGGGCTTCTCCAGACTTTTGGAGGAGTCTTTAAACCCAGGTCCCGTCTCCGTATGACCTTAGCTGTTGGTGGGGCGTAAAACTCAAACACTCACTCTGAAAATAAGGTATTCTGATGGGAAAGAATTTGGTTTCTATTGGCTGCTATTGATTCAGGGGACACAAATTTCTAAACATATTGCCTACTCTGATGGTGTATTCATTAGACCTTAAAACAAGACCTTTCTGTCCTGATCTAATGGTCCTGATCACTCCCATGAGCCATTTGTATTATCTGGTCCCTTTTCCCATCATCTGAGTGACTATGATCTTTGGTATTCTAAACAGGTGAAGGTCATTGTAACCTGGGGTCATGATTTATAAAATTTGGAAGTACTCAGTATACAAAGTTTCAAGAAATTGGCCAGAGGTTCCGGAGAAGATTTTAACTTATTATATTTGGCCATGGCAGCAATTTTGGTTATGTGACCTGGAACATTTGAACAAACTTTCATCCATTGCCAAGGCAGCTGTATAGTGTTTGATTGATTTGAGGTTTAACATCCCAATCAACACTGTAAAGGTCATTTTGGTGAAGTTGCTTCCAATTTTGTGGGACTTTACCCGACATTGAGATGAAATGACATCTCAAGTTCTGCCATCCAATGAAACCAATAGTGTTTATAAGCATGGACAGGCAGACACGCAATGCTTTGCCTGGGCAGGCTAAGACCCTCTTAGCGGTTTACCAGTGTGCAGGTCGGTTTCAGCTCTGCGTGGAAGCATCATGCAGCCCATCTATTTCTTCAAGCCCCTGGCAGCTGTATACAAAATTTAAGTTTTTGTTTGTTTCATTTGAGGTTTAACATCCCCATCAACACTGTATAGATCATTTTGGAGACACTGCCTTCGATTGTGTGGGACTTTTACCCGACATTGAGACAAAATGACATCTGAAGCCCTGTGACCCAATGGAACCAATAGGGTTTATAAGCATGAACGGTCCGACTTGCACCGCTTTGCCTGGGCAGGCTTAGATCCTCTAAGCGGTTTACCAGTACTCGTATGCAGTCGGTTTCAGCTCTGAGTGGAAGCATCATGCAGCCCATCTATTTCTTCAAGCCCGGATGGGCGGGGGCCTAAAAAAATTTCAGTTGAAAAGTTGATGAACACCTGGGACCAAGGTCAATTAATGACCTTAGCACATACCTAATAGCATTCACAGACATTCATACAGTACCTCTCTCATTTCATTATCACAACAGTTTTTGAAAAATACATTTTAATCATTCAAAAGCCAGAGGGACCAAATTTGACCTTGTCAAAAGATAGGTCAAGGTCAACCTAGGGTCATCAATGTCACAGACCATAATATTTTTTAAAAAAAAAAAATGCATTGTTTTACCCCCATTGAAAAGCCTTTGGCACCAACTTTGATCTTGGTGTAAAATAGGTCAAGGTCAACCTAGGGTCATCAATTTTGCAAATTTTGTGGTACTAAGTCACCCTTTGCTTCATATCAAGTTTCAAGATAATCAGCCCAGAGTTTCTGGAAAAGAAGATTTTTTAAGGTTTTTACCATATTTGGGCATGGCCTCCCATCTTGGTCATGTAACCGAGGCCATTCGAACAAATTTTTGTTCCCTCACTGTCCTAAAATTTGAATGAAATTGGCCCAATGGTTTCTGAGAAAATGTATTTTGAAATGTCAATAGATCTGCAATCCAGGTGACCTTGGACCAAGGTCATTAAAAGACCTTGACCTTGAGCATTCATTTTGTACCTATTCTCATGCCAAAGAACACAATATTTTACGAAAAATGCATTGTTTTACCCTTTTCACATTGAAAACCCTCAGGAACCAAATTTGACCTTGGCATAAAATATGTCAAGGTCACCCTAGGATCATCATTTTTGCAAATTTGGTAGTACTCAGTGACCCGATGCTACATACCAAGTTTAAAGACAATCATCTGAGTGGCTCTGGAGAAGAAGATTTTTTTAGGTTTTAACTATATTTGGACATGGACCATTCAAACAAATTTTCATTCCTTCACTGTCCTTAGACTGTGTATAAAATCTAAATTAAATTGGCCCAGTGGTTTCAGGGAAAATGCATTTTGAAATGTCGATGGACCTGCAATCCAAGTGACCTTGGGCCAAGGTCACTGAATGACCTTGACTTTCAGCATTCATAGGCTTTCATTTTGTACCTATCTTATGTCATAGACCACAATATTTTCCAAAAATGCATTGTTTTACCCTTTTCCACTGAAAAGCCAAAGGAACCAAATTTGACCTTGGCATAAAATAGGTCAAGGTCAACCTAGGGTCAGCATATAATGATGTTTGCAAACATGCTAGTACTCAGTCACCTGATGCTACATATCAAGTTTCAAGACAGTCAGCCCAGGGGTCTGGAGAAGATTTTCTTGGGGTTTTTTTACCATATTTGGGCATGGCGGCCATCTTGGTAAAGTGACCTGGACCATCTTGCAAACTTTTGTTCCCCATTGTAAGGAGGCTGCATATGAAATTTAATTAAAATTGGCCCAGTGGTTTCAGAGAATAAGACATTTGAAATGGTTGACGGACAATGGAGGCCTACCATCCTATCTCCCCGAGAGCCTTTTGCTGAGGGGAGCTAAAAAGCTATTTTTTTTATTGTGTATCTTATACGTTGAAAAAGGAGAACAAGAATTCCCCAGATGGTGGCATCGCACCTGTTGGGGCAAAAGTTACAGGAGCCACAATCAGAATGTGGTAATTAAATAAGTTTATTGCATTCTGTGTGTTGACATAAAATGTGTCAAAGTCACTGAACCTCAAATATACCAGGTCACCAGGTCAAGGAAACTGCCAAATCAGTACAATGAGGAGAAGCACCATGCAAGGTTTGATGGTAGTAGGCCATAGAGTGAGTGAGTGTTTCAGTTTTACGTCCCACCAACAGCTAAGGTCATACGGAGACGAGACCTCGGTTTATAGGTCAAGATCACTGGGTCAAGGTACCTGCCGAGTCAGTATATCAAGGAGAAGCACTAGGCAGGGTTTGGTGGTTGCAGGTTTTGCAGTTGAGAAGATATGAAATGTTGATGTAAAATGTGCCAATGTCATTAATTAGAGTCTATAGTGTAGGTCAAAGTCACCAAGACATGGTACCTGCCAAGTCAGTACATCTAGCAGAAGCAGTGTGTAAGGTTTGAGGTTGTAGGCCTTTGTTTTTGGTTTGGGTTTTATGACCCTTTCAAGAAAACCAGAATATCAGGAGAAAAACCACCTGACCTTCTGTTGCAGAACTTTGCGTCTCACATGTGACCCCAGCCAGGCTTTAACCCACAGTGGTGAGAGACCTAATGATTAAGAGTCAGGGCTCTTATCCACTAAGCCCCGGAGGTCCGTTGGTCGTAGGCCTTATAGTTGAGAAGATATGGAATGTCAACATAAAATGTGTGAAAGTCAATGGAGTGTGAAAGTCAATGGATTGCAAAAACAGGTCAAGGTCACCAGGTCAAGGTACCTGCCAAGTCTGTACAGTGTACAGTGAGGAGAAGCACTATGCAAGGTATGCTGGTTGTAAGCCTTACAGTTGAGGAGAAACCTAGAACTGACGTAAAATGTGTCAAACTCACTGGACCACAAAATATTGGTCATGGCCACCAGGTAAAGGTACCTGCCAAAGCAGTACATTAAGGAGAAGCACTATGCAAGGTTTGGTGGTTGTAGGCCTTATAGTTGAGAAGATATGGAATGTCAATGTAAAATGTGTAAAAGTCACCAGAGTGTGAAAATAGGTCACAGTCATCGGGTCAAAGAATCTGCTGAGTCAGTACATTGAGGACAAGAACTATGCAAGATTATGGTGCTTGTAGGCCTTATAGCTGAGGAGATATTGAATGTTAATGTAAAAACGTGTCAAAGGCACTAGCGTGCAAAATATAGGTCAAGATCACTACGTCAAGGTACCTGCCTTAGTCAGTACACTAGGAGAAGCACTATGCAGAGTTTGGTGGTTTTAGGCCTCGTAGTTGAGCTGATATGGAATGTTGATGTAAAATGTGTCAAAGTCACTGGAGTGCAAAAAATAGGCCAAGGTAACCAAGTAAAGGTTCCTGCCACGTCAGTACATCTAGGAGAAACACTATGAAAGGTTTGGAGGTTGTAGGTCTTGTAGTTTAGAAGACATGTAATGCCAACATATAATGTGTAAAAGTCAATCAGAGTGCTAAAAATAGGTCAAGGTCCCTGGGTTGAGGTACCTGCCAGGACCTTACCTTGAGGAGAAGAACTATGCAAGAGAGGTGGTTGTATGCCTTATAGTAGAGTAGACACCTTGCATGGGTGTAAAATGAGCCAAAGTCACTGGAGCACAAAACACAAGTCAAGATCACCAGGTCAAGGTACCTGCAGAGTCAGTACATCTAGGAAAAGCACTATGCAAGATTTGATGGTTGAAGGAGGTTCTTTTGAGGAGATATGGAACATCAATGTAAATTGTGCCCAAGTCACTAGAGCACAAAATATTGGTCAAGGTCACTGGGTCAAGGTACTTGCCTAGCCAGGAGGTCAGGGAGATGTTTCATGTAAGGTCTGATGGTTGTTTAGTCTTGTAGATGATTACAATACAATACTAACTTTGAAAAAAATATCGAACTGAGACATAATGGCCAAAGTCACTGGAGCACAAAATATTGGTCAAGGTCACCATGTCAAGGTGCCTGCCTAGCCAGGAGGTCAGGGAGATGTTTCAGGTAAGGTTTGAGGGTTGTTTAGTCTTGTAAATGATTACAATACTAACTTTGAAGTAAATATCGAACTGAGACATAATAGTCAAAGTCTCTGCAGTGCAAAATATAGGTCAAGGTCACCGCATCAAGGTGCCTGCCAAGTCAGAAGGTCAGGGAGATGTTTCATGCAAGGCTTGATGGTTGATCAGTCTTGTAGTTGATTACAAACTTTGACGTAAATGTCAAACTTCGATATAAATGTTAACAAACGGACTGGCGAATGAATGAATGAACAGATGGAAAAGCAGAGGTCTATGTTGCACCATGCAAGAAGCAGGTGTTACAAAACTGTTTATCATGGCCATGTTTTGACAGAAGTACTAAAACATCCAAATTATCATGTTTATCTATGAATAATGAACCATTATTTCAGGCATTAACCCTTTTCCCGCAGAAGATGACAACCCCTACCTTTCCAAATAATGTAAGTCCAGATCAGATGGCTTCCATCAGATCAGGATCTACAATGTTTGTCAGGTAGTTTGTGAATTGAAAAAGTACATTATATGAAGTCATTTGATTGGTTGATAATCAGAAATGGGTGAGGCTAAAGTAATTTATTCAGCAAAATTAGGATTAATTTTGTCATTAAAACATTTTTTTTTACCGTACCTGCCAGGATAAGTGTACCAGAGCTCTCGGAAATGCAGGATTCTGCGTATTTTAGGCCAACTTTTTCCGTTGTACACGTAAAATTCACTATCGCTGATTCTATTGTACCCGGTACGCATGTTTTTATTGTGACACACATCCAAAATAATCAGAAGCTAATTTAGGCCGCTTATTGTGTTGAAAGCACACGTGCCACATATTGACAGGTATTTTCGCAAGTGGACGGTTGGCGGCACTTGTTAAAAATGATTGTACCTTTTTAATCTCGCCGCGCTAATCCCTATGTTATTACAGATTACAATTGATTAGTTTACTGATAAATGTAAGCATGAACCATCAAATGATTAGCATTAGTCGGTAAAATATCACATTTAGTTAAACCAGGGTTACGACGAAGACGGTATAATTGCCGAATTACCCGTGTCATGTATTTTCGCGACTACACAATCGTACTTTTTATCGCTCAGTCAAAGAGTGTTTTGATGTTTACTAGTGACATAAATGTCTGTAATTCTTCAAAATGAAATCATTCTAACAATTACAGGAAGCCAGACTTAGTTAGGAGCTAGTGTCACGTACAGGTACGTCCGAATTTGAAAGCACAAACATTGGTGTATATAATGCTTCTTTTCTGATCTGGGTTTACATTATGTCTGCTGTTATCCTAACACAACATGGTTTTTATGATGTGGCATTATTTGGCTAGAAGTGTGAGAATAAATCGGAGCAACTGCATGTTTTTTTTTTGGGGGGGGGGGGGGGGGGGGGATGAGGTGGGAAGAGTTGGTTTTACTGGGGTATACATTATTTTCCTGATATTTCTACATAAACATCACATTGTGGCTGCTCCTTGGACACTTCAATGAAATAGTTCTTACTAGTACCCACAATCTACACATCAGTTATTCATATGGGTGTGTAGCCTGATAATAAGAAATTTTTGTCTATGTTCTCTGTGCAATCAAGATCAGAACTCCAACTTTTTATGTGGGAATCCAACTTTTTACCAGTGAATCCAACTTTTTACCTGTGAATCCAACTTTTTACCTGTGAATCCAACTTTTTACCTGTGAATCCAACTTTTTACAAGGAAGGATTCCTGGAATCCTGTTTTCAAAATCCTAGTGAGAGCTCTGTGTACATGCTCCAATAAGCACACACCAATCCTTTTTTCAAGAAGCATAATTCTCACCAATTTGAAGTGCAAGATTCTTCAGTATCTGACATTGTAACAGTGCTAAAATATCACTAGTAATCCATATCCAGATGAACACTACAACCCAGATCTACACTATTTTTCATCCCATTTGGGAATTGTACTAATACATGTACATTATATTAAGTAATTTGATTGGTTGATAATCACAAATGGATAAGTTTAAATTAATTCATTCTGCAGGATACGGGTTAAAATATCATTCAAATATTATGCGTGTGTGGTAAAGAATGACACCTTGCTGACACATTCTGTTTATTAAGGAACTTAGTGTGTTTTAATGCTCTGCATGCTGGGTATTTTTTTTCCACAGCAGACGACAGTTTGAAATTCTTTCGCTAATTTTCCCAGAAAAAAGGATTGGACATTGCATGAAATGTTAAATTCTGTTTTCTGGAAAAAAAAAAGAAATATATCATTTTGTTGTCTGCTGAATTAGCCTAGAGAGTGCTAAAGGTTAACATATATGCTCCCTATGCCAACTTTGGACATGACTGGATCAACTGTACATGTCTAAAGTTGGCATAAAGTTGCAGTTGACAAACCTAATTTTTAGGCCATACCCTTAACCAATTCAGTACCAGAAACCCAAAAACGGGTACCCTGGCAAACAGTGCAGGCCCTGATCAGACGCCGCAGAACGCGGCATCTGATCAGGGCCTGCACTGTTTGCAGCTATTTTCCGAATAGTGTTAGAAGAAAACAAAACCTGACACCCCTAAATTTTTCAATGGACTCCTGCTATATATAAGGTAGAAGATTCCATTTGGCACAAAATGAGTTAAGTAGAAAGGGAGACAATATTCATTACTTCCCTTCAAGCACAGACCCTCTTTGTCAGGGATCTTCTCTAATGGAAAGATTTTGCCCCCCATAAAAACATTCTTTCATTAAAGAGTAAACCACTGTTGATAAGTGAGAGGAAATATTTTTGAAAGTGTTGTGTCCGGACAGTTACCCATTCCCAAGTGCACCCTTTGTAAGCTGGTTAACAGCTACTTATGTTGGTAAATTGCTACTCAAGATGGTAGATAGATATATAAGCTGGTTTTTGTTTGTTTGTTTTGAGGTTTAACGTCCCTGTCAAAACTGTTTAGGTCATTTTGGAGACGTTGCTTAGTTTGTGTTACTTTTACCCGACATTGAGATGAAATGACACCTCAAGCCCAGTTGCCAAATGAAATCAATAGGGTTTATAAGCACTGACGGTACTCCTGTGCGGTCGGTTTCAGCTTTGCTTGGAACCATCATGCAGCCTATCTATTTCTTCAAGCCCCCATGGGCGTGGGCCACATAAGCTGGTGAATAGCTACTAAACCGTTAAATAGTTACTCATAGCTAAAGTTTCAGTGTCATGCACTTTCCAGACTACACATAAAATTTGTCTTAGCTTGTTCCCCAAAATATTATCACAGAACTTACTTTTATTATAGCATGTTGTGAGCAGATTTCTGTCCACTGTAGATGAACTTAAATGCCAGATTTCTCCTTCCTGATGTAGAAAGACATTCTTATTGATCACGTTGTTCTCATCATCGAAATCAATGTGGTGAATCTGAGGCAATAAAATTAGATACAGAACATATTCATTAACCCTTATCTTACTGAATAATGACAACCCATTCTTTTGAAAACAGACAAGCATTACAAAAACACGCCTATAAAAATACCCATTGCAAACTTTACCGCCAAAAAAACGAAAATTTTAAGATGAAAAATTGTGATATTTTTCTTATTGTGGGCACTCGTTACAGCCCCCTCATTGAGGCGGTTCTAACAAGTACCCACAATCTATATTTTAGAGCAGAAATAAAAAATAAGGTTAACCCCTGTAAACCCCAGTTTTACTATATAAAATTGGAGTTCAAGGGAATCAAAATTTTATAGACGTGTTTTCATGAGATCCAGATCAGATGGAATAAGGATCTACATTGTTTGAAAAGCAGTCTGTGAATTTATGGAATACACTCTATCAAGTAATTTGATTGGTGGACTGTAAAGAATGGGTGTGGCTCAATTAGTTTATTCAGCAGGATAACGATTAACCCTTTCAAGATGACAACCCTGCAGACCAGCACAGGAACCTATTCTAACCCATTGTATGCAGGAAATCCCTAAAGGGGTACCTTGGCAAACAGTGCAGGCCCAGATCAGGTGCCGCAGAATGGGACGTCTGATCAGGGCCTGCACTATTTGCTAACAGAATTTGCTGTTAATCATAGAATGGTTTTAAATAGGATTTTATTGCCCATAAAGTTCAAAAGAATTTTAACTGAAAAAAAAAACAACAACAACAAGAGCTCTGCAAGCGGGGCATTATACGCACATACATGTAGCAAGTTAATATTTGTTGGACTAAAACCTTGAAACAATAAAAACTGCTCCATATCATGGTTTAACTACATATCAAGTTTCAGCTTGATTGGATCTAAATTGTAGGAGTTAGCCGGAAATGAAAATGTGTACAGATATTTTCAAAGTGTTATATGAATATTTCTGCCCCCGCCCATAGGGGCTTGAAGAAATATATGGGCTGCACGATGCTTCAACGCAGAGCTGAATCCGGTCCGCACACTAGTACTGGTAAACCGCTTAGAGGATCTAAGCCTGTCCAGGAACCGTGGTGCGAGGCGGACCGCCCATGCTAATAAACCCTATTGGTTTCATTGGGCGACAGGGCTTGAGATGTCATTTCATCTCGATGTCGGGTAAAAGTCCCACAAAATTGGAAGCAACGTCTCCAAAATGACCTTTACAGTGTTGACGGGGACGTTAAACCTCAAATCAAACAAAACAAACAAATATATGAATATTTGGTGGACAAGCCTCTTTAAGCCATATGCACTGCATTGAGGTTAGGTTTTTTGGTTAAGGCAAGACAAAAACACCAACAAAAGCAATATAGGTATGGTCCTTTGTCAGAATATAGGTCATGAGAGTAGAGAAAACCCTTTAAAAGTTATGACTGACATTACGTTTTTTGGTTAAGGCATTACAAACACACAGGTAACAGCAATATAGTTGTAGCTGGTGTGGGGCCCTAACAATATGCACTGCTCCAAATCATGGTTTAACTATATATCAAGTTCAGCTTGATTGAATGTTAATCGTAAGAGGAGTTATCCAGAAACAAAATATATACAGAAATACTCAAAGGAGCATAATGTAAATATTTTGTGGACTATAACCTCGAAAGAATGTGCGCTACCCTGGTCATGGTCTTATTACCTATTAAGTTTCAGCTTGATCCGATAAAAGCTGTAGGAAGAGTTATCAGGAAATGAAAAAGTTAACTAAAGTTTTCAAAGGGGTATTACTCTATGACTATTTGGTGGACTTAACCTCGAAATGATATGCGCTATATCAGGTCATTGTCTTACTATCTATCAAGTTTCAGCTTGATCGAATGAAAACTGTAGAAGGATGTATCCAGAAATTAAAGTTTACAAAAATGTTCAAAGAGGCATAACTCAGTAAATATTTGGTGGACTGTAACCTTGAAATGAAATTTGCTACATCAGGCCATGGTCTTACTATCTACCAAGTTTCAGCTTGATTGGATGAAAACTCTAGGAGTTATCTGGAAACAAAAAAAAGTTTACAAAAATTTTCAAAGTTATATACCGGTAACTCTGCAAAGATTTGGTGGACCATAACCTCGCAATAATATGTGCTACACCAGGTCATGGTCTTACCACCTAAGAAGTTTCAGCTTGATCAAATGAAAACTGTAGGAGGAGTTATCCAGAAACGAAAAGTTTACAGATGGACGGACGGGCAGACGTCCGCCGACCCAATACCGTAATACGACTGTTTTTACAAGATGGATATATAAAAATATGTCAAATTTGGTGTCATGATGTTACCCTCCATTAACTTTGTTATTACACATGTGGTCACGACATTTTTATAACATGATGTTATCCACTAAATAACTGTGACATGATACTGTAATAATCCTAAGAATCGAGACAGACAGGCCCAAGCAAACAGTGCAGAACCAAAGCAAACAGGCCTAAGCAAACAGTCCTTCAGGAGCAGTCTGATCAGGATCTACACCATTTGCCATTCCATATGCAGTTTCGGGACTCCTTGCTGGATCATGGAAAACATTTGTTAAAAGTTAAGGTGAGTTATAGCATATACCCAAGGCATCCCATTTTTTTAGGATTGTTATGGTAAGTTCCAAAAGAATTCCAATAGAAAAGAGAGTTGTCAAGTCTAAGGCTGACACGATATATCGCATAATCGATTAATCGATCGATAAATTCCACAAAAATGTTTATCATTTCTGATTTGCTTTTAATCGATTACTTGATATGTACAATTTACTACCAAAAGTTATTCCTAAAATAGCTGGATGAGTGGCAAACAGTACACACCCTGATGAGACGCCGCATCCGCGACTTCTCATCTGGGTCTACACTGTTTGCTCAGGCCTGTCTGTTCAAATATACATATGGTAAAGTGCAACATATGGTAAGAGTCATGCTCAGACAGAAAGCCAGACAGGTAAAATTATGACAAAAACCTTAACAATTACTAATCGATTATCGATCGCAATGACAGGACTGTTAATCGATTACCTTTTCAGCTCCGATTAGCCAGTACTAGTCAAGTCTGACGTCATGATATGACCCTCCATTAATTGTATGTTATTACACATGTTGTCACAACATTTTTGTAGCATGATGGTATCCACTAAATATCATTGACATGATAGAGTAATGCTCCTAAATATTGGGACAGACAGGTCTAAGTCTAAGCAAACAGTGCCGACCCAGATCAGACTGCTCCTCATGGAGCAGTCTGATCAGGGTCTACACTGTTTGCCACTATGTCTCCACTTTTGGGACTCTTTGTCTGATTGTGAAACAAATTTGTTAAAATTTAGGAGAATTACATGTACAGCAAGTCCTCAAGGTGTCCGAAAAGTATGGATTTTTACGGTAATACCTGATTTTCTTGTCTCAGAGACTGTGTTCCAACAATAAAGCGAATTTGATCTGTTTCAGCAGCCTGGGCAGCCAAAGCTCTAGCCTGTAAATAGACAAGTGATATTTTTAGAACAAATACTTGTACAGGTATACAATTTGAAATTGGCTTGACTTCCTTGCAAGTACATGTATTGACCAAATGGTTTTGACCAGTCATTACTGATCCATTGGTGGTCAACTGAAATATGTGTGGTCAAATGGCCATTATAGTCTTTATGTAAGCTCCTGTTTTTTAAACCTTATTAAATATTTCAATATTTCATGCAACTTTTGATTCTGTGCTACAGTTAAATAAAATCAGAGTTAAGACTAAGAGGCCCGACAAATGATGTTTTGCTGCTGTTTTCTTAGTCCTTTCTTTCTTTATACACTGCAACACCCGTCACGAGGATTATGTGCAGATGTACATCATATACACTCTAGGTTTTGCAGATTGAAAGCCTACACAGTAATCATGTAATTATGGTCGGGATCTTTTACCTGCACTTAGAATGGTTCTCCCTGCAGACGGCATCCAGTTAACGTCCCGATCCAAAGGATGGAGCACTTTGTGGAATTCATACCTGCAAATGATGCCAGTGGAGCATGTTTGATCACTGCCATTCAATTAACGCTGCTGGGAATCGAACTGGGGACCTCTAGCATGATAGGCAAATGCACTAACCACTGAGCCACCAAGCTCCACAAGTTCTTTGCCTCAAGCAGTAGTAATACTGTATTGAAATGAATTTTAAATAAAAACATAGCTAAAGATAAGGTGTTTTGATCATCCCAAAAAAGTGCTGATACAGGGATACAGACTTTAGACGTTTTTATTTGAAACTTAGGCACCCTACATGTATTAGTCTGTATCCCTGTGACATTATTCTCCTTTCTGCATGAAAACGGGTTGAGGGAACTCATTAGAAGTGCCTTGATGAGGGGCTTCAAATGAGTATCCACAACTTACGTTTTCATGCAGAAATAAAAAAATCATATTTGAAAACCCCCTCTTATCTGGGGCTATGAAATAAAAAAAACAAATTAACCCTTGTCCTGCTGAATATTCAATTATGCCACACCCACTACTGATTATCAACCAATCAGATTACTTGATGCAAATTATTGTGACAAATTCATAAATTGAACGACAAACAATGAAGATCCTGATCAGATGGCTTCTTCAGAAGCCATCTGATCTGGATCTGCATTGTTTCAAAGATAAGGCATATCCAGGATTAGCAGGACAAGGGTTAATAAACCAGTACTGTCATGTTGGGTCTTATTAGTAGGGGCTATTTTTATTAAGTGTAGCACATTCGAAGAGGTGGAAGCTCTGTTGTTCGGTCAAGTACCGGATATAGAATTGGGTCCACATAGAAGTATACAAGTATCAACTTTCATAAACACTTTTTAATTCAGGATAGACCACACCATGTGTGTGTGTATGTGCATGCATATGTGCTTCCATGCCTGAAAGTGTGTGTGTGCACAAAGCATATGTGTTTGCATGCATGCAAATATGAGGGCTTTATCTTAAATGATTCAAAAGTTATGAGAAAGAACGCCAAAGGTCAACGTCACAGGTCAAAATTTTTGTATGGGTGGAAAGTCCTTGCCCCAAGGAACATACATGCCAAACATGAAGGCTCTACCTCAAATGGTTCAACTTCAAAAGTTATGATAAAGTAGGTCGCATGTCAAGGTCAAGGTCACAAGTCATTTTTGTATGAATAGGAAGCCCTTGTCACAAGGAAATTACATGCCAAATATGAAGGCTCTAACTCAAATGCTTCAAAAATTAGGCCAAAGTTGGCCAAAGGTCAAGGTCATAAGACAAAAATTTTGTATGGGTGGGAAGACCTTTTCACGAGAAAAATACATACCAAATATGGAGTCACTATTTCAAATGGTTCAAAAGTTATGATAAAGAAGGTCAAATGTCAAGGTAAAGGTCGCAGATCATTTTATGTACGAATAGGAAGCCCTTGTCGCAAGGAACATACATGACAAATATGAAGGCTGTATCTCAAATGCTTCAAAAGTTATGACAATGTAGGTCAATGGTCCAGATGATGAGTCAAAATTTTTGAATGGTTGGGACATCATTGTCACAGGTAACATACATGCCAAGTATGAAGGCTCTATCTCATATGTATGGAACATTATTAAGGTAAAAACTCAATTATGCAATGTGCAATTACAAAATGAATTGTTGAAACCGCACTTTGCATTATGAACCTTTCCATATCTTACTACTTTATTCGAATATGCAACATGCACATTCTAATTTGAGACCTTTGTATTTAAATATGGCATTTGGACGTCCTATTTTGCAATATTCAGTTTCGATTCTGCTGTGGTTAGACGGGGTACCAGTCATTGAGGTGACGGTAACGTTCGGTAATGTCCCTGGATTTGCCGTATTGTGTTCCGATGACAAGCGTCCGTTTGAGAAGATCGCATTCGCTTTTCCGGGGGCAAAATTCAAGCCAGCAGCAATAAATTTTATCCGGCTATATAATAATTCGGATATTTACAATAATGTGTAGGTTTGCATCTTTAAAAAAAAATTTACAGCGGGGTTCCTTATTTATATATTTTTGAGAAACAGGATTTTTATTTAAAAGTTAATACTTGTTTGACGAAGGGGAAAGTACTCTATCGTTGAATATTTACTAAAATAAATTACCATGTGCCGAATCCATGGATTTGAAATGAGCATAGATTGTTAAAATTGATTAATTCATACAATTTTCATAAATCTGATCCTTCTGAAGTGTTACTTATAAAGATATTAGTTACTAATTGCAACCTCACTCAAAACTCAAATGCTTGGATATTATAGAAGTATGTATATGTCCGCTCAGGGAGTAACTGCGCGATGTCTCCCTGTTCGCGGGCATGGATTCGTTCCCTGGGACCTTACCAGCTGACCGTGCGGGAAACTGGTAAACAACAACCAGTGCCTCTATTCCCATTGTTACTCTGATGAACATTACTTACTCATACTCAGCCCCGACCCACAACCATAGAAACGCACCTGTGGTCACAATGACAGCTGTCGTATTCATATGTCCATCTGTCATCATAAGTTAGACTTGGGCATGATGGCTTTCATCCAACAGAATCACAACGCAAAAAAAAGCTAGTCGTCTGTCAGTTCGTCCGTCCATCTCTCTTCAGCCAGCAAAACCTTGCTGAGCTAGTGTCGCGACTGTCTTAACCAGCCTACTACATATTTCTTCAAGTTCTACATGTAACGATTTGGCAAATGAAGTGGCTGAATCCAAACCATTTTGTACTTACATGTATTTTCATGTATTAGGTCTACGCCAAAGTTTTATCTTCTTCTTGTTTTATTACAGTTAGACCGCGTACAGCGTACCCAGGTTTACCTGGCGGAACTTAACGACATTATTTATTTATTCACTTATTATTAAAGTGTACAGAATCTAGAAAAAAAATGTTTTTGATGCATTAGATTTTTACCGCCGAAAAATACAACAACAAAAATTGTAAGATGAAAAGTCGTGATGATATTTTTCTGACTGTTGCTTAAAATATACATTTTGGGTACACGTAGAAGCACCTTTTTTATGCGGTTCTAACGAGTACCCACAATCTATATTTTGGAGTAGAAATGAGAAAAATAATGTTTACTCCTGTAAATCCCAGTTTTACTCTATAAAAGTGGGGATCAAGTGTGTGTGTGTGTGGGGGGGGGGGGTCAGAATTATAAAGATGTGTTTAATGGTGGGATGCGCTTGGTGTGTGAGTGCGTTTTTAGTTTTACGTCTCACCAACAGCTAAGGTCATACGGAGATGGGACCTGGGTTTAAAAACTGATCTGAAATTCTGGAGAAGCCCGGGGTCCATCCTGCGATCCCTGGTTACTAAGGCGAGTAGCATAACCACAACACCACAGAGGCTTCCAGCGCTTGATATGTTACATTGTAGAAGGTGCGGGTTTTCCACCTGCACTCCGGTATGAAAGTATTTGCTTCGCATTGTGTTTTGTCTAAAAGGTGGAAACCTTTGCGTTTTGTCACTTGAAGCCAAAAATCTAGTATAAAAGTCAGATAGTTTTCTATTTTCTTATAAATTAATGAATGCATTTAACACAAACAGTTACGAACATCTATATAAACATGTGACAAAATAAACAGGGAATCAGACCCCCCGCCCTCGGGGCTTGAAGAAATAGATGGGCTGCATGAACTGAAACCGACCCGCACACCAGTACTGGTAAACCGCTTAGAGGATCTAAGTCTACCGAGCCAAAGCGGTGCTTACAAACCCTATTGGTTTCATTGGGCGACAGGGCTTTGATATGTCATTTCATCTTAGTGTCGGGTAAAAGTCCCACAAAAGTGGAAGCAAAGGCTCCAAAATGACCTATATTGTGTTGACGGTGACGTTAAAACATCAAATCAAACAACAGAACCAAAATGCCTAGTTTTAGAAATTCCGTTGGATATGCCCTAAATCAGAAATAAATGTTAGAGGGAACGTAAGTCGTAGTTCATCTGAAAGCATTTTCACGAAAGAGAGTTGTAGCTATGTTTGCTTTCAAGTGATCATAAAGGAGCAGTCTCACAAAGGTCTACACGATTAGGACAGGAGCCTTTCTGTGCCATACAAAATTAGTATAAGTATTTACAACAAATTTATATTTTAGAGGTGCAATGGCCTGAACACATTTGCGATATATTTAGATAAAACTTGGACACAAAACAAACCAAGCAAAGCTGATTCCTGGTCTGACATATAAAATAAAAATTATGTATAAATGATTTTATCGGGAAGGGTGTAGTGTCCCCAAATCGTCCGTTTTATGCCAAAAATATAGTTCTCTCATTTCTTTCACTCCTCCGTGTCACCAATACGCTTGCAGATTTTTTTGGGTATCTGCCGAATACAAGCGGACGTTTACGGGAACGGTACGAAAGAACGATCACAGCGCCACTGAACGAGAATAATGGGAACTAGAAGAAGCAGAATCGGAATTTCAAGTTGCAAAATAGGACGAGAAACAGAAAGAAAACTACACAAATTCCAAAATCAGACTACAAAAATGAATATCATAATGCAGTGTTGCACAATTGTAACTGAATAAAGCATAACACAATATCAAAATTGCATATTGCAATCTCAATGTTGCATAATTGAGTTTTTACCTAAATACTGTTCCATACATATGGGTCAAAAGTTATGATAAAGTATATCACAGGTCAATTTTTTATATGAGTGGGAAGCCCTTGTCACAAGGAACCTACATGCCAAATATAAGGCTCTATGTTCAAAAATTATGGCAAAATAATCTACTGATCTACTTTTTGATTTGACATGACCCATATTCGAACAAAACTGAGATATTGTCCAGAGGATAATTCTGAGCGAGTTTTCTGATGATTGGATTAAAACTGTGGCCTCTTAGAGTGTTCACATCGTTTTTCTATGATTTGACTTGCTGACCTATTTTTGACCCAACATGACCCATATTCCAACTTGACCCAGATATTGTCAAGGTGATCATTCTGAGCAAGCTTGATGACGATCGGACCAAAACTGGGGCCTCTAGTGTGTTCACAAGGGTTTTCTATGATTTGACCTACTGACCTACATTTTGACCCGACATGACCCATATTTGAACCTTACCGAGTTATTGTCAAGATGATCATTCTGAGCAAGTTTAATGATGATCAGACCAAAACTGTGGCTTCTAGTGTGTTAACAAGGTTTTTCTATGATTTGACCTCCGGACCTACATTTTTACCCGACATGACCCATATTCGAACTTGACTGAGATATTGTCAAGATGATCATTCTGAGCAAGTTTGATGATGATTGAACCAAAACTGTGGCCTCTATTGTTTTCACAAGGTTTTTGCTATGATTTGACCTACTGGCCTACTTTTTGACGGCATGACCAATATTCGAACTTGACCAATATATTGTCAAGATGATCATTCTGGGCAAGTTTGATGATAATTTATCGAACTGCACTATAAATGGGTACTAATGCATTTTCTGCTTTGGATCATTAGTTATCAGTCAGATGCATAACCTATGCAAGTTATTTTTTTTATAACCTGTTACAGTTATAAAGTCACATATCGCCATTGAATTTCAAAGTGAGGCTATTGAAAATAACTTGTTTAGGTTATGTCACAAGTTATTTAGGATAATGTTAAATTGAAAAATATGAAAATATTAACTTGAATGTGTTAATATTCTCGTCACCCCACTCTTGTTTGAAAACGTGCGTACAACTTTTTAGAAAATGCGTACAAAGAATTTCAATTTCAATCATCAAATTAAAGTCTTCTTTCCATTTTTAAAAAATTGTCGCCACATGCGGCAAAATTGCGATAAGGTGGGAATTCAAGTTTTAAAACCATTAATTTTACCTTTTTGGCGCTCAAAATCCACAAAAAAAGACAATTTTTTCCGAATGAAAACTCTATCATGTTGACGAATCCACCATCTTTTTAGAAAGCGCGCTTCTCACGGAATCTCGCCATAACTTTATAATGATGCTGCGAATTTCAAACAAGAGGGCCATGATGGCCCTGGATCGCTCACCTGATCCATAGAGTAACAAGTGAGACCCGGGGAGGGCCATTATTAACCCCAGGGCTATAATGTGCATAATGTTCAGAGACGTCTAAAAAGGTGAAGCTTCATACCAAATATCAACAAAGGCTATAATTTGAACAATCTTGGCAAAGGTCCACTGGATATGCTACATACCAAATATCAAAGACCTGGGCCTTGCGGTTTCAGAGAAGAAGATTGTTATTAAAGATATTCCCTACATAAGCCTATATAAAACCAAATGGCTCCAGGGCGGGGGCATTTTTGGCCTCAGGGCTATAATTTAAACCATCTTGATAGAGGTCCACTAGAGGAAGCTTCACACCAAATATCAAAGACCATGGCCTTGCTGTTTCAGAAGAAGATTTTTAAGGAATATCTCTATATAAGTCTATGTAAAACCAAAGGGCCCCAGGTCGGGGGCAGTTTTGGCCCTAGCACTATAATTTGAACAATCTTGGTAGGGGTCCACTAGATGAAGCTTCATACCAAATAGCAAAGACCTGGCCCTTGGGGTTTCCGAGAAGAAGATTTTTAAAGATTTTCCCCATATAAGCCCATGTAAAACCATAGGACCCCGGGGCAGTGGCATTTTTAGCCCAAGCACTATAATTTGAACAATCTTGGTAGGAGTCCACTAGATGAAGCTTCATACCAAATAGCAAAGACCTGGGCCTTGCGGTTTCAGAGAAGAAGATTTTTAAAGATTTTCCCTATATAAGCCCATTTAAAACCAAAGGGCCCCGGAGTGGGGGGGGGGGGGGGGGGAAGAAGGACCATGGCCGTGTGGGATGAAGCTTCATACCAAATATCAAAGATCAAAGATATGGGCCTTACAGTTTCAGAGAAGAAAATTTTTAAAGATTTTCCCTATATAAGTCCATGTAAAACCAAAGGGCCCCGGAGCGGGGGCATATTTGACTCCAGCACTATAATTTGAACAATCTTGGTAGGGGTCCCCTAGATGAAGCTTCATACCAAATATCAAAGACCTTGGCCTTACGGTTTCAGAGAAGAAGATTTTTAAAGCTATTCCCTATATAAGCCCATGTAAAACCAAAGGGCCCTGGAGCGGGGGCATTTTTGGCCCCAGCACTATAATTTGAACAATCTTGGTAGGGGACCACTAGATGAAGCTTCATACCAAATATCAAAGACCTGGGCCTTGCGGTTTCAGAGAAGAAGATTTTTAAAGATTTTCCCTATATAAGCCCATGTAAAACCAAAGGGCCCCGGAGCGGGGGCATTTTTGGCTCCAGCACTATAATTTGAACAATCTTGGTAGGGGTCCACTAGATGAAGCTTCATACCAAATACACATGTATCAAAGACCTGGGCCTTACGGTTTCAGAGAAGAAGATTTTTAAAGATTTTCCCTATATAAGCCCATGTAAAACCAAAGGGCCCCGGAGCGGGGGCATTTTTGGCCCCAGCACTAATTTGAACAATCTTGGTAGGGGTCTACCAGATGAAGCTTCATACCAAATATCAAAGACCTGGGCCTTGTGGTTTCAGAGAAGAAGATTTTTTAAGTTTTTGTTGAAAAAAAATCTGATTTTTGGCTCCTATGACCAAGATGTGCAACGGACCGGAATCATTTGAACAACTTTGAAAGGGGACCACCTAAGGATAATTCCTGTGAAGTTTGGTCAAAATCCGATCAGTGGTTTAGGAGGAGATGTCGTTTAAAGAATTGTTTACGGACGGACGCACGCACGGACGGGCGCATGACGGACGAAAAGTGATCCCAAAAGCTCACCTCGTCACTACGTGACGGTGAGCTAAAAATAAGAGAAAAACTATGCCGATTTTGATCGATTCTCGAAAAACCAAATATAATGCAAATGAGTTACTTTTTTTAACTTGTTCAGCTTATGCACCCGACTGGTTATGTATGGACTTTTATGAAAACAGAACTAATACAATCCGGCCTTGTTACCTCCATAAATATGACTAGTAAATATTATCAAAACATTCCCGATTCTTCTAGAAATCATTAATTACAGGCTTACACATGTCTACTAATTGTTGCTTTTTGTTTGTATTGGAGTTTAAAGGCCCAGTCAACACTATTTAGATAATTTTTGAGCCGGTCAGTGTACCTATCCACACTTTCCCTGTGCAGGCTTATACGTAAGCCCTGATCACCAGTCAGACGCGCATCAGACTGAGCTACCGAGGCCAGTTATTAATTGTTGGATGTGTCTATATGTCTTTTCCCTTGAGCAAACAGATTTTCATACTTTTCGTCACCATCTTGTACACTGTTTACCAGAGAAACCAACGCTTTAGTCTGGGCGGACCAGAGTGACATCCCACCTTTACCGCCATGGAACCAGAGGTCATTCTTACTTTCTTTCTACTGCGATTGATCACATTTGACCATTACTCGCAGGTGTACATAACATACACCCCAGGTTTTTGCAGGATGAAAGCCTACACAGTAATCATGTAACTACGGTAGGGTTCTTTAACCTGAACAGGGAATGGGTCCCCTCCAATCAAGGTCCCCATCTGAAGGACGGTGCACTTTATGACATTCGTTTCCTGCAAATGATGCCAATGGAGCGTGTTCGGACATCGAAATTTTATCGCCGCTGCATAGGATCGAACCCAGGACCTCTTTCTTTCTACTGATACTGCGTCGGTTACATTTGGCCATTACCACAGGTGTACATTACATACACCAGACATGTTAAGTCTCCTGTAAATCACTGGAGTCTCCCGAAAAAATAGCTTTACTCACGCCTCATGAAGTTCAGGATAAAACTCCCGGAATAATGAAAACACCGTTTTGGGGCAAATTTTTTAAAAGATGCGCTTGTATTTTCGTGTGTAAAATCCAGCGGAAAAATCCGAGTTAATCCGTGAGTACAACTGATACTGTCCAGTATTATTGGGGATTAAAACACGGTTCCACGCGTGCAGATGGGTATTAACAAATGAAAACAAATCACCTTCAACCAACGGACCCTGTCCGGTGCTCTTGATAAGCCTACAGTCATCCACCTGACAAGGTGTGAAAAGAACATTAAGTTATGTCTCTAATCTGCATTTATCCCCCAATCATAAAACTTAATCCACACTCAATGTGAAAATGATGTAATCGCTCCTAAGACGTTTAGCTACATCTAACAGTAGACGTATGCATACTAAAAATGGACTATTCTACTGTCTCATGCATGGTTATGTTTTGGCACCAAAATAGCAGACGCTTGTCGGGAAAAGTCGAACAATATAATGTGTGTAAACACATCTGTATGCTGTTGTTGGTGATTGACATGGAGCTTCCTGGGATAAGTCGGCAATTGTGCAAGGCGCCGTTCTCTATACAGCTCTATCTACAACCGTTTAGCTCTCGAGAAAATATTTTTTCACCGGTTGCAAACATTTTTTATGAAAGAAATATGCCCCATTAAAGTGAAATAAAACAATGACATTAAACATGTGCCGGGTTGCTGGGGGCGGATGACGTCATTTACCGATCACGTGCAGAAAAACGGTAGCAGCGGTTTGTGGATGGTGGATTTCATGGCAATTTTGGTGGCGGAGATCTTCTTTGAACTTTCTTGTTGAGTGGGCATGAAAGTTTTGGATGGAGGGGTCCTCGTCTTATGGCTGTATCATTAAATTACAAACTAATCTGTATTCTAGAGCTGTGTATCGCCAGAAAAATTCATGGTTGGCAAAAAAGCGTGAAATACTCATATTTCCCTGGACAGCGGGAAATACAGGGAATTCCCGGGAAATACTGGGAAGTATATATTTACATAGGCGGTACCAATTGAGACTGCTCAATATACCCCAACTACCTAGATACTTGAAAGCAAAATTATTTCAAGTCCATGCAGAGCTTGAAAATTCCACTTGTCTGCTTGCAATGACAAAAAAAAAAAAAATGAAGGACAAGCAAGACGTTTGACTAGTCCTTACGACATTTACTAAAGTTTACATGCACTTAGTCATGTAGGACAAGTGAAATTTTGAAGAATTTTCCAGCCCATTTTATATTGAATAACTAGGAAAATCTATAGTCCCTTGCCTTCATATGGAATGTATATAATTTCTTTTCAAATTTTATTAAAAAATATTAGTTTTTAACTTTCAGCTATTTCCCTTGACTTGTAAATACATGTCATTTAAATACTTAGGTGAGTAAGGTTGACACTATTAATTGTCTAATCGATTAATCGATCGATTAATTTCACAAAAATGATTATCATTACTGATTTGCTTTTAATCGATTACTTGATAGGTACAATTTACTACCCAAAGTTATGCCTAAAATAGTTGATTGAGTGGCAAACAGTGCAGACCCTGATGAGACGCCGAAGAATGTGGCGTCGCATCTGGGTCTACACTGTTTGCTCAGGCCTGTCTGTTCAGATATACATATGATAAAGTGCAACATATGGTAAGAGTCATGCTCAGACAGAAAGCCAGACAGGTAAAATTATGACAAAAACCTTAGCGATTACTAATCGATTATCGATCGCAATGACATGACTGATAATCGATTATCTTTTCTGCTCCGATTAGCCAGCCCTATAGGTGAGTATCTGTAGATAATTTAAGATACCTTTTATGCTTAAATTAACTGTGTTCTTTTAATACATGTACCTGTCTCAAACAACCAATTAAATTATCACACCTTAAAAAGCATTAGGAGTATGATTACTGAACAAACTTGCAAACAAACTTTTTTTTCTAGTGTAAACATCCTTAAAATTCAAACATCCAAAGAGTTGTTGTAAATCTCAAAAAAAAAAAATTAACCTTGTGATTTAGTATGTGTTACACTAAAGCATACAAAACATGTACAGTAGTTCCAATGGCAAACTCTCTTAAAGAAGCTAAGTGATTCTGATCTGGGTCTGCACTGTTTGCCCAGGCATGTCTGTCATTATGGTATTTTATCTTCTTAAGCATATGAGTGATTTTAAAGCCTTTTAAATAACTCTCTGCATCCTACATTTAACAACAGATCACTTTATATTTATGCTTGTGTTTGGTTGAGTAAAAAGCAGACTTATGACATATATGTATGGGGAGGCATACATGTATTGCAAAATAGTTAACTGTACATTTTTTTCAATTAAAATACACAAATATTAATAGTGTTTTTCTATGAAATACGGTAACTAAACAAAAATCATATTTTCCACTATCTCCCACCTTTGCTGAAATTTGGAGTATTTCCCAGGACGGTAATTACCGGTAAATACCAGTGGGAATTCCCACCACCGGTATTTACCGACCAACCTTGGAAAAAATGTATCACGATACTATCGCAATACCAGACAGGCGATACGATACAGAATCAAGATACTTGCTTTGTACAGATTTGCTGTTTTATTAGGTAAATTTGGACTTTTGTTGCCGAGTAGAAAACAGAGTTTCCTGTTCCATAACAAGTAACAACACACTGGTTTATTAAGTATGTCCTTATATTTATATGCAATAAAATAAATTAATGACTTGACAAAAAACAAAATGTTTCCATCCAAGTGCTCCGGCATGTTCATTGTCTGGTTCAGCATCCATTGTTTATATATATGTTAGGAGCGACTGCTGGTAGCAACAATAAAACAGTTTTTATGATGACTTTGCAGGTCTATCTAATCACACAGACCCATCATCCAAGGCACACACCATCAACCACACAAGCCTATTTCAGAAGCAACAGTTTTGAATAAATCTGAATGACATAACTCATAATACCAACAAAACTTAAGTAGCATATGGGTCCATACTCGAGTCACTTGACCAGACACCTCTTGGTTCCAGTAGTTACTGTTTCCCGGTAGATACATCAACTGTTTTTATTGGATATAAGTAGCGCCTTTTGGACACAGATTTTTTTATCAGCGTAAGCACCTCAGCAAAAAATATGCGTCTCTTCTGTTGCAGACGTTTGTTGATATAACGCAAAAGTATCGTCAAGTATCGATACACAGAATTAGTATCGCGATACAGTATCGCCAGCAAAAATTTCACAATATATCGATGATATCGCCCCAGCTCTACTGCATTCATTTTTCTCTTATCGCGCTAAGCTGACAATTTTGATCTTTTGAGTATATCGGTGGCAGCTCGTGTTAATTATGCGTGTCAAGTTTATATAACTATCGGTATCTTTAATTGCTAATTAACAAGCTGTTATGACATGTGTGCAATTAACTTGAACTTTAAAAAGTACTGTTATTGACCATGACAACTACAATATCATCTACCATATTTCCACACTTAAAAGTCGGAGGGGAATAAATTTGTTGTGCTTGAAACTTGATAGAAACCTTGGATTATACTTATAAATGTTAGTTAGCAAAAATTTGGGGTCCATGCTGTATCCGAATTCCTGCTGCAATGAATTGTGCTGTAATGAGGTCCGGTTGTATCTGTCTGGGCATAAATGATAAGATATGCTTTTGTGCTGTAGCATTATACACTTGGGGGTTGGTTCGGGGTAGGGGTGGGGGGGGCACTGGTATGGCTAGGTGTTAGTTTGAAGGCATCTTCCCAAGAAAATGATTTTGAAACTATTTATTAGCTATTTATCCATGAACAGGAGTGCAAACAAAAGACAAAGAAATGTTAAAAAATCTCTCAGAATGCCCCCATTTTCTAGCCTATCCCTGGAGCTTGCCCCCAAGGCTTCCGGCCTTTGGCGCTCGCCAATCCTCCTCGAAGGCGCTGTCTCCCACTTTTTTATTTTCAAAACTTAACATGTCTGCATACACTCCAGGTTTGCAGGATGAAAGCCTACACAGTAACCAAGTAATTATGGTAGGGATCTTTAACCTGCACAGGGGATGGTTCTCCCTGCACAGGGGGCCTCCAGTTAACGTCCCAATCCGAAGGACGGTGCACTTCATTCACCTTATTTGCATTATCTGCTGGTTCCTAGTCTGAAGGTTATCAGTGTTGGAAAAAACAGGTAACCAGACCCCTGACCTTCCAAGGATAGGGGGGTCTGGTTACCTGTTTTTCCAATATTGACAATGTGCAAGCTGGTGAATGACATCATCCCTGCAAATGATGCCAATGGAGCATGTTCGAACACCAAAATTTTATCGTCGCTGCCGGGGATCCAACCCGGGACCTCTAGCATCAGAGGCAAGTGCACTTACCACTGAGTTATCACGCTCCACACTTGATCCAAGTTTAGTTAACCAGAGAACTATGGCAAACCACGGTTGGTGATCGAACTGCCTCCAAGTTTTAAGGATAACAAACCTAGATGCATCGCCGCTACATGTCACGAAAACTTATTGCATTTCCACAGCTTCAATACCTACGAGCAATTTTGCTGGTTTGAATTCTGCTAAAAATATCTAAGCTAAACATGACTTTATATTGCTTGCTGATTTTGTTTGATCTAACTGTTAGATCTGATAACAACCTGAAATTCGAGTCCATATATCACTGGAGCTTCGTCTTCCATATCTGTTTACTTTTCGTAGATGTCGCAATAGGTGCACACTAATGTCCGGTCATACTAAATACTGAAAAGACATCAAAAGACATCAGAAGACACCAAAAGTCAATCAAAAGACATCAAAAGTCATCAAAAGACTTCAAAAGTCCCCAAATGTCATCAAAAGACACCAAAAGTCATCAAACGACATCAAAAGTTCCCAAAAGGTAGTAGCCTCGATTATCCCAAGGGGTCATTGAGGAAGGGGAGCAAATTGACGCCATCCTGCTGGATTTCAGCAAAGCCTTCGACAAGGTACCACATGGCCGACTAGCACAGAAGCTACATCACTACGGCATCAGAGGCGAACTCCTCCAATGAATTGAGAGCTTTCTCTCAGGAAGACACCAACAAGTCCTTGTTGAAGGCCAGGAATCTCCGTCTGCTCCAGTCACTTCAGGTGTACCCCAGGGCTCTGTCCTTGGCCCCCTTCTCTTTCTCCTGTATATTAACGACATGCCAGGAAAAGTAGCCTCAACGTCAAGACTCTTTGCTGATGACAGCCTGCTCTACCGTACAATCAGGACCCAGCAAGACGCCTCGATCTTACAAGAAGATCTGCGGAAGCTTGAAAAATGGGAGACAGACTGGCAGATGCAGTTCAACCCTACAAAATGCGAGACCATCCGCATCACTAGAAAACGAAACCCGATTAAGACCACATACAACATACACGGACATGACTTAGCCACAGTTACCAGCGGCAAGTACCTGGGCACCACCATACACGGAAAGCTCCTCTGGAACGACCATGTCGATGCTGTCACCAAGAAGGCTAACAACAGTCTTGCATTCCTCCGGAGAAACATCACCAGCTGTCCATCAGACATAAAGGCACAGTGCTACAAGACGCTGGTGAGGCACATCATGGAGTATGCAGCACCGGCATGGGACCCTCATACCACTACGAACATCAACCAGTTGGAAGCGGTCCAGAGGCGAGCAGCACGTTTTGTAACAGGGGACTACAGGCGAACCAGTAGCACCAGCCAGATGTTAGCCACTCTAGGATGGCCTACACTACAGCAGCGTAGAAGCGATGCCAAGCTGGTTTAAGTGTACAGGATTACACATGCACTGATCGACATTCCTGCTGCAGAGTACCTACACCCCACAGGACTGTCGACAAGGGGTCACTCCCTACGTTACCTAGTGCCCTTCAGTCGCACAGATGCTCACAGACACTCCTTCTTCCCTTCCGGTATTCGACTGTGGAACCAGTTGCCGGAACACATTGCCACCTCCCAGACCTTGGACAGCTTCAAGGCGGGACTGGGCTCACAGCATTAGACGCACACCATGTTTTTACCAGCTTTTAATCTGCACATCATTTGCGCCTCACAGCCACTTTGTAAATAGTCACCAAGTGCGTCGATGCTCCAGAGGGGCCCTGCACTTCACCAGGAAGAAGAAGAAGAGTATGGAACCTGTGATATTGTGATATTTATAGATTTTCTAATGATAGATAACGTCGTTGCCAAGTGACGTTACCAACGTCGTGAGAGTAGGAGAATGTTAAGAGTAATGGCTGATTAAATTATTATTCATGATTTTGGTTATTAATTGAGCGACACAACATTGGCGACGAGGATAGACGTGTATTTTAGTTCTTCCGGGACTTGGTGCACATCAAAAGAAGCAGCGTTGTAAAATGGCTGAAGGAGGAAGGAATTTAAGGATAAATCCGTTTACTGTTGGCGAAGACCACCTGCTAAACTTAAAGACTATATTGTAGGCTTCAAAAACAGAGAGACAGAACTTTAATCAAAGCATACTATAAGCAGTCATCAAGTGCTTCAAATAACTTTAAATTTATACTTAAATTTCTTACCGAATGTTTTTTTAATACAACTTTAAATCCATACCTAAATTTCGTATGAGGTCAATTCTTTTAAAACAAAGGAGAAATGTGATATTGTGATATTTATAGATTTTCTAATGATAGACAACGTCGTTGCCAAGTGACGTTACCAACGTCGTGAGAGTAGGAGAATGTTAAGAGTAATGGCTGATTAAATTATTATTCATGATTTTGGTTATTAATTGAGCGACACAACAGAACCCATAACCAAAGGCGATGAATAAAACGTTATATACAAAATACCCAAACGCATTCATGATCAGTTATTTTTGTTAAAATTAAAATCGTGAAATTAAACTTAATAAACTTTAGAGAGCTGATTTTGTTGGTTTGTTTGATTTGAGGTTTAACGTCCCCGTCAACACTGTATAGATCATTTTGGAGGCGTTGCTGCCAATTTTGTGGGACTTTTACCCGACATCGAGATGAACTGACATCTCAAACCCTGTTGCCCAATGAAACCAAAAGGGTTTATCAGCACGGTGGGTCAGACTTGCACAGCTTTGCATAGACAGGCTTAGATCCTCTAAGTGGTTTACCAGTACTCGTGTGCAGCATGGAAGCATCATGCAGCCCATCTATTCTTCAAGCCCCGACGGGCTGGGATCGTTTAGAGAGCTGACATGAACTAATTAAGTAATAAATACAAATAATTATTATGTCATTCAACTATAAGAAACAGTTTTTGAAATCGCTTAGAAAAAGTAAATAGAAATTAAATAAAGACTAATTAACCAAAAAGTGTTTATTGCGGTCCTTTTTGGGGCGTACAACAAGGCATTCTTCGTAATTAATTACAAAGATCCGTAAGCAAGAACTGGCGGATTATCTATAAACTGTGAATATTTAGAAAAATTATAACCGTAATGGCAGCCAATTAAAGGCGGTAAAATATAAAATAAAAGAGAAAAACTTTCCTTTAAAACTTGCGCTTATCTCTTTAATAAGCACGCAGTTTTGTCCTTTTAATCACTATGAATTTTACGTGCTATGTGATATGTATATCTTAGAAACGAAAATGAAATTACTTTTATCGCGAACTACGGTTTAGTTTTAAATTAGTTTTATTATATTCTTAAGTGCAAGATGAATAACTTGTAATACTTTCAAGGGAAAACATTCAATTAAAAGTGTGCGGAAAAGTGAGAAAAAATGGAAAGTTGTAAAGTTTCTGTATCATGTCAATGATACCTCATCTGACAAAATGCCGAACAAACGTGCTCACAAAAAGGTTAAGATAGAACTTTCTCCAGTGCAGCCCAAAAAATCGCGTAAGCTTGAACAGAGTAAGGAATATCCGTGTAGTGTCTGTAGTTTGAATGTGGATGATAAAAATAGTGAAGGCTGCATTCTCTGTGAAACTTGTGAAAACTGGGTCCATGTAACTTGTGATGGATTACTTCTTGAACATTTAAAACTGTTTTCGGGGAAATCGCCATACATGATGACGAACGCACCATGACGAATGCCATAGACATGGCATTTCTAGGATCAACCAGAAAACTTTGCACTAAACATATCAAGGATAATATTGTCAGGCAGCTAAAAGACAAAATCCCGTAAACCACAAAAGAAAGGAAAGAAATAGTTGGAATGATTTTTGGTCTAGAAGGCGTTGCATGTGCGGATAACTCATCGATCTTTGATGAAAGAAATACACAGCTAAAAGAAAACTTGGTCCAGAAAAAACATACAGATTTCTTGCAATATTAGGAAAAGGTAGTGCAGGAAAAAATCGCTAACCATGTAGTTTCTGAAGTGGACGCCTTATGGACAAACAATAATACGGAAAGTATGAATCATAGATTAAAAGTAAAAATGGACTGGGACGCGAAGAAAACGGACGTACTTGTGGAAAAGTTGTACGAACTTGTCAAAGTTCAAATGGTAGATCTTCGCCGTGCCATTATGGTACAGGCAACTTCAATTTAAATGCAAGATACTCAAAGTTCAAAGTAAGCGAATCGGTGTGCCATGCAAAGTAGAAGTAAAACAAAGATCAGGAATCGATACAATTAACTTACTCCACCCATCAAAGACACCAAAGGGAAAGAAACACAAACATTAAGCGACCAGACCATAATGGAAACCTAAACAAAGGAAGGCCATAAGGACAGTTACTTTCCCACAAAATGGCCATATGGCCATCCAAAATAAAAAGACACAAGTGATACACACAGTAAGTGACAAACAACACCATAAATAAACCGCCACTGAAGAACCGCCTTGGAACGGTCAGTGGAATTATTTCCACTGGGGGGCTTAAATCGATTTTACGTGGCCACAATCCTCGCCCTTACTTCCGTCGCGATTTAGACAAATAATTTGTTCAGTCCGCATGAAGGCCTCCTAACTCATCAGTGCAACATCTCCGTGAACACAAAAATCAAAGAACCACAGAGGTGAGACAACGGTGGGGACTCGACAGCAAGAAACCACTGAAATGCTGGAGCAAAAGAAAACCAACAGTTAGACTCCGATGGGCCCCACCAGAGACAGAGTATCAGGCACCAACCAACATTACCTTGAATTAGATCTCTCTAATTCTCAATAAGCCTTTACGTTGGAACGGTCATAGAATCTAAGACAGCAGAAGAAAAAAGTATCTCTTACAGAAAGTTCCTGAAAGCAAACTCAGCCCCTGTTCCACAGACTGTGACCTCTGCTGAAGGTAAATACGCAGTAAACAAGGCGCCAAATCTCGCAAAGAAACCAAATCAAAGAACAAGATGCAGATCAAATCGAATACCCAAGAAGTAAACTGGAGTGCGTAACACGATATCGCAAACGCGACTATCATGCCCATCAGGGCAGCGCACTCGAGTTATTTAGATCTCGAAGCTTGCATTAACATGCATACATTGTTCACTCAACATATAATACTGTTTAAATGAGTCTTATGGACACATCGCAGACATGATGTTACTGTTTTAATGAACACATCTTCTTGTATATACAGTTTGTTTCTTTTATGGCTTTTCAAGAGTAGTTGACTTATATCGATTATTAGACTGGCGCATAGGGGCGGGAAAACTGATTTACCCGAAGAAAACAACAATGCTCCCACAACCAGCGTCCTTCTTTGCTTTTACAGCCATTTCAAGAGTAGTTCACTTAAATTTATCCATGATCAGTCTGGCGACTAGGGGGCGGGAAAACTGGAGTACCCGAAGAAAAACACAGTGCACCAACAAACAGTGCCCTTCTTTGCTTTTACAGTTTTGTTGGGGCAGCATCCCGAATCTTTGTCAATTTAACCATATTTATTTTTCAGCAGCCAAAATACGAGTAATACACCTTTGTGCTTGTCTTGTGTTATTTAAATCTTGCTATGTTTTGATGAAAGTAAATTTCAATTTTCTCCATTGTGTCTTTCCTTTACGAAACGAATTGGAGTGGTCAACTATGTATCAGACTCGCTATAACAGTATAAAATTCAATTGTCTAAGATGCTTTTTTTTTTTTTTAATTCACAGGACTTTTATCAAACAAAAATGCGTTACTTTCTAAATGCACAACCCTTCAGAATTAAAGATGAGTCTGATCTTAGTCTTCGCTGCACGCATTACTTCCACTGTCCTAGATGACTCATTATGAAAACACGCCCATATAATTTTGACACCATATATTGTGGGTATTCATTAGAACCGCCTCACAGAACTGCAGGGCGGTTCTAACGGGTACCCACAATCTGTAAACAGAGCAGAAATATGAAAGATGTAGGATTTTTGTAACGGGAAATTTTCAAATAAATACGGAACAGACAAATCCAGTCGCTTATTAAAATGATACATTCGCCATTGCTTTATTGCAATGAGCATCGGATTATCCTTTTCGCTTGGTTGTTGCTTTGTTTGATTCAGGGTTTTACGGCCATTTCAACACATTAAGATTATACCAAACGCAGTACGTGAGCCTAACCACACTATTCCTAGGCAGGTTAAGTGTTCACCTACGAAGGTTTAGATCACGCTGGAAGATGTGTGACTTAAATATGTGTTGAAACTTGTCAATCTTCCAGTAATAATCATGTATTATTTGATCATTTGCCAAAACCAAAAACAAAAAAAAAAAACATGAAAAACAAAAAGCCCTAGATGGGTTCTCGGATCCTCCTTCTGTAATAGCAATCCAAAAATATATACCCGCCTCAACCTCCAACAGGACACCACTTGGATAATAAAATTTTGACGTCTTTTGGTCTCTTTTTGGTATCTTTTGATGTCTTTTGATGACTTTTGGGGACTTTTGATGTCTTTTGATGACTTTTGGTGTCTTTTGATGTCTTTTGATCACTTTTAATGTCTTTGCAGTATTTAGTAGGACCCCTAATGTCCGTGAAACGTCCGGGAAACATGGGGGGAAAGTGGTGTGTTATCCCAAATATCTCGACTTCGGGAGGTCAGAAATTAATAACATTAGTATCAAATAACATTTTAAGCTCCAATCTAAAAGATTATAAAAATAATTTTCATTTTCAACATTTATGGGATCCATTTTTCAAGTTCATTTGCCCGGAAAATTCCCGGATTGTGTCCTGGATGTTGGGGGTAGTGGTGCGTTATCCTAATTATCTCCACTCAGGTGGTCAGAAATTAATAAAATTTGTATCAAATAAGATTATAAGCTCCATTTTAAAAGATTATTGAAATATTTTTTTCATTCTTAACATTTTAAGGGTCATTTTTTGAAGTTAATTTGTCCGGGAAATTCCAGGATTGTGTCCTGAATGTTGGTGTAGTTGTGCATTCTCATAATATCTTGACGGGTATTTGGGAAAACCGAAAACAAACTTTTACCGTAAATAACAAAAACAAATTCTCATAACCGAAAACAAACTATATCACCAATTATACCTTGATTATTGTACATGTACATTGAGAAATATACATGTTTAAACGCTCTCTCGTATGGCCGAGTTTGGGAGAATTATTTGAAATAATAACGATTTTATTGCCTTTTTATATAATTTTCATAGATGGACCGAGATTCTGCTTAAGAAATTTAGTCAAAAATGGTTTATCTATTTTGTCATCAGGAGGTCCCAGGTTAGGTAACTGCCAAACCAGTTAACACCAGGATCTACACTGCTTGTACTTACTGCTGTCTGTGTTTTTTTATTTAAATGAATACGTTATAGCTTGTACTTTGATAGTCAGAAATGGGTCGGACAATTACTTTATTCATCAGGATTCGGCTTCAGAAATTTTGCATGAAACAAAATCGCCGCGTATATCCGTCGGATGCGCTTCTCACTGGTCATTAGGAGGTCATTGGTTTGATAACGGCCCTGCCAGGAACATCTTTAAATGGAGATTGATCATTAAATCCTTTCAAGTGTGACACTCTTCGTTCTGTTCATCCAAAAAGGGCAGTTGTCAGTTTTATAAAGAAAGAATCTGCACTGGACTAGATAACAGTGTGTAGGTGTCTGAGCACGTCCATGAAAATGTGATTAGGTAATTGAATCCTTTGATATGACCTAAATAGCGTTGACAGGCCCTTTAAACTTTAAGTAACACATCAGTGGAATAGTGTACATACTGTCATATCTCCAAACAATCATTTTAATTGGTTATAATATATGATTTGTTCTTATCTATACTTCAAACTTATGTTGTGGCTGCTTGTAATTAAGAACCGTGTCATTGAGAGGATTCTAACGGATACCCTCAACCTATGATTTTGAAGTGTAATAAGAAGAAATAATATATACCCATACAAAGTAGAAGTAAAACAAAGATCAGGAATTGATACAATTAACTTACTCCATCCATAAAAGACACCAAAGGGAAAGAAATACAAACATTAAGCGACCAGACCATAATGGAAACCTAAACAAAGGAAGGCCATATGGACAGTTACTTTCCCACAAAATGGCCATATGGCCATCCAAAATTAAAAGACACAAGTGATACACACAGTAAGTAACAAACAATAACATAAATAAATCGCCACAGAAGAGCCGCCTTGGAACGGTCAGTGGAAGATTTCCACTGGGGGGCTTAAATCGATTTTACGTGGCCACAATCCTCGCCCTTACTTCCGTCGCGATTTAGACAAATAATTTGTTCAGTCCGCATGAAGGCCTCCTAACTCATCAGTGCAACATCTCCGTGAACACAGAAATCAAAGAACCACAGAGGTGAGACAACGGTGAGGACTCGACAGCAAGAAACCACTGAAATGCTGGAGCAAAAGAAAACCAACAGTTAGACTCCGATGAGCCCGACCAGAGACAGAGCATCAGGCACCAACCAACCCCCTTTTCTCTATTTAAAGCTTAAAGGCGGGCTTACATGCCACTTTACATGGACTTGTTAACATGACGAAATAAATCCAAGGGCAGTCTGCATACAATAGCAAATATTTTTCATAAAATATGGAATAACTGAACTGAAATAAATAATATTTTATTCCGAACATTTGTTCTGTTTTACTTTCTGTATATTCATCAAACACAAATAAATTAACGTAGCACTAACGTTTCTCAAACATAGATTTGCCATCACGAAAAACATGCCTATAATCCAAAGTCTTTTAAGCAGAAAAATATGGAACTATCAGATTTTTTTATCAGAAATGTTCAAAATTTTAAAATTGTCGATATTTCAACAGGAGTTTTTTTCCGTTTTTGGGCCCCGGAGCAGCCCTAAAATGTGTTTTATTCAGGCAGATTCTTGAAGAAAAACTCATTTTTCCGTGTGATCGCGTTACGTCAAAACCCGCACAAACGTCAGATGATAATTCGACGTCATATCGTTATTTGCTGAATTGATGATGATGATTTCGTGTTTAACGACGCGTCAACCCTCCTGGTGGGTCATAAGCGTCAGTCGGTTAACGGTTAAACGGCATGAATAATTATGATGATATTAAAAGTAACAAGTCAGAATGATGATGTATAAAAATCTGAAACAGTTAAATCTTATGAAAAAGACCAATTTCTTTTAAGAATAAAATAATGTTATCAACAGGTACATCTCGAAACAGTTGTTGCAAAGTGTCAGCTTTGAAATATAAAATACGTGAGGGTGAAAAGTCAACACAGTCAATTAAGATATGTTTCACAGTGAATGGCTGATCACAACCTACACAAGAAGGCTGATCATCACCATTAAAAATATAAGAATGAGTAACTCTAGTATGGCCGATGCGCAGTCGTGTTAATACTACGTCCTCTTTTCTGGAAAACTGTGGAGGAGAGCATTTTGTACTAACGACAGGTTTAATGGCATGGAGTTTGCTATTTATTGCACGGTCCCATTCGCCTTGCCATTCCGACAAGATGTATCTATTGATAAATGGTTTAAAATTATTAAAAGGAATTTTAAAAACAGATGGATCAAGATTGAGCGATTCCTTTGCTTTCTTGTCAGCATATTCATTGCCGACAATGCCAATATGGCTCGGAAGCCAACAAAACAAGATTTGGTGTGTTTTAGAAATTTCATGATGTTTTTCGATCAATTTATGAATTTGAGGATTTTTAGATGAGTTATTTGCTGAAAATTTCAAAACAATCACTGCTTTTTGAAGAAAATCACAACGCATTTAAAAAGACCTGCGAGATTGTTAGTTTGAAAACCATGACGTCAACCGGCGATATTGAAAATAGAAGCGGCGGCAATGATCAGGAATTGATATAATCAACACACAGCTCCCATCAGAGACACCAAAGGGAAAGAAACACAAACATAGAACAACAGACCTAATGGAAACATCAATAGCGGAAAGCAAAATGGCCAATAGGCTATCCAAAATAAAATAACACAAGCGACACAAACACCCAAAGACAAACCATAACAAAAATAAACCGCGACAGAAGAACAGCCTTGAGTTGCGGAGTGTAGTGAAATTCTGTGTCGCTCTTAATAAATCACCGTCGGAAACGCTCGAAACGATAAAATCAACAGGGAAATATGATAAATCACGGGCGTCGGACGTTACATTAATGCAATAAATCGGCTGATCAAGAGGGTTAAAACCCCTATTTGTGCATTGGCGAGCGATTGCTAATTAAGTAGATGAGTGATTGGTCACGCATAGTTAACTGTCTAACTGATCATAGAAGCAAACAAGCAAACAAATTAAATGGAATGACAGAACATATATACAAAGTATAAAACGAATAAATATTTCAAAAATAAATAAATAAATATAATTCATAAATAAATAAATAAATAAAACTCTAGAATATCCACTATCTTAAATTCAAAACTAAGTGATGATGGTCCGAGATTTCTACCAGTTTAAATACGAATCGGAACACTCAGTTCGTAAGCTGACACACAAGCTGGGTTATAATTGACGTGGAGAGAGACGTGTCAGTCGAGTCAGCTTATCATCTGATAAGCGTGTACAAGCTCATCAACTCTGACGCACGCGCATCTACACGACACTGATTGATTGATAGTCAAATAATTATCATTTTTGTTCGCATAACAGCGTTAGATATCTATTTCATATTCTTATACTTTAATAATATTTATTTAAAACAAAAGCTTTGAACTCATCTTCATTTTTCAAATGTTTATTATGTGGAAAAATGGCAATTAGAAAATTTACTATTGCGTTTCCTAGAAGACATTTTTGTTTTGTTTAAATGTGTGCATGTTCATTAACTGAACATGCTAGTTCGTTTAATTTCAGGTGTGTCTTAACAAATGCCGATGAACCCATAATTTAATATTTCTAAACGTCTGTCGGTGAATTGTCTTCAAAATATTGATGAACACATAATAACTATCATTTGACTTTGAACAATAGTGTCGGGAACTGTCTTCAAATGTGTTGGAGGAACTGTCTCCAAAAACCGTGTCGGGGAACTGTCTTGTCTGGGAACTGTCTCGATTCCATCTTAGATTGAGCTGATTTTTTATAAATATACAACAGACAGACAATTATTGTATCAGTGAGTTATGAAAGACAAAGAGTATAATAATATAATCCCGCCCCTGCCCATCGGGGCTTGGAGAAATAGATTGGCTGCATGGTGCTTCCACGCAGAGCTGAATCTGACTACTGGTAACCGCTTAGGAGGACTAAAGTAGAAGTAAAACAAAGATCAGGAATTGATACAATTAACTTACTCCATCCATAAAAGACACCAAAGGGAAAGAAATACAAACATTAAGCGACCAGACCATAATGGAAACCTAAACAAAGGAAGGCCATATGGACAGTTACTTTCCCACAAAATGGCCATATGGCCATCCAAAATTAAAAGACACAAGTGATACACACAGTAAGTAACAAACAACAACATAAATAAATCGCCACAGAAGAGCCGCCTTGGAACGGTCAGTGGAAGATTTCCACTGGGGGGCTTAAATCGATTTTACGTGGCCACAATCCTCGCCCTTACTTCCGTCGCGATTTAGACAAAAAATTTTGTTCAGTCCGCATGAAGGCCTCCTAACTCATCAGTGCAACATCTCCGTGAACACAGAAATCAAAGAACCACAGAGGTGAGACAACGGTGAGGACTCGACAGCAAGAAACCACTGAAATGCTGGAGCAAAAGAAAACCAACAGTTAGACTCCGATGAGCCCGACCAGAGACAGAGCATCAGGCACCAACCAACATTATCTCTTTAATTTTCAATAAGCCTTTACGTTGGAGCCGTCATAGAATCTGAGGCCTGACCCACCGGCGTGCAATTAAAGAGGGAAGCAAAGTTGCCAACCGTGATTGGGTTAACTACCATGCATGCAGTCTGTCGTATAATATCCATGTTGTACCCAATCTTTTTATATCGAAGAATGATTTTACGAAATTGGGTGCTGAAGTCATTGCGGTTATATATTTTTCTGAATTTATATACTAAGTCACCATAAAATTCGGGTTCCGATAGACCTTGTTGCAGAAGAGATTTAAGTCCAATATTGAATTTAGAAATTAAATCAGAATGGCGTCTATAAAATTTTGAAAAGGCTTTGCGTAGTTTATGGTACCGATAACCCTGATTAAGGAGTTTAGCCGTTAATAATTTATTACGAGTGTTGAAGTCAGTTACATGACTACACACTCTAGCAAATCGAATTAATTGCGAAATATAAACGCCATAGGATGGCGCACGAGGAACATCACCATCCAAAAAAGGAAAATTTACAATCTCAAAATCAACGTCATCGCGTTTATCATAAATTTTGCACGAAACAAATCCATCTACAATAGATAGATGTAAATCCAAAAACGGGGCCTCGGTATCAGAAGAATTTGCTTTATTTAACTGAAGTTCTAGGGGTAAATCTGACTGATCAAACCATCAAAATAGGTATTATCAATATTTAATAAATCATCTAAATATCTAGAAGTAGAGCTAAAAGCTTCAATAATTTCAGATTGGTTATCAATGGAAAGCGACAAAATGAAGTCTCTTTCATAACAATACAAGAACAGATCAGCCACAAGAGGTGCGCAATTAGTACCCATCGGAATACCCACAATTTGTCTAAATAACTTAGTACCGAATCTAATATAAATATTGTCAAGTAGAAAGGTGAGGGCATCACACACTTTCTGACATGACCAAAGTGTATAATTCTCATGCTCTTTAGAAGTGAAAAATGCATTTCTGACATTACATGCAAGATAGAGAGAATCTTCTCTGTGAAAAGCCCATTCAATTAAATCATTAAGCTTTTCTTTTATAAGATTATGAGGAAGTGTAGTGTAAAGAGTGGAAAAATCGTAGGTAGACAGACTAGAAGCACGAAACTGTCTAGATTTCAATTTATTTAAAACCTCATTCGAATTTTTTATAGACCAAAACAGATTTCTTCCTGATCTTTCAAAGACTTTATCACAATATTTAATTACATGCGTTTTAATAGCAGTAAGACAGGAAGTTAATAATTTAGAAAGTTCAGTGGTAGTGCAAGAAATAGAATTTGCAATAAACCGTGCTTTGTAAGGTTTTTTATGAAGTTTTGGTAACCAGTATAGCGTAGGAAGCTTGTCTTGGCCTTCGTTAACACACACAGCAAACTTGGTGGCTGAAAGACAAACATGTTTATCTACTATAGCTCTCTCTTCAGCCAAAGGCTGAAGTTCATAGGCCTTAGTACCACCAAGCTCCTGCTTAAGCGTGTTAACATAGTGGAGCCGTCACACAACAACGACGTTGTTAGCGGCCTTGTCTGCAGGGGCCAAAACAAACTTCTTATGAAATTCTTGAATACCTAGTTTAAGATGACGTAAAGACGTCTTGGGCTTAGGAGGTAATAAGTTAGTATTTTGAGAATAGAAAGAAATGCGTTTATTCACTAGTCTTAAAATGCTAAGTTTCCAGTCCTTTAGGGCTTTACACTCAACATACTCTCGCTTACACCATCGATTACCGAATTCATTCAAGGAAGCAGCGATTTCATCTCTACATTTACTGAAATCAATTTTAGAAGGAAACCGATATTTCGGTCCTTTAGAAATTATATTTCTTATCCTAGAATCAGGAATAATTTTCAAATTGCCAGTAATTACATGACCAGCAGCAGGATAGCAATACTTGGAGTTTTTACAATCACATGAATCAGGAGTATTAGTATCAATATCAAGATCTGAAACAAGTTTATTGAAATTAAAAATGATAGATCTAACAGGTTTGTTATATTTATAGCAAATTATAGGTGTTTCAGTATTTTGAAAATAAGCAGGAATGGAAGAAAGCACCGATCTCTCACGGAAGATACTGGGCAAATCTATAAAATCCATACCCTTATTAATGAAGGATATTTTGAAGAAATGACGTTTATGATTAATTTCAGAATCAATGTAAGGACGGAGAGTATGCTGAGTATAGCCTCTAGTTAAGAGAGCCGCATCATATAACTGATGAGAACTATCGTAGAATTTATTCGCCTCAGTGTCCAGAAGACGTAAAACAGAAACGGGTAATGAACTTAAAAATGAAAGCATAGAGTGGCGTCCATGATTTAATAATATAATTGACAGTCACTTCAGTCTAGTATTGTTTCGTTTAAACGCACGTGATTTACGTTTAAAGTTACCATTTTTCCTGGTGCCGTGAGATCTAGTTCTGCGTTTTCGACATACCAGGAGTGAGAAAATATCAAAGTCCGGCATTCTGGAAATATTACCCTCATGATAAATGTTGTCATTAAATCCCAGTGGAAAAGGGGTCTGTAAAAATTTAATCCATTTCAGTTCAGCTTCATGTCTTTTGATTATTTTGAATCTAGATGTAGAATTTGCATCGTAATAAAGTTTTTCCACTGGTTGTATAATAATGTTATTTACAGAATGACCTGTACGTCGAAAGTGACGGTACAAGAAAGTGTCAGTTTTCTTAGGCTTACTCATTCTACGATAATGCTCGTTCAATCTAGTTTTAAGCATGCGGTTAGTTTGACCGACGTACTGCATATTACAGTTTGCAGCACGTCAAGTAATTAGATAAATTAAATCTGTAGACTGTCATGTCAAATCAGACATGTTAACTACAGAGAAGCGTCTACCGTTTACAGATGAAGTAACGGTAGACGCAGTGCTTAAATGCGAACAACATCTGCACCTCTTGGCATTGCACTTAGAAATACTAGGATACATTCCACTTCTTTTCCACGGATTAGTATATTTTCGAAGGATGGGTGATTTGAGAGGAGATAGTCTTATACGAAGACTACTCCCAAAAACATTGGTATTGCCTGCTCCTTTCTGATTAACTGAAGTTACAGAAGACAAATTTAAGGGTCTAACCAATACCGAAGGCAACATAGTATTAAAGTTCTTAATAGAATGGGGAATCCGTACAGAAGAAGCAGAGTGTAACCTAAGGGGTGATATTGATATTTTAAATGTATTTGTAATGCTCATTTTGGTTAGTAAGGTTGAGATACCGTCAAAACTAAAGCGATGTTCATACCGGTTATTAAATAAATAAAATTACTGAAGAAGATTCCTTCGAATAGAAGGAAGGTACAACAAAAGCCCACAAAACATCCTAGTCTACTTAAAGTACAGGGATGTCAAACAAGCAGTTGTTATACAACGAGGAACGAACATCGGTTTAATAATGACCTTCAACAGGTATCTAAAGGATGTCAATTGATGGAACAGTGAAAAGCAATTGCATAAGCAATCTCAGGGATTGAGTTATCATTTCACCTCAATGTCGGGTAAAATCCCACAAAATTAGAAGCTACGTCTCAAAAATGACCTAAATGGTGTTGACGGGGATGTTCAACCCCAATTCAAACAGACAAATGAACAAACAAAGAACCGCAGCATGCGGTTACAACGAGTTCACATATTCTATGTTAATCAAAACAAAGATTGTGGGAACTCGTTAGAACCGCATCATGCGGTTCCAATGAGTTCCCACAATCTATGTTTTGAGTCACGCCAGAGTCTTCGTATTATAGGACCATGCAATTTATGACATGATTAAAATAGATTGAATGTAATAATAAGAAATTATAACATGTTGAACTTTTTCCTTCATTCGCAGGAAAGTACCGAGTTGAATATCGATTTCCGTAGGATATCGGCAGTTAAAGATACCTGTATATTTTGAAGGTTTTTCATATTAAAATTTTGATGGAAAAAATATTAACTCCTCGTATCTTATTTATCCTTAACACTAGAAAAAAGTCACTGTTATCCTCATGTAAGAAAATTATTCAGTTTTTATTTGGTGCATTTCAAAGTGATGAATAAATAATTCTTATTGATTTCATCTGCAATTTAATGTCATGCCTATATGTTCCATAGACGGCAATGTATTTAAAAAAAAAATAAAAAAAAAAACATGCAGATTTCCATGTTTCGTTACCACTATTAAATAGAAATGATTTGTTTGGAATTATGTCACTGTTATATACTGTCAGACTGTTGTTCAAAGTTTACGATGATATAAAGTTTATTTCTACTGAAAAATGATAAATTGCTTCCCCGAGAGCTTAAAAATCATTTATAAGTTGTTTTTCAGTACTGCAGTTCAAGATGCAGAAATCGCTAAGTCCACATTTTATGTACCAGAAATCGTATCGAACCTGTAAAGCTTTTTTTTTGTATTAATTTTGTAATTGCTAGTAATAAACAATATAAGGATGATATACTTGATACAGTGATTATATTTCTCGGATTTCTTTATTTTATTTTATTATTATTTTGTCTCAGTTTTGTTACATTTATGTATTTATGTATCCTAGTATTTCTAAGTGCAATGCCAAGAGGTGCAGATGTTGTTCGCATTTAAGCACTGCGTCTACCGTTACTTCATCTGTAAACGGTAGACGCTTCTCTGCAGTTAACATGTCTGATTTGACATGACAGTCTACAGATTTAATTTATCTAATTACTTGACGTGCTGCAAACTGTAATATGCAGTACGTCGGTCAAACTAACCGCATGCTTAAAACTAGATTGAACGAGCATTATCGTAGAATGAGTAAGCCTAAGAAAACTGACACTTTCTTGTACCGTCACTTTCGACGTACAGGTCATTCTGTAAATAACATTATTATACAACCAGTGGAAAAACTTTATTACGATGCAAATTCTACATCTAGATTCAAAATAATCAAAAGACATGAAGCTGAACTGAAATGGATTAAATTTTTACAGACCCCTTTTCCACTAGGATTTAATGACAACATTTATCATGAAGGTAATATTTCCAGAATGCCGGACTTTGATATTTTCTCACTCCTAGAATGTCGAAAACGCAGAACTAGATCTCACGGCACCAGGAAAAATGGTAACTTTAAACGTAAATCACGTGCGTTTAAACGATACAATACTAGACTGAAGTGACTGTCAATTATATTATTAAATCATGGACGCCACTCTATGCTTTCATTTTTAAGTTCATTACCCGTTTCTGTTTTACGTCTTCTGGACACCGAGGCGAATAAATTCTACGATAGTTCTCATCAGTTATATGATGCGGCTCTCTTAACTAGAGGCTATACTCAGCATACTCTCCGTCCTTACATTGATTCTGAAATTAATCATAAACGTCATTTCTTCAAAATATCCTTCATTAATAAGGGTATGGATTTTATAGATTTGCCCAGTATCTTCCGTGAGAGATCGGTGCTTTCTTCCATTCCTGCTTATTTTCAAAATACTGAAACACCTATAACTTGCTATAAATATAACAAACCTGTTAGATCTATCATTTTTAATTTCAATAAACTTGTTTCAGATCTTGATATTGATACTAATACTCCTGATTCATGTGATTGTAAAAACTCCAAGTATTGCTATCCTGCTGCTGGTCATGTAATTACTGGCAATTTGAAAATTATTCCTGATTCTAGGATAAGGAATATAATTTCTAAAGGACCGAAATATCGGTTTCCTTCTAATATTGATTTCAGTAAATGTAGAGATGAAATCGCTGCTTCCTTGAATGAATTCGGTAATCGATGGTGTAAGCGAGAGTATGTTGAGTATAAAGCCCTAAAGGACTGGAAACTTAGCATTTTAAGACTAGTGAATAAACGCATTTCTTTCTATTCTCAAAATACTAACTTATTACCTCCTAAGCCCAAGACGTCTTTACGTCATCTTAAACTAGGTATTCAAGAATTTCATAAGAAGTTTGTTTTGGCCCCTGCAGACAAGGCCGCTAACAACGTCGTCGTTGTGTGACGGCTCCACTATGTTAACACGCTTAAGCAGGAGCTTGGTGGTACTAAGGCCTATGAACTTCAGCCTTTGGCTGAAGAGAGAGCTATAGTAGATAAACATGTTTGTCTTTCAGCCACCAAGTTTGCTGTGTGTGTTAACGAAGGCCAAGACAAGCTTCCCACGCTATACTGGTTACCAAAACTTCATAAAAACCTTACAAAGCACGGTTTATTGCAAATTCTAGTTCTTGCACTACCACTGAACTTTCTAAATTATTAACTTCCTGTCTTACTGCTATTAAAACGCATGTAATTAAATATTGTGATAAAGTCTTTGAAAGATCAGGAAGAAATCTGTTTTGGTCTATAAAAAATTCGAATGAGGTTTTAAATAAATTGAAATCTAGACAGTTTCGTGCTTCTAGTCTGTCTACCTACGATTTTTCCACTCTTTATACTACACTCCCTCATAATCTTATAAAAGAAAAGCTTAATGATTTAATTGAATGGGCTTTTCACAGAGAAGATTCTCTCTATCTTGCATGTAAGGTCAGAAATGCATTTTTCACTTCTAAAGAGCATAAGAATTATACACTTTGGTCATGTCAGAAAGTGTGTGATGCCCTCACCTTTCTACTTGACAATATTTATATTAGATTCGGTACTAAGTTATTTAGACAAATTGTGGGTATTCCGATGGGTACTAATTGCGCACCTCATGTGGCTGATCTGTTCTTGTATTGTTATGAAAGAGACTTCATTTTGTCGCTTTCCATTGATAACCAATCTGAAATTATTGAAGCTTTTAGCTCTACTTCTAGATATTTAGATGATTTATTAAATATTGATAATACCTATTTTGATGGTTTGATCAGTCAGATTTACCCCCTAGAACTTCAGTTAAATAAAGCAAATTCTTCTGATACCGAGGCCCCGTTTTTGGATTTACATCTATCTATTGTAGATGGATTTGTTTCGTGCAAAAGTTATGATAAACGCGATGACTTTGATTTTGAAATTGTAAATTTTCCTTTTTTGGATGGTGATGTTCCTCGTGCGCCATCCTATGGCGTTTATATTTCGCAATTAATTCGATTTGCTAGAGTGTGTAGTCATGTAACTGACTTCAACACTCGTAATAAATTATTAACGGCTAAACTCCTTAATCAGGGTTATCGGTACCATAAACTACGCAAAGCCTTTTCAAAATTTTATAGACGCCATTCTGATTTAATTTCAAAATTCAATATTGGACTTAAATCTCTTCTGCAACAAGGTCTATCGGAACCCGAATTTTATGGTGACTTAGTATATAAATTCAGAAAAATATATAACCGCAATGACTTCAGCACCCAATTTCGTAAAATCGTTCTTCGATATATAAAGATTGGGTACAACATGGATGTTATACGACAGACTGCATGCATGGTAGTTAACCCAATCACGGTTGGCAACTTTGCTTCCCTCTTTAATTGCACGCCGGTGGGTCAGGCCTCAGATTCTATGACGGCTCCAACGTAAAGGCTTATTGAAAATTATAGAGATAATGTTGGTTGGTGCCTGATGCTCTGTCTCTGGTCGGGCTCATCGGAGTCTAACTGTTGGTTTTCTTTTGCTCCAGCATTTCAGTGGTTTCTTGCTGTCGAGTCCTCACCGTTGTCTCACCTATGTGGTTCTTTGATTTCTGTGTTCACGGAGATGTTGCACTGATGAGTTAGGAGGCCTTCATGCGGACTGAACAAATTATTTGTCTAAATCGCGACGGAAGTAAGGGCGAGGATTGCGGCCACGTAAAATCGATTTAAGACCCCCAGTGGAAATTTTCCACTGACCGTTCCAAGGCGGCTCTTCTGTGGCGATTTATTTATGTTGTTGTTTGTTACTAACTGTGTGTATCACTTGTGTCTTTTAATTTTGGATGGCCATATGGCCATTTTGTGGGAAAGTAACTGTCCATATGGCCTTCCATTGTTTAGGTTTCCATTATGGTCTGGTCGCTTAATGTTTGTATTTCTTTCCCTTTGGTGTCTTTTATGGATGGAGTAAGTTAATTGTATCAATTCCTGATCTTTGTTTTACTTCTACTTTTCATTCATTATGAATGGGCGGCAAATATGTATAAAGGGCAAAAATTGTCGAAATCATTAACTGTGAAATGGCGATTAAAACCACCATGAAAAGTTAATTGGCAGTTTGAAGCCATTAATTTATTTTGTTTGTTAATTTGTATTGGAGTTTAACGGCCCAGTCAACACTATTTAGGTCAGTTTTGAACCGGTCAGTTTACCTGTCCACACTTTTCCTGAGCAAGCTTATACGTAAGTGGTAAACCAGTACAGTGCACATTCGCCTCATCGAGGAGGTTCAAAGGAGCACCAACAATCTATGTTTTGTGCAGAACTAAGAAAAATATCTCAAGTATTCATCTGAAATTGTTCATTTTATACAATTTATTTGAATAGGCGTGTTTTTTTTTGTTACCACTGGGGATTAAGAGGGTGTTCATTGTTGTACATCCAGACGAAGCATCTCATCTGGATCCACACTGTTTGCCATCCTGAATGATTTTATATTTTCACTTATCGGAAAAGACACTACTTTACAGTGTAGATCCAGATGAGGTTGTGTATGGTATTTTGACCCTTAACGCCATACAGACCAGTGCAAATTTCTATGCAAACAATGTCGACTCAGTTGAGGCGCATAATCTGGATCTGGACTGTTTGCTATTGTGTTAATGATTTTCAACTCTGCCTGTCCGCACCGTTACTTTGCAAACAGTGTAGATCATGGTGCGACTGCACATGGTGAGCCGTCTTTTCTCCAGATCTACACTGTTTGCCATTCTGTTGATGACTTTGAATGACACCGTCAATTGTCTAAATTCACATTACGAAATCACGCCTATACCGACAAATTTACCCCCCCCCCCCAAAAAAAAATGAAAATGAAAATGTTTAGATAGAAAATTCTGCTATTTTTCATACTTCTGTTCCAAAAATAGATTATAGGAAGTGGTCAGAACCGCCTCGGTGAGGCAGTTCTAACGAGTATCCACAATCTTTGTTTTGATCAAAAAAAAGAAAAGATAATGTATACCACTGTTAACCCCAGTTTTACTGTATAAAAGTGGGGTTTAAGGAGTCACAATAATATAGGTGTGTTTTTGTGATGAGAGACGGATCAATCAATCAATCAAATATTTTATTCTTTCAATCCATCATACATACTGGCAATATAAGGAGATACAAACAATTGTTATAATAATTCAGAGATGAAAGAGTCTACTTTAGTAGAAGCCGGTTTAAAGTTCCTCTGTCCGAATTTTCCACTATTTTCCGCATATCAAAGGTATGTCTTTTGTTTAAAGGTTAATAAAGGCATTTCGTTTGCTTGTTTGATTTGAGGTTTTCGAGGAACAGTCTGATAAATAATGTATACCCCTATAAACCCCAGTTTTACTATATAAAAGTGAGGTACACGTGGGTCAAAATTATATGGTGTGTTATCGTGATGACGAAGTTAACAAACGTGCTTTAATTTAACAATGAGTTGGCGCGTGCCCGTCGTCCCCCACTATGTGTTAATCTTTAAAGTGTCAAACATATGTTACCCTTAAAGTGCAAATCATAACATTGAAGATAACATTTTGATTAATTAAATTAAATAAATAAAAAAATAAATAAATAAATAAAGTAACTTCTCATCTTTGTTCACTTTTTGTAATAGATTCGATAGACAATTTTTGTGGTGTCTTGATTTATGTACAGTTTTATATACTCTTAAAGTGTTAATCATAACTAGTTCAGATGACATTTTCCAGGTGTTGAGTTGATTTATTTCGAAAACACGTCTATTAAAAATATTGAAACGTTTACCACCAAAAATGAAAGTATTCAGATAAAAAAAAATGCCACTTTTCGTATTTCTTCTCGAAACATAAATTGATGGAACTCGTTAGAACCACCTCAGCGAGGCGGTTCTTACAACAAACAACAATATATGTTTTTAGCAGAAATAAGAAAAATAATGATCCACATTTTACTACATAAAAGTGGGTAATATGGGGTGTTTGTGTGATGTGATCATAAAAGTATTACTTTTTATGGCGTCCTTTTAATTATTCAGGAAATATCTTATACAATATACTGTATATTGGTGTAATGCTAACTCTTAAGGTGTCAATTATGACTGCAGCAGACCATCACGAAAATTTAACCCCCTATAACCCCACTTTCATATAGCAAAACTTGGGTTTGCAGGGGTATACACTATTTGTCTTATTTCTGCTCAAGACATCGATTGTGGATACTCGTTAGAACCGCCTCTTATTTCTGCTCAAAAACATAGATTGTGGGTACTCGTTAGAACCGCATCGCCGAGGCGGTTCTAACGGGTATCCACAATCTATGTCTTGAGCAGAAATAAGAAAACTATCAATTTTTTTCATCTGAAAATTTTCATTTTTTGGTTGTAAAATTTACAATGTATATGTATAGGCGTGTTTTCGTAATGCAACAAAGTCGGTTTTAATGTAAGAACTTTCTCCCCTGAGTTCATCTCGGCCCCCGCCCATAGGGGCTAGAAGAAATATATGGGCTGCATGATGCTTCCACGCAGAGCTAAATCCGGTCCGCACAATAGTACTGATAAACCGCTTAGAGGATCTAAGCCTGTCAAGGAACCCCGGTGCGAGGTGGATGCTAATAATAAAAATCAAAAATGAGTTCCTTTAAGAGCAATGAAAACATTCATAAGAAAGAAGATGGGTCATACTACGTAGTTTCGAATAATAAAGCCTCATCAGTGACCCTGTAATGATCCGGCAAAGAAAGCCAGAGGAAACATACTGCAATTTTGCGAATTTCGAATAGGCAGTCGATTCAAAGACTGATACAAATCAAAATGGGGTCCAAATAATTAAAAACCTGTCTAGAATATGAGTCTAAACCAATAGTTTATTTCTGATTTCTCAGAATATTCACGCTGATCTCAAAGGACCAAAAGTAAAATATAAACTGCAATATGGTTAAATTAAACCCTATTGGTTTCATTGGGCGACAGGGCTTGAGATGTCATTTCATCTCATTGTCGGGTAAAAATCCCACAAAATTGGAAGCAACGTCTACAAAATGACCTTTACAGTGTTGACGGGGACGTTAAACCTCTAATCAAACAAACAAACAAAATCTGAGTTCATCTTGATCGAGTCTTATAGGCGTGTTTTCGTGATTGGCTAACAATATTTTTCATGGCGTTATTTATTTAAATAAATAAATAAAATAAATGCATAAAAAGATCGGAGTCAAGAGATTTCACGTATCATATTTGACCTTAATCCTTATTTAAAATCACTGGACAAGAGACTGCACTAATATATAATGGTGGTAATAACCGGACAGATTAAGAAATACATTAAGTTGTCCTTAATTATCGAACAGTACACGTGTGATTAGCCACACCAATGTGATGCAATAGTTTCCAATATTTTTCTTTATAAAGTGGGAATTTAGGGCATAAAAAAGATTATGGGTGTTCTTTGCAACACCCCTGATTCGGATGGTCTTACCAGTATCCCCAGCTATGTTTTTGATCACGAAAAATGAAGATAATATATACTCTTGTAAACTCCCAACTTACCAATTAACAAGGATGTTCATGACACAGGCATCTTAACATATAGACCCAATATCCTACATGTCAAAAAAAACCACTAACTACTGCTACTATTAATAATAATAATATTGATAATTATAATTATTATTATAATTATTATTATTATTATTATTATTATTATTATTATTATTATTATTATTATTTTAAGCGATTCTACATGATGTAGCTCTTCAATATGTTAAATATGTTCGTTCATTCTAGATGCCTCGAAATGAAAAGGCATGGTTGTTACTTCAAGAAGTTCTTTTTCACATTTAGATAGCCTCAATTGGAACACTACTTAAACGCTGTTTTGAATAACTACAGGTGGATCTATCAAGCAAAGTGTCATATCTGCAGATATATGATTAATGATTCCCTGAGGACAGCGACTGAGAAAAAATATTGGATATTCTGTACCTTGATCCCAGTGATAACTGGGAGATCCCAGTGATAACAGAGAGATAACTCGAATATCGCCCAGACAGGTTTTAACGGAAATTCACGACTTATTCCGATCGCCGCCTATGAAGGAAAAAGTACGGTATGAAAACCCTTCAAGTCCTGCTTGAGCGTCATAAGTATTCCCAATGAAACAACACTTATTACACAGAAAAGTTTTTGAATTAATTGCCCAGGCACGAAACGCAGAAGAAGTATACAATTTCTATACACCCAATTTTTACAATTGTGGCATTTAAAAACGTCATCTTCGCACTCTTTGGTGCATTCTATGCATGGAAATTCGGCCATGCTTACCCTGCAAATAAACTGGTTAATTCTGAAGGCCATTTTATTTTTGTTTTCAGAATTAAACCTACATGTTTTACTTGACTTATCAAAGTCGGTGCAATTAAGATTGTTTGTCTTGAAGTACGTAAATAATAGGCAAATTTATTCATTTAAACATTTTTTTTTATCTGTGGCTTTAATTAGCCGATCCATAACCCTTTTCAACTTAATAAGCCGGCAATTCTCCTTTCCAACATTAAAGTTTCAAGCCGCTATTATAGTCTTTCAAAACGAAGTGAGACGTGACTGCACTATTAATTTTGGACTAATCTGTGTTTTAGGGTAAGTCGCTTTCAGCTGGGATTTTACATTTGGCGATATGGTTTTACTGAGATTCGTACTGCATCATATTAACCACTTGGCCACGTCTTCTACACAATAAACAAACTAAAAGGGTTGATAAGAAAGTGAACGAAGCTGTAACTGAATTAAATGAAAACCAGTCTTTAGCAAAATCATACATTAGTAAGCTAGAAAGGCGTGTAATTGAACTTGAGAACTCGAATAAAATAAGAAAAAACTGATTCGAATGTACAACAGCCACCGGAACATATTAATGTGACCAGTAGTAATATAAACAGCAAACAAACTATAGATTACCAGATTATAGTAGACACTGAAATAGATGCCTTAAGAAATCATACGAGAACACTCAAAATGGAACAACTGAAAATGAGAATGATTGTAATGGTATGTAACCTTACATCACAAAGAATGCAGCTGTATCAGAATTTTGTGCCACCAGGTGTGCCCCCACCAATGATGCCTATACCTGGGTAACAGCCCACAGTCCTTCCACCATATGTACAAGGTTACCAACTTGCAAGTCCTGTTATCCATCCAATGTACTTGCCCCAGATGATACCCGGCATAGGATGGACACCAGCCATTCCTGGAATACAACCTCCCCAGATGGGTCAGTGGTATAATTCACAGATTCCAGTAAATCTCATACCTACTACACAAGCCGGCACAGGCCCACCAGTGAGCATAGCGGGCGTACCCCAATACATGTCGGGGCGTGAGGCGAGGCTACCACCCCCTCCAGTTCCACCAGTTAGAACCCACCCAGGACATATGCAGCCCAATCCCAATAGACATAGAGGGAATATTCAAGATGTATTGAGGCCACACCACAGCGTGGCTGAGCATGGACATAGTAGAAAGCCGACGCAACAGGCGAGTGTAGTATTGTCTGAGACCCAAGGGAACAACACAGTCAGCTCAGAGAAAGCAGGTGGGCATTCCCACTTATGTACATGCTGGAAACACAAGCTCATCTGAAATTGACTATATTTTTTACACTAAGAAGGGTGGAGAGATAATCACAGAAAGCAGAATAATAAATGACAGCTTGAATACGTCTGACCATGTGCCGGTAACAATAGATGTACAGGTCAATGTTTCTAGCCGCGAGCAAATAGATCAAGAAGTCAGAGTAAAGCCCAAATGGGATAAGTGTGACAGGCATAGATACAGAGAAGTTATAGCTTACTCACTCAAGAGCGCTCCAAGTTACATAGAAAATGAACTTGATTTCTTGTTTGCGCTAGGTCACATGACATCGGTACTGAAAACAGCAACATCGAAGAGTATCCCTAATCATAAGTGGGTCATAAATGTTAAGAGTAAAAAACGTCGGATCTGGAATGACAAGATAAAGGAAGTAGTGAAAGAATCCAAAACCCTATGGTGGGAATGGAAATAAGCAGGTTCCCCTTGTGATCCTGAACATGTAATGAACATAAAAAGAAATAAAATCAAGAGAAAGATTAGATCTGAACAAAGAAAAGTAACAGCCAATTTGAAGAATGAAAAAGTTGAAAGAATTATGACTGTTAAGCCGGACTCTAAATTGTTTGCAAAACTGGTAAGTGATCAGCGCAAATCTCCAAACAGTAACATTCAGACTTTAATTGTGAATGGGAAAGAATGCGAAACCCCGGAAAAAAATCTGTATTGGCTGGGCAGAGCATTATGCTCAGCTAGCAACTCCACTTGTGAATGAAAACTTTGATGGAAAACATAAAGAACTGGTGAAAGAAGATATTTGTCATGTTGAAAGTATTATGACCAAATCAGATATACCCATTGAGAAAATTTCAGAAAAAGCACTTAAAGGTGCCTTATCTAAACTGAAAAATAACAAAGCTCCTGATGTATTTGATCTGACCAGTGAACATTTTAAATTTGCGGGTCACACTTTACTGAAGTACCTTTTAACCCTACTTAATCACATGGTGGAAAAGGAGAAAGTTTCACCTGTACTGAAAGAAGGACTTTGAACCTCTGTATACAAGAAAGGCGAAAATCAAATCCGGCAAGCTACCGTGGAATAACGGTTACCCCAGTACTTCTGAAAATACTTGAACATGTACTGAATCAGAGACACAATAACATTCTAATTAAAACTCAGTCAAAACTACAAAAAGGATTCACTACAGGAAGCTCTTCCATGGGTGCAGCAATGCTTTTAACGGAATGTATTAATGAGGCAGGCAACTTGAAAAAACCTGTCTTCGTCGCAACTCTTGATGTGGAGAAAGCGTTCGACGTTGTGGACCGCGAGATGTTACTCCGTAAACTGTATCTAGATTGAATACAGGGAGGAGATTGGGCTCTACTCAAAGACCTCTACACAGAAATGACATCATCCGTGAAATGGGAATCTCATCTGTCCTCGCCATTTGTTATCCGTCAGGGAGTACGCCAAGGGGGCGTGCTCTCCACGGCCCATTACAAACGGTATAACAATCCCTTGCTGGTACAGATTGAAGACAAGTACACAGGAGCCATCATAGGCTCCCTTCGTATACCTCATATCACAGTGGCAGACGACCTTGCATTGTTGTCCAATGAAGAAAGTGAAATGCAGTACATGCTCGACGATAGTGGGGATTTCGCAAACCAAGACCGTTACCTCATACATCCGAGAAAGAGTTGTGTCCTGACTTATCCTAAGAAATCAAGAAAAGTGACAAAAAATGACTTTCAGCAACAAAGAAACCCTATTAAAACTGTTGAATCAACCGTACATTTTGGGTATACAAAGAGACATTTTAAACAAAGTGAATATAGACGAGATAATAAACTCGGTCAGCAAAGCAGCATATTCACTAATGGGTGCCGGATTGCATGCTGGTAATGGTTTGAAGCAAACAGTTTGTGCCTATATGTGATCAACGTATATTATACCAAAACTTACATATGGTTTGGAGATTCAGAGACTGACAAAAACTGACTTAGTAAACCTTGAAAAATTCCAAAGAAAGTGTTTAAGACAGATCCGGGGCTTACCCGATAAATGTTCAAACTCCGTTTCTCTCGGGCTGTTAGGTGTTTTACCAGTAGAACACATAATTCAAAAGAAAACACTAAATATGTTTCGGAACATATTGGAAAATCCAGATTTGGTCGAATATGAAATTGTGGAAAGACAATTAGTTGTGAAAAGCTCTGAAGAAAAGAACTGGGTTAATGGTGTGAAATATATCCTGAAAGTACTCGGCCTTTCCAGTGCATATGAACTTTTGGAAAACGTTCCTTCCAAAGAAAGATGGAAACACATGGTGAATTCAAAACTTAACTCATACGTACAGTCGGTATGGAAAGAAGATATAAGAGAAAAAACTTCTTTGAAGTATCTGAATCCTGAAGCATTGTCAATCGGTAAATACCATCCAGTGTGGAACAGTGCCAGGTGTTATGTGCGGGACAGTAGAAGAGCACAACTCAAGTGTAAAATTCTGACTGGTGCATATACTCTCCAGGCGAATAGAGCAAAGGTCAACCAGCATACAGTCGATCCAACTTGTAAGCTTTGTGATAGAGATCCTGAAGATAGAGAACATTTCATATCCCGTTGTGAGTCTCTGAAATCGGTGCGTGTTCAGTACTCCAGACAGCTGAAAGATCTTCTTAACAAAAGTGAGGAGCAGTGTATAGCAGATCCAGGAACGTTCACCCAGATTGTATTGGATTGTACTATGCCTTCGTTACGTCACTTACATATCAGTCATACTGCTGTTAATGAGATTGAACTGTGGAGTAGGGAATACCTGAATAAGATACACTTTACAAGACTTAAGTAACTAAATGATAAGGGCAGTCGGGCCACAAGAGGCAGAAATTTAACAGTCTGACGAGTTTCTCACAGAATAATCACAACTGAGTTGCTGTTATTTTAATACATAATTGACATTACGCCCCTACCACACCTTCTGAGGTGGTTCATCGAAAAGTCATCGGTTTAGAACTACGAAGAATAGAATGGCATTATCAGAAAAATAATTTGTAATTTTAAAATCCTGCGAAAAAAGAAATCCGAAACCTGCTTCCCCTAAAACTTGGAATAGTCTTGGCACGCTTGAATGTTGAACTCTCAAAGGTCGTTGATAAACTATAATCATATTCGGCATTATTGTCCTACTTCATATCCGGTAAATATCGCTTCTACTTCCGCTTAGCAACGCCTTACTCGGTGAATGCCCTTCCATAGCGACCATATTAAGCAAAGTGTAATTGACCGTGAAAGCTCATTTGCATGTCTGTAATTTGTGTCAACATGTCGTACTAGTATTATGACCGTTTGCCAGATGAAGCTCAAGCCCGTTATGATCGTAAATTGGAGGCAATTAACATGAATGAATGTCCAAACAGGCTACCTGCTGGCGCATGGGTTAACAATCCGACGCCCGATTTTGAATAGGGTGATTTGTATACGCACCTTATTGATTCACCAGCAAATAGAAATTAATTAATTGAACAAATGATTTCATAGTTTTCAAATTTAGTTAATTTAAGAAAGAAGATACTTTTATAGGGTGGTCTTGTTCAGAATTCTGTAGCGAACCCCGACCAGATAAATTAAAAAAAATCGATTTTTCTGACATTGTCAATTTAATAAAGACAATATACATGTTTATTTATATCTGCACTGAAGTACTTTATCTTTTTTCACATGCCCATTCAAATATGTTGAAATTTTATCAACTGAAAACTTGAAAAAAACGAGTACCCACATTGTAGGTTTGGAGCAGAAATAAAAAAAAATGCACACTTCTCTATGCCCCATTTATTTCCCTCTATAAAATTGTGGGTTTAAGGGGGTAAAATTTATAAAAGCATGTTTTCATGATGTAATGAAATATGTGGGTGAATACAAAATTTCTTTATCTCTGTCCCAAGACATAGATTGTGGTTACTCGTTAGAACCGCCTCAATTAATACCCACAACCTATGTCAGGCTTGCACGCACAAATGATTACACCTATTTCAGTTTACCCTCTTTTTAACTCCTTCCAGTTTTTCGACGAAACTTCGAACACCAATTCGTGACTAAATGTCAATTTGATGATTTTTTCGACGAAAATTCTACCAAAAACTGGTTCGACGAACAGTATCAATTGATGGAAAGATACTGTAAAAGCCACACTTTTAATGTTTATTATTGCATGCAGCACACCTACATGTACTATCAATCACACACACACCCACACACACACACACACACACGCCAAGCGCACCGGAGATACAGTTGCACATTCATACATACATGTACACCGACGTTCCAGGCACTATTCCATCTCCTACAGATGACCCCCTATACAGACACACCCTCTTTAACACTCACCCATGTACACCCCCATGAACATACACAAACACCACCATGCACACACAAATACACGCATGTATTTCAAGACCATATGCAAACCACTCTGCCGATGTTGTCCTTATCTTGTGTTATTTATGAACACTCGGGTGGGGTAGAGCTATAAAGTAAACATACTCACATTTGTTCCATCAATCTTACATTGGTAAATAATGCTTGTCATTCAGGGATGGCTTGAATTATTCCTCTGATGTTTTATTGTTTCACGCAAGTAAGATTTTAAGGGTCGTTTTCAGCCATAATTGATAATAATGTTTGTTGTTATTGACGTCATAAAGTTGTTGACAAATATCATTGATGACGTCACATCAAGTTTGAGCTTACGACATCAAAGACAAACTCTTAAAAGTCCAGAATATTCCAAGCTAAGGCAATTTCATCACTCAAGAGTAGGTTAATAAGTGTTTAACTTTGTTAAATTTAATCATCAGTCATTATTTACTTACCCCACCCGCTACCGTTACATTATCTCCTTCTCAGCCACTTGCTGATTACAGACGTTCAGCGTCGCTGGATATCCAACAGGTTGCTGGATTCCCCGCGACGGCTGGACGCCCGACTGCTGGAAAATATAAGCAGAACGCGCGATCATTCGGGGCCTTCAGTCGATATTCTTCTGTGACAGCAGGACGTGTTTTGTCCTCGTCGTGTCCGTTCTAGAAAGTCTGAGTCTTGTAAGTTTATTTCGTACTCAGGCGCCATTGGAAGTTATTGATTTCGTGTTATTTTAAGTTCGCTGTGCTATTTTTAAGCAGGGGTGCGCTACGGGGAAATTTAGTCACAGACAGGTTGCGCGTTTTTAAGACTGAGGGCCAAGTCGACTAGAGATAAAGTAACTGAAGAAAACTTAACTTATATGTTGTTGAATATAAAATGCATATTTAATAAAAGAGCTCTGTTCTACGAACTTGTTGGTTTTTAGTTGTTTAACCGTATGCTAAGCGTGGTGACATCCTGACAAAATAGTGAACCACAGCACCTGATCGCTCGGTTGTAACAACTATTTTTGGTGTCAGAAGTGGGATCTTTATAAGATTCCTTCGTCTAACCCACGGGTCCTTAGAATAAATAAATAAATAGGCTATAAAAAAACATGGGTAAAAGGCGTCAACTCGGAAAATATAAGCAGAACGCGCGATCATTCGGGGCCTTCAGTCGATATTCTTCTGTGACAGCAGGACGTGTTTTGTCCTCGTCGTGTCCGTTCTAGAAAGTCTGAGTCTTGTAAGTTTATTTCGTACTCAGGCGCCATTGGAAGTTATTGATTTCGTGTTATTTTAAGTTCGCTGTGCTATTTTTAAGCAGGGGCGCGCTACGGGGAAATTTAGTCACAGACAGGTTGCGCGTTTTTAAGACTGAGGGCCAAGTCGACTAGAGATAAAGTAACTGAAGAAAACTTAACTTATATGTTGTTGAATATAAAATGCATATTTAATAAAAGAGCTCTGTTCTACGAACTTGTTGGTTTTTAGTTGTTTAACCGTATGCTAAGCGTGGTGACATCCTGACAAAATAGTGAACCACAGCACCTGATCGCTCGGTAGTAACATTGGTGTCAGAAGACAGAGAGCAGACCGCGCGACCTCGGAAATGTCCTTGAACAGCGGGAATGTGTCCTCTGATTCTGAATCTGAAAACTCTGTCGTTTATAAGAATGGGACTCAACCTGTCTTGAACAGGGTAGCGCCGGCAATGAACCATGGGAATGTAGATGATCTTGCTTTGTCAAACACAGACAATCTTTCCTGTTCTGTGTCACGTAACAGTCAAAGGGAGAAAACCTATGTCGCCAAACCAACAGTATCAGGAGAAAACTTACCTTGCGAAGACATACAACAGTCACATTCTGGCACAGATCAATATTCTATCGCCAGGCCTGTGCCAGATTCTGTGGCTGATCATGCAGCACCGACACATTCAATCAGTGTTAGCGTAAGCGTCGGAAATTTCATGCCACAAAGGATTTTGCTGTCCGACCGGGAGACGCATCAAGCGCAGTCTGACATCGGTCTACGTTATACTGTCATATCTATGGATAGTTCTGACAATGAAAATGCTACACTAACACAGTCAGTTAATGGCAGCACAAGTCGCGCGCCCATCATGCCACAGGAAAATTATGCGCAGGCTGCCTCGGTTCTACCTCTGTCACCCGGCTATAGGGAAAATACTGCTACTGAGCAGACAGCGCAAGCAATTTCGGTCGGAATAAATGGAAATTGTAAAAACGGTGTATCACAAATAAAGTCGCACGGTGGCGATCCAATACGACACACAGACCGGTGTGGGTCTACAGACTTTGACTACGGGTCAACAGAATGCTCAGATTGGATTCTCGAGAGCGGCATCCGGTGACGATCCGTATTTTAACCGTAGCGGGGATTCGATCGCAAACATTCTCCAAACTTTCTGTACTAGAATAACTCAGCAAAATGAGACTCAAAGCAGGGCATTTAATGAATGTTTAACGGGTACAAACTCTGTGCTTCAAGAATGTCTCTTCGGGGTCCGCGAATCAGTAAATGAATGCATGACGGGAATGGCAAAAATGGTAGAGGAAAGTAATTCAAAAATATCCAGTCTAGCAGAACAAAACAGCACACAACTGTCTAGTTTGTACGGTTTAATCGACAATCTGCGACGGGATACATGTAGGCCGACAGCTGCAAGGGGCGCAACTCAAACAACCGCGGCTAACTTGATTACCTCCCCTAATCCATGCCAAGCAAGGGCCAGTCTACCCACTTTAACGAACACGGTGGGAAATAGCAGTCTTCGGCCTACAGCCATAAACAGCTCATTTGTTGGAGATTCAGCTATACGACCGATAGTTCACTCTGCCCAAGGTCTAACGGATCACTTTTCTAGCTATCTTGGTATTCCAACCAGCGTACCAACAATGCACACTTCTAACCCCTCAACTTGTGTGGGGCATACGTCGCAATGTGGTCATACCATACCTATTGCAGGTCACGAAAATAGCACATCCACCATACAACATGATACACATAACAATGTGGCAAGGTCTGCTCACACGAATACCCTTAGCCCTTTCAACATGCACAACAATAATAATGCTGTGGGTGCAACGAGTAACCGAGAAACCCACAATAGAAGCGTCAGGCTACCGGCCTTTACTGGAAACTCAAATGATAGCTGGAAAGTATGGTTTTCGCGATTTACAACGGTGGCAGGCCTCAATAATTGGAATGAAGCTACGCGCCTCAACGAGTTAGTCCAGAGGTTACAGGGCACTGCGGCCGAGTTCGTATTTGATGAGATACCCTCCGAAATAATTTGTAATTTTCAGAGCCTCGTGCATGAATTAAGTTTACGATTTCAGTCTGTTGAAACTGCCAAAACCTTCCGGGTTCAGTTTAGCAAACGTGTTCAACATATCGGGGAATCGGTAGAAGACTACTCGGCCGAGCTCAAAAGGTTGTACAACAAGGCCTATCCTGGTAGAAACCCCGAAATGCGAAGGCAACTTTTACTACAACAGTTTCTGAGCGGCTTGCGCGACAAAAATGCAAAGTTTGCAGTGGAATATTTCAAAGAACCGTGCGCCATCGAAGACGCGGTGCACAACGTGGTGACCTATATGGAGGCCCAGCAAGGCCCCAAGTATGTTGGCGGAATCCCGAAAACTGTGCGATTTCATGGTAGTGTGACCGATGACGATGGTGATGATAATGATAACAGCGATGATGAGAGTCAGGGAAATATATCTCTTTCCAGGTCAATGAATGCGCGCAGGGAAAGGTCAACTGTTAGGAAAATTAAACTCACAGCGTCTAATTCAGAAGCCAGCACACAGTCTCCCCAATCCGATTCATTAAGTCAGAAAGAAATAGAATTTATCCATCGCCTCGTTTCCTCTGCGGGGCTAGAAACAACTGCATTAGTGCCTAATAAAATGCGACCCCAAGAGCAAGGTCAAGGTCAAACCTCTAAACAAGGTCAAGTGCAACCTCCAGAGCAAGGTCAATCCCCTAAACAATGTCAAGTGCGACCTCCACAGCAAGGTCAAGCCCCTGAACAAGATCAAGTGCGACCTCAACACCAAGGGCAGGGTCATTCATCGGGCCAAAACCGCTATGCTAGCATGCAGTGTTCCACTGTATGAACTTCGGTCACATAAAACGTGACTGCTTGCTATGGCAAGCTCAGCAACGCTCTAATAACTACCCAGGACAACTAGTAAGGGAACAATCACAACACCAAAGGACATCACTTGGTAGGCTGGGCCGTGATGAGCAGCCGAACATTGCTTTAAACTAGAAAGGACCGACCTTGAAGGCCACCAGGCGGTCCACGCTTCAAATGGCCAAAATTTAGATTTAGATAGGGATAAAATTAAACATGAATCAATGCTTTGTCAAGTTTCTTCCTTGGTTAATGCGCGCAATGCTAAGAAACTTGCTCGCAAAGGGGCATCTCAAGGAGTACAAAGTGATCAGGAAAAATCAAGCTTTCAACCCAAGGGTCTTACGTCCATCACCAGTCCGAGTTCGCACAACATGTCGAAGTCAACTGCAGTAAAGGGGGGCACTTTAGGGGTAAATTTTACACCGTTAGAAACAGAGTCCGACGATAGGAGCCCCGCCTCTGCTGCTTTACACCAAACAAACGGAAATCTCGGGTTCCTTGAACAAGAAACAAGCATTTTCCCGCAAGAAATGGAATCAAGGAACGCTGCTCCGAGACCGAAGGCCGAGCCACAGTCTGAAAGCAATGAGAATCAGATTGCCAATAAGCATACAACTATCAAGAGAATACTGCGCAGTGAAGGGTTTTATCTTGATGGAAAAATCGAAGGGGTGAATATTATGTTCACTATAGACATCGGGGCAACGCGCACAGTAATTTCGGAAAGGGTTTATAACTCTATCCCAGAAACACAGCGACCTAAATTACGTGAATGCACGGGATTAACTGATGCGTCAGGACAGCCGCTGTCTCAGAGAGGAAGTGCAAATTTTACAATAACTCTTGCGTCGGGTCTCCATCTAAATAGTGAGATAATGGTTACAAATATCGAAGATGACGGTCTCTTCGGTCATGACCTGTTAAGCCAAGGGGGTGCCGAAATATTGTAATTTATTGTGCTATTCGCTTCATGGGCATTACAATAATGTCATATTCAGGAGAACTAGTACCTGTGCCTGATGTTTACATTGCCAACTGACTCGTGTGCATTTATATGTGGGTGGAGTACCCATGTTTTCCAGCATGTTATCAGTTGCATGCATTGCCCATTTTTGGGGATATTCTCTTCATCCACAGCTCATGTCGCTGTGTCAGATTAATGCACAGATCTTTCATTCAAATGTTTATTACCTTCAAAGTTCGTAATTCATGGTATTATGTCCGTAAATATGCATTTCCTGTGTGAATTATTGTACTTTCACTTTGCAATAGCGGTCGCCATTGTTCACGTGATGCGTGAGATTTCATGAGATCACGTGGTTCTGTTGTTATGATACGGGTCATGTGATCACGCTCATTTGCATACGCATTGTAAACAAATAATGTCAGATCTTGGCAGATTATTGCAGAAGATTTTTTACATATCTGATTAACTAAATGTTCAGAGTTAATCGGTGCATCTCTTGTTGAGAAATGAATGTGTTAATGTATGTTGTTTAATTATCAAATATTAATTGACCATTTTTCATTCAGATAATTTATGTTTGACTCATTTTTTATATCGGCTGATTCTGACGATTCTTGCGGATCTCTGGCGGAATTCTGCTTCCAATCCAGTTTGGAATCAGAATTACGCTGGAAATTGCGGATTCGGGGCGGATTCCTGAGGCCTGGCAGAAAAGGGCAGATTATGGAAGGGGGGATTCGGCAGTTAGAACTTGAAGGGGTGAGACGCTTTTTGAGGGAGCGGGGGAAGAACTGAAGATTTTTAGCTATAGAAAAGGAAGAAGGGTCAAGGGAAAACTTACTTGGGATAAAAGAGTAAGGGGAATTTTCCAGATAATAGGAACCCGCACAGAATGGTCGGCCGAATCAGCTAATATTGAGAAAAATAAAGTCATTGCTTAGGATAGTCTCAAACTGATGAATACATGCTACAGAATAGGGAAAATAATAAATCAAAGACTGATGTTAAAGCTTCTTAATTTTTATTTTATGTCCAACTATACCACGCTACCCGCCTTGGTTGTGACATAAATTTGGTGGCAGCGGTTAACCGGCATACAGTTTTTGCTAGCGGAAAAATAGAATTAAGCCGAAACCTGCAGTTGTTTTATATTTGCGTCTAATGGTGATGGAGATGATCTTATTTGCACATACAAAACCTTTTCACAAGTTGATATCTAAGCAAGTCTGATTGCCAGACACTCAACAGTTCTGCTAAATTACTAGTCTAGCTGCTGTAAGGCTATAGGACAATAAAGTGAAGTTTGTCAGTATTTGCTCTATAACAAGGCTTATTTAGGGAACAGAAAATCTACAGCTATTATTTCTAGGTATCACTCTGTTGTTTGTATGATATATGGTGGAATAATTTTATTTTCCGCCACATTTCACATTGTTTTTGACAGAAGAGTTACAGATCATGTCTGTCACAGGTAACAGAATGAGCACCAGATCCCAGTCACAGAGAATACAGACATCTGAAGAAAATACCTGTTTAACTAATGGTTTTGCTTCAGGTCTTTCTATTTCACAAGCTGTTTCAGATACACTGACAGTGTCTAGACCCCCTATACTGACAGGTTCTCAGAGCATGTATAATACACATCTAATTTCATCTAGTTCAAGAGAGCCAGAGTTTCACAGTACTTTTCCTAGACCTTCATTTTCATGGAGTATGGGAGACACAAACACGCGAGAGAATGAGACGGTGAGAGGTTATGGTAGAACAAATGTCACAACTTGTATGAAAGAGGTGCAGGACAAAATGGAGCGTTTAGAGGGAACATTCTTTTCTGTAACAAATCAACTTAAAAGTGCAATTGAAGGTTTACGGCCCTCCAATAATATTTCACAGAGTCATAGCACAAGAGATAGTACAAGAGAAAGAGATGATAGGGGTGCAGATGGACTGTTTGAAAATAGTTCTGGTTCACGAAGAATTGGTAGTAGGCAATATGAGAGCAGCAGTAGTAGTGAGGATGAAATGAGTGATAGATCCTCAGTAGTGTCATCACATAATAGAGCATCCCGTAGTACATGCAGTCATCCTAAATTACCACCTTTTACTGGGAAGGAGACATGGAAAGTGTGGTTTAATCGTTTTGAGGAGGTTGCAAGTAGACAGAGATGGAGTGATGATGAAAGATTAGATCAAATGCTCCCAAAATTACAGGGTGTAGCAGGCGAATTTGTTTTTAGCCAGTTATCTCGTCCAATCAGATCAGATTACAAAAGCCTCTGTAAGGAACTGAAAAATAGGTTCAGAGTTGTTGAGACTAGCAAAACATTTGGCGTACAGTTCAGTCATAGAAATCAGAAAAATGGAGAAACCGTTGAGGAATATGCTGCAGAATTGAAGAAATTATATGACAAAGCGCATGCGCGACGTGACAAAGAAACGCGACGTGAGGATCTTTTGCGACGTTTCCTTGATGGTCTCATAGATGAAAAAGCGCGTTTTCATGTCGAGTTCGTCAAAGAGCCGAACAATATTGATGAGGCGGTATTTCAAGTTGTCAGCTTTTTAGAAACAAAGCAAACCGCAGGGAAAGTATATGACACCAGTAGATCCATTCGTAATGCGACTAATATTCAGAAAAGTGATTCAGACAGTGATTCCGATGAGATGCGTATTGCTAGATCTCTACCAGGTAAAAACAAAAATCGAATAATTAAGCGTGACGAGTCATCTAAAACAGCTGCGGAACAGAACAAAACAGAGGAAATATTTGATTTGTCTAAACTGAGGGAAATAGTTCGCGAGGAACTTAAAAGCATTCAGCCACCTCAAACCCCTAGTCCTCACCAATATCCACATTTTCAGCCCTCTTTCAGACAGCAAGGTAATAGGCCGAATTTCTCCTTTAACGGCCAGATTCAAAATAGGTCCTATAATGATAGGAGAAATAAGACCTGCTTCTATTGTCATGAGCCATCACATTTTAAGAAAGATTGCCCAAAGCTAGCTGTAAACATGGCAAGAACAGACAGTCAAGCCCCAACTGCTCCCGTGACTAATCAGTCAGCCAGCACTAATCCCCGACAAGCTTTAAACTAACCGGGACTGATTCTTTATTGGGCCAAGGGTCAGTCCATGAAAACAATGGCCTACAAGGTAACAAATCTTTAACTGGTAATTCATTGCAAAGTATTTCAATACGCAGTAGCTTACCCGCTTCAGATGGTATTTACTTGAAAGGGTCTGTAGAGGGTATACCCGTTACTTTTGTGGTAGATACCGGGGCTGAGAAGACTATTATATCTAAAAAAGTATTCAGCAAGATAGACAGTCAGCCTAAGTTAGTTCAGAAAGGTGGTCTACTTCATGCTGGAGGTGATCCTTTGAAAGATTATGGTAAGTGTACTTTAAGTATACAGCTGGAAGATGCCATATTTGAGAAAGAGGTAATTGTAGCAGATATCCAAGATGATGCTCTTTTGGGTATAGACATTATGAGAAACAAGGATGGTAAGATTGCTGATATTCTCATGAGCAAGAATAAAATTGTGATTGATGGGGTTGAGATAAGCTGCTATCAGCCTAAAAGTAGGTCTACTAGAAGAGTACGCCTGGCAGATGATTATGACATTTCAGGACATACCGAGCAAATTCTAGAGGAATTTGTAGACAGGTTTGAAGAAGATGACTTGATACAAAATTATGAGGTAATTATACAGCCTACACTCAGTTTCACTGAGAAATACCCATTGATGTTGGCGAACTGTCTTGTTGATATTAACAGCACACCTACTGTGAAGGTAAGAGTTATAAATCCATTCTCGCAATCTGTACAGTTGAGACAAGATACAATTATTGGATCAGCAGAGGAAACTTCCTCTGACAGTATATTACAAACAATACTGACTAGTGAAGATCCTAATGAAAATGAGAATTACAGTGCAGTCAGGAGAATAAACTTCCGTAATGATGCTCAGAGCCATCGTGATATGACTTTTTCCAGAGGGGTAAGAGAGAAGTCAGATTCTGTATACACCAGTGACTTGCAAGTTCCATCCCACCTGGATGAGCTATTTGAGAAGTCCACCAAAGGTAAAAACAGACAGGAGAAATATGCCATAGCAAAGTTACTGACCAATTATCAGGATGTGTTCTCCAAAAATGAGGAAGATATAGGTTTAACCCAACTATCAGAACACTGTATTGATACACAGGGGGCAAAACCCATAAAACAGCCATTCCGGCGTACACCGTTAGCTTTCGTTAATGAAGAAAAAGCGGTTATTGATAAACTAAAAAAACAAGGCGTGATTCGCGATTCAAATTCCCCATGGGCATCACCAATTCTGTTGGTCCGAAAGAAAGACAATAGTGTAAGACCAGTGGTTGATTACAGAGCATTAAACAAGCTATGTCAGGTTGACGCGTTTCCAATTCCTAAGGTCGATGACTGTCTTGATAGCCTGTCCGGAGCAAAGCTCTTCAGTACTGTCGATATGACGTCTGGCTATTTCCAGGTTCCGGTAAAAGAATCTGATATACCGAAAACAGCATTCATTACAAAACAAGGTCTCTTTGAATTTACTTCAATGCCACAAGGTCTCACAAATAGCAGTGCTACGTTTCAAAGAGTCATGCAGTTGGCCTTAAGTGGTCTTCAGTGGTCTGTCTGCATCATTTACATTGATGATTGCGTAGTATTCTCTTCAGACTTCAAAGAGCACATTCAGAGGCTTGAACTTGTTCTTGAAAGATTCAGACAAGCAAATCTCAAACTCAAACCTAAAAAATGTAGCCTTTTTCAGTCAGAAGTTAATTTTCTTGGTTACATGGTGTCAGAAAAGGGAGTGCTCCCAGATCCAACTAATGTAGCAAAGATTCTGCAATGGAAAGAACCACAAAATGTTACAGAACTGAAACAATTTCTTGGCTGCTGTAGCTATTATAGAAAATTTATTCGTGGATTCTCTAGCATAGTTAAACCCCTTTTTGACATTACCAAGAAGAACAGCTCTCTGATATGGAACACTAATTGTCAACAAGCTTTCAACTCTTTGAAAAGTTCCCTAAGCGGCCCAGATATAATGTCATTACCGCGCGATCAAGGTACATTTTACGTTGATGTGGATGCTTGCGATTCTGCTATAGGTGCTGTCCTTAGCCAAATTCAAGATGGTAAAGAAAAAGTTTTTGCGTATGGTAGCAGAACGCTCAACAAATCTGAACGTAATTACTGTGTAACTGACAAGGAACTACTTGCTATTCGGTATTTTCTAGAATATTTCCGTCATTACCTCCTAGGCAGAACTTTTGTAGTCAGATCTGATCATGAGGCACTGAAATTTTTATTCAGCTTGAAATGTCCAAAGGGAAGAGTTGCTAGATGGTTAGAAATATTGTCAGAGTACTCGTTTTCTGTTGAATTTAGAAAAGGCACTTCCCACGGAAACGCAGATAGTTTAACAAGATGTCCAAATCCCAGAGAGTGTGATTGTAGTGAGGTAGACATGGAAGAAAATTTGAAATGTGGTCCATGTGCGAAGTGTAGAAAGAGAGAAGTGGATATGCATAGTGATTGGTCTTTGAACACAGATAACAGAGAGAGAGAAACTGATGCAAGCAGTAACAGCGAGAAAAAAAGAACTGTGAACATTTCCAATGTGAACAGAATGGTGAATATAAGCTCTATGGTTAGACAGCAGAATGTACATTTAGACTGTTTTCTATTCATTCTCCTTGGTATATACACATTTATTGGATTGTACAAACAAGCTGAGCTGAAAATCAAACAGTGGCTGAGAGACTCATTCAATTCATGTAGGCAGACATCACAGTTGTTGTTTTCAAAAACAAGAGGTTTCTTCTTTAGACATAATTATGACAGATTATGGAAAATGATGCCTTTTTGTAGCTTGATTCAACTTCTTTGCACACCATGGTCAAAGCTAGGCAGAGGGTTCTACAAATCTGCTAAGGTTGTTACTAGGTCAAATCTGGATATATCAGATTATGCACCATGGATTGAATGCATCACTCCAAATAAATTGAAAGAAATGCAGCTTGAAGATGAGGATATTAAACCTCTGTTCCAATGGCTTGAAACTTGTGTAAAACCAAGTTATCAAAATGTGGGTATCTTGAGTCCTTCAACTAGGCACTATTTATGCTGTTGGGATGAACTTATATTGAAAAATGGAATTATCTTTCGGAAATTTGACAAGCGGGATGGTTCAAACAGCTTTTTGCAGTTGTTAACGCCTCATAAGTTACAGCAAGAAGTACTTCTCCACATGCACAATGGTCTATTGTCAGGAGGTCATCTAGGAAAGAAAAAGACCAGAGAAAAAACTTTACAGAGGTATTATTGGTTCGGTGTCCGGGATTCTGTTGACAAATGGGTTACTCTATGTGAAACTTGTGGTGCCAATAAACCCCCTACAGCTAGTCCTAAAGCTCCTTTGGGCACTATGACAACAGGTGGTCCACTTGATAGATTAGCAACAGATATTTTAGGTCCTTTCCCTGAAACTAAACGTAGCAATCGTTACGTATTGGTTTGCACTGATCTATTCACTAAATGGGTTGAAATTTTTGCAATTCCTAATCAAGATGCAGAAACCACTGCTAGGGTGATTCTTAATGAGGTTATAGGCAGATTTGGATGTCCTTTGAGTATCCATAGTGACCAGGGAAGTAACTATGAGAGCCGCTTGTTCTCTGAATTATGCGAGCTAATGGAAATTCGTAAAACAAGAACAACAGTCAGGAACCCTAAGTGTAATGGTCAGCCAGAACGTTTCAATAAGACCCTTGTCCCTATGATTCGATCATATCTGAAAAATCAGGAAGATTGGGATTTGAATCTAGGTTGTTTGGCATCTGCTTACAGGGCTTCACCTAATGAAACCACTGGTGTATCCCCAAATTTGTTAATGCTTGGGAAAGAAGTAAGAATGCCTGCTGAGATTGTATTTGGTAGTGCTACGGTTGTAGGGAAAGATTGTGTATCAAGCTATGCAATGTATGTAGAAAAGTTGAAAGAGAGATTACAGAATGCTCATAACATAGCACGAAATATTGAACGTTTGTGCTAAAAGACAGAAAGATTACTATGACAGCCATTTACAGATCAACAAGTATAAAGAGGGTGATATTGTTTGGTATTTACAGGTGAAAAGGAAGGAAGCTGTTTGCCCAAAGCTGATCCCACCATATACGGGTCCTTTTCTAATTAAAAAGAAACTCTCTGAACAGAATTATCTTGTACAGTTTTCAGAAGAAGGCAGAGAGAAAGTTGTCCACCATGATACGCTGAAGCCTTTTAAAGGATTAACAGTGCCTAAATGGATACAGAATCAGAGAGAGGCACATTCATACTAATAGCCATATTCTTTTACAGATCCGGGTACAGCTGTACTAGGCTATATTGTCCGTTTAATGTATTTATCAGGTGATTTGTCGGTGGAAGTACATGTTTTTTTTTCCTTCTTCTGATTCAGGATGTCAACTCCATTCATCATCCCAAAGAAGTCCTCCGAGAGGGGAAGAATCTTCCGGTGTCTGAAATGTCCATCCCATGACAGATATGAGAATGAAAAGGCCAAATTTGAGAAACATTTCTACAGGAAACACGTGGGCATTAACCAGGTACCCTACTATTGTGACATATGCAAGTATGTAACTACTACACAGTCTGACCTTGAGAAACATATAATAGGCAACACATTTCCTACACACAGATCTTTAGTGGACATCAAGAGACTGAATGGGAAAATAATTGAAGAGAATAATTATCTTCTCATGAACTTGCAGTATTATCACATAATCCCTGATGTTGATTATGTAAGGCTTGGGAAACAGGAAAGTGATCAGATTTTTATGAGTCGTTCACGTTGTCCACAGTTAAGAGATTCTATTCAGAAGGAAAACACTCTAAATTCAGCATCTCCTGCTGTTGTGGTCTTGCAACCTAGTGATTCCAATAATAATAACACCTATTTAGGTTCAGAGCTTGTGAATACAACAAACAATAATGTACTCAGAAATGTAATGCTAAATAAGAAAATTCCAGAGATTCAAAGGAGTGAGATGACTGAAACAGTTGATGTATTGAAAGGAATTCTTGATGAAGAAAGTTTACAGAGGCAGGTTGATGAATTCACAAAAGCAGAGCAGACAGGGACTGTACAAATAGTGACAGCAGTTGAAAGTGGTATCCCAATTGTAAATACTAAGGAGCCAGTATTTGCAGAGAAATATATCTGTAATAATATAGTCACTAGTAAAAATGATTTGGTGTCCAGTGGTTGTGCTGTCAATGTGGTGAAAAATGTTCCAGTGCCAGTAGTTGATGATAGGGTAGATCAGGTAGCAGATTCAGATAAAGAGGCAGGGAAGGATATAAAGAATTCTGAGGTCAGTGCCACCTTAAAAGTGATAGGTTCTGACATGAAACTTGTTGGTTCATACTTAGAAGCACTTAATAAAGAATTAGTGAATTCTCATAAGTCTATGATAAATGCTACCCAGGAATTAACCAGTGCTATCAATAGGCAGACAAGGGCATTCGAGAGTTTGGCAGAGGCAATTAAAGGATCAACTTCGAGTGATGGGTACAGAGACAACAGACAAAGGTTCAACAACAGACGACAACAGTATCCTTATCAGCAGACTAAAACTCATGCACGTAGTCCAAGGCGCTCCAGATCTGGTAGTCCTGAGAGACGATTCAAGTACATGAAGTTCTAAATACATCATTTATATTTTAAGGGTTATTTTAAGGGTCCAATGCATTCTACGCACTAATTAAGATGTTTCACTGATTGTTTTCCCTAGTCATTCCCAGAATTTATCAAATTTATAAGCATTTTTTTTTCATGTTAAATATTCAGATTGACTGTTCTGATACTATTACTAAGATTGAAAAGTTATTCTTAGGCCAAATGTATTTCCATGATGTTAACTTGTATTTGCCATTATTGTATTTAAATGCTTTGAATTCATATTGACTCAAATACTGAAATTCTCTGAATTCAAATAGTATGTCAATGTATCAAATGGAACTATATATATAGTTTGTTTAAATTGTCACGTATTTCAGATTATTTTGTCAATAGTGTCTAATATTTATGTACTGGAATTGATGTCTGTTGCTTACTTGTAATGTTTTTTTAAATCTGCTTTCAGCAACAGATACTTTGATGTTAATATGTATGTCAACATAGAATCATTCGCACTTGTAATTGGTTCTTAGATGAAAACTTGTTTGTGAGGACACAAACACGAGGCAGAGGGTAATGTCATATTCAGGAGAACTAGTACCTGTGCCTGATGTTTACATTGCCAACTGACTCGTGTGCATTTATATGTGGGTGGAGTACCCATGTTTTCCAGCATGTTATCAGTTGCATGCATTGCCCATTTTTGGGGATATTCTCTTCATCCACAGCTCATGTCGCTGTGTCAGATTAATGCATAGATCTTTCATTCAAATGTTTATTACCTTCAAAGTTCGTAATTCATGGTATTATGTCCGTAAATATGCATTTCCTGTGTGAATTATTGTACTTTCACTTTGCAATAGCGGTCGCCATTGTTCACGTGATGCGTGAGATTTCATGAGATCACGTGGTTCTGTTGTTATGATACGGGTCATGTGATCACGCTCATTTGCATACGCATTGTAAACAAATAATGTCAGATCTTGGCAGATTATTGCAGAAGATTTTTTACATATCTGATTAACAAAATGTTCAGAGTTAATCGGTGCATCTCTTGTTGAGAAATGAATGTGTTAATGTATGTTGTTTAATTATCAAATATTAATTGACCATTTTTCATTCAGATAATTTATGTTTGACTCATTTTTTATATCGGCTGATTCTGACGATTCTTGCGGATCTCTGGCGGAATTCTGCTTCCAATCCAGTTTGGAATCAGAATTACGCTGGAAATTGCGGATTCGGGGCGGATTCCTGAGGCCTGGCAGAAAAGGGCAGATTATGGAAGGGGGGATTCGGCAGTTAGAACTTGAAGGGGTGAGACGCTTTTTGAGGGAGCGGGGGAAGAACTGAAGATTTTTAGCTATAGAAAAGGAAGAAGGGTCAAGGGAAAACTTACTTGGGATAAAAGAGTAAGGGGAATTTTCCAGATAATAGGAACCCGCACAGAATGGTCGGCCGAATCAGCTAATATTGAGAAAAATAAAGTCATTGCTTAGGATAGTCTCAAACTGATGAATACATGCTACAGAATAGGGAAAATAATAAATCAAAGACTGATGTTAAAGCTTCTTAATTTTTATTTTATGTCCAACTATACCACGCTACCCGCCTTGGTTGTGACATAAATTTGGTGGCAGCGGTTAACCGGCATACAGTTTTTGCTAGCGGAAAAATAGAATTAAGCCGAAACCTGCAGTTGTTTTATATTTGCGTCTAATGGTGATGGAGATGATCTTATTTGCACATACAAAACCTTTTCACAAGTTGATATCTAAGCAAGTCTGATTGCCAGACACTCAACAGTTCTGCTAAATTACTAGTCTAGCTGCTGTAAGGCTATAGGACAATAAAGTGAAGTTTGTCAGTATTTGCTCTATAACAAGGCTTATTTAGGGAACAGAAAATCTACAGCTATTATTTCTAGGTATCACTCTGTTGTTTGTATGATATATGGTGGAATAATTTTATTTTCCGCCACATTTCACATTGTTTTTGACAGAAGAGTTACAGATCATGTCTGTCACAGGTAACAGAATGAGCACCAGATCCCAGTCACAGAGAATACAGACATCTGAAGAAAATACCTGTTTAACTAATGGTTTTGCTTCAGGTCTTTCTATTTCACAAGCTGTTTCAGATACACTGACAGTGTCTAGACCCCCTATACTGACAGGTTCTCAGAGCATGTATAATACACATCTAATTTCATCTAGTTCAAGAGAGCCAGAGTTTCACAGTACTTTTCCTAGACCTTCATTTTCATGGAGTATGGGAGACACAAACACGCCAGAGAATGAGACGGTGAGAGGTTATGGTAGAACAAATGTCACAACTTGTATGAAAGAGGTGCAGGACAAAATGGAGCGTTTAGAGGGAACATTCTTTCTGTAACAAATCAACTTAAAAGTGCAATTGAAGGTTTACGGCCCTCCAATAATATTTCACAGAGTCATAGCACAAGAGATAGTACAAGAGAAAGAGATGATAGGGGTGCAGATGGACTGTTTGAAAATAGTTCTGGTTCACGAAGAATTGGTAGTAGGCAATATGAGAGCAGCAGTAGTAGTGAGGATGAAATGAGTGATAGATCCTCAGTAGTGTCATCACATAATAGAGCATCCCGTAGTACATGCAGTCATCCTAAATTACCACCTTTTACTGGGAAGGAGACATGGAAAGTGTGGTTTAATCGTTTTGAGGAGGTTGCAAGTAGACAGAGATGGAGTGATGATGAAAGATTAGATCAAATGCTCCCAAAATTACAGGGTGTAGCAGGCGAATTTGTTTTTAGCCAGTTATCTCGTCCAATCAGATCAGATCACAAAAGCCTCTGTAAGGAACTGAAAAATAGGTTCAGAGTTGTTGAGACTAGCAAAACATTTGGCGTACAGTTCAGTCATAGAAATCAGAAAAATGGAGAAACCGTTGAGGAATATGCTGCAGAATTGAAGAAATTATATGACAAAGCGCATGCGCGACGTGACAAAGAAACGCGACGTGAGGATCTTTTGCGACGTTTCCTTGATGGTCTCATAGATGAAAAAGCGCGTTTTCATGTCGAGTTCGTCAAAGAGCCGAACAATATTGATGAGGCGGTATTTCAAGTTGTCAGCTTTTTAGAAACAAAGCAAACCGCAGGGAAAGTATATGACACCAGTAGATCCATTCGTAATGCGACTAATATTCAGAAAAGTGATTCAGACAGTGATTCCGATGAGATGCGTATTGCTAGATCTCTACCAGGTAAAAACAAAAATCGAATAATTAAGCGTGACGAGTCATCTAAAACAGCTGCGGAACAGAACAAAACAGAGGAAATATTTGATTTGTCTAAACTGAGGGAAATAGTTCGCGAGGAACTTAAAAGCATTCAGCCACCTCAAACCCCTAGTCCTCACCAATATCCACATTTTCAGCCCTCTTTCAGACAGCAAGGTAATAGGCCGAATTTCTCCTTTAACGGCCAGATTCAAAATAGGTCCTATAATGATAGGATAAATAAGACCTGCTTCTATTGTCATGAGCCATCACATTTTAAGAAAGATTGCCCAAAGCTAGCTGTAAACATGGCAAGAACAGACAGTCAAGCCCCAACTGCTCCCGTGACTAATCAGTCAGCCAGCACTAATCCCCGACAAGCTTTAAACTAACCGGGACTGATTCTTTATTGGGCCAAGGGTCAGTCCATGAAAACAATGGCCTACAAGGTAACAAATCTTTAACTGGTAATTCATTGCAAAGTATTTCAATACGCAGTAGCTTACCCGCTTCAGATGGTATTTACTTGAAAGGGTCTGTAGAGGGTATACCCGTTACTTTTGTGGTAGATACCGGGGCTGAGAAGACTATTATATCTAAAAAAGTATTCAGCAAGATAGACAGTCAGCCTAAGTTAGTTCAGAAAGGTGGTCTACTTCATGCTGGAGGTGATCCTTTGAAAGATTATGGTAAGTGTACTTTAAGTATACAGCTGGAAGATGCCATATTTGAGAAAGAGGTAATTGTAGCAGATATCCAAGATGATGCTCTTTTGGGTATAGACATTATGAGAAACAAGGATGGTAAGATTGCTGATATTCTCATGAGCAAGAATAAAATTGTGATTGATGGGGTTGAGATAAGCTGCTATCAGCCTAAAAGTAGGTCTACTAGAAGAGTACGCCTGGCAGATGATTATGACATTTCAGGACATACCGAGCAAATTCTAGAGGAATTTGTAGACAGGTTTGAAGAAGATGACTTGATACAAAATTATGAGGTAATTATACAGCCTACACTCAGTTTCACTGAGAAATACCCATTGATGTTGGCGAACTGTCTTGTTGATATTAACAGCACACCTACTGTGAAGGTAAGAGTTATAAATCCATTCTCGCAATCTGTACAGTTGAGACAAGATACAATTATTGGATCAGCAGAGGAAACTTCCTCTGACAGTATATTACAAACAATACTGACTAGTGAAGATCCTAATGAAAATGAGAATTACAGTGCAGTCAGGAGAATAAACTTCCGTAATGATGCTCAGAGCCATCGTGATATGACTTTTTCCAGAGAGGTAAGAGAGAAGTCAGATTCTGTATACACCAGTGACTTGCAAGTTCCATCCCACCTGGATGAGCTATTTGAGAAGTCCACCAAAGGTAAAAACAGACAGGAGAAATATGCCATAGCAAAGTTACTGACCAATTATCAGGATGTGTTCTCCAAAAATGAGGAAGATATAGGTTTAACCCAACTAACAGAACACTGTATTGATACACAGGGGGCAAAACCCATAAAACAGCCATTCCGGCGTACACCGTTAGCTTTCGTTAATGAAGAAAAAGCGGTTATTGATAAACTAAAAAAACAAGGCGTGATTCGCGATTCAAATTCCCCATGGGCATCACCAATTCTGTTGGTCCGAAAGAAAGACAATAGTGTAAGACCAGTGGTTGATTACAGAGCATTAAACAAGCTATGTCAGGTTGACGCGTTTCCAATTCCTAAGGTCGATGACTGTCTTGATAGCCTGTCCGGAGCAAAGCTCTTCAGTACTGTCGATATGACGTCTGGCTATTTCCAGGTTCCGGTAAAAGAATCTGATATACCGAAAACAGCATTCATTACAAAACAAGGTCTCTTTGAATTTACTTCAATGCCACAAGGTCTCACAAATAGCAGTGCTACGTTTCAAAGAGTCATGCAGTTGGCCTTAAGTGGTCTTCAGTGGTCTGTCTGCATCATTTACATTGATGATTGCGTAGTATTCTCTTCAGACTTCAAAGAGCACATTCAGAGGCTTGAACTTGTTCTTGAAAGATTCAGACAAGCAAATCTCAAACTCAAACCTAAAAAATGTAGCCTTTTTCAGTCAGAAGTTAATTTTCTTGGTTACATGGTGTCAGAAAAGGGAGTGCTCCCAGATCCAACTAATGTAGCAAAGATTCTGCAATGGAAAGAACCACAAAATGTTACAGAACTGAAACAATTTCTTGGCTGCTGTAGCTATTATAGAAAATTTATTCGTGGATTCTCTAGCATAGTTAAACCCCTTTTTGACATTACCAAGAAGAACAGCTCTCTGATATGGAACACTAATTGTCAACAAGCTTTCAACTCTTTGAAAAGTTCCCTAAGCGGCCCAGATATAATGTCATTACCGCGCGATCAAGGTACATTTTACGTTGATGTGGATGCTTGCGATTCTGCTATAGGTGCTGTCCTTAGCCAAATTCAAGATGGTAAAGAAAAAGTTTTAGCGTATGGTAGCAGAACGCTCAACAAATCTGAACGTAATTACTGTGTAACTGACAAGGAACTACTTGCTATTCGGTATTTTCTAGAATATTTCCGTCATTACCTCCTAGGCAGAACTTTTGTAGTCAGATCTGATCATGAGGCACTGAAATTTTTATTCAGCTTGAAATGTCCAAAGGGAAGAGTTGCTAGATGGTTAGAAATATTGTCAGAGTACTCGTTTTCTGTTGAATTTAGAAAAGGCACTTCCCACGGAAACGCAGATAGTTTATCAAGATGTCCAAATCCCAGAGAGTGTGATTGTAGTGAGGTAGACATGGAAGAAAATTTGAAATGTGGTCCATGTGCGAAGTGTAGAAAGAGAGAAGTGGATATGCATAGTGATTGGTCTTTGAACACAGATAACAGAGAGAGAGAAACTGATGCAAGCAGTAACAGCGAGAAAAAAAGAACTGTGAACATTTCCAATGTGAACAGAATGGTGAATATAAGCTCTATGGTTAGACAGCAGAATGTACATTTAGACTGTTTTCTATTCATTCTCCTTGGTATATACACATTTATTGGATTGTACAAACAAGCTGAGCTGAAAATCAAACAGTGGCTGAGAGACTCATTCAATTCATGTAGGCAGACATCACAGTTGTTGTTTTCAAAAACAAGAGGTTTCTTCTTTAGACATAATTATGACAGATTATGGAAAATGATGCCTTTTTGTAGCTTGATTCAACTTCTTTGCACACCATGGTCAAAGCTAGGCAGAGGGTTCTACAAATCTGCTAAGGTTGTTACTAGGTCAAATCTGGATATATCAGATTATGCACCATGGATTGAATGCATCACTCCAAATAAATTGAAAGAAATGCAGCTTGAAGATGAGGATATTAAACCTCTGTTCCAATGGCTTGAAACTTGTGTAAAACCAAGTTATCAAAATGTGGGTATCTTGAGTCCTTCAACTAGGCACTATTTATGCTGTTGGGATGAACTTATATTGAAAAATGGAATTATCTTTCGGAAATTTGACAAGCGGGATGGTTCAAACAGCTTTTTGCAGTTGTTAACGCCTCATAAGTTACAGCAAGAAGTACTTCTCCACATGCACAATGGTCTATTGTCAGGAGGTCATCTAGGAAAGAAAAAGACCAGAGAAAAAACTTTACAGAGGTATTATTGGTTCGGTGTCCGGGATTCTGTTGACAAATGGGTTACTCTATGTGAAACTTGTGGTGCCAATAAACCCCCTACAGCTAGTCCTAAAGCTCCTTTGGGCACTATGACAACAGGTGGTCCACTTGATAGATTAGCAACAGATATTTTAGGTCCTTTCCCTGAAACTAAACGTAGCAATCGTTACGTATTGGTTTGCACTGATCTATTCACTAAATGGGTTGAAATTTTTGCAATTCCTAATCAAGATGCAGAAACCACTGCTAGGGTGATTCTTAATGAGGTTATAGGCAGATTTGGATGTCCTTTGAGTATCCATAGTGACCAGGGAAGTAACTATGAGAGCCGCTTGTTCTCTGAATTATGCGAGCTAATGGAAATTCGTAAAACAAGAACAACAGTCAGGAACCCTAAGTGTAATGGTCAGCCAGAACGTTTCAATAAGACCCTTGTCCCTATGATTCGATCATATCTGAAAAATCAGGAAGATTGGGATTTGAATCTAGGTTGTTTGGCATCTGCTTACAGGGCTTCACCTAATGAAACCACTGGTGTATCCCCAAATTTGTTAATGCTTGGGAAAGAAGTAAGAATGCCTGCTGAGATTGTATTTGGTAGTGCTACGGTTTTAGGGAAAGATTGTGTATCAAGCTATGCAATGTATGTAGAAAAGTTGAAAGAGAGATTACAGAATGCTCATAACATAGCACGAAATATTGAACGTTTGTGCTAAAAGACAGAAAGATTACTATGACAGCCATTTACAGATCAACAAGTATAAAGAGGGTGATATTGTTTGGTATTTACAGGTGAAAAGGAAGGAAGCTGTTTGCCCAAAGCTGATCCCACCATATACGGGTCCTTTTCTAATTAAAAAGAAACTCTCTGAACAGAATTATCTTGTACAGTTTTCAGAAGAAGGCAGAGAGAAAGTTGTCCACCATGATACGCTGAAGCCTTTTAAAGGATTAACAGTGCCTAAATGGATACAGAATCAGAGAGAGGCACATTCATACTAATAGCCATATTCTTTTACAGATCCGGGTACAGCTGTACTAGGCTATATTGTCCGTTTAATGTATTTATCAGGTGATTTGTCGGTGGAAGTACATGTTTTTTTTTTTCCTTCTTCTGATTCAGGATGTCAACTCCATTCATCATCCCAAAGAAGTCCTCCGAGAGGGGAAGAATCTTCCGGTGTCTGAAATGTCCATCCCATGACAGATATGAGAATGAAAAGGCCAAATTTGAGAAACATTTCTACAGGAAACACGTGGGCATTAACCAGGTACCCTACTATTGTGACATATGCAAGTATGTAACTACTACACAGTCTGACCTTGAGAAACATATAATAGGCAACACATTTCCTACACACAGATCTTTAGTGGACATCAAGAGACTGAATGGGAAAATAATTGAAGAGAATAATTATCTTCTCATGAACTTGCAGTATTATCACATAATCCCTGATGTTGATTATGTAAGGCTTGGGAAACAGGAAAGTGATCAGATTTTTATGAGTCGTTCACGTTGTCCACAGTTAAGAGATTCTATTCAGAAGGAAAACACTCTAAATTCAGCATCTCCTGCTGTTGTGGTCTTGCAACCTAGTGATTCCAATAATAATAACACCTATTTAGGTTCAGAGCTTGTGAATACAACAAACAATAATGTACTCAGAAATGTAATGCTAAATAAGAAAATTCCAGAGATTCAAAGGAGTGAGATGACTGAAACAGTTGATGTATTGAAAGGAATTCTTGATGAAGAAAGTTTACAGAGGCAGGTTGATGAATTCACAAAAGCAGAGCAGACAGGGACTGTACAAATAGTGACAGCAGTTGAAAGTGGTATCCCAATTGTAAATCCTAAGGAGCCAGTATTTGCAGAGAAATATATCTGTAATAATATAGTCACTAGTAAAAATGATTTGGTGTCCAGTGGTTGTGCTGTCAATGTGGTGAAAAATGTTCCAGTGCCAGTAGTTGATGATAGGGTAGATCAGGTAGCAGATTCAGATAAAGAGGCAGGGAAGGATATAAAGAATTCTGAGGTCAGTGCCACCTTAAAAGTGATAGGTTCTGACATGAAACTTGTTGGTTCATACTTAGAAGCACTTAATAAAGAATTAGTGAATTCTCATAAGTCTATGATAAATGCTACCCAGGAATTAACCAGTGCTATCAATAGGCAGACAAGGGCATTCGAGAGTTTGGCAGAGGCAATTAAAGGATCAACTTCGAGTGATGGGTACAGAGACAACAGACAAAGGTTCAACAACAGACGACAACAGTATCCTTATCAGCAGACTAAAACTCATGCACGTAGTCCAAGGCGCTCCAGATCTGGTAGTCCTGAGAGACGATTCAAGTACATGAAGTTCTAAATACATCATTTATATTTTAAGGGTTATTTTAAGGGTCCAATGCATTCTACGCACTAATTAAGATGTTTCATTGATTGTTTTCCCTAGTCATTCCCAGAATTTATCAAATTTATAAGCATTTTTTTTTCATGTTAAATATTCAGATTGACTGTTCTGATACTATTACTAAGATTGAAAAGTTATTCTTAGGCCAAATGTGTTTCCATGATGTTAACTTGTATTTGCCATTATTGTATTTAAATGCTTTGAATTCATATTGACTCAAATACTGAAATTCTCTGAATTCAAATAGTATGTCAATGTATCAAATGGAACTATATATATAGTTTGTTTAAATTGTCACGTATTTGAGATTATTTTGTCAATAGTGTCTAATATTTATGTACTGGAATTGATGTCTGTTGCTTACTTGTAATGTTTTTTTAAATCTGCTTTCAGCAACAGATACTTTGATGTTAATATGTATGTCAACATAGAATCATTCGCACTTGTAATTGGTTCTTAGATGAAAACTTGTTTGTGAGGACACAAACACGAGGCAGAGGGTAATGTCATATTCAGGAGAACTAGTACCTGTGCCTGATGTTTACATTGCCAACTGACTCGTGTGCATTTATATGTGGGTGGAGTACCCATGTTTTCCAGCATGTTATCAGTTGCATGCATTGCCCATTTTTGGGGATATTCTCTTCATCCACAGCTCATGTCGCTGTGTCAGATTAATGCACAGATCTTTCATTCAAATGTTTATTACCTTCAAAGTTCGTAATTCATGGTATTATGTCCGTAAATATGCATTTCCTGTGTGAATTATTGTACTTTCACTTTGCAATAGCGGTCGCCATTGTTCACGTGATGCGTGAGATTTCATGAGATCACGTGGTTCTGTTGTTATGATACGGGTCATGTGATCACGCTCATTTGCATACGCATTGTAAACAAATAATGTCAGATCTTGGCAGATTATTGCAGAAGATTTTTTACATATCTGATTAACTAAATGTTCAGAGTTAATCGGTGCATCTCTTGTTGAGAAATGAATGTGTTAATGTATGTTGTTTAATTATCAAATATTAATTGACCATTTTTCATTCAGATAATTTATGTTTGACTCATTTTTTATATCGGCTGATTCTGACGATTCTTGCGGATCTCTGGCGGAATTCTGCTTCCAATCCAGTTTGGAATCAGAATTACGCTGGAAATTGCGGATTCGGGGCGGATTCCTGAGGCCTGGCAGAAAAGGGCAGATTATGGAAGGGGGGATTCGGCAGTTAGAACTTGAAGGGGTGAGACGCTTTTTGAGGGAGCGGGGGAAGAACAGAAGATTTTTAGCTATAGAAAAGGAAGAAGGGTCAAGGGAAAACTTACTTGGGATAAAAGAGTAAGGGGAATTTTCCAGATAATAGGAACCCGCACAGAATGGTCGGCCGAATCAGCTAATATTGAGAAAAATAAAGTCATTGCTTAGGATAGTCTCAAACTGATGAATACATGCTACAGAATAGGGAAAATAATAAATCAAAGACTGATGTTAAAGCTTCTTAATTTTTATTTTATGTCCAACTATACCACGCTACCCGCCTTGGTTGTGACAATACCTTGTAAACAAATCAACAAGGGCACTCCGATTCGAAAAGTAAGGGCAGCGAACGATTTCACCATTCCCGGTCATAGCGAGGCAATCGTGGATGCTTTTCTGGATAGGTCGGAGGATGATGACCTTGATATGCTGCTATGTGACATCCTCCTAGAGCCTTGTTCGAAATTTCAAGAAAAGTACGGATTAGTCATGGCAAATTCTATGAGCGACCTTGGTTCCATGGTCACACATAAAGTCAGAATGCTTAATCCATACCCTTATAATGTATCGGTAAAACAGGACACCAACCTAGGCACCGCGGAACCAGTAGAGGAGGTCATCACTCTGCTGAATCAAGAAAACCGCGACGGTAAACAATTGCTCAATAGCGCATCGACCATGAACTCGGGCGGGTCACTAAGGCGAATTAAGGACCAAGTGCACCAGGTGCCTGATCATTTACAAAGTTTGTTTACACGCGCCTGTGAAAACCGTGCTGAAACAGAGAAGTCTGAAATTGCGGACTGCCTTATAAAATTTGGGGACACGTTCTCTAAACACGAATTCGATTTAGGGTTGACATCCTTGATTGAACATGAGATAGACGTTGGTCAGAACAAACCAATAAAACAGCCACCGAGGCGGGTACCCGTAGCGTTTGCCGCAGAGGAAGAAAGTGTCATAAAACAGCTCGAGCAGCAAGGTGTTATACAGAAAAGTACATCTCCTTGGGCAAGTCCTATTTGTCTCGTACGGAAGAAATCTGGTAAAGTACGACCATGCGTAGATTATCGCAGGCTTAATGCTATAACTATAACAGATGCATTTCCGTTACCGAGAACAAATGACTGCCTCGATGCAGTCGCAGGGGCTAAACTTTTCTCTAGTCTGGATCTTACGTCTTCGTTTCACCAGGTCCCCATCAAACGCGAAGATGTCCCGAAAACCGCATTCTGCACGAAATACGGGCTCTACGAATACCTTACAATGCCAATGGGCTTAACAAACAGTCCCGCCGTACCACAGAGGTTGATGCAAATCATACTAGGGCAGCTGCAATGGCATTCTTGACGTACTTATATTCGGCTCTGACTTTGAAGAACACATGCAAAGGTTGGATGAAGTGTTGACCCGCATAAGAGATGCAGGTCTCAAACTCAAACCGGAAAAATGCCAATTGCTTCAATCTAGTGTCAATTTTCTTGGACATACTATAAGCTCTGAAGGGGTATTACCTAATGCCGAGAATCTCGATAAAGTTAAACACTGGACTTTTCCAAAGACACCGACACAAGTGCGCCAAATATTAGGCCTTTGGTCCTACAATCGCCGATTTATAAAAGGGTACAGCGATCTTGTCAGGCCTCTCACTCTTCTTACTCACAAGAACATACCCTTTATTTTTAATGAAGATTGCAAAAGGTCATTCGAGACCCTGAAAGGAAGGCTAACCGGGGCTGAAATTATGGCATACCCGCGGGATCAAGGGCTTTACATCCTTGACACTGATGCCAGCGATACACAAATTTCTGGAGTTCTAAGTCAAATGCAAGATGGAAGGGAGCGTGTCATTAGCTATGGTAGTCGAACATTAAACAAGGCTGAACGTAATTATTGTATTACCGATAAGGAGCTTCTAGCAGTCAGACACTTTACCGAATACTACCGTCAATATTTATTGGGTAGGAACTTCCTTGTCCGCAGTGATCACCAGGCCCTCACTTTCCTCTTTAAAATGAAGGAACCCAAGCATAGGATCGCCATATGGATCGAGATATTGTCCGCGTTCGATTTTAGTATCGAATTTCGCCGAGGCTCTAGTCACTGAAATGCCGATTCTCTTAGCCGATGTCCAGATCCATGGAATTGTCAATGTTCAGACACAGACAACCTTGAATCCTTAAAGTGTGGACCGTGTGAGAAGTGTAAGAAACGGTTCCAGGAAATGCGAGGAAACGAACCGCCAAGCCATACCGCATATCAAGTGGCAAGCATAAGAGCCGTTACTACACGGTCGCAGTCGGAGAATGGTCAGCCGAACGACCTGCCCACACCTTCAGAAAACCTATGGTCCTCCGAACAGGACAAAGCCAAGATTCGCGCACTACAACAGGATGACCCCGACCTTAAACGCATTCTTAGTGCATTCGAAGCTGGGGAAAAGCCAAGTCATAGTGAAATTGTTTCTTTGAGTCCTGCAGCTAGGTATTACTGGAGCAACTGGGATTCCCTTGCAATGCACGAAAGGTGTCTCCATAGGCATTTCTATCGCAAAGACGGCACTGGGTCACACCTTCAATTACTTGTTCCCAGATCTTTAAAACGCGACGTTTTATATCAGGTGCACAATACTATAGTCTCGGGTCATTTAGGCAGAAAACTTTAGAAAAGTTGCTTCAACGCTTTTTCTGGTATGGAGTGCGAGACGATGTTTATATCTGGTTATTGCGTTGTGACATATGTGCTGCGAACAAACGACCGGTCAAAACACCTAGAGCCCCGTTAGGGAAAATGCAAGTTGGAGCTCCATTTGACCGTTTGTCAACGGATTATCTAGGACCCTTACCGCTTACACCCCGTGGCAACCGCTATATTCTTGTAGCAACGTGTTCCTTTACTAAATGGGCTGAAATAATACCGGTTCCCGACCTGTCGGCAAAGACATGCGCCAATCGATTACTAAATGAAGTGATAAGTCGATTTGGGTGTCCTCTTACGCTCCATTCTGACTTGGGTCGAACCTATGAAAGTTCGGTTATTTCTGAACTCTGTCAACTATTAGAAATCAAAAGGACGCGAACTTCGGTCCGGAATCCTCGCTGTAACGAACAGGCAGAGCGGTTCAATCAGAGCATCTTGCGCATGATAAAAGCCTTTTTATGCGGAGAGCAAGAAAACTGGGATCTTAATTTGGGCTGCTTAGCCGCCGCCTACCGTGCTTGTCCAAATGAAACAACTCGCCTGTCTCCGAATCTACTTATGCTAGGCCGCGAGCTTAGAATTCCTTCGGAGCTTTTGTATGGTGGACAATGTAACCACCACAACAAAGAATTCCAGTCATATGGTGACTACATTGCCCATCTAAAGGAGAAAATCGAACATTCCCATGAGATCGCGCGAAAAAACCTGACTGCAGGGGCAAGGCGACAATCTGAGATATATGATTCTAAGCTCTCGGTCAATAGGTACGAGCCCGGAGATATAGTATGGGTAGAAAAGACCTCCTTTAGGCCAGGGTTGTCCCCAAAACTCCAGCCTTTGTACCACGGCCCCTGTGTGATAGTTCAGAAATACAACGATCTCGTGTACCGGATACAACTGTCGAAATGGGGTGTATGTCAAGTATTACATCACAATAAAAAGAAGCCATATAAGGGTACCAATGTTCCACGCTGGTTAAAACGGGCTCAAAATACAATTACCCGGAGAAACACAGAGAAAGAATTGTAAAATGTCCCTCGCCCTAACATAATACAGAGGACAGCTCTAGTGGAGAGACTTATAATTTGTTTGTTTCATTGTTTATTCATCATTTTTATTGTACAAGAATGCCAGGAACCTATGCACTTGTCAGAAATATATTTTCGCGCACAATTGCATGTATACTATATTGTCTGATTATAAAAGGCTCATGTGGGTTAATGATTAAGCAACAGCTAAACCTGGACCTTGGCTCTTAATCCCGGGTTGTGGATCTGTCTTTTGACCTCAGTATTGTCTCCATATGACCCTGGGTTGTTGATGGGAGGTAAAACCTAAATACGCTGAATGGGAAACATTGTCGATCTTGAAAAGAGTGGAATGGAAAAATAAGCTTCCTATAATTCTTCAATATATTTCCTACAGTGTAATGAAGGGAAAGCCATGGGCGACGACGTCAGCTACCGATTATGTACATGATGGTGCGGGTCTTGGTTCTTTGATTTTTGTGTTCACGGAGATGTTGCACTGATGAGTTAGGAGGCCTTCATGCGGACTGAACAAATTATTTGTCTAAATCGCGACGGAAGTAAGGGCGAGGATTGTGGCCAAGTAAAATCGATTTTAGCCCCCCCAGTGGAAATCTTCCACTGACCGTTCCAAGGCGGATCTTCTGTGGCGATTTATTTATGTTGTTGTTTGTTACTTAGTGTGTGTATCACTTGTGTCTTTTAATTTTGGATGGCCATATGGCCATTTTGTGGGAAAGTAACTGTCCTTATGGCCTTCTTTTGTTTAGGTTTCCATTATGGTCTGGTCGCTTAATGTTTGTATTTCTTTCCCTTTGGTGTCTTTTATGGGTGGAGTAAGTTAATTGTATCAATTCCTGATCTTTGTTTTACTTCTACTTTGATAATAAACCTGAAACAGGGACAAATCATGCGCAATTAACTTGAACTCAGTTGAATGTATCTATGGCATCAGTTCGAACTAGCATTCGTGAAATTACCCCCTTGAATGTTAAGGTTGTCAATTGTCTATCACCGGGTATAACCGGGCATGCACATTTTCCGGATATCATCCGATATACTGGTCATTCAATCATAATATGTTTGTATAATCCTGTCCTGGGGACTGGACCCCACAAAGATGTAATATTTTATTGTGCCTTACTCAGATGTTCGTAATGGCTACTTTTAATACACATACCCATATTCCATAGAAGCAACGAATCTGGTAACCTCATAGATGTACAATGTTTTTGGGGACCGCCTACCTATGTGATAAATCGGATAACTTTAGGGGTGGCATCAATAAGACAAGTAACTCATAAACCATTATCTCTACACTGAAAGTCATACCAACATGGCCAAGTAGTTTATTTTTGTCTTCTTCAGAACCATGTCGGTACCTATCACCCTTGATGATGAAAAGAATGACAGGGGTAGAGTTTACAAATGTGTGGAATGTGGGCATTTGGATGAACGCCGTAGGGTTGTGGCACACATATACAAGTATCATGTACGTTTTGACGAGGCTCCCTTCTATTGCTCTATCTGTGGCTTCAGAAGTGTCAAGAAAGAGGAGGTGGTAAATCATATTCTACCCGGGGTGTATCCGCCTCACAAGCAATGGGTGGACTCTTTACAAAGGTCGTACCGCCAGATAGACTTTTCCAAAATGCTGTTGAGGAGTTTGAATCCAAAACAACTGGCGGAGGGTGTTGATTTCATAAGGTTGTCAGAGACAGAGTCGAAGATCATCTGGAAACAGAGACAAAGGCCCATTACAACTCCTTCAAGACCTTCTGCTACCAAGGCTCAAGAGAATCCCGCTGAAGAAAATGTATTGGCAACCATTCTTGATTATGACCCTAATGAAAGGCTCACCCCTGTTGCTCACCAGATGCAATCTCCACCAGTTCCGACACGGAGACTTTCAATTCCCCAGTATTCGCCTGGTCATCCACAGGTCGACATCTCTGGTGGGCGGCCTGTGTACCACCCAACTTCTATTTCAGTTACTAAAGCAACACCTGTCGTAAGTCCTGTTCTAAATACATCAAGCATTCAGCAACCAGCTAAGTTCACACAGCAGACAATGTCACCATCATCTAACCAGCCTCAACAGCATGACCTTCTGCAGCAAGCTGTTCAAGCCAGCCAGATCATCAATGTTAGCCGTCTGTCAGAGCTTGCTTCAACTGATGAACCCAACATACCCAATGTATCTATGCCGGCTATTCAATCAGATAACTTAACCCGTACTGTTGCGTCGTCCTCCCTTGTGAAAGAACCACGTAGAATTCAGCTACAGTCTCCTTGCACGGTTACCCCACCTGAAAATACAGACACTGGTCTTCTCTCCTCCTTTGGAATGGACTCCAGTCTGCTAGCTGAGCCGATCAGTTTACCATCTTTCCAGCCGGGCCCCACAAATGTGGTTGCTTTTCCTGAAATACCAAATGAGGAAGACGTATTGAACACCCCGAAGGTAGCACGACCATCCTTTTCGGGTCCTTGTTCATCTACTGTAACTGTTATCTCAAACTCCACTATAACTACCTCCAACACAGCAACAATGACTGACCCTATAAATGCTTCAGTCTCTGGGCCTACCAACACAGTAAGTGACTCTGAGGTAGCCAAGGCAATTAGAGAAATGTCTAAAAGCCAGGTTGATGCTATCCAGAAGCAGACTTTTCAGATTGAGATGACCAGAAGCACTCTTTCTGCATATCTAAGGCGACTTGACGACAGGGACAGGGAAAGACAGCACCCTGCTAATCATTATTTCAGGAAACAGACCACCTTTCATAGAAGTCGAAGCCTGACGCCTGTACCTTCCCCCGCGAAGAAAAAGAAGAAATTCTCGAGTCTAGTCCTGAAGAAGAATAAGAAATAATTTAAACAAATACTCAAATAGTTTTGAACTTTTAAGTGCATACGTGTAAAGTTATATAGACTTTTAATTACTTCTAGCATTTACTTTGAATGTTATTTAACTAATATTCCTGCACTTCTCTCAGCTTATGAGGACATAAGCTGGTGGAGGGGGGTGGGGGAGTAAATGTAAAAGCCACACTTTTAATGTTTATTATTGCATGCAGCACACCTACATGTACTATCAATCAACACACACACACATACACGCACGGGCGCGCGCGCGCGCACACACACCGGAGATACAGTTGCACATTCATACATACATGTACACCGACATTCCAGGCACTATTCCATCTCCTACAGATGACCCCCTATACAGACACACCCTCTTTAGCACTCACCCATGTACACCCCCATGAACATACACAAACACCACACAAATACATGCATGTATTTCAAGCCCATATGCAAACCACTCTGCCGATGTTGTCCTTATCTTGTGTTATTTATGAACACTCGGGTGGGGTAGAGCTATAAAGTAAACATACTCACATTTGTTCCATCAATCTTACATTGGTAGATAATGCTTGTCATTCAGGGGTGGCTTGAATTATTCCTCTGATGTTTTATTGTTTCACGCAAGTAAGATTTTAAGGGTCGTTTTCAGCCATAATTGATGATAATGTTTGTTGTTATTGACGTCATGAAGTTGTTGACAAATATCATTGATGACGTCACATCAAGATTGAGCTTACGACATCAAAGACAAACTTTTAAAAGTCCAGAATATTCCAAGCTAAGGCAATTTCATCACTCAAGAGTAGGTTAATAAGTGTTTAACTTTGTTAAATTTAATCATCAGTCATTATTTACTTACCCCACCCGCTTCAGTTACATTATCTCCTTCTCAGCCACTTGCTGATTACAGCGGTTCGACGTTCAGCGTCGCTGGATATCCAACAGGTTGCTGGATTCCCCGCGACGGCTGGACGCCCGACTGCTGGAAAATATAAGCAGAACGCGCGATCATTCGGGGCCTTCAGTCGATATTCTTCTGTGACAGCAGGACGTGTTTTGTCCTCGTCGTGTCCGTTCTAGAAAGTCTCAGTCTTGTAAGTTTATTTCGTACTCAGGCGCCATTGGAAGTTATTGATTTCGTGTTATTTTAAGTTCGCTGTGCTATTTTTAAGCAGGGGCGCGCTACGGGGAAATTTAGTCACAGACAGGTTGCGCGTTTTTAAGACTGAGGGCCAAGTCGACTAGAGATAAATAACTGAAGAAAACTTAACTTATATGTTGTTGAATATAAAATGCATATTTAATAAAAGAGCTCTGTTCTACGAACTTGTTGGTTTTTAGTTGTTTAACCGTATGCTAAGCGTGGTGACATCCTGACAAAATAGTGAACCACAGCACCTGATCGCTCGGTTGTAACAATACATTCAACCAACAGGTCTTACGGCCCCAGGCCATCAGGGCTTGAAGAAATAGATGGGCTGGATGATGCTTCCGTGCAGAGCGGAAACCGACCTGCACACGAGTACTGGAAAAACCGCTTAGAGGAACTAAGCTTGCCCAGGCAAAGTGGTTGGAGTCCGACCGCCCATGTATATAAACCCTATTGGTTTCATTGGGCGAGAGGGCTTCAGATGTCACTTCATCAAAATGTCTGGTAAAAGTCCCACAAAATGGAAAGCAACGTCTCAAAAATGACCTTTACTGTGTTGATGGGGACGTTAAACCTCAAATCAAACGAAACAAACCAAGTGGTTTTCAACCAAATGTCATGAAAGTCTTCCAACCAGAGCTGCACGAGTACTGGTAAGCTACTTAGTAGGTTTAAGTCTGCCACTGGACGACAGGACTGGAGATGTCATTCATTTCAGAGACAAGATAAAGCCCCACAAAATTGGATGCAGCGCCTCGGAATGACGTGCTGTTGACAGGGGTGTTAAACCTCAGCCATTTTTGCACTTCGTCCTGCAAATAGCCTGCCAGACAACCGTTATGTGAACTCACGTGAGGCTTAGCAAAGAAAAAATTAGTAAAGAAATTAATATTCTGACCTAACATATGCATTCAATCCTACAGATATTGATACAATCCTACAAGCGATTTTGGGAAGATGATCTGAACCCTTGCTGAAAACAAAAACCCATTCCTTTGCAAACGGCGTAGGCCCAGATCAGATGGCTTCTTATAAAGACATTCCTATCAGGATCTAGGCATTCAGTTTGTTGTTGCTGTATATCCATAATACATTTAATCGCTGCTTATAACCACTTGTAATATCTTGTGAACATACATTCAGTTTGTGAGGCCGGCCTCAGTAGCCCAGTCTGATGTTTGTTTCTGCTTTGTTTGAGGTTTAACGTCCCCGTCAACACTGTAAAGGTCATTTTGGAGACGTTGCTTCCCATACTGTGGGACTTTTACCGGGCATTGAGATGAAATGACATCTCAAGCCCTGTCGCCCAGGGAAACCAATAGGATTTATAAGCATGGACGGACTGACTCGCACCACATTGTCTTGGCAAGCTTAGATCATTTGAGCGGTTAACCAGTACTCGTGTGCGGTCGGTTGCCGCTCGTGTGCGGTCGGAAGCACCATGCAGCCCATCTATTTCTTCAAGCCCGATGAGCAGGGGCGACTCAGTCTGATGCTCTGAATGGTGTTCAAGATGCGGTTTCCATAGCTATTAGTTTCAGGCTAATGTGCACTGTACTGGTTAACCACTTAGGTATAAGCCTGTCCAGGAAGTGTGGATAGTTAAACTTATCAGATCAAATGACCTAAATAGTGTTGACATGGCTGTAAAAATCCAAAGCAAAAAAAAAAAAAAAAAAAAAAAAGTTTGTGAAATGAATTAATACCCAAGATCTATCGAGTAATGCATTGTAAACTTACAGTTACACATGGGTGTAGCAAAATGATTTATTCAGGACCAGAAAAAAAAATATCAGGCGAAAAAGACAGATTATTTACATGACAAAAAGTGTGCAGAACACAGTACTGTGTGTTTTTCGATTCCCCTTTTTGACTTGGTTGACTCTCTTGCAGGCATATACCTAATGTTTAAATCGTACCGGATCAGCTGGAAACAGGTGAAATGTCACTTTCAAAGCCAATAGACTGCTTTTGATGTCACCGTAATGGTTGGTTGCTATGCGCGACGAACATCCGAAGTAATCCGAATGAGCAAAGTGCCCGGATAACGAAAATCACGGATAAAAGAAATTTGTAGTGTGCACCTATCATCCACTCAACTGGTCAGAAAGATTGTTAGGAAAGCATACAAACAACAGGGCTGAGCTGACAGCTGCCATTGTAGGGATAATGCAGGCGCTTGAGTGCAACTTTAACGAGATAACCAAAACTACGGACAGTAAATATGTTCGAGATGGCATAACGAAATGGATCAAGGACTGGAAAATTAATAAATGGAAGACATCTAGGAAGGGGGATGTTCTGAATAAGGATCTATGGCTAGCACTGGATGATCTACAGGAGAAATTGATAGTACACTGGCAATGGGTCGAGGGGCACAAGGATACAGAAGGCAACATACAGGCGGATGATCTAGCGAAGAGGGGAATTTCAGAGGAAGGCTGTTTTTGGCAGGAAAAAGCATTTAAATTGTACAGAAGCAGCTGCGGCGAGGATATACAGGAGGAGGCTAATGTTAGTAAAAGAATTAACACACTGGATAGCCCACAGATCTCATGCGACATTGGAGAAACCAGCCATCAAAAGCATTTGGAATCGATCTGCAAACCATGTAAGCTCCCGTGTGAAGCCCAAGAACAAGCTCTACAATGCATGGAATGTAAGTACTGGATTCACTATAAATGTACAGACTTACCAGAATACCAGCTGTATCTTTTTGAGAGAACACAAAGAAGGTACACATGTAAATTTTGTGCTCTCATAGATGATGAATTTGCTGTTAGTAGTCCAGACAAAGTTGATACTACCTTACCACAGAAACAACTAGAAGCCGTTCAAGATGCTGTCCCAAAGGTGGAAATAATTTTCAGTCCAACAGTTACTAAAGCTGACAAGGGTACAAGCACGGAATCCATTTCAAAGAGCAAAAATGCTGGAGCAGAAATCAGTTCTTTGTCAGACGGAGGAGTTTCTTCAACTTATTGACCTGCACGAGTTCAAAAAGTCAACTATGTCCACTTTACAAAACTCTTTTGTTGGGGCTTTCGACAAGATTAATGACTCTGTTCGGGACCTTAAAAACAATATAGCCGACGATCAAGATCAGAAGCGGCGCATAGCAAATTTAACTCAAGAGGTCGAAAAACTAAGAGACAATAGAGAAATCAAAGAAAGGAAGGCAGATATGAAATGTCAAAATTGTGAGGATCTCTTGGGTAAAACTAATAGACTGAATAGGGATATAGTCACAGAAAAGGAGAAAAGCCGATCAAGCCTGAACAGTCTAAGAATAGAGAAAGAAGAGCAGGAGGCTAAGTTAAAGGCAGATATCTCTGTTCTCAATCACAGGATGGAGGGTCTTCAGAAACAACTTGACATACAAGAATCTGAAGTTGCTACTCTGCAGAGACGTTTAGAGGCAAAAAATCAGCTGATTGAAGATTTGGAGCAGAAAACAGGCAGTATGACCAACAAGATTTCTGAATTACAAGATTAAGTCCTGTCAATGAAGCTTAGTAGTGGAGGTGATGGTGATTTTTCCAGCTATCGGACAGTTGCTAGGGGCGGAAAAGATAAAAAGAACATAAATAGTGAAGATGGTGATAGCAATTCCACTGACATAGTCACTCCACCCAAAGACACCACTAGGAGTAAAAAGGATGCAGAGATAGATCAAACTACAAGAAGAAAGGAGGTAGAAATTGTACAAGGCAATGCTAATGATAAAGAGACTGTAAATGCTGATGAAAATAAGGGTGTAATTAGCAGTATAGGAAAAAACATAAGTCAAGCCAAGAAGAGAGTCTGTGTTGTTGGTACCTCAAACATTAAATACATTTCACCGGCTTACTTAGGAGGAGAAGACTTTACCGTGTCAAAGGTAACAAGATACACGCTTGAAGAAACTTTGGATTACTTTCAAAGACTGCAGCCAGAACAAAATGCAGATGTCTATATTCTTCAGGCAATGTGTAATGATATAAAGACCAAGTCACCAGAATCCTGCTCGGAGTATATGGGAGATATAGTTGATACCATATCTTCAATATGTAAAGACTCAAAAGTAATTGTATCTTTGGGGCTGCCGAGATCAGACATAGCCTTAAATACAAAGACCGAAAAGACGAATATAATGATTAAAGAGAGGTTTGCTGCAATTGATCAGATAACAGTTTGCGACAATGGAAATCTGTTTTATAGAGGTGAAGCCCAAAGAGCAGTGTTGAATGATGATGGACTTCACTTATCTAGAATAGGAACCAACAAGCTGGCAAAGAATCTCAGGGGAGTCTTGTTTGATATGTTTGATATCCCTTGGATAGTACATGAAACCAAGCCTCAACACAACACTAGTAACAGAAAGGAATATACATACGAAGAGCATGAAAGAAAGCACTGGAACGATGGACGTTATCAAAGCGAAGGCTTAAATTATGGGAGACGTAAATACGGTCAAGATGGTTCATTTGATCGCCAACAGCAAAAACGGTACAGGGAGGATAAGGGCGATTATCGTTATCAGTATCGCCAGCCGGCGGGTACTCGGGACTACAGCAACAGGAATGATGACGACAACGATTACCGGGGTTAGTCGAATAACCGCTACTACAATAAACAACACTACAAGCATGATGATTATTATAGACATTCGGATAATTATTATTATCCACGCAACTATGAAAGAGACAGTTCAAGATATTAAAGGACAATGTTTCACCAATGCCACTTGATAGCTAGTTAATTTTTACATATAAATTACAATTATCAAAGTCAGAGCAGAATGGCATATTACAGTTTTATTGTTATTTTATAGTTGATCAATGCCATTATTGATAATGAAAATGATAATTTCTTATCTTGACATTGCATATTCCAAGAAGTGGCAAATTTACATTCAAATATTAACTTGCTTTTGTTGGTACACCTTGCACATGCTCCTTTTTCCCATTTGTGGCAGTATTTATTGCATTGCTTGTATAACATGGATCACTTTACATCATCTTCATTCATATCCATCTGCTCATGGAATGTCGGCGGTCTTATTTCAAAATCGTATAATAAGCTAGAAGATCAACATTTTATTGATGAAATCTCAACTTATGACATTATATTCTTAAGTGAAACTCATACTGGAGTAGAAACACATATTGCTATTGAAGGTTTTCAGCATTTTCCTATATGTAGGCCTCTCTCAGCCAATAATAGACACTATGGAGGTTTAGCTGTTTTGATAAGAAAATCAATACGTAAAGGCATTAAAATTTTGAAAAACTTAAGATCTGAATTTCAGTGGGTAAAATTGTTGAAAAGTTTCTTCAATTTAGATCAAGATTTGTTTATATGCTTTTCATATGTTTCTCCGTGTTCTTTTCATAATAAATCTGATTTTGATACTTTGAAAGCAATAGAGAGAGATATAAACCGTCACAAAAATGATGGCAATATAATTCTGTGTGGTGACATTAATGCAAGAACAGGCTCAGATCCAGATTTTATTCATGATGATGATGACAAACACGTTCCCTTAGACCCCTATTATATTATAGACTCAGATATTGTACGCCGAAACAGTGAAGACTTGAAGACAGATGACAGGGGTAAGCAATTAAATGATATATGTATTTCTTCAAGGCTAAGAATTTTGAATGGTAGAACATAAGGTGATCTGTTTGGTAAATTTACATGTCAAAAGCCTACAGGTGCAAGTGTCGTCGATTACTTTATTGCGTCAGAAGAACTGTTGAAGGATATTATGTATATTCATGTTCACCCTTTCTTACCTATATATTCTGATTGTCATAGTAAAATATCTATTTCCTTAAAATCTTCCCATTTAAGGGAAGCGGTGCATGGGAATACAGCAAGTATGCCTAGTGGTTTCAAATGGAACAAGTTTTCATCAGAAAAGTTAAAAAAAGCACTTCAAAGTAAAGATTTAGCAACTAAAATAAAGTCCTTTATGGATAAATCTTTTGATGTAATGGATACAGGCATTGAACAAGCTTGTAGCATGTTTGAAAACATTGTATTGGATGCTGCCAAAAGTTGCCTTTCGATAAAAACTTCTAAAAAGACAAAGAAAAAAATCAATAGGTGGTATGATGAAGATCTGTATGTTAAAAGAAGAAATGTAAATTCAAAAGCTAAATTAATGTTTAAAAATCCTTTTGATAGATCTTTAAGAAACTCATATTACAAACAGTACAGAGAATATAGGAAACTAGTAAAATATAAGAAGAAAAACTACACAAAGAGCATATTAGCTAAATTAGATGATTTGGAATGTAATGACCCTAAAACTTACTGGAATCTAGTTAATTCATTAAAACATGAAAATGGGCCTTCAAGCGGACCAGAAACAAATATAGACTCAGATACTTGGTATGAGCATTTTCAAAAACTAGGTTCATCTAACAACAAATTTCAGGATAGATTAGACACCTTGACTCAAATTTTGTCCGAGAAGAACCAAATGAGAACATTTAATTTTTTAGATACTATTATTAAAGATAAAGAAATATTGAGTAATATCAGTAAACTTAAGAAAAATAAGGCTGCTGGGCTGGACTGAATCAGGAATGAAATGATAAAGTCTGGTGCTTCCACACTCTTACCATGTATTAATAAGCTTTTTAATTTAATTTTCTCTTCCGGTATTTATCCCTCTTCATGGGCAAAAGGCTACATCACCCCACTGTTCAAGCCAGGAGATATTTCTAACCCAGAAAATTATCGTGGCATAATTATTACTTCTACATTAGGTAAACTTTTTAATATGGTGCTAAACACAAGGTTGAATACATTTTTAGAAGATAACAATGTTATATATGAGGTTCAAATAGATTTTACAAAAAAGGCTCGCACTTCGGATCATATGTTTGTATTGAAAAGTTTGATCGATTAGTATATTACTGGTAAAGCTGGAAAGTTATATACATGATTTATTGATTTTCGAAAGGCATTTGATACTGTTGTTCATCCTGGGTTAAAGATCAAATTGCAAAGATTAAACATCAATGGTAAGTTTTTCGACATCCTTTGTAGCTTATATGCGAAAACTAATGTGTGTGTTAAAATTGATGATAATCATACTAAATTCTTCGAAGCTAAAGTAGTGTTCGTCAGGGTGATGTTCTGAGTCCAAATTTATTTAAGATTTTTATTAACGACCTTCCTGAGTATTTGAATGATACAACTGACCCTGTTTATATTCAAAATCGTCCATTAAATTGTCTTATGTATGCTGACGATGTTGTGCTGTTATCAAGTTCTGCTACTGGCTTACAGGCAAAATTAAATGAACTTAGCAAATTTTGTGATGACTGGTGTTTGGATGTTAATCTTTCAAAGACTAAGGTGTTAGTATTTAATAAGTCAGGCAGATTGTCTAAGAATAATTTCTTTTTCAATGCTATATGTTTAGAGAATGTTAGTCACTACAGATATTTAGGAGTATATTTCTCTGTAAGTGGAATTTTTACCTATGCCAAAGATGACATTTTTAAAAAATCCACTAAAGCCTCATTCAAACTAACTAAAACAATCACTTCAGGTGAATCGAGCATCAACACTAGTATACATTTATATGACCATCTCATCAAACCTATAGTTATGTATGGGTCAGAAATATGGGGTGCTTTTAAAACCAACATTGCTGCTTGTAAAAAAGATAATATATTTCCATTCGAAGTTATTTTTAAGAATAACATTGCAGACAAGTCACAGGTAAAATATTTAAAGTATATACTAGGCGTTAACAAATATTCTTCTAATATAGCAGTTCTGTCTGAAACTGGCCGTTTTCCGATGTACCTGTCTATTATTCTGTCAATTGTAAAATATTTGTATAGACTTGAAAATCTAACAGATGGTCTGCTGAAACAGGCATATGATTTGACTAAAGAATTGCATAGCAAGGGGGTTCAAACCTGGTTTACATCAGCGGTTTATATTCTTAAGTTGCTTAACCTTAATATTTTTGTTTGTAGAAACCTTGGGGAAAATCAGTTGATAGCTATTGTTAAAAGGAGTTTGATGAAGAAATTTGAATCATTCTGGAGGCATGAAAGGGAAAAGAAATTGTTGGATCGAAAGCTTGACTTTTATTTTAGCTTGAAAAGTGAGTTCTGTCGAGAACCATACTTGAATATACAACAATTTAATTTGCGGAAAGCTATATGTAAACTACGAATTAGTGCTCATAATCTCTTGATTGAAAGCGGTAGATATTCAAAAAAGGGTCTTTGACTAGAGAGGAAAGATTATGCAGATCCTGTAATCATAACGCAATTGAAGATGAAGTTTATTTCTTGTCACAGTGTTCGTTTTACGATGTTGAAAGGGCTAAGCTATTCCAAAAGTTCGCAAACAGTAACAGCAATTTTGCAAGTCTAAATAATATTGACAAATGTAAATGGATTTTGATACAAGAAGACCAGTCCCTTTTGATGGCACTTGGTTCCTATATATATTGTTGTTTTGAAAAAAGACATAAACCTTCTAATGTGCATTAAAAATCTTATTCTTGAATGTATCTATATAGGCCGTCGGCTTCGTTCACTCATTCATACATTTCACCTTATCATCATCATTGTTTTTTTGTTTTGTTTTTTAAATCAAATAATATGTTTTAACATTTTTTATCTACCTGAGAGGGTCCTTGATTGGAAATAAAAGATATTGTATTGTATTGTATTGTATTGCGACAGGTGCACACTAATGTCCGGGAATCGTCCGGGAAATGTCCGGGAATTCGCCGGAAAATTTCCGGGAAATTGGAGTTAGTGGTGTGTTGTCCCTAATATCTCCACTTCGGGTTGTCAAAAATTAATTAAATTAGTATCAAATAAAATTTTTAGCTCTATTTTAAAAGATAAAAAAATAATAATTTACTTTTTTAACGTTTTAGGGGTCCATTTTTTAAGTTAATTTGGCCGGGAAATTCTCGGATTTTGTCCTGGATGTTGGGGTATTGATGCGTTAACCCTAATATCTCGACTTTAGGTAATCAGAAATTAATAAAATTAGTATCAAATAAAAATTTTAGCTCAATTTTAAAAGATAGTTAAAAATATTTTTCATTTTGAATATTTTAGGAGTCCATTTCTGAAGTTAATTTGTCCGGGAAATTCCCGAATGTGTCCTGGATCTTGCGATAGTTGTGCGTTTTCATAATATCTCGGTTTGTGGTGACCACTTATTGATAACAATTGATATATGTTAAAATTTTAAGTTCAATTCTAAAAAATATAAAAAAAATCCCTTTCTACACCTCAATGAGGCAGTTATAATGAGTACCCACAACCCGGATTGTATCCAGGATGCCGGGGTATTGGTTCGTTTTCCTTAATATATCGACTTGTGAGAACGAAAGAAAGACTGCACACCCCTTGTAAATCCTACTTTTCTCTGTATAAAGTTGGATTTACACGGGTTTCCATTACACAGCTTTCTATGATGTCACACATGTTGCTGCTCACAAGACGGACACTGCCATTGATTTGATGATGAATTCAGACCTTAACATATTCTATAAAACCAAATTTTGTACTTACGATTTTCACAGCAAATCATATTATCAATACACTCAGGCATTTCGCAGAATCACCAGACTGGAATTTTTACGATTTTACAAGTGAATGAATGAAGTCTTTCTACTATTTCAATCCAGGTAAACAGCACACGCCAACTTATTATGAGTTAAAGCAATTAACTTAACACATTTTTAATCTCGTTAGAAAATTAATGGCCCGTAAAACCGCTCAAAGTCCGTACACCTAATTCATCGTCAGGAAGAAATGGATGCGCTTAAATTTCGTTGTTTAAGCAAACAGTATAGAACCAGATCAGATGTCGCATTTTGCAACCGAGATCAGACGCCGAGTTTTGCAACGTCTGAGCATCATGGTCCGTCAAATCAGTCAAAGTCCGTGCATCTAATTCATTGCCAGCAAGAAATGGATGCGGTTAAATTTCGTCGTTGATTAAGCAAACAGTGTAGACCGAGATCAGGCGTCGCACTTAGCGGCCCAATCAGACACCAAGGTTTGCGCAGCTACTGATCATAATGGTCCGTCAAAGTCCGTACACTTAATTCATTGCTAGCAAGAAATGGATGCGGTTAAATTTCCTCGTTGTTTAAGCAAATAGTGTAGACCCAGATCAGATGTAACATTTTGCGGCCCAGATCAGACGACACGTTTTGCAGCGTCTGATCCTTTGAGTCTACACTCTTTGACTATGTCCCACAAATGGGACGCTAGGCATATATGGATTAAATATCTGGGTTAAATATCTGATCTGCCAGTGGATCTACACTATCTGCCAAAGTCCCACAAGTGGGACTCAAGGCATATATGGGTTAAACCTTTGATCAAGATCTACACTGTTTGCCAATGGCCCAACAATGGGGCGCTAGGCATATATGTGTTAAACCGTTGACCAAGTTCTACACTGTTTGCCGTAATTAAAGATTCTTTGAGAGCTTCTATAAATTAGTCATGTTGTGTGAACTCATTAGAACTGCCTCAATGAGGTGTATGAAAAGATTTTTTTTATATTCTTTTAGAACTGAACTTAAAATTTTAATACATTTCATTCGTTATCAATTAGTGATCACCACAAATAGAGATACTATGAAAATGCACAACTACCCCAACATCCAGGACACAACCGGGAATTTCCCGGACAAATTAACTTCAAAAATGGACCCCTCAAATATTCAAAATAAAAAATATTTTTTATTATCTTTTAGAATGGAGCTAAAAATTTTATTTGATACTAATTTTATTAGTTTCTGACCACCCAAAGTTGAAGATATTAGGGTTAACGCACCACTACCCCAAAATCCAGGAAAAAATCCGAGAATTTCTCGGACAAATTAACTAAATAAATGGACCCCTAAAACGTTTAAAAAGTAAATTATTTTTTAATAATCTTTTAGAATGGAGCTTAAAATTTTATTTGATACTAATTTTATTAATTTCTGACCACCCGAAGTGGAGATATTAGGGATAACGCATCACTACCCCCCATTTCCTGGACATTTCCCGGCGATTTTCCGGACAATTCCCGGACATTAGTGTTCGCCGTTGCGACATCTACCAAAAGTAAACAGATACGGAAGACGGAGCTCCAGTGATATATGGACTCGAATTTCAGGTTGTTATCAGATCTTACAGTTAGATCAAACAAAATCAGCAAGCAATATAAAGTCATGTTTAGCTTAGATATTTTTAGCAGAATTCAAACCTGCAAAATAGCTCGTAGGTATTGAAGTTTTCGGAAATGCAATGAGTTTTCGTGACATGTATCGTCGGTGCATCTAAGTTTGTTATGCTTAAAACTTGGAGGTGGTTTGATCACCAACCGTGGTTAGCCACTGTTAACCTCTGGTTAACCAACTTTGATTGAACAGCTATGGCCTTAAAGGTGGGACGTCACTCTGGTCCACCCAGACTAAAGCGTTGGTTTCTCTGGTGTGAACAGTGTACAAGGGTAACTAGTCAACTCGTACCCGTTTTTGGTCAACTCTTACCTGTTCTTTGGTCAACTCGTACCCGAAGTCAACTCGTACCTATTTTGGTTAACTCGTACCCCGGGTGGGGGTACTCTAAATTTTGCCAGCTACATAGGTTTGGGATTATTGTGGGGGGGGGGTTTCAAAACTTTTAAATTTCACTGTTGTTGTGTCTTTTTTTTCGTGGTGGGTGAAGGGGGTGGGGGTTAGGAAAAAATGGCACTTTTTATGAGTACAGGCCATTTAGCAAATATTTTGTTGAGGGTGGCGCTGACTTGGGGGGGGGGGGGGGGGGGGGTCAGTTCTAAAACTGACTACTTTTGGGGAACTTTTCAAAATTGTAGATTTTAATGTTTTTTGCTTTAAATGCCTACGGGTAATTAGAAGGAACAGGACCAGTACTGCGAATGAGTAAGTAAATGGGCCCGTGGATCATTGGGGCTTGTCTTAGGGGCGCTGCGCTCATGTTTCTTCCGCGCTGGCACGCCACACAACTACCACTGTTAATAGCCCTATGGATTGGGAATGGTGGAACGTATTCGAAATTTTGATTTTACCTGCCCCCAGGGCGAGGCCAGTGGTGGGGCCTAGGGGTCAAAAAGTCATTTTGTTCAAACATAGTCATGTTGCATATCAAATCAAAGGTAATTATTATAATTAAGAGTAGAATATAGTGGTGCAAAAGTTTGCCCGAAACATGTTTTGGGGTAAACGGTGCAAAAAATTGCCTGAAACATGTCTTGGGGTACCCGGAGGTCAAAAAGAAGTATTGGGTCATTTTATTGAAACACGATTTTCACACCGCCGGGATATGCGATGGCATGCCATCGACCTGCTCTAGTTATCCCGTTTTTAAAAAAAAGTGGGGATATTGTTATCGCCTCCGTCCGTCTGTCTGTCCGTCTGTCTGTCCGGCTATCTCCTCCTGAACCGTTAGCCGGAATTCAACCAAATTTGGTATGCGAGTTGCTTTACGTGAATGGCTTGCGCAAGAGCACATTTTTTTTTGTCCCCGCCCCCAGGGGCCCTGGGGAGGGGTCAAAAGGTCAAATATCAATAAATTCAATTACAAAGTCAATTTTGAAGATTTTGATGCCAAACTTTGCACATGTACTTAGTTATGAAAAAAGTAAAACATATTGAACGGGATTTTGGCTGTGACCCCTAGGTCACGCCCTGGGGGTCGGACTTGGGGGGGTCGGGGGTCAAAATTAAAGTTTTTCAGAACATAGTCATGTTGCATATCTATGCGAATGGGATAATGGGTAGAATAAACCACAAGTAAAATTTTGACCCTGGGGTCAGATTGGGGCCCTGGGAGAGTGGTCAAAGGGTCAAAATTTAAGTTTTTTGGAACATAGTCATGTGGCATATGAAATTGAAGGGCATGATTAGTAGAATATAATACAGGTAATATTAGTAGAATATAATACAGGTAATATTTTGACCATGGAGTCAAATTAGGGCCCAGGGTGAGGGGTTTTCGGTACTTGGCCCCTCTGTAGAAAACGTGGGGATTTGCGATGGCGCGCCATCGACAGTATTCTAGTTATTATTATTATTACTTACCCTTAATTAACGCAGTAAACTGTGAACCGATTAATGTGGGTGTGAAAAAAAGGTTGTCGATATTAGTTTAATCTAATTGTCGCTAATTCAAGGCTGGTTTTAATGATTTTGTCGATGAGAGGCGGTTTTTGGTTTGGCAAGACTTAATGACAAGCAGGAATTTGAAGGTCAAATACATATGGTAAGATTGTTGGTGAATGTCAGCATGCAGTAAGCTGCGATATGTATGACCATTTGCAGCATCGTCTTCGCGGGACATGTAATACAAATTTAATTATTTATTTTATTTAACCGCTATTGCATAGAGAAAGCTAGGGTTTACAGGGGTATGGTTTGTTTATACGAAAACAAGCGTATTCAAATGTAATTGAAAATTTTACCAATAAAAAAATGAAGATTTTCAGATGAAAAAAAACCCTGACATTTTCCATGTATCTACTCAAAACATAGAGTGTGCGTGCTCGTTAGACAAGCCTCAAGCATCATATATGTCGATAGAAATGCCTATAGGACATGTTGAGAATAGGACAACATGGATTGTACTCACCCGTTAGAGCGGTTCAAATTAACAAGCAACCATAAACTATGTCTATGATACAATGCAGAAAATAAAACTCATGGCTGCATGGATATAGGTCCAAACATGTGAAAGGCGCATGGGCATGTTATAGTAATGCACACACAAAATATCGTCTTCGTAGTCCAGAAAAGGGTCAGGAGTCTTCATAGACTGTAAAGTTGACCTGTACCAAAGTTCAAATTATCCAAAAATAGAGTTTGTTTTAAACTAAGGTACGAGTTGACCAAAAACAGGTACGAGTTGACTAAGGTACGAGTTGACTTAGGTACGAGTTGGCAAGAAACTTGTACAAGAGGGGGACGAAAAGTATGAAAATCTGTTTGCCCAAGGTAAAAGACATATCTAGAGACACATCCAACAATTAATTCACCTTATTTGCATTATCTGCCGGTTCATAGTCTGAAGGTTAGCAGTGTTGGAAAACAGGTAACCAGACCCCGTGACCTTTCAAGGTCAGGGGGGTCTGGTTACCTGTTTTTCCAATATTGACTATGTGCAAGCTGGGAGCCAGCAAATAATACAAATATGGTGAATAGCCGGCCTCTTTAGCTCAGTCGGATGCGCATGTGGCTGCTGATCAGGAGGACACGGGTTCGATACCTGCAGGGGTCGGCAACATTCTTTCATGCGGATTGACAATGAAATCATTTATACAGTCATTCTCTCCCTTCGGCTGATTCAAGAAGGACAGTTGTCTGTTTCTGGCGAAAGAATGTGCATTCTGCTTGTTAATGGCTTACATGGAAACCTGTCCAGGAAAAGTGTGGATAGGTAAACTGACCCGCTCAAAAATGACTATATATATATATATATATAATAGTGTTGACTGGGCCATTAAACTCCAATACAAACAAAAAACAACAATTAATAGACATGTCTAAGCGTGTTATTAATGATTTCTAGAAGAATTGGGAATGTTTTGATAATATTTACTTGTCGTATTTACGGAGGTAACAAGGCGGACAGGTCTTAGTTCTGTTTTCATAAAAATGCGTATAACTAATGATCCAAAGCAGGAAATGCGTAAGTACCCATTTATTGTGCAGTTAGATAAATTATCTGTGACAGTCAACTGAAATGAATGCGGAACAAAACCCCTATTTGCAGCATGTTAATATGGAGCCAGACACTTTTCGCCAACCACAAAGAAAGGTAATCCATGTCAGATTTCAAGCATGGAGGAATCATGTTGCAAAGATCTCTTATTTTAAAACAAGCCACTGATCTTACGACAGAGATTGCCACCGCGCATTGGGGCTTGGAGAAATAGATTTGGCTGCATGGTGCTTCCAGGCAGAGCTGACAGTGGGAGGAGTGTGTTGGAAAAGTTTAGGCATAAAACATGTACAATGGGGTTGCCCTGTCAGTTGTCTCAGTCAGTACTATGACTGTTTCTTGCTATTCATTTTAAGCTTTAGACCTATGGCCTGTGTAAAGGATTTTATGTCGATAAAGGTACATAAGACACATTTTATAAAAGCTCGAGTTATTGCCCTTTGCTCAAGGTTGGTCGGTAAATACCGGTGGCGAGAATTCCCACTGGTATTTACCGGTAATTACCGTCCTGGGAAATACTCCAAATTTCAGCAAAAGTGGGAAATATTGGGAAATAGTGGGAAATATGATTTTTGTTTAGTTATTTCATAGAAAAACACTATTAATATTTGTGTATTTTAATTGAAATAATGAAGTTAGCTATTTTGCAATATGCCTCCCGATACATATGTCATAAATCTGCTTTTACTCAACCAAACATAAGCATAAATATAAAGTGATCTGTTGTTAAGTATGGTGCATAGAATTATTTAAAATCACTCATATGCTTAAGAAGATAAAAATACCATAATGATCCCAATATTTGGGACAGGCATGCATGGGCAAACAGTGCAGACTCAGATCAGAACCACTTTGCTTCTTTAAAAGAGTTTGCCATTGGAACTACATGTTTTGTATGCTTTAGTGTAACACTTAACCACATGGTTCAATTCTTTTGAGATTTACAACAACTCTTTGGATGTTTGAATTTTAAGGATGTTTACACTAGTTAGAAAAGGTTTGTTTGCAAGTTTGTCAAGTAATCATAAACCTAATGCTAAAAGGTGTGATAATGTAATTGCTTGTTTGAGACAGGTATTAAAAGAACACAGTTAATTTAAGCATAAAAGGTTTTTTAAATTATCTACAGATACTCAACTAAGTATTAAAATTACATGTATTTACAAGTCAAGGGAAAGAGCTGAAAGTTAAAAACCAATATTTTAGAATCAAGTTTGAAAAGAAATTATAAACACTCTATACGAAGGCAATCTACATGTAGATCTTTCAAGTTATTGAATATAAAAAGGCTGGAAAATTCTTCAAATAAAAATCAAAAATGAGTTCCTTTAAGAGCAATGGAAACATTCATAAGAAAGAAGATGGGTCATACTGCGTAGTTTCGGCTAATAAAGCCTCATCAGTGACCCTGTAATGATCCGGCAAAGAAAGCCAGAGGAAACATACTGCAATTTTGAGAATTTAGAATAGGCAGTCGATTCAAAGACTGATATAAATCAAAATGGGGTCCAAATAATTAAAAACCTGTCTAGAATATGAGTCTAAACCAATAATTTATTTCCGGTTCTCAGAATATTCACGCTGATCTCAAAGGACCAAACGTAAAATATAAACTGCACTATGGTTGATGTACGGGGAGACGTTTTACGGCCGCCACACGGCACAACACCAGCTGCAGTGAAGGCAAATAAAAATCAAAAATGAGTTCCTTTAAGAGCAATGGAAACATTCATAAGAAAGAAGATGGGTCATACTGCGTAGTTTCGGCTAATAAAGCCTCATCAGTGACCCTGTAATGATCCGGCAAAGAAAGCCAGAGGAAACATACTGCAATTTTGAGAATTTAGAATAGGCAGTCGATTCAAAGACTGATATAAATCAAAATGGGGTCCAAATAATTAAAAACCTGTCTAGAATATGAGTCTAAACCAATAATTTATTTCCGATTTCTCAGAATATTCACGCTGATCTCAAAGGACCAAACGTAAAATATAAACTTTCAAAATTTCACTTGTCCCACATGACTAAGTGCATGTTAACTTTGGTAAATGTTGTAAGGACTAGACAAACTTTTTACTTGTCCTTCAATTTTTTTTGTCAAATGCAAGCAGGCAAGTGGAATTTTTAAGTCCTGCATGAATTTGAAATAATTTTGCTTTCAAAGAGCTAGGTAGTTGGGGTATATTAAGCAGTCTCAATGGGTACCATCTATGTAAATATATATTTCCCAGTATTTCCCGGGAATTCCCTGTATTTCCCGCCGTCCAGGGAAATATGAGTATTTCCCGCTTTTTTGCCAACCTTGCCTTTGCTACACATGTGTATTGTCACTGTCAGTAAGTACAGCAAGTTCCACTGCAATATCTATCTATAACACACTGGTCAATACAAACATACAGGCTGCGTACAATGTAGCGGTTGCATAGGCTTCGTATTTTGGACGCATATGCTTCGATGAAAAATGGCGGCTGTCAGTTCGTCAAATTGACGTCATTGCAGGTATGAAAATGTTTTTATGTTATTAAAGCTAACTGTTGTATAGGGTTGCACAATACTGAAATCTGCCTTACGGACCACTTTATTAATGTGCGACTTCGTCTGTTGCCCCCCAAAAAAGGTTGAAAAACGGAATATAGAAAAAAAGACCCCAAAAGAAATTTGGCATTCAACACAGATTCACCTGTATTTTCACTTTGGTCCAGTCGTACCATGTAACTACACGTTTTTGGCTGGTGTTCTGGCCGATATTCTGTGAATAATGATAATGAAATCGAAAAGCTGATATGCAACTTTCGTCGCATCTTTTGCTAAAAAGAAAAATCTTGATATTTCGATACAATGCACATAGCTTCGTTACTGATTACAATGCAGAGGCTGCGAACAAAATTTAAAAGCCATGTATTTTGTAGAATAATAGTGAATGATATGAAATTAATGTCGAGAAATCAGTCAACCAGCATCAGTTGGTGATGCTCAAGACATTCTGTATCGTTTATACCAAACACATTTTCAGTCTCAGCTATGCAACTACAACATTTTGATTCAAATGCACAACATCTGTCAAGTTTGCAATTATTTACACTAACGTTCATAAACTTGGTAAGTCTTCGTCAGATCTGTTAAGTATTAAGCCAAACAATATTTGCACACACTCAAACATCCTAAATACTAGTATTCTTTATTAAATACATGTATCATACATGGGTTGTTCTTAAGGGAAAGAAGATGCTCCCTTCAGATCAAAATGGGTCCGGCAGGGATTTGCCTACCAATTTGAATTCAGGAAAAATAGCGTCGGATTGGCAAAATTAGAGAGAAAAAATAGTTGCGGATAGACAAATTTGGAAAACTTTGGTTGAAAGAAATGAGAAACATGATCTGCACATATGCAAACTTGACCATGTTGATCAAAAAACCTAAAAACTTTTGAAAATATAAATCTGATAGAATAGAGTCACTTTCACTTTTACTAGACCAGATCAAGAGGGTAACTCATTCCGCTTTGATGAAAAGCTTGTTAACACTCCATCGGTTAACTACCTCCCTTATTTCCCTATGTTAATAAATAGAAGTAAAACAATGATCAGTTTACTTGCAGCCTCTGTAGTTTAATTGATAGAGCTTAAGTCTCTGATGCAAAGGGTTGTGAGTCCAAATCCCAGTCGAGGAATTTTTTTCTTTCTATTTTTTTTTCTTTTTGAAATGCATAAACAATACACATACATACATACATACCCACTCATGGATGCATGCACATATACATCCATACATGCACACACTCAGGCATGCATGTGCACATACATGTATTCACATAATCATGTATGCATGCACACATATGCATGCATGTGCGCATACATGCATTCACACTCATGCATGCATGCATGCATGCACACACACATGCATGCAAACATGCATGCAAGTACACACACATGCATGGATACACATGCATGCACATATGCAATCACACATGCATGTATGCACCCACAGCTCACACATGCATGCATGCATGCACATACCCATGCATGCATGCACGCACGCATGCACACATACACACACACACACACACACACACACAATACATACATACATGGACACGCACATGCATACACGCATACATGCACACACACATGAATGCATGCATGTTTTCACACACACTGACACATGCCCACTTGGGCTTCTGTGGAAAATCGGGTTTTACCTGTCACGTGGTGACAAGGGGAGTTTTTGTGATCACTTGTCGCCCGTCGTCAGTGCATGCGTGTGTCCACAAACACTTTCTTCAAATGACATCTCCCCCTAAACCACTGATCACTGATTTATTACCACTGAAAACTTAAAAAATCTTCTTCTCAGAAACTTCAAGGCACAGACCTTTGTTATTTGCCATAAAAAATAGAAGTGGCGGCAATGATCAGGAATCGATACAATTAACCCACAGCTCCCATCAGAAACACCAAAGGGAAAGAAGCACAAACAAGAAACAACAGACCCTAATGGAAACATCAATAGCAGAAAGCCAAAAAGACAGTTACTTTCCCACAAAATGGCCAATAGGCTATCCAAAATAAAATAATATAAGCGACACAAAAACCCAAAGACAAACCATAAAAAAATAAACTGGACAGAAGAACGGCCGTGGAACGGTCAGCGGAAACGAATTCCACTGGGGGGGGGGGGGGGGGGCTTTTAAATCGATTATACGTGGCCACAATCCTCGCCCTTACTTCCGTCACGATTAAGACAAATAATTTGTTCAGTCCGCATATAGGCCTCAACTCAACAGTGCAACATGTAAAGCTTCATCTAGTGTACCTCTACCAAGATCGTTCAAATTATAGCCATGATGCCAAAATGCCCCCACGCCGGGGCCAACCAGCTTTTCATAGACTTACATAGGGAAAACTTTTAAAATCTTCTTGTACGAAACCAGAAGTTCAGGTATTTGATATTTGTTACGAAACTTCATCTAGTGGACCTTTACCAAGATTAATCAAATTATAGCCATTGGGCCAAAATACCCCTGCGCCGGCGCCCACTGGTTTTACCTAGACTGTTTTTTTTTTTTTTTTTTTTGTTTGATTTCAGGTTTAATGTCCCTGTCAACACTGTAAAGGTCATTTTGGAGACTTTGATTCCAATTTTGTGGGACTTTTACCCGACATTAAGATGAAATGTCATCTCAAGTTCTGTGGCCCAATGAAACTTATAGGGTTTATAAGCATGGACGGTCCGACAGGCACCGCTTTGCCTGGGCACACTTAGATCCTCTAAGTGGTTTACCAGTACTCGTGTGCGGGTCGGATTCAGTTCTGCGTGAAGCATCATGCAGCCCATCTATTTCTTCAAACCCCGATGGGCGGGGGCGGAAGGGAAAACCTTTCAAATCTTTTTGTCCGAAACCAGAAAGCCCAGGTGTTTGATATGTGGAATGAAGTTGTATCTATTGGTCAGCATTGGACCTCTACCAAGATTGTTCAAATTATAACGCTGGACCACAAAATCCCCCCAACCCCTCTCGTTTCTGGGCACTCCGATTTTTCATAGATTTATATTAAGGAAAACGTTAAAAAAATTCTCCTCTGAATCTAGAAGGCCCAGGTCTTTGATATTTGGTATTGAGCTTTGTCTAGTGGACCTCTACCAAAATTGTTCAAATTATAGCCCTGGGGCTAAAAAGTACCCCGCCCCGGGCTGGGTTTTCATAGACTTATATAGGGAAAACGTTAAAAAATTTTCTCGTCTGAAACCAGAAGGCCCTGGTCTTTGATATTTGGTATGAAGCTTCATCTAGTGGACCTCTACCAAGACTGTTCATATTAAAACTCTGGGGCTAAAATGACCCCGCACCGGGGCCCACTGGTTTTACATCGATATATAGGGGAACCCTTTTAAAAACTACTCATTTGAAACCAGAAGGCCGCGGTCTTGGATGTTTGCTATGAAGCTTCTTCTAAAGGACCTTTACCAAGATAGTTCAAATTATAGCCCTGGGGCCAAAAAATGGCCCCGCGCCGGGCTGGTTTTGCATTGACTTGTATAGGGAAAAACCTTTTAAAATCTTCTTGTCTGTAGCCAGAAGGCCCAGGTCTTTGATATTTGGTATTAAGCTTCATCTAGTGGACTCTACCAAGATTGTAACGTTTATATTATAGCCCAGGGCCAAAAATGGCGCCGCCCCGGGGTTCACTGGTTTTACATCGACTTATATAGGGTAACCCTTTAAAATTCTACTCATTTAAAATCAGAAGGCTGCGGGCTTTCCGCTATTGATGTTTCCATAAGGTCTGTTGTTTCATGTTTGTGCTTCTTTCCCTTTGATGGGAGCTGTGGGCTGATTGTATCGATTCCTGATCATTGCTTTCACTTCTATTTTGATATTTGATTTGAAGTTGTATCTAATGGACCTCTACCAAAAACATTCAAATTATAGCACAGGGGCCTTACAAAGGCAAAACCATCAAAGATCTTCTTGGCCCAGATCTTTGATATTTGTAATGGAGCTTCATCTAGTGGACCTTTACCAAGATTGTTCAAATAATTATAGTCCTGTGGCCTAAACATACAGCCGCGCCGGCGCCCACTGGTTTCACTGGACTTACATAGGAACATACTTTAAAAATCTTCTTGTCTGAAACCAGATGGCCCATTTGTTTTAAATTTGGCTTGAATTTGTATCTAGTGGGCCTCTACCAAGATTGTTCAAATTATAGCCCTGGGGCCAAAAATGCGCACCCCTCGCCGGGCCCCTGGTTTTACATAGACTTATATAGGGAAAACATTTCAAAATCTTCTAGTCTGAAACCAGACAGCCTAGGTCTTTGATATTTGGTATGAAGCTTCGTCTAGTGGACCTCTACCAGGGAAAACATTCAAAAATCTTCCTATCTGAAACCAGAAGGCCAAGGTCTTTGATATTTGGTAGGAAGTTGTATCTAGTGGAGCTCTACCAAGATTGTTCATATTATAGCCCTGGGACAAAAATGGCCCCACTCCGGGGCCCACTGGTTTTACATGGACTTAAATAGGGAAAACCTTCTAAAATCTTCTCGTCTGAAACCAGAATCTGGTATTATAGTGTAAGACAGACTGAGTCGCTTCATCTCCTACTGGTGCACTAGGACCTGACTATCAGTATCCACAAGATGTCCAAATAGTGACATACAAGTCAGCTCTGTATAGTCACAGGGAACTATTGACCCATATGTCTAGCATCTAATGCCAACTTTTGTTTTCTAAATATTGCTTATGACCATCTTGTGACAGGTCAGCGATACAATGGCCACCCTGGCCTTCTTATTACATTAAAAGCTAAATGAATAGTGAAGGCTGTTAAATACACGTGTTTCAATTGGTTAGAATTCCAGTCATTGGTCAGGGGCCAGTTCTAAGTCACTTCTAAGCATTGTTCCACCCAACCCGCAAAGGGCTCTGGGAATTTATTAACTTCGGTTTGGATCCCATTTGTTTTAGTGTTTGCACCAGTGTCTATGTGGCTGTTTGAATCACTTTAATTTTCTGAAACAGTTGATGGATTCTTACCAAACAAGGGTAGGCGAAAACAGAGGATAACGGACAGGTTCGGGTAGGCTTTATCTCATATTCAAGGTATCAGAAAATTGCTTGGCTACACCCAAGCTATTTCATAAATTACTGCATGTGTATCGGTCGAACGTTGTAAAATAACTTGTTTGTAACCTACCAAAGATTTGATTACATTTTGGTGACCTTTCAATGTTTCGGTCCCAAAAATGACAAATTGGGTGTTATGCCAAGAAAAGTCTGAGTACACCCTATAATATCCTAGGAGACTTGTTTGCCATGGTTGAGTCAGTTTTTTTAGTCCCCTGGGAATTTCTCTAAATACAAAAGGCATAATTAAGGAAACAATCCTCCAATTTGCTTGCAAATATATTCCTTGTGTACTCAGTAAAATCGCCTCAAAGAGGCGCACCACATATATATATATATGACAAAGAAAACTGAAAAGATACAAAAACAAATTGTCCATTTTGCCTCCTGTTATGTTGCTAATAGTAGCCCTCCACAGCTCGAATTACCGCTGTACCGTAGTTCGATTGTACTCTCATTTATTCTTTCCAGAAATGGACTTGAGAAGCTGCCCATTGGTGGACTGTGATGGTGAAGGCCATGTGTCAGGGAGATTTAAAAGACATAAAACGTAAGCATTAGCAGTTCAGGGCAATAGGTACGTCTGTTGCCTTTTCCCCATTTATGCAGGGAGGTAACTTTTGTGACTTTCATTTTGCTTTTCAATATCTAATCACTCCTGAAAGAGTGGTCGGCTTTTTATGGCTCTCCTGGGCCGAAGGCTCCAGGGGGCTAATAGTATCCGTCGTCCGTCCACACCTTTGACCAGTTATATCTCTGCAATATTTAGGCTGATCTCAACCATATCTCATCTGTAGCATGCCTCTGGTGGGGCATTGATGGCAAAACAATTTTTCGAAATCGAACGAAAACTTTGGTTGTTTTGGCAACCACAGGGTCGCATAGACTTAAAATTGAAGAATGCTTGTCATCACTGTAGCGCCTTCAGTTTTGATTGGATCTTTCTGAAGCTTATATTTGAGGTGGCTGGGGATAAAATCTCAGACGAGTTCGAAAAAATTTCCAAGTCGGCCCATTAATCATAGGGTAACGTCCCCTTGATTGCTGTAAAATGACTATTTTTGACCTTGTCATCACCGAGGTCCCTTCAGTTTTGATCGGGTCTTCCTGAAACTTACATACAAGAAAGTCAGGGTTAAAAGCTAGGATGAGTTCGAAAACTAGCGATGTCGGTCGATTACTTACGGATTTATGCCCCCTACTTTGCTGAAAATGCTAATTCTTGACTTTGTAATCACTGTAGCCCTTTCAGTTTTGATCGGATCTTCTTGAAACTTACAAACAAGTAAGTCAGTGATAAAAGCTTGGATGAACTCGAAAACAGACGAGGTTGGCATATCTGTCGTAGAATTACGTCCACTTTATCGCTGAAAATGCCTATTTTTGACGTTGGCATCACTGTAGCCCCTTCAGTTTCCACCGGATCTTCTTGAAACTTACTTGTTAGTAAGGGATAAAACCTCACCATAGTTAAAATGTCGGGAGGTCGGCCTATATTTCAGAGAGTTATGTTCCCTTTGATTACCGAAAATGCACATTTTTATGCCCCGCATCGGAAATGCCGGGAGCATATAGTTTTTCGGTTTTCGTGCGTGGGTACGTGCGTACGAATGTACGTCCGTCTGTACGAATGTGTGTACATACGTACGTATGTAATCCTGTTGGACTTAGGTTAAGGCATTTGTACAGGTAGAATCTGAACTTATATTTTCCAAACCATGTGCTGGATTTGGTTCATGTTTGGTATGATGATAGGTATAGGTCGAAGGTTTTATTCAGCATATCCCCACCCATGCCTACGACCCCAAGGTCAAGGTCAGGGACTTCGATTTTTTTAATGTTAAAGATTCAGGTTAAGGTGTTTGTACCATGTAGAAGCTTATTATTTAGGAGCTCATATCTTCCGAATCATTTGATGGCTTTGGTTCATACTTGGTATAATGATAGATATATGTCCAAAGTTTTATTCAGCAGTACCCATACCCATAACCTCAATGTCAAGGTCACAGACTCTGAAATGTTTAATGTTAAAGACTCAGGTTAGGTTATTTGTTCCAGGTAGAATCTGAACTTTTACGATTGATTTGGTTCGTGTTTGGCTTGATGATAGATATATGTCCAAAGTTTTATTCAGCTATACCCCCATGCCCATGGCATCAAGCTCAAGGTCACAGACTTAGAAATTTTTAATTTTAAACGTTTTAAAGAGCTTATATTTTCCAAACCATATGACGGATTAAGTTTAAATATGCTATTGTGATAAATAAAGGTCCAAAGGTTTATTTGGCATTACCCCGACCCATGCCTAAGACTTCAAGGTCAAGGTCACAGGCAGCCCCCGCCCATAGGGGCTTGAAGAAATATATGGGCTGCATGATGCTTCCACACAGAGCTGAATCCAGCCCGCACACTAGTACTGGTAAACCGCTTAGAGGATCTAAGCCTGTCCCAGAACCGCGGTGCGAGGCGGACCGCTCATGCTAATAAACCCTATTGGTTTCATTGGGCGACAGGGCTTGAGATGTTATTTCATCTGAATGTCGGGTAAAAGTCCCACAAAATTGGAAGCAACGTCTCCAAAATGACCTTTACAGTGTTGACGGGGCCGTTAAACCTCAAATCAAACAAAACAAACAAATCAAGGTCACAGACAATTTTTAACGTTAAGTTAATAGTTCATATTTGCCAAACCATATGATGGATTGTGTGTATATTTGGTACAGAGATAGATGCAGCGATATTCAACAATACCCCACCCATACCCATGACCTCAAGGTCAAAGTCACAGACTCTGAATTTTTTATTGTTAAATATTCAGGTTAAGGTATTTGTACATGGTTGAACCTGACCTTTTACGATTGCTTTGGTTTATGTTTGGCATGATGATAGAAATAGGTCCAAAGATTTATTAATCTTGTTGGGCAATACCCCCACCCATGCCTAAGGCTTCAAGGTCAAGGTCACAGATTTGGAAATTTTGAATGTTAATTTAATAGTTCATATTTGCCAAACCATATGATTGATTGTGTTTATATTTGGTACGATGATAGATACAGGGGCAAAGTGATAATCAACAATAGCCCACCCATCACAAGACCTCAAGGTGAAGGTCACAGACATAAAAAAAATTGAATTTAAAGTATGTTGAGAGCTGATATTTTCCAAACCATATCACGGAATTGCTTCATATTTGGTATGATGAAAGTTAGATGTCCGAAGGTTAATTGTCGAGTATCGAGTTAAAAATGTCGAGTATCGAGTTAAAATTGTTGAGTGTCAAGTTGAATTGTCGAGTATCGAGTTGAAACTGTCGAGTATCGAGTTAAAAATGTCGTGTATCGAGTTAAAACTGTCGAGTATCGAGTTAGCATTAACATATTTCGGCATCATGGCTTTGCAGCTTTATGAGTATAGTTTAACTTGAATAAACAGTAACTCAAAATAATTAGTCACCTGAACATATTTTGGGTTTGTTTTATCCTAAAATATGTTATCATTTTAACAAGCTAATTTTGCTGATCTAGGGCAACAGTGCAGAACTTGAAGAACAGTCCTAAAGCGGTCTGTGCTTTACATACCAAATAGTTTTGGTACATTTAGTATGTAATGTCTACACCGAGAACTCAATTAGCCATTTGTATTATTCCTTTTTGTAGTTTCTTTTAATTTTTGTTCATTTGTATAAGATACATTTCTTTTTCAAATAAACAATATTTTGGTGTCTTGAAACATTAAATATTGTAATTAATTCCCATCTGATATGGCCATCATCAGAATGAACCTATTAAGATAAACTACAAAACAAACACTAGTTGCCAAAGCTAATGATAATGGACATTATGTAGGGTGGCTTGGCTATTGTGGTGTTCTGTGGCTGGAATCCCCCCACACACACAGATGAAAACAGGTCTATCCAAGGTAAAGGGCATTATGGGGTCAGTTTCAACTCTCCAATATGTTAAAATGTGGGGTCAATTTTTACTCATAATGTTTACTTTTGAGGTGAAGATTCCATGTTCCTTGGCCATATGTCCCTTGAGATGCAGTGTCAGAGAAATTTTGATATTAATTACACTGGAGGTCAACAAGTTTTAGAAATGAAAATGCTATATTTCAAACACAAAGCTAAACACAATATTCACTGGGAATATTCACTGTCTCACAAGGTTCTTTTCTGTTGCTGTAAGGATGATATGGGCCCCGTCAAGCGATTTTGGTACTTATCGCCTATGCGAGCAGCGAAGGTTCAGGCGAGCCTGCGCATCCGCGCAGTCTCGCCAGAACCTTCGCTGCTCGCTCATTCAAGCAGTGAATCAAGAGGAACCTTCAGACAGAAAGCCATATCCCCGGACCCTCTGAATGGCTGGGCGTGCGCAGTTGAAATTTGTCATGACGGAATGCTCGAAGACACAAATTCGCTTGGCGGGGCTCATATGCGGTTCATATAATCCATCACATGAACAGATTTTGAACCTGCTAATGATATGCACATGTGATGTGCTTGGATCTGACTTGGTTTTTGGTTTAAAGGTCCTGATTTGCCCCCGCCCATCAGGCTTGGAGAAATAGATTGGGCTGCATGAAGCTTCCACGCAGAGCTGAATCCGACCACACACGATTACTGGTAAATTTCAGTAAACCGCTTAGAAGGACTGAGCATTCCAAGTCAAAGTGGTGTGAGCCAGATCGTCCAATGCATATAAGCATTCCGGTTTCTTTGGGCGGCAGGGCTTGAGATGTCTTTTCACCTCAGTGTTGGGTAAAAAAATCCCAGAAAATTGGAAGCAACGTCTCCAAAGTGACCTAAATAGTGTTGATGGGGACGTAAAACCCTTATTCAAACAAACAAACCAGGCCCTAAGCTTCATCTGTAATTTTCATCTGTTTATGTCGTCTGCTGCAGCTTCGTGCAAACTTATAAAACATATTGTTGAATGCAGGCAAACAGTAAGGATCCGGTTTAACCCATATCTGCCCAGCGTTCAATTGGTGGGAAATTGACAAACAGTGAAGACCCTGATCAGAGGTTTAACCCATATATGCCTAGCATCCCATCAAGGTCAAGGTCACGAGATAAAAATTATGGTACCACTGTAAAGGTCTTGTAACAAGGAATGCGCATGTGAAATATGAAAGCCCTATAAATTGCCATTTGAAGGTTATGCCCAATGTGAACTATATGCCAACGAATCTTTGATTCCGGGGACATACAAAAGTACCATACCAGGTGCAGCAGAATCGTGCTAATACTGGCGAATGGGCTATCACTCATGGCAGGGAATTTACTGCACAAGTTGAGGACCTTTTCCCAATTCCAAAAGGCAAGACGTACATAATAGAATAAGTGGTGTGTCTTTGGGCAAGACACGTAATAGCACTGCCCTACACCGCCCAGGTGTAAATGGGTAGCCTCTCTCTCTTGCACGTGATAACTAATCACCAACTTTATCTGTAATTATTAAATAATTGTGTTAGTAAAGGTAAGTGCATATATTTCACACCAAACACCATGAGTATGATGGACCAGACAATAAAAGCACAGATCAGCCTACAAATTTGTTTTGTGTGATCAGTGCCTTTGTTGGTCATTGTCTCGAATAGTGTACAACTTCTGCTGAAACATTATCTAAATCAAGCAGTCCAAATCTTGCCCCAGCAAGTCTCTGCAATGAAGACGTCCTCAAACCCTACATTTATGTAAAATCATGATTGTCAGAAATATTATTTTTCGTATTTCTGCTTTAAAACATACCAGCTTTGTCAGTATGCGTGACATCTGCCTGGAAATGGTGGTTCCAACCAGTATACACAATCTAAGTTTCGCACAGATATACAAATAATATCACTTTTTATGCCCCCGCATCATATGATGCCGGGGGCATATAGTTTTTCGGTTTTCCATACATATGTACGTCCGTCTGTACGTGTGTGTGTACATACGTATGTACGTGATCCTGTAACCTCAGGTTAAGGTTTTTGTAACAGGTAGAGCCTGAACTTTTAGAACTCATATTTTCCTAACCATTTGATGGAACTGGTTCATCTTTGGTATTATAAGTTTTATTAAGCAATACCCCCACCCATGCCTGTGACCTCAAGGTCAAGGTCACAGACTTAGAAATTTTCTATGTTAAAGACTCAGGTTAAGGTTTTTGTAACAGGTAAACCTGAACATTTTAGAACTCATATTTTCCAAACCATTTGATGGAATTGGTTCATATATGGTATGATTATAGATATAGGTCCAAAGTCTTATTCAGCGATACCCCCACCCATACCCATGACCTCAAGGTCAAGGTCATGGACTTAGAAATTTTCCATGTAAAAGACTCCAGTTAAGGTATTTGTACCTGGTAGAACCTGAACTTTTATGATGGCTTTGGTTCATATGATGATAGATATAGGTACAATGTTTTATTCAGCAATACCCCCAACCATGCCTATGACCTCAAGGTCAAGGTCACAGACTTAGAGACAATTTTAATGTTAAAGATTTTAAAGAGCTCAAATTTTCCAAACCATACTATGGATTTGGCTTATATATGCTATGATGATAGATACAGGTCCAAATGTTTATTTAGCAATACCCCCACTCATGCCTATGGCTTCAAGGTCAAGGTCACAGACTTAGAAATTTTTAATTAGCTATTTTAAGAGTTGATATTTTCTAAATCGTGTGATGGATTGAGTTTATATTTGGTATAATGTTAGATACCTGTCCATTTTATTCAGCGATACCCCCACCCATGCCCATGAGCTCAAGGTCAAGGTCACATACTTAGAAATTTTTAATTAGATATTTTAAGAGTTTATATTTTCCAAATCGTATGATGAATTAAGTTTATATTTGGTATGATGATTGATACTGGTCCAATACCCCCACCCATGCACGTTCCCTAAAGGTCAAGGTCACAGGCAAAGAATTTTTTTATTTAAAGGTTATGAAGTGCTCATACTCACCAAACCATATAAATTTGCTTCATATTTGGTATGATGATAGTTACAGGTCCAAAGTTGTATATACCCCCACCCCTGACCTTAAGGTCAAGGTTACAGACTTAGTCTTAATATGCTTTTAAAGTTTTAGGGATCATATTTATAGATTGGCTTCATATTTGGAATGATGGTAGATACATGTCCCAAGTCTCATTCACTTATACCAACGACCCTGCCCATGACCTCAAGGTCAAGGTCACACACTTAGAAAAATTTGTTGCAACATGAATTTTCGGGATGAAGCGGGGCCCTTGGCGGGGGCATCTGTGTCGTCTGGACACATTTCTAGTTGTCGCATCTGCTTTAGCAGGAAGACATATGCGTGCAAGTTTCCGTCCGCCCGTCTTTCCGTCAACATTTTACACTGGGTGTTTGTCGTCGCAACCACTTCTACAGTTTCATACCGATTATTTTGAAACTTTGCGTGTGTTTTTGCCATGGTATGAGGATGCGCATGTGGTTTTGACTTTATCGTCCGATCAGTTTTTGTCACTTTTTCCACATTGTGAACTTAGTCATTTTTAACCTTCAATTGATATATGATAGGTAACTTAGTCATTTTTAACCTTCAATTGATATATGATAGGTACCTCTTGTCATCGCAACTCCTCTTGCAGTTTTATACCTATCATTTTGAAACTTTGTGTGTGCTTTCGCCATGGTTTTAGGATGTGCATGTGGTTTCGACATAATTCTTAGAATATTTTTTTTTTACCTTTTTGCACATTGTGAACTTGATATAAAATAGGTACCTCGCAACTCCTCTTACAGTTTTATATCGATCATTTTGAAACTTTGTGTGTGTTTTTGCTATGGTATGAGGATGTGCATGTGGTTTGGACATTATCTTCGGATCAATTTTTATCACTTTTTCCACATTGTGAACTTAGACATTTTTAACCTTCAATTGATACACGATAGGTACCTCTTGTCATCGCAACTCCTCTTACAGTTTAATACCAATCATTTCGAAACTTTGCATGTGCTTTTGCCATGGTAAGAGGATGTGCTTGTGATTTCGACATAATTCTCAGAGTATTTTTTTTTCGCTCTATGCGCATTGTGAACTTAGTTATTTTTGAGCTTCAATTGATATACCATAGGTACCTCTTGTCATCGCAACTCCTCTTACAGTCTTATACCAATCATTTTGAAACCTTGCATGTGCTTTCACCATGGTATGAAGATGTGCATGTGGTTTGGACATACTTCTCGGAATATTTTATTCCACTTTTTGCACATAGTGAATTTAGTCATTTTTAACCTTCAATTGATTTACAGGAGGTACCTCTTTGTCACCGCAACTCCTCTTACAGTTTTATACTTATCATTTTGAAACTTTGCATGTGTTATTGCCATGGCATGCGGCTCTGCATGTGGTTTCGACTTAATCTTCAGGTCAATTTTTGTCACTTTTTCCACATTTAGAACACAGTCATTGTAAACCTTCAGTTGATATATGATAGGTACCTCGTCATAGCAACTCCTGTTATAGTTTTATACTAATCATTTTGAAACTTAGCGTGTGTTTTCTCCATGATGTGAGGATGTTCATATGCTTTTGGATAGAATTCTTGGATCATTTAAGTTCATTTTATCACGTTCTGAACTTTGTCAGTTTTTTACCTCACATATATAGGCTATGGATTCTTCTCAAAGCCCTATATTCATTTTTTCTGCCTTACATAAACTTTATTTTTTGTGTTGGGCAGGTGGGGAGCAGGTGCGACATCAACTTCAGCGAAGTTGAATCTTTGGTTTTATCTTGAATTGTGTGCTGCAGTAAAAATTAATCTAACAAATTTTCAGTCTAACTTTAACCTTCTATGACTGATTTCTTGCAAAACTCATTTTGCAGACACATTGATTTGACCTGATGAGCAGCTCTGCCTGAACTAAACATAAACATGCTGGGAGTTCATTAACCCTTTTTATACCAAATGGAATCTTCCACCTTGTATATAGTGCAAGTCCATTTCAAAATTTAGGGTTGTCAGGTTGTGTTGCCTTCAAACTTTATTTGTAAGAGCTGTTTTTTTGCAAACAGTGCAAGCCCTGATTTGGGCCTTCACTGCTTGGCAATAACTCGCCTTGGGGTTTCTAGTACGAAATGACTTAAACAATAAGATTCTGTCAATCATTTAGAGTTCACCTATACTAACAAGTTCCCCCTGTGAGACTTAAAGGCATTTATTCTTGGACAGTAGGACACACCGTGTGTTCATAATTGTTTTATTGCCCCCTGTGATAAACTCTCTATAGCAGATCAAAGGCGGCCTTTAATAGGGTGATTAGTAGCTCCTGTTGAATCCCCTGACTGAGGCACTAAAGAGGAAAGTCAATAAGATACACTGTAGTTATTATTGATTATTGATTTTCCCCAAGAAGGCCCCTTACCTGTTGAAGACAGAGGACTTCTCTTTAGTCAGCACTGAGGGCTACATAATATAATGTAATGAAATAAATGCCTTATAACATGTTATGTTAATTTACAGTTAGCTTTTGGTGAAGCAGAGATTTAAACATATGTAGCTAATAATCAAGAGAGTCCAAACCTATATTTTCATGGGAGTATAAATGTGGTTCCATCCACTTTAGACTGATGCTCAGTCTCAATTTTAAAATACATTAAAATTCCTATATTAAGTCCACCTTTGGGACTGTTCAAAAGTAATCTTTAAGACTACTTTTGAACTGTTCAAAGGTGGTCCCTGACCAGGGGACAGTGTGTGTAGGAAATTCAAAGAAAGAATAAGTGCACCCTTACATATAAGCTTTTTAAAGCAGAATTAGTCTTAATTTTAGGTGGTCTTCTGTGGCGGTTTTCCAAGGCGGTTCTTCTGTGGCGGTTTATTTATGTTGGTGTTTGTTACTTACTGTGTGTATCACTTGTGTCTTTTTATTTTGGATGCCCGTTTGGTCATTTTGTGGGGAAAGTAACTGTCCTTATGGCCTTCCTTTGTTTAGGTTTCCATTATGGTCTGGTCGCTTCATGTTTGTGTTTCTTTCCCTTTGGTGTCTTTGATGGGTGGATTAAGTTAATTGTATCGATTCCTGATCTTTGTTTTACTTCTACTTTTAATAGCGGAATTTTACTATACCTCGCTTTTCCCTTAATAGCAGTGGGATATTCCACCTTCAAGTGAAAAGGTGAAAAGAATTGAAATGGGGAAGGGGTTTGGCAGAAGAAAAAAAAAGATAAAAAAAAATAATTTAAAAGAAGTCTGAGATTAAATCAACTTAACTCGATTCTCGACATTTTTAACTTGATACTCAACAATTTCATCTCGATACTCGACATTTATAACTTGGTACTCAACACTTTCAACTCGATACTCGACATTTCTAACTTGATACTCAACAATTTCAACTCGATACTCAACATTTTTAACTTGATACTCAGCAATTTCCACTAGATACTCGACATTTTTAACTTGATACTCAACAATTTCAATCAGCCCCCGCTCATAGGGGCTTGAAGAAATATATGGGCTGCATGATGCTTCCACGCAGAGCTGAATCCGGCCCGCAAACTAGTACTGGTAAACAGCTTAGAGGATCTAAGCCTGTCCAGGAACCGCAGTGCGAGGTGGACCGTCCATGCTAATAAACCCAATTGGTTTCATTGGGCGACAGGGCTTGAGATGTCATTTCATCTCAATGTCGGGTAAAAGTCCCACAAAATTGGAAGCAACGTCTCCAAAATGACCTTTACAGTGTTGACGGGGACGTTAAACCTCAAATCAAACAAACAAAATCAACAATTTCAACTCGAAAAGCGACATTTTTAACTCGATACTCAACTGTCAGGGCATTCTGACACAAGATGCCTATATGACACGCAGGAGTTGCACAACAAAATCTGTCCATCAGACTCTAAAGGATTCTGTCTCTTTTTCATCACTTCACAGCCACCACGTTGTAAATACCACTTCCTATTACTGCTTCTGGCTGACTTCTGATTCCCAGTAAAATGACCGTTCCAAGGTGGTTCTTCTTTTGCGGTTTATTTCTGTTATGGTTTGTCTTTGAGTGTGTGTATCGCTTATATGTTTTGTTTTGGATAGCCAATTGACCATTTTGTGGGGAAGTGACTGTCCTTTTGGCTTTCTGCTATTGGTGTTTCCATTAGGGTCTTGTTATTTCGTGTTTGTGTTTCTTTCCCTTTGGTGTCTCTGATGGAAGCTGTGGGTTAATTGTATCGATTCCTGATCATTGCCCATACTTCTATTTTCCATGCTGGTTCCAATCTAACACCTGGCCCTTTCCAAGCTTTTCCCTCTGTTAACTCTCCCACAAATTGTGTTAAAGAATTTTTCATTTCCTTATACATGTTCCCTTTATCAGCCAAATTTACTCCATTCAAAACAGTCATTCTGTCTGTTTTTACTTCAGTTTGCTTTTCTTAGCAGTTATAAGTTCAAAATCGCAAATGGAAGATTTCTGTTTAGGCCAAAAATACCTGTGTTTCGTATTACATGGCAAGAAAATATAGGGTCGGTAGGTAGGCATTTCTTTTTTTCTTCATACACAAAGTTAAGACCGCTCTAGAAAGAGCATCTGTTCAGGGTTTATATTGTTTGTAACCTCCCTCTAATCTCAGCAGTGAAGAATTAGTACAGTCCGGATCATAGATTTTTGCCGTCTCATATTCCCTTCTTCTGCCTGGCCAAAAGCGGACAAGGTCGTCCCTTTTTTGGTTCTAGATGAAAATTGCAGCCAAACGTTGCACATAGAAAGTGTACGGGTATACACGTGTATAAGGGTATACAAGTTGTATCTTATAAAGTCCCATCCATATATCTCAAACCCAAGGAGTATTGCAGTTAATGCAATCACAAGGTTATATTGTAAGGGAAGATAACTAAAATAACATGACACCTAGATATGTGGGTCTTGCTCATAACTGACTTTCTTAACCTTGGGTTCAATCAATATATCTCAAGGGGTTTTGGAGTTTTGACAATAACAAGGTAATATTGTCAGGGGGAGATAACTAAAATACCTGTGCACCCAGAGTTGTCGTTCTTGCTCATGACATGTCTTCTTGACCTCATGTACAACTATATCAAATACCATCAATATATCATAAAGGGTATTGAAGTTATGGGGAGGCATGTCACAAGGTTGGACAGACAGATGCCAGACCGACGGCTATATCCTCCAAACCTTTTTAGTGAAATATCACCCCATATTTTCAAACACTAACTTTTTTATGCAATCAAAGATCAACGTACATATCAAGTATGTTATTTCTGTCCAACTTTTAACCGGGATTATATGGTTGTTAGCTGGTGTCAATTGGTGTGCTCGGATGGGTATGTGCTGTATTTGCTGGGTCTTGTCCATCATCCGTTTCGGTTTCAAAACTTTGGGGTTGAGACACACTGATGAAGATTAAATATCAGAAAGGCCTCTGTGTCACTAAATTTGGTATAGTTACGCCTCGATATCTCTGCTGGTGGATGATTCGTTCGTCCCCGAGGGTATCATCAGCTCAGTATCAGTTCCTTCGTGCTGAGGTTGATACTGCGGTGTTGACGTCAGTGCTCAAGTACTGATTTAAATAACTATATTATATCTTTAATTTTTGCAGTATAAAATTCTAATTGTTCTAAAACTAAGACTGACTTGTCAGGTGAGACATGTATCTTAGCGGATTTGGTTTACACTTTTTGTTATATTTTAAATTTTGCAAGTCTCGCTACTTTGGACATCTCCTTCCTGATGCCCGGGACTTCCGTGGAGTGTGGGTCATGTTTGCTGATGTTGGCTCGGCAGACTGAGGGGATGCCTATAAGTCCGCGGGTAGGCTCTCTTGCCTGATGCCTCCAGCTTACCTGTCTCATAGGCTACGTCGGTCGGTGTGTGCTCGGAGGGGGGTGTGCTGTGTTTGCCGGTCTTGTCCATCATCCGTTTCGGTTTCAAAACTTTGGGGTTGAGACACACTGATGAAGATTAAATATCAGAAAGGCCTCTGTGTCACTAAATTTGGTATAGTTACGCCTTAATTAGCAATTAAAGACCATGGCACCCATGATAAATACGAGCTTGCAAAGATCAAAAGTGTCAGCTTATTATGCAGTTTATTAGAAGCCTCCGTGATGTAGTGGTAAAGCTACTCGCCATTGCGGTGGTGCTTGAAAATCTTATTTATTTAATCTTCTTTTTTGAGTGGGGGTGGTCTTTTTCTCAGTCATGATTAGGATGCACATGTCGGCAGCCTGATCAGTTTCTTCGCTGTAGGCACCCTGATTAGTGAATTCTTGTGAACAGTAAAGACTCACCAATCTGCGCATTTAGTGCGTTACTCGGGGGGGGGGGTGGCATTTTCTAATGAGATGTTGAACAGTCTGACTCTAGCACTCAATGGCTTACAACGTGTTGCGAAAAGTAGTGTCGGACACAGAAATGGCTCCATAGACAAGTAGAAATGTTCTTATATATTTACATGCAAATGAGCCGGCGCACAGCAAAAAAAAAAAAAAAAAAAAAAAAAAACCTGTTCTTATAAGGAAGGATCAGATCAGCGTGTGAATCTAGCCAACGTGGCCAAATTCTTCGCTTGCTCGTCTTTTGAAATGCTGGATGCCATAGAAGGTGTGTACAAAGAGCAAAGGCTGATCAGACTGCGCAAGCTGATCTGCATTTCATCAGCGGCACAGATTGTGTTCATGCAAAAACCGCGGGAAAATTTCCACTGACTGCGACAGCGGCACATGCTAAAAACCGATGTACTGTGGTAGAAGGCGGGAAAATAACGATGAGCGCTAGAAAAACATGGACTATCACTAAAGACACGGATCAGCTTGCGCATCAGACAGCCTGAGTCGCCTGCGTTATTTATGATTATTGAAGCATGGACAAACAACATCGTACATACGCTAACTCCCGCAACAAGTGTGAAAACAGGTTTCGTCACAAAAGATTTCAAACGAAAATAATTTGATCAATTAGAGTAGTCTTACAGCGGTAGCCATTGGCTATGTTACTCCGAGGCAGGGAACATCTATGAAATGGTCGGTTACATTCTGTTGCCATGCAACCGGACGTTCTTTACGGCCAGCCACGCTGCGAAGTTATTCGAAATGAACGAAAGTGCCAAAAATGATTTTTCAGCCCCGGAAACCCGGAAAAAAGATTGGGGTCGGCGGTAAAATATTAGGTCGGTAGGGTTACTGGAATAACAGGTATTTTTTTGTGGCCTTAGTTTTTTCAATGTTACTGAGTTTCAGTTTAAAATTAGCAACATACTCCCTAGTGATCTGGCCATGTTTCTTCTGAAAGTACTCAAAATCTTCAAACTTATTTAAGCTACTTATCAGCTCATCATCAAGTAAATATTTGTCCGAAAATTCAAACAATACACACATACCATTTTCACTGTTCAAAGCATCCACTTTCAGTTCACAAAATACCTCCTCCTGTATTTTGTTGTTGCCATTTCTAGGAAGCTCCAGTGCCACAGCTACAGCTTGTTCTGTTATAACTGTCCAGGCTAGTGTCTCCTGCTTCCACAATTCATTAATTTTCGACTGTTAATGTTGGAAGACTTACCTTTGTAGCCATTGTCTACTATTTTCTGCTCGTATCTCAATAACATTCCTTTTCCTGTTGCTTCGAAATATCACATATAACTATTTAACAGTCTACTTCCACGCAAAATGATCATTTTGTTCACTGTGCTACCATTGTTAAAGTCACTAAATAACACCAGCTGCTAGTAAATTAATTTAATGACAACACTCAACACTGAATGAATAAAAAGAAAGATGGTGACACGGTCGCTATGGATTCATGAGGTTAATGGCGTCTTAATACAATTTAAAGTAATTCAAGTTTATCAGAAGCAAATATACAGTTGGTAATGTCTTTTTAGCTCACCTGGGCCGAAGGCTCCAGGGCAGCTTCTAGTATAGTGGGTCGTCCGTCCGTCCACACTTTTGAGCAGCTATATCTCTGCAGCCTGCAGGCTGATCTCAATCATTTCTCATCTGTAGCATTTCAATACAAACTTCGACGTAATGTCGAACTTCGACGTAATGGTCAGTGACTTTGACCATTACGTCGAAGTTTGTATTGCAATCAACTATACGACTAAACAACCATCAACCTTTCATGAAACTTCATCCCAAGCTCCTGACTAGGCAAGCACCTTGACCCGGTGACCTTGACGTATATTTTATGCTCCAGTGACTTTGACACAAATTAAGTTGATGTTACATATCTTGTCAAATAAAAGGCCTACAACCATAAAATCTTGCAAAGTGCTTCTCCTAGATGTACTGACTCTGCAGGTACCTTGACATGGTGACCTTGACCTATACGTTACTCTCCACAGACACAGATTTGACACATTTTACCTCGAAGTTCCAGATCTCCTCAAATAAAAGGCTCATAACCATCAAATCTTGCATAATGTTTCTCCTAGATGTACTGACTCTGCAGGAACCATGACCTGGTGACCATGATCTATATTTACCGCTCCAGCGACACACATTTTACGTCGAAGTTCCAGATCTCTGCAAATATTAGGCCTACAACCATCAAATCTTGCACAATGCTGCTTCTAGATGTACTGACTGTGCAGGTACAGTGACTTGGTGACCTTGACCTATTTATCGAACTCATTGACTTTTACACATTTTAGGTTGACATGCCATAACTTCTTAACTATAAGGCCTACAACCACCAAACCTTGCATGGTGCATCTCTTACATTTACTGACTCTGCGAGTACTTTGACCTGGTGAACGTGACCTATATTATGCACTCTAGTTACTTTAACACATTTTACCACAATGTTCTATATGTCCTAAAATAAATGGCCTACAGCCACCAAGCCTTGCATAGTGCTTCTCCTCGATGTACTGATTTGGCACATACCTTGGCCTGGTAACCATGGCCTATGTTTTGTAGTCCAGTGGCTTGACACATTTTAACATCAACTACCAACTGCTAAGAGTGAAAGGGGGGGGGGGGGGTGCCTATTTGGGGCTTTTTTGGACCCCTACCAAATCTTTTTATTTTTGGCAGATGAATAGCCCATCATAAGTGCTTTATTATGGTATACCTCTTTTCGCGCACAATTATCCGTTTTTTCGAGCTACAGGCCTTTAAAAGTGGGTGGGGTAACTTAGCATGTCACTATAGTCTATTTTCAAAGTTGATTTTGGTTATTATTTGTGTGTTATTTTACCAATTTTTCTCCTTATGCAGACAGAGGGATGTCTGAAATGATATTTAGGCACATTTTTCAAAACAATATTGCAAGTTTTGAAGATTAAATGTATTTACCAAACGTCAAGATAAATTTGCTTATTTTTACCCTTAATCATTAAATATTTTAAAATGTTTGGTAATATAGGGGACAAACAATGGTGATTCTTGGTCAATACTAGTATTTTTATCAGCACAATTAAAAGCAGTGTAGAACCGGTGGATTTAGGCTACATTTTATGGTTCAGTGAACTCAGAATTGACAATAGGTGGGGTAATTCAGACGATGAGTACAGTTACTTTCCCACCAACTTACAAATACCTCATAGTGATGATGTGTATTTAATGCCAGCAAGATTATTCATTCGCTGATCTGGGAACCATATTCTATACCGCCTTTAGGTATTGTTTTGTAACCTCAGATTTACCTTTACACCTGACAATCTATCTTTATAACCCTACCTTGGGTATTGTTTTGTAACATTAGATGTACTTTTACACCTGGCAATCTATCTTTATAACCCTACCTTTGGTATTGTTTTGTAACATCAGATGTACCTTTACACCTGACAATCTATCTTTATAAGCCTATCCAAGGTACTGTTTTGTAACATCAGATGCACCGTTACACCTGACAATCCAATATATAACCCTACCTTGGGTATTGCTTTGTAACATCAGATGTACCTTTATACCTGACAATCTATCTTTATACCCTACCTTGGGTATTGTTTTGTAACATCAGATGTACCTTTACACCTGACAATCTATCTATATAACCCTACCTTGGGTATTGCTTTCTAACATCAAAAGTACCTTTACACCTGACAATCTATCTCTATTAGCCTATCTAAGGTACTGTTTTGTAACATCAGATGTACCTTTACACCTGACAATCTATCTTTATAACCCTACCTTGGGTATTGCTTTCCAACATCAGATGTACCTTAACACCTGACAATCTATCTTTATAAGCCTATCTAAGGTACTGTTTTGTAATCTCAAATGTACCTTTACCCACGATAATGTATCTTTGTTACCCTACCTTGGGTATTGCTTTGTAACCTCAGATTTACTTTTACACCTGACAATCTATCTTTAGGTAAGAAAAGTAATGGGATTTGAGCTGTGGGGTCTTGCTTTCATTCTGCTGGTGACGATAGAATCCCAGAAACCACATCACCGATACTATGTGAGCACAGCATCCCACTATCCTTGGCCCACTTTTGCATTTACAAAACCATCCCTTTATTGGGTCAAGTCCTGGGCCATACTCAATCCACAAGTTATACGAACCTCGGTGATGTGGTTTCTGGGATTCTATCGCCACCAGCAGAATGAAAGCAAGACCCCACAGCTCAAGTCCCATTACTTTTCTTACCTAACAGACGCTGCTAATAAGGACTGGGACACATCAAGCTCAGAATCAGATGACAGTGAATCAGAAATGTCTGAGTTTGATATATGTAATATGGTTAAGAATAGTAGTCTAGAAGGTAAAGGGTAAAGGGTATGGAGATACACTTCAGGCTGCCAGTGCTGCCTAACAGAAGGATAATGAAGAGGTTTATTTTAGTAAACAATTGAAAAAATGCATCCTAGTCTTCAAAACTGAGGTTACAAAACAGTACCCAAGATAGGGTTATACAGATAGATTGTCAGGTGTAAAAGTAAATCTGAGGTTACAAAGCAATACCCAAGGTAGGGTAACAAAGATACATTATCGTGGGTAAAGGTACATTTGAGGTTACAAAACAGTACCTTAGGTAGGCTTATAAAGATAGATTGTCAGGTGTTAAGGTACATCTAATGTTAGAAAGCAATACCCAAGGTAGGGTTATAAAGATAGATTGTCAGGTGTAAAGGTACATCTGATGTTACAAAACAGTACCTTAGATAGGCTAATAGAGATAGATTGTCAGGTGTAAAGGTACATTTGATGTTAGAAAGCAATACCCAAGGTAGGGTTATATAGATAGATTGTCAGGTGTAAAGGTACATCTGATGTTACAAAACAATACCCAAGGTAGGGTATAAAGATAGATTGTCAGGTGTAAAGGTACATCTGATGTTACAAAGCAATACCCAAGGTAGGGTTATATATTGGATTGTCAGGTGTAACGGTGCATCTGATGTTACAAAACAGTACCTTGGATAGGCTTATAAAGATAGATTGTCAGGTGTAAAAGTACATCTGATGTTACAAAACAATACCCAAGGTAGGGTTTTAAAGATAGATTGTCAGGTGTAAAGGGTCATCTGATGTTACAAAACAATACCAAAGGTAGGGTTATAAAGATAGATTGTCAGGTGTAAAGGTAAATCTGAGGTTACAAAACAATACCTAAAGGCGGTATAGAATATGGTACCCAGATCAGCAAATGAATAATCTTGCTGGCATTAAATACACATCATCACTATGAGGTATTTGTAAGTTGGTGGGAAAATAACTGTACTCATCGTCTGAATTACCCCACCTAGTGTCAATTCTGAGTTCACTGAACCATAAAATGTAGCCTAAATCCACCGGTTCTACACTGCTTTTAATTGTGCTGATAAAAATACTAGTATTGACCAAGAATCACCATTGTTTGTCCCCTATATTACCAAACATTTTGAAATATTTAATGATTAAGGGTAAAAATAAGCAAATGTATCTTAACGTTTGGTAAATACATTTAATCTTCAAAACTTGCAATATTGTTTTGAAAAATGTGCCTAAATATCATTTCAGACATCCCTCTGTCTGCATAAGGAGAAAAATTGGTAAAATAACACACAAATAATAACCAAAATTAACTTTAAAAATAGACTATAGTGACATGCTAAGTTACCCCACCCACTTTTAAAGGCCTGTAGCTCGAAAAAACGGATAATTGTGCGCGAAAAGAGGTATACCATAATAAAGCACTTATGATGGGCTATTCATCTGCCAAAAATAAAAGGATTTGGTAGGGGTCCAAAAATGCCCCAAATAGGCACCCCCCTTTACTTATTTAATAACAACGTTCTGATTGTGGCTCCTGTGACTTTTGCCCCTAGCAGGTGCGACGCCGCCTTCTGCGGAATTCTTGTTGTAAACTTTTCGTTTCCGGATAACTCCCCCTAGAGTTGACATCCGATCAAGCTGAAACTTCATACATAGACAATGTTGTGGGACAACGCATATTGTTTCGACGTTACGGTCCACCAAATAATAATAGAGTTATGCCACTTTGAAATTTTTTGTAACCTTTTCGTTTCCGAATAACTTCTTCTACAGTTTGCATCCGATCAAGCTGAAACTTTGTACATAATTAGACCATGATGTGGGGCAGTGCATATTGTTTCGAGGCTACGATCCACCAAATATTTATAGAGTTATGCCCCTTTGAAACTTTTTGAAACCTTTTCGTTTCCGGATGAATCCTCCTACATTTTAGATCCGATTTAGCTGAAACTTATATATAATTAGAGCATGATGTGGGACAGCGCATATTGTTTTGAGGTTATGGTCCACCAGATAATGATAGAAATATGCCCATTTGAAAAATTCTGTAAACATTTTGTTTCCAGTTAACTCCTCCTACATTTGGATCCGATGAGGTTGAAACTTTACATACAGTAAGAAAATGATATGGAACAGTGCATTTTATTTTGAGGTAACGGTCTGCCAAATATTACCAGAGATATACCCCTTTCACAATTTTTTCTTAACATTCCATTTCCGGATAACTCCTCTTACCTTTTTCATCTGATGAAGCTGAAACTTCACATATATTAACCCCATGATGTGGAACAGTGCATATTATATTGAGGTTACAGTCCGCCAAATATTACCAGAGTTATTCCCCTTTCATATATTTTTCTAAACATATTTTGTTTCCGGATAATGCCTCCCACATTTTACATCTGATGAAGCTGAAACTTAACGTATAGTTAGACTGTGATGTGGAGCAGCACATATTATTTCAAGGTTACAGTCCATCACTTATTGCCAGAGTTATGCCTATATTATTTTGAGATTAATACCGACCATGATAATTTGTAGTATTTGAGACAGGTAGTTTGAGCCATTGAGGGTTATTTACCCTTTTTGTACCAAATGGACGGCCCCCGCCCATCGGAGCTTGAAGAAATATATGGGCTGCATGATGCTTAAACGCAGAGCTGAATCCGACCCGCACACAATTACTGGTAAACCACTTAGAGGATCACACACACATGCACATAGGCATGTATAGATTATGCACACACACACAATACACATGATTTTCAATGTGTTTTTTTCTTTCTTTCCTGACAGTTACCTGTATTTAACTGTATTTGTATATTATGTTTAAATGCTTGTGTAAATATTGTAAATGTTTCGAGGGCCACATGGAAGATTAGCACCAATGCTAAATTTGTAACCCTCGTAAAATAAAGACTTTACTTTCTAACTTACTTCTAAGTATGCCCAGGCAAAGCGGTGTGCACGAGTCAGACAGTCCATGCTTATAAACCCTATTGGTTTCATTTGGCGACTGGGCTTGAGATGTCATTTCAACTCAATGTCGGGTAAAAGTCCCACAAATTTGGAAGCAACGTCTCCAAAATGACCTTTACAGTGTTGACGGGGACGTTAAACCTCAAATCAAACAAACAAACAAAGTACCAAATGGAATCTTCCCCCTTATATATAGGAGGAGTCCATTTCAAAATAAAGGGGTATCAGGTTGTGTTTTCTTCAAAATTGATTTGGAAAATGGCTTCTTTGCTTCTTTTGCTCCAGCATTTCAGTGGTTTCTTGCTGTCGAGTCCTCATCGTTGTTTCATCTCTGTGGTTGTTTGATTTTTGTGTTCACGGAGATGTTGCACTGATGAGTTAGGAGGCCTTCATGCAGACTGAACAAATTATTTGTCTTAATCGCGACGGAAGTAAGGACGAGGATTGTGGCCGCGTGGGGTCGATTTAAGCCCCTCAGTGGAATTCGTTTCCTCTGACCGTTCCAAGGCGGTTCTTCTCTCGCGGTTACTGGGTGTTTGTCTCGCTTATATTATTTTATTTTGGATTGCCTATTGGCCATTTTGTGGGAAAGTAACTGTCCTCTTTGCTTTCCGATGTTGGTGTTTCCGTTTGGGTCTGTTGATACTTGGTTGTGTTTCTTTCACTTTGATGTCTCTGATAGGAGCTGTGGGTTTATTGTATTGATTCTTGATCATTGTCTCCACTTCTATTTAGTCCATAAACTAAAACATCTACAGGTTTCTGATTGTTTGATTTGTTTAACATTGCCGTCAGCATCGTATATTTCATGGGACTTTTACCAGGCAATGAGATGACATCTTATGCCTTGCTGCGAATGGAACCAATAAGATTTCATATACATGGACAAACGGTCTGACTTAAACCATTTTTCCAAGGCATGCTTAGAACCACTAAGCAGTTTGCCTGTACTCATGAGGTGTCGGTTTCAGTTCTGAACATCAGACCTTGGAGAAATACATGGGCTGCATAATGCTTCCACACACAGCCGAAACTGACTGCACACGAGTACTGGTAAACCACTTAGAGGATGTAAGCCTGCCCAGGCAAAGTGTTGCGAGCCAGACTGTCCATGCTTGGGCGACAGGGCTTGACAATTCATTTCATCTTAATGTCGGTTTGAAGTCCCACAAAACCGGAAGCAATGTCTTCAAAATGACATATACAGTGTTGACAGGGATGTTAAAGAAATTTCTTAAAATCAGCTGTAACAATACTCAAATGTAATTCTTGTGTAGAAATTAACTGTAATATACATAAAAAATGGAAATAAAATCGAAAATAGTAATAATTTGTAATGTGTTCGACAGAAATTTATGTAGAACCAGCAAAAGTTTATATCTCATCCCAATCAAAATACTCTGTTTGCTGTATCATAATCATATCGTCAAACTGGTTCACGATAAAATATGCGTATCGTCAGCAGATGTATCATGATTGCACGGCCCGCAGAAAAAGCAAACGACTGAAGTCGGTTGATATCTAAGAGTGCCCTAAAATCACCGTGTCATTCTGTCAGTCTGTCATTCTGTCTGTCTGTCCGTAACCCGTTTGTGATAATTGGTGATAGTGAACGCTTTGAATATTTAAACAATTTTTGGCATACTGATAGATATCAGTAAGATCTAACCAATGAACTTGCGAAATATTACATTCCATTTAGTATAGCCTAACCGAGGCAAAAAATGTGAAAATTTTCGAACTGCTTCTCCTCGGAAACCGTTCGGCCGATTGAAGTCAAATTTCATATGGAGCCTCTATGGGATGGGGGAAACCAAAATTTGCTCATGTGGTCCAGGTCACGTGACCAAACTGGCCGCCAAGCCATATATGGTCTGTCTGTCGGTCCGTCCGTAACCTGTTTGTGAAAATTGGTGATAATGACTTAACGGCTTGGAATATTTAAACAATTTTTGGCATACTGATAGATATCAATGAGATCTAACCAATGAACTTGCGAAATATTACATTCCATTTAGTATAGCCTCGCCGAGGCGAAAAATGTTAAAATTTTCGAACTGCTTCTCCTCGGAAACCGTTGGGCCGATTGAAGTCAAATTTCATATTGAGCCTCTATGAGATGGGGGAAACCAAAATTTGCTCATGGGGTCCAGGTCACATGACCAAAATGGCCGCCAAGCCATATATGGTAAATACCCTTCAAAAATAGTCTTCTCCAGAACCACTGGGCAGATTTCCACGAAACTTGATAAATAGCATCAGGGACGTAGGCCCATCATAAATTTCTAAAATGGTGACCCTGGGTTGACCTTGACCTTCTTTGTGCCTAGGTCAAACTTTAACACATATGCTTTTGTATTGGAAAAGTGAGAATGCATTTTATCCTGCAAACGATTCAGAATACAGTACTAAAGTATAAGATATATTTTTGCTCCTTACGATAAGGCGCATTTATTGGGGGAACCGTTTTAGGTCCAGGTCACATGAGCAAAATGTCCGCCATACCCATATATGGTAACACTCATAAAAGCTAAAAGCATCCGGCGGGTCGTGCACTTCAGCTGAAGCACTGGTTTCGATAGGATTCAGGGATCGTTGCACCTCTGATTTCTGTTATTTGCAGAAACAGTGCATATATGAAGCAGATGCTGCACTCAGTTGCAAGTTGTTTCATGAGAAGCTGAATAGACTGCACATATGCGCGGGTTGATCTGTGAAGATTTCGAATCTGAGAATTAGTTTTTGTGGGTGCTTAGTTAAAGTTTCATGGACTGCAGCAACTACATGTGCTTTGTAAAAGGTGGAAAATTCAGCACTTGGCAAAAAACCACATAAATACATAATGTGATCAGCAAAAACTTATCAGTCTGTATATCTGTGAAGGCTAACAGACTGGTCTGTTCTGATGGCATTTAATTGATGTTACATTTATTTTAATTGCTCATTTTTTCTCTACAAAACATGGAGAAATTCTTTTTCAGTGCTAGCAATCGGTCATTTTTCACCGAGAATCTCCGCAATTTTTTTCTGCGATTGTGGAGGAATTGGCACGAAAATTGTCTCATTCATTTTATTATTTCTTGCGGTTTCGCACAGTAAATTGGCGATTTCGCATTTGTCCATTTCTTTGCGAATCAAAAACTGGGTTCTTACCGTTGGCTCATCTGTAACTGTAAGACTCAAACTCTCTATAATAGAACTTATTTGACACACAGTCCTTACTCAAACAGCATCAACTATGCAACAGAGAGGTCTTATTGCTAATTTACTGGTTGCATGGTTCTGTGACCCTTCTCATAAGATTTCTTACTCATTTTTTTTCAGTGTTGCAGCATGTCCTGTAGCAAAGAAGAGAAAGTTAAAAGAAACCTCAACAGAGTCATCTCCGAATATCAGCAGAACAGGATTTCAGGCAGATGCGAGAAACAAAAGGTCAAAGAACAAAGAGAAAAAACTAAACCTGTCAAGTAAACTGGCACCATTTTCTGTCTTGAAGGCACGAGAAGAAACCAAAGATGAAAGAAGTACAGATAAAGATAAGCCAGATTCAGCAAACCTGGTAAAAGAAGCACAAGATAAAAGATTAACAAGTGGCAAATCTGTTTTAGAAATAACTCAGTCAAGAGAACAGTCAGATATAGTAACAGTAGATATAAATACAGAAACAAGGAAATTACCTGTAGTTGAGATTAAAACTGAACCAGAAGAACAAGGGTATTTTAAAGAATCTGAACTGGTAATTAGAATTTTACCTTCAGAAGGAAACAAGGTAACTATTACATGTTCTGTAGAACTAGCAAATGCTGGTTGTGACACTGTATTTGTAAAACAGGAAACTGAGGATGTTGAAATTGCAGTCACAGAAGAATATGAGGCCATACAATCTGAGGGAGGTAGCAATGAAGCTCAGGAAGCAACAAACATTTTTGAGATCTCTGGTGATGTTTTCTCTAGAATTGAGGGACAGTGTGCTCAGGTCCAGGAAAATGAAAATCAACGCAACACATCTGATGCAGAACAAGAATTGAATGAGAAAATAATGTTGACTAATTCTGTTTCCGATGATGAAGTAATGGCTGATTCACAAAAATTGACCGGTATGTTTCCACATACTTGTAGTGTTACTGAAATTAACAGTGATGGAAAATCAGCTGGAGGTTCAGATGTTGCCAATGGTATTTGTTCTATCGGTACAGTGATAAATAACTGTCAACCTGCTGAAGCTGTGGTTCATCTTGGTGGTATTAAGGAAAACTATGACACTGGCATGAATGTAGCTGATGAGCATAATGCCGTAGGTAATTCAGATACAGCTGGTGGTGATGATGAAGATGATGGTGAAGAGAAAGAATATGTGGTACTTGCAGAATGGACTGGTGGAAAATATGAAGAAACCCCGTCACCTGGAGAGAAAGAAAATATGAGACATGATGAAGGTAATTCTAATAGTGCAGTATTTAGCTAACTTAAGCTTAAAGCCCACATGTGAATTAAAACTTTTGGTATAGCCAGGTGTCCATCTCTCCATCTGTTGGCTATCAAGATGTCTGCCAACGTATATTCTTGCATCGCTGTCACCACTGCCAAACAAATTGAAGCCAGCTTTATAAGTATTACCAAACCTACCATATTAGATATTATATAGCATTTTTAGCTCGTCTGTTTTTTGAAAAAAAAAAAAAACTTTCGAGCTATTGTCATCACTCCGGCGTCTGCGTTGTCGTCTGGCGTCGTCTGGCGTCGTCGTTCCAAAAAAACTTAACCTTGGCTATAACTTAAAAAGTATTAGACCTAGCCTCATGAAACTTCATACACACACTCATCATCACAAGAGCTACATTTTGACCAAGGACCATAACAACATTGTTGATTTTGGCTGAATTATCTCCCCTTTTCCAATTTTTTTCACACACACATTTTTTGCTCTCATTTTAATACTATTCACAACAGAGCCTTCAAACTTGACATGAATGTTCCTTGGGACAAGACCTTTTCAGTGATACCACACTTTTTGATCTGTGACCTTGACCTTTGAACTTTGACCTATTTTTTGAAAATTTAACCGAAAACCTTAACCTTGACCATATTTCCAAAAGTATTTGGCCTACCTTCATGAAACTTCATACACATACTCACCATCACAAGAGCTACATTCCCTACAAGTTTTATAACTCCATCTTGCAATTTGATTGAATTATCTCCCCTTTTCTCTCCGTTTTTTTTAATTGTTTTTGTCTCTTATTTCAATACTATTCACAACAGAGCCTTCCAACTTCACATGAATGTTCCTTGGGACAAGACCTTTTCAGTCATACCACGCTTTTTGACCTGTGACCTTGACCTTTGACCTATTTTTCGAAAAATTAACCAAAAAACTTAACCTTGACCATATTTCCAGAAGTATTTGGCCTGCCTTCATGAAACTTCATACTCACACTCACCCATCATCACAAGAGCTACATTTTGACCAAGGGTCATAAATATATTATTGATTTTGGCTGCATTATCTCCCCTTTTCCAATTATGATGCAATTTCACTGATTTGTCTATGTGACATGGAAAAACAGACAAGCATGGCGCCGCTTGCGGTGCTCTTGTTGACTGTTTCACATCTTAGCACATGTTGTTAAAGCCAACCAGTTTGAAGCTTGATTGATATTTTCGACTATCTCCCGGTCATACGAATCGCCTTGAATAACGAGCCAAACGCTCCAGAAAGGAACTAAAAAAACATAACGGTAAAAAAATTCTAACTGAAATGAACACAACAAAAATTAACATTTCTGTTTTAAGTTCACCTGGGCCGAGGGCTCCAGGGGAGCTTAAAGTATAGTGGGTCGTCCGTCCGTCCGTTCCCACCTTTGACCAGTCATGTCTCTGCAACCTGCAGGCTGATCGCAACCACTTCTCATCTGTAGTATGCCTCTGGTGGGGCATTGATGACAAGCTTTTTTTCGAAATTGAACAAAACTTTGGTTGCTATGGCAAACACAAGGTCCCATAGACTTACAATGGGAAAATGCTTATCATCACCATAGTCTTTTCGTCGCAAGGTAACGTGTCAAAAATAAAAATCCAAGACAATGCATACTGGAAGCTGGCACGACGGCAGAAGAACACTTGACTCGGGATGGTCTTAAAATATTCTCCGTCAATGTTCATGTATCAAACCGAAGTTTTTCAGCCACACACATTCTAATTTATTACCCCCATGCTCCAGGTTTGTGCATGAACATGCAACCTCGTGGATAGCTCAATACGTTTGAATTCAAATGGCGAACACGCCAAATTCTCTCCATTTTAACCTTAAAACACAATGCAAATGAGGTGCATTCTGTAACGCCAAAAAAGACTGCTTTATCATAGTCAGCAATGACATCTATTCGCTTTCAATGTCCGTTATTTTCTTTCCTAAGTATATAGGAAATGAAACTTCTACCCACGCCACATGCAAACAGTGGCCAGGGAGGACATAGGAAATAAAGTTCAATTTGAACAACCTGCAACAATACAAAAATGGCGGTTAGCAACGCCACGGGCCCGAAAGGGTCCTGTAAATCGCAATGGCGATAACGACGTTACCAGCATCAGGGGGCCGGTGAGAGGTCTTAGCTAGACACATGATGCGTGCGCATCGGCAAATATGGGGCTGGTTGATCGGCCTCGAGGGTATATATACAGCGCAAATCACAGGACACCCACATTATGAACATTCCTCAGGACCTCTGAAGAAATCCTTATCATTGGAAGAAACTAGTCAGGAATTTGCGAAAGAAAACCTTCATAATGAACCATTATGAGCATTACCGAGGAACAACTGGCACGAATCGTCAGCCATTCAATTCTTGTATTTATGTTTGATTTTTCGTTCGGACCAGTTGCTTTGAAGTCGGCGTTCACAAAGTGAATCCAAAACAGACCGCCAGTGAAATGTCAGTCAGCAGAAGGCCTAGCTCACTGACAACGATACATATGTCTGTCTTTTCGTCGCATGGTAACGTGTCAACAATAAAAAAACAAGACAATGTATATTGAAAGTTGACACGACGGCAGAAAAACACCCGACGGGGGATGGTCTTAGAATATTCTCAGTCAGGTCGGGATCAATGTTCATGTATCAAACCGGAGTTTTTCAGCAACACACATTCGAACCATTCAGATTCCCACCCATAAACCATATATATATTGTTGGTCCTTAAGATAAGACATATTTAGTGATACCAACCAGGGCTCCATTGGGTTCATGTGCTGCACCCTCTACTTCATAAAAGGCCTAATGTTTTAGATACTAAGTCCACATGGGTGCTCATTTGGATATGGTTCATTTGGGAGACTTTATAATTGGTAGATTATAATGATAACATGTTAAATTACATGGCTGTCATTGGGCTGTGCGCACATGAGCTCTGGTTTATGAAATTGGGCTCTTAAGTTTGGTTGCTATGGCAACTTGGATATTCCATAGACTTACAATGGGGGAAAATTGAAAAATGGTGTTAGCTGCCAAACCGTTGCAGATATTTTGGCACAATTTTGAGAAGTAATCCACCATCTGCCATATGATTTTAGGCCTATTGCTCATTTTTATTTTATGAAATTTGGCTCTAAGGCCTGGTTGCTATGGGAAGAAGAGTTTCCACACACTTATAATGGGGAAAGCGAAAAATGACATGTACACCTTTTCTAAATATTTTATCAAACTTTCATAGAAATGTTCCTTAAACAATGTTCTAGTTACCTTATGATTTTGATCCTATTGGTTGCCATAGATGGGCAGTTGTCAATTTTCCTCTGTTATCTTGCAGTTGCAGTTGTCAAATGTCATCTGTTGTCTTGCAATAACACATTCAAGCGACATCATACCTCTGAAGAGACTAGACTGATTGGGTCCAAACTTTGTCTGTAGCATGCTTGGGCGCTCGGCTTCCATGGTCTATTAAAATACATGGCTGCCAGTGGACAGTGCCTCCTGGTGAGCAAAGTGGCCCATGGGCCTCTTGTTACTGGTGACCATGGTAACTAAAAAAGAAAAAAAAAATACTTGAAAAATCATCACCTCAGAAACCTATTGCTTTGTGAGACTGAGACTTTATGAAAATATTCATCATATTTGCCTACACAGTTTTTAGCTCACCTGTCACGTAGTGACAAGTTGAGCTTTTGTGATCACTTTTTGTCCGTCGTCCCACGTGCGTGCGTCCGTCCGTCCGTGCGTCAGTGCGTCCGTCCGTAAACAATTTCAAATAAGTATATCTCTAATACCCCATGGTCAATCTTGATCAAATTTCATGAGAAGCACCATCAGGTAGGGGGAAAGGTTGCATGAGGTTTTCGGGCTGATCAGATTGGAATTCTGGTTGCCATGGCAACATATAGCTCCCATAGACTTACAATAGGAAAAAATTAAAATATCTTCTTCTCTGAAACCACTGGGCCCAGAGCTTGGATATTTAGCTTGTAACAATGTTAAGTAGTCACCTACGTAAATCCTGCCAATCATGCCCTTGGGGTCCAAATTGGCCACACCCCGGGGCCCCTTTACTCCTATAGACTCATAATGGAAAAAAAGCTTTAAAAATCTTCTTCTCTGAAACCACAGGGCCCAGAGCTTAGATATTTAGCATGTAGCAACTGCAAGTGGTCACCTACATAATTCCTGCCAATCATGCCCCTGGGTTCCAAATGGGCCACGCCCCGGGACCCCTTCGCTCCCATAGACTCATAGTGGAAAAAAGCTTCAAAAATCTTCTTCTCTGAAACCACAGGGCCCAGAGTTTAGGTATTTAGCATGTAGCAACGGCAAGTTGTCACCTACATAATTCCTGCCAATCATGCCCCTTGGGTCCAAATTGGTCACACCCCAGGGCCCCTTAGCTCCCATAGAGTCATAATGGAAAAAAAAGCTTCAAAAATCTTCTTCTCTGAAATCACAGGGCCCAGAGCTTAGATATTTAGCATGTAGCAACGGCCAGTGATCACCTACATAATTCCTGCCAATCATGCCCCTGGGTTCCAAATGGGCGTTGCCCGGGGGCCCCTTCGCTCCCATAGACTCATAATGGAAAAAAAAAGCTTCAAAAATCTTCTTCTCTGAAACCACAGGGCCCAGAGCTTAGATATGAAGCATGTAGAAACGGCAAGTGGTCACCTACATAATTCCTGCCAATCATGCCCCTGGGTTCCAAATGGGCCACGCGCTGGGGCCCCTTCGCTCCCATAGACTCATAATGGAAAAAAGCTTCAAAAATCTTCTTCTCTGAAACCACAGGGCCCAGAGTTTAGGTATTTAGCATGTAGCAACGGCAATTGGTCAACTACATAATTCCTGCAAATCATGCCCCTGGGGTCCAAATTGGCCACACCCCGGGGCCCCTTAGCTCCCACAGAGTCATTATGGAAAAAAAGCTTCAAAAATCTTCTTCTCTGAAACCACAGGACCCGGAGCTTAGGTATTTAGCATGTAGCAACGGCAAGTGGCCACCTACATAATTTCTGCCATTCATGCCCCTGGGGTCCAAATTGGCCACACCCCATGGCCCCTTAGCTCCTATAGAATCATAATGGAAAAAAAGCTTTAAAAATCTTCTTCTCTGAAACCACAGGGGCCAGAGCTTAGATATTTAGCATGTAGCAACTGCAAGTGGTCACCTACATAATTCCTGCCAATCATGCCCCTGGGTTCCAAATGGGCCACGCCCCGGGACCCCTTCGCTCCCATAGACTCATAGTGGAAAAAAGCTTCAAAAATCTTCTTCTCTGAAACCACAGGGCCCAGAGTTTAGGTATTTAGCATGTAGCAACGGCAAGTTGTCACCTACATAATTCCTGCCAATCATGCCCCTTGGGTCCAAATTGGTCACACCCCAGGGCCCCTTAGCTCCCATAGAGTCATAATGGAAAAAAAGCTTCAAAAATCTTCTTCTCTGAAATCACAGGGCCCAGAGCTTAGATATTTAGCATGTAGCAACGGCCAGTGGTCACCTACATAATTCCTGCCAATCATGCCCCTGGGTTCCAGATGGGCGTTGCCCGGGGGCCCCTTCGCTCCCATAGACTCATAATGGAAAAAAAGCTTCAAAAATCTTCTTCTCTGAAACCACAGGGCCCAGAGCTTAGATATGAAGCATGTAGAAACGGCAAGTGGTCACCTACATAATTCCTGCCAATCATGCCCCTGGGTTCCAAATGGGCCACGCGCTGGGGCCCCTTCGCTCCCATAGACTCATAATGGAAAAAAGCTTCAAAAATCTTCTTCTCTGAAACCGCAGGGCCCAGAGCTTAGGTATTTAGCATGTAGCAACGGCAATTGGTCAACTACATAATTCCTGCAAATCATGCCCCTGGGGTCCAAATTGGCCACACCCCGGGGCCCCTTAGCTCCCACAGAGTCATTATGGAAAAAAAGTTTCAAAAATCTTCTTCTCTGAAACCACAGGGCCCGGAGCTTAGGTATTTAGCATGTAGCAACAGCACGTGGCCACCTACATAATTTCTGCCATTCATGCCCCTGGGGTCCAAATTGGCCACACCCCGGGGCCCCTTAGCTCCCATAGAATCATAATGGAAAAAAAGGTTCAAAAATCTTCTTCTCTGAAACCATAGGGCCCAGAGCTTAGATATTTAGCATGTAGCAATGGCCAGTGGTCACCTACATCATTCCTGCCAATCATGTCCCTTGGTTCCAAATGGGCGATGCCCCGGGGCCACTTCGCTCCCATAGACTCATAATGGTAAAAAAAGCTTCAAATATTCTTCTCTGAAACCACGGGGCCCAGAGCTTAGATATGTAGCATGTAGCAACGGCAAGTGGTCACCTACATAATTCCTGCCAATCATGCCCCTGGGGTACAAACGGGTCACGCCCTGGGGCCCTTTAGCTCCTATAGACTCATAATTGAAACAAGCTTCAAAAATCTTCTGCTCTGAAACCACAGGGCCCAGAGCTGAGATATTTGGCATGTAGCACCGGCAAGTGGTCACCTACATAAATCCTTCCAATCATGCCCCTAGGGTCCAAATGGGCCACGCCCCGGGGCCCCTTAGCTCCCATAGACTCATAATGGAAAAAAAGATTCAAAAATCTTTTTCTCTGAAACCACAGGGCCCAGAGTTTAGATATTTAGCATGTAGGAATAGCAATTGGTCACCTACATAATTCCTGCCAATCATGCCCCTGGGTTCCAAATAGGCCACGCGCTGGGGCCCCTTTGCTCCCATAGACTCATAATGGAAAAAAAGCTTCAAAAATCTTCTTCTCTGAAACCACAGCCCGCAGAGCTGAGATATTTAGCACGTAGCAAAGGCAACTGGTCACCTAAGTTATTCCTGCCAGTCATGACCCTGGGGTCCAAACGGGCCACGCCCTAGGGCCCCTTAGCTCCTATTATCCTATAGACTCATAATGGAAAAACAAAGTAGAAGTAAAACAAAGATCAGGAATTGATACAATTAACTTACTCCATCCATAAAAGACACCAAAGGGAAAGAAATACAAACATTAAGCGACCAGACCATAATGGAAACCTAAACAAAGGAAGGCCATATGGACAGTTACTTTCCCACAAAATGGCCATATGGCCATCCAAAATTAAAAGACACAAGTGACACACACAGTAAGCAACAAACAACAACATAAATAAATCGCCACAGAAGAGCCGCCTTGGAACGGTCAGTGGAAGATTTCCACTGGGGGGCTTAAATCGATTTTACGTGGCCACAATCCTCGCCCTTACTTCCGTCGCGATTTAGACAAATAATTTGTTCAGTCCGCATGAAGGCCTCCTAACTCATCAGTGCAACATCTCCGTGAACACAGAAATCAAAGAACCACAGAGGTGAGACAACGGTGAGGACTCGACAGCAAGAAACCACTGAAATGCTGGAGCAAAAGAAAACCAACAGTTAGACTCCGATGAGCCCGACCAGAGACAGAGCATCAGGCACCAACCAACATTATCTCTTTAATTTTCAATAAGCCTTTACGTTGGAGCCGTCATAGAATCTGAGGCCTGACCCACCGGCGTGCAATTAAAGAGGGAAGCAAAGTTGCCAACCGTGATTGGGTTAACTACCATGCATGCAGTCTGTCGTATAATATCCATGTTGTACCCAATCTTTTTATATCGAAGAATGATTTTACGAAATTGGGTGCTGAAGTCATTGCGGTTACATATTTTTCTGAATTTATATACTAAGTCACCATAAAATTCGGGTTCCGATAGACCTTGTTGCAGAAGTGATTTAAGTCCAATATTGAATTTTGAAATTAAATCAGAATGGCGTCTATAAAATTTTGAAAAGGCTTTGCGTAGTTTATGGTACCGATAACCCTGATTAAGGAGTTTAGCCGTTAATAATTTATTACGAGTGTTGAAGTCAGTTACATGACTACACACTCTAGCAAATCGAATTAATTGCGAAATATAAACGTCATAGGATGGCGCACGAGGAACATCACCATCCAAAAAAGGAAAATTTACAATCTCAAAATCAAAGTCATCGCGTTTATTATAAATTTTGCACGAAACAAATCCATCTACAATAGATAGATGTAAATCCAAAAATGGGGCCTCGGTATCAGAAGAATTTGCTTTTCAAAATTCTTCTTCTCTGAAACCACAGGGCCCAGAGCTTAGATATTTAGCATGTAGCAATGGCAAGTGGTCACCTACATAAATCCTGCCAATCATGCCCGTGGGGTCCAAATGCGCCACACCCTGGGACCCCCTTAGCTCCCATAGACTCATAATGGAAAAAAGCTTCAAAAATTTTCTTCTCGGAAACCACAGGGACCAGAGCTTAGATATTTAGCATGAAGCAATGACAAGTGGTCACCTACATAAATCCTGCCAATCATGCCCCTGGGTTCCAAATGGGCCACGCGCTGGGGCCCCTTCGCTCCCATAGACTCATAATGGAAAAAAGCTTCAAAAATCTTCTTCTCTGAAACCACAGGGCCCAGAGCTTAGGTATTTAGCATGTAGCAACGGCAATTGGTCAACTACATAATTCCTGCAAATCATGCCCCTGGGGTCCAAATTGGCCACACCCCGGGGCCCCTTAGCTCCCACAGAGTCATTATGGAAAAAAAGCTTCAAAAATCTTCTTCTCTGAAACCACAGGGCCCGGAGCTTAGGTATTTAGCATGTAGCAACAGCACGTGGCCACCTACATAATTTCTGCCATTCATGCCCCTGGGGTCCAAATTGGCCACACCCCGGGGCCCCTTAGCTCCCATAGAATCATAATGGAAAAAAAGGTTCAAAAATCTTCTTCTCTGAAACCATAGGGCCCAGAGCTTAGATATTTAGCATGTAGCAATGGCCAGTGGTCACCTACATCATTCCTGCCAATCATGCCCCTTGGTTCCAAATGGGCGATGCCCCGGGGCCACTTCGCTCCCATAGACTCATAATGGAAAAAAAAAAGCTTCAAATATTCTTCTCTGAAACCACGGGGCCCAGAGCTTAGATATGTAGCATGTAGCAACGGCAAGTGGTCACCTACATAATTCCTGCCAATCATGCCCCTGGGGTACAAACGGGTCACGCCCTGGGGCCCTTTAGCTCCTATAGACTCATAATTGAAACAAGCTTCAAAAATCTTCTGCTCTGAAACCACAGGGCCCAGAGCTGAGATATTTGGCATGTAGCACCGGCAAGTGGTCACCTACATAAATCCTTCCAATCATGCCCCCAGGGTCCAAATGGGCCACGCCCCGGGGCCCCTTAGCTCCCATAGACTCATAATGGAAAAAAAGATTCAAAAATCTTTTTCTCTGAAACCACAGGGCCCAGAGTTTAGATATTTAGCATGTAGGAATAGCAATTGGTCACCTACATAATTCCTGCCAATCATGCCCCTGGGTTCCAAATAGGCCACGCGCTGGGGCCCCTTTGCTCCCATAGGCTCATAATGGAAAAAAAGCTTCAAAAATCTTCTTCTCTGAAACCACAGCCCGCAGAGCTGAGATATTTAGCACGTAGCAAAGGCAACTGGTCACCTAAGTTATTCCTGCCAGTCATGACCCTGGGGTCCAAACGGGCCACGCCCTAGGGCCCCTTAGCTCCTATTATCCTATAGACTCATAATGGAAAAACAAAGAAGAAGTAAAACAAAGATCAGGAATTGATACAATTAACTTACTCCATCCATAAAAGACACCAAAGGGAAAGAAATACAAACATTAAGCGACCAGACCATAATGGAAACCTAAACAAAGGAAGGCCATATGGACAGTTACTTTCCCACAAAATGGCCATATGGCCATCCAAAATTAAAAGACACAAGTGACACACACAGTAAGCAACAAACAACAACATAAATAAATCGCCACAGAAGAGCCGCCTTGGAACGGTCAGTGGAAGATTTCCACTGGGGGGCTTAAATCGATTTTACGTGGCCACAATCCTCGCCCTTACTTCCGTCGCGATTTAGACAAATAATTTGTTCAGTCCGCATGAAGGCCTCCTAACTCATCAGTGCAACATCTCCGTGAACACAGAAATCAAAGAACCACAGAGGTGAGACAACGGTGAGGACTCGACAGCAAGAAACCACTGAAATGCTGGAGCAAAAGAAAACCAACAGTTAGACTCCGATGAGCCCGACCAGAGACAGAGCATCAGGCACCAACCAACATTATCTCTTTAATTTTCAATAAGCCTTTACGTTGGAGCCGTCATAGAATCTGAGGCCTGACCCACCGGCGTGCAATTAAAGAGGGAAGCAAAGTTGCCAACCGTGATTGGGTTAACTACCATGCATGCAGTCTGTCGTATAATATCCATGTTGTACCCAATCTTTTTATATCGAAGAATGATTTTACGAAATTGGGTGCTGAAGTCATTGCGGTTACATATTTTTCTGAATTTATATACTAAGTCACCATAAAATTCGGGTTCCGATAGACCTTGTTGCAGAAGAGATTTAAGTCCAATATTGAATTTTGAAATTAAATCAGAATGGCGTCTATAAAATTTTGAAAAGGCTTTGCGTAGTTTATGGTACCGATAACCCTGATTAAGGAGTTTAGCCGTTAATAATTAATTACGAGTGTTGAAGTCAGTTACATGACTACACACTCTAGCAAATCGAATTAATTGCGAAATATAAACGTCATAGGATGGCGCACGAGGAACATCACCATCCAAAAAAGGAAAATTTACAATCTCAAAATCAAAGTCATCGCGTTTATTATAAATTTTGCACGAAACAAATCCATCTACAATAGATAGATGTAAATCCAAAAATGGGGCCTCGGTATCAGAAGAATTTGCTTTTCAAAATTCTTCTTCTCTGAAACCACAGGGCCCAGAGCTTAGATATTTAGCATGTAGCAATGGCAAGTGGTCACCTACATAAATCCTGCCAATCATGCCCGTGGGGTCCAAATGGGCCACACCCTGGGACCCCCTTAGCTCCCATAGACTCATAATGGAAAAAAGCTTCAAAAATTTTCTTCTCGGAAACCACAGGGACCAGAGCTTAGATATTTAGCATGAAGCAATGACAAGTGGTCACCTACATAAATCCTGCCAATCATGCCCCTGGGGTCCAAATGGGCCACACCCTGGGACCCCCTTAGCTCCATAGACTTATTATGGAAAAAAAAAACTTCAAAAATCTTCTTCTCTGAAAGGATAGGGCCCAGAGCTTAGGTATTTAGCATGTAGCAAAGGCAAGTGGTCACCTACATATTTCCTACTAATCATGCCCCTGGGGTCCCAATTGGCCACGCCTTGGGGCCCCTTAGCTCCCATAGACTCATAATGGAAAAAAGCTTCAAAAATCTTCTTCTCAGAAACTTCGAAGCACAGAACTTAGATATTTAGTATCTAGCAACATAAAATAGCCGGCTACATAAATCCTGCTATCCCTGCCCCTGGGGTCAAAGTTGGCCACGCCCAAGCTCATTACCACCAATAGACTTATAATGGAGAAAAACTTAAAAAATCTTCTTCTATGAAACCATAAGGCCCAGAGCTTAGATTTTTAGTATGTAGCAATGTCAAGTGGCCATCTACATAAATCCTGCCAGTTATGCCCCTGGGATCCAAATTGGCCACACCCCAGGGCTCTATAGCTTCCATAGACTTACAATTGGAGAAACTTCAAAAATCTTCTTCTCTGAAACCACAGGGCCCTTATAATGAAAAAAAAAATCACACACACACACACACACACACACACACACACACACACACACACACACACACACACACACACACACACACACACACACACACACACAAAAAAAAAACAACTTAAAATGGGGAAAAAAATCTTCAAAAATCTTCTTCTCTGAAACCATAAGTCCCAGAGCTTAGGTATTTAGCATGTAGCAATGTTGAGTGGTCGCCTACATGAATCCTGCCAATCATGCCCCTGGGGTCCAAATTGGCCATATCCTGTGGCCCCTTAACTCCAACAAACTTATAATGGAAAAAAGCTTCAAACATCTTCTTTGAAACCATGAAGTACAGACCTTAGATATTTAGTATATAGCAACACAAAATAGTCGCCTACATAAATCCTGCCAACCATGCCCTTTGGGTCAAAATTGGCCAAGCCCCAGGGCTCATTAGCTCCTGTAGACTTAAACTGGAAAAAACTTCAAAAAATCTTCTTCTCCAAAACCATAAGGCACAGATTTTGTTTGATTTGAGGTTTTACATCCCCGTATACACTGTATAGATCGTTTTGGAGATGTCTCTTCCAATTTTGTGGGACTTTTACCCGACATTGAAATGAAATTACATCTCAAGCCCTGTCGCCCAATGAAACCAGTAGGGTTTATAAGCATGGACACCGCTTTGCCTGAGCTTAGATATTTAGTATGTAGCAATGTCAAGTGGTCTCCTACACTAATGATTTTCTGGTACACAGGTGAGCGATATAGGGCCATTGGGCCCTCTTGTTTATGAAACTCAACTCTTTAGTTAGGTTCCTATGGCAACTGAGAGTTTCCATTGACTTATAACGGGGAAAATTGAAAATTTGAATTTAATGTCAAGCTTTTGCAGATATTTTGACAAAACTTTCATAGCCGCCCCCGCCCATAGGGGCTTGAAGAAATATATGGGCTGCATGATGCTTCCACGCAGAGCTGAATCTGGCCCGCACAGTAGTACTGGTAAACCGCTTAGAGGATCTAAGCCTGTCCAGGAACCGCGGTGCGAGGCGGACCATCCATGCTAATTAACCCTATTGGTTTCATTGGGTGACAGGGCTTAAGATGTCATTTCATCTCAATGTCGGGTAAAAGTCCCACAAAATTGGAAGCAGCGTCTCCAAAATGACCTTTGCAGTGTTGATGGGGACGTTAAACCTCAAATCAAACAAACAAAACAAAAACTTTCATAGAAATGTTCCTTAAGTACCTATGATTGTCGAGCTATTCCTCACTTTTACTGGTTGCCAAGGAAACCAACATGAAACAAAAAATAAAAAAAATACTTAAAAAAAAAATCTCCTCAGAAACCGAATGCTCTTTGGTGCTGAGTCTTTGTGAAAATATTCACCATATTTGCCTTTGCAGGTTTCGTGCTTTTTTTATGAAATTCAGCTCTTTAGTTTGGTTGCTATGGCAACTCATAATTCCCATAGATTTATAATGGGGAAATTGAAAAATGGCATTTTCTACCAAGTCATTGCAGATATTTTGACAAAACTTTTTATAGAAATTTCCTTGCCTGACGGTGACCCCACCCCTCGACTGCATAAAATGCCATATATCTCGGAAACCATTCAGATCCCCTTCCCGAAACCATATATTTTCTTGTTCCTTTCAGTGTCACCAACCTGAGGGTCCCCAGGGATTTGGCGGGCCAGTGCCCCACCTCCCACTTCATAAAACGCCCAGCATTGCAGAAATCTTACAGATCCCAACCCCTAAACCATATATATTCTTCATCCTTATGATAAGACGCATACAGGGACACCAACCTGTGGGTCCCCAGGGATGTGCCGGGGCCATGCCCCATCCCTCCACTTCAGAAAAGGCCCAATATCTTAAAAACCTTATATATCCCCACCCCTAAGCCATATATATGTTCTATTTCCTTATGATAAGACACATTCAGAGACTCGAACCTAGGGGGTCACCCGGGGTGCGCCGGGGCCATGCCCCAACCCTCGACTTCAAAAAAGGCTAAAAAGCTGAGAAACCATTCAGAACCCCACAACTTAGCAACATATATAGCAACTATATGCTCTCTAAGGCTGAGACTTCATGGAAATATTCACCATATTTGCCTAAAGAGGTGTTTGTGCTTTTTTAGCTCACCTGTCGCATAGTGACGAGGTGAGCTTTTGGGATCACTTTTTGTCCATTGCGCGTCCGTGCCTGCATTCGTGCTTAGACTTTTCTTGTGAACACACTGGAGGTCACAGTTTTGGGCCAATCGTCATCAGACTTGGTCAGAATGATCATCGTGACAATATCTCGGACAAATTCGATTATGGGTCATGTCGGGTCAAAAAGTAGGTCAGTAGGTCAAATCATAGAAAAACCTTGTGAACACACTGGAGGCCACAGTTTTGATCTGATCATCATCAAACTTGCTGAGAATGATCATCTTGATAATATCTTGGTCACGTTGAAATATGGGTCATGTCGGGTCACAAAATAGGTCAGTAGGTCAAATCATAGAAAAAATAATTTTTGAAGCATTTGAGATAGAGCCTTCATATTTTGGCATGTAGTTTCCTTGTGTCATACAAAAATGAGTTGTGACCTTGACATGTGGCCTACTTTATCATAACTTTTGAACCATTTTAGGCAGAGCCTTCATATTTGGCATGTATGTTCCTTGTGGCAACGACTTTCACCCCTACAAAAATTTTGATTTGTGACCTTGACCTTTGACCTTCTTTCTCATAACGTTTAAACCATTTAAGATAGAGCCTTCACATATGGCATGTAGGGTCAAATCATAGAAAAAACCTTGTGAACACACCAGAGGCCACAGTTTTGGTCCAATCATCATCAAACATGCCCAGAATGATCATCTTGACAAAGTCTCGGTCAAGTTCGAATATGGGTCATGTCGGTTCAAAAAGTAGGTCAGTAGGTCAAATTATAGAAAAAACCTTGTGAACACATCAGAGGCCACAGTTTTGGTCCAATCATCATCAAACATGCCCAGAATGATCATCTTGACAAAGTCTCGGTCAAGTTCGGATATGGGTCATGTCGTGTCAAAAAGTAGGTCAGTAGGTAAAATCATTGAAAATCATTGTGAACACTCTAGAGGGCAAAGTTTTGGTCCGATCGTCATCAAACATGTTCAGAATGATCGTCTTGACATTATCTCGGTCAAGTTTGAATATGGGTCATGCCGGGTAAAAAAATTGGTCAAAGGTAAAATCATAGAACAATCTTGTGAACACACTTGAGGCCACAGGTTTGGTCCTATCATCATCAAACTTGCTCAGAATGATCATCTTGACAATGTCTTGGTCTCGAATATGAGTAATTTCGGGTCACAAAGTAGGTCAGTAGGTCAAATCGTAGAAAAACCGTGCGAAGGCATTAGAGGCCACAGTTTTGGTCCAATCATCATCGAACATGCCCGAAATGATCATCTTTACAATATCTCAGTCAAGTTCGAATATGGTTCATGTCGGGTAAAAAATAGGTCAGTATGTCAAATCATAGAAAAACCTTGTGCACACTAGAGGCCAGTTTTGGTCCTATAATCATCAGACTTGCCCAGAATGATCATCTTGACAATATCTCGGTCAAATTCGAATATTGGAAATGTCGGGTCAAAAAGTAGGTCAAATCAGAGAAAAACCCTGTGAACACACTAGAGGCAACAGTTTAGGAGTGATCATCATCAAACTTGCCCAGAAGGATCGTCTTGACAATATCTCTGTCAAGTCCGAATATGGGTCATGTTGGGTCAAAAAGTAGGTTAGTAGGCCAAATCATAGAAAAACCTTCTGTATACACGAGGCCACAGGTTTGGTCCGATCATCATCAAACTTGCTCAGACTGACCATCTTGATAATATCTCGGTCAAGTTCGAATATTGGTCATGTCGGATCGCAAAGTAGGTCAGTAGGTCAAATCATAGAAAAACCTTATGAATGCACTAGAGGCCACAGTTTTGGTCCAATCATCATCAAACTTGCCCAGAATGATCATCTTGTCAATGTCTCGGTCAAGTTCGAATATTAGTCATGTTGGGTCAAAAAGTAGGTCAGTAGGTAAAATCATAGAAAAAACCTTCTTAACACACTATAGGCCACAGTTTTGTTCCGATCATCATCAAACTTGCTCAGAATGATCATTTGACAATATCTCTGTTAATTTAGATTATGGGTCATGTCTGGTCAAAAAGTAGGTCAGAAGGTCAGTTCATAGAAAAACCTTATGAACACACTAGAGGCCGCAGTTTTGGTCCGATCATCATCAAACTTGCTCAGAATGATCACTTGACAATATCTCGGTTAATTTAGAATATGGGTCATGTCTGGTCAAAAAGTAGGTCAGAAGTTCAGTTCATAGAAAAACTTTGTGAACACACTAGAGAATCCAGTTTTGGTCCGATCATCATCAAACTTGCTCAGAATGATCATCTTGACAATATCTGTTCATGTTTGAATATGCGTCATGTTGGGTCAAAAAGGAGGTCAAATCATAGAAAAATGTTTTGAACATTCTAAGAGGCCACATTTTTAGTCCAATCATCATAAAACTTGCTCAGAATGATCATCTGGACAATATCTCAGTTAAGTTCGAATATGGTGCATGTTAAATCAAAAAGTAGATCAGTAGGTTATTTTGTCATAACTTTTGAACCGTTTGAGATAGAGCCTATATATTTGGCATGTAGGTTCATTGTGACAAGGGCTTCTCAACCATTTAAAATTTGACCTGTGACCTTGACCTGTGACCTACTTTATCATAACTTATGAACCATATATTATAGAGCCTTCATATTTGGCATGTATGTTCCTTGTGACAAGGTTTTCCCAACCATTCAAAAATGTTGACCCATCACCTTGACCATTGACCTACTTTGTCATAAATTTTGAAGCATTTGAGATACAGCCTTCATATTTGGCATGTAGGGACCCTTGCGACAAGGTCTTCCTATTTATACATAAAATTATCTTCGACCTTTACCATTGACATTTGACCTGCTTTATTATAACTTTTGAATCATTTGAGATAGTACCTTCACATTTGGCATGTATGTTCCTTGTGAAAAGGTCGTCCCACCCATGCAAAAATTTTGTCCTATGACCTTGACATACTTTGTAATAATTTTTGAAGCATTTGCGATAGGGCTTTCATATTTGACATGTAGTTTCCTTGGGGCAAGGGCTTCCTAGTCATACAAAAATGACTTATGACCTTGACCTTGACATGTGACCTACTTTATCATAACTTTTGAGTCATTTGAGGTAGAGCCTTCATATTTGGCATGTTTGTTCCTTGTGGCTAGGACTTTCCACCCATACAAAAAGTTTGACCTCTGACCATGACCTTTGACCTTCTTTCTCATAACTTTTGAACCATTTAAAATAGAGCCTTCATATTTTGCATGAAGATACCTGGTAACAAGGGCTTCCCACCCATGCAAAATTTTTGAACTGTGACTGGTCATTGACCTTTGTCCGTTTTTGCCATAACATTGTAACCGTTTAAGTGCAGAACATATTAACCGTAACTCTGATTATCCTACTTCTGGAGTCATTGCCCTTTGAATTTTGCATATGGCTGCTGCTATCTGTTTCGTGCCCGCTCCATAAGTCTGATACCATTTGCGATATTTTCGTAAAACTTCACAGGTATGTAGAGCACTATGAGATGACATGCAGAGCGATGAACCGTAACTCTGATTTTCCTACTTTTGGAGTTGTTGCCCTTTGAGCATTGAACATAGCCATTTCTGTCATAGTTTCGTGTCCACTCCATAACTTCGATGCCGTTTGAGATATTTCCATTAAACTTCACAGATATGTAGAGCAGAATGAAGCGACGTACAGAACATGTGAACCATAACTCTGATTTTCCTTCTATTCCTTGAGCATTGAACATAGCCATTTCTATCATGTGGTCTACCTATTGATTGATTCTGATCAAACTCGCATGGTTACATCACTAGGATGAGGAAAACAGCATTTAGGTTTTTAGGTTTTGGTGACCTTGGTCGTATTTTCAAGGGCACAGCCCCCCCCCCCCCCAAAAAAAAAAACTGTCAATTTTGGACCAAAGATGGCTTGTCTGCAACCATTCTCATGGACATATCAATGAAATGTGGTCTAACTTGATACAAAATATCATTGCAGTTGACCAAAGGTTTAACTAGATTTTGAAGACCTTGACTTTAGTTGATAGGGCACCGGCTCCCACAAACTGAAATGTGAATTTTAATTTTGGTTTATTTCCTTTTGGAGCCATGCCTCTTTGAAAATTGAAAATAGTCATCTTAGTCATGTATTCTAAGGGAAATAGTAATTCATCCTTACTTCGAATTCCTTTTTTCACTGTGATATGGCACTTGCTTGATGTAATTATAGTGGCGGGGCATCATGCAGTGCTTGCAGTTTAATTTTTTTGATGAAATTCGGCTCTTTAGTTTAGTTGCTATGGCATCTTAGAGTTACTATGGATTTGTAATGGGGAAAATTAAAATTTGCGTTTTTTTCCCAAGCCTTCTCACTCTCCATTTGGGTTGTCATTTCACGACCATTTCATACATCACGTCTTCTTGAAAATTACAAAGAAGTAAGTCAGGGATAAAAGCTCAGATGAGTTTAAAAACTACCGGTGTTGGTTAAAAATGTCCCCGACCTTGCTGAAAATGCTTATTTTTGACATTGCCATCAACTTAGCCCCTTCAGTTTTGAGCGGATCTTCTTAAAACTTACATGTAAGCAAAAAGAGAATCAGAGAATAACCTTGTAAACACACTAGAGGCCATAGTTTTGGTCTGATCATCATCAAACTTGCCCAGAATGATCATCTTGACAATATCTCAGTCCAGTCCAAATATTGGTGTTGCCGGGTCAAAAAGAAGGTCAATAGGTCAAATCACAGAAAAAACTTCTGAACACACTAGGGGCCACAGGTTTGGTCCAATTATCATCAAACTTGCTCAGAATGATCATCTTGATAATATCTTGGTCACGTTCGAATATGGGTCATGTCGGGTCACAAAGGAGGTCAGTAGGGGTAATCATAGCAAAAATAATTTTTGAAGCATTTGAGAAAGAGCCTTCATATTTTGGCATGTAGTTTCCTTGTGTCTTACAAAAAAGAGTTGTGACCTTGACATGTGACCTACTTTATCATAACTTTTGAACCATTTGAGGCAGAGCCTTTATATTTGGCATGTATGTTCCTTGTGGCAACAACTTTCACCACTACAAATATTTTGATCTGTGACCTTGACCTTTGACCTTCTTTCTAATAACGTTTGAACCATTTAAGATAGAGCCTTCAGATATGACATGTAGGGTCCTTGTGACAAGGGCGTCCCAACCATGCAAATTTTTTTAACTGTGACCTTGACATTTGATCGTTTTTGTCTTAACTTTTGAACCATTTAAGGTAGAGCCTTCATATTTGGCATGTATTTCCTTGTGACAAGGTCTTCCCACTCATGCAAAAAAATTTGACCTGTGACCTTGATCTTTGACCTACTTAATCATTACTTTGGAACCGTTTGAGATAGAGCCTTCATATTTGGCATGTATATTCCTTGTGACAATGGCTTCACATTCATACAAAAAGTTTGCCGTGTGACCTTGACCTTTGACCTACTTTATTATAACTTTTGAACCATTTGAGAAAGAGCCTTCATATTTGGCATGTATTTTCCTGCTGACAAGGCACCTTACTGTATTACCTACCATTTCGTTGCTTCAGTGTGGATCAGGTGAGCGATCCAGGGCCATCATGGCCCTCTTGTATTAGCTCACTGTCACGTAGTGACGAGTGAGCTTTTTGGGATCAATTATTGTCTGTCGTCCGTCGTGCGTGTGTCCGTCCATGCGTAAACAATTTCTTCAAACGACATCTCCTCCAAAACCACTGATCGGATTTTGACCAAACTTCACAGGAATGATCCTTAGGTGGTCCCCTTTCAAAATTGTTCAAATGGTTCCGGTCCGTTGCACATCTAGGTCACAGGAGCTAAACATAGATTTTTTTTAAATTTAAACTTTTAAAATCTTCTTCTCTGAAACCGCAGGGCCCAGGTCTTCGATATTTGGTATGAAGCTTCATCAAGTGGACCACTACCAAGATTGTTCAAGTTATTGCCCTGGGGCAACAAATGCCCCCAAAATAGACTTATATAGGAGAAACCTTTTATAATCTTCTTGTCTGAAACCGTAGGCCCATTTGTTTGATATTTGTTGTGAAGCTTCATCTAGTGGACCTCTATCAAGATTGGTCAAATTATAGCCCTGGGGCCAAAAATGCACCCGCCCCAGGGGCCCTTTGGTTTTACATAGGCTTATATAGGGAAAATCCTTAAAACTCTTCTTCTGTGAAACCACAAGGCCTAGGTCTTTGATATTTGATGTGCAATTTCATCTAGTGGACCTCTATCAAGATTGTTCATATTGTAGCCCTTGGGCCAAAACTGCACCCCCCCCGCCACCCTGAGACCCTTTGATTTTACATAAACTTATACAGTGAAATTTTAAAAACTCTTCTTCTCTGAAACTGCAAGGCCCATGTCTTTGATATTTGGTATGGAGCTTCATCTAGTGGACCTCTACCAAGATTGTTCAAATTATAGCCCTCGGGCCACAAATGCCCCCGCCACGGCGTCCTTTGGTTTTACTTAGACGTATATAGAGATAATCTTTGAATATCTTCTTCTCTGAAACAGCAAGGCCCAGGTCTTTGATATTTGGTGTGAAGCTTCATCTAGTGGACCTCTATCAAGATTGTTTAAATTATAGCCCTGAGGCCAAAAAATGCCCCCGCCCCGGGGCCATTTGGTTTTACATAGGCTATAGCCTCTTCCCCTTTGGTGTCTCTGATGGGAGCTGTGGGTTGATTGTATCGATTCCTGATCATTGCATCCACTTCTATTATGTTGGGAATATCTTTAAAAGATTCTTCTTCTCTGAAACCGCAAGACCCAGGTCTTTGATTTTTGGTGTATAGCTTCATCTAGTGGACCTTTGCCAAGATTGTTCAAATTATAGCCCTTATTGATATTTGGTATGAAGCTTCACATTTTTAGACCTCCCTCAACATTATGCACATTATAGCCCTGGGGTCAATAATGGCCCTCCCTGGGGCCCACTTGTTACTCTGTGGATCAGGTGAGCGATCCAGGGCCATCATGGCCCTCTTGTTGATGCTACATGTAGGTCTGCTGGATGCCACGGTAATGTTTACCCAGATCATAAGCCGCAAAATAGGCTGCTCATCCGGCTGCTCAGGGTCTACACTGTTTGCTTAAATACTGGTATTTAGGTAAAAGTCTCAGCTGTCAATTTAATGATATATTTCTTCATAATAGAATTTATTTTCCTTTTTCGAGAGGATGAATAGTTGATTTCAGTTAGTACAGTCCTGATATTTCATTGTGGAGTTGTCAAAAAATAAAATTCAGTGTTTGAAGCATATGACGGTGTGCGTCCAGCTGAACGATAAATATACCGATAAAATGGCTCATTGCCATCATATCAGGATCTTCACTGTTTGCTTAAGTATCTGTACTGGGCTTTAGGGTTGTAAGGGACAACCATTAATACGAAGTTACAAGCATTGGACTCGAAAGGGATAATTTGAAACCGTAGATTGAACATTCAATGTAGGAATGGTGTCATCTATTTCAAACATACACATACCCTCTTTAGTAGAATGGATGTGCTCAACATTGCACTCTAGAAACTCATGGGTGAGAGGGGTTTGAGGATATAAATAAAACAAAGCACTAATTTGGCAATTGTTTCTGAGTGCAGGCTGAACGGGGACTTGAACTGTTTCGGTATATCCTTAAGTTCTTGTACATAATGCAAACAGCTAAGAACCTGATCAGACGCCGCGTTCTGTGGCGTCTGATCGGGGTCTACAATGTTTGTCAAACCAAACACAAGATTCCATTCCAGATTTTACAGATAACTCACATGCTCAGATTGGATTTGCCCCGATCCATCGGGGCTAGGAGAAAATGATTGGGCTGCAAGATGTTTCCACGCAGAGGTGAAAGCTACCACACACGAGTACTGGTAAACTGCTTAGAGGGTTTAAGCCTGCCCAGGCAAAGTGGTGCCAGTCGGCCCATCCAAACATATAGTCCCTATTGACATTATTGGGCGGCAGGAATTGAGATGTTATTTTGTCTCAATGTCGGGTAAAAGTCCTACGAAATTGGAAGCCACGTCACCAAAACGACCTATATAGTGTTGACGGGGATGTTAAACCTCAAAACAAAAAAACAAAACAAAAAAAAAAAACAAATAACACTGCTATTTTTTGGTCGATTGTTAATCGACCCAAAGTCACTAAGCAGAATAGCTCTTCAGAGCTAAAACAATGGGTGACCATCACTGACTTTTCGGAATAACTTTGTATAGAATATAGCCGCAGTGAGGTCAGATTGTTGTGTAAGAGGGCTATCTTGGAATCATAGGTTGGGCTTGGCAAATACTGTAGACCCAGACCAGAGACCGCAGAATCTGGCGTCTGATCAAGATCAACACTGTTTGTTTAAAACCCGGAATTTCAGGGTTAAATTATACAGTTTAAATCACAGTCCAGGGCCCAGTTGTTCAAAGCATCGTTAGCTTAACGAGCTCGCTAGTGGTCAAATTGTTAACTGTTCTGGCAAGATTAATATCTATTTTTTTGTTTTTGCTGATAAAATGTGAGCAGCTTTTGCATATGCAAAAGCTGCTCACATTTTTTCAGCAAACATTTTAGCATATGTGCCATATTTTATGGTCAAAGTTTTAACGATTTGTTAACTAACGACATCGTTAGTTTTGAGCAACTGGCCCCAGGACTATTTCTTTGACAACCACTCAGAGACAATCAACCCACCAGTACTCTCAGTGCTTTGATTGACATTTACATCATCTTAAGTCCCTAACTTTTGAACAGACCTTTCTGAAACTTACATAGAAGTTATTTGGAAGTGAAAGCTCGAATGTGTTTGCTTACTAGCATTGTTGGCACATTACTCTTAGAGTTAAGTCCGTTTTGTTTGCTGAAACTGCCTATTTTGTACCTTGTCATCACCATAAGTCCTTTTGTTTTGATGGAAACTTCCTGAAACTAGCATATAAGTAGGTTGGGAATGAAAGTTCGGATGAGTTTGAAAACTAATGATGTCTGCCTATCTCTTATACAGATAAGTCCCCTTGAAATACCTATTTTTGACCTTGTCATCAGCATAAATCCTTAGGTAAAGATTGGAACTTCCTGAAACTTTGAATCTGTTAGCACAGGTGAGCGATATAGGACCACCATGGTCCTCTTGTTTTTTTTAGCTCACCTGTCACGTAGTGACAAGGTGAGCTTTTGGGATCACTTTTTGTCCGTCGTCCGTCGTGCGTGCGTGCGTGCGTCCGTGCGTGCGTCCGTGCGTGCGTCCGTAAACTTTTCTTTAAACGACATCTCCTCCTAAACCACTGATCATATTTTGACCAAACTTCACAGGATTGATCCTTAGGTGGTCCCCTTTCAAAGTTGTTCAAATGGTTCCGGTCCGTTGCACATATAGGTCACAGTAGCCAAAAATAGATTTTTTTCACCGCAAATTTAAAAAATCTTCTTCTCTGAATCCGCAAGGCCCAGGTCTTTGATATTTGGTATGAAGCTTCATCTAGTGGACCCCTACCAAGATTGTTCAAATTATAGTGCTGGGGCCAAAAATGCCCCCGCACGGGGGCCCTTTGGTTTTACATGGGCTTATATAAGGAAAATCTTTAAAAATCTTTTTCTCTGAAACCGCAAGGCCCAGGTCTTTGATATTTGGTATGAAGCTTCATCTAGTGGACCCCTACCAAGATTGTTCAAATTATAGTGCTGGAGCTAAAAATGCCCCCGCACGGGGGCCCTTTGGTTTTACATGGGCTTATATAGGGAAAATCTTGAAAAATCTTCTTCTCTGAAACCGCAAGGCCCAGGTCTTTGATATTTGGTATGAAGCTTCATCTAGTGGACCCCTACCAAGATTGTTCAAATTATAGTGCTGGGGCCAAAAATGCCCCCGCACGGGGGCCCTTTGGTTTTACATGGGCTTATATAGGGAAAATCTTGAAAAATCTTCTTCTCTGAAACCGCAAGGCCCAGGTCTTTGATATTTGGTATGAAGCTTCATCTAGAGGACCCCTACCAAGATTGTTCAAATAATAGTGCTGGATCTAAAAATGCCCCCGCACGGGGGCCCTTTGGTTTTACATGGGCTTATATAGGGAAAATCTTGAAAAATCTTCTTCTCTGAAACCGCAAGGCCCAGGTCTTTGATATTTGGTATGAAGCTTCATCTAGTGGACCCCTACCAAGATTGTTCAAATTATAGTGCTGGGGCCAAAAATGCCCCCGCACGGGGGCCCTTTGGTTTTACATGGGCTTATATAGGGAAAATCTTTAAAAATCTTCTTCTCTGAAACCGCAAGGCCCAGGTCTTTGATATTTGGTATGAAGCTTTATCTAGTGGACCCCTACCAAGATTATTCAAATTATAGTGCTGGATCTAAAAATGCCCCGCACGGGGGCCCTTTGTTTTTACATGGGCTTATATAGGGAAAATCTTGAAAAATCTTCTTCTCTGAAACCGCAAGCCCCAGATCTTTGATATTTGGTATGAAGCTTCATCTAGGGGACCCCTACCAAGATTGTTCAAATTATAGAGCTTGGGCCAAAAATGCCTCTGCACCAGGGCCCTTTTGTTTTACATAGGCTTATATAGAGAAAATCTTTACAAATCTTCTTCTCTGAAACCGCAAGGCCCAGGTCTTTGATATTTGGTATGAAGCTTCATCTAGTGGACCCCTACCAAGATTGTTCAAATTATAGTGCTGGAGCTAAAAATGCCCCCCACACGGGGGCCCTTTGGTTTTACATAGGCTTATATAGGGAAAATCTTGAAAAATCTTCTTCTCTGAAACCGCAAGGCCCAGGTCTTTGATATTTGGTATGAAGCTTCATCTTGTGGACCTCTACCAAGATTGTTCAAATTATAGCCCTGGGGCAAAAAATGCCCCCGCTTCGGGGCCCTTTGGTTTTACATAGGCTTATATAGAGAAAATCTTTACAAATCTTCTTCTCTGAAACCGCAAGGCCCAGGTCTTTGATATTTGGTATGAAGCTTTATCTAGTGGACCCCTACCAAGATTGTTCAAATTATAGTGCTGGAGCTAAAAATGCCCCCCAGACGAGGGCCCTTTGGTTTTACATAGGCTTATATAGGGAAAATCTTGAAAAATCTTCTTCTCTGAAACCGCAAGGCCCAGGTCTTTGATATTTGGTATGAAGCTTCATCTAGTGGACCCCTACCAAGATTGTTCAAATTATAGTGCTGGAGCTAAAAATGCCCCCCACATGGGGGCCCTTTGGTTTTACATAGGCTTATATAGGGAAAATCTTTACAAATCTTCTTCTCTGAAACCGCAAGGCCCAGGTCTTTGATATTTGGTATGAAGCTTCATCTTGTGGACCTCTACCAAGATTGTTCAAATTATAGCCCTGGGGCAAAAAATGCCCCCGCTTCGGGGCCCTTTGGTTTTACATAGGCTTATATAGAGAAAATCTTTACAAATCTTCTTCTCTGAAACCGCAAGGCCAAGGTCTTTGATATTTGGTATGAAGCTTCATCTAGTGGACCCCTACCAAGATTGTTCAAATTATAGTGCTGGAGCTAAAAATGCCCCCCACACGGGGGCCCTTTGGTTTTACATAGGCTTATATAGGGAAAATCTTGAAAAATCTTCTTCTCTGAAACCGCAAGGCCCAGGTCTTTGATATTTGGTATGAAGCTTCATCTTGTGGACCTCTACCAAGATTGTTCAAATTATAGCCCTGGGGCAAAAAATGCCCCCGCTTCGGGGCCCTTTGGTTTTACATAGGCTTATATAGAGAAAATCTTTAAAAATCTTCTTCTCTGAAACTGCAAGGCCCAGGTCTTTGATATTTGGTATGAAGCTTCATCTAGTGGACCCCTACCAAGATTGTTCAAATTATAGTGCTGGAGCTAAAAATGCCCCCCAGACGGGGGCCCTTTGGTTTTACATAGACTTATATAGGGAAAATCTTGAAAAATCTTCTTCTCTGAAACCGCAAGGCCCAGGTCTTTGATATTTGGTATGAAGCTTCATCTTGTGGACCTCTACCAAGATTGTTCAAATTATAGCCCTGGGGCCAAAAATGCCCCTGCTCCGGGGCCCTTTGGTTTTACATAAACGTATATAGGGAAAATCTTGAAAAATCTTCTTCTTTGAAACCACAAGGCCCAGGTCTTCGATATTTGTTATGAAGCTTCAGCTAGTGGACCTCTATCTCTATGAAGATTGTTCAAATTATAGCCCTGAGACCAAAAATGCCTCCGCCATGTGGCCCTTTGGTTTTACATAGACTTATATAGGGAAAATCTTTAAAAATCATCTTCTCTGAAACACAAGGCTTAGGTCTTTGATATTTGTTATGAAGCTTCAGCTAGTGGACCTCTACCAAGATTGTTCAAATTATAGCCCTGGGGCCAAAAATGCCCCTGCTCCGGGGCCCTTTGGTTTAACATAGACTTATATAGGGAAAATCTTGTTTTACATAGACTTCTATATGCAGGGTAACCTTTAAAATCTTCTTCTCTGAAACCAGAAAGCCCAGGTCTTTCATATTCGATATGAAGCTTCATCTTGTGGACCTCTACCAAGATTGTTCAAATTATAGCCCTCGGGCCAAAATTGACCCTGCCCGGGGCCCACTTGTTATACATTAGATCAGGTGAGCGAACCAGGGCCCTCTGGGCCCTCTTGTTTTTCTTGTTGTTTTTTTAGGGCCCCGCACTGAAAGTGTGGGTGCCCTATAGTAATCACTCTGTCCGTCTGTCTGTCCGTCTGTCCGTCCACAAATTTCTGATAGCGCTGCCGGGGCCCTAGTCAGTTCACTGACAGCTCTTGTTTTTTTTTTTTTTTGTTTTGCTTTCGGTTTTACGTTCCTTTCAAGATTATTGCAGTCATCGAGCCGATCGTTAATCAGAGGTGGGCGAAAACCGAAAAAAACTCAAACTCACATCGGTGAGAGACCTAATGATTAAGATCCACTAGGCCACAGATGCCTGCTGCTTATTTGTTTAGTGATACCAGCTGTTATAGGCCTGCTGCTTACTGACAATTCATTTCTGCCTCAGATCGGATCATTCACTTGAGAAGTTTTCTCTGATGAAATATGTTCAACTGTTATTGGCAGTTTTTGAGCAGCGGCTTGATTGTTTAATAGCGATCATTGTCTCAGCCTGTTGAGAATAGCGATCATCGACACAGCCCGTTGAGCCCGGAATGTGACTTAGTGGGATAATGACCAAAGGTGGTTCCATTTCAGACTCGAGCCGATATGAAAAAGGAAGCTACGACGAAAATATAAAGACTGGGTCACAAGATAGGAGGCAGACCATCGAAAGAAAAAGGCAATTAAATGTGTGTAGTATTTGCAAGAAGGTATTTCCAACAAAATCTCACATCACTTTGCACATGCGAACTCACACTGGTAAACGTCCGTTTTCATGTCATCACAAAACACGCCTATGTAGTTTTTACCCCTTGAACCCCACTTTTATATAGTAAAACTGAGGTTTCCGGGGGTAAAGGGGGTAATATAGTTTGTGGGCACTCGTTAGAACCGCCTCGTCGAGGCGGTTCTAACGAGTACCCACAATCTATATTTTAGAGCAGAAATAAGAAACATATCACAATTTTTCGTTTTATAATTTTCATTTTTTCGGCGATAAAGTGGCAATGTATTTGTATAGGCGTGTTTGCGTAATGGACGTGTGTGGCAAATCATTCTCACTGACAGGAAACATGAGAGCACACATAAAAGACATTTAAACAACAAGGTGGGGGATCACTTGGTTTATACGTCATACAAAATGTCTTCCAGTACCGAAAACGCATCGATTCAAGGTATGATTTTCCACTGGTAGTCCAGTATTTCATTTTATAATATTTTGGAATAAGACGCAGAGTACGGCAAATAATGAATACTTAATGGTTAGGTCAAAATTTCTCGGACCAGATTCGCATTGTTCCCGTTTAATTACTTCTAAGTTGGAAGAAAAGTAATAAGTGCGGGTATCTCTTGCACTGTTCTTGAATTTAAGACAACAAAACTGGATTTTTATCATGTATTACTGACATGCTAATATTATTTCTGTTTGAAAATTAGCACTTTTACGGAGATGGTTATTGCAATACTAAAACTTTAAAATTAACATTTCATGCCTACGATGAGAAGTTGATCAAGAACACTACTTTCCAAAACGCTGATCAGGAGCACTACAAATTTCAACAGCCTAAGATATGTTTTTGTGTGTCATTTTTCTAGTTGTCTTTCAGAATTATGTGTAGGTAGATAATCTAAAGGATTACTAAAATACTTTGTTGACACAGTGCACTTCACTTATGCATGCGTTAAAGAGATAATTTTTTTTTTTAAATATCATGAAAAAATACGCCTATAAATTTGCCCTTCTAAACTCCACAATTATACAGTAAAACTAGGTTTTTAGGGGTATACTTCATCTTTCTCCTAAAATAGATTCTGGGTACTCATTAAAATCGTCTTGTATAGCCGATTCTAATGAGTGCTCACAATCTGTGTTTTGAGCAGATATCTAAACAAGAGGCCCATTTGGACAACAATGCTCACCAGAGCTCAGGCGGGCACGGCCCATTGGCAGCCATGTGTTTTTAGCTCACCGTCACGTAGTGACGAGGTGAGCTTTTGGGATCACTTTTCGTCCGTCGTCCGTCGTGCGTCCGTCCGTCCGTCCGTGCGTCCGTCCGTAAACAATTCTTTAAACGACATCTCCTCCTAAACCACTGATCGGATTTTGACCAAACTTCACAGGAATGATCCTTAGGTGGTCCCCTTTCAAAGTTGTTCAAATGGTTCCGGTCCGTTGCACATCTAGGTCATAGGAGCCAAAAACAGATTTTTTCACCAAAAACTTAAAAAATCTTCTTCTCTGAAACCACAAGGCCCAGGTCTTTGATATTTGGTATGAAGCTTCATCTGGTGGACCCCTACCAAGATTGTTCAAATTATAGTGCTGGGACCAAAAATGCCCCCGCTCCGGGGCCCTTTGGTTTTACATGGGCTTATATAGGGAAAATCTTTAAAAGTCTTCTTCTCTGAAACCGTAAGGCCCAGGTCTTTGATATTTGGTATGAAGCTTTATCTAGTGGACCCCTACCAAGATTGTTCAAATTATAGTGCTGGAGCCAAAAATGCCCCCGCTCCGGGGCCCTTTGGTTTTACATGGTCTTATATAGGGAAAATCTTTAAAAATCTTCCTCTCTGAAACCGCAAAGCCCAGGTCTTTGATATTTGGTATGAAGCTTCATCTGGTGGACCCCTACCAAGATTGTTCAAATTATAGTGCTGGGGCCAAAAATGCCCCCGCTCCGGGGCCCTTTGGGTTTACATGGGCTTATATAGGGAAAATCTTTAAAAATCTTCTTCTCTGAAACCGTAAGGCCCAGGTCTTTGATATTTGGTATGAAGCTTCATCTAGTGGACCCCTACCAAGATTGTTCAAATTATAGAGCTGGAGCCAAAAATGCCCCCGCTCCGGGGCCCTTTGGTTTTACATGGGCTTATATAGGGAAAATCTTTAAAAATCTTCTTCTCTGAAACCGCAAGGCCCAGGTCTTTGATATTTGGTATGAAGCTTCATCTAGTGGACCCCTACCAAGATTGTTCAAATTATAGTGCTGGGGCCAAAAATGCCCCCGCTCCGGGGCCCTTTGGTTTAACATGGGCTTATATAGGGAAGTGCTTTAAAAATCTTCTTCTCTGAAACCGTAAGGCCCAGGTCTTTGATATTTGGTATGAAGCTTCATCTAGTGGACCCCTACCAAGATTGTTCAAATTATAGTGATGGGGTCAAATATGTCCCCGCTCCGGGGCCCTTTGGTTTTACATGGGCTTATATAGGGAAAATCTTTAAAAAATTTCTTCTCTGAAACCGTAAGGCCCATGTCTTTGATATTTGGTATGAAGCTTCATCCCACACGGCCATGGTCCTTCTTCCCCCCCACCCCCACTCCGGGGCCGTTTGGTTTTAAATGGGCTTATATAGGGAAAATCTTTAAAAATCTTCTTCTCTGAAACCGCAAGGCCCAGGTCTTTGCTATTCGGTATGAAGCTTCATCTAGTGGACTCCTACCAAGATTGTTCAAATTATAGTGCTTGGGCTAAAAATGCCACCGCCCCGGGGCCCTATGGTTTTACATGGGCTTATATGGGGAAAATCTTTTAAAATCTTCTTCTCAGAAACCCCAAGGGCCAGGTCTTTGCTATTTGGTATGAAGCTTCATCTAGTGGACCCCTACCAAGATTGTTCAAATTACAGTGCTAGGGCCAAAACTGCCCCCGACCTGGGTCCCTTTGGTTTTACATAGACTTATATAGAGATATTCCTTAAAAACTTCTTCTGAAACTGCAAGGCCATGGTCTTTGATATTTGGTGTGAAGCTTCCTCTAGTGGACCTCTATCAAGATGGTTTAAATTATAGCCCTGAGGCGAAAAATGCCCCCGCCCTGGAGCCATTTGGTTATATATAGGCTTATGTAGGGAATATCTTTAATAAAAATCTTCTTCTCTGAAACCGCAAGGCCCAGGTCTTTGATATTTGGTATGTAGCATATCTAGTGGACCTTTGCCAAGATTGTTCAAATTATAGCCTTTGTTGATATTTGGTATGAAGCTTCACCTTTTTAGATGTCTCTGAACATTATGCACATTATAGCCCTGGGGTCAATAATGGCCCTCCCCGGGTCCCACTTGTTACTCTATAGATCAGGTGAGCGATCCAGGGCGATCATGGCCCTCTTGTATATATGATTTTAATGTACTGATCATAAAGTCTTGCTGATAACACTGCAGCCTTGGTCATGGTCTTCTGGGAGCCGCACATCGGTTTGCTTCTTAAAAGCAATGGTGGCTTCCCGAACCTTGAGGCTCTTCAGCAAGCCAGACTGTGTGAGGAAGGCAAGGCTGTGTCGGTGCCCAACCACTGCTTTCGGAGGCGAAATGCTTTCCGAACCCGGCAGGGATGACAGGATGGCAGGTTGCATCAAACTCCCGTTCTTGAATTACGGCGAAGCCTGTGCCTATGACTTTGGGGTGAGCTCCATTGATGGCTACACGGACCATCCGGGGGGTTGGGTTCTGAACCGCTCGAAATAGATTTTTGGCTTCACCCATGCCCTGGAAGGATGCCGGATAGCAGGTCTTCATGTCGATGCTGACAACTTCCCTCGTGTCATAATTCATCAAGTTCCAGAGGCGCCGTGACCGTGCTCCACGCAGGCCTTCTCGAGGTCTGGGAGGAGGTTGGCTGGGATTGGCTTCAAGCCATTCTTTTCCTTTGCCACAATGCTTGCCGCGTGATTTTTGCCGAATGCCCTCTCAGCAAGTTCAGTTTGGCACACATTGCTTGGAGTCGCTCTTGGGCCTCCAGCGTCCTGTAGGTGCGGCCGTTCTGGAGCACGAACTGGTCAACTGAGAGCTGTCGGTCTTGGCCGCCCAGGGCCCAGACCGCAGTCGGCTCCCTACGGGTTGCTTCCCGGATAGCCTGCCAGACGTCGCCTTCGTAGATGTGAACCTTTCTACCCTGGGGGAAGTGGAGGTCTTTGGACCAGGCGTGGCCGTTGTTGCGGATGAGTTGTATGTCTGCTCCACGCGATTGATATTTGCCACTGTTGAAGATGTCCTCACCAGCAATGTCCCTCAGGATGATTGGTTTTAAGCTCACCGTCACGTAGTGACGAGGTGAGCTTTTGGGATCACTTTTTGTCCGTCGTGCGTCCGTCCGTGCGTTAACAATTTCTTCAAACGACATCTCCTCCGAAACCACTGATCGGATTTTGATCAAACTTCACAGGATTGATCCTTAGGTGGTCCCCTTTCAAAGTTCAAATGGTTCAGGTCCGTTGCACATCTAGGTCACAGGAGCCAAAATAGACTTTTTCACCGAAAAATTAAAAAATCTTCTCTGAAACCACAAGGCCCAGGTCTTTGATATTTGGTATGAAGCTTCATCTAGTGGACCCCTACCAAGATTAAACCAATTTTAGTGCTGGGGCCAAAAATGCCCCCGCACCGGGTCCCTTTGGTTTTACATAGGATTATACAGGGAAAATCTTAAGAAATCTTCTTCTCAGAAACCGCAAGGCCCAGGTCTTTGATATTTGGTATGAAGCTTCATCTAGTGGATCCTACCAAGACTGTTCAAATTATAATGCTGGGGCCAAAAATGTCCCCGCCCGGGGCCCTTTGGTTTTAAATGGGCTTATATAGGGAAAATCTTTAAAAATCTTCTTCTCCGAAACCGCAAGGCCCAGGTCTTTGATATTTGGTATGAAGCTTCATCTAGTGTACCCCTACCAAGATTGTTCAAATTATAGTGCTGGGGCCAAAAATGCCCCCGCCCCGGGCCCTTTACTTTTACACAGGCTTATATAGGGAAAATCTTTAAAAAAAATTCTTCTCTGAAACCGCAAGCCCCAGATCTTTGATATTTGGTATGAAGCTTCAACTTGTGGACTTCTACCAAGATTGTTCAAATTATAATGCTGGGGCCAAAAATGTCCCCGCCCCGGGGCCCTTTGGTTTTACATGGGCTTATATAGGGAAAATCTTTAAAAATCTTCTTCTCTTAAACAGCAAGGCCCAGGTCGTTGATATTTGGTATGAAGCTTCATCTAGTGGACCCCTACCAAGATTGTTCAAATTATAATGCTGGGGCCAAAAATGCCCCCGCGCAGGGCTTTTTTTTTTTACACAGGCTAATATAGGGAAAATCTTTAAAAATCTTCTTCTCTGAAACCGCAAGGCACAGGTCTTTGATATTTGGTGTGTAGCTTCATCTAGTGGACCTATGCCAAGATTGTTCAAATTATAGCCTTTGTTGATATTTGGTATGAAGCTTCACCTTTTAAGACCTCCCTCAACCTTATGCACATTATAGCCCTGGGGTCAATAATGGCCCTCCCCGGGGCCCACTTGTTACACGTGGATCAGGTGAGCGATCCAGGGCCATCATGACCCTCTTGTTTGAGAATCTGCTCGTTGAGCCACGTCGTCAACATTTGCGCCGACCCTGTGAACTACCTCCTCCCATTTTTGGACGGGTTTTTTTAAAAAAAACCGTCCTTTAAAATAGCGATGTCCGGGCGGGCGGGCGTCCTGCGGGCGGGCGAGCGTCGTCCCAGGTTTACCTTTTGGTTAACCTTTTTTTCAAAGTGATATTTTTCATCTATTCTGTAGCAGATTGTTTTAATATCAGGACTGATGCATAAGTGGAGGTACCGCTTTCATGTATTATCCATAAATGGCGCAAAGGACTAAAATTTTGGCGGAAATTGTCATTTTTCAAACTTCTGTTTTTCAGGTTTACCTTTTGGTTAACCTTTTTTTCAAATGTCAGTGTAGTGGATACAGTGCTGGACTAGGAATCCTATTGTTGACTATGAATCTGAGGGGCGTGAGTTCAAACCCCGGTGGAGACATTTTTTATTTTTTTATATTTTTTTTCTTTCTTTTTTCATTCTTTTTGGATGGGTTTTTCAAGGAAAAAATTCCGTCCTTTAGAATAGCGATGTCCGTGCTGGCGGCCGGGCGTCCCGGTTTACCTGTTGGTTAACCTTTTTTTCAAAAACCCGTCCATAATGCCTTTTGGCGTTTTTCTTGTTGTATTTTCTTGCGGCGCGCTGGCGTTTGCCCCTGACCCCTCAGGGCACTTTCAAATTGCTCCACAACTCTCTGGGCCACACAGTTGAGGTCGCCATCTCTTAGTGAGGTGAGGTTGGTCGGGTCTGGGTCTCTGATTGGGTAGACCCCGAAGGCAACTGCAGTGACAGGGTAGGCATCCTGGTAGAAAACTTTATCAATTCCAGTCAACACAACAGGCCTTATGTCCCGTGACATCTCAATGGTGGTCTGTCCCCTCCTCTCTGCACGGACTGGGTCGAATTTATCTCAACGACCCACTCGCCTTCCTGTTGTTCAAGGAGAAACTGGAGTTTCAGAAGAACCCCCCCCCCCCGCAGGGTGGCCACGCACTCTGGAAAACAGGGAAAACAGGGAAATTGGTGAAAAAAAATCCCTGCAGGGAAAAATCAGGGAATTTGAAAATTTGCTGAAAATCAGGGAATTTCAAAAAATCTTATCTTTGTAAGGTCAAAATTTTCAAATTTTATAGCTACTGTTGGTTTTTTTCTGCAGAAAATCGGGGAAAAATCAGGGAATTTCAAAAAATCTTATCTTTGTAAGGTCAAAATTTTCAAATTTTATAGCTACTGGTGGTTTCTTTCTGTCATATGCTTAAAATACCTGAAGATCTAATCTTACTTAAAGGTGGAGTACTAGTTAGGTTGAGTACTTGTTTGCTATATATATATTCTGGGTTTTTTTCTCATTCCGAAGTATACATTATATTGCAAACCCAATGTCTGTCATTAAATTTTGATGCAAAAATATGCATCAGTGCAGTTAGAAGCCAAAATGGAATTGAGCAACCATTGCCCCAGAGCTCAAGTAGAAGTGTGTGTGCATGCACCAATATCATATTCTTAAGAATGTATCAAGGGATATAATTATAATTGATGCTACAACAGTGTTAATTTTCATAGATGTTTGGATAAAATATATTACATTATCTATGGAAGATTGTCAAATGGCCATAAACTGACACCAAATGACTGTTTTCATGCTATTTTTCAAATTGAAATTTGACCAGATATGGCACTGATCATGCTTTCAGAATCATTTCTAAACTTTTTATGCACTTGTTTTTATGCCCCCACCATTCGAAGAATGGTGGAAAGGGCATATAGTGTTGCCCCTGTCCGTCCATCCATGCGTCCGAAACTTAAACGCGGTCAATAACTTCCTTATTTCTTGATGGATTTTAAAATTACTCAGCAGAAATCTTAACCATCATGAGACGACATGTCACGTGCAAAACCCAGGTCCGTACCTCCAAGGTCAAGGTCATACTTAGACGTCAAAGGCCAAAAAAAGAGTCCGAAACTTAAACGCAGTCAATAACTTTCTTATTTCTGGATGGATTTTGAAATTACTTTGAAGAGATGTTAACCATCATGAGACTGTTACATGTGGGTTTACGGCGTCCCGCAAACCCCCATGCTGACAAGACAACCGAGCGTGATCTCTGACAGGTGTACGGGCAGCTGTGGGGTAAGGCACAAGAAAGATGTTAAATGAATGACATGAATTATTTACAGTATCTACATACAACACTTACTAACACAAAACATCACAATTTGTTGCTTCTGTAGCCAACTCACGACGTCCGCTCCGAAGGCAAAACACTGTTCTGTGCTCGGAACGGGTGACGTGAATACCTACAGAAGCAAACAACAAAAACAACAAGAAAAACAAAAAAAGAAACCACACAAGACGCGACTGGCCAGTTTATAACTTAGGGTGAATCCCCCCACTCGCGTGAAACTTCCTCTCGCGAACTAGCAGAACTAGTCTATCAACATTGTTGATAATCCTAGGTTTAGCGATCACGTTTGCCGATCAGGGGTTTAGTGATCGTCCAAATAACCTGCAGGTAAGTTGACCTCTTCCATGGTCTCACATTTGTTTACAACGAACAATGATTTAGAAGATTCTCCTTCTATCCTGGTAGGCGCTGATTACGGCGGTCTGTCCGCCCTTGCTGGACCCTAACGCCTAGCGTCGTACCAGTACCTGCTGCTATGAAGCAGGGAGCAGCAGGTCACACATTGTTGTGCCTGCAAATTACGATAACTGGACTAGAAACGAGTCACAAAACATACAGGCTATATCATGATCCCCCTCCCGGAGAAGTAAGAATATGTTCATGCATATACCGTTATTGCGCATGCGCCGACCAGACATATAGGCTGAATAGTGCATGCGACAAATAACCGTACAGCAGAACTCAAATTGACTGTGCATCAAATTATCAGCACCCAGCGCTTGACACAATAATAGTCAAAGTTCATGTTTCCTTACTGAGCACTACAGAAATCAATTAATGCTCACTACTACTGAGCATAATACTCATCAAATTTGTGCTCACTACATTATCACAAGTAAGAGGCAATTGAACAGACCACGCCTTTGCGCTACCTGGTCAGCCGCCAATTACAGGAAACATAACAATCTCTATTTCATATCCTTCTCCGCGACACGGCTCACAAATATAGCTATTCACAAATTCAATACATTAATAACAGATAGAAACTACAACAGAAGATTTTTATCTATAATCCGCAACATTTGTTAGTGTCTCATAAGGGCCAACACTGTTTGCCGTAAATTCTCTCTATGTGGTAGGCACCCCGTCACAACCGTCCTCGCGACGCCGATGACGCAGCTGACGCCATCCCCGCCGCTCAGGCCGTTATGACGTGTGGCGACCAAATACTCCCACTTATCATCATCACGTTCTTTATATGTACATACATGCACAAATTGAGTTATCAGACAAAAACGGCATCATTACAAAATGAACTCGTAATTCTTCTTGAACAAAATTATTTCTAATCAACGTGAACATGCTTGTAAAATAAAATTCATTACGGTTCATCATCACGGATAACCCAACAGGCTCTTGTAAGAGTTTGCCCTGATGATGAAGATATGGTTAAACCCGTCTTAAGTTTACGTCACCTCTACACCTAATATCATATTGGGACGGAACCACGGTTTTCTAACCACAGCTAGTCAAAAGTCATGGATCAAACAAGTGACCCGGCGTTTATTAATTACATTCTACAAAAGGGGTCTAAAAGCCTAAATGAATCCAGAATGAGCGGGTGTCCAAACTTTACGTCTCACCAACATCTAGGGTCAGCATGAGACAGGACCTCACTTAGAAAGACTCATTCTACTACTGGAGAAGCCTGGGATCAATTCTGCGACGTCTAGCTGGCAAAGCTAGTAGCCTAATCACTACAGGCCACAACAGTGAATTCAGAATAGGCTTCAGAAAGTTGGGGTATACTAGAAGTAAACCCCTCCAAAACCTACAAGCATGTTCATACAAAAATAATACTAAACATAGATTTAACATACCTTACAATATACTTTCTATTTCCCCGTCACAATGTTGTGTTCACTCTTACAACTTGACCTGCTGCTAAAGTGTCCGCTTTTTTCAGGGTTTATATATCTATGAATACTACCAGAAAATCATGCCTACTCGTATTACCTTGCTCAATTCGTGGCGAGGTGGAGATACCGGCCACAAACAAAGCCAGATAGCAAAAATCGAGTAGATAATGGATTTGCGTTCAAATAGTATATTTCCCATAGGAAAAATTGATGAAACGACCCTATAATCAATGACATGACTCCTGTCAAAACGAACACCCACACAACACGTGACGGGAATAAAAATCATATATGGCACAATTTGGCGGTTGGCGATTTTTAGGCAAATTCTATAGGACTCGGCCTTTTAGCGCCCCCCTGTATTGTAAAAACAGCTCTCTATAAACCACTCATGCATACATCGTATGATATGTGCATGACTTGTTCATGGAGCCGCACAGTTTGCGTACCATATTTCACCTAAAATATTTCACTCGCACCGCCCTACCATATATCTACTAAAATAATTTAGCTGTGCATAAGCACCAGAGAGGTTTCCTATTCCATCTCGTAACAGAGACGATGTGTCACGTGCAAAACCCAGGTCCGTACCTCCAAGGTCAAGGTCATACTTAGAGGTCAAAGTTCAAAAAAGAGTCCGAAACTTAAAGGCAGTCAATAACTTACTTATATCTGGATGGATTTTGAAATTACTTTGAAGAAATGTTAACCATCATGAGATGATGTGTCACGTGCAAACCCAGATCCGTACCTACAAGTTCAAGGTCATACTTAGAGGTCGAAGGTAAAAAATTGGTCCGAAACCTAAACTTTCTATGGATGAATACGAACATATACATTTTCAGGCGGGGGCATCTGTGTCCTATGAACGCATTTGTAGTCTTAGTAATGTGTTATTTAGAGAATATAGCATCACTGCTTCAGTGTTCTGTGTATTAGCATGTTACATGAGGAACCCATTTGGTCATTTTAATTTTTTCAATGGGTCAGCACATGAAGCTTGTAGACAAAATGACAAAACTTGTAAACCTACAATAAAAAATTATTTGTTTGCAATTGCCAACCTATCCACACATTTTGCTCCTCAAATTATTATTTTGCTTTTCCAGAACAAGTTTTCTTTCTTCATGGCTGCATCATTAAAAAGCTTATATAAAGCAAAATTTGCTTTAAACTGACATATGATGAATATGTGTATTGCTAATTACTGTTGCATAATCAATTGCAGGGCCTGACAGATCAAACTTTCAACCACTTGCCCAGCATTCCACTGAATCTTGAAAATAGCTTAGAATTACCATATTCCTTATATGTTCTAAACACTTTTCTGGGCAAGTGAAATAAAAAATCACTTGCCCAGGCAAAATTTAGACTTGTCCCGGGCAGTCGGGCAGTGGATTTGTCAGGCCCTGAATTGATATCAAGACTTGTTCCTAATTTGAAAATTCAAGTCTTCATACCCACCCCTTGAACACACGAAAAAAAGAAAATCCCAACCTGTCTGTCCATTCCTTGAACACCTGAATAGGTAATTGCAAACAAGCAATTTTTAAGAATGGCTTAATAAGTAGACAGTCTACCAGTAACCAAAAAAAAAAAAAAAAAAAAAAAAAAGAACAAAAAACCCTACTGTTTTAATAAATTGGAGGTGAAGGTGTGGCTACAAGGGGAGGTGGGGGGCCATATATTTTACCAGTTTTATTTTGACTACCATGAAAGTAAATTAGCACATATACATATTTTAGATAAATTTTCATTTAATTAAGAATATTGTGACAGCATTGTGTATTTTTTTTTTTTTTTTTTTTTGGTTTGGGTTTTACGGTCCTTTCAAGATTATTTCACTCATATCGAGCCGATCGTTAATCTGAGGTGGGCGAAAACCGGAGTACCCGGAGAAAAACCACCTGACCTTCCGTTGCATAACTTGGCGTCTCACACGTGGCCCGAGCGAGGCTGGAACCTACGGCGGTGAGAGACCTAATGACTAAGAGAGCATTGTGTATAAACATGTCACTTGACAGCATTTGAAGCAGTATATGACTTCTAAAAGTAGGGGCCATTGCGATAAAATCAAGGTTTTTAATCAGGGAAAATCAAATCAAATCAGGGAAAAACCAGGGAATTTGATTGCTAAAAATGGTTGGCCCCCCTGCCCCCGGAAGGCTATCAAGCAGCCTTGCCGCTGCCTCGTCTGTCATGCAGGCATCCAGAGCCAGTCGGCCTTCTCTGGCATGATTCATGCCATCAGCGACTCTCGATATCACCGATGTCAAGTGGGTATTCTTCTTCCACCTCTTCTTTGGCGTCGTTAAGAATCTCGACCCACTGGTCGGCTGGAAGCCCTTCCGGGGCGGGGACCTGACCATCCAGGTCGGTAAATTCGCCGCCGAGGGCAACAGCTTGGTCGGGCATTTCTGCAAGGATCTCATCGATCAGTTCATCCATAGTTGTGGATTGGTATACTAGTTGTATCAAAATATCTCTAAATAGAAATATCGATAGCGGACATACGTTTAAATTCCTTCTCCACTGCACTGGTTGCACGGCTCCATGCACTTGCATACGCGTGCCACCAACAGAGTCGTTGTTTGTTTGTAACCCCCGCCCCACAGACCTTGCATGGCTGCCTGCATGAACCTTTTCGAAGAAGCATGCGGTGGATTTTTCAATACTCTCCCAAACAACTCTTAACCACAGGACTCAATCGAGCCCAACGTCAACCACTTACAATTGTTGCGTCCCTTAGTCATGGTTTGGCATAAACGATAAAACCAGTATAACATATACAAATACTTGTCTAAATGGGTTACTACTTTATTCCGGCAGTAAAACGTTTGGGTGTTGGGTGGCTTTATTTACTGAATAAAGAATGGGGTGTGTCTTAGAACTTATATTGTATACACTGGGACCCACCCCCCCTTTATTATGCTTGAGCCTGCTGCGCGTAAGAGATTTTTTTACCTCCATTATACGCTTACTATGAAGTAAATCAATATACCAGCAGACGACTATCGACAGGACGCTCATACAGGAACGTCAAGGGAAACAACTCGAGAATGTATGAATCTATTTACTCAGTGAATTTACCTCGCCTATATCGACCGCCTTCCATATGAAAACCAATTTCGAACGTTCATACAGGAAGGTTTGTAAAGGAAACCAACACTTGATTCGAGAGCCCAGGCCGGCGAGGGTGGTGGGCGGGCCTGATGAGCGAGTGTACTACTGCCGCGAGCCCCGGGCCGGCGAGGGTGGTGGGCCGTCCCCAGGACTCTGGGTTTTTGTGTTGCTTCCCAACAGCTTTGGGAGCGTGCTAATGGTCTGAAACGAGCTGGGAGCCCTGGAGACCCCAATGGGGCTTCTGAGGTCAAAAATAAAAAGTCCATTCGCCCCCACCCCTGCTACTGCACTCAGCGAGTGCCCTTGATATGTCTTAGCCAGTTGGGGTGAAATTTTGGTTAGGGTTGGGAGGTTTAATTTGCGAAAAAGAGGATATGAATGTTTTAGGGTTGAGAGGTTTAATTTGCCAATTTTTGTTTTGTTTTTAGCTCACCGTCACGTAGTGACGAGGTGAGCTTTGGGATCAATTTTTGTCCGTCGTCCGTCGTGCGTGCGTGCGTCCGTCCGTGCGTGCGTCCGTCCGTGCGTGCGTAAACAATTTCTTTAAACGACATCTCCACCTAAACCACTGATCGGATTTTGACCAAACTTCACAGGAATGATCCTTAGGTGGTCCCCTTTCAAAGTTGTTCAAATGGTTCCGGTCCGTTGCACATCTAGGTCACAGGAGCCAAAAACAGATTTTTTTTTCACCAAAAACTTAAAAAATCTTCTTCTCTGAAACCACAAGGCCCAGGTCTTTGATATTTGGTATGAAGCTTCATCTAGTGGACCCCTACCAAGATTGTTCAAATTATAGTGCTGGGGCCAAAAATGCCCCCGCCCCGGGGCCTTTTGGTTTTACATAGGCTTATATAGGGAAAATCTTTAAAAATCTTCTTCTCTGAAACCACAAGGCCAAGGTCTTTGATATTTGGTATGAAGCTTCATCTAGTGGACCCTTACCAAGATTGTTCAAATTATAGTGCTGGGGCCAAAAATGCCCCCGCCCCGGGGCCTTTTGGTTTTACATAGGCTTATATAGGGAAAATCTTTAAAAATCTTCTTCTCTAAAACCACAAGGCCCAGGACTTTGATATTTGGTATGAAGCTTCATCTAGTGGACCCCTACCAAGATTGTTCAAATTTTAGTGCTGGGACAAAAAATGCCCCCGCCACGGGGCCCTTTGGTTTTACATTGGCTTATATAGGGAAAATCTTTAAAAATCTTCTTCTCTGAAACCACAAGGCCCATGTCTTTGATATTTGGTATGAAGCTTTATCTAGTGGACCACTACCAAGATTGTTCAAATTATAGTGCTGGGGCCAAAAATGCCCCCACCCCGGGGCCCTTTGGTTTTACATAGACTTATATAGGGAAAATCTTTAAAAATCTTCTTCTCTGAAACCACAAGGCCCAGGACTTTGATATTTGGTATGAAGCTTCATCTAGTGGACCCCTACCAAGATTTTTTTAATTATAGTGCTGGGGCCAAAAATGCCCCTTCCCCGGGGCCCTTTGGTTTGACATAGGCTTATATAGGGAAAATCTTTAAAAATCTTCTTCTCTGAAACCACAAGGCCCAGGACTTTGATATTTGGTATGAAGCTTCATCTAGTGGACCCCTACCAAGATTGTTCTAATTATAGTGCTGGGGCCAAAAATGCCCCCGCCCCGGGGCCCTTTGGTTTTACATAGGCTTATATAGGGAAAATCTTTAAAAATCTTCTTCTCTGAAACCACAAGGCCCAGGACTTTGATATTTGGTATGAAGCTTCATCTAGTGGACCCCTACCAAGATTGTTCTAATTATAGTGCTGGGGCCAAAAATGCCCCCGCCCCGGGGCCCTTTGGTTTTACATAGGCTTATATAGGGAAAATCTTTAAAAAAAATTTCTCTGAAACCACAAGGCCCAGGACTTTGATATTTGGTATGAAGCTTCATCTGGTGGACCCCTACCAAGATTGTTCAAATTTTAGTGCTGGGACAAAAAATGCCCCCGCCACGGGGCCCTTTGGTTTTACATTGGCTTATATAGGGAAAATCTTTAAAAATCTTCTTCTCTGAAACTACAAGGCCCAGGTCTTTGCTATTTGGTATGAAGCTTCATCTAGTGGACTCCTACTAAGATTGTTCAAATTATAGTGCTGGGGCCAAAAATGTCCCCGCCCCGGGGCTGTTTGGTTTTACATGGGCTTATATAGGGAAAATCTTTAAAAATATTCTTCTCTGAAACTGCAAGGTCCAGGTCTTTGATATTTGGTATGAAGCTTCATCTTGTGGACCTCTACCAAAATTGTTCAAATTATAGCCCTGGGGCCAAAAATACCCCCGCTCCAGGGCCCTTGGTTTTACATAGACTTGTAAGGGCGAGGATTGTGGCCACGTAAAATCGATTTAAGCCCCCCAGTGGAAATCTTCCACTGACCGTTCCAAGGCGGCTCTTCTGTGGCGATTTATTTATGTTGTTGTGTGTTACTTACTGTGTGTATCACTTGTGTCTTTTAATTTTGGATGGCCATATGGCCATTTTGTGGGAAAGTAACTGTCCATATGGCCTTCCTTTGTTTAGGTTTCCATTATGGTCTGGTCGCTTAATGTTTGTATTTCTTTCCCTTTGATGTCTTTTATGGATGGAGTAAGTTAATTGTATCAATTCCTGATCTTTGTTTTACTTCTACTTTGTATAGGTAAAATCTTGAAAAATCTTCTTCTCTGAAACCACAAGGTCTTTGATATTTGGTACGAAGCTTCTGCTTGTGTACCTGTACCAAGATTGTTCAAATTAAAGCCCTGAGACCAAAAATGCCCCGCCTTGTGGCCCTTTGGTTTTACATAGACTTATATAGGGAAAATCTTTAAAAATCTTCTATGAAGCCACATGGCCTAGGTCTTTGATATTTGGTGTGAAATTTTATCTTGTGGACCTCTATCAAGATTGTTCAAAGTATAGCCTGGGGTCAAAAATGCCCGAGCCCCGAGACCCTTTGTTTTTACATAGACTTTTATATATCTGAAACTGCAAGGCCCATGTCTTTGATATTTGGTATGGAGCTTCATCTAGTGTACTTCTACCAAGATTGTTCAAATTATAGCCCTCAGGCCACAGATGCCCCCGCCCCGGGGCCCTTCGGTTTTACATAGACTTATATAGAGATAATCTTTGAAAATCTTCTTCTCTGAAACAGCAAGGCCCAGGTCTTTGATATTTGGTGTGAAGCTTCATCTAGTGGACCTCTATCAAGATTGTTTAAAGTATAGCCCTGAGGCCAAAAATGCCCCCGCCCCGGGGCCATTTGGTTTTACTTAGGCTTATGTAGTGCTTGGGCCAAAAATGCCCCCGTCCCAGGGCCCTTTGGTTTTACATAGGCTTATATAGGGAAAATCTTTAAAAAAATCTTCTTCTCTGAAACCGCAAGGCCAAGGTCTTTGATATTTGGTGTGTAGCTTCATCTAGTGGACCTTTGCGAAGATTGTTCAAATTATAGCCTTTGTTGATATTTGGTATGAAGCTTCACCTTTTTAGACCTCCCTCAACATTATGCACATTATAACCCTATGGTCAATAATGGCCCTTCCCGAGGCCCACTTGTTACTCCCTGGAACAGGTGAGCGATCCAGGGCCATGATGGCCCTCTTGTGTTTAATATTAGGATCACTTTTTGTCTGTCATCCGTGCGTAAACAATTTCTTCAAACGACATCTCCTCCTAAACCAATGATCGGATTTTGACCAAACTTCACAGGAATGATCTTTAGGTGGTCCCCTTTCAAAGTTGTTCAAATGGTTCCGGTCCGTTGCACATCTAGGTCACAGGAGCCAGAAATAGATTTTTTTCACCGAAAACTTAAAAAATCTTCTTCTCTGAAACCGCAAGGCCCAGGTCTTTGATATTTGGTATAAAGCTTCATCTAGTGGACCCCTACCAAGATTGTTCAAATTATAGTGCTGGGGCCAAAAATGCCCCCGCCCCGGGGCCCTTTGGTTTTACATGGGCTTATATAGGGAAAATCTTTAAAAATCTTCTTCTCTGAAACTGCAAGGCCCAGGTCTTTGCTATTTGGTATGAAAAGTAGAAGTAAAACAAAGATCAGGAATTGATACAATTAACTTACTCCATCCATAAAAGACACCAAAGGGAAAGAAATACAAACATTAAGCGACCAGACCATAATGGAAACCTAAACAAAGGAAGGCCATATGGACAGTTACTTTCCCACAAAATGGCCATATGGCCATCCAAAATTAAAACACACAAGTGATACACACAGTAAGTAACAAACAACAACATAAATAAATCGCCACAGAAGAGCCGCCTTGGAACGGTCACCTAGTGGACCCCTACCAAGATTGTTTAAATTATAATGCTGGGGCCGAAAATGCCCCCGCCCCGGGGCCCTTTGGTTTTACATAGGCTTATGTAGGGAAAATCTTTAAAAATCTCCTTCTCTAGAACTGCAAGGCCCAGGTCTTTGATATTCGGTATGAAGCTTCATCTTGTGGACCTCTACCAAGATTGTTCAGATTATAGCCCTAGGGCCAAATATGCCCCCGCTCCGGGGACTTTTGGTTTTACATAGACTTATATAGGGAAAATCTTGAAAAATCTTCTTCTCTGAAACCACAAGGCCTAGGTCTTTGATATTTGGTATGAAGCTTCAGCTAGTGGACCTCTACCAAGATTGTTCAAATTATAGCCCTGCGGCCAAAAATGCCCCCGCCCCGAGACCCTTTGGTCTTACATAGACTTATAGGGAAATTTTTAAAAATCTTCTTCTCTGAAACTGCAAGGCCCATGTCTCTTATATTTGGTGTGTAGCTTCATCTAGTGGACAATTATAGGCTTTGTTTATATTTGGTATGTAGCTTCACCTTTTTAGACCTCCCTCAACATTATGCACATTATAACCTTGGGGTCAATAATTGCCCTCCCCGGGGCCCACTTGTTACTCTATGGATCAGGTGAGCGATCCAGGGCCATCATGGCCCTCTTGTGTTTTATATTAGGATCACTTTTTGTCTGTCCTCCGTGCGTAAACAATTTCTTCAATCGACATCTCCTCCTAAACCACTGATCAGATTTTGACCAAACTTCACAGGAATGATCCTTAGGTGGACCCCTTTCAAAGTTGTTCAAATGGTTCTGGTCCATTGCACATCTAGGTCACAGGAGCCAAAAATAGATTTTTTTTCACAGAAAACTTAAAAAATCTTCTTCTCTGAAACCACAAGGCCCAGGTCTTTGATATTTGGTATGAAGCTTCATCTAGTGGACCCCTACCAAGATTGTTCAAATTATAGTGCTGGGGCAAAAAATGCCCCCCACCCCGGGGCCCTTTGGTTTTACATTGGCTTATATAGGGAAAATCTTTAAAAATCTTCTTCTCTGAAACCGCAAAGCCCAGGACTTTGATATTTGGTATGAAGCTTCATCTAGTGGACTCCTACCAAGATTGTTCAAATTATAGTGCTGGGGGCAAAAAATGCCCCCGCTCCGGGGCCCTTTGGTTTTACATAGACTTATATAGGGAAAATCTTTAAAAATCTTCTTCTCTGAAACCGCAAGGCCCAGGACTTTGATATTTGGTATGAAGCTTCATCTAATGGACCTCTACCAAGGCTGTTCAAATTATAGCCCTGGGGCCAAAAATGCCCCCGCTCCGGGGCCCTTTGGTTTTACATAGACTAATATAGACTAATATAGGGAAAGTCTTTAAAAATCTTCTTCTCTGAAACCACAAGGCCTAGGTCTTTGATATTTGGTATGAAGCTTCATCTAGTGGACCTCTATCCAGATTGTTCAAATTATAACCCTGAAACCAAAACTGCCCCTGGTTCGGTCCCTTTGGTTTTACATAGACTTATATGGGGAAAATCTTAAAAAATCTTCTTCTGTGAAACCACAAGGCCTAGGTCTTTGATATTTAATGTGAACTTTCATCTAGTGGACCTCTATCAAGATTGTGCAAATTATAGCCCTGGGGACCAAAACATGTCGCCGCCCCAAGACCCTTTGGTTTTCCATAGACTTATAAAGGGAAATCTTTAAAAATCTTCTTCTCTGAAACTGCAAGACCCAGGTCTTTGATATTTGGTATGGAGCTTCATCTCTACCAAGATTATTCAAATTTTAGCCCGGGGGCACAAATGCCCCCACCCCGGGGCCCTTTGGTTTTACATAGACTTATATAGCTCCGGGGCCATTTGTTTTTGCATAGGCTTATGTAGGGAATATCTTTAAAAAAATCTTCTTCTCTGAACCCGCAACGCCCAGGTCTTTGATATTTGGTGTGTAGCTTCATCTAGTGGACCTTTTTCCAAGATTGGTTCAAATTATAGCCTTTGTTGATGTTTGGTATGAAGCTTCACCTTTAAGACCTCCCTCAACATTATGCACATTAAAGCCCTGGGGCCAATAATGGCCCTCTGTGGGGCTCACTTGTTACTCTAAGGATCAGGTGAGCGATCCAGGGCCATCATGGCCCTCTTGTGTTTTATATTAGGATCACTTTTTGTCTGTCATCCGTGCGTAAACAATTTCTTCAAACGACATCTCCTCCTAAACCACTGATTGGATTTTGACCAAACTTCACAGGAATGATCCTTAGGTGGACCCCTTTCAAAGTTGTTCAAATGGTTCCGGTCTGTTGCACATATAGGTCACAGGAGCTGAAAAAAGATTTTTTTCAGCGAAAACTTAAAAAATCATCTTCTCTGAAACCGCAAGGCCCAGGACTTTAATATTTGGTATGAAGCTTCATCTAGTGGACCCCTACCAAGATTGTTCAAATTATAGTGCTGGGGCAAAAAATGCCCCCACACCGGGGCCCTTTGGTTTTACATTGGCTTATATAGGGAAAATCTTTAAAAATCTTCTTCTCTGAAACCGCAAGGCCCAGGTCTTTGATATTTGGTATGAAGCTTCATCTAGTGGACCGCTACCAAGATTGTTCAAATTATAGTGCTGGGGGCCAAAAATGCCCCCGCCCCAGGGCCCTTTGGTTTTACATGGGCTTATATATGGAAAATCTTTAAAAATCTTCTTCTCTGAAACCGCAAGACCCAGGTCTTTAATATTTGGTATGAAGCTTAATCTAGTGGACCCCTACAAAGATTGTTCAAATAATAGTGCTGGGGCCAAAAATGCCCCTGCCCCAGGCCCCTTTGGTTTTACATAGGCTTATATAGGGAAAATCTTTAAAAATCTTCTTCTCTGAAACTACAAGGCCCAGGTCTTTGATATTTGGTATGAAACTTCATCTTGTGGACCTCTACCAAGACTGTTCAAATTATAGCCCTGGGGCCAAAAAATGCCCCAGTTCCGGGGCCCTTTGATTTTACATAAACTTATATAGGGAAAATCTTGAAAAATCTTCTCTGAAACCACAAGGCTTAGGTCTTTGATATTTGTTATGAAGCTTCAGCTAGTGAACCTCTACCAAGATTGTTCAAATTATAGCCCTGAGACCAAAAATGCCCCCGCTATGTGGCCCTTTGGTTTTACATAGACTTATATTGTGAAAATCTTTAAAAATCTTCTTCTCTGAAACCACAAGGCTTAGGTCTTTGATATTTGTTATGAAGCTTCAGCTAGTGGACCTCTACCAAGATTGTTCAAATTATAACCCTGAGACCAAAAATGCCCCCGCCACGTGGGCCTTTGGTTTTACATAGACTTATATAGGGAAAATCTTTAAAAATCTTCTTCCCTGAAACCACAAGGCCCAGGTCTTTGCTATTTGGTATGAAGTTTCATCTAGTGGACCCCTACCAAGATTGTTCAAATTATAGTGCTGGGGCCAAAAATGCTCCTGCCCCGGGGCCCTTTGGTTTTACATAGGCATATACAGTAGAATCTCGGTGATTTGAACGCCGATTTTTCGAAACTACCGATTTTTCGAAGACGACTGGCGGTCCCGACATTTTTCTCTATAAGTTATTGCAAAAATATTACCGATTTTTCGAAAAATTCGATTTTTCGAACAGTTTCGTCGGTCCCAATCAAAGAAATTCTTATTAAAATCCCCTGTTTAATTCGAAATATTACGTGGCTAATCAAGGTCACACATCGCAATTTTGCGGCGAGTTCGATTGTTACACGTTCGATTGTTACACTTCAAACCCGACTGACTTCAAGAATTAGTATATACAGGTAATTGACACCGGATTAACGGCCACTCTACAGGTGATGATCCTTTATTGAGTAATTGGTGTCTTTAATTGATTTCGTCCGCAATGAATATTTTATTTGATGTTTTTTTATGTGTTTTAATTACGGTACATTATTGAGCTTAATTGCATTTTAATTTGAATATTGACTAGAAACCTGAAGTTAGGCCTTTTCGATTTGTATCAGCCAGTTTATTACAGACTGATACAAATCTCCGCTAGCTGTCAGTGTTTGTCAGTTCTGTTGTTCTTTTTGCGGGGTTAAATATTTCGTCAGTAAAATGGTTTAGTAATTTGCATTCAACCTTCATTTTTGTTATTGTTGATGGCTGTAAATAAAAATGTAAGTTCAAGTTTTATTATTATTTCCTGCTTTCGTAGCCCTGTCAAGCATAAAAGATGATGAGATTAACCTTCACGTACCTCATTTTCTTTAATGCTTTGGCAGTTATTACCGTTTCTTTATCATAGCGCGAAATGAAGTTCGAATTATAGTCATTTGAATTGCATTGAATAAAAAATCCGAACATATCCGAAAATTGCCGATTTCGATAAATCGAACTCTCGATAATTCGAAGGAATTCCTGCGGTCCCTTGCACTTCGAATTATCGAGGTTTGACTGTATAGGGAAAGTCTTCTTCTCTAACCCACAAGGCCTAGGTCTTTGATATTTGGTGTGAAATTTCATCTAGTGGACCTCTATCAAGATGGTTCAAATTATAGTGCTGGGGCCAAAAATGCCCCCGCCCGACACCCTTTGGTTTTACATAGACTTATATAGGGAAATCTTTAAAAATCTTCTTCTCTGAAACTGCAAGGCCCAGGTCTTTGATATTTGGTGTGAAGCTTCATCTAGTGGACCTCTATCAAGATTGTTTAAATTATAGGCCTGAGGTATGAAGCTTCACCTTTTAGACCTCCGTCATCATTATGCACATTATAACCCATTATAACCCACATTATAATGGCCCTCCCCAGGTCTCACTTGTTACTCTATGGATCAGGTGAGCGATCCAGGGTCATCATGGTCCTCTTGTGTTTTATATTAGGATCACTTTTTGTCTTTCAACCGTGCGTAAACAATTTTTTCAAATGACATCTCCTCCTAAACCACTGATTGGATTTTGACCAAACTTCACAGGAATGATCCTTAGGTGGACCCATTTCAAAGTTGTTCAAATGGTTCTGGTCTGCTGCACATCTAGGTCACAGGAGCCAAAAATAGATTTTTTCACCGAAAACTTTAAAAATCTTCTTCTCTGAAACCACAAGGCCCAGGTCTTTGATATTTGGTATGAAGCTTCATCTAGTGGACCCCTACCAAGATTGTTCAAATTATAGTGCTGGGGCCAAAAATGCCCCCGCCCCAGGGCCCTTTGGCTTTACATGGGCTTATATAGGGAAAATCTTTAAAAATCTTCTTCTCTGAAACCGCAAGGCCCAGGTCTTTGCTATTTGGTATGAAGCTTCATCTAGTGGACCCCTACCAAGATTGTTCAAATTATAGTGCTGGGCCCAAAAATGCCCCCGCCCCGGGGCCCTTTGGTTTTACATGGCTTATATAGGGAAAATCTTAAAAAAATGTTCTTATCTGAAACTGCAAGGCCCATATCTTTGATATTTGGTATGAAGCTTCATCTAGTGGACCCCTACCAAGATTGTTCAAATTATAGGGCTGGGGCCAAAAATGCCCCCACTTCGGGGCCCTTTGGTTTTACATGGGCTTATATAGGGAAAATCTTTAAAAATCTTCTCTTCTGAAACCGCAAGGCCCAGGTCTTTGCTATTTGGTATGAAGCTTCATCTATTGGACCCCCTACCAAGATCATTCAAATTATACTGCTCGGGCCAAAAATGCCCCCGCCATGGGGCCCTTTGGTTTTAGATGGTCTTATATAGGGAAAATCTTTAAAAATCTTCTCTGAAACCATAAGGCCCAGGTCTTTGCTATTTGGTATGAAGCTTCATCTAGTGGACCCCTACCAAGATCGTTCAAATTATAGTGCTGGGGCCAAAAATGCCCCCGCCCTGGGGCCCTTTGTTTTGACATAGGCTTATATAGGGAAAATCTTTAAAAATTCTTCTTCTCTGAAACCGCAAGGCCCAGATCTTTGATATTTGGTGTGAAGCTTCATTTTGTGGACCTCGACCAAGATTGTTCAAATTATAGCCCTGGGGCAAAAAATGCCCCCGCTCCGGGGCCTTTTGGTTTAACAAGACTTATATAGGGAAATCTTTTAAAATCTTCTTCTCTGAAACTGCAATGCCCATGTCTTTGATATTTGGTATGGAGCTTCATCTAGTGGACCTCTACCAAGATTGTTCAAATTATAGCCCTCAGGCCACAAATGCCCCCCCCCCCTCGGGGCCTTTTGGTTTTACCGGCCCCGATAGCTCAGTTGGTAGAGTGTCCGCTCAGGGAAACGGGAGGTCTGGGGTTCGACCCCGGGCCGCGACATACCAAAGTCGTTAAAAATGGTACTAGCTGCTCCTCGCTTGGCACTCAGATTTACGGGGTAGAGCTTGGACTGGTCGATCCAGTGTCAGGATAATGTGACTGGGTGTGGTATCATGTAATGTGTCTGGGACATGATACTTCAGTGAGGCAGCACTATAAACGTGAGCATTGAGCTCCCTGTCGCAACCAGACACCGTCGTGATATGACTGAAAAATTGTTGAAAGCGACGTTAAACCCGAATTCACACACACACACACGCACACTTTTGGTTTTATATAGACTTATATGGAGATAATCTTTGAAAATCTTCTTCTCTGAAACAGCAAGGCCCAGGTTTTTGATATTTGGTGTGAAGCTTTTTCTAGTAGACCTGTATCAAGATTGTTTAACTTATAGCCCTGAAGCCAAAAACACCCTAGCCCCGGGGCCATTTGGTTTTACATAGGCTTATGTAGGGAATATCTTTAAAAAATCTTCTTCTCCGAAACCGCAAGGCCCAGGTCTTTGATATTTTTGGTGTTTAGCTTCATCTAGTGGACCTTTGTCAAGATTGTTCAAATTATAGCCTTTGTTGATATTTGGTATGAAGCTTCACCTGTTTAGACCTCCCTTAACATTATGCACATTATAGCCCTGGATCAATAATGGCCCTCCCCGGGGCCCCTTGTTACTCTATGGATCAGGTGAGCGATCCAGTGCCATCATGGCCCTCTTGTGTTTTATATTAGGATCACTTTTTGTCTGTCCTCCGTGCGTAAACAATTTCTTCAAACGACATCTCCTCCTAAACCACTTATCGGATTTTGACCAAACTTCACAGGAATAATCCTGAGGTGGTCCCCTTTCAAAGTTGTTCAAATGGTTCCGGTCCGTTGCACATCTAGGTCACAGGAGCCAAAAATAGATTTTTTTCACCGAAAACTTAAAAAATCTTCTTCTCTGAAACCACAAGGCCCAGGTCTTTGATATTTGGTATGAAGCTTCATCTAGTGGACCCCTACCAAGATTGTTCAAATTATAGTGCTGGGGCCAAAAATGCCCCCGCTCGTGGGCCCTTTGTTTTTACATAGGCTTATATAGGGGAAATCTTTAAAAATCTTCTTCTCTGAAACCGCAAGGCCAAGGTCTTTGATATTTGGTATGAAGCTTCATCTAGTTGACCCCTACCAAGATTGTTCAAATTATAGTGCTGGGGCCAAAAATGCCCCCGCTAGTGGGTCCTTTGTTTTTACATAGGCTTATATAGGGGAAATCTTTAAAAATCTTCTTCTCTGAAACCGTAGGGGCAAGGTTTTTGATATTTGGTATGAAGCTTCATCTAATGGACCCCTACCAAGATTTTTCAAATTATAGTGCTGGAGCCAAAAATGCCCCCACCCCAGGGCCCTTTGGTTTTACATTGGTTTATATAGGGAAAATCTTTAAAAATCTTCTTCTCTGAAACCCTAAGGCCCAGGTCTTTGATATATGGTATGAAGCTTCATCTAGTTGACCCAAAGCTAGATCCTTCAAATTATAGTGCTGGGGCCAAAAATGCCCCCACCCCGGGGCCCTTTGTTTCACACGGGCTTATATAGGGAAAATCTTTAAAAATCTTCTTCTCTGAAACTGCAAGGCCCAGGTCTTTGCTATTTGGCATGAAGCTTCATCTGGTGGACCCCAACCAAGATTGTTCAAATTATAGTGCTTGGGAAAAAAATGCTCCCGCCCTGGGGCCCTTTGGTTTTTCATAAGCTTATATAGGGAAAATCTTTAAAAATCTTCTTCTCTGAAACTACAAGGCCCAGGTCTTTGATATTTGGTATGAAGCTTCATCTTGTGAACCTCTACCAAGATTGTTCAAATTATAGCCCTGGGGCCAAAAATTCCCCCGCTCCGGGGCCCTATGGTTTTACATAGACTTATATGGGGAAAATCTTGAAAAAATCTTCTTCTCTGAAACCACAAGGCTTAGGTCTTTGATATTTGTTATGAAGCTTCAGCTAGTGGACCTCTACCAAGATTGTTAAAATTATAGTCCTGAGACCAAAAATGCCCCCGCCATGTGGCCCTTTGGTTTTACGTAGACCACAAGGCCCATGTCTTTGCTATTTGATATGAAGCTTCATCTAGTGGACCCCTACCAAGATTGTTCAATTATAGTGCTGGGGTCAAAAAAGCCCCCTCCCTGGGGCCCTTTGGTTTTACATAGGCATATATATATAGGGAAAATCTTTAAAACCTTCTTCTCTGAAACCACAAGGCCTAGGTCTTTGGTATTTGGTGTGAAATTTCATCTAATGGACCTCTATCAAGATTGTTCAAATTATAGTGCTGGTGCCAAAAAAGCCCCCGCCCAAGACCCTTTGGTTTTACGTAGACTCATACAGGGAAATCTTTAAAAATCTTCTTCTCTGAAACTGCAAGGCCATGGTCTTTGATATTTGGTATGGAGCTTCATCTAGTGGACCTCTACTAAGATTGTTCAAATTATAGCCCTTGGCCACAAATGCCCCCGCACCAGGGCCCTTTTGTTTTCCTAGACTTATATAGAGATTTTCTATGGAAATCTTCTTCTCTGAAACAGCAAGTCACAGGTCTTTGATATTTGGTGTGAAGCTTCATCCAGTGGACCTCTATCAAGATTGTTTAAATTATAGCCCTGAGGCCAAAAATGCCCCCGCCCTGGGGGCCATTTGGTTTTACATAGGCTAATGTAGGGAATATCTTTAAAAAAAAAACCTTCTCTGAAACCGCAAGGCTCAGGTCTTTGATATTTGATGTGTAGCTTCATCTAGTAGACCTTTGCCAAGATTGTTCAAATTATAGCCTTTGTTGATATTTGGTATGAACATTATGCACATTATAACCCTGGGGTAAATAATGGCCTTCCCCGGGGCCCACTTGTTACTCTGTGGATCAGGTGAGCGATCCAGGGCCATCATGGCCCTCTTGTTTTGTTTTGTATTGGAGTTTAACGGCCCAGTCAACACTATTTAGGTCATTTTTGAGCCGGTCAGTTAACCTATCAACACTCTCCTGGGCAGGCTTATACGTAAGCGGTTAACCAGTTCAGTGCACATTCTTTCGCCAGAAACTGACAACTGCCCTTCTTGAATCAGAGGAAGGGAGAGAATGACCGTAGAAAAGATTTCATGATCAATCTCCACGAACGAATGTTAATTTGCCAAAAAAAAAAAAAAAAAAAAAATTTGGGCCAAAAAAAGGCTGGGGGCTGTAAATCCTTAAATAAAGATTCTGTCGCCGAATAAAAAAGTCTGTTCGCCCCACCCCCCTGCTGCTAATGATCATCGTGACAATATCTGGGTCAAGTTCGAATATGGGTCATGTTGAGTCAAAATGTAGGTCAGTAGGTCAAATCATAGAAAAACCTTGTGAACACACTTGAGGCCACAGTTTTGGTTGGATCATCATCAAACTTGTTCAGAATGATTATCTTGATAATATTCTGGTCATGTTCGAATATGGGTCATGTCAGATCAAAAAGTAGGTCAGCAGGTCAAGTCATAGAAAAAACCTTTTGAACACACTAGATTAGAAGCCTCTGTGGTCGAGTGGTTACGCTACTCGCCTTGTAAACCATGGGTCGCAGGTTCGATCCCGGGCTTCTCCAGACTTTCGGATGAGTCTTTAAACCGAGGTCCCGTCTCCGTATGACCTTAGCTGTTGGTTGGACGTAAAACTGAAAGACTCACTCTGAACACACTAGAGGCCACAGTTTTGGTCCGATCATCATCAAACTTCCTAAGAATGACCATCATGACAATATCTCAGTCGAGTTGGAAAAAGGTCATGTTGGGTCAATAGGTCATATTAAAGAAAAGCCTTATGAAAACACTAGAGGTCACAGTATGGGTGGGGATAATTCTGATTGAAACTTTGGACCTATATCTATCACCATACTAAATATGAACCAAATTCATTGCATGGTTTGGAAAAAAAAAAATACGTGCTGAAGTTCTACCTGGTACAAATACCTTAACCCGAGTCTAACAGGATCGCGTAGGTAGGTACGTACACACTTTCGTACAGAAGAAAGAACATTTGTATCAAGGTTGGGCCATCAAAACCAGGGGCAGTTTTAACCGGTTAAACCCGTCCTGGCCAATACTCCCAGAGTGGTCAATACTGGTCGACTGAAGTATCGAGTGGTCAATTGAATAATTTTAGTCTTGAAAAGGCAAAGCTACTGAAACTGTTTTGAAGTTTTGGTCTCTTTGCTGGAGGCTGATCATTTGATAGAGTTTCAGGTTCAGATGTTATTTCTTCAAGTGGCCTCTTAGCAATACTTTCTGGAGTTTTTTAGCCCTAGCCATTTATGTCTAAGACTCATCAGTCTAAAGACCTTAGCACTAACTTAATAGTGCAGTCTTTGCACCTTGCACTTTTTTTTGTTATCTTCCAAAAAAGTGAAGAAGTTCCAAAATGGGTCTTTGGGGTTCATTCATTTTTGACACCTTCTTTAATAGCTTGATGATAAGATACTGTCCAAACCAAAAATAAATCAAATTTTTACATATTAGAAATAATGCCTGGTGTCCGTTTATAATACCCCTATTAGGGACATGTAATTGGTCAGTTTGGCAATTAGATCTTTGCCACACCCACTGCAGTGGCATGGGTTAGTCTGTTTTGACAGCAATTTACAGATGTTGCTGATACTTTTAAATATACAAAGACATCAGTGAATCTTCAAACATTGTTTGGTTAAAAAATTACAGCCTTTTACAGATGAACTACTTCACAGGCCTAAAGAATAATGACAGGTGTATTTCAAACGTTTGTCAATGTATGTATGTGACAATTTTCTGCAATAACATCAAAATTATGTGCTCGGACCCATCAATACCCGGACTTGTAACTTCAGTGCTGATGATACCTATTTTGTCGTATGATGATGTCGTGGCTCCGATTTTACCTGTATCGGCTGATCCAGCTTTTCCAACCCACAGAACGTTTTTTTTTTTTTTTTTGTTTATCTGAATTTTATCTATGGCTGATCTAGCTCCGGCAAATTTTGGGTAGCCCGATTTTATTGTTTGTTTGATTTGAGGTTTAACGTCCCCGTCAGCACTTTAAAGGTCATTTTGGAGACGTCGCTTACAATTTTGTGGGACTTTTACCCGACATAGAGATGAAATGACTTCTCAAGCCCTGCCGCCCAATGAAACCAATAGGGTTTATAAGCATGGACGGGCCGACTTGTACCGCTTTGCCTGAGCAGGCTTAGACCCTCTAAGCAGTTTACCAGTATTCGTGTGCGGATCAGTTTCAGCTCTGCGTGGAAGCATCATGCAGCCCATCTATTTCTATTTTCTATCATTAATGATCAGATCAGAAAACGAGGTCTAAATTTAGCCAAACTCGGTTCATATTAAGCACTGTTTATTGTAAATAACCCAGTGAGTGACTGCTTGAGTTTTACGTCCGACCAACAGCTGAGGTCATACGGAGACGGGACCTCGGTTTTAAAGACTCATCTGAAAGTCTGGAGAAACCCGTGATCGATCCTGCGATCCCTGGTTTACAAGGCGAGTAGCGTAACCACTGCACCACGGAAGCTCCTAAATAACCCAGTTAAAACAATGACTTGTTTGTTTGTTTGATTTGAGGTTTAACGTCCCCGTCCACAGAGTATAGGTCATTTTGGAGACGTTGCTTCCAATTTTGTGGGACTTTTACCCGACATTGCTATGTAAGAACATCTCAAGCCCTATCGCCCAATGGAACCAGAAGGGTTTATAAGCATTGGCGGACCGACTCGCGCCGCTTTGCATGGGCAGGCTTAGATCCTCTAAGCGGTTTACCAGTACTCGTGTGCGGGTTGGTTTCAGCTCTGCGTGGAAGCATCATGCAGCCCATCTATTTATTCAAGCCCCGAGGGGCGGGTCCTGTTAAAACTATTATAAAGCAATAATATAATCTTGGGTCCTTAATTTTTGAATAACGTTTACCTGAAACCTAATAACATAGATAATCGTCAAATTTTCCACATACCCACTAACGAAAAAATCACCATTTATGGGTCAAGTTCGAAAAAATCGGCATTTTCAACAGACACTATTTCATTTTTAGCTCGTCTGTTTTTTGAAAAAAAACTTTCGAGCTATTGTCATCACTCCGGCGTCTGCGTAGTCGTCCTGCGTCCTGCGTCGTTCCAAAAAAACTTAACCTTGGCTATAACTTAAAAAGTATTAGACCTAGCCTCATGAAACTTCATACACACACTCATCATCACAAGAGCTACATTTTGACCAAGGACCATAACAACATTGTTGATTTTGGCTGAATTATCTCCCCTTTTCCAATTTTTTTCTGAAACACATTTTTTGCTCTCATTTTAATACTATTCACAACAGAGCCTTCAAACTTCACATGAATGTTCCTTGGGACAAGACCTTTTCAGTGATACCACACTTTTTGATCTGTGACCTTGACCTTTGAACTTTGACCTATTTTTCGAAAATTTAACCGAAAACCTTAACCTTGACCATATTTCCAAAAGTATTTGGCCTACCTTCATGAAACTTCATACACATACTCACCATCACAAGAGCTACATTCCCTACAAGTTTTATAACTCCATCTTGCAATTTGATTGAATTATCTCCCCTTTTCTCTCCGTTTTTTTCAAATTGTTTTTGTCTCTTATTTCAATACTATTCACAACAGAGCCTTCCAACTTCACATGAATGTTCCTTGGGACAAGACCTTTTCAGTCATACCACGCTTTTTGACCTGTGACCTTGACCTTTGAACTTTGACCTATTTTTCGAAAAATTAACCAAAAAACTTAACCTTGACCATATTTCCAAAAGTATTTGGCCTACCTTCATGAAACTTCATACACATACTCACCATCACAAGAGCTACATTCCCTACAAGTTTTATAACTCCATCTTGCAATTTGATTTGACTTAGAACTTTTGTTTTCTAAAAGAAACTGCAGACGAGCGTTGGCACCCGCTTGTGGTGCTCTTGTTAGCTCACCTGTCACGTAGTGACAAGGTGAGCTTTTGTGATCACATTTTGTCCGTCGTGCGTCCGTCCGTGCGTCCGTCCGTGCGTGCGTCCGTAGACATTTTCAAATAAGTATATCCCTAATACCCCATGGTCAATCTTGATCAAATTTCATAAGCAGCATCATCAGGTAGGGGGAAAGGCTGCATAAGGTTTTTGGGCTGATCAGATTGGAATTCTGGTTGCTATGGCAACATATAGCTCCCATAGACTTTTGTTTGTTTGATTTGAGGTTTAACGTCCCCCTCAACACTGTAAAGGTCATTTTGGAGACGTTGCTTCCAATTTTGTGGGACTTTTACCCGACATTGAGATGAAATGACATAGACTTACAATGGGAAAATATTAAAATATCTTCTTCTCTGAAACCACAGGGCCGAGAGCTTAGATATTTACTATGTAGCAACGGCCAGTGGTCACCTACATAATTCCTGCCAATCATGCCCCTGGGGTCCAAATTGACCACGCCCCGGGGCCCCTTCGCTCCCATAGACTCATAATGGAACAAAAAGCTTCAAAAATCTTCTTCTCTGAAACTACAGGGCCCAGAGCTGAGATATTTGGTATGTAGCAACGGCAAGTGGTAACCTACATAATTCCTGCCAATCATGCCCCTGGGGTCAAAATTGGCCACACCCCGGGGCCCCTTAGCTCCCATAGACTCATAATGGAAAAAAAGCTACAAAAATCTTCTTCTCTGAAACCACAGGGCCCAGAGCTTAGATATTTAGCATGTAGCAAAGGCCAGTGGTCACCTACATAATTCCTGCCAATCATGCCCCTGAGGTCCAAATGGGCGACGCTCCGGGGCCCCTTCACTCCCATAGACTCATAATGGAACAAAAAGCTTCAAAAATCTTCTTCTCGGAAACCACAGGGCCCAGAGCTTAGATATTTAGCATGTAGCAACGGCAAGTGGTCACCTATATAATTCCTGCCAATCATGCCCCTGGGTACCAAACGGGCCATGCCCCGGGGCCCTTTAGCTTCTATAGACTCATAATGGAAAAAAGCTTAAAAAATCTTCTTCTCTCAAACCACCGGGCCCAGAGCTGAGATATTTGGCATGTAGCAACGGCAAGTGGTCACCTACATAAATCCTGCCAATCATGCCCCTATGGTCCAAATGGGCCACGTCCTGGAGCCCCTTTGCTCCCATAGACTCAAAATGGAAAAAAAGGTTCAACAATCTTCTTCTCTGAAACCACAGGACCCAGAGTTTAGATATTTAGCATGTAGCAACGGCAATTGGTCACCTACATAATTCCTGCCAATCATGCTCCTGGGTTCCAAATGGGCCACACGCCGGGACCCCTTTGCTCCCATAGACTCATAATGGAAAAAAGCTTAAAAAATCTTCTCTGATTCCACAGTGCCCAGAGCTTAGATATTTAGCACATAGCAACGGCAAGTGGTCACCTACATAATTCCTGCCAATCATGCCCCTGGGGTCCAAAAGGGCCACACCCCGGGGCCCCTTAGCTCCTATAGACTCATAATGGAAAAAAAGCTTCAAAAATCTTCTTCTCTGAAACACAGGGCCCAGAGCTTAGATATTTAGCATGTAGCAATGGCAAAAGGTCACCAACATCAATCCTGCCAATCATGCCCGTGGGGTCCAAATAAGCCACGCCCCGGGGCCCCTTAGTTCCCATAGACACATAATGGAAAAAAGCTTCAAAAATCTTCTTCTCTGAAACCACAGGACCCAGTGCTTAGATATTTAGCATGTAGCAATGACAAGTTGTCACCGACATAAATCCTGCCAATCATGTCCCTGGGGTCCAAATGGGCCACACTCTGGGACCCCCTTAGCCCCCATAGACTCATAATGGAAAAAAAACTTCAAAAATCTTCTTCTCTGAAACCACAGGGCCCTGAGCTTAGATATTTAGCATGTAGTAATAATAGCAAGTGGTCACCTACATATTTCCTGCTAATCATGCCCCTGGGGTTCCAAATGGGCCACACCCTGGGGCCCCTTAGCTCCCATAGACTCATAATGGAAAAAGCTTAAAAAATCTTCTTCACAGAAACTGTGAAGCACAGAACATAGTCATTAGTGTATAGCAACATAAAATAGGCAGCTACATAAATCCTGCTAACCCTGCCCCTGGGGTCAAAATTGGCCACGCCAGAGCTCATCACCTCCAATAGACTTATAATGGAAAAAACTTAAAAATCTTCTTCTATGAAACCATAAGGCCCAGAGTTTAGATTTTTAGTATGTAGCAATGTCAAGTGGCAACCTACATAAATCCTGCCAGTTATGCCCCTGGGATCCAAATTGGCCACACCCCAGGGCTCTTTAGCTTCCATAGACTTACAATTGGAGAAACTTCAAAAATCTTCTTCTCTGAAACCACAGGGCCCTTATGATGAAAAAAAGAAAAAAAAACTTAAAATGGGGAAAAAAAATCTTCAAAAATCTTCTTCTCTGAAACCATAAGTCCCAGAGCTTAGGTATTTAGCATGTAGCAATGTCGAGTGGTTGCCTACATAAATCCTGCCAATCATGCCACTGGGGTCCAAATCCTGTGGCCCCTTAACTCCAACAAACTTATAATGGAAAAAAGCTTCAAACATCTTCTTTGAAACCGTGAAGTACAGACCTTAGTTATTTAGTATATAGCAACACAAAATGGTCGCCTGCATAAAGCTTGCCAACCGTGCCCTTTGGGTCAAAATTGGCCAAGCCCGAGGGCTCATTAGCTCCTATAGACTTATACTGGAAAAAACTTATAAAAATCTTTTTCTCCAAAACCATAAGGCACAGATTTTTGTTTGATTTGAGGTTTTACATCCCCGTCAACACTGTATAGGTCATTTTGGAGATGTCTCTTCCAATTTTGTGGGACTTTTACCCGACATTGGGATGACATTACATCTCAAGCCCTGTCGCCCAATGAAACCAGTAGGGTTTATAAGCATGGACACCACTTTGCCTGAGCTAAGATATTTAGTATGTAGCAATGTCAAGTGGTCTGCTACACTAATGATTTTCTGGTACACAGGTGAGCGATATAGGGCCATTGGGCCCTCTTGTTCTGATTGGAGGTTTAAATCACTGTGCTCATAAAGCATTGAAACAAAACCAGTTAATTCTGAATAAGTTCACAATTGATTTTAATGAAGAAATGCAACAAAAGTCTCTGCAAATGCGAGTACTGTTCAGCATTGGTCGCCATTTTTCTTCCACGACATGTTACATTCACGCAACAGTGTTTGTACATTCTGAATAAATATACATGTACCATGTTTGTGATCAATATTCAACAAATACAACCAAAATCTATTGTTACAATACTTATCTTATTATACAATACTTATGATGATTGATGTATTGTTCATAGATGACTCATATATGCGGTTGTTTATTGTTTGTTTGGTTTGAGGTGTAACATCCCCGTCAACACTATATAGGTCATTTTGGAGACGTTGCTTCCAATTTTGTGGTACTTTTACCCGACATTGAGATGAAATGACATCTCAAGCCCTATCGCCCAATGAAACCAACGGGGTTTATAAGCATGGACGGTCCGACTCGCACAGCTTTGCCTGGGCAGGCTTAGATCCTCTAAGCGGTTTACCAGTACTTGTGTGTGGTCGGTTTCAGCTCTGCGTGGGAGCATCATGCACCCTATCTTTTTCTTGAAGCCCCGATGGGCGGGGGCCGTGTGTTTGTTTATCATGGATAATTACCGCTTTCTACTAGACTGATTTTCAGCAACTCCAATTGGACACAGGAAGTGACGTAAGCAATTTCGGCACACGCGACATGAAAATTATCGGAAATGAACCGATTCAAGTGCCGGTATTGATAGGTCCGACTTATGTGCGAACTGCTTTAAAATTTTATGCAAGGTTATGTAAAATAATTGATATTTTTAAAGTTGAAGAGGGAAGATTTGTGTGTGTGGGGGGGGGGGGGGGGGGGGGGGAAAGAGGTGGGTGGGTCAATCTGGTACAACACTTTATGTTTTCTGTGTCAAACAAAATAGGACTTTTCATAAATTCTTCAAAATCCATGATACATTCAGCTTATTCATATTTCTGTAAATCAAAATATGAACGATCACTCTAACCCATAAAGAAAAAAAGAATAATTGAAAAGATTGTTTGATTGAAAAGAACAGGCCTGTCTACCGTTCAGTGAGTCAGTCCAACCTCTTCATTTGACCAGCAATAAATGATTGACTTTTGATCAAATAAAAAATATCTCAAATAAATAATAAATTATTAATAAAAACTATTTTGTCTTGTTCAGTGATGAAAATATAGTCTAACATCATAAACATGATGTAGGGGAAAGCTTTAAAGACCAGTTTAGCAACAGGACAGAGACATATACTCTTGTGATTTAATCGACCACCAATCTACCAGTATCGACCAGTAATGACCTGTTAAAACCGGTTTTAACCACCGACCCGGTCAATACTCATATTGACCGGTTTTTTGCCAACCTTGATTTGTATGGAAAACGGAAAAAACTGTATGCCCCTGTTATCGCCGAAAAAGCATGGAAAAAAACAACACTTTAGCTTACATATGTTTGACAAACTAAGTTGTGATGCTCAGGAGGGGCCAAGAATTAAAGTGTCTGGTGCTTTTATTGTCACACATTCCGTGATATAGGAGTCCGGTTTTCCATCTGTTTATCCATCCATCTTCTATTTGTTTGTTCATTCACCCTTATGTAAGAGTCTGTTTCTCAGTAGCTAGCTCCCAAAGGTGCGACATAGCTTTTGGCCGGATTCTTGCTACTGCATATGTCTTGACTGCTTGTTTTGTTATATGTTTCAGAAACCAGATAGGTACTGTGTGTACTGTAAGAAAATTGTTCAGAATGGGAAGTTAAAGCGTCACATACAGAGAAATCACAAGCATGAAAAAGAGGTTCAGAACATTCTTAAACAGCCTAAGTCTGCACAAGATACATTTTTTGATACAAAAAGACGGGAAGGTATATACCTGTATAATGAGAAACTGATGGGTCTCGGGCATGACCCAGAAATGAGGGAACGTAAGCCCAAATCTGAGGACCAGCTAAGAGTGTGCACAGTATGTAAAGGTTACTTCGGAAGCAAGTACTTCTTCAGGCATAAATGTGTAAGGGGAAAATCAGAACCTTTACAGCCCATATTATTGAAGAAACCAGATAGGTACTGTGTTTACTGTAAGAAAATTGTTCAGAATGGGAAGTTAAAGCGTCACATACAGAGAAATCACAAGCATGAAAAAGAGGTTCAGAACATTCTTAAACAGCCTAAGTCTGCACAAGATACATTTTTTGATACAAAAAGACGGGAAGGTATATACCTGTATAATGAGAAACTGATGGGTCTCGGGCATGACCCAGAAATGAGGGAACGTAAGCCCAAATCTGAGGACCAGCTAAGAGTGTGCACAGTATGTAAAGGTTACTTCGGAAGCAAGTACTTCTTCAGGCATAAATGTGTAAGGGGAAAATCAGAACCTTTACAGCCCATATTATTGAAGAAAATAAGTGATGAACAAATGGACAATGATACTGAATTCCTAGACATTCTATATAGATTCAGAGATGGGGTAGTTGGGGATACATGTAGAACAGACACATTTATAAAGAGAATAGGCTACAGACGTTTCAATTTGAGACGCCACGATGAAGGAAAGAAGGGTGAAATCCGTAAACTTGTAATGACTGAAATGAGGGAGCTAACTAAACTTTTTCTTGAGTTCCAGTCTCTGTGTGGCGATGACAAATCTGTGGAAGACATGTTCAGTCTAACATATTTGTCAGACTTAATTCAAGCTATTCAGCAAGTAACAACAGATGAAGACAGAAATAAAGGAAAACATGGACAAAAACTGTTGATAGCGGCTGTGATTTCAAGGTCTTTGAAAACACTTAATGGTTACTACAGTCAAACAATGCAAGACGATAAGAAGGATGAACTGGAAAGATTCAGAGATGCATACAACCATAAAGCCTGTGAGCTGTATCATCAGGCTGGAGACGAAGGTGTGAAAAGCTGTCTTGAAAAATCACGAAAACCGAAGAATTTTCCTAGTGAAAAAGTAATCAGACAATTGAAAGAATACATCGGGTCGGAGGTTCAGTCTGTTTTAGCAAACTACAGCATCAAGATGTATGCATGGTTAAGAAGTTTAGTAGTCGCTCGACTAACTTTGTACAATGCAAGAAGAGGTGAGGAGGCTGCAAGAATGCTGCAGACAGAGTGGGAAGATGCCTGTGAGGGTACCTGGTTACCAGAGGAAAACATTCTGAATATCGATGATCCAGCTGAACAGTACTTGCTAGGCCAATTTAAACTTGCCTATCTCAAAGGCAAGGGAAGGAAATATGTACCAGTATTGGTACCAGTTGATTTGGTTGCAGCCATTGAACTATTAATCAGAGACAGAACAACATTTGGTATTAAGGAGGAAAACATTTTCTTATTTGCAACAAGACATAGTGAGTCACATTGCTCAGGATGGCATGCTGTTGCAGAGGTCTGTGAAAAAGGGTGCGTTGATATACCAGTGACTGCCACAAAAATGCGACATCGAATATCTACAGTTTTCGCTAGTCTGGATATGAGTCCTAGAAACCAAAGGATCTTTTTGGAGGATATGGGCCATGACATGAACATAAACAAAGAGAATTACAAGTGCCCACAAGGAGTTCAAGCTGTTTGTGTGATGGGGAAAATGCTCAGCAATGCAGAAAAAGGTAAAACCTAATTTTATTCATTTGTGCATTATATCATCAGATTTCATATCTTTCAGAGCACAAGTATTTTTTGTTGACTTAAAATGTTTAGTTCCCCTTTAGTCCATGAACAAAATTGCCACCAGAGTTAAAAATAGAAAAACTTAAAGATGACAACTGCTCCTATACTGTCGGTCCAGTTTCATTCAAACTTCCCAGAATGTTGCTTATGTGACCCTTTACATAACTCACTAAGACAATTCTGCTCCAGTGAACAAGATCTAGAGCTTGAGCTAAAGAAAGAAAAAACTTTCAATAATAATTCCTCTTTTACATTTGGTCAATTTCTTATATTTATACACCCGTTTTGAGAAAAGGTCATATTATGTTATGGAGTGGGCATTTCTTTGTCCATCCGTCTGTCAGTCCATCTATCGGTCTGTAAACTTTTTGTTTACAGATAACTCCTCCTCCATTTTTGTCATATCAAGTGAAACATAACAGGTAGTAAGACTATAAGGTGGTGAAGCACATATTGTTTTGAGGTTACAGTCCACCATATATTTACTGAGTTATGTCCTTTTGAAAATTTTCGTAAACTTTCTCGTTTCTGGATAACTCTTGTCACATTTTTCGTCTGATCAAACTGAAACTTGGTAGTTTGTAAGTGTATGAGGTGGTTTAGGGCATATTGTTTCAAGTTGCAGTCCACCAACTATTTATATAGTTATGCCCCTTTGAATTTTATTCATCTTTTTGGTTTCAGAATAACTTCTACATTCTTTGTCATACAAGGTTGGGCAGCAAATTCCACCCCGGTATTTACCAGTGGTATTTACCGGAATGGAAAATACTCACCAAGTGACAAATACAGGCAAATACTGGCAAATTGAATTTTTGCCTTAAAACACTGCAGAAATCTTAACAAAGTTGACTTAAAAGTAGCTTAATCGAACTAAATGAGTAAAAAATGTTAGAAGCTAATATTTATATAAGGTTATCAACCTGCAGATTGAGAATGAAATATTGGAACTGAGAGAGCTGACAACCAGCTGATATAAACTTGTTTTCTATGATTAGGTTTTATTGATTGTCTTTCTGGCAGTAAATATATAAAAACTTATGACAGGATTTTTATAACATTTTCTTCATTCAAGGGCACATATCTCACAGTCTAGTCATATCACAGTGACAGGGCTTTTCCAGAAAATCTTTCATTATTTAGCAGTCTCCAATCATTGGCAGATTCATCAGCCAAAATAGGTACACTGCACAGTTCTGTTCTTGATAGAGAAATGTTGTTGGTTTTGGCAAAGATAGGCAGTGCAAACAGTTAGCAAAATTTACAGGATGCAAATAAAGTGGTATATTTAAGCATAATTTGGCAGCATGTGAAAAGATCCTATCTTATCAATATGTTTCCACAACTTATTAATTATATGACTCCTTCTTATTAAAGTTAGTAAATTATTAAAAGACCATAAATCCCCAGTTAGTTCTTACAGGTCTTGCCGTCCCCACCCATCTGGCTTGGAGAGATAGATTGGACTGCAAGGTGCTTCCACGCAGAGCTGAAACTGATCACACATAAGTATTGGTAAACCGCTAAGAAGGACTAAGCCTGCCCAGGAAAAGTGGTGTGAGTCAGACCGTCCAATGCTGCATATAAGCCTTCTGGTTTCATTGGGTGGCAGGGCTTGAGATGTCATTTCATCTCTTTTGAATAAAAGTCCCACAAAATTGGAAGCAGCATCTCCAAAATGACCTAAATAGTGCTGAAGGGGACGTTAAACCTCAATTCAAACAAACAAATCTTTCAGGTCTTGGCTGATAGGGAATTGCCCCACCTACGCCGACCTCACCATAAATTCTTAAATAAATTAACAAGAGGGCCCAGAGGGCCCTGGTTCGCTCACCTGATCCAAAGCATAACAAGTGGGCCCCGGGCCCCAGGGCTAAAATTTGAACAATCTTGGTAGAGATCCACAAGATGAAGCTTCATATCTAATATGAAAGACCTGGGCTTTCTGGTTTCAGAAAAGAAGATTTTAAAGGTTTACCCTGCATATAGAAGTCTATGTAAAACAAGATTTTCCCTATATAAGTCTATGTAAAACCAAAGGGCCCCGGAGCGGGGGCATTTTTGGCCCCAGGGCTATAATTTGAACAATCTTGGTAGAGGTCCACTAGCTGAAGCTTCATAACAAATATCAAAGACCTAAGCCTTGTGTTTCAGAGAAGATGATTTTTAAAGATTTTCCCTATATGTAAAACCAAAGGGCCACATGGCGGGGGCATTTTTGGTCTCAGGCCTATAATTTGAACAATCTTTATTGAGGTCCACTAGCTGAAGCGTCATGACAAATATCGAAGACCTAAGCCTTGTGGTTTCAGAGAAGAAGATTTTTCAAGATTTTCCCTATATAAGTCTATGTAAAACCAAAGGGCCCCGGAGCGGGGGCATTTTTGGCCCCAGGGCTATAATTTGAACAATCTTGGTAGAGGTCCACAAGATGAAGCTTCATACCAAATATCAAAGATCTGGGCCTTGCAGTTTCAGAGAAGAAGATTTTTCAAGATTTTCCCTATATAAGCCTATGTAAAACAAAAGGGCCCTGGTGAGGGGGCATATTTGGCCCCAGCACTATAATTTGAACAATCTTGGTAGGGGTCTACTAGATGTAGCTTCATACCAAATATCAAAGACCTGGGCCTTGCGGTTTCAGAAAAGAAGATTTTTCAAGATTTTCCCGATATAAGCCCATGTAAAACCAAAGGGCCCCCATGCAGGGGGCATTTTTAGCTCCTGCACTATAATTTGAACAATCTTGGTAGGGGTCCACTAGATGAAGCTTCGTACCAAATATCAAAGACCTGGGCCTTGCGGTTTCAGAGAAGAAGATTTTTAAAGATTTTCCCTATATAAGCCCATGTAAAACCAAAGGGCCCCCATGCAGGGGCATTTTTAGCTCCAGCACTATAATTTGAACTATCTTGGTAGGGGTCCACTAGATAAAGCTTCATACCAAATATCAAAGACCTGGGCCTTGCGGTTTCAGAGAAGAAGATTTTTCAAGATTTTCCCTATATAAGCCCATGTAAAACCAAAGGGCCCCCATGCGGGGGCATTTTTTTGCTCCAGCACTATAATTTGAACAATCTTGGTAGGGGTCCACTAGATGAAGCTTCATACCAAATATCAAAGATCTGGGCCTTGCGGTTTCAGAGAAGAAGATTTTTAAAGATTTTCCCCATATAAGTCCATGCAAAACCAAAGGGCCCCCATGTGGGGGCATTTTTGGCCCCAGCACTATAATTTGAACAATCTTGGTAGGGGTCCACTAGTTGAAGCTTCATACCAAATATCAAAGACCTGGGCCTTGCGGTTTCAGAGAAGAAGATTTTTCAAGATTTTCCCTATATAAGCCCATGTAAAACAAAAGGGCCCCCATGCGGGGGCATTTTTAGCTTCAGCACTATAATTTGAACAATCTTGGTAGGGGTTCACTAGATAAAGCTTCATACCTAATATCGAAGACCTGGGCCTTGCGGTTTCAGAGAAGAAGAGTTTTAAAGATTTTCCCTATATAAGTCCTTGTAAAACCAAAGGGCCCCCGTGCGGGGGCATTTTTGGCCCCAGCACTATAATTTGAACAATCATGGTAGGGGTCCACTAGATGAAGCTTCATACCAAATATCAAAGACCTGGGCCTTGCGGTTTCAGAGAAGAAGATTTTTCAAGATTTTCCCTATATAAGCCCATGTAAAACCAAAGGGCCCCCATGCGGGGGCATTTTTAGCTCCAGCACTATAATTTGAACAATCTTGGTAGGGGTCCACAAGATGAAGCTTCATACCAAATATCAAAGATCTGGGCCTTGCGGTTTCAGAGAAGAAGATTTTTAAAGATTTTCCCTATATAAGCCCATGTAAAACCAAAGGGCCCCCTGTGCGGGGGCATTTTTGGCCCCAGCACTATAATTTGAACAATCTTGGTAGGGGTCCACTAGATGAAGCTTCATACCAAATATCAAAGACCTGGGCCTTGCTGTTTCAGAGAAGAAGATTTTTCAAGATTTTCCCTATATAAGCCCATGTAAAACCAAAGGGCCCCCATGCGGGGGCATTTTTAGCTCCAGCACTATAATTTGAACAATCTTGGTAGGGGTCCACTAGATGAAGCTTCATACCAAATATCAAAGATCTGGGCCTTGCGGTTTTAGAGAAGAAGATTTTTTAAGATTTTCCCCATATAAGCCCATGCAAAACCATAGGGCCCCCGTGCGGGGGCATTTTTGGCCCCAGCACTATAATTTGAACAATCTTGGTAGGGGTCCACTAGATGAAGCTTCATACCAAATATCAAAGACCTGGGCCTTGCGGTTTCAGAGAAGAAGATTTTTTAAGTTTTCGGTGAAAAAAATCTATTTTTGGCTCCTGTGACCTATATAAGCAATGGACCGGAACCATTTGAACAACTTTGAAAGGGGACCACCTAAGGATCATTCCTGTGAATTTTGGTCAAAATCTGATCAGTGGTTTAGGAGGAGATGTCGTTTGAAGAAAAGTTTACGGACGGACGAACGGAAGTTCTCACAAATGGATACTTATGTGGCTATTTTGAGCAAGATTGATACTTAGGTGGCTAATTTTAACCACATAACAGACCTTTTATGTGTCTAACGGAATAAATCGCACTTTCTCTCATTGACTTACATTGATTCTGTCCAAGTTCATAGCCACCTATCTATCCATTTGTGTGTACGGACGCACGCACGGACGCACGGACGGACGCACGACGGACGACGGACAAAAAGTGATCCCAAAAGCTCACCTTGTCACTACGTGACAGGTGAGCTAAAAATAGCGAATGGTAATTTCTTGTCTTCCTTTTTATTCACATGGATGTGGTTTAATTATGATCACATAAAAACAAATACTGCTGCAGATTTATTTATGTTCTAAGAACATCAGTATGCAACTTACAATATAGTGATATAAACCCGGGGTCGTAGGTTCGATCCCGGGCTTCTCCAGACCATCGGACGAGTCTTTAAACCGAGTTTATGTCTTCATATGACCTTAGATGTTGGTGGGATGTAAGACTCAATTGCACACACACAATATAAAGCAATACTGAATAATAACCCATAAAGACACCAAGAAAGACCCCAAAAAGTTTTATAGGAAAGATAAATTCATTCAGGATGTCATATCAGTTAAGAACAGAAGAAAAAAACTATTAAATTCAGGTTCACAGGCTAGTGACAGCCAGTTGTCAGTAGTCTTACAGGCTGGTGACAACTGGTTGTGTGTAGCCTCACAGGCTGGTGACAACCGGTTGTCAAGAGCAGTCGCCTAAAGCATTTCTCAGTCTAAAATATACGTGTTGAACTTACCAAAATGTGAATCTAAGACTAAAATTTTTGAAATTATTTAAACAAAAAAATAGTATCCTTTTTTTAATCAATAGCAGAAAAATACAGGTAGAAGTTTTAAATCTGAATTGATCAAGATAAGACTGAGCACTTTAAGGCAATCCAGGGGCTGCATTACAATCAGGCTGATTTGTAAATTCTGAAAATTGTCGAACCATCCAAGTTGTCGACCCAATCCATCTGCATCTTTTGCAAGATTACTAAAACAACAACTCTGGAGACATTGTTTACTTAAGAGAGCACAAGATACCCAGGGGCAAGGTTGAACAAAAGGGTGTCTTTAATTGCTCCATGTTTTATGTGACTTTAAACAATTAGTCTAGGTAAACGTAAACAGATGAGTACTGTGTCACGGGCCTCCGTGGCCTAGTGGATAAGAGCGCTGACTCTTAGTCATTAGGTCTCTCACCGCCGTAGGTTCGAGCCTCGCTCGGGCCACGTGTGAGACGCCAAGTTCTGCAACGGAAGGTCAGGTGGTTTTTCTCCGGGTACTCCGGTTTTCGCCCACCTATGATTAACGATCGGCTCGATATAAGTGGAATAATCTTGAAAGGGCCGTAAAACCAACCCCCCCCCCCCAAAAAAAAAAAAAAAAAAAATGAGTACTGTGTCAGATACTCAATAGGCCGTTTTATTCTAACAATTCATTAAATTAGATCGTAACAAATAAACTAATATCATGTGATCAGAGTTAAACTGTACCAGTATTATTGAATATTAAGTGAACTAATCTCTATTTAACCCATTTCAGACTGGAAACCCCTAAACGGGTACCGTGGCAAACAGTGCAGGTCCAGGTCATACGCCGCAGAACGTGGCGTCTGATGAGGGCCTACAATGGTTGCAAACAGGTCAGACAATTTCCAAATAAATTATGAAGAAAACGAAACCTGACACCCCTAAATTTTGAAATGGACTCCTGGAAGATTCCATTTGGTTTTAAATGGGTTAATATTGAAATTATCCATATATGACTATTGAGTGTTGGGTTTTGTTTTAATTCTAAGGTGGTAAATTCAATTTTCCAGTATTTGCCGACATTTTCAAGTATTGGCCAGTATTTAAGATCAAGATTGTTCAATGAAAGCCCTAGCGGATAAGCTAAACTATTAAGGGGACCAAAAATTGTTCACCTAATTCAGCGGTCCCCCTAATGCATATGTATAATTATTTGTGGTCAACTTAAAGCACATATTACATACATATAAAGAAGACTTTTAAAAATTTTCTTCTCTGATATTTGGTGTTAAGCTTCATCTAGTCAACCTCTATCAAGGTTGTTCAAATTATAGCCCTAGGGCCAAAAATGCCCCCCCCCCCCCAACCATTTTTAGTTTACATAAACTAATATGGGGAAAATCTAAAGAAAATCTTAAAGGAGCTGCAAGGCCCAGGTCTTTGATATTTGGTGTAAAGCTTCATCCGGGCGTCATATTTTTAACACACTCGTACTGTGGGGCAATTGATCTCAGTATTTTACTTGCCCTTAATCTAATTCTACTCGTCACTAATGTGTTTTTTAAAAAGACAAAGAAACAAAAACATAAAAAACTCAGAATAACCTGTGACAGTGTCTGATTGTTCATATCAATTACATATTATGGAAGACTATTAACAAAGACCAATATGAGGTACTAATAACATAGACATACATCAGAAAATATGATCTCGATTTGCAATGTGTATGATTTCAACTTGTTGTGTTTTAACCAGTGAGTTTGCCACACTTACTCTGAATTACTTACTTACTTTCAATTGACTAGAGAAAGTAAACATATGCAGATGCTCAAATTTAAGGGACTTTAAGACTCTAAAATGAGAGACTTTTCAAAGAAATTCGATCGATACAGTACAAGATGGGTATTCCAGGATGTAGTAGATGGTTACAACTATAATCTACGGATGCTGATTTTCTGTAGAACAGTTATGCAGTTAGACAACATTGGGCAAATCAGCTAAAACAGGACACTTTTCAGTTTTCAGCGATCTTTTCAACGCATTTTGGGACATTTTTATTACTCCCATTGGTTCAATGTTTTGCATAGTGAAAATTAATTCCTTCTGCCAAAAACTCTACTTGTCCTGGGGAGCGAGCAGTTGAAATTTTTCACTTGCCCTTAGCCGTAAATACGAGCAGACAAGTGGATTGTTTTGCGCCCTGTTCATCTAGATGACCTCTGTCAAGATGGTTCAAATTATAGTCATAGGGTCAAAAATGCCTGACCCCAGGGCCCTTTGGTTTTACATAGACTTATATCTATGGAAAATCTTTAAAAAAATTCTTGTCTGGAACCGGGAAGCTCATGCCTTTGATATTTGAACTGAAGCTTTGTCTAGTGGACCTCTATCAGGATTGTTCAAATTATAGCCCTGGTACCAAAAATTGTCCCGCCCTGGGGCCATTGGTTTTACATAGACATATATTGGGTCCACGGCCACCCCCAACCCTAAAATGAGGCCCACTGGTTTTACGTAGACATATCTATAGGTAAAACTTTTAAAGAATCTTCTTGTTTGAAACCAGACGGCTCAGGACTTTCATATTTAGTATGAAGCTTCATTTAGTGGACCTCTATCAACATAGTTTAAATTATAGCCTTCGGACCAAAAATGGCTCCGCCAGCCTGCCCTGGGGTCCATTGATCTTGCATATACTTATACAAGGAACACCTTCAAAAATCTTCTTGCCTGAAAGTAGAAGGATCAGGTCTTTTATATTTGGTATGAAGATTCATCTTGTGGACCTTTACCAAGACTGTTCAAATAATAGCCCTGGGCCCAAAGATGGTCCCACCCCAGGGCCAACAGGTTTTTACATAGACTCTATAGGGAAAAACCTTAAAAATCTTCTGGTCTGGAATCACAGAGCCATGGTCTTTAATATTTGGTATGAAGCTTTGTCTAGTATACCTCTACAAAGATTGTTCAAATTATAGCCTTGGGGCCAAAAAATTGGCCATACCTGGGGTCCACTGGTTTAACATAGACCCAGGCCTCTTATATTTGGTGGACCACATAATATGTTACATGAATCTAACTTTCATTTGTACAGTATTGGTCAGGTGAGCGATCAAGGGCCAGCAAATGGCCCCCGCCTATCTGAGCTTAAATATATAGATGGGCTGCATGACGCCCATTCGGGCTTGAAGAAATAAATGGGCTGCATAGTGCTTCCACGCAGAGCTGAAACCAACGGCACACTGGTATTGGTAAACTGCTTAGAGGTTCTAAGCATGTCCAAGGAAAGTGGTGCTAGTTGGACCGTCCATGTTTATAAACCCTATTAGTTTCATTGGGCAGCAGGGCTTGAGATGTCATATCATCTCAGTGTCGGGTAAAAGTCCCACATAATTGGAAGCAACGTCTCAAAAATGACCTGTACAGTGTTGATGGGGACATTAAACCTCAAATCAATCAATCAGTGACGCTTCCTCACAGAGCTGAAACTGACCGCACATAGGTACTGGTAAACTGCATAAAAGATCTAAATAGAAGTGAAGGCAATGATAAGGATTCAATACTATTAACCCACAGCTCCCACCAGAGACACCAAAGGGAAAGAAACCCAGACACAAAAGAACAGAACCCAATGGAAACATCAGTAGCGGTAAGCTTTATCTCTCTTGAAGATTTTAGATGCTGAATGGTATTTCTATGGTTGTCTGCTTTAGAAAAAATTGAAAAATGCATGTTATTTTCCAGCAATGATGGGGTTTGATGAGGATTCACAGGACAATGTTAGCCAAAAGACGAACGACTTAAAAAGATCAGATACATGTTTTTTAAAAGAAAAAGGAAATGAAATGGAAGTACAGAATGAAAAGGACATAGCAGGTAAAGAATCAAAACAAACAATTACTTGGCTAACACACAGAAACTTTCCCCTTATGTCACACCCGCTTTAGCAGGAATACACTAGCGTGTACGTTTCATTCCTTTCATCAATCTGTCTGACCTTCCTTGTGTCATTTCGGTCATCTTTTAGTCAACATTTTACCTGGATGTGAGCACAACTCCTATAACAGTCTTTAGCTTCCCTGAGCTAAAGGCTCCGAGAAGCTTATAGCATGGTAGGCCTCCATTGTCCGTCTGTCTGTCCGTCCATAAACCATTTTCAAATGTCATCTCCTCCAAAACCAATGGGCCAATTTCAATTAAGGGGAATTGGAATATCTTCATGTCATGTTTTAGTATTGCCCAAAGGGAAGTAATGCTAATCTTCAAAAGAAGATTTGACAACAAGACTACACACTCTGAGAAATCGAATTAATTAGTTTATACTAATTTATTTTAGTTCGATTGCGATGAAAGCTCCAAGCTTATTGAATCGCCCTCGAACACTCATTCCGGGTGTTTTCACGCGCGCGCGAGAGAGAGGCAGTGACTTTTACACCAATGCTACCCATTTACACCTAGAAATCGAATTAATTGCGTATTATAAACGCCAAAGGATGCTGCACGAGGAACATCACCATCAAAAAAAGGAACATTTACAATCTCATAATAAAAATCTTAGCGTTTATCATAAATTTTGCCAGAAACAAACCCATCTACAATAGATGGATGTAAATCCAAAAACGGAAATCAGAAGAATTTGTTCTATTTAATTGAAGTTCGGGGGAGGGGTAAATTTGACTGATCAAACCATCAAAATTGGTATTGTCAATATTTGATAAATTATTCTACATATCTAGAAGTTGAGCTAAAAGCTTCAATGATTTCAGATTGATTTTCAACAGAAAGGGACATCATGGAGTCTCCCTCATAACAAAACAAAAACAGATCAGCCACAAGGGGTGCACAATTAGTAACCATTGGAATACCCACAACTTGTCTATATAACTTGGTACCAAATCTTATGTAAATATTGTCAAGTAGAAAGGTGAGAGCTAAGTCTGCTCAGGCACAGTGGTGCAACCGGACCATCCATACATATAAACCCATTGGTTTCATTAGGCGGTAGGGTTTGAGGTGTTTCATCTCGGTGTAAGGTAAAAGTCCCACAAAAATTATAGCAATGTCTCCCAAATGACTGATATAGTGTTGACGGGAATGTTTTTACCACATAGATTCAGAAGGACAACGAAAAACAATATAGCTCCTGATCAGCTGGCTTTTGAGGATCCAGCTGGACTGGATCAATACTACTTTCAACAAAGGAGGGTGTTGAGGGTTAAGTTCCTGAGTATCAGAAAAATGGTTTGCTTCTGCCTGCTGTCTCTGTACCAGAGATACAGAAAATTATTGCCACAGATTTATCTCTTGAGAGGATTGTAGATACCGAATGCTATTTCTATGGTTGTTTGCTCTAGAAAAATTTGAAAAATGCATGTTATTTCTCAACAATGGTGGGGTTTGATGATGATTCACAGGACAATGTTAGCCAAAAGATGAAAGACTTAAAAAGATCAGATACATGTATTTTAAAAGAAAAAGAAAATGAAATGGGAAGTACAGAATGAAAAGGACATAGCAGGTAAAGTATCAAAGCAAACAATAACTGGACTAGCACACAGAAACTTTCTCCTTATGTCACACCTGCTTTAGGAGGAATACACTAGCGTGTACGTTTCATTCCATTCATCAATCTGTCTGGCCTCCCTTCTGTCAGTTCGGTCATCTTTTAGTCAACATATTACCTGGATGTGAGTGCCACTCCTATAACAGTCTTTAGCTTCCCTGAGCCAAAGTCTCCGGGGAGCTTATAGCATGGTAGGCCTCCATTCTCCGCCTGTCTGTCCGTCCATAAACCATTTTCAAATGTCTTCTCCTCCAGAACCAATGGGTCAATTTCAACTAAGGGGAATGGGAATACCTTCATGTCATGTTTTAGTATTGCCCAAAGGGAGGTAATGCTACTCTTCAAAAGAAGATTTCACAACATAAACAAATATGACTGACATTGTCAGGAAGTTCAGGTGAAATGACAGAAAAATCATGATTTTGGAGGGGTGTAGATAAAGTACAAAAGGAAGCTGCCTTTTGCGAAAGTAAGATTGTTACGAAAGGAAGATTTTTCGAAAATATTTGAGAATAAAGTCTATATCTTTTTATTTTATTGTTTTTTTTTAAACGGAATTTCAGAAAAGTGATATTTATACATAAGAACATTTTTTATACAACACCATCTTTACTGAAAAAAAAATATTTCTTAATTGAAGCATGTTGAACCAGCAAAAAGATGAATTTAAGACAAAATTTTGAAATAATTGAAACCAAAAATATCAACATATCATTTCAAATAAACAGTGGAAAAAATAAGGTATTAATTTCGTTGTATACCTGTTACTGTCACTTTACCATAATGATTCTATTTAAGTTTTTCTTCACACAGATCCTGTAATATCAAGTTCAGACTGAGCACTGCAAATAATTTCATCTACACCTTTTGAACACACTTATTTATTGGTATAATAAAACTATGTATTCAAAGTTTATGATAGTCACAACAATTTATTATTGTCTAAAACTGGCAAACAATGAAGGCCCTGATCAGACGGGAGCAGTGTGATCTGGGCCTGCAGTGTTTACTTAATAGGAGTTAGGCCTGTAACAGGGTCTTAGGATCATCACGGTATCCCCAATCTGTGTTTTGATCAGCACTAAGAAAAAATCCATACCCTTGTAACCCCCATTTGTCTGTATAAAGTGTGATTTCCAAAGATAGACATGGCATAGAAAAATCTAAAGTTTGAAATGAGTAACAGACAAAATCTCGGCATTAAATTTGGACAGATGAAGATAAATTTAACAGATATGCTTCATGCTGTAAGAATTTATTGATCTTCATGGCTTGAGAAAAACTCATTTAATAAATTTGATAAGAATGTTGAATTTATCCATCCGGTATAACATTAAATAAAGAACACATGTCAATTTACTTCATGGTGTGGTTATAGATCTCAAGACATGTTTCTAGGGTTTTCTGCTCTAGAAACACCTAAAAAATACATGTTATTAGCCTGCATTGGTTGGGTATCATGCAGTGGTATTGACACTTTTAGTTAGATATAGGATTAAAGAAATTGAGAGATGATGAAGTTGGAGAAGAAATAAAAGTGAAGCAATGATCATTAATTAACTTACACCGTCAATCAGAGACATCAAAGGGAAAGAAACACAAACATAAAGAATCTAGACTCTAATGGAAACAACAATATTAGAAAGCCAAAAGGAAAGTTACTTTCAAACAAAATGGTCTATAAGTTATCCAAAATAGAAAGACAAAAGTGACACACACACCCAATGAAGAACAATAACAAAAATAAACCACTAAAGAAGAACCACCTTGGAACTATCAGTGAAATGATGGAACAACCACCTTGGAACAGTCAGTAAAACGAATTCCACTTGGGGATTAGTCCAAAAGAAGAAAAGGAACATAATAGGAAAAGAATCGAGATGATAGATGATGAAATGGGAGAAAAAGTCCACAAGAAGGTTGTAAGCTCTAGAAACAGTTGAAAAATGCATTGTATTGTCCTGCAGTGGTGGGGTATCATACAATTTTACTAATTATTTTATAGGCTTAAGAAGATCAGGATATAGTTTCGAGCTCCCTTGCGAAATGGAGTTCTAAACTCAAGAACTGTTCTTGAACTGTTCTTAAGAGTTCTTAATCTGTTCATGAAGGTTTTCAAGAACACTTGTACTTGAACTATTCAAGAACACATTCTAGGAACAGCTCAAGAACTTTTTAAAAATTTGTAATATTCTTGAACAAGGCTTAGATCCTATAAGAAGTTTACCGTACTCGTGTGCGGGTCGGTTTCAGCTCTGTTTGGAATCATCATGCAACCCATATATTTCTTCAAGCCCCGATGGGTGGAGGCCAGACTTTTCTTGAACTTGTGTTCTTAAAATGTTCTGAAACTTTTCCTGAATTTTTTTCAAGAACACTTTATGGACAGTTTCAGAACTTTGTCACATGATTTAAGTCACATGATTGATAATGTCATTCAGATCTCAGCTTTCATTGGCCAGTTTTCCAACTTTCCTTTCCAAAATGGCTTCTACTTAGAGTTATTGTTAGGGTAAGCAAAATGATATTGATTTTCAAATAATGTTTTTATTTCTGATTATTGATCAGCCTCTTTTTGCCAAAGACTTCTTTCTAACAGTTTCCAAGATTTGTAGGTGTTTTTTTTTGTTTTTAATATAGTTGAGCAAATGTTTAAATCGACTGCTGTCCACATGGCAACACCATTTATCTAATTTGTGGGTGGGTATATTTTCTTCCTTCAGTACAAGATGAGCCCATCAAAGACACAGGGTGTGATCGGAGCCTTTGCTCTGTCCTCAGTGTGTAAAAAGGGTCTAATTTTTTGTTGACAGGTAACTGGGCAAAGACTGATCAGCATGGGTATATTTTCTTCCTTCAGTACAAGATGAGCCCATCAAAGACACAGGGTGTGATCGGAGCCTTTGCTCTGTCCTCAGTGTGTAAAAAGGGTCTAATTTTTTGTTGACAGGTAACTGGGCAAAGACTGATCAGCATGGGCAGTGCCAAGGCTTATCTGAGTCTGGACTGGACAAACATGCCATTTTTGTCAATTTGGTTGCATTTGTTAGCCCATAAAATATGATGTCTGGTATTATAATGTGAAATCTGTCCAACTCCGCAGATGGATTCAACATGATTTGTCATGTCTCATGCAAAAGAATGACAACTATACCTTGCTGCATTTCTGAATTACCTGCCCTTGCCAAAATTTTATGTCCAGGCTTAAACTCTTTGACCATTTGACTGATTTGATTTATGACCTTGAACTTCACAGGTGGATTCAACACCATGGGAAAATACTGCTTCCACAAGAATGGCAACTGGACCTTGCTTAATTGATGTGTTATATGCCCTTGCCAAACTTTGGTGTCTTCTGCTTAGACCTACTTCTCATATGCAATGGCATATACCGATTATGAACAGTCCTTGAACAGTTCTTGAGCATTTCAAAATGTGAAGAACAGTTCAAGTACACCTGTTCTCAAAGTGGTTGAAACATGTTCTTGAAGCATGCAAAAACTATACGACCCCGCCTATCGGGGCTTGAAGAAATATATTGGCTGCATGATGCTTCCACACAGAGCTGAAGCCGACCCACCCACGAGTACTGGTAAACAGCTTAGAGTATCTAAGCCTGCCCAGGCAAAGCGGTTTGAGTCGGCCCGTCCATGCTTATAAACCCTATTGGTTTCATTGGACGGCAGGGATTGAGATGTCATACCATCTGAATGTGGGGTAAAAGTCCCACAAAATTGGAAGCAACGTCTCCAAAATGACCTTTACCATGTCGACGGGGACGTTAAACCTCAAACAAACATACAAACAAACAAGCAAGAACTATAATGTTCTGGAACAGTTCTTGATCAGTTGAAGAACTAATGTTTCTCTTGAACTGTACAAGAAATTTAAATGAGCTGCTCTTGAAGTGGTCAAGAACAGTCCAAGAACATTTTAAGAAATGTTAAATTGGACAGTTTCTAAGAACATGTGATCTTGAATTTTTAAGAACATTGTATTCTGAAGTCCTTAAAAACTGTTCTTGAACAAAAGTTCTTTAAAGAGTCCAATAAGTGTTCTTGAACTGTATGAGAACTTCATTCTTGAACTGTTCAAGAACATATTTTATTACTTGTTCTTAAAAATTGTCCAAAATAACATTTCTTAAAATGTTCTTGAACTGTTCTTGAACACTTTAAGAGCAATTCATGTCCAGTTCTTGAACTCTGTTCTTGAAATGTGAAAGAAGTTTTCTTGAATTGATCTTAAAAAATTGCAGGGGAGGAGGAAGTTTGTGGTGCATTTGAAGTGAAGAAGAAAAGGAATAGCTCAGGTAAATAATCCTAGCAAAAAAAGAACTGGATTATGTCACAAGAAATGCCCCCACTTTTAGCTCACCTGAGCCGAAGGCACCAGGAGATACAAAGGTTGATAGTCCATCCATCTGTCTACACGTTTGAGCAGGTATATCTTAGAAGTCTGCGGGATAAACTCAATCATCTCTCATCTGTAGCAGGCCTCTGGTAGGGGAATGATGACATGGGCTTATTTTATCAAAATGGAATGAAAACATTGGTGGTTATGGCAGCCACAAGGTCCCACAGAATTGCAATGGGGAAAATGCTTATGCCTTTAGTTTTGATTGCATCTTTCCTAAGTTCGTTTGTTTGATTTGAGGTTTAACGACCATGCCAACACTGTATGGGTCATTTTGGAGACAACGCTTCCAATTTTGTGGGACTTTTACCCAACATTTGGATGAAATGACATATCAAGCCCTGCCACCCAATGAAACCAATATGGTTATTAAACATGAACGGTCTGACTCACACCACTTTGCCTGGCAGGCTTAGATCCTCTAAGCGGCTTACAGTACTCGTGTGCGGTCGGTTTCAGCTCTCCATGGAAGCACCATGCAGCTCATCCATTTCTTCAAGCCCGATGGGTGGAGGCGGCATCTTTCATAAGCTTACATATCAGTTGGCTGGGGATAAAGTTTCCGATGTATTCAAAAACTGGGATGGTTGGACTTTTTATTCAGTGGTATAATGTTATGCCCCTGGCGTCCCTCCATCCGTACTTCTGTCCGACCATCTGTCCATTCATCTGTCTGTCCCTCTGTAAACTTTTCATTTCCGGACAACTCCTTCTACAGTTTACATCCGATCAAGCTGAAACTTCATTCATAGTTAGACAATGATGTGGGGCGGCACATATTGTTTTGAGGTTACGGTCCACCAAATATTAATAGAGTTATATATTGAAAAAAAATTCTGAACTTTTTGTTTCAGGATAACTCCTCCTACAGTTTACATCCGATTAGGCTGATACTTCATACATAGTAAGACCATGATGTGGGGCAGCGCATTTTGTTTCGAGGATACAGTCCACCAAATATTAATAGAGTAATGCCCCTTTGAATGTTTTTGTAAACTTTTCGTTTCCAGATAACTCTTCCTACAATTTACATCCGATCAAACTGAAAGGTCACACATCGTTTAACCATGATGTGGGGCAGCGCTTATTGTTTCGAGGTTATGGTTCTCCAAATTATAATAGACTTATGCCCCTTTGGAATTTTTTTTAAACTTTTCGTTTCTGGATGACTTCTCCTACAGTTTACATCCGATCAAGCTGAAACTTGAAAGGAGGTCATTTGGTCAAATTTTAGAAAAACCTTATGTGCACTCTATTATTTTAATTCGTATTATGTGTGGTCCCCTTAAAACACAGTTTTGTGACCAAAGAAATATACAGTGACATGTTGATCAAACATCGTTTTTTATTAATGTGTATTGCAGTGTCAACAAATAGCAAACGAATGATAAACTGACTTTTATTTGAAGCTACTATCTCGAAATTATTAGTTGGAATCCACTTGCCTATATATTGGGATAAGCTAAAATATTAAGGGGGCCAAAAATTGTTCACCTAATCCAGCATATATATATAAATATGTGGTCCACTTAAAGCACATGTTATATACATATAAGAAAGACCTGTACAAATCTTATTGTCTGAAACCAGAAGACTCAGGCCTTTTATTAGTTCACCTGCCACGTAGTGACGAGGTGAGCTTTTGGGATAACTTTTTGTCCGTAGTCTGTTGTGTGTGCCTAAACTTTTTCTTCAAACGACATCTCCTCCTAAACCACTGATCTGATTTTGACCAAACTTCACAGGAATGATCCTTAGGTATTCCCCTTTCAAAGTAATTCAAATGGTTCCTGTCCGTTACACATCTAGGTCACAGGAGCTAAAAAAAAGATTTTTACTGAAAACTTAAAAAAATTTCTCTGAAACCTCACGGCCCAGGTCTTTGAAATGTGGTATGAAGCTTCATCTAGTGGATCTCTATCAAGATTGTTCAAATTATAGCCCAGGGGCCAAAAATGCCCCCGCCCTGGTGCCTTTTGGTTTGACATAGGCCTATATAGGGAAAATCTTTAAAAATCTTCAACTCTGAAACCAAAAGGCCCAGGTCTTTGATATTTGGTGTGAAGCTTCACATGGACGACCTCTGTCAAGATTGTTCAAATTATAGCCCTGAGGCCAAAAAAGTCCCCAACCCGGGGCCCTTCGGTGTTACATAGGCTTAGTGTTTCTTGCTGTCGAGTCCTCATCGTTGTTTCATCTCTGTGGTTTTTTGATTATTTGTGTTCACGGAGATGCTGCATGGATGAGTAAGGAAGCCTTCATGCAGACTGAACAAATTATTTGTCTAAATCGCGACAGAAGTAAGGGCGAGGATTGTGGCCACATAAAATCGATCTAAGCCCCCCAGTGGAATTCATTTTCGCTGACCGTTCCAAGGCAGTTCTTCTGTTGTGGTTTGTTTTTGTTATGGTTTAACTTTGGGTGTTTGTGTCACTTATATTGTTTTATTTTGGATAGCCTATTGGCCATTTTGTGGGAAAGTAACTGTTCATTTGGCTTTCCGCTATTGATGTTTCCATTAGGGTCTGTTGTTTCATGTTTGTGTTTCTTTCCCTTTGGTGTCTCTGATGGGAGCTGTGTGCTAATTGTATTGATTCCTGATCATTGCCTCCACTTCTATTTTTATATAGGGACAATCTTTAAAAATCGTCTTCTCTGAAAGCACAGGGCCCAGGTCTTTGATATTTGGTGTGAAGCTTCATCTAGTGGATCTCTATTTTTCAAATTATAAGCCCCCGCCCATAGGGGCTTGAAGAAATATATGGGCTGCATGATGCTTCCACGCAGAGCTGAATCTGGCCCGCACACTAGTACTGGTAAACCCCTTAGAGGATCTGAGCCTGTCCAGGAACCGCGGTGCGAGGCGGACCGTCCATGCTGATAAACCCTATTGGTTTCATTGGGCGACAGGGGTTGAGATGTCATTTCATCTCAATGTGGGGTAAAAGTCCCACAAAATTGGAAACAACGTCTCAAAAATTACATTTACAGTGTTGACGGGGGCGTTAAACTTTAAATCAAACAAACAAACATTGTTTGTATTATAGCCATAGGGCTGAAAATGCCCTGGCCGTGGGGCCTTTTGATATTTCATAGGCTTATATTGGGAAAATCTTTAAAAAATCTTCTTCTCTGAAACCACAAGGCCCAGGTCTTTGATATTTGGTATGAAGCTTCATCTTGTGATCCCCTGCTAAGATTGTTCAAATTATAGCCCTGGGGCCAAAATGCCCCCCCCCCCCCCCCCCCCCTGCATCGAGGCCCTTTGATTTTACATAGACTTATGTAGGGAAAATCTTTAAAAATCTTCTTTTCTGAAACTGCAAGGTCCAGCCTGGACCTCTATCAAAATTGTTCAAATTATAGCCCTAAGCCAAAAAATGCCCCACCCTGGGGCCCTTTGGTTTTACATACACTTATATAAGTAAAATCTTCTCCCTGAAACTGCAAGGCCCAGGTCTTTGATATTTGGTGTGAAGCTTCAGCTTAAGGACCTCTGTCAAGTTTGTTCAAATAATAGCCCTAGGGTCAAAAATGTCCCCACCATTGGGCCCCTTAGTTTTACATTGACTGATATTCGGACTTTTTCTCTGAAACCAGAAGGCTCTGTTCTTTGATTTTTGGCATGAAGCTTTGTCTGAAACACCTCTACCAAGATTGTTCAAATTATTGCCCCCTCAGCAAAAATGGTCCCATCCCAGTGCCCACTGGTTTTACATAGACATATATAGGGAAAAGCATTGAAAATGTGTTTGTCTGAAACCAAAAGGCCAATGTCTTTGATATTTGCTAGGTAGCTTTATGTAGTGGAACTCTACCAAAATTGTTCAAATTATAGCCGGGTGGGGGGAGCAAAAAATGGACCAAGCCTGGGGCCCACTTGTTTTACATACTTATGTTGGGAAATAGAAGTGAAGGCAATGAAAACCTGTCTGAAACCAGAATGCCAAAGACTTTGATATTTGGTATGAAGCTTCATCTTGTGGATTTCTACCAAAATTGTTCAAACTATAGGCCTGGGGCCAGCAGGTTTTACACAGACTTATGTAAGGAAAACCTTGAAAAATCTTCTTGCCTGAAACCAGAAGGCTCCGATCTTTGATATTAGGTATGAAGCTTCACCTTTTAGAACAATGCCAAGATTATTCAAATTGTAGCCCAGGGCCAATAATGGCCCTCCCAGGGGCCTACTTGTTACCCTAGGATCAGGAGAGTGATCCAGGGCCATCATGGCCCTCTTGTATTTGGTATGAAGCTCCATCTAGTAGACCTAGACTAAGATTGTGCAAATTAAAGCCTTGGACCAAAAATGGCCCCTACGCATGGCCCACTTGTTACACTGTGGATCAAGTGGGCAATCCAGGGCAATTATAGCCCTCTTGTTGGATCTTCATGAAACTTATCTGTAAGTAAGTCAGGAATAAAAGGGCGAATTAGTTCGAAAATTGGCAAAGTCAGCCCATGTATCATAGTGTCATGTCCCTTTGATTGCAGAAAATGCCTATTTTCGACCTTGTCTTTAGCATAAGTCCTTCAGTAACAATTGGAACTTCCTAAAACTCTCAATCTATTGGCTTAGGTGAGTGATATAGTACCATCAGTGCCCTCTTTTGTTTTTGCAAACTGCCCAAGGCAGGATTTTTGGACATATATTTATTGGCTTTTACACCGTCTATACTTCCATTCCTACAAAAGCACTTTGACTATCATATCGCAGCATGCTGATCTCAACCAAGTCCAAAGATTGTTGACCTAGTCCCTTCTTTGCTTTGCATGGTCTCATTCGGGTTTGGTTTGATATGAAATGATTATGCTTTAAAAATTTGAAAACTGACACCTGTCAGAGCTTTTGGTGCATAGCTCCATCTGTTTTAATTGGATTTTGTTAATACGTGAATATAAGGGTGATATGGATATGCTTACAGTTATGTCTTCCAGAATAGTAATTGTTATCGATGTACTATGTGACCTTGACCTACTTTTAGGCAGATGAGCACGAAGGTTCACCATAATCTGCTAAGTGGAGGTATTTACTCCCATGCTTAATTATAACTCAAAAGTAGATTGATCACTGTCTCAAACTTTGATAAGTTGATGGGGCATATTGATTTGCCTTGTTGATCCATTTTTCTGTTCCTTTGGTCATTTTTGACCTCCCTCAAGATGATGTTATTTATAGCCCTGGGGCCAATAATGCCCCCCTCCCCACCCCCAGGGCCCATTTGTTACACTATGGATCAGATGAGCGATCCAGGGCCATCATGGCGCTCTTGTATTTTGTTAACATTCTGGCCGAAAAAAGGTTTATTTTCCTTTTATTTACTAAGAATATAGTTTCTCGATTCCTCACCATTGTTTCATCTCTGTGGTTGTTTGATTTTTGTGTTCACGGAGATGTTGAACTGATGAGTTAGGTGGCCTTCATACGGACTGAACAAATTATTTGTCTTAATCGCGACGGAAATAAGGACGATTATTGTGGCCACGTAAATCGATTTAAGCCCCCAGTGGAAATCATTTCTGCTGTTTGTTCCAAGGCGGTTCTTCTGTCACGGTTTATTTTTGTAATGGTTTGTCTTTGGCTGTTTGTGTCACTTATATTATTTTATTTTGGAAAGCCAATTGGCCATTTTGTGGGAAACACTGTTCTTTTGGTTTTCCTCTTTTGATGTTTCCATTAGGGTCTGTTGTTTCTGGTTTGTGTTTCTTTCCCTTTGGTGTCTCTGATGGGAGCTGTGGGTTAATTGTATCGATTCATGATCATTGCCTCCACTTCTACTTTTCATTATACCGTTTGAATATATTTTGTAGTGTATCATTAAAATTGAATGAACAGGTGCCATATCAACAGCAGCACTACGATTTTTAAAATCTCCCTTTTGTTGACACAAATCTTGGGCACAACTTAAATGCTCCCTCACAGATTTAGCAATCTTTGTTAAAAATGTACTTCGCTTACCACTTCACTGAAGTTTGAGTTTTGGCAAGGAAGTAGGTTCTGGGGAAATCTTTGCTCAAATCAGCGTTATTTTTTGTTTCAACATGTGATTCGCTGATCGATCAATTACTATAAGTGTCCTGATTATTTATGAAATAAAAAGAGATGTTAAATCTCAAATCAAGCAAACAAACAAAGGAAAATTAACTTTTTTTTGGCTGATACCAAAATTATTTAATCTCGTGTGTTGAAAAATCCGAATTTGCAATCGTGCTTCCCACTCATGAAAATTATGATGTTTTCAATACACTTAATGAAATATTTTTGGTATCCACCTCAAAAAAGTAAAAATCCTCTATTTATTTTTCAGTGAAATGGTCAGAAAGTGACACACAGTGTCTCAGAAATCATTTTGAAGGGTGTGTTTTCGACACAAGTAGTGGAAACAAAGGGTGTTTGCCAAGTAAGTGCAGTGTAATTGATTTTGTGATGGATTCAATTTTTTGTCAAAGATGTTTTTGGGATCCATTAAATCCAGAAGTCTGTCATTTAGTACAGGATGCAAGCAAAAGATAGTGATGGTTCTTGGTTAGGTTCCTATTCATTTTCAAATATTTCCCAGGAACTTTTGCAGTTGAAAATTAATACACATGCCAGATTTGTATTGTGGCGAAAAGCATTCACCTTTGTAGCCTTTCTTTCCTCTGGATTTGTCCATTTTAGCTCATCTTGACCGAAGGCTCCAGGGAAGCTTATAGTATAGTTGGTCTTCCGTCCATAATTTTGACTTTTGACCAGTTATATCTCTACAACCTACAGGCTGATCTCAATCATTTCTCATCTATAGCATGCCTCTGGTGGGGCATTAATGACATAAGCTATTTATTAAAATGGAATGAAAGCTTTGGTTGTTTTGACAACCACAAGGTCCCATAGGCTTACAATGGGAAAATGCTTGTCATCAACGTAGCACCTTCAATTTTTAGCTCACCAAAGCCGAAGGCTCCGGGGGAGCTTATAGTATAGGCATTGGTCCGTCGTTGTCGTCTGCGTCGTCAACATTTTCAAGCAACATCTCCTCTGAAACTATTTGGCCAATTGATAACAACATGAAATGTGGTGCCTCTATGGGAAGGGGGAACGAAAGTTTGTCCTTGAGGACTGGGTCACATGACAAATATGGCCAAGTTTGTTCAAATGATGACCTTTGGTTGACCTTACCTGTTTTACGTCAAGGTCAAGTTTGGTCACTTAGACATTTGTTTTGAAAAAAGGCAAAATAGTGGATATTTCTGATTGCCTGGTAGGCTGTGACATCAGAAATAGTATTTGCAATCAGCTGAATGGAAGTTTAACAGTTCCAAAGGCCAAGGTCATTTACCGCCCTTTGTCCATGACGGCTCAGATTCAGTATTTTTATCTTCTTCTTCACTTAAACTACATGGCCAATTGAAACCAAATTACATGTGGAGCCTCTATGGAATGGGGGAACGAAAGTTTAATAGTGAGGACAGGGTCACATGACCAATATGACTGCCATGCCCATATATGGATGGCCAATTATCTTGAAACTTGGTATGCACCATCGGGGACTCTGGTCCTACCAAGTTTGTTCAAATGATGACTTTGTTTGATTTTGACCTATTTTATGTCAAGATCAAATTGGTCACTTTTGACATTTGTATGGAAAAAAAAGGCAAAATAGTGGATATTTCTGATTGCCTGGTAGGCTGTGACATCAAAAATGATATTTGCAGTAATCTGAATGGAAGTTTATCAATTCCAAAGGTCAAGGTCATTTACTGATCTTTATCCTGGATGCCTCAGATTCAGTTATTTTTAGCTCATCGTCACGTAGTGACGAGGTGAGCTTTTGGAATCACTTTTTGTCCGTCGTGCGTCCTTGAGTGCGTGCGGAAACAATTTCTTCAAACGACATCTCCTCCTAAACCACTGATTGGATTTTGACCAAACTTCACAGGAATGATCCTTAGGTGGTCCCCGTTCAAAGTTGTTCAAATGGTTCTGGTCCGTTGCACATCTGGGTCACAGGAGCCAAAAATAGATCTTTTTCACCGAAAACTTAAAAAATCTTCTCCTCTGAAACCACAAGGTCTTTGATATTTGAAATGTGGACCCCTACCAAGATTGTTCAAATTATAGTGCTGGGGCCAAAAATGCCCCCGCCCCGGGGCCCTTTGGTTTTACATGGGCTTATATAGGGAAAACCTTAAAAAATCTTCATCTCTGAAACCGCAAGGCCCAGGTCTTTGATATTTGGTTTGTAGCTTCATCTAGTGGACCCTTACCAAGATTGTTCAAATTATATTGCTGGGACCAAAAATGCCCCCGCCCCGGGGCCCTTTGGTTTTACATGGGCCTATATGGGGAAAATCTTTAAAAATCTTCTTCTCTGAAACCACAAGGCCCAGGTCTTTCATATTCGGTATGAAGTTCAGCTAGTGGACCTTTGCCAAGATTGTTCAAATTATAGTGCTGGGGCCAAAAATGGTTTTACATGGGCTTATATAGGGAAAATTTTTAAAATCTTCTTCTCTGAAACCGCAAGGCCCAGGTCTTTGATATTTGGTATGAAGCTTCATCTAGTAGACCCCTAGCAAGATTTATCAAATTAAAGTGCTGTGGCCAAAAATGCCCCCGCCCCGGGGCCCTTTGGTTTTATATGGGCTTATATAGGGAACATCTTTTAAAATCTTCTTCTCTGAAACTGCAAGACCCAGGTCTTTGATATATGGTATGAAGCTTCATCAAGTGGACCCCTACCAAGATTGTCCAAATTATAGTGCTGGGGCCAAAAATGCCCGACACGGGGCCCTTTGGTTTTACATGGGCTTATATAGGGAAAATCTTTAAAAATCTTCTTCTCTGAAACCGCATGGCCCAGGTCTTTGATATTTGGTATGAAGTTTCATCTAGTGGACCCCTAACAAGTTTGTTCAAATTATAGTGCTGGGGCCAAAAATGCCCTCGCCCCGGTGCCCTTTGGTTTTACATGGGCTTATATAGGAAATGTATTTTAAAATCGTCTTTTCTGAAACCGCAAGGCCCAGGTCTTCGATATTTGGTATGAAGCTTCATCTTCAAAACCTCTACCAAGATTGTTGAAATTATAGCCCTGGGGCAAAAAATGCCCCGCTCTGGGGCCTTTTGGTTTTACATGGGCTTATATAGGGAAAATCTTTAAAAATCTTCTTCTCTGAAACCTCGTGGCCCAGGTCTTTGATATTTGGTATGTAGCTTCATCTAGTGAACCCCTACCAAGATTGTTCAAATTATAGTGCTGGGGCCAAAAATGCCCCCGTCTCGGGGGCACTTTTGGTTTTACATAGACTTTAATAGCGAAAATCTCTGTGAAACCACAAGGCCTAGGTCTTTGATATTTGGTGTGAAATTTCATCTAGTGGATCTCTATTAAGATTGTTCAAATTATAGCCATGGGGCCAAAAATGCCCCCGCCCCGAGACCCTTTGGTTTTACATAGACTTATATAGGGAAATCTTTAAAACTCTTCTTCTCCGAAACTGCAAGGTCCATGTCTTTGATATTTGGTATGGAGCTTCATCTAGTGGATCTCTACCAAGATTGTTCACATAATAGCCCCCGGGCCACAAATGCCTACACCCCGGGGCCCTATGGTTTTACATAGACTTATATTGAGATAATCTTTGAAAATCTTCTTCTCTGAAACAGCAAGGACCAGGTCTTTGATATTTGGTGTGAAGCTTCATCTAGTGGTGCTCTAGCAAGATTGTTTAAATTATAGCCCTGAGGCCAAAAATGCCCCCGCTCTGGGGCCATTTGGTTTTACATAGGCTTATGTAGGGAATATCTTTAAAAACAATCTTCTTCTCTGAAACCGCAAGGCCCAGTTCTTTGATATTTGGTGTAGCTCCATAAAGTGGACCTTTGCCAAGATTGTTCAAATTATAGCCTTTGTTGATATTTAATATGAAGCTTCACCTTTTCAGACCTCCGTCAACATTATGCACATTATAGCCCTGGGGTCAATAATGGCCTTTCCCGGGGCCCACTTGTTTCTCTATGGATCAGGTGAGCGATCCAGGGCCATCATGGCCCTCTTGTTTATCTTCTTCCTCACTTAAACTGTTGGGTTGATTGAAACCAAACTAGACAAAAGTGCCCAGTGGGGCACGTATACCCCCGGCCAGTGCCATCACCTCAGCTGAAAATAGCAATGTCAAAAGCTTGTTTGCATATACAGGCCATATTCCATAGAATGGCCATTTTCAAGATTCAAAGGGCAATAACTCTGAAAGTAGGAAAGCAAGAGTTATGGTTCATGTGTTCTGCATGTCGTCTCATTGTGTTCAACATTGGTGTGAAGTTCCATGAAAATATGTCATGCCGTTTAAAAGTAATGGAGAAGACACGAAGATGTTAGCAGACACATAATTTACAATCTTCAAAGAGAAATAATTTGTAATGTATGCAAAACAAGAGTTATGGTTCTTGTGTTCTGTCCATCCTATTATCATGCTTTACATTTATTTGAAGTTTCATGAAATTATCTCAAACAGTTTTAAAGTTACAGAGCGGACACAAGTGTATGGTAAAACTCGTAATATTCAAAGGGCAATAACTCTGAAGTAGGAAAGCAAGAGTTACGGTTCACGTGTTCTGCACATCGTCTCATGGTGTTTAACATTTATGTGAAGTTTCATGAAAATATATCAAGCAGTTTAAAAGTTATGGAGCGGACACGAAAATGCAAGTTAAAACATACAAAGGGCAATAACTCTGAAAGTAGAAAAGCAAGAGTTACAGTTCATGTTTTCTGCACGTCGTCTCATGGTGTTTAACATTTATGTGACGTTTCATGAAAATATATCAAGCAGTTGAAAAGTTATGGAGCGGACACGAAAATGCAAGTTAAAACATACAAAGGGCAATAACTCTGAAAGTAAAAAAGCAAGAGTTACGGTTCATGTGTTCTGCACGTCGTCTCATGGTGTTTAACATTTATGTGAAGTTTCATGAAAATATATCAAGCGGTTGAAAAGTTATGGAGCGGACACAAAAATACAAGTTAAAACATACAAAGGGCAATAACTCTGAAAGTAGAAAAGCAAGAGTTACGGTTCATGTGTTCTGCACGTCGTCTCATGGTGTTTAACATTTGTGTGAAGTTTCATGAAAATATGTCAAGAGGTTCAAAAGTTATGGAGCGGACACGAAAATGTTAACACACACACACACACACAGAAAATACGAAAACTATACTCACCGGAAATAGAAACTATACACTCATTTTCAAATTGTCACTGGCAAAACATTTTATTGAAATTTGCATTTTGTGTCGCGAATGTGATTCCCATTTTTACCAGTTATTACTGATCACATAACGTTGGGAATGTTGTTTACAAAATGAAAATTTACACAATGGTTGAAAAGTTATCGACCTTTAAATATTGGACCAAAGCACCGGAAGTGGGCGAAAAGTATGGCATTTCTGATTGCGGATTTTGTTTTAATCAATATTTGAGACACAGCTGAAGATGCTAAAAGGATTGAAGACACTGTTGGGTCGATTTTTGGCTTGCAACATTATTTTGAAAATTTCGCTGAAGAAAAGCAGTTTTTGATATTTCAATAAAATGTTTGTTTCTCGATAATTTTTAGATTTTATGTTATTTTTTTATTCCTTGCTTTTAACTTATTACCTATACGGAAAAGAAATTGAAGTTAAAATTCGATTATAAACAGATTTTGTGAAAAATATACTTTTTTACATTTTCCCCAAAAACTTTTATTTTGAACACCAGATTTTCTATAGATTGTTACAGGATTCATGTGTATAGTTAGTCAAATCCTTAATACGTAATCTTTAATTAAATTATTCACTTGTTTTGTCAGGCGAGACAATTTAAAAGTGTATAGTTTCTATTTCCGGTCAGTATATATACCCCCATGGCATACTGCGTATGCGGGGGTATAATTATGTGTGGATCCTCTATGGGTAGAGGGAATGAAATTTGTTCGTAAGGACTGGGTCATATGACCAATAAGGCCGTCATGCTCATATTCCCAACAAAAGAATTTTCGTCTCAGGAACCAAATAGCCAATGACCTTGAAATTTGGTATGTAGCATTTGGGACTCAGGCCCGACCAAATTTGTTCAAATGAGACCTTTAGTAGACCTTGACCTATATTATGTCAAGGTTAAATTTGGTCACTCAGACATGTGTAACGAAAAAGAGACAGAGGATTTAACTTATTGGATGGTAGCCGGTCGCATCAGAAATATTATTTAAAATCAGATGCATGGGTGTTAATCAATTCCAAAGATCAAGGTCATTACTGACCTTTGTATTCAGTATATTTATCTTCTTCTCCAGTAAAAGAGCTGTGCTGATTGAAACCAAATTACATGAAAAGACTCTATTGGGTGAGATAATTAAACATCATTTTGTCACATTATCAAGATGGGCACCTTGCCTGTATATGGTATAAACCACATGACCTCTGGTGAGGGTAGTGGCCCATGGGCCTGTTGTTACCGGATCTTTCTAAACTTACAGATTTTATAAGTAGCCTATGGATCAAAGCTCGGATTACTTTGAAATCTGGCAAGGTTGGCCAATTAATAGTAGAATTATGTTAAAATGCCTATTTTCAACCAAGTCATCACCATAGCCCTTCAGTTTTTAGCTCACCGGAATGAAACGAAGAAATTTCCGGTGAGCTATTCTTCTATTCCTGGCGTCGGTGTCAGCACCCACAAATGTTAAAGTTTTTGCGTTATTTTTTTTATTTGTTGCGCATAACGTTTTTCAAGGTCACACTACGTCATAAATTTGCAGTTTTTAATGACGTCACTCGTCACCCTCTTCCTTTCTGTGATTTGTTGTAGAATAAAACACAGTTATTTTCCATTGCCTATATAGGTGCGCTGTCTTAGAATTAGAAATTTTACATTTGGGTTAAGTTTTATGACAAAGTTTATAGGTGCCTGTATGTTCTAAACTCTAAGACAAATTCAGTTGATACTTGCATCGATGTTGCATACCAGTCCAAAAATTTCATTGATGCATACCCCACCCTGTTGCTTCAGTAACGTTGATGCCCCTACCCCTTCAGTGGATACTTGCATCAATGTTGCATACCAGTCTAAAGATTTTGTGATGTATCTCCCTTCCCCCACCAATGGTTAAGTTTTATGACAAAGTTTATAGATGCTTGTATGTATAAACTCTAAGTCAAATTCAATTCATACTTGCATCGATGTTGCATATCAGTCCAGAGATTTCATTGATGCATACCCCAACCAGCTGCTTCAGTAAACTTGATGCCCCTACCCCTTCAGTAACTTTAACACCGTCACTCCCTTGGTCCATTTAGAAATTCAATGTTTTGTTTAGCTTTTACAAGCACACTTATAGATTCTTATAGATTCTTGACTTCTTCATTCATATTACAAGCTCAAACCAGGATGGCGCTGGCAGGGGGTATACATGACCCACTGACCGCTTGCTCTTTATACCCCCATACGAAGTATGCTATGGGGGTAACCCCCATAGCATCCCGGGGTATAATTATTTCGTACTGTAGTTTTGTCCTGTCCTCAGTTCATCAGTCCATCTATCCGTGTGTATGTCTTTCTGTCCATCCGTTAACATTTTGGTTGAAGTTTTGTGTTAAAGTTTCTAAGAGGTTTATCTTCTGAACCCTTTGATAGTTTTAGTTGATTCTTACACTGTAGTTACATACTGGTCTAAAGATTTCATTGATGCATGTCACAACCCCAGAGTGACCTTGAGGTCAAATTCACCGACTTAGAAAGTTTACAAACTCTAAGACAAATTCAGTTGGTACTTGCATGATCATACCAATCCAAAGATTTCTTGACGTATGTCCCTTTCCCCACCTGGTCATAGACTTAGAAATTTTACATTTGGTTAAAGTTTTATGACAAAGTTTATAGATGCCTGTAGGTTCTTAACTATAAGACAAATTCAATTGATACTTGCATCGATGTTGCATACCAGTCCAAAAATTTCATTGATGCATACCCCACCCTGTTGCTTCAGTAACGTTGATACCCCACCCCTTCAGTAACTTTGATGCCCTCACTCCCTTGGTCCATTTAGAAATTTTATGTTTGGTTTAGCTTTTACAAGCACATTTATAGATCCTTATAACTTCTTGACTACTGCATTCATATTACATACACGCTCGAAAGAGGGTGGCGCTGACCCATTGTTTGCTTGCTAAAGTTGTCATAGCTACAGCCCTTTGATGAATACTACCATACTTATGGTAAATACTTCGTGTCAATGGGAATTCTCTACAACTACTAGTTTGATTTCACCGAAACTGAATGGGAACATTTAGTATCAGGGATACATGCGCATATTACCTGCATGTTATTGTCTGATATTGTTCCATAGTTACGGCACTTTTATGAATACTACCCCTACTTATGGCACACACCTTGTATTCATGCGAATTCTCTGCAACTACTAGTTGGATTACAACAAAACTTCATGGGAATAATTAATATCAATGGTACATGCTAAGGTCAGATGATTTTTTCCATAGTTACAGCTCTTTAATGAATAATATCCCTACCTATGGCTTATAATTCGTGTTTTAGGCCACCTGCTCATTTTTATTTGTTGCCATAGAAACCAAAATGCAAAAAATAAATTAGAAAAAAAAATACTTAAAAACACATCTCAGAAATCATATGCTCTGTGAGACTGAGGTTTTATGAAAATATTCGCCATATTTTCGTCAACAAGTTTTATGTTTTTATGACATTTGGCTCGTTAGTTTTGTTGCTATGGCAACTTAGAGTTTCTATTGACGTATAATGGGAAAAATTGATAAATGGCATTTACTGCCAATCCTCTGCAGGTATTTTGACAAAACTTTCATAGAAATATTCTTTAAGCAATCATCTGTCTGCCATATGATTTTAGGCCACCTGCTCATTTCTATTGGTTTCCCCAAAAAATAATAAAAAAAAATAATAACAATAAAACACTTAAAAATCATCTTTTCAGAAAGTATATACTTTATGAGGCTGAGACTATATGAAAATATTCACCATATTTTTCTTTACATGTTTTGTGTTTTTTTTTATGAAATTAGGCTGGGCAACATTGAGTTTCCATAGACTTGTACTGGGGAAAATGGAAAGTTTGCTTTTACTGCATAGCCTTAGCAAATATTTTGGCAGAAGTTTCTTAGAATTATTTTTAAGCAATCTTCTATGTGCCATATGATTTTAGCCCAACTGCTTATTTCAGATAAAAAAACAAGGCCACTAGGTCAACTTTCCTTAATAACCTTGATCACCTATTGAAGCCAAAGTTTTAATGAAACTACACTTGAACGTTTGTTTTGGTCAGTTTCGAATGTTAGATATATTGGATCAAAACCTATGTCACTAGGTCAGATCTTGTTGACCACAGTTTTTCTTCATAGTTTATGAAACTTGATGGTACCATTGACAAGATCAATCATGACTCAGGTGATCCATTTATATCCATCTTGGACCTCTTGTCTGCCTGACCGGTACATATTTATGCACCAACTTTCCTATGTAGTTTATTGATGGATCAAGGCAGGAGCATTACTCTTCTGGCTATTTTTAAGACAGATAACTGCCTAGAAGACAGATCAATGTAAAGTTGGCTTACTTTGTTTGATTTTAGGTTTAACGCCCCCGTCAACACTGTATAAGTCATACTTAGAAGGCATGTGAAGATGCTCTGTTTGTATTAAAAGAGAAGGCAATTTGTTGACAATTGCTGCTTATGGAGAATTTAGCTACTGAATGCTTGGATATACCACAGCACCATTCTGACTATATTTCAACCCCAGATAAGGCTTTGCCAGTTCTTTGAAAAATACATTTAGAGAAAATCGCATAAAAATGTATTTGGCACCAACTGTTCGTGTACAGAACAAAGTATATTACATTCACTTGCAACCACACCAAAATACATTGATTCAGCAGCAATTATGCCAAATTGCACTCCAGACCTTATTACAATAAACTGAATACATATGTGCAGTATTGATCAACTTGATTGTTGCTCCATTAATTTGATTATGAACAAAATATGTAAAAGAAATTGACATTTTAGAAAGCATTTCCTTCTTTTCAGGCAAGGCAACGATTGTACAGTTTCTTCAGTCAAACAAGATATCTTCTATACAGCACCTTACAGTGGAGGAGCAATACAAGAAAATCAGAACAAAAATTTTTAATGAAAGAAAAACTGTAAGACATACAGTAAAGTCGAAAATGTCATCAATTTCTATAAGCAAAAACGCTTAAACCAATATGAAATAAATAGACGATGTTTACTTTTCTGAGATGAATTCTAAAAATATTTCATAGATCAGAATTTTTACAAGTGCAGTTTTATTGCTTTCACTGTTTCATTACGGTTGGGAACTTGTCAAGGAGCAGATTACATTGTGCTGCATGCACACACACGTATGCATAAATGCACACGCACACATGCATGCATGCACGCATACATACATACATGGACATTCATGTGCATACAATCATGCATGCATGCACACACACATGCATTAATGCACACACTTACACTTGCATACCTACATGCAAGCACCTATGCATGCATACAGACACATGCATGCATGCAGGCTCTCACACACTAATGCATGCAGGCATGCACTCATACATACATGCATGCATGCCTTCACACATGCATGCATGCACACTCATTTATGCATGTACACATGCATGCACACACATGCTTACATGCACACATGCATGCCTGCATTCACGCATGCGTGCACTCCTGCATGCATGCACAGTCACATACATGCATGTGCATGCACTCATGCATGCACACACACACACACACACACACACTAATGCACATACGCAACCATGCATGCAAGCAAGCACACATATACTTATGCATACATGGACACGCATGCATGCATGCATGCATACACACACTCTAGATGCATGCATGCATGCACTCACACATGCATGCATGCATGCATATGCATGAATGTTCACATGTATGTTCTTACGGATTCATGCATGAACACACACACATGCATACATGCACAGACACACACATATGTATTTGGTCATGGCCCTTGGAAATATGGGCATTTAGGGGCAAGCATTTGGTTGGGGGCATTGTGTTTCTATTTCTAGCTTTATTTCATATTAGTTTGCGGTTTGTTTTGTTTTGTTTTTTTTGCTTATAGAAAGAAGTTTTCTTTTACTTTGAAGTCTTAGGCACAGTTGGGATTTGCATTGCAAAGTACACTGCTTAAAACAATTAAGGGAGCAAACTGTTAAGCCTGTATAACTTCACCGCTTGGCAATTTGAACATGGAATATTAGTACTAGTTTACTAAATGTGCTTCTCTCTATAAATACGGTCGATTATTTATATTATTATTATTATTATTATTTTCAAACTCAAGGAAAGACACTGTTTTAAAGTGACATATCTTGACAATGTTCATGCAAACGTCAAGTTTAAAGCCAGAATGTGAGCTACAGCATGGATACCCCTATAAAACGGCTGAAATTCGGTCCGGGGCCATCTGTTTAAAATCTGAGTTTGGGTCAAAACAGGTTTTTCCTTCGCTTATGCTTCAATTTGGGCTTCATCGTGACTTCATATGGTGTTAGGCCGTTCTTGGAAGAAGTTGAGGTTGCTCAAGCTGTCGCTTAAAAATCGTATCCTCTGAAACTGCAAGACCCAGGTCGTTGATATTTGATTTTAGCTTCATCTACTGGACCACTACCAAGATTGTTCAAATTATAGCCCTAGGGCCAAAAATGCCCCCGCCCCAGGGCCTTTTGGTTTTACATTGACTTATATAGGGAAAAACTTAAAAAAGCTTCTTGTCTGAAACCACAAGGCTCAGGTGTGTTATATTTGAAGCTTGGTCTTGTGGACCTCTATCAATATTGTTCAACTTTATAGCCCTTGGGCCAAAAATGCTCCCGCCCTGGGCCCCTTTAATTTTACATTGACTTATATAGGAAACATCTTAAAAAATCTTCTCCTCTGAAACCACAAGGCCCAGGTCTTTTATATTTGGTGTGTAGCTTCAGCTAGTGGACCGCTACCAAGATTGTTCAAATTATAGTCCTTGAGCCAAAAATGCCCCCGATTCTTGTCTGAAACCAGAGGGCTCAGGTGATTGATATTTGGTATGAAGCTTCGACTTATGGACCTCTATCAAGATTGTTCAAATTATAGCCCTGGGGCCAAAAGGCCCCCCATCCCGGTGCCCCTTGGCTTTACATTGACTTATATAGGAAAAATCTTTAAAAAATCTTCTCCTCTGAAACCACAAGGCCCAGGTATTTAACATTTGGTTTGTAGCTTCATCTAGTTGACCTTTATCAAGACTGTTCAAATTATAGCCCTGGGGCCAAAAATACCCCCGCCCCAGGGCCATTTGGTTTCGCATTGACTTATATAGGGAAAACCTTTAAAAACTCTTCTGGTCTGAAACAAGAAGGCTCAGATGTTTATATTTGGTGTGAAGCTTTGTCTTGTGGACTTCTATCAAGATAGTTCAAATTAAAGCCCTGGTGCCAAAAATGCCCCTGCCCCGGGGACCTTCGGATTTTACATTGTCTTTATATAGAAGTCTCAGTTCCTTGATTTTTGATATGAAGCTTTGTCTAGTAGACCTAGACGAAGACTGTTCAAATTATAGCCCTGGGGCTGAAAATGGCCCTGCCCCAGGGCCCACAGGTTTTATTTAGACTTATGTGAGGAAAATCTTTAAAATCTTCTTGTTTGAAACCAGAAGGCTCCGGTCATTAATATTTGGTATGAGGCTTCACCTTTTACACTTCCCATAAGACAATGCAAATTATAGTCCTGGGGCCAATTCTTACAATATGGATCAAGTCATCATGGCCCTCTGGTTTAAATTTTAAGCCTCTTACTAGCCTCTGTAGCTGAGCACACAAGTTTGTGTCTTTACTGTTTACAAACCGCGAAGACAGATTCTCTCAGGGGCAGTTCTTATTTTTGAGTGTATTCTTTGATAAGACATGGAAATTTTGCCCTAGGGTTAAAGAAAAATGCATGTTCAAGTCAGCTCATAAATACTCAAAATGCTAGAATTTTTGTTACCTGCTAATAACAGCTGATTAAAGTGATCCTGTTAATAAATATATGTATATATCAAAATGCTAGCAGACTTTGACATTGTAATATTTATGAGCAGCACTAGTTGCAACCTATTTGAGGTGAGTAAATGGTCTCTTATATCTTGGGCATATCCTGTTTGTTGCATCATATTTATATCAGAAGCCTCCATGGTGTAGTGGTTAGGCTACTCGCCATGTAAACCAGGGATCTCAGGATCGATCCCGGGCTTCTCCAGACTTTTGGATGAGTCTTTAAACTAAGGTCCCGTCTCCGTATGACCTTAGCTGTTGATGGGAAGTAAAACTCCAAAGCTCACTCACTCACATCATATTTATACTCGTAAATTTTGTGTTTTCCCAATCACTTGAACACATACTACTCAACAAACTGTATTGTGTGCTTTTTCCAAGTCAAGAAGCATTCATATATTTTTATTTTATTTGTTTAGGGTACATATACTGATATTAGCTTTAATATACATATATTGACTAACAGCATTCAACATATTGACTTATTGCATTCATATATATTGTAATAAGAGTTATAGTTCGAACAAATTGACCTGAGACTGGTGAACAATACCACTACATTTGGAAAACGACAAAGGCAAATATATGCATTCAGTCGTGCGTGAAATCTATTGGCATAATTTCACGCACAACTGAATGCATATATTTGCCTTTGTTGTTTTCCAAATGTGGCGGTATTGTTACACAATACACAGTGGTCAGTAAATGGGTTGCTATTCACGAGATGCCGAAAATTCACGAGAAGTTTACGAAAGTGGACATATTAGGTGATAGTGTTGACTAATTTATTCCTTGCATAAAGGTCAGTCTCATGCCAAATTGTTCGAACTTTTGTGTGAGCTTTAAGACATATACCACTTTCATGGGAGGCATATCATTAAAAATCAACATACTTTAAAAAGAAAAAAAAATGCTACTTAGGATCAAATTCTTTTCTTTTACCTTTGGACTAGACCTGGTGGGGGTTTGTAGACCCTTGTTTATAGTAAAAAGGGTAAAAAAATATCTGATGTATCCATTCTCCAGTGGACAAATGGATACAAGTGGTAGCTTTTTCAAAGGGAGAGAGTGAATAACAGCTATGGTCATACGGAGACCGGACCTCGGCTAAAAGACTCATCCGAAAGTCTGGAGAAACCCGGAATCTATCCTGTGACCCCTGGTGTACAAGGCGAGTAGCATAACCACTACACCAAGGAGGCTTCTACTCAAAGGGAGAGGACATTCACAAACAAAAAGGGGCTTCTCTTGCATGTTAATCCACATTTCAGTTAAACTTAACCCATGTCCTTCTAAGCCAGGATATTCTCTACCTTTGCAAACAGTGTAGATTCAGATCAGATGGCTTCTGTTCATGAGTTTGTAGGAATAAATTACCAAGTAATCTGATAAGTTGAAAGTCAGAAATGACTGAACTGATTTATTAAGCAGAACAAAGGGACAAAAGAGAAGCATCCAAATGAGAAGGAAGACAAATGTAGGTCTAGAGCATTCTTGAGTAACCTCCCTTGAAGTTTGAAGACATTTTCTTTTACCGATATATTCATTGTTACATTATTATGGTTTATAGTGCCTATATATATGTTCTTAGCCTGTGTCCACACTTGACTTGGACTGATTCAGATCTGCATTCACACTAAGTGTATTAGTCTGGTTCAGCCCAGTTAAGCCAGTTCCATTTTAGATTCATACTTAAGGGGAATGAGAACACCTGGCCATTTTTCAAAGGAAAACAACTTGTTGGACTTGCCGTTTGCTTTCCTATTAGCCCTGTCCAGCTGAAAAAGGGATCTACTCTTATAGGAAAGAATTTGTTCCTTAAGGGTTGACCCCTGTTTACATGAGAGACAAAATACTTTGCAAGGAGTTGCCTCCCATGAAGGTGTATTCATTTGCCATAAAGTACTAGCTGATAGGTTCTTCTTGTGTGAATCCAGATCTGACCAGCATGGAACTGCTAGACAGGCTTGAAAACGTGTGGTGTGAATTATAGTTTAACCTGTACTAAGCAAACACCTAAGGGCTAATCTTAATGAGCTTGCTTAAAGAAGTTGCTTGCTTAAAACAGGAAAATTCCAACTAATTTTGCCTGTTTGGGAACTGAATTCCAACTTGCTTAGGCGTACGACAGGTTGCTTGCTGTATACAGGTGGCTACTATGACAATAACTGTATCATTGCAGTGTGATCATCATCGACCTTAACTTAAAGACATTAGCAAACAGTGTAGATCTTGATGAGAAGGCTCATACTGAGCAGTCTTATCAGAATCTACACTTTTTTCATCATATTAACCTCCTATTTACAAGAATGACCGTGTTCAAATTTAGAAATTGTACTATAGGGGTGAAAGGGTTTAATGTCATTGGGACCGACTGAAAATGGTAATTTTGTCGAGGAATTCTAATTTCCAACTTTCTGACTAGTATTTTGTAAGATAATTTATCACAAAAAGTGGAGAAATTGTATTACATATAGATTGTTAAAGAAAACGGAAATCAAAGAAAAAATAGTTTTCCTATAGAATCGGTACACAACAGCCTCGTGCTCCATTATCCTACTAAATCACATTACTATAATGTATTCGTTCAATTAACAAACAGAATGACAGATTGTTCAGATCCAGATCAGATGGCTTCTATCTGATCTGTAGATGACAGAATGTGTAGATTCTGATCAGATGGCTTCTTCAGACTAAACCGTGTTCAGAAGCCATCACTGTTTGCAAAGTTGGGGGTTGTGTTCAGCAGGATACTATATACATGTACAAACGTATAGATTATATAGATTTTTATTTATCATCATCTGAGAATGTAATAACGTCATTTATCATATGACATTGTTGGTAAGCAGTGGATAACGTCGTATAATAAAAATCGCATGATCACACGTGTGATAACACTTTGACGCGATTAAGTAACATCATTGACGACGTCCATGTCAACCATGTATATTGTGGAAAAATGACAGATTTAAAGGGGATACAATCCAATTCAAAGTGGTTATATGATAAACAGAATCTTACACTCGTGGTCATTTCATATGAAATTTATGAAACTCGCCGAAGGCTGTTTCATAAATTTCATATGAAAGAACACTCATGTAAGATCCTCTATGTAGTAAATTGGATTATGTGTGCATATTAGTTAAATATGCACCGTAACATTGCATGTACAAAGTCCTCAACGACGTCACGTTTACTTATGTCAGAATATTGACATTTTTGTCGCACCTGCTTGTAGCAGGGTGCGACATAGGCGTCTGCTTTTCTGTCCGTGCATCCGTCTGTTAACATTTACGTCGAAGTTCGACATTTACGCCAAAGTTTTTATTTAAGTCAACTACAAACCTAAGCTACCATCAAACCTTACATGAAGCATCTCCCTGACCTTCTGACTTTGTAGGCACCTTGACCTGGTGACTTTGACCTATATTTTGTGCTCCAGTGACTTTGACCATTACGTCGAAGTTCGACATTACGTCGAAGTTTTTTTATTGTAATCAACTATAAGACTAATCAATCATCAAACCTTTCATGAAACATCAACATGAGTTCCTGACTAGGCAAGCACCTTGACCCGGTGACCTTGACCTATATTTTACACTCCATTGTCTTTGACACAAATTACGTCGATGTTCCAGATCTTCTCAAATAAAAGGCCTACAACCATAAAATCTTGCATAGTGCTTCTCCCGGATGTACTGACTCTGCAGGTACATTGACATGGTGACATTGACCTATATTTTACGCTCCACTGACTTTGACACATTTTCCGTCGAAGTTCAAGATCTCCTAAAATAAAAGGCCCACAACCAACAAATCTTGTGTGATGCTTCTCTAGATGAACTGACTCTGCAGGTACCTTGACTTGGTGACCTTGACCTATATTTTACGCTCCAGCGACTTCGGCACATTTTACATGGAAGTTACAGATCTCCGCAAATAAAAGGCCTACAACCATCAAATCTTGCATAATGTTGCTCCTAGATGTACTGACTCTGCAGGTACCTTAGCTTGGTGACCTTGACCTATATTTTATGCTCCAGTGACTTTGACACAATTTACCTCAATGTTCCAGATCTTCTCAAATAAAAGGCCTGCAAGCACCAAATCTTACATAGTGGTTCTCCTAGATGTACTGACTGTGCAGGAACCTTGACCCGGTGACCTTGACCTATTTTCGCACTCCATTGACTTTTACACATTGTAGGGCGACATTCCGTATCTTCTTACCTATAAGGCTTACAACCACCAAACCTTGCATAATCCTTCTCCTGCATTTACTGACTCTGCGGGTATATTGACCTGGTGACCTTGACCTCTATTATGCATCCTAGTTACTTTTAACACATTCCACGTTAATGTTCGATATGTCCTAAAATGGTCTGCAGCCACCAAACCTCCTCAATGTACTGATTTGGCACATACCTTGACGTGGCGACCATGGCCTATATTTTTGGTCCAGTAACTTTGACACATTTTACATCAACTATCAAGTGCTAACAATGAAAATTACTTATTTATTAACTATATTCTGATTATGGCTCCTGTGACTTTTGCCCCCAGCAGGGGAACCGCTGCCTTCTGCGGAATTCTTGTTATAAAACAGTTGTGAATATAGTGCGTTTTAAATGTCATATGATGAATAGAATCTTGCATGTGTGCAAATGTATTATTGATATTATGAAACTCATTAAGGAAAAGGGATACAAGGCTCGGCGAAGCCTTGCATGTTATCCCTTTTAGTTAACTCTTTTAACAAATTTAATAATACATGAGCACTTATGTAAGTTCCTCTGTATAACCTATACATGTGGTATAATGAACAGTGTTGTGAAGAGGTCGTGGTGTACCATCTTACGTTCTTTATACGCTGTGAATAAATTTAGTCTTAAAATGGAATCAAACTGTTATCTGGCAACTGTTTGTCGTGACAAACCTTAGTTAGTCCAGTTTAGACTGAATGGAATACTGATACTGTTGTTTACCCTAAGAGAACATCAGACTGTGTTATGAAATATGTTTACTTTTTGCGAAAATTAAAAAAAAAATCTAGTCTTTAAATAAACGAAATTAACCCTTAAGAATAACTGTATCTGAAAATGTTGTCGTTTTGTTTTGTCTGTTGCATTTTCTTGCAAACTGCTCTGATCTGGGTCCATACTTTTTACAGAAATGACTTTTAAAGTAGCCAGCGAGCAGTCTGATCTGGGTCCACACTTTTTGCAGAAATGAGTGTTAAAGTAACCAACAGACAACAAAGCAGATGACATTTATTTTGATTGAAATTTTAAGCGTTAATGCAGTCATATGTAAAAAAAGAAAATACATATAACATAAGAAGCAGATGTAACTTAGTTATACTTCCCTGTACATATACATGTATGATGTTTTACTTTTTATTAAGTGCATAATTATGTGATGTTCATTATTTTTTTGTGATTGAACTTCCAGCCAACTAATTCAAATTTTTGGCAGGGCTCTGTGCCCTAGTCGATAAAAGCGCAGTGTCTTTATTACTGGGTCTCTCATCGCTGCGGGTTTGAGACTTGCATGGGTCGCATGCATATGTGAGGCACTAATTTCTGCAATGAAAAGTCAGGTTTTTTTGTCAGGTTTTCACCCACCTCGTATTGACAATCAACACCAGATAAGTGAAATAATCTTGAAAGGGCGTGGCCGGTGTAGCACATTTCAGTACTGGTCCTGAACAGACTCAATAAAACCGAGTCTGCAATTTTCGTTTATTTGGTGTATTCTTTGCTTCCAAAGGATCTAACTATTTAGAACTTATTTATCTCCACTGCAGCTGGTGCTGTGCCGTGTGGCGGCCGTAAAAAGTCTCCCCATACATCCATCATAGTGCAGATTATATTTTCTGGTCCTTTGGGATCATTGAGTTCATTTAGAATCGTTTTGAAAATAGAGTTCTGCTTAAACCGGTGCTAGGGGGCGTGGCCGGTGTAGCACATTTCAGTACTGGTCATGAACAGACTTAATAAAACCGAGTCTGCCATTTTCGTTTATTTGGTGTATTCTTTGCTTCCAAAGGATCTAACTATTCAGAACTTATTTTGAATCAAATCGGTTGGCAGTTTAATCCTTAAAACATTACAGAAAATTACAGCCTTTACCTCTCTGGGCTAAATCAGCAGATAGCAAATTGTTGATATTTTTTGCTCACCTGAGCATGAACTGCTAGAGGTTGGCTGTTGTGATCACCCTGTGTCCGGCGTGCGTCTGTGTTGTGCATCATCAACAATTTACTTAAATAACATTTCCTCCTAAACTGGGTAATGGATTTCAAAATCATTTCACAGAAATAATCCTCAGGTGACTCTGTACCACAATTGCTAAAATGGTTCCCTCCTTTGAACAAACTGGCTTCCAGAGCTAAAAATAGAAAAAAAAAACTTTTCAAACGTCATCTCCTCCTAGCCCACTAGCCCGATTTCAAAATTATATCAAAGAAATGTTCCTTAGGTGACCCTCTACCAAAAAATGCTAAAATTGTTTTGCTCCGTTACATCGAATCAAGCTGAAACTTCATACACATTTAGATCATGATGTGGAGCAACGCATATAATTTAGAGGTTATGGTCCACCAAACTGTAATAGAGTTTTGCCCTTTTGAAAAATTCTGTAAACATTTCATTACCGGATAACTGCTACAGTTACATCTGATCAAGCTGAAGCTTCATATATAGTTAGATCATGAGGTGGGGCAGTGCATATTGTTTAGAGGTTACTATCCACCAAATAAAAAATTATATTTGAGTTATGCCCCTTTGAAAATTTCTGTGAACATTTTGTTTTGGGATAACTCCTCTTACATTTTACATCTGGTTGTAAGCTGTAATTTGATACATAAATCAGAGCATATTGTTTCGAGGTTATGGTCCACCAAATATTATTATGCCCCTTTGAAAATTTCTGTAAAAAATCGTTTCTGGCTATCTTTCCTACAATTTAGATCCGATCAAGCTGAAACTTGGTATCTGGCAAGACTATGATTTTGACTAGTGCATTTTATTTTGCGGTTACGGTTCATGGAATACTAATACTAATATACTCTTTGGAAATTTCTGTAATCATTTTGTTTCTGGCTTACTCCATCTACAAGTAATATTTGATCAGGCTGACACTTGATATACATTTAGACCATGAAGTTGAACAGCACATGTGGTGCCGATGTTAGTCTTCCAAATTATGTCCCTTTGTTTTATTGTAAGACCATGGTATAAAACATTTTGTTTAGAGGTTACAGTCTGTCAATAATTAGTAGAATAATGTCTACCTGTCCATCTAGGAACGCCTTCTACCATTTGTCAGTACATGTGTTATATACAATCAATTGATGGCCAAGCCAATAATGCCCTGCTTGCGGAGCTCTTGTTGACCTACTGTCATCACTGTAGCCGGGGGAGCTTATAGGATAGGCAGTTGTCCTTTGTCGTCCGTCGTCGTTTGACGTTGTCTGACATCAGCACTTTCAAACGACATCTCCTCTGAAGCCACTGGGCCGATTCAGCCGATTCAGCCCAAATTTCATCTGTAGCATCCTTGGGCTGGGGGATTGAAAGTTTGTATTTTTAAAGAAAAGCGGCTCTTTAGTTTTCCATAGACTTATAGTGGGGAAAATAGAAAAATGGCATTTACGGCCAAGCCTCTGCAGATATTTTGACAAAACTTTCATAGAAATGTTCCTTAGGCAATCTACTAACTGCCATATGATTTTAGGCCTACTGCTCATTTCTATTGGTTGCCATCTCCTCAGAAACCGTGTGCTCTATGAGGCTAGAGTTTTTGGAAATATTCACCATATTTGCCATTACACGTTTTTAGCTCACCTGTCACGTAGTGACAAGGTGAGCTTTTGGGATCACTTTTTGTCCGTCGTCCGTCGTGCGTGCGTGCGTCCGTGCGTGCGTCCGTAAACTTTTCTTCAAACGACATCTCCTCCTAAACCACTGATCGGATTTTGACCAAACTTCACAGGAATGATCCCTAGGTGGTCCCCTTTCAAAGTTGTTCAAATGGTTCCGGTCCGTTGCACATATAGGTCACAGTAGCCAAAAATAGACTTTTTTCACCGAAAACTTAAAAAATCTTCTTCTCTGAAACCGCAAGGCCCAGGTCTTTGATATTTTGTATGAAGCTTCATCTAGTGGACCCCTACCAAGATTGTTCAAATTATAGTGCTGGGGCCAAAAATGCCCCCGCACGGGGGCCCTTTGGTTTTACATGGGCTTATATAGGGAAAATCTTTAAAAATCTTCTTCTCTGAAACTGCAAGGCCCAGATTTTTGATATTTGGTATGAAGCTTCATCTAGTGGACCCCTACCAAGATTGTTCAAATTATAGTGCTGGAGCTAAAAATGCCCCCGCACGGGGGCCCTTTGGTTTTACATGGGCTTATATAGGGAAAATCTTGAAAAATCTTCTTCTCTGAAACCGCAAGGCCCAGGTCTTTGATATTTGGTATGAAGCTTCATCTAGTGGACCCCTACCAAGATAGTTCAAATTATAGTGCTGGGGCCAAAAATGCCCCCGCACGGGGGCCCTTTGGTTTTACATGGGCTTATATAGGGAAAATCTTTAAAAATCTTCTTTTCTGAAACTGCAAGGCCCAGATCTTTGATATTTGGTATGAAGCTTCATCTAGTGGACCCCTACCAAGATTGTTCAAATTATAGTGCTGGAGCTAAAAATGCCCCCGCACGGGGGCCCTTTGGTTTTACATGGGCTTATATAGGGAAAATCTTGAAAAATCTTCTTCTCTGAAACCGCAAGGCCCAGGTCTTTGATATTTGGTATGAAGCTTCATCTAGTGGACCCCTACCAAGATTGTTCAAATTATAGTGCTGGGGCCAAAAATGCCCCCGCACGGGGGCCCATTGGTTTTACATCAACTTATATAGGGAAAATCTTTAAAAATCTTCTTCTCTGAAACCGCAAGGCCCAGGTCTTTCATATTAGGTATGAAGCTGTGGTGCAGTGGTAAAGTATCGGACTCGGGATCGAGAGGTACCGGGTTCGATCCCCACGAGCGGCACGTGTTGTTTCCTTGAGCAAGAAACTTTATCCACATTGCGTAGTACTGGTTTCTTCCCAGGAAAAGAGGGCCACATGGAAGATTAGTACTAGTACTAAATGTGTAACCCTCTATAAATAAGGTCGATTATTATTATTATTATTAAGCTTTATCTAGTGGACCCCTACCAAGATTGTTCAAATTATAGTGCTGAAGCTAAAAATGCCCCCGCACGGGGGCCCTTTGGTTTTACATGGGCTTATATAGGGAAAATCATGAAAAATCTTCTTCTCTGAAACCGCAAGGCCCAGGTCTTTGATATTTGGTATGAAGCTTCATCTAGTGGACCCCTACCAAGATTGTTCAAATTATAGTGCTGGGGCCAAAAATGCCCCCACACGGGGGCCCTTTGGTTTTACATGGGCTTATATAGGGAAAATCTTTAAAAATCTTCTTCTCTGAAACTGCTAGGCCCAGGTCTTTGATATTAGGTATGAAGCATTATTTAGTGGACCCCTACCAAGATTGTTCAAATTATAGTGCTGAAGCTAAAAATGCCCCCGCACGGGGGCCCTTTGGTTTTACATGGGCTTATATAGGGAAAATCTTGAAAAATCTTCTTCTCTGAAACCGCTAGGCCCAGGTCTTCGATATTTGGTATGAAGCTTCATCAAGTGGACCCCTACCAACATTGTTCAAATTATAGTGCTGGGGCCAAAAATGCCCCCGCACCAGGGCCCTTTTGTTTTTTCATAGGCTTATATAGGGAAAATCTTGAAAAATCTTCTTCTCTGAAACTGCAAGGCCCAGGTCTTTGATATTTGGTATGAAGCTTCATTAGTGGACCCCTACCAAGATTGTTCAAATTATAGTGCTGGAGCTAAAAATGCCCCCCCCGCACGGGGGGCCCTTTGGTTTTACATGGGCTTATATAGGGAAAATCTTGAAAAATCTTCTTCTCTGAAACCTCAAGGCCCAGGTCTTTGATATTTGGTGTGAAGCTTCATCTAGTAGACCCCTACCAAGATTGTTCAAATTATAGTGCTGGGGCCAAAAATGCCCCGCACCAGGGCCCTTTTGTTTTACATAGGCTTATATAGGGAAAATCTTGAAAAATCTTCTTCTCTGAAACTGCAAGGCCCAGGTCTTTGATATTTGGTATGAAGCTTCATCTTGTGGACCTCTACCAAGATTGTTCAAATTATTGCCCTCGGGCCAAAAATGCCCCCGCTCCGGGGCCCTTTGGTTTTACATAGCCTTATATAGGGAAAATCTTGAAAAATCTTCTTCTCTGAAACCACAAGGCTTAGGTATTCGATATTTGTTATGATGCTTTAGCTAGTGGACCTCTATAAAGATTGTTCAAATTATAGCCCTGAGACCAAAAATGCCCCCGCCATTTGGCCCTTTGGTTTTACATCAACTTATATAGGGAAAATCTTTAAAAATCATCTTCTCTGAAACACAAGGCGGCTTAGGTCTTTGATATTTGTTATGAAGCTTCAGCTAGTGGACCTCTTCCAAGATTGTTCAAATTATAGCACTGGGGCCAAAAATGCCCCCGCTCCGGGGCCCTTTGGTTTAACATAGACTTATATAGGGAAAATCTTGTTTTACAAAGACTTCTATATGCAGGGTAAACCTTTAAAATCTTTTTCTCTGAAACCAGAAAGCCCAGGTCTTTCATATTCGATAGGAAGCTTCATCTTGTGGACCTCTACCAAGATTGTTCAAATTTTAGCCCTGGGGCCAAAATTGACCCTGCCCGGGGCCCACTTGTTATGCTTTGGATCAGGTGAGCGAACCAGGGCCCTCTGGGCCCTCTTGTTTAATCAAACGTCCAAACAACTCGGTTCTCCAATCAACTTCCATTGTGTCTCCAGTTTCAGATCACCTGGAATGTACAGTTGATTTAAAATCTCTAGATTGGGGGAATCTTTTACATATGCGTTTACACCATGCAACTGAATTCCTCTAGTTCTAGGTAAAAATTCAAGCGTCCAAAAGCCGAGCCATTCTGATTACGCCTCTATGGCCTCAGAGATCTTGGTTTTTTAGTCATTCTGAGCCTAGTCTCAAGACTTTCAACCCGTCTTCCAGTAGTTCCAGATCTAGTTTCTTAGATGTGTGGGTCAGGCATTCCATTTCAATCCAGAAATGCTTTGCCTACACATTCAGATGTTGTCAGGAATCAAACCAGAGGTAGACACTTTTCTGGTTTCTCTGCCGAGTGTATCTTCAAATATAGAAAGAGCTCCACTCTCAAGTTTTACTCTGGAAGATGGAAGGTATTTTCTAGTTGGTGTAGGGAAAGGGAAATAAATCCAGACAATCCCTCTATGGAGGTTTTTGTTTTTGCTGGATTTCTTTTTAGCTCACCTGTCACGTAGTGACAAGGTGAGCTTTTGGGATCACTTTTTGTCCGTCGTCCGTCGTGCGTCCGTGCGTCCGTCCGTGCGTCCGTCCGTAAACTTTTCTTCAAACGACATCTCCTCCTAAACCACTGATCGTATTTTGACCAAACTTCCCAGGAATGATCCTTAGGTGGTCCCCTTTCAAAGTTGTTCAAATGGTTCCGGTCCGTTGCACATATAGGTCACAGTAGCCAAAAATAGATTTTTTTCACCGCAAACTTAAAAAATCTTCTTCTCTGAAACGGCAAGGCCCAGGTCTTTGATATTTGGTATGAAGCTTCATCTAGTGGACCCCTACCAAGATTGTTCAAATTATAGTGCTGGGGCCAAAAATGCCCCCGCACGGGGGCCCTTTGGTTTTACATGGGCTTATATAGGGAAAATCTTTAAAAATCTTCTTCTCTGAAACCGCAAGGCCCAGGTCTTTGATATTTGGTATGAAGCTTCATCTAGTGGACCCCTACCAAGATTGTTCAAATTATAGTGCTGGAGCTAAAAATGCCCCCGCACGGGGGCCCTTTGGTTTTACATGGGCTTATATAGGGAAAATCTTAAAAAATCTTCTTCTCTGAAACCGCAAGGCCTAGGTCTTTGATATTTGGTATGAAGCTTCATCTAGTGGACCCCTACCAAGATTGTTCAAACTATAGTGCTGGAGCTAAAAATGCCCCCGCACGGGGGCCCTTTGGTTTTACATGGGCTTATATAGGGAAAATCTTAAAAAATCTTCTTCTCTGAAACCGCAAGGCCCAGGTCTTTGATATTTGGTATGAAGCTTCATCTTGTGGACCTCTACCAAGATTGTTCAAATTATAGCCCTGGGGCCAAAAATGCCCCCCTCCGGGGCCCTTTGGTTTACACATAGACGTATATAGGGAAAATCTTGAAAAATCTTCTTCTTTGAAACCACAAGGCTTAGGTCTTCGATATTTGTTACGAAGCTTCAGCTAGGGGACCTCTATAAAGATTGTTCAAATTATAGCCCTGAGACCAAAAATGCCTCAGCCATGTGGCCCTTTGGTTTTACATAGACTTATATAGGGAAAATCTTTAAAAATCATCTTCTCTGAAACACAAGGCTTAGGTCTTTGATATTTGTTATGAAGCTTCAGCTAGTGGACCTCTACCAAGATTGTTCAAATTATAGCCCTCGGGCCAAAAATGCCCCTGCTTCGGGGCCCTTTGGTATAACATAGACTTATATAGGGAAAATCTTATTTTACATAGACTTCTATATGCAGGGTAAACCTTTAAAATCTTCTTCTCTGAAACCAGAAAGCCCAGGTCTTTCATATTCGATATGAAGCTTCATCTTGTGGACCTCTACCAAGATTGTTCAAATTATAGCCCTGGGGCCAAAATTGACCCTGCCCGGGGCCCACTTGTTATACATTGGATCAGGTGAGCGAACCAGGGCCCTCTGGGCCCTCTTGTTTATTAAATGCGGCTCTTTTGTTTGGTTGCTATGGCAACTTAGATTTTCCATTGGCTTATAATGGGGGAAAATTGAAAAATGGCATTTGCTGCCAAGTCATTACAAATGTTTTGACAAAACTTTTATAGAAATGTTCCTTGAGTAAACGTCTCTCAGCCATATGCTTTTATGCCAACATGGGTGTGCCCCAGGTTGTGCCGGAGGCATGCCCCACCCCCTCCGCTTCATAAAAGCCCATATAACTCAGAAACCATTCAGATCCCCACCCCAAAACCATATATATTCTTGTTCCTTATGATAAGACGCATTCGGTGACACCAACCTGGGTGTCCCCCAGGATGTGCCGGGGTCATGCCCCAGCCCCTCCATTCCATAAAGGCCCAATATCTTGGAAACATTACAGATCCTCACCCTTAAACCATACATATTCTTGTTCCTTATGAAAAGATACATTCACTGGCACCAACTTTGGGGGTCTTCCGGGATGCGCCGGGGCCTTGCCCCACCTCTCCACTTCACAAAAGGCCATATATCTCAGAAACCATTCAGATCCCCACCCTAAAAACCTATATTTTTGTTCCTTATGAGAAGACACGTTCAGTAACACCAACCTCCATTTCATAAAAGGCCCAGTATCTTGGAAACCTTACAGATCACCACCCCCAAAACCATATATATTCTTGTTCCTTATGAAGAGGTACATTTATTAACACCAATTTGGGGGTCTACCTGGTGCACCGGGGCCTTGTCCAACCCCTCCACTTCACAAAAGGCCATATATCCTAGAAACCATTCAGATCCCCGCAAACACATTCACTGACACAAACCTGGGGGTCCCTCGGGATATGCTGGGGTCATGCCGCACCCCTTCATTTCATGAAAGACCCAATATCTCGGAAACCTTACAGATCCCCACCTCTAAACTATATATATTGTTGTTCCTTATGATAAGTCACATTCATTGACACAAACCTGGAGGTCTACCGGGTCAAGCCAGGGTCTTGCCCCACCCCACCACTTCACAAAAGGCCAGCTATCTCAGAAACTGTTCAGAACCCCACCCCTAAACCATATATATTCATCTTCCTTATGATAAGACGCATTCAAATAGCACTAGCTTGGGAGTCCTCCGGGGTACCCAGGCCATGCCCCACAGCTTTACTTCATTAAAACAATATATCTCAGAAATCATTCTGATCCCCACCCCTAAACTATAATATTCTTGTTCCTTATGATATGACTCGTTCAATCACCCCAACCTGGGGCAATGTGCCCCGCCCCTCCACTTTGATAGGCCATATATTTCAGTAACCATTCAAATCCCCACCCATAATCATATATGTTCTTGTTCCTTATCAATATCACACCAACTTGCGGGTCCGCAGGGGCCATTCCTCTCCTATCCACTTCATGGAAGGGTCTCATATATCAGAAACCATTCGGATTCCCACCCTTAAACCATATATATCCTTGGTCCTTATGATAAGACCCGTTTAGGGACAACAATCTTGGGCTTTCGTGGGATCGACAGGGCATGCCCCATCCCTTCCACTGCTTAAGAGGCCTTAAATCTCCAGCATACAGATCCCCACTGCTACACAAAAAACATTCTTGTTCCTTATGATAAGATGCATTTAGTGATACCAACCAGGGGTCCATGCCATACACCCTCTACTTCATAAAAGGCCTAATGTTTCAGATACTGAGTCCAGATGGGTGCTCTTTGGATATGGGGGTTCATTTGGGAGGCTTTATAATTGGTAGATTAAAATGATATCATGTTAAAATACCTGGCTGCCATTGGGCAGTGTGCACCTGAGCTCTGGTGAGCATAATGGCCCATGGTCCTCTTGTTATTAGATCTTCTAGAAACTTAAATAAAAGTAAGTCTGAGATAAAAGCTCGGATGAGTTGGAAAATTGGCATTGTTAGCCAATCTGTCAAAGAGTTACATCCCTTTGATTGCAGAAATGGTCTTCTTCTCTGAAATCAGTAGGCCAATATCAATTTAATTTCACATGCAGCCCCCCCCCCCCGCGAGTTATGGGAGAACGAAAGTTTGTAAGTATGGTCCAGGTCACATGACAAAGATGGCCGCCATGCCCAAATATGGTAAAACATTAAAAATCTTTTTCTCTATAACCACTGGGCCGATTGGCTTGAAACTTGGTATGTAGCTTTGGGTGACTGAGTATTACCAAGTTTGCAAAAATGATGACCCTTGGTTGACCTTGACCTATTTTAAGCCAAGGTCAAATTCGGCTTCTTAGACTTTTCAATGGGAAAAACGTAAATCAATGCATTTTTTTCGAAAAAAAAAATATTGTGGTCTGTGATATGAGAATGGGTTAAAATGAATGCCTGTGAATGCTAAGGGTCAAGGTCGTTCATTTACCTTGGCCAAAGGTCACCTGTATTGCAAATCTATTGACATATTAGAATACATTTTCTTTAACAGCATTGGGCCAATTTCAAATTTGGCTCCTTAGGCATTTCAATTGGAAATAAGTAAATCAATGCTTTTTATTTTTCGAAAAAATATTGTGGTCTGTGATATGAGAATGGGTAAAAAATGGATGCCTGTGAATGCTAAAGGTCAAGGTCATTCATTGACCTTGGCCCTAGGTCACTTGTATTGCACTGTTCGTTACAAGGCGGTTCTTCTGTGGCGGTTTATTTATGTTGTTGTTTGTTACTTATTGAGTGTATCACTTGTGTCTTTTTATTTTGGATGGCCATATGGCCATTTTGTGGGAAAGTAACTGTCCTTATGGTCTTCCTTTGTTTAGGTTTCCGTTATGGTCTGGTCGCTTAATGTTTGTGTTTCTTTCCCATTGGTGTCTTTGATGGGTGTAGTAAGTTAATTGTGTCGTTTCCTGATCTTTGTTTTACTTCTACTTTTTAGATCACCTAAGCGGTTTACCAGTACTAGTGTGCGGGCCGGATTCAGCACTGCGTGGAAGCATCATGCAGCCATATATTTCTTCAAGCCTCTATGGGCGGGGGCCGCTAGGTCAGTGTGACCTATTTTTCATGGTTCAGTGATTTTGCCTATTATCTCAAATACTATTTGACGAAGAAATGTCATACCTGGATTATTCATTCCATGCGACCCCATAATTGACCTAAAACTATAGCTAGGTCAGTGTGACCTATATTTCATAGTTTGGTGATTTTGCCTATTATCTTGAATACTATTTGATGAAGAAATGTCATACCTTGATTATTAGCTCCATGTGACCTGCTGATTGGCCTCAATATATATCTAGTCAATGTGACCTATATTTCATGGTTCATTGATTTTCCGATTATCTTCAATACTTTTTAATGGAGAAATGTCATACCTGCATTATTAGTTCCATTTGACCTGATAGTTTACCACACAATATATCTAGGTCAGTTTAACCTATATTTCATAGTACCTGATAGTTTTCCACACAATATATCTAGGTCAGTTTAACCTATATTTCATAGTTCAGTGATTTTGCCTATTATCTTGAATATTATTTTGATAATGATATGTTATACCTGGGATAATGCTTCAATGCAACCAGATGTTTGACCTCAAAATATATGTAGGTCAGTGTGACCTATATTTCATGGTTCAGTGACTTTGACTTATATATTGAATACTATTTGATGGAGAAACTTCATATCTGAATAATCATTTCCATGTGACCAGATGATTGACATAGAAATATATCTAGGTCAGTGTGGCCTATTTTCATGGTTCAATGATTTTGTTTTATAATTCAGACCCTATTTTATTCTGAAATGTAATATTTGGAATATTTGTTCCATGTAACCTGATGATTGACCTAAAATATATGTAGGTGAGTGTGACTCACATTTCATGGTTCAATACATTTTCCTTATATCTTGATGGCGCAAAACAGGCGAGCTATGCTGTCATGCGACAGCTCTTGTTTAAATTTTACATGCAGCCTAACGACAGTATAGGAACTAACTCATCAGTCAGATGGTATAACAGCTTGCTTGATTTCAAAATTGTGCAAGGTGAACCAGTCCGTCAAGAGTTATGTCCTTTTGGTTGCCATCACCATAAGTCCCTAAGTTTTAAACGGATCTTCCTGATACTTACAATTAAGTATGTAAGGGTTAAAAGTGAGAATAAGTTTGAAAACTAACAATGTTGGCATAAATAATTACTCAGTGTTATATCCCCTTCTTTTGCTGAAAATGCCTATTTTGGACCTTGTCATTATAATAAGTTCTTTAGTTTTCATTGGATCTTCCTGAAACTAATAGGGATGAAAGTTCAGATTCTCAAAAACTTGTGATATCGGCCTTCTCACATAGAGTTTAGTCCCCATGACTGCTTAAAATGTATGTCATCGATTGGAACTACCTGAAACTGAGTTCTGTTAGCTCAGGTGAGCGATACAGGACTATGAAGGTCCTCTTGTTTTTGTGTTTTTTGAAGAGGTAAAATTTTCAATGTATTTACGTCTGTTTTTTCTGCCTCCCTGTCACTTTCCATAGGTGACTTGAGATGGTTGTGCTCTTAGATTGTGTCCTTTCCTCGGTGACCTTTTCTTACTAGCTTGTTTAGGCGTGTTTTCCTGATGAATTTTTTTTAGCAGTGTATTTATGAAATGCTGTATAATAAATATTGAATGTTTTATCCCGCCTGGTCCGAGGGCTCCAGGGCAGCTTATAAGTATAGTCTGCCATTTGTCGTCTATTCTTCCATCACCATCTTTGACTAGTTACATCTATGCAGCTTTACAGGCTGATCTCCATCTTTTCTCAGATGTAGCATGCCTCTGGTAGCGGATTGATTACATACGCATTTCCTCGTAACCGATGAAAGGCTTTGGTTGCTATGGCAGCAACAAGACCCAATCAACTCACAATGGCAAAATGCTTGTCACAAGTGTAACGCCTTCATTTTATAATGGATCTTTCTGAAACTTATATAGGGTCCCCTCTGTTTCTTGGCTTGTTTTGTTGGAAAACTTTAACATTGGTCATAACATTTGAACCATTTGTGATGAGACTTCATATTTGGCCTGTAGATTCCTTGTAGCAAGAGCTTTACATTTGTACAAATATTTTTGACATGTGACATTGACCTGTGACCTACTTTAAAGAAAAAAAAATATTGGCCATAACATTTGTACCGTTTGAGATAGAAAATAGAAGTAAAGGCAATAATCAGGAACCCATACAATTAACCTACAGCTTCCATCAGAGACACCAAAGGGAAAGAAACACCAACATGAAGCAACAGACTCTGATGGAAACATCAATAGCGGAAAGCCAAAAGAACAGTTACTTTTCCACAAAATGGCCAATTGGCTATCCAAAACAAAATAATTTAAGCGATACAAATACTCAAAGGCAAAGCATAACAAAAATAACCGCGACAGAAGAGCCGCCTTTGAATGGTCAGTGATACGAATTCCACAAGGGGGTCGGGGGCTTTAATCGATTTTACCTGGCCACAATCCTCGCCCTTACGTCCGTCGCGATTTAGACAAATAATTTGTTCAGTCCGCATGAAGACCCCCAAACTCATCAGTGCAACATCTCCGTGAACGCAAAAAATCAAACAACCACAGTGATGAAACAACGGTGAGGACTCCACAGCAAGAAACCACTGAAATGCTGGAGCAAAAGAACACAAACAGTTAGACTCCGATGGAGCCTTCATATTTTGCATGTAGGTTTCTTGTGCCAAGAGCTTCACGGTCATACCAAAGCATTTTAACATGTGACCTTGATTTTAAAACCTACTTAAAAGAAAAAAAAAATACACTGGTCATAAATTTTGAACATTATGAATTATTATTGTATGTATATATGTATTGCATGTCTTAGAAATGTGTACATATTAAATTTTTACCAAGTAAACTATGAAAAATTTGTGAAATACATATGTATATTAAATTTTTACCAAGTAAACTATGAAAAAGAAAAATGATATTTCTCATTGAGAAAATTTTCGCACTGAGCAATATTTCCCTGCCGGAACTTATTTTCTTACCTCGTAATCCCTGTCTTGGGCCCCACATAGTATCCCTCTACACCACAGTGCTCAAAGTAAATTCCTAACCTAATTTTAGAACTAAATGATCTAAGGCAAAATTTTGAAGACTTTTGTTGAACTCACACAAAAGAAATTTGAGATGTGACATTGACCTTGACCTACTTTAAAGAAAAATTATCATTGTTCATAACTTTTGATTTGTTTAAACTAGTCTTCATTTCCTTGTGACAAGGGTTTCCCACTCATTTTAAGAATCTTGACCTTTGACCTTAATCTTTAATGGTGGCCAACTTTGAAGAAAAAATTACCTTGCCCGGGGACATGTTCATGTTTCTCAAACACATCTTGTTCTCATTTTCATCACATAAATCCCTTAGTTTTAATCGGATCTTCTTGAAACTTACATATAAATAAGTTAGGAACAAAAGCTTTAAAGATTTTGGACACTAACATTTTTGCATATTACTTACAGAGGTATGTCGCCTTCTTTGCTGAAAATGCCTATTTGGGACCTTGACTTCACCAAAAGTCCTTTAGTTTGATCAAATCTTCCGGAAACTAAATTATAAGTAGTTTAAGGATGAAAGAAGTGCTTAATATGAGCTTTTGTGATCACCCTGTGTCTATCTCTTGTTCATATTCTGTCATATGTACTTCATCCGTTGTCAACGTTTACCTTTTTCACCCAACCAGAGGTCACAGAGGAAGTTCAACTGTAATTGTATGACACCTCAAATCTGTTAGCTCAGGTGAGCGATTAAAGACCATCATGGTCCTCTTGTTTATATTCAATTTGAATATGATTGAATAAAATTTTTAATGTTGTGGGTTTGGTTCTGTTGTTTTGATTTTCTCCCTCTACTAACAGACATCTACATGATGCTTTCGCCCAGAGCGGTAACCGACCACACTTGGGTACTGGAAAACGGCTTTGAGGGCCTAAGCCTGCCCAGGCAAATGGGTTTGAGTTGGACCGTCCATACGAGGGATGTTCGAAAGAAATTGCTTTTTGTCAAGGTCTACTTTGAAATAAAAAAAAAATATTGACCAGACACGAAAAAAGCCCTTTTTAGCTCACCTGTCACGTAGCGACAATGTGAGCTTTTGTCTCATTTTGTCCGCCGTGTGTCCGTCCGTGCTTGCGTAAACAATTTCTTGAAATGACGTTTGATAAGAAGCCAATGATTGGGTTTAGACCTAACTCACAGGAACGATCCTTAGGTGGTCCTCTTTCAAAATTGTTCAAATGGTTCCGGTTCATTGTACAGGTCATATGTTCTAGGTCATATGAGGTTAAAAAATTCTTAACTGACACCATAAAATCTTCTTTCCTGACACCATAAAATCATCTTTCCTGTCCTGTATATGCTGTCTCTTTTATATCCTGAGGACTCTGCCTTGGTAAACGTTGGTAACATGTGTACCCCATCTCAAATTATGTGAGAGATTGTCGTACCAAGGTATTTTAAGAGACCAACACCCTCTAAGATGTAAAAAAAAGAGCTCTACTTGTATTGGTTCTCTTCCTAGTTATTTGCATATCACATTTAACGGATTGAAAATCTCATGCCCGATTTTCTAGAACATCCTGTTCTATCTACATAATTCTGAAGTTTCAGTAAGTCCTCTTTATCTCTAATCGCCCTGTAGCAAACATAATCGTCTGCGAACATTGTTATTTTTTAGTCAACGCCTGTAGAAATGTCATCAATGTACAGGGAGAACCAGACGCTCAGCTCGATATAAATGAAGTTGTCTTGAAATGACTGTGAAACAAAACAAAATCACAGAGAACAACTGTGGTCCAAGAACAGTCCCTAGTGGGTCCCCAGATGAAACTGGAGGTCTCCCCTACGTTTCACCATTAAGTAGTGTAACAAAAAAGGAATCTATGTATCTGGAAGTCTTCCCCAACACCCAGCTCCATCCCGTGCCCAAACAAAAGTAGTTAATGTGGAGGTTGCACAGTGTTTGACCAGCGTACAGTACAGAAATTTAAAGGTTAAAGGATCTGTCTAAAATCAACGACTGTCGACGCACCAGTGCTGCCATTGCTTTTATTTATACATATTGTCGTTTCATTGCTACAAAGCGACATTACATTGATGTCAATCAGGCCCAATAGAAGAGAAGGCAATGATCAGGAATCGATACAATTAACCCACAGCTACCGTCAGAGACACCAAAGGGAAAGAAACACAAACACGAAACAACAGACCCTAATGGAAACATCAACAGCGGAAAGCCAAAAGGACAGTTACTTTCCCACAAAATGGCCAACAGGCTATCAAAAAACAAAATAGTACAAGCAAGTTCGCAATAGAAAATCACAGTTCTCTGATTCAAGATGTCAAGACAATGCAAAGAATCTACGTGCACCACATGTTATAGGCATAACTCGTATCTTAAACAGTAACGCTTGCTTAAATATCATTTCAGAAAAATAAAAATTAACTATGCTGATAACAAATATCGCAGCTAATCATACTCGTGTGCAGTCAGTTCCAGCTCTGCGTTGAGCGTCTATTTCTGCAAGCCCCGAAAAAGGGGGCGGTACGAGTACTGGTAATCCGCTTAGAGGATTTAAGCCTTGCCAGGCAAAGCGACCCGAATCAGACCGTCCATGTTTATAAACCATATTGGTTTCATTGGGCGACAGGGCTTGAGGTGTAATTTGATCTCAGTGTTGGGTAAAAGCCCCACAAAACTGGAAGCCAAGTCTCCAAATTGACTTAAAGTCGAATCTGTATCCTTTTTGTCGCGTTTTTTGGCGATAACGTCTTTAAGTTTTATTTTGATCAACACATCCAGCAAGAAATTTGTAGAGGACAAGCTCTGCCAACTTCTCAAAGTTTTATGCCCTGAGTTATCTACGAAAATCTGTAATCAGATGGAGATTTCTGTGATTTCAACGTTGTGTCAAATTTTCTGTTTCAACAAGCCCCGCCTTGATGGTGTGGTTTGTCGATTTGGTGATTTGTTTTCTGGTTAGTGATTGACTGATGGGGAATTATGAGGGTTATTCAAATATCCTGCATGTTTACAATGTGCATATTCGACAGTGAAACCGAAATATGTTCTAGAAAGGGTTATCCTTTAGAAGCAAGGAATACACTACAGAACTTGAAATATGGAGTGTACATGTTTTCTGGGCCAGACAAGCTAGTTTCGGCCAATTAGGCCTCATCAGTGATCCTCAAATATTTTCAAAATTCCACAATGGAATCAATGATCCCAAAGGACAAGAAAAACTACACTATGATGTAAGACAAGGAGACTTTACGGCCGCCACACATCCCAGGCACCAGCTGTAGTGACGTTATATATGTTCTAGAAAGGGTTATCAAGGGTCGCAAGTGTTGGTGTACAGTTTTTAATATTTGAACAATATAGGTCAAAGGTGATTATCCCTACTACCGATTTGCTAACTAAAACCGTGTATTCCATGTGTACCTATATAGATATCGTTTCAATTAATATCATTCGTTTACTGCTTCTTCACAAAAATCAAAAATGAAGCTTTCGCCGAAAAAAGCGGAAAAAACAACAAAAAAAACTCGACTCTATTTTGTGTTGAAGGGGACGTTAAACCTCAAATCAAACATGCAAAGAGTCAGAAGTCTTTACCATCATGTCACTCTGCTTTTGGTCTAGATTTCATCCACTTTCTAGCGACACATGGTTTCAACTTATCAAGTTTGATGAGAGAAGAATAACCTCTTTACATGTTGTCAGGCTGTTAAATGGGGATAAAACAGGATAATGATATCATTTAAAACAAACCCTGGCCACTATTCCAAAACAGAACCTGACCAGATATACTAAAACCATATAAAAATCGACACACCAGGAAGTCTTTGCATGAAGGCTCAGTTTCAACACTAGTCTTATTTCATTTATTCGAGCCGAATGTTTATCAGAGGTGACGAAAACCGGAGTGCCAGGAGAAAAATCACATGACCTTCCGTTGCAGAACTCTACGTCTCACAAGTGACCCGAACCAGGCTCGATTCTACAGCGGTGAGAGACCTAATGATTAAAAGCCAGCGCTCTCATGGAGTTATAAAGAGCCTGAAATGTATATAATTTCCCTCTGAACACGACAATCCCTATCTTTGCAAACGGTGCAGACCCAGATCAGATGGCATCTGGCTAGGCTCCACACTATTTTTCATACAGTTTGTGAATTATATTTAAGTACTTTGAGCTATGGGCGTGGCGAAATAAATTTATTCGACATTACGAGTTGGTTTCGATTGGGTTTCTTCTTCTACCCAAGTTTTGTCAAGGCAAGTTCTCAGTATATTTTGAAGTTTTTGGACATGATATATATGAATATAACGTGCAGGAGTGTGTAAATAGAGGATCTTACATGAGTGTACATGTATTATTGAATTTATTAAACGAGATGAGGAAAAGGGACAAAATGCGAGGCATTGCCGAGCATTTTATCCCTTTTCCTCAACGAGTTGAATAAATTCAATAATACATGAGCACGAATGCAAAGACTCTATTTATCATTTGACATTTAAAGTAGAAGTAAAACAAAGATCAGGAATCTATACAATTAACTTACTCCTCCCATCAAAGACACCAAAGGGAAAGAAACACAAACATGAAGCGAACAGACCATAATGGAAACCTAAACAAAGGATGGCCATAAAGACAGTTACTTTCCCACAGGCAGGGGCCAAAACAAACTTATGAAATTCTAGAATACCTAGTTTAAGATGACGTAAAGACGTCTTAGGCTTAGGAGGTAATAAGTTAGTATTTTGAGAATAGAAAGAAATGCGTTTATTCGCTAGTTTTAAAATGCTAAGTTTCCAGTCCTTAAGGGCTTTATGCTCAACATACTCTCGCTTACACCATCGATTACCGAATTCATTCAAGGCAGCAGCGATTTCATCTCTACATTTACTGAAATCAATGTTAGAAGGAAACCGATATTTCGGTCCTTTAGAAATTATATTCCTTATCCTGGAATCAGGAATAATTTTCAAATTGCCAGTAATTACATGACCAGCAGCATGATAGCAATGCACTGAGTTTTTACAATCACATGAATCAGGAGTATTAGTATCAATATCAAGATCTGAAACAAGTTTATTGAAATTAAAAATGATAGATCTAACAGGTTTGTTATATTTATAGCAAATTATAGGTGTTTCAGTATTTTGAAAATAAGGAGCAATGGAAGAAAACACCGAGCTCTCACGAAAAATACTAGGCAAATCTATAAAATCCATACCCTTATTAATGAAGGATATTTTGAATAAATGGCGTTTATGATTTATTTCAGAATCAATGTAAGGACGGAGAGTATGCTGAGTATAGCCTCTAGTTAACAGAGTCGCATCATATAACTGATTAGAACTATTGTAGAATTTATTCGCCTCGGTGTCCAGAAGACGTAAAACAGAAATGGGTAATGAACTTAGAAATGAAAGCAAAGAGTGGCGTCCATGATTTAATAATATAATTGACAGTCTCTTCAGTCTAGTATTGTTTCGTTAAAACGCATTTTATTCACGATTGTTTACAAAAAATATCAATGTTCTGCAATTGGTAAACGCGACGTCGTCGACTTATTAACTCGAAATTTCGACTTAGTATCTCGAAATTTCGACTTAGTATCTCGAAATTTCGACTTTATATCTAGTCATTACGAGATATTAAATCCTATACACACAGTTGATGTTAAACACCCCCGGTTCATTATACCCCCGCTTTGAAACAAGTGCGAGTATATTGGTTAAAGCTAGAAGCAGATTATGCAAATTATGTGATAACATTGTGTAGATTCTATGGTCATTATCAGCTTACTTGTATCGTGTAAAAGCCAATGGCCTTTCTCGGTGTATTTTAGCTCACCTAAGCCGAATGCTCCGGGGGAGCTATTGTGATCGGTCTTCGTTCGTCGTCGTCCGTCCGGATGTCCGTCCTCAATTCCTTTAAACGACATCTCCTCCTAAACCACTGAATAGATTTTGACCAAACTTAGCAGAAATGATCTTTGGGTGGTCCTCTCTCAAAGTTGTTCAAAGAATTCCATTCCTTGCAGAACTCTGGTTGCGTTGGCAACAAATAGGGGAAAATAAAAAAAAACTTTAAAAATCTTCTTCTCTGAAACCAGAAGGCCTAGGTCTTTGATATTTGGAATGAAGCTTCGTCTAGTGGACCTCTACCAAGATTGTTCAAATTATAGCCCTGGGGCCAAAATGCCCCCCGCGCCGGGTTCCCAAAGGTTTTACATAGGCTTATATAAGGAAAACCTTTAAAAATGTTCTTGTCTGAAACCAGAAGGTACAGATCTTTGATATTTGGTATGAAGCTTCATCTAGAGGACCTCTACCAAGATTGTTCAAATTATAGCCCTGGGGCAAAAAACGGCCCCGCCCCGGGGGCCGCAGGTTTTATATAGGCCTATATAGGGAAAACATAAAAATCTTCTTGTCTGAAACCATTCAAGGCCCAGGTCTTTGATATTTGATATGAAGCTTCATCTAGTGCACCTCTACCAAGATTGTTGAAATTATAGCCATGGGGCCAAAAACGCCCCCGCGCCGGGGCCCACTGGTTTTGCATAGGGTTATATAGGGAAAACCTTTATAAATCTTCTTGTCTGAAACCAGAAGGCCCAAGTCTTTGATATTTGGTATGAAGCTTCATCTAGTGGACCTCTACCCAGATTGTTCAAATTATAGCCCTGGGGCCAAGAACGACCCCGCCCCGGGGCCAACTGGTTTTACATAGCCTTATATATGGAAAACCTTTAAAAAATCTTCTTCTCTGAAACCAGAAGGCCGTGGTCTTTGATATTTGGTATGAAGCTTCATCTAATGGACCTATACCAAGATTGTTCAAATCATAGCCCTGGTGCCAATAATGCTCCCGCGCCGGGGCCCATCGGTTTTACATAGGCTATTATAGGGAAACCCTTAAAAATCTCCTTGTCTGAAACCAGAAGGCCCAGGTCGTTGATATTTGGTATGACGCTTCATCTAGTGGACCTCTCCCAAGATTGTTCAAATTAAAGCCCTGGGGCCAAAAAGGTCCCGTGCCGGGGCCCACTGATTTTACATAGTGAAAACCTTTAAAAATCTTCTTGTCTGAAACCAGAAGGCCAAGGTCTTTGATATTTGATAGGAAGCTTCATCTAGTGAACCTCTACCAAGATTGTTCAAATAATAGCCCCAGGGCCAAAAATGCCCCCACACCAGGGCCCCCTGGTTTTACAAAGGCATTATAGGGAAACCTTTAAAAACTTCTTGTCTGAAACCAGAAGGCCCAGGTCTTTGATATTTGGCATGAAGCTTGATCTAGTGGACCTCTAAAAGATGGCGTCCAAGCAGGACAAGGGTTAATGCTCTGTTTGTGTGTTGTAGGGGAAGGGCCGTAACTAATGTTGAGATAACTTGTGGCCCGACCCCTTGCTTGCAAATATAAGCAATAAATATGTTTAATCTAGATGTCATTTCATCTCAATGTCGGGTAAAAGTCCCACAAAATTGGAAGCGACGACCTCAAAATGACCTTCAAAGTGTTGACGGGGACGTTAAACTTCAAATCAAACAAACAAAATGCAACACGAACACCATGATTAACATAAAGCAACAACCGGCCAGAAAATGCAGTATTTAATACCAGAATACGTTTCGTGTTCAAGATGTATCATTTTGATAGAGCAGCAAATTTCTAGACCCAAATATGTTCCATGGGATTCAAATCCGGGCTTCTAGCTAGCCAAGCCAATGTCTCAATTCCGTAACGCGCGTGGTAGGGTGACAATCTGGACTAAAAACATGGGAACCCATACCTCCCGTATAACAAGACAAGTCATATACCAAAATGTTCGTCATGATCCCTAGTATCTGAATCTGCCAGCATAAATTGGCATAAATGATGGCGAGCTGAGAAATCCAAGATGGCGTCCAAGATGGTCGCCATAGCTGTAAATTCTAGTTTTTCGTAAAATATCAATATAAATACCATAAATCATCTTACAAACTTATTTTATTTATTTTTTCTGGTGTAGAAAGAAGATTTGTGCTAGAATATAGATGAACCTTTAATGTTTGTCTTGAAAACCGGTAAAAAAAATACATTTTGTTGTTTTTGTGTCTAGTTTCATAGGTGGTACTTAAAAGCTATTCTGATGTTTCAAAATTTAAACAGTTTGTACATATCTATTGTTTTATTTTAACTAAGACACTATTCTAAAATACATTTAACACTATTCCCAAGTACATGTATGGTTTGTTATGACTTTTTTACCATAAATTTAGCCCCTGGATTACCCCAACCACTCAGTTTACCAGTAAAATTCATTCACATAAATACTCACACACAAGGGATTTTTTGGCGTGTGCTTCAATTCAGACAAGTAGTAGAGGACATTCACAATAATGCTTAGTTATGTTTTCATATCGTCACGAAAACATGCCCATATGATCTTGACCCCCTTGAACCCCACTTTTATAGAAAAACTTGGGTTTTCAGGGTAAGCATTATTCTTCTAATTTATGCTTGAGGTCAAAGCTTGTGGGTGTGTGACAGCATCGCCACGTTGAGAGGGTTCTTATGAGTCCCCGCAATCTATGTTTTGAACAGAATTAAGAAAAATATCATTTTATCTGGATTTTATTTTGGTAGTAATGTCTCCCTATGGATTTGAATTATGCGTGTTTTCTTAATGTTATATTATGTATTTAGCCATTTGGAAACGCCACCTCTTTATAATACTGTTTTCTGAATTCAAGCATAAACCTCTCAGTTAAACAGTGTTATATCCAAATGAAAAGGTAGAATAATGTAAAATAACTTCCTCTACATATTTTGTCATTTTTTCTATGTAATTAGTTAGGGGTTAGGGCTTCGAACAGTGTTATATAAAAATTGTGTTATAGAACGATTGTGCTGTACTAATAGGCCAAATGAGACTACAAGTACATGTTTTAAAACTGTCATAGTCCTCGGTATAAACATTAGCTAGTACGAGTTCATACAAATGTTAGTTTTTGTTTGTTTGTTTGAATTGGGGTTTAACGTGTCAACACTATTAAGGTCATTTTGGAGACAATGCTTCCAATTTTGTGGGACTTTTACCCGACATTGAGATGAAATGACATCTCAAGCCCTGCCACCTATTGACACCAGAGGGCTTATATGCATTGGACGATCTGACACACACCGCTTTGCCTGGGCAGCCTTGTCCTTCTAAGCGGCTTACCCGTACTCGTGTGTGGTCTGATTCAGCTCTGCGTGGAAGCACCATGCAGCCCAATATATTTTTTCATGCCCCGATCGGCGGGGGCGACTTACAAACAAACATGCTTCACTGCTTGCAAGCTTGAGCACATTGTTGTTCTTTCTGTGAGCAAATGCAGTCATCACTACACTGATCAGGTCATTTAAATAGCTGGGGGCTGCTTGTGTCTGTGTTGTGAGCTGTGGAATGAATTAACCAGTTTCAGGATCAACCATATGCCCTAGGTCTACAGCGCTAGGCAAATTAATCTTGGTTTTTATAGCCCCCCCCCCCCATCAAATCATAAGCGGATATGCACACCTGTACAAATGGAGCAAAAAACATTAGTTGGAGGTAGATGACTAGGTCTGACTCTGGAATTTTTGGAGCACCATTGTTGTCCAATGTGTTTATCTGAACAGCAACCTACAGAAAAAATGCAGCTTCCTTAACTGGCCCCGAGACATCGAACTCAATACCAAGATCTGAACGCTCTTGAAGCTTGAAGTCTGATTTAGGCAGGACATGCATTGCCTTCTTCTTGCCTATAATATGTAAAGAAGAGCCGGTATCACAGCCTGTAAGGCAATACAGACAGCATAATTGCCCTTTCATCTGGCTCTAGCTTCCTGAAAACAGTGTGAACTGGAATATCAGGTGCAGTCAGCATGAATACCCATCCTGCCTGTCTTGAAGAATATGTTATCAACATTAAGCTGGCAAAAATGAAGCAGAATTAGAAGGAAAACATGGGTATCAGGAATGACCAGAACAGCTGTGTTACAAACGGTAGGTGCAAAATCATTCTATTATCGGCTTCTTCATAGTTGTAATCAAGTTAATGCTGAGCAGCATAAACCTCAATGCATCCTTTTAGAGATTTTTTCTCAAAATAGAAGTAAATGCAATGATCAGGAATTTATAGAATTAACTTACACCCCGAATCAGAGACTCTAAAGGGAAAGAAACTCAAACATGAAGTAACTAGAACTTAATGGAAACAACAACAGAGGAAAGCCAAAAGGACAGTTCCTCTCCCACAAAATGGCCAACTGGCTATCCAGTTATAGGAATCACCCACAATGAAGTCATGAACAGGCCCTTATAGGATTTTATTTATCATGACCCATTACTACTAAGTATGCCATGCATAGTTACAAGCTGTACCAAACACCTTACCAATACACAGGCTTATAATAAGTCTGTTAACAAGATGCTGGATTTATTTCACAATGACAGCTTAACATTTATTGAACCGTTTTCCCTGACATTTGGACAATATAGCAACTGGAGTTGAAGTTCATTAAGAGATAGAGAACTGACTGAACATGGTTTTTAATGTAACCGGGTGCTATAAGGCCAAAGGGGCTACCCCAAGAGATAGAGAAGTTTGATAAGTTGCCATAAAATGGATCAAAAGCCATTTGAGTCATTCATGCAGGAAAGGCTCATACCCATAGCTTGTTAGGTGGTCGAAAGAACAATCTTACGAGCCTTTGCCTGGGTCAAAACTCAAGACTATGAGTGATATCAGGTCAATGGCACAGGTGTCTGGGGAAACCTGTCTGAAGAACTGACTGCCACTGGTGAAGAGATTTATGCTTTCTATACATCGTTTCATTCATCCAAGGTCTTGTCTTTCGAAAATGATCATGGTCACGCGAGTTTGTTTACAGATGAAGAGTGAGTGAGTTTTACATCCCACCAACAGCAAAGGTCATACGGAGACGGGACCTCGATTTAAAGACTCATCCGAAAGTCTGGAGAAGCCCGGGATCGACCCTGCGACCCCTGGTTTTCAAAGCGAGTAGCGTAACCACTGCACCATGGAGGCTTCTTAACAGATGAAGAATGTATGATGTCTACGTATAAGTCAGATTTCCTTGAAAATCTAGAAAGACTTGCTGGTTGTATAATATTTGACGGGATGTCTGTACTTAAAATGTTGCAGCATTCATCATGTCTCAAACTGACCTATAAATAGATGGCTGCTATGTTTCGGTCTTACAGTCTTCTTCTCGCCTTGTAAACCAGGGATGGCAGGATCGATTCCGGGCTTCTCCAGACTTTCGGATGAGTCTTTAAACCGAGGTCTTGTCTCCGTATGACCTTCGCTGTTAGTGGGACGTAAATCTCAAACACTCACTCACTCTCACAGTCTTCTTACCGTTGTTTGGGTAGCTACCATCCACGTCGGTTTTGAAAGGTATGAGACAAACAGTCTCAAATAACAGACCCAACAAAAGTGTGGAGAGAATGTTCTTCACATGCGCCTGGGTCTACGAGGAAAAATATAGAAACTGGTGATTGATAGATACTTTCAAGCAGTAAAAGCAAGAACGAACTGACAATACTTTACACTAGGTACCTTAACGAAAATTGCCATGAGCTTCTCGAGAGAATGCTACTGTTGTTGGTGCAGGTTGACTTGAGAACAAGGCTCTAAAGTTTCCGCTGATGTTGTTCCTGTTGAGCATGAATTTTATTACAACCGCAAAGAAGCAGATAGTAAAATGCAGTTGCAGGTTCTCTTTGAGTTAACGCAGCCCTTGTTGTCAGTTCTGATACCGATGTTTTCTTTCTACTTGTGCATCACTTTAACAGGTCTGTTTTATGCTGATGACAGGCAGAAAGGGTATTCATGCTGACTGCACGAGGTAAATTCAAGTTTATACTGTTTACAGGAAGCTAGATCTAGATGAAAGGGCAATTATGTTGTCTGTATTGCCTTATGGGTTGTGATACCTGCTCTCCTTTACATAGTACAGGCAACAAGAAGGCAATTCATATTCTGCCTACATTAGCCTTCCAGCTTCAAGAGATTTCGGATCTTGGGACAGAGTCAAATGTTTCAGGGCTAGTTAAAGCAGCAGCGATTTCTTTTGTAGGTTTGCTGTACAGACAATCACTTTGGTCATCAATAGTGCACAGGTGTGCATATCAGCTACCGATTCGATGGGGAGCAATAAAATATAAGATTAACTTGCCTAGCCCAGTAGACCTAGGGTATACAGAGTAAACCGCTATAAGATTTCAAGCATGCCCAGTAAAAGTGGTGCGAGTTGGAATGTCCTTGCATATAAACCTTTTTGGTTTAAATGTGTGGCAGGGCTTGAGATGTCATTTCATCTCAACATCGGGGAAAGTCCCACAAAAAATGGAAGCAACGTCTCCAAAATGACCGATACAGTGTTGACGGGGACGTTGAACCTCAAATCAAACAAATTATAACCTAAGTGTACAGCATATCCTCTTAATAACACGTTTTTATAACACAGTTTTGAATATAACACTTTATAACCCCCAAAACCTAGCCAGTTACAAAGCAAAAATGACAATAAAAATCATTTTTAGGTTAATTTGATAAACACTGTTTTACTAGTTTTTTTTTTGTAACACTGCTTAATTAAGACGGTTAATGCTTAGGGCCCGAAATTAGTATTATAAAGAGGTGGTGTTTCCTAATGGCTGAAGATATAATATAGTATGGAAACAGAACTAAGCATTATAATTGTCAATGCCCTCTTCTGCTTGGTTGTCTTAAATGAAATCCTCGCCTGCAAATCCCTTTAGTGTGAGCATTTATGTGAATGAATTGTACTTGTAAACTGAGTGGGTGGGGTAATCCTGGGGCTAAATGTATGGTAAAAAAGTAATAACAAACCATAAATGTACTTGGGAATAGTGTTATATGTATTTTAGAATAGTGTCTTAGTTAAAATAAAACAATAGATAAATAAAAACTGTATAAAATTTTGAAACATCAACATTGCCTTTATGTACCAACTAGGAAACTAGACACAAAAAAGATTAAATGTCTTTTATTTCACCGGTTTTCAAGTAAAACCTAAAATGTTGACCAATATTCTAGCATAAATCTTCTTTCTACACCCGAAAAATAAATTAAAATACGTATGTAAGATGATTTGTGGTATTTATATTCATATTTTACGAAAAACTAGAATTTACAGCTATGGCGGCCATTTTGGACTCAATCTTGGATTTCTCAGCTCTCCATCATTTATGCCATTTTATGCCGGCAGTCTCAGATACTAGGGATCCTGACGAACATTTTGGTATATGGCCTGTTTTGTTATACGGGGGGTATGGGTTACTACCAGAAATAGTGGACTTTTTGGCCCATTGTCACCCTACCTCAAAATGAGGCATGACTTCTGGCGCTAAGCATGCTAAAATATCCAAACTCCATATTTAAACCGTGATAATGAAGTTGTGGAAAGTTGGTTCTGAGATCTGAGGTCTTCTTTCAACTCTGAGTTGACCATAACAAGATACCTGCTATGGCTAAACCCAATTCAAAGTTGAATGCACATCGTAGATCACAGAGCCAGCTTCGAGTTATTATGTCGAAATTTCGAGATACTAAGTCGAAATTTAGAGATACTAAGTCGAAATTTCCAGTTACTATGTCGAAATTTCGAGTTACTACTAAGTCCAAATTTGCGAGCTACTAAGTCGAAATTAATAGTTATTAAGCACATGAGCTTGACGTATTACAATATTAAAGGGCTCATCTCTATGTTTCTATGTAATAGAAACGAAGGACGGACACTGTTTCAGAGATCCGTTGATTTTCATTCGAATATCTCAAAATCTACATATTGCTCCGTTGAAATAAAATATTGCCTGCGTTAATGAACGAATCGTTAACCTTCCGCCGCCTATTGTATGACTGTGTTGTCATAAAATTCACTGTAAAGTGTGTGTTTCTTAAAATATCCCGATCGCACAGTTGCTGGTTACGCCGCCATTTTGTTTCGTTAGGAGAATCGCATTTAATTTTTTTTTAGCGTTTTGATTGGTCACCAAGCACGTGACGATTTTCTTGGGTTGTTTTAGACCAATCAGACAACGCGTATGGACTCACTCCGGGTAAACAAACATGGCGACGTAACCAGCAACTGTGCGAACGGCAAATTTTAAAGAAACACACGGATTGTCGTGGATTCAAGAGAAGCGAAGTATTATTAAGTGCGGCGGAAATTATATTTCACATTAATTAAATGTTTTAACGTTGCATTTCGACGGAGCAATATGTGGATGTTGAGATTTTTTAATGAAAATCATCGGACCTCTGAAACAGTGTCCGTCCTTCGTTTCTATTATATAGAAACGTAGGGAAAAGCCCTTTAAATTTTTTGTTACGTCAAGCTCCTGTGTTATTAAGGAGGGTCGCGCATAACTGACTCTGCCGTAATCAAGTTCGAATTTTTACACCTCAGACTAACCCTGTATTTTTCCAGCTACTGATTTGTTTCCTCCGATTGCAGCCAATCAGTTTTCCACGGCAAATCTGAACTCTCCTTAACGCAAGACGTTTACTTTATTACGGCGTAGCCGTTATGGTTTTGCTTTTGTCCTACATTTTTCGTTATTCCATTGGTCAATAAAACCACATGTCCAAGGAGATGACCATTTCATTGGTCAATGATTTGCATAAATAAATCTACTCAAAAGTACGACAGTTTACTGAAGTTTTAACCTAGGAAATGTTTCGTTTTTTATGTGAGACATGAATGAAAAATATATATACAGTTTCGGCTTGCTCACCGTCTTGTCCTTTGATGACCATACGTCATATATATAATTGTGTTTCTAGCTATTTTGACCTAATTTTCACGTGGTTGGTCTATATAGCGAAAGGAACCATTTCGCGAAAGGAAGAATTTTCTGCGAAAGGAATTGTTTGTTTGATTTGAGGTTTAACGTCCCCATCAACACTGTGTAGGTCATTTTGGAGACGTTGCTTCCAAGTTTGTGGGACTTTTACCCGACATTGAGATGAAATGACACCCAAGCCCTGTTGCACAATGAAACCAATAAAGAGATATAGCATGACAAAAACATGTAATAATCGCATTACAAATTGACAGATGTTTAATTTACAGTATATGCTAAATAAAAGTTGCAGTGTATCATTTGTCTTCAGCATACTTTATGTCCTCCATTTTAACACAAAATGGACATTTTCGAATATCATTAATGTTATATAAATTCTGAAAAGGAATAAGTGTAATTTGAGTTTTAATTAGGTGCACATAAGATCAAGTTTCCGTCCGTTTGTCTGCTCGTCCGTTTGTTCGTCCGCCTATGCGTTTACGTTCACCATAGCGACAACCCGAAATGTTAACCCTAGAATTTGTGTTCAAAAACAGTAAATGATAACGTTTTCTTATTTGTTGTGCATATACTTGAGATCATATGCTCTTGAAATGATGTCATGTTTTTAACCTTGACCTTTTACATTGACCTTAGCTCAAACAGGCGGGACACCGCCCTCTGCAAAGCTATTTTTCCTCGCGTGACATCTGAATTGTTTGAATACAGTAAACCAGTTCATAGCTAGACAATTGTTGCTGTCACTATTGTAGCTCATATTGCACGACCCGCAGAAAAAGCGACCGACTGAAGTCGGTTGATTTTCTAAGAGTGCCCTAAAATCACCGTGTCATTCTGTCAGTCTGTCTGTCCGTCCGTAACCCGTTTGTGAAAATTGGTGATAGTGACTTAACCGCTTGGAATATTTAAACAATTTTTGGCATACTGATAGATATCAATGAGATCTAACCAATGAACTTACGAAATATTATATTCCATTTAGTATAGGCTCGCCGAGGCGAAAAAATGTGAAAATTTTCGCACTGCTTCTCCTCGGAAACCGTTGGACCGTTTGAAGTCAAATTTCATATGGAGCCTCTATGGGATGGGGGAAACCAAAATTTGCTCATGGGTCCAGGTCACATATATGGTCTGTCTGTCTGTCCGTCCGTAACCCGTTTGTGAAAATTGGTGATAGTGACTTAACCGCTTGGAATATTTAAACAATTTAGGCATACTGATAGTATCAATGAGGTCTAACCAATGAACTTGCGAAATATTACATTCCATTTAGTATAGCCTCGCCGAGGCGAAAAATGTGAAAATTTTCGAACTGCTTCTCCTCAGAAACCGTTGGGCCGATTAAGGTCAAATTTCATATGGAGCCTCTATGGGATGGAGGAAACCAAAATTTGCTCATGGGGTCCAGGTCACATGACCAAAATGGCCGCCAAGCCATATATGGTAAAAACCCTTCAAAATAGTCTTCACTTGGCAGATTTCCACGAAACTTGATAAATAACATCTTGGACATAGGCCCATCATAAATTGCTAAAATGGTGACCCTGGGTTGGCCTTGACCTTCTTTGTGCCTAGGTCAAACTTTGACACATATGCTTTTGTATTGGAAAAGTGAGAATTCATTTTATCCTGCAAACGATTCAGAATACAGTACTAAAGTATTAGATATATTTTTGCTCCTTACGATAAGGCGCATTTATTGGGGGAACCGTTTTAGGTCCAGGTCACATGACCAAAATGGCCGCCATACCCATATATGGTAACACTCATCAAGCTAAAAGCATCCGGCGGGTCGTGCACTTCAGCTGAGGCACTGGTTTCTAAACGACCTTCCAATTAAATCTACGCCGCATATCTTTTTTAAAGATATTTCTTGTTTTTCCATTGGTGTCAAAAATAAGCCTTGAAGAGTCTGCCACTGCACATCTTCCATGGCTATACTTTGTCAATACAAACAAAACAATGACTCAATAGTGACGTTTACTTTAGTTTGCGTGACGTCATATAATTAAAAAAAAAAAAAAAAAAACAATAAGGAGCGTGATAGCTCAGTGGTTAGTGCACTTGCCTCTGATGCTAGAGGTCCCGGGCTCGATCCCCGGCAGCGGCGATAAAATTTCTGTGTCCGAACGCACTCTGGGACAGTGGTATCATTTGCAGGGATGAATGTCATAAAGTGCACCGTCCTTCGGGTCGGGACGTTAACTGGAGGCTCCCTGTGCAGGGAGAACCATCCCCTGTGCAGGTTAAAGATCCTTACATGATTACTGTGTTGGTATTCATCCTGCAAAACCTGGAGTGTATGCAATGTACACCTGCGGTAATGGTCAAATGTGACCTACGTAGTATCAGTTTTGTTTGATTTGAAGTTTAACGTCCCCGTCAACACTGTAAAGGTCATTTTGGAGACGTTGCTTCCGATTCTGTGGGACTTTTACCCGACATTGAGATGAAATGACATCTCAAGCCCTGTCGCCCAATAGGGTTTATAAGCATGGACGGTCCGACGTGCATTGCTGGGCAGGCTTAGATCCTCTAAGCGGTTTACCAGTACTCGTGGGCGGGTCGGTTACAGCTCTGCGTGGAAGCATCATGCAACCCATCTATTTCTTCAAGCCCCGATGGGCGGGGGCTAACGCAGTATCAGAAGATAGATAGATAGAAAAAAAAACACTGCTATATTTATCCACCTAGTTATTGGTAAGAACTACAAGAGCAGACACAACTGTAATGACTGGCAGCGCACATTACTCTGTTAATAATCAGTCGCAGTCTCAGTTTCAATTTCTGTTAACCCACCTTAGTGAACAAATAGCCACCCACATTTAGGATCGTAGACTCAACAGGTCCGTACGCATGGGGGTTTATATATATAAACGGGGATTTAATCATTTAACGATGCAATTTTTTTTTTCAACTATGCGCTTTCCGCTTTACGCCTTCGTCAGAGTTTTCACATTCACACACACATAGATAAACAAAATAGTTTTAAAGGTGAAAATTGAACAAATTTACATTAACAGTGTTGCGAAAAGCCCTTATCGAACGACAAGATGGCGTCGCTGTGTATTGCCTTTGTGTGAGTGCGATTCATAAACACACCGCTACAAAATCGAACTCAAACAAAGGCTCCCAAATGAGCTGGAAAATATCTGGAATATCTGTAAACGCACCGCTAACTAGGGTGGGTGAGGATTGCGTATCGTGCGGAAAATGTCTGTATATCCGGAAGGCATATTGAGCCTTCAGGGCCGTCAACTAGCAAGCTGAACTGAGAGAGAGAAAGAGAGAGAGAGAGAATCAAAATCGAGGCTCGAACTATGGAATCGAGGAGGGAGAATTGCATCAGTGTGCTTCGTCGTCCCAAATACTTCTCATTGTTAGTCAGTACGTGATAGCCGCCCCGCCGATCTGGGAGTGAAGAAAAAGATTGTGCTGCCTGATTTTTCCATGTAGAGCTGAAACGAATCGAACAAAATTAAGAGTAACCGGATACTTTCTTTGAGTGATTCAACTATGATTACAAAGGCCTCCAGAGCGGAACTCGCATGACAAGACGTAAATTACAATAATGGAATCTATTTGACTGAGAAAAGCGTCTTGAGGAACACCGACGTTCATTCGAATTCTTCAATATAACCGACACAAACAAGGACACGTCTCCTCGCATTAGCAAACATCCAATGGACCAGCCGAACATTCCACTCTTCCACTTCAAATTTTCTCTGTGCCTCCTAAATGACTTTCCGAGACACTCAACCAAATGCCTTATCAAGGTCTACCAAAGCCACTATGTGGGAATGTAACTGCCATTTTGGCTTTCCGCTAGTGATGTTTCCATTACGGTCTAGTTATTTCATGTTCGTGGTTCTTTCCATTTGGTGAGTCTGATCGGAGGTGTTGGGTAATTGTGTCGATTCCTGATCATTGCCTTCATCGGAAAGTAAATGGATAACTTATCGCGCCTCCCTTTCACAGTTTGCATAACAGGCAATAGATAGTTAAATAGCGTTTCCGGACAATATGGCATGAAAAAAAAAACACCTGTAAAAAATAGAGCTATCACTAAAGGTGATGAATACCCCCACAGGAACTGCCTTGATAGTACAACAGCGGCATTTTGCAATTTTTTCACTTGAAAGGGGCCATAACTATGTCGAAAATTGACGAATTGTAGTGGAAATCGAACTTGACCTGTATTTTATGATGTTACATCAGTGTACCAAAAATTATAAAAATCGGTGAAGTGCTTTTTGAGTTATCGTCTGGAAACCAAGTCAACAGACCGACCGACCGACCGACAAGCTCACTCCTATATACCCCCCCCCCCCCCCCAAATTTCATTTGTGGGGGTATAATTAAAGAGAAAAATTAACTAGTAGTTTTCTACTTTCCCTGTAACGTTTGCAGGAACTGAAACGGGAAAAAGGAAATTTGCATATTATTTTGCATCAGCATATGGTATTTTTTTTTTTTTTTTTTATCAATTTCAACCCATTTCATTAGGGGGGGGGGGGGGTAGTAAATTGGCAAAAAAGAAAGATAAAATGTACAATAATGTTTCCAAGGTAAATTAATAACATACATCGGACATTGTTTGAACGTCTGCGACAATGTAAATGCCTTTATATCTTTTAAACATGAACAAATCGACAGTATGGCAATATGATAACATGGATTTTATTTGCCAGAAAAATCAATTTTTCACACCATAAAACTTATAAATGAAATTGTGTTTCATTTAAAATGAAATACTTTGATACATATCACATTAAGGAAGCAAAAGTAGGTGCAATAATAAAGGTATAATCCTTGTTCTGGTCATTTAAACAATATCTTAATGCTTTTTTAGCCATTTTTATTGGGGGGTGGGGTAACTTTTTCTGCATTACTTCTTCCAGAAGCCTGGTTACATGGTCAAATTTCACGCCTATTTCGTGTCTCTAATATTATTACACAATATATGTGAAAATAAGAAAAATCTAAAGACGAAAAATGCATTCTTTTATCAAATATAGTGAAAATTGCATATCAAAACAGCAAAAAATGCAGAAAAAGTCATTTGTAAATAGGTGTTTCGACAAAAACCTGTGAAAGAGTTTGTCTTTCACAGCTAGGTACGCAAACATGACATAATCCTGCATTGTTTTTTTTTTTAAACCAAACTGGGAAATATTGTTTTAAACAATTGTTATCAACAAATTTGTCAATGACTGGGGTATTTATTGAAACATTCGATAATTTCGAAAACAGTACCCATCTATAAGGCTAAAAAGCTCGAAAAAAGCATGGTATGCCTATATTTTTTATACCGGCAAACGAATGCAGAGATTTCAAGGTACAAAATACAAGCAAATAAAAAAAATCTAAAGACAAATGAATTTCTCCCCGCCCTCCTTTAGTCGAAATTTCGAGTTACTTAGTCGAAATTTCGAGATACTAAGTCGAAATTTCCAGTTACTAAGTCGAAATTTCGAGATACTAAGTCGAAATTTCGAGATACTTATCAAAAGAACTTATCAAAAGAAATAAAAGTGTACCTGGCCCTAATGTTCATCGTACTATAGTGATGCCCTAAAGCATTCTTTTTTATCCAGAACTAGACCTCAGGGTAATAGTCTTCCCTCGCCTGTGGTAGATGCCAAGTCCGCAGAGGAGTTCAAAACCCGTACAGTGTAGATTGGAACTCAGAGGTATGCGTTTTCGCATACTTCTGTTAATCAGATTGTAAATAGTTTTAAGGACTCATTCAATGTCCTCTCTTTTTTGTAAGCTAAATTTAGCCACCCACCCAAATGAGGTAATGGCCAAATATGACCGACTCAGTATATGAAGACAAGGTAATGACCAAATGTGACCTAGATAGTAAAGTGAAGGTGATGGTAGAAAACTGTTAGTTTTTACACTGGACCATTTCATTATCTTTTTTTTTTTTTTTTTTTTTTTTTTTAATTTTTAAAACTGTCAATGGTTATGTATGATTGTAGTAACGCGAGGAGCAGACAAATGAAATGTCAAAAACGAAATTGAGGATCGAACGGTACATGTTGTGAATCCCTTCTTGTGTCAATGAGAATAATTCTGGAAACAATTACATACATAGACTCTAGCAAACAAGATAATTTACTCAACACTCTATACGTATTAGCAAATGGCTTTCTTACACCAACGACCCCCGCCCATAGGGGCTTGAAGAAATATATGGAATACATGATGCTTCCGCGCAGACCTGAATCCGGCCCGCACACTAGTACTGGTAAACCACTTAGAGGATCTAAGCCTGTCCATGCTAATAAACCCTATTGGTTTCATTGGGCGACAGGGCTTGAGATGTCGTTTCATCTCAATGTCGGGTAAAAGTCCCACAAAATTGGAAGCAACGTCTCCAAAATTACCTTTACAGTGTTGACGGGGACGTTAAACCTCAAATCAAACAAACAAAAATTTCTTACACCAATATTCCGGGACACTGGCTGGTTTTTAGCTGAGGCTTCGATCACAAGTTTAAAAGTTTGTTGGTTGTTATGTTTTGTCAAGTGTCAAGTGTTTGAAAGACGTCCGTCGACCTAGTGAAACCTGGATTAAACAAAAGAGCCACAATGGCCCTGGAACGCTCACCTGATCCGAATTGTACAGATAAAGTGATAGGTAATATAAGATGGAGTGGATGGTTTGAGCCATATATGTTGAGAGTGACCAAAGGAACATTCCTGTGAAATTATTTCAAAATCCGTCAACCTATTTAGCAGTGCACCACGTGAACAGTCCGTGAAATGAAGACCCCTCTAAACCCCACTTCATATATAGAACACTGGGGTTACGGGGTGGGGGTATACCTTTTTCATATTTCTGCACAAAGACATAGGTTGTGGGTACTAGGTTGTGGGTACTCGTTAGAACCGTCTCATTAAGGCGGTTCTAACGAGCACCCACAACCTATGTTTTGATCATTGTTAAGAAAAATATCACGGATTTTCATCAGAAAAGTAGCCATTATTGGGATGTTACAAGTGCTCTATGTCACACGGGTGAGTTGTCGTAATGGTCTAACTTACAATGGGCGACATGGCTTGAGATGTCATTTCATCTCAATGTCGGGTAAAAGTCCCACAAAATTGGAAGCAACGTCTCCAAAATGATCTATACTGTGTTGACGGGGACGTTAAACTTCAAATCAAACAAAAACAAAGGAGTTTAAGTTATAAAGTCATACTTTCCTGATGGTTCACAGAAATATATCCATGCAACAGTGAATCGGCCCCCGCCCATCGGGGCTTGAAGACATATATGGGCTGCATGATGCTTCCACGCAGAGCTGAATCCCACCCGCACACGAGTACTGGTAAACCGCTTAGAGGATCTAAGCCTGCCCAAGCAAAGCGATGCGCACGAGTCGGACCGTCCATGCTTATAAACCCTGTTGGTTTCATTGGGCGAAAGGGCTGGAAATGTCATTTCATCTCAATGTTGGGTAAAAGTCCCACAAAATTGGAAGCAACGTCTCCAAAATAACCTTTACAGTGTTGACGGGGACGTTAAACCTCAAATCAAACAAATGCAACAGTGAAGGTAACTTCGCTCTATCCGCCCCCGCCCATAGGGGCTTGTATAAATATATGGGATGCATGATGCTTCCACGCAGAGCTGAATCCGGCCCGGACACTAGTACTGGTAAACCACTTTGAGGATCTAAGCCTGTCCAGGAACCGCGGTGCGAGGCGGACCGTCCATGCTAATAAACCCTATTGGTTTCATTGGGCGACAGGGCTTGAGATGTCATTTCATCTCAACATCGGGTAAAAGTCCCACAAAATTGGAAGCAACGTCTCCAAAATGGCCTTTACAGTGTTGACGGGGACGTTAAACCTCAAACAAACAAAAATTTCTTACACCAATATTCCGGGACATTGACTGGTTTTTATCTGAGGCTTCGATCACAAGTTTAAAAGTTTGTTGGTTGCTATGTTTTGTCAAGTGTTTGAAAGACGTCCGTCGACCCAGTGAAACCTGGATTAAACAAGAGAGCCATAATGGCCCTGGAACGCTGACCTGATCCGCATTGTACAGATAACACTGTGTATAACCGGACAGTCGCCACATCGGAAGCGGCATTAGACTGTACACATAAAAATCACTAGCGGCATATAAACAACCGTTGCTGTTGGTTACTTTCTGTCGGGTATGAAAGCAACGGAATGTGCGATTAGACTGCGGTTTTCGGCATTGGAGGATGAAATGAGTACTTTATTCAAATGATTCTCATTACTTCTGATAGTGGTGCATTTTTTTTTTGTGTAGACTTCATCTTGTACGGCTCAATCAGTGATTTTGCTGCCTCTGTCGCCCGTCAACACGATGAATCAAGGTCAATATATTCGAAATTAAGGTCAACCGGCTACTTACGGCACAATGAAATCGTTAAAACACATGTAGTCTTTGACATCTGATAGCTGCTAGCGTCTAAATATTTGGATTTTGTAAATCATGACCACTTGAAATGCACCAGTCACATTCAACTGACTGTACGACTAGCGGCAACTGTACTGCATTACTAGCGCCACAAGTGCAAAAGAAAACTGTCCGAATAGCGACGATAATTTATTTTACATGTGTCACAAATAAAAGTCGATGGAGTTCGTATGAATACACCATCTTATGCTTAAAGCAAAATACACTGTTTCTCTGTTAATTGGTCATCTGTTGACGTGATTTAGCGCTCACTGTAGTTGCCAGATTTTTTTTTAATATCACGTACAAATGTTTGTTTTCTTTTCCTGTATGTGTGTGTTTGTGTGTGTGCTTGAACATTTTTTATTTAGCGGTAATGAAGGGGTGGATGGGTGAGGCAAATGTGACGTGTGTCTTGCGTCACTGGGGCGTCCAACTGATGTTGGTTTACAGTTGACAAGGCCTGCTGTCCTTGCAGCAGGTTCGGGTAGAGGGAAAATGTTGTCGTTTCTTCTGTTCTACACGCCCATTCAGTTTCCATATTCTCCTCTGTCCTTAAATTTCTTCTCATCTACTATCTCCTCTATCTCTTTTCTCCCTTTCTGCGAGAAGACAGAAAATGACCCACAAGGGTTTACTTGTCGTTAATGCAAAACAGTCATTTATCGGCACTGGAAAATACAGTTTGTCAATGCTTTGGAAATTCTTCTGCATGAGATTGGCGGTGTAAACGAGAGAGAGAGAGAGAGAGAGAGAGAGAGAGAGAGAGAGATAGATAGATAGATAGATAGATAGATAGATAGATAGATAGATAGATAGATAGATAGATAGATAGAGAATGTACTATATAAAAAGCAGAGCAATGGCACGAGCACGCTTTGGTAATCTAGTTTTGCATGCCATACGTGTAAATTTTGCAACGGCACTCTATGGCCTAGTGGGTAAAAGCATAAGGTCTCTCACTGCTGTGGTTCGATCCTCGCACAGGTCACATGTGAGACGCCAAGTTCCGCAACGGAAAGTCAGGTAGTTTTTTCTTAGGCTACTTGCACGGCTTGGCATTGAGGACCTGGACCTCATCCTAAAAGAGAGAAGGCTCCACTGGTATGGACATGTGGAACGCTCCAACGGTGCAGTCAAGACTGCCTGTCACACACAGGCAGACGGAAGGCGTGAGCTTGGGTGGCCCAAGATGACCTGGAAGCAGCTGACAGAGAGAGATGGAAGCTCTCTGCTATCGACCCTCATGATAGACATACCTGGAGATCTGGTGTGAGATCTGCTATGCATGCAGCAAACCAGTTACATGGAAGGGGGCGCATTTATGTAAATTTGGACCCTGTACCTGCACGTTAATCAAAACTCCGCTGATGATGATGATGATGATGATGATGATGATGATGATGACGACTCCTTTTCCGCCCACCTCTGATTAACGATTTTCTTGAAATATTGAGATTATCTTGAAACGTTTGTAAAACAAAACCAAAATGCGCGCTTGCGTCCGTGTGTGTATTTACGTCCCATCAACACGCACCTAAGGTCATATAGACATGGGACCTCGGCTTAAAGGCTCGTCCGATAGTGTTGAGAAGCTTGTAATGACACTCCGGGCACCTTGTTTACAAGAATAGGAGGTTTAACGCTACACCAAGGGCGCTTTATATTTTGCGTGTGTTGTTGTTTTTGTTCCCGAAGTCCATCTGCAACTCTACTGATCGATCAGTAAAGTGAAGGGTATTTGTCAGCAAAAATAACAAGCATCAGTGTAACAAGGCCTTGTTTGTTTGTTTGAATCGATGTTTCAAGTCGGCGTCAACACTATTTAGGTCATTTTAGAGACGTTACTTGCAATTTCATGGGACTTTTACCCGCCATTGAGATAAAATGATATCTCTAACCTGCGTGAAAGCATCATGCAGCGCAATCTATTTCTCCAAGCCTCGATGGGCGAAGGCCCGAGGAAAGAGGGGTTTCCTATGGTGAATACACCAGTGTCATTGTCTTTGCTCAAAAACACAGATTATGGGTACTCGTTAGAACCGCCTCAAAAAGGCTGTTCTAACGAGCACCCACTATCTGTAATGCATGTGTAGACTTAAATAAAAATGTTACTTTTGGTAATAAGACAGATGCCATTTTAGCACACGAGTGTGAGTGAAAGCTTCTGTACCTGACTCTAATGCAGCAACGCCACATGTGGTTTAATTGAGTGTATATTTGAAATAATGGCGGTTGCGACATTTCCAAGTCCGCCCATCAGCCACAACACTATTTAGATGTTGTTGTTTTTGTGGTGGGGGTTGGGGATGGGGGTTGGGGGTGGGGGTTACGGCCCTTTCATTATTAAATGAACTCATATCGAGCCGATCGTTAATCAGAGGTGGGCGAAAACTGGAGTACCCGGATAAAAACCACCTGACCTTCCGTTGCAGAACTTGGCGTCTCACGTGTGCACGACTCGAGACAGCGGTCAGAGGCCTAATGATTAAGAGTCAGCGCTCTTATCAACTAGGTCACGGAGGTCCGTTGGCGTAAACTTTAGATGCAACAACAAGTATAAGCTTTCACAAGAAGAAAAAAACGACCCATAACAAGTAAAAGCTTTCACAGAAAGACATAAAAAGGGGCCCACGAGCAAAACTCTCGAAAGACATAAAAAGGGGCCCACGAGCAAAACTCTCTTCAAAAAGGCTACTGGACTTGATGGTATCGGTCCAAGAATATTGAAACTTGCAAATAGCGTTCTTTCACCCTCCATAACAGCCATAATAAACAAGAGCATCAAAATGTGTACTTTCCCCGATCAACTTAAGATCGCTAAAGTATATCCAATTCATAAAGACGGCCCAAAATCAGATCCTGCTAATTATAGGCCGATATCTATACTTCCTACAATTTCTAAAATATTTGAAAAACACATAAATAAGCACTTCATGGCATACTTAAACAAGTATAAACTGATTCATATCAGTCAATCCGGGTTCCGGCAAAAACATAGCTGCCAAACTGCTTTGGTAAAATTAATTGATCAGTGGATGACATGCATTGATAAGGGAGATTTAGTCGGTACAGTCTTCCTTGATTTTAGAAAGGCGTTTGACCTAGTTGACCACCCAATACTTATAAAAAAGTTAGCTCTTTACAAATGTAATAGTTCATCCCTGGCCTTGCTTTCCTCATATCTTCACAGTCGTCAGCAAGTTGTCGACAGTGGGAAAGGCACATCAAAACCTGCATTCATTAAATCAGGGGTGCCTCAAGGATCCATTTTGGGACCTTCACTCTTCTTGATATTTATAAATGACCTGCCTCTCGAAATGGACTTCTGCGACACTGACATCTTCGAAGATGATACAACTATCCATATAAATGGGAACACAAAACTGGAAATTGAACCCAAACTGCAACATGATGGCGAAAAATCAAATGCTTGGGCAAAACAACATAAAATGAAAATTCACTTCGATAAAACAAAGTGCATGGCTGTTGGAACTAGACATAAAACCCGGGATGCATCAAACTTAAATATCACAATTGAAAATAGTAAGATTAAACAAGTCGATAAACAAAAGCTTTTAGGTGTTTTTATCGACGAAAATTTTTTATGGACCGCGCATATCGACTACCTCTGTGCCAATATTTCAGCAAAAATTTCCCTTCTAAAACAGCTGTCATTATACGTTCCCCATGAAGTTCAAAAACTGTTTTATCAAGGTTATGTTCTGCCACTGCTGGACTATGGGTCCAATACTTGGGGAGCGACAGCAAAGAATAATATCGAGCGACTATCAAAATTGCAAAAACGAGCTGCCCGTATCATATTAAATGCCGATTATAACACACCTTCTTCAGAAATGTTCAAGGAATTGGGGTGGTCGACTATTCAAAATCGCCATAACTATAACAAAGCAGTACTAACTTTTAAAGCCTTAAACAATCTCGCACCAGAATACATTACTGCTTTACTAACACCTACATCTGAAACGCATAATCGTATTTTACGGTCGACGAGAAATGGTTCCTTGTTAGTACCAAGATCTAGAACGTCAACTTTTGACAGATCGTTTTCAGCTTCTGCACCAAAACTATGGAACTCGCTACCAAATGATGTAAAAACTTCATCTTCTTTTGCAAGTTTTAAACTGTCAGTAAAAAATCATTTCTTGGAATGAACAATGATTTCATATCATTGGCAGAGATATTTTAATTTAATTGATTTGCACCCAACAGGCGCACGTCGCTGGGGCATGCATCGGTGGAGCGTTGCGACGTTGATTCGGCGTGGATGTGGCGTTGCATGAGCGTCGTGACGTTAAACCGACGTCGATGTGGCGTCACAATTGCGCCATATGCCTCCTGGGTACAATACTACTAGACAAACGCCCGAAACGACGCTGTGCTGGACTGTCGGGGTGCACATACAACTGCTGGGACAGCGGTTATGCTGTTTAGACATTGGTCTGCCACATATTTGTTGTCCTAGCTGTGTATTGCTGGTTTCGCATTGCGATTGTTCGGCTCAGACGTGGTATTACCAGACAGGTGTGCATAAATTGTTAAATCATTTCAAAATCTATACACTTAAAATAGTTGCTGACACATACTGTATGCTCTAATATTTTAATACGGTACGCTTTATCATCTTTATTATTATTATTTTTAACACAGGTGAAATTATTTTAAGACGGCTAACAATATTGTTTTATGCGCTCAATATTAATCTGATGTCTTAACAAGTAGCTGGCCTCTTTCCTGCTTGCTAAGATAGTCTTAACTAGATTTTCCTACTATTTCATTTATTGTTTTAAGATAAAGTATCGCCGTCTAATGTCTCTTTCATTTCTTTTTTCTTTTATTTTTAAACCTGTTCTTGTTTTTTTTATTATTATTATCATTATCATTACTTTTTTTGGCAGCCAGCGTTTTATATAGGTTTTATTGACTGTTTATATTGCATTTGTTTGCTTACTTGTATAGATGTAAATATGTTTTAAAAGGGCCGCTAGGTAGACTAGCTATTTAAGCTAATTGCGTTACCCTCTCAAAATATTGTATAAATAAATAAATAAATAAATCAGAATTACTATCACATTTGTATAAGCACATTTTTGCTGTCAATTTTATACAGGCTAATAAGAAATATACATTTACAAACTCTAGACAACAACGGACCACTGCCTACCCAAAAAAGTTCACCAGGAGCCTTCGGCTCTGGCGAGCAGAAAACTTGCCTCGCCTTTTGCAAAATGTTTGGGTTAATCTTCAATTAGTCTTCTATAGGAAAGTTCAAGTCTACCTAACTTCTCCAATAGTTTTCAAGCAGTCCATTTGATAAGCTGTCGTTGCACATAAGATCTGAATGGGGTTCATATCTTAAGTAAATATTGTGCACGAATTGTCCTTTAAAGTGTTTCGATCAGCTATTGATTCTAACTGTACAGCCTTTTCAGAAACGCAACTAAAACAAAAGCCACTAATTTGCTGTTGAATATCCTTTGGTCATGTAAACTTTCGGGAAGCAACGTCTCCAAAATGACCTATACATTGTTGACGGGGACGTTAAACTTCAAATCAAACAAAAACTTTCGGTCATATACTACGGACATGACACTACATCCTGTCACATATCACACATTCATGCAAGTAAAACTTCAATAGCTTGAACTCGGATGACCTGTTTACCATTGCTAGTTCAAACTTGTTCATGAACACCTAGAGATTTCTTTCATAGCTCCAAGTATCCACATACCCTGTATGGTTTGAGCGGTTCTCCGATTTTTAATTTGAAAAAGAACTTAACAACCGCTAAATAAGGCAATTCTAATGTTCTAATGAGTACACACTACCTTCCTTTATGCCGGCCTCGGTGGCTCAGTCGGATGCGCGTCTGAATGGTGATCAGGAGGACGCGGGATCGATACCTGCCGGGGTCGGCAACATTATTTCGTGGAGATGATCACGAAATCTTTTCTACGGTCATTCTCTGCCATCCGCTGATTCAAGAAGGGTAGTTGTCAATTTCTGGCAAAAGAATGTGCACTGTCCTGGTAAATCGCTTACGTTTTAGCCTGCCCAGGAAAAGTGTGGATAGGTAAACTGGCTGGCTCAAAAATGACCCAACTAGTGTTGACTGGGTCGTTAACTCCAATACAAACAAACAAACAAACAAGAACCTTCCTTTATTGTAGAAGATTGTAAAAAAATATCTGAGTCATCCCCTAAAAAGCCTCATGGCCTGGCGCTATGATAAACGATCAATATTTCGTATATCCTCTCTCTCTCTCTCGAACAAAGTCTCAGAGTCCTGAAGGTGTTTGAGTATTGAAGTTTGACTGTACAGAGAACTCTATCCATTGAAAACATATATAAAAGATTCGGAAAGGCACATTTTGAGGTAGTCTAGATGATTTACACTCGGATTTGCCTGAATCTGCATGGTCGGATATGTAAAAGACTCTGATCAGACTTTCAGGAACACCCACGGATTTGCCAGCATCTGCATACATGTAGTTGAATGGGACTGTTTGCATGGTGTAAACTGCTGACTTAAAAGACTCTGATCAGACTTCCAGAAATATTCCAGATTGCTAAGAATCGGATTGTTGTCATTCACACAGTCAGATAGGAATATTTGCAGGTTGTATAATGCTGACTTCTAAGACTCTGATCAGACGTCCAGGAGAAGTCTAGATTGTTAAGAATTGGTTTTTGTTTGTTTGTTTGATTATTTCGAGGTTTAACGTCCCCGCCAACACTATTTAAGTCATTTTGGAGACGTTGCTTCCAATTTTGTAGGACTTCTACCCGATATTGAGTTAAAATGACATCTCAGTCCCTGCCGACCAATCAAACCAATACATTTTATATGCATGGACGGGCCGGCTCGCACCACTTTGCCTCGGCAGGCTCAGACCTTCTAAGTGGTTTACCAGTACCCATATGTGCGGTCGGTTTCAGCTGTGGGTGGTTGGCCCCCGCCCTTCGGGGCTTGAAAAAAATAGATGGGCTGCATGATGCCTCCACGCAGAGCTGAATCCGACCCGCACACGAGTGCTGGTAAACCGCTTAGAGTATCTAAGCCTGCCCAGGCAATGCGGTGTGAGTCGGCCCATGCTTATAAACCCTATTGGTTTCATTGGGCGGCAGCGCTTGAGATGTCATTTCATCTCAATGTTGGGTAAAAGTCCCACAAAATTGGAAGCAACGTCTACAAAATGACATTTACAGTGTTGACGGGGACGTTACACTTCTAATCAAACAAATCAGCTCTGGGTGGACACATCATGCTGCCCAATCTATTTCTTCAAGCCCCGATGGGCAGGGGCCATGTTAAGAATTGGATTTGCTGACATTCGCACAATCGGATAGAAGTGTTTGAATGCCCTATGCTGGCTTAAAGAATCTGAGCAGACTTCCAGGAAGAGTTTAGATTGCTAGGAACTGGATTCGCCAGCATTTGCTCAATCGGATTAGAATGTTTACAGGACTTTTAATGATAGCTTTAAGACTGGTCAGACTTCCAGGAATAGTCTAGATTGCCAAGAATGGGATATGCCTGCGTCTGCACGTTCGAATAGGATTATTTGCAGCATGTATAATGCTTACTAAATGCTTATATCAGACTTCCAGGGACACCCTCGATTGCAAAGACTTAATTTACCTGCAGTTGCATGCTTTGATTAGAGTGTTTGTGGCACGCGTAATTCTGACCAGCCTTCGTCTGAATACCAACGAACGGAGAGAGAGAGAAGAGAGAGAGAGAGAGAGAGAGAGAGAGAGAGAGAGAGAGAGAGAGAGAGAGAGAGAGAGAGAGAGAGAGAGCATGAGTTAATCCGGAAGATACACATCCATCCATATTATACGACCTTTAATATGTACACAATTTCTCCGTGCGTTACAGTGTACAGAGATATTAATATACACGCCATTAAGATAAAGAAAACGAAAGTTCAAGGGAGAGGAGAAGAGAATGTCATTATATTAATAATGAAAAAAAAATCGTAAATAACTTGTTTGACATGATAAAATTATACCTTCCTTTTTTGTAACAACAACAACAATAATGTGTTTTCAATCGGCATCCATGTATACAAGATTTTCGCAAATAACGCGCACACAATGTCGCATCAACGTCGATACAACGTCATGACATTGAATCTACGCCCAAAGGTCATGTGCTGAGTAGGATTGTGTCATGTTGTCATCGCTGTTCACATTACAAACAACGGGAGAATATTTTTATACATTACGAAAACACGCCTATTCAAATTAACAGAAAAAATTTACCACCAAAAAATGAAAATTTTCAGATAAGAATTATGTTGGTTTCCACATTTCTGCTCGAAACATAGATTATGGGTACTCGTAAGAACCTAACGAGTACCCACAATCTATGCTTTTGAGCAGAAATAAGAAAAATAATGTATATTCCTGCAAACCCCGGTTTTAGTATATAAAAGTGGGGTTTAGAGGGAACAGTATTAAATATGGCGCGTTTTAGTGATGTCAGGTTTGAACAGATTTGAAAATTTATAGCACTAACGAGCGCCACAACTCGGCTACATCTGTACATTTATGTACATACAGTATATACATATGCGACTGTTGTCTTGGTAAAAAAATCCATGGGTTATAATGCACATAATCCGCGCACGCGGTGGATGGGACGGGAAGGAACGCGACCTGGCTTGACATAACCTACTTGTTGTAGAAAACATTTTGGATATTGAAAACTTCCCCGTTGACCCCACTTTATTTATTCAGACAATTTGATTTTACGAGGGTTCTTTAAATTATATTCATTATTTTGCTTAAAATAATAGCCCATCGGGGCTTGGAGAAACACATTGGGTTGCATGATGGTTCCACGCAGAGCTGAAACCGACCGCACATGAGTACTGGTAAACCGATTAGAAGGTCTATGACTGCCCAAGCAAAGTGGTGCGAATCGTACCGTCCATGCACATAACCCTATTGGTTTCATTGGCCGGCAGGGATTGAGATGTCATTTTATTTCAATGTTTGGTAAAAGTCCCACAGAATTGGAAGGCACGTCTCCTAAATGACCTAAATAGTGATGACGGGGACGTTAAATCTCAAATCAAACAAACAAAAGTATATCATCTGTGTGTGTGTGTGTGTGTGTGTGTGTGTTGTGTGTGTGTGTGTGTGTGTGTGTGTGTGTGTGTGTGTGTGTGTGTGTGTGTGTGTGTGTGTGTGTGTGTGTGATCAAGAGTATTCATAACGAATATCCACAATAAATGTTTAAGATCGCAAATTAAAAAATAATGAATACACCTCTTTTACACCCCAGTATTACTGGTGTTAGAGGTTTCTGTGTGTGTGTGTGGGGGGGGGGGGATAACATACGCGTCTTTACCTCAAATGAATTATAAAACATTAAATTTATTCATTTTCTTGCGTAATAAACCATTTTTCATTTATAAATAAATTAATCAAACGCCTTATGAACCATCAAATGACATTTTAATCGATTTTTAGCTCACCTTGGCCGAAGGCTCCAGGAGAGCTCCTAGTATAATGGGTCCTCCGTCGTCCGTCCACACATTTGAGCAGCTATATCTCTGCAGCCTGCCGGCTGATCTCAATCATTTCTCATCTATAGCATGCCTGCGGTGGGGCATTGATGACATAAACTTGTTTTCGAAATCGCTCTAAAACTTTTGTTGTTATGGCAACCACAAGGTCCCATAGACGTACTATGGGAAAATGCTTGTCATCACCGTAGCGCCTTGTTTTGATCGGATCTTTCTGAAACTTATATGTAAGGTGGCTGGGGATAAAAACTCGGATGAGTTCGAAAACCGGCCAAGTCGGCCCATTCATCATAGAGTTTCGTCCCTTTGATCGATGAAAATGCCGATTTTTTACATTGTCATCACCGTAGCCCCTTCAGTTTTGATTGAATCTTTCTGAAAGATATATGTAAGGTGGCTGGGGATAAAACTTCGGATGAGTTCGAAAACCGGCCAAGTCGGCCCGTTTTTCATAGAGTTACGTCCCTTTTATTGCTGAAAATGCCGATTTTTTACCTTTTCATCACCGTAGCCCCTTCAGTTTTGATCGGATTTTTCTGAAACTTATATGTGAGGTGGCTGGGGATAAAAACTCGGATGAGTTCGAAAACCGGCCAAGTCGGCCCATTTGTCATAGAGTTACGTCCCTTTGATGGCTGAAAATGCCGATTTTTTACATTGTCATCACCGTAGCCCCTTCAGTTTTTATCGAATCTTTCTGAAACTTATATGTAAGGTGGCTGGGGATAAAACTTCGGATGAGTTCGAAAACCGGCCAAGTCGGCCCATTTCTCAAAGAGTTACGTCCCTTTGGTTGCTGAAAATGCCAATTTTTTTAACTTTTCATCACCGTAGCCCCTTCAGTTTTGATCGGATTTTTCTGAAACTTATATGTGAGGTGGCTGGTGATAAAAACTGAAAGATACATGTAAGTTGGCTGGGGATGCCGATTTTTGACCTTGTCATCACCGTAGCCCCTTCTGGGTATCACCATCACTGACGATCTTGATTGGGGTCAACATATCTCTGAGATTACATCTAAAGCAACTAGGACTTTAGGATTCCTTAGACGGAGCTTGGCTTTTGTACCTAGGCAGAGAAAGGATGTTGCATATAAAACATTGGTTCGCCCTCACTTTGAATATGCATCACCCATTTGGCATCCCTATGTTAAAACTCAGACTCAGCAGGTGGAGAAGGTGCAGAGGACAGCTGCTCGATGGACCTGTTGGCGTTGGCGAAATAGAAGTAGCGTCGGTGACATGCTTAATGAGCTAGAGTGGCCGTCCCTGGAGGCCCGTCGTGAGCAGTCCTCTTTAACCTTCTTCTACAAGATACACTCTGATTCAGTGTCTATTGATAAAGATAGGTACTTGACCCCTGTAACAGTTTCGACTAAAACAAGGGCATTAAAAGTAAACGACTCACAATATCGTAGATACCAGTCCTATAGTGATGCCCTGAAGAACTCGTTCTTTCCTTGAAATATTCCCCAATGGAATAGTCTTCCCTCCTCTGTGGTGAATGCCAAGTCCGCAGAAGAGTTTAAAGCCCGCACAATGTAAGATTGGGACTCAGAGGTATGCGTTTTAGGATACCTGTGTTATGCAGATTGTAAATAGTTTTTAAGGACGCATCCAGTGCCTCTCTCTCTCTTTTTTTTTTCCAGCTAAATTCTAAATTTAGCCACACAATCAACTGAAGTAATGGCCAGATATGACCGACTCAGTATAAGAAGATAGATAGATAGATAAAAACTCGGATGAGTTCGAAAACCGGCAAAGTCGGCCCATTTATCATTGAGTTACGTCCCTTTGATTGCTGAAAATGCCGATTTTTGACCTTGTCATCACCGTAGCCCCTTCAGTTTTGATCGGATCTTTCTGAAACTTAAATGTAAGGTGGCTGGGGATAAAACCTTGGATTAGTTCGAATACCGGCCAAGTCGGCCCATTTGTCATATAGTTAAGTCTCTTTGGTTGCTGAAAATGCCGATTTTTGACCTTGTCATCACCGTAGCCCTTCTATCTATCTATCTATCTATCTTCATATACTGAGTCGGTCAAATTTGGCCATTACCTCAGTTGGGTGGTGCGCTAAATTTAGAATTTAGCAAAAAAAAAAAAAAAAAAAAAAAAACACATCCACTGGATGAGTTCTTAAAACTATTTACAATCTGCTTTCAATCTGCCTTCAGTTTTGATCGGGTCTTTCTGATACATATATGTAAGGTGGCTGGAGATAAAAACTCGAATGAGTTTGAAAACTGGCCAAGTCGGGCCCATTTATCAGAGTTATGGCCCTTTGATTGCTGAAAATGCCTATTTTTGACCTTGTCATCAGCGTAGCTCCTTCAGTTTTGATTGCATCTTTTTGAAACTTATAATATGTAATGTGACTGGGGATAAAAACTCGGATGAGTTCGAAAACCGGCCAAATCGGCCCATTTATCATAGAGTTACATTCCTTTGATTGCTCAAAGTGCGATGTAGGATTGATTACTCATGGAGTTATGTTTTTTACCTTGTCATCACCATAGCCACTTCAGTTTATATCGGATCTTCTTGAAAGTTACAAATAAGCAAGTCAGGGATAAAAGCTTGAATGAGTTTGAAAACTGGTGAGGTCAGCCTACTTATCATAGAGTTACATTCTACTTGATTTGCAGAAAATGCTTACCGTGTCATCACCTTGTCCTCCCAAAAATCCTTCAGTAAAGGTTGGCACCTCCTGAAACTTTGAATCTGTTAGCTCAGGTGAGTGATATAGGACCAACTTGGTCCTCTTGTTTTTAAGTCCGTTCCGGCGGTCCATCGAATTACCCACCAAACCACACCAAACCACCCCAAACCACTTTAATTATATATATTTAATACATGGATTGGGGTGGTTTGGGAGTGGTTTGGGGTAATTCAACGGACCCTCCTTTCCGGTGTTTCCAGTCGTTCCGGTGGGTAACCCCTTTATTTCGGTGACTCGGTACTCCCTGTTCATTTTGCGACATATGCCAAAAGTAAACTGATTGAAAAGACGGAAAAGTTCAGATTTTTATTCAACAATCTGTCGTTCATTATAAGGTATGAAGTTGTTTTTTATTCTGTTATTCTCTTCTTCCTGCGTTCTAATGATTGAAACAAGAGACGCTTGTATCCAAACGCTGCGTCATCAAATATTCGACATTGTCACATATTTTCGCGACTATGCTAGACTCTGAATTGGTTTTACATTTTTAACCCTTCGATGATCTACTTCAAGTTTTGATTGAACCGTCTTATTCATACAGTTTAAATAGGTCATAAAACTGACAGAAGAAAGAATAACACTCCTTAAATCCTCCTAGATAGGTACCTAGATATGTGCAAAAACCGAATATGTATCCTCGAATGACCTCGATGCATCAAAGTTCGGTATAGAAATGAGATCACTACCGAGTAACGATACTCAATATGGGCAAATCTAACAAAAATAAAAAAAAAAGCCCATTTGTCGAAATGACATCGTTTCTAAGTTCGGTATAGTAAGGGTAAAAACGCTTTCTTATGATTAAAAAAGATGGCGGCCCTCATTTACTTCCACCGGTGTTGTAGTTTTGACTTTTCTCTTTCTGTTGATACAGAAAACAGACATATAAATGCCTAAAATGATCAATTTTTAAGGCATTTTATACCACCATGTGTATCAAGAGCTGACCTACAGGAAATGCATAAAAGTTCGTTATGGCGCATGCGCGGTCACCATATGCCAATTGGTGATGGATTTTATCCCAACAACCAAAAGCACATGAGTGATGCGGAAGGTCATCATGACCATAAATGCAAACAATGGATTAATTACACAGATTTTGTTATAGTAAATAAAATAGAATCCGGGACGTTTCGGCCCTGAGTCGTTTCAGCCTAAATCTGGACCTGGGTCGTTTCGGCTCGATTTTATTAGATAGCATTTTTCCTGTATAAAATATTCTTATTTGAATTTGGAATATTATTTAAACGCCATGGTTATGATAGCCCAAATAAAGTGTTTTAATTAATTTAATTTAATCAGCAAGATAACGGTTTAAGAATTAAAACTATATATTTTTCTTTCTAAAATGATTGAATTTGGTAACAAAATCAGCAGGCAAAATCACATACATACATACAAGGACCACAGAACTAGAAAATATGAAGTGTACATTTTTTCTGGGCCAGACTAGCTAGTTTCGGCCAATTAGGCCAGCCTGCCCAGGCAGAGTGGTGTGAGTTGGCCAGCCCATGTTTATAAACCCTATTGATTTCTTTGGGTGACAGGGCTTGAGATGTCATTTCATCTCAATGTCGGGTAAAAGATCCGCAAAATTGGAAGCAACGTCTCCAAAATGACCTATACAGTGTTGACGGGGACGTTAAACCTCAAATCAAACAAACAAATCACCCTCGCTCATCAGAACTTGGAGAATGGATTGGGCTGCATGATGCTTCCATGCAGGGCTGAAACCGACCGCACTTGAGCACACATAAAGAATAAAAAAATTAAATAAATAAAAATTATATTAAATAATAATTAAAATACCTGTTCTGCAAAGGCGATGCCGCCACCAGTCACAAACGTCACACGTAACGGCATCGCGTCGGCCATTTACTTCCTTGTCATATGAGATCGATGCACAATTCATACATTTTGAAATTTACTTCGACAATCGTTTTAAGCGATTTCAAAGATAAGTGATGGGGTGGTGTCTCGGAGCACCTTATATACATTGGTTGCCGACATTTAAAAGACCTCAGTGAAACCAATTGGCCCATTGGAGTCTAACTGTTGGTGTTCTTTTGCTCCAGCATTTCAGTGGTTTCTTGATGTCGAGTCCTCACCGTTGTCTCACCTCTGTGGTTCTTTGATTTTTTTGTGTTCACGGAGATGTTGCACTGATGTAACTTCATGCGGAGGCCTTCATGCGGACTGAACAAATTATTTGTCTAAATCGCGACGGAAGTAAGGGCGAGGATTGTGGCCACGTAGGGTCGATTTGGGCCCCCCAGTGGGGGGTCTTTCCACTGACCGTTCCAAGGCGGTTCTTCTGTGGCGATTTATTTATGTTGTTGTTTGTTACTTACTGTGTGTATCACTTGTGTCTTTTAATTTTGGATGGCCATTTTGTGGGAAAGTAACTGTTCTTATGGCCTTCCTTTGTTTAGGTTTCCATTATGGTCTGGTCGCTTAATGTTTGTATTTCTTTCCCTTTGGTGTCTTTGATGGGTGGAGTAAGTTAATTGTATCGATTCCTGATCTTTGTTTTACTTCTACTTTAAAGCATGTCAATTAGAACTTTTTTTTTTTTTTTTTGTAAATTAACAGAACCGCCATTCCCCGATGCTAATTAAAGACGCTCGCATTTAACGTGTGTTTTCAAACTGATACATGTACGTTAACGTACTAACACCACCACATAGTTGATCACTTATATACCGAAATAAGGGGATTAGCTAACTCCATCAAAACATGATTGACAGGTGATTTATTAACGGGCAATTGTCATGTGATGATATAATGTGATGAAATAATTTACTTCTTAAAAGCCAAGAACTTTAAAGTCTGTAAATAAATAAATAATAACAATTGGGGTGTCATGATGGCTGCAGAAGGTTCATAGTTAAGACCATGATTAGACTGCACACTACTCTTGTGCAGGATTGTTTGAGTCTTTCATTGTCGGATAATGACAAAATTATATAGGCATGTTTTCGTCATGTTGTATGTCGTTGTGTCTGCAGAATGTTCCCAAAGATTTTGAAGGTTTGTGAAGTTCGTCTCAAAAGTATGATTACACTGCACGCAAGCGCACAATCATCAATGGTCTACTTCACGTGCCACATACAGACATGCATGGTGCGCATCCATTCTAATGTGTTTTTTAATAGCCCTGGGGCGGCGAAAGACTTCTGCGGTTAGCAGATACTGATCACTCGGCACTGATTTGCAGGATGATCAGTATTTACTAGTATCAAAGACACGCACATTTTGAGAGCAGCATGCGAAATATTTGCGAAATGTAGCCTAATTATTTTATATGATCAGTCTGCATCTGTCGTCGTGATACCTTCAAATACTTAATAACCTAAAAATATGTTCATTGTGTTCAGAGTCTACACAGTTTGAAAAAAAAAACTCTGTTTTCTGAGCCATTAATATCTGGCGTCTCGCGTCAACACTTTCAAACATCATCTCCTCTGAAGCCACTGGGCCAATTGGGCCCAAATTTTATCTGTAGCATGCATACATGTGATATTTTCTTGGACCCAAATAGGGAGATTTTGATTTTCAGATAGTGAGATTGGGGTCCCAAATAGGGAGATTTTTCTGCGGTAAAAAGTGATGTTATTTTTGGTTAAAATTTACCTCTGAAGCACTTTTTCACCCAAAACATGCCAACACGACAATTGCCGTCTGCTTTGCCGTCTGACTTCTGCATTAAAAAATATTTTTTTTTTTGAAAACAGTGCCCAGAGCAGTCTGATGAGGGCCCACACTGTTTGCCTTTATGCAAAAAATATGGTATAAAAGCTTGGAAGAAGAAAACTCAGCAGACGACAACTTCCATTTTTGTCTTTTGATAGAGAGACAATTTCTCGGAGGAACCATCAAAGAACAAGCACTGATCAATAAATCGGTGTTAAATACCCACCTAGCACCTGGCAGAAAAACGACGTTTAGAATACCCCCATAGCAAATTTACTTGTACCCTTACACCCCTGCTCTTACTAAGTTGTTTTTTTTCGGGGGGGGGGGGGCGAGGTTGCATGCATGATTTCCGTTATGAAATGATACATGCTGTAAGTATTTTATAAGTTATACTGCATGTTGTTTATGTTTGTTTATTACTGAAAATTTGCGCATGTACCTTTCTTAGTTTTTCATCCAGTGAATAATAAATTAGTAAACTTCCAAAATGTTTGTTGGTCTTTTATGACCAAACAAGTGCCCCAAATCAAGGGAACTTACTGCAATAGTCTTGCAGTTTGGATAGCGTCATCTGTAGATCGGTAAACAAAGCTAAAGATCGTGAAGTACGGAAGTTTTTGTAATCATATGCCTAAATTTTTTAATTCCCATGCTTTTTCCATGGCTACGTTCCCCCAAAACGTGCCTCGGAACTAAGTCGGAACTAATAAAAGCAGGCATGATTTTTATTGATTTAACTTGGGGGCATATTTCTTCCATAAAAGATCCATTAAAAACACGGCAAAAAATATTTTTTCTCGCAAGCTAAAAATAAATCAGGTTTGAATAGAAAATGTCACCCTGCAAAACTCCGGTTCTCTGTTTATTAATAAATGAAAAAGTGCACACAGATGCTTAGAAAATACCAGCGTCTGCTCTGCTCTGTTTTGGCGGGAAAAATATTTAGCGTGTTCACCTGTCGGAGGCCAAAAAGCATGCACGAATTTTCAATTGATGTCACGTAGGGCATATTTCTTTCATCCGTTAAAAACGGCAAAAATATTTTTCTCAGGTTTAAATAGAAAATGTCACTATGTAATACCCCAGTTCTATGATTAATAAATAAATAAATAACGGTTTACAGACACGTAGAAAATAAAACAGCGCCTGCTTTGCTCTGTTTCGGCGGGAATAATATTTAGCGTCTACACGTGTCAATTACAAAGGGATTAAATAAGATATAGCTGGTATATCTTGATTGACTAGTTTTCACACCTTGTCATATTGTTAATTGTCGGCTTATCAATAGGCCCGCCCCGGGTGTAAACGGTTTAATAGTGTTGGCAACTACAGCAAATCAGCGATCAGGGGAGTATAATTATTAATAAATGTATTCAAACGTCACTTTTCTTCCTTTTATTTGAAACAGTATTGAATTTCTCACTTTTTATCACCATGTTTGCGGCTTGTTTGATGATTGCATTTTAAAACCGGAATTTACCGGTACGTTCTTTTCATATCGCGATGTCATACCTGTGCAGGTGTGTATTGCAATTTAACGGTTTATCGTGACAGCTCTAGCGCAAAGACACAACCGGTTACCGGCGTATGTATTTTACTGCGGTAAACACTAAAATGGTCGTATCGGAAAACTACTAAAGGAAAATTGTCGTGTCGGGAGATTAGGGCCGTCGGACGGGAGACCGGGAGATGGGGTTCGAAATCGGGATATCCCGACGAAATCGGGAAATATCACATGTATGAGCATGCTTGGACTGGGGGATTGAAAGTGTGTGTGTTTTTTTATCAAAATCGGCTCATTAGTTTGGTTGCTATGGCAACTTGTAGTTTCCATAGACTTATAATGGGGAAAATTGAAAAATGGCATTTACTGCCAAGTCATTGCAGATATTTTGACAAAACTTACATAAACATGTTCCTTGAGTAAACTTCTCTCAGCCATATGCTTTTATGTCAACCTAGGGGTTCCCTAGGTTGTGCCGGGGCCATGCCCCACCCCCTCCACTTCATAAAATGCCTTATATCCCAGAAACCGTACAGATCCCAACCCCTAAACCTTATATATTCTTGTTCCTTATGATAAGATGCATTAAGTGACACCAATCTGGGGGTCCCCCGGGATGTGCCGGGGACATGCCCTGCCCCCTCTATTTCATAAAATGCCATTTATCTCAGAAACCATTCAGATCCCCACCCCTAAACTATATATATTCTTGTTCCTTATGCTAAGATGCATTAAGTGACACCAACCTTGGGGTCCCCCCGGGATGTGCCAGGGACATTTCCCACCCCCTCCACTTCATAAAATGCCATTAATCTCAGAAATCATTGAGATCCCCACCCCTAAACCATATATATTCTTGTTCCTTATGATGAGACACATTCAGTGATACCTACCTTGGGGTCTCTCTGGGGTGCGCTGGGGCCATGCCCCACCCTTCCACTTCATAAATGCCATATATCTCAGAAACCATTCAGATCCCCACCCCTAAACTATATAATATTATATTCTTGTTTCTTATGATAAGACGCATTCAGTGACACCAATCTCACCGTCTATCATCGACACCGGAAATAGAATCCCGGTGAATCGATACAAAGCGAAAGTAGACATGAAGCACAGTGAGTGTAGCCTTTATTCCTAATCTATTTTCTGCAAATGTAAGATAAATTGATTTCCTTGAAATAACAGAGGGATTTCTGCAACATTTTATGCGTTTTTCGAGGCTGTATGTTTCGATTTAAAGTCAAGAACACAAGTTTATCGATGCTTGGTACTGAGTAAAGACCAGCATTTTCGAACATCGGTTTCAGATTTTATAATTTCTTGATTTATTTCTGCTTAAACTTTCTTTTACCTGTTTCCGTTTATAATGGGTAGTAAATGAAAATTTTCTCTGGTCATGGTTTTATCATGCACTAAGCGTATTTATTAAAAACTAAAAATCCACGTGTACGGCGTATAGTTGTTTACAACCAGATAGCTGTACGGAATATAGTCAAAAAAGTGTACGGCGAATAGGAATGGCTACTCCTTTATTCAGAATCAGAAATTTTACTGGTGACACGTCAAACGACATTCATACACCAGGACTTGTGATGGGAAGTTAGTCCCTAGCTCTCATTAAAGAGGCAAACTTAGATACACACTACTCAGCATCTTCAGCCGCTGCTGAAATAATCGAATCGGGAAGGGCATTCCAATCTCTAATAGTTCGGGGGGAAGTATGATTCTTTATAAATGTCAGTTTTCGCAGTAAGGGTCTGAAACTCCAATGAATGATGATTTCTACAGTGCCTAGCTTCGGAAACAAGGTCATCTGTTGGAATGCTGGCAGCACCTCTTAGACCTTTGTATAGAAGTGTGAGCTTACTGTTTTCTCTTTTTCTCTTTTTCTTGAGAACCTCCCATCTTAATTTTCCTAGTAGTCCAGTCATGCTCCCAGTTTCAAAACAGTAATTGCTGGTTACAAATCTAGCAGCTCTATTCTGAACGTTTTCAATTGCTTCATTAAGGGCCACTCCGCTAGGGTCCCAGAAACAACTACCATATTCCAAGATTGGGTGAACAAGAACTTTATAAGCTACCTCTTTTACATCATGAGGACACTGATGAAGATTTCGCCTAAGGAAACCAAGCGTTCTATTTGCCTTAGTTTGTTTGTTTGGTTTGAGGTTTAACGTCCCCGTCAACACTGTAAAGGTCATTTTGGAGACGTTGCTTCCAATTTTGTGGGACTTTTACCCGACATTGAGTTGAAATAAAATCTCAAGCCCTGTCGCCCAATGAAACCAAGAGGGTTTATTAGCATGGACGGTCCGCCTCGCACCGCCTATTTGCCTTAGTACACATGTTGCTAATATGTGTATTCAATCTAAAAATGTTTGTGAGTCTCACACTAAGGTATATAATGGAATCCATGTTTTCGAGGACTGTTCCCTCTGATGTGTAAGAAGCCTCAATTTTATTAATTCTCTTCCTAGTTACATGCATAATATTGCATTTAACGGGCTGAAATCTCATGTCCCATTTTCGGGCCCAACATCCTGATCTATCTATATCATTCTGAAGTTTCAGTGAATCATCTGAATCTCTAATTTCCTGGTAGCAAACACAATCATCTGCGAACAGTCATATTGCTAAGTCAGTGTCAGTGGAAACATCATTGATGTACAGGGAGAATAACAGTGGACCAAGAACAGTCCCTTGTGGGACTCCAGACAAAACTGGTGCCCACTCTGAATATTCACAGTTAGCAACAACGCGGTTTTCTGTAGCAAAGAAAGGAATCTATCCATATGAGAGTAACTCCCCCAATGCGATAACCAAATATCTTAGATTTAAGTAGTTCATGTGGTGTGGTGTCAAAAGCTTTCTCGAAGTCCAGAATAAGTGTGTCAACCTGTCCCCTTTTGTCCAAGATTATTGCCCATTCATTAATAGTTGTTCTCAACTGAGTTTCTCAACTATGCCTTTTCCTTAATGCATGTTATCTTTCTGACAAAAGTTTATGTTCATCCAATTTGGCCATGATGTTTGAGCAGACTATATGTTCAAGCAATTTACACAGAACACAAGTCAGAGACATAGGGTGATAATTATGATTAAGAGCCCTATCTCCTTTTTTGATGAGTGGGCAAATGTTCGCTAAGTGCCATTCTTTGGGGATTTCACCCGTATCAAGAGACTGTTAAAACAGGTGGACAAAAACTGGATCTAACTCTTTTGCTAGTTCCTTCAGGAATCTAGGATGTAGCTCATCAGGTCCTAAAGCTTTAGTGGGGTTTAAGCCTTTAAGTAACTTGATCGCTCCTGCCGATGGCACAACAATAGTATCCATAAATGGGACCGATCTTCTTCTCAATGGAACCTCCGTGAACTCAGTTTTATTAAACGCATCATTGAATTGACCAACTACATGTGGTTCCCCTGCCCTTTCAGAGTCGGATTCAGCACCCCCGCTCCCTCCTCTTTTATTAAGGGGTGGGGTACTTTTTCTGTCTTTCTTCTGACTATTGATATATCTGTAGAAAATAGAGGTGGAGGCAATGATCAGAAATCGATACAATCAACCCACAGCTCCCATCAAAGACACAAAAGGGAAAGAACCACAAACATGAAGCAACAGACCCCAACGGAAACACCAACAGCGGAAAGCCAAAAGGACAGCCCCCATCCCCACCCCACAAAACGGCCGACAGGCCCTCCACAATAAAATAATATAAGCGACACAAACACCCAAAGACAAACCATAACAAAAATAAACCGCGACAGAAGAACCTCTTGGATTTGCCTTTACATCACCTACTGAGTTATTCACAAACAAATCATGATGATTTTTTTTATATATATCACATTTTTATAGATATCACGTCTCAAGTTTTCAAATTTTGTCCGGAGTTTACCACTTCCCGTCTTTTTTGCCTTTGCATGAATCTTATTTATTCAGCGAAAGAGGAAGAGCGTTTATTTTATTCTTTATTGCTAAACGCCAATGAAGCACAACTTCATTTTCCCCCACATTTAAGGGTATATATGCTTTCCCCGGCCAACGGATCATGGAGAAATCTATCTATCTATCTATCTATCTATCTATCTATCTATCTATCTATCTATCTATCTATCTATCTATCTATCTATCTATCTATCTATCTATCATCTATCTATCTATCTATCTATCTATCTATCTATCTACTGCGATTGGCCGGCCTCGGGAGCTCAGTTGGATGTGCGTCTGACTGGTGATAAGGAGGACGTGGATTCGATACGTGTCGGGTCGGCAACACTCTGTCGTGGAGATTGATCATGAAATCTTTTCTACGGTCATTCTCTCCCTCATTGTCACCCTTCCGCTGATTCAAGAAGAGTAACCGCTTACATATAAGCCTGCACAGTAAAAGTGCGGATAAGTAAACTGTTCGAAAAAAATGACCTAAATAGTGTTGACTGGGCCATTGAACTGCTCTAAAACAACTACTGCGATCGGACACATTTGACCATTACTCTCAGGTGTACATTACACATACTCCAGAGTTGAAGGATGAAAGTCTACACAGTAATTATGCACCTTTTGCCATGTCATCCCCAATGAGGAACTCATCTGGCACCTCTGTTTGCACCTTTGATTTGGCTTGCAACCTTCCGAGATTGAAAAGCTTCCCATCAAAACGATACCTAATCGGTATACCATTGTCACTCTCCTGGAAATCATCTTTGTGCATGGAAGCGAACATCATGCTGAACAGTGTTGGGGCTATCACACAACCTTGCTTGACTCCATTTGTCACAGGAATTGGATCTGAGTGATTACATTACATGATTAGTTTAAACAATGGTTTCTTAGCGATCGTATATAGTTAACTCCTAAACTATTGTTAAAACTCATCATGTAATTACGCAAAGATCTCTAACTTGCATAGGGGAGGATTCTCCCTGCACGGGGGTAGAGGGCCCCAGTTAACGTCTCGATCTGATGGACGGTGTATTTTGGGGCATTTATCCCGGCAAATGATACCAGTGTAGCATGTATGGACACCGTAACTTTATTACCGCTGCAACTAATAGAACCGCAGAACCTAGAGAAATTAGTGCGAGTGGGACTGGCCATGCATCTTTATTCTGTTGTATTCATAGGGCGAAACATTTTTAGATGTCATTTATACTCAAAATGTTGACATTTAAAGTCTTGTAATGTAGTGTAATAACCGCCATCTACCCCTTACGAGTCTTCCACTCGTGTATATTTGAACAGGCGTGATTTCATAACGCGCACTTCTTTTTAACCCACAATAACACCTCTGTGGCAAAATATGGTCTTAAAACTATACATAGTCATTAGTTCCTAACTACCATTACTATATTGTGATGGGTTCTTGCTAATATGACGAGAGAATGGGTGAAAATTGTTAAAGTGTGTTTATAAAACTCTGATGACACTGGATAAAGATGTTGTGACAGACAGGTGAATCTATTTGATTTAGCCGAAGTTCTTGCCGACCATTGTTTAAATTTCGAAGCAGCATGTTCGACAAAATATTACACCCGACTTTGACAGGACATACATGCAGAGCAATACAGTCCTAGTGGATATGAGAGAAGCATCATAAGGCCGGTCGGTATACTTTTAAAATGTTACCAGCTACATGTATAAACATGGAACTATTGGTCGTACACTTTCGTTTACGCTAATTTGCAACAAGCCGTACACCGCACTACTATTCGCCGTACAACAGGTAATTTATGTTTAGGCAAACATTTGTGTTGAAAGTACAATTTGAGGTGAGTTTCTTTTGCAAATAATTTTTTCCAGCATTGTTCTTTCTGATTAAAAGAAAAAACTTCAGTAGAAAGGCATAAACATTAAACAAAACAACAACAAACTTGTCAAATCCATTTTGTTTACGGTACCAGCTGTCGAATATTTGGTCTGTAATTGCACATTTTTGCGTTTTATAAGAAAGCACTTCTCATGGCAGCAGCAAATTATGTCCACTACTGATATTTGATAACAGTAATCTTAACATAAAGCTTACAAGCAGTAAAATAATCCATTTTCAAGAGGCACTTCTTCACAGCTATTACTTTCGATTCACCGGGATTCTATTTCCGGTGTCAATGATAGACAGTGAATCTGAGGGTCCCCTAGGATGTGGCAGGGCTTATGCCCCACCCCCTCCACTTCGTATGCCCCACCCCCTCCACTTCGTAAAAGGCTGAATATCTCAGAAACTGTTCAGATCCCCACCCCTAAACCATTTAAATTCTTGTTCCTTATGATAAGACGCATTCAGTGATACCAACCCTAGGGTCTCCCTGGCCCCACACGGGCTATGCCCGACCCCTCCACTTCATAAAAGGCCCGATATCTCAGAAACCGTTCAGATCCCCACCCCTAAACCATATAAATTCTTGTTCCTTATGTTAAGATGGATTCAGTGATATCAACCTAGGGATCTCCCAGGCCGCACCAGGGCTATGCCCCAACCTTCCACTTCATAAAAGGTGATATATCTCGGAAACCCTTCAGATCCCCACCCCAAAACCATGTATATTCTTGTTTCTTATGAAAAGACGCATTCAGTAACACCAATCTGGTGTCGCCTAGGATGTGCCAGGGCTATGCCCCATCCCCTGCACGTAGTAAAAGCCCAATATCTCAGAAATCGTTCAGATCCCCACCCCTAAAGCATATAAATTCTTGTCCCTTATGATAAGATGCATTCAGTGATACCAATCTAAGGGTCTCCCGGGCCGCATGGGGGCTGTGCCCCACAACTCCACTTCAAAAAAGGTGATATGTCTCGGAAACCATTCAGATCCCCATCCCAAAACCATATATATTCTTGTTTCTTATGATAAGACGCATTCATTGAAACCAACCTGGGGGTCCTCTGGGATGTTCCCGGGCCATGCCCAACCCCCTCCACTTCGTAAAAGGCTCAATCTCTCAGAAACTATTCAGAACCCCCACCCCTAAACCATATATATTCTTGTTCCTTATGATGAGACACATTCAGTGATACCAACCTAGGGGTCTCTGGGGGTGTGCTGGGGCTATGCCCCACCCTTCCACTTCATAAAATGCCATATATCTCAGAAACTTTTCAGATCCCCACCCCTAAAATATGTATATTTGTGTTCCCTATAATAAGACTCATTCACTCACATCAATGCGGGGTCTCTATGTGCTAGGGCAACATGCTGATGCCATGGCCCACGCCTCTACTTCATAAAAGGCCATATATCTCAGACACCATTAAGATCCCCACCTCATAATCATATATATTCTTGTTTCTCATGATTAGACACATTCAGTCACACAAACTTGGTGGTCCACAGGGGCCGTTCCTCTCCTCATCATTTCATAAGAGGGCCTCATATCTTGGAAACTGTTCATATCCCCACCCCTAAACAATATATCTTCTTGGTCCTTATTATAAGACACATTCAGCAACAACAATCTTGGCTTTCCTGGGGTCTGCCAGGGCCATGCTCCAACCCCTTCGCAGCTTAAAAGGCCTAATATCTCAGGAACAGTACACATCCCAACCCCTAAACCATATATATTCATGTGCCTTATGATAAGATGTATTCAGTGATACCATTCAGGGCTCTGTTAGGTCCATGTCTCATCCTTCCTCCTCATAAAAGGCCTAATATTTCAGATACATAGTCCACATGGGTGCTCATTTTGAAATGGGGGTTTGTTTGGGAGACTTTATAATCAATAAATTAAAACCTGAAACCATACATGGCTGCCAGTGGGCAGTGTCCGCCTGAGTTCTGGTGAGCATTGTGGCCCATGGGCCTCTTGTTTGTTATACTCCATTTTGGAGTACAGTGAGTATACACAGTATACCGCTCTTTAACTAGGATAATGTTTCCTGTTCCGACTATTGCACCTTCAGGGAGCATCCATTGGTTTCACCGATATTCTTGTTATATACTGTGCTTATGATACAGTTAGACTCCATGAAAAGTTAGCCTAATAGATTCTCACACCTGTAGGGGAAGTGGGTTGTAACAGTCTTCTGCCATTTCAGCTGTGGTCTATTAAGCTCCCTTTCTTTATTTCTAGGATTGAGAAGGTCTTTGATAAATACTTGCAGACATGGCTGAAGGACAGTCTGAAGATGTCAGTCAGCTATTGGAGGAAGAGTCCGCTGAAGAAGAAAACTTTCGTTTGGCTCATCAAAACTCCACCCACTTGGTACCTGGAGCTTCTGTTGGCCTAGTACATTCTCCAACTACAGACACTCTAGATTCTGTGTATTTAGATCCACCAGTCAGTGACTCTGAATTGACAGAGTCTGGAGACATTAAGTTAGATGAAAAGTCAGAGGCTACTATTGAAGAGAAGAGAGAAGAAACTATTCCTGGGGAGCCAGAAAAGATTACTAATACTGTTACAAATCAGGAAACCATAGAAAAAGCTTTAAGCAGTGATGCAGGTTTTGGAGGTAAAATGCCTGAGACTGAGCATGATATTGATTTAGATGGAATAAGTTTAAACCTTGATAGAGAGGAATTTGATGACCTTGAAATAAAATCTACTACAGAAATAAAGGAAAACAGTCAGCCTTCATTAACAAAATATTTTGGCTCAGCAGATGGTGTCAATTCTTCAGCAGCAGATTTCTTTAGCTCTTTGCCACCTGTTAAAACAGAAGCTGATATTGCTCAAGAAGTAACAGGATCAGGTGCAGATGATGGCATTATTGATGATCTGTTAGACTTAATTATTGATGATTCTGAGCTTAGGCACAAAAATTCTGAAATCGAATGCAAAGAAGAGACAACAGTATCAAGGCTGTCACAGCATGAACCACAGCCTGATGCAGAAAGTGTTCTGTTTGAAATGACAGAGGATGTGGAAGATAAAGCCGCACCTGTTGACATAGAAGATGAGAAAGAAGATTTTGAATCATTTACTGCAGAAACCATGGATACAGAAACAATGGATGCTCTTGGTATGTCACCAGCTGCAACATCATTTATGACGGAACGTAACATTAAAGATTATTTCCGTCAGAGTAGTCAGGCTGACAGTCTCAGGTCTCTAGGTTTAGAGAGACAGCTGTCAAGCTCATCTGGAACAAGTGGAAAAACTGGGGTTTCTCAAGAAGATATCCACAACTTTACAAATGTTCCTTCTTCTGACATGCCTTTGCAGCAGTCACAGCCACTATCCCCCTCACATAAAGTACAGCCAGAGTCTGAAGAGAACCTGGGGACCAGTGTAGAAGGCCACAAAGCTCCTGTTGTACCAGCCTCTGCAACACTTTCGTCAGTGGAATCACCAGTCCATCGACAAAGAACAGATTCACAGAACTTGGAGTCAGGTACAGTATGTTCCTGTTTTTAATGCTGTTTATGCATACATGTACTATTGTTCACCTGTTTTTGCTACTGGATGGTATGTTTTCAATTCCTGTAAATGGCAAATTCATCCAAACTGTTCCATTTTAAGCATATTCCTGTCATAAGCAAGAATATTTGAATGATGCCTTAGGTGCTTTCTGGATACATATTGGTCAGTATTTGCCATATTAAAGAATCAATGTTTAACCCATTTCAGGTGGGAAACCCCTTAGGGGGTACCCTGGCAAACAGTGCAGACCCAGATTAGACACTACAGAAGGTCTGCACGGTTTGCTAACAGGATTTTCTGTCAAAGGTATAATAAAAATGAAAAAAAAAAATAGACCTGACACTCCTTAAATGACAAATGGAAGTGTTCAACATATAGCAATGGAAGAGTCCACCATTATACAATGGGTTAAACAGTCCCGTAACAAATGACATTGTTAGTTATGAACAACTGGGCCCTGGGGTACATTGCTGGAATTTGGAATTGAGCTTAATCCTTATACTGCTGCATAAATTAATTTAGCCATACCTGTTAACATTTCAACCAATCAAATAACTTAATGTAATTTTTCATTTAAATTCTCAGACTGGATGACATTGTACATGTGTAGATCCTGATCAGATGGCCTCTTCAGAATTAATTTCGTCATTGATCAAAATTTTCTTGAAAATTTGTAAAAATTACATTTAAATTTTAGCATACCAGAGCTGAAGGCTCTTGGGGAGATTATATACTCACCGGAAATAGTAACTATACACTCATTTTTAAATTGTCACGGGCAAAATACTTTAATGAAATTTGAATTCTATTTATATAAATTATCATCAGTGGCATGTCTGAATTGTCAAATAAAATGTTAAATGATAGCTAGGATTTAATGGGTAAAGCCACAGGTTCAAAGCAAGGGTCCAAATCTTGCTGTTCAAGTTTCCATTGAGTCAAACATTTTGTGTCGCGAATGTGATTCCCATTTTTATCAGTTATTACTCATCATCTAACGTTGGGAATATTGTTTACAAAATGAAAATTTTCACAATGGTTGATATGTTATCGACCCAATCAATATTTAAGACACAGCTGAAGATGCTAAAATGATTGAAGGCTTTATGGGTCGACTTTTGACTTACAACATTATTTTGAAAATTTGGCGCCGAAAATAAAAAGCAGTTGTTGAGATTTCAATAAAATTCTCGATAATTTTTAGATGTTATGTTATTTTTTATTCCTTAGGTCTCTCACGGCCGTGGGTTCGAGCCTCGCTCGGGTCACGTGTGAGACGCCAAGTTCTGCAACGGAAGGTCAGGTGGTTTTTCTCCGGGTACTCCGGTTTTCGCCCACCTATGATTAACGATCGGCTCGATATGAGTGAAATAATCTTGAAAGGGCCGTAAAACCCAAAACCAAAAAAAAAAAAAAATTTTTTTATTCCTTGCTTTTAACTTATTACCTATACGCAAAAATGTTGAAGTCAAAATTCGGTTACAAACAGATTTTGTGAAAAATGCACTTTTTTACTTTTTCCCCCAAAACTTTTATTTTGAACACCAGATTTTGTTTAAATTGTTACAGGATTCATGTCAGTCGTTTGTCAAATCCTTAATCTGTAATGTTTAACTGTATTATCCTGTTGTTTTGTCAAGCGAGACAGTTTAAAAGTGTATAGTTTCTATTTCCGGTCAGTATAGTATAGTTGCTGGCGTCTGTGTCGTCAACAGTTTCAAACGGCATATCCTCTGAAACTACTTGGCCCATTGAAACCGAATTACGAGGACTGTTCAAATATGAATGCAACTAAGCACATAAAAATGATTCTGTGATAGATTTCGATGAAAAATTTATTTTGTCCCCTCAAAGTATTCCCCTTTAACAGATATACAAACTTTCAGTCTTCTGATCCAATCATCGAATGCATTTTGGTAGTCTTTTCGAGGTATACTATGAAGGCACTGGAATATTGCAGAACTGAGGTGTTTGCGCTGTACAAATTTTCGAACAGGAAGGTATTTTTTCAGCCGTGGGAACAAAACAAAAGTCACACGGGGCAAGGTCAGGGGAATACGGGGGTGAGGGAGTTCAACAATTTTTTCCTGCTTCAGATAGTCTTGCACAATGAACGCCTTGTGCGATGACGCAATGTCATGGAGAAATCTGACATTGGCCAAACCAGTTGCGGGTCTTCGTTCTTTGAAATATTTTTTCAATTTTCGAAGAACTTTATTCTTGTAAAACTTCGCATTTACAGATTTGGTGTCTTTTATGGATGGAGTAAGTTAATTGTATCAATTCCTGATCTTTGTTTTACTTCTACTTTGCCTTTAGGCACAGCAACCTGAATAGCAGGGCCCTGATTTGAAAAGAATATGGAATACATTACCTTCTTGACGCTCATGGTTCGCTTTGCAATGCATGGTCTTTTGCAATACTTTGTTGCCCATATTTTGTTCTGAATCTTTCGTTTTGGCTAAAAAAAGTGAACCCATGTCTCGTCACCTGTGACGACATTAGCGAAAGACGTTGTATTGTAATTTGGAAACTTTTTAAGCAGCTTCTTGGCGCACTGAACGCGTGTCTTTTTCTGCTCATCTTTCAACAGATGGGGAATCCATCTAGCACAGATCTTTCTCATTTTCAAATCCCGTTTCAGAATTGTATGAGCTGCTCCTTATGAGATGCCAACTATACTAGCTATTTGCCTAGTGGTGTATCGTGCATCGGTAGCAACTATTTCTTTCACTCTAGCAACCATCTTGGCAGATGTTGCTCTTTTCGGCCGACAATCATGTGGTGCATCTTCTGTTGAGCCTAGCCCACAGCTGAATTTCTTACACCAACGAAAAATGTCGGAAAAGACATTTCATTATGCCCATAAACCGAACATATTTCATCCAAAATGTCTTTGCACCGTATACCAAGAATACAACGATTATATATAGGACCGTATTTCAACGGCGTACTCTGACCTTCTTCCAACCATGCTTTGTATTAGTATACAAGAGTAGATAGTGTTTATCGAACGATATACATGGCTAAAGTCAAAGGATTTTAACAGGTTTGGTATCAATGTATAGGTAAAATGTTTTTCTACGCTGTGATATTTATTTCCAGGTGATTTTCGCATCAGTGCATGAGAAAACGTTCTACTTGCATTCATATTTGAACAGTCCTCGCACATGTGAAGCTGCTATGGGAAGGGGGACAAAAGTTTATTTGTAAGGACTGGGTCACATGACCAATATGGTCACCATGCCCATCTATGGTAAAAACCTTTAAAAATCTTCTTCTCAGGAACCAGATGGCCATTGACCTTGAAACTCGATATGCAGCATTGGGGACTCGGGGCCCTACCAAGTTTGTTCAACTGATGACCTTTGGTGGACCTTGACCTGTTTAGCATCAAGGTCAGATGTGCTCATTTAGACATTTACATGTGTACAGTGTATAACATTCATGTTGTACCCAATCTTTTTATATCGAAGAATGATTTTACGAAATTGGGTGCTGAAGTCATTGCGATTATATATTTTTCTGAATTTATGTACTAAGTCACCATAAAATTCGAGTTCCAATAAACCTTGTTGCAGAAGAGATTTAAGTCCAATATTGAATATTGAAATTAAATCAGAATGATGTCTATAAAATTTTGAAAAGGCTTTGCATAGTTTATGCTACCGATAACCCTGATTATGAAGTTTAGCAGTAAACAATTTATTACAAGTGTTGAAGTCAGTTACATGACTACACACTCAGGGATAAAATGGATGAGTTCGTGAACTGATGAGGTCAGCCAATTTATCATAGTTACAATGTACATCCCTTGGATTGCAGAAAATGCCTCTTTTTTGACTGTAACTCCTTCAGTTTTCATCGGATCTTCTTAAAATTTCTATGTTAGTAAGGTATGGATAAAAGCTCAGACAAGTTTGAAAACTAGCAATGCCAGTCAATTAATCATGGAGTTAAGTCCCCTGCTTGGCTGAAAATGCTTATTTTAGGCCTTGTCATCACTGATGCCCCTTCAGTTTTGATTGGATCTTCATGAAACTTACAAACAAGTAAGTAAGGCAGAAAAGCTCGGTAGAGTTTGGAAACTGGTGAGGTTCGCCTATTTATCATAGAGTTACATCCCTTTGATTGCAGCAATTAATTGCTTATTTATCTAGTCATCACCATAGCCCCTTCAGTTTATATCGGATCTTCTTGAAAGTTACATATAAGCAATTCAGGGATAAAAGCTTGAATGAGTTTGAAAACCAGTGAGGTCAGCCGATTTATCACAGAGTTCCATTCTACATGATTGCAGAAAATGCTTACCGTGCCATCACCTCCATTTGATGTTTGTTTGATTTGAGGTTTAATGTCCCCGTCAACACTGTAAAGGTCATTTTGGAGACATTTCTTCCAATTTTGTGGGACTTGTCCGTCATCAACAATTTGCTTCAAATGCAAACTCCTCCTAAACCATTAGGCCAATTTGATTCAAACTTAACAGGAATGTTGCCTGGTGGGCTCCCTACCAAATTAGTAAAAATCGTTCCCCTCCGATGAAAAAGATGGCCACCAGAGCTAAAAAAAAGAAAAAAATCTTTAAATGACAATTTCTCCTGTACCGTTGGACCAGTTTCATTCAAACTTCATAGGAATGTTGCTTAGGTGACCCTCTACCAATATAGCTAAAATGGTTTTGCTCTTATGAGCAAAATGGCACCAGAGCTAAAAATAGAAAAAAACATTGTAAATTTGCTTCAAATGCAAACACCTCCAAAACCCTTTAGACAATTTGATTCAAGCTTCACAAGAATGTTGCTTAGTTCGCTCCTTACCAAATTAGCTAAAGTCATTCTGCTCTGATGAACAAGATGGCTGCCAGAGCTAAAATTAGAAAAACGCCTTAAATTTGCTTCAAACACGAGTTGCTTCTATATCCTTGGGCCAGTGTGATTCAAACTTCACAACAATGTTGCCTAGTTGACTCCCTAACAAAATAGCTAAAATCGTTCCACTCTAATGAACAAGATGGCCACCAGAGCTAAAATAGAAAAGTCTTAAAACAACAACTACTGTACCCTTGGGCCAATTTCATTCAAATTTCATAGGTATGTTGCTTAGGTGACCCTTTTCCAAAATAGTTAAAACAGTTCCTCTCTGATGAGCAAAATGCCTGCCAGAGCTAAAAATAGAAAACATAGAGAACAAGATGGTCACCAGAGCTAAATATAGAATTTTCTTCAAATGCCAACTCCTAAACCCTTGGGCTAATTTCATTCAAACTTCACAAGAATGTTGCCTAGTTGACTCCCTACCAAAATGGCTAAAATTGTTCCGCCCCGATTAACAAGTTGGCTGCCAGATTTAAAAATAGAAAATTTGTTTGTTTGTTTGTATTGGAGTTTAACGGCCCAGTCAACACTATTTAGGTCATTTTTGAGCCAGTCAGTTTACCTATCCACACTTTCCTGGGCAGGCTTATACGTAGGTGGTTAACCAGTAGAGTGCACATTCTTTCGCCAGAAACTGACAACTGCCCTTCTTGAATCAGCGGGAGAGAATGACCGTAGAAAAGATTTCATGATCAATCTCCAAGAAAGAATGTTGCCGACTCCGGCGGGAGTCGAACCCCCGTCCTCCTGATCACCAGTCAGACGCGCATCCGACTTTAAAAAATAGAAAAATATTTAAACAACAACTCCTCCTTTATCTTTCGGCCAATGTCATTCAAACTCCATAGGAATGTTGCATAGGTGACCCACTACCAAAAAGCTAAAATGTTTCTGCTCTGATGAGCAAAATGGCTGCCAAAGATAAAAATAGAAAAATCTGTATTTCTTCAAATGTGAAATCCTCCGAAATCCTTGGGCCAATTTTTTTCAAACTTAACAGGAATGTTGCCTATGCGGCTCCCTACGCAAAATTGCTAAAATTGTTCAGCTCTGATGAACAAAATGGCCACCAGAGCTAAAAATAGAAAAATCTTCAAAGTCAACTCTTTCTATACCCTTGGGCCAATTTCATTCAAAACTTTGTAGGAATGTGGCATAGGTGACTCTATAGGAAATTAGCTAAAACGTTTCTGCTCCGATGGGCAAAATGGCTGCCATAAAATAGAAAAAAAGTCAACAATTTGCTTAAAATGAGAACTTCTCCTAAACCCTTGGGCTAAATCCTTATCTTCACAGGAGTGATGCTTAGCAGACCATCTACCAAAGTAGCTAATCGGTTCTGCTGTGGTGAGCAAAATGGCCACCTGTGTTAAAAAATAGAAAAATATAAATTTGCTTCAACTGTGAACTCATCCTAAACCCTTGTGCCAATTTGATTCAAACTTCACAGGAATGTTGCCTTGGTTGCTGCCTACCAAAATAGCTATAATCATTCTTCTAAGATGAACAAGATGGCCACCACAGCTAAAAATAGAAAACAAATCTTTAAATGACAACTCATCCTGTACCTTTGGCCCAGTTTCATTCAAATATCATAGGAATGTTGCTTCAGAAACCCTCAACCAAAGTAGCTAAAATGGTTTTGCTCAATGAGCAAGATGGCAGCCAAAGCTAAAAAAACCCAGAACAATTGCAAACATTTGTTTTAACCCTTATCCTGCTAATCCCGGATATGCCTTATCTTTGAAACAATGTAGATCCAGATCAGATGGCTTCTGGCGAAACAATCTGATCAGGATCTACATTGTTTGCCATTCAGATTGTAAATTTGTTGCAATAATTTGCATCAAGTAATCTGATTGGTTGATAATCGGTAGTGGGTGTGGCATATATGAATATTCAGCAGGACAAGGGTTAAATGCGAACTGACTTCCTAAACCCTTGGGTCAGTGTAATTCAAACTGCACAGTAATGTTGCCAAGGTAGCTTTCTTCGCCACTCAAACGAACAAGATGACCACAGGGCTAAAATAAATGACAGGGCCTTCCATACTCTTGGGCCAATTTCATTCAGACTTCATGGGAATGTTGCTTATGTGACCCTCTACCAAATAAGCTATTCGGTTCCACTTTAATGAGCAAAATGGCCACCAGTGCAAAAATAGAAAAATGTCAACAGTTTGCTTTGAATGCAAACTCCTCCTAAACACCTGGGTCAATTCGATTCAGACTTAGCAGGAATGTTGCCAGGTAGCTCTCTGCCAAAATTAGCCAAAATGGTTCTGCTGCGATGAACAAGATGGCTATCAAAAATAGAAAACAAAAACAATAAACAAGAATTCCTCCTATACCCCTTCGCCAATTTCAACCAAATTTCATAGAAATTTTGCTTATACTACCAAAATAGGTTCGGCTGTGATAATCAAAAAAGCTGCCAGATCTAAAAATAGACAAACCTTTAAGCAATAGCTCCTACTATACCCAAGAGCCAATTACATTCAAATTTCATAGGAATGTTGCTTGGGTGATCCTCTACCAAAATAGTTAAAACGGTTCTGTTCTAATGTCAAAATGGTTTGCATAGCTAAAAACAATAAGTCTTAAACAAGTTTTTTTCAAACTTTGGAAGAATGCTGCCAAGGTGATTAACTATCTAAGTGCAACAGTTTTGCTTCATGGAATGGCTGTCACCCACATGACTTTCAGATGCTGTGTGATATCTTGAAATCAGGAGCCATACAGGGCCATCATGGCCCTCTTGTTTTTAACCATGTTTATAGCCACAGATAAGAGAGGTTATCCACAAATTGTTTTTCTTATTTTTGCACAAAAACATAGGTTTAGGGGACTCGTTAGAAGCACCTTGGCAAGGCATTTCTAGTAAGTACCCACAATGTATGTTTTTGTGCAGAAATAAGAAAAAATATCAGTACCAACGCACGTTTTATGAGTACTCACGACGTATGTTTTTGTGCAGAAATAAGAAAAATATCATTGCATGTACTTTTCGGTTGAAAAAAACTGCCTCATCTGGAGTTATGCTAATTTCCAGAGCCAGCAAGGAGCAGTGCTGCAAGCCTACCATCAACCCCACACCACAAACCAGATGCGGTGCCATTCCAAACGTTTTCAGAAAGCACTGCCCTAGATGACCAGTTTTCTGTTAGCCTTCAGATGAGTGATGAAGACAGGTGCTATGATGCTTGGATACCACTGGAAGAAACTAAAAATATTTTAATAAACATGGCAACAAGTCCACCAGGGACATACATCCCACAGAGGGAGCAGCTGTGTCTGCCTACACTGGTCGTCACAGAATCACAGGTTAGTTGCCTCATCCCATTCATGGGTGTGTTGTGAAGTTTAGGGGGGCTTCTCCTCATTAAGTTTCCCACTTGATGTGTTTAGGGCTGGCTAATCGGAGCTGAAAAGATAATCGATTATCAGTCCTGTCATTGCGATCGATAATCGATTAGTAATCGCTAAGATTTTTGTCATTATTTTACCTGTCTGGCTTTCTGTCTGAGCATGGCTCTTAACATATGTTGCACTTTACCATATGTATATTTGAACAGACAGGCCTGAGCAAACAGTGTAGACCCAGATGAGACGCCGCATAATGCGGCGTCTCATCAGGGTCTGCACTGTTTGCCACTCATCCAGCTATTTTAGGCATAACGTTTGGTAGTAAATTGTACCTATCAAGTAATCGATTAAAAGCAAATCAGAAATGATAATCATTTTTTGGAATTTATTGATCGATTAATCGAATATACGATCAATCGTGGCAGCCTTAGATGTGTTGCTCAAAAAGTAGAAAAAAAGTTATTGCTGAATAACGAGACCAAAAAAAAGATAAACTTGATTTTAGATTGTTTAATTATTCTGAATAATATAGACAAGTCTGTAACAGTCAGTATATAGTAAACCTTTTCTCAGTTGCCATCTCTTTTAAGCAATTGATCTGTTTTATGCAAGCTTGAATTCAGTCCCTAATGCTCTGCATGCTGGGTATTTTTTTCAGCAGATGTCATTTTGAAAGTATTTTTTCTTAGTTTTCTTCAAAAACAGGATTTAAGATATCAAGCAAATCGTCTCCTATGAGATGTTGAGTTATATTTTCTTGGAAAATAAGGAAAAATCAATTTATCAGCTCCTGAATTAGCCCAGAGAGTGGTAAAGGCTAAAGTAGAAAAATGGCAGATTTTCTTTATAACCCGCCCCCCCCGCAAATGAAGTTTAGTGGGGAGTGAGGTTAACTGGACAGCTTGTCTTTGTTCTTCAAATAATGCTGAAATTTACCATTTCTGGACTCGACAGTCTATTTTTCCCAACCAATTTCAACAAAACTTCATACATGTACCTGGCTTTGCATCCATGAGACCTCAGACAAGTTTGATCATCGTCAAAATCTGACGCGTATCATGAGAGTTAAAGCCGTATGTTCTTCATATATATATTGCTGAAATTAGCTGTTACGGACTCTACAGTCTGTGTTTACCTCCTGATTTCCACCAAACTTGATACTTGGCTATCCATCCATAAGACCTCGCATGAGTTCGATCATCATCAAAATCTGACATGTATTGTGGGAGTTATGGCCCTTTGCTCATGAAATTTTATACATGTCCCTCATTTGCTCTAAAATGCTTGATTGCAATTCAGTTTATTGTCACTTGCTCAGTGGGGGTGGGGGTATTTTAGTCATTCTCCAATGACAGCTTTATCAATTTTTTTTCAAAAGGTAATCCCGTTCGATGGCTCCAGCCCAGACCATTCACTTTTTCAAATGACAGATTTTTGAAAAAAAAAAAAAAAAAACAGTCCAAAAAGGCAAATACATTAAAAGTTACCTGTACAAAGTACAGTAGTAATCCTAAACTTTGGGACAGACAGGCCCAAGCAAACAATGTAGGAGCAGTCTGAACAGAGTCTACAATGTTTGGCATTCCATCTGCATCTTTTGGACTCTTTGCTGGATAGTAAAGCAAAATTGTTAAAATTTTAGGACATTTACAGCAAGTCCTCAAGGTGTCCAAAGGTTTGGTAAGCACATTCTGATTATCATAAGATTTTAAATCCGATTTTACTATAAGGATGTGTACACACAGGTAAATCTTAAGTTATCTGACAGTCATGTCTACACAATCAAATCTTGTCAAATTTGACAGTGGACACTGTCCACACAATGAAATCTTGTCAAATTTGGCTGTATCTGCACAATCAGATCTTGTCAAAATTGGTAGTGTTCACACTATCAAATCTTGAAAAATTTAACAGTGTCCACACGATCAAATCTTGTGTAATTTGACAGTGTCTAAAAATATAATCTTGTCAAATTTGACAGTGTCCATACAGTCAAATCTTATCAAGACAGTATCAATGCAATCAAATCTTGTAAAATTTAACAGTGTCCAGACTTCACACATCAAATCTGGTCAAATTGTCAGTTTTCATGCAATAAAATCATGTCAGATTTGACATGGACTGGCCTTCAAGATCAACTGACATTAATCTGATAGAGCATGTATCAGACATACTCTAGAGATGGATCAGTGCATCACGAATACACGCCTATATCATTTTTACCCCATTGAACCCCACTTCTATATAGTAAAACTGGGGTTTAGAGGGGTTTTTATTATCTTTATTATTTCTGCTCAAAAACATTGATTGTGGGTACTCGTTAGAACCGTCTCGTTGAGGCGGTTCTAACACGTACCCACAATCTATGAATGGTTGTGGGTACTCGTTAGAACCGCCTCAACGAGGCGGTTCTAACGAGTACCCACAATCTATGTTTTGAGAAGAATTAAGAAAAATATAAGAAATTTTCACCTGAAAACTTCCATTTTTGGTAGTAAAATTCTACCAATAAATTTGAATAGGCGTGTTTTTGTAATGTGAGACCCATCCAACCACAGACTCCGGAGGACCTAACACAAGCACTCATAGAGGAGTGGACGAGAATCCCTCATCCTGCAATCAGAAATTTGATGTGCAGCTCCAAATGCACGTGTAGGGCTGTTATTGATGCTCGAAGTGATCACATGCGGTACTGGCATTAATTATTGTTTGACATTACAAATGCTGACTTTTTCAGTGGTGACCTCACTTCTTGATCTCACACGTGTTTACTTCTGTTAGTCCCTGTTGCATACTTTTACCATTTACTAAAGATATTGTGCAGTTCATATCAAAAATTTTTTGTTGGTACACCACAACCTCTTTATAACACTATTGATGGGGTCCACAGCAGAAACCGTGTTAGTTAAACAACCGTGTTATATCCAAACAAAAATGTATAGATTATATAGAAAAATGACCATTTATGGTCATTTTTAACTCGTCTGTTTTTTGAAAAAAAACTTTCGAGCTATTGTCATCACTCCGGCGTCTGCGTTGTCGTTGTCGTCTGGCGTCGTCTTGCGTCGTCGTTCCAAAAAAACTTAACCTTGGCAATAATTTAAAAAGTATTAGACCTAGCCTCATGAAACTTCATACACACACTCATCATCACAAGAGCTACATTTTGACCAAGGACCATAACAACATTGTTGATTTTGGCTGAATTATCTCACCTTTTCCAATTTTTTTCTGAAACACATTTTTTGCTCTCATTTTAATACTATTCACAACAGAGCCTTCAAACTTCACATGAATGTTCCTTGGGACAAGACCTTTTCAGTGATACCACACTTTTTGATCTGTGACCTTGACCTTTGAACTTTGACCTATTTTTCGAAAATTTAACCGAAAACCTTAACCTTGACCATATTTCCAAAAGTATTTGGCCTACCTTCATGAAACTTCATACACATACTCACCATCACAAGAGCTACATTCCCTACAAGTTTTATAACTCCATCTTGCAATTTGATTGCTCTTGTTTGACTTAGAACTTTGGTTTTCTAAAAGAAACTGCAGACGAGCGTTGGCACCCGCATGCGGTGCTCTTGTTCTATATAATCTTTACATTTTTGGGATCCATCTTGAAACCGTGTTATATCCAAAACCGTGCTATAATGAACCGTGTTATAAAGATGTTGTGGTGTAATTATAAAGTTGATGAAATGCTAGCCCTTTTATTTTGTGGTCCTTAATTTTTTTTTGAGGATTATAGTTCATATATGTATTTCGATACATTGAGTCCCATGCCTTCAAATGATCATTAAAAGACATTTAAATAAATCCTGGCGTTCTACAAAATTAATGTAATGATCCTATGTATTGGGACAGACAGGCCTAAGCAGACAGTTCATATAATGAAGGAGCAGTCTGATCAGGGTCTACACTGTTTGCCATTGTGTCTGCAACGTTTGGACTCCTTGCTGGATCATGAAACAAATTTGTCAAGATTTTAGGAGAATTACGGCAAGACCTCAAGGTGTCCCAATTTTTAAGATTTTTAGCTCGTCTGTTTTTTGAAAAAAAAACTTTCGAGCTATTGTCATCACTCCGGCGTCTGCGTTGTCGTTGTCGTCTGGCGTCGTCTTGCGTCGTCATTCCAAAAAAACTTAACCTTGGCTATAACTTAAAAAGTATTAGACCTAGCCTCATGAAACTTCATACACACACTCATCATCACAAGAGCTACATTTTGACCACGGACCATAACAACATTGTTGATTTTGGCTGAATTATCTCCCCTTTTCCAATTTTTTTCTGAAACACATTTTTTGCTCTCATTTTAATACTATTCACAACAGAGCCTTCAAACTTCACATGAATGTTCCTTGGGACAAGACCTTTTCAGTGATACCACACTTTTTGATCTGTGACCTTGACCTTTGAACTTTGACCTATTTTTCGAAAATTTAACCGAAAACCTTAACCTTGACCATATTTCCAAAAGTATTTGGCCTACCTTCATGAAACTTCATACACATACTCACCATCACAAGAGCTACATTCCCTACACGTTTTATAACTCCATCTTGCAATTTGATTGCTCTTGTTTGACTTAGAACTTTGGTTTTCTAAAAGAAACTGCAGACGAGTGTTGGCACCCGCATGCGGTGCTCTTGTTATGTTATTAGATGTTCACAACATTAAGTTGATGATTCTGTGCTGCTGCTATATCATGGTAATCATCTTGGATGATGATGATGATGATGATTTCGTGTTTAACGACGCGTCAACCCTCTTTGTGGGTCATAAGCGTCAGTCGGTTAATGGTTAAACGGCAAGAATAATTATGATGATATTAAAAGTAAAAAGTCAGAATGATAATATATAAAAATCTAAAACAGTTAAATCTTATGAAAAAGTCCAATTTCTTTTAAGAATAAAATAATATTATCAACAGGTACATCTCGAAACAGTTGTTGCAAAGTGTCAGCTTTGAAATATACAATACGTGAGGGTGAAAAGTCAACACAGTCAATTAAGATATGTTTCACAGTGAATGGCTGATCACAACCTACACAAGAAGGCTGATCATCACCATTAAAAATATAAGAATGAGTAGCTCTAGTATGGCCGATGCGCAGTCGTGTTAATACTACGTCCTCTTTTCTGGAAAACTGTGGAGGAGAGCATTTTGTACTAACGACAGGTTTAATGGCCTGGAGTTTGTTATTTATTGCACGGTCCCATTCGCCTTGCCATTCCGACAAGATGTATCTGTTGATAAATGGTTTAAAATTATTAAAAGGAATTTTAAAAACAGATGGATCAAGATTGAGCGATTCCTTTGCTTTCTTGTCAGCACATTCATTGCCGACAATGCCAATATGGCTCGGAAGCCAACAAAATAAGATTTGGTGTGTTTTAGAAATTTCATGATGCCTTTCGATCAATTTTTGAATTTGAGGATTTTTAGATGACGAATGGTCTAAAGCCTTAAGCACAGAAAGTGAATCAGAAAATATAATTGCTTTTTGAATTGTTGAAGAACTGATAAAATCTAAAGCTAGGTCTATTGCTTTGGCTTCAGCTGTAAAAATAGATGAACCATCTGGAAGGCGCATGGTTTTGTGCGTATCTTTAGAAACATACGCACAACCAACTTTATCTCCTTCTTTGGAACCATCAGTATAGACTTGCTGGTAATCATTGTAACGTGACTGCAGTACCTGAAAGTTTTGTTTGAGAAGTATTGGATTTGATTCGGATTTTTTGCCATCATGTAAGTCGAACAGAATAGAAGGTTTTTTAATACACCAAGATGGAACTTCGGCCGTTTCATGTTTTTGAATATTTTTAAGGTCGATACCTGAATTTTCTAGCAGTGGTAAAATACGTAATCCAAAAGGTTTGATTGCTGTGGGTTTTGTTTCATACTTATCTACAAATTGAGGTGGAAATGAAATTTTGGATGCCGGGTTAGATGGATTTGCAGCAAGTCTAATAGCATACTGAAGAGAAAGTTTCTCTCTGCGCGAGGTTAAAGATGGTTCACCTGCTTCTACATAAAGGCTTAGTACGGGAGAAGTACGGAAGGCTCCCATGGCCAGACGAAGGCCTTGGTGATGGATAGTATCCAAGGATTTTAAATAGGACTTTCTAGCAGAACCATAAACAACAGACCCATAATCTAATTTAGATCTTATTAAAGACCGGTAAAGATGTAATAAAGTATACCGATCTGCTCCCCAACTTGTATGAGCTAAAACTTTCAAAAGATTCAAAGCTTTTAAGCATTTCGCTTTAAGATATTTAATATGGGGAATAAAAGATAACTTTTGATCAAATATGACCCCAAGAAATTTGGCTTCTTCAACAACAGGAATTTGTGATCCGTATAAAAACAGGGAAGGATGTTCGTGTTTCTTCCGTAGTTTACAAAAATGAACACACTGCGTTTTCGACTTGGAGAACTTGAAACCATTTTTATCAGTCCATTCTTCTATTCTTTTTAAATTTTGTTGTAACTTTCGTTCAATTGTTTTCATATTTTTTGAACGGTAACATATACAAAAATCATCAACATACAATGAACAATCAGTTTTGTCGTCCAAACATTGTACAATATTGTTTATTTTGATGTTAAATAGCGTAGTTGAAAGAATACTACCCTGTGGGACACCCTGTTCTTGATCATAGAAATCTGACACGGTAGACCCCACACGCACCTGAAACATGCGCTCCCCTAAAAAGCTTTCAATAAAACTGGGAAGTTTTCCTCTTAAGCCAATGTTATGTAGATCTTTCAATATTCCATAACGCCATGTTGTATCATATGCTTTCTCCAAGTCGAAAAAGACAGCTACTACGTGTTCTTTGTTAATAAAAGCATCTCGTATAAATGTTTCTAGTCTTATTAAATTGTCATTGGAACTACGTTGTAATCATCTTGGATACAAAACAAATGTAGTTAATTAGCAATGATTTTAAATTTGCTGCTATAAGCATGATACCATGTAGGAGTCCCATTCTCTGTCTTTTTGACAGTCCATCAATTTTTGTGTCAGCTCTAGTTGTCATCCCAAATGTTCCAAGTCCATCACTCAAGAACTACAATTGGAGGCACGACAACACATTTGGCAGAATTCTTTGCATTACGATAACACACCTATTCGACATAGTTCAGTTTTAGCTCACCTGAGCACAGTGCTCATGGTGAGCTGTTGTGATTGGTCAATGTGCGTTGTGCGTCATCAACAATTTGTTTTAAACCCTAACTCCTCCTAAACCTTTGTGCGAATTTCAATCAAACTTCATAGGAATGTTGCTTAGATGACCCTGTACCAAAATAGCTAAGATTAGCCCCGTTTGGATGAAAAAGATGGCCAATAGAGCTAAAAACAGAAAATACCCTTTGGAATGTTACTTGGGTTACAGTTTGGCTCCGATGAGCAAAATGGCCACGAGAGCTAAAAATAGAAAAACTTCAATAGTTTGTTTTTTGAATGACAACTCCTTTTAAACTCCAGATGCAGATGTCATAAGGATGCTGGAATATCTAATTGACAATATTTTCGTGGAGTTCAGTGGCCTATTATTTCAGCAAACAATTGGCATACCAATGGGTACTAATTGTGCACCGTTGCTTGCCGACTTGTTCTTGTACTCGTATGAGGCGGAGTTTGTACAAAGTCTCCTCAAAGCAGGCAAGAAACGCCTTGCACAACAATTCAATTTCACCTACAGATATATAGATGATTTATTTTCTCTAAAAAATGCTAAATTTGCAGAGTACTTGGAATTCATCTAGCCACGTGAACTTGAAATTAAGGAAACAACAGAGACTGCAACCTCATACTTGGATTGTTATCTCTATATTGACAACGGGAAGCTTTCTACTAGGCTGTATGATAAACGAGATGACTTCAATTTTCCCATTGTTAACTTTCCCTTCCTGAGCAGTAATATCCCGTCTGCACTAGCATATGGAGCGTTTCACAGTTAATCTGTTATGCTAGAGCCTGTTCAAAGTACATGTATCAGGACTTTATGGAACGTGGGAAGGTGCTCACTACCAGGTTGTTATGCCAGGGGTATCAAAAAACCAAACTGGTATCAACACTAAAGAAGTTTTATGTGAGGCACCATGATCTTGTGGATCCGTACAATGTGGCCATTTCCAGAATTATTTCTGATATGTTTGCCAATGGAAAGCCATAGGAAGACTTCCAAAATCTTGGACATACCCTTTCCGGCATTTACACCTTTAATTCGTTCGGGTCGATGGGCATGGTGGGCGAAGCTTGCTTACCAAGTAATGCTTACTATCCACGGACGCCTGATTACACTCTTCTGGAGTCCATGTCTGTTGATCCGAACATTGATATTTGCCATTTTGTCTATGGATTAACGATTTTGGATTAATGCTTTGGTACTACGACCTAAACTACTTTAAAGCCTTGGGCCAGTTTGATTCAAACTTCACAGAAATATTGCTTATGTGACCCTCTATCAAAATGTTTAAATCGTTCCGCTCCAATGAACAAGATGGGAGCGAGAGCTAAAAATCTTTAAATGACAACTCCTCCTATACCCTTTGCCTAATTTTAATCAAACTTCATAGTAATATTGCTTGGGTGACCATCTACCAAAATAGATTCTGCTCCGATGAGCAAAATTGTGGCCAGAGCTAAAAATAGGAAAACTTCAACAATTTGCTTTAAATGCCAACTCCTCCTAAACTCTTGGGCCGATTTCAATCAAATTTAATAGGAATGTTGCTTAGGTGACACTCTGCTAAATAGTTATAGCGTTGCACTTTTATGGACAAGTTGTCCACCAGAGCTAAAAATAGAAAAATCTTTAAATATCAACTCCTCCTGTCCCTTTAGTCAAATTTCATTCAAACTCCACAGGAATGTTGCTTATATGATCCTCTACCAAAATAGATTAAATGGTTCCACTCCAGTGAATACGATTGCCACCTGAGCTAAAAATTGACAAAACTTTTAAATAATAACTTCTATCTTTGGTCCAATTTCATTCAAACTACATTGGAATGTTTGCTAAGGTTGACAATCTACAGAAAAAAGTTTTGCTTGGATAAACAAGATGGCTGCCAGTTCTCGAACTTAAAGTAGAAATATGTTTAAATGACAACTCCTATACCTTTGGTTCAATTTCATCCAAACTTTATAGAAAAGAAAATGGCTAGCAGACTTGAAAATTGAAAAATCTTTAAATGACAAGCTCTCCTTAACTTTTAAGCCAGTTTCATTTAAACTTTGCAAGAATGTTGCCTGGGTGACCATCTGTCTAAGACTATAAGAATCTTATATGGATTTGAGGGGTGGATGGAAAAATCCGTTCCGAGGGTCACTGTCCAGCATCACGAGGCTTGCCGAGTGATGCCGGACAGTGATCCCGACAGACGGATTTTTCTGTCAACCCTGCACATCCATATATGATTCTTTTTCTTGCATACCTTCCATTTCTTAGCGGGGATTTTTAATGCTGTAGTTACTTCGGTTACTGACATCCACCATATTGTGATGACACAACGGGAATGTCTATTGACGTCACATAACGTGCTGTGACGTCAACCTTAACGACGGTGCATACAAGGTTGTAATCAACCAGTGCATTTATCAAACATGCGATTATATATGATTTTGGGTCGGAACACCATGGTCAGAACATAAATTTCTATCCAAGGGTATAATCACGGATTTGCTTGTCTAGGGCCAGTTTCATCAATAAACATTGTACGATTAATCTTAAATTGCTCGTACGCACTTTTTAAAGAACTGCGTACGTCAGTTTCATCAAAACATCGCAAAGTGTTCGTACGAGCTAAATTTGCGTTTCACTAAAATATGTCGCAATTTTGAATATGCTCTTAAACGGGGCCACTAATTGTCACATGCGTGATCACGTGCCGTCTTGAAATAGCAGTGTAAAGTAGCTAACACGTTTTAAAATTATTATCCCAGTGGATCCACAACTACATTCAGTATAAACAACGTTGAATCAACGTTGATTCTACGTTGTTTCAAACTTGTGTTTCCATTTCATTATCGTAAGATACAGATATTAATTATCTAGACCCATTTCCCACTGTACTACTGGCGAGTTGGTCTGTATTGTGAACGTCGTGACGTCAGACTATCGTTGATTTCACGTTGTCATAATGAACCTTTTACAACAAGCGTGTTTGTCAGTAAATGCGCGCGCGGGGCGGGGGAGGTGTTGGTTTTTCAGCATGAGTGCATGTGTATTGTTGAGTTTATAATATAAAATAACATGCGAGACTTCGCTGAGCATTTTTTTTTTACCTTTTCACGCCCAATTTAATAAATTCAGTTATACAAGGGCACGGTTTATCGTGGTAACTTAAAAACACAGTTTATGCACGGTTTTAACACAAAAACGTCAATGCATGACGATTAATAAGGAACCACAGATAACGTTACATGACGTAGCCTCTGTAATTGTTCGTATTTAACGTATATCAGTTTTCAGCCCCTGTTTGTTGTTGGCAATGGTTTGTAGCAAATATTTTTTCATTGATTGTTCGTCTGTCAGGCAGTCCAGCCTTCCAATGAAAAATACATTCAGTTCATTTGTAACATAGAGCCTACAGAATGACTGATTTTAAATTACAAAGAACCTGTTCTATAACTAGATGTATACACAATTATACAATCGTCTGCACATAGACGAAATGGCAGTACGCAAGACCATGATCCCCTTCCCCGCTGTCGACATTAAAGGTTTTCGTACATATGAGTGTACGCACATGTACGTACGTCCTTCGGTATGGGGGTATGTATGCGTTCCTGTACCCTCGGGTTTAAGGCATTGTACCAGAGAGAACCTAAACTTTTAAGAGCTCATATTTTCCAGACCATATGATGGAATTGTGATGATATATAGGTCAAAAGGTTTATTCAGCAATACACTGGCCCTTACCTATGACTTCTTTAAATGCTGAAATTATTTAAGAGCTAATATTTTGTAAATCATATAATGGATATGGTTCATATTTGGTACGATGATAGATACACATTTGCAGTTAATTCAGCATCCCGCAACAATGCCCATGACCTCAAGGTCAATGTCACGGACTCTGATTTATTTAAATGTCAACATTTTTTAATAAGAGCTCGCATTTCCCAACCAATTTAATGGATTTACTTCGTATTTGGTATGACGAAAGACACAAGTAGTTTCTCCAGCTACTCCGTTTTGTTTGCGTCCACATCTGATTAATGATCGGCTCGAAATAAAAGAAATAGTCTTGAAAGGGCCGTAAAACCAAAACTTAAGGTCAATGTCACAGACTTAGATATTTATTTTTTTTTATGGATTTGATGCATATCTGGATGATGATACACACTTTTTCCAAGATTTAAACGGCATTAACCCACACCCACGCCGATTTTCTCAAGGACAGTTTTCCAGCTGAGCAATATGGTCTTTTTTCTTTCTTTTTTTTTTTTTTTTTGGCAACATGCTTTTTTGGTGAGGGTGGTCCCTGGGCGGGGGCATCTGTGTCATATTCACAATTCTAGTTTTATGTGTCGGTTTTAGGTACACTGAGTCTTCATTTTAATAAAAAGTCTGATCGCAGATTGTGGGTAATCGTTAGAACTACCTGAACGCGTTAATTCTTTTGTTTGCACCCCGCCAACCGTTGGTACAATGTATATTTACTTAGGTCATTTTGGAGACGCTGCATTCGATTTTGTAGGACTTTTACCCTGCCTTGAGGTGAAGTGAGATTATAACCCCTACCGACAAAAGCCGCTAGGGTTTAAGGAGCGGTCCCACTCGTACCACTTTTCTTGGGTAGGCTTTTACAATTTAAGCGGTTAACCAGTAATCAAGTCGGGACGGTTTTAGCTCTGCGCGGAAGCACGATGTCTCCAAACCCCGATTGTCGAAAGCCAGCGTCGGATGAAAAATAGATTGTGGGTACTCGTAAGCACAACCACAAAGAGGCGCTTCTAACGAGTACCCCCAGTCTCTATTAAGAAAACAAGAAAGGGGCCAAATGGCATTATGGACAGGTTTTTAAGGTTAACCAAAAGGTAAACCGGGGCACGGATGCCCGACCGCCCGCCCGGACATCGCTTTTCAAAAGGACGGAATTTTTCCTTGAAAACCCCGTCCCAAAATAAGAAAACCCCTAACCCAAACCCAAACTAAAGATTATATAAGGGGTCTTCATTGCATGGGCTAGTATAAGTAATGGGCGTGGTCTGCGAAGGTAAGCGAAATGCCATGTTACGCACCATACTTTTAACAACGAGCGTAGGTTTCTATAACCTTGCTACGCGTTATCTTCTTCGCTATAGCCGTGTCATGTCCAACGTTTAAGACGAAAATTTCAATGTGCGACGTCTAAATATTCATCTCAGAAATACGACAAAATGTGCGAACATCGCAGATCTTGAGCATTTGATGAAACAGGATTTTTGTCGTAAGAACTTTGTACGATCTTTTTAAGACGAAAATACTTCGCAAATACTTTGATGAAACTGGCCCCTGGTGTGCAAGAATAAGAGTTATGCTTCATGGAATAAGATGGCTGTCAATTATCCACATATCTTTCAGAAGCAATGTGACATCTTGAAGTCAGGTGAGCAATTCAGGGCCATCTTGGCCCTCTTGTTTCACATCTCCAAAATAGCTACTTTCCTGATGAAAATCCATTATATTTTTCTTATTTGAGCCAGCGCATGACAAAACCTACAATAAAACTTTTGTGCCCAACGAATAATCAGATCAGCCTGTTCATCCACACAGTCTGATCAGAGTCTTCATTGTGCACTCTAAGGATAGGTAAGGGCCCAATGCTCCTCCATTCAGCAAGAGAAGTCTCTGGCTAGACTATAGAGGTGTGCAGGTTGATCTGAGCCTTCGGTGGGCGCACATGCCTAATTGTAGGTTTTGTCGTGCACTGCTCATTTATACTGCAAAAATAGGTTGGTGGTGCTCATTAGAACCACCTCATTTAGGCTGTTGTTCTAATGATTACCCATGACCTATGTCTTGGAGCAGAAATAAGAAAAATAATGTTTACCCCCATAAACCCCAGTTTTCTCTATATAAAGTTAGGTTTAGTGGGTGTTTATTTTACGGACTTGGCCACATGATGGTTTGATGTTTATCAAATTGTGAACCACACTGGGTCCTAGCACCACTGGTTCATCTACACTACATAAGGTCATTTTGCTATATGCAGAATAACTCACTTATTAGGGCCCCGCACTGAAAGTGTGGGTGCCCTATAGTAATCACTCTGTCCGTCCGTCTGTCCGTCCACAAATTTTTTTATCCTCCATAACTTTCTTATTCCTGGATGGATTTAAATATTACTTGTCAGAAATGTTAACCATAATGTGATGGAGTGTTGCGCGCAAGACTCAGGTCCGTACCTCAAAGGTCAAGGTCATACTTAGAGGTTAAAGGTCTGTCTGTCCGTCTGTCCGTCCACAAATTTTTTTATCCTCCATAACTTTCTTATTCCTGGATGGATTTAAATATTACTTGTCAGAAATGTTAACCATAATGTGATGGAGTGTAAATTGCGCGCAAGACTCAGGTCCACACCTCAAAGGTCAAGGTCATACTTAGAGGTTAAAGGTCAAAAAAGGGTCTTTCCTGGGTCCAATTAATAACTTTGTTATTATTATTCCTGGATGGCAGAAGTGTTAACCATAATGTGATGGAGTGTTGCGCGCAAGACTCAGGTCCGTACCTCAAAGGTCAAGGTCATACTTAGAGGTTAAAGGTAAAAAAAAGGTCTTTCCTGTGTCCAATTAATAACTTTCTTATTATTCCTGGATGGATTTAAATATTACTTGGCAGAAATGTTAACCATAATGTGGCCCCTCACTGAAAGTGTGGGTGCCCTATAGTAATCACTCTGTCCACTTTGTTATTATTATTCCTGGATGGCAGAAGTGTTAACCATAATGTGATGGAGTCTCAGTGTTGCGCGCAAGACTCAGGTCCGTACCTCAAAGGTCAAGGTCGTACTTAGAGGTTAAAGGTCAAAAAAAGGGTCTTTCCTGTGTCCAATTAATAACTTTGTTACTATTCTTGGATGGATTTAAATATTACTTGGCAGAAATGTTAACCATAATGTGGCCCCACACTGAAAGTGTGGGTGCCCTATAGTAATCACTCTGTCCGTCCGTCTGTCTGTCTCTGTCTGTCCGTCCACAAATTTTTTTATCCTCCATAACTTTCTTATTCCTGGATGGATTTAAATATTACTTGGCAGAAATGTTAACCATAATGTGATGGAGTGTTGCGCGCAAGACTCAGGTCCGTACCTCAAAGGTCAAGGTCATACTTAGAGGTTAAAGGTCAAAAAAGGGTCTTTCCTGTGTCCAATTAATAACTTTGTTATTATTAGGGCCCCGCACTGAAAGTGTGGGTGCCCTATAGTAATCACTCTGTCCGTCCATCTGTCTGTCTGTCCGTCTGTCCGTCCACAAATTTTCCTACTCCTCTGGTAGCGCTGACGGGGCCCTAGTCAGTTTCACTGACAGCTCTAGTTATTTCTTAACCCATTTAGTACCAGAAACCCCAAAACCGGTACCCTTGCAAACAGTGCAGGCCCAGATCAGACGGGGCAGAACTCGCCGTCTGATCAGGGCCTCCACTTTTTGCTAATTTTGTTTGTTTGATTTCAGGTTTAATGTCCCCGTCAACACTGTAAAGGTCATTTGAAAGACGTTGCTTCAAATTTTGTGGAACTTTTACCCAACATTGAGATGAAGTGAGACATCTCAAGCCCTGCCATCCAATGAACCAATAGGGTTTATAAGCATAGACGGACTGACTCGCACCGCATTGCCTGGGCAGGTTTAGATCCTCTAAACGGTTTACCAGTACTTGTGTGCGAGTCGGTTTCAGTTCTGCATCTTTTTCTTCAAGCCCGATGGGCAGGGGCTAACCACTGTTTGCTAAAAGTTCAGCCATTTTCCAAATAAATTTTGAAAAAAAAACACAACCTGACACCCCTAAATTTTGAAGTGGACTCCTGCTATATATAAAGAAGAAGATCCTGTTTGGTACAAAAAGGGTTAACCCTTATCTTGCTGTTCACGACATCCTCTATCTTTGAAAACAGTGTAGATCCAGATCAGATGGCTTCTGAAGAAGCCATCTGATCAGGATCTACACTGTTTGGCATTGAGTTTTTGGATTTGTAAGAATAAATTACATCAAGTAATCTGATTGGTTCAAAGTCAGGAATGGGTGTGGCTAAACTGAATATTCAGCAAGAGAAGGGTTAATGGTTGATATGCACATGCTCTAAGATTGTATATCCCAAAATACTCATGTACTTCATGATAACCACTGCAGGGAAACATTATAAGAATTTTATGGGAGTGTGAGGGGTAAAGAAAAAAACATCCCGAGGGTTACAGTTTGGCAGACTTGATTCGGCTGATGATGTTTCTGACTTTCATATTTTGAGAATTCTGGATTTTTAACCAACCTTGCGTGTGATAAGAGTTTCTATCCCATGCTAAAGTCCAAGATATCCTCAACAGGTTTGCAAAAAATGTTTACTCCTGTGGTTTTTATTGAATCTGCACTATTTGCTGAAGACCCTTTTCTGAATACACTGACTTATATTAAACAAATGTATGTTTTTAGGGGGACCCTGTGAAAGAACTTGTATATCGCTACATGGGAGAACAAGAGGCATTAAAGAGGCAAGTTCTGACAGCAGATAAAGTCAGCCAGGATACAGATGGACTCAAAGAGCTGATAGTGAGTACCGGTATATTGAATACATGTACATAAAATAACTACAGTTAAAGTTCAATAGCTCAAACACCTTTGCTACCATGAAAATGTGTTGGAGACAGTTCGAGCTACTGAGGGTTAATCATGAATGATTTAGGACCATTTTATTGACGTTCTATGATATATAGAGGATATTTACATTTTTGAGGTGGATACCAAAAATATTTCATCGAGTGTGTTGAAAACATCCAAATTTTCAAGAGTGCAAAGCACGAGTGAAAATTCGGATGTTTTCAACATACGATATGACATATTTTTGGTATCCGCCAAAAAAAGTTTTCTTTTTATGTTATAATTTTATAAGGATTTTTATGGTAATTGATTGATCGTATTGTATGTCACAATTTTGACCTGGCTATGACGTCACAACTGTCAGTTTCAAACTTAAACAGATCGCCATTTTGAATACAGCATTTTTATAGTTCAAAGAGTGCTTTGCAATGCATTTTACAGCATTATTTTATCGATAACATATGAATTTTGGCGAGAAAAAGTAGTCCGGGCTGCTACTGTGAAAATAATATGGTAATGCTATTTTTCACAGTGTGAAAATATCATTTTTATTTGTTTCAGATTTGCATTGATTTCACAGCAGAGTATAAAATTAAAAGGTATATTGTGTGTACTCATTAGAATCATCTCTGTGAGGTGATGATTCTAATGAGTGCATACAATACACCTTTTCAAGATGAAAAAAAAAAAATGCCACAAATTATTCCTGTTATCTGCAGCTCCAGAAATAATTGCCTACAGACTCAAAAATGAGTTCGAACCAACCATGGAAAACAAGCCTAGATGAGATGAGAAATGTGGCATCTCTTCTAGATCTACACTATTTGCTCTGTCAGAATACATACAGTAAATAGGGTAGGGATAAATCAGTTAGATACTTTATCATATATAGGTATGTATTGTGTATTTGATGAGGCAGTTCTGATGAGTACACACAGCATTCCTTATTTTTATAGAAGCATTATGCTTCCTTTCATGGTGCTATGAATTACCCTCAGTAGCTAGAACTATCCCTGTCCCAAACAAACTTTCAGGGTCCCAAAGGTTTTAACCATTGAAGTTTTATTGTAGTTAGACAGAATGGAATCATTCAGTGATAAAAAATTGTGCTATTTTCTGATGTGCTTCTGAGGGCTAATCCTGCCCAGGATTTCAGGGTCACAAAGGTCTGAGCCATTGAAGTTTTATTGTAGTTAGACAGAATGGAATCATTCACTGATAAAAAATTGTGCCATGTTCTGATATGCTTCTTAAATTCTGCCAGGATTTCAGGGTCCCAAAGGTCTGAGCCATTGAAGCTTCATTGTAGTTAGACAGAATGGAATCATTCACTGATGAAAAATTGTACTATGTTCTGATATGCTTCTGAGGGCTAATCCTGCCAGGATCGGGGTCCAAAAGGTCTGAGCCATTGAAGTTTCATTGTAGTTAGACAGAATGGAATCATTCACTGATAAAAGGTTTTAGCCAATGCTGTGTTGTGATGTGCTTCTGAGGGCTAATCCTGCCCAGGATTTCAGGGTCCCATTGAAGTTTCATTGTTGTAGTTAGACATGAAACATCAATAGCGGAAATCCAAAAGGACAGTTACTTTCCCACAAAATGGCCAATTGGCTGTCCAAAACAAAACAACACATGCGATACATATACTCAAAGACAAACCATAACAAAAATGAACCGCAACAGAAGAACCGCCTTTGAAAGGTCAGTGAAACTTATTCCACAGAGGGGCTTAAATTGATTTAAGTGGCCACAATCCTCGCCCTTACTTCCATCGCGATTTAGACAAATAAATTGTTCAGTCCACATGAAGGCCTCCTAACTCATCCTTGCAACATTCTTGCAGATTTTGAATGAAACTAGCTTAAAGTTAAGGAGAAGGTATCATTTAAAGATTTTTCAATTTTTAAGTATGCCAGCCATTTTCTGTTCTGTGAAGTTTGAATGAAATTGAACCAAAGGTATTGGAGTTGTAATTTAAAGATATTTCTACTTTAAGCTGTAGTACTGGCAGCCATCTTGTTCATCCAAGCAGAACTGTTTAGCTATTTCTATAGAGTATAGTTTTTGTCAGTTCTTCATAAATACCTATGTTGTAGGTATTCATTAGAACCGCCTTGGGGAGGCGGTTCTAATGAATACCCACAGCATAGGTTTATATGGAGAAATAAGGAAAACTATCCTTCAATTATCACAAAATACCAACCTTACATGTTGCTATGGTTGAATTACCGGTAGCCATGGTAAATAAGCAGTCCATGTTCATGTTATGGAAGTGTCATTGTGTCCTTAAAGACACTTGATTTTGTGTTTGTTTATCATGCAGGTAGCAGGTTGCCTGAGATCAGCCATTGACTTAACTGGTAGTCTACTGATTGCCATGGGATTTGGTGAGGAAGAATCCGAGGAAGCCAGGGTACATTCCCCAGAAGTACTGCAGGTAATAGACAGTAAATGCCCAAAACATTTCAACACTCTGTTTGTCTGACAAAATGACATACAGCACAACAATGCATAGCTGGAGATAAGGAGATGAAACAAGGTTGCCAGTAACCCATTGTATACTAGTGGACTGTCCCATTGCTATATGTTGGACAAGGCCATTTGTCATATAAGGGGTGTCAGGCCTATTTTACATTACGATAACACACTCGTGCGGCATAGAGCATTATTCACATCTCCAAAATGGCTATTTTTCTGAAGAAAATCTGTGATATTTTTTTCTTATCAGTACTACAAACATAGGTTGTAGGTGCTCGTTAGAACCGCCTCATTGAGGCGGTTCTAACGAGTACCCATAACCTATGTCTTGGAGCAGAAATAAGAAAAATAATGAATACCCCTGTAAACCCCAGTTTTCTCTATATAAATTGGGGTTTAGGGGGTCTTCATTTCACAGACCTATTAACGTGATGATGTTTTTATTCTATTTTTGACAGAAAATTCTGTTAGCAAACGGTGCAGGTTCTGATCAGATGCCGCATTCTGGGGCGTCTGCTCTGGGCCTGCACTGTTTGCCTAGGTACCCCTTTAGGGATTTCCCGCATACAATGGGTTAATTAGGGATATTGTTCCTTATCTCTCCATAAAAACTTATTTTTGATGGAAAATTCTATTAGAAAATAGCCTAGGCCCTGCTCAGACGCCACTTTCTGCAGCGTCTGATCTGGGCCTACGCTCTCTTCACAAGTACCCCTTTAGGGTTTCCCCGCATACAATTGGTTAATTAGGGATAATGTTTCTTATTTCTCCATAAAAACTTACGTTAGAGCTACTTGTTAGAAATGCCTCACTGAGACATGCATAGAGAAAAAAAATATGTTTGCTGAATAAAATGGCAGTAGCTTTTCCTATGTTAACCCTTATCTTGCTGTTCATGACAACCCCTATCTTTGCAAACAGTGTAGATCCAGATCAAGTGGCTTCTGAAGAAACCATCTGATCAGCATCTACACTGTTTGTCATTCAGTTTATGAATTTGTAGGAATAAATTACATCAAGTAATCTGATTGGTTCAAAGTCAGAAATGGGTGTGGCTAAACTGAATATGCAGCAAGAGAAGGGCTAACATACCACCACAATGTGACACTAACATTTTGACCACTAATGAGTTCATTTACCCATTGCATGCGGCAAACCCATAAAGGGGTAGCTTGGCAAACAGTGCAGGCCCAGATCAGACGCCGCAGAACGTGGCGTCTGATCAGGGCCTGCACTATTTGCTAACAGAACTTTAGGTCAAAAATTGAATAAAAATGAAAAAAATATGCCTGACAACCCTTATATGACAAATGGACTTGTCCAACATATACCGTAGCAATGTAAGAGTCCACTAGCATACAAGGGGTTAAGTAAATGATGCTTTGAACAACTGGGGCTTGTTGTTCCAAAGTAATGATGTCAGTTAACATATCGTCAACAAATTGATAATTTTGTATGACTAATATACAATTGTTTTCAGTAAAAATAGCAGCAGCTCAAATTATTTCAGCAAAAATGTCAGTGTATTGGATATTGGACATACTAGAACTTTTTGACCGCTAACAAGCTTTTGATGCTTTGATAAGTACAGTAAAATTCCTATATTAAGACCACCTTTGGGACTGTTCAAAAGTGGTCTTTAAGACCACTTTTGAACAGTCCCAAAGGTGGTCTCTGACCAGAAGACACAGTGTAGAAAACGCAAAGAAAGAATAACTGCAACTTACTAACTAAGCTTTTTAAAGCAGAATTAGTCTCAATTTTTGGTGGTCTTAATAGTGGAATTTTACTGTAGATGACCGGCCCCCGCCCATCTGGGCTTGAAGAAATAGATGGGCTGCATGATGCTTCCACGCAGAGCTGAAACCGACCTGCACACGAGTACTGATTAACAGCTTAGAGGATCTAAGCCTGCCCAGGCAAATCGGTGCGAGTCGGCCCGTCCATGCATATAAACCCTATTGGTTTCATTGGGCGGCAGGGCTTGAGATGTCCTTTCATCTTAATGTCGGGTATAAGTCCCACAAAATTGGAAGCAGTGTCTCCAAAATGACCTTTACAGTGTTGATGGGGACGTTAAACCTCAAATCAAACAAACAAACAAAACTGTAGGTGACATTTTTTTCCAGTTCATTCATAACTGTGAATGTTATGTAGCATTTGTTTATGCAATAGCAATTTTGTTTTGTGATGAATGAGAAATCTGGACAGAATGACACAAACCGTTTACACAGTCTTAGGACATGACAGTGACAAAGAAATAAAGTATACAGTGTAGCTGAAAAATCCCTGCCTTTGGTTGACTATGAACCCAGGCCACTCAGGTGAAAGGCCAATAATTTGCACTCACTCCCTGATGCAGTTGTCAGTCCTATAAGCTATGCACAATCTACCAAGGTAGATAAATGGAGGTAGGATCTGCTGGTAGTAACATTTGCCCTCTTCAAGGAATTTATGGAGACACAAAACCATTTTCCGCAAAGTGAAGTCCAATCCTGGATGAGCCCCATTGTACAACAAGAAAGTTGTAACAAAGGAATGAAATTACAATCCCCACCTAACCACGAGGCCAAAGAGTGTACTCCTTGATGCAGTTGTCCGAGACTGGTTATGACCTATTCTAAAGCACTCACATACTGGATAACATCAAAAATTTGCGACAGTATATTCTACGATATACTGTCGGAAACCCGACATCATCATAGAGCGTAGCTTTCCACTTGTTTGAATTTGGCTTTATGCAGCAAAAAAGAGCATTTTTTTAAACAAAACAAGAGAATAAGTGCATTAGAATGGGGATAACTACAGTAGAACTTCGATGGCTCGAACACCGATGGCTCGTTTACCATGGATGTGTCGAACCCGTTCTTGAGCCCCTATCGAAATCCTCTTGGTGGGTGATAATTAAGGAGATTTTAGTCTTTTATCTTGCAAATGTATGCTGTGTGTACTCATTAGAATCGCCTCGATGAGGCGATTCTAATGAGTACACACAACATAAATTTTTATTATAGAACACCGAAAAGATGTCTAAAAGTATCTTGTTATGCCTCCTGACAGTAACCTCAATGGCTCGAACTACCCCTGTCTCGAACAGATTTTCGAGGTCCCAAAGGTGTTCGAGTCATTGAAGTTCGACTGTATATTGACTTTTGTCATTTGGGTATGTAAATTGCCAGTTTTATGGTCACAAGTTCTGTTTTACAGCTCTGCTGGCGCATTGCCTTATAGCGAAATGTACGACTGTAAAACTGCCGATTTACCTCCCCAAATGACAATTTTGAATGAATACATTATCCCCTATTTTTTGGACAGGTTTTTGAAGGAAAAAGTCCGTCCTTTAGAATAGTGATGTCCGTGCGGGCGGGCGGCCAACCTGGCTTTCGCGTCCCGGTTTACCTTTTGGTTAACCCAGAAAAAATCCGTCCATAATGCCATTTGGGGCCAGTTGTTCAAAGCATTGTTAGCTTAACGAGCTCGTTAGTGGTCAAATTGTTAACTGTTCTAGCAAGTTTAATTTTTAAAATTTTGGTATTTTTGCTGAAAAAATGTGAGCAGCTTTTGCATCTGCAAAAGCTGCTCACATTTTTTCAGCAAAAATATTAACATATTTGCCATAATAAATGATCAAAGTTTTAACGATAAGTTAACTAACGACATCGTTAGTTTTGAACAACTGGCCCTTGGGGTTTTTCTTGTTTTATACTATGCATAATAGGTAGATAATTGAAGGTATGAGTTGCAGACTGTAACAACACATACCATTACGATAACACACCCGTGCGACATAGTGCATTTTTCACATCTCCAAAATGGCTACTTTTCTGATGAAAATCCGTGATACTTTGCTTATAAATACTGCAAACATAGGTTGTGGGTGCTCGTTAGAACCGCCTCATTGAGGCGGTTCTAACGAGTACCCACAACCTATGTCTTGGAGCAAAAATAAGAATGATAATGTATACCCCCGTAAACCCCAGTTTTCTCTATATAAAGTGGGGTATAAGGGGGTCTTCATTTCACGGACTTGTTCACGTGATGCAATGTGCAACTGTCCCAGTATTTTGATACACCACAACCTCTTTATAACATTGTTCATTATAACACAACTTTGGAAATAATGCAGTTTAAGAGGGCCCCCCCCCCCAAAAAAAAAAACAAAATTGTATAAATGGTCATCTATCTGTATTATCTATACATTTTTATATGGATATATTGTTTGATTTGAGGTTTATCGTCCCGTCAACACTATAGGTCATTTTGGAGACGCTGCTTCCAATTTCGTGGGACTTTTACCCGACATTGAGATGAAATGACATCTCAAGCCCTGTCGCCCAATGAAACCAATAGGGCTTATATGCATGGATTGTCCAACATGCAACGCTTTACCTAGGCAGGCTTAGATCTTCTAAGCAGTTTACCAGTACTTTTGTGCAGATAGTTTCAGCTCTGCGTGGAAGCATCATGCAGCCCATTTATTTCTTCAAGCCCCAATGGGCGGGGGCCGTTTTATTTGGATATAACAGTTGTTTAACTAATAGGGTCTCTGCTTTGGGCACAGCAAAATAGTGTTATAAAGCAGAGTAGTGTATATGGTGTAGATGTTTCAAAACTTTTTTTTTCATTTCAGATCTGGTATTGCCGATTTGCATTGTTGATGAAGTTACGGTTATACAATGTAGCAGAGACAGAGTTCCAAGCCTTCAAAAATCTTGATACTCCAGACATTTATTACGACTTCTATCCTCAGATATACCCAGGAAAAAGAGGTATCGGCCTTTTTAGCTCACACAGAGCCAAAGGCCCTGGGTGGGGTTTTGTGACAGATCAATATCCGTTGTCCATCTCCATTGTCTGTCCATCAACAATTTACTTAAGACATCTCCTCCTAAACCAGTGAACTGATTTTGAAATGATTTTACAGGGTCTTCCTTGAGTGGCCCGTTACCCAAATTGCCAAAATGGTTCCAGTCCACTGAACAAGATAGTCACCAGAGCTAAAAACAGAAAAGTAGGGAAAACCTTAACCTATAGATGGAATTTGAAATAATTTCACGGGAATGTTCCTGAATCCTTGGATAACACTCTACCAAAATTACTCAAACTGTTCTGCTTGGATGAACAAGATTTTATGTCCCTGGTAGCAATAGCGGGGACATATTGTTTTTGCTCAGTCTGTTTGTTGGTTTGTTCATGGACAACTTTTATATTAGCCATATGAGATAGAGCCTTCATATTTAACATGTATATTCCTTGTGACAAGGGCTTTCTACTCATACAAAAAAATTGACAAGTGACCTTGATCTATGACCTACTTAAAAGAAAAAATTACATTGGTCATAGCTTTTGAACCTTTTGAGATAGAGCCTTCATATTTGGCATGCAGGTTCCTTGTGACAAGGACTTCCCACTTATTCCATATTTTGACCTGTGACCTTGATTCTTGTATCCATCCCCAGTGGTACCTAATTTACCCTAAATTTTCGGACACCTAAACTCCCTGTCGTACCTGTTCTAAAATTTGAATAAGTACAATCTTCTACCTGTGTGTGTGCGCTGATTCTTAGTCATTAGGTCTCTCACTGCTGTGGGTTCAAGCCTCACTTGGGTCACATATGAAATGCTGAGTTCTGCAGTGGAAGGTCAGGTGGTTTTTTTTCTCTGGTTACTTCTGTTTTTGCCCACATCTGACTAATGATCAGTTCAAAATAAGTGAAACAATCTTGAAAGGGTGGTAAAACCAAAATCAGAAGAAAAGAACCAACAACATAGCACCCTCTATCCATAATAAAAAAGCTGGCAGAAAAATCTCTGTCCTCTTTCCATAATAGCTGGCAGAAAAATGCACACTGCACTGGACTTAAATAGTGTTGCCTGAGATATTAAACTAAATCAAGCAAACAAAATCATTGTGTCAAAACAGACTGTTCCTTTCAGAGTAATCTGATATGAATGTACATCATTGGTTCTTGTACTTAGGCCAAAATACAGGGCTAGAAAATTCCACTCATCGGCTCGCCATCACATGTAAAATTTTGGAGGACAAGTTAAATGTTTTGTCTAGTCCCTATGAAATTTACCAAAATCTACATGCCCTTGCAATTGGTCATGCAGAACGAGTGAAATTTTGAAGAATTTTCCAGCCCAGAAATATACACTTTATAAACAAGGGTCTACTTGTGAAAAAAGTAATTGTGTCATTAGCTCCATGCTTTAGCATTTGAGATACTGTGAACACCTCCATTCACCCGTCATGCTATCTCCTCCTCAACAGCTTGCCGGAATGCAACCAAATTTGGTACATGGCTTCCTTACATGATGAGGGCATGTGAGAGCAGTGCTATTTTTGGCTCTGCCCAAAGTGTGAGCATTTGCGATGGATGTCTTCGATTGCATGCTCTAGTTACATTGATAATTTTATATGGCAAGTATACTCATCAGGTAACTTGGGCTGTAAATGCAAAAGCTACACAAACTTTTTTGCAAAAACACCACAGTATTAGATATTGTACTGACTAAAACCGTTAATAGTGTCACCACTAATGAGCTGTTAAGCTTACCATGGTTTGTACAATGTACCCTGATCTGAACAAACTACATGAACAGCAGTTGTGTTACCCCTTAAGTGGGGTTGTCACCTCCGAAATGTCTGTGTCATCTTCATTGTGAAAATGATTTCCTTTGAGAATTGACTCATTTTGAAATATTTTTCAGAGTTTCCTCCACTGATGGTTCATTCATACACTTAAAGGGAATGGTTACACCTTCAGGGGAGGCAACTCCTGCAAAATTATTTTTGTCTCCCACATCATTCGGGGTCAACTCTTAAAGGAAAGAATTCGCTCCTCAGGAGCAAATTCTTTCCTGTAAAAGTTGATCCCTTTTTGTGTGACAGGGTTTATAGAAGGCGAACAGGAAGTCCTGAAACTTGTCTCCCTTTGATAAAATGGCAGAAAAATCTGCCAGGTGTTCCCATTCCTCTTAAGTGCATTAGAAATCTTGTATGAGCTAATGTATGATAGAACCTTCAAGAAGTCTAGTGTGACAAGCAAATACTCAGATCAGCGTGCTCGCCCCCATCCATCGTGGCTTGGAGAAATTGATTGGGTTGCATGCTGCTTCTGTGCAGAGCTGAAACTGACTGAACTATTGAGTAGTGGTAAACCACTAAGAAGGTCTAAGTCTGCCCAGGAAAGGTGGTTTATGTCAGATCGTCCCTTAAAGGTGTATTATTGAGCTATCTGGAAAAAATGCTTCCAAAAATAAAATACATATAGCCGATATTTTTAGCTCGTCTGTTTTTTTAGCTCACCGTCACGTAGTGACGAGGTGAGCTTTTGGGATCACTTTTCGTCCGTCGTGCGTCCGTGCGTCCGTCCGTGCGTCCGTCCCTCCGTAAACAATTCTTTAAACGACATCTCCTCCTAAACCACTGATCGGATTGTGACCAAACTTCACAGGAATGATCCTTAGGTGGTCCCCTTTCAAAGTTGTTCAAATGGTTCCGGTCCGTTGCACAGCTAGGTCATAGGAGTCAAAAAGAGATTTTTTTCACCAAAAACTTAAAAAATCTTCTTCTCTGAAACCACAAGGCCCAGGTCTTTGATATTTGGTATGAAGCTTCATCTAGTGGACCCCTACCAAGATTGTTCAAATTATAGTGCTGGGGCTAAAAATGCCCCCGCTCCGGGGCCCTTTGGTTTTACATGGGCTTATATAGGGAAAATCTTTAAAATTCTTCTTCTCTGAAACCGTAAGCCCCAGATCTTTGATATTTGGTATGAAGCTTCATCTAGTGGACCCCTACCAAGATTGTTCAAATTATAGTGCTGGGGCCAAAAATGCCCCCGCTCCGGGGCCCTTTGGTTTTACATGGGCTTATATAGGGAAAATCTTAAAAAATCTTCTTCTCTGAAACCGCAAGGCCCAGATCTTTGATATTTGGTATGAAGCTTCATCTAGTGGACCCCTACCAAGATTGTTCAAATTATAGTGCTGGGGCCAAAAATGCCCCCGCTCCGGGGCCCTTTGGTTTTTACATGGGCTTATATAGGGAAGACATTTAAAAATCTTTTTCTCTGAAACCCCAAGGTCCAGGTCTTTTATATTTGGTATGAAGCTTCATCTAGGGGACCCCTACCAAGATTGTTAAAATTATAGTTCTGGGGTCAAATATGCCCCCGCTCTGGGGCCCTTTGGTTTTACATGGGCTTATATAAGGAAAATCTTTAAAAAATTTTCTTCTCTGAAACCCTAAGGCCCATGTTTTTGATATTTGGTATGAAGCTTCATCCCACAAGGCCAAGGTCCCCCCCCCCCACCCCCCGCTCCGGGGCCCTTTGGTTTTAAATGGGCTTATATAGGGAAAATCTTAAAAAATCTTCTTCTCTGAAACCGCAAGGCCCAGGTCTTTGATATTTAGTATGAAGCTTCATCTAGTGGACCCCTACCAAGATTGTTCAAATTATAGTGATGGGGCCAAAAATGCCCCTGCTCCGGGGCCCTTTGGTTTTACATGGGCTTATATAGGGAAGAGCTTTAAAAATCTTTTTCTCTGAAACCGTAAGGCCAAGGTCTTTGATATTTGGTATGAAGCTTCATCTAGGGGACCCCTACCAAGATTGTTCAAATTATAGTGCTGGGGTCAAATATCCCCCCCCCCCCCCCCGCTCTGGGGCCCTTTGGTTTTAAATGGGCTTATATAGGGAAAATCTTTAAAAATTTTCTTCTCTGAAACCCTAAGGCCCATGTCTTTGATATTTGGTATGAAGCTTCATCTAGGGGACCCCTACCAAGATTGTTCAAATTATAGTGCTGGGGCCAAAAATGCCCCCGCTCCGGGGCCCTTTGGTTTTACATGGGCTTATATAGGGAAGACATTTAAAAATCTTTTTCTCTGAAACCCCAAGGTCCAGGTCTTTTATATTTGGTATGAAGCTTCATCTAGGGGACCCCTACCAAGATTGTTCAAATTATAGTTCTGGGGTCAAATATGCCCCCGCTCTGGGGCCCTTTGGTTTTACATGGGCTTATATAAGGAAAATCTTTAAAAAATTTTCTTCTCTGAAACCCTAAGGCCCATGTTTTTGATATTTGGTATGAAGCTTCATCCCACAAGGCCAAGGTCCCCCCCCCCCCCCCCCCCCCCCGCTCCGGGGCCCTTTGGTTTTAAATTGGCTTATATAGGGAAAATCTTAAAAAATCTTCTTCTCTGAAACCGCAAGGCCCAGGTCTTTGATATTTAGTATGAAGCTTCATCTAGTGGACCCCTACCAAGATTGTTCAAATTATAGTGATGGGGCCAAAAATGCCCCTGCTCCGGGGCCCTTTGGTTTTACATGGGCTTATATAGGGAAGAGCTTTAAAAATCTTTTTCTCTGAAACCGTAAGGCCAAGGTCTTTGATATTTGGTATGAAGCTTCATCTAGGGGACCCCTACCAAGATTGTTCAAATTATAGTGCTGGGGTCAAATATCCCCCCCCCCACGCTCTGGGGCCCTTTGGTTTTAAATGGGCTTATATAGGGAAAATCTTTAAAAATTTTCTTCTCTGAAACCCTAAGGCCCATGTCTTTGATATTTGGTATGAAGCTTCATCTAGTGGACCCCTACCAAGATTGTTCAAATTATAGTGCTGGGGCCAAAAATGCCCCCGCTCCGGGGCCCTTTGGTTTTACATGGGCTTATATAGGGAAGACATTTAAAAATCTTTTTCTCTGAAACCCCAAGGTCCAGGTCTTTTATATTTGGTATGAAGCTTCATCTAGGGGACCCCTACCAAGATTGTTCAAATTATAGTTCTGGGGTCAAATATGCCCCCGCTCTGGGGCCCTTTGGTTTTACATGGGCTTATATAAGGAAAATCTTTAAAAAATTTTCTTCTCTGAAACCCTAAGGCCCATGTTTTTGATATTTGGTATGAAGCTTCATCCCACAAGGCCAAGGTCCCCCCCCCCCACCCCCCGCTCCGGGGCCCTTTGGTTTTAAATGGGCTTATATAGGGAAAATCTTCAAAAATTTTCTTCTCTGAAACCGCAAGGCCCAGGTCTTTGATATTTAGTATGAAGCTTCATCTAGTGGACCCCTACCAAGATTGTTCAAATTATAGTGATGGGGCCAAAAATGCCCCTGCTCCGGGGCCCTTTGGTTTTACATGGGCTTATATAGGGAAGAGCTTTAAAAATCTTTTTCTCTGAAACCGTAAGGCCAAGGTCTTTGATATTTGGTATGAAGCTTCATCTAGGGGACCCCTACCAAGATTGTTCAAATTATAGTGCTGGGGTCAAATATCCCCCCCGCTCTGGGGCCCTTTGGTTTTAAATGGGCTTATATAGGGAAAATCTTTAAAAATTTTCTTCTCTGAAACCCTAAGGCCCATGTCTTTGATATTTGGTATGAAGCTTCATCTAGTGGACCCCTACCAAGATTGTTCAAATTATAGTGCTGGGGCCAAAAATGCCCCCGCTCCGGGGCCCTTTGGTTTTACATGGGCTTATATAGGGAAGACATTTAAAAATCTTTTTCTCTGAAACCCCAAGGTCCAGGTCTTTTATATTTGGTATGAAGCTTCATCTAGGGGACCCCTACCAAGATTGTTCAAATTATAGTTCTGGGGTCAAATATGCCCCCGCTCTGGGGCCCTTTGGTTTTACATGGGCTTATATAAGGAAAATCTTTAAAAAATTTTCTTCTCTGAAACCCTAAGGCCCATGTTTTTGATATTTGGTATGAAGCTTCATCCCACAAGGCCAAGGTCCCCCCCCCCCCCCCACCCCCCGCTCCGGGGCCCTTTGGTTTTAAATGGGCTTATATAGGGAAAATCTTAAAAAATCTTCTTCTCTGAAACCGCAAGGCCCAGGTCTTTGATATTTAGTATGAAGCTTCATCTAGTGGACCCCTACCAAGATTGTTCAAATTATAGTGATGGGGCCAAAAATGCCCCTGCTCCGGGGCCCTTTGGTTTTACATGGGCTTATAAAGGGAAGAGCTTTAAAAATCTTTTTCTCTGAAACCGTAAGGCCAAGGTCTTTGATATTTGGTATGAAGCTTCATCTAGGGGACCCCTACCAAGATTGTTCAAATTATAGTGCTGGGGTCAAATATCCCCCCCCCCCCGCTCTGGGGCCCTTTGGTTTTAAATGGGCTTATATAGGGAAAATCTTTAAAAATTTTCTTCTCTGAAACCCTAAGGCCCATGTCTTTGATATTTGGTATGAAGCTTCATCCCACAAGGCCCAGGTCCCCCCCCCCCCCCCCCCCCCCCCCCCGCTCCAGGGCCCTTTGGTTTTAGATGGGCTTATATAGGGAAAATCTTTAAAAATTTTCTTCTCTGAAACCGCAAGGCCCAGGTCTTTGATATTTGGTATGAAGCTTCATCTAGTGGACCCCTACCAAGATTATTCAAACTATAGTGCTGGGGCCAAAAATGCCCCCGCCCAGGGGCCCTTTGGTTTTACATATACTTATATAGGGAAAATCTTGAAAAATCTTCTTCTCTGAAACCACAAGGATTAAGGTCTTTGATATTTGGTATGAAGCTTCAGCTAGTGGACTTCTACCAAAATTGTTTATATTATAGCCCTGAGACCAAACATGCCCCCGCCTGGTGGCCCTTTGGTTTTGCATAGACTTATATAGGGAAAATCTTTAAGAATCTTCTTCTATGAAACCACAAGGCCTAGGTCTTTGATATTTGGTGTGAAATTTCATCTAGTGGACTTCTATCAAGATTGTTCAAATTATAGCCCTGGGGCCAAAAATGCCACCGCCCCAAGACCCTTTGGTTTTACATAGACTTATATAAGGAAATCTTTAAAAATCTTCTTCTCTGAAACAGCAAGGCCATGTCTTTGATATTTGGTATGGAGCTTCATCTAGTGGACCTCTACCAAGATTGAACAAATTATAGCCCTCGGGCCACAAATGCCCCCGCCGGGGCCCTTTGGTTTTACATAGACTTATGTAGAGATAATCTTTGAAAATCTTCTTCTCTGAAACAGCAAGGCCCAGGTCTTTGATATTTGGTGTGAAGCTTCATCTAGTGGACCTTTATCAAGATTGTTTAAATTATAGCCCTGAGGCCAAAAATGCCCCCGCCCCTGGGTCATTTAGTTTTACATAGGCTTATGTAGGGAATATCTATAAATAATCTTCTCTGAAACAGCAAGACTCAGGTCTTTGATATTCGGTGTGTAGCTTCATCTAGTGAATCTTTGCCAAGATTGTTCAAATTATTGCCTTTGTTGATATTTGGTTTGAAGCTTCACCTTTTTAGACCTCCATCAACATTATGCACATTATAACCCTAGGGTCAATAATGGCCCTCCCCAGGGTCCACTTGTTACTCTGTGAACAGGTGAGCGATCCAGGGCCATCATGGCCCTCTTGTGTTTTATATTAGGATCACTCTTTGTCCGTCATCCGTGCGTAAACAATTTCTTCAAACGACATCTCCTCCTAAACCACTGATCGGATTTTGACCAAACTTCACAGGAATGATCCTTAGGTTGTCCCCTTACAAAGTTGTTCAAATGGTTCCAGTCCGTTGCACATATAGGTCACAGGAGCCAAAAATAGATTTTTTCACTGAAAACTTAAAAAATCTTCTTCTCTGAAACCGCAAGGCCCAGGTCTTTGATATTTGGTATGAAGCTTCATCTAGTGGACTTCTACCAAGATTGTTAAAATTATAGTGCTGGGGCCAAAAATGCCCCCGCCTCGGGGGCCCTTTGGTTTTACATGGGCTTATATAGGGAAAATCTTCAAAAATCTTCTTCTCTGAAATCACAAGTCCCAGGTCTTTAATTTTTTGTATGAAGCTTCATCTAGTGGACCTCTAGCAAGATTGTTCAAATTATAATGCTGGGGCCAGATTGTTCAAATTAAAGTGCTGGGGCCAAAAATGCCCCCGCCCCGGGGCCCTTTGGTTTTACATGGGCTTATATAGGGAAAATCTGTAAAAATCTTCTTCTGAAACCGCAAGGCCTAGGTCTTTGATATTTGATATGAAGCTTCATCTAAAGGACCCCTACTATGATTGTTCAAATTATAGTGCTGGGGCCAAAAATGCCTACTACCCGGGGCCCTTTGGTTTTACATGGGCTTATATAGAGAAAATCTTTAAAAATCCTCTCTGAAACTGCAAGGCCCAGGTCTTTGCTATTTGGTATGAAGCTTTATCTAGTGGACCTCTACCAAGATTGTTCAAATTATAGCCCTGGGGCCAAAAATGCGCCCCCCCCCCCCCCCCCTCAAGGGCCCTTTGGTTTTACATAGATTTATATAGGGAAAATCTTCTTCTCTGAAACCACAAGGCATAGGTCTTTGATATTTGGTATGAAGCTTCAGCTAGTGGACCTGTACCAAGATTATTCAAATTATAGCCCTGAGGCCAAAAATGCCCCCGCCACGGGGCCCTTTGGTTTTACATAGACTTATATAGGGAAAATCTTTAAAAATTTTCTTCTGTGAAACCACAAGGCCTAGGTCTTTGATATTTGGTGTGAAATTTCATCTAGTGGACCTCTATCAAGATTGTTCAAATTATAGCCCTGGGGCCAAAAGTGCCCCCGCCCCGAGACCCTTTGGTTTTACATAGACTTATATAGGGAAATCTTTAAAAATCTTCTTCTCTGAAACTGAAACTGCAAGGCCGATGTCTTTGATATTTGGTATGGAGCTTCATCTAGTGGTCAATTATAGCCTTTGTTGATATTTGGTATGAAGCTTCACCTTTTTAGACCTCCCTCAACATTATGCACATTATAACCTTGGGGTCAGTAATGGCCCTCCCCGGGGCCCCTTTGTTACTCTATGAATCAGGTGAGCGATCCAGGGCCATCATGGCCCTCTTGTTTAAAAAAAAACTTTCGAGCTATTGTCATCACTCCGGCGTCTTTGTTGTCGTCTGGCGTCGTCCTTAACCAAAAACCTTAACCTTGACCATATTTCCAAAAGTATTTGGCCTACCTTCATGAAACTTCATACACATACTCACCATCACAAGAGCTACATTCCCTACAAGTTTTATAACTCCATCTTGCAATTTGATTGCTCTTGTTTGACTTAGAACTTTGGTTTTCTAAAAGAAACTGCAGACGAGCGTTGGCACCCGCATGCGGTGCTCTTGTTCTTTAAAACAATACAAATGAATGCATTTTATGCAAAAATGCGAACAATTATGATGACAGGTAAACGAGTTTGAGAGGGATTCCCTAACTAAGTTTGGAACACTAGTTAGATCTATTTTTAGTTCATGACAAAAATAGAATCCCCATATATGACGTTATGCGACGTTCATTTTTGGCCTTGTTTGCTTAGGCCATGCCTGAATTGGAAAAAAATATGACGCTGAATACCATGCCATAAGTAACGACACTCAGAGACAATACTGTCGCCATGTATGTGTAAAGTGACAGATTTATTTTTAGAACAGAAATTCCGAATACATGTTCAGACCGAAGGGTAAACACGAATGGACCATTTTCACAAAGTTCTGAAGCTGTATTTGGCTCCAAAAGTGTACACATGACAAAGGAGTATGCATTGAAGATAAAAACCAGAAAAAAAAAATTGAGACCCCGTAGCTCAATAATGCACCTTTAAAAAATAGCCGCTTCTTAAGGCATGAGATATGTTTTCAACTCAGGTAAAAGTCCCACAGAATTTGAAGCAACGTCACTGAAATGACCTAAATGGTATTGATGGGGATGTAAGACCTCAACACAAGCAAACAAAAGATTAGCCTGTGCATTCACAGTCTGACAAGACTCTTTGCTGTTTGTCTGAGCTGTCCAAGGAGCAACAGGCCAGGACACCGGCCTGACTGGCTTAACCCTATAGCCGAGAAAAACGAGAATGGTGTCTGTTTATATCGTCTGCTGAATCTTCTTGCAAACTTTGATTAAATATTTTTACATACAGGCAAACAGTGTGGGCCCAGATCAGACTGCTCCTATGTGTCCACACTGTTTGCAAAAAATTACTGTTAAGGTAACCGGCAGACGGCAAATCAGAAGACAATTGCTGTGATTGGCATTTTATAGATTAAAGCAAAGGCTGATCTGAGTATTTGCTGGTTGCACAGTCATGTCCTTATGTAGATTTTGTCATGCTTTGATTCCAGATAAGGAGGTGTAATGATGAGGATAATCAATCAAGGGATAATTTTCTCTATTTCTTGTTAGAAACATATGTTGTGGGTACTTGTTAGAATTGCCTCTACGAGGCAATTCTAACTAGTACCCACAATATATGGTTTGATGGAAAAGTAAAACAATTCATTCTGAAATTACCTTTCTTACTGCCTGTCACAGTAGCTCAGGTTCATGTCTGTCTGGTGATCAGGAGGTTGCGGGTTCAATACCTGCCAGCTCGGCAACATTCTGTGGAAACTGATCATAGAGTCTTTTCTTTAGTCATTCTCTCCTTTCTGCTGATTCATGAAGTGCAGTTGTCAGTTTCTGGCAAAAGAAAGTGCACTTTACTTGTAAACCACTTAGCACATGTATAAGCCTGTCCATCTCATTCATTTTATTGTAGGTTCTATGATGGCTTTTGGTATGAGGCTGTTGCATGCTGAATTACCCCACCACCTTGGTAGATCACAGGAAAGTTTAGATAGGTTTTACTACATACTTGCTGTCACTGAGAAGGTAAATACTATGGGTGATGCATTGTTAACCTTTAACAGGATGCCAGCCACATCAGGGGCCAGTTGTTCAAAACTAACGACGCCGTTAGTTAACATGGTTAAAACTTTGATAATTTATTATGGCTAATATGCTAATGTCTTTGCTGAAAAAATGTGAGCAGCTTTTGCAAATGGAAAAAAACTGCTCACATTTTTTCAGCAAAAATACCAAAACTTTTGATATTGAACTTGCTAAAACAGTCAATAACGAGCTCGTTAAGCTAACGAGGCTTTGAACAACTGGCCCCAGTTGTTTTCTGCTTTGTTGTCCGCTGATTACTTCAAAAGTCATTGAGGCAAACAATAAAGAGCCCAGTTCAGACTCCTCCATGAGGAAGAGCAGTCTGGCCAGAGTCTACAGTTTGCCTGTATGCAGAAAAAATATTTGATAAGTTTTGCAAGAAACAGCAGACAATATTAACCCTTCCCTTGCTGAATATTCAGTTTTGCCACACCCATTTCTGACTTTGAACCAATCAGATTACTTGATGTAATTTATTCCTACAAATTCATAAATTGAATGTCAAACAGTGTAGATCCTGATCAGATGGCTTCTGGATCTACACTGTTTCCAAAGAGGATGGCTTCTTCAGAAGCCATTTCTGAAGAAGCCTTCTGATCAGGATCTGCACTGTTTCCAACGATAGGGGTTGTAGTGAACAGCATGATAAGAGTTAAGGGACAACATTTTCAGATACAGTTTTTCTTGGCATCTTAAGGGTTAAATGGATCCATATTAATTTCTGCACTCATATACACACAAAATTTAAATAATTTATACTTTGATATTGTAATTTCATAGAATTTTAATACCACAGGTATCATTTTACATATTTTCTCATCTTTGAAGGAAAGGCCATTAAAATGGGCCTCCGTTGCCTAGTGGTTAAGAGCGCAGACTCTTAATCATTAGGTCTTTCTGTGGATTCGAGCTGGCTCGGGTCACATGTGAGACACCAAGTTCGGAAGGTCAGATGGTTTTTCTCCAGGTACTTCGGTTTTCGCCCACCTCTGATTAACGATCAGCTCGATATGAGTGAAATAATCTTGAAAGGGCCGTAAAACCAAACCCACCCCCCACCCCCCCCCCAAAAAAAGGCCATTAAAAAGAAAGAAAAGCATAAAAATTAAAACATAACTAGAACAAGTGCTGGGGTGGTTGACAGATTGGGAGAGGCGAAGAAGTCGTGTATCTTGCACACTTTGGCATCAAACTGATATTGGCTTACAGTTGGGTAAGGCCTGCTGTCCTTGCAGCAGCTAAGGGTACATTCATTTTCCCCTTTCTCCCCTGTCCATCACTTTCATCTCTACTGTCTCATCTCTTTTCTCTCTTTCTCCGGTAGACGACACAAAATGACCCACATGGGCTGACATGTCATTAAACCCAATCAATCAATCAATCAAGCAATCAATCAATAAATCAATCAATCAATCAATCAAAGATACATACAATCAATCAACCATTCATACAACCAATCAACCAATCACTCAATTGAAACGTGTAAGTAAAGTGAAAGTTCAAGACATATACATACATGTATAGTGAAACTTAAATGACTCAAACATCCATGGCTTGTTTACCATGATTGTACTTGTTCTTGAGTCCCTACGGATTTTTTCCCCATAAATCAACAGAATCACCTTGGTTGGGTGATTTTAATACGAACAAACATTAAATCCTTTAAGCCTTTCAACCCTGAGTTCCTGAAGTAGACAAATCCATTCTTGTTTGAATTTGTTTCAATTGAGGTTTACAACCCTGCCAACACTAGTTAGGTCATTTTGGAGACATGGCTTCCTATTTTGTGGGACTTTCACCTGACACTGAGACGAAATGATATCTCAGACCCTTCCACAAAAACAAACCAATAGGGTTTATGCAGGAACGGTTCGACCCGCACCACTTTGTGGAGGCAGACTTAGACCTCCTAAGCAGTTTACCAGTACTCATGTGCGGTTGGTTTAATCTCTGCCTGGAAGCACCATGCAGCCCAATCCATTTCTTTGAGCCCCTAAGGGTGGGGATTCGACACATCCATTCTGTCTCAGGGGATACCTTTTGAAAAGAATAGTAGGATTTTTGTCATTTATCATTAACAGGCTGGTTAACAGTGTTGATCCTGATGACATAGCTCATTATGAGCCATCTCATCTGGATCTACACTGTGCGCATAGGTATCTGTACCAGCCCACAGGATTGAAAGTATTAATTATTTGTTATATCTTCTTTGGTACAAAATTTTCTATTTATTTGATGTATACAGAATGACTAGCTCATTAATGTGCAGTTAAGTTCATTTATGTTACTGCTTATACGTCGTGTTTCAGATATTGAAGAACCTTGAGGAAGGTCTGTCAGAAGATGGGAGTGCCCTGACTATATCTCAAGAGAGTAGAAATGGTCAGTAAATTTAAGTGTAGAAACTGATGCATGGCCCCAGATAAGGATGAGAACTGATGATAATTCCTCTTATTGCATCATGTAAATGTACAGTAAAATTCCTCTATTAAGACCACCTTTGGGACTGTTCAAAAGTGGTCTGAAAGACCACTTTTGAACAGTTCCAGAGGTGGTCCCTGACCAAAGGACACTTTTTCCAGAAAACACAAAGACGCTTCAAAATAAGCTTTTAAAAGCAGAATTAGTTGTAATTTAGGTGGTCTTAATAGCGGAAACTTCACTGTATGGTGTGGGACTTGTCGGATAGGTAGCAGATATATTTTTTCATTAGGCATACTTTACAAGCTGACACATCTAAGCGAGTTGTATAAAACAAATCATGGAAGCATTATATGAATAAGTTTTATGTCTGTACAAGAATCCATATGACCCTGTTGTTCAAAGCTAAAGAAGAGGCTACAGTAAAAATCCTAAAAATTCGGACACCTTTAGGACTTGCTGTAATTTGCCTAAAATTTTAACAAAGGAAAGTTGTTCAAAGCTGAAGAAGTGGCTACAGTAAAGTCCTAAAATTTCGGACACTTTGAGGACTTGCTGTAATTCTAAAATTTTAACAAATTTGTTTCACAATCCAGCAAGGAGCGCAAAAGGTGCAGACACAATGGCAAACAGTGATCAGACTGCTCCTGAAGTCTGATCTGGATCTGTACTGTTTGCTTTGGCATATGTCCCAATACTTGGGATCAGTACGATTGTTAAAATTTCACTTAAACTGACCATTTAGCTGAGCAGAAACTCATTTTTGTTGAGAAAAATGTGAGTTTTGGTAGCTTTTGCATTCTCTTTTTTTTTCTGCAAAATACTACTTATTGATATTTGATATTGTTTGTTTGTTTATATGGGGTTTAATGGCCCAGTCAACACTATTTAGGTCACTTTTGAGCCGGTCAGTTTAGGTATCCACACTTTTCCTGGGCAGGCTTATACGTAAGCGGTTAACCAGTACAGTGCACATTCTTTTGCCAGAAACTGACAGCTGCACTTCTTCAATCAGCGAAAGGGAGAGAATGACCGTAGAAAAGATTTCATGATCAATCTCCTAGAAAGAATGTTGCCGACCCCGGCAGGTATCGATATTTGATATTGTACTTACTTACAAGAACAGTTAGCCTTGTGATCACTAATTAGTTTGTTAAGGTAATGAGGCTTTGAATAATGAGGCACACATCTATAAGCAGAGGTGGGTGTACAACTTCCTGGTCCTCTGAAACAGACGTTGACTTCTCAACTGCGACAAACTGAAACAAGGCTGTAAATGAAATCTTGTTGAAGGGGAGTTTAAAACCTATTATCACCCCAAACATGTTCTCACCCATTTGTTTCCTTTCAGCATCACAAGAGTTATGGTTATCAAGAGAGACTCAAGTGTTGTATTGTATAGGAAACACATTGGTGGCTGTAAGAGTAAGTGCTAATTGCCATAATTTTCTCTAAGCTCTTAAACTAGGCATTGTAAGGTCAGTGGATACAATTTCAGGGGAGCACCCTGCCCACTGCTAATGACTGTTTCTGATCTCGACCTACTTTTCATGCTTGGCTGAACAATGTTAAGTCTGTGTGTTTAATTCCATTTTTCGAACACATTGACCTATAGGCCAATTAAACATTATACACACATCCACCATGATGCACCCACTGAGTGCTGTTGACTGTTACTGACTTAAACATACTTTCACATTGTTAAGCTTCATTCCTGCCTTGTTTAGCTCCATTCCTTGTCCTTGAACACTACCAGCAGTCATGACATACTAATTTAGTACATTTAGTACATTGCATGACCCGCAGAAAAAGCGACCAACTGAAGTCGGTTGATTTTCTAAGAGTGCCCTAAAATCACCGTGTCATTCTGTCAGTTCGTAACCCGTTTGTGAAAATTGGTGATAGTGACTTAATCGATTGGAATATTTAAATAATTTTTGGCATACTGATAGATATCAATGAGATCTAACCAATGAACTTGCCAAATATTACATTCCATTTGGTATAGCCTCGCCAAGGCGAAAAATGTGAAAATTTTCGAACTGCTTCTCCTCGGAAACCGTTGGGTCGATTGAAGTCAAATTTCATATGGAGCCTCTACGGGATGGGTAAAACCAAAATTTGCTCATGGGGTCCCAGGTCACATGACCAAAATGGCCGCCAAGCCATATATGGTAAAAACCCTTCAAAAATAGTCTTCTCCAGAACCACTGGGCAGATTTCCACGAAACTTGATAAATAGCATCTGGGACGTAGGCCCATCATAAAGTGCTAAAATGGTGACCCTGGGTTGACCTTGACATTCTTTGCACCTAGGTCAAACTTTGACACATATGCTTTTGTATTGGAAAAGTAAGAATGCATTTTATCCTGCAAACGATTCAGAATACAGTACTAAAGTATAAGATATATTTTTGCTCCTTACGATAAGGCGCATTTATTGGGGGAACCGTTTTAGGTCCAGGTCACATGACCAAAATGGCCGCCATACCCATATATGGTAACACTCATAAAGCTAAAAGCATCTGGCGGGTTGTGCACTTCAGCTTAAGCACTGGTTTCTTGTTCTTGTTTTTTTTCATGGAGCTAATCACTAGTTCGTTTTATGACTAATAGTGAAAATTTTGTTCTCTTTCTGTATACTTTCTGTTATATACTATAAACAAGTACAGTAAAATTCGACTATTAATACCACCGGGTACTAAAACTGAGTTAAGGCATCCATTTGATCGTCCCAAATTTAGGTTTTCCTTCCACTGTAAAGACCATCTCGTTAACCCATTGTGTACCGGAAACCCCTAAATGGGTACCCTGACAAACAGTGCAGGCCCAGATCAGACGTCGCAGAATGCGGCGTCTGACCAGGGCCTAAATTGTTTGCAAAAAGTTCAGCCATTTTCCAAATAAATTTTGAAGAAAACACAACCTGACACCTCTGAATTTTGAAATGGACTCCTGCTGTATATGAGGAGGAAGATTCCATTTGGTACAAAAAGGGTTAATAGTATCATTTCTGGACCGTACCAAAGGTAGTCTTTATGCCCCCAACTTTAAAAAAGTTGGGGGGCATATTGCTTCTGGCTTGTCCGTCCGTTCGTCCGTTAGTCCGTTAGTCCGTTCGTACGTCACGCTTTCTTGTGCATAGCATATCTTTAGAACCGTGTATGCTAGTGTTTTGAAATTTCATATATGGGTTCCTCATGAAAAAATAGTTGACCCGTATTTTTTTTCTTGTCCAAATTATCTCCCCTTCTTGAATTATTTCCCCTTTAATTAAATAACATAGAATTCTCGTTAGCAAGATATCTCAAAAAGTATTTGAGCTACAGCCTTGATATTTGGTATAGTGATTGGGACTAAGGAGGAGACTACCTGATTAAATTTTCAACCAATTCGATAAAATTTTGTTAGAGTTATGGCCCTTTGTAATTTTTTGCTACTCAATTGTGTTGCTTTCTGGTGCATAGCATATCTTCAGAACCGTGTATGCTAGTGTTTTGAAATTTCATATATGAGTTCCTCATGAAAAAATAGTTGACCCGTATTTTTTTTCTTGTCCAAATTATCTCCCCTTCTTGAATTATTTCCCCTTTAATTAAAAAACATAGAATTCTCGTTAGCAAGATATCTCAAAAAGTATTTAAGCTACAGCCCTGATACATGGTATAGTGATTGGGACTAAGGAGGAGACTACCTGATTAAATTTTCAACCAATTCTATAAAATTTTGTTAAAGTTATGGCCCTTTATAATTTTTTGCCTCTCAATTGTGTTTCTTTCTGGTGCATAGCATATCTTTAGAACCGTGTATGCTAGTGTTTTGAAATTTCATATATGGGTTCCTCATGAAAAAATAGTTGACCAGTATTTTTTTTCTTGTCCAAATTATCTCCCCTTCTTGAATTATTTCCCCTTTAATTAAATAACATAGAATTCTCGTTAGCAAGATATCTCAAAAAGTATTTAAGCTACAGCCTTGATATTTGGTATAGTGATTGGGACTAAGGAGGAGATTACCTGATTAAATTTTCAACCAATGCGATAAAATTTTGTTAGAGTTATTGCCCTTTGTAATTTTTGCCACTCAATTGTGTTGCTTTCTGGTGCATAGCATATCTTTAGAACCGTGTATGCTAGTGTTTTGAAATTTCATATATGGGTTCCTCATTAAAAAATAGTTGACCCGTATTTTTTTTCTTGTCCAAATTATCTCCCCTTCTTGAATTATTTCCCCTTTAATTAAGTAACATAGAATTCTCGTTAGCAAGATATCTCAAAAAGAATTTGAGCTACAGCCTTGATATTTGGTATAGTGATTGGGACTAAGGAGGAGATTACCTGATTAAATTTTCAACCAATTCTATAAAATTTTGTTACAGTTAAGGCCCTTTGTAATTTTTTTGCCACTCAATTGTGTTGCTTTCTGGTGCATAGCATATCTTTAGAACTGTGTATGCTAGTGTTTTGAAATTTCATATATGGGTTCATCATGAAAAAAAAGTTGACCCGTATTTTTTTTCTTGTCCAAATTATCTCCCCTTCTCGTGTTAATTTCTCTTTAATTAAATAACATAGAATTCTCGTTAGCAAGATATTTCAAAAAAGTATTTGAGCTACAGCCTTGATATTTGGGAAAGGGATTGGGACTTGGGAGGAGATTACCTGATTAAATTTTCAACCAATTCAATAAAATTTTGTTAGAGTTATTGCCCTTTGTAATTTTTAGCCACTCAATTGTGTTTCTTTCTGGTGCATAGCATATCTTTAGAACCGTGTATGCTAGTGTTTTGAAATTTTATATCTGGGTTCCACATGAAAAAATAGTTGACCCGTATTTTTTTTCTTGTCCAAATTATCTCCCCTTCTTGAATAATTTCCCCTTTAATTAAATAACATAGAATTCTCATTAGCAAGATATCTCAAAAAGTATTTGAGCTACAGCCGATATTTGGTATAGTGACTGAGGGTGAGGTGAAGATTACCTGATTAAATTTTCAAACATTTTAATGAAACTTTGTTTTACATATGGCCCTTTGTAATTTTTAGCTAATTTAATTGTGATGCTTTCTTGTTAAAATTTGAAAAAAAAATCTAATTTTTTTTTTTTTTTTTTGCAATAATGGCCTTTTGAAAATTTGGGCATTTATGGACAAGCATATGGTTGGGGGCATAGTGTTTTATAAACACCATTTCTAGTTTTATAGGAACTATACTGTATGTGTAAGTAGGCCCCCGCCCATAGGGGCTTGAAGAAATATATGGGCTGCATGATGCTTCCACGCAGAGCTGAATCCGGCCCGCACACTAGTACTGATAAACCGCTTAGAGGATCTAAGCCTGTCCAGGAACTGCGGTGCGAGGCGGACCGTCCATGCTAATAAACCCTATTCGTTTCATTGGGCGACAGGGCTTGAGATGTCATTTCATCTCAATGTCGGGTAAAAGTCCCACAAAATTGGAAGCAACGTCTCCAAAATGACCTTTACAGTGTTGACGGGGACGTTAAACCTCAAATCAACCAACCTGTATGTGTAAGTAGAATATGGATACCTAAACTAAGGGAGCAGAAGCTGCCATTCTTTTCACCCTTTATTCTGTTGACACGCTAACCTCTACCTTTGCAAACAGTGTAGATCCAGATCAGATGGCTTCTGAAGAAGCCATCTGATTAGGCTCTACACTATTTATCATGCAGTTCGTGAATTCAACAAATAAAGTATATAAAATAATTTGATTAGTTGCTGTTCAGCAATAGGTGTGGCTAGATTAATTTGTTCAGCAGGATAAGTGTTAAAATTGACTTCAGAATTTTCCAATTTTTTTTGATCACCTTTCTGTAATGTTTTAGGACTTTGAAAATGCACGAGTACACCTGGACATCTCTATAACACTTTTCACTATAACACAGTTTTGGTTATAACACAGTTAATTAGAGATTTCATAAAAATAGATAACTTACAAATGGTAATTTTTCTATATAATCTGTACATTTTTGTTTGGATATGACATGGTTGTGTAATAACAAGCTTTCTGCTGTGGACCCAAACAACAGTGTTATAGAAAGGTTGGGGTATATATACAAGACTTTCTGTAACATTTCAGGACTTTGAAGGTGCTTTGAGTATATACGAGACGTTGCTAGAGAGGGATGCACAACATAAAGTCTCCTTATTAAGTGGTATGGGCAGAATCCATTTACAGGTAGGTTGAGGGGAATAGGAATACCTTCAGGGGAGGCAACTCCTGCAAAAGAATGTTTGTCTCCCATGTCAATAGTGGTCAGCTCTTAAAGGAAATAATTTGATCCTGAGGAGCAAATTCTTTACTTTCAGAGTAAATCCCTTCTTCAGCTGGACAGGGCTTATAGAAAAAAGAACAAGAAGGTCTGAAAGTTTGTCTCCCTTTTGAAAAATGGCGAAAAAATCTGTCAGGTGTTCCCATCCAGCCTATGCATGTGTAACTGTAGCAGGAGTCCATTTTGAAATTGTTGGGTGCAAGTTTAGGTTATTATTTCCCCCCCCCACCGAACTGTCAGGGGACATATTGTTTTTGGTACGGATCCCGTTTGCATTGGCATCGGTGTAGACTGTTTGAAGCACTATATTTCCTGAACCTCTTGATGGATTCTGACCAAACTTGCATAGTTACATCATTAGGATAGGGGAAAACAGTCGTTAGGTAATGACCATTTTCAAGGTCACAGGCCCCCAAAAACAGTCAAAAATGGCTTGTCTGCACTCTATCTCATAAAGGAATTGATTAATTCTAGTCAAACTTGGTACAATATATCATTATAACATATCGCAGATTTGATTCAATTTTGGTGACATTTATCTTTTTTTCAGGCTCACAGGCCTCCAAAAACAGTCAATTTTGGTCCAAAATTGGCTTGTCTGCACTCTATCTTAATTGATTAATTTAAGTCAAACTTGGTACAATATATCATTGCAACATACTGCAGATTTGAGTAGATTTTGGTAACCTTGTCTTTTTTTCAAGGTCACAGGCCCCCCAAAACAGTCAATTTTGGGCCAAAAATGGCTTGTCTGCACTCTCTCTCATTAACAAATTGATTAATTTTAGTCAAACTTGGAACAATATATATACCTCACATTTGATTAGATTTTATAGACCTTGACCTTTTTTTCACGGTCACAGGCTCCCCAAAATAGTCAATTTTGGGCCAAAAATGGCTTGTCTGCACTCTAACTTCACGTGAACAAGTCCGTGAAATAAAGGCCCCCCTAAACCCCACTTTATATAGAGAAAACTGGGGTTTGTGGGGGTTAACATAATTTTCTGTATTTCTCCTCTAAGACATAGGTCGTGGGTACTCGTTAGAGCCGCCTCATTGAGGTGGTTCTAATGAGCAGCAAAAACCTATGTTTGGAGTATAAATAAGAAATATTTCACAAATTTTCGTCATAAAATGACCTCCTTTGAGGTAGGAAAAAATGCATTGTATCACACGGACGTAATTAAGGTACCTGTTCTTTGAGGACCGAAAATGGCTTATCTGTACCCTATATCATTTAAGAATTGATGAATGTTGGTCAAACTCGGTACAATATTTAATTACACTCTACCAATTTTGATTAGATTCTGGTGATCTGACCTTGTTAATAACATTTTTTTAAGGTCACAGGCTCCCCAAAAATGTCAGTTTTTGGCCAAAAATGGCTTGTTTACAGCTTACAATTTGGTGACCATAACCTGGTTATTGAAGAGAAATGGGTGTTTAAGATATTTTTATGGTGGGAGGGGGGGGGGGCATTATTTTCCTCTGAAACCATTTCTAGTTTGTAGAAGTCTAAGCTGTAAGTGGCAGAATGTTTCGCTAACATGAAAGACCCTGGTCAGATGCCTCATTAATAATAATAATAATAACCTTATTTATAGAGGGTAACACATTTGGTACTAGTACTAATCTTCCATGTGGCCCCCTTTTTCTGGGTAAGAACCAGTACTTAGCAATGTGGATAAAGTTTCTTGCTCAAGGAAACAACATGTGGCGCTTGTGAGGATCGAACCAGCTACCTTTCGATCTCAAATCCGATGCTTTACCACACCGCTCATTCTGCAGCATCTGGTTATGGCTTGGACTCTATACCAGTGTCCGATTTTGGGGTATTCCCAGTAAAATGGATAACTCTGAAGATGCTGAGAAAAAGAATCTGAAAATGTCGTCTGTTTATATCATCTGCTGAATCTTCTTACAAACTTTCAAAAATGTACACAGGCAAACCATGTAGACCAGGATCAGACTGCTCCTCTAAGCAGTCTGATCTAGGCCCACACTATTTGTGATAATGACTTTAAAATGATAAAGTAGACAGCAGTTGGTGTGGCTTCATAGAATGCATGTCTGGCTGGTGATCAGGAGGTCATGGCCTGACAAAATTCTTTCATCGAGATTGATCAAACAGTCATTCTAATGTGTCAAAGGGAGACAACTTTCGGTACTCTCTAAACTCTGTCTCACTGAAAAAGGGGTCTACTCTTAATAAAGGAAAGAATTTGCTCCTTAAGAGCAAATTCTTTCCTTTAAGAGTTGACCCCTATATTGTTGATTCAAGAATTGCAATTGTCAGTTACTGGCAAAGGAATATGCACCATACTGATAATGATTAATTGCTCTGACAATGAAAAGTCTGGCTAAGTCAAACTGCTGGCCCAACATGATCTTAAAATGTTGACCTAGGCATTAAACAAAAGCTCCAGTGCAGAAACTTAATATGGTTCTGGAGTGAATTAGCCAATGAAAAAAATGAAAAAAAAAAAAAAAAAAAAAAAAAAAAAAAACAAGGGTCTTCTACAATATTTTTCTTTGTAAGTCTGTAAAGAAGTCAGATTTTACTGCCTTTTAGGTTTTTTATTTGTCTAGTATATAAGGGTATATGCAGTTTTTCAAATTAGGTTTTTTATTTGTCTAGTATATAAGGGTATATGCAGTTTTTCAAAAAGACAGAAAAATTTAATGCACTTAAGGGGAATGGATACACCAGACTGATTTTTCTGCCATTTTTCAAAGGGAGACAACTTTTGGGACTTCCTGTTTGCTTTTCTATAAGCCCTGTCCCACTGAAAAAGAGGTCTACTCTTAAAGGAAAGAATTTGCTCCTCAGAATTTGCTAATTCTTTCCTTCAAGACTTGACCCCTGTTGACATGGGAGACAAAAATACTTTTGCAGGAGTTTCCTCCCCTGAATGTGTATCCATTCCTCTTTATACTACATACTGTGGTATTTTTTTTTCTGGAAAAGGTCATGATATTGTAGAGACAGCAAATGTTAAATTAACCCCTTCAAACCTGTTTTTCTGCAGTGGTCTGTTCCATTTTTACCTCGCCTTACGAAAGTAAGGGGGAGCTATTGCTATACCCCTGGCGTCCGGTGTCGGCGTCATCGGCGTCTGCATTGTGTTAAAATTTACCTGCAAGCTCTTATTTGTGATGTTTCACAAATTTATTTTCAAATAAAATAAACAATAGGTAACAATCAATATTTTACATAATGTTTTTCACTCCATTTCCCAGGTTTTTTGGCTTAAATTGGACTTTTTTTCCTCTGTATTACCTCCCTTATTCCCTGTGTTAAAGTTTACCTACAAGCTTTGTGGTGCCGTGGATAAGGCTTTGGACTCTGGATCAAAAGGTTGTGAGTTCGAATCCCAGTGGAGGAATGTTTTTTTTTTTTTCTTTTTTAAAAACATAGCGGATCTGGGGCTCAAGGTCAAAGTCACTGGCTATTTTTAGAAAAACATTGTCATCGCTCTAGCGCCTTCATTTATTGATGGATTTTAATATAGCTTCACACAAATATTGGGTATGATAATATTTTAAGTGACTCTGACTTTCAGGGTCCGGGGATCAAGGTCAAGGTCATTACTTTCAGGTTCAATGGAACCTGTCAATTTGGCTATTTTTAGAAAAACATTGCCATTGCTCTTGTGCCTTAATTTAGCGATGGATTTCAATATAGCTTCACACAAATATTGGGTATGATAATATTTTAAGTGACTCTGACTTTCAGGGTCCGGGGATCAAGGTCAACGTCATTACGTTCATGTTCAAGGTCAATGTGGCTATTTTTAGAACTAGAGCTGTCAGTGAAACTGACTAGGGCCCCGGCAGCGCTATCAGAGGAGTAGGAAAATTTGTGGACGGACAGACGGACAGACAGACAGACGGACGGACCCACATTTTGGGTTTGTGTGGCTGCACCTGTCCATATTTTATGGGGCTAAAATTTTTATGTGGCTATAAGACACACAAATCTGTACATCTAATGTGGCTAGCCACACAAACTTTGGACATCAGCCACATAAAGGCTGTCTGTACGAAACCGTCTTTGTCTAAACTTATGTGGCTACCAGAGGTTGTGATATCTAGCCCTCTAAAGGTAGAACAGAACTTTCTTTATAGTGCACTGATTCATCTTATGGGTCTAGCTCCTCACATAGAGGGACTTTTTCCTACTGCAGCATTCAGCCCCAGGACAGCCAGTTAAATTTATGTGGCTCAGCCCCATAATCTCAAAGTTTAGCCTCATAATCCTGGACATCCATGTCCATGGATGTCCAAGGTGATGGACATAAATTTATGTGTCTTTTTTTTTATTTGATTTTTCTAGTCCCCCTGAACCCCTCTGTACTAACAGAAAAATGGGTTTGTGAGGCTAGCCACACAAACCCATTTTGCCACACAAAACCCTTCTGTACCTAAAAGAAGCCACATAAACCCATTTTGTAAGAACGGACGGACCGAGTGATTACTATAGGGCACCCACACTTTCAGTGCGGGGCTCTAATAAGAAAGTTATGGAGGAATAATAAAAAACTTTGTGGACGGACAGATGGATGGACAGACAGACAGACAGACAGACGGACAAACAGAGTGATTACTAAAGGGCACCCACACTCGCGTGTGACACTTCGTCACATTATGGTTAACATTTCTGCCAAGTAATATTTAAATCCATCCAGGAATAATAACAAAGTTATTAATTGGACACAGGAAAGACCCTTTTTTGACCTTTAACCTCTAAGTATGACCTTGACCTTTGAGGTACCGCGTGTGACACTTCGTCACATGGTTAACATTTCTGCCAAGTAATATTTAAATCCATCCAGGAATAATAACAAAGTTATTGGACACAGGAAAGACCCTTTTTTGACCTTTAACATCTAAGTATGACCTTGACCTTTGAGGTATGGACCTGAGTCTTGCGCGCAACACTCCATCACATTATGGTTAACATTTCTGCCAAGTATAATATTTAAATCCATCCAGGAATAAGAAAGTTATGGAGGATAAAAAAATATGTGGACCGACAGACGGACGGACGGACGGACGGACAGACAGACAGACAGACAGACAGACAGACAGAGTGATTACTATAGGGCACTCACACTTTCAGTGCAGGGCCCTAAAAACATTGCCATTGCTCTTGTGCCTTAATTTAGTGATGGATTTTAATATAGCTTCACACAAATGTTGGGTATGATATCTCGATCAAGTTCCACTTTCAGGTTCCAGGGCTGAAGGTCAAGGTCACTGTGGCTATTTTTAGAAAAACTTTGTGACTGCTCTAGTGCCTGCATTTGTTGATGGATTTCAATACAACTTCACACAAATGTTGGGTATGATGATATCTCGAGCAAGTTCGACTTTCAGGGTCCGGGTCTGAAGGTCAAGGTCACTGTGGCTATTTTTAGAAAAACTTTTGTCATCGCTCTTGCACCTTCATTTATTGATGGATATTTATATAACTTTACACAAATGTTTGGTATGATGATATCTTGAGGGACTTTGACTTTCAGGTTCGGGGCTGAAGGTCAAGGTCACTGTGGCTATTTTTAGAAAAACTTTGTGACCGCTCTAGTGCCTACATTTATCAATGGATTTTAATATAACTTAACACAAATGTTAGGTTTGACTTTCAGGGTCCAAGGCTGGAGGTCAAGGTCACTGTGGCTAATTTTAGAAAAACTTTGGCATTTCTCTTGCGCCTTCATTTATTGATGGATTTTAATATAACTTCACATAAATGTTTGGTATTATGATATCTCGAGTGACTTTGACTTTCACGGTCAGGGGCTGAAGGTCAAGGTCACTGTGGCTATTTATTAGAAAAACATGACCATTGCTCTAGTGTCCACATTTATTGATGGATTTAAAGATAACTTCATACAAATGTATGGTATGATAATATCTTGAGTCAGTCCAACTTTCAGGGTCTGGGGCTCAAGGTCAAGGTCACTGTGGCTATTTTTAGAAAAACTTTGTCATCACTCTTAAAGGCATTTATTCTTGATTATTGAGGTCTATCATTTCATTGCATAATATTATGTAGCCCTCAGTGCTGACTTAAGAGAAGTCCTCTGTCTTCAACAGGTAAGGGTTCTCCTTGGGGAAAATCAATAATTTACTAACAGTTGACTGTAGTGTACATTATTGATTTTCCCCTTATGTACCTCAGTCAGGGGATTCAACAAAAGCTACTAATCACCCTATTAGGGGCCGCCTTTGATCTGCTAAAGATAGTATACCACAGGGGGCAATAAAACAATTATGAACACACGGTGTGTTTTACTGTTACAGAATAAATGCCTTTAAGTATGTACATTTATTGATGGATATAATGTAATTTTAAACAAATGCTAGGCTAAGCTTTTTATAATTTGTGTTGTGCCAGGGGATTTGCATTGTCTGTGATACCTTGTTATTACTTGGAAGTTTGTAGAATTTTTTATTTATCAAACATAGATTTCATTTTCTATTTTTTTTTCTGTTTTTTTTTTTTTTTTTTAACAGTGGAAAGGCTTGAAAACAGGATTAGGGGTACTTTTTGGTTCTCTTTCATTTGCTGCAGTCTGTTGGGCTGTTTTACAGAAGAAAATTTTTTTGATAACATCTTGGGCCCCCAAAGGCGAGTTGTTGTCTTCTGACAACTCTTGTTAAATTTGGCTCCACCATTTCAAATAGGGGGTTAAGTCAGTAATTACAGACGGATCCAATGTTTTGACAGGTGACCTTGTTTACATGTCATTTCGCATGTGCAAAATTACTTTTCCTTTTGATAACGATCTTTCGTGGTTGGCAAAAAGCCCCTGGTTCCATATAAGCACATTGTAAATAGGTTTAATATTACGGGCATATTTTATTTGACTGTCTTAGGACATGAAAGCCGTAACAAAGGAAAGAAGCATAGCCTGAAAAAAATCCCCGCCTATGGTGAGAATTGAACCCGGGCCACTCGGGTGATAGTCCACTGCTCTTACCCCAGAGCCAAAGTGTCGACTCTTTGGCTCAGCGATTAGAGCACTGGACTCTCACCCGAGCGGCCCGGGTTCGAATCCCACCATAGGCGGGGATTTTTTCACGCTATGCTTCTTTCCTTTGTTACGGCTTTCACGTCATCAGATGGGGGCTCGTCCGGGATCGGACTTTACATGCTAGAATTGGCTTCGTGCCTAAGTTGGCTCAACGTCATCATAAATGGGGACTTCCTTGAAGAGTGGGTGTGTTACCTTTCTTCCATTATCTACCTTGGTAGATCATATGCATAGCTTCTAGGTTTGTAACCACTCTCTGACAACTGCGTCAGGGAGTCGACTCTTTGGCTCAGGGGTTAGAGCACTGGACTATCACCCGAGCTGCCCGGGTTCGGATCCCACCATAGGCGGGGATTTTTTCAGGCTATGCATCTTTCCTATGTTACGGCTGTCATGTGGTAAGATGGGGGCTCGTCTGGGATCGGACTTTACATGCCAGAATTGGCTTCGTGCCGAACTTGGCTCGACGTCATCATAAATGATGACTTCCTTGAAGAGGGGTGTGTTTCCATTATCTACCTTGGTAGATCATATGCATAGCTTCTAGGTTATAACCGCTCTCTGACAACTGCGTCAGATAGTCGACTCTTTGGCTCAGCAGTTAGAGCACTGGACTATCACCCGAGCGGCCCGGGTTTGAATCCCACCATAGGCAGGGATTTTTTCAGGCTATGCTTCTTTCCTTTGTTACGGCTTTCACATCGTAAGAACTGTCACAGAAAATTGATCAAATTGCACTTTAAATGAATAGATAAATATATTTTAGAGTTCATTCATGCATCTTCCGCGTTGAGTTATTCGTTTTACGCATTTGGTTTAAACAGTTTTTATTGAATGACAATACCATACATTGAACAATACAAACATTTATACATACGCATTTATATTACAAATAATTAAGACTGTCCTGCCTCGTTACCTGCATAAGTTTAACAGGTAATTTAATCATCAAAACATCCTCAAATCTTCTAGAAACCAATTACTAGCTAAGATATGTCTATTATAAAAGTTTAAAGGTCAGTTTTATCGTTTCGGTTCCAAACAAAATACAAGTTTAGAGAAAATAACATCGCATTTTACAATGGTGATAAACGGCCAAAGACATTTTTTGCTAACAACCTGTAAGTCCCAGCTGTATTGTTGAGTGATGTCCTAATGTTTGGATGTGTCTATTAGCAGGATGATAAGCAATGTAGTGTAGACCTGATAAGATGGCTTAATGAGAGCTATCTCACCTGGATCCACACTATTTGCATTGGTTCCCATACTGGTCTACTGGGTTGAAAGGATATGCACCATAATACATTTTACTTTAAAAATACCATATTATTTCAGATAGGCAATTTACATATGGCATCAGATTATTTCCAGCAAGTAGCAAGCTTATCTGATGAAAATGAAGCAAAAGTTAGAGGAGTCTTGCTGATGAACAGGTTTGTATTATTTCCATTTGTCATATATAAGCTAAGTTATTCGAAACTAGTGAACTAGTGATGTTGTCAGTTAACAGTTGGCATATCAGATTTTGTGCATACTAGAACAGTTAACATCTCGGCCACTCACAAGTTTGTTTAGCTTAGCGGCTCTTTTCTCCGACATTGACAAACAGTGCAGACCGAGATCGGATATCTGATCTGCGTCTACACTGTTTGCTTAAAGAACATTCATTTTAGCTCACCTGAACATTAAGTGCTCATGGTGAGGTATTGTTCTCATTCAATGTTGGTCGTCCCCCGTGTGTTGTGTGTTAACAATTTGCTTAAAATGTGAGCTCCCCCTAAACCCTTGGGCCAATTTGATTCAAACTGCACAGAAATGTTGTCTGGGTGGCTCCCTACCCCAATAGCTTAAATCGTTCCACTCCATGAACAAGATGGCCACCAGAGTTAAAAATAGAGAAATCTTTAAATGACAACTCCTCCTGTACCCTTAGGCCAATTTCATTCAAACTTCATAGGAATGTTGCTGGAGTGACCCTCTACCAAAATAGCTAAAATGGTTGCCCTCCAATGAGCAAAATGGCCACCAGAGCTAAAAATAGAAAAACATTGTAAATGCTTCAAATGCGAACTCTAGAAGCCTCCGTGGTGTAGTGGTTATGCTACTCGCTTTGTAAACCAGGGGTTGCAGGATCGATCCTGGGCTTCTCCAGACTTTCAGATGAGTCTTTTAACCAAGGTCCCGTCTCCATACTATGACCTTAGTGTTTGAGACTTAAATCTCAAACACTCACTCACTCAAATGCCAACTCCTAAACCCTTTGGCCAATTTGATTCAAACTTCACAGGAATCTTTAAATGACAACTCCTCCTGTACCCTTAGGCCAATTTCATTCAAATTTCATAGGAATGGTGCTGAAGTGACACGAAAATGGTTCCGCTCCATTTAGCAAAATGGCCATCAGAGCTAAATTTAGAAAAACATTGTAAATTTGCTTCAAATGCGAACCCCTCCTAAACCATTTGCCCAATTTGATTCAAACTTCACAGGAATGTTGCATAGGTGACTCCCTGTCAAAATAGCTATACTTGTTCCACTCTGATGATCAAGATGGCTGCAAGCACTAAAAATAGAAAAAAAAAATTAAATGACAACACCTGTAGTTTGGGGCCAATTTCATTCAAACTTCATAGGAATGTTGCTTAGATGACCCTCTACCAAAATAGCTAAAACGGTTCCATTCCAATGAGCAAAATGGCAACCAGAGATCAAAATAGAAAAACATTGTAAATTTGCTTCAAATGGGAACTCTTCATAAACCCTTGAGCCAATGCAAGGAGCTTATGACACAAAGCTTATAGGTTTTCCTATAGTTTCTGTAAATCTGCTAATGTCGGCAGATCCTGATTTCATTTGTTCAAGAGATCAAAGATTAACTCTTGGCCAAAGAATCACTGGGATCATATCTGCCAATATTTCAACCACATACAGACCAAAGAATTTGCTTCTCAGGAGCAAATTCTTTCCTTCAAGAGTTGACCCCTAATGACATAGGAGATAAAAATACTTTTGCAGGAGTTGCCTGCCCTGAAGGTGTTCCCATTCCCCTTAAGAGAAAAGGATATACTTATCACATTCATGACCAGTAAAGACTCACTTCCTATGCATAAGGGGAGTATTGCCAGAGTGTTTGCTTATTTTGGACAGGTAGAGAAGGCCTTGGGATAGCAGGAAGCATAAACGTAGCCCTATTAGTTTGTTGTACACACATTTTACCCTTATCCTGCTGAATAATTTAATAAGCCACAATCATTCGTGCCAATCAGCAAATCAGATGTAATACATATGTTTTCATTAAAATTAACAAACTGAATCAATGTGTAGATCCTGATCAGATGGCAAGTGATCTGGATCTAAACTGTTTGCAAAGTTAGGGGTTACCTTGAGGTTAAAAACCATGAATGGGATAATTTTAAGGGCCTGTTTCTCATTGTTTTTGCAGGGGCTTTGAAGCAATGTGCCAGAATAATTTTTCAGAGGCGTACCAATTGTTCAGATCAGCAGTGACAGAAGAACCAACAAATACTGCCGTAAGTTATCATGGTTAGATCAAATATTGGCACAGATTATACCGAACACTCCAAAGTCATAAAACTTTTTATGTTCAGCTCAGAAAAGCATGAACTTTGATGAAATTTGTTCTGTTGAATTAAAGTATTTAATTAATATTGAAAGTACACCACAACCTCATTATAACATGGCGGCCCCACCCATCGGGTTTGAAGAAATATATGGGCTGCATGATGCTTCCACGCAGAGCTGAAACCGACCCGCACACGAGTACTGGTAAACAGCTTAGAGGATCTAAGCCTGCCCAGGCAAAGCAGTGCGAGTCTGCCCATCCATGCTTATAAACCCTATTGGTTTCATTGGGTGGCAGGGCTTGAGATGTCATTTCATCTCAATGTCAGGTAAAAGTCCCACAGAATTGGAAGCGTCTCCAAAATGACCTTTACAGTGTTGATGGGGACGTTAAACCTCAAATCAAACAAACAAAACATTATAATATGGTTTGTTATAACACGGTTTTGCATTTAACACAGTTCAAGATGGATCCCAAAAATGTATAGATTATATTTTTCTATATAATCTATTTTTGTTTGGATATAAGTTGTCTCAGTAAAACAGTTTCTACTTTGGACCCTATTAATAGTGTTATAAAAGAGGTGGTGGTGTACCACCAAATAAGACTTTTATAGTCAGAATAGTAGAAAATGATGCTTTACATGCTCATAAGTCTTGCTCATGTCAGTAAGCCTATTCAGGACAAGTGCAGTTAGGTCGATATGACCTTAATAGTGTTGATTGGGCTGTTAAACTCCCAAGTAAACAAACAAGGAAATGTCAACAGATGTTAGCATTTTAATATTCATTAACTGGACAGTATCCATGTTGAAGTGAGTATAGTAGTTGCAGATAAAATTGGCAGAGCAGAACTGTTGTTAATATTAACAAGAGCTGTCACTATAAGTGAGCAATGCCCCGTGGGAGTCAATTTGAGAAAAGGGCCGTAACTCCTTCGAAAATTGTATTAGGCATCCCTTCACCTCACAAGGAATGCATGTGCAAAGTTTCAGCTCAATCGTTGAAGAAATGTGGAAGTAGTTTGCATCACAATAAAAGTGCGGACTTACAAACGCACAAACCCACAAACGGACATTACAAAAACTATATGCCCTCCTACGGGGGCATAAAAAGGTCATCTGATTATGGGAATTCAGTAATCAACTGTTACACAATGGCATATATAGCCATTTCATCAGCTTGCAATAAGTGTGCAAGAGCAACTATCACACCGCAACCTCATTATAACATGGTTTATTATAAACACGGTTTTGGATAAACACAGTTTCAAGATGGATCCCAAAAATGTATAGATTATATAGAAAAATGACCATAAATGGTCATTTTTTCTATATGATCTATACATTTTTGTTTGGATATAACACGGTTGTTTAACTAGCACGGTTTTTGCTTTGGACCTCATTAATAGTGTAATAAAGAGGTTGTGGTGAATCTATATTTCTATTATTTTATTACCTGACATTTAAATGTCAGTCACAGTATTGGTTATATTAATCAAGGAGTGGATGTCTTACAGGTGTATTTTGCACCATATACAGAACTGATATGGTATGGATAGCCAGAACATACGTGTGATGCACTTCAAAAATATAAAAGATAGTAGTGTAAACTGTAATATCTAATACACAGCCATCTCTTTATAACACAAATGTTGGGATTCAAAGCAAAATAGAAGTGAAGGCAATGATCAGGAATCGATACAATTAACCCACAGCTCCCATCAGAGACACCAAAGGGAAAGAAACACAAGACCTTAATGGAAACATCAATAGAAACTGTCAGTTAAGAACCATGTTATAGACAAACAAAAACGTTCAGATTATATAGAAAAATGACCATTTATGGTTATTTTTCTATATGATCTAGTCAGTTTTATTGATTTATGGTTATTTTTCGATATAATCTAACATTTTGGGATCCATCTTCCAACCATATTATATCCAAAATTGGGTTATATTGAAACATTATATAACGAGGTTGTGGTGTATTTGCCATATAAAATGAAGATTTTAAATTACCGTATTCGCCCTAATTACCGCACCGTGCGCATAGTTTTTTCAAAATCGTGTCATAAAATCATGGTGAAAAATTACCTAATTAGCGCACACTTGATACGAAAACAACAGCTTCGAAGATGATGCATACTGATATTTAATGGGACGGAAAAAGATACTTAAGCATTGCCTTCACTGTTGGAAGAAATAATGGTTTTTATAGATTTACTATGAGAGCTTCAAGGGGAGATTACTGTAAAGTGTGAGCTTATGCATGTCCTTTTCAAAAATAGCTTTGCTGTGCGCTTATAGGAGCATGTGCGGTAATTAGGGCGAATACGGTATGTTACATAATACCATCATTAGCTTTGAACAGCTGGGACTAGTTTTTAAATCATGTGAAAGGTGCATGGCTGAAATTTCCTGTCTCTATCCCTGAACATAAGTCCCGACCGGTCGGAGAGTGTGTAGCTGATAGATCCAGTACAATTCCTTGATTATTCGGGGTTTGTACTCCTATGGTCATCAGGGTCTGATGGTAAGATTTCAATAATTTGAAATATCATTTGTTCGAGGGCATGGTCAAGGAGGTTGAAATGGTTTGCCACCGGCGTATCCCGTTTTTCGGGTGTCGCGCTGGTGTTCCGTCATTCGAACCTTCTTGATAAGCCTCGATAGGATTCTTGTGGCTTCTTTATAGGCCGGTTGGATCTGTGCCGGTAACTTTAGCGTCTTCCTTCTTAGACGGCTCCTCTTCCGAAGTGTTCTCCCTGGTCCTCTTCTTGGAACTCTTCTCTTTGGGAACAACCGTAATTCGCGACGAACTGGCTGACGCAGACGTCAGGGTCAGATTGCTCAGGCTTGAGCTAGCTGTTGGTCTGTGTTGGACTTCTCCCATGGAACGCTGACCCGGCGCATCCGTCTCCGAGCGAAGAAGGGGTGCATTAAAGCTGGAGGTGTGTGGCTGACGACTCAGATTGGTCGCGCCATGGTCTTGCTCAAGGAATTATTCGCTATGAGTCACAATGAGCAAGACCATGGCGCGACCAATCTGAGTCGTCAGCCACACACCTCCAGCTTTAGTTTTTAAATCATCATCATCATCAACAGATTTTTGAAGGTTTCTTTTTTATTTACAGGCAATAAACAACATGGCTGTATGTTGTCTTTACCTTGGACGTCTCAAAGATGCCCTGAAGTCACTAGAAGCATTGGTTCATAGTGACCCTGACAAGAACTTACATGAAGGGATCTTATTTAATCTGTGTACTCTGTATGAACTGGAGTCCTCCAGAGCTCTACACAAGAAACAAGCTCTACTTGATCTAGTCAGCAAACATAAAGGCGATGGTTTCCCTGTTGTCTGTCTTAAAATGTCTTGAGAGTTCTAGCAGAATTGAAAGGTGGATGGATACACGAGCTCAGTGGATGATCACTGTGGCCATAATTCCAGAAAAGGAGTAATACACAGGATATTTTTGGGATGTATTTCTTATTTCTCCATAGAACCATCATGTGAGTACTTGTTAGAATTGCCTCATTGAGGCAATTCTAACAAGTACCCACAACATGATTTTCTAGCTGAATCCCTCATTTTTCATTACCCCTCCTTGTCTGGTGACCCAGAGCTATTCTGCCTTCCCATAGAAATGTTTTAGTAACAGAAGGAATTTGATTTCTTAAAGGGGGAAATTTGTTCTCACTAGGAGCAATATTTTTCCTTAGCCTCTCTTTTAGGATAGAATTAAATACTGGGAAGGGAAGCAAATTCTTTTCTGTCAGACGTAGCCTAGTAGCTCCTTGCCAAGGTGCTTCTAATGATCACCCACAACATACGTTTTCATGCAGAAATAGAATGCTATAAGAACTTTTCTGATGAAAAAACCCCCAAAACACCTTGTCTGGAACTATGGATTCAGGGTGATGTCCTTGTGAAAATATTGCATACTCTGGGATGTATTCATTCACCTTTCTTTAGTGTGCAATTTATTTGCTCATAACATTCCATTACTGTAAGTGTGTCATGTAACCTGAGGCAGCCAGAGAAAACATCCAAGAATTGCGAAGCTATAATGAAACCTTATAAAGCAAAATTGAACTCTTATCAGCAGCATAGGTAACCACCAATCACACAACTGGCAGATAATATTTTAAAAGTCTGTGAATTGTATGCTTCAGAAAAATAAGGCTAATATCACATGTCAACTGTTTGCCTCAGAAAAATAATGCTTGATATTACATGTGAACTGGTGGCCTCTGAATCATAAAGCCAGCTGATATCATCTGTGAACTGTTTGCCTCAGAAAAATAATGCTTGATATTACATGTGAACTGGTGGCCTCTGAATCATAAAGCCAGCTGATATCACATGTGAACTGTCTGCCTCAGAAAAATAATGCTTGATATTACATGTGAACTGGTGGCCTCTGAATCATAAAGCCAGCTGATATCATCTGTGAACTGTTTGCCTCAGAAAAATAATGCTTGATATTACATGTGAACTGGTGGCCTCTGAATCATAAAGCCAGCTGATATCATCTGTGAACTGTCTGCCTCAGAAAAATAATGCTTGATATTACATGTGAACTGGTGGCCTCTGAATCATAAAGCCAGCTGATATCATCTGTGAACTGTCTGCCTCAGAAAAATAATGCTTGATATTACATGTGAACTGGTGGCCTCTGAATCATAAAGCCAGCTGATATCATCTGTGAACTGTTTGCCTCAGAAAAATAATGCTTGATATTACATGTGAACTGGTGGCCTCTGAATCATAAAGCCAGCTGATATCATCTGTGAACTGTTTGCCTCAGAAAAATAATGCTTGATATCACGTTAATCATCTGCCTAATAAGAATAAATAGAGGATCTTACTTGAGTGTTCATGTATTATTGAATTTATTAAACGAGTTGAAGAAAAGGGATAAAATGTGAGGCTTTGCCGAGCATTTTATCCCTTTTCTTCAATGAGTTTAATAAATTCGGTAATACATGAGCACGAATGCAAGATTCTATTTATCATATGGCATTTAAAACACATTTTATTCACGATTATTTAACAAAAATGTCAATGTCCCGCCATTAGTAAACGCGACGTCATTAAGGACGTCATACATGTTACGTTACGGGGCGTAGCTAACTAATTTGCATATTTATTCCACTAGTGGATTATCGAATTTATTACATGGCGTTTTTACATTTTAAAGCTTGACATTCATCTGCCTCAAAAAATGAAATGACATTACATGTGAATTGTCTGCCTCAGAAAAATAAAGCTTGACATGACATATGAATCATCTGCCTCAGATAAAATATTGACATTTACTTGTGAACATTCTGCCTCTGAATAATATGACTTGATATTACATGTGAACCAGATACACATGAAATGTCTTTTTCTCTGAAAAATAGTAAAAAAATTGACTGCCATCTGCTATAGAATTTTCCTTTGTGCTTTATGAGTCATTAGTGAAGTATCAAGATGTTATGCCGAGGATGTTGAGTTTGGAGAAAATGCATTCCACTTTGTAATGACTTGTCTTTTTAGAACCTGAACCTTGCTTGAGCCTTTCAACCTGGAAACCGAGCAAACAGTAAATATTCAGACAAGATGGCTCATCAGATCTTCACTATTTGCCATTCTTGTTCCTGATTTTTTATTCAAACTCCTATTGGTAACATTTGACAGTTTTTTTTTGTTGGGGGGGGGGGGGGGTACAGCTCTTTCAAGATTATTTCACTTATTTTGAGTTGATCGTCAATCAGAGGTGTCCCCTAAAAAAAACACCTGACCTTCGATTGCAAAGCTTGGCCTCCCAAATGTGACCACAGCAAGGCTTGAACCACATTCTGAGTCATTTCTCTTACTCACTAAGCTTCTGAGGAACGTCATTGGACAATAACGCAGATGGTAAAGTCCACTTCAGAACCTCAAGAGTGACGTGATTAATGGAAAATCTCCAGTAGGATTAGAGTTTTCAGTCTTGGAGTATAATTTGTGTAAACAGAAAAGACCCCTTTGGGACAACGCCAAGCCAAAGCTTGTCTGAGCCTTCACTGTCTATTGTTTGCATGATTTGAGGTTTAACATCCCTGTCAACACTGTATAGGTCATTTTGGAGATGTTGCTTCCAATTTTGTGGGACTTTTACCCGACATTGTGATGACATGACATCTCAAGCCCTGTCGCCCAATGGAACCAATAGGGTTCCAATCAACCATAGTGCAGTTTATATTTTACTTTTGGTCCTTTGAGATCAGCGTTAATATTCTGAGAAATCGGAAATAAATTATTGGAAATCGGAAATAAATTATTGGAAATCGGAAATAAATTATTGGTTTAGACTCATATTCTAGACAGGTTTTTAATTATTTGGACCCCATTTTGATTTATATCAGTCTTTTAATCGACTGCCTATTCGAAATTCGCAAAATTGCGGTATGTTTCCTCTGGCTATCTTTGCCGGATCATTTGACCCATCTTCTTTCTTATGAATGTTTTCATTGCTCTTAAAGGAACTCATTTTTGATTTTTATTTGTAAGCATGGACAGTCAAACTTGCACCGCTTTGCCTGGGCAGGAAGCGGTTTATCAGTGCCTGTGTGCGGTCGGTTTCAGCTCTGTGTGGAAGCATCATGCAGCCCATCTATTTCTACAAGCCCAGGTGGGCGGGGGATGTCCTTCACTGTGTAGAAAATATTGTAGTGATCAGGTGAATGACTGGACATGAAGACAATAGGGAATACAGTTTTCTGTTCTAGGCTCTTTTATTGTTAACACAACATTCAATTCCAGTGCTACTATTGAAAATAGCATCATATACAATGTATTTTTTATCCAGGCAAACCAAATAGCATCATATATTCTTTATCCAGGCAAACCATTTCTCGTTAAAATCTTCTGTAACATTGTCGTTAGGCTGGAAGTAAAGAAATTTTGTTTTAAGAGAAATAGATACACCTAGGGCCAGGTGTTAATAGCCCTGTTAGCTTAACTAGCTCCTTAGGGGTCATGGGCCAGTTGTTCAAAACTAACGACGTCAGTAGTTAACGAATCATTAAAACTTTGATAATTAAATATGGCACATATACTAAAATTTTTGCTGAAAAAATGTGAGCAGCTGCAGCAAAAATAACAAAATTTTAGACATTAAGCTTGCTAGAACAGTTAACAATATGACCACTAAGGAGCTCGTTAAGCTAACGATGCTTTGAACAACTGGGCCCATATTGTTAACTGTTCTAGCAAGTACAATACAATATCTAAAATTTTGGTATTTTTGCTGAATAAATGTGAGTACTGAGTAGCGGTTCCATCAAGTACCCACAACCTATATCTAGGAACAGAAATAAGCAAAATAACCTAACCGGTATCCCTGTAAAGCCCAGGGGTCTCCTTTTAACCCATTATATGTGGGAAATCCCTAAAGGGGTGCCTTGGCAAACAGTGCAGGCCCAGATCAGACTTCTGCGGCGTCTGATCATGGCCTTCACTATTTGCTAATAGAATTTTCCATCAAAAGAGAATAGAATAAGAACAAAAAAATAGACCGGATACCCCTTATATGACAAATGCACTTGTCCAACATATAGCATTGGAAGAGTCCACTAGTATACAATGGGTCAAAGTCGGGGTGTAGAGGGGTGTTCATTACACAGACTTGTTAACATGATGCTCAATATGATTTGTTGTATTTTCAATTTTCTGTTTATACTGGGCCACAGGGTTGGGAAGGTTAGACACCAATGCAAACAGTGTAGATCCAAATGTTACGGCTCATTGTGAGTAGTCTTATCAGGATCAACACTGTTTGCCATGATTATTGACAAAGATCCCTGTTTAAAAGAGTGGAAGTGTCCAAATTCAAAGATGGAAGAGTTCATCACAGAAACTCAGGGTTGAAAGGGTCTTTGTTTGATTTGAGGTTCAACATCCCTGTCAACACTATTCAGGTCATTTTGGAGACGTTGCTTCCAATTTTGTGGGACTTTAACCCAACACGGAGATGAAATGACTCCTCAAGCACTGCCACACACTGAAACTAATAGGTTTATATGCATGTGCGGTCTGACTCGCAGCACTTTAGAACCTCTCAGCTGTTTACCAGTAATCAAGTGTGGTCAGTTTCAGCTCTGCGGGAAAGCACCATGCAGCCCAATCTAATTCTCCAAGCTCCAATGGGTGGGGGCCCTGAGTGAAAGAGTAAACCTACTGAAACTCTGTATGCTTTGCTATATTGGCCTTGGAAAGTGCAATACTTTTATTCATATGTACAGCCTAGTGTTGAAGTTTTCTTTTCATTACCCTTCAAGTGCTAAGCACTTTAGCAGACTTCATTTTCAAAGTAATTTTTGTGTGGATTTTTTTTTCAGCAAAAATATGGCTTGACATTACCGTATTTATCCTTTGTATTCAGACAAACAGGCCTGGGCAAACAGTGTGGACACAGATGAGATACCGTATCTCATCAGGGTCTACACTGTTTGCCAGTCATCCAGCTATTTTTAGACACAATATCGGGTAGTAAATTGTACTTATTCACATTTTAGAACAAGTATGGTAAGGAATTGAGGTGTTCGAATAAATAGGTTAATACCAGTACATGTGATTGAGCAGAAGATTCACATGAAATTTCAAGCCTTATTTTTGCTGAAAAATAATAATAGAAAATAAGATTATCATCTGCTCTAGAATTTTCTGCAGTGCTTCAAGGGCTAACTTTGTAAAACCTGATAGGTGCAAACTATGTTTCCAGTTTTAATTTACAGGAATTTATCAGACCTCATTTCATTCTTTGGGTTCTTGTCTGGAACTACTTTGTTTACTGATGTTCCTTTTGTTGAGAAATATTAACATAAATTGCTTAAAACTGTCACATTCTAATTGGATTTTCTTGCACAAATACTAACCAGTTACAGTTTGGTTCAAACTTTCAACACTATGCTGTACTTTATTTGTAATTGTTATGTAGGATGAATTAAATGTTTTAAAGAACATCTATCAAGTGATTTTTATTCCACCTCCTTGTTTCCTAGAATTACACAGCCTGAAAGAGATCATCTCAATAACAGGCCAACCAAACACCATTTTTATTTTCAATGTCAACCAGTTTTATACAGTATCAGTGGCTGGTACAGACAGGGCAAACTCTATTTACAATCACAATGTTGTTGATTCATAGGTTGGCTTGGAGTTTGACTAATAGGTAAACTCATTGCCTCCATATGAGCCTAAGTAAGTGTTATTCTAGACAGACTTCTATCATAGCTGTAGATCAGTACAGTGGACATACTTTTGACAGAAGCTCACAACTGTCCTTCTATCCGCAAATGGGGAAAATATTTTATGATCAATCTAGACTTGGTAGGGATTCAGCCAGCCACCAATGGTGCTTTAGAAAAAGCAATGATAAAATGTTTTCACAAAACTGGTATACAATTGTTTGTTTGTTTGTATTGGAGTTTAATGGCCCAGTCAACACTAATTAGGTCATTTTTGAGCTGGTCAGTTTACCTATCCACACTTTTCCTGGGAAGGCCTATACGTAAGCGGTACAGAACACATTCTTTCACAAGAAACTGAAAACTGCCCTTCTTGAATCAGCAGAAGGGAGAGAATGGCCGTAGAAAAGATTTCATGGTCAATCTCCACGACACAATGTTGCCGACTCCGGCAGGTATCGAACCCGCATCCTCATGATCACCAGTCAGACGCGCATCCGATTGAGCTAACTAGGCCGGCCTGGTATACAACAAGAGGGCCCAGAGGGCCCTGAATCGCTCACCTGAGTATCAGTGTTTCTAGTGCATTCTTGGCCCAATGGCTATAATTTGAACAAACTTGGTAGCGGTCCACTAGATGAAGCTTCATTCCAAATATCAAAGACCTGGGCCTTCTGGTTTCAGACAAGAAGATTTTGACCAGACATGACCCATATTCGAACTTGATTGAGATATTGTCAAGATGATAATTCTGGGCAAGTTCTATGATGATCGGACCAAAACTGTGGCCTCTAGTGTGTTCACAAGGTTTTTCTATGATTTGACCTACTGACCTACTTTATGACCCGACATGACCCGTATTCGAACTTGACCGCGATAGTCAAGATGATCATTCTGAGCAAGCTTGATGATGATCGGACCAAAATTGTGGCCTCTAGTGTGTTCACAAGGTTTTTCTATGATTTGGCCTACCAACCTACATTGTTACCCAACATGACCCATATTCGAATGTGACCAAGAAATTATCAACATGCTCATTCTGAGCAAGTTTGATGATGATTGGACCAAACCTGTAGCCTCTAGTGTGTTCACAAGGTTTTTCTATGATTTGACCTACTGACCTACTTTATGACCCGACATGACCCGTATTCGAACCTGACCGAGATATTGTCAAGATGATCATTCTGGGCAAGTTTTATGATGATCGAACCTAAACTGTGGCCTCTAGTGTGTTCAGAAGGTTTTTCTCTGATTTGACCTACTGACCTACTTTTTGACCCAACATGACCCATATTCGAACTCGACTGAGACATTGTCAAGATGATCATTCTGGGCAAGTTTGATGATAATTGGACCAAAACTGTGGCCTCTAGTGTATTCACAAGGTTTTTCTATGAATTGACCTACCAACCTACATTGTGACCTGGCATGACCCATAATTGAACGTGACCAAGATATTATCAAGATGCTCATTCTGAGCAAGTTTGACGATGATTGGACCAAACCTGTGGCCTCTAGTGTGTTCAGAGGGTTTTTCTATGATTTGACCTACTGACCTACTTTTTGACCCGACAACACCCATATTCGAAGTTGACTGAGATATTGTCAAGATGATCATTCTGGGCAAGTTTGATGATGATCCGACCAAAACCATGGCCTCTAGTGTGTTAACAAGGTTTTTCTCTGATTTGACATACTGACCTACTTCTTGACCCGACAGGACTCATATTCGAACTTGACCGAGATATTGTCAAGATAATCATTCTGAGCAAGTTTGATGATTATCGGACCAAAACTGTGGCCTCTAGTGTATTCACAAGGTTTTTCTATGATTTGACCTACTGACCTACTTTGTGGCCTGACATGTCCCATATTCGAACTTGTCCCAGATATTGTCAAGACGATCATTCTGAGCAAGATTGATGACGATTGGACCAAAACTGTGGCCCCTAGAGTGTTCACAAGGTTTTTCTATGATTTGACCTACTGACCTACTTTTTGACCTGGCATAACCCGTATTCGAATTTGACCGAGCTATTGTCAAGGTGATCATTCTGAGCAAGTTTGATGGCGATCGGCCCAAAACTTTGGCCTCTAGAGTGTTCACAAGGTTTTTCTTTAATTTGACCTACTGACCTACTTTTTGACCTGCCATGACCCATATTCGAACTTGACCGAGATATTATCATGATTATCATTCTGACCAAGTTTGATGATGATTGGCCCAAAACTGTGACCTCTAATGTGTTCACAAGAAAAGTTTACGGACGCACACACACACGCACGGACGCACGACGGACAAAAAGTGATCCCAAAAGCTCACTTTGTCACTACGTGACAGGTGAGCTAATAACTACACTTGAATCTGTTTATGCTGTTTAGTGCTTTCAACCCTGTAGATCACATATCTGCAAACAGAGATATCCAGATGAGTGGTTAAAGAGTCCATTTTATCCATATGCTTGCTGTCTTGTTAATAATTTTGAATAAATAGTGACCAAATTCAATGATTGATGCCTACTTCAGAAATGCAGGGGTGCAAGTGTTAGATGATAATAAATACGAGGGTAGGCTGAAAAGTTCTGATCCTGACCAAGAAGCAGGCATCGAACAGCCATGAAATTTTGTATTCATTAAATCCAAACCTTTATTACTTGATTAGACTCAAATGAGTTCAAGTTTACCTGCAATAACGTAGAAATTCTAGACTTTGAAAATTGATACTAGCACGTTTTTGAGAAAATGGACAAAATCTGGCATCTTGGTGTCATCAAGTACCTCCATAAAAAGGGGTTAGCTCCTAAGGACATTCATGCTGATATGGTTGCTACATTAGGGGATGATGCTCCTTCGTATGCAACCGTGAAAAGGTGGGCAGCAAATTTTAAGATGGGCAAGGACAGCCTTGAAGATGATGACCGGTGTGGACGACCCACAACGGCAACAACTGAGGAAACTGTCAGCCAAGTGCACAGGGCCGTGATGGATGACAGGTGTTTAACTGTGAATCAGTTAGCTAACACTGTTGGCATCTCCCGTGAACGAGTAGAGAACATTCTACACAGTGAATTAGGAATGTCGAAGGTTTCCGCCAGATGGGTGCCACGGCTTTTGACGCCTGACCAAAAGTTGACCAGACTGAACCTGTCACAAGCCAACTTGGCTATTTTTGAAGCAGACCAAGATGGTTTTCTTGACCTTTTGTCACTCAGGATGAGTATTGGGTTCATCACGTTGAGCCAGAGACCAAAAGACAATCCATGCAATGGAAGCACCCAGGCTCACCCCCTCCAAAGAATGCAAAGGTCGTCTCCTCTGCAGGGAAGGTGATGGCATCCGTGTTCTGGGATGCCAAGGGTATAATATTCATTGATTACCTTCAAAAGGGCAGAACAATTAATGGGGAGTATTATGCAGATCTGCTTAAACAATTGCGAAAAGCAATTAAGGCTAAACAACCTGGAAAATTGACAAACGGGGTCTTGCTCCATCAGGACAATGCGCCTGCTCATAAATCGGTTGTCGCAATAGCTGTTGTGCATGACTGTGGCTTCACACTTGTCGATTACCCTCCGTATTCACCTGTTCTAGCTCCATCAGATTATTTCCTGTTTCCAAACATGAAAAAGCACTTGGCTGGGCAGCATTATTGGTCAGACGAGGAGGTGATAGCTGCTGTGGAGGAGTTTTTCAGGGACCAAGATGAGACCTTCTATACCACTGGGATCCAAGGACTCCAGCATCGCATGAGGAAGTGTGTGGACAGGAAGGGAGACTATCTTGAAAAATAAGGCACTTTCAGCATGGACAAACCATTGGATCTTGGTCAGGCTCAGAACTTTTCCGCCTACCCTCGTACAGTTTAGTTTGGATTTTGTTTTTTTTTGGTTTTGGTTTTACGGCCCTTTCAAGATTATTTCACTCATATCGGGCCGATCGTTAATCAGAGGTGGGCGAAAACCGGAGTACCCGGAGAAAAACCACCTGACCTTCCGTTGCAGAACATGGCGTCTCACATATGACCCGAGCGAGGCTCGAACCACAGCGGTGAGAAACCTAATGATCAAGAGTCAGGGCTCTAAACCACTAGGCCACGGAGGCCAAGTTTAGTTTGGATATAAAACTGTAGAAATCATCTGTAAAATAGATGTGAAGGCAATGATCAGGAATCGTTACAATTAACCCGACAGCTCCCATCAGAGACACCAAAGGGAAAGAAGCACAAACACGAAACAACTAGACCCTAATGGAAACATCAACAACGGAAAGTCAAAAGGACAGTTACTTCTTTCCTTTAAAAGTAGACCCCTTTTTGGGACAAGGCTTACAGAAAAGCAAACAGGAAGTTCCGAAATTTGTCTCCCTTTGAAAAATGGTGGAAAAATGTGCCAGGTGTTCCCATTCCCCGTAAAAGAGATCCCTATGTATAATCATTCCACTTTATAATGCTGACTGGGTCATAGAAGTCCCCAACAAACAAACAAAGACATATCCTAATGATAATCTTTGCCTGGATAATTCTATTATTTGCATATATGCTTACCTTTCTATCAGACTGATGCCTAGAATCTTTATCTTCTTCACCTTCAGATTCACTAGTCTGGTAGAAATCTTTCAGTATATGCTGAAATTATTAAATCCTTTTTTTTAATCATGAAACCCCAAAAGTGACACTCAAGGGTGATAACCTACATCATAGAAGAGGTATTGGAACCGTTTGGCGGGCAGCCATTTTTATTTGACAAATGTAAATATATTCTTAATTTCAAAAGTCCCAAGCACTGCTTTAGAGGTGATGCTTGTGTGTGTTTTGAGTTTTACATCCCAACAACAACTAAGGTCATATGGATACAGGACCTTGGTTTAAAGACCCATCCGAACCAGAGTCAACCCTATGACCCCTGGTTTGCCAGGCGAGTAGCTTATCCATAATACCATGGAGGCTTCTACTTAAGAGGTGGCAGAAAAAATGATTTATCCACTAAAACAAAAAGTTTACACACAAAGTGCACTGTCTGGTCAAACGTTTCACTACACTGGTGCTCACCAGTGAAATGCAAGTAGCTTTGGCCGGCTTCTATCACTTCAGATATTGTTGTTTAGGTCACTTTTCTATCTTATCTATATATTTCTATGACCCATCTTCAAACTATGCTATGTCCAAAACTTTGTTATAATGAACACTGTTGTAAAAAGGTGGTGGCGTATATAAGATATGGAATACCTTTAGAAAAGATGAAAGATGTAAATGACATGATCGTCATGTATATAGCATATGATTGTTACCCAAGCCAAAGACAAGCTAAGTAGTGCGACAGATAGGCCTAAGCAAACAGTGCAGACCCAGATCAGACTGCTCCTGAAGGAGCAGTCTGATCAGGGTCTACACTGTTTGCCATTCTGTCTGCACCTTTTGCACTCTTTGCTGGAAAAGATTTGTCAAAATTTAGGAGAATTACAGCAAGTCCTCAAGGTGTCCAAATTTTTAGGATTTTTACAGTAAGATAATTATCAAGAAACTATCATACCTCAGTTGCAGCCTGCACAACTGACTCCGCTATGCACAGATCTTCAAGTTCTCTATCAACCTACAAAACATACGAATGCATAAGCCTTTTTATATCAATGTTTATTATAGCCGGGTGTGGCTATTACAGAGATAAGGGCTAAAGATGTGTATGAAAAATGTGCCTACATACCGTACATTAGATCCCCATAGCAGAGCTTCAAAAAGGTGGAACCTGAAAATGCATAACATAAGATATTTTTGTGACTAGTGAATGCTTTGATCACTGGTTCAGTGAAGCGCTTCATCACATGATGGTTGTGATAAGTGAATGCTTTGATCACTGGTTCAACAAAGAGGCTTTTAACCAAGAATTATAGGAAATATGTATGTTAACAAATGTATTTAATTCCCTTTGATTCTTTGTCAAAAACCTTTGTTCGACTAAATCCTGTGGATCACCTAGCATAATGTGCACTGTATGAGAACTTGTATTTCTTTCATGTTCTTTTTAATGAATACACACTGATCAGATTTTGCCAAAACTCTCGTTTACCATTATTTTTAGCTTCTCTGCTTGCACCAGACATAAAATGAAGCTGCAACTGAAGCAGCATTAAGTAACAACTTAAAACACTGGTATTTCTGCTGACAAAAATGTGAGAAGCTTTTACACTTTTTTTTTCAGCAAAAATATTATTAAAAGTACTTGCTGTATTAAATCATAAAAGTTTTGACTTTACTTTTACTGCTTTGAAACAGCAAGGATAATTCCAGCAGGGGCCCTGTGCTAAAAGGCCCATAACTTTTTGAAAAGGCCCTTTCTTCTAGGATGTGTGGGCTTTTTACAAGATAAAGGTATAGGGAACTGCTGTTTTGTGGGTTGTTTTCTCAAGAGTTTCTTCTAAAAGGCCCATGGTTTCTGTCAACCAGAAGCATCCTTGCAAGTTACTGCAAATGGGCCTAGTTCCACAACACTATGAATAATAAGTATATGTATATGTGATAAAAGAGGTCTCATTATGCAAACATGCCTTTTCAAATATATTGAAAATTTTAGAACCAAAATTTGTAAATTTTCAGATAAAAGGTTCTGATATTTTTCATATTTCTGCCCAGTGACAGAGATTGTGGGTACTCGTTAGAACCGCTTATAGCATAGATTGTGGGAACTTGTTAAAATTCCAGTTTTACTGTACATATATAAAAGCAGGCGGTTTTATTTTAGTTTTTTGTTATAGTTCATCGTTGAATGAGTGTATTGCGTATATCTTTTTGTTTTGGATAGCCAATTGGCCATTTTGTGGAAAAGTAACTGTCCTTTTGGCTTTCTGCTATTGATCTTTCCATTAAGGTCTAGTTATGTTTGTTTTTCTTTCCCTCTGATGGGTGGTGTGGATTAATTGTATTGATTCCTGATCATTGCCTTCAGCTGTATTTTATTTAAGGTGGGGGGCAAAATTATATCTATATATAGGCATGTTTTCATGATGCACCAGTATGTGGCCTACAGCACTGATTCCATCTCACCAGTTGTTCAAACTCACATTCTGACCATGTAGGACACAGAAACAGTCTGTTTTCTGAAAGATGGTAGGCTTTTCTGAAAGTCGGGTTGCATTCAATATCAAAGCACTGCTACACTAGTGGATATATTGTCTCTTCAGTGTAGGCTGGAAAAAATGGTCCTGAATGGGGACTTAGACTGTTTTGTTTATTTGTTTAACCCTTAAATTCCTGTACTGTAAGCAAACAGTGTAGACGCTGATCAGATGCTGCATTCTGGGGCATCCATCCTCTGTCTATACTGCCATACCTAACACATGATTCCAGTCCAGATTCTATAGATTACCCTATTACGCAGCACTCTGACCTCACAGCGATAAGAATAATGCGTTTTTTTTATAAATAACTGTTACCTGTCACCTACAAATCAGTGATCAGTCAAGAGGACATCAACAACTAGACAATCAAGTGAGCATATGCTCACTAATACCCCCGGCTACAGCCATCAGTAAAACATGAGCGGACACAAGTGTATGGTAAAAATGACCATTTTCAATATTCAAAGGGCAATAACTCTGAAAGTAGGAAAGCAAGAGTTACGATTCATGTGTTCTGCACGTCGACTCATGGTGTTTAACATTTATGTGAAGTTTCATGAAAATATGTCAAGCAGTTTAAAAGTTATGGAGCGGACATGAAGATGTTAACAGACACATAATTTACTATGTTCAAGGGAAATAATTTATAACGTATGCAAACAAGAGTTATGGTTCTTGTGTTCTGCCTATCCTATTATCTTGCTTTACATTTGTTTGTTACATTTGTTTGAAGTTTCATGAAATTATCTCAAACGGTTTTAAAGTTACAGAGCGGACACAAGTGTATGGTAAAAATGGCCATTTTCAATATTCAAAGGGCAATAACTCTGAAAGTAGGAAAGCAAGAGTTACGGTTCATGTGTTCTGCAGGTCATCTCATGGTTTTTAACATTTATGTGAAGTTTCATGAAAATATGTCAAGCAATTTAAAAGTTATGGAGTGGGCACGAAGATGTTAACAGACACATAATTTACTATGTTCAAAGGGAAATAATTATACCCCCGACATACGAAGTATTTATACCCCCGACATACGAAGTATGTCAGGGGGTATATAGTTTTCGTCTTTCCGTCCGTTCGTTAGTTCGTTCGTTAGTTCGTTCGTTCGTTCGTTCATTCGTACTTCCGTCCGTCCCACCGTTCGTCAACCTTTACGTCAAAGTTTTGCGTTAAACCTTTTTGATAGCTCATATCTCTGTAACCACATGTTAAATTCTCTTCATATTTGGTAAAGGATATCTCTATAGCATTACCTTTCATATGGAATAACTAAGCCCCTGGGTCAAGCCCCTGTGTGGGCTGTCTGTCTGTCCGTCTGTCTGTTCATCTACTTTTACGTCAAAGTTTTGTGTTAAACCTTTTTGATTGCTCATATCTCTGTAACCGCATGTTAGATTCTCTTCATATTTGGTAAAGGATATCTCTATAGCATTTCCTTTCATATGGTATATCCAAGCCCCTGGGTCAAGCCCCTGGGTCAAGCCCCTGGGTGGGCTGTCTGTCCGTTTGTCAACTTTTACGTCAAAGTTTTGTGTTAAACCTTTTTGATTGCTAATAACTCTGTCACCACATGTTGGATTCTCCTCATATTTGGAACAGGATATCTCTATAGCATTACCTTTCATATGGAGTATCTAAGCCCCTGGGTCAAGCCCCTGGGTAGGCTGTCTGTCCGTTTGTCAACTTTTACGTCAAAGTTTTGTGTTAAACCTTTTTGATTGCTCATATCTCTGTCACCACATGTTTGATCCTCTTCATATTTGGTACAGGATATCTCTATAGCATTACCTTTCATTTGGAATATCTTAGCTCGCGGGTCAAGCCCCTGGGTGGGCTGTCCACCCGTCAGTCCATTCATCAATATTTACGTAAATGTTTTGTGTTAAACCTTTTTGATTGCTCATATCTCTGTAACTACATGTTAGATTCTTTTCATATTTGGTAAAGGATATCTCTATAGCATAACCTTTCATATGGAATATCTAAGCCCCTGGGTCAAGCCCCTGGGTGGGCTGTCTGTCAGTTTGTCAACTTTTAAGTCAAAGTTTTGTGTTAAACCTTTTTGATTGCTTATATCTCTGTAACCTCATGTTAGATTCTCTTCATATTTGGTACAGAATATAGCTATAGTATTAACTTTCATATGGAATATCTAAGCTCCTGTGTCAAGCCCCCGGGTGGGGCTATGGGTCAATAATTAGGACTTACACATTTTGATCACGTCCAAGTTTTGTGAGCCGGCCTCAGTGGCTCAGTCGGATGCGCGTCTGACTGGTGATCAGGAGGACGCGGGTTCGACTCCCGCCGGGGTCGGCAACATTCTTTCGTGGAGATTGATCATGAAATCTTTTCTACGGTCATTCTCTCCCTTCCGCTGATTCAAGAAGGGCAGTTGTCAGTTTCTGGCGAAAGAATGTGCACTGTACTGGTTAACCGCTTACGTATAGGCCTGCCCAGGAAAGTGTTGATAGGTAAACTGACCGGCTCAAAAATGACCTAAATAGTGTTGACTGGGCCGTAAAACTCCAAAACAAACAAAACAAACCAAGTTTTGTGTTAACTGTTTTGGTTTAAACAATATTTATTAGAATAAATTCACATATATACATCGCATAATAGTATATGGTACAGGATTTGATAACTGTTTCCATTATACTCCTTGCATACAAAGTATATCAAAAGTTATAGTTTTTGTCTTTCCATCTGTTCATTATTAGTTAGTTTGTTGTTTCTTAATGCTGTGACCCTTGTCAGATTTGTCAGTTTATACATGTATATTGGTCCTTGTGTTCTTCGAAACAACAGCGACTAGAACTGTTAAATTTTGCATATTTTCTCTTGAAATGCAGACAATAATAAATGCAAGTAATAATAAAAAATGCATTGCTTTATTATGTCATTACACAGCTACTTTAATTCAGCAAATGTTCTATGACAGCTTATTCTATGTTTGTTGTTTCCAGTTGAAATTGTTCCAAATTGCAACAAACTTTGAATTTTTATTATTCAGCAAAGACAAGCAGTCTCATCTTTGGATATGATAAATTATTCTATATTTGTTGTAATGCAATAGTTATTCTCAGTGGACTAAATGGAAAGTTTATATGGAAAGGTTCAATGCTACAAACAAATTTTCATTTCCACTAAAAGGGGATGGCACTGGTCGGGGGTATACGTGCCCCACTGGGCACTTTCTCTAGTTTATAATGTATGCAAACAAGAGTTATGGTTCTTGTGTTCTGCCTATCCTATTATCTTGCTTTACATTTGTTTGAAGTTTCATGAAATTATCTTAAATTTATAACATATGCAAACAAGAGTTATGGTTCTTGTGTTCTGCCTATCCTATTATCTTGCTTTACATTTGTTTGTTACATTTGTTTGAAGTTTCATGAAATTATCTCAAACGGTTTTAAAGTTACAGAGCGGACACAAGTGTATGGTAGAAATGACCATTTTCAATATTCAAAGGGCAATAACTATGAAAGTTGGAAAGCAAGAGTTACGGTTCATGTGTTCTGCACGTCTTCTCATGGTGTTTAACACTTATGTGAAGTTTCATGAAAATATGTTATGGAGCGGACACGAAAATGTTAACACACACACACACACACAAATACACACATACACACACACAAAAGACGAAAACTATATACCCCCATGGCATACTCCGTATGCCGGGGCTATAATGTAAAGGTACTGTGCTTAGTAACTTTGGGTCAAATAACAAACAATCAACCTAAAAACTGAACTTTACACATATGAGCTAAAAATGGTAATAAAGTTGTACCTCAGATAGAAGTTCCTGATTTCTAGCCTTTACAAATGAACCAACAGAACCCTGAACACTTCTAAGCAGTAATCTGTATCAAAAGAAAAACAATTATGCTATATCCCCTTTTCTCATATCTCCGTTCAGTCTCATAACTCCGTTCACCCTCGTTTTTAATTAATATGAAAAGGAATCATTTTCACAGTTTTGTCACATCAGAATTTGTAGTAAACTAGAGAAAGTGACCAGTGGGTCACGTATACCCCCGGCCAGCATCACCCTCTGATATATCTTTCGAGCTTGTATGTAATATGAATGAAGTCAAGAAGCTATAAGAATCTATAAATGTGCTTGTTAAAGCTAAACCAAACATAAAATTTCTAAATGGACTAAGGGAGTGAGGGCATCAAATAGAACATACAGGCATCTATAAAGTTCGACATAAAACTTTAACCAAATGTAAAATTTCTAAGTCTGTGCCCTTGAGGTCAAGGTCACCATGGGTGGGGGAAGGGACAGGCATCAGGAAATCATTTATCAAACATGAAGAGAATCCAACATGTGGTTACAGAGATATCAACCATGAAAAAGGTTTAACACAAAACTTTGACGTAAAAGTAGATGAACAGACAGACAGACAGCCCACCCAGGGGCTTGACCCACAGGCTTGACCCAGAGACTTCGATATTCCATATGAAAGGTAATGCTATAGAGATATCCTTTACTAAGCATGAAGAGAATCTAACATGTGGCTACAGAGATATCAGCAATGAAAAAGGTTTAACACAAAACTTTGACGTAAAATTAGATGAACAGACAGACAGACAGCCCACCCAGGGGCTTGACCCAGGGGCTTAGATATTCCATATGAAAGGTAATGCTATAGAGATATCCTTTACCAAACATGAAGAGAATCTAACTTGTGGTTACAGAGATATCAGCAATGAAAAAGGTTTAACACAAAACTTTGACGTAAAAGTAGATGAACAGACAGACGGACAGACAGACAACCCACCAAGGGGCTTGACCCAGGGGCTTAGATATTCCATATGAACGGTAATTCTATAGAGGTATCCTGTACCAAATATGAAGAGAATTCAACCTGTGGTTACAGAGATATGAGCAATCAAAAAGGTTTAACGCAAAACTTTGACGTAAAGGTTGACGAACGAACGTACAAACGAACAAACGAACGAACCAACGAACGAACCAACGAACGGACGGAAAGACGAAAACTATATACCCCCTGACATACTTCGTATGCCGGGGGTATACTAACTAACATTGCAACCTGTTTTGAAGAAAATCAGTTTTGATTTACAAATTAATTCACAGAAATCGAAATTTATTACAAAATGCTTAATATTTTAGGGGTACCCCAAAATAATCTCTAACCAGTGACAAGCATGTGACTGAAAATAAAAAGTATCAACAAATTAGAATAGTACACAGTCTAAATAAAATACTCATCATGTATAATATTCATAGAATTAATCTGATTACTTATGATTATCAAATAAATTTGGTAGAACGGAGTTATGAGATCATGACCAAAACACGCCCTGCATTTCTAGATGGCTGTGGAATAAACAAAAGTGATGTTTATTTTCTTAAATATTGAGATTCACATAGGCATTTAGTCAAATGTTTAAAAAATACCTGCAGAAAATTATTCTTGCAACAAATAATTGAAAGCAGGATTGCCCAACCTTAGGTGAACGGAGTTATGGGTTTCCAGGCTACTTTCTTACTTTTAGGGTTGCATGTCAACTTTCTGGAGAAAAAATTCTCTCCCACTCAGTAGCTATCCTTTCAGATTGAATGTAATTTTGTTGACTCATTGTGTACAATGTAAATACATAAACACAGAATGATATGAACAGTGGTGGAAGATATGTCTAAAACTGCTCCTTTCCTTTTTAAAATGGGCTGGGTGAACAGGAAGTCCCGAAAGTTGTCTCCCTTTGAAAAATGGCTGGAAAATCTGCCAGGTGTATCCATTCCATTGAAGTCAGAAGGAGACACCTGGTACATCCTCTACCCCTTTTTTCACAAGAGAAACAACTTTTAAGACTTTCTGTTTGCTTTTCTATAAACTTAGCCCCTCTGAAAATGGGACCTACAATAAAAATCCTAAAAATCTGAACACCTTGAGGACTTGCTGTAAGTTTCCAAAAATTTTAACAAATTTGTTCTATGATCCAGCAAGGAGTCCAAAAAAGTGCAGATGGGATGGCGAACAGTGTAGACCCTGATCAGACTGCAGTCTGATCTGGGTCTGCACAGTTTTCTCAGTCGTATCTGTCCCTATACTTAGGGAATTTTCTTCTAAAGTAGAAGATAAACAAAGATCAGGAATTGATACAATTAACTTACTCCATCCATAAAAGACACCAAAGGGAAAGAAATACAAACATTAAGCGACCAGACAATAATGGAAACCTAAACAAAGGAAGGCCATATGGACAGTTACTTTCCCACAAAATGGCCATATGGCCATCCAAAATTAAAAGACACAAGTGATACACACAGTAAGTAACAAACAACAACATAAATAAATCGCCACAGAAGAGCCGCCTTGGAACGGTCAGTGGAAGATTTCCACTGGGGGGCTTAAATCGATTTTACGTGGCCACAATCCTCGCCCTTACTTCCGTCGCGATTTAGACAATTAATTTGTTCAGTCCGCATGAAGGCCTCCTAACTCATCAGTGCAACATCTCCCTGAACACAGAAATCAAAGAACCACAGAGGTGAGACAACGGTGAGGACTCGACAGCAAGAAACCACTGAAATGCTGGAGCAAAAGAAAACCAACAGTTAGACTCCGATGAGCCCGACCAGAGACAGAGCATCAGGCACCAACCAACATTATCTCTTTAATTTTCAATAAGCCTTTACGTTGGAGCCGTCATTAAGAACTATGACTTGTATTAAGAAATGCGACTTGTTTTTACAGAGAAGCCTGAAAATAATGAAACCTTCTTGTGTACATACAGTAAAATTCCTATATTAAGACCACCTTTGGGACTGTTCAAAAGTGGTCTTAAAGACCACTTTTGAACAGTCCCAATGGTGGTCCCTGACCAGAGGACATTGGAGGCAGAAAACCCAAAGAAAAATTAAGTGTACCTTCAAAATAAGGTTTTTATAGCAGAATAAGTCCTAATTTTAGGCGGTCTTAATAGCAGAATTTCACTGTACATATACTTGCATCACAACAGTCCAAAATGCAGACTGATGAGACGGTGTGGATTTGCCGACTGACCTGATTCTTTGCTGTGTATAGATCAGATGATGCATTTTCTCTTGTCACGTGCAATACTTTCTGCCAAAAGTTTTAGACACTGACTATAATATTTTACATACAGTCTGAAGGTAAATGGCACCAAGACTTCAGCGGTCAACACTTACCATACGATAACGGTTGCACATTGTAACCACGACCTGGCACTGTAATACTTTGGAAGTTCAGTCAGCGACCATCAATTTTCATTTCAAATTTCCATCAAACAAGCAATATTGATACTGGGGAAACAGATAATACAAGAGTGCTCTCCTATACATTATGATAACACACCCGTGCAACATAGTGTATTTTTTTCGCATCTCCAAAATGGCTACTTTTCTCATGAAAATCGAGGGATTTTTTCTTCTAAGTTTTACTGGAGCAGAAATAAGAAAAATAATATATACCCCCGTAAACGAGTTTTCTCTAAAATGGCGTTTAGGGGGTGTTCATTTCACGGACTTGTTAACCTATGACAGAAAGAAACAAATGAGCCAAGCTTGAGAAAATCTGCTGTATAAAATATTTGCACAGTCTGACTGAACCTTTGCTGTCTGTACAAAAATTCAGTTTTATGTTGTTAATCAAGTAATTTCGTATTGGCCTAGTTACAGGTTTGAGGTCAGCTGTACTGGCCCAAAGGCCAAGGCCAATACAGCTGACCGAGGACCAGTAACTTGGCCAATATGAAATTACTTGATTAATGACAATTTTATAAATTGACGCAAATAAAAACATGATTTATGTTTTTTGACCTCCGTGTATATTGGTTAACCTGGTGTAATACAGGATAGTCAATTAATAAAACCCATTATTAATTGACTATCCTGTACTGATCGGAGGTCATCCGTATTAACACTAGGTCAATCAATATTGACTGGAGGTCAAGTGATATTAGGCTGAGGTCAAAATCAATAATCATGTTTTTTTTTAATTGTTTCAATTATTAAAATTATCATTAGTAGTAATTTCATACTGGTGCAGTTACAGATCCTTGGTCAGCTGTATTGGTCCCAAGGCCGAAGGCATGGCCTTGGGCCAATACAGCTGAACGAGAACCTGTAACCGAGCCAATATGGAATTATTTGATTAATAGCATCATAGTGTAGCTTATAAGGCGAAACCGTTATGAATACAGATGTACAGGCTGATCTGTGTGATCACTGTTCAAAGAAAAAAGACTCATTTTCTAGATATTACGAAAAACTATATAAATTTGACCCCAATTGAACCTCACTTTTATTTAGTAAAACTGGGGTTTACAGGGGTAAACCTGATTTTTTTCTTATTTCTTCTCTAAAATATAGATTGTACCCACAATCTATATTTACAGCAGAAATAAGAAAAATATCACAATTTTATATCTTAAAATGTTCGTTTTTTCAGCGGTGAAGTTTACACTGCAATTGTATAGGCGTGTTTTTGTAACGATTTGTGGCTATACCTTCAGACAAGAGGAAGTAACAAGGATAAATACAGGACAAATTTCCTTAATCTGCTTCACAATCCTAGGTTGTGGGTACTTGTTCCTAGGCTGTGGGTACTTGTTAGAATTGCCTCACTGAGGCAATTCTAACAAGTTCCCACAACATAGTTTTTTATGGAGAAATCAGAAGAAATATCCTTTAACCCTTTTTGTACCAGATGGAACTTTCATCCTTATATATAGCAGGAGTCCATTCCAAAATGTAGGGGTAACAGGTTGTGTTATCTTTAACATTTATTTGGAAAATAGCTGCACTTTTCGCAAACAGTGTAGGCCCTGATCAGACGCAGTATTTTGCGGCATCTGATCTGGGCCTGCACCATTTGCCAGGGTACCCATTTTGGGGTTTCCGGTACAAAATGGGTTAATTGTCATCTTTACTGCCCCATATCTGGACCCAAAGTTGAAAGTAAAATGTGATAATACAAACCTTGCTCTTATACAACAGGTGATTAGTTTCATTTGCAGTGGAGTGGCTCCTGCACTTGAGGTGATAAGACCACAACTAGTTCTTGAATCAATAGAGCATACGTTGGTAACATCTTTATCTTCATTAGTACAAGACATTTCATTACAGTCAGCAGAATGTTTATCAATAGAAGGACCTAAATGTTCCTCAGAATCTCTTTCGGTGTCTAAAGAAGCCATAGACCTTTCAGTACTTTCACAGCTATCAAGGTTATCTGCCCCTTTGCTCTCATAGTTATCTTTCTGTACACTCTTTCTCATTTCAGGAACATCAGAACACTCCTTCGTTTTTAGATCTTTATATTCTCTAGCTTTTGTGTTTGCAGGACTAGATAATGAATCTGATCTACCAGTATTTGTCGAATCTACCAATGCCAATGTTTTAAGTTTATTTTCAAGATTGACACTGTCACCATCTGTACTCAAAGTACCAGTGGCTTGTGCTGAGTCATTAATAGTTCCATTTTCGTCTGTAAAGCAACTTGTAGACAACTGTTTTCTACAGGCTCTCATCAACATCAACCAGAAATGTGCATTGTATGAGTGATAACCTAGGAGCTGTTTTATCACTTCAGTTTCCTCTGAAAGAAAACACACCCAACCTCTTTATAACACTGACATTGGGGTCCGAAACTGAAACTGTGTTATTTAACTCTTATCATGCTGTTCATGACAACCCCTATCTTTGGAAACAGTGTAGATCCAGATCAGATGGCTTCTGATCAGGATCTACACTGTTTGACATTAAGTTTATAGCTTTGTAAGAAGAAATTACATCAAGATATCTGATTGGTTCAAAGTCAGAAATGGGTGTGGCTCAAGAGAAGAGTTAAGACAACTGTATTACATCCAAACAAAAATGCATAGATTATTTTAAAAAATAACCATATATATATATTTACCTTTTGGATCTATCTTCAACCATGTTATATCCAAACTCAAGTTATAATGAACAGTGTTTTATATAAAGAAGTTTAGGGGTAGTGGAGTTACTCAAAATACACCTTGAACAACTACCGGTACTCTAGATATCCTAAAATTTTAGTAAGTTTGATTCTATTGCCTGACACACAAAATACTCTTAACAGCATTGCATGTTTCCTTAGCATTCATCATGAAAACTCGCCTATATAATTTTGAACCTCTCGAACCCCTTTTTTATATAATAAGACTGGGGTTTACAGGGGTAAACCTTATTTTTCTTATTTCTGCTCTAAAATATAGATTGTGGGTACATGTTAGAACCGCCTCGATGAGGCGGTTCTAACGAGTACCCACAATCTATATTTTGAGCAGAAATAAGAAAAATATCACAATTTTTCATTTAAAGAAATTCAATTTTTTGGAGTTAAAGTTTACAGTGTATTTGTAAAGGCATGTTTTCGTAATTTGGGTTGCAAAGACTTGCTCAGTTGCAAACAGTGTAAACCCTAATCAGGCTGATCCTTTTGCCCAGTCTTATTTTTATGACTTTGGTGTCAGAAACATTTTGGGTAACTACGGTAAGACAAGTATAAAGCTTTTCAGCATTAATTGTATGCTTTTATGATGTTTTCCATGGAATGTATCCCATCAGTGTTTTCAGTTGCCATCATCTCTGTGTAGTAAAATTCCAATTGAGCTACATGTATTGCAATGAGTGTAAAAAAAAAAATAATGAAATGAAAGAGACTTACCCAGAACTATAATGATTTGTTTGATTTGAAGTTTAACGTCACCGTCGACACTGTTTAGGTCATTTTGGAGATGTTGCTTCCAATTTTGTGGGACTTTTACCAGACATTGCGATTAAATGACATCTCAAGCCCTGTCTCCCAATGAAACCAATAGGGTTTATAACCATGATGGACAGAATTGCACCGCTTTGCCTGGGCAGGCTTAGATCCTCTAAGCTGTTTACCAGTACTCATGTGCGGTCATTGTCAGCTCTGCATGGAAGCGTCATGCAGCCCATCTATTTCTTCAAGCCCCAAAGGGTGGGGGTGAAGTACCATAATGATAGCATTTGCAATGCACACTCATGATTTAACTGCTTTTTAAAACACCAGTTACACAGCAGCTGCTGAACAGGGTTAAGAGACCAATTAGTTCCATTAAATGAAACTCAATATTTATTTTTTACATTTTCTCTTTCTTTTTTTATTGCTATTTTTATTATTATTATTGTTATTTTGTTATTCTGCAGCAGAGATGTAAGATTGAAAAAGAGCATGCAAATTCAAGAAATAGGAGTAGAGGCAAATGAGTTCAAATAGGGACTACACTAACCCAGATCTTTCATTCAGATTTGTTCTGGCATTCAATGGCAGAAAAGGCATGCAGAAAAGATTGCACGTATAAGACGTAAATTGATGTTAGGTGTATATTAAGGGGAATGAGAACACCTGGCAGGTTTTTTTTCACCATTTTTCAAAGGGAGACAACTTTTGGGACTGCCTGTTCGCTTTTCTATAAACCATGTCCCACTGAAAAAGGGGTCTACTCTTAAAGGAAAGAATTTGCTCCTCAGGAGCAAATTCTTTCCTTTAAGAGTTGACCGTATTGATAGGGGAGACAAAATTAGTTTTGCAGGAGATGCCTCCCCTGAAAGTGTTCCCATTCCCCTAAAGAAAGTTCAAACTACCTGACCATTTCTTCTGATTTACATGGACCCTTTACAACTTGAAATGATAGTTTGAAAGCTCTTGCTCTAGTCAGTTTATACTATATTTTAGCCTGATTGCGATGAAAGTTTCAATCTTATTTGAATCACTCTCGAACACTCATTCTGGATGTTAACACACGCGCGAGAAAGAGGCAGTGTCTTTAACACCACTGCTACCCATTTACACCTGTGTGGAGTTGGGCAGTGTCATTAAGTGTGTTGCCCAAGGATACACCTCACCTCCGATGGCAGGATTCGAACTCGCAACCTCTCGATCATAAGTTGAGGCTGAGTCTTGCTGTAGTTGCTTTATTTTTCTAAAATAGTTTCTGTTAAATGCTTTTCACAACAGAAATAAATAAATACATGTACCGTAATGATTCTAGACAGGTAGGCCTAAGCAAACAGTGCAGATCTGCTAGATCAATGAGGTCAATGATCAGGTCACATGGAACATATAGTCCAGATATTACATTTCAGAATGAAATTGTGTCCGAAATATAAGGCAAAAACATTGAACCATGACACTAGGTCACACTGACCTAGATATATTTCTATGTCAGCCATCTGTTCACATGGAACTTATAATTCAGGATTGAAGTTTCTCCAAAAAATAGTATTCAAAATATTTGGCAGACTCACTAAATCATAAATCATGAAATATAGATCACACTGACCTATATGTATTTTGAGGTCAATCATCCGGTTACATTGAAGTAATATCCCAGGTTAAACATCTCTCCATCAAAGTTGTAGTCAAGATAATAAGCAAAATCACTGACCCATGAAATATAGGTCACAATGACCTAGATATACTTTGAGGTAAATCATCTGATCACATGGAACTCATAATACAGGTGAGACATTTCTCCATCAAATAGTATTCAAGATAATAGGCCATATCACTGAACCATGAAATATAGGTCACAGTGAACTAGATATAATTTGAGGTCACATGGAATAAATAATCCAGGTATGACGTTTCATCTTCAAATAGTATTCGAGATAATAGGAAAAAATCACTGAACCATGAAATATAGGTCACACTGACCTAGATATACTTTGAGGTCAATCATGGGGTACCCAGGTATGATATTTCTCCATCAAATAGTATTCAGGATAATAGGCAAAAATCACTGAACCATGAAATATAGGTCATAATGACCTGGATATATTTTGAGGTCAATTATCGGATCACATGGAACTAATAATCCAGGTATAACATTTCTCCATCAAATAGCATTCAAGATAATAGGAAAAATCACTGAACCATGAAATATAGGTCACATCATCATCATCATCAATGGATTTTTTATTAATGTGCAGGTACATGGGCAACGTCCACATAAGTGGGCCCCTTTCCAGGTAGCTGGCTTGCTGCATGCATGGCAGATCTTACACCAGATCTCCAGGTTTGTCTATCATGAGGATCGATAGCAGAAAGCTTCCATTCTCTGCAATCTCTTTCTGTTAGCTGCCTCCAGGTCATCTTGGGCCTTCCAGGCCCCCCGCTTTCCATCTACCTGTATGTCACAGGCAGTCTTGACTGCACCGTTGGAGCGTTCCACATGTCCATACCAGTGAAGCCTTCTCTCTTTCAGGATGAGGTCCAGGTCCTCAATGCCAAGACGCTCAAGTAACTCACTGGACCTAGATATATTTTGAAGTCAATCATTGGGTCACATGGAACTAATATCTAAGGTATGACATTTCTCCAACAAATAGCATTCAATAGGCAAAATCACTGAACCATGACATATACCGCGGTAAGTCACACTGACCTAGATATATTTTGCTGTCAATTATCAGGTCACATAGAACTAATAATCCAGGTTTGACATTTCTCCATCAAATAGTATTCAAGATAACAGGCAAAACCACTGAACCATGAAATATAGGTCACAGTGGCTGAGATATATTATGAGGTAAATCATGGGGTCACATGGAACTAATATCTAAGGTATGACATTTCTCCAACAAATAGTCTTTAAGATATAAGGCAAAATCACTGAACCGTGAAATGTAGGCCACCATGACCTTCACCCTTTTATACTTGAACCAATGTCACTTGGTTGGTTGATGTATAACCAATTGTGTATATAACTTGTTAGCATTATGGAAAGGTATACAACACATTACAAAGGTGTCCTAGATTTTGAGCCCTAGCCCCATTCCATCCCCCTCACAGGCATGAACCCATGGGTATGTTGTCTTGGAATCTCAGAAGACACTCCCAGGTACGATTTGCTATGCAACATGACTATGTGCAAAAACTGGGCTCGCCCCATGGGGGTCACATCAGAATTCCAAATAGGTTCCTCCAGTCCTCATTTATAGAGCTATTAACTGTGACAGTTTCAAGATTCTAACTAGAAAAGCCTAGGAGGAGTTGTGTGACAATCAAACATAGTATGCTATGTGTCAGGAGGCTCTTAACTTGGAAAGATACAATGGAGGCGAAAGGGCTGAGAGTGAATGCAGGAAAGACAAAGATCATGATCTGTGGTACAGGTCTGGACCTCTTGCAGAGTACAGGCCAGTTCCCATGTGCTGTATGTCGCACTGGAGTGGGCAGCAACAGTATCTTTTGTAATGGCTGCAAGTTCTGGGTGCACAAGAAATGCAGTGGGCTCAAACCCCTAATAGAGGACCCTGATTACAGGTGTACACGGTGCCAAGGAACTGCACGCCCCTTAGATGGCAGACCACAGAGGGAAGTTCAGGTCGGATCCGACAAGCTGGAAGTTGTAGCTTCCTTTTGCTACCTAGGTGATATGCTCTCTGCAGCGGGTGGTTGCGATCTTTCAACTACATCACGTGTGAAAACAGCCTGGAAGAAATTCAAGTTGTTACCAGTTCTCTCTTCCCGTCACCTCACGTTCAAAACACGTGGCCGTGTGTATAGCTCTTGTGTGCGGAGCGGAATGGTCTATGCTTGTGAGACATGGCCATTGACAAAGCGAAACCTCCAACGTCTACAGCAGAATGACAGGGCAATGATCCGACAGATCTGCAATGTCAAGCCACAGGACACTGTCACCATCAGGTCCAGTGAGCTACTTGAGCATCTTGGCATTGAGGACCTGGACCTCATCCTGAAAGAGAGAAGGCTTTGCTGGTATGGACATGTGGAACGCTCCAACGGTGCAGTCAAGACTGCCTGTGACATACAGGTAGGTGGAAAGCGGGGGCCTGGAAGGCCCAAGATGACCGGGAAGCAACTAACAGAAAGAGATTGCAGAGAATGGAAGCTCTCTGCTATCGATCCTCATGATAGACAAACCTGAAGATCTGGTGTAAGATCTGCCATCCATGCAGCAAGCCAGCTACCTTGAAAGGGGCCCACTGATGTAGACATTGCCCCTGTATCTGCACGTCAATCAAAAATTTGTTGATGATGATGATGATACATATGCACGGATGGGGAATAATACATTATACCCACTTTTTCTTCGAAAAGTGTGGGGATAATAAATAAATGTTCAGATATATATGTATAAGCTTTCAGACAATAGACAGAATAAAAATTTGCATTTCTAAAACCAGATACATGTATAAAGAATATACCTTGCACTCTTCCAAATTTATTTAGAATCCGTTGTTTCAGCATCAGTGCCTGTACCATATTGTCTGTGGTGGTAGCCCCTGATACCTAGAAGCAAACAACTCCACAGCATATTAAAGAACAAGAACAAAGTAATGCCATACACTACAGCCACTACAAAATCATCACCTCAGCAATCAAAGTAGGAAGAGTGGGAAAACATCTCAATGTTTACTTAGGGGAATGGGAACCCCTTCAAGGGAGGCAACACCTGCAAAAGTGTTTTTGTCTGCCATGTCAATAGGGGATCAACTCTTAAAGGAAAGAATTTGCTCTTTTGGAGCAAATTCTTTCCTTTAAGAGTAGAGACCTTTTTCAGTGGGACAGGGCTTATAGAAAAGCAAACAGGAAGTCCCGAAGGTTGTCTCCCTTTGAAAAATGGCTGAAAAATCTGCAAGGTGTTCCCATTCCCCTTAAATACATATATGTTATTACTTTAGTAGCTTGTCCTGCTACATATGGGATCAAGGTACATATCACACAAGACACAGAGCATGCATGGAATGTAATGCATAAGATCTGGGAACAGCCACGAGACGCGAAACTGTGTGCTATAGTGGTTATATATAATGTTTGTTATGTACCCTTTTTCCTCTAATAATGCTTTTATTCAAACATAAATAAGAGGGAAATTTTGATATTTTTCGTTCTGTGTGTATGTGACTTTATCATTCTGTGTTATCCAAAAATGTTGTGTGTGTGTCTGAGTTTTATGTCCAACCAACAGTTCAGGTCATATGGAGACAGGACCTCGGTCTAAAGATCGAAAGTCTGGAGAAGCCCAGAATCAAACCCACAACCTCTGGTTTATGAGGTGAGTGGCATAACCACTACACCATTGGGGCTTCTAAAAAATGTGTTGTGCTGTGGTTTATTCTTTTGTTCTTTTGGTTTTGATTTTCTCGTCCTTTCAAGACTATTTCACTTATTCTGAGCCAATTGTTAATCAGGTGTGGGAAAACTAGAGAACCCGGAGAAAAACAACCTGAACGTCCATTTGCAGAACTTTGCATAATGTAATACAAATCAGTCCTTAACCCTTGTCCCGCTGAATATTTATATATGCCACACCCACTACCGATTATCAACCAATCAAATTACTTGATGCAAATTATTGCAACAAATTCACAATCTGAATGGCAAACAATGTAGATCCTGATCAGATGGCTTCGTCAGAAGCCATCTGATCTGGATCTACATTGTTTCAAAGATAAGGCATATCCGGGATTAGCAGGACAAGGGTTAAGGGTTATATTTCTGTTGTCTCCCTGAGAAAGTGTGGATGTCCAGAATAAATAAATCTCTATAGTTATTAGCCCTATGGCTGAGAGCTGGAGGAATCTATTCGGAATTCTGATATGATCCCCCCTGGGGTGAGGCCAGGGGGTGAGCCCCAGGGATCAAAATTCTTTTTTGCACAAACATTGTCATTTTGCATATCAAATCAAAGGTAATGACAAGTGAAATACACTGTGCAAAAATTTTGCCCCGGTGGCATATCTAGGGGTCACCAGAGGTCAAAATGTAGGATTTCTGGGCCCAGTTGTTCAAAGCATTGTTAGCTTAACGAGCTCGTTAGTGGTCATATTGTCAACTGTTCTAGCAAGAAAAATATCGAAAATTTTGGTATTTTTGCTGAAAAAATGTGAGCAGCTTTTGCGTCCGCAAAAGCTGCTCACACTTTTTCAGCAAAAATTTCAGCATATTTGCCATATTTAATGATCAAAGTTTTAACGATACGTTAACTAACGACGTCGTTAGTTTTGAACAACTGGCCCCTGGTCCTTTTTTTTGATAATCACGCAACTTCTCCTAGGCTTTTTGAGCTAGAATCTTGAAACTGTCATAGATATTGGCCCTATGGAAGAGGACTGGAGGAACATAATCAGACTGTTGATGTGACTCCTCCAAGGGTAGGGGCCTGACCCCCGTCCCAATAAGTTAAAAATCTATTTTGTAGAAACAAAGTCAAGATGCATATCAAATCAAAGATTATGAAGAGTAAAATAAAGTGGTGCAAAGATTTGCCCAGGAGGTCAAAAAGAATTATTTTTGTTTTTTTTATTGTGACATGATTTTCACAGTGCGGACATATGTGAAGGCGTGCCATCGAATTGCTCTAGTTCAATATGCAGCACAAATCTGAAGAAGGAGGAATTGCAGTTGTATAGACTTTTTGACAATCGCTAAGCTCCGCCCCCACTTTCTGTGTGTAGCAGAATTTACTAACTGGTATTCAATATGCGAAATATGGATTACGCTTCTTTGTACTTTGATGAATATGTCACTTGTGATACAAATTCTTGTTCAGCGTGTCATTGTGCTTTAACATATTTGCACTTTAATGAACCGACAACAGATGTTGTATTGCTAAACTGCTAGTTGTGTGGTTGTACATCACACACATTCCTGTTGCAGTCCCATTTTTTTGCATCATGAAAACACGCCTATAATAAATACATTGTAACTTTTACCACCGAAAAACAAAAGTTTTTTGATGAAAAATTGTGACATTTTTCTTATTTCAGCTCAAAATATAGGTTGTGAACACTCGTTAGAACCGCCTAACCACCAGTTCCCACAATCTATATTTGAGGGCGGAAATAAGAAAAATAAGGTTTACCCCTGTAAACCCCAGTTTTACTATATAAAAGTGGGATTCAAGAGGGTCAAATTTATATAGGCATGTTTTCATGATGTGTAATCTATAGATTTTATATGGATGCAACACAGGTGTTCAGCAGCAAGTTTTGCTGTGGATAACAGCAACAGCATCTAAAGCAGTTAAGATGTATACAACAACTTCATTATAACACAGTTCAATATAACACGGTTTAAAGATGGATCCCAAAAATGTATAGATTATACAGAAAAATGACCATAAATGTAAAGAAGCTGAAATACAAATAATAGATCAAATATTATTCTATAAGGCATATACATATACTTTGCTTTATTTTGCCGCTTGTTGAAATTTTACTCCGAACAGCTGACCTTAGCATGACTTCAGCAGCTCTCTAATGGTCATTTTTCTGTATAATCTATACATTTTTGTTTGGATATAACATGGTTGTTTAAGTAACAAAATTTCTGCTTTGGACCCCAACAATAGTGTTATAAAGAGGTTTTGTGTACATGCATAAAATTTACCAATTCAGCAATGATTGTCATGGCCTTCTCCTCATCACCAAGGTAACAGTAACACCTTGACAATGACTCCATCATATCCTTTCTCATAACTCTGTTCTGGCTTGACAGGGTACCTGCAACAATTATAATACTTCTAAACTCAGCTGCTCAAAGCTTAACCCTTTTTGTACCAAATGGAATCTTCCTCCTTATATAGAGCAGGATTCCATTTCATAATTTAGGGGTGTGAGGTTGAGTTTTCTTCAAAATTTATTTGGAAAATGCCTGAACTTTTTGCAAACAGTGGCGTCTGATCTGGGCCTGCCCTGTTAGCCAGGGTATCCGTTTTAGGGTTTCTGGTACAAAATGGGTTAAAAAAAGGGTAGCTAGTGTGACATTAATTAAAACTATTAAAAGAAAAATCATGAAATATTTCAAGTTCAATAATTTTTTGCTGAAAAAATGGGAGCAGCTTTTAAACTGCAAAAGTCAACATGTATTAGTTTTTCAGCAAAAACAGAAACACTAAAAAAAAAACACCTGAGAAGAAGAAGAAGAAATAGAAGAAGAAGAAGAAGAAGACAGGTGAATCTGATATATTAGTAGCATTTTAGTATACCAAAGATATTGAGTTAATGAACCTTACAATATGCTTTGAACAGACCCCAATTTTGAGCTGGAACCGACCAAAGTTGAGTACTGGTAAACAGCTTATGTCTAAGCCTGCCCAGAAACAGTGGTGTGAGTCGCAATGCTCCTTAATCTGTAGTGGTTTCTTTGGGCTTTAGGTGTCATTTCATGCCAGTGCTGAGTAAAAGTCCCATAAATCTGAAGCAATGTCTCAAAATTGACCTAAATAGTGTTGACAGGGATGTAAAACCCCAACTCAAACAAACAAACAAACACATAAAAAGAAGCAACAGATCTTTTAAACTATTTCCTTAACTGTTGATATGAAGAGCTGACATCATTTTCAAAGTTTTTTTTTTTTATTATTATTTTTAAGTCCAGCTGGGGCTCGACATTACATGTACTGGTTACATGTATAGGGCAGGCAATTCATATGAACTTTCAAGTTTTTTATCTTTGAAATATAAAAAATACACTGTCATCTGCTCTTGAATTTTCCATAGCATTTGAAGGGTTAATTATGATTTTCCTTTTCAAAATTTAGCCAATGTTTTTTCCTCTGTTTCTTTATTTTTATGTTTTGGGGGGGAATGTGTTTTCTTTCAAATCAAACATCAACTGCATCTATTTTCTCATTCCATCAGTACAAGAAGTCTCTATAGAACTTTTTTTGGCAATCAAACACCTGAAGACAATAGCTACCATTTGAACTACACTGCAAACTCTTTAATACACAGGACCCGCGTTATAACGACTATTTATTTACTATTATTGTGCCGTTATAATGAATTTGCCGTTATAAAGAATCCCAGGATTATGATAGGTTATAAAAGGTCTTTTCCACATCATTACTCCAAGAAACAAATGTTATAGACATTTGTTAGAATCACCTCGAAAAGGCGATTGTAACAAATATCTATAACATTTGTTTCTTGGAGTATTAAATTCCAAGAATCTTTCATGACTATGGATTTGATTTGGGCATTTCCAACCAGAGGGAAGCCCACAAGGCTTGGAGTTGGTATAAAGAGGGTTGACTGTATCTTGGCCCTTTTGTTCAAAGCTTTAGGTAATGCTCTCCATGGTGGGATTTTTTTCAGCAGGCATCATTTTAAAATATTTTTTCCTGGTTTTCCTAACATTTCATGCAAATTGTCTCCTATGGAAGATAATCTGCACCATAGGAGACAATCTGCACGAGATGTCAAATCCTGTTTTATTGGAAAAAAAAAAAGAAACTGCTGTCTGCTTAATTTATATATCTTAGAGTGGTAAATGTTAACTAACATGCTAGTGGTCAAAATATTAACCCTTTTTGTACCCAATGGAATCTTCCTCCTTATATATAGCAGGAGTCCATTTTGAAATTTAGGGGTGTCTGGTTGAGTTTTCTTCAAAATTCATTTGGAAAATGGCTTAACGTTTTGCAAACAGTGCAGGCCTTGATCAGACGCCGTGTTATGGGGTGTATGATCTGGGCCTGCACTGTTTGCCAACTACCCGTTTTGGGGTTTCCGGTACAAAATGGATTAACTGTTCTAGCATGTACTGAACACTGATACAGTGGTAGTTTTGCTGAAAAATATGAGAAGCTAAGCTATTCACATTCTTCTCACTATTAACCCTTATCTTGCTGAATATTCATTTAAGCCACACCCATTTCTGTCTATCAACCAATCAAATTAATTGATGTAATTTATTGCTACAAATTCATAAACTGAATGCCAAACAGTGTAGTTCCTGATCAGATGGCTTCTTCAGAAGCCATCTGATCTGGATCTGCACTGTTTGCAAAGATAGGGGTTGTCGTGAATAGCAAGATAAGGGTTAATATATACAAGTGCTTTTTTTTTTCATACTGAATGGTTGCGCACAGAACACAATGTTACCAAATGACTTTGCTAGCTTTAAACATATGGACCCGGGCCTTCAGATTTTTGGGTAGGCACAACACAAACTGGTGACATAAAGAGGTACCTATAGCTTCTTTATAACATTGAGCCGCAATGTTGTACTTCTGGTTGCCATAGTAAAAGTCTGCCTGGTGTTTCTTGATGTTAGATGCTGACTCGTTGTCCTCTCCTTCAGCTGCCAGGAACCACTGTAAACAGAACTGAAGTTATTGACCCATTGCATGTAGGAAACCCCTAAAGGGGTACCTTGGCAAACAGTGCAGGCCCAGATCAGTGTGGCGTCTGATCAGGGCCTGCGCTATTTGCTAACAGAATTTTTTTTTAAAATAATATAAAAATGAAAAAATAGGCCTAGTACCACCCTTATATGACAAAAGGACTTGTCCGACATATAGCAATGGTAGAGTCCACCAGTATACAATGGGTTAAAGTCCTTGTTTCTGATACTCCTTTTTTTTATTTCCAGCTGAAAATAGGTGTTTTATTAAAGAGAATGAAAGCAGCTAACAATTACTGTAATTTTGGCTTATTCTTTTCTGCAGTAAACTGGTTCCTTCAAAAAAGGGCTTCACTCTAAAAACATATTACGACAAAACATCAATATGCGCCAAAGTGCATTTTCACACCTCCAAAATGGCTACTTTTCCAATGAAAATTTGTGATATTTTTATTATTTATACTCCAAACATAGGTTGTGGGTGCTGGTTAGAACTGCCACATTGAGGCAGTTCTAGCGAGTACCCACAACCTATGTCTTGGAGCAGAAATAAGCAAAATAATATATACCCATGTAAACCCCACTTTTCTCTATATAAAGTAGAGTTTAGAGGGGTATTCATTTCAAAGACTTGATGACATAATGACGAAACGTATAATTGCTCCACAGAAGCAAATTCTTTCCTTAATACCCCTATAAATTCATCAGAGACAAAATATAGTTGTGAACAGACTTCTCTTGAAAAGTGTATTCCCTTGTAAGCCATAAAAAGTTGCAAAAGGAAAATATGGTACAGTAAATTCGAATTGTATTCCAAAAGTTTCCGGTTTCAGCGGTTGATCGCTGAAGATGACGTATCGAAATCACGTGTATAAAACCGACATATGTAAAGAAGCTGAAATACAAATAATAGATCAAATATTATTCTATAAGGCATATACATATACTTTGCTTTATTTTGCCGCTTGTTGAAATTTTACTCCGAACAGCTGACCTTAGCATGACTTCAGCAGCTCTCTAAGAATAGATTAGGGTGGTACATAGGTAGCCAGGAAAAAGCAAGAGGCGGTTCGCTAATCGATACGTCATCTTTAGAGATCAACCGCTGAAACCGGAAACTTTTCGAATACAACACGCTCGATTCAATGTCCAGTGCCTGCTCGGCCACTTTAATACATGTATACACAGGTGTTCATTCATTTAAACATTAAATTGTTACTTACTTAGCAGTGGGACATATCCCGTTGCTTCATTAAAGAACAGATACATCAAAACACACTGACACGCTACACAAGAATAAGTATTACATGTATATACAGGTGTTCATTCATTGTTTCTCGTTTTGTCCCCAGCCCATCGGGGCTTGAAGAAATAGATGGGCTGCATGATGCTTCCACGCAGAGCTGCAAACGACCCGCACACGAGTACTCATGGTAAACCGATTAGAGGATCTAAGCCTGCCCAGGAAAAGCGGTGGGAGTCTCAATCAAAAACATTTCAAAAACACTCTTCTGCCTTCCCATGCTCATAAACCCTATTGGTTTCATTGGGCGGCAGGGATTGAGATGTCATATCATCTCAATGTCGTGTAAAATGTCCCACAAAATTGGAAGCAACGTCTCCAAAATAGATTGCGAGTATTCATTATAAACTCATCAGCACAGATTATGGTTTTGTTACGGAATCACCTGAATGAATGATTCTGCTCAAAACAGGACTGCTTGAGCATAGGTTATCAGCGAGTACCCACAATCTGTGGTTTTAGACAGAACAAAGAACAATATTAAGATATTGTACACCCCTGCAAACCCCACTTTTCTCTTTATAAAGTGGGGTGTACCTGGAAGTTCATTATATGGGCTTGTTATGGATATATCCCAGTCCGATGCTTTTGTATTCTTCTGCCTTCCCAATAATGTCGAGCCAGCAGGGTAGAAAGGGCTATTGAACAGTTAAAATTAAAGACACTCTAATGTCGAGTTATCTGCGGTCTAATATTTAGAGACTGAGCTATGGCTGAAATGTAATTGATTGGTTTAGTCAGACAGCTGAGATGGTTGTTTTTCTCACTTGATTGTTTATCTTGACAGTTGTAAACGATTGGGTTTCCGATCGATCAGATAGAAAACCTTTCGGACTCAATTCACAGTACCAAAAACTGCACATCTGTATCAAGATGAGATCTTATATGGGATATAAGATATCTGATATAACATTAGAGATCTTATATCCTAAAGTAGATATCTTATATCCAATATAAGATATCTGATTTAATTCTGCAATTCAGATATCTGATATGATATATAAGATATATGTTAAATAAGATGTCCTATATAGCATATAAGATATCTAATATGTTAAATAAGATATCTGATTTGCCAATTAAGATATCTTACCATATTAGTAATCTAATTTACTAAATAAGATATCTAACACAGCATATAAGATGTCTTATATAACATCAGATATCTTATATATATATTATGTGAGCTATCTCATTTATTTTGGTAAATAAGATATCTTAATTGGCATATCAGATATCTTATTTAACATATAAGATATCGTATGTCGCATATTGGCTATCTTATTTAAAATATAAGATATCTTATACACATTTGATGAAAAAGATATTTACTAGTGGTTTGGGAGGAGACTTTATTTTATTTTTTTGGTAAAATATTATCTAGGTAAATAAGATATCTTATATATCATATGAGATATCTTATATATTATATAAGATATCTTATTTAGGATATATCTTATTTACCAAAATATATAAGATATCTGATATGCTTAATAAGAAATATAATCTACTAAATAAGGTATCTAATATAACATATAAGATATTTTATATAACATATAATCTTATAAGATCTTATAAACCCTATTGGTTTTATTAGGCAGCAGGGCTTGAGATGTCATTTAATCTCAATGTCGGGTAAAAGTCCCACAAAATTGGAAGCAACGTCTCCAAAATGACCTTTACAGTGTTGGCGGGGACAAAAAATTTCAAATCAAACCAACAAAAGATCTCTTATTGTCATCTTTAAATAAGATATCTGATATAATAAATAAGACATCTTATATAATATATATGAAATGTATATATGTTATATAAGATATCCTATATGCTATATTAGATATCTTATTTAGTATATCAGATACCTTATATATTTTGGTAAATAAGATATCTTATATGTCATATCAGATATCTTGTATCCAATATCAGATATCTTATATCCCATATAAGATATCTTATATCCTATATAAGATATCTAATATACTAAATAAGATATCTAATATAGCATATAAGATATCTTGTATAACACATCTACCATATATAATAAATAAGATATCTTATATAATATATAAAATACCTTTTACAATAATAAATGGTAAAATGGCTGGCCATTGAAACACAACTGATAAAATGGCATTTTGAGTGAATTCATGAAGATATATTATGGATATTAACACTGAGCAAGCTAAGATATCCAGAAGTACATGTAACAGTAAATTAAATGCATGTTTTGGAATATCACACTGGTTATAACTCTTGCTCTCTGACAGGTTTTAGTTATCTTCCCTGCTTATTGATCCTAACCACATTTTTGTGGCCTCAGGATAGCCAGTGAGAGTCTCAGTACCATTTTGAGAATAGAATCACCGGTGTGAAAAATATAACAATAGCTAGCTATTTCAAAAACATTATTGCTTCTGGCAATTATATGTATCACTATACTGACCAAAAGACGTTGTGTCCACACTGTCCTAAAAACCTGTTAAAAGAAAAACTACACTCCCTCTCTAAATGTTTTGACATCCGATTGAAATTTTACTATAAAAAGGTCCAAGAAGTACTCAGCAGCAAAGACTCATAAAGTACTTACAAATAAGGGGCATTTGCTTCAGTACTCAAGTAAGTACAAGTACATGTAGTCATGCACTCATAATTTTCTCAAAGTACCAAGTGCATGTATGTGTACAGCTAAGTATTGAAAAAGGTATTCGAGTAAGTATGAGTTCTCCATCCCTGATACGTAAACTAATTATCCACAGAATACCAATTTAGTTTCTTAATTTAACCCCTTGACTGCTAATGGTATCAGACCAGTTTAGTGTACTGTTCTTTTTTTTTCAGTGAAAATAAGGCTTGACTTTTCATGTGAATAATCTCTATCTATCTACTCATATTTGACCATTACCTCAGTTGGGTGGGTGGCTAAATTTAGCACAAAAAAAAATAATAAAATCATCTCTGGATGAGTCCTTAAAACTATTTACAATCCAAACACAGAGGTATCCTAAAATGCATACCTCTGAGTCTCAATCTTATACTGTGCGAGCTTTGAACTCCTCTGCAGTCTTGGCATTCACTGCAGAAGATGGAAGACTATTCCACTGAGGAATAGTTCTAGGGAAGAAAGAGTTTTTCAGGGCATCACTATAGGACTGGTACCTAAGATACTGTGAGTTATTTGCTCTTGATGCCTTTGTCCGGGTTGACACCGTTGCAGGGGTCAAATACCTATCCTTGTTAACTGATACTGTACCAGAATGTATCTTGTATAAGAAGGTTATGGAGGACTGCTCACGACAGGTCTCCAGGGATGGCCACTCTAGCTCATCAAGCATGTCACCCACGCTACTTCTATTTCGCCATCGTCTGCAGGTCCATCGAGCAGCTGTCCTCTGCACCTTTTCCACCTGCTGAATCTGAGTTTTAACATATAGATGCCAAATGGGTGATGCATATTCAAGCTGAGGGCGAACCAATGTTTTATATGCAACATCCTTTGTCTGCCGAGGTGCAAAAGCCAAATTACGTCTAAGGAATCCTAAGGTCCTAGTTGCTTTAGATGTTATTTCAGAGATATGTTGACCCCAATCGAGATCGTCAGTGATGGTGATACCAAGATATTTGGCGGAATGAACTTCCTCCAAAGTTTGCTGGTGTAGTGTGTCAGCTGTTACAAGAAGACAGCATCCTTCACCTAAAAGAAATTTGTAAAATAAAACAAATAAGAGCTTGCCTGTAAAGTTTAGCCAAATGCAGATGCTGCTGACACAGACAATGGACGCAGGGGGTATGGCAATAGCTCCCCCACACTTTTGTAAGGTGAACTAAAAATCAGATTGTTGTCTGCTCAAGGAATTTATTTACAGCAATTGAAGGGTTAAGTGAAGTATCACCTCCAAAGCCTATTACACTGCAACCTCGTTATAACAAGGTTCGTTATAACATGGTTATGGATATAACACGGTTTCAAGATGGATCCAAAAACTGTATAGAAATACACTGTATAGAAAAATGTATAGAATATATAGAAAAATGACCACAAATGGTCATTTTTCTTTATAATCTATATGTGTTTGTTTGGCTATAACACAGTTGTTTAATTAACATGGTTTCTGCTTTGGACCCCATAAATAGTGTTATAAAGAGGTTGTGGTGTATTATGTTTGATTATAATTATACACCTTGGGCTCACAAATCTTGGCATTGTATGATGTTAGACATTGTTTCACTATTTTGTTGTCTCCCTTTAGGTCATCATCTGCGAATCCTAGACCCAGCTCCATCTTGTTACCTGGCTCCTGAAAAAAGAAAATACTGTACTCATGTCACTGCTTTATTACTGTAAAGTTTAAAATGAAATGAACAAAATTAGCAGAAATATCTATTAAGCATTCATTGTTTATTGAATGCATGACCTCAAAAGAGGAGTAACACTGACATTCATGCCCTTAAGTTTAGTCTGTCATCACTCATCATCTTCATTAATTGCCTCCCTCAATACTGGAGTATTCTCGCAATGTAAGAGTGTGTCATACTTTAACATATGAAAACAACTCATTTTATCCCATTACAAAAATACACCTATACAAATACACTGTAGATTTTGTCCGCTAAAAAAACGGAAAATTTGAGATAAAAAAATGTTGATATTTTTCTTATTTCTGCTCAAAATATAGACTGTGGGCCACAATATATATTTTAGAGCAGAAATAAGAAAAATAAGGTTTACCCTTGCAAACCCCAGTTTTACAGATCTATATAAAATTTGGGTTCAGAATTATATAGGCAAGTTTGTGTGATGACAGTATTTTATAATTGCAGAACTAGTGCATTTGTTTGATGAAAATTGTAATGCCTTTCTTGTATTTCTTTTACAAACACAGATTGTAGGTGTCCCTATCTGTACCCAAAACCTGCATTTTTGACCAATATAAATACATGTAACAATCTGTTAAATACAATATAAATGCCATCAAAAAGAATGTCATCAAAAACAGACAACAGTAATTTGCCACTTTTTCCAACATTTTGTATTTACAATTGGCCAATCTGGAAGGCGCATCTCTTATTAGTTGTTGTTGTTGTTTTCCAGTTTCCCCGTGTCGCGGGTCGTCAGCTGGTGGGGTCCCAGGGAACGTCTCTTATTGGGGGTGCGTTTATTACCATAAGTACGGTCAGACTGGTTTCCCACTGGTCCCACGCTTCGGGAGGCATCAGTATTTACCTGTGTGGCAATATGTCACCGGTTACTTATGATTTTGTTTATAAAGTCGCTTTAACAAGATGAAAACATAGGCGACGATAGATGTGAAAAGACTGATTTGCTAGTGCTTAGAGATTTATGCTTTCAACTTCAAACAACCTGCTCGAGCGACCCGAGCCTGAAGCAAAACGTTCCTGGTGTGATATGACCGGCAGCCGTGCACGATTTGTGAAAGTCTGCTTTGCTTGCCTACTGCTAATATCATTGGTTTTATTTCTGTATACTTCCGACATCATACCTTTCTTCAAGGCAAACTGGGACGATTCAAAACATGAGGTACTTCTGGCACGATTTAGCTAGGGATCTTTATAATGTCTTTACATACATACGGAAACGTCCGTGAAATAACCGCAATGTTCTGTAATTAAAAATATTTGATACTATCTATCTATCTATCTTCTTATACTGAGTCGGTCATATCTGGCCATTACCTCAGTTGATTGGGTGGCTAAATTTAGAATTTAGCTGAAAAAAGAAAAAAAAAAGGGAGGCACTGGATGCGTCCTTAAAACTATTTACAATCTGCATAACAGAGGTATCCTAAAACGCATACCTCTGAGACCCAATCTTACACTGTGCGGGCTTTGAACTCTTCTGCGGACTTGGCATTCACCGCAGAGGAGGGAAGACTATTCCATTGGGGAATAGTTCTAGGAAAAAACGAGTTCTTCAGGGCATCACTATAGGACTGGTATCTACGATATTGTGAGTCGTTTAATTTTGATGCCCTTGTTTGGGTCGACAGTGTTACAGGGGTCAAGTACCTATCTTTATCAATAGACACTGAATCAGAGTGTATCTTGTAGAAGAAGGTTAAAGAGGACTGCTCACGACGGGCCTCCAGGGACGGCCACTCTAGCTCATTAAGCATGTCACCGACGCTACTTCTATTTCGCCATCGCCTACAGGTCCATCGAGCAGCTGTCCTCTGCACCTTCTCCACCTGCTGAGTCTGAGTTTTAACATAGGGGTGCCAAATGGGTGATGCATATTCGAGTTGAGGGCGAACCAATGTTTTATATGCAACATCCTTTGTCTGCCTAGGTGCAAAAGCCAAGTTCCGTCTAAGGAATCCCAAAGTCCTAGTTGCTTTAGATGTAATATCTGAGATATGTTGACCCCAATCAAGATCATCAGTGATGGTGATACCAAGATATTTGGCGGATTGAACATGCTCCAAAACTTGCTGGTGAAGAGTATAGTCAAACTTAATTTGCTTGTCCGGAGGGTGTCGTGACACTCTCATTGAGTGACATTTGGCCACATTGAACTTCATTTGCCAATCGGCCTCCCACTGTGCAAGTTGAATCAGGTCATCTTGTAAAATAAGACAGTCAGAAGGAGAATATATGTTCCTATACAGGACACAATCGTCAGCAAACAAACGGACCGATGACCTGATATTGTCGGGGAGATCATTAATGAAAACCAAGAAAAGGACCGGTCCAAGGACCGAACCTTGGGGGACTCCAGATAAAACAGATAATACTGATTTGGGCGCCCTGATTTGATTCACATAGATGTTTATTTCAGATTGACAGTGATGATAAAGTGGAGTTTTCCAGGGAGTTCATTATGTGATGTTGGTAGACAACTTACTAAGAAACCCATGCTATACTAATTTATTTGAGTTTGATTCAAGCTTATTCAAGACATCGCCTCCAGCCTGGATGATGGCGACCAAGTAGACGCAGTGCTCCTCGACTTCAGCAAGGCCTTTGACAAGGTCCCTCACAAGCGCCTCTCCATCAAGCTGGGTCACTACGGCATCCGCAACGGACTACTGAGGTGGATAGAGAGCTTTCTCAGCAACCGCAGCCAAGAAGTCCTGGTCGAAGGCCACACATCAGAGTCTGCACCTGTCACGTCTGGCGTACCACAAGGTTCTGTACTGGGACCCCTGCTTTTCCTCCTCTACATTAATGACATGCCAGGAAGAGTAGCCTCCACCAATCGACTCTTTGCAGATGACAGCCTGTTGTATCGCAAGATCCGCACAGCCCAAGACACAGACATCCTGCAAGAGGACCTTACCAAACTGGAGCAGTGGGAGAAAGACTGGCAGATGCAGTTCAACCCGTCCAAGTGTGAGACCATTCATATAACCAGGAAGCGAAATCCAACAAGGCGAACTTACGTGCTCCATGGTCACCATCTGAAAAATGTAGCAAGCGGGAAGTACCTGGGGGTCACCCTTCATGAGAAGCTTCTCTGGAACAGACAGGTGGACGACGTCTCCAAGAAAGCCAACAACTCTCTCGCATTCCTGAGAAGAAACGTCACCAGCTGCCCTAAGGATGTGAAGGCCCAATGTTACAAGACGCTGGTACGTCCGATCTTGGAGTACGCCGCTCCAGTATGGGACCCCTACACTGCTACCAACATATCCCAGTTAGAGGCAGTCCAGAGACGAGCAGCAAGATTTGTGATGGGCGACTATAGGACGACAAGCAGTACAAGCCAGATGATTGCCACTCTAGGCTGGCCCTCACTTCAGCAGCGACGCACTGATGCAAGACTGGTACTGATGTACAGGATTGTTCACAACCTGATTGACATACCAGCCAGCCTGTATCTCCATCCTGCCACCGTGTCTCTACAGCGGAGGAGGAACGTGTGCTACCTGGTACCATTCTGCCGCACAGACATATACAGACACTCCTTCTTCCCAGTAGCTGTACGCCTCTGGAACCAGCTTCCGGCCTCCATCGCCACAGCCGAGACCTTGGACAGCTTCAAGGCAGGCCTGGCCAATCAGCACTAGATCTTAACATGTTTTTATCGGTTTTAATTTGCACTTTGTTTGTCGCCTCACGACACCCTTGTACAGTCACACACAGGCAGTGACTTTTACACCACTGCTACCCATTTACACCTGGGTGGAGTGGGGCAGTGGCATATACATGTACGTGTCTTGCCCAAGGACATACCTCACCTCGGGTGGCCGGATTCAAACCCACAATCTCTCGATCATATTCATAAGCAAAATGAGCTAACCACTGAGTTGTCGAGGCTGATATATGTTTAATATCACGTAAGAAAATAAAACTGACAGTCACACCATGATTGTGACTATTATTAGAGATACATTATCTTCCTGAAACAGGCTGCCATGCATTAACAGCATTTAAATTGTGACTGTAATTAGATAGATCTAAACATTTACTGCCTGAAGTAGGATACCAGTGGGCTGAGTAGCATCATTAAACATTACGATAACATACTCATGCAAATAGTGCCGGCCCTCGCCCATAGGGGCTTGAAGAAATATATGGGCTGCATGATGCTTCCACGCAAAGCTGAATCCGGCCCGCACACTAGTACTGGTAAACCGCTTAGCGGATCTAAGCCTGTCCAGGAACCGCGGTGCGAGGCGGACCATCCAGGCTAATAAACCCTATTGGTTTCATTGGGCGACAGGGCTTGAGATGTCATTTCATCTCAATGTCGGGTAAAAGTCCCACAAAATTGGAAGCAGCGTCTCCAAAATGACGTTTACAATGTTGATGGGGACGTTAAACCTCAAATCAAACAAACAAAAGCAACATAGTGCATTTTTTCACATCTCCAAAATGGCTACTTTTCTGATGAAAATTTGTGATATTTTTCTTATTTATATAGTCTTTTATTTATACTGCAAACATAGGTTGTGGGTGCTCATTAGAACGGCCTCATTGAGGTGGTTCTAATGAGTACCCACAACCTATGTCTTGGAGCAGAAATAAGAAAAATAAGTATGCCCTGTAAATCCCAGTTTTTCTCTGTATATTAAGTGTTATTTAGTGGGGTGTTCATTCGCGTAATGACATGTTTCTATGATTGTGACTATTATTGGACTGAAACAGGATAAGGAAGAAAATACATGCACAAAAAAGGTTCAACACTACAAACTAGAAGGCAATTAAGGAAGCACAGCCAGGTTAACCCATTTAGTACCGGAAACCCCAAAATGGGTACCCTGGCATACAGTGCAGGCCCAGATCAGCTGCAGAATGCAGCGTCTGATCAGGGCCTGCACTGTTTGCTTCAAGTTCAGCCATTATCCAAATAAATTTTGATGAAAACACAACCTGACACCCCTAAATTTTGAAATGGACTCCTGCTATATATAAGGGGGAAGATTCCATTTGGTACAAAAAGGGTTAATAGGTCAAGTTTGTACATTACTTCATTAGGTTTTACAAGACAAACCTTATTTTTTTATTTTTTTTCTAAGTCTTTAATACATAGAATGTACAAGTAGGTACAAGTTTTGAGATCAGTCATCAGCCTGTGCAAGTGACTGATGATTGGTAAAACATCAATCAATGAAATTTGCTATCAATTCTTTATTACAATATATATGCATACAGTTGACAATAATTTTATTTGCACATACACATTCGGAATGAACGATATAAATGGAAAACATGAACAGCAAATCATGAAATCCTACAAAATTTAATGATACAAACCACACAGGAACACATAAGATGTTGGATAAATGTGTAATAGAACTGGAAACTTAACCCATTGCATGTGGGAAACCCCTAAAGGGGTACCTTGGCAAACAGTGCAGGCCCAGATTGGACGCCACATAACGCGGCGATTGATCAGGGCCTGCACTATATGCTATTTGCTAACAGAATTTTCTATCAAAAATAGAATAAAAACAAAAAATAAGCCCGACACCCATTATTTGACAGATGCTGTGGAACAGTCCATCAGTGACAGAAAGTGGCACTTTTTTTTCAAAGAAAGTTTTGTGCAATATGTAGTGCTTTTTTGGTGCTGCCATTGAAAAAGTCAAGAATACATATACTGGCACATCTGTGCCTGGCACGGGGTTAGCAGCTAAGTCTGTGCCTGGCATGGGTGTAGCAGCTAACCCTGGCACAGGGCTATAGCAGCTAAGTCTGTGCCTGGCACAGGGTTATATAGAAAAGATAAAAAACATGCATGCTACAGTATATGTATTCTTGACTTTTACAATGGCTGCACACAAAAAAGCACTGCATAATGCACAAAATTTTCTTTGAAAAAAAAAAAAAAAGTTCCACTTTCTATGTCTGAAAATACATTCTAGTTTAAATTAATAGGCTGTTCAGTATACAGTGGGTTAAATTCGGTTAATTATTGACAAAAATCAGTTTTGAAAATGTAAAGATCATTTATATAGAAAAAAAGGTCATTTTTCTGTATGATCTTTATATTTTGAATTGGCTATACACATACCAGTAATTACAGGTTCTGCAGTGAACCTGGCATTCTAACCCATTGTATACTAGTGGACTCTTCCATTGCTGTATGTTGGACAAGTCCATTTGTCATATAAGAGGTGTCAGGCCTATTTTTTGTTTTTATATTATTTTTTATGGAAAATTCTGTTAGCAAATAGTGCAGGCCATGATCAGACACCACATTTTGCGGCGTCTGATCTGGGCCTGCACTGTTTGCCAAGGTACCCCATTAGAGGTTTACTGCATGCAATGGGCTAACCATAATAAAAGAGTATATGCATTTATGTTGCCACAAGTTTTATCACTCATGGAAAACCATGGTCAACAATGCCTCTAATTCATTAGGTATCATAAACAGAATAATCAGCAAACGACTGCTGTTTGGTGTACTGAAAAAATCAAAGCACTGACAGCACTGGTGGGTCGATTGTCCCTGTGTATAGACTTAAAAAATGGTCCTGAACTGGGACTTAGACTGTTTTCTTTAACCCTTCTCTTGCTGAATATTCATTTAAGCCACACCCATTTCAGACTTTGAACCAATCAGATTACTTGATGTAATTTATTCCTACAAATTCATAAACTGGATGTCAAACAGTGTAGATCCTGATCAGATGGCTTCTTCAGAAGCCATCTGATCTGGATCTACACTGTTTCCAAAGATAGGGGTTGTCGTGAACAGCCTGATAAGAGTTAACCCTTACATTAATTTTGTGTAAAAGAATCAAACAGAATAGCCCCTAATCAGATGCTGTGTTCTGTGGCATCTTATCTGGGTCTACAATGTTTGCCAAAAACCAACATGATTCCAGTCAAGATCCTATTGAGACCCTCTTACACAACAGTCTGACCTCATAGCGATGAGAATCGTATGGCTATTTCATATAAATCATTGACATCAGGAGCCATTTGTTCAAAATTTAACATCATCAGTTAACGAATTGTTAAAATTTTAATCATTTATTATGTCAAATTTACTATTTTGCTGAAAAAATGTGAGTAGCTTACTCACATTTTTTACCAAAAATAACAAAATTTTGGACATTGTACTTGCTAGAACAGTTATGAGCTTGTTACGCTAACAATGCCCTAGCATTGAAGAGCTACTTATGTTTAATAACTTCGGGTCGATTGACAAACAATCAATCCAAAAACCCTGTAAAAAGTTTTGAAACTTTGAAACAATGGTTTCTTTCCATATGGTGTCACTGCTTGGAGCTGTGGATTAATTGCATCGATTCCTGATCATTGCCTTCACTTGTATTTTTTATATCTTATCTAGTAGTCACTCATTTTAATGCCCCCGGAATCAAGATTCGGGGGGCATATAGTTTTTGGTCTGTCTGTTTGTCCGTTTGGCTGTTTGTCCATCTACAATAACCTTAACATTGGGCATAACTTTTGAATGGTAACAGATAGAGCTTTCATATTTCACATGTGTATACCTTATCACAAGACCTTTCCAGTGGTACCATAATTTTTGATCTCGTGACCTTGAACTTGACCTTTGACCTCCTTTTTTCAAAAATTTTAAAAACATTAACATTGGTCATAACTTTCGATTGGTAAGTGATAGGGCTTTCATATTTCACATGTGCATTCCTTGGTATAAGACCTTTCTATTGGTACCATAATTTTTGACCTTGTGACACTGATGTTTGACCTACTTTTTAAAAACTTTAACATTGGCCATAACTTTCGATTGGTAAGTGGTAGGGCTTTCATATTTCACATGTGCACTCCTTGTCACAAGACCTTTCTAGTGGTACCATAATTTTTGACCTCGTGACCTTGACGTTTGACCTACTTTTCAAACACTTTAACATTGGCCATAACTTTCGATTGGTAAGTGGTAGGGCTTTCATATTTCACATGTGCACTCCTTGTCACAAGATCTTTGTAGTGGTATCATAATTTTTGACCTTGTGACCTTGACCTTGATGTTTGACCTACTTTTTAAAAACTTTAACATTGGCCATAACTTTCGATTGGTAAGTGGTTGGGCTTTCATATTTCACATGTGCAATTCTTGTCACAAGACCTTTCTAGTGGTACCATAATTTTTTTACCTTGTGACCTTGACGTTTGACCTACTTTTCAAAAAATTTAACATTGGCCATAACTTTCAATTGGTAAGTGGTAGGGCTTTCATATTTCACATGTGCACTCCTTGTCACAAGATCTTTGTAGTGGTATCATAATTTTTGACCTTGTGACCTTGACCTTGATGTATGACCTACTTTTTAAAAAAACTTTAACATAGTCCATAACTTTTGATTGGTAAGTGATTGGGCTTTCATATTTCACATGTGCATTTTTTTTTCACAAGATCTTTCCAGTGGTACCATATTTTTTTTTCCTCGTGACCTTGACATTTGACCTACTTTTTAAAAACTTTAACATTGGCCATAACTTTCAATTGGTAAGTGATAGGGCTTTCATATTTCACATGTGCATACTATGTCACAACACCTTTTCAACAATCCTATAATTTTTTTACCTTGTGACCTTGACCTACTTTTTTAGGACTTGAACATTGGCTATACCTTTCGATTGCTTAGTGATACTGCTTTCATATTTAACATGCGCTGTCCGGGGGCATCAGTGTTTCACAAACACATCTTGTTTCTTTTTATTGTAGCCAGCAGAACTATTCCTCATGGAAATTCCATCAGAAGAAGGGTTAGAAGAATTGTCTCACCAAGAGGTAGCAGAGTTATATCATAGGTAACACTGATAAGTAGGAGGAACCATCATGTGAACAAGTTTGTGAAATAACCACACCCATAAACCCCACTTAATGTACAGAAAACTGGGGTTTATGGGGGTATACAATATTTTTCTTATTTTTGCTCCAAGACATAGGTTGTGGGTACTCGTTAGAACCACCTCAATGAGGCAGTTCTAACGAGCACCCACAACCTATGTTTGCAGTATTAATAAGAAAAATATCACAGATTTTCATCAGAAAGGTAGCAATTTTGCAGATGTGAAAAATGCACTATGTCACACGGGTGGGTTATCGTAATGTTAAATAAAAATAAACTGCAGCCTCTTTTAACCACACACAAACCGGCCCCGATACATGTAGCTCAGTTGGTAGAGTGTCCGCTCCGGGGTACGGGAGGTCTTGGGTTCGATCCCGGGCCGCGACATACCAAAGTCGTTAAAAATGGTACTAGCTGCTCCTCGTTTGGCACTCAGATTTACGGGGTAGAGCTAGGACTGGTCGATCCAGTGTCAGGATAATGTGACTGGGTGTGGTATCATGTAATGTGTCTGGGACATGATACTTCAGTGAGGCAGCACTATAAACGTGAGCATTGAGCTCCCTGTCGCAACCAGACACCGTCGTGATATGACTGAAAAATTGTTGAAAGCGACGTTAAACCCGAATTCACACACACACACTTTTAACCACACAGGCTAAGATCAAAACATTTTTAGCTAGGTATTGTGAAACAGTCATGTTCTATTTGTTTGTTTGTTTGATTTGAGGTTTAATGTCCCCGTCAACACTGTAAAGGTCATTTTGGAGACATTGCTTCCAATTTTGTGGGACGTTTACCCGACTTTGAGATGAAATGACATCTCAAGCCCTGTCGCCCAATGAAACCAATAGGGTTTATAAGCATGGACGGTCCGACTCGTGCGCACCTCTTTGCCTGGGCAGGCTTAGATCCTCTAAGCTGTTTACCAGCACTTGTGTGCGGGTTGGATTCAGCTCTGCGTGGAAGCATCATGTAGACCATATATATTTCTTCAAGCCCCGATGGGCGGGGGCGGATAATGTTCTGTCTAACAATTTAAGTTCGATTTACTTAGAAATTAAGTTTTCTGTATAGCTATATTCTGTACTTTAAGCTTTGATTAAAGTCTGTTAAACCATGTCTATTAAGCATACATCATTTTAACAAGTCCATATAATGTATATTCCTGTAAATGCCACTTTATATAAAGAAAACTGTGGTTTACAGGGTTATATGCTATTTTTTCTTATTTCTGCTCCATAACATAGGTTGTGGATGCTGTTTTAACGAGTGTCTACAACATAGATTTTGAGTATATATAAGAAAAGTAATCCTTTTGGAGATCTTGAAAAGGCTGTTCCCTTAAGATGCCGAGAAAAACTACATCTGAAAATGTTGTCTGCTTATGTCGTCTGCTGACTCTCCTTGCAAACTTTTTAGAAATTATTTTTTCATACATACAAACAGTGTGGACCCAGATCAAGCTACTCCTAGAGGAGCAGTCTGATCTGGGTCCACACTGTTTGCAAAATTGAGTTTTAAAGTAACCAGGAGGTGACAAAGCAGACAACAATTGTCATGATTGGCATCTCATGGGTTAAACACAATAAAATGAATAAATCAAAGCACTTACAGCACAGACAGCAAAGCTGTCTGAGTGTCAGCTCGGAAATGTTCCTGAAAGGAGACTTGGACTGTTTTGTTTTTCCTTTAATTTCCTGTTGTTTTTTTAACCCATTGTATACTGGTGGACTCTTCCGTTGATATATGTTGGACAAGTCCATTTGTCCTGTAAGGGGTGTCAGGCATATTTTTTTGTTTTTATTCTATTTTTGATGGAAAATTCTGTTAGCAAATAGTACAGGTCCTGATCAGAAGCCACGATCTGGGACGTCTGATCTTGGCCTGCACTGTTTGCCAAGGTACCCCTTTAGGGGTTTCCCACATGCAATGGGTTAAGCAAACAGTGTAGACACTAATCAGACATCACATTCTGTGGCATCTGATTTGGGTCTGCACTCAAACTATCACATGTGTCAAGTCCAGCTTTATACAGCACTCTGACCTCTTAATGATAAGAATAGTTTGACTATAAATAACCATATCCCGTAATAGTCACACGTACATCAGCAACATAAAGCTACTACACTTTGTAACTTGACCCAATAATAATGAAATGATATAATTGGGACTCTTAAAAGCAACTGAGTCTTAGGGATAAGGTAAGGATGATCTGATATCCGAAAACAGACAGCTTATTAATTACCCAATTGTAGATCAGAAACCACAAAAAGGTACTGGTAAATAGTCCAGGCCCGGACCAGATGTTGCATTCTGCGCTGTGTTATCAGGGACTTTGCTTTTTGCAAGTTTCTTATAAATCCTGAATTTCTATAAATAATGCAATCTGACTCTATAAAATTGAAATTAATTTATTAACTCTTTCAGGATGAAATTTGTAGAGTTTTGTTTGTTCGTTTGTTTGTCTTGATGTAAATTAACAAATTAAGGGGAATGGGAACACCTGGCAGATTTTTCTGCCATTTTTCAAAGGGAGACAACTTTCAGGACTTCCTGTTTGCTTTTCTATAAGCCCTGTCCCACTGAAAAAGTGGTCTACTCTTAAAGGAAAGAATTTGCTCCTCAGGAGCAAATTCTTTTCTTTAAGAGTTGACCCCTATGGACATGGGAGACAAAAATACTTTTGCAGGAGTTGCCTCCCCTGAAGGTGTTCCCATTCCCCTTAATGAACACCATTTAGGTCATGTGAAGCCAGCCAGTTTACCTAACAGCACTTTCTGAGCAGTTACTTATGCATATGTGATTTTAACAGTTCAATGCACATTCTTTTTGTCAGAAACTGACAGCTGCCCTACTTGAATCAGTGGAAGGGAGAGGATGACCCGAGAAAAGATTTCATGTCCAATCTCCATGAAAGAATGTTGGATTAGATGAGCCCCACCAAGCGAATTTGTGTCTTCGAGCATTCCGTCATGACAAATTTTAACTGCGCATGCCCAGCCATTCAGAGGGGCCAGGGATATGGCTTTCTGTCTGAAGGTTCCTCTTGATTCACTGCTTGTATGAGCGAGCAGCGAAGGTTCTGGCGAGACTGCGCGGATGCGCAGGCTCGCCTGAACCTTCGCTGCTTGCATAGGCGATAAGTACCAAAATCGCTTGACGGGGCCCAGTAAAATATGGTATATGTCTTGCAGGTATATCAACACTGTACAGGTGCTATGTAGGAGGATAGTTCGTATTGGGCAGCTGGGAGATGGAGGCTGGGAGATCTGTGAAGATAACATTTACAAGCCTAAACCACCTTGTCTAGTCTTCTCATTTGGGTAGGATATCTCCTGTTCTTATTTTTCATGACTTAAGAGATCTATATGTATATAAGTGTTAACTGCCGTGTTGTAAAGCTCTCAAAGCTGATCTGATGGCGTGCCATATAAGCCTGTAAGCCAAGACCCAATTTACTGTAATGATCCTAAGTATTGGGACAAACAGGCCTTTCTCAAACAGTGCAGACCCAGATCAGACTGCTCCTGAAGGAGCAGTTTAATCAGGGTCTACACTGTTTGCCATTCCATCCGCACTACTTGGACTCTGTTGGATTGTGAAACAAAATTGTTAAAATTCTAGGTATCTCAAGGTATCTGAAATTTTAGGATTTTTTATGATATTAACCCATTTTGTACCAGAAACCCCAAAACGGGTACCCTGGCAAACAGTGCAGGCCGAGATCAGATGCCACAGAATGCAGCGTCTGATCAGGGCCTCCACTGTTTGCAAAATGTTCGGCCATTTTCCCATTAGATTTTGACTAAAGAAAACACAACCTAACACCCCTAAATTTTGAAGTGGACTCCTGCTATATATAAGGAGGAAGATTCCATTTGGTACAAAAAGGGTTAATCCTTGTCCTGCTGAACCCATGATCTGCACTGTTCAGATTCAGTTGGTGAAGTTAAACCAAACCATTATATCTAGTAATTTGATCAGATGATAGTCAGAAATGGGTGTGGCAAAATTAGTTTATTCAGCAGGACAAGTGTTTAACGTACTTAGGGGATAAATGTCTTCAGATTGTAATTTGGGAAGTTAAATCGTTGGTTTTATGGTCAAAAATTTTCATTTAATGGTGATAAGTCACGGCCCCCACCCATTGGGGCTTGAAGAAATAGATGGGCTGTATGATGCTTCCATGTATATGATGAATTTGGTTCATATTTGGTATGGTGATAAAAATCTTTTCACCATACCATATATGAACCAAATTCGTCACTTATCATAAGATATAGGTCCAAAGTTTTAATTAGCAATTACCCATCCATGCCATGGACTGAGAAATTTTATGTTAAAGTGTTATTAGAGCTCATATTTTCGTAACTATGCGATAGATTTGGTTGGTATTTGGTATGATGATAAAGTTACAAAGGTTTATTAGGCAATACCCCCACCTTTGCCCATGGCCTCAAAGACACCAGATGAGCTATGCTGTCTGATGACAGCTCTTGTGCTATATAATATGAACCTTTTTGTTTAAATATTTTTTTTTGTTTTTATTTTACAGCCCTTTCAAGATTATTTCACTTATTTTGATCTGATCATTAATCAGAGGTTGGCAAAAACTAGAGCACAAGGTGAAAAACCACCTGACCTTCCGTTGCAGCACTTGGCATCCCACATGTGACCCGAGCGATGGTCGAAAATCAGTGCTTTTACCCACTAGGCCATAGAGGCCCGCTTTTCGTTTGAATATAACAAGGTCTTTCAAATAACACAGTTTTCTCTTTGGACTCCAACAACAGTGTTATCAAGAGATGGTGGTGTAGGTATATTAAATGTGCAAATGATAATTTCTGAGCATTTGCTGTACCCTTGCCTATTTGCATTATAAAATGTTACGTTGTATTGAACATAAGTATTAAGCTAAAACCACAGGACCTTGAGAAATAATAACCATAACCTAGAATCAATACCAGGAACACCACATCCTCTTTATAAAACTATTATTGGTGTCCATAGCAGAAACCATGTTGGCATTATGAAAACACGCTTATTCAAATACATGTATATTGAAAATTTTACCACAAATAAATGAAAATTTTCAGGTAAAAAATTTCTGATATTTTTTTATTTCTGCTAAAAACATGGTTTTGGGGTACTTTTTAGAACTGCCTGAAAGAGGCAGTTCTCACAAGTACCCACAATCTACGCTTTTGAGTAGAAATAAGAGAAATAATATATACCCCTCTAAACCCCAGTTTTTAGCTCACCTGTCATGTAGTAACAAGTGAGTGTTTGAGTTGAAGTCTCACCAACAGCTAAGGTCATACAGTGATGGGACCTCTGTTTAAAGACCAATCTGAAAGTCTGGAGACGCCTGGGATCGATCCTGCTACCCCTGGTTTACAAGGCAAGTAGCATGACCACTTCACAATGAAGGCTTCTAAACTTCAATGGAATGTTGTGTAGATGACCCTCTAGGAAAATAGCATAACAATTAACAAAATAATGGTCACAAGAGCTAAAAATAGAAAAACATTGTAAATTTGCTTCAAATGCGAACTCCTTCTAAATCTTTGGGCCAATTGGATTTAAAACTTCACAGGAATGTTGCCTAGGTGACTCCCTACCAAAATAGTTAAAACTCATACCACTCCAATGAACAAGATGGCTGCCAGAGCTAAACATAAAGAAAAAATCTTCAAACGACAATTCCTTCTGTACCCTTGGGCCAATTTCATTCAAACTTTGAAGTAATGTTGTTTAGATGATCCTCTACCAAAAAGGCTAAAACTATCCCACTCTGATGAAAAAAATGGCCACCAGAGCTAAAAAAAGAAAAATATTGTAAATCTGATTCAAACTTGAACCCCTCCGAAACCCTAAGGCCAATTTGATTCAAACTTCACAGGAATGTTGCCTAGGTTACTCCCTACCAAATAAGCTAAAATCACTCTGCTGATGAACAAGATGGCCACCATAGCTAAAAATAGAATATACTCAAGACAGTGACACACAGGTGAGCGAACCAGGGCCCTCTGGGCCCTCTTGTACTTTATAAAAGTGAGGTTTAAGGGGGGTCAAAATTATATAGGTGTGTTTCCGTGATGGTAAAACTTGTTATATAATCCATACAAATTTTATAGATTTTATAGAAAAAAAAATAAATTATGGTAATTTTTCTCTATAATCTCTACATGTTTGGATCCATCTTTAAACCATGTTGTTTCCAAAACTGCTATTATAAGTATTGTCATAAAGTGGTTGCAGTGTACATGTACTTATGTTAGAAATCCTCTGTTCCATACAGGATTGGTGATGACTTCAGTTTTGATGACCACATGGCTGAGAGATACGGCTGTACTGTCCACTCATTTGATCCCAGGTAAGGCATTAGTTGTGAATATAGTATTCTGAGTCTTAGCTGGTTGCACAAGAAAATTGATCATGAAATATTTACTAGTCATTCTCTCCCATCCAATGATTCAAGAAGGGTAGTTTTGAGTTTCTGGTGAAAGAATGTTCACTGTACTGGTTAACCTCTTACCTATAACCTTCCAAAGAAGTGTGGTTAGGTAAACTGACCAGCCTGATATGGCCTAAATAATGTTGACTGGGCCAGTAAACTCCAAATAAAAATCAAAATGTATGAATGAGACTTGAGAATTTACTAGAGAAGATGATTTTGCATTGGATGACAATTGCAAAAGGTACAGAAATATTAAGTCTTGGCCTGAGAAATATTAAGTCTTGGCCTGGCCAAGAATTGAATCCGGTCAACCCAGGTGATATGCAAAAATACATCTGTTTGGTGATATGCAAACACTATCAAGCCAGTAGGTAGTGTATCTAACCCAGAGACACTGGCAAATAGAACATATCAATGAATGAAACACCAGGGCTCAGTTTTTCAAAACTAACGACATCGTTAGTTTAGTTAAGAAATAGTTAAAACTTTGATCACTTAATATGACAAATATGCTAATATTTTTTTGCTGAAAAAAATGTGGGCAGCAAATTGCAAATGTAAGAGCTGCTCTCATTTTTTCAGCAAAAATAATACTAAATTAGATATTGTACTTGCTAGAACTGTTAACAATTTTTGTATCACTAACTCTTAAGCTTGTTGAACAACTGGGCCCATTACCTCCCATTCTGCTGATTAAAAAGTGGTAAGAAGCAATTTCATTTCATTCATCTGTTTAACCCATTGTATGCAGGAACCTAAAGGGCCGGGTACCTTGGCAAACAGTGCAGGCCCAGATCAGACACCGCAGAATGCAGTGTCGGTGTCTGATCAGGGTCTGCTCTATTTGCTAACAGAATTTTCCATCAAAAAAAAGAATAAAAATGGAAAAATAGGCCTGACACCCCTTAGATGAAAAATGGACTTGTCCAACATATAGGTATGGAAGAGTCCACTATTATACAATGGGTTGATATACACCAGGAAACCTACCTTTTATAGTGAACACCGAGTTTTGTAGGGACATAATATTTAATATAATAATTCACCAGTCTGTTGTTTTTCATACAAATTTAGCCTTCACCATGCTGAATTATCAAAAGTCTTTTTATGAAAACAGTATAGATCCAGATCAGCTGGCTTCTTGGATCTGTTATGTTTTCCATTCAGCATCTGAATCCATGGTAAAAATTGGAATCATGCAACACAAATGGCTGAAAATCATGGAGGAGTGTACAATATTGACATATTACGTCACGAAAACATGCCTATACAAATACATTGTCAATTTTACCGCCTGAAAAAAACAAAATTTTCAGATGAAATTGTGATATTTTTCTTATTTCTACACAAAATATAGATTGTGGGTACACGTTAGAACCGCCTCATCTATATTTTAGAGCAGAAATAAGAAAAATAAGGTTTACCCCTGTAAACCCCAGTTTTTAGCTCACCGTCACGTAGTGACGAGGTGAGCTTTTGGGATCACTTTTTGTCCGTCGTCCGTCGTGCGTGCATCCGTCCGTGTGTGCGTGCGTAAACAATTTCTTTAAACGACATCTCCTCCTAAACCACTGATCGGATTTTGACCAAACTTCACAGGAATGATCCTTAGGCGGTCCCCTTTCAAAGTTGTTCAAATGGTTCCGGTCCGTTGCACATCTAGGTCACAGGAGCCAAAAACAGATTTTTTTCACCAAAAACTTAAAAAATCTTCTTCTCTGAAACCACAAGGCCCAGGTCTTTGATATTTGGTATGAAGCTTCATCTAGTGGACCCCTACCAAGATTGTTCAAATTATAGTGCTGGGGCCAAAAATGCCCCCGCCCTGGGGCCCTTTGGTTTTACATAGGCTTATATAGGGAAAATCTTTAAAAATCTTCTACTCTGAAACCACAAGGCCCAGGTCTTTGATATTTGGTAGGAAGCTTCATCTAGTGGACCCCTACCAAGATTGTTCAAATTATAGTGCTGGGGCCAAAAATGCCCCCGCCCCAGGGCCCTTTGGTTTTACATATGCTTATATAGGGAAAATCTTTAAAAATCTTCTTCTCTGAAACCACAAGGCCCAGGTCTTTGATATTTGGTATGAAGCTTCATCTAGTGGACCCCTACCAAGATTGTTCAAATTATAGTGCTGGGGCCAAAAATGCCCCCGCCCCAGGGCCCTTTGATTTTACATATGCTTATATAGGGAAAATCTTTAAAAATCTTCTTCTCTGAAACCACAAGGCCCAGGACTTTGATATTTGGTATGAAGCTTCATCTAGTGGACCCCTACCAAGATTGTTCAAATTTTAGTGCTGGGACAAAAAATGCCCCCGCCACGGGGCCCTTTGGTTTTACATTGGCTTATATAGGGAAAATCTTTAAAAATCTTCTTCTCTGAAACCACAAGGCCCAGGTCTTTGATATTTGGTATGAAGCTTCATCTAGTGGACCCCTACCAAGATTGTTCAAATTATAGTGCTGGGGCCAAAAATGCCCCCGCCCCGGGGCCCTTTGGTTTTACATAGACTTATATAGGGAAAATCTTTAAAAATCCTCTTCTCTGAAACCACAAGGCCCAGGACTTTGATATTTGGTATGAAGCTTCATCTAGTGGACCCCTACCAAGATTGTTCAAATTTTAGTGCTGGGACAAAAAATGCCCCCGCCACGGGGCCCTTTGGTTTTACATTGGCTTATATAGGGAAAATCTTTAAAAATCTTCTTCTCTGAAACCACAAGGCCCATGTCTTTGATATTTGGTATGAAGCTTCATCTAGTGGACCCCTACCAAGATTGTTTAAATTATAGTGCTGGGGCCAAAAATGCCCCTTCCCCGGGGCCCTTTGGTTTGACATAGGCTTATTTAGGGAAAATCTTTAAAAATCTTCTTCTCTGAAACCACAAGGCCCAGGACTTTGATATTTGGTATGAAGCTTCATCTAGTGGACCCCTACCAAGATTGTTCCAGTTATAGTGCTGGGGCCAAAAATGCCCCCGCCCCGGGGCCCTTTGGTTTTACATAGGCTTATATAGGGAAAATCTTTAAAAATTTTCTTCTCTGAAACCACAAGGCCCAGGACTTTGATATTTGGTATGAAGCTTCATCTAGTGGACCCCTACCAAGATTAATCAAATTTTAGTGCTGGGACCAAAAATGCCCCCGCCACGGGGCCATTTGGTTTTACATTGGCTTATATAGGGAAAATTTTTAAAAATCTTCTTCTCTGAAACCACAAGGCTCAGGTCTTTGATATTTGGTATGAAGCTTCATCTAATGGACCCTTACCAAGATTGTTCAAATGATAGTGCTGGGGCCAAAAATGCCCCCGCCCGGGGCCCTTTGGTTTTACATAGGCTTATATAGGGAAAATCTTTAAAAATCTTCTTCTCTGAAACCACAAGGCCCAGGACTTTGATATTTGGTATGAAGCTTCATCTAGTGGACCCATACCAAGATTGTTCAAATTATAGTGCTGGGACAAAAAGTGCCCCCGCCACGGGGCCCTTTGGTTTTACATTGGCTTATATTGGGAAAATCTTTAAAAATCTTCTTCTCTGAAACCACAAGGCCCAGGTCTTTGATATTTGGTATGAAGATTCATCTAGTGGACCCCTACCAAGATTGTTCAAATTATAGTGCTGGGGCCAAAAATGCCCCCGCCCCGGGGCCCTTTGGTTTTACATAGGCTTATATATGGAAAATCTTTAAAAATCTTCTTCTCTGAAACCACAAGGCCCAGGACTTTGATATTTGGTATGAAGCTTCATCTAGTGGACCCCTACCAAGATTGTTCAAATTATAGTGCTGGGGCAAAAAATGCCCCTGTCCCGGGGCCCTTTGGTTTTACATAGGCTTATATAGGCAAAACCTTTCAAAAATCTTCTTCTCTGAAACCGCTAAGCCCAGGTCCTCGATATTTGATGTGTAGCTTCATCTTGTGGACCTTTGCCAAGATTGTTCAAATTATAGCCTTTGTTGATGTTTGGTATGAAGCTTCACCTTTAAGACCTCCCTCAACATTATGCACATTAAAGCCCTGGGGCCAATAATGGCCCTCTCTGGGGCCCACTTGTTACACTATGGATCAGGTGAGCGATCCAGGGCCATCATGGCCCTCTTGTACTTATAAAATTGGGGTTCAAGGTGTGTTTCGTGATGAAGCATGGTTAGATATAAGATTGCAAATGATTCCATATATATCCATATTGTCCTTATGCTGAAGTGTTGGTTAACTGGTTTGAACTTTAATGGCCCAGTCAACACTGTTAGGGTCATGTAGAACCAGACAGATTACCTAACCACAATTTAGTTTATACTAATTTATTTTAGTTCGATTGTGATGGAAGCTTCAAGCTTATTTAATTGCTCTCGAACACTCATTCGGGATGTTTCACGCGCGAGAGAGAGGCAATGACTATTACACCACTGCTACCCATTTACACCTGGGTGGAGTGAGGCAGTGACTTGACTTGATAGATTTTGTAAGGTAACCGGGCGCTAAAAGCACATAGGGGCTACCCCCATCTGGCTAAATGGGATTAGTTTATGAACTGCTCTTCCCAGGGCCTCGAATGTGCTGGCACTTGCCAATTCGACAGGTGTCAGCTGACCAATGGGAATATACTGAACTCTTAATCGGAGGAAGGCACAAATCGCACCCAAGGAACAGCGTTTGTCCTAAGAAACACAGTTCTGTAGCGATTTTAGAATTTTGAGTGCAGGAATCAGACCAAAGACGGGCTCTAGTATGTGATGGCGTGTTGCCAATTTCGACTGCCAAATATGTCAGAGCACAGCCCTGTTTTCAAATGTCTGGCCGAGGAAAAAAGCTAACATACATTATCAGTTCTGGCTTCCATTATTCTCTGCCTCCACCCCTGACATGGCAAAGAAAACGCCTTGAGTGAGGCAGTGTCATTATGTGTCTTATTTATTTGCTAGTATAAGCCATCCTGAAGGGCAGAGAGGTAAGACAACATGGTTTCACAGAGTTGGTTTGTCCAGGAGAAATGAAAACTTAGCAAATGGCTGGCTTATGGAAACATTTGATGATATCTCAAAGAAGATTCCTCACACACAGGTATCATTTGTATTTTTATTTCTATGTTATGTATAACATTTACGAAGTATTTGGACAGACAAGGCTTAGTAAACAGTGTAGACACAGAATCATCAGGGTCTACACTGTTTGCCATTTGTCAAGCTATTTTTAGACACAACATCAGGTAGTAAATTGTATTTGTTCAAACTTCATTGAGGGGGTAAATATGGCACAAATCTTTCAGCATGATTAACCCTTATTTTGCTGAATATTCATTTTCGCCACACCCAGTTCTGACTTTGAACCAGTCAGATTACTTGATGTAATTTATTCCTACAAATTCTTAAATTGAATGTCAAACAGTGTAGATCCTGATCAGATGGCTTCCTCAGAAGCCATCTGATCTGGATCTACACTGTTTGCAAAGAAAAGGGTTGTCGTGAACAGCAGGATAAGAGTTAATACATTTTATAAAAAGTACCGTAAAAATCCTAAGAATTTGGACTCTTTGAGGACTTGCTGTAATTCTCCTAAAATTCTAACAAATTTGTTTCACAATCCAGCTATGAGTCTAAAAAGTGCAGACAGAATGGCAAACAGTGTAGACCCTGATCAGACTGCTCCTTCACGAGCAGTCTGATCTTGGTCTGAAAACAGTGTAGACCCTGATCAGACTGCTCCTTCAGGAGCAGTCACATCTTGGTCTGCACTGTTTGCTTAGGCCTGTCTGTCCCATTGCTTAGGACCATTATGGTAATATAAGTTAAGTGGTGACCACAGATTAACTAGCTTGGCATGTATATAAAGATTAATTTTTAAACTGCCATGGAAAAAGATGATTGTTTATGACTTGGACTCATTGACCTTTTGTATATAATTGAGAACATATTTGTGAGGTCCTACATTTTATATGAATATTCAAGTGCAAAAACAAATGAAAGGAAAAACATTCTGTTTGGTAGAGCATTTGGTGGGAGGTGGGGTGGCATTTTAATCAAAGACTGTTACAGCTTCACATTATGTTAACACACCCATGCAATAAAACAGTGTTTTCCTGATCTCCACAACAAGCCGTTTCCAGATGAATGTGTTTGTCATTTTTCTTACTGGTATTTCTAGTACAGTGTACTTATATACCGTATTCGACCTATTTACTGCACATGCTCCAATTAGCGCACATCCAAGCTTTTTCTGGAAAAAATACACAAGTGCTCCATTTACAGTAACCTCCCAACAAATTCATATTGAGTTTTGCTGCATCTTTGACCCGGGGAAATCATATGTATATGTGGTGAACCCCTATGCTGAAATTCAACTCTATAAAATAATCATATCGGAAGCTTTTTTTCATTTTTTTTTTTCGTATTGAGTGTGCGCTTATTAGATAGATTTTTCACCACAATATTTTCATACAATTTTGAAAAAACTAAGCGCACGGTGCGGTAAATAGGTCGAATACGGTAGATTGTTGGTACTCGATAAAATGAGGCGGTTCTTACGAGTACCCACAATCTATGTTTTTGAGCAAAAATAAGGAAAATAGTGAAAGTCCCCATTAAACCTCACTTTTTTCTTTATTAAGTGGGGTTAAGAGGGGTCTTCATTACACAGACTTGTTAACCTGATTAGGGAGAGTAATGAGGATAACGAGTTGGCTTCTTTAAAAAGAATCCAAAGGAAAGGTCTGCTGCTTTCTAGTCAGCAGAATAACCAGTGCCGGCGTTTATGAAACACTTTGCCCACAGCTTCTTGAGTTAAATAGTTTTTTTAGATAACTTGCTTACACAGTTAAAATGCTGAAAATTTCAAAGGGCTATAACTCAAGAACATTTCAGAATTTTTAATTAGGTTTGTCAGGTCATCTGTTTAGCACGATCTATCAACCTATCAAGTTTCAAAGAATCAGTATAAGTAGTTGTTGAGCTGTCTTGAATACAAGGTTAAAATGCCCAAATTTACAAAGAGCCAAAACTCAAGATTGTTTTTTTCCCAGAATCCATGCAAAAGTTAACCAGGTCATCTATTCATCATCCCCTATTTATCCATCAAGTTTCAAGACTCTACCTTTAACACTTTTTGGGATATTTTGCTGATAAGGTAAAATGCCCAAATTTACAAAGGGCCATTACTCATGAAGTATTTTTCTGAACATCACTTGAATGAACACCCCTCTAGACCCCACTATATACAGAAAACTGGGGTTTATGGGGGTATACATTTTTTCATATTTCTGCTCCAAGACATGGGTTGTGGGTACTCGTTGGAACCGCGTCATCGAGGCGATTCTAACGGGCACCCAAAACCTATGTTTAGAATATAAATAGGAAAGTTATCACAAATTTTTAACAAGAAAATCAACCGTTTTTGAGATATGAAAGAATGCACTATGTCGCATGGGTATGTTGTCGTAATGATTATTCAAAAGTAAATCAGTGCATCTACTCATCACTGCCAATATAATCACTAAATATCAGTGTTCTAGCTCCTATGGTTTTGAGATGATTTTCTGGCAAGGTAGACATGCCCAAATTTACAAATGATCATAACTCACAGGTCATCTTCTCATCATTACCAATTTAGTCACGAAATATCAAAGCTTAGCTCCAATGGATTTTGAGATATTCTGCTGACAAGGTAAAACTGTCAAAATTTACAAAGAGCCATCTGCCATATGACTGGAACTATACACTGTCTATCTTTAAGTAATACCAGTTAGAATGTCACAGACATTCATACAGTACTCTTATTTCATAGCCACAGCAGTTTTCGAAAGATACATTTTGAACCTCACTCCCATTCAAAAACCTGAGAGATCAAATTTGACCTTGTCCAAAGACAGGTCAAGGTCCACCTAGGATCATCAATATTATATTCGGTCACCTAGAGCTACATACTAATTTTCAAGGCAATTGACCAAAATGGTTCTGGAAAAACAAATTTAAGGGGTTTTACCATATTTAGGCATGCTGGTCGTTTCTGTCATGTGACCAGAACCATTCGAATAAACTTTCATTCTGCCATTGTCAGTAAGCTGCATATAAAACTGACATTGGCTCCTCAGTTTCAGAGAAAATGTCATCTTAAAGTCCAATGCACCTGCAATCCAAGTGATATGGAGCAAATGTCATTGAATGCCATTGACCAATGACATTCATAGACATTCATATTGCACATACTCTCATGTCATAGACGACAATATTTTAAAAAATGCATTGTTTTACGTTTTTCCCATAGTAAAGCCTATGGAACCAAATATGACCTTTGCATAAATTAGGTCATTGTTTTTATAAACTTGGTAATACTCAATCGCCCAGTTCTAAATACCAGGTTTCAAAACAATCGGCCCAGTGGTTCTGGAGGAGAAGATTTATTAAGGTTTTTAGCATATTTGGGTATGGCGCCCATCTTGATCAAGTGTCCTGGATCATTCGAACAAATTTGCTCTTTCTCACTGTCCTAAGGTCACGTGTAAAATTTAAATGAAATTGAAAACATGCCAAAACTAATCAAAATATTCCTGGCGGTTTGAAAGTGATAACGTCTGTGTCAGTTCGTGTAAACTATGCCTCTGTGAGGCTATTTATAACGTTATTGGGCATTAGATAACCTCAATACTTTTTGTCAGTATCTATCTGCATGTCAAAATTGATCGACATATTTTAGATGTTTTAAAGTAATTTGTCCATAAATCAGATGGTGAAAATTGTTGGCAGTGCCTTCTGGATCTGTAATAGAGTAGGGACGAAATGAATGTTGGGAGCTACATTTACTTGTCAACACAAAAAGGAAAATGGCGCGATGGTCTGCTTCGTTGTCTCGGGTTAACGAATTACATATACATTGTAAACATACAATGGAATAAGCAATGCATATGACAATCTAAGCACAGCAACCCTTACGGGTGCAGAATGTACCAGTACTGAACAGCACACCTTTAAAACTGATTTGAATGCACCATAATATTTCCATATGAATAGCATACACGCATGCACACACACACGCGCGCATACGCACACATTCATACACAAACAGGAACCAGGGCGATGTACCCACATCCTTGACCCTTGGTATTGGATTCTTTTTTAAAATGCCAACTTGTACATTTAATTTTATGTAATGTAGTGCTTGATGCTCTGTCTCTGGTCGGGCCAATCGGAGTCTAACTGTTGGTTCTCATTTGCTCCAGCATTTCAGTGACTTCTTGCTGTCGAGTCCTCACCGTTGTTTCATCTCTGTGGTCGTTCGATTTTTGTGTTCTCGTATTTATTGCACTGATGAGTTAGGAGGCCGTCATGCGAACTGAACAAATTATTTGTATAAATCGCGACGGAAGTAAGGGCGAGGATTTCGCCGCGTAAAATCGATTATGGCCCCCAGTGAAATTCTTTTCACTGACCGTTCCATGGCTGTTATTCTATCTCGGTTTATTTTTTGTTAAGTGTGCGAGTGTGTATCGCTTATATCTTTTGGTTTTGGATAGGCACTTGGGTATGTTTTGGGAAAGTAACATTTGGCTTTCCGCTATTAATGTTTCCATTAGGGTCTAGATATTTCATGTTTGTGTTTCTTTCCCTTTGGTGTCTCTGATGGGAGCTGTTGGTTAATTTTATCGATTCCTGATCATTGCATTCACTTCTTTTTCACGAAGTAATCAAGCATTAGACAATCTCATTTGTTAGGTTTCGCCAATATATATTTGAATGCCAAATATAATCAAAATATTCCTTGAGTTCAAAAGTTATATGTCTATAATCAGTTTGTGAATGTTTCGCCTTTGCGTGGCTAATTATATTTAGAAATCTGATATTAAACAATATCACTGATTAGAACTTTTCAATATACATCTGTTTGTCAAAAAATATATTATTATTCATAGCATTTCGAAAGTTATACGCCCGTGTCAGTTAGTTAAAAATTTGCCCCGGCGACGCTTCTTGTAAAGAAATCAAGCATTAGAAAATCTCATTGGTTAGATCTTGTCAATATCTTTCTGTATGCCAAAATTATCAAAATATCCCAAGCGGCTACACTCCATATTCAGTTTCTGAAAATTTTGCATCGGTGATGCTATCTATAAAGAAATCTGGCATTAGGCTCATTTATTTTTGCTACGGCTGATAAACAACGTTTCCTTGTTAGGGAAGAGGCAGCTGATTGCTTCCCTTTCCGTTGTGTTTGTACTGTATATGTATTATTTGGTTTGCTCTACCTCTTTGTGCCATTGGTAGCCTGGTGTCTTTGGTGTCACAATTTCTGGTCACCTTGATTTGTATTTCGCTTTTTGTCAGCTCATAAGCATTGCAAATCGGCGTCACGCATACGAAAAGGGTTTTACCAGACGGTTCTATAAAATGCGGAAGGATACGGTCGGCTACGAATGTTGTGCCACTTGCTAGCGTATGGCAAGCTGTTAGTAAAAACTAATACTTGTAATGGGTATTTTTAGTTGATTTCGGCAAATAGACATACCGCATAGAACAATGAAGCCTCCCTTCGAATTTTCGACGGGTTCACATTGTTTCCTCACGTCGACTGTGATTGCAAATAGCAAGTTGTAGAGAGAAGTCTGCACTGGAGCAAAAACGCTTCAAATTTCACATGAAAACTGTGGAAAGGTCCTGAGGGACCTTTCCAATAAAGGTCAAGACTGCCGGTATGTAAATGGGGTCTTCCATAAAAAAATTTAAAACTTTGCCCATGTGTACATCTCAAAAAGCCTCATTGAAAAGTGCAATAAAAAGTGTAAGTCACCAGGTTCGTTTAGGCCCATTACAAAAACATGCCTATACAAATACATTGTAAACTTTACCACCGCAAAAAATGAAAATTTTAAGATGAAAAATTGTGATATTTTTCTTATTTCTGCTCAAAATATAGATTTAGTGTACTCCTTAGAACCGCCTCATCGAGACGGTTCTAACGAGTACCCACAGTCTATATTTTAGAGCAGAAATGAGAAAAATAAGGTATGCCCCTGTAAATCCCAGTTTTACTATATAAAAGTGGGGTTCAAAATAATATAGGTGTGTTTTTATGATGCAGGAGGACGCAGGTTCAATACCTGCTGAGGTTGGCAACATTTTTTCGTGGAGGTTGATCATGAAATCTTTTCTACAGTCATTCTCTCCCTTCCGCTGATTCAAGAAGGGCAGTTGTCAGTTCTGGTGAAAGAATGTGCACTGTACTGGTTAACCGCTTACATATAAGCCTGCCCAGGAAAATTGTGGATAGGTAAACTGACCGGCTCAAAAGTGACCTAAAATAGTGTTGACTGGGGCATTAAACTCCAATACAAGAAAACAGAAAAGCATACCCTATTTACTTTTCCATAGATATTTTCCAAGTCTGATATATTGTGTCATTTTCATAGCTGAATAGAAAGAAATGTAAAATGTCCTTTACTACAGAGTTAATGAAATGATCTATAGCAACATAAGAAGTATAGGGTGTGTAAAATTTGAGTGTCTTTTGACATTATTTATAACAACATTTCAGAATTGTTCTGTCAATGTTTGTAGACGCTGTAACATAAAAAAGGAACAGAACAATATCACTTGAATACCATTAGAAATATGTGTTTGCAATGTAACTCATTATAATGGCACTTTTATGAAGTTTTGCTTGTCAAAATTTGGGATATTTTTCTTATTTCTGTCACAAACATAGATGTTGATGCCTGGCAATAAAGCCTCATTGGGGTAATTTTACTGAGTAACTGAGTATCAGATTCATTAGGAGTAGACCAAACTTAAAAAATGATCAGAAAAGCCACTAGCTATTTCCAGAAACAGTCCTTCTAGCTTTGAAAAGAAACAAATAATTGATTTGGATCTGACTTTTTATACTTGCATTTTCAGAAGATTTTAGATGTTGTCAAAATGGACATCGAGGAGACAGAATGGATGGCCTTGCCTCAAATGGTCAATTCTGGGGCCCTCACCAACATCCACCAACTTGTCATAGAACTACATATTTCAATAGGACCAGAACCCATGAAAGAGAAATACATCCGTGGATTGCTTGTGCTCAAGAGTTTGTACGATCAGGGCTTCCGAATTTATTTCACCCACAGAAATCTTTGGTGCCAGTTTTTTTCTAAGTTTAAAGGGATTGATGAAGTTGGGTGCCACGAAGTGTCATTTGTTAAGTTGTTTTCCTAGCACATCACATTAATGTCTTGAATTCTGGGTATTTTTTAGGCAGACAACATTTTGAAATATTTTCCTTATTTTTTCCAGAAAACAGGACTTGGCATCTCATGCAAATTTTCTCCTATTTTCCCAGAAAACAGCACTTGACACCTCATGCAAATTGTCTCCATAGGAGACAATTTGCATGAGATGTCAAATCCTGTTTTCTGGGGGAAAAATAATGAGATATGGGACAATGTGCACGAGATGTTAAGTCCTGTTTCCTGAGAAAAATAAGGAGAGAATTTGCATGAGATGTCAAGTCGTGTTTTCTAGGAAAAAAAAATTATTAACAGCTTGTCGTCTGCTGAATTAGACCAAAAAAGGATACATGTTAACAAGCCCTTGTAAGACGCATTCTGGCAAATCCTATTTTATATAGGGAAGCAAAGCACTAAAAGCACTGTTGGGTTGATTGTCTAGTGTAGCCTGGAAATTTGGTCCTGAACCTGAATGTATACTTGTAAATTCCAGTAAATTCTTGAACTGTGAGTGAGCAAACAGTAGAGACACGGATCAGATGCCACATTCTTTGGCATCTGATCTGGGATATTTTCACATGAAAAATGTCAACTTTACAACAGTTGCTATGAAATAAAGCATTATACCACCCGGGTGTGTTACCCTAATGTGACAAAAACACAGTTTCATCTGAATAATGAAAATAACAGTATTTACCAAATGAGCCCCGCCAAGCGAATTTGTGTCTTTGAGCATTCCGTCATGACAAATTTTAACTGCACATGCCCAGCCATTCAGAGGGGCCAGGGATATGGCTTTCTGTCTGAAGGTTCCTCTTGATTCACTGCTTCTATTAGCGAGCAGCGAAGGTTCTGGCGAGACTGCGCGGATGCGCAGGCTCGCCTGAACCTTTGCTGCTCGCATAGGCGATAAGTACCAAAATCGCTTGACGGGGCCCATATGTATTGAGACACCTCAACTCCTTACAATACATGTTCTAAAATTTGAACAAGTACCATTTACTACAGGATAATGTGTCAGTTCGATGAGTGGCAAACAGTGTAGACTGATGAGATGCCACATCTCATCTAGGTTTACACTGTTTGCTCAAGCATGTCCGTCCAAATACATCGGTAAATACAGCAGTAAATGTAACATACACCACAACCTCTTTATAACTCTATTAATGGAGTCCAAAGCAGAAACCCTGTAAGTTAAACAACATTATTATTTCCAAACAAAAATGTATAGATTATATAGAAAAATCACCATTTATGGTAATTTTTCTATATACAAATCTATACGTGTTTGGGATCAATCTTGAAACCATGTTAAATCCAAAACAGTGTTATAATGAACTGTGTTATAATGAAGTCGTGGTATAGCATTATTTAACATACTTGTAGATCATGGTATGCCATAACACAGCTAATGTTTTGCAGATCTTGTGATACTAAAGAATACTTCATATCATACATAGCTTATCATTACGCAAACACGCCTATACAAATATATTGTCAACTTTATCGCCGAAAAAATGAAATTTTTATGATGAAAAATTGTGATATTTTTCTTATTTCTGCTCAAAATATAGATTGTGGGTACTCGTTAGAACCGCCTCATCGAGGCGGTTCTAACGAGTACCCGCAATCTATATTTTAGAGCAGATATAAGAAAAATAAGGTATACCCCCTGAAACCCCAGTTTTACTATATAAAAGTGGGGTTCAAGGGAGTCAAAATTATATAGGCTTGTTTTCGTGATGATTATGCATATGTGGAGATACTAAAGTCTACCTGTTATAGAAAAAGCCATGATAATTCTGGAAGAAGTTTACCAGTTTTCTATAAAAATAATTTTGTGGGTACTAATGAGATTGCCTCTCTGAGTATATGTTGTATACCTGCATAATTTGATTTAATAGAGAAAATAGGTAAAACATTGCAGGATAATCATGGCTTTCCTATATGGTAAGTTCTGTGGGTGCAGCAGATTGATTTTTATAGCTGCATTAATAAAATTGTGCCTAACAGTGCTGCTTTAACATTAGTGTGAAAATGAGCAACTAAAAATGTATTCAGAAGCTGTTTTGCAATAGGACACTGGGAATAACCTTAATCCTGGTATTTCTTCAGGATTTAAACTTAAATTTTTAGCTCAAATGTAATTTGATTTCTATTCCTTCAAATTCTATATATTCTGATAGTTGGACAAGGCCTGCTATCCTTGCAGTAGATAAAGGTCGTATGTTTGTGTGTGTGTGGGGGGCGGGGATCTTTTCATTTCTTCCAGTTCTCTACTTTCATTCCATTTTCTTTTTCTTCCCAGTTCTCCTTTTCATCTCTTCTATCTCTTATCTCCCTTTCTCAGGGAGATGTCAAAATGACCCACAAGGGTTGATGTGTTGTTAAATCCCAACACAGTCAAATCTCCAAAAGGGATTACCCTTAAAGTTTAAGATTTTCTTGCCTTTCAGAGCATTTCTGCATTTGGTCAACGATACATCTACCAGGAAAGTCAGTTCCTGTTTCCAATATATGTACTATTTTCTCTGTGAAAAATACCTGTGAATTTGTTAAGATGTTTCTGTTAATTGATATGACTACTTTACTTTACTGGGCCATTAAACTCCAATACAAACAAATACAGTAAAATTCCTATATTAAGACCACCTTTGGGACTGTTCAAAAGTGGTCTTAAAGACCACTTTTGAACAGTCCCAAAGGTGGTCCCTGGCCAGAGGACATTGTGTGCAGAAAGCACGAAGAAAGAATAACTGCACCCTTCTAAATAAGCTTTTTAAAGCAGAAGCGGTCCTAATTATGCCCCCAACTTCGAAGAAGTTGTGGGGGCATATTGGTTTTGCCCTGTTCGTCCGTCCGTCCTTCCGTCCTTACGTCCGTCCCACTTTTTACTGCATAGCATAACTTTAGAACCATGGGTGCTAGGTTTTTGAAATTTCATATATGGATTCCTCATGAAAAAATAATTGACCCGTGTTTTTTTTCTCGTCAGGATTATGCCCCTTTTTTGAGTTATGCCCCTTTGCAAAAAATACTATGAAATCTTGTAAGCAAGATATCTCAAAAACTGTTTGAGCTATTGCCCTGAAACTTTACATGCTGGTTGGGGATGATGAGTAGATGAACTGATTAACTTTTGAAAAAAATCCGAAATTTTTTTCTTGAGTTATGGCCCTTTGAAATTTTTCGCGTTTTAAGTTTGTAAGCAAGATATCTAAAAAAACTATTTGAGGTTTTTCCCCGAAACTTCACAGACTTGTCGGGGATGATGAGTAGATGAACTGATCAACTTTTGAAAAAAATCCGATTTTTTTTTGCTTGAGTTATGGCCCTTAGATTTTTTTCGTGTTTTCAGCTTGTAAGCAAGATATCTCAATAATTGTTTGAGCGATTGCCCTGCAACTTTACAAGCTGGTTTGGGATGATGTGTAGATGAACTGATTAACTGTTGAAAAAAAATCCTATATTTTTTTCTTGAGTTATGGCCCTTTGAAATTTTTCGCGTTTTAAGTTTGTAAGCAAGATATCTCAAAAACTATATGAGGTTTTTCCCCAAAACTTCACAGACTGGTTGGGTATGATGAGTAGATGAACTGATTAACTTTTGAAAAAAATCCAATTTTTTTTTCTTGAGTTATGGCCCTTTGATTTTTTTCGTGTTTTCAGCTTGTAAGCAAGATATCTCAAAAATTGTTTGAGCTTTTGCCCTGAAACTTTACAGGCTGGTTGGGGATGATGAGTAGATGAACTGATTAACTTTTGAAAAAAATCCGAAATTTTTTTCTTGAGTTATGGCCCTTTGAAATTTTTCGCGTTTTGGCGTCCTTCCGTCCTTCCGTCCTTACGTCCGTCCCACTTTTTACTGCATAGCATAACTTTAGAACCATGGGTGCTAGGTTTTTGAAATTTCATATATGGATTCCTCATGAAAAAATAATTGACCCGTGTTTTTTTTCTCGTCAGGATTATGCCCCTTTTTTGAGTTATGCCCCTTTGCAAAAAATACTATGAAATCTTGTAAGCAAGATATCTCAAAAACTGTTTGAGCTATTGCCCTGAAACTTTACATGCTGGTTGGGGATGATGAGTAGATGAACTGATTAACTTTTGAAAAAAATCCGAAATTTTTTTCTTGAGTTATGGCCCTTTGAAATTTTTCGCGTTTTAAGTTTGTAAGCAAGATATCTAAAAAAACTATTTGAGGTTTTTCCCCGAAACTTCACAGACTTGTCGGGGATGATGAGTAGATGAACTGATCAACTTTTGAAAAAAATCCGATTTTTTTTTCTTGAGTTATGGCCCTTAGATTTTTTTCGTGTTTTCAGCTTGTAAGCAAGATATCTCAATAATTGTTTGAGCGATTGCCCTGCAACTTTACAAGCTGGTTTGGGATGATGTGTAGATGAACTGATTAACTGTTGAAAAAAAATCCTATATTTTTTTCTTGAGTTATGGCCCTTTGAAATTTTTCGCGTTTTAAGTTTGTAAGCAAGATATCTCAAAAACTATATGAGGTTTTTCCCCAAAACTTCACAGACTGGTTGGGTATGATGAGTAGATGAACTGATTAACTTTTGAAAAAAATCCAATTTTTTTTTCTTGAGTTATGGCCCTTTGATTTTTTTCGTGTTTTCAGCTTGTAAGCAAGATATCTCAAAAATTGTTTGAGCTATTGCCCTGAAACTTTACAGGCTGGTTGGGGATGATGAGTAGATGAACTGATTAACTTTTGAAAAAAATCCGAAATTTTTTTCTTGAGTTATGGCCCTTTGAAATTTTTCGCATTTTGGCATATTGGTTTTGCCCTGTTCGTCCGTCCGTCCTTCCGTCCTTCCGTCCTTACGTCCGTCCCACTTTTTACTGCATAGCATAACTTTAGAACCATGGGTGCTAGGTTTTTGAAATTTCATATATGGATTCCTCATGAAAAAATAATTGACCCGTGTTTTTTTTCTCGTCAGGATTATGCCCCTTTTTTGAGTTATGCCCCTTTGCAAAAAATACTATGAAATCTTGTAAGCAAGATATCTCAAAACTTGTTTGAGCTATTGCCCTGAAACTTTACATGCTGGTTGGGGATGATGAGTAGATGAACTGATTAACTTTTGAAAAAAATCCGAAATTTTTTTCTTGCGTTATGGCCCTTTGAAATTTTTCGCGTTTTAAGTTTGTAAGCAAGATATCTAAAAAACTATTTGAGGTTTTTCCCCGAAACTTCACAGACTTGTCGGGGATGATGAGTAGATGAACTGATCAACTTTTGAAAAAAATCCGATTTTTTTTCTTGAGTTATGGCCCTTAGATTTTTTTCGTGTTTTCAGCTTGTAAGCAAGATATCTCAATAATTGTTTGAGCGATTGCCCGGCAACTTTACAAGCTGGTTTGGGATGATGTGTAGATGAACTGATTAACTGTTGAAAAAAAATCCTATATTTTTTTCTTGAGTTATGGCCCTTTGAAATTTTTCGCGTTTTAAGTTTGTAAGCAAGATATCTCAAAAACTATATGAGGGTTTTCCCCAAAACTTCACAGACTGGTTGGGTATGATGAGTAGATGAACTGATTAACTTTTGAAAAAAATCCAATTTTTTTTTCTTGAGTTATGGCCCTTTGATTTTTTTCGTGTTTTCAGCTTGTAAGCAAGATATCTCAAAAATTGTTTGAGCTATTGCCCTGAAACTTTACAGGCTGGTTGGGGATGATGAGTAGATGAACTGATTAACTTTTGAAAAAAATCCGAAATTTTTTTCTTGAGTTATGGCCCTTTGAAATTTTTCGCGTTTTAAGTTTGTAAGCAAGATATCTAAAAAACTATTTTAGGTTTTTCCCCGAAACTTCACAGACTGGTCAGGGATGATGAGTAGATGATTAACTACAGCTTTTCTTGTGTAATTTCAGCATTACAGCCACATAAAAACAAGATATCTCAATTACTGTTAGGGACAAGCAGTGTTAGGGTCAAGCAGTTGGGGGCATTGTGTTTCATAAACACTGGCTCTAGTTTTAGGTGGTTTTAATAGCAGAATTTCGCTGTACTACAATTACATAGAAAGCTCAAAGAACAATGCCATCTTGTAACGTTTATGGACTATCTTGAATCAAGTTATGAAAACAAAACAGAATGATAGTTTATTATGTATTTTAAGGGGAGTGGCTACACTTTCAGGGGAGGCAACTCCTTCAAAAGTATTTGTCTCCCATGTCAATAGGGATCTACTCTTAAAGGAGAGGGGCAAATTCTTTCCTTTAAGAGTAGACCCCTTTTTCCATGGGACATTTTATAGAAAAGCGAACAGGAAGTCCAGAAAGTTGTCTTCCTTTGAAAAATGGCAGAAAAATCTCCCAGATATATCCATTCCCCTTAAATACACATAAACCTCTGTAAAACATAGTTTCAGATATAACACCGTTTAAAGATGAATTCCAAAAATGTATAGATTATATTACAAAAATGGTTATTTTTGTCGCACCTGCTTTAGCAGGAAGACATAGGCGTGCAAGTTTCCGTCCGTCCGTCCGTCCGTTCGTCCGTCCGTCCGTCCGTCAACATTTTACACTGGATGTCTTGTCATCGCAACTCCTCCTACACTTTTAGACCGATCATTTGGAAACTTTGCATGTGCTTTCGCCATGGTATGAGGATGCGCATGTGGTTTGGACTTAATCTTCGAATCAATTTTTGTCACTTTTTCCATATTGTGAACTTAGTCATTTTTAGGTATGCGATACGTACCTCTTGTCATCGCAACTCCTCTTGCAGTTTTATACCGATCATTTTGAAACTTTGCATGTGCTTTCACCATGGTATGAGGATGTGCATGTGGTTTCGACATAATTTTCAGAATATTTTTTTCCGCTTTTTGCACATTATGAACTTAGCCATTTTTAAGCTTCATTTGATATACGATAGGTACCTCTTGTCATCGCAACTCCTCCTACAGTTTCATACTGATTATTTTGAAACTTTGTGTGTGATTTTGCCATGCTATGAGGATACGCATGTGGTTTGGACTTTATCTTCGGATAAATTTTTGTCACTTTTTCCACATTGTGAACTTAGTCATTTTTAACCTTCGATTGATATATGATAGGTACCTCTTGTCATCGCAACTCCTCTTGCAGTTTTATACCGATCATTTTGAAACTTTGCGTGTGCTTTCGCTATGGTATGAGGATGCGCATGTGGTTTGGACTTTATCGTCGGATAATTTTTTTCACTTTTTCCACATTGTGAACTTAGTCATTTTTAACCTTCAATTGATTTATGATAGGTACCTCTTGTCATCGCAACTCCTCTTGCAGTTTTATACCGATCATTTTGAAACTTTGCGTGTGCTTCGGCCATGGTATGAGGTTGTGCATGTGATTTCGACATAATTCTCAGAATATTTTTTTTTCACTTTTGCACATTGTGAACTTAGCCAATTTTAAGCTTTAGTTGATATACAATAGGTACCTCTTGTCATCGCAACTTCTCTTACAGTTTTATATTGATCATTTTAAAACTTTGTGTGTGTTTTTACCTATGGTATGAGGATGTGCATGTGGTTTTGACTTTATCTTGGGATCAATTTTTATCACTTTTTCCACATTGTGAACTTAGTCAGTTTTTTACCTCACATATATAGGCTATGGATTCTTCTCAAAGCCCTATATTCATTTCTTCTGCCTTAAATAAACTTTTTTTTTTTGTGTGGGGCAGGTGCGACATCAACTTCACCGAAGTTGAATTTCTGGTTCTATATAACCTCTACATTTTTGTTTGGATATAAAAGGTTGTTTAACAAATAAGGTTTCTGCTTGTGACCCCAATCGTAGTGTACGCTATAAAGAGGTTGAAGTGTATTTTAAGGTGGTGGAATATGAATTCTACAGTCAAATGTGAGTTTACGCACATTCAAGCATGCTTTTTGATGTGCCTGCTTCACTTATTTCGAGCTGATTGTTGATCAGAGATGGGCTAAAACGAGAGTACCCTGAGAAAAATCACCTCAACTTTCATTGCAATAACTTGGCGTCCAAAATGTGACTCGAGTGAGGCTTGAATCCACAACAATGAGAAAGTCAGTGCTCTTACCCATAGGTCACGGGTCTAGTTTTAGTGGAAAGGGTGCCAATGAATACGAGGCAAAAAGAATCAGTGAAGCTTTCAGAGCAGAAATGCGCACAGCCCAAAGCCAGAGCTAAGGCATCACCAACAGAGCTGTCTTCCTCTAGCCTCTGTTGCTCTATCTGCAACAAAAGTTCAGAGCTAGAATCGGTCTCATCAGTCATCTTAGAACACACAAATAGTAACATTTTCCAAATATGATTAAGATTGGTCTTGGTCAGTAATGACAGACCAACTATTATTATTAGGTCACCGATCTAGTTTTAGTGGAGTTTATGTGTTCATGCATTTATCTGTCCATTAACATTGGTGTAAAACGTACATGTACCTATTGCAGTAAAACCAACATGTACCCATTGCTGTAAAACCTACATGTACCCATTGCCAATATATTGTTTACATGTATGTCAGTTTTTGACTACTGTTAGTGGACTAATTATTTATTTTAATACCAAGATAGATAATTCTGCAGTGTTAATGTCTGTGTAAGGTGAATGGCTACATCTGGTGTCATTGTTTTACTAGGGAGATAATATTCAGGGATAAAGTCTTACTGTTTGTGTTTTTGTAAATTCATCAGAATGGAAAGAGATTACTCATCATATTGACAAAGGAGATGGAAAGAATACTTTTAACCCTTATCCTGTTGAATAAATTAATTTAGCCACACCTATTCTGACTGTCAACCAATCAAATGACTTAATATACATGTAATGTATTTGTTCAATTTACAATCTGTATGTCAGTGTAGATCCTGATTGGATGGCTTCTTAACCCTTCTCTTGCTGAATATTCATTTAAGCCACAACCCATCTCTGACTTTGAACCAATCAGATTACTTGATGTAATTTAATCCTACAAATTCATAAACTGAATGTCAAACAGTGTAGATCCTGATCAGATGGCTATCTGATCTGGATCTACACTGTTTGCAAAGATAGGGGTTGTTGTGAACAGCAAGATAAGGGTTAAGAACGTTCTATAAAAGTGTTATCCTTTGGAAGCAAGGAATACACCACAGAACTGAAATATATGGAGTGTACATGTTTTCTGGGCCAGACTAGCTAGTTTCGGCCAATTAGGCTTCATCAGTGACCCTCAGATATTTTCAAAATTCCACAATGGAATCAATGATCCCAAAGGACAAGAAAATATAATCTACACTATGATGTAGGGCAGGGAGACGTTTTACAGCCGCCACACATTCCCACACACCAGCTGTAGTGAAGCTAAATATGTTCTATAAAAGGGTTATCCTTTGATATGGATCTACACTGTTTGCAAAGATGGGTGTTATCATATTCAGCAGGATTAGTGTTAAAAGATCTGCCTACACTGAGGATGTTGATTCACCTTAGTCATATCCAGATACAGACAAATATGAACTGGTGCATAACAAAACCTACAATAAGACCAGTGTGACCAGCACAGACTAAAATCAACCTGAGCACCCATCAACTATGACAAGACCTTATGCTTATGTCTCTTTGCTCTTTGCATAGATATTAGCCTATACATTCGAACTTCAATGGTTCAAACAACTTTGGGACCTCGAAAATCTGTTCGAGACAAGGGGTAGTTCAAGCCACTGAGGATTACTGTCAGGAGGCATAACGAGATACTTTTAGTCATCTTTTCGGTGTTCTATAATGAAAATGTATGCTGTGTGAACTCATTAGAATCGCCTCATTGAGGCGATTCTAATGAGTACACACAGCATTCATTTGCAAGATAAAAGACTAAAATCTTCTTAATTATCCTCCACTATTTCTTTTGTAGAGGATTTCGCTAGGGGCTCAAGAATGGGTTCGACACATCCATGGTAAACGAGCCATCGGTGTTCGAGCCATCAAGTTCTACTGCAGTAGGTAAATGCAATCAGCGAAGACTGATCAGACTGCGCAAATGCGCAGGCTGATCTGAGTCTTTGCTGGTTGCTCAAGACTTCTTGTAGATTTTGTCATGCGCTAGCTCATATATAAAGTATGGACAAGATATAACACAAGAAGTCATTTCATATGAAATTGATGCAACAAGCCCCTGGCGATTTTCATAAATATCATATGATATGACTACAAGGGTAAGATTCTGTTTTTCATAGAATGCATTTAAATCTGATTTTCATGCCAAGAAAACGGGGTTGTCATTGACAGGGTCATGATGTTATGCTCCAGTAACCATATGTTTATTAAAAGTGCGGTCAAATTATTTTTATGACTTTATCCACTAAAATAACTGTGACATTATGTGATAAACTTAGAAATTCAGGTCTGTTCTGATTTGCTGATACCTGGGTGTTGTGCTAATATGGAAGCCAATCAAAACCAATTAATTTCCTTCATTGTCTTTTAACCCTTATCCTGCTGTTCACGACAAACCCTATATTTGCAAACAGTGTAGATCCAGATCAGATGGCTTCTGAAGAAGCCATCTGATCAGGATCTACCCTATATGACATTCAGTTTATGAATTTGTAGGAATACATTACATCAAGCAATCTGATTGGTTCAAAGTTAGAAGTGGGTGTGGTTAAAATGAATATACAGCAGGATAAGGGTTAAAGGTGTGTGAAATTAAAAGGTTCAAACTTAATGGAAATGGACTCTCATTGCATATTTTTTGCAAAGGGGGACAATTTCAGTGACTGCTTGCTTTCCTATTATCTGATGCTCTCCTTAAAGGGTGCTATGCTTAACCCTTAGACCACCAGTCACAAAATTAGATGTCCTTTTAAGGGGAATGGGAACACCTGGCGGATTTTTCTGCCATTTTTCAAAGGGAGACAACTTTTGGGACTTCCTGTTCACTTTTCTATAAGCCCTGCCCCACTGAAAAAGGGGTCTACTCCTAAAGGAAAGAATTTGCTCCTCAGGAGCAAATTCTTTCCTTTAAGAGTTGACCCCTATTAACCTGGGAGATAAAAATACTTTTGCAGGAGTTGCCTCCCCTGAGGGTGTTCCCATTCCCCTTAAAAAAAAATTGTACTTTAAAAGAAAATATGGCTTGACATTAGATGTGAATTGTCTGCTTGGCAGACAATTCACATGAAATGTCAAGCCTTACCACATTTGCCCTGAAAGATAATTTGAAAAAAAAAATTATCTAAAAATTTATGTGGTGCTTTAACCCTTGTTCTGCTGAGCCCGGATATACCTTTTCTTTGAAACAATGTAGATCCAGATCAGATGGCTTCTGAAGAAGCCATCTGATCAGGATCTACATTGTTTGTCATTCAGATTGTGAATTAGTTGTAATAATTTGCTACAGTTAATCTGAGTGGTTGATAATCGGTGGTGGGTGTGGCATATATGAATTTTCAGCAGGACAAGGGCTAAGAGCTAAAGGAAAGAATTAAAGAGCAAATGCTTTAACACTCTCTGTGCTAATTCAGCAGCTGACAAATTGTTGATATTTTTCTTACTTTTTCCTAGAAAATAGGAGACACATTGCATGAAATATCAAATCCTGTTTTCAGGAAAAAATACAAAAAATATTTCAAAATGTCGTCTGCTAAAAATAATACCCAGTATGCAGAGCATTAAAGGAAAGAACATCATGTGTTATGGATTGAATGGTTTGCCTCCCTTGAAGCAATATCCATTTCAAAACATTTGATTGAAAAGGATTTTAGCACATGAATTATCATTCCATTAATCTTGTTATAATTTTTTTGTAATTCTTTGAAATGCTTTTTTTCCTTCTGTTTCATAATTTCCATTATAACATCATCCTTGCTAGTCATTCCATAGTTACCATGACAACAATACTTGATTGAATAATAGAGACACTGATGGTGATCAGGCTGCTCATTGGAATGGTCTGATCAGGAACTGTACTGTTTGGTTGCTGATCAAAGAGTGGAGACCTTGATCAGACTGCAGAGTGGTCCGGCAGGAAGAAGGCAGTGGCTGCTCATGGCCCCAACTTTTGGGCTCGTCTCATTTTTACAACTTTTATTTCTGTCAGTTTGGGCTCCTGGATGAAAATGCTTAACCCTTTTCCTGTCAGGGTATGCACTGTTTGAGATTTTACCAGCATTTATGTGACACAGTGCTGGAGAGAAATGAGGTTGTTCAAATTGTAGGATAATTAGTTGTTCATCAGTCTTCCAAAATTTAGATAAGCAGAGACTCAGATCAGCCTGTCCATGCAAACAGTTTAATCCATTGTATATTAGTAGACTCTTCCGTTGCTTGTGTTGGACAATTCCATTTGTCAGATAAGGGGTGTCAGGCCTATTTTTTCATCTTTATTCCATTTTTGGCAGAAAATTCTGTTAGTAAATAGTGCAGGTCCTGATCAGACGCCACATTCTTTGGCGTCTGATCTGGGCCTGCACTGTTTGCCAAGGTACCCTTTCGGGAATTGCCCGCATACAATGGGTTAATTAGTCTTTTATGGGTTCTGTATGGACAGCTCTTACCTGCTTCAGGCAGATAGGGATACCTGTATTATGAGTGTCTGCGCAGTCAGACTGATTGTTATCTTTGTCGAGTGGTTGTTTCCTCCACAGCTAAATCAGTACCGTATTTACCTACGTATTCAGACATCACAATCTCTTACCATACTTGCTGTAAAATTTGAACAAGCACAATTTACCACCCAATGTTGTGTCTAAAAATAGCTTGACGAATGACAAACAGTGTAGATCCTGACGAGAACTTGAATTCAGTGGTGTCTCATCTGGGTTTGCACTATTTGCTCAGGACTGTCTAGTCTGAATACATATGGTAAATGTCAGGAAGTGTAGTCATGATAAGATCCCGAGGTCATGAAACTGTTCAAATGATCAGTCCAGCTGAGTGTGAAATTTGTCTTACTAATAAAATGTAAAAGTGCCATGCAAACAGTAGTTGGCATTTTAACCCTTGTCCTGCTGAGCCCGGATATGCCTTATTTTCCAAACAATGAAGATCCAGATCAGATGGCTTCGTCAGAAGCCATCTGATCAGGATCTATATTGTTTGCCATTCAGATTGTGAGTTTGTTGCAATAATTTGCATCAAGTAATCTGATTGGGTGATAATCGGTGGTGGGTGTGGCATATTTAAATATTCAGCAGCACAAGGGTTAATACTTACGAGCTAAACAGATACCATTTTCTGCTGCTTTGTGCCTTATAAAAGTTTTTTTTACAAATTAATGCTCAGTTGAGGTGACGTTCTACTCTGGCCTTCAGCTTAGTACATAGGATATGTTGTTAAATGCTTCCTTACTTATGCAAAAGGTTCTTATTTGCTTTACATTTGAGCAAACAAGAATTTGTTATTTATTAATCAGAATGTAATAAATTAAAAATCATGTGAATGATTACAAGTTGTTCTTCCTGCAACCAGTAAATGATAGTGTTATGTAAATAACCTTCCGCCAAATGAGACCATATGATTCCTGTTTGGGCCTATTGTTTATCAATCCACCCAAAGTTACAAAGCACAGAAGCTCTTCAGTGCTTATGTCCATGTGACTTTCTCTGATTTGTAGAAAATCCAGGTAAGGGTTTTAGGTCTCTCACCGCCGTGGGTTCGAGCCTCGCTCGGGTCACGTGTGAGACGCCAAGTTCTGCAACGGTAGGTCAGGTGGTTTTTCTCCGGGTACTCCGGTTTTCGCCCACCTATGATTAACGATCGGCTCGATATGAGTGAAATAATCTTGAAAGGGCCGTAAAACCCAAACCAAAAAAAACAAAAAAAAAAAAACAGGTAAGGGTTATTTATACAATTTTTGTTGTTGTGACATCAGAGTACTGGGTAAAAGCTTATTGTAAAACATTGACTTGGGGACATGTGCTGGGATATTGGCTAACAGTTTAAACCCAGATCAGACATGCTATTCAGGGTCTAAACTGCTGGCTTAAAGTATGGGAATTTTAAAGTTAAACAAAACAGCCCTGGCCCCCAAGGTTATAAAACTTTTTTCATGCTCAACTCACTTGTGCATGAAATTCACCCTGCTTATAAATTTTAAAAAGCCAACAATTGTTGGCATTTTAAAATTTATAAGCAGGATAAATGACATTCTGTGCTGATCTGAGCAGGAAAATTGGCTTTTTCATTTGCATTTCAATATTTATGAGCATTATAAATTTCATGCTCACTTGAATTGAGCATGAAAAAAAGTTTTATTATCTCTGGGCCAGTTCTCTTTTATGGACCACTTTCCTTGCTCAAAAACAATTGACCCAACAGTACTGTTAGTGCTTTATTAACTCCTGAAATAATCAGTGGGTCCTACGGGTAGAGAGCCCCTGATTCTTAAACCTTGACCTGCTGAATATCTATATATGCCACACCCACTACTGCTTATCAACCAATCAGATTTCTTGATGCAAATCATTGCAACAAAGTCTTAAACTGAATGACAAACAATGAAGATCAGGATCAGATGGCTTCTTCAGAAGCCATCTGATCTGGATCTACATTGTTTGAAAGATAAGACATATTCTGGCTCAGCAGGACAAGGGTTACACTTTATGTCTCTCATCACTTTGGGGTCAAGCCTCGCCTAGGGTCACATGGACGCTAGTAATAGGTGGTTTGTCTCTTGTTATGCCCCCAACTTCGAAGAAGTTGTGGGGGCATATTGGTTTTGCCCTGTTCGTCCGTCCGTCCTTCCGTCCTTACGTCCGTCCCACTTTTTACTGCATAGCATAACTTTAGAACCATGGGTGCTAGGTTTTTGAAATTTCATATATGGATTCCTCATGAAAAAATAATTGACCCGTGTTTTTTTTCTCGTCAGGATTATGCCCCTTTTTTGAGTTATGCCCCTTTGCAAAAAATACTATGAAATCTTGTAAGCAAGATATCCCAAAAACTGTTTGAGCTATTGCCCTGAAACTTTACATGCTGGTTGGGGATGATGAGTAGATGAACTGATTAACTTTTGAAAAAAATCCGAAATTTTTTTCTTGAGTTATGGCCCTTTGAAATTTTTCGCGTTTTAAGTTTGTAAGCAAGATATCTAAAAAAACTATTTGAGGTTTTTCCCCGAAACTTCACAGACTTGTCGGGGATGATGAGTAGATGAACTGATCAACTTTTGAAAAAAATCCGATTTTTTTTTCTTGAGTTATGGCCCTTAGATTTTTTTCGTGTTTTCAGCTTGTGAGCAAGATATCTCAATAATTGTTTGAGCGATTGCCCTGCAACTTTACAAGCTGGTTTGGGATGATGTGTAGATGAACTGATTAACTGTTGAAAAAAAATCCTATATTTTTTTCTTGAGTTATGGCCCTTTGAAATTTTTCGCGTTTTAAGTTTGTAAGCAAGATATCTCAAAAACTATATGAGGTTTTTCCCCAAAACTTCACAGACTGGTTGGGTATGATGAGTAGATGAACTGATTAACTTTTGAAAAAAATCCAATTTTTTTTTCTTGAGTTATGGCCCTTTGATTTTTTTCGTGTTTTCAGCTTGTAAGCAAGATATCTCAAAAATTGTTTGAGCTATTGCCCTGAAACTTTACAGGCTGGTTGGGGATGATGAGTAGATGAACTGATTAACTTTTGAAAAAAATCCGAAATTTTTTTCTTGAGTTATGGCCCTTTGAAATTTTTCGCGTTTTGGCGTCCTTCCGTCCTTCCGGCCGTCCCACTTTTTACTGCATAGCATAACTTTAGAACCATGGGTGCTAGGTTTTTGAAATTTCATATATGGATTCCTCATGAAAAAATAATTGACCCGTGTTTTTTTTCTCGTCAGGATTATGCCCCTTTTTTGAGTTATGCCCCTTTGCAAAAAATACTATGAAATCTTGTAAGCAAGATATCTCAAAAACTGTTTGAGCTATTGCCCTGAAACTTTACATGCTGGTTGGGGATGATGAGTAGATGAACTGATTAACTTTTGAAAAAAATCCGAAATTTTTTTCTTGAGTTATGGCCCTTTGAAATTTTTCGCGTTTTAAGTTTGTAAGCAAGATATCTAAAAAAACTATTTGAGGTTTTTCCCCGAAACTTCACAGACTTGTCGGGGATGATGAGTAGATGAACTGATCAACTTTTGAAAAAAATCCGATTTTTTTTTCTTGAGTTATGGCCCTTAGATTTTTTTCGTGTTTTCAGCTTGTAAGCAAGATATCTCAATAATTGTTTGAGCGATTGCCCTGCAACTTTACAAGCTGGTTTGGGATGATGTGTAGATGAACTGATTAACTGTTGAAAAAAAATCCTATATTTTTTTCTTGAGTTATGGCCCTTTGAAATTTTTCGCGTTTTAAGTTTGTAAGCAAGATATCTCAAAAACTATATGAGGTTTTTCCCCAAAACTTCACAGACTGGTTGGGTATGATGAGTAGATGAACTGATTAACTTTTGAAAAAAATCCAATTTTTTTTTCTTGAGTTATGGCCCTTTGATTTTTTAGCTCACCGTCACGTAGTGACGAGGTGAGCTTTTGGGATCACGTTTTGTCCGTCGTCCGTCGTCCGTGCGTCCGTCCGTCCGTCCGTCCGTGCGTAAACAATTTCTTCAAACGACATCTCCTCCTAAACCACTGAGCGGATTTTGACCAAACTTCACAGGAATGATCCTTAGGTGGTCCCCTTTCAAAGTTGTTCAAATGGTTCCGGTCCGTTGCACATATAGGTCACAGGAGCCAAAAATAGATTTTTTTCACCAAAAACTTAAAAAATCTTCTTCTCTGAAACTGCAAGGCCCAGGTCTTTGATATTTGGTATGAAGCTTCATCTAGTGGACCCCTACCAAGATTGTTCAAATTATAGTGCTGGGGCGAAAAATGCCCCCGCACTGGGGCCCTTTGGTTTTACATGGGCTTATATAGGGAAAATCTTTAAAAATCTTCTTCTCTGAAACCACAAGGCCCAGGTCTTTGATATTTGGTATGAATCTTCATCTGGTGGACCCCTACCAAGATTGTTCAAATTATAGTGCTGGGGCCAAAGATGCCCCCGCCCCAGGGCCCTTTGGTTTTACATGGGCTTATATAGGGAAAATCTTTAAAAATCTTCTTCTCTGAAACCACAAGGCCCAGGACTTTGATATTTGGTATGAAGCTTCATCTAGAGGACCCCTACCAAGATTGTTCAAATTGTAGTGCTGGGGCCAAAGATGCCCCCGCCCCAGGGCCCTTTGGTTTTACATAGGCTTATATAGGGAAAATCTTTAAAAATCTTCTTCTCTGAAACCACAAGGCCCAGGTCTTTGATATTTGGTATGAATCTTCATCTGGTGGACCCCTACCAAGATTGTTCAAATTATAGTGCTGGGGCCAAAGATGCCCCCGCGCCGGGGCCCTTTGGTTTTACATGGGCTTATATAGCGAAAATCTTTAAAAATCTTCTTCTCTGAAACCAAAAGGCCCAGGCCTTTGATATTTGGTATGAAGCTTCATCTAGGGGACCCCTACCAAGATTGTTCAAATTATAGTGCTGGGGCCAAAAGATACCCCCGCCCCTGGGCCCTTTGGTTTTACTTGGGCTTATATAGGGAAAATCTTTAAAAATCTTCTTCTCTGAAACTGCAAGGCCCAGGTCTTTGCTATTTGGTATGAAGCTTCATCTAGTAGACCCCTACTAAGATTGTTCAAATTATAGTGCTGGGGCCAAAAATGCCGCCGCCTGGGGGCCCTTTGGTTTTACATGGGCTTATATAGGGAAAATCTTTAAAAATCTTCTTCTCTGAAACTGCAAGGCCCAGGTCTTTGATATTTGGTTTGAATCTTCATCTTATGGACCCCTACCAAGATTGTTCAAATTATAGGGCTGGGGCCAAAAATGCCCCCGCCCCAGGGCCCTTTGGTTTTACATAGGCTTATATAGGGAAAATCTTTAAAAATCTTCTTCTCTGAAACCGCAAGGCCCAGGTCTTTGATATATGGTATGAAGCTTCATCTAGTGGACCTCTACCAAGATTGTTCAAATTATAGTGCTGGGGCCAAAAATGCCCCCGCCCCAGGGCCCTTTGGTTTTACATGGGCTTATATTGGGAAAATCTTTAAAAAATCTTCTTCTCTGAAACTGCAGGGCCCAGGTCTTTGCTATTTAGTATGAAGCTTCATCTAGTGGACCACTACCGAGACTGTTCAAATTATAGTGCTGGGGCCAAAAATGCCCCCGCCCCGGGGCCCTTTGGTTTTACATAGGCTTAAATAGGGAAAATCTTTAAAAATCTTCTGCTCTGAAACCAAAAGGCCTAGGTCTTTGACATTTGATATGAAGCTTCAGCTAGTGGACCTCTTCCAAGATTGTTCAAATAATAGCCCTGGGGCCACAAATGCCCCCGCCCCAGGGCCCTTTGGTTTTACATAGACTTATAATAGAGATAATCTTTGAAAATCTTCTTCTCTGAAACTGCAAGGCCCAGGTCTTTGATATTTGGTGTGAAGCTTCATCTAGTGGACCTCTATCAAGATTGTTTACATTATAGCCCTGAGGCCAAAAATGCCCCTGCCCCGGGGCCATTTGGTTTTACATAGGCTTATGTAAGGAATATCTTTAAAAAAATCTTCTTCTCTGAAACCGCAAGGCCCAGGTCTTTGATATTTGTTGTGTAGCTTCATCTAGTGGACCTTTGCCAAGATTGTTCAAATTATAGCCTTTGTTGATATTTGGTATGAAGCTTCACCTTTTTAGACCTCCCTCAACATTATGCACATTATAACCCTGGGGTCAATAATGGCCCTCCCCGGGGCCCACTTGTTACTCTATGGATCAGGTGAGCGATCCAGGGCCATCATGGTCCTCTTGTTTCGTGTTTTCAGCTTGTAAGCAAGATATCTCAAAAATTGTTTGAGCTATTGCCCTGAAACTTTACAGGCTGGTTGGGGATGATGAGTAGATGAACTGATTAACTTTTGAAAAAAATCCGAAATTTTTTTCTTGAGTTATGGCCCTTTGAAATTTTTCGCGTTTTGGCATATTGGTTTTGCCCTGTTCGTCCGTCCGTCCTTCCGTCCTTACGTCCGTCCCACTTTTTACTGCATAGCATAACTTTAGAACCATGGGTGCTAGGTTTTTGAAATTTCATATATGGATTCCTCATGAAAAAATAATTGACCCGTGTTTTTTTTCTCGTCAGGATTATGCCCCTTTTTTGAGTTATGCCCCTTTGCAAAAAATACTATGAAATCTTGTAAGCAAGATATCTCAAAAACTGTTTGAGCTATTGCCCTGAAACTTTACATGCTGGTTGGGGATGATGAGTAGATGAACTGATTAACTTTTGAAAAAAATCCGAAATTTTTTTCTTGCGTTATGGCCCTTTGAAATTTTTCGCGTTTTAAGTTTGTAAGCAAGATATCTAAAAAACTATTTGAGGTTTTTCCCCGAAACTTCACAGACTTGTCGGGGATGATGAGTAGATGAACTGATCAACTTTTGAAAAAAATCCGATTTTTTTTCTTGAGTTATGGCCCTTAGATTTTTTTCGTGTTTTCAGCTTGTAAGCAAGATATCTCAATAATTGTTTGAGCGATTGCCCTGCAACTTTACAAGCTGGTTTGGGATGATGTGTAGATGAACTGATTAACTGTTGAAAAAAAATCCTATATTTTTTTCTTGAGTTATGGCCCTTTGAAATTTTTCGCGTTTTAAGTTTGTAAGCAAGATATCTCAAAAACTATATGAGGTTTTTCCCCAAAACTTCACAGACTGGTTGGGTATGATGAGTAGATGAACTGATTAACTTTTGAAAAAAATCCAATTTTTTTTTCTTGAGTTATGGCCCTTTGATTTTTTTTCGTGTTTTCAGCTTGTAAGCAAGATATCTCAAAAATTGTTTGAGCTATTGCCCTGAAACTTTACAGGCTGGTTGGGGATGATGAGTAGATGAACTGATTAACTTTTGAAAAAAATCCGAAATTTTTTTCTTGAGTTATGGCCCTTTGAAATTTTTCGCGTTTTAAGTTTGTAAGCAAGATATCTAAAAAACTATTTTAGGTTTTTCCCCGAAACTTCACAAACTGGTCAGGGATGATGAGTAGATGATTAACTACAGCTTTTCTTGTGTAATTTCAGCATTACAGCCACATAAAAACAAGATATCTCAATTACTGTTAGGGACAAGCAGTGTTAGGGTCAAGCAGTTGGGGGCATTGTGTTTCATAAACACTGGCTCTAGTTTTTTGTTTGATTTGAGGTTTAACGTCCCCGTCAACACTGTAAAGGTCATTTTGGAGACGTTGCTTCCAATTTTGTGGGACTTTTACCCGACATTGAGATGAAATGACATCTCAAGCCCTGTCGCCCAATGAAACCAATAGGGTTTATTAGCATGGACGGTCCCCCTCGCACCAGGGTTCCTGGACAGGCTTAGATCCTCTAAGCGGTTTACCAGTACTAGTGTGCGGGCCAGATTCAGCTCTGCGTGGAAGCATCGTGCAGCCCATATATTTCTTGGGCGGGGGCTGATTTGTCTCTTGGTACTCAGGTTATACCACCTCTTATTAATGGCCGGTTTGACATACTTGAAATAATCTTGAAAGGGCAATTAAACCCAAATCCCTGAAATAACAAGTATTTATAATTTTATGGTATTTCTTCTTCAGAACTGCTGGTAAAAGGTCAAGAACACAGTCAAATCTAACATTTATGCCACTCACTTGTTGGGTTTGACTTTTAATGGCCCAGTCAACACTTTAAAGGTCTTGTTTAGCTGATCACACAGATCTCTTTTAAACGTTCATTATAACAAAGGTTTGGATATAGCAATACTTTGGGATGGATCCCAAAAACTATCTACCATATTAATTAAAAAAAATTTGGACACCTAGAGGACTTGCTGTAATTCTCCTAAAATTTTAACAAATTTGTTTTACAATCCAGCAAGGAGTCCAAGAAGAGCAGATGGAATGGCAATCAGGAGCAGTCTGATCTGTGTCTGCACCGTTTGCTTGGGCCCGTCTGTCCCAATACTTAGGATCATTATGGTAGATTGTATAGATGGTGACATATCTGTGTAATCTGTTTATTTTCGTTTGAATAACGTTGTTTAACAAACACATTTACTGCTTTGGACCCCAACAATAGTGTCATAAAGAGGTAGTGTATTAAAAATTTAGTGCAATGACAACACAAGGGTAAAGTTTTGATGTGTGCAGTTAAACGGCAAGGCAATGCTATTTAGTTCATATCAAGCCAATCAGCTTACATAACCACACTTTTCCTGGGCAGTTGATAAGTACAGTGCATTCTTTTATACCAGAAACTGGCATTTGCTCTTCTTGAATCAGCGGAAGGGACAGAATAACTGTAGCAAAGGTTTCATGTTCAATCAATCTTCATGAAAGAAGGTTTCTGACCATGTAGTTATCTTACCCAAGACCTGATCACCAGTCAGATCTGATTAAGCTACTTATGCCAGAAAAATTCCTGACTCAGGTAGAACTATATGTAATCATTAGTCTTGCCTTTTCTCAGCACATTTTCAATTTTAAGGGGAATGGATATAGCGGTCTTATTTTTAGCTCACCTGAGCACGAAGCTTTTGGGATTGGTCTTTGTCCGTCGTCAACTTTTGCTTTAAACAACTTCTCCAAATCTGCTGGACAGATTTTGATCTAATTTCACAGGAATGCTCCTTGGGTGATCCTCTACCAAAATTGCTCAAACTGTTCCGCTTGGGTGAACAAGATGGCCGCCAGAGCTAAAAATAGAAAAACCTTTAAACGACATCTCCTGCTTAACCAGTGGATGGATTTTGAAATTATTTCACAGGAATGTTCCTTGGATGACCTTCTACCAAAATTGCTCAACCGTTCCGCTCAGGTGAACAAAATGGCCGCCAGAGCTAAAAACAGAAAAACCTTTAAACGACTTCTTCTCCTTAACCAGTGGATGGATTTGGAAATTATTGCACAGGAATGTTCCTTGGGTGCCCCTCTACCAAAATTGCTCAATCCATTCCGCTCGGTTGAACAAAATGGCCGCCAAAGCTAAAAATAGAAAAACCTTTAAACGACGTCTTCTCCTTAACTGTTGGATGAATTTTGATTGAATTTACTGCACAGAAATGTTCCTTGGGTGCCCCTCTACCAAAATTGCTCAAACCGTTCCGCTCGGGTGAACAAAATGGCCGCCAGACCTAACAAGAGCATCGGTGAAACCGAGGGATGCTCCCCAAAGATGCACAGTAGTAGGAGGGTTATTTTAGTGAAATGATCCTATACACTTTGAAGTTTGATAAAATTTGTTTGAAGACAAAGGTTATGGGTACTTGTTAGAAGTGTCTGAATGAGGAGGTTCTAATGAGTACCCTCAGCTGATGTTTGGAGAAATGTAAGGCCCCTTCCCTGCAAGGACCTGTAATCTTAAACCATAAGGCTAAGAAACTCAGTTTTTGTGTTCCCTAGTAAGTGATTTTCAATGGAAAATGTCAAAAGGAATACACATGTGAAACATGAAAGCCCTATCACCCATGGTTATGAAATAACAGGAGATTTTTTTTTTGAAAAAGGGGAGATGATTAGTGAAAATAAGCAATATAGTAATGGCCCTTTGTCAGAATGTAGGTTTTTGTAATGTAAGTATGTGTGTGAAGTTTCATGAGAGTAGGACAAATACTTTTAAAATTTTGACCGGAGTTTAAGTTGTTTGGGTATGGCCTGACAAACACACCCCCAAATGCAATTTGTCAGGATGTAGGTCTTGTGATGGTAATTATGTGTGTGATGTTTCATGAGAGTGGACAAAATACTTTTGAAGTTACCACCGAGGTTAAGGTTTAGGTGTGACAAACACACAAGTTATTCCCCTTTGTCAGCATGTAGGTCTTGTGATGGTAAGTATGTGTGTGAAGTTTCATATACAAGAGTAGGGCCAGGTTAAGGCGTGACAAACACGAGTTTCGTGGCATCTGATCTGGGCCTGCACTGTTTGCCACTTACCCCTTTTGGGGTTTCCGGTACCAAATGGGTTTAACCTAAAGTCTAAGAATTCTCTAGTTAGTGATTTTCAACAAAGACTGCAAACATAAGGAGAAATGTAAGGCCCCTTCCGTGCAAGGGCATGTAAATCTTAAACCATAAGACAAAGAAACTCAGTTTTGTGTTCCCTAGTAAGAGATTTTCAATGAAGAATTTCACAAGGAATACATATGTGAAATATGAAAGCCCTATTACCCATGGTTATGAAACAACAGGAGATATTTTTTGAAAAAGGGGAGATAATTCAGTAAAATTAGGAAAATAATTATGGCCCTTTGTCAGAATGTAGGTTTTGTGATGGTAAATATGTGTGTGAAGTTTCATGAGAGTAGGATAAATACTTTTAAAATTTTGACCGAGTTTAAGTTGTTTGGTTATGGCCTGACAAACACACACCGAAAAGCAATATAGTTATGGCCCTTTGTCAGAATGTAGGTCTTGTGATAGTAAGTAAGTGTGTGCAGTTTCATGAGAGTAGGGCAAATACTTTTGAAGTTATGACCGAGGTTAAGTTTTTTGGTTAAGGCACGACAAACACACGGACAAAAGCAATATGGTTTGTCAGAATGTAGGTCTTGTGATTGTTAGTATGAGTGTGAAGTTTCATGGGAGTAGGGATAATACTTTTGAAGTTATAACCGGTTAAATGTTTTGGTTTAGATTTGAAACTGACTGACAAGGAGATTACTATAGGGCACCCAAAATACTGTGTGGGGCCCTAATTAAGAAGGGAAGTAACTCCGTAAATACTGTTGGCAGGGTTATGCTTCTTGCATTCTGTGATTTCTCTCATAGCCTCCTATCAGTGTATCAAGTTTCACTAAATTACCTTTAAAACTTTTAGAGATATGCTCCGGACAAGCTTAATATAGCAAAAACTAAAAAGGGAAATAACTCTGAAATTACTTGTGATAGAGTTACAGTTCTTGCACTCTGCACTTCCTCTGATGTCCATCTATCAATGTATCAAGTTTCACTTAATTCCCTTCTATACTTTCAGAGATATGCTCCGGACAATCTTTTCATTGAAATAGTTAAGAAGGGAAGTATCTCCATAAATACTGGTGACAGGGTTATGGTTCTTGTATTTTACAATTCCCCTCATCGCCCACTATCAGTATATAAAGTTTCACTTAAATACCTTTAATACTTTTAGAGATATAGAGCGTGACGGACGGATGGACGGACGTTCGTACAGATGGACATTTGTTGGGTACTACAGTGTTAATTTTTCACCTACAAGTACCCAACAATCAGCGAAAATTTGCACAAGTACCCAACATGTCCCATCATATTTGTTGGCTACTTATTTGGACACTAACGGAATAAATGGCAAGTACCCAACTCATGTCTACCCAACATGTGCCCGTGGATGCGCTCGGACAGACAGACGGACGGACAAAGCGGCGACTATATGGCTCCCCCTTCGGGGAGCATAAAAATAGAAAAACCTTTAAACGACTTTTTCTCCTTAACCAGTGAATGGATTTTGAAATTATTGCACAGGAATGTTCCTTGGGTGCCCCTCTACTAAAATTGCTCAAACCGTTCAGCTCGGTTGAACAAAATGGCCACCAGAGCTAAAAATAGAAAAACCTTAAAGGACTTCTTCTCCTTAACCAGTGAATGGATTTTGAAATTACTTCACAGGAATGTTCCTTGGGTGACCCTCTACCATAATTGCTCAAACCGTTCCGCTCGGGTGAACAAGATGGCCGCCAGAGCTAAAAATAGAATAACCTTTAAACAACTTTTTCTCCTTAACCAGTGGATGGATTATGAAATTATTTCACTGGAATGTTCCTTGGGTGACCCTCTACCAAAATTGCTCAAACCGTTCTGCTCGTATGAACAAAATGGCCGTCAGAGCTAAAAATAGAAAAACCTTTAAAAGACTTCTTAACCAGTGAATGGATTTTGAAATTATTTCACAGGAATGTTCCTTTGATGAACCTCTACCAAAATTGCTCATACCGTTCCACTTGGGTGAACAAAATGGCTCTCTGAGGATAATAAAAATAAAAAAACCTTTAAAGGACTTCTCCTTAACCAGTGGATGGATTTTGAAAGTACTTCACAGGAATGTTCCTTGGGTGACCCTCTACCAAAACATCCCGCTCGGGTGAACAAGATGGCCGCCAGAGCAAAAAATAGAATAACTTTTAAACAACTTTTTCTTCTTAACCAGTGGATGGATTTTGAAATTATTTCACTGGAATGTTCCTTGGGTGACCCTCTACCAAAATTGCGCAAACCGTTCCGCTCGGGTGAACAAAATTGGCCCCAGAGCTAAAAATTGATAAACCTTTAAACGACTACTTCTCCTTAACCTGTGAATGAATTTTGTAATTATTTCACTGGAATGTTCCTTTAGTGAGCCTCTACCAAAAGTGCTCATACCGTTTCGCTTGGGTGAACAAAATGGCCGCCAGAGCTAAAAATTGATAAATCCTTTAAAGACTTCTTCTCCTTTACCAGTGGATGGATTTTGAAATTATTTCACAGGAATGTTCGTTTGGTTACCCTCTAACAAAATTCCTCATACTGTTCCGCTCGGGTGAACAAAATGGCCACCAGAGCTTCTCCTTCTTAACCAGTGGATGGATTAATGGCCCTGGGGCTAAAAACGGCCCCGCCCCGGGGCCCACTGGTTTTACATAGGCTTATATAGGGAAAACCTTTAAAAATCTTCTTGTCTGAAAACAGAAGGCCCAGGTCTTTGAAATTTGGTATGTTGCTTCATCTAGTGGACCGCTACCAAGATTGTTCAAATTATAGCCCTGGTGCCAAAAACAGCCCACCCCGGGGCCCACTGGTTTTACATAGGCTTCTATATGGAAAACCTTTAAAAATCTTCTAGTCTGAAACCAGAAGGCCCAGGTCTTTGATATTTGGTATGAAGCTTCATCTAGTGGACCTCTACCAAGATTGTTCAAATTATAGCCCTCGGGCCAAAACCGGCCCCGCCCTGGGGTCCACTGGTTTTACATAGGCTTATATAGGGAAAACCTTTAAAAATCTTCTTGTCTGAAACCAGAAGGCCCAGGTCTTTGAAATTTGGTATGTTGCTTCATCTAGTGGACCGCTACCAAGATTGTTCAAATTATAGCCCTGGTGCCAAAAACAGCCCACCCCGGGGCCCACTGGTTTTACATAGGCTTCTATATGGAAAACCTTTAAAAATCTTCTAGTCTGAAACCAGAAGGCCCAGGTCTTTGATATTTGGTATGAAGCTTCATCTAGTGGACCTCTACCAAGATTGTTCAAATTATAGCCCTCGGGCCAAAACCGGCCCCGCCCTGGGGTCCACTGGTTTTACATAGGCTTATATTGGGAAAACCTTTAAAAATCTTCTTGTCTGAAACCAGAAGGCCCAGGTCTTTGATATTTGATGAGTAGCTTCGTCAAGTGGACCTCTACCAAGATTTTTCAAATTATAGCCCTGGGGCCAAAAAAAAAACCCCGCGCCAGGGCCCACTGGTTTTACATAGGCTCTTATAGAGAAAACCTTTAAAAATCTTCTCGTCTGAAACCAGAAGGCCCAGGTCTTTGATATTTGGTATGAAACATCATCTAGTGGACCTCTACCAAGATTGTTCAAATTATAGCCCTGGGGCCAAAAATGTCGCCGCCCAGAAACCCTTTGGTTTAACATGGACTTATAAAGGGACATTTTTAAAAATCTCCTTCTCTGGAACTGCAAGGCCTAGGTTTTTGATATTTGGTATGGAGCTGCATCTAGTGGACCTCTACCAAGATTGTTCAAATTATAGCCCTGGGGCCACAAATGCCCCCCACCGCAGACTTATATAGCCCTGGTGCATAGGCTTATGTAGGGAATATCTTTATACAAATCTTCTTCTCTGAAACCACAAGGCCCAGGTCTTTGATATTTGGTGTGTAGCTTCATCTAGTGGACCTTTGCCAAGATTGTTCAAATTATAGCCTTTGTTGATGTTTGGTATGAAGCTTCACCTTTAAGACCTCCCTCAACATTATGCACATTAAAGGCCTTGGGCCAGTAATGGCCCTCCCTGGGGCCCACTTGTTACACTATGGATCAGGTGAGCAATCCAGGGCCAACATGGCCCTCTTGTTTGCTATTTCTTACAGAAAAAACTTCCAGGAATTCCTGTTTGCTTTCAACATTAACTCAGTCTGTCTGAGGAAGAGGTCTACTCTTAAAGGAAAGCTTTCCTTGAAGAGTAGACCCCTCTCAGAAGAAGGGATAAATCTAAAAAAATTGCTTATCTCCCCTTTACACAGAAATTACTGTTCTTGAAAGTCATGAAAGTGACCTATCTCCAGGTAAGGAGGGGTTATAACGAAAGTTCCAGGGTCATGTTGCCATATTCCTCCATTACATACGAGTAGGAGCACAGCAAAACTCGCAATAAGTTCTGTGTGACTAGCAACCACTTAGCTCGACTGTGTTTCCAGGCAGTCTGTCCACAGGGTCTTTTGATTGTCTCTTTGCTTAGCTCAGAGGTTAAAGAAGCTCAAACAACATAGTCCAAGACTTGTTTTTTAGCTCACCTGTCACTGGTGATGAGGTGAGCTTTTGGGATCACTTTTCATCCGTCGTCCATCCGTCCGTAAACAATTTCTTCAAACGGCATCTCATCCTAAACCACTTATCAGATTTTGACCAAACTTCACAGGAATGATCCTTAGGTGGTCCCCTTTCAAAATTGTTCAAATGGTTCCGGTCCATTGCACATAAAGGTCACAGGAGCCAAAAATAGATTTTTTTCACCGAAAACTTAAAAAATCTTCTTCTCTGAAACCGCAAGGCCCAGGACTGTGATATTTAGTATGAAGCTTCATCTAGTGGAATTATAGTGCTGGGGCCAAAAATGCCCCCACACCGGGGCCCTTTGGTTTTATATGGGCTTATATAGGGAAAATCTTTAAATATCTTCTCTGAAACCGCAAGGTTCAGGTCTTTGATATTTGGTATGAAGCTTCATCTTGTGGAACCCTACCAAGATTGTTCAAATTATAGTGATGGGTCCAAAAATGCCCCCGCCCCAGGGCACTTTGGTTTTACATGGGCTTATATAGAGAGAATCTTTAAAAATCTTCTTCTCTGAAACTGCAAGACCCAGGTCTTTGATATTTGGTATGAAGCTTCATCTTGTGGACCTCTACCAAGATTGTTCAAATTATAGCCCTGGGCCAAAAATGCCCCCACTCTGGGGCCCTTTGGTTTTACATAGACTTATATAGGGAAAATCTTTAAAAATCATCTTCTCTGAAACTGCAAGTTCCAGGTCTTTGCTATTTGGTATGAAGCTTCATCTAGTGGAATTATAGTTCTGGGGCCAAAAATGCCCCCACACCGGGGCCCTTTAGTTTTACATGGGCTAATATAGGGAAAATCTTCTTCTCTGAAACCGCAAGTTCCAGGTCTTTGCTATTTGGTATGAAGCTTCATCTTGTGGACCCCTACCAAGATTGTTCAAATTATAGTGCTGAGGCCAAAAATGCCCCCGCCCCGGGGCCCTTTGGTTTTACATAGACTAAGGGAAAATCTTGAAAAATCTCCTTCTCTAAACGAGCAAGGCTTAGGTCTTTGATATTTGTTATGGAGCTTCAGCTAGTGGACCTCTACCAAGATTGTTCAAATTATAGCCCCGAGACCAAAAATGCCCCCGCCACGTGGCCCTTTGGTTTTACATAGACTTATATAGGGAAAGTCTTTAAAAATTTTCTTCTCTGAAACCACAAGGCCCAAGTCTTTGCTATTTGGTATGAAGCTTCATCTAGTGGACCCCTACCAAGATTGTTCAAATTATAGTGCTGGGATCGAAAAAGCCCCTGCTCCGGGGCCCTTTGGTTTAACATAGGCATTGGCCCCCGCCCATCAGGGCTTGAAGAAATATATGGGCTGCATGATGCTTCCACGCAGAGCTGAATCCGGCCCCCACACTAGTACTGGTAAACCTCTTAGAGGATCTAAGCCTGTCCAGGAACCGCGGTGCGAGGCGAACCGTCCATGCTAAAATCCCTTTTGGTTTATTGGGCGACAGGACTTGAGATTACATTTCATCTCAATGTCGGGTAAAAGTCCCACAAAATTGGAAGCAACGTCTCCAAATTGACCTTTACAGTGTTGACGGGCACGTTAAACCTCAAATCAAACAAACAATTTACATAGGCATATACTGTTTTGGGAAATCTTTCAAATCTTCTTCTCTGAAACCACAAGGCCTAGGTCTTTGATATTTGATGTGAAATTTCATCTAGTGGACCTCTATCAAGATTGTTCAAATAATAGTGCTGGGGCCAAAAATGCCCCCGCCCGAAACCCTTTGGTTTTACATAGACTTATGTAGGAAAATCTTTAAAAATCTTCTTCTCTGAAACTGCAAGGCCATGGTCTTTGATATTTGGTATGGAGTTTCATCTAGTAGACCTCTACCAAGATTGTTAAAATTATAGCCCTCAGGCCACAAATGCCCCCGCCCCGGGGCCCTTTAGTTTTACATATACTTATATAATCTTTGAAAATCTTCTTCCCTGAAACAGCAAGGCCCAGGTCTTTGATATTTGGTGTGAAGCTTCATCTAGTGACCCTCTATCAAGATTGTTTAAATTATAGCCCGGAGGCCAAAAATGCCCCCGCCCCGGGGCCATTTGGTTTTACATAGGCTTATGTAGGGAATATCTTTAAAAAAAACCCTTCTTCTCTGAAACCGCAAGGCCCAGGTCTTTGATATTTGGTGTGTAGCTTCAGCTAGTAGTCCTTTGCCAAGATTGTTCAAATTATAGCCTTTGTTGATATTTGGTATGAAGCTTCACCTTTTTAGACCTCCCTCAACATTATGCACATTATAACCCTGGGGTCAATAATGGCCCTCCCCGGGGCCCACTTGTTACTCTATGGATCAGGTGAGCGATCCAGGGCCATCATGGCCCTCTTGTTTTTATTTTATTGGTTTTGGTTCAATGGTGGTTTCAATATCATTTCACTGATTTCAAGCCAATTGTTAATCAGAGGTTGGCGACAACTGAAAGTACTCAGAGAAAAACCACCTGACCTTCTGTTACAGAACATGGCATCTCAAATGGCCCAAGAGGAGTGAGAGACCGAATTAGAGTCAGCACTCTTATCCACTAGGCAACAGAGGCCTGTTAGCCCAGAGGTTAAAGAAGACAACTGCAAAGAGCAAAGACTGATCAGACAGTGAGAATGTGCTACAAGCACAGGTCTTCTTCTATGTTTTGTCCTTGCTCATATATGTATTCTGGATACTTCTCAAGGAGGCAATTCTGACAGGTTTCCACAACACACACTTCAAAAGATATATACAGTAAAATTCTGATACTGAGGCCACCATTGAAACTGTTCAAAAGTGGCCATAAGTTGTCTCAAAGACCACTTTTGAACAATCCCAAAGGTGGTCTCGGACTAGCAGACACCTGGGTGTAGAAAACGATAAGAAAGAATAGCTGAAACCTTCTAAATATGATTTTAACTCTTATCCTGCTATTCACGACAACCCCTATCTTTGCAAACAGTATAGATCCAGATCAGATGGCTTCTGAAGAAGCCATCTGATCAGGATCTACACTGACAGTTTAAGAATTTGTAGCAATAAACTAGAGCTGTCAGTGAAACTGACTAGGGCCCCGGCAGCGCTATCAGAAATTTGTGGATGGACGGACGGACAGACAGACGGACGGACAGAGTGATTACTATAGGGCACCCACACTTTCAGTGCGGGGCCCTAATTACATCAAGTAACCTAATTGGTTCACAGTCAGAAATGGGTGTGGCTAAATTGAATATTCAGCAAGAGAAGGGTTAAGAGCAGAATAAATCTTAATTTTAGCTGGTTTTTGTAGCGGAATTTCACTAATTTTACTACTCCTTAACTAGCATTATGAACAACAATTTTTGCAAGAGCAAAAATCTGTCAAAGGCTATGTCATACCTATGGGGAACGGCCATTACTAGGTTTGAAGCAAATGCTGAAGGCAACAAATGGACAAAAGGAACAAAGGGATGGAAAATCAGATACCTTTATTGCACCATGCTAAGGACAAGTGTGAAAGAAAGCAACAAATTTTCAATATTGAGTTTATTCTTATAAATAAAAGAAAAGTACAAATTTAAAAGATATACTGAAATGCATTAAAACAAATTACAACATGCCTCTGTAGCAGAGTGGTTTTGAGATCTTTGATCATTAATTGCCATCATCAGCTTAATCCATCTTGTACAGGATGCAGTCATCCGCAATATGTATCATGGAGTCCATTTTGAAATTGAGTGACCGGTTAAGTTATATTTAGAAATTTATTTAGCAAATGTCTGGACTATTAAATTGCACTATTGTGTGGCATCTGATCTGGGCTTGCGCTGCTTGCCAGTGTCCGCTTTTTGGGGTTTCCTGTATAAAATGGGTTAAATGACAATGTTAAATGAATAAAAGACAGTGCAACTTAATACACTAGCATTTTTTGTTGAAAAAAAGGAGCTTTTGCAACAGATCCAAAATCTACTCACTTTTTCCATCAAAAAATATTATCTGAGTGTATTTGATTGCCAGATACCATATTCTGGAAAATTTCCACGTTGCTCAATGTTCGGGGAATTTCGCAGTCGGTCTGCAAAAATTAAAATCAGCGAAATATTCTCTAAGTTTGACCAAAGTAGCAGCAATAATCTTCAATGGTCCAACGCTACCATTTTGTGGTAGATGTAATTATTTCCCTTAAAATAAGGGCGAGAAAGTCGAAGTAATGCAGGTGTATAACCGGCAGCAAGGCTTGTGATATTATCGGTAATTACTATGGTCATTGAAAAGACTGCCACTTACAACTTGGACCTTGATTGATTGTTCAATAAAATAGTTTTTCAGTTTTGTGTCTTACCCCAAACAATAACCCTTCCCAATACACATGTTTAACTGCAGTATTACACCTGACCTGGTTTTATTCAATGTCAAATCGATAAGCCTTGATCCAACAGCTATCAGTGTATGATCTTTTGTTGCAAACCGTGACCTGTCTCACAGCAAAAAGAAGTACATTGTAGTACATCAAATATAAGCATACAATTTCTACTGTAACTACTATGTATGAAAGCGTGAAAGGTACAATTAAATGTGACTGAGCGCCCAGCAAGCCTAGGCCTGGGTGTACATGCACGGAGGAAGCGAAATTGAGCTTGACAATATTGGATCTAATGAAGCAGTGTGATCTATCTCGGAATATTTTACAACTTTTATTTATTTTAATAGCTTTGTCCAAAATAAAATGGTTTTCAGCCCATCTTTACATGTGATATTGAAAGTTTCAGTGTTGTCAAATTTTTGTGGGACAATCACAGTTTTTTTTCGCCAGTATAAATGTCCGCAGAAATTAAAACTTGCAAGCATTTATCCTCCTGTTTTGGAGGCAAATCCGGGAAAATTTGGCGAGGAGGAAATATTCCAGAATATGGTAGTTCTAATATTATGTTATGATAAGTAACATCTTTGAATAGCTTGGACCATCTATAACTGTACATCGGAACTCCAATGATTCAAATATCGATGGCTTGTTTATCAAGACTTTTTCAAACTCATTCATGAGTCCCTAGGAATTTTCCCATAACTCCTGATATTCTATTCTTGGGAGAATTCAGGAAGAATTTTCTTCTCTCGAAAAAGTGTGTTGAGTGTACTCATTAGAATTGCTTCCATGAAGCGATTCTAATGAGCACACACAACATACTTTGATTTATAGAAGATTGAAAAAATAACCATTTAATAATTCCAATTACAATAATCATCCTAAGTATTGAGATAGATAGGTCTGAGCAGTCTGATCTGGGACTTCGCTGTTTGCCATTCCGTCTGCACCTTTTGGACTCCTTGCTGGATTATGAAACTAATTTGTTAATGTTTGAGGAGCATTACAGCAAGTCCTCTAGGTGTCCGGATTTTTAGGATTTTTACAGTAACCATTTAACCCATTTTTTACCGGAAACCCCAAAACAGGTACCTGGGCAAACAGTGCAGGCCAAGATCAGATGCCGCAGAATGCGGCATCTGATCAGGGCCTCCACTGTTTGCTAAGAGGGTCACGGTCAGCCAAGCCTATCAAGTTATCCCTCAATCCCAATATGTTTCTTTACAAGTTTGACAAGAATTAACCTAAAACTATCATAAAATGATAGTTCAGACACAATGTCATATCCCTGCTGATATAAATGCCCATTCGCATTATGAACTACACCAGAAAAAATACAAGACTCATTGTGATTAAAAAAATGTGTGTTCAGGGTGACCAGATAAGACAAATCAGCCTCTTTAGCTGCAAAGACTAGAAACAGAAAGTAGATGCTTTGTATTATCCAAGCAGCAAACTGAAAAGGCGATGATTGGACTGTGCGGATGCGTAAGCAGAGGAACCGATAAGCAGGGTATCTGCGTAAATACCCAATAAAATTGAAAGAAAACCCAATTAAAAAATAAATTGATGGGTATCAAAACCCAAATAAAAATCCAAGATACCAAATCATATTGAAATATTTGCATATAATTTTTATAGGTTTGAACCTTTCGGTGCACAATAACCTGTAACAGGTTGTCATTCATTATTTAATGGCGTTTGCCTTCGAGATGCTTGCTGTTTTTGCCAAATGTACAAGGGATGAAAAGAACTGTTTAAGAACAAAACACTGTGAAGATGCAATTTAAGCCTTTGTCAAGTCGTAAGGTAAGCTTCAATAATTATTTCAAATCCATATTATAGCCAATTAGTTGCAATAAAGTGGGTAACGGAACATAGATACCCAGTCATCTATTCAAATACCCAATTGAAGTTGAACATAGTGGGTATTACTCAATTCCATACAAAAGCTTATCTGTTTTTCTGCATAAGGCAGACAACACTTTGCTTTGGCCCCTGCCAGAAATAGATTGGGCTGCATGATGCTTCCACGCAGAGCTGAAAGGGACTGCACATGAGTACTAGTAACCCGCTTAGAAGGGTTAAGCCTGCCCAGGCAAAGTGGTGCGAGTCGGACCGTCCATGCATATAAACCCCCATTGGTTACATTGGGTGGCAGGGATTGAGATGTCATTTCATCTCAATGTCGGGAAAAGTCTCGAAAAATTGGAAATAATGTCTTCAAAATGGCCTAAATAGTGTTGACAGGGACATTAAACCTCATATCAAACACACAAACAACACTTTGCTGGTAAAACGAGAGTTGTAGTTCTTGGATAATAGATTTGGAAACATATTTTGAGAACCATCAAATGATATATTTTAGATTTTTCCATGTTCCATCATATTCTAAATATCTTCCAAGATTTATACTTCTTTCATTATTGTGTACATGTAAGAAATGAATTTTGTTTTTCTGCTGTTCATGAAAGTACAAACGCAGTGGGCCACCTGCTAAGTGAGTGAACCCCAAAGGGTACTCTTTGCTAGTGACCCGCTGTTGTTCATACTTTAATAAACAGCAGAAAAAATATGTTTACATTCTTTGCACCTCATCACTGGGCGATAGGGCAAACTTTTAAAGCTGAAAAACATTTGTATGTTTTCTGCAAAGAGCAAAACAGCACTGATGTCGCCAACATCCAATCAGATCGTAGAGATTGCAGTTCCAACGAGTACCCAGAGTCTTTGTTTTTAAGTAAGAATAACAAAAGTAATGTAAGCCCTGTAAACCCATTTTTCTCTATAAGAAGTGGGGTTTACACAGGTGTTCATTTCACATACTTGTTAATGTGATGAAAAGACCTTCACAACGCTTGATATCTAGAATATATAGAATAAACAAGAGCACCGCATGCGGGTGCCAACGCTCGGCTGCAGTTCCTTTTAGTTAAACAAAAATTCTATGTCGATACAAGGGGCACAACTGTGCCAAAAATATTTTAAGGGTTACCTCACCTATTGGTATGAGTTCCCCTTTTCATAACTTGTCCGAGTTTCAAGTAAATATGTTCAGTAATGAAAGAGATATTACAAAAGTCTAAGTTTTTGCAAAAATTCTAAGTCGAAAAAGGGGCATAACTGTGCCAAAAATATTTTGAGGGTTACCTCACCTATTGGTATGAGTTCCCCCTTTTATTATGAACAACTATTCCGAGTTTCAAGTAAATATATTCAGTAATGACAGAGATATTACAAAATGTCAAAGTTTTTGCAAAAAATCTAAGTCCAAAAAGGGGCATAACTGTGCCAAAAATATTTTGAGAGTTACCTCACCTATTGGTATGAGTTCCCCTTTTCATAATGAACAACTATTCCGAGTTTCAAGTTAATATGTTCAGTAATGACAGAGATATTACAAAATGTCCAAGTTTTTGCAAAAATTCTAAGTCCAAAAAGGGGCATAACTGTGTCAAAAATATATTGAGAGTTACCTCACCTATTGGTATGAGTTCCCCTTTTCATAATGAACAACTATTCCGAGTTTCAAGTTAATATGTTCAGTAATGACAGAGATATTACAAAATGTCCAAGTTTTTGCACGACGACGACGCAGAAGACAGAGCTATGACCTCGTCGTTTTCTTCGAAAACAGCAGAGCTAAAAATTAAATTTCTTTTATCTTGAAAATGTGTTGTGTGTACTCATCAGAACTGCCTCATTCAGGCAATTTTAAGAACATACTACACAACATTTATTTTATAAAAGATTGATCATTCTTATTATCATTATGCCACCTTGCCTGGCATTATAATTAACCCTTTTTGTACCAAATGGAATCTTCCTCCTTATATATAGCAGGAGTCCATTTCAACATTTAGGGGTGACAGGTTGTGTTTTTTAAAATCTATTTGGAAAATAGCTGAACTGTTTGCAAATAGTGTAGGCCCAGATCAGACGTCACATTCTGAGGCGTTTGATCTGGACCTGCACTGTTTGCTTGGGCACCCATTTTGGGGTTTCCGGTACAAAATGGGTTAACCTGGAGTGACCAAAACTACCTCTGTCTAGAATAGTCTCAAAGGGGACAGTGTCAATGAAGCCAGAAGACTGGCAGCAAAGCCTTTCTTCTGAAAGTTACCCGTTTTTAAATTCCTCAAGTGCTAGGAAAATACTTCCTCTATGAAAGAGTTGTTTCCCTTATAAAAACAACAAAGCAGGCAGTAAAATTTCACAGGTGAAGTCACCAAATTATTTTCAACTGATGTCAGTGTCCTGCGGATCCAGTGTAAAGAAGAGTCTTTGAGACGGGAACTGTTTTAAAAGACTGTCTAATTTCAGGAAAACTCTGTATCTGAAAAACAAGATAAACATACAATGTATATGTACAGTAAAATTCCTATACTAAGACCACCTTTGGGACTGTTCAAAAGTGGTCTTTGAGACCACTTTTGAACAGTCCCAAAGGTGGTCAAAAGGTGGTCTCTGACCAGAGGGCACTTTATGCAGAAAATACAAAGAAGGAATAAATGCAACCTACTAAATGAGCTTTTTAAAGCAAAATTATTCTTAATTTTAGGTGATCGTAACCCTTATCTTGCTGAATATTTATTTAAGCCACACCCATTTCTGTCTATCAACCAATCAAATTACTTGATGTAATTTATTGCTACAAATTCATAAAATGAATGCCAAACAATGTAGATCCTGATCTGAAGAAGCCATCTGATCTGGATCTACACTGTTTGCAAAGATAGGGGTTGCCGTGAACAGCAAGTTTTTTTTATTTGAAGTTTAACGTCTCCGTCAACACTGTAAAGGTCATTTAGGAGACGTTGTTTCCTATTTTGTGGGACTTTTACCCGACATTGAGATTAAATGACATCTCAACCCCTGTCGCCCAATGAAACCAATAGGGTTTATTAGCATGGACGGTCCGCCTCGCACCGCGGTTCCTGGACAGGCTTAGATCCTCTAAGCGGTTTACCAGTATTAGTGTGCGGGCCGGATTCAGCTCTGCGTGGAAGCATCATGCAGCCCAAATATTTCTTCAAGCCCCCTATGGGCGGGGGTGTGAACAGCAAGATAAGGGTTAATAGCGGAATTTCACTGTACATACAATGCATATGAGTATAATAAATATAGAGTTCTGGGCCCTCTGAGAAGTGACCAGTGAAACACAGATCAGACTGTGCATCTTTAGAGACAGACCATAGTTATTCCAAGCATTGTTAGATTAACAAGCTCATAAGTGGTCAAATTGTTAACTGTTCTGGTAAGCAAAATGCCTAATCCAGTGTTATTTTTGCTGAAAAATGTGAGCAGCTTTTGTATTTGCAAGAGCTGCTCACATTTTTTACTGCAAAAACATTAGTATTCTGCCATATTAAATGATCAAAGTTTTAAAGATAAATTAACTACATGTAATAATTATATCATAAAGTTTTAAGCAACTTAATGGCCGGCCTGGGTAGCTCAGTCGGATGCGCGTCTGACTGGTGATCAGGAGGACACGGGTTCGATACCTATCAGGGTCAGCAACATTCTTCCGTTGAGATTGATCATGAAATCTTTTCTACAGTCATTCTCTCCCTTTGGCTGATTCAAGAAGGGCAGTCCTCAGATTCTGGCGAAAGAATGTGCACTGTACTGGTTTACCGCTTATGTATAAGCCTGCCCAGGAAAAGTGTAGATAGGTAAACTGACCGGCTCAAAAATGACCTAAATAGTCTTGACTGGGCTGTTTTACCAAATACAAACAAACAAAACAACTTAACAGTCTAGTTAATTCTATGCTGGTCAGGTTACCTAACCACATTTTTCCTAGGCAAGCATACACATAAGCAGTTAACCAGTAAAGAGCACATTCTGGCGCCAGAAACTGACAACTGCCCTTGTTGAATCTTGGGAAGGGAGAAAGACCATAGAAAAGCTTTCATGATCAATCTCCACCAAAGAATGTTACAGATGTGGCCGGTATCAAATTCTTGACCTCCTGATCATCACTCAGACAGGCATCTGACTGAGCTATAGAGGCTGGCTGCCAAACAATCTGTTTGTTCTCTCGTCATACTTGGGTACATTGAAGCACCATGCAGATGGTGAATAACCTAATCACACTGTGCAACTGCGCAGGCTGATCTGAGTAAAGTAGTTAAAAATATTCAACATATACAAACACATTGGTTCAGAACAAAATAAGGCCACAACGAAGGCTATGAAGGTCCTAGTATCTATGTATGGAAAACTGGATACGGCCAGGATTTTCCACTCAACAGAATCTTCCTCAAAAAATAATCCTGACCACTATATATGAATTTTTGTTCCTTTAATTCAAATTTAACATCCATATTAGCATATAAGGAGTAGCGCCCATGCCAGATACCAAAACTGGTCAGGTCCCATCCTGCTCCCCCATCCCCCGCCCCCATTTTTTTTTTATTTAAGGTTTAACATCTCCATCAACACTATATAGGTCATTTTGGAGATGTTGCTTCCAATTTTATGAGACTTTTCCTCGACGACAAGATGAACTAGCATCTAAAGCCCTGCTGCCCAACGAAACCAATAGGGTTTATATGCATGAATGGTCCGACTCAGACCACTTTGCCTGGGCAGGTTTAGACCAGCGGTTTACCAGTACTCATGTGCAGTTGGTTTTATCTCTGTGTGGAAGCACCATGCACCCTAATCTATTTCTCCAAGCCCTGATGGGAGGGTACCAGATGTTATTATGTATATAGAGAAAAAAGAAAACTATGATCAGTTATGTTCTCATTTACATTAAGGGGATTTGGAACACATTCAGGGGAGGCAACTGCTGCAAAAGTATTTTGGTCTCCCATGTCAATTGGGGTCAACTCTTATAGGAAAGAATTTGCTCCTAGGAAATTCTTTCCTTTAAGAGTAGACCCCTTTTTCAGTGGGACAGGGCTTATAGAAAAGCAAACAGGAAGTTCCGAAAGTTGTCTCCCTTTGAAAACTGGCGGAAAAATCTTCCAGGTGTTCCCATTCCCCTTAAATAAGCAATCACCAATTGACTGATCAGGGCCATGGCGAGTGCCTCATGTTGGAGGACAAGTAAAAATTTTGTACATTTATCAAATTTTACATGGCTTTGGTCTTTCAGGAATAGTGAAATTTTGAAGAATTTTTCAGCCCTGTTGTTTGTTTGTTTGGCGCTTAATGACAACCATTACGTTGTCTCCCATAGAGAATGATTACACATGGTACATTTTAGACAATTTTTGCAACTTCTTGTCTGCATTCCTGTTCACTTTGCCCCTCCAAAGAGTGATCTCTACTCATAACCCTTTTTCCACTCAACGAAATCTTCCTCACTATATAATTTTATTGTAAGACATCGTTGAAAAGCAATGGATCACATTGTGTAATAAAAATCTTATGGCCACACGTGTAATAATACTTTCATTACTTTGGCAGGATTAAGTGTCAACAATGCATTTTTTGTAAAAAAATGTCAAAATTAAAGGCGATAAAATCCATATGATAAAAAGAATCGTATACGTGTGGTCATTTCAAAGGCTCGTTTCATAAACTTCATATGAAATGACCACTCGTGTAAGATCCTCTATTTGTCATAATTATGACATCGCTTCTGAGGTGTAATAACACCATGAAATGAATTCCGTAATCGTCTGGTGGATTAAATATGCAAATTAGCTAGAAACACCCCTTTACGTTACATGTACGACGTCATTATCGACATTGGGTTTACTAATGGCGGAATATTGATATTTTTGTAGAACAATCATGAATTAAATGTGTTTTAAATGTCATATGAAAAATAGAACTTTGCAGCATGTTCATGTGTTATTAATTTATTAAAGTCGTTGAGAAAAAGGGATAAAATGCTTGACAAAGCCTCACATTTTATGCCTTTTCCTCAACTCATTTGACAAATTCAATAATACATGAACACTCATGTAAGATCCTCCATATAGTAGCAGTCCATTTTAATATGTAGAAAAATCATGTCCATGTCAGAAACTCTTTTTACAGACAGCAGCTGAGGCACTGATCAGACACTGCATTCTGCAGTACCTGATCAGGGCTTGTACTGTTTGCCAATGTCCAGACTTCGGTTTCCCAATCTGAATTCTGTAGTATCTGATCTCGACCTTCACTTTTACCAAAAGTTCTGACTTGGGGGGTTCCCCATCTGAAATGGGTTTAAGGAAAAAAAAAATTCTGCATGAGCAAATTCTTTTCTTTAAGTGTTGATGTAAACCAAAGTTATTTCTGAAACAGTTGCTTCCCTCTAAGGTGTGTCCATTCCCCTAAACAGACCTATGTGACCTAGTAGGTAAGAGCACTGACTCTTAACCCATTTTGTACCAGAAACCCCAAAACAGGTACCCTGGCAAACAGTGCAGGCCCAGATTAGATGCCGCAGAACGCAGCATCTGATCAGGGCCTCCACTGTTTGCTAAAGTTCTGTCATTTTCCAAATAAGATTTGATGGAAACACAACCTGACACCCCTAAATTTTGAAATGGAGTCCTGCTATATATAAGGAGGAAGATTCCATTTGGTACAAAAGTGTTTAATCATTATGTTTCTCACTGCTGTAGTTCAAATCTTGCCGGGTCACATCTGAGAAGCCAAGTTCTGCGATGGAAGGTCAGCTGGTTTTTCTCCAGGTACTCTGGTTTTTCACCCACTTTTGATTAATGTTTGGCTTGAAAACAAGTGAAATGGCCTTGACAGAGCGACAAAAAAGAAAAAAAATCGTTCCCGCTTAGACAAATGTATAGTGAAGTAAACTCTACAACAGGCACTATACTTGCCACATTACTTACATTATTATACCATCGGGATAAATGCATGTATTTTTGCTTCTCATAAAATGTCAACTCCATCTGAAATAAAAAGGGGTAAATTACAACACAACCTCTTTTAACACTTTTATTAGCTCTTTTTGTACAAAGAAGAATCTTCTTCCTTATATATAGGAGTCCATTAAAAAATTTAGGGGTGTCAGGTTGTGTTTTCTTCAAAATCTAATTGGAAACTAACTGAACCTTTTGCAAACAGTGTAGACCTGATCAGACGCTGCATTCTGCAGCGTCTGATCTGGGCCTCCACTGTTCGCCAACTAACCGTTTTGGGTTTACCAGTACAGAATGGGTTAAGGCCAAAAACTGAAACTGTATTAACTAAATGATCCTGTCATATCCAAACTGAAACGTATAGATTATACACAAAATAACCATTTCTGTATAATTTATACAGTTTATGGATCCACCTTTAACCCATGTTATATGAAAACCATGTTTGAATGAACAGGGTAACAAAGAAATTTTGTCATTACGAAAACACGCCTATACAAATAAATTGTAATCTTTATCGCTGAAGAAATGTAAATTTTAAGATGAAAAATTGTGATATTTTTCTTATTTCTGCTCAAAACATAGATTGTGGGCACTTGTTAGGACCGCCTCGTCGAGGCGGTTCTAACGAGTACCCACAATCTATGTTTTAGAGCAGAAATAAGAAAAATAATGTTTACCCCTGGAAACCCCAGTTTTACTATATAAAAGTGGGGTTCAAGGGGGTCAAAAGTATATAGGCGTGTTTCGTGATAAATTATATTTGAAATCCTTCATAATCTGCATAAAATATTACATGCAAGTACAGTCAGTACCTCTTTATGCCGACATTCGATATAACGTTGTAACGACAATTTCAATGAAAAGAATCCTCAGCTGACGATGAGACGGATTAATGGAAATATTCATGAATATGGTAATTATTTAACACTCCAAGAAACAAATGTTGTCGATATTTGTTAGAATCGCCTCTTGGAGTAATCATTACGCTAACACACCCGTGCGACTTTGCGCATTTTTACATCACCAAAATGGCTACTTTTCTGATGAAAATCAGTGATATTTTTCTAATTTATACTGAAAACATAGGTTGTGGGTGCTCGTTAGAATGGGCAGTTCTAATGAGTACTCACAACCTATGTCTTGGAGCAGAAATAAGAAAAATAATGTATACCCCCGTAAACCCCAGTTTTCTCTATATAAATTGGGTTTAAGGGTGTCTTCATTTCAGACTTGTTAGCGTGATGTAAGGGAAAAAGTCCTCCATTACATATTATACTACTCCCCATTGGGATTCTTTATAGCCGCAAATTCGCTGCAGTGACAAACTGTTAGGAAACAAATACTGTCGTTATAATGACCTGCAGAGTTTTCTGAATTATATTATTTCAGGTTGTACAATGATAAAGTGCATCACACACAAAGCATGAACTTTTGTCACAAGAAAACCATTCTTCAGGGGTTTGCCACTATTAAGTCAAAGTCATGCTCATCTACACTGACTACCGTAAAAATCCTAAAAATTCTCACATCTTTAGGACTTGATGTAATGTAACTAATTTGTTTCACAATCCAGCAAGCAGTTCAAAAAGTGCAGATGGAATGGCAAACAGTACTAGTGTAGACCCTGATCAGATGGCTCATTTCAGGAGCAGTCCGATATGGGTCTGCCTTGTTAGCTTAAGTCTGTCCGTCCCAATACTTAGGATCACGGAAGCTAGATTCTTGAAAGTTTAGATATACCGGTGTCAGATAATATTTTGACCCGTGTAATATTTTGACCCGCGGGTCAATATATTACAGTAATATTTTGACCCCCCCTATAATATTTTGACCCGGCCCTAAAACTTCAGCAAAATAAATCAGAAGTGGACTTTTATCGATAAATAGGTATTGACAAGATAAGAAATGGGTATTGCAAGGAGTCTATTGCAGATCTGACAACATGGGTAGGGGGGTCAAAATATTATAGCTATAATAAAATGACCCCCCCCCCCCCCATACATATCTGTTTTCAACTAAGGAAATGGACTCAAAATAATAGTACTGGACAATAATATCAATAGATTATTTCACATTTGACAAAATTAATGCAGAATAATATTCTCTTTTGAAATGGGTGTTGCTGCCAAGAAAGGGGGGGGGGGGGGGTCAAAATATTATAGCTATAATAAAATGACCCCCCCCCCCCCTCCCCAGTACAATTTACAAAGTACTGGACAATAATATCATTATCATCATTATATCACATTTAACAAGATAATGAAGAATAATATTCTCATTTGAAATGGGTGTTGCTGCTTAGAAGTGGGGGGGGGGGGGGTCAAAATACTATACCTATAATAAAATGCCCCCCCCCCCCCCCCAGTATCTTTTACAACAAAGGAAATGGAGTCAAAATAATGTAAAGAAAAGGGGATATAGCAGTAGATTATTTCTAATTAACTGGATTAAAACAACAGAATAGTCATGACTATTGAATGTTGAACTGTTGATTAAATGTAGGGGGGGGGGGGGGTCAAAATATTATACCCATAATAAAATGACCCCCCACAGCAAGTATCTTTTTCAACCAAGGAAATGGACTCAAAATAATGTAAAGAAAAGGGGATATAGCAGTAGATTATTTCTAATTAACTTGGTTAAAACAACAGGATAATCATGACAATTGAACGTTGAACTGTTGATGAAATGTAGGGGGGGGGTCAAAATATTATAATATTATACCCATAATAAAATGACCCCCCACACCACGTATCCTTTTCAACCAAGGAATTGGACTCAAAATAATGTAAAGAAAAGGGGATATAGCAGTAGATTATTTCTAATTAACTTAATTAAAACAACAGGATAATCATGACTATTGAACGTTGAACTATTGATGAAATGTGTTGGGGGGGGAGGGGGGGGTCAAAATATACCAATGATAAAATGACCCCCCACCTAGTATTTTTTTCAACCAAGGAAATGGAAACATGATTGCCCTTTCTTATATATTATAGTCATTATTCTTGCTGTAGATTTTCAGAACCCCACCCCTCAGACAATGCCCAAGTGTAAAAATCAGCAGGAAAAACCACCACAATTGTCATAGTTTTACTGCTTAACAGTTACCTCACCATATTTGGTCATTTAAATGTAACTTTTGTGAAGTTAGGGAGGGGGGTCAAAATATTATAGGGGGGGTCAAAATATTATAATAATATATTGACCTGCGGGTCATAATATTATGACCCGCGGGTCAATTTTTAGGCGGGTCAAAATATTATATGACACCGGTAAGTTTGCTTTAGAGTTAAATTACACAGCCCACACTATTAAAATCATGTTAAGCCAGCCAGTCAGTCTAACCACACTTTTCCAGGACAGACTCATACAGTGCAGTGCATATTCGTTTGTAGAAACTCTTAATTGTTCTAAAATCAGTGGCAGGGCCAGAACTACTGTACAATATATTTCACTATCAATTGATTGTTTTAGATACAGAAGCATGAGGTATAACACAATCTACTGTTAAGGCTCTAAGCAGTAAGCAACAAAGGTATTGTTTGATTTTAGGTTTAACATCCCACCCAACACTATGTTGGTCATTTTGGAGACATTGCTTCCAATTTTTGTGGGATTTTTACCCAATATTGAGATGTAATGACATCTCAAGCCCTGCCACCAAATGAAACCAACAGGGTGATCCAACTTGCATCACTTTGCCTGTGCAAAGCAGTTTAAATGTGCTGATCAGACTGTGCCAATGTTTCTTCTACCAGAAGACAAGAGTTTGTGTGTTATGGTTCACATTATTTGGATTTTCTAAGCCTAAAAGGAGCTATGTGCATTTGTGACTTGTGAAGACTCAGATTAGACTGCATCTGCATTGTCTGTTTATTCCACACTGTGTGCAAGTTGGATGCCTGTTAATCCAAGGCTTCTTTATCCCATTGTGTGCTAGTGGAATCTTCCATTACTATATGTTTGACAAGTCCATTTGCCATATATGGGGTGTCAGACCTATTTTTTTTTCATTTTTATTCTATTTTTGAAGGAAAAATCTGTTAGCAAATAGTGCAGGTCCTGATCAGTTGCTGTGTTCTGCAGCGTCTGATCTGGGCCTGCACTGTTTGCCAAGGTACCCCTTTAGGGGTTTCTCGTATGCAATGGGTTATGCAGACTAGAAAGAACACTGGCTGATAAGAATTCAAAGAACAAGAGGGCCCACAGGGCCCTGGTTCGCTCACCTGTGTGTCACTGTCTTGAGTACATTCTAGTTTTAGCTATGGTGGCCATCTTGTTCATCAGCAGAGTAATTTTATCTTATTTGGTAGGGAGTAACCTAGGCAACATTCCTAAGTCTGGATCAAATTGGCCTTAGGATTTAAGAGGGGTTCACATTTGAGTCAAATTTACATTTTTTTTGTTCTAGTTTTAGCTCCAGTGGCCATTTTGTTCATCGGAGTGCGATTGTTTTTGCCTTTTTTGTAGAGGGTCATCTAAGCAACATTACTTCGAAGTTTGAATGAAATTGGCCCAAGGGTACAGAAGGAATTGTTGTTTGAGGATTTTTTTTTCTATTTTTAGCTCTGGCAGCCATCTTGTTCATTGGAGTGGAATGAGTTTTAACTATTTTGGTAGAGAGTCACCTAGGCAACATTCCTGTGAAGTTTTAAATCCAAATGGCCCAAAAATTATGACAAAATAACCTACTGATCAACTTTTTGATTTGACATGACCCATATTCCAAGGTAACTGAGATATTGTCCAGATGATCATTCTGAGCAAGTTTTATAATGATTTGAATAAAACTGTGGCCTCTTAGAGTGTTCAAAACGTTTTTCTATGATTTGACCTGCTGACCTACTTTTTGACCTGAAATGACCCGTATGTGAACTTGACCCACATATTGTCAAGATGATCATTCTGAGCAAGTTTGATGATGATCGGACCAAAACCGGGGTCTCTAGTGTGTCCACAAGGTTTTTCAACACTCTGACCTACTGACCTACTTACTGACCAGATATGACCCATATTCAAAATTAACTGAGATATTGTCAAATGATCATTTTGAGCAAGTTTGATGATGATCAGATGAAAACTGTGGCCTATAGTGTGTTTAGAGGGTTCTTCTATGATTTTGTCTACTGACCTACTTTTTGGATCGACATGACCCATATTCGAACTTGACTCAGATATTGTCAAGATGATCATTCTGGGCAAGTTTTATGATGATCAGACCTAAACTGTGGCCTCTAGTGTGTTCAGAAGGTTTTTTCTATGATTTGACCTACTGACCTATTTTTGACCCAACATAACCCATATTCAAACTTGATATTGTCAAGACTATAATTCTGAGCAAGTTTGATGATGATTGGACCAAAACTGTGGCCTCTAGTGTGTTCACAATGTTTTTCTCTGATTTGACCTACTGACCTACTTTTTGACCTGCCATGACCCATATTCAAATGTGGCCAAGATATTATCAAGATCATCATTCTAAGCAAGTTTGATGATGATCGGACCCAAACTGTGGCCTCTAGTGTGTTCACAAGTTTTTTCTCTGATTTGAACTATTAGCCTACTTTTTGAACCGACATGACCCATATTCAAACTTGACTGAGATATTGTCAAGATGATCATTCTGAGCAAGTTTGATGATGATTGGACCAAAACTGTGGCCTCTAGTATGTTCACAAGGTTTTTCTATGATTTGACCTATTGACCTACTTTTTAACCTGACATGACCCATATTCTAACGTGACCAAGATATTATCAAGATGATCATTCTGAGCAAGTTTGATGATGATTGGACATAAATTGTGGCCTCTAATGTGTTCAGTAGGTTTTTTCTATGATTTGACCTACTGACCTACTTTTTGACCCGACAACACCCATATTCGAACTTGACTGAGATATTGTCAAGATGATCATTCTGGGCAAGTTTGATGATGATCGGACCAAAACTGTGGCCTCTAGGGTCTTCAAAAGGTTTTTTTCTGATTTGACCTACTGACCCACTTTTTGACCCAACATGACCCATATTCGAACTTAAGATATTTTGTGGTGGTACAAATTGTGTGCAAGTCTGGTTAAAATCAAATCATAAATGAAACGGCTATCATGCAGACAAGACCAAAATAGGCAATTTTTGCCCTTTCAGGGGCCGTAACTCTGTAACACATGATGGGATATGGCTGGTTCAAGAAAGGAACCCAGATCTCATGGTGGTACAAGTTGTGTGCAAGTCTGGTTAAAATCAAATCATAAATGAAGATGCTATCGTGTGGACAAGACCAAAATTGGCAATTTTTGCCCTTTCAAGGGCCGTAACTCCGTAACACATGATGGGATATAGCTGGTTCAAGAAAGGAACCTAGATCTCATGGTGGTACAAGTTGTGTGCAAGTCTGGTTAAAATCAAATCATAAATGAAGATGCTATCGTGTGGACAAGACCAAAATTGGCAATTTTTGCCCTTTCAAGGGCCGTAACTCCGTAACACATGATGGGATATGGCTGGTTCAAGAAAGGAACCTAGATCTCATGGTGGTACAAGTTGTGTGCAAGTCTGGTTAAAATCAAATCATAAATGAAGATGCTATCGTGCGGACAAGACCAAAATAGGCAATTTTTGCCCTTTCAAGGGCCGTAACTCCGTAACACATGATGGGATATGGCTGTTTCAGGAAAGGAACCTAGCTCTCATGGTGGTACAAGTTGTGTGCAAGTCTGGTTAAAATCAAATCATAAATGAAGATGCTATCGTGCGGACAAGACCAAAATAGGCAATTTTTGCCCTTTCAGGGGCCGTAACTCCGTAACACATGATGGGATATGGCTGGTTCAAGAAAGGAACCCAGATCTCATGGTGGTACAAGTTGTGTGCAAGTCTGGTTAAAATCAAATCATAAATGAAGATGCTATCGTGCGGACAAGAAATTGTTTACGGACGCACGGACGCACGCACGCACGCACGCACACACGCACGCACGCACGGACGACGGACGACGGACAAAATGTGATCACAAAAGCTCACCTTGTCACTACGTGACAGGTGAGCTAAAAATATGTGAGTTATTACAGTCGAACTTGGAGAACTCAAACTTCTGGGCCAAGAAAATTTGTTTATAATAGGGGTACATGTAGTTCAAACTACTAAGGTTAAATCATAGTTTGATGTCATGAAGCATTATCAGGATCATTTTAATATCTTTAAGATCTCCTATAAAATAAAGGTTTGTTGTGTATACTCATTAGAATTGCCTCATTGAGGCAGTTCTAATGAGTACACACAACATACTTTTACAGATCAAAACAGGAAAATCTTTCAAGAATATACAAATTGCAGAATTAGTCCTAATTTTAATAATACCGGTAATAATCAACCTTATTTATAGAGGGTAACCCATTTAGTACTAGTACTAATCTTCCATGTGGTCCTCTTTTCCTGGGTAGTAATCAGTACTAAGCAATGTGGATAAAGTTTCTTGCTCAAGGAAACAACACATGGCGCTTGCGAGGATCGAGCCGGCTACCTCTCGATCTCAAATCCGATGCTTTACCACTGCACCACAGCGCTCCACTATGGTGGTCTTAATAGCGGAATTGCAGTGTATACGGACATCTGGCATTATTCGATGAATTCTCTAGGGACTCAAGAATGAGTTGAAATTAGCCATGGTAAATGAGCCAGCCACGTTCGAGTTTTTTAAGTTTCACTGTATCTTGTTACTAAAATTGTCACTCGAAACCTGTCATCTACACACACTAGTAAGGATCTCCAGATTTCAGATATACAAACTAGAGGCATTACACCATCCCAGTAGTGAAACTAAGGTGCTGATCAGACTGGGGTGCCCTGCCCATCAGGGCTTGGAGAAATAATTTGGGCTGCATGGTGCTTCCGCAACAGATCATGAGTACTAGTAAACTTCTTAGAAGGTCTATGCCTGCCCAGGCAAAGTGGTACAAGTCAGACTGACCCTGCATATGGTTTTTTGGGCAGTAGGGCTTGAGATGTCATTCCATCTCAATGTTTTGGGGGACTGTTCCATAAAATTGGAAGTAATGTCTCCAAAATGACCTAATTAGTGTTGACGGGGACGTAAAACCTCAACACAAACCATCTGATCAGACTGCATAGATGGCATTAGATGCATAGGCAGATCTTCACCATTGTCTGCAAGAGCAAAATAGAGTCATCTCATGATGTGGTTTTTATATGAGTTATGGTCATGTTTCTTTATAATCTATATACAGGGCTGTCCCTTTATAACACTGTTTGGGATGCAAAGAACAGGACTGTGTTATAAGTGAACTATGTTATAAAGGGATATTTTTATATAGATATTATAGTAAAATGATATTTTTAATGTAAAATTAATTTTAATTAATAATATACCTACCCATCACTTCAATTTAAGCCTTTTCACCAGACACAGGTCTGGGTCAGTCTGACAAAAAAAATCTAGCCAGAAATGCCACCGGCATGTCCCTTTTCCCGTGACCTCCCTAACGTCGAGACCTGATTGGTCGCTGATGTCGCCTGAACTATCAGACCAATGGGCAGACGATACAGGTCACGTGACCACGGTATTTCCCGCCGACAATAGAGATCGAGTCATAATTTTTTTCAGGAAACAATTATTTCAGGCGGGGCTGGGAGGCGCGACATACCATTGTAGTGATGGGTAGGTATATTATTAATTAAAATTAATTTTACATTAAAAATATCATTTTAATGTCAAATATAACTACCCATCACTACAATTTAAGCCTGAATTCAAAGCAAGTGGAGGGTTGGATGAAAAATAATTTATACATACTCAACTCCTCTGACCTTGGTTTTTTATACCCCTCTTTTAGACCATCCAATGATGGTAATGTAAGGAGGTATCCACCCTGACTGCCAGGGATCCAAATCCAAAAATCCCATGAGTGGAGAAGATAAATGGAAAGGAATCGGAGTCAAAATAGAAGGTTCACACCTATTCAAACAGGCTAACAAACAACCAAGGAAAACAAGATCCCACAATTAGTGCTGCTCAGTAATAGATTGAGAAGCTACTAAACTACCCAAGGAATGAGTACCACTACAAAGGGACCAAGATCCTTAGGTGAAGGGATGAAAAGTGGAATAGGAACGTCCATAAGCAGTAAGAAAACATTCTGAAGAAAGTATGGAGTTCCAATATGCCCAAAATGTAGACGGCTATAACCTCATGAGCTGAAGTATTCTGGAATGATGATTGGGCAGAAGTGAGATAACATATGGAAGCTTTATCACTTTACAAATCCACGTTGCAATCAAGGATGGAGAAAATCTCCAAACCCCTTGATTGGAATGAAAAGTCTCATGATAATCTCGAATAGCTTTAGACGTTCTGATGTACACAAAAGTTTCTCATCAGCCTACGATCCACGAATCCTGGAAATGCCAGGACAAATAATAGTTTCAGATATAACAGGAAGCTGATTTATAGCCTGAAAAACAAGGTTGAGTGAGAAGAGAAAAAGAAGTCATTGTTCTTCTCATACCTGAAAACAACCGTCTGCAATTGGCAAAGCATGACTATAACTTCTACGAACTGAAGCAAATGTCAAATGAAATACAGCCTGACTATCACATGAACAAAGGAGGCTGAATTCACAGGATCGTAAGGTGGTTTAGTAAAAGACCACAACACTCATGTAAGATTCCATTTGGATTCAAAGTCCTGGAAACCTGTCAGCATAGTGCAAAACCCTTTAATAAGCTGGTGATAATGCAGTTTAATGAAATGTGTGAAGCCGACTAAAATTTTAACGCGTCTGAGATTACTGATCTGTACCCTTTTTTAGATGAAATAGAAAACTAAAGGGCAGAGAACAGGCATCAAAAGAAATCCAGTGAAAAAAACCTCTAAAGAGGGATTGTCTGGATTAATTTCTCTTTCCCTACACCAACTAGAAAATACCTTCCATCTTCCAGAGTAAAACTTGAGAGAGGAGCTCTTTCTATATTTGAAGATACACTCGGAAAAGAAACCAGAAATGTGTCTACCTCTGGCTTGATTCCTGACAACATCTGGATGTGTAGGTAAAGCATTTCCGGATTGAAAAGGAACGCTTGACCTACACATTTTAGATACTAGATCCGGAACTACTGGAAGACGGATTGAAAGTCTTGAGACTAGGCTCAGAATGACTAAAAAACCAAGATCTCTGAGGCCATAGAGGCGTAATCAGAATGGCTCGGCTTTTGGACGCTTGAATTTTTCTTGAACTAGAGGAATTCAGTTTAATGGTGTAAATGCATATGTAAAAGATTTCCCCCAATCTATAGGTATTAAATCAACTGCACGTTCCAAGTGATCTTAAACTGGAAACACAATGGAAGTGAATTGAAGAACCGAGTTGTTTTTGGACGTTTGATTAAAATAGGTCCAATAAAAGTTCTCTCCATTTGAGAAAATGCCCTGTAGAGAACGAATGGCGAACTGGTCTATAGGGGCGATCCCAATGACATAATCTGACCGGGAGGTGTCCGACAAGGATAGACATACCTTCCTGATGACACCAAGTTAGAATCTTCCATGCAAAATGATGATGATGATTTAGGGTTTAACAACGCGTCAACTCTGTTTGTGGGTCATAGACGTCAAGCGGTCCCATGCAAAAGCAAACAGGGAAGAGGAATGGGTCCATCCCTAATTACGGAAAAAAAAAAAAAACGACACTACGGTCAATTGTCTGGAGTAATAATAATGAAACTGTTCTTCAGTTTGGAAGAAGAAGAACTGAAAAAGCAAGGAAATTTGCCTGAAGTTTCAGAATGTTTATATATATATAACCCCGCCTATTATAGGCCCCAGGTCCCCTGAACAACTAATCCCTGAGGTTGAAGCGGGCATCCAACCTGAAAGGCTGGCATGCGAAAAGCAACTAGGGAGTAGACTCTAAAAAGAGGAGACCCCATTTGATAACCTGAGGGATTCATAAACAGTAGAGAGCAATATGAAAACTCTCTGATAATGGAATTTATTGCTCTAGATAGACCAGATGGTATTTCCAGTGATACAGTAGCAAAAAACTGGAAAGGTCTAAGATGAGGTTGTCCAGGGGAACTGGATCAAATTACGAAGTTTCTAAAAAGGGTAACAAACCCCTGACATAAATCGGAAGTTTTTAGGGCATGAAAAAAGGAGAAGAGGTATCTTTGAGATAGAATCAATTTCGACTTCTCCCTAAAATGCATGAAACCTAAATTCACAATCACCTGTACACGTTAGGTGAAGGTATGATAAAAAGTAGCATCTGGAAAGATGATGACAAAACCCATCATCGAAACACTACACGATATTGGGACCTAATTCCTTGGTGTGAGCTGCTTAATTTAATTTCTATTAAGTTGGTGAACAGGGAAAAAAGAATCCGTTGAGAATTCCAAAAAGGATAAACAACGGGACTGATACACAAAATCCATCCAAGGTGAAACAAAGGTATTTGCGGAATGACCTGTGGATGGAGATGTGAAGGTAAGCGTCCTTTAAGCTACGGAAATCATCCACGAATTGGGAAAAATGACCTGACGAATTGATGACGAAGTTTCCATTTTGAAAAGTTAGACCCACATCATCTTCTTTAGTGTGAGAGGTCGATGATGAGTCGAATTTCCCATTTTCTTCTCGACCAGAAAGATCCAACTGTAGAAGCCTGGGCAAAGGAGAACTTTTACTACCTATACGGCTTTCTTTTGGAGAAGAACACTTTCCTCTTCCAATAAAAAATTTCTTTCCTTGATACTATTCACCCTGAACAGTATTTGCATCTGAGAAAGGGAAGGATTACAAACAAACACAATCCAGTAACCCTTTCTCAAAAGGCATCAAACCCAAATATACTTGATAATAGAAGCCACGGCTTGATAGAACTGAAATACAGTACGGCTCAGGTATAAGAACCAAAAAACTCTTTATTCCGAATCTCGGCGTTTCGAGTACTTTCAAAAACACTCGGAATTGTTCCGAGTATATGTATATATTCGGCGGACACTCCTCGAAAAAACTCGCAAGGTCCGCGGTACGTGAAATTTCGCGAAATTATTCCGAGTCGTAATATCGTACCTGGAGGCAATATTTTCTCGTGAAGTTATGCGGAAATACTCGGAGGAATTTGACGAAATACCTGGGCATTTTTTTGTTTATTTAATGTTCTTTTACCATCATATATATTTATATATAATTATAAGATAATAATTATCACTGATAGTTATTATAATGTAATCAATGTCAAAAGTCAACAAAGAGGTAATCATTAATTACCCAGGGTGTGAAACTGCAGTGATTTCAAACAAGGGAATCAGTTGGGCATGAGGAGTACATACAACTCTTTCAAGTCCGTAATTGAAAGCATGTTGAACATCATACAATTACAGGAAAATCGGTCATTTTGAACTCAAAATTTCTCCATGTAATTTTGATATTTTCAAAAAAAGAAAATGATTTTGATATAATTTAATCATTTGTCTTTCATTCTTTAATAATTTTAATGTGAAGTATAATCGGACAAATGAGAAACAAATAATCACAGGTGATAACTGTCAGCGAAATTTTAACGGATTTCGGCCGCCATTATTGGCTTCTTTTAAACTGCAAAATCGGTCATTTTGAACTCAAAATTTCTCCATGTAATTTTGATATTTTCAAAAAAAGAAAATTATTTTGATATAATATAATCATTTGTCGTTCATTCTTTAATAATTTTAATGTGAAGTATTATCGGACAATTGAGAAACAAATAATCAAAGGTGATAACTGTCAGCGAAATTTGGACCGGTTTCGGTCGCCATTATTGGCTTCTTTAAAACTGCAAAATCGGTCATTTTGAACTCAAAATTTCTCCATGAAATTTTGATATTTTCAAAAAAAGAAAATTATTTTGATATAATATAATCACTTGTCTTTCATTCTTTAATAATTTTAATGTGAAGTATTATCGGACAAGTGAGACACAAATAATCAAAGTGATTACTGTCAGCGAAATTTTGACGGGTTTCGGCCGCCATTATTGGCCTCTGATACGTTGCACCGGCGACACATGTTTAATTAAATTAATCACCACTTGCAAATACTCGCAAACACTCCAAATATCACAGGTAAGCTCTGAGGTCCGCGGAATTTCCTCGGAATATCGAGCGCATAACTTGGAGTAAAATATTTTCACTCGGAGTGGTTTACTCCAAAACATTCGGCGGAAAAACGCGGATTTAAAAAGTTGTCCGCGGAATGAAAAAGAAAAACGGTTCAAATACCTGAGCCGTACTGTAGCTAGGCTCCTACTGGGAGAAGAGGAAGAGGAAGGGAGGGAAGAAAGTCATTTGTTAGACTTGGATCTTCCTTTATTGGGAGGTTTCGTTCCAGTCCGACCTCTGGAACGAAAGGACCCTGTACCCCGATCTGAGAATGATCTATTAGTAGATGTGAACTGATTGAGATCTTCTAGCCGAGGGTGTTAAGCACTTAAAAAGTCATCGGAAGTAGTCGAAGAGCGTCTCTTGGTTGCGGTACCTGAACTTGATACGCTCTCCGAAGACTTAAAAAAAGACGAGTGCCGACGGTCTTGAAGCTTGATTCTGAAAACGTTTGGAAGACATGGTCCGAATATAGTTTTAGAATTAAGAGGCGCGGAGGCTCTAAGTTTTAATTTACTATGCTCAGTAAAAACTGAACCAGTTATCAAGAGCAGAGTTGCGCCAAGTATGCAACATGGTGGTAGATAGAACAAGTGCTAATCCCCTATAACCATGGCATGTAGAAATGACCGGGAAAAATACAAAAGCATAAGAATAGCAGCTCTATGGTCGGAATGCTCTTGTTTGAAGGCAGTGGGTAGAACTAGAATACCAGTCATAATGAGAACCCACTTAACAACTGTCCTGGTAAGAGCTCCAATGTTCGAGCTTCGAAACAGGAAGTAATGCCAATTTCCCTGACGTCATATATACAGAGACTGAATCAGGATCTAATTTTGGAATTTCAAAAGACCAAAAATTGATGTTTTTGTTTGTTAGAACCAATGTCCACAGACCCCGTCAACACTGCCAAGGTCATTTTGGAGACTAATTGTGAAATTGATACTAATTGAAAGGAGGGTTGTTTCATTAGAATCTTTAGATTAACTAAAAATACTTAGATCTAAATATGTCCTTCTCTGAATCGCTAAATAATAAGGACGTAAGAAAATCAACCTCTGAGTATTGATATATCCTCAGAGGATAAAGCTCTAGACCCAGACTCAGCTCAAGGGGCAGAACACTTGAGGATCAAGTAAACTTCCCCAGTGTTTGACCCTTCATTGTGTATAGTGCACTGAACATGCGAAATTGTCGAATCAGAATTGAGCATGCGTAAGTAAGAGTCCTTTAAATCTATGGACATATCCCACGAATAGGGAGAAATGACCTAAAAAATTCGAGGGCAAAATTCCAATTAGAAAGGATCGACTCTACTCATCTATAATCGATTCCCCCATTAAACAGCTTACCAACTCAATAAAAACCTGTAAGCTGCGAACCCACCCGGGGTTAAATGAAAACAGATAGACAAGTCACAAAGAATGTGATCAATAAGGGCCCTACTCCAGCGTATCTAGTGGGGAGCTCTTTGACTGGCTGAAGGAGGAGAGGCCCTGTAGAATCTCTAACAAAAAGTGTTAAAGAAATGAGAGTCAATATCAATCTATCTATATATAAAATACCCCGAGGAATAATACCCTTAACGGGAGAAAATTACTGATTTTGATAACAAAAATTACCATTATAAAAGGATGGAAAGCATATGACCAAGGTAGACTAAGTACCGAAGGCCGGAAAGGCTACCGGATAAAAACCGGGATCGGAGCCGTACCGAAATTCGTATGTAACATGGATTCGGCAAAAATTTGGGCATAGGTTCCCCGCACCCCAGAGTCCCCGCAATTATGAGCAGGGTCTCTACGGGGTGGTCGACGAACCTATCCTAGTCAACCATGGCCCAAATGGGAGGTGGGGACATAGACTGACTCATCTTGATTCGGCAATAGTGACCCACACAAATTGGATGGATTCTGTTTAGAAGATACTGTAGAAAGGTCGCAAAGGAACCTGAATATTATCCATCTGCATCGTGGGATTTTATAAGTGATAGACGAGGCCGGGTCTTGCACATATTCAAAACTAAAATAATGCTGAGAATTTCTATTCAACAATAAAAACATCGTCTTCCGATACCGGAAGTGGAAGGAACCCGCACAAAATCCGTCCTCTTTTCTGGCAATTTAAGTTTCCACAACGCTGACTTCTACTAGAATATTTACAAGGAATAATACGTGTGCATACCATGGCACAGTACGTAGAAAGAAAAGTGATGGTTATCAAAAACCAAAAAAGGTTGGTTACATGATAAACAAAACTTCCCAGTGAAAATTCAAAATGGCGGACAACTGATACACGTTTCAAAGTCGGTAGAAAAACACGAAATAAATTCCACAAGAAAAGAATTTCGGAAAAAACAATAAGCTTAAAAAGCCTAAGTACGTTGTGGAAACTCAAGGTAAGTGCAAAATCAAAAAAGAATCAAAGTAGAAGTAAAACAAAGATCAGGAATTGATACAATTAACTTACTCCATCCATAAAAGACACCAAAGGGAAAGAAATACAAACATTAAGCGACCAGACCATAATGGAAACCTAAACAAAGGAAGGCCATATGGACAGTTACTTTCCCACAAAATGGCCATATGGCCTTCAAACACTTATCCGTTTATCCATTCCTATCTATCAGTTTCTTTGTCAAAAGCTGTGACCTAGCATGAGTCTGAAAAAATTATGACTCAATCTCTATTGTCGGCGCGAAAAACCGCGGTCACCAGACCTGTATTGTCTGCCCATTGGTCTGATAGGTCAGGCGACATCAGCGACCAATCTGGTCTCGACGTTAGGGAGGTCACGGGAAAAGGGACATGCCGGTGGCATTTCTGGCTAGATTTGTTTTGTCAGACTGACCCAGACCTGCGTCTGGTGAAAAGGCTTAAATTGTAGTGATGGGTAGTTATATTTGACATTAAAATGACAATTTGGGAGGCAAGACCTGACTGTGTTATAACCAAAACCGTGTTATAATGAGTAGAGTACAAAAGGTACTGAAGTGTATTGTTGTTTCAATACATTTTGGGCCCCATGCTGGAACTGAGTTTTATATTAAAAATATGCTATAACAGTGCTCTATGTGGCATCAGAGTGATTTAAATACAACTTACTATAGTTTCATGAAGACCATAGAAGAGAACCATGTCTATAAGTGTTAATCTGTGACTAAGGAAGTATACTTTGTCCGCTAGATATGTGTCAAGCTCCTGAAAAATAATGTTATTAGCATCAATTTGAAGAATATACATGAAAAATAATATATATTTGTCAAACTGGCCTTATAGAAGCATGATCCTTACATATACCTCCAAGCAAGATTTCGAGAAGAATCTAAACAAAAATCAAATTGTCCTCTAAAGATAGAGACATTTTCAGGGAAGATAACTCTTTTAACAATATTTTGTCTTCTTTATCAATGTTCATTTGATTTAAGGTTTAACGTCCCCTGCAACACTATATAGGTCATTTTGAACACACTGCTTCCACTTTTGTAAGACTTTTACACGGCACTGTGATAAAATGACATCTCAAGCCCTGCCGCCCAATGAAACCAATTGGGTACATATGCATGAAAGGTCAGACCACTTTGCACCACTTTGCCTGGGCAGGCTTAGACTCTCTAAGCGGTGTACCAGTACCCATGTGTGGTCGGTTTCAGCTCTGCGTGGAAGCAGCATGCAGCCAAATCTATTTCTCCAAGCCCTGATGGGCAGGGGCCTCTCTATCAGTGTGTGTCCACTCCAAGAGGAAAGAATTTGCTCCAAATTTTTACCTCTTAGAGCAGACCCCATTTTTTTCATAGGGGGTAAGTTAAGTGGAAAGCAACCGGGGAGTAATGAATATTGTATGTCTTGCAAAAACTGGGAAAAATATCAGATGTATCTTATGTATTATTTCCCGATTCTTGCATCTGTCCACTTTAAATATTTGTTTCTGACCACCATGCCTATTAATGGTTGTGGCTTTTCAAGGTGGCCATAAACAATAGCTCTCCTTCAGAGTACCCTACAATTCCTTTATAGCCCTATCGTGGAGGGTCCAAAGCAGAAATTGTGTAAGAAAAACAATGATGGAATATCCAAACAAAAATGTAAAGATTCCGAAGAAAAAAAGATTTTTCTAAATAATCTATACATATTTCGGATCAATCTTTAAACCGTGTCAAATCGATGAACAGTGTTATAAATAGATTAACCCATAAAATGCCAATCATGACAATTGTTTTCTGCTTTTCTGTCTGCCAGTTACCTTAAAAGTACTTTTTGCTAACAGTGTGGACCCAGATCAGACTGCTCCTGTATGAGCAGTCGGATCTGGGTATACACTGTTCGCCTGTATGCAAAAATATTCTTAAAAAGTTTAGTTTATACTAAATTCGATTGCGATGAAAGCTTCAAGCTTATTGAATTGCACTCGAACACTCATTCTGGGTGTTTCAGCACGCGCGAGAGAGAGAGGCAGTGGCTTTTACACCACTGCTACCCATTTATACCTGGGTGGAGTGGGGCAAAAAAAAGCAAAACAATTTAGCAGACAACATAATCAGACAACATTTTCAGATGTAAATTTTCTCAGTGTCTCAAGGGTTAATCCAGACAGGTATATGATTAAACAACCAAGGTCATTCTAGCTTGAATTCTGCAGAATAATATTGAAGCTACCATCAGTCTCTGGTCCATACTGACAGATCCAAACCCATGGGCCAACAGAGTTTGTCAGATCTGGATTGGAGTTTAAAGGCCCAGTCAACACAATTAAGGTCATGACATGCCACTCAGTTTACCTTACACCTGTGGACACAAATCCGTTCAAACTTTGATGGGCTTCATTTCATTTTGATTTGATGTTTCATTCAATATTTCCTTACATCCTATCAGTCAACTGAAAGCCAGGAATACATTCAAAACACAGTGTTGTACATTCCGTTGTAGACTCCTGTACTGTCCAATCAGAATACATCTCGAATGTCAATCAGACCTAAAAGTGTAAAAAGTGCTTGCCACAATGAGACCAATCAATGTATATTTCTTGATTCAGTTTTAGACTACTTTGATTGTCAAACTAACTTGAGACATAGAGATTCATTGAAAGGTACTTCTTAGGAGTTTGAACAGTTTTGTGCCCACAGGTGTACCACACTATTACTAGTACAGTTTACATTCTTTTGCCATTAACTATTCTTCTTGAATTAGTGGAAGGAGAGAATGACATTATAAAATACTTCATGATCAACCTCCATGAAAAATTGCTACCAGACCCAAAAGAATTGACTGTTCAATCTTCTTAGCACCAGACTGCTGCTAATCCAGATTTCTTCTGAAACAATGCTTTACTGCATTTCTGAAAACATCCACTAGATTTGAGATGGAAATAAGTGCTGAAAAGACCAAAGTTCATATACTTGGTCATTTCAGCACTTATTTCTGAAGCCTTTATGACAAAAATTTCAAAACTTTTACGAGTTTGCTTATCGGTAGCTGAGCAGGCATGTCTGTATCAAACTGTTGCTTAACCCTTTTTGTACCAAATGGAATCTTCCACCTTTTATAATGGCCAAGTCCATTTCAAAATTTAGGGGTGTCAGGTTCTGTTTTCTTGCAATTTAAGTTGGAAAATGGCTGAATGTTATGCAAACAGTGTAGGCCCAGATCAGACGCCGCGTTTTGCGGCGTCTGATCTGGGCTTGCACTGTTTGCCAGGGTACCCGTTTTGGGGTTTCTGGTACAAAATAGGTTAACACCGAAGAGTGAGTGACTAAGTGTTTGAGTTTTACGTCCCACCAACAGCAAAGGTCAAACGCAGACGGGACCTTGGTTATAAGACTCATCCGAAACTCTGGAGAAGCCCGGGATCGATCCTGCGACCCCTGGTTTACAAGGGCAGTAGCGTAACCACTTCACCACGGAGGCTTCTGCTAACACTGAAGACAGGTTTTCAGTCATGGTGCTCATATATTCCAAACATTCATACCCTATTTACCCTAAATATTCGGACACCTTAACTTCTTACGATACTTGTTCTAAAATTTGAACAAGTAAAATTTACTATCCAATGTTGTGTCTAAAACCCCTGCCACACCAGGGCTGCGTTCTCACGGCGTCCAAGAAAAATGCAGAACGCCGAGGTGCGCGCAGTACGATCGCAAACATCGCCGTAGCAACGCAGTGGCGTCGCCAGTAGACGCGTTTGGATCGCATAGAACGCCAGGCGACGGCGCGCATTTTGAGCATGCTCAAAACAAACGCCGTCGCTCGGCGTTCTGATCAGAGCGCAGTGAGGTCGCCGTAAGGTTGCCATAGCAGCGCAGTAAGGTCTCCTACAACGCTACAGGAGCTCGGCAGGGGCGCACAGAGGTCTCCTACAACGCCGTATAAGCTCCGCTTGTATAACTGATTAACTGATTGATTGATTTGATATTTAACGTCCCAGTCAACACTGTATAGGTCATTTTGGAGACGTTGCTTCCAATTTTGTGGGACTTTTACCCGACTTTGAGATGAAATGACATCTCAAGCCCTGTCGCCCAATGAAATCAAAAGAGTTTACACGTATAAGCATGTTTACACCAATAGAGTTTACACGTATCTCGCACCGTTTTGCCTGGGCAGGCTTAGATCCTCTAAGCGGTTTACCAGTACTCGAGTGAGGTCGGTTTCAGCTCTGCTAGGAAGCAGCCCATCTATTTCTTCCAGTCCCGATGGAAGGGGCCGCCCGCTTGTATAAACAGTCGCTAGAGTAGAGTTTGATTGTGTACTGTCTCGAAAAACCTACTTCTGAGGTTACTCATTCCGGGTAAGGTACCGGCGGTGGACTTGCTCCTGCTTGCGGTGATTGCGGTGGACTTGCTTCCGACGGCACAGGAGTACTGGTTAACCGCTTAGGGGATCTAAGCTTGCCCAGGCAAAGGGGCGCGAGTCGGACCATCCGTGCTTATAAACCCTATTTGTTTCATTGGGTGACAGAGATTGAGATGTCATTTCATCTCAATGTCGGGTAAAAGTCCCACAAAATTAGCGGCAACGTCTCCATAATGACCTATAATGTGTTGATGGGACATTAAACCTGAAATTAAACAAAACTGTTCGACTGATGAAGATGTCTGTTTACACGTTGAGAACGCCTTCAACATGTGAGCGCCGTAAAAGCGCAGTGCACGCATTGAGAGCGCCGTAAAAGCGCAGTGCACGCATTGTAAGCGCCGTAAAAGCGCAGAGGAAGCGCCGTGAGAGCGCATACAATCGCCATCAAGAACGCCGCAGGATCGCGATAGATCGCCGTGTAAGCTCCGTAGCAACGTCTTGGTCGCTGTAGGGACGCCATGACAGGTCCATGTTCACAAAAATATCCCATATTTCTTGCGATCTCGCGGCATTCTGAAAAATTAAACAACGCCGTCCCATCGCAGTGAAAACGTGGCATAGTGTGACAGGGGCTTAAGATAGCGGGATGTGTGGCAAACAGTGTAGGCCCTGATGACAGTTGAGACACCGTGCTCTGAAGCATTTCTTCAGGGTCTGTACTGTTTGCTCACACCTGTCTGTCTAAATACATAAGGTAAACATGGTACAGATAACCTCACCTTACAGACATTATGTTTGTCTTGACTAGAAGGACACCTGTCTAAGCAACACACTCTGTATTCCAGCCACTGGTCCACAGCCGCTTTCTCCTCCAAGTTGTCACCTGAAAATATAATTTCATTAACCCATATAAATCAGTTTATCGCCCTTTTTGTGCTGAAAAGAACCTTCCTCACTGTATAGCAGGAGTCCATTCCATAATATACATGCAGACAGGGCAGGTTGATTTTTTTTTTTCAGAAATTAATTTAGAAAATGGTTGAACTATTTCCAAACAGTGGAGGACCTGATCAGATGCTACATTCTGAAGCATCTGATCTGGGCCTGCCTGGTTTGCCAATGACCGAGGTGTGGGGGGAGCAAAAGGGCATACTGATCACAAATCAGGTCCAGTGAGTTACTTGAGTGTCTTGGCATTGAGGACCTGGACCTCATCCTGAAAGAGAGAAGACTTCGCTGGTATGGACATGTGGAATGCTCCAACGGTGCAGTCAAGACTGCCTGTGACATACAGGAAGGTGGAAAGCAGGGGGCCAGGAAGGCCCAAGATGACCTGGAAGCAGCTAACAGAAAGAGATTGCAGAGAATGGAAGCTCTCTGCTATCGATCCTCATGATAGACAAGCCTGGAGATCTGGTGTAAGATCTGCCATGCGTGCAGCAAGCCAGCTACCTGGAAGGGGGCCCACTTATGTGGACACTGCCCCTATACCTGGCTGCACGTTAATCAAAAATCCGTTGATGATGAAATCACAAGAGAATGAAAACCACTTTTCACAAATTATCACAGAGAATATAATCTTGTCACATATCACAGAGATTGAAAATAAAAATTGCCTTTCACAAACAATGTTTTCATCTGCATATATATCATATTTACATTTAACATCAACAAAAAAACATTTAACATTAACAACAAGTGTTTCTTAACTCTTTTATTATATGCACAATGTACAGTGGGATACTTGTGTTGCAAAGATAGCATTTAAATTGGTAGAACTCTTGATTTCTTTTAATTTTCTCCAGTCTCTTAACATTTTTGGTACCAGATGGAATCTTCCTCCTTATATATTGCAGGAGTCCATTTCAAAATTTAGGGGTGTAAGGTTGTGTTTTCATCAAATTTATTTGGAAAATGACTGAACTTTTAGCATAGTGGAGGCCCTATTCAGACTCTGTGATCTGTGGCGTCTGATCTGGACCTGCACTGTTTGCCAGGGTACCCGTTTTGGGGTTTCTGGTACTCAATGGGTTAATGCAATGCGAAGCATGGTATCCGGACAAAACACCCCCCGGACATAACACCCCCTGCTCATTTTGGCATTGGTGGACCCCCCTCAAGTTTTTTACAGGGTGGACATAACATCCCCTGCAACTTTTGACAGGGTGGACAAACCCCCCCTCGTAAGTTTTGCAAGGTGGACAAAATCCCCCCTATCAGGCTACTGGGCATATGGAGCCCTTTTGATGGACGTTGTGGATGAACATGCTCCACGCAAGCAGAAATACCCAAAGAAAGATCCCCCACCATTCATGAATAGTGAACTTAGAAAAGCTATTTTCAAGAAAAAAATGCTTTTCAATAAATATAAAAAGTTCAAAGGCAAAACAAATTGGGAAGCCTACCGAAAACAAAGAAATTATGTCACTAAGCTCAGAAAACAGTCAATTAGACTTTATTTCTTTGAGAGATGTCAAGGAGGCCCAAAATCAACTGACTTTTGGCCAACTATAAAACCCTTTCTGAGCTCTAAGTCTAACAAAACTGACTGTGATATTATCCTCATGGAGAAAAACACCCTGATAAGTGATCAAAAAGAGGTCTGCAATGTTTTAAATGATTTTTATATTCACATTGCAAAAGAAATAGGCATAAGTACTAATTGTCAAAACGATGATAGCCACCCTAGCATACGTGCCATACATGAAAATGGTCCTATTGGGGGCTATGAATCTTTTAACTTTAAACCCGTCGACCAACAAACAGTCTTCAAAACTATAAATGATCTAAACACCAAGAAATCTACTGGTGTTGATCAACTTCCACCCAAAATCCTTAAAATAGCAGCAGAAGTGATATCTGCCCCAGTCACTTCTCTTTTCAATAACTGTGTGAGGCTGGATCATTTTCCAGATGACCTGAAAACTGCACAGGTCAGTCCTCTGTTCAAAAAAGATGACCCATTTACGAAGAAAAACTATCGGCCTGTAAGTATTTTACCTTCACATTCAAAGATTTTTGAAAGACTACATGTAGTTTTTATTCAACTGAGTAAACATTTTGAAGGCATTTTTAATAATTTTTTAGCTGCTTTCAGAAAGGGCTTCGGCTGTCAGACTACCCTCATGAGGCTTGCGGAGGACTGGAAGAAGGACTTGGACAGCCAACACTATGTTGGTGCAGTCCTCATGGATTTGTCCAAGGCCTTCGACTGTCTTCCGCATGAACTCATTGTGGAGAAACTGGGAGCCTATGGCCTTTCTGTCTCAGCCTGTACCTTTCTTAGAAGCTACCTCTCAAATAGGAAGCAAAGAGTAAAATTAGGTCAAAACCACAGTGATTGGCTCAACATTTTAAAGGGTGTGCCTCAAGGTTCTATCCTAGGCCCCCTCCTATTCAATATTTTCATAAATGACATTTTCTATTTTGTCCAACAGTCTAACTTATATAATTATGCTGATGATAATACCCTATCATACAGCAATAAAAGTCTGGAAATAACCAAACAAGTTCTGGAAGAAGAAAGTACCACTCTGATCAAATGGTTTACTGACAATAAGATGCAAGCAAACCCTGATAAATTCCAGGCTATCATGCTAGGGAAAAAAGGTTTTGAAAACTGCAAAAGTCTTGATATATGTGGAAACATAGTCAAATGTGAGGACACGGTTAAGCTTTTAGGCGTCACTTTTGATTATATGTTATCTTTTGAAACACATATTTCTAATATCTGTAAAAAAGTATCTAGGCAAATTAATGTATTGTTCAGATTGAGCAAACTTTTAACCTTGGAAACAAAATTTTTAATTTATAAGTCTTTTATCAGGTCCAATTTTAACTACTGTCCTCTAGTTTGGCATTTTTGTTCCAAAACCAGCACAAATAAACTGGAAAGATTACAGTATAGAGCTTTGAAACTAGTTTTTAATGATTTTACTAGCTCTTATGAAGATCTGCTTTTAAAGGCTGATATGCCAACTCTACATCTTAGTAGGATACGTTTAATGGCTACTGAAGTTTTTAAAATTTTACACAAAATGACCCCCGAGTATTTACATAATCTTGTTTCGTTCAAAAATACAAATTATTCTTTCAGATATGAAAATTTAGCTGATGTTCCAAGGGTTCGAACAAGTAAATACGGTAAGGCGACATTCTGCTTTGAGGCTGCCCAGCTCTGGAACAGTCTCCCAAATCAACTGAGAAAGGTAGACAACTATAAAGAGTTTGTGAGGCTGATCCGGACCTGGGGAGGCACCTCCTGCAAGTGTTCCTTGTGCAAATGCGGTTTGTAGTTGCTTTTAAATTTAAGTTTATGTTCCTTTTAGTTTTGTTCCGCTTTAGTGTGCTTTATGTGTTTGTTTTAGTTGCTTACTAGATCATTTTATGCTTAAATTTTGTGCTTTCAGTGTATTGAGTTTAATCCCCATTAGTTTTGTTCCTTGTAACCTTTTAGCTCTACAATCCTTATGTTTTATACTAAACATGTGCTTTTAATATATACTAAACCTGCTTATGAATATTGACACTCTTATCATTACATTATGAAACCTCTCCCTGCAGTCTACTCCCAATTTTTCGACCCTTTCGCTTTTGTAGGCTGTGGGACAGGGTTCTCTTCCATGCTCAATATTGCTGAGTACTTGTATACTGTCGGTGCATATGCATGTTGTGTCTTTGTACATATGACATGTGTATGTACATACAGTATATTTAGAGGGAGGGAAGGGCTTGTGCTGGCAAGTTTTCCTTTATTTTAAGGAAAACTGAAATTAGTTGGCATGGCTCTTCTGTCTGCCCTTTTTGAAAAGCTAACAGTCTGTGATGAGTTCCTCTAAATTGTGATATGTTGTTCATATACATGTACAGCTTCTTACTTCTTGTTCTGTCGGTAAAATAGCCAATATGGCTAATGTTGTGCTTTGTTTCATGTATGAAAACCGATGTTAAATAAAGTTTCTTATGTCTCTTATGTCTTATGTCTTATGTCTAAAACCTCCCTCGGACAAAATCCCCCTGATGCTAGATTGGGCACCTCACCAGTAGTTGAAGAGTGTTCCTGTTACACACATCATAGATTAAAGTGATTTCTGATCAAGTTGCAATTAAGAAAATGGTGCACAAAGTAAACTGGGCAATTAAGAGACAATTAGCTCTAATCAGCTAATTAAAAGTATAATGATCTGGAACTTATACAATCACAATTCATATTAGAAAATTAACTGAACAATTACAAACTGAATATAGCAATCAATTAGCATACTGGTAGAAGAAAATTTTCACAATAAAGTTTATTTAATACTTAATAGCCCCATTCATACTTCATGCCCTCTTACATTTTTGAAACAAAAATATTGTTGATAAGCATACATTTATGTTCATATCTTGGAAGGGATTTTGCCATCTGTACCATTGCAAGCAGATTATTACTCAAGGGACCAGAATTCTATAGCGATAATAAACACAGAGGATTCTGTCTGAGGGGAGGGGGGGGGGGGGGGGGTTGTCCACATGATAGGGGGGATTTTGTCCACCTTGCAAAACTTACAAGGGGGGTTTTGTCCACCCTTTCATAAGTTGCAGGGGGTGTTAAGGGGGGGGGGGGGTTGTCCTACATTCGCCAAGCATGACTGACATTGCCTAACCAGCCTCTCCCCTCTTTTCCACCATAACCAGCGCAAAAACTTTAGAACAGTCTGTGACTAAATTGTGAGTTGGTGTTGGGGGGTGAAGGGAATCAAATTGCGGAAAATGTAAAAAATAAGGTCAGCGTAGGGAATATTATCTAGTTCAGTAGATCGATACATTTTTTGCAAGAAATCCTGTAATCTCATTTTTATTTGGCTCAGTGCATTATTGACCCCACTCACACACATAATCTCGATCTGGGAAAATGATTAATAAAATGATTAGGGCATAGTTGAAAGGAAGTTTAAACAGCAACACAGTAACCAGGCCTCATACTGATCACGCTTTTCCATGCCTGAAAGCCCCAATTTCGCAGCTTCAACCCTTATCCTGCTGAACAAGACAACTACTACATTACCTTTGCAAACAGTGTAGATCCTGATCAGATGGCTTCTGAAGAAGCCATCTGATCAGGATCTACACTGTTTGTAATGGAGTTTGTGAAAAATATAAAGTATTTTGGTTGACTTATAGTCAGAAATAAGGGTTAAATAGTTTTTTAAACAGACTATATATGCAAAAATCAGAATCTAAAAGCCTGAAATCAAGAAAAAAATTAAGCTCTAAAAGCCTGAAATCCTGCAAATGCCTGAAAAATATGGGTCCTGAGTTACAGGGGGAAGGAATGATATATACAATTAGACAGAGGCATTGGGTGGGGAGGGGGGTGCTCATTCTTCCTCCTTATCTGGAGCTGAATGCTGAGGACTATTTTTTACTGTGTCAGTTCAATGGTACATGTACAATGTGTACACACTGTTTGTTTGTTAACTTGCTGTTTAAGGGGTTCAGGCCTATTTTTTCGGTTCTATTCATTTTTGATGGAAAATCATATTAGCAAACAGTGCTGACTCTAATCAGATGCTGCGTTAGGCTGTGTCTGATCTGTGCCTGGGTACCCATTTACTAGCGTTTAGGGGTTCCCTACCTGAAATAGGTTAACCCATTTTGTACGAGAAACCCTAAAAACGGGTACCCTGGCAAACAGTGCAGGCCCAGATCAGACGCCGCAGAAGCGGCGTCTGATCAGGGCCTCCACTGTTTGCAGAATGTTCAGTCATTTTCCCAATAAATTTTGATGGAAACATAACCTGAAACCCCTAAATTTTGAAACGGACTCCTGCTATATATAAGGAGGAAGATTCCATTTTGTACAAAAAGGGTTAACGAAAGAAATAATGAAAATTATTCAACTTCATCTGGAGCTACATTGTATAGATTACCTATAAGTGTTGTTTTCTCTGCGGCTCTTGCAAGATGTTTCACAATTGTTGCCAGACCTCTCCTTGTCCCTGATTTTCCTTTCATCACTGGTATCTGAAACATATTATTTATGCATGACAAGCAAAAAAGCCAGGGATCTGTTTCTGTAGTGTTTCCCCAGCCCTTATCAGTGTTATGTAAATTAAAAAGAGAAATGAACAGGAACTGATACAATCAGATCCCAAAATCTTCCCACAATATCACTAGGGAAAGAAGTTGAAACATGGAGTGATTTGTTTGTTTGATTTGAGGTTTAAAGTCCCCGTCAACACTGTAAAGGTCTTTTTGGAGACATTGCTTCCGATTTTATGGGACTTTTACCCGACATTGAGATGAAATGACATCTCAAGCCCTGCTGCCCAATGAAACCAGTAGGGTTTATAAGCACGGATAGTCTTACTCGCTTCGCTTTGCCTCGGCAGGCTTAGAGCCTCTAAGCGATTTACCAGTACCTGTGTGCTGGTCGGTTTCAGCACTATGGAAGCATCATGCAACCCATCTATTTCTTCAAGCCCCGATGGGCGGGGGCGTAACATGGAGTGACGACAGTAAGCAAAACGGACAACAGTTAAACCAAGTCAGCAACTCTTTCCCAAACAGGTGGTGACTAAGAATTTCCAAACCTAACTAAAAAGGAGCAATATACATATACATGTATTTGGGTGAAAGAATCAGAATCACCAACATGACAAACATTAAACTGGAAGGACAAACGTAACTAAAAATGAACCAAACAAGAGGACCATGGGCCACTATGCTCACCAGAGTTCAGGCGGGCACTGCCCACTGGCAGCCATGTATGGTTTCAATTTATTGATTACAAAGTCTCCCAAACGAACCCCCATTCCATGTGGACTCTGTATCTGAAATATTAGGCCTTTTATGAAGTGGAGGGGTGGGACGTGGATCCAACAGAGCCCAGGTTGGCATCACTGAATGTGTCTTATCATATGGAACAAGAATATATATGGTTTAGGGGTGGGGTTGTGTACAGTTCCAGAGATATAAAGCCTTTTAAGCTGTCGAGGGGTTGGAGCATGGCCCTGGCAGACACCAGGAAATCCAAGATTGTTGTTCTTGAAGTTGAATGTGTCTTATCATTATGACCAAGAAAATATATTGTTTAGGAGTGGGGTTCTGAACTGTTTCTGAGATATGAGGCCTTCTTATGAAGTGAAGAGGAGAGAAATGGCCCCTGTGGACCACCAAGTTGGTGTGACTGAATGTGTCTGATCACAAGGAACAAGAATATATATGATTATGAGGTGGGGATCTTAATGGTGTCTGAGATATATGGCCTTTTATGAAGTGGAGGGGTGGGCCATGGCATCAACACATTGCCCTAGCACAAATACACACACGGTTGAGGTGACTAAATGAGTGTTATCAAAAGGAACACAAATATACATGCCTTAGGGGTGGAGATCTGAACAGTTTCTGAGATATATATAGCATTTTATGAAGTGGAGGGTTGGGGCATGGCCCCAGCGCACCCTGGGATACCCCTATAATGGTATCACTAAATGTGTCTTATCAAAAGGAGCAAGTGTATATATGGTTTAGGGATGGAGATCTAAATGGTTTCTGAGATATTGGGCCTTTTACAAAGTGGAGGGGGCGGGGCATGGCGCAGGCATACCAGGGGACACCCAAGTTGGTGTCACTGAATGCGTCTTATCATAAGGAACAACAATATAATATGGTTTTGATGTGGGGCTCTGAATGGTTTCTGACATATATCGCCTTTTATGAAGTGGAGGGGTGGGGCATGGCCCCGGCGCATGCTGGGAGACCCTTAGGTTGGTATCATTGAATGCCTCTTATCATAAGGAACAAGAATACATTGGTTATGGGGTGGGGATCTAAACGGTTTCTGTAATATTTGACCTTTTATGAAGTGGAGGGGTGGGGCGGGTGACCCATAGGTTGAAATCACTGAATGCGTCTTATCATAAGGTACAAGAATATATATGGTTTAGGGGTGGGGATCTGAGATATTGGGCCGTTTATGGTGTGGAGGCCGGATGGGGTGGGGCAAGGCCCAGGCACATCCCAGTGGACCCAAGGCTGGTGTCACTGAATGCGTCTTATCATAAGAAAAATGAATATATATGGTTTTGGGTAGGGATCAGGATGGTTTCTGACATATATCGCCGTTTATGAAGTGGAGGGGTGGGGCATTGCCCCGGCGCATCCTGGGAGACCCCAAAGTTGGTATCACCGAATACGTCTTATCAAAAGGAACGAGAATATACATGGTTATGGGGTGGGGATCTCAACGGTTTCTGAGATATTGTGTCTTTTACAAAGTGGAGGGTGTGGGGGCATGGCCCGAGTACAGCTAAGGCAGACTTGCCTACCCCTTGAGACAGAAAATAGTAAGATCACCCCCAAAAATTGTAAAATTGAAATTTTATTCGTAAAGGTTTTAAGGTATCCGATGCGAGGTCAAAATAAGCCCATTTCCTCAAGTATTTTTTTTTTGGCAATAAATCAGCCGATTCAGCTTTTCTTTTTTCCCCTTTTTCTTTTTTACTTTCTTGCCACTCATACCGAAATAGAGGGGTAAAGATTCACCGAAAGTACCGTTCACCGCCGTACGAAGCTAGCGGTTCGGTTCACGGTCCATTTTTGGTAATTTCGGTTCAGTTTGGTTTACCCAAAAAAATTTCTTTGAAAGACAAAATTAAAAAAAAAAAATAGCAGAGAAACTGTATAAATGTTATTTTTATGCTGAATCCTACTTAATTTTGCTTTATTGATGCATAAATTATCGATGTAAGCATCTTCTTTCGCATTACGACAACTACCGCATTCCGTTCGGCTAAAAATATCTCAATTTTCTTGAAAGAAATATTGTTTTAATGATTATATCTTCCATAAAATGGTTCTCTACTAGACCACAACATATGTTTATCATCAATTTCTCCTCTTATCTGGGATGTTCACTGCTCAGTGAAGGTTTCTATTATCTTAGGATTATCTTAGCTGCAATTAAATTTGCTCATTGTTCTAATATATTTTAAGCTTTCTTTTTACACATTATAGGCTAGCTGACGGTGGTAACTTGGACAGTAACAGGATCTCAGTTTATTTGCAAAGGATGGCACAGCTTTGCAACATGTTACCAAAACTATGCAACAAATATAGTAGGCTCATTGATGAGTTTAGTATGGACAGGCTGTGTGTGTGTCAGTCTGTCTGATTAAAAGTATCACGATACGTATCGTATCATGAGGCAAGTATCACGATACGTATCGTATCGTGAGGTAGGTGTATCGTTACACCTCTATACCGAAAAATATTTGTTAAATGAACTGTGATTGGATCACTTCACTATCATTAGCCAATGATATTTAATTTAATTTCGCAGCAAGAGTATGCCAGGAACGACAAATATTGTCTTCTCCTGGTATAAATGCGCACTTACCCAAACCGAACTGAAATAATTGCGCAGAATTACTGTTTTTTTTTACAAACACCGAAAATCGTACGGAATTCGGCTGTGGTTCTAAGGTCGTTATTTGAACATGAAAATAGTAAGCCTTGCGACCAAATCGTAAGGGTAGGCGATAGGGCTGGCTAATCAGAGCTGAAAAGATAATCGATTATCAGTCCTGTCACTGCGATCAATAATCGATTAGTAATCGCTAAGGTTTTTGTCATAATACTACCTGTTGGGCTTTCTGTCTGAGCATGACTCTTATCATATGTTGCACTTTACCATATGTATAGTTGAACAGGCAGGCGTGGACAAACAGTGTAGACCCAGATGAGACGCCGCAATATGCGGCGTCTCATTAGGGTCTGCACTGTTTGCCACGGATCCAGCTATTTTAGGCACAACTTTGGGTAGTAAATTGCACTTATCAAATAATCGATTACAAGCCAATCAGTACTGATAATCATTTTTGTGGAATTTATCGATCAATTAATTGATTAATCGTGTCAGCCTTAGTAGGAAAGTCTGCTAAGGGGACCCTTAGGTTGGTGTCTCTGAATGCGTTTAAAATTAAAAAAGTTTCCACAAGAACTGTTAGAGAAGGTGGAATAAAAATGATAGGGTTAGAATGTTAATAGTCAGAAACAAGCTGACAGTGAAAGCTAAAAGATAAAAACAGTGCGCTGGCATTTATGGCATTGGGTGGTTAACCATGCATACTGCCCTTTTGAAAGATTCGAAAGTGGGCAGTAATGCGACACTGGATGGCAGCCGGTATCATTGCACGATTGCGAGGGGGTAGAACGAATACTTGTAATAATCTACTCTGGTGTGGATTTGTCGATAAACCAGTGGGTGAGAGTTTTTATGGGAAATCCTGGTCGGGTGCACAACATACGGTGGTAGGTCTATAGCTACAAGTCCGTGGACAATTTTGTAGAACAGGCAGAGCCGGGAATCATTTCTTCTCTGTTCCAGAGTACGCCAGCCAAGGTGGTCTAACATGTCTGTAACACTCGCCTGTCTGTAGTAGTTGTCAAGTGTCCACCTGGCTGCCCTACGTTGGATCATCTCGATTTTATAGATGTTGTTTTGGGTGTAAGGGCTCCAGACAGAGGAGGAGTACTCTACTAGGGGGCGTACCAGTGTCTTGTATGCCATTTCGCAAATGGCTGGTGACTTTGTCCTGATGTTTCGCTTAATGAACCCTAATGATCGGCTAGCTGTTGTGCATGTCTTTTGGATGTGGTTGTTGAAAGATAGGTTGCTGCTGATTTCAACGCCCAGATACTTGGAGCCTTCAACCGATTCAAGAATCTGACCGTGCAGTAGGTATTCACTCGGGACTGGAGTTCGTGCTCGTGTCACATGTATGACAACACACTTACTTGGATTGAACTCCATATCCCATTGCAGTTCTCACTCATGAAGGCAGTCAAGATCCTTCTGCAGTACTTGAGCATCCTGTAGGCTGGAGACTGCCAGGTAGATGGCCGTATCATGAGCAAACAACCGTACCTTAGATCTGGTCCTGTCCGGTAGGTCGTTGATGTAAATCAAGAAAAGTATTGGGCCCAGGACGGAACCCTGAGGGACCCCAGATGACACAGGCACTGGTTCTGACTGTTCGCTTTCGAGAACAACAGTTTGTGTTCGGCCGGAAAGGAATGCCTGTATCCACTTCAAGCTGAGGCCTCTGATTCCGTATTTGTGCAGCTTTAGTAGGAGTTTTTGGTGACTGACCTTGTCAAATGCCTTTGAAAAGTCAAGCAAGACAAGGTCAGTTTGGCTACCTGCTATGGAGTTTCTCATTAGATCTTCTATGAGAGTCACAAGTTGGGTCTCACATGACCGCTTGGTGCAAAAACCATGTTGTAAGTCGTACAACAGGTTGTGCTGGTCCATGTGGGAAACCACATTGGTTGTGACAATGTGCTCCAGCACCTTGCACAAGATACTAGTCAGAGAGATGGGCCTATAGTTGAAAGCAAGGCTAGTGTCTCCCTTCTTGAAAAGAGGACAAACATAGGCAGTAGTCCAGTCTTTGGGTACCCTTCCTGTATCAAGGGACTTCTGGAAGATTACCTGTAATATAGGCGCTATTACGTCACAGAGGGCCACGCTTCCGTTGACACACTTAGATTTGAGAAATATATCATTTGAACATGCTGAAGGTAAGTTTTCAATGTGAATGCATTTAATACACAATACAAACATCATCAGTATTATTGGCCTGCATACCCATCTCCTTTAGAAACCCCATACTCAGCCAAAAATAAATAAAATCTCACGACGAAGACTGGTCTAGGTCATGTGCATAATGAGGTCAATGGGTATACTTGTTTTGGGTCCATGACTATCCAATGAGCGCTTCCGTCGGACAAAATATTATAACTAACGCGAGATCACATGACTTTCCTCTCAAAATGGCGGCGTAGCAGTAACTGTCTATCGCAATACTGCTTTCTTCTAAACATGAACGAACTGAAAATATTGTTTGCTGGTAAACTAAATTAGATAACAAGTTAAGAGAATTTAGCATTGTCGATTGAGCTTATGTTTCTATATTATTTAATTTAACTTTTTTCTGTCTAAGTACCGTGAGAATACATAACACCGGGCTGATTCCAAAGTGGGTAAAACCCATCACCTTCCGCGTAAGCGTTTCTGGGCAGGTCATGATACAACATGTATTTCTGCAGCCTGCACGTGCATTTCAGAACGAGGTCCGAAGTTGACAAATGTCAACGACCCACCAATTGGTTGGGTATAAAAGCCAAGGCCGCGCAGGGCCGGGCCGAGCCGCCGAGCCTACCGAAAATTTTATTTTTAGTCTCTTGATGCAAGTAAGATATATATTTTGGTGAATGTGGGATTAAATTATTATAAATTAGAACTGTTATTACTACAAGTAGTTTCACGTATCTACATTGCTTATTTATCTTTAAATAACTGTTTTCCGAAATCCAGGGGTATAAAAGCCGAGGCCGCGAAAGTGTATTGACAATTCCGAATTTCTTTCAAATTCATCGGTTAAATTACTTTTTTTGGCCTTATGATATTTGAATTTGATTACACTTATGTGTTTGTGGTAAAATTAAATATACTCGCCAGAATCACCTTAATTGATCGAATTTCTTATTTTATTTTTGTTTCTATTTTTAGAATTACCTTATTACATGAAACGACCGAAAAGGAAGGCACACAACGACCAAAATGATCCGAATCGAATGACGACCCATGTTGTTCAGTGGACAAAGTTTGTATATGTGACGTTGTTTTAATGATTGGGCAAGGACTTCAGGTTTTACGACGTTGATTCGACGCAGGCACTCCACGTTGAAACAAAGTTGATTCAACGTTGTGTGCCTGCAGGGTTCTTTTTCTGTTTACTGACTGATGATCAGGAGGATGCGGGTTCGACATCTGCTGAGGTCGGCAGCATTCTTTCGTGGAGATTGAACATGATATATTTTCTTCAGTCATTCTCTCCCACTGATTCAAGAAGGGCAGTTGTCAGCTTTGGGCGAAAGAATGTGCAATATACTGGTTAACTGCTTATGTATAAGCCTGCTCTGGGAAAGTGTGGATAGGTAAAATTTATTATTCGGCAATACACGCCAAATGCGTTTAGTCTTCGCCGAGGCGTTGTCTTTGTATTTTTGGCGAGTTATCTGCAAATTGCATCATTTTTGTTGCAACCCTTTCTTTTGAAGTGACAGACTGAGATCTAAAACAATTAGATGTGTCAATTAATGCACTAATCACTTACTGACTGAAGCAAATTAATAAGCAATAATAATACAATAGGTAAGTATCAAAACATAATTAACATGTCTAAAACATGATTAAGACTTATGATGAGTTTCATAAAGCTCTAACTTTAGTTCCTACCATTCAGATAGTATATTTAAATGCCCTTATCATTTATCTGACATTGCCGTCCGTTGCGGTTCATTACGACGTGGCCTACATAAAACCACCAAAAATACGGTTATTACAGATACTAAAAGGAATTGACAAGAATTATTACAATAAAAGGTTTAGAAAATACTTTTTTGGGGTTTTCATGTACATTTTTTCACACATCCATGTCTATTTCCTGGTGTATGAATGTCATTTGACTATCTATCTATCTTCTTATACTGAGTCGGTCATATCTGGCCATTACCTCAGTTGATTGGGTGGCTAAATTTAAAAAAAAAAAAAAAAGAGAGGCACTGGATGCGTCCTTAAAACTATTTACAATCTGCATAACAGAGGTATCCTAAAACGCATACCTCTGAGACCCAATCTTACACTGTGCGGGCTTTGAACTCTTCTGCGGACTTGGCATTCACCGCAGAGGAGGGAAGACTATTCCATTGGGGAATAGTTCTAGGAAAAAACGAGTTCTTCAGGGCATCACTATAGGACTGGTATCTACGATATTGTGAGTCGTTTAATTTTGATGCCCTTACGTGTCACCAGTAACAATTCTGATTCTGATTTCATTCGAATTCGATCAAAACATACGATAAAAACCGCCTTGGCTTTTGTACCTCTAAAAATTTGCAAAATTGCAATAAAACACAAATTTGGGCACCAAAAAAGAACAAAAATTATGCTGAATATCACAATTGATAAAATTAACATTATAATATTGAAATTTACCACTAACATTTCAGTTTTGGTTAGAATTCCGAAAAATAAAATCTTCGGATCGGCAATTTTTGGCTTGGCGGCTCGGCCCGGCGCGGCCTTGGCTTTTATACCCGACCCCACCAATTTGGCTGAAACGACCTACCTCCAAAATTTGACCGAAACGACTCGGGCCGAAACGACACTGGGTCCGAAACGATACAGGCAGCGAACAGTTTAGGTGTTCACCACATGCGTATAAAACAGGAAGAGGCTATACATATAAAAATAAGGAAAAACGTCACTCCCATGCACTTACTCTTTCGCTACCATCGTAAGTAATTTTACCGCATTTTACACCTAATAATGCTGCCACAGCCTGAATCGTGTCACCGGTGTCAGCCATTTTACCGGAAACTGCAGTGGTCAAGCACAAACCAGTAAAGAAGCGCAGGGGAAAGTATAAACAGTAGAAGTAAAAACAAAGATCGGGTTAACTTACTCCACCCCACAAAGACACCAAAGGGAAAGAAACACAAACATTAAGCGACCAGGCCATAATGGAAACCTAAACAAAGGAAGGCCATAAGGACAGTTACTTTCCCACAAAATGGCCATCCAAAATAAAAAGACGGTGCACACTAATGTCCGGGGATATGCCGGGAAATTGGAGGTAGTGGTGTGTTGTCGCTAATATCTCCACTTCGGGTTGTCAGAAATTAATACAAATAGTATCAAATAAAATTTTTAGCTCTATTGTAAAAGATAAAAAAATAATAATTTACTTTTTTAACGTTTTAGGGGTCCATTTTTTAAGTTAATTTGTCCGGAAAATTCTCTGATTTTTTCCTGGATGTTGGGGTATTGATACGTTAACCCTATTATCTCGACTTTAGGTGGTCAGAAATTAATAAAATTAGTATCAAATAAAAATTTTAGCTCAATTTTAAAAGAGAGTTAAAAAATATTTTTCATTTTGAATATTTTAGGGGTCCATTTCTGAAGTTAATTTGTTTTTGTCCGGGAAATTCCCGAATGTGTCCTGGATCTTGCGGTAGTTGTGTGTTTTCATAATATCTCGATTTGTGGTGATCACTTATTGATAACAATTGATATATGTTAAAATTTTAAGTTCAATTCTAAAAAATATATATATATATATAAAATCTCTTTATACACCTCAGTGAGGCAGTTCTAATGAGTACCCACAACCCGGATTGTATCCAGGATGCCGGGGTATTAGTTCGTTTTCCTTAATATATCGACTTGTGAGAACGAAAAAAAGACTGCACACCCCTTGTAAATCCTACTTTTCTCTGTATAAAGTTGGATTTACATGGGTTTCCATTACACAGCTTTCTGTGATGTCACACATGTTGCTGCTCACAAGACGGACACTGCCATTGATACGATGATGAATTTAGACCTAAACATATTCTATAAAACCAAATTTTGCACTTACGATTTTCACAGCAAATCATGTTATCAATATACTCAGGCATTTTGCAGAATCACCAGACTGGAATTTTTACGATTTTACAACTGAATGAATGAAGTCTTTCTACTATTTCAATCCAGGTAAGCAGCACACGCCAACTTATTATGAGTTAAAGCAATTAATTTAACACATTTTTAATCTCGTTAGAAAATCAATGGCCCGTAAAATCGCTCAAAGTCCGTACACCTAATTCATCGTCAGGAAGAAATGGATGCGCTTAAATTTCGTTGTTTAAGCAAACAGTATAGAACTAGATCAGATGTCGCATTTTGCGCCGAGATCAGACGCCAAGTTTTGCAGCGTCTGAGCATCATGGTCCGTCAATCAGTCAAAGTCCTTACATCTAATTCATTGGCAGCAAGAAATAGATGCGGTTAAATTTCGTCGTTGATTAAGCAAACAGTGTAGACCGAGATCAGACGTCGCACTTAGCGGCCCAGATCAGACGCCAAGGTTTGCGCAGCTACTGATCATAATGGTCCGTCAAAGTCCGTACACCTAATTCATTGCTAGCAAGAAATGGATGCGGTTAAATTTCCTCGTTGTTTAAGCAAATAATGTAGACCCAGATCAGATGTAGCATTTTGCGGCCCAGATCAGATGACACGTTTTGCAGCGTCTGGTCATTTGAGTCTACACTGTTTGACTATGTCCCACAAATGGGACGCTAGGCATATATGGATTAAATATCTGGGTTAAATATCTGATCTGCCAGTGGATCTACACTATCTGCCAATGTCCCACAAGTGGGACTCAAGGCATATATGGGTTAAACCTTTGATCAAGATCTACACTGTTTGCCAATGACCCAACAATGGGGCGCTAGGCATATATGTGTTAAACCGTTGACCAAGTTCTACACTGTTTGCCGTAATTAAAGATTCTTTGAGATCTTCTATAAATTAGTCATGTTGTGTGCACTCATTAGAACTGCCTCAATGAGGTGTATGAAAGATTTTTTTTATATTCTTTTAGAACTGAACTTAAAATTTTAATATATATCAATCGTTATCAATTAGTGATCACCACAAACAGAGATACTATGAAAATGCACAACTACCCCAACATCCAGGACACAACCGGGTTTTTCCCGGACAAATTAACTTCAGAAATGGACCCCTAAAATATTCAAAATGAAAAATAACTTTAATAATCTTTTAGAATGGAGCTAAAAAATTTATTTGATACTAATTGTATTAATTTTTGACCACCCGAAGTTGAGATATTAGGGTTAACGCACCACTACCCCAAAATCCAGGACAAAGTCCGAGAATTTCCCGGACAAATGAACTAAATAAATGGACCCCTAAAACGTTTAAAAAGTAAATTATTTTTTCATAATCTTTTAGAATGTAGCTTAAAATTTTATTTGATACTAATTTTATTAATTTCTGACCATGCGAAGTGGAGATATTAGGGGTAACGCATCACTACCCCCCATTTCCCGGACAGTTACCGGCGATTTCCCGGACAATTCCCGGACATTAGTGTTCGCCTAAAAAGACACAAGTGATACACACAACACAGTAAGTAACAAACAACAACATAAATCGCCACAGAAGTACCGCCTTGGAACGGTCAGTGGAAAGATTTCCACTGTGGGGCTTAAATTGATTTTACGTGGCCACAATCCTCGCTCTTAAACCCCTGTCACACCAGGGCTGCGTTCTCACGGCGTCCAAGAAAAATGCAGAACGCCGAGGTGCGCGCAGTACGATCGCAAACATCGCCGTAGCAACGCAGTGGCGTCGCCAGTAGACGCGTTGGGATCGCATAGAACGCCAAGTGACGGCGCGCATTTTGAGCATGCTCAAAACAAACGCCGTCGCTCGGCGTTCTGATCAGAGCGCAGTGAGGTCGCCGTAAGGTTGCCATAGCAGCGCAGTAAGGTCTCCTACAACGCTACAGGAGCTCGGCAGTGGCGCACAGAGGTCTCCTACAACGCCATATAAGCTCCGCTTGTATAATTGATTAACTGATCGATTCATCTTATATTAACGTCCCAGTTAACATTGTATAGGTCATTTTGGAGACGTTGCTTCCAATTTTGTGGGACTTTTACCCGACTTTGAGATGAAATGACATCTCAAGCCCTGCCGTCCAATGAAACCAATAGAGTTTACACGTATAAGCATGTTTACACCAATAGAGTTTACACGTATCTCGCACCGCTTTGCCTGGGCAGGCTTAGATCCTCTAAGCGGTTTACCAGTACTCGTGTGAGATCGGTTTCAGCTCTGCGTGGAAGCATCATGCAGCCCATCTATTTCTTCCAGTCCCGATGGGAGGGCCGCCCGCTTGTATAAACAGTGGCTAGAGTAGAGTTTGATTGTGTTCTGTCCCGAAAAACCTACTTCTAAGGTGACTCATTCCGGGTAAGGTAATGGCGATGCTCCTGCTTGCGGTGATTGCGGTGGACATGCTTCCGACGGCACAGGAGTACTGGTAAACCGCTTAGGGGATCTAAGCCTGGGCAATGGGGCGCGAGTCGGTCCATCCGTGCTTATTAACCCTATTAGTTTCATTGACGGTATTCGACTGGTAGGTTTCGTGAAATTTCCGTGAAATTCCACGTAGGAGTGTGGTGTCTAGATGTAATAGCTGGTCACATGGTCCAATCAAATATTTTATTTGTGTATAGCTCATAAGCGACCGTGGTGCATGAAAGGTTCGACTTTTTCTTCGAATAGAATCGTGCTCCACGATCGCTTATGTATTTGAAAAACAACCCATATTTGATTGGACCATGTGATCGGCTATTACAAGAAAGACACCACACTCCTGCGTGGAATTTCAGGGAAATTTCACGAAACTTCCCAGTCGAATATGGCCATTGGTTGACAGAGATTGAGATGTCATTTCATCTCAATGTCGGGTAAAAGTCCCACAAAATTAGAAGCAACGTCCCCAAAATGACCTATAATGTGTTGATGGGACGTTAAAGCTCAAATCAAACAAAACTGTTCGACTGATGACGATGTCTGTTTACACTTTGAGAACGTCTTCAACTTGTGAGCGCCGTAAAAGCGCAGTGCACGCATTGAGAGCGCCGTAAAAGCGCAGTGCACGCATTGAGAGCGCCGTAAAAGCGCAGTGCACGCATTGTGAGCGCCGTAAAAGCGCAGAGGAATCGCCGTGAGAGCGCATACAATCGCCATCAAGAACGCCGCAGGATCGCGATAGATCGCCATGTAAGCTCCGTAGCAACGTCTTGGTCGCTGTAGGGACGCCATGACAGGTCCATGTTCACAAAAATATCCCATATTTCTTGCGATCTCGCGGCGCTCTGAAAAATTAAACAACGCCGTCCCATCGCAGTGAAAACGCGACATAGTGTGACAGGGGCTTTACTTCCGTCGCGATTTAGACAAATACTTTGTTCAGTCCGCATAAAGGCCACCTAACTCATCAGTGCAACATCTCCGTGAACACAAATAATCAAAGAACCACAGAGGTGAGACAACGGTGAGGACTCGACAGCAAGAAACCACTGAAATGCTGGAGCAAAAGAAAATCAACAGTTAGACTCCGATTGTACCGGTTGTACTGAAACAGATACAGGTATTGAAGCAAGTTAAAATACTTTCTGATTAACACACAGGTCTTTATCTATCTATCTTCTTATACTGAGTCGGTCAAATTTGGCCATTACCTCAGTTGGGTGCGAAAAAAGAGGAGTCACTGGATGAGTCCTTAAAACTATTTACATCTACATCTCTACGTTGGTCCGTCAATCTTGACTATTACTCAACGGATATGACTTCGTTATGGTTAGCGCTAGAAAGATGAAAAGCAAGAGAATATAGCCAGCAAGAAGTAGTATTTAGTCTTAAATTACCGTAAAAATAACAAGAAAATAGGACTAAAATAATATAATATATAAGCAAAGAGGTACAACATAAATAAGAGAGAAGGAAGAATGTATCCCAGCCACTTTTTGCTCAACAAGTAAAGACCTCTCTGCCTTCCGTGGCGGTACCAGGGCCCATACGTCACCGACAGCACACCTCCCCCTTGCAGAGTTACAAGGTGACTGGGCCCCTAAACTTGCTTAGAATGAGAGGGTGGATAGCTCCATCCTGAATGATGCCAGTGATGGAGCCCCAGCTACAGAAGCTGGTACAGAATTCCACAAAGTTACGGTACGAGGGAAATAGCTAAAATTAAAAGAATCTGATGATGTTGAAAACTGTCTGAACTTCCTGGAGTGTGTAGCTCTGGTCCTTGCTGTGACTGGGGTCAAGTAATCAGCGGCAGGTATATCAACAAGATCCTGAACCACTTTGTACAGTAGGGTGAGCTGAATCTTTGACCGTCTGGTTTCCAGGGGTTCCCACTGTAGGTGATCGAGCATGGATGATGCGCTGCTTGTATTTCTGTACCGATTAGTGGTAAAGCGGGCAGCTCTGCGTTGTACCATCTCGAGCTTCCTGATCTGTTCTTTGTGATGTGGGCTCCGTACGGAACAGCAATAGTCCAGATTGGATCTAACCATACTGAAGTAGGCTTTTGCTTTTTCTGTGCCGGCCTTCAAGTTGCGTCGCAGAAATCCAAGCGTGCTGTTTGCCTTCTTGCATACCCGATCGATGTGATTTTGCCATGACAACGAAGACTTTAGGTCCACTCCAAGGTACTTTGTGGTGTCTTGAAGTTCAAGGACATGCCCCTTCAGTTGGTATGGATGCCTGGTGGGCGATCGGGATCTGGTGATTGTCAACACGCAGCATTTCTGGGGATGAAACTCCATGTCCCACTTGCGCTCCCAGTCAGCAAGTGTGTGAAGGTCCTGTTGAAGAGCCGAGCGATCTTCCTGACTTTCTATGGTCCTATTAACAATACAATCATCAGCAAAAAGTCTGGTGCGAGAGGTGATGTTGTCCGGTAGATCGTTTATGAAGAGGAGGAAAAGTAAAGGTCCCAGGACTGATCCCTGGGGGACCCCGCTGGCTACTGGTGCATTCTCTGATGTCACTCCTTCAACAACTACACGCTGTGTGCGGCCTGTAAGGAATGATGACATCCATTCATGTCATCTATTTACAATCTGAATAACAGAGGTAGACTTAAACGCATACCTCTGAGTCTCAATCTTACACTATACGGGCTTTGAACTCCTCTGCGGTCTCAGCATTCACCACAGAAGAGGGAAGACTATTCTACTGGGGAACAGTTCTAGGGAAAAAGGAAATTTTCAGGGAATCACTATAGGACTGGTACCTATGGTATTGTGAGTTGATATGCCCTTATTCGGGTTGAAACTGTCGCAGGGGGTCAACTATTTGTCTTTATTAATGACCACTGTACCCGAGTGTATCTTATAGAAGAAGGTTAAAGAGGAATGTTCACGACGGGCCTCTAGGGACGGCCATTCTATCTCGTTAAGCATGTCACCGACGCTACTTCTATTGCTCCACCGTCGGCAGGTCCATCGAGCAACTGTCCTCTGCACCTTCTCCACCTGCTGAATCTGAGTTTTAACATAGGGATGCCAAATGGGTGATGCATAGTCAAGTTGAGGGCGAACCAATGTTTTATATGCAACATCATTTGTCTGCCTAAGTGAAAAAGCCAAGTTACGTCTAAGAAATCCTAAAGTCCTAGTTGCTTTTGATGTTATTTCTGAAATGTGTTGACCCCAATCAAGATCATTAGTGATTGGGATACCAAGGTATTTGGCGCATTGAACAAAGATGGGGGTGTGCAGGGGGAGGGGAAGAAAGGTGGAGAGAGAATCAGATCAGTATCAGAAGGGAAAACGGGGAAGGGAAATGAAAGAAGGGGGGGGAGTAGAAAATGGAGGATAGGGTGGAAAGGCGGGGGAAGCGGGTAGAAAAAAGGAAGGGAGGAGAGAGAAAAAGGGGAGGGAAGTAGGAGAAAACGTGACAGGAGTAGGAAGAAAAGTAAGGGAGGGAGAAGAAAGAGAAGAGAAAGAGGAGAAATGGACGGGAGAGGGGGTGGGAGGGGGAGGTACCCGCTGTATCCCTTCAATTGTACTTAAATACTATAATGCAGTTTTAATTCTCCTATTGTTGTTCTCTTCGCTTTGTCTCATAAAATTTTTGCTATCAAAAATGCTCCTGACAACCAGCAATAGTTTTCAAATAAAACCCTATGATATTAGTGTTATTTTAGTTATCTTTTTAGTATTTCATGGTTCTTGACACATTTAATGCTTTTTTGTCATTTTTCGTACTCAAACGAACTTAATTCATGTAATTTTTATTCAGATTTTGTTTTATTTTTGGAATAAATTCCAAGAATGGAAACAATCAAATTTTTGTAATTGCAATTAAAGTGTGCAATAAACAATGTAGAAAACATCAGTTTACAAATGACTAACAGAAATGTTGTGCATGTTTACACCGATACCAGCTGTCTAGTTATGTTTGGCCACTTACTTGAGGACTGAAGACAAATTAACTAGTGTTAAGGAAATATATGAAATTATAGTTTATGCCGCTTACAGTGATGAGGAACTTTGTACAAATATGTCTAATATGTTATATACATGTACAGCATACATTTATGTTTGATAACACCTACCATGGTATCATAAACAAGAGGCCCATGGACCACAATGCTCACCCTAGCTCAGGGGCCACTGTTCACTGGCAGCAATGTATTTTAATTAACCATGGAAGCCCTGCACCCAAGGCTGCTACAGATAAAACTTCGACCCAGTCAGACTAGTGGTTTCAGAGGTCTGATGTCGCTTGAAGACAACAGATGACAGTTGACAATTTCCCATCTGTGGCAACAAATAGGCCAAAAAGAACATTATTAAAGGAACATTTCTGTGAAAGTTTGACAAAATATCTTGAGAGGCATTAATGTCATTTTTCAATTTTCCCCATTATAAGTCAATGGAAACTCTTGACTTGCCATAGCAAACAAACCAAAGAGCCAAAATTTCATAAACCAGAGCTCAGGTGGGCACTGCCCAATGGAGCCCTGATTGGTGTCACTAAATGGGTCATATTAAAAGGAACAGAGACATATATGGTTTAGCGGTGGGGATATGTATGGTTCCTGATACGTAAGGCCTTTTAAACAATGGGGGGCTTCGGGCATGGCAGATCCCACAAAAGTCCAATATTGTTGTCAATGAATATGTCTTATCATAAAGATCAAGCATACATATTGTTAAATGGTGGGGATCTGAACGGTTTCTGAGATATGAGGCCCTTTTATGAAGTGGAAGGGAGAGAAATGGCCCCTGCGGACTCCCCAAGACAGGGTTGACTGAATGCGTCTAATAACAATGAAAAGAATATAGCGATAGCGCAGTGGTTAACGCGTTCGACTTATGATCGAGAGGTTGTGCGTTCGAACCGGCCACCGGTATCGAGGTGTGTCCTTGGGCAAGACACTTAATGACACTGCTCCACTTCACCCAGGTGTAAATGGGTAGCAGTGGTGTTGAAAAGCCACTGCCTCTCTCTCGCGCGCGTGAAAACACCCGGAATGAGTGTTCGAGAGCGATTCAATAAGCTTGAAGCTTTCATCGCAATCGAACTAAAATAAATTAGTATAAACTAAAAACTAAACTAAAAGAATATATGTGATTATAGGATGGGGATTTGAATGGTTTCTGAGATATATGGCCTATTATTAAGTGGAGTCTTATCATCAGGAACAATAATATACATGGTTTAGGGTGTGGGGATCTGAACGGTTTCTGAGATATATGGATTTTAATGAAGTAAAGGGGTGGGGCATGGCCCGTGGCACCCCGACGGGACCCCCATGCTGGTGTCACTGTTTGCGTCTTATCATAAGGAATAAGAATATATATGGTTAAGGGGTGGGCTCTGAACAGTTTCTCAGATATATGGTCTTTTGTGAAGTCGAATGGTTGAGTGTGGCCCGGGCGCACCCTGGATGACCCCTAGGTTGGTGTCACTGAATGTGTCTTATCATAAGGAACAAGAATATATATGGTTTTGGGGTGGGGACCTGTAAGGTTTCTGGAATATTTAGCCTTTTATGAAGTGGAGGGGGTTGGGCATGGCCCCCGCACACCCCGGGGGACCCCCAAGTTGGTGTCACTGAATGCGACTTATCATAAGGAACGAGAATATATATATGGTTTAGTGGTGGGGATCTATAAGGTTATTGGGATATTGGGCCTTTTATTAAGTGGAGGGGGTGGGGCATGGCCCCGGCACATCCCGGGGGACCCCCAGGTTGGTGCCACTGAGTCCATCTTACCATAAGGAACAAGACTATATATGGTTTAGGGGCGGGGATCTGTAATTCCACAGAGAATTTATGTCCCCAGCATTATTTTCATTTGTGCTGTTAAATTACACTCACAATGTACCTACTACATATCTCAATGGTTTCTGAGATAAATGGCATTTTATGAAGTTTAGGGGGTGGGGCATGTCCCCAGCACATCCCTGAGGACCTACAGGTTGGTGTCACTTAATGCGTCTTATCATAAGGAACAAGAATATATATGGTTTAGGGGTTAGGATCTGAATGGCTTCTGAGATAAATGGCCTTTTATGAAGTGGAGTGGTCGGGGCATGTCCCCGGCACATCCCGGGGGACCCCCAGGTTGGTGTCACGTAATGCATCTTATCATAAGGAACAAGAATATATCAGGTTTAGGGGTGGGGATCTGTAATTCCACAGAGAATTTATGTCCCCCGCCTTCTTTTCATTTGTGCTGTTAAATTGCACTCACAATGTACCTACTACATATCCAATTTCATATTATAGATGTGCCCAAAAAAACTATAAAGTTAAAAATGTGAAAAAAGGATTATTTTAAGATTCTGTAAAAAGCACATGCATATCTTCAGACCATAATTCAAAAGGTTCCTACTATGAATTCGGAACCATGCAAAAAAGTCTAAGTTAAAAATGTGAGAAAAGTGAAAAAAAATAATTAAAGAATTCTGAAAAAAAAGCATATGCACAACTTCAAACCATGATAAAGACACCTGTAAAATTTCAGAAGGATTGGTATAAAACTGTAGGAGGAGTTGCGCTCACAAGGTACCTACTATGAATTCGGAACCATCAAAACAAAAGTCTAAGTTAAAATGTGAAAAAAGTGAAAAAAATAATAATTCAAGGACTCTGAAAAAAGCATATGCACATCTTCAAACCATGATAAAGACACCTGTGAAATTTCAAAAGGATGGGTATAAAACTGTAGGAGGAGTTGCGCTCACAAGGTACCTACTATGAATTCGGAACCATCCAAAAAAGTCTAAGTTAAAATGTGAAAAAAAATGAAAAAAAAAAAAAAAAATAATTCAAGGATTCTGAAAAAATCATATGCACAACTACAAACCATGATAAAGACACCTGTGAAATTTCAAAAAGATCGGTGTAAAACTGTAGAAGTTTCGCTCACAAGGTACCTACTATGAATTCGGAACCATGCAAAAAAAGTCTAAGTTAAAAATGTGAAAAAAGAGAAAAAAAAATTCAAGGATTCTGAAAAAAGCATATGCACAACTTCAAACCATGATAAAGACACCTGTAAAATTTCAGAAGGATCGGTTTAAAACTGTAGGAGGAGTTGCGCTCACAAGGTACCTACTACAAGCTTGGAACCACGCACAACGCATAACGCACCACGCCCCACGGAAAGCCGAATACTATGTCCCCTCGCTTTTCTTCGAAAAGGCGGGGGACAAAAATGTCATCACTGTGCAGAGCAAAATATAACTGAAGGCATTTATTTATTTATTTTTAATACGTATAAACGAATGAATACCCCATTACCCAATGGACTCATTATATTTTGTCTGTTTGTTTGATTTGAGGTTTAACGTCCCCGTCAACACTACTTAGGTCATTTTGGAGACACCTTTCCATTTTCTGGGATTTTTACCGGACACTGAGATGAAATGACATCTCAATCCCTGCCGTTAAATGGAATCAATAGGGTTTATATGCATGGACGGGCCGACTCGCACCGCTTGGCCTGGGCAGGCTTAGACCTTCTAAGCGCTTTACCAGTACTCGTGTGCGGTCGGTTTCAGCTCTGCGAAGAAGCATCATGCAGCCCAATCCATTTCTCCAAGCCCCGATAGGCGGGGGAAATGCGCTCATTCTATACCCACAAATGTAGAAAATAAAGATTTAACCCTTCAAATACTAAGAAAAACTGCATCCAAAATGTTGCCTATTCAGTTTGTCTGCTGATCTTCTTGCAAACTTTTCAAACATATTTTTGAATTCAGGCAAACAGCGTGGACCCTCATCAGACTGCTCCTAGAGGAACAATTAGATCTGGTTCCACGCTCTTTGCAAAATTGACTCTTAACCCTTTCTGTACCAAATGGAATCTTCCTCCTTATATACAGTATGAGTCCATTTCAAAATTTAGGGGTGTCAGGTTGTGTTTTCTTCAAAATTGATTAGGAAAATGGCTGAACTTTTTGCAAACAGTGTAGGCCCTAATCAGACGACGCGTTCTACAGCGTCTGGCCTGGACCGGCATTGTTTGCCAGGGTACCGGTTTTTGGGTTTCTGGTACTAAATGGGATTACCAGTCGACAACAAAGCAGACGAAAATTATTGTGATTGTCATGTTAATGGTTAAAAGAACGCATTGCATATACATGTACATGTTTTAAGGAGGCACTCCATAATCGGTATTCTACCGAAGTTTACATCCTCGGGTGTACCTCAACAGTTGCCGGTTTACAATCAGCAAAATGAAGTTACTGATACCGAAGGAGATAGAAATACAAACATAACTACAGCTGTTTCACAATTTAGTAATTACTATTCTTATGAGTCATTTTTTTGTCGAGGAGTTAAACTTGTCGAGTATGGGGTATCTGGATTGAGTTTGTCGATTATCGAGTCAAAATTGTCAAGTATCGAGTCAAAGTAGTCGAGTATTAAGTAAAGTTTGTCGAGTATCGAGTTAAAATTGACGAGTATCAAGTTAAAATTGGTCGAATATGGAGTAAAAATTGTCAATTATCGAATTAAAATAGCCGAGTAACTAGTTAAAATTGTCCTGACTGAGTTAAGTAACTAAGATATATGTGGTTGATTAGACAATAATTGTATTTTCTTCAAATTCCCCCAACCTTGGCCTTTGTTAGAAATTATCCCACCAAAATTACAGAATGTATCGCATGCATTTTGTTCCTTTTGTAACATTTTTGATGCGAGAAAATGACGTTACACAGTCTAACTTCAAAGAGACTTCTAGGACAGGATATGTGCGCCCCGTGATGTATTGCAGGATATAGGCGTGCTGTGCTAGACTATCTATTCCTCGTTTCGCCCATTTACAATTGCCTTGCGCTCCTTTCCTTTTTCAGACACACCGGGGGAGCTGTCATTTTCTGTTCTCTATCGTTTTTAGCAAGGAAGTATTTATAAAACGTCTTTGGCTCAGTTTTAAATAGACTTTGTAAGTATTTTTACGCCCCAAGTGGCGGGGTATGATGTTACACCCTTCGAAATTTTTAGCGTCCGTCTGACCGTTCGTACGTCCGTCCGTTAGCGCCTCATAGTTTCGTGTCCGCTCCATATTATTAAACTGATACCATTTGAGGTAGATCTATTTTCACAAAACTTCACAGATATGTAGAGCACCATGAGACGACATGCAGAACATATAAACCGTAACTCTGATTTTCCTACTTTTGGAGTTATTGCCCTTTGAACATTGCCATTTCTATCACAGTTTCGTGTCCGCTTCATAACCCCGATACCATTTCAGATATTTTCATGAAACTTCACAGTTATCTAGAGCACCATGAGACAGCGTGCAGAAAATATGAACCGTAACTCTGATTTACTTACTTTTGGAGTTATTGCCCTTTTAACATTGAACATAGCAGTTTCTATCAGTTTCGTGTCCGCTCCATAACTCTGATACCATTTGAGATATTTTCACAAAACTTCACAGGTTTGTAGAGCACAATGAGGCGACGTTCAGAACATATAAACCGTAACTTTGATTTTCCTAATTTTGGAGTTATAGCGCTTTGAACATTTAACATAGCTATGTCTCCCATGTTCTTGTGTCCGTCCATAACTCTGGCACTGTTAGACATATTTTCATGACCTTTCGTAGAAGTGCAAAACACTATGAAATGACATGCAAAATGGCTGAACCATAACTCTGGTTTGCCTATTTTTTGAGTTATTGCCCTGTGAACATGGCTATTTCCACCATGTACTAATGCCCGCTCTGTTAGTTGAAAAGATATTATAATATAGCTTCCCTTCGACTTGATGTTTGTGCAGCAGTGGCGGGGCATCATGCAGTGCTTGCAGCGCTTTTATTTTACTCTAAAAAAGTTTATGACAAAACGCGGCATTTTGACTATCATTCCACTGCTCTCGATATACTCAGCAACCCGTGGATGGTGTTTCATCTGTTCTATTGTAGTACACTGCTGCATATGAGAGGCACGGTCAAACCTCTCCAGAGAGAGAGAGAGAGAGAGAGAGAGAGAGAGAGAGAGAGAGAGAGAGAGAGAGAGAGAGATAGAATACCGGTCATACTCATTCAGCTTCAGCTTGTCTTTGAATGCAATGTTATTTTTCCGACTTTACTTTTATAAATTGGATCTGAACACAAGTCGGTGCAAGCTTTCTCACACACGCTCCATAAATGTGGTCGTGACAGCCAAAATAGCCTATCCCTTATACATATATAACACTTTTCCTTTGATCTAGCTCTAGCACAAAACATTGTCAGTCAGGTGCTGCAAAATCCGTTAATACCTCACCCATACGCACGCACGGGTTCGAGAGTGGTTTTTTGCGCGTGAGCAAAAATCAAAAACAAAAACAAAAAAACAAAAAAAAAAAACGCTCGAACCTGCCGAGCGAAGCGTCATTTCAGCACAAAACATTGTCAGTCAGGTGCTGCAAAATCCGTTAATACCTCACCCATACGCACGCACGGGTTCGAGAGTGGTTTTTTTGCGCGTGAGCAAAAAAAAACAAAAAAAAAACGCTCGAACCTACCGAGCGAAGCGTCATTCCAGAAACTGCCATCCACTAAATTCGAAACGTCCCCACATCTATCTTAGAACTTGCATCTGACCTTCTGTTACGTATATAGTTATTTTCACAATCTGTACATACACAACGCATAAATGTCACAACAGTAGGATTAGAGCGAAAGCATGGACAGCCTGGATAGCTCAGTGGTTAGCGTGTTAGACTTATGATCGAGGCATGTCATTGGGCAAGACACGTACGTGATGCCACTGCCCCACTCCACCCAGGTGTAAATGGGTAGCAGTGGTGTAAAAGTCATTGCCTCTCTCTCGCGCGCGTGAAAACATCCGGAATGAATTTTCGAGAGCGAGTCAAATGAGCTTGAAGCACTCATCGCAGTCGAACTTAAATACGAGGGCAAATTAATAAGTAACCAGCGTATCCCATTTCCAATTGACAGAGACAATCAAGATTTTCATGCCTTGTTTCAATACATGTTTTAGGCATGAGGGCAAAATTGCACCCATATCGCGTCATTCATAAGATATTGAATGTCAAACATGGCTAGCAATGCAAAATGTAATTCGTTACTTGTATTTGAAAGGGAAATCAGGTCAGGAAAAAAACAACAACATAAAATACCAATGTTTATGGGTATTCTGCACCATCGTATGCACAAGTTAAATTCTGGGTTGGGGAATTCAAACATGGTAGAACGTCTTTAGAAGACGAAACCAGCTCTAGACGCCCATCAGATACCACAGATGAAGAAATGTGTAACAATTTACGGGATCTGGTGTACTCTGATAAGCGAATTAAGGTGGAAGAAATAGCGAATATATTACACATTTCGCATGGTAGCGTTTCAACAATTTTACATAATTGCTTGGGTTGCGCAAGCTAACAGCCCGTTAGGTTCCCAATCCCTTAGCGGCGAGCAAATGGCAACCAGAGCATCAGTATGCAGCGCATTGTTGAAGCGAGGTGATTTTCTTTCACGTCTGGTGACTGTAGATGAGACCTGGGTCCGTTATTTTGAGCCAGAGAATAAAACTCAAAAGTCGCCACTGGGTAGGGCCGGGGTCTTCGAGACCAAAGAAGTTCAAAACGCAACCCTCTGCTGGAAAGGTGACGGCAACAGTTATTTGGGACGCACAAGGCGTTATTATGTTGGATTTTCTAGCAAAGAAAAGTACAATAACAGGTGCGTAATTATGCAACTAAGAACTGCGATCCGTGAAAAACGTCGAGGTAACCTCTCCAGGGATAAAATGCAAGAGTCCACACTTGCAAAATTGCAATCGATGCTGTTGAGCGGAATGGGTACGAGCTAATAACGCAACCCGACTATTCTCCGGACTTAAATCCTAGTGACTATTTCCTACTCCCAAACTTGAAAAAGAACATCGTGGCGGCAGTTGAGGAGTGTGTCGGAGACAAGGAGCCTGGCTTCTTCAGTTCTGGGCTTCTGGCACTGGAACAGCGTTGGTCCAAGTCGAAAAAGAAGAGATCGATCTCACCCAGAAATAAGTTAGGCTGTTTTTTATTGACTCGCCCTCGTAAATAAGTATAAACTCATCAAGAAAACAGGCCTATATAATTTTGACCCCCTTGAACCCCACATTTTTTATAGTAAAACTGGGGTTTACAGGGGGTAAACCTTATTTTTCTTATTTCTCGATGAGGTGGTTCTAACGCCTCGATGAGGTGGTTCTTACGTGTACCCCAATCTATTGATTGAGCAGAAATAAGAAAAATATCACAGATTTATATCATAAAATCTTCATTTTTCAGCGAAAAAATGTATTACGTATTTGTATAGGCGTGTTTTCGTAATGTAAAGCATGAACGCTTATTTAGTTCTTTTCTATGGCGTGATCAATGCCAGAAATATGTGCATACAAGGCAAATCCTGAAATACGAACAGTGAAAAGTAAACTTTCATTGATTCTATTCAAACAACTATTTAAACAACATGTGTGAAGAGTAAGAAGAAGAGGAATAATAAAAAAGAAAGATAGATAGATAGATAGATAGATAGATAGATAGATAGATAGATAGATAGATAGATAGATAGATAGATAGATAGCAAATTTTAAATGTTGTTCTGATGGCAAATGCGGCTAATTAAGAATGCATTTTTCGCTTGAAATATTTTTGTTCGCTACATATAGCTTAAAATAACTACAAAACATTCATTTGTTAAGAGAACATGGTCATTGAGAAGTGCATGTGATAGCTCAGTGGTTAGTGCACTTGCCTCTGATGCTAGTGGCTCCCGGTTCGATCCCCGGCAGCGGCGAAAAATTTCGGTGTCCGAACACGCTCCACTGGCATCATTTGTATAGATGAATGCCAATAAGTGCACCGTCCTTCGGATCGGAACGTTAACTGGACCCCCCTCCCCCCTGTGCTAAAGACCCCTACCTTAATTACATGATTACTGTGTAGGCTTTCATCCTGCAAAACTGGAGTGTATATAATGTACACCGTCTGTGTCCCCTTCTGGGTTTAAGGCGAAATAGAAGAAAGAAAGAAAGGAAGAACGAAAAGCTATTGCAACGTTGTAATACACTGTCTATTAAAACCTGTCTATCATTTCGATACAAATGACATCGAAAGGTGAAGTGATCTGCATTTTCTATCTTCTACATTTATTTACAGAGTAAATTCAGTACCATGAATTTAGAAATAAGAAACATAACCCGAACAGAAATAGACCTAATAAGCAAACTGGAAACCGAGAGTAAGTATTCTTCTTCTTCTTCTTCTTCTTCTTCTTCTTCTTCTTCTTCTTCTTCTTCTTCTTCTTCTTCTTCTTCTTCTTCTTCTAGCATATACATGTATGGTACTTAAGATAGGCTATGCATCACAAAGCATGCAATGTACAAATGCCCACAGTTATAAAGGGCAATAACTCATGAAATATTTTTTTGGAATTTCTCCAAAAGTTAATCAGGTCATCTGCTCTTCGCTACCAAGCCATTCATCAACATTCAAGGCTCTAGCTTTAAAAGCTTTTCAGAAATTTTGCTAACAAAATTTCAGTCATTTTTTTCAAAGGGTCATAACTCAGGAAAGGGGAATAATCCTAACAAGAAAAAATACTGGTCAGCTGTTTGTTTCATGAATAATCAATATATGAAATTTCAAAACCCTAGCATATACAGTCGAATTCAATGGCTCGAACACCTTTGGGACCGCGAAATTCTGTTCGAGACAGGGGTAGTTCGAGCCATTGAGGGTTACTGTCAGGAGGCATAACGAGATACTGTTGGACATCTTTTCGGTGTTCTATATTGAAAATGTATGCTGTGTGTACTCATTAGAATCGCCTCATAGAGGCGATTCTAATGAGTACACACAGCATACATTTGCAATATAAAAGACTAAAATCTGCTCAATTATCACCCGCTTTTTCTTATGTAGAGGATTTCCCTAGGGGCTCAAGAATGAGTTCGACTCAGACATGGTAAACGAGCCATCGGTGTTCGAGCCATCGAAGTTCTACTGTATGTTGCCCCTGCTCATCGGGGCTTGAAGAAATAGATTGGGCTGCGGGATGCTGTCACGCAAATCTGAGAGTACTGGTTAACTGCTTAGAAGGTCTAAGCCTGTTCAGGGAAAGTGATGCGAGTCGAACCATCCATGCATATAAATCCTATTGGTTTCATGTGGTGGCAGGGATTGAGGTGTCATTTCATTTCAAAGTCGGGTAAAAGTCCCACAAATTGGAAGCAAACGTCTCCAAAATGATCATAATAGTGTTGACGTTGACGTTAACCTCAAATCAAACAAACACATGAAGCATATATGGTTCTAAATTTATGCTATGCATCACCAAGCATGCGATGTAAAATGCCCAAAGTTACAAAAGGCCATAACCCATGAAGTATTTTTCGGAATTTTTTCAAAAGTTAATCAGGTCATCTACTCATCACCAGCAATCCACTCATCAAATCTCAAGGCTCTAGCTTTAATAGTTTTGGGGATATTTTGTTGACAAGATTTCATTCAAACAGTTTCAAAGGGCCGTAACTCAGGAAAGGGCATAATCCTGACGAGAAAAAAGTACGTATCAGCTGTTTTTTTATGAGGAATCCATACATGAAATTTCAAAGCCCTATCATACAGTAGAACTTCGATTGCTCGAACACCGATGGCTCGTTAACCATGGATGTGTCGAACCCATTCTTGAGCCCCTCGCGAAATCCTCTACATATGAAATAGTGGAGGATAACTAAGAAGATTTTAGTCTTTTATCTTGCAAATGTATGCTGTGTGTACTCATTAGAATCGCCTCGATGAGGCGATTCTTATGAGTACACACAGCATACATTTTCATTATAACACACTGAAAAGATGTCTAAAAGTATCTCGTTATGCCTCCTGGCAGTAACCCTCAGTGGCTCGAACTACCCCAGTCTCGAACAGATTTTCGAGGTTTTCAAGGTGTTCGAGCCATTGAAGTTCGACTGTATGAAATTTCAAAGCCCTATCATATATGGTTTTAAAGTTACGCTATGCATCACAAAGCATTTAATGTACAAATGCTCAAAGCTACAAAGGACCATAATTCATGAAGTATTTTTCGGAATTTCTTCGAGAATTAATCAGGTCATCTACTCATCACTACCAATCCACTCATCAAATCTCAAGGCTCTATCTTAAATAGTTTTTGAGATATTTTGCTGACAAGGTTTCATCCAAATTTTCAAAGGGCCGTAACTCAGGAAAAGTGAATAATCCTGACGAGAAAAAAAATACATGTAAGCTATTTTTTCATGAGGAATCCATACAAGATATTTCAAACCCTAGCATACACGGTTCTTAAGTTATACTATGCATAAAAAAGCGTTAAGGACGGACATACGGACGGAAGGACGAACGGACGCACAAACCTCCCAGAAACAATATGCCCCTCCAACTCGAAGTTGGGGGCATAACAAGACCACAACAAAAGTACAAACCTATCAAAATAAATGCATCCAGTGACACGAAAGGCGGTTATCATAACGACCCAAGTGCCGCACTTCCAGAAAAAAAAATCGGTCCTCAGTTTTGTGATAACAATGGTAGAACAGGCCCACGTTCTGAGATCGGCTCACGATCTGGATATCGGCCCTCGATCAGGCACCGATGTACGACCCGAGTACTGCTTCATGGATAAATATGGATATTTGCAAATTTGATTTGGTAGAGACGAATTAATTTAGTAAGAAGTGTCTAAAAACTTAAACATACTTACAAGTGTCGTTTAGAGAGAGAGAGAGAGAGAGAGAGAGAGAGAGAGAGAGAGAGAGAGAGAGAGAGAGAGAGAGAGAGAGAGAGAGAGAACGAGAGAGAGAGAGAGAGAGAGAGAGAGAGAGAGAGAGAGAGAGAGAGAGAGAGAGAGAGAGAGAGAGAGATTCAGACCTTTTAAAATGCATTGTACTGTACACCACAGTAAAGATTTGATAGCAGGAGCGGGATATGCTTTAATTCATATAGAAATGTTATAAATTTTGTAGGCTTCCCTGCAGATGAAGCTGATAGTCTAGAAACTTTTTTGCACAGATGGAAAGAAGCACCAGAACTCACGTTAGCTGGGTTTCAAGGAGACGAAATCATAGGGGTAAGGGTTCAGTACATGGATTTTGTTTGTTTGATTTGAGGTTTAACGTCCCCGTCAACACTGTAAAGGTCATTTTGGAGACGTTGCTTCCAATTTCGTGGGACTTTTACCCGACACTGAGGTGAAATGACATCTCAAGCCCTGTCGCCCAATGAAACCAATAGGGTATATTAGCATGGACGGTCTGCCTCGCACCGCGGTTCCTGGACAGGCTTAGATCCTCTAAGCGGTTTACCAGTACTAGTGTGCGGGCCGGATTCAGCTCTGCGTTGAAGCATCATGCAGCCCATATATTTCTTCAAGCCCGTAATGGCGGGGGCCGCTCAGTACATGGAATAGGCCTACCCTCCCCCGAAATAAAATTTTACAAATTTGCTGTCTCGTATCTTACATATGCTCAAGCCGAAGCGCAAGTCTCCGTTGTGTGTGAGACATACTGTTACTGCTGCTACTGCTCCTGCTGCAGCAATTAAGGGGGATGGGAACACCTGGCATACTTTCCGCCATTTTACAAAGAGAGACAACTTTCGAGACTTCCTGTTTGCTTTACTATAAGCACTGTCTCGCTGAAAAAGGGGTCTACTCTTAAAGGAGCAAATTCTTTCCTTTAAGAGTTGACCCCTATTGACAAAGGAGACACAATAATTTTGCAGGAGTTGCCTCCCCTGAAGGTGTTCCCATTCTCCTTAATCAATGCACTGACAGCACTGGTCGGTCGATTGTCTCTGAGCTTGGAAAATGGTCCTGAACGGAGAATTAGGCTTTTGGTTTAACCCTTTATGCAAGTATTCAAGGCCTGGATCAGATATGTTGAAGGCAGGGGGCGCCTCTATTGTGTGTACGAGAGATTATTACTGTGCCTCTTGGGCATGTCGTCCCTACTACAATACTTACTCAAAGCACGGACAGCACTATGTTTGTTTGTTTGTTTGGTTTGAAGTTTTACGCCCCCGTCAACACTGCTTAGGTCATTGTGGAGACGATGCTTCCAATTTTGCGGGCTTTTCACCTGATATCATTAGGTTGAGATGATATGACACGTCAAGCCCTGTCGACAGACAAAACCAATAGGGTTTATATGCACTGACGGTCTGACTCGCACCTCTTTGCCTGTGCAGGCTTAGACCTTCCTTACGGTTTGCTCTGCGTGGAAGCACCATGGACCCCAATCTATTTCTCCAAGCCCCGATGGGCAGGGGCCCTAAACAGCACTATGTGCATGTATTTGGGGGTTACCCGTTGTTCATTGTACAGGGATGCTCTTGCGATTAATTTTGACTATATGTCAACTGCCAATGGTCACCGGCACAGTTTCAAGATTAATCACTGGTGCCAATGACTTCGATATAGTGAGAACAAACCGATTTTCAATAACTCAAAAGTGGGCCCCAATATCTAAACTTATTGTAATGTATGGAATGTTGCCACACGGGGGTGACAAACTGGGTCATATATCTTGTTATTTTCAGTTTATTTGTGGTACTCGTTATCATGGAGATATATTCACGAAAGAATCGATGAAGATGCACGTTCCTCATGGAAGTAAGAAATAATTACTTTATATTTATATAAAATATAGTGCAGTGAATTTCATGACAGTTATGCGGGAAACAAAGCATAGAAATATACAAAAATTAATAAGAGAAACGACCAGGAACTGATACAGTCAGATCCCAAATTCTTCCAACAATATCACCAGGGAAAGAGGTCGAAGTATGGAACAAAACGGGCCACAGGTAAACCGAGTCAGCGGCTCTTTCTCAAACAGGTGGTGACTCAGAATATCCAAACCTTACTGAACAAAGAGCAATATTCATAATGGGGGAAAGGATCTGAATCGCCAACATGGCAAACATTAAACTGGAAGTACAAATGGAAAACATGTAAATAAACGCTCATGTGAAGTGCATATCTTATCCACGACATTTGATAGAAAATATCTTATCTTGTTCATGACATTTGAATGAGAAGCTGGGAAAATAACATCAATTTAAGATACCGGAACTTTTTTTCAGAAAGTGTTTGTATACACTCCGTTGTTGTGAAGTCAGAACACAGAAGAAAGGTAAGCCTCCTATCGACAATAAATAAAATAACAATTTCTTTTGTCAAATGGCCTTCGATTCTCAAAATGTTCTTAAACTACATATTCCTTGGCATATGGCAACTTTATGTTGGCGTCATCAGAATTTTTGATAGTTCTTCCCCAACGGTAAATGAAATGCTTTAGATAGAATAAAAGCTCTGCATGCTGGGTAAGGTTTTTTCATTTTACCCAAAAAACAGGATTTGACATTTCATGCAGATTGTCTCAAATCCTGTTTTCTGGGAAAAAAAAAGATAAATACTAACAATTTGTCTTCTGCTGAATTAGTCCAGACAGTGGTGAAGGTTAAAATGCAACGCCAAAAATATTCCAATGAAAAAGAGGACTCCGGACTAATTATCATTTAAGATGTCTAATATTAAGTAACCCTAATTGATTTAACCAGACCTGTGCTGGCTGTCAGCAAATCAAATTACTTGATAACTGTTTCATTCAAAATTCGCAAACTAATTGACAAACACAGAAGATACTGATCAGATGGGTTCTGCAAAAGTAGGGTGTGTCATGTTCAGGTTGTCATGCCTCTTGTCGTAAGTTCACAGAGTCGCGTCGTGACACAATGCACTGGGACACCAATTAATGACAGTTAATAAACCAGTGCTTCAGCTGAAGTGCACGACCCGCCGGATGCTTTTAGCTTTATGAGTGTTACCATATATGGGTATGGCGGCCATTTTGGTCATGTGACCTGGACCTAAAACGGTTCCCCAATAAATGCGCCTTATCGTAAGGAGCAAAAATATATCTTATACTTTAGTACTGTATTCTGAATCGTTTACAGGATAAAATCCAACACAAAAGCATATGTGTCAAAGTTTGACCTAGGCACAAAGAAGGTCAATGTCAACCCAGGGTCACCATTTTAGCAATTTATGATGGGCCTACGTTCCAGATGCTATTTATCAAGTTTCTTTGAAATCTGCACAGTGGTTCTGGAGAAGACTATTTTTGAAGGGTTTTTACCAAATATTGCTTGGCGGCCATTTTGGTCATGTGACCTGGACCCCATGAGGAAATTTTGGTTTCCCCCATCCCGTAGAGGCTCCATATGAAATTTGACTTCAATCGGCCCCACGATTTCCGAGGAGAAGCAGTTCGAAAATTTTAACATTTTTCGCCTCGGCGAGGCTGTACTAAATGGAATGTAATATTTCGCAAGTTCATTGATAAGATCTCATTGATATTTATCAGTATGCCAAAAATTGTTTAAATATTCCAAGCGGTTAAGTCACTATCACCAATTTTCACAAACAGGTTACGGACGGACAGATAGACAGACCATATATGGCTTGGCGGCCATTTTGGTCATGTGTCCTGGACCCCATGGGCAATTTTTGGTTTCCCCCATCCCATAGAGGCTCCATATGAAATTTGATTTCAATCGGCCCAACGGTTTCCGAGGAGAAGCAGTTCGAAAATTTTCACATATTTCGCCTCGGCGAAGCTATACTAAATGGAATGTAATATTTCGCAATTTCATTGGTTAGATCTCATTGATATCTATCAGTATGCCAAAAATTGTTTAAATATTCCAAGCGGTTCAGTCACTATCACCAATTTTCACAAACGGGTCACGGACGGACAGACAGACTATATATGGCTTGGCGGCCATTTTGGTCATGTGACCTTGACCCCATGAGCAAATTTTGGTTTCCCCCATCCCATAGAGGCTCCATATGAAATTTGACTTCAATCGGCCCAACGGTTTCCGAGGAGAAGCAGTTCAAAAATGTTCGAAAATTTTCACATTTTTCGCCTCGGCGAGGCTATACTAAATGGAATGTAATATTTCGTAAGTTCATTGGTTAGATCTCATTGATATCTATCAGTATGCCAAAAATTGTTTAAATATTCCAAGCGGTTAAGTCACTATCACCAATTTTCACAAACGGGTTACGGACGGACCCAAAGAAGGTCAAGGTCAACCCAGGGTCACCATTTTAGCAATTTATGATAGGCCTACATCCCAGATGCTATTTATCAAGTTTCGTGGAAATCTGCCCAGTGGTTCTGGAGAAGACTATTTTTGAAGGGTTTTTACCATATATGGCTTGGCGGCCATTTTGGTCATATGACCTGGACCCCATGAGCAAATTTGGGTTTCCCTATCCCATAGAGGCTCCATATGAAATTGGACTTCAATCGACCCAACGGTTTCCGAGGAGAAGCAGTTCGAAAATTTTCACATTTTTCGCCTCGGCGAGGCTATACTAAATGGAATGTAATATTTCGCAAGTTCATTGGTTAGATCTCATTGATATCTATCAGTATGCCAAAAATTGTTTAAATATTCCAAGCGGTTAAGTCACTATCACCAATTTTCACTTACGGTTACGGATGGACAGACAGACAAACCATATATGGCTTGGCGGCCATTTTGGTCATGTGACCTTAACCCCATGAGCAAATTTTGGTTTCCCCCATCCCATAGAGGCTCCGTATGAAATTTGACTTCAATCGGCCCAACGGTTTCCGAGGAGAAGCAGTTCAAAAATGTTCGAAAATTTTCACATTTTTCGCCTCGGCGAGGCTATACTAAATGGAATGTAATATTTCGTAAGTTCATTGGTTAGATCTCATTGATATCTATCAGTATGCCAAAAATTGTTTAAATATTCCAAGCGGTTAAGTCACTATCACCAATTTTCACAAACGGGTTACGGACGGACAGACAGAATGACAGACTGACAGAATGACAGACTGACAGAATGACAGACTGACAGAATGACAGAATGACACGGTGATTTTAGGGCACTCTTAGAAAAAACCGACTTCAGTCGGTTGCTTTTTCTGCGGGTCGTGCAATCAAAAACTAACCCAGCGTGTGATCAACATAGTGCTTGCCAGAGGGCGCGTTTGATGACGTCACATGAAAACTTTACACGGCGTCTGCAATGAAAGATTTCTCTGGAAAACATTGCAGCAGCGACAAAATGTCGTGGAAAACACATTGGGTATTTTGATTCATGGCGGGGAACATGGGGTTAGATTTCCCAACTATAAGCGATATTCGTCTGAGCCGTTCGCTCTCGGGCGGGTAATATATTCCCATGTTCTCCGTAAAGAATAAAGTAAGAAAAAGTGGGGTTAATAAGGGTGTATCCACAGGCGCTTGGCCCGTTGGTTTGTCCGAAAAACGTGTGGAATGTGTTTAAATTCAAAATATGAGTAAAAAAAAAAAATTACACTGGTATAGAAAGCTAGACAAGGTTCACAACAAACCAGCATCATTTTCTCGGTACACATTAAATGACAATTGGCACAGGCACATTTTTTTGACACAGGAAGGTATATTTTGTATGAAGTTCAGCCTAAGGCATGTAAAATTTCAACAAAATAATGCAGAACACCTGGGTCAAGCCCCGTTGTGATCTACACGTCAAATTACCCCGGATAGACTTTAGTAATACAACTAACTGTCACACCAACTCCATGGTTTTTCACTGTTTCCCTGCGATTTCGATAATGTCAGCACAAAAACCAACACACCTATAAATATCAATGAATATGCTCGCACCTAATGCAAAAGTTTTCGCCAGTTACCCGTTATTACCAGCGATGTTCGCCTTTATTGTGTGCGAGCAGGCATTTCTCTTTACAATATTGTTTTCATTCTATATCTTGAAGCTGATGTAATCCGAGCGCTGATTGGTTGAAATCGCTGGAGTTACAAAATTTCGACCAATCAGTGCGCGGATTACATCAGCTTCAAGATACAGAATGAAAACAATTCTGCAATGAGAAATGCCTGCTCGCACACAAAAGGGTAAAACTTGCTGGTAATAACGGTTATCTGGAGAAAACTTTTGCATTAGGTGAGAGCATCTTCATGGATATTTATAAGAATGTTGGCTTTTGTGCTTACATTTTCGGATTTCCGCAGGAAATCGCCGGGAAACAGTGAAAACCCATTGAGTTGGTGTGACAGTTAGTTGTCCTACTTTGGTATATCCGGGGTAATTTGACGTTTAGATCACGATGGGATTTTAACCAGGCGTTCTGTTTTATTGTGATGAAATTCTGCATGTCTAAGGTTGAAGTTCATACCAAATATACATTCCTTTGTCAAAAAATGTGCCTGTGCCAATTGTCATTTTATGTGTACCGAGAAAATGACACTGGTTTGTTGAGAACCTTGTCTAGCTTTCTATACCAGTATGAAAAAAAAAATACTCCTGTTTTGACATTTTACCTATTCCACAAGTTTTTCGGACAAATCAACGGGCCAAGCGCCTGTGGGTGTATCCACATAGATTGTTGGTACTCGTTAGAACCACCTCGTTTAGGCGGTTCTAACGAATGATCACACTGTATGTAAACAGGGTGGGGGATACGAAAATAATGACAACTTATCCTAAAATAGTATTTTAATATTGATTGTTATCACAAATGTCAAAACTAATGCATAAGAACAATCCGTAACCAGAACGATAGGGTTGAGCGGGAAGGGGCGGGTAGGTGCTTAAATTTTATCAGCTGTATACCTTCAAACCATTTTACAGGGTATTGCTTTGCGACTACTTGACGCTTTTATACGAAGTATTTCGTCGGATCAGAAGGATGTCACACAGATACTGCTAACTTGCAAGTCCAATCTTATACCCTTGTATACCAGAGCAGGCTTTGTTTTACGAGGAAAGTCAGAAATTGGTGATGGTAGGTGATAAAGAGGTTATTAAAAGTAGAAGTAAAACAAAGATCAGGAATCGATACAATTAACTTACTCCACCCATCAAAGACACCAAAGGGAAAGAAACACAAACATTAAGCGACCAGACCATAATGGAAACCTAAACAAAGGAAGGCCATAAGGACAGTTACTTTCCCACAAAATGGCCATATGGCCATCCAAAATAAAAAGACACAAGTGATACACACAGTATGTAACAAACAACACCATAAATAAACCGCCACAGAAGAACCGCCTTAGAACTGTCAGTGGAAAGTGGAAAGATTTCCACTGGGGGGCTTAAATCGATTTTACGTGGCCACAATCCTCGCCCTTACTTCCACCGCGATTTAGACAAATAATTTGTTCAGTCCGCATGAATGCCTCCTAACTCATCAGTGCAACATCTCCGTGAACACAAAAAATCAAAGAACCACAGAGGTGAGACAACGGTGAGGACTCGACAGCAAGAAATCACTGAAATGCTGGAGCAAAAGAAAACCAACAGTTAGACTCCGATGGGCCCGACCAGAAACAGAGCATCAGGCACCTTTTTATTCTTCTTCTGCATTGAGCATAAAATTTATTTCAAAAACATCTGAGCAAAATTGTCCAATCGTGATTGTATTAATCTATACATGATCGTGTATTTTATTGTGAATCATTGTTGAGCTAGGAAGCCTCCATGCGGAAAAAATGTTATCGTTACTATGTTTGATACAGCACTGGACCTGAGGGTGAGGGTTGAAATTTCATAAACTCGGGAGTTGAAGCCAAGCCCCCCCCCCCCACACACACACACACCACACACACACCCTGAAGTTTTACTGCAGACCGTCCAAAGGCGGTCGTTCTTTTGCAGTGTCTTATTTGTTTATTGGCTTTGTGCCGTTGGTTCATGTTTCGTCTGGTGTTTTTTGTGTGTTCCTCCGTGTCGCTTACATTCTTTAGATGACTTGAGCTGGCTGCGTTCTTTGATTTTGGCCTTTCGTGAGTGAGCGTTTCTTACAATTTCGCGCCTACCGTAGCAGGGAGACTTAGGCTGGCAATTCGCCGTCCGTCTGACCGTCCATTCGTCGATCCACCCGCCAACATTGTACCATGGGTGTCTTATGAGCGCAACTTCTCTAACAGTTTTGTACCAATCGCTTTGAAGCTTTGCATGTGCATTTTTCATTGTAGGAGAATGTGCATTTGATTTGGATATAATTGTTACTTTTTCCAGATCCCAGAGCCGGTCTCGGCCAATAAGGCCTCACCAGTGACCCTCAAACATTTTCAAAACTCTGCAATAGAATCAATGATCCCAAAGGGTTATTGTTTGTTTGTTTGTATTGGAGTTTAACGACCCTGTCAACATTATTTTAGGTCATTTTTGAGCCGGTCAGTTTACCTATGCACACTTTTCCTGGACAGGCTTATATGTAAGCGGTTAATCAGTACAGTGCACATTCTTGTGCCAGAAACTGATCACTGTCCTTCTTGAATCTGCGGAAGGGAGAGAATGTCAGTAGAAAAGATTTCATAATTAGTTTCCACGAAAGAATGTTGCCGACCCCTGCAGGTGTCGAACCCGCGTCCCCCTGATCGCCAGTCGGCCACGCATCCGACTGAGCTATCAAGGCCGGTCCCAAAGGGATAGAAAATAAACGCACACTGTGAAGAAGGGCAGGTAGACTTTTTACGGCCGCCACACATTTCCTTAACACTAGCTGTGTTGAAGTTAAATATGGCCTCTGGGTACCTCTTGTAAACGCAACTTCTTCTACTGTTTTTTTTTTTTTTTTTGAAACTTTGCATGTGTTTTTCTTCATGGCATGAGGGCATGGTTTTGATATAATTGTAAACTTTTTCCACAATATGGACTTAGTTTTTTCTGACCTCAGATATATAGACACTGGTTACCTCTCCTCTCACAATTTTGTTCCGATCGTTTTCAAACGTTGCATGTTTATTCTTCATAGTATGAGAATGTGTATGTGGTTTGAATATAAAGCGTTGGATCAGTTTTTATCACTTATTCAACATTATGAACTTAGCCATTTTTCATCCTCAATATATAGACCGTGGGTACTCTTGTTAGCGCAACTCTTTTTAATGTTTTATACCACTCGTTTTGAATCTTCGCATGTGTGCCGGTGAGCACATGCTTTGTATATAATTGTTACATCATTGCCTGTCACTTTTTCCACATTATCTTTTTCGGACCTCAGATGTATATACACTGATTACCTCATGTTTGTAGACACAAGAATATATATGCGCTTTCGATTCTTATATTTATTTCTTCTTCTTGAAATAAACATTACTTTTAGGTGATGTGGGTGAGAAATAGGTGCGACATAAAATCACCGAATTTCGATCCTTTTTTCATAATTTCAATTTCCTTTCGTGACGGAAGACTGGATGTTTTGGGTATATTACATGTTCTTCCGTATTTAAGCTTAAAACATATTGTGAATGCTTGTTAGATTGTTACAGTCGGCTCATACAGTTACACTTACCTCGATGAGGTGGTTCTAATGAGCAATCACGATCTATGTGCGGTGCAGAATTTAGTATATAAGAAAAAAAAGTCATTTGAATGGACCTCGAGATTCATAATTACACTGCTTTATTTATTTCAGAGCAAGATCCTTGGTATGAATTGGTATTTACCTTTACATGAGTGAACGGCTGATCTTCAGGGACTAGACAATGAGAGCTTTTGTGACACGTGAGACGTCAAGTTCTGCAACGGAGTTTTTCGCCGGATAGTCCGCCAATCTCTGAATAACGATCGGTTCGAAATCAGTGACATAATCTTAAGGCCGTAAAACTAAAACAAATACAAAGCGAGACAATTGTGATTTAACGCTGAATCCTTGCTGGTCAGTAATAAAACGATTTTGTCTCAAATAGTTGTATCGTGTGCCTTGAGTGTGATATTTACTTCAAAGCAATGCCATAGAATTAGCATGAGGTTAACTGATATAGTAAAATCTTTCATATCTCCAAGATAGTCATTTTTCTGATGAACATTTGTGATTGTTTTCTTTTTATTGCTGCAAACAGAGATTGACACAGGTATAACGAGTATCCACAATCTATTTGTATAGCAAAAATGAAGAAAAAGTACACTCTTGTAAAACCCCACATTTCTCTGTATAAAATAGGTTTTTGAAAGGTACATATTACACGGTCTGTCCACGCAATGACTAACTTCAAAATAGAAGTGAAGGCAACGATCAGGAATCGATACAATCACAGCACATCCCATCCAAGACACTACAGGGAAAGAAACACGAACATAAAAGAACTTCGCTATAATGAAAACGTCACAAGCGGAAAGCTAATTGGACAGTTACTTTCCCACACAATGGCCATATGGCTATCCAAAATAAAAAAGATATAAGCATATAACAATAATAAACAACGAGAAAAGAACCGCACTGGAACGGCCAGTAAAAAAAAATTACGAGGGTGAGGGAGGGGCGCTTAAATTGATTTTACGTGACCACGATCCTCGCCCCGCGTTCTGTCGTACTTCAGACAAACGTTTTTTCGGCCGCATGAAAGATTTCTGACTCGTCAGTTCAACATCTCCGAGAACATAAAAATCAAACGACTACAGGGATGAAACAACGGTGAGGACTCGACAACATGAACTAACTGAATTGTTGGAGCAATAGAAAACTAACAATTAGACTCCGGCTGGTCCGACCAGAGACAGAGAATCAGGCACCAACCGACATTAGACTGAATGGTCTGATGAAATTGGTCACTCGAAGTTCAGTGCTTTCCATAGTGGTAAAGTTCACCATTTGTACATCAATTTTATTATAGCCCCGCTTTGAAAAAGTGGGGGCTATATTGGATTTGGCTTGTCCGGAATTCCGTCTGTCTGTCTGTCTGTCTGTCTGTCTGTAATCTTGTCCGGAATTCCGTCTGTCTGTAATATTTGATAGTGGGTACCTTGTTACCGCAACTCCTCTTACAGTTCCAAGTCAATCCTTTTGAAACTTTACAGGTGTTTTCATATAGGTCTGAAGATGTGCATATTCTTTTTTCATTATCCTTAAATAATTTTTTTCACTTATTTCACCTTTTTTAACTTAGACAATTTTTGAGATCTACTAATGTTAAAATGTATAGGGAGTAGCTACCTTGTTACCGCAACTCCTCTTACAGTTCTAGGTCAATCCTTTTGAAACTTTACAGGTGTTTTCATATAGGTCTGAAGATGTGCATATTCTTTTTTCATTATCTTTAAATAATTTTTTTCACTTATTTCACCTTTTTTAACTTAGACAATTTTTGAGATCTACTAATGTTAAAATGTATAGGGAGTAGCTACCTTGTTACCGCAACTCCTCTTACAGTTCTAGGTCAATCCTTTTGAAACTTTACAGGTGTTTTCATATAGGTCTGAAGATGTGCATAAACTTTTTTCATTATCCTTAAATAATTTTTTTCACTTATTTCACCTTTTTTAACTTAGACAATTTTTGAGATCTACTAATGTTAAAATGTATAGGGAGTAGCTACCTTGTTACCGCAACTCCTCTTACAGTTCTAGGTCAATCCTTTTGAAACTTTACAGGTGTTTTCATATAGGTCTGAAGATATGCATATTGTTTTTTCATTATCCTTAAATAATTTTTTTCACTTATTTCACCTTTTTTAACTTAGACAATTTTTGAGATCTACTAATGTTAAAATGTATAGGGAGTAGCTACCTTGTTACCACAACTCCTCTTACAGTTCTAGGTCAATCCTTTTGAAACTTTATAGGTGTTTTCATATAGGTCTGAAGATGTGCATATTCTTTTTTCATTATCCTTAAATAATTTTTTTCACTTATTTCACCTTTTTTAACTTAGACAATTTTTGAGATCTACTAATGTTAAAATGTATAGGGAGTAGCTACCTTGTGATCGCAACTCCACTTACAGTTCAAGGTCAATCCTTTTGAAACTTAACAGGTGTTTTCATATAGGTCTGAAGATGTGCATATGCTTTTTTCATTATCCAAAACTTATTTTTTAACTTAGGCAAGGCGTAGGTACCTTGTTAGGGATTTAACCCTCTCACAAGTCTTTACCTTTAATTCATGAGTCTTTCTCCTCTGACAGGGCTATAGCGGGGCTATAGTCAGATCCTCTGACAGTTCTAGTTTCAATTATCTTATTGCCTTTGAATCGTCATTCCAGAAATCAGAGTAAAATTTCGAAGCTTTAGGAGCGTTAAGCCCTGCCTGCCCTTTAAAATGCTGTGAGGACTAGAGTTTAAAAATGTGCTTCAGTTGTTTATATTTGTTTAACAATAAATTGTTCACTCTAGTTTTTCTATTTTGTTTATCACTGATATGTTCACATTATCACACTAATACTAGAAAAGAGCATATCAATAATAATGATGCAGTTATTTCTTTTATCATCATTATTTATACCAATCACCTGCGTCCATAATTTCAATAAAAACGTGTAAATACTACTGCAAAACTTGAAAAAATAACAATTTTGACAGCAGCATGCTTTGGCAGCCATGTTTTTATTTACAGAACCGGAGTAAATAAATCATGACATAATAGGCATTAGGTTATTTTTTATTGGCCGATTCAAATTGTTGAGATTTTTAACCAATGAAATTGCTCCTTTCTAATGGCTCCAAAAACATGGCTGCCCAAAGCATGCTGCTGTCAAAATTGTTATTGTTTCAAGTTTTGCAGTAGTATTTACAAGTTTTTAATGAAATTATGGACACAGGTGATTGGTACTGGTGAAAAAACTGGACATGGATATAAACTTTCTTTGTGTTGTGCCCTAGAAAACTTTGGAATCTCTTGGGAAGTGAACGGACAGGCTTAGCTACACAAATCATTTTTTGATAAATTCTGGACATTCGGTGTGCCGTTGCTCCATACCTTGAAGACTAGATTAGAGATAGCAGGTACTTTTGTATTCATACATGTGTTAGCTACAAGTGTGACAAGAGTTTTGACTTGTGTGCTGCAAACTGCCAGAGATACACGACTTCATTCACGATTTGCCTTATTTTCCTGATGCTGCCCTTGTCTATATTATTATAGAATAGTATATCTTTCCTCTCAAAAAGCTTGAAACTTCGGATGTCTAAATTTAGACGCGTTCTTGCCCAGCTAATAAAATGTATTAACACCATAATCTGCTAGGTACGGAGAGCAGGCGACAAAAACTGTGGCCATCTTGAATGACCGGTCATCGGGGCTTGAAGAAATAGGTGGACTGCATGATGCTTCCACGCAGAGCTGAAACCGACCGGACACGAGTACTGGTAAACCGCTAAGAGGATCTAAGCCCGCCCAGGCAAAACGGTGCGAGTCGGACCGACCATGCTTATAAACGTTTTTGGTTTCATTAGGCGACAGGGCTTGAGATGTCATTTCATCTCAATATCAGGTAAATGCCCCACACAATTGGAAACAACGTCTCCAGAATGACATATACAGTGTTGATGGGGACGTTAAACCTCAAATAAAACAAAAACAAAAACCTAACATTGAGATGAAATGACATCTCATTCCCTGCCGCCCAATGAACTTAATAGGGTTTATATACTCACACTACTTCGCCCGGGCAGGCTTAGACATTCTAAGCGGTTTACCAGTGCTCATGTGCAGCCGGTTTCAGCTCTGCGTGGACGCATCATGCAGCCCAATCTATTTCTCCAAGCCCCGATGGGCGGGGGCCAATCTTGGCCATTTGTAACCAAATTTCGTATGAAAGCTTTAAGGAAAAAGGAAATGAAAGTTAATTAATTTGAGTTTTGTCACATGACCAAGATGGCTGTCACGCCTATAAATTCTGGTGCCTCACTTCAAATCTGATGAAGAAAAAATCGCCTTCAATAAGCCCTGGATAGACATGAAGATTAAGTCTAAGATGAGACGGCCTGGCAAAATGTTCAGACGAATGATGAAGACAAAGAAGACGCGATTAAGATGCTTCTGGTATAGCTCCACTAAATGGACGCCCGTTTAAAGGCGGACATCATCAGTTGGCAACACCAGTCAGTATACATCAGGGAGGTCCAAGACAGTGTATTTGCAGAAACAGATGGCGACCCATATCTCAGGTATCCAATAGTTCTTAGCAAATGTAGAAGGGGTGGAAGTACCCCATACAAGCTTCAGGACCCAACATGGTCCAAAACCGAATATTGAAGGAACTGGTGTTTGCTCCAAACAACTTGCACCTATGCTCGCGACCATCATCTACAAGTCCCTACAGAAAGGCAAAGTCCCAGCCGACTGGAAGCATTGGCGAGTTTTAATAAAGGGCAGTGCTACGACCCGGCAAACCACCGGCTAGTGTCTCTCACCTGCTTATGCTGCAAGCTCTTAGAACAGCCCTGTCAGTAAAACAACGGGCCAACGTCGGACCGATAGTGATCACTATCGGTCTGACGCCACCTTCTTTGCTGGCAGGAAAGGATTTGTCAGCAATGTGATGAAGCGTGTTAACTAACACAAAATCCTAACCAACTGCCAGCACGAGGTGCTGCGGGACACAGCCAGTCGCTTTGAAACCCGATCTCGTCCCGGCGATGGACAGGGAAGATCAGGCAGATGTGGTCAGCCTGGAAATTTTCAAGGCTTTTGACCGTGTGCTCCACCAACGCATTCTCCATAAACTTTATCATTTTGTTATTAAAATGCCTCTACAAGTTGATATCATCATTTCTTACAGGTAGCACACAGAGTGTAGGTGTTAAAAGAGTATCGCCAGAGAGTGCACCAGTAGTGAGCAGGGTCCACAAGGCTGTCTTGGGATCCTTACTTTTCCTCACCTTCTTCTAGAAAATCTCACTGCTCTTACCAGGCTTTTCGCAGACGACTATAACAATGTCTTGTATAAGATATGCATATTAAATTAAATAAATAACCAGATGTTAAATTAAAATCATAAATCCTTCCACTACTATCAGAATGAAATATATCTTCTGTCAGGTCAATATTAATAGACAAAAATAAACAAAGAAAGGAATTTGACAGACTTCTCCTTGCGCATAGCTATATACTATTCTAGCTGTTTGTACCCAATGCGGTAAACTTTACACATAGCATATGCTTATCAGCTACAACCGGAGTAGGCCTTCGCCATTTAAGAGCATCACCCGTGTATAGAATCAAGTCATTGAACTATTGAATTCTTACCAAAATCATTCAAATAATATACTTACCAGACTTCTATCAGACAATGACTTTTGATGGATCTTGTTTGTTTGTTTGATTGATTTGAGGTTTAACGTCATCGTCAACACTATATAGATCATTTTGGAGACGTTGCTTCCAATTTTGTGGGACTTTTACCCGACATTGAGATGAAATGACATCTTGAGCCCTGTCGCCCAATGAAACCAGGCTTAGATCTTCTAAGCTGGTTACCAGTACTCATCTGCAGTCGGTTTCAGCTCTGCGTAGAAGCATCATGCAACCCATCTATTTCTTCAACCCCCCGATGGGCGGGGCTCCATTTTGGAGACATTGCTTCCAATTTTGTTTGACTTTTACCTGACATTGAGATGAAATGACTTCTCAAGCCCTGTCGCCCAATGAAACCAATAGGATTTATAAGCATGGGCGTTCCGACTCGCAACGCTTTGCCTGGGCAGGCTTAGATCCTCTAAGCGGTTTACTAGCACTCGTCTCGGTCGGTTTCAGCTCTGTATAGAAGCATCATGCAGCCCATTTATTTCTTCAAGCCCCGATGGGCGAGGGCCATAAGCCAATTTGGAGCAACACGCATACGTTTCAAGATCTATAGAATTAAGTCATTGAACTATGTCCAAAATCACCCAAATAATAATTTTACCAGACGGGGGTATACATTGCACGACCCGCAGAAAAAGCGACCGACTGAAGTGTCGGTTGATTTCTATTTCTAAGAGTGCCCTAAAATCACCGTGTCATTCTGTCATTCTGTCAGTTTGTCTGGCCGTCCGTAACCCGTTTGTGAAAATTGGTGATAGTGACTTAACCGCTTGGAATATTTAAACAATTTTTGGCATACTGATAGATATCGATGAGATCTAACCAATGAACTTGCGAAATATTACATTCCATTTAGTATAGCCTCGCCGAGGCGAAAAATGTGAAAATTTTCGAACTGCTTCTCCTCGGAAACAGTTGGGCCGATTGAAGTCAAGTTTCATATGGAGCCTCTATGGGATGGGGGAAACCAAAATTTGCTCATGGGGTCCAGGTCACATGACCAAAATGGCCGCCAAGCCATATATGGTAAAAACCCTTCAAAAATAGTCTTCTCCAGAACCACTGGGCAGATTTCCACGAAACTTGATAAATAGCATCTGGGACGTAGGCCCATAATAAATTGTTAAAATGGTGACCCTGGGTTGACCTTGACCTTCTTTGTGCCTAGGTCAAACTTTGACACATATGTATTGGAAAAGTGAGAATGCATTTTATCCTACAAACGATTCAGAATACAGTACTAAAGTATAAGATATATTTTTGCTCCTTACGATACGGCCCATTTATTGGGGGAACCGTTTTAGGTCCAGGTCACATGACCAAAATGGCCGCCATACCCATATATGGTAACACTCATAAAGCGAAAAGCATCCGGCGGGTCGTGCACTTCAGCTGAAGCACTCACGGGTTATTTTTCTTATTTCTTATCTCCAAGACATAGGTTGTAGGGTACTCGTTAGAACCGCCTCAATGAGGCGGTTTTAACGAGCACCCACAACCTATGCTTCTTTGATAAGAAAAATATCACGGACTTTCACCAGAAAGGTAGTCATCTTAGAGATGTAAAAATGCACTATGTCGCACGGGTGTGTTATCGTAATGGATGTTTTTTTCATACAATGTTGTGGATAACGACGAAACGATCTGTCATAAAAATCATATAAACATACTGTGCGTCACAATTTTAACGTCGTTCGTGACAACTCTGTGTTTTCTATTGGATTTCTTCTGAACTTATCCGATTTAAACCCGTTTTATATGAAAACAGAATCTTACACGAGTGGTCATTTCATATGAAATATATGAAACTCGCCGAAGGCTCGTTACATAGATTTCATATGAAAATGCCACTCGTGTAAGATCTTGTATATACAAGGAGTTGTTTAATATACACTATGATTTGGGTATACAAACGAAAAAAGGAAGGGGACAACTAATAGTCCATCCTCATTGCTAAAAACATTACGAAACTGAAAAGATGGAATGATAATATTATAGACTCTACTGAGTCTTTGCTTTTCATGTTCAAACAGAGCAGTGGAACCACTGAGCTTTTGTTGCGTTATGACGTTGCATCGACGTTGTTTCGACGTTTTACACAAGGCCAGTATGCAGGTTGTGGGGGTGCGAGGGGTACAACCCCCACGCTTTTTTTTTGGGGGGGGGGATTTTCTCAAGTCCATGAGAATTTACATCAGAGATCAAGTTTACACCCCTAACTTTGGGCTCCAAATCAAGATTTTCTTAAGATTCGTACCCCCTTCCCCAAGACGGGCCTCCGTGGCCCAGTGGATAAGAGCGCTGACCCTTAATCATTAGGTCTCTCACCGCTGCGGTTCGAGCCTGGCTCGGGTCACATGTGAGACGCCAGGTTCTGCAAAGGAAGGTCAGGTGGTTTTTCTCCAGGTACTCCGGTTTTCGCCCACCTCTGATTAACGAGCGGCTCGATATAAGTGAAATAATCTTGAAAGGGCTGTAAAACCAAAACCGAACCGAACCTCCTTCCCCATTTAAATACCTCAGATTCGCTCCACCACCCCTGCAAAATAAAAAAAAATACCTAAAATTCGAACCCTACCCCCACCCCCATCCCAACATACACACACACCCTTTCAAAGTCTGCGTACGGACCTGTACACGTAACATGCCTGCTGGGAATACACAAAATTAACATAGAAAATGTCAGACGTCTTTTATTTCACATCTGAAATCCGCATTCCTCTCAGAATCAGAATTGTTACTGGTGACACGTCAGTTGACATTCATACACCAGGACCTGTGATGTGGGAAGTTAGTCCCTAGCTCTAACCAAAGAGGTAAATTTAGCTACACAATCATCAGCATCTTCAGCTGTCGAAATAATCGAATCGGGAAGGGCATTCCAATCTCTAATGGTTCTGGGGAAGAACGACTCTTTATAAATGTCAATTCTTGCAGTAAGGGTCTGAAACGCCAACGAATGGTGATTTCTACAGTGTCTAGCTGGGGGAACAAGGTCATCTGTTGGAATGCTGGAAGCACCCTTTAGACCTTTGTATAAAAGGATTAGCATACTTAGGTACTCCGGTTTTCGCCCACCTCTGATTAACGAGCGGCTCGATATAAGTGAAATAATCTTGAAAGGGCTGTAAAACCAAAACCGAACCGAACCTCCTTCCCCATTTAAATACCTCAGATTCGCTCCACCACCCCTGCAAAATAAAAAAAATACCTAAAATTCGAACCCTACCCCCACCCCCATCCCGACATACACACACACCCTTTCAAAGTCTGCGTACGGACCTGTACACGTAACATGCCTGCTGGGAATACACAAAATTAACATAGAAAATGTCAGACGTCTTTTATTTCACATCTGAAATCCGCATTCCTCTCAGAATCAGAATTGTTACTGGTGACACGTCAGTTGACATTCATACACCAGGACCTGTGATGTGGGAAGTTAGTCCCTAGCTCTAACCAAAGAGGTAAATTTAGCTACACAATCATCAGCATCTTCAGCTGTCGAAATAATCGAATCGGGAAGGGCATTCCAATCTCTAATGGTTCTGGGGAAGAACGACTCTTTATAAATGTCAATTCTTGCAGTAAGGGTCTGAAACGCCAACGAATGGTGATTTCTACAGTGTCTAGCTGGGGGAACAAGGTCATCTGTTGGAATGCTGGAAGCACCCTTTAGACCTTTGTATAAAAGGATTAGCATACTGTCTTTTCTCCGATTCTTGAGAGACTCTCATTTTAATTTTCCAAGTATTCCAGTCATGCTCCCAGTTTCAAAGCAGTAATTGCCTGTTACAAATGTAGCAGCTCTGTTCTGAACTTTCTCAATTTCATCGTTAAGGACCACTCCACTGGGGTCCCAGATACAACTACCATATTGGGCGAACAAGACCTTTATATGCTGCCTCTTTTACATCCTGAGGGCACTGATGAAGATTTCGCCTCAGGAAACCAAGCGTTCTATTTGCCTTAGTACACATGTTGCTAATATGAGTATTCCATCTCAAGTTGTGTGAGATTGTCACTCCAAGGTATTTAATGGAGTCCACTCATTTACAATTGCCTTGCGTTTCTTTCCTGTTTTGGGTAGACCGAGGGAGAAATCATTTTCTGATTTTGCATGCTGAACCTTGTAAGTATTTTTCACTGGAGATAATATTGTACAGCTTTTTTCCACCATCACTGTTTGTATTTGAGTTTAACGACCCAGTCAACACTATTTTAGGTCATTTTTGAGCCGGTCAGTCTACCTATCTTTTTTCCTGCATGGGCAGGCTTATACTTAAGCGGTTAACCAGAAACGGACAACTGCCCTTCTTGAATCAGCGGAAGGGAGAGAATGACCGTAGAAAAGATCACATGATCAATCTCCACGAAAGAATGTTGCCGACCCCGGCAAGTACCGAACCCGCGTCCTGATCACCAGTCAGACACGCATCCGACTGAGCTACAGAGGCCGACATACTTCACGGCTCTACATATAGGGCCTGCACGCTTCACGGCCCCACATATACACGAGATTCTTTGGATCGTGTCAGTTCTATTCTTATCTGATAGACCACTGGTCCGTGAAAGAGAGAGAGAGAGAGAGAGAGAGAGAGAGAGAGAGAGAGAGAGAGAGAGAGCCGTTCGTATGGTCTTTGAATGGAAGGGTTTGATATGCAGGTTTGTTGTTGGATCAGAACAGAATGGTTAAACAGCAGGCAATGACAGTCCCCTACTTACTTGGTAGGGGAGACAAATACATTGCGTTTCCTATTTTCATATCCATCTTGCTTTAAATGACCAGTGAGATGCTGCAAACTTTCACAAGTAAAGAAAAGTCGAATGTCATGCCGGAACTCCATTTTTGGCATTAGGTAGGGGTAGCACGCCCCCCCCCCCCACCCCTCCCCCCCCCCCCCCCCCACACACACACACTTCCATAACTATCTTAAACTTCACTTGAGCGTAAGGAGAGCTCCCAGAAAAATATGTCCCCTTCTTACGACTCGCTTCGAATTTGACCATCTGAATCTTTATTACTTATATTTACAGAGCAAAGTACGTCAGCATTATGAATTTAGAAATAAGAAAGGTAACACGAGCAGAAATAGAACAAATAAAGAAACTGGAAGCCGAGAGTAAGTTTTAAATTCTTCTTCTTCTTCATCTTCTTCTGCACATTTTGGTGGCTAGCAGCACATTCTTGCGTATGCCTATTTAAGGAGGTACACATTTTCAGTAGACTATATATAAGACGGTAGATTTATGTTGTAAGCATTGCTCAAAAACAATTTGCAAGCATGTCCAAAATACTTTTAAAGATGCATAAATGGTTAAATTCACAGCGTGCTGCATAAAATGGTTCGTTTCAATTGTTTGAAGGCGGGAGTGCTGGGGGTGGTCTCTTAATAATAAAGTATTAACCCGTTTAGTACCAGAAACCCCTAAACGGGTACCCTCGCAAATAGTCCAGGCCCAGATCAGACGCCACAGAACGCGGCGTCTGATCAGGGCCTCCACTGTTTGCTAAAAGTTCATTCATTTTCCAGATTAGTTTTGATTAAAACACAACCTGCCCAGCAGGCACATGACGTAATTGTGACGTCACATCGACGTCGGAACTACGTCATGACGTTTATGCAACGTCAAATCGACGTCGGTGCAACGTCATGACGTTGCACCGACGTTGATTTGACGTTGCCATAGCGACGTGTGCCTGCTGGGTGACACCCCCAAAGTTTGAAATGGGCTCATGCTACATATAAGGGGGAAGTTTCCATTTGGTTCAAAAAGGGTTAAGATACATGTTTGTAATAAATATTTGTAGGCTATCCTGAAGATGAAGCTGCTAGTCTAGACATGTTTCTGTATAGATGGAAGGAAGCCCCAGACCTCACATTAGCTGGTTTTCAAGGGAACGAACTGATAGGGGTAAGGTTTAATTAGGGGCAAGGTTTAAGACAGCTTAAAGTTAATCGGAATATAATTAAGCCAGGGCACAGCGTTTCCTACAATTAACATGTGCGCCCAGCGAAGACTCAGATCAGCGTGATCAGTCTTCGTCATGCAGCAAGAGAAGTCCCTGGTCAGACAATATGGATGCGCAGGCTGATCTGATTCTTCGCTGGGCGCACGTGTAAATTGAAGGAAATGCAATGCCCCGGCTCAATTATAAGAAGTGTCCAAGCTGGAGCGCTAATGTCCGTAGTGCGTGACATTGATTATTTACGCAGCTACTGCTCATACTTTTCGGCCTCTTCCTTCTACTACAACAAATTTCCGGCCCCGCCCATCGGGGCTTGAAGAAATAGATGGGCTGCACGTCGCTTCCACGCAGAGCTGAAACTGACCGTACGCGAGTACTTGTAAAGTACTGGAGAATCTAACCATCCCAAGATACCCTGCCAGCCTCGGTAGCTCAGTCGGATGCGCGTCTGACTGGTGATCAGGAGGAAGCGAGTTCGATACCTGCCTGGGTCGGCATAGGTAAACTGGCCGGCTCAAAAATGACCTAAATAGTGTTGACTGCGCCGTTAAACTCCAGTACAAACAAACAAATCCCAAGATACCCACTACAAAATCGCTAGCAGCAAAGGCTCTGGCGAGACTGTTTTGTGGGCATTTGTTGGTTGCCTGCGTGATAACTAGATCTACTACTTTGTTCAGTTGTCAATAGCACCGTCTTAAGATCTGTCAGTAATGACGAAATGGCCTCGATGATTGTAACATTACCAAATAAAAACAAAGGAAAGCACACCTAGCAGGCACATGGCGTCTATGGAACGCCACATCAACCTCTGTACAACGGCATGACGTCTATGCAACGCCACATCAACGTCGGGGCAACGTCATGACGTTACACCAACGTTGATTTGACGTTGCCCTAACGACGTGTGCCTGCTGGGCAGCAACAACAAAAGAAATCGAAGCGCCAAAGACACTGAAATGACAGGTTAAATGAGAAATTCAAGAAAATCGTGACATAAGTTCTTTATAGCATCTTAAAAAGGTTTGAACGGAAGTATGGCAGTTCTATAAATTCAGTTAAGAAATGTTTGTCTAGAACTATGACGTAACAGGCGATGTTTCAAAGTTCCAAAAGAAATATTCTATCTCTAACGGTGTACTTTTCACAATCATTCATCTGTAACCTGACAAAAATTAAAGGTTTTCAAAAGAAATAGTTTGAGTCCAAATAAGTAATTTTTCCGAATTTGCCCATTATGCATTAACTATATTTATGTGCTGGACGAAAAACGTATTAATTGACGCAGATAATTTTTGGCCTAAGCTTAATATCACTCGACCTCAGGTTAATATTGGTTGACCTGGTATTAATACGGATGACCTCCAATCAATACAGGATTATTAGTTAATAATATTATTTATATACCCATATTGTGTCACACGGGGTCCTCAGCTAAGATGCAATAACTTCCATTATCTCATTATTTTCAGTTTGTTTGTGGCACCCGTTATCATGGAGATACAATCACGAATGAGTCGATGAAGGTGCATATACCTCATGGAAGTAAGAAATAATTAATATTTGTGCCAGCCATACAAAGTGTTCGAGCAGAATTGTTAGGAATTTTCTTTTAGTTTATCGTTTCGCTAATTTTAGCTGTATTACTGCCGCTTTTTTTTACCGAAAAAGCGAGTAGGGTACATTTGCAACACACAACATGATGTCGCTCGTGGGAGCAGTCGTTCGCCGGAACAAAGTGTCCGTGGTGGGGACACTGGAAATTAGCAGTTGTAGATACAGAAAACCATAAAATTTGGGTTATCTTTGCATATTAATTTAAATGTATCGTGTTCTATTCTCTTCATTTGGGTCAAGCGAATAACAGTCGTCGTTTATTAAAAGTTATTTATTTTTATGACTGTTATGAAATTTGATAACACCTCGCATTTTTGTTGAATAGTTGGCGTGTCATACTAAGTTATTTATAGGACTTTCAAGGGGCGTAACAAATCAAAACAAACACAAAAATCAACACTCTGCATATTTTGCAATAGTTTGGTTAATCACTTTAATTTTGATTAAAGGATTTCAATTAAAAAATACATAAAAATATGCCTAACATAAAGTTTTATGAATCTATTCCAGTTTGTATTGGTGACAAAATATTTGCTGGTAATAAACCTTTTCATAGTTGAAATTATTTTGATACTAATAGTAAGTTGCGGTCCTCCGCGAAAGAAGTCACCTAACTCCCAATCGGCTAGCTCACCTAACTCCCAATCGGCTAGCTGATAACTGTCAAGCAGACAGGAGTCAGCATATTGGCAGCCTAGGGAAAAGAGCAGTACCTACAACTAATCCCAGCTGGCGAACTGGGGTAGCCCCTATGTGCCCTTGGCGCCCAGTTACCTTAAAACATCCGTCAGTCATCTATTTATTTTGCATCAGGACAAAGAAGAACAACGTTGAATTCGAAGGGATGTTTTTTATTGTATCGTGATGCCAAATGCATATCAATGGAGTCAGTAAAATGTCCATTTAAAGAAGCATTTAACCCAGCTAATTAAGAATCAATTAGTCCTTACAAAAGAAACATTCTGACTAAAAGACAAAACATATTCTATTGTGGAAGCAGGCTACAAACCGCATACAAATCCATGCACTTTCCACTTGTCTGGAGCAAAATAATCCGTAATCAAAATTTGCCGCATGACGTTAAATTAAACTGGAAATTTCTTCTGACGTAAGGTCAACTTTCAACGTCATTTTCCACGTTTTACGCTGATACTCGTAACCGCTGATACTCGTTTTCAGCATTTCTTATAGGGCTACTGATGAGGCCTTGATGGCCGAAACAAGCTTGTCTGGCCCAAACAACAAATGGATTCTGCTATTTTCGTTTTTGAATGCGTTCATGGTTCATGGTTCTCAAAGGGCATCCCTTTTAGCCTTATTTAATACACATGATTTAAAGCAAACTAGACATTTGAACAATTTCCTGCAATTGTTTATAGCGATTGGTGGATTCTATACATGGACTCCTTTAATAGATTGTTCCCGGCAAGGACACTTTATATAGGTATGTTTAATAGACTGTTCCCACCAAGGACACTTTCTGTAGGTATGTTTTATAGACTGTTCCAAGCACAGACACTTTTGTAGGTATATTTATAGACTGTTCCCAGCCCGGACAATTATATAGGTATGTTAAATAGACTGTTCCCACCAAGGACACTTTTCGTAGTTATGGCTAGTAGACATTTTCCAGCACGGACACTTTCTAAAGTTATCATTAAAAGACTGGTCCCAGCATGGACACTTTCTGTAGGTATATTTAAAAGACTGTTCCCACCACGGACACTTTCTGTAGTACGCCTCATAGTCTGTTCCCAGCACGGACACTTTCTGTAGCTATGTTTAATAGACTGTTCCCATCAAGGACACTTTCTGTAGGTATGTTTAATAGATTGTTCCCAGCACGGACATTTCTGTAGATATGGTTAATAGATTGTTCACACCAAGGACACTTTCTGAAGGTATTTTAATAGATTGTTTGCAGCACGGATACTTCTGTTGGTATGTTTAATAGACTGTTTCCAACAAGGACACTTTCTATACGTATGTTTAATAAGAAGTTCCCACCAAGCACACTTTCTGTAGCTATGTTTAATAGACTGTTCCAATCATGGACACTTACTGTTGCTATGTTTAATAGACTATTCTCACCAAGGACACTTTCTGTAGCTATGTTTAATAGAATGTTCCCACCAAGGACACTTTCTGTAGCCATTTTTAATAGACTGTTCCCACCAAGGACACTTCATGTAGCTATGTTTAATAGACTGTTCCCAGCATGGACACCTTTTGTAGCTACGTTTAATAGGCTGTTAGCACGGACACTTCTGTATATATGTTTAATAGACTGTTTCCAACAAGGACTCTTTCTATACGTATGTTTAATAAACTGTTCCCACCAAGGACACTTTCTGTAGCTATGTTTAATAGAATGTCCCCACCAAGGACACTTTCTGTAACCGTTTTTACAGACTGTTCCCACCAAGGACACTTCATGTAGCTATGTTTAATAGACAGTTCCCAGCATGGACACTTTTTGGAGCTATGTTTAATAGGCTGTTTCCAGCACGGACACTTCTGTATATATGTTTAATAGACTGTTTCCAACAAGGACCCTTTCTATACGTATGTTTAATAAACTGTTCCCACCAAGGACACTTTCTGTAGCTATGTTTAATAGAATGTCCCCGCCAAGGACACTTTCTGTAGCCGTTTTTAACAGACTGTTCCCACCAAGGACACTTCATGTAGCTATGTTTAATAGACTGTTCTCAGCATGGACACTTTTTGTAGCTATGTTTAATAGAATGTTCCCACCAAGGACACTTTCTGTAGCCATTTTTAACAGACTGTTCCCACCAAGGACACTTCATGTAGCTATGTTTAATAGACTGTTCCCAGCATGGACACTTTTTGTAGCTATGTTTAATAGGCTGTTTCCAGCACGGACACTTCTTTATATATGTTTAATAGACTGTTTCCAACAAGACTCTTTCCATACGTATGTTTAATAAACTGTTCCCACCAAGGACACTTTCTGTAGCTATGTTTAATAGAATGTTCCCACCAAGGACACTTTCTGTAGCCCTTTTTTACAGACTGTTCCCACCAAGGACACTTCATGTATCTATGTTTAATAGACTGTTCCCAGCATGGACACCTTTTGTAGCTACGTTTAATAGGCTGTTTCCAGCACGGACACTTCTATATATATGTTTAATAGACTATTTCCAACAAGGACTCTTTCTATACGTATGTTTAATAAACTGTTCCCACCAAGGACACTTTCTGTAGCTATGTTTAATAGAATGTCCCCACCAAGGACACTTTCTGTAGCCATGTTTAATAGACTGTTGGCACCAAGGACACTTTATGTAATCATGTTTAATAGACTGTTCCCGACAAGGATACTTTCTGTAGCTATGAATATTAGTCTCTTCGCAGCACGGACACTTCTGAAGGTATGTTCAATAGACAGGACGGACACTCCTGTAGGTATGTTTAATAGACTGTTCCCACCAAGGACACTGTCTGAACCTATGTCAGTTAGACTGTTCCCATCACGGAAACTTTCTGGAGCTATGATTTATAGACTGTTCCCAGCACGTACACTTCTGTAGGTATGTTTAATAGACTGTTCCCAGCACGGACAGTTTCTGGAGCTATGTTCAATACACTGTTCCCACCAAAGACACTTGTTTCATATGGCGGGGGCTGGCAAAACGTATATGTGACGGGACAACACGAAGGAACCTCGAATCTATGTCCACTTGTGGGGCATTAACGCAAAGGAAATTCTAAGATACTTAGAATCCTTTACAATATTTATATGGAATAAGTCTAATATTTATAAACAACACTGGTTACATAATTTTACAAAGACAAACTTAAAGGGACAGTTGACTCGCAATCTATTCCACTTAGGTTAAGACAGAATGAAAATTAGTCTGGGTCCAATTAAATTTCTGTCTTAATACAAGTAGAATACACTTGAATCACACTTGAATTACACATGAAGTACACACACTTATTCACACCCTCACATACTTAACATAATGTTCTTTCTCCCTTCCTGTTGATGATAAGGACCTGATGAGTGTTTATGGCACCATAATGTTTTATATAAACTTTATATTAACCAGTATATTCACAGTAATGACTGTTTCACCAACCAGTTTTTGCCTCTGTGTTATACCGTGGCGATTACATCTATAGCTGCTCATCGCCGAATAAAATGTAGTAACAGGGGTGGGGGACACATAAACCCCTTTACATCATTCTATACTCATCATCCATATCATCACTGCCTCATATCACTGATGCCTCATATCACTGATGCCTCGTATCACCGTTGTCTTATATCAACGATGCCTCATATTAACGATGCCTTATATCAACAATGCCTCATATCAATGATTGACGTCAGGTGAGCGATTCAGGCGGCAATGTTGATATTCTATAAGTGTAACTGCAATGTCCCCAACACGGACAGTGTACGCCCACGAAGGACTGTTCCGGACAAGGTCATAGTGTTCCGTGTTGCAATTATATACTGTAGGAAAAAGCAGCCAGTGAGCACACTAAATTAGAAACAATGTACATGTAATTTGATTTTCGAAATTACTTATTCTCGTAATTATGACTCACCTTTTCGAAATAAAACAAATAAGCATTTTATATCCATCGGCCAGTTGTTCGTAGCATCGTTAGCTTAACGAGCTCGTTAGTGGTCAAATTGTTAATTGTTCTAGCAAGTGCAATATATAATATATTGGTATTTTTGCTGAAAAAAGAGGGCAGCTTTTGCATTTGAAAGGGCTGCTCCATCACACAAACACGCCTAGATAATTTGACCCCCTTGAACCCCACTTTTATATAGTAAAACTGAGGTTTACAGGGGTTTACCTTATTTTTGGCTCGCTAGAGCGGAAGGCTCCGGGGGAGCTTATAGGATAGGCAGTTGTCCGTCGTCGTCTGCGTCGTATGTCCGTCGTCAACACTTTCAAACGACTTCTCCTCTGAAGGCACTGGACCGATTGGGCCCAAATTTTATCTGTAACATCCTTTGGCCGGGTGGGGGGGGGGGGGTTGAAAGTTTGTGTTTTTTATGAAAATCGGCTCATTAGTTTGGTTGCTATGGCAACTTCGAGTTCCCATAGACTTATAGTGGGGAAAATTGAAAAATGGCATTTACTGCCAAGCCTCTGCAGATCTTTCATAGAAATGTTCCTTAGACAATCTACTCTCTGACATATGAATTTAGGGCTGCTGCTCATTTGTATTGGTTGCCATGGAAACCAAAATGAAAAAATAGAAGAAAAATACTTAAAAAATCATCTTCTAAAAAACCGTATGCTCTATGAGGCTGAGAGTTTATGGAAATATTCACCATATTTGCCTTTACAGGTTTTGTGTTTTTTATGAAATTCGGCTCTTTAGTTTGGTTGCTATGGCAACTTAGATTTTCCATAGACTTATAATGGGGAAAATTGAAAAATGGCATTAACTACCAAGCCTTTGCAGATATTTTGACAAACTTTTCATAGAAACGTTCCTTGAGTAAACTTCTCTCAGCCATATGCTTTTATGTCAACCTGTGGGTCCCGTAGGTTGTGCCAGGGCCAGTCCCCGCCCCCTCCACTTCATAAAATGCCTTATATCTCAGAAACCTTACAGATCCCCACCCCTAAACCATATATATTCTTGTTCCTTATGATAAAACACATTAAGTGACACCAACCTGGGGGTTCCCCCGGATGTGCCGGGGACATACCCCACCCCCTCCACTTCATTAAATGCCATTTATCTCAGAAACCATTCGGATCCCCACCCCTAAACGTATATATTCTTGTTTCTTATGATAAGATGCACTCAGTGATAGCAACCTGTGGGTCCCTCGGGATGTGCCTGGGCCATGCCCCACCCCCTCCATTTCATAAACGGCCCAATATCACAGAAACCCTACAGATCCCCACCCCTAAACCATATATATTCTCGTTCCTTATGATAATTCGCATTCAGTGACACCAACCTGGGGGACACCCAGGATGTGCCGGGGCCATGCCGAACCCCCTCCACTTCATAAAAGGCCATATATTCCAGAAACCTTACAAATCCGCACCCATAAACTATATATATATATTCTTGTTCCTTATGATAAGATGCATTAAGTGACACCAACTTGGGGGTTTCCCAGATGTGCCGGGAACATGCCCCACCCCCTCCACTTCATAAAAGGCCAAATATTCCAGAAACATTTCAGATCCCAAGCCATAAACCATATATATTCTTGTTCCTTATGATAAGACAAATTCAGTGACACCAACCTAAGAGTCACCCAGGGCATGCCCGGGCCATGCTCCACCCCTCAACTTCACAAAAGACCATGTATCTGAGAAAATGTTCAGAGCCCTACCCCTAAACCACAATATATTCTTGTTCCTTATGATAAGACGCAATCAGTGACACCAGCATGGGGGACTCCCGGGGTGCCACCGGCCATGTCCCACCCCTTTACTTCATTAAAAGCCATATATCTCAGAAACTGTTCAGATCCCCACCCCTTAACCATATATATATATTATTCTTCCTTATGATAAGTCCCCACTTCATAATAGGCCATATATCTCAGAAACCATTCAAATCCCCACCCCATAATCACATATATTCTTGTTCAGTGTTATTAGACACATTCAGCCACCCCCATCTTGGGGGGTCCGCAGGGGCTATTTCTCTCCCATCCACTTCATAAAAGGGCCTCATATCTCAGAAACCGTTCAGCATTCAGTGACAGCAATCTTGGGCTTTTCTGGGATCCACCATGCCCGAATCCCTCCACTGCTTAAAAAGCCTTACATCTCAGGAGCCATACATATCCCCACCGCTAAACCATAATGTCTCTGTTTCTTTTGATAAGATGCATTTAGTGACACCAACCAGGGCTCCATTGGGTCCATGCCCCACCCTCTCTACTTTATAAAACACCTAATATTTCAGATACAGTCCACATGAGTGCTCATTTGGGTTTGGGGTTTGTTTGGGAGACTTTATAATTGGTAGATTTAAATCATATCCTGTTAAAATACAATGTCATGGGCAGTGCCCACCTGAGCTCTGGTTTATGAAATTTGGCTCTTTGGTTTGTTTGCTATGGCAAGTTAAGAATTTCCATTGACTTATAAATGGGGAAAATTGAAAATGACATTTATGCTTTTCAAGATATTTTGTCAAACATACATAGAAACATTCCTTTAATAATGTTCTTTTAGGCCTATTAGTTGCCACAGATGGCAATTTGTCAATTGTCATCTCTTGTCCAGCAACAACACATTCAAGCGACATCAGACCTCTGAAGCCACTAGGCTGATTGGGTCCAAATTCTATCTGTAATATCCTTGGGCGCAGGGCTTCCATGGTTAATTAAAATACATTGCTGCCAGTGGGCAGTGCCCCCTGAGCTCTGGTGAGCATAGCACCCATGGGCCACTTGTTTTTTAGCTCACCTGAGCATGAAGTGCTCATGGTGAGCTATTGTGATCAGTCAATGTCCGTCGTCAGTCGTGCGTCGTCCGTCGTTAACAATTTGCTTTCAAAGACTACTCCTCCTAAACCCTTGGGCCAATTTCATTTAAACTTCAGACGAATGTTGCCAAGGTGGCTCTCTACCAAAATAGCAAAAATCATTCCGCTCAAGTAAACAAGATGGCCACCAGAGCTAAAAATAGAAAATTCTTTAAACAAGTACTCCTCCCATACCCCACAGCCAATTCCATTCAAACTCCGTAGGAATGTTGGTTAGGTGACCCTCTACCAAAATAGCTAAAATGGTTTCGCTCCGATGAACAAGATGGCCGCCAGAGCTAAAAATAGAAAAATCTTTAAACACCTATTCCTCCCATATCCCTAAGCAAATTTCTTTCAAACTTCATAGGAACGTTGCTTAGGTGACCCTCTACCACAATAGCTAAATCGTTTTGCCTTGATGAACAATATGGCCGGCAGAGCTAAAAAAAGAAAAACATCCTAAACGTGCTTCCAACGCGAACTCCTCATAAACCCTTGGGCCAATTTGATTCAAACTTCACAGGAATGTTGCCCAGATAACTCCTTACCAAAATAGCTTATTTCGTTCTGCTCTGACAAACAAGATGGCCAACGGTGCGAAAAATTGACAATACCTTTAAACGACAACTTCCCCTGTACTCTTGGGCCAATATCATCCAAACTTCATAGGAATGTTGCTTAGGTGACCCTCTACCAAAATAGCCAAAAAGGTTCTGCTCTGATGAGCAAAATGGCCGCCATAGCGAAAAATAGAAAGATATCGTAAATTGGCTTCAAACACGAACTCCTCCTTAACCATTGGGCCAATTTTATTCAAACTTCACAGGAATGCTGCATAGGTCATTCCCTACCAAAATAGCTGAAATGGTTCCGCTCTGACAAAGATGGCCGCCAGAGCTAAAAATAGAAAAAACTTCAAACGACAACTCCTCCTGTACCCTTGGGCCAATTTCATTCAAACTTCATAGGGGTGTTGCTTAGATGACCCTCTACCAAAATAGTTAAAACGATCCCGCTCTGATGATCAAAATGGCCGTCATAGCTAAAAATAGAAAAACATTGTAAATTTGAGTCAAATGCGAACTCCTAAACCCTTGGGCCAATTTGATTCAAACTTCACAGGAATGTTACGTAGGGGACTCCCTACCAAAATAGCTAAAATCGTTCCACTCTGACGAACAAGATGGCCACCAGAGCTAAAATAGAAAACAATCTTCAAACAACAACTCCTCCTGTACCCTTGGACCAATTTCATTCAAACTTCATAGGAACGTTGCTTAGATGACCAAATACCAAAATAGCTAAAACGATCCCGCGCCGATGAAAAAAAATTGGCCACCAGGGCTAAAAAATAGAAAAACGTCATTAATTTGCTTCAATCGCTTACTCTTCCTAAACGCTTGGGTCAATTTGATTAAAACTTCTCAGGAATGTTGCCTAGGTGGTACCCTACCAAAATAGCGCTAAGATCGTTTCGCTCTGATGAACAAGATCGCCACCAGAGCTAAAAATAGAACGACTAGAGTCAGTGACATTCAGGTGAGCGAATCAGGGCCTTCTGGACCCTCTTGTCTTATTTCTGCTCTAGATCTGCCTTGATGAGGCGTGTTTTCGTAATGACATTTTAGCAAAATTGCACGACCCGCAGAAAAAGCGACCGACTGAAGTCGGTTGATTTTCTAAGAGTGCCCTAAAATCACCGTGTCATTCTGTCAGTCTGTCTGTCCGTCCGTAACCCGTTTGTGAAAATTGGTGATAGTGCCTTAACCGATTGGAATATTTAAATAATTTTTGGCATACTGATAGATATCAATGAGATCTAACCAATGAACTTGCGAAATATTACATTCCATTTAGTATAGCCTCGCCGAGGCGAAAAATGTGAAAATTTTCGAACTGCTTCTCCTCGGAAACCTTTTGGGCCGATTGAAGTCAAATTTCATATGGAGCCTCTATTGGAAGGGGGAAACCAAACTTTGCTCATGGGGTCCAGGTCACATGACCACAATGGCCGCCAAGCCATATAAGGTAAAAACCCATCAAAAATAGTCTTTTCCAGAGTCACTGGGTACGAAACATGATAAATAGCATCTGGGACGTAGGCCCATCATTAATTGGTGACCCTGGGTTGACCTTGACCTTCTTTGTGCCTAGGTCAAACTTTGACACATATGCTTTTGTATTCGAAAAGTGAGAATACATTTTATCCTGCAAACGATTCAGAATACAGTACTTAAGTATAAGATATATTTTTGCTACTTACGATAAGGCGAATTTATTGGGGGAACCGTTTTAGGTCCAGGTCACATGACCCAAATGGCCGCCATACCCATATATGGTAACACTCATAAAGCTAAAAGCATCCGGCGGGTCGTGCACTTCAGCTGAAGCACTGGTTATTGTTATATTTGTCATGCTGAATGATCAAAGTTTTAACTATACGTTAATTAACGACGTTGTTAGTTTTGAACAACTGGCGCCATTGTAGCTTGTCTAGCGTTGACTGAAAGCGGAACTCGATGTTTAAAATTTATGCGCTCAGTTGGGTGGGGGCAATATATATGCGATGAAATACATGGTGCTAGGTATAGCATTTAAGGGTATAAGAAAAGAAACTCATAGCATCTGTGATTTATGATATGGGCCACGCCAATATGGCACACAGCGAGCCGGCCTCGGTAGCTCAGTCGGATGTGTGTCTGGCTGGTGATCAGGAGGACGTGGGTTCTATACCTGCCGGGGTCGGCAACATTCTTTCGTGGAGATTGATCATGAAATCTTTTCTACGGTCCGCTGATTCAAGAAGGGCAGTTGTCAGTTTCTGGCGAAAGAATGTGCACTGTACTGGTTAACCGCTTACGTACAAGCCTGCCCAGGAAAAGTGTGGATAGGAAAACTGACCGGCTCAAAAATGACCTAAAATAGTGTTGACTGGGCCGTTAAACTCCATTACAAACAAACAAAGCACACAGCGAAGACTGATAAGAATTCGCGTCTGCAAGACTCGCTGGACGCCTATGGTCGAAGACACTTTTTCACTTGGCGCGGCTCATAGATGTATATTTACCCTTTAGATGCAATGAAAAATGTTAACAACAAAAATGTTGTTTGTTTATGTCGTCTGCTGCATCTTCTTAACAAACTTTCTAAAAATATTTTTGCATATAGGCAAACATTGTGGTCCCTGATCAGACTGCTCCTAGAGGAGCAGTCTGATCTGGGGCCACACTATTTGCAAAAATGACTTTTTAAATTTACCAGCAGACGACAAAACAGATATCAATTGTTGTGATTGGCATCTTATTGATTAAAAGCTCCAAATTAGAGTTGGTATAATATGAAATAAAGGCACTGCTTTTTGAGCAAACACACTCAGTTCACCCCTTAAATAGTTAATGGTGGTGTAGGATATCAAATAAACCGAAAGTGCTATTGTGGTAGCTAAGTGGTTATTGCACTTGCCTCTGACGCAAGAGGCCTCCGCCCCCCCCCCACACCCCCCACCAAGCAGCGACGTTAAAGTTTGGTATATGAACATGTTCCATTGGCATCATTTGCTGGAATAAATTCCATAAAGTGCACCGTCCTTCAGATCGGGACGTTTACTGGAGCCTGCAGCCCCCCCACCACCCCGTGCAAGGAGAATCATCCCCTATCCTTACCGTAATATCATGATTATAGAGAAGGCGTTCGTCCTGCAAATCCCGAGTATATGTACATCTGCGAGTAATGGTCGAATGTGACCTACCACAATAAAAGTAGAAAGATACATAGAAGTCCTTGGTAAACCGCCTATATACAGGTACAGATACGTTAAAACTGTTTTTCAAAGTTTTAATTTGTTCTGTTGTGAGGCAAAGGTGACGTGTATCTTGCATCACTGGGGAGTCCAAATGACATTGACTTACAGGCAAGGGCTGCTGGCCTTACAACAGGTAGGGTTAGAGGGGGCGTTGTTATTTCTTCTGTTGCTACACTTTTATTCGTTTTCCCCTTTCTCCCCTGTCCCTCCCTCTCTTGTCCTCTACTACATGTACCTCTTCAAACTTTTTCTGTCCCTTTCTCTGGAGATGACACAAAATCATGACTCACCAGGGTTGACGTGTTGTTAATTCCAAAACAAATGTTTGGGGTTCAACTCCGCCTTGCACATAGTCTTAGTATGACAATGCTCCAGTGTTGGTCCTGGGTGCACTTCATGAGAAGAAAATTAGATAGGGTGACTAAAAGTTAGTTTGCAGCAAGGACATTTAAATGTATCCTGCAGCACTAGCCAATTGTTAAGGGATTTGGGGTTCATCATCACTTTGTAAATCTTCGGAAGGTAGTAATCCACCAGGTAGCCAGATAGCTAATTGTGTCTCTTGTTAAATATTCCAAGGGCTTTATTTTATTACTCCTGAGTAATAGTTTGTGAAAAGTTTAATTGTTTGGCCAGACAAGAAGCGCTTTCCACCCTACCGAGAAGCACCGGTAGACGCTTCGGTAAATGCTCCGGTAACTCGTTGGTCCAAGCGCGGTGCTGGGTTTCACCGGCTAACAGCGGTACGTAGTTTCAAAACTTTCCCGCGATCAAACTTTAGCGTTTGATGGAACGGTCTTTGAAAAGATCTTTTTAAAAATATTTCGACGCTTGTTGTGTTTCTGTTGTAATGAGACTTGACTTCTTTTGGTTTTGGGAAGCAATGTTTTGATGTGAATACGATTCTCATGAACTCTGTAAAGATGGCGGATTATCGCGAGAAATTGAACGAGATTCCAGGCGAGATTTACGTGCCTAAGTATGTTGTTCCAGCCTCTCTACAGTAAAGCAAACACTTCGTGTGTTTGCTATTATGCACATTTTGTGCAAGACAAATCGTGCAATCGACTGCACGTCATTTGGAGGACAAGAACACAAATAAGAAGAAAACCTCTTGGGTAAAATAAAACTAAACATTTGATCAAAATTTGATACTGAATCTGTTTCAGAATCTGTGTGTATACATTCCGTTGTAGTGAAGTCAGAACACAGACGAAAGGTAAGTTGTCTGGCGACACATTACGAAAATATGCCTAAAGAAATGGATTGTAAACTTAACCGCCGAAGAAACGAGTATTTTAAGACGAAAAATTGTGATATTTTTCTATTTTATGCTCAAAATATGGATTGTGGTACTCGTTAGGCGGTTCTAACGAGTACCCACAGCCTATATTTTAGAGCAGAAATAAGAAAAACAAGGTTTACCCCTGTAAACCCCAGTTTTACTATATAAAAAGTAGAGTTCAAGGGGGTCAAAGTGACATAGGCGTGGTTTCGTGATGTAACAGATACAATGATAGTAACATGCATATAGATCTATTACCAGCATGTTAAGGTCACTACTCCACAACAATATTAGAATCGTACATGGGTGTGAAGGGTGGCTAGAAAACTCCGGCATCATTCGGCAAACCTTGTGATTCCGAAGGCCGAATATTCTGTTGTAGATGAACGTTTCCAAACCTTGGGATGACTATGCTGAGCGGAACCAAGGCATTTCCAACCCTCGGGATGACCGTGCTTAGTGGAACCGAGACTTCGCTCAGCACGGTCATCCTGAGGTTTGGAAATATGTATATGGAGTCGGAATGGGGAGGAGATGCCGACAAAAAAAAATAACACACAAAAAAAAACTGTATCCCAGAAGGCACACGTCGCTGGGGCAACGTCGAATCAACGTCTGTACAACGCCATGACGTTGTACCGAAGTTGATTCTTTTTCTTGCACAAAACCACTGAAAATTTTCATTTCACTTCATTTTACGTTTTATTTCTCGTTCACTTTACTTATTTTGTTTGCCTGGGTAAGAACACCAGGGTTGAAACAGATTTTCTATCCCATACTAAAACCATGGAATTCCTTATCTGGTGTGCAAGGATTTTTCTGTCTACTCCTCACACCCATGATAAATACTTTCTTATATACATTTCATTTCATGCTGCAGTCACTTCGATTGCTGTTGTCGTCATTACTGTGACGTTTAGTTACGTTTTTACGTTCAGTGGCGTCACGGCGTATATGATGTACACCAGAAGTTTATTCGACATTTTAGTAATGCAAATCCCAATGAAATTAGCAGACTTTCTGTATTAACACAAATTTCACGCCAATCGTACAGAATTTCTATTGAGCTATCACATTAGTTATGTTTGTCGCATTTACTTTGCCTCTGGATTTTTCGAGTTCCAACCTGTTGTTCTGGTATATTGTATGTATCTAATATCTAAAAACTGATCAAGCTAGTAATAGCCTCAATTGAAGATGATATCACCAAAGAGGCATCAAATGGAAGAACAACACGCTAAATACCACAAAACGAAGAATTTTAAAACCTTTTTATTGCTCAACTCAGTTTAGCATGATTTTATTGCTCATGAATAACATAGGCAATTGTCCTGCTGTATTCAACATCATATGTTTACTAATTTTAGAATACCAAGAATTGTTGCCATTTAAATTTATGAGCAGGACAGATTTTAGGCTCAAGTTGAGCATGAAGTAAGGTTCAAGTTACAAAAATTACAAAAGTCAACGGGATCAGCTCCGTTTTCCTCTAAACCAAACGGTTAAATTTATAAAACCTGAAAGTCTAATAGTCAAAAGTCACACAACTACACTGCGGCGATAAAAAGATTATCAGAGGATGATTGTGTCCACAATTTCTGTCATCGTTGGTTTTAAGGTCGCAACATTTTTCTTACGGCAACGTATGCGTGGAGCCGTAAACGCAACCAACGATTTACCTGCCCAAATGGTAATTTAACAGTTGTCCCCGTTCTAGTGGATGTATTTGTTCTTTTGCTTTGTTAAGAAAAAATATCCTTTGGTTAACAGTCCAAAACCAAATACCAGCCAATGTAAAGCGATGTTACGTGACGACATCGAGCAACGCCGCTTTCATTGGCTGGTGTTTCCGACGATGTTATCCAGTCAGATGTCACGTAACATTCGCACGTGCATAAGAATGTCTTAACCCATTGTATGCTAGTGGACTTATCCATTGCTATATGTAGTCATATTAGGCGTGTCATGCCTAGTTTTTTCGTTTTTATTCTATTTTTAGGGTAAAATTCATTAGCAAATAGTGCAGAGCCTGATCAGACGCCGCGTTCTGCGGCGTCTGCTCTGGACCTGCTCTGTTTGCCAAGGTACCCCTTTAGGGGTTTCCCGCATGCAATGGGTTAATCACCACCTCAGAACAGTCAGTAACAAGAACTATGGCTAGATTGAAGACCTTAAAAATCACGTTACAGGGCATTGCTTTGCGACTACTAGATAGTTTTATTCGAAGAGTTGCGTCGGATCAGACGGATGCCACCAAGATACTGCTGATTTGCAAATCCAATCTTATACCTTTGTATACTAGAGCAGGATTTGTTCTACGAGGAAAGTCAGACGTTGTTCATGGTAGGTAACAGAAGAAGTTATAAAACGTTTTTAGCTCACCAGAACCGAAGGCTCCGGGGGAGCTTGTAGTACAGTCAGTGGTCCGTCGTCATCGTCTGCGTCTGTGTCTGAGTCAACATTTTCAAACGACATTTCGACTAAAACTATTTGGCCAATTGAAATCGATATAGACGTGGAGCCTTCATGGGAAGGGGGAACAAAAGTTTGTTCGTAAGGACCAAATGGCCATTGACCGTGAAACTTGGTATGCATCACTGGGGACCCGGGCCCTACCAAGTTTATTCAAATGGTGACCTTTGGTTGATCTTGACCTTTTTTACGCCAAGGTCAAATTTGGTCACTTAGACATTTGTATGGAAATAGGGCAAAACTGGATTTTCCTGAATCTGTAGTAGCCTGTGGTATCAGAATCGCTAGATGGAATTTTATCAATTCCAAACCTTTATCCTGGATGGTTCAGTTTCAGTATTTTTATCTTCTTTTATAGTAAACTGTTGGGCTGATTGAAACCAAATTACATGTAGAGCCTCTATGGAATGAGGCAATCACAAGTTAGTTGTTGGATTGGAGTTACGTGACCAAGATGGCCGCCATGCCCATATATGGTAAACCTTTAAAAATTTTCTTCCCAGGAACTAAATGGCCAATGACCTACAGCATTAGGGACTTGGGCCCTACCAAATTTGTCCAAATGGTGACCTTTGGTTGACCTTGACCTGTTTTACATCAATGTCAAATTCGATCACTTAGACATATGTATGGAAAAAAGGCAAACAGTGGATTTTTCTGATTCTATTGTAGGCAATGGCATCGGAATTGATATCTGCAATCAGCCAAATGGAATTTTATCAATTCCTAAGATCGAGGTCATTTACTGACCTTTGTACTGGATGGCTCAGATTCAGTATTTTTTATCTCCTTATCTCCTGAAACTACAGGTGTCAAATAGCAGATGACCTTGAAACTTGGGGCCCCGGGCCCCTACCGGGGATTGTTCAAATGGTGACCTTTAGTTGACCTTGACCTATCTCACATCAAGTTCAACTTTGGTTAATTTGACATTTGTATGAGAAAAAGGCAAATCAGTGGTTTTTCCAATTCTGTTGTAGCCTGTGGCATCAAAATTGATATTTGGAGTTAGCTGAATGGATATAAATCAATTCCAATGGTCAAGGTTATTTACTGACCTTTGTCCGCGATGGCTCAGATTCAGTATTTTTATCTTCTTCTCGACTTTAACTGCTATGCTGAAAGAAACCAAATTACGTACAGAGCCTCTATAGGATGAGACAATGAAAACTTACTTGTAGGATTGGAGTCAAATAACAAAGACATCTGTCATGCCCTTATATGGTAAAACCCTTTGAAAATCTTCTTTTCAGGAACCAAATGGCTGATGACCTTGAAACTTGGTATGTAGCATTTGGGACTTTAGGACCATAACCAAGTTTGCTCAAATCGTGACCTTGGTTGACCATGGCCTATTTTACATCAAGGTCTACATTTGATCACTTAGAATTTTTGCATGTGAAAGAGGCAAACCGTGGATTTTTTCTTATTCTGTCCAAGTCGGTGGCATCAAAATTGATATTCCTAGCACGTTTGCACAGATTTTGACATTTGGTGGACCTTGACCTATATTATGTCAAGGTCGTATATGCTCACGCGGGCTTTTCTAATGGAAAACAGGCACAACAGTGGAGTGTTTTATTCTCTTGTCATATGGCATAAAAATTAATATTTGCAGTCAGCTAAATGGTAGTTGATAATAATGGCAAATATGGCTACCATGCCCAAGTATGGTAAAAAAGACTAGAAAATCTACATTTCAGGAACTGAAACGCAGGATTTTTCTATTGAAAACATGGCTGCCAGGGGCTCGGCAAGTTTTTCACACTTGACCTCTGGTGAGCGTAGTTGCCCATGGGCCTCTTGTTTTCGTTTTCAGTTCTTTTGAGCATGAATTTGTCATGCTAATAAATATTAAATGCGAAATTGTTGACATTTTAATAGGCTTTAACTGTATAAATATCATGATAGGAACACGAATTATGGTATCTTAAATGCGTGTGCCATACAAACTTCAAGCTTTGTTGATTTAGGGGATAACTGTATTGAAAATTGTCATTTGGGGAGGTAAATCGGCGGTTTTACGGTCGGAAATTTTGTTTTACGGCGACGCGTCAGAATTCGCTCCCGTAAAACCGACGATTTACCTCCCCCAAATGACAATTTTCCCATTCTAATGCACTTATTCAATTATTTTGTTAAAAAGTGTACTGTTTTGCTAAAAGCGGCAAGTGCTATGAGCTGCGCAAAACCAAGTGCCAGCCAATGAAAGGTGACATTAGTTTCCGACAGTATATCGCAGGATATACCATCGCAAATTTTAGACGTTATCCAATCAGACGTCGCTTTACAAAGGTAAGCGCATTATAATGATGATTGATTGGTCTTTTATGGAACATGAACAAAAAGTTGGCTGTATCGCATATAACAAGACTGCCTTGTTTATTTCAGGGAAAGATCCTTGGTATGAGTTGGTATTTACCTTCACCCGGTAACCCATGAGTTTCTGAACTAGACTCTTCTATCTTTGTATTAGGACACTCCAATCATTGCTTACAAATAGGGTGTTTAGTCAAAGTCATTAACCCTTCTCTTGCTGAATATTCAGTTTAGCCACACCCATTTCTGACTTTGAACCAATCAGATTACTTGATGTAATTTATTCCTATAAATTCATAAACTGAATGTCAAACAGTGTAGATCCTGATCTGCTTCTTCAGAAGCCATCTGATCTGGATCTACACTGTTTGCAAAAATAGGGGTTGTCGTGAACAGCAAGATAAGGGTTAACAAGGTGACAAACAGTGTAGAGCCTGATGAGATATAATGAGCCTTCTCATCAGGATCTACACCGTTTACCATGGTATCTATAAAGATCTCACGCTACACCGGTCTGTATGCTTGAAAGTACATCTAATTATCAGAGACGAGAGAATGACAGTGATTCTAACACTGGTTGCTTATATCGCCAATAGTAAATCTAGTGATATATTAAAGAAATGAATTTTATTTTTCTGCTGATCATGAAAGTATGAACGCAGTGGGTCGCATGCAAAGTAAATGAACATGTAAACTTTGCTAGCGACCCGCTGTCGCTCATACTTTCAGGAAAAGCAGAAACATTAAGATTATTTTTATATTAGCATTCTTTGCCCCTCATCACTTGGCGAAAAGATGCTTATAGGGCAAACTGTTATAGCTGAAAAATATTTACACCCTATTTTTCTACAAAGAGCGGAACAGCGTTGACGTCACCAACGCCCGTAGAGAATCATGGTTTAGACTGATTTCACCTAACCTCACTGAAAATCATGTGACTCGATGCGTTCATGGAAGTATGAACTACATGGTTTTCTATATGTTTACATTAGACTTTACACTGGAAATGTAAATATTGAGTGATAAATCACTGGGCGGAAGAGCGTGACGCGAAGTGCTGCCTTCTTATCCCGTTTCATGACGGTCATTCATTGTTACCTTGACGTTAGATGGTGTAACGTCGTTTCATTATATCAGATAGGTTACGAGGGTCATTCAATAAGTATCTGGCCTTACCTACTTAGAGTCATGCTTGACTTCTTCTTTTTCCACTTAGTCACCGTGCCGCAATAAGCACTTCCGTCATCGATGTTCCAAGGCAAAAAGTCCATTTTTGTAGAATTCAGGGTCTTTAGAGTCAATCCACCCTCCAACCGCTGCCTTAAGCTCTTCATCTGACCGGAAGTGATGTTCACGCAATTCTTTCTTCAAGTTCGGAAAAAAATAATCACTGGGTTCCAGATCAGGAGAATAGGGCGGATGGAGTAGGGTTGAAACCGTTCCGCTTCATTGCGTCCACAGAAACTTTGCAAGTATTGAGTCTAGCACTGCCATTCTGCAACAGTGCATATTTAGTAATTTTTCCACGCCTTTTCTGTGCTATAGCTGCACGTTCTTGGTCCGAAATATTTGCATAATAGTCCCCATTAATAGTTTGGCCATGAGGTAAATAGCCCACTTGCTATCCCAAAACACAGTTTCCATGACCTTGCCAACTGAAGGCTGAGTCTTGAATTTTGTTGGACGCGGCGAACCGTGACCAGTCCATTGTTTTGTCTATGGCTCATAGTGATGGATCTAAGTTTCGTCCCCGGTAACAATTCTTTCTAGAAAGGCTTCCTGATCAGAATCATATCTTCCAAAAGTGACTCAGACATGGACACTCGGACAGCTTTTTACCAAGCCATTTTGACACGCAACGCGCTGAAAGCTTCCTCATGTCCAGCCATTCTTGTAAAATGGTAAAACCGCTACCCTCAGAAATCTCCAATCTTCTAGCCATTTCTGAAACTTTCATTCGCCTGTCCTGCATTACCAGTTCCCTTAGATTTTCACTAGTGACGTCATCAGAAGCGTTCACATCGGTTTTGAGTTGAGGTTTAACGTCCCCGTTAACACAATTTAGGTCATTTGGAGACGTTGCCTCCGATTTTGTGGTACTTTTACACGACATTGAGATGAAATGACTTCCCAAGCCCTACCGCCCATAGAAACCGCTTGGTTTTAAGTGGGGGGGGGGGGGGGGGTCCGACACGCATCACTTTTCCTGGGCAGACTTTAACCTAAACGGTTTACCAGTACTCAAGTGCGGTCTGTTTTAGTTCTGCGCAGAGCACCATGCAGCCAAGCCTATTTCTTCAAGGTCCGGGGGCGCCTTCCTCTACGGAGCTCGACTTCCAACGTTACCCGACCACGTTTAAAATCAGCCAGTCAAATTTACAAAACATCACGAAAACACGCCTATATAAATTTGACCCCCTTGAACCCACTTTTATATAGTAAAACTGGGGTTTCAGGGGATATACCTTATTTTTCTTATTTCTGCTCTAAAATATAGATTGCGGGTGCTCGTTAGAAGCGCATCGATGAGGCGGTTCTAACGAGTGCCCACAATCTATATTTTGAGCAGAAATAAGACAAATATCACAATTTTTCATCATAAAATTTTCGTTTTTTTCGGCGATAAAAGTGGCAATGTATTTGTATAGGCGTGTTTGCGTAATGGTTGACTATGAAGGAACAGTCTTTCCATAAACTTCACACAATTCCTCATGATTTTCCCGGTTCGTCTTCTTATTTTCAAAAACTGCTTTGTACTCTTTGTTCTCAGTTTGTGATGACATTACGAAAACACGCCTTTAGAAACACATTGTGACCTTCATCGCCGAACAAATGAAAATTTTAAGATGAAAAATTGGGATATTTTTCTTATTTCTGATCCAAATATAGACTGTTGGTACTCGTTAGAACCGCCTCAATGAGGCGGTTCTAACGAGTACCCACAATCCATATTTTTGAGCAGAAATAAGAAAAATAAGGTTTACCCCTGTAAACCCTATTTTTACTATATAAAAGTGGGTTTCGAGGGGGGTGAAAATTATATAGGCGTGTTTTCGTGATGAATATTCGGTAACACTGACCCCAGCCATTTTCTTTTACCTCGCATGGACTACAAGTACTAGGCTGACAGATAAAAATTTGTGTAACCATGTGTAAGGCATTGATGTATAATATGTGAAAGCGTGCACTTGCCAGAAACTGGGTTAGGCCAATTAAGTATTGAACGACCCTCGTATGAAAACAGGTAAACGACAGTTATATTGGCGTGATTCCTTTAAACAATGGCGGAAGATAGGGAGAATCTGAAGGAATCAATAGCATTTTCGTCGACTTTTAAGAATAGAAATAGATCAGCCGTGATTTATTGAGTGACATATCCCTGTTGTAAGTAGACAAATCACTTGTGCTACGCGCTCATGATTTGAGCTACTTTACAACTGAACTACAAACAGTGATATCACTGCTAGAGCTGATCTATTTCTTAAGTAAAATCAGTTATTATGTTTAATAGCATGTTCAAATGCAAATGTTTACACCTCAGCGCATTTACAGAAAAAAAATAAAATCATGTATAGTTCGCCAACAAATAGCTGGCAGTGACGTAGCTGACTATTTGAGTTATTTTACCGTTAGCCCCATAAGCTTTGCATTGGCCATATTCGACTGGAAAGTTCCGTGAAATTTCACGCAGGAGTGTGGTGTCTTTCTTGTAATAGCCGATCACATGGTCCAATCAAATATGAGTTATTTTTCAAATACATAAGCGATCGTGGAACACGATTCTATTCGAAGGAAAAGTCGAACCTTTCGTGCACCACGGTCGCTTATATGCTATACACAAATAAAATATTTGATTGGACCATGTGACCAGCTATTACAACTAGGCACCACACTCCTACGTGGAATTTCACGGAAATTTCACGAAACCTACCAGTCGAATACCGTCATTGTTCAGAACAAAAACAAGTCGTGACGTCACTGTCAACTATTCATCGACGGTCAGTAGTTAACTGTTGGGAAGTAATGTTGTTCACACTTTCATGATCATTAAGTGACGGTCAAAATAAACTATGGTTCTCTTCAGTATGATTGGAAAATTTTCACGCAAATGATAACAACAATAACAATAATAATCACTGCTAGATGTACCGATGCTCAAAGCCTCATTTATTTTTATCCCTGTCAATCCGCGGCTTAACCCATTTGGTACCAGAAACCCCTAAAGGGGTAAGTGGCAAACAGTGCAGGCCCAGATCAGACGCCGCAGAACGCGGCGTCTGATCAGGGCCTACAATGCTAAAAGTTCAGTCATTTTCCAAATAAATTTTGAAGAAAAAAAACAACCTGACACCCGTAAATTTTGAAATGGACTCCTGCTATATATAATTTGGTACAAAAAGGGTTAAGAATCCTCTAGCGCAAGACCTGACCATACAGTGCCCAGCAAAGGCTGATCAAACTTTGGGCTTGTGCATACTGATCGTTGTGCATTTGTGGGCGCGCAGGTATCACGTTTACACATCACGAAAACACGCCTATATAATTTTGAACCCCTTGAACTCCACTTTTATAAAGTAAAACTGGGGTTTACAGGGGTAAACCTTATTTTTCTTACTTCTGCTTTAAAATATAGATTGTGGTTTCTGATTTTGCTCTAAAATATAGATAGAATACCCACCATCGTTATTTTAGAACAGAAATAAGAAAAATATCACATTTTTGTTCATCTCAAAATTTTCATTTTTTTCAGTGATAAAGGTTATATGTATTTGCATAGGCGTGTTTTCGTAATGAGTCTGTGAGATGAATAGCCTTGTACTGACTGAACTGACTGAACTGGTTTTTAAGGTAACCGGGCGCTATAAGCACATAGGGGTGTCCAGAATTAGTTTTCCCACTTTCATGGCGTTGCACACGAATTCCGTGGTTTTTGACGGAGTCTCCAAATAGTTGTGGGCTGTCAATCGCTGCTATGGAACATGGTCAATTCCGACCTGCAAATCGTGTTCCATAGCCAGTGCCCGTCTGGCCGTGGTCGAGGAGGAAGGCAAGGAGGCTAAGTTTAAGTGCTTCTTGGCTGCGAATCGCGGCAGTGGTCAGCGGAATTCGAAGTCTGCTGGTCTGCCAGTGCCCTCCCCATAGTAGAATAGAAGCACTGTAATTTTGAATTTTGAACGCCAGATCGAAAGTGGGCATGAAGCAACAGAAATCAATGCCAATTTCGGCTGCAAATCGCGATTTCTCTGTTTCGTTCGAAACTAGGTCATGTTGCTCTGTCTTAGGGCCGCGTGATTGGCGTCGGACTGGATACACATGAACATGCGGCCCTAAGTTCACGATCTCGGTCCGGTGCTGGTTTTCTACGGTCAGTCTCTCCCTTCCGCTGATTCAAGAAGGGCAGTTGTCAGATTCTGGTGAAAGAATGTGCACTGTACTGGTTAACCACTTACGTATAAGCCTGCCCAGGAAAATTGTGGATAGGTAAACTGACCGGCTCAAAAATGACCTTAAATAGTGTTGACCGGGTCGTTAAACTCCAATACAAACAAACAAACAAATCTAGGAGGCTGAGGCTTTATCGAAATATTCACCATATTAGCCTTTACAGATTGTGTGTTTTTATGAAATTCGGGTCTTGAGTTTGGTTGCTATGGCAACTTAGAGTTGCCATAGACTTATAATGGGGAAAACAGAAAAATAACTTTTTTACTGCCAAGCTTTTCCAGATGTTTTGACAAACCGTTTACAGAAATATTCCTGGAGTATTCTTCTTTTAGCCATATGATTTAATGTCCACTGCTCATTTTTACCTGTTTGCTGTGGAAACTGAAATACGAAAAGAAAGGAAACAGAACTTCAAAAATTATATGCTCTATGACACTGAGACTTTATCAAAATATTCACTATATTAGCCTTTACAGATTTTGTGTTTTTATGAAATTCGGTTCTTGAGTTTGGCTGCTATGGCAACTTAGAGAGTTGCCATAGACTTATAATGGGGAAAACAGAAAAATAACTTTTACTGTCAAGCTTTTCCAGATGTTTTGACAAAACGTTTGCAGAAATATTCCTGGAGTATTCTTCTATCAGCCATATGATTTAATGTCCACTGCTCATTTTTACTGGTTGCTAGGAAACTGAAATACGAAAAGAAAGGAGACAGTACTTCAAAAATTATCTTCCCAGAAACCATATGCTCTATGACACTGAGACTTTATAGAAATATTCAACATATTAGCCTTTACAGGTTTTGTGTTTTTAATGAAAACCATTTCTTTAATTAGAGTTTCCAGAGACTTATAACGGGGAAAACTGAAAATTGACTTTAACTGCCAATCCATTGCAGTTTGTTTTTTTGTTTGTATTGGAGTTAAACGGCCCAGTCAACACTATTTTAGGTCATTTTGAGCCGGCCAGTTTACCTATCCACACTTTTCCTTGACAGGCTTATACGTAAGCGATTAACCGTTATATATCAGCCATATGATTTTATGCCCACTAGAAAGTTTTATTGTTTGCTGTCGAAACCGAAATGTGAAAAATTTATTGACACCAACCACCTGGGGTCCCCCCCCCCGCCCCCAGATGCGCCGGGGCAATGCTCCACACCTTGCACTTCATAAAAGGCCTAATATCTCAGAAAGCTTTCATGTCCCCACCCCTAAACTATATTCATATATATTCTTGTTCATTGTCGTGACAGCAACCTGGGGGTCTCCCAGGGTGCGCCATCCTCCACTTCATAAACGACCATATGTATGAGAAAGTGTTCCCCATCCTCATCACTAAACAATATATATTTTTGTTCCTTATGATGACGCATTCAGTGATACCAACCTTGGGGTCCCTTAGGGTGCCCCTGGGCTATGCCCCACCCCTCCACTATATAAAAGGCCATGTACATGCATATCAGAAACCGTTCAGATCCCCACCCCTAAACCATATGTATTCTTGTGCCTAATGATAAGACACATTCAGTCACTCCAATCTCGGGTCTCCCAGCTTGTGCTGTGGCCATGCCCGACCCCTCCACTTAATAAAAGGCCATATATCTCAGAAACTATTCAGATCCCCATGCCTTAATCATATAAACATGTATTCTTGTTCCTTATGATAAGACGTATTCAGTCACATCAACTTAGGGTCCCCGCGGGTCCACAAGGGCCATCCCGCACACCTCCACTTCATAACAAGAGGGCCATGATGGCCCTGGATCGCTCACCTGATCCATAGTGTAACAAGTGGGCCCCAGAGAGGGCCATTATTGGCCCCAGGGCTTTAATGTACATAATGTTGAGGGAGGTCTTAAAGGTGAAGCTTCATACCAAACATCAACAAAGGCTAAAATTTGAACAATCTTGTCAAAGGTCCACTAGATGAAGCTACACATCAAATATCAAAGACCTGGGCCTAGCGGTTTCAGAGAAGAAGATTTTTAAAGATTTTCCCTATATAAGCCTATGTAAAATCAAAGGGCCCCGGGACAGGGGCATTTTTTGCCCCAGCACTATAGTTTGAACAATCTTGGTAGGGGTCCACTAGATGAAGCTTCATACCAAATATCAAAGTTCTGGGCCTTGTGGTTTCAGAGAAGAAGATTTTTAAAGATTTTCCCTATATAAGCCTATGTAAAACCAAAGGGCCCCGTGGCAGGGGGGGGTTTTTTGTCCCAGCACTATAATTTGAACAATCTTGGTAGGGGTCCACTAGACGAAGCTTCATACCAAATATCAAAGTCCTGGGCCTTGTGGTTTCAGAGAAGAAGATTTTTAAAGATTTTCCCTATATAAGCCTATGTAAAATCAAAGGGCCCCGGGACAGGGGCATTTTTTGCCCCAGCACTATAGTTTGAACAATCTTGGTAGGGGTCCACTAGATGAAGCTTCATACCAAATATCAAAGTTCTGGGCCTTGTGGTTTCAGAGAAGAAGATTTTTAAAGATTTTCCCTATATAAGCCTATGTAAAACCAAAGGGCCCCGTGGCAGGGGGGGATTTTTTGTCCCAGCACTATAATTTGAACAATCTTGGTAGGGGTCCACTAGACGAAGCTTCATACCAAATATCAAAGTCCTGGGCCTTGTGGTTTCAGAGAAGAAGATTTTTAAAGATTTTCCCTATATAAGCCTATGTAAAACCAAAGGGCCCCGGGGCAGGGGCATTTTTGGCCCCAGCACTAAAATTGGAACAATCTTGGTAGGGGTCCACTAGATGAAGCTTCATACCAAATATCAAAGTCCTGGGCCTTGTGGTTTTAGAGAAGAAAATTTTTAAAGATTTTCCCTATATAAGCCTATGTAAAACCAAAGGGCCCCGTGGCGGGGGCATTTTTGGCCCCAGCACTATAATTTGAACAATCTTGGTAGGGGTCCACTAGATGAAGCTTCATACCAAATATATAAGACCTGGGCCTTGTGGTTTCAGAGAAGAAGATTTTTAAAAATTTTCCCTATATAAGCCAATGTAAAAGCAAAGGGCCCCGTGGCGGGGGCATTTTTGTCCCAGCACTAAAATTTGAACAATCTTGGTAGGGGTCCACTAGATGAAGCTTCATACCAAATATCAAAGTCCTGGGCCTTGTGGTTTCAGAAAAGAAAATTTTTAAAGATTTTCCCTATATAAGCCCATGTAAAACCAAAGGGCCCCGTGGCGGGGGCATTTTTTGTCCCAGCACTAAAATTTGAACAATCTTGGTAGGGGTCCACTAGATGAAGCTTCATACCAAATATCAAAGACCTGGGCCTTGTGGTTTCAGAGAAGAAGATTTTTTAAGATTTTCCCTATATAAGCCTATGTAAAACCAAAGGGCCCCGGGGCGGGGGCATTTTTGGCCCCAGCACTGTAATTTGAACAATCTTGGTAGGGGTCAACTAGATGAAGCTTCATACCAAATATCAAAGACCTGGGCCTTGTGGTTTCAGAGAAGAAGATTTTTAAAGATTTTCCCTATATAAGCCAATGTAAAACCAAAGGGCCCTGTGGCGGGGGCATTTTTTGTCCCAGCACTATAATTTGAACAATCTTGGTAGGGGTCCACTAGATGAAGCTTCATACCAAATATCAAAGTCCTGGGCCTTGTGGTTTCAGAGTAGAAGATTTTTAAAGATTTTCCCTATATAAGCCTATGTAAAACCAAAGGGCCCTGGGGCGGGGGCATTTTTGGCCCCAGCACTATAATTTGAACAATCTTGGTAGGGGTCCACTAGATGAAGCTTCATACCAAATATCAAAGACCTGGGCCTTGTGGTTTCAGAGAAGAAGATTTTTAAAGATTTTCCCTATATAAGCCAATGTAAAACCAAAGGGCCCCGTGGCGGGGGCATTTTTCGTCCCAGCACTCAAATTTGAACAATCTTGGTAGGGGTCCACTAGATGAAGCTTCATACCAAATATCAAAGTCCTGGGCCTTGTGGTTTCAGAGAAGAAGATTTTTAAAGATTTTCCCTATATAAGCCTATGTAAAACCAAAGGGCCCCCGTGCGGGGGCATTTTTGGCCCCAGCACTATAATTTGAACAATCTTGGTAGGGGTCCACTAGATGAAGCTTCATACCAAATAACAAAGACCTGGGCCTTGTGGTTTCAGAGAAGAAGATTTTTTAAGTTTTTGGTGAAAAAAATCTGTTTTTGGCTCCTGTGACCTAGATGTGCAACGGACCGGAACCATTTGACCCATATTCAAACTTGACCGAGATATTGTCATGATGATCATTCTGAGCAAGTTTGATTAAGATTGGACCAAAATTGTGGCCCCTAGGGTGTTCACAAGGTTTTTATATGATTTGACCCGCTGACCTACTTTTTAACCCGATATGACCCATATTCGAACTGGACTGAAATATTGTCACAATGGTCATTCTGAGCAAGTTTCATGATAATTGGACCAAAACAGTGGCCTTCAGAGTGTTCACAAGGTTTTTCTATGATTTGACCTACTGACCTACTTTTTGACCGGACATGACCCATATTCGAACTTGACCAAGATATTGTCACGATGATCATTCTGAGCAAGTTTGATTATGATTGGACCAAAATTGTGGCCTCTAGGGTGTTCACAAGGTTTTTCTATGATTTGACCCGCTGACCTACTTTTTAAGCCGACATGATCCATATTCAAACTTCACTAAAATATTGTCACAATGATCATTCTGAGCAAGTTTGATGATGATTGGACCAAAACTGTGGCCTCTCGAGTGTTCACAAGGTTTTTCTATGATTTGACCTACTGACCTACTTTTTCACCCGACATGACCCATATTCGAACTTGACCGAGATATTGTCATGATGATCATTCTGAGCAAGTTTGATGATGATTGGACCAAAACTGTGGCCTCTAGTTTGTTCACAAGAAAAAGTTTACGCACGACGGACGACGGACGACGCACGACGACGCCGGACATCTTACTGTCACAAAAGCTCACCATGACCTTCGGTCAGGTGAGCTAAAAAGGCCTTATATCTCAGAAACCGTCCATATATATTATTGCTACTTATGATAGAACACATTCAGTGACAACAATCTTGGGCTTTTCTGGGATCTGCTGGGGCCATGCCCTAACCCAGCCACTGCTAAGAAGGCCTTATATTTCAGGAACAGTACATATATCCACCTTTAAACCATATATATTTTTGTTCCTTAAAGACGCATTTAGTGATATCGTTGGGTCCAGGCCCAACCCCCTCCACTTCATAAAAAGTCTAATATTTCAGATATGTGGTCCACGTACGGGTGCTCATTTGAGTATAGCAGTTTGTTGGGGAGACTTTATATTCGGTAGTAATTATATCTTGTTAAAATACATTGCTGCCAGTGGGCAGTGCCCACCTGAGCTCTGGTTCATATTTCTGCCCAAAACATAGATTGTTAGGCGGTTCTAATGAATACTAACAATCTATGTTTTTGAGTAGAAATTAGAAAAATAATGTCTACCCTGTAAAAAAACAGTTTTGCTGTATAAAAGTGGGGTTTAAGGGGTCAAAATTATATAGCGTGCTTTCGTGATGAAAAATGTTATTGTTGCCAGACAAGGTCAAGGTGTCGTATTTTACTGTTTTACTTCGGCCTAAAGACAATATAGGTAATGAGTACTTCCCTAAATCCTAAATAGTTTCATAAGGGCTATAAAATGAAGGGTCAATTTGCGAAACCTTGTAATACATTAGGCTTAAGGGGAAAAGGGAACACCTCCAGGGGAGGCGACTCCTGCAAAAGTATTTTGTCTCCCATGTCAATAGGGATAAACTCTTAAAGGAAAGAATTTGAAGGACTATCACATACTCCAAGATGGGGCGAACAAGTCCCTTTTATGCTGCTTCTTTAACATCTTTGTGACATTGATAAAGATTTCGCCCCAAGAAGCCAAGTATTCTATTAGCCTTAGTACACATGTTGCTAATATGAGTATTCCATCTCAAGTCATGTGAGATGGTCACACCAAGGTATTTAATGAAATCCACATTTTCGAGGACCGTTCCCTCTAAAGTGTAAGAAGCCTCAATTGTGTTTGTTATTTTCCTAGTTATCTGCATGTACTGGCATTTAACTGGCTGAAATCTCATACCCAATTTTCTAGCCCAACACCCAAATCTATCTATATCCCGCTGAAGTTTCAATGAGTCCTCTGCGTTTCTATAATTTCACGATAGCAAACACAGTCATCTGCGAACATTCTTATTTCGGAATCAATATCAGTAGAAATGTCATTTATTTACAAGGAAAACAACAATTGACCCAGAACAGTCCGTTGTGGGACACAAGACAAAACTGGACCCGTCCTGAAGCTTCCCCATTAACAACAACTCGCTGTTTTCTGTAACAAAGGAAGGAATCCATTCATTTAAGGGTATTTCCGCCAATGCCATAACGTTATAGTTTGCTTTTCAGTAGTTCATGAGGGTGTGTGCCAAACGCTTTTTCAAAATCCAGGGTAAATGTATCCACCTGTCCTCCTTTGTCCAAGTTTTTTGCCCAATCATTTATTACTGTGGTCAGCTGAGTTTCACAACTGTGCTTTTTCCTAAATGCATGTTGTCTGTCAGACAAAAGTTGGTGTTCAGCCAAGTGAGCCATAATATTTGAGCAAACAATATGCTCAAGCAACTTACACAGGACTATAGTTGCGAGCAAGAGCTCAAGCAAGGAGTCCTTCTTTTAGGACTTCACCAGTATCAAGAGATTACTGAAACAAATGTGAAAACACTGGACCCAATTCATTTGACAGTGCCTTAAGGACACTAGGATGAAGCTCACCAGGCCCTAAAGCTTAGAGGAATTTAAGCCCAAAAGTAACTATATAACTCCCTCCGATGAAACTTTAATCTTATCCTTAAAAGTAGACAATCTCTTAGTTAATGGAACCTCCTTGTACTCAGTTTTATTGAATGAATCATTGAACTGACCAATCAATTCTTCTGCCCGTTCATGATCTGACTCTGCAACACCCGGCCCCCGCCCATTGGGGCTTGAAGAAATATATGGGCTGCATGATGCTTCCACGCAGAGCTGAATCCGGCCCGCACACTGGTACTGGTAAACCGCTTAGAGGATCTAAGCCTGTCCAGGAACCGCGGTGCATGCTAATAAACCCTATTGGTTTCATTGGGCGACAGGGCTTGAGATGTCATTTCATCTCAATGTCGGGTAAAAGTCCCACAAAATTGGAAGCAACGTCTCCAAAATGACCTTTACAGTGTTGACGGGGACGTTAAACCTCAAATCAAACAAACAAACAAAGACTCTGCAACACCGCTGCCATCTCTTTTTAAGGAGTGGAATTCCTTGCTGTCTTTTTCTTCTCCAAATTTAAAATTTCGATCGAAGTTTACTGCTACCTGTCTTCTTTGCCTTGGCATGAATTTTATACCTTCTGCGGAATTTCCTTCTTATCCCTGGAGTGACCCAAGCAATCGAGGAACCGCCCTACTAAGTTTTGTTGGGATATGCTGAGTTTTGAATGAATGAAGTTATTAGATTTAAGTTCTCCTGAACAGATCGAGCATCTGAGTGACCATTAGAATATTTTTCCCTTGCAAATCTTAACGCATCCTCCATCATAGCTTCAAAGTCACCCTTCTCGTATGAAAACACTTTTCTCCTTGGTTTTGGGGACTGGAATGTGGATTTTTAAAGATCCTGCACCGATGTCGTGATCACTAAGTTTGTCTAGGGAATTAATATCTTCAAACCGACCTGGTAAAGAGGTGATGATCAAGTCTAAAGTATTCTGATCACGATTAGGGAAGACACCCATTTGTTCCAAGCCATGATCGTCCATTATATCCAATAGTATTTGTCCTTCAGACTGACTCAGCATTGTACCTGATTTACTGAGTCTGTCAGGCCAAACAATTTTCACCTAGGACATGGACCGATGGAAGTTTTTTGATATAATGTTGGGACTTTATGCGATCAAGCTGTTCTCGAAAAAAAAACTGCAAGTCTTCGACTGTACCACCCGGTGGATGATACCAGCTTGCCACAAAATGAGAAGTTTCTCGTCTGTGAACATCTTAACCAAAACTGACTCTTAATCATTTTCCAGTTCCATTATTGGCATGGGAGAGATGTCTCTATGAGTGAGCAGCATCATTCCACCACCATGAGCATTTCTGTCTTTTCTGTATACACTGTATAAGCACAAGTTTCTGGGAATAACAGCTCAAAAGTTGTTATTGAGCTGTCAATCTTTGTTTCCTGCACAGCCACAGCATGTGGTTGATGGATGTCGAGGAAACTTTTGTCCATTATAACATTGATATTGATATTAATAAATTTTAGACCTTTCACAAAACTGGGCTTAGTGCTGTCAAGAGCCGGAGATTTACCTCCTGTTTCCCTTGACAGGACTTCAATCTGTTTCACTGATCAGGTTCCATATATTCACTGAAGAAAGAGTCAGAGAAAATGCAAACTTCACATTTTTTGCCTAATCGACGAGCAGTTGAGCTCATCAAAGTGCCATACTCATCATCTTAATCGGTGTATATGCACATTTAACACCGATCACACTGAACTGCCTTGTGGTAGTTAATGACAGCCCCACTGCACAGGTCACAATCAGCGTTGCAGTGTGTGCAATACCAAGTTCCATCTCCTGTTTCACAGTACAGCATTGTCGAGTTCACAACATGATGAGTGAAAACGTTTTCCACAGTCCTCATTCGAGCCATTTCTCTGAAGGTTTACAGTATTTTTTTGCAACGACCACACCGAAACCTTGGGCCGGGATTAGTTTCAATGTCTCCGGCCAGGATTATTAAAATTGCCAAGTTTGTTCCATTTGAGGGCACCCTCAGAGCTTCTTTTCAATTCAGTCTTCCTAGTGACAGCCATCTGCTGTGTTACTCTGTCACTACGATGACTCCTGCCATCTTCCTGTGATTTATTAACCCCTTTTTCAGTGGGACAGGGTTTATAGAAAAGAGAACAGGAAGTCCCGAAAGTTGTCTCCTTTCTTTCTTTCTTTCTTTCTACTGATACTGTGTCGGTCACATTTGACCATTGCCGCAGGTGTACATTACATACACTCCAGGTTTTGCACGATGAAAGCCTACGCAGTAATCATGTAATTACGGTAGGGATCTTTAACCTGCACAGGGGATGGTTCTTCCTGCACAGAGAGCCTCCAGTTAACGTCCCGATCCGAAGGACGGTGCACTTTATGACATTCATCCCTGCAAATGATGCCAACGGAGCGTGTTCGGACGCCGAATTTTTTCGCCGCTGCTGGGGATCGAATCCGGGACCTCTGCCATCAGAGGCAAGTGCACTAACCACTGAGCGATCACCACGGGCAGTAAACATTCAAATTGACCTCCGCCGGTGGTCGACTGAAAACAGTTTGACTTTTATACAGTGGTAAATTTGAACGTTACCTGTTATTGGTATTCGTGGGTTGCAGGAAGGTCGCAGGTAAGATTATTCTTGATCGAAAGCATATCTTAAAAATCGGAGAATGTTATTCTATCAGTTTTTTGCACCTGCATGTTCATACCAAGTGTTATTGAAAGGTTTTCAGTCGTTTCGTCGCGATCATTTTTGTCCCGCGCGCTCAGTGGTGAAATCGAAAGTAGAAAGTCAGCAAACACAGGTGAATTTGCTCCGATTGTCCAATGACAAGCTTCCATAGAGCAATTATTGTTGCAGTCAGATACGGTGATACCATATCTGCTTCCAAGACATACTTTTATAAATCTACACGTTTTCCCTAAAATGTTCAGGCCATTTTGCATCGGAGGTCAATTTGAAAATGAGGTGGTCAATTTGACTAATGGATTTAATAATCGAAAATGATTTTTGAATGAAAATCATGAAATATGGTTCGTTATGTCGTTTTGGGTTTTTTTTAGTATAAAGTCATTGGGTCCGTTTTCTGGAAAGAGTGACTGCCAGTGTACTCAAACTTCACATTCTCTTAACAAATAGCCTCTTCGGAAACAATTGATCAGAAGCACACCAGGCGCACGTTATCACGTGCTAATCTTAATCTTTTTTTAACTTTCTTCAGAGATTCGTCACTATGGGTGAAACGTGGGTCCATCATTTTACTCCAGAGGCCAAACAACAATCGAAACAATGGAAGCACCCTGGCTCACCCCTCCAAAGTAGGCAAAGACCGTACCATCAGCTGGGAAGCTTCTGGCCTCGGTTTCAGGGATAAGGATGGTATTCTGCTGATGTATTATCAAAAAAAAAATCAGTCGCACATAGTATGCTTCACTTCTGACGCAGTTACGGGAAAATATTAAACTTAAGCTCCGCGGAATACTCACTAAAGGTGTGTTGTTCCATTAGGACAGTGCTCCTGTTCACAATCTGTCATATGAATTATACAGAGTGGAGTTTGAAGCAAAAATTTCGTGAAAAATTTAGATCAAGACCAGGATATATCCGGTATTACAAAAATGCTCTATCTGACGCCAGACGCCAACACACTGCAGTATTTCACTCTTTGACCCCACCACAGAGAATACACAGAGGCACTGTAACTATATTTTTATGCATTGGAGTCTTGGAGCCGAATCTTAGAAAAGATATCGGAATGGAGTGTAGAGTCATAGTTTGGTGAAAGTTCTAGGCTACACCTATTGCATAGGATAGGTTTACACATGTACATGTCCTGCGACGGCTCCAAAATTTGACCACAGTCTCCACTTAATCTCTCCATTGTATGACTCTACTCCATGACTCCATTGTCCTAATGGAACAACACACCTTAAGTGAGTTCTCCGCGGGGCTTAAGTTTAATATTTTCCCGAAACTGCGTCAGAAGTGAAGCATAGTTTGTGCCATTGATTGTTTGTCCCTTTTATGGATAATCTATCAGCAGAATACCATCTGCATCCCTGAAAACCAAGACTATAACCTTCCCAGCTGATGGAACAGTCTTCGGCGGGGAGAGCCAGGATGCTTCAATTGTTTCGATTGTTGTTTGGCCGCTGGAGTAAAATTATGGACCCATGTTTCACCCGTAGTGACGAATCTCTGAAGAAAGTTAAAAAAGATTAAGATTAGCACGCGATAATGTGCGCCTGGTGTGCTTCTGATCAATTGTTTCCGAAAAGGCTATATGAAGAATATGAAGTTTGAGTACACTGGCAGCCTGAATTTGGCTGTCACGGATCCTATTCTAAACATAACCCCAAAACGACAAAGAGAATCATATTGCATGATTTTCATTCAAAAATAATTTTCTATTATAATCTCCATTAGTCAAATTGACCACCTCATGTTCAAACTGACCTCCGATGCAAAAATGGCCTGAACATTGTAGGGAAAACGTGTAGACGGAAAACCTTTCAATAACACTTGGTATGAACATGCAGGTGCAAAAAACTGATAGAATAACATTCTCCGATTTTTAAGAATGCTAATAATCTTACCTGCAACCTTCCTGCAACCCACGAATACCAATAACAGGAAACGTTCAAATTGACCTCCGGATATAAGTCAAATTGACGGTATTCGACTGGTAGATTTCGTGAAATTTCCGTGAAATTCCACGTAGGAGTGTGGTGCCTAGATGTAATAGCTGGTCACATGGTCCAATCAAATATTTTATTTGTGTATAGCTCATAAGCGACCGTGGTGCACGAAAGGTTCGACTTTTCCTTCGAATAGAATCGTGCTCCACGATCGCTTATGTATTTGAAAAATAACCCATGACTGATTGGACCATGCGATCGGCTTTTACAAGAAAGACACCACACTCCTGCGTGGAATTTCACGGAAATTTCAAGAAACTTCCCAGTCGAATATGGCCATTGTTTTCAATTGACCACCGGCGGAGGTCAACTTGATTGTTTACTGCCCGTGTATGACGCTCCCTTTGATAAATGGCCGAAAAACCATTCCCGTATCAGACAAGTTTGTTCATGACGCTGCCGATTTTAAGGGGATGCCAATGTACAAAAAGTGGGTGGGGTAATGGTGTGGTATTCAAAATTTTTTTAATTGAATTTTGCAAAACTGTCAAGTTTTGTTAAAAGTTACTTGGCCCATAATTTATTTCAACTTATTCACATGTTCTATTAGAATTTTTTCAGAAATTCAGGAATTATTGAGCAAAACATACCTCTCTTTATGTGCTTCAATCCATTTGCGTTCAAACATATTCTCCATGGTAATATAGCCAAATAAAATTGCATAAATAGGTTCACCAGTTATTCTGCTACAATGTGTGAGAATGTCATTGCTCAAAAATATTCCACAGTAGAGTATACAGCAAATTTGTGCCCATACTGTGTATCAAAATAATAAAATTTCCAGACAGATTTGTTGCTAAAAAGTAGTCTAGAAAAAAGGTATGGTGGACAATACTTGCTACCACAACTGAATCATTGGAAGTTTTAGTTGTCTCCCTTGTTTTCATATCACTGTTTTGTTTGATTTGAAGTTTAATGTCCCCGTCAACACTATATAGGTCAATTTGGAGATGTTGCTTCCAATTTTGTGTGACTTTTACCCGACATTGAGATGAAATGACACCTGAAGCCCTGTTGCCCAAAGAAACCTTTATAGATAAGAGTAGGTACCTAGCTGAAGCTGGTGGAGGATGTAGGAGAACCAGGTCCCATCCCTTTCAGTATCACCGTCCTAATGCTTACACGGATGGTTTTAAGAGTTCTTTTTTCCCCAGGACAATTGCAACTTGGAATGACCTTACAATCGAAGCTGTCTCTTCTGATATTGATGGGTTTAAGGCCAAAATATAATATGCTAGGGTCGGGCAGGGGATAGGTATGGATCCCTTCCCCTGATGACTTCTTGCAAATAGTTTTAATCTGCTGGTGGCTGTGTCACAAGCCTCTTTTTGGGGGTCGGGGATTGAAATCTTTTTGTGCTACACCCCAAACCTGTTCTCATGGTCAGAATTGACCGAAAACAGTATCAGGAGAAAAAAAAAAAAAAAAAAAAAGAAAACCAAAAGGGTTTATAAATATGCATGGGGGGTCCGACTTGCACGGCTTTTCCTGGGCAGCCTTAGATCCTCTATTAAACTGGTTTACCAGTACTTGTGTGCCTTCGGATTCAGCTCTGCTTGGAATCATCATGCAGCCCATTTATTTCTTCAAGCCCCGATGGGCGGGGGGCCGATGATTACTGTGTAGGCTTTCATCCTGCAAACCTGGTGTGTATGTAATGTACACCTGCGAGTAATGGTCAGATGTGACCGATCGCAATTTAAGTAGAAAGAAAGGATACACATTCAAAGGAGCCAAATTATTTTTGTCTCCCTTATCAATAAGTGTTTAAATTGAAAAGGAACAATTTTGGTCCTGTGGAGCAAATTCTTTTCTTAAAGAACTATGTATCCTTTTCAGGGTCACATATTTTAATTATAACAACATTGACAGTATGCCACAAAATAATTGCAGAGAGCGCATAACTGCCGTCTTCTATTGACCACCATACATGTTTACATTTGGTCACGAGGTTTTGGTTTACTATCAATAAGGTAAATTAGACGAGATGTTGAAACACAAATAAGTGATGTTTTTTCGACAATCGAACTCTTGAACCTATTCATTCTTACAGCAAAATCCATAATCTAAGTCTCTTTATAAATGCTTACCTTGATTCACATGTCTACAGTGCAAAATTTGTGAAATTTGTTAACATGTTTTTTTTTCAAAGGCTTGTCAATGAAACCGGAAACACCTAAGGACTTCCATATCTGGTGACACGAACGCAAAAATATAGTCCCAAAATATTCATAGTTTTGAAGAATTACCATTTATTCAAGAACAATTTTAGGCAATTTAAGCACAAAAGTCATTTAGATTTATGAAACAATAAAAACTTTGAGGACATATCGGAATTTTTCCGATGTTTTGTCCTAGCTCCGCTTGAGGCGTAGTAATATTTATGTGATAAAGCCATGACTTCCTCATGCTCAACAACAAATGTTTCCAATCAGCTGTTATGATTAAAAATGACTATAAAATTGACCTGATGGATGATTAATCGTAAGTTTGTAAAATACTTCAACCTGCACAAAAATATGCAGGAAGGGTTCCTGTTTCACGGCGCATAGTTGTCATGTTACATCGTCGAGCCGATTTGGCGATATGCGTTTCCAAATATGTTGATATTTTGTTTACAAATCCCATGAATGAAAAATGGCGACCAAAGAACTTATGAAAAATATCTCGTGGTGGCACAAATGGTTCTTATACAGGAGACAATTTTGGTTAGTAATACTGACATTGTAGTTCACCCTTCCAAGAACAGTACACTGTACATTTTAGGTCTTGAAAAATTAGGTAAATATGACTTTGAGCGCAAATGCTGTCACCCTGATTTTTTGCATCGGCTGTGTAAACCTACAAGCTGTTTGATAATTGCTTATTAGATAATGTTTTGTTTGAAGACGTGTTACTTTCCAGTATATTCAAACTTTTTCTCCGACTCAGTGTTTTGGCAGAAAAGAAAAGTCATGCTGAGGGGTACCCCACCCACTTTTGTACTTTCGGTAAACCCTTAACTTTAGTGAGTTCTTTTCAAAGCGCAGTAGTGAAGTCCACAAGACTATCACTGACTCGTCGGAAATCCAGGTAAAGGTTATTTATAGAAAATAGCCACGCTATTCTGATTGCTGTGTTATGTAAGTTTGTTGATGGTAAATATAGGGTTCATAACTCGTTTGAAGCTTTATTTTATGAAATCATGTAATTACATCCCTTACTTTTGCTAAAAAGCCGTTATTGTAGTATTGATTTTATAAGAGTAACATGTTAGCGGCTTTGTCAGCTGGCTCGTTGGTCTAGGGGTATGATTCTCGCTTAGGGTGCGAGAGGTCCCGGGTTCAAATCCCGGACGAGCCCAACTTTTTATATTTTATTCGCTTTTACATCCACTTTTTAAGTTTCGTCCGACTGTTATATTAATAATAAAAAAAAAAGGTAACTATTCCTCTCTCTCTCGCTCTTGTGCTCTGATCAGACTGCGCGGAACATTTTGGTCTGGGCCTGTTGTATAAAGTATCGCATATATTTGGCCCCGCCTATCAGGGCTTGAAGAAATAAATGGATTGCATGATGCCTCCACGCAGAGCTGAATCCAAATGCACACGAGTACTGGTAAACCGCTTAGAGGATCTGAGCCTGCCCAGGCAAAGCGGTGCGTGTCGGACCGTCCATGCTTATAAACCCTAATGGTTTCATTGGGCGACAGGACTTGAGATGTCATTTCATCTCAATGTCGGGTAAAAGTCCCACAAAATTGGAAGCAACGTCTCCAAATGACCTATATTGTTTTGACGGGGACATTAAACATCAATTCCAACAAACAAAATCGCATATGCTACAAATAAAATGTGGGCGCCCCGCGCCCATCGGGGCCCCTGCCCATCGAAATAGACTGGGCTGCATGGTGCTTCCGCGCAGAGCTGAAACTCACCGAACTTGAGTACTGGTATACCGCTTAGAATGTGTAAGCCTACCCAGGAAAAGTGGTGAGAGTTGAACCTCTTAATCCTAGCTGTTTCTACAAAATAGGAAGCAACGTCTCCAAAATGACCTAAATAGTGTTGACTGGGACGTTAAACCTCAAACCAAACAAAACAATTCTTTTGGCGGTATGACTTGAGATGTCATTTCATCTCTATCTCGGGTAAAAGTCCAACAAAATCGGAAGCAAAGTCTCAAAAATTACCTGGGACGTAAAACCTCAAAAAACAAAACAAAAAAAAAAAAACGGACCAACGTCGGGCCGTCAGCGATACGACGGTAACTTCGTATTGCTGTTGGCCCGTCGTTGACCCGGCATTGTATGGCTTGACGTGGGAAAAACATTATTGGATAAACAAAAACCAATCACAATTTTGGTGGATCACTCCCTTCGTGGGTGTTCTGTCTATTTGCAACTGTTTTGGTCCACTGTCACTGTGCACAGCGATGTCGACCCAGTAGCAAATGATCAAAACTGGGTCAAGATTTTTCTCGGTGAGTCAATACTGAAATATAGAACCTAAGGATATGAGGCTACTGAAGGGTATTATAATTCACATGTGCTTGACCCTTTTTGTACCAAATGGAATCTTCCTCCTTATATATAGCAGGAGTCCATTTAAAAATTTAGGGTTGTCAGATTTTGTTTTCGGCGCCGTATTTTCTTCAAATTTTATTCAGAAAATGACTTAACTTTTCTCAAACAGTGTTCTGCGGCGTCTGATCTGGACCTGCACTGTTTGCCAGGGTACCCGAATTGGGGTATCTGGTACTAAATGGGTTAATAATGGTCAAATTATACACTTTATGCCTCCCTGTTTATGGCAGAAAAGAGAGAGAAAAAAAGCACTACCACCTTGAACAGTACCTTTATTTACTCAGATCAGCTTGTGCATTCGCAAATCTTCGTTTAACTCGAGGCGTATGGATGCGTTGTTTGTTTTTGTTGCCCCGGTTTACACGGCCTTGACCTGTCAGTGTCTGGACTTAATAAATAACGGCACATAAAATCCGTGAAATCAGCACTTTTGCAGTGCCTCCTCTATAAATAAAGGTACTGTTCAAGGTGGTAGTGCTTTTTTTAGGACGTGACCGGACGGTCTATGAACTATCGCGGGAGGAGCATTAAACGGACTGTGATCGGGTTAGAACGAGTACTTTTCGCCCAGTTAATCCTTTAATTTGTTTGTTTGTTTGATTTGAGGTTTAACGTCCCCGTCAACAATGTAAAGGTCATTATGGAGACGTTGCTTCCAATTTTGTGGGATTTTTACCCGACATTGAACGGCCCCCGCTCATAGGGGCTTGAAGGAATATATGGGCTGCATGATGCTTCCACGCAGAGCTGAATCCGGCAGGCACACTAGTACTGGTAAACCGCTTAGAGGATCTAAGCCTGTCCAGGAAACGCAGTGCGAGGCGGACCGTCCATGCTAATAAACCCTATTGGTTTCATTGGGCGACAGGGCTTGAGATGTCATTTCATCTCAATGTCGGGTAAAAGTCCCACAAAATTGGAAGCAACGTCTCCAAAACGACCTTTACAGTGTTGACGGGGACGTTAAACCTCAAATCAAACAAAAACAAACAAACAAAAACCCGACTTTGAAATGAAATGACATCTCAAGCCCTGTCGCCCAAACGAAACCAATAGGGTTTATTAGTATGGACGGTCCGCCTCGCACCGCGGTTCCTGGACAGGCTTAGATCCTCTAAGCGGTTTACCAGTACTAGTGTGCGGGCCGGATTCAGCTCTGCGTGGCCCATATATTTCTTCAAGCCCCTATTGGCGGGGGCCGGTTATGCCTTTAATACGATTCTATATCGATCACAAGAAGTGCACCATACGTCCAGCCTGTCTGTATCTCGTCCACAGTTCGTATCAACTTGGATCGGGCAGACGTGCCCGTTCATATGCGAACACGGTTCCCAAGCAGTCAAAGCCAGTTCATGGCCGTTTTAGATCCGTTTGCAGCTAGTTCTGCCTCGTCTCCAGTACTGCCAAGCCTGTTCTAGCATCACGATAACAATTCCGTAAAACGAAGACCCCCCCCCCCTAAACCCCACTTTATATAGAGAAAATTGGGGTTTACGGGGGTATACATTATCTGCCTTACTTTTGCTCAAAAATATAGATTGTGGGTACTCGTTAGAACCGCTGTAACGTAAAAAAAGTGGACCGTGAAAAAATGAGACATTTCCGCCACTGCGCATGCGCGTTGCTAAGTGGGCGTTAACCGATTGTTTAAGGCGGGGCTTACACGATAAACAAATCAATAGTCACATTTTCAATCCTCCTTGAATGAACTATTGCCCAGCCTGCCAAAAACATCGTACCTACGTCGAGTCGACAGCGATACGACGTATCAACGTCGTTTGGCTCTCAGCCCCATATTGGCCGGCTATTGCGTAATAGCTGGGAAGTATACGATATACCATGCAATGAAAGTTTCACCTCTGTGACTGTTACTGACTGTTACTGACATTTTGCTCTTGAACAGCAGTTGTCAATTTCTGGCGTAAGAATGTGCAGTGTGCTGGTTAACTGCTAACATATAAGCCTGTCAAGAAAAAATTGTGGATAGGTAAACTGACCGGCTCAAAATGACCTGAATGGTGTTGACTGGGCCGTTAAACTCCACTACAAACAAAGAAAAAAAATGTTGTTTTTTATTATTATTAAATCTCTACCTCGCCCTGTGTTTAGTTTAGTATTACACTTCTCTGAGTATTTCTCTAATCCGTCTGGGAGAGGAATAATGATTTTGTTACCTTGAAAATTGTGTACAGATGCCAAAAATAAAAAAAATAAATAAAAAAGTATCGATGCATTTTTGAAAGTAACATTAACAACGAGAAGACCCTGCATATGCTGAAGTATAACGAAACATCCTCACCCTGAGTTATGTAGACGAGCTATTGATCAGTACACATGAGAAACCCTAAATTTGCAGCCTGCGTGGAAAAGGAGATAGACGTGTAAAAAGGAGATAAGGCATCAAACCGTGAAAAAAGTGGACATGCGTGAAAAAAGTGGACATAAAGAAATGCAAAATAAAGGAATGAAAAAAGATGGATGTGCGTGAAAAGGGTTGAAAAGGTACCAGTCCGTGAAAGCAGAAGATGTGCGTGAAAAGGATAATCCCGAAGAAAAATGTACACTGACATGAAAGAAAAATAGATAAGGCACCACTCCGTGAAAAAAGTGGACATCCGTGAAAAAAGTGGACATAAAGAAAAAAAGAAAAGGAATGAAAAAAGAAGATGTGCGTGAAAAGGGTTGAAAAGGTACCAGTACGTGAAAGCACTAGACGTGCGTGAAAAGGATAATCCCGAAGAAAAATGTACACTGACGTGAATGAAAAATAGATAAGGCACCAATCCGTGAAAAAAGTGGACATCCGTGAAAAAAGTGGACATAAAGAAATACAAAGAAAAGGAATGAAGAAAAAAGATGTGCGTGAAAAGGGATGAAAAGGTACCTGTCCATGAAAGAAGATGTGCGTGATGAGGATACTCACGAAGAAAAATGTACACTGACGTGAAAGAAAAATAGAAAAGGCACCACTCCGTGTAAAAAGTGGACATCCGTGAAAAAAGTTGACATAAAGAAAAAAAGAAAAGGAATGAAAAAAGAAGATGTGCGTGGAAAGGGTTGAAAAGGTACCTGTCCGTGAAAGAAAAAGATGTGCGTGAAAAGGATAATCACGAAGAAAAATGTACACTGACGTGAAAGAAAAATAGATAAGGCAACAATCCGCGAAAAAAGTTGACATCAGTGAAACAAGTGGACTTAAAGAAATTCAAATTAAAGGAATGAAAAAAGATGTGCGTGAAAAGGGTTGAAAAGGTACAAGTCCGAGAAAGAATGAGAGGCTCGTGAAAAGGATAATCCCGAAGAAAATTGTACACTGCCGTGAAAGAAAAGCAGAAAAGGCAACAACCCGTGAAAAAAGTAGACATGCGTGAAAAACGTGGACATAAAGAAATACAAAGAAAAGGAATGAAAAAAGAAGATGTGCGTGAAAAGGATTGAAAAGGTACCAGTCCGCGAAAGAAGAAGATGTGCGTGAAAAGGATAATCACGAAGATAAATGTACACTGACGTGAAAGAAAAACAGATAAGGCAAAAATCCGTGAAAAAAGTGGACATCCGTGAAAAACGTGGACATAAATAAATACAATGAAAAGGAATGAAAAAAGAAGATGTGCGTGAAAAGGGTTGAAAAGGTACCTGTCCGTGAAAGAAGAAGATGTGCCTGATAAGGATAATCAGTTATTAATCACGAACAAAAATGTACACCGACGTGAAAGAAAAATAGATAAGGCAAAAACCCGTGAAAAAAGTGGACATCCGTGAAAAAAAGAACAAAAAGAAATACAAAGGAAAGGAATGAAAAAAGAAAAGGTGCGTGAAAAGGGTTGAAAAGGTACCTGTCCGTGAAAGCAGAAGATGTGCATGAAAAGGATAATCACGAAGAAAAATGTACACTGACGTGAAAGAAAAACATATAATGCAACAATCCGTGAAAAAAGTGGACATGCGTGAAAAAAGTGGACATAAAGAAATGCAAAATAAAGGAGTGAAAAAAGATGGATGTGCGTGAAAAGGGTTGAAAAAGTACCAGTCCGTGAAAGCAGAAGATGTGCGTGAAAAGGATAATCCCAAAGAAAAATGTACACTGACGTGAAAGAAAAATAGATAAGGCACCAATCCGTGAAAAAAGTGGACCACCGTGAAGAAACTGGACATAAAGAAATACAAAGAAAAGGAATGAAAAAAGAAGATGTGCGTGAAAAGGGTTGAAGAGGTACCTTTCCGTGAAAGAAGAAAATGTGCGTGATAAGGATAATCACGAAGAAAAATGTACACTGACGTGAAAGCTAAATAGGTAAGGTAACAATCCGTGAAAAAAGTGGACATCCGTGAAAAAAGTGGACATAAAGAAATGCAAAATAAAGGAATGAAAATCGAAGATGACCGTGAAAAGGGTTGAAAAGGTACCAACCCGAGAAAGAAGAAGATGCGCGTGATAAGGATAATCACGAAGAAAAATGTACACTGACCTGAAAGAAAAATAGATAATGCAAAAATCCGTGAAAAAAGTGGACATCCGTGAAAAAGGTGGACATAAAGAAATACAAAGAAAAGCAGTGAGTGAGTTTTAGTTTTACGTTCCACCAACAGCTAAGGTCATACGGAGACGGGACCTCGGTTTAAAGGCTGGAGAAGCCCGGGATCGATCCTGCGATCCCTTGTTTACAAGGCGAGTAGCGTAACCACTGCACCACGGAGGCTTCTACAAAGAAAAGGAATGAAAAAAAGAAGAATGCGTGAAAAGGGTTGAAAAGATACCAGTCCGTGAAAGCAGAAGATGTGCGTGAAAAGGATAATCACGAAGAAAAATGTACACTAAGGTGAAAGAAAAACAGATAAGGCAACAATCCGTGAAAAAAGTGGACATGCGTGAAAAAAGTGGACATAAAGAAATGCAAAATAAAGGAATGAAAAAAATGGGTGTGCGTGAAAAGGGTTGAAAAGGTACCAGTCCGTGAAAGCAGAAGATATGCGTAAAAAGGACAATCCAGAAGAAAAATGTACACTGGCGTGAAAAAAATAGATAAGGCACCAATCCGTGAAAAAAGTGGACCGCCGTGAAAAAAGTGGACATAAAGAAATACAAAAAGGAATGAAAAAAAGAAGATGTGCGTGAATAGGGTTGAAAAGGTACCTGTCCGTGAAAGAAGAAGATGTGCGTGATAAGGATAATCACGAAGAAAAATGTACACTGACGTGAAAGAAAAATAGATAAGGCAACAATCCGTGAAAAAAGTGGATATGCGTGAAAAAAGTGGACATAAAGAAATGCAAAATAAAGGAATGAAAAAAAAGAATGGGTGTGCGTGAAAAGGGTTGAAAAGGTACCAGTCCATGAAAGCAGAAGATATGCGTGAAAAGGACAATCCAGGAGAAAAATGTACACTGGCGTGAGAGAAAAATAGATAAGGCACCAATCCGTGAAAAAAGTGGACCGCCGTGAAAAAAGTGGACATAAAATACAAAGAAAATGAATGAAAAAAAGAAGATGTGCGTGAAAAGGGTTGAAAAGGTACCTGTCCATGAAAGCAGAAGATGTGCGTGATAAGGATAATCACGAAGAAAAATGTACACTAACGTGAAAGAAAACAGATAAGGCAACAATCCGTGAAAAAATTGGACATCCGTGAAAAAAGTGGACATAAAGAAATACAAAGAAAAGGAATGAAGAAAAAAGATGTGCGTGAAAAGGGTTGAAAAGGTACCTTTCCGTGAAAGAAGCAGATGTGCGTGATAAGGATAATCACGAAGAAAAATGTACACTAACGTGAAAGAAAACAGATAAGGCAACAATCCGTGAAAAAATTGGACATCCGTGAAAAAAGTGGACATAAAGAAATACAAAGAAAAGGAATGAAGAAAAAAGATGTGCGTGAAAAGGGTTGAAAAGGTACCTTTCCGTGATAGAAGAAGATGTGCCTGATAAGGCTAATCACGAAGAAAAATGTACACTCACGTGACAGAAAAATTGATAAGGCAACCAAGCGTGAAAAAAGTGGACGTCCGTGAAAAAAGTGGACATAAAGAAATACAAAGAAAAGCAGAGAGTGAGTTTTAGTTTTACGTCCCACCAACAGCTAAGGTCATACGGAGACGGGACCTCGGTTTAAAGACTCATTCGAAAACCTGGAGAAGACCGGGATCGATCCTGCGATCCCTGGTTTACAAGGCGAGTAGCGTAACCACTGCACCACGGAGCCTTCTACAATGAAAAGGATTGAAAAAAAAGATGTGCGTGAAAAGGGTTAAAAAGGTACCAGTCCGTGAAAGCAGAAGATGTGCGTGAAAAGGATAATCACGAAGAAAAATGTACACTGACGTGAAAGAAAAACAGATAAGGGAATATTCCGTGAAAAAAGTAGACATGCGTGAAAAAAGTGGACATATAAAACGTGCAAAATAAAGGAATGAAAAAAGATGGATGTGCGTGAAAAAGGGTTGTAAAGGTACCTGTCCGTGAAAGCAGAAGATGTGCGTGAAAAGAATAACCCCGAAGAAAAATGTACACTGACGTGAAAGAAAAATAGATAAGGCACCACTCCGTGAAAAAAAGTGGACATCCGTGAAAAAAGTGGACACAAAGAAATACAAAGAAAATGAATGAAAAAGATGGATGTGCGTGAAAAGGGTTGAAAAGGTTCCAGTCCGTCAAAGCAGAAGATGTGCTTGAAAAGGACAATCCATCAGAAAAATGTACACTGACGTGAAAGAAAAATAGATAAGGCACCAATCCGCCAAAAAAAGTGGACAGCCGTGAAAAAAGTGGACATAAAGAAATACAAAGAAAAGGAATGAAAAAAGTAGATGTGCGTGAAAAGGGTTGAAAAGGTACCTATCCGTGAAAGAAGAAGATTTGCGTGATAAGGATAATTACGAAGAAAAATGTACACTGACGTGAAAGAAAAATAGATAAGACAATAATCCGTGAAAAAATTGGCCATCCATGAAAAAAGTGGACACAAAGAAATACAAAGAAAAGTAATGAAGAAAAAAGATGTGCGTGGAAAGGGTTGAAAAGGTACCTGTCCGTGAAAGAAGAAGATGTGCCTGATAAGGCTAATCACGAAGAAAAATGTACACTGACGTGACAGAAAAATTGATAAGGCAACAATCCGTGAAAAAAGTGGACATCCGTGAAAAAAGTGGACATAAAGAAATACAAAGAAAAGCAGTGAGTGAGTTTTAGTTTTACGTCCCACCAACAGCTAAGGTCATACGGAGACGGGACCTCGGTTTAAAGACTCATTCGAAAGTCTAGAGAAGCCCGGGATCGATCCTGCGATCCCTGGTTTACAAGGCGAGTAGCGCAACCACTGCACCACGGAGCCTTCTACAAAGAAAAGGAATGAAAAAAAGAAGATGTTCCTGAAAAGACTTTAAAAGGTACCAGTCCGTGAAAGCAGAAGATGTGCGTGAAAAGGATAATCACGAAGAAAAATGTACACTGAGGTGAAAGAAAAACAGATATGGCAACAATCCGTGAAAAAGTGGACAGGCGTGAAAAAAGTGGACATAAAGAAATGCAAAATAAAGGAATGAAAAAAAAAGATGGATGTGCGTGAAAAGGGTTGAAAAGGTGCCAGTCCGTCAAAGCAGAAGATGCGTGAAAAGGATAATCCCGAAGAAAAATGTACATTGACTTGAAGGAAAAATAGATAAGGCACCAATCCGTGAAAAAAGTGGACATCCGTGAAAAAAGTGGACATAAAGAAATACAAAAATGCAAAGAAAAGGAGTGAGTGAGATTTAGTTTTACGTCCCACCAACAGCTTAGGTCATACGGAGACGGGACCTCGGTTTAAAGACTCATCCTAAATGCTGGAGAAGCCCGGGATCAATCCTGCGATCCCTGGTTTACAGTGCGAGTAGCGTAACCACTGCACCACGGATGCTTCTACCAAGAAAATGAATGAAAAAAGAAGATGTGCGTGAAAAGTGTTGGAAAGGTACCAGTCCGTGAAAGCAGAAGATGTGCGTGAAAAGGTTAATCCCGAAGAAAAAATGTACCCTGACGTGAAATTAAAATAGATAAGGCACCAATCCGCGAAAAAAGTGAACATCCGTGAAAAACGCGGACCTGAAGAAATACATAGAAAAGGATTTAAAAAGGAAATGTGCATGAAAAGGGTCGAAAAGGCATCTGTCAGTGAAAGAAGAAGATGTGCATGATAAGGATAATCACGAAGAAAAATGTACACTAACGTGAAAGAAAAACAGATAAGGCAACAATCCGTGAAAAAAGTGGACATCCGTGAAAAAAGTGGACATAAAGAAATACAAAGAAAAGGTATGAAAAAAAGAAGATGTGCGTGAAAATGGTTGAAAAGGTACCAGTCCGTGAAAGAAGAAGATGTGCGTGATAAGGATAAACACGAAAAAAAAATGTACACAGTCGTGAAAGAAAAATAGATAAGGCAACAATCCGTGAAAAAAGTGGACATCCGTGAAAAAAGTGGACATAAAGAAATGCAAAATAAAGGAATGAAAAAAAGAAGATGTTCGTGAAATTGGTTGAAAAGGTACAAGTCTGAGAAAGAAGAAGATGCGCGTGATAAGGATAATCACGAAGAAAAATGTACATTGACGTGACAGAAAAATTGATAAGGCAATAATCCGTGAATAAAGTGGACATGCGTGAAAAAAGTGGACATAAAGAAATACAAAGAAAATGAATGAAAAAAGAAGATGTGCGTGAAAAGGCTTGAAAAGGTACCAGTCTGTGAAAGAAGATGTGCGTGATAAGGATAATCAAGAAGAAAAATGTACACTGACGTGAAAGAAAAATAGATAAGGCAAAAATCCGTGAAAAAAGTGGACATCCGTGAAAAAGTGGACATACGGAAATGCAAAATAAAGGAATGAAAAAGGAAGTTGTGCGTGATAAGGATAATCACGAAGAAAAATGTACACTGACGTGAAAGAAAAATAGATAATGCAACAATCCGTGCAAAAAGTGGACATGCGTAGAAAATGGTGGACATAAAGAAATACAAAGAAAAGGGGTGAGTGAGTTTTAGTTTTACGTCCCACCAACAGCTAAGGTCATATGGAGACGGGACCTCGGTTTAAAGACACTTCCGAAAGGCTGGAGAAGCCCGGGATCGATCCTGCGATCCCTGGTTTACAAGGCGAGTAGCGTAATCACTGCACCATGGAGGCTTCTACAAAGAAAAGGAATGAAAAAAAGAAGATGTGCGTGAAAAGGGTTGAAAAGGTACCAGTCCGCCATGCCCTGTTATGGTGAAAACCTTAAAAAATCTTCAACTCCGGAATCACTTGACTGATTGTCTTGAAACTTGGTTTATAGCATCAGGTAATTGACTACTACCAAATTTGCACAGGGCTCAGGGGAGCGACCAGGATCTCATGGGCCTCTTGTTTTGTGTTGTTTTGCTTTGATTTTTCTGCGGCTTTTCCCTCTGTTTCTGTCGAATGAATGTGCAATGTACTGGTCAACCACTGATGTGCATGTCTGCCCAAGGTAAGATGGCCTGCTCGGTGTTGTCTCAATGGTGTTGACAAGGCCGTTAAACTTCACACAAACTACCGAACAAAAACTCGGACCCCGCCCATCAGGGATGGCAGAATAGATTGGGCTGCATGATGTTTCCATGCAAGGATGAAACCACTGGTAAGCCGCTTAGAGGGTCTGAGCTTGCACAGGCAAAGTGGTGCGAGTCAAACCATCCGTGCATATTAACCCTATTGGTCTCATTGAGCGGCAGGGCTTGAGATTACATTATATCTCTATGTCGGGTAAAAGTAGCAACGTCCCAAATATGACCTATATAGTGTTGGTGGGGACGTTAAACATCAAACAAACAAACAAACGAATGAACAAAATTACTAGCAGGTATTTGGTTATCCTGCACTCTAACCCTGGTCAATGAGGCGAGTAGTATAACCATTTCAAGGCTTAGGCAAACAATGCAGACCGAGATCAGGCATTGTTTAACCAGCGTTAGCCTTTCGCTTCTACTTTAGGACTAAGGCAAATGGCACAGACCCAGGTCAGACGCCGCTTTAACGTCGTAAGCTAAGCGTTTCTTTCAGGACAGGCAAACAGTGCAAACCCAGGTCAGACGCCGATTAACCCGTATTAGCCTGGCATATCAAATTTAGACCATAGACTAACAGTTCCAATGCCGCAAAATGTGTTGTTTGATCGGGTGCTTCACTTTTTAGTCACGATGCTTCCACGCAGAGCGGAATCCGGCCCGCACACTAGTACTGGTAAACCTCTAAGCCTGTCCAGGAACCGTGGTGCGAGGCGGACCGTCCATGCTAATAAACCCTTTTTTGTTTCATTGGGCGACATGGCTAGAGATGTCATTTCATCTCAGTGTTGGGTAAAAGTCCAATAAAATTGGAAGCAACGTCTCCAAAATGACCTTTACAGTGTTGACGGGGACGTTAAACCTCAAATCAACCAGCCAACACGAGGTATAGATTTACGCCCCGCCCATCGGGGCTTGGATGGATTTGGTTCATCATGCTTGCACGCATAGCTGAAACCGACCGCACAGGACTACTGGTAAACCGCTAAGAGGATCTAAGCCTGACTACGCGAAGTGTTGTAAATCGGAACGTCACCTATATATAAACCCTTCTGGCATGTTCAGGCGGCAGGGCTTGAGATGTCATTTCATATCAATGTTGGGCAAAAGTCCCACAAAACTGAAGCCACCTCTCAAAAATAACCTAAATAGTGTTGATGGGGACGTAAAACACTAATTCAAACAAAGAAAACATGAGGGAAAAAGACGTGTTATGAGCAAGAACCATAACTCCGGGTGTCATGGCATTTTAGTTATCATCCCCGAGAATATAATCTTGGCAACACAATATCTCTAACACCTTTCTTCATGTTAACAAGTCCGTGGAATTAAAACCCTCTAAACCCCACTTTATTTAGAGAAAACTGGGGTTTACAGGGGTATAAGTTATTTTGCTTTTGTGGCGCCTCATTTGAGCGGTTCTTGCGGGTACCCACAACCTATGTTCACTGAAGATTTATTGGCGATTAAAAGTGTAATTTTTGTGGCCTTAAAGGAATACATGAGAATACGTTTCAACGAACTGTGTTGCTATCCTGCATATCATTGTATGTTTGTTTATTGTATATATGCTCATGGGCCATATGGCTTATTGCATTAATAAATTATCTATCTATCTATCTTTTTTCTGTTCTAAGACATAGGTCATGGGTACTCGTACGAGCACCCGCAATCTAGTTTAGGAGTAAAAATAAGACAAATATCACAAATTTGCATGGAAAAAGAAATTGCACCGGTGTGTCATCGTAATATGAGAATAATGATGGGTCGTTGTACAGTTGTACAGAAGGTTAAGAAGGTGTGCGTGCGTGCATGCGTGCGTGCGTGCGTGCGCGTGTGTGTGTGTGTGTGAATTCGGGTTTAACGTCGCTTTCAACAATTTTTCAGTCATATCACGACGGTGTCTGGTTGTGACAGGGAGCTCAATGCTCACTTTTATAGTGCTGCCTCACTGAAGTATCATGTCCCTGACACATGATGCTTCTTCTAATACATACTGCAAAAGAATACAAAAGAAACTGATGGGAGAATTTTAAGAAGTCATACATTGTTACAGACTTTAAAACTGAAAGTGACTTGGTGGTGGTGTCTGTTCCATCTGCAAACGCTGTTACAAGGAGAACTCACCTTAAAGCTCGCTAACAGGGCGAATGAGGGGAGGTAACTGCCAGACTACACGATAATTAAGCAAATAGCAATCCGATAAAACGTATCTAAGGTAGGCGGAGCAAATGTGTTGCGCATGCGCAGTGACGGAAATGTCTCATTTTTTCACGGTCCACTTTTTTTACGTTACACCGCCTCATTGAGGCGGTTCTAACGAGCACCCACAATCTATGTTGAAAGCAGAATAACAAAGGTGTTTTATTTTTTTTCCCTAATATTTATCATTTTCTGACACCTTGTTGGACGCCATTATTTCTTACGGACATGTTTTCCTAATGAGTTTATAACTCGAGAAAGTTCATCTTGTTCTAACTACGAACGTAATTGCAATCGATGGCTATAAAAATCCAGCACGTTCTTGTCAGTCCTCATTCCCGTCGAGGCATCAAGCTGTGTCCATGATCCATGATCACCTAACCATTGTTATAGGCATCACCTCCGTGTGATCAATGAAACTAGCATCAAGCCCTTTGTAACCTTGTTATCAATTACTGAGCGGGGCCAAAAAGACGGAACCTGTTAAAAGACAGAGGTCCATCCTTCAGCTCCTTTGGGGCCAAAACGGATCGATCGCTTTTAACACAAACGGCTAGTTGATACTACAGCAGTTCCGTTCAAAGTACGTCAATCTCGTTTTAAGTACGGCCACCTCGTTTTAGTACGTCCTCACTCCGTCTGATTGTAGAACGGAATGGACGGCAAAGAATTTTGAGCAGACTCGAAGTTCTGAAGCACTCTTCCCGTTCAATATGTTCTATAAAAGGGTTATCCTTTGGAAGCAAGGAATACACCACATAACTGGAAAATATGAAGTGTACATGTTTTCTGGGACAGACTAGCTAGTTTCAGCCAATTATACCTCACCAGTGACCCTTAAATATTTTCAAAATTCCACAAACTACACTATGATGTAGGGCAGGGAGACTTTTTACGGCCGCCACACATTCCCAGACACCAGCTGTAGTGACGTCAAATATGATCTATAAAAGGGTTATCCTTTTGGAAGCAAGGGATACACCACAGAACAGGAGAATATGAAGTGTACAACGTTCTTAAACAGATCGTAAAAAAATCTCCAGTCCGTTTTGCAAAAATTTTCAGAACGTAACGTTACTGAGAACGAGTTTGGCATGACGGGGTTGTAACGTTGTGCATACGTATGACCTGGATTTCACCCTTATCCTGCTGAATATTTGAATCGGCCACACCCATTTCTGATTATCAGCCAATCGGATTACAAGATAAAATATTTTCGTTCAAATTCACAAACTGAATGACAAACAGTGTAGATCCTGATCAGTGGTGCGAGTCGGACCGTCGATGCTGATAAACCCTATTGGTTTCATTGGGCGACAGGGCTTGAGATGTCATTTCATCTCAATGTCGGGTGAAAGTATCACAAAATAGGAAGCAACGTCTCTAAAATGACCTTAACAGTGTTGACGGGGACGTTAAACCTCAAATCGAACAAAACTGCTGGAAAATATATTGTATGGTTTTCTTAGAGATTGCCGAATAGTAATACAGATACGGTTGATGGGTACCTGAAAGCAAAAAAATATTATGGTATGCGTTTAATATCAGGCAGGGCCATGGAAATATGCAAAATATTTGACACCTTTTATTTTTGCTGTCAAAAAATTGAAAACATTTACCAGACCGGGTTGGCGCTGATGCTCCCTTTTCACACTGGTCAATACATACGCACAGGCTGCGTAGCGGTCGCATAGGCTTCGTATTTTGGACGCATAGGCTTCGATGAAAAATGGCGGCGGACAGTTCGTCGCTGCAGGTAAGAAACGGTTTTTACGTTAATCTAACTGTTGTATAGCGTTGCCCAATGCTGACATTTGTCTCGCGGACCACTTTATTAATGTGCGGCTTCGTCTGTTGCAAGAAAAAGTTTGAAAAACGGAATATGGAAAAATAGACCCCAAAAGAAATTTGGCATTCAACATAGATTCACCTGTATTTCACTTTGGTCCGGTCGTCCTATGTAACTACACGTTTATGGCTGGTGTGCTGGCCGATAAATTGTGAATAACGATAATGAAATCCAAAAGCTAATATGCAACTTTCATCACATCTTTTGCGAAAAAGAAAAATCTTGATATTTCGATACAACGCACGTAGCTTCGTTAGCGATTACAACGCAAGTAGATTACAAATAGGCGGACTTCAGTAGATTTCTACCCCCCATGGAGCCTTTGTCATTCCTTTGTTCTACAGATCTACCACCCGCTGACATTCTTTCCACATCGGTAATCTCATTAGCATTCCTTTGTTCTACAGATCTACCATCCGCTGACATTCTTTCCACATCAGTAATCTCATTAGCATTCCTTTGTTCTACCGATCTACCGCCCGCTGACATTCTTTCCACATCAGTAATCTCATTAGCATATCGTTAAATCTTTGATCGCCCACCCGCTGAGAAAATTTCCGCATCAAAAGTTCTTTTGTCCAATACCTTATCTCATTAGCATATTTGTAAATCTATGAATTCACCACCCATTGCGCAAACCATCAGTAACATTTATTTTACGTAAACGCTAGGAAAAATGTATCGAATATATTCGATTTATGTTTTTACAATGGGTTTTCTTGGCTTCGAATATGAGCTTTTTCTACCTTTCCAATCTAGACTATTGCCTCCTATTGACATGGTTAGCGTGCAGAAAACATAAAAGCGGTACGGTATTTCCCGGTGTGATTTCCGGGGCAAATCCCGGTTCACAATCGGCCAGGGGTGCCGTATTTCGACTAGTTATGATGCCTTTTCCGATATTATTTTATTAACATATAGTACTATTGTATGGCGCTAATTATTAATTACATTAAATTGCTAAAGCAAAAATTTGAGGCATTCATGTGTAAAAGCAATGCCAGCTGGACGTATAGCTCAGAAGCTGTGAATATTTTTACCCCACTGACTGTGGTATTTATATATAAAAATCGCCATTTGAAGACTGACTCTCCTGCTGGTTATATTGGAATCATTTCTTTTGTGTTACATACCATAAACAGCTTGATATATAGCTATGCTGCTGTGAATAGTTCTGTGCCAGTAAGCATGGTATCTTATGAATAGCGGAGAACAACATGACGTCCGGTCGTCCTGCTGATAATATTAAAAGATATTAGTATACTTGTTTCCTAGCCTACCGAAGACAGTGGGATGTTCAGCTATGCTGTAGTGAATAGTTCTAAGCCAATGAGCATGATATTTTATGAATAGCAAAGAAGAATTGATGTCTCATTATCCTGCTGATATTATTGAAGGAGATGTCGTGCGCACATTCGAAATATAGCTGGAATGCAGCCACGGGGCTATAAAATGTTATGTTGACAGCTTTGCCTCATCTTTCAATCAGAATTTTGAAATCCTTTGCAGCACTTCATACGTGTCACTTCGAAAGGAAAAAAAAATATGGAAATGTTTGAGGAAATCAGAAATAGCAATGATGTGCTCTACAAACTGAAAGGAAAGTTATCAGAACATAAGGAGGCCAACAGAACGGTGGTGCCCAAAACTAAACTGGTTTATATGCACATTAATTACATGAGCAAAGCTTAAAAAAAATGGTGGATTTGACAAAGCTGCGAGTAAATTTGTTTCCTTGAATATGGCAGAGACTCTGAAACTACGTAGTCTTATGTCGACAATGGATGCAGAAGTTACTGAACTCGTAAATTACGTATAACTCTGTCTCGGGAGAGGAAGTTTTATGTGGTATTCAAAAGATGAATTTGACATTACCATCGGATTGTTTTATAGAATGAATGTATGGAATAAGCATCTCACATCATTATGACATTGGTTTGAAAGTATTTGCAAAACAGAATACATGGCTGATATATTCAAAAGTTACCTGTGCTGGACTTTTATTTATCCAAATAAGTTATCCCATAGAATAATTCCATACAAATACACAAATTCCGCGCTTTAATATGATAACATTCCTGTACCACTTTCCTATACTAGCACGCATAAAATCCAACTGACACAGTTTTTGAAACTGTCACTATTCTAATATGCAATCTTTCGCTTCAAAATATAATTGAAAAATTTCTTCTTTACAAATATACCTTTTGAAATGTATAATTGAAAATTCAGTCTATATAAATCTACCTTGAATTTACATATATTTATCAGTATCCTGTTGGGCAGATGTAATTAAATGTCACAGCAAATGATTTTAATAAAAAAAATAGTTTGCTTGCCATCTTTCACCTAAATATATTGTGATAGTTTTCATGCTAAAGCCTAACCTCTACAAGTTGTACCACCCGGCCGCGCATGTGAGAGAGAAGCCAGAGGTTGCGGTTCGCGCGACCCGGCCCCTCCCGACCGCTCTGTGACTGTCTAAAAAGAACCCCCGGTGCCAAACGACTTAAGGCTTGTTTCGACCTCTAGAGACCCTCCCGAGTACATTGCAACGGTCTGCGACTGTCTTTGGCACCCTCGCAGACTTCCAGGAACCCCGGTGCCAAACGACTTAAGGCTTGTTTCGGTTTCGACCTCTAGAGACCCTCCCGACTACATTGCACCGGTCTGCGACTGTCTTTGGCACCCTCGCAGACTTCCAGGAAACCCCGGTGCCAAACGACTTAAGGCTTGTTTCGACCTCTAGAGACCCTCCCGACTACATTGCACCGGTCTGCGACTGTCTTTGGCACCCTCGCAGACTTCCAGGAAACCCCGGTGCCAAACGACTTAAGGCTTGTTTCGACCTCTAGAGACCCTCCCGACTACATTGCACCGGTCTGCGACTGTCTTTGGCACCCTCGCAGACTTCCAGGAAACCCCGGTGCCAAACGACTTAAGGCTTGTTTCGACCTCTAGAGACCCTCCCGACTACATTGCACCGGTCTGCGACTGTCTTTGGCACCCTCGCAGACTTCCAGGAAACCCCGGTGCCAAACGACTTAAGGCTTGTTTCGACCTCTAGAGACCCTCCCGACTACATTGCACCGGTCTGCGACTGTCTTTGGCACCATCGCAGACTTCCAGGAAACCCCGGTGCCAAACGACTTAAGGCTTGTTTCGACCTCTAGAGACCCTCCCGACTACATTGCACCGGTCTGCGACTGTCTTTGGCACCCTCGCAGACTTCCAGGAAACCCCGGTGCCAAACGACTTAAGGCTTGTATCGACTTGGGCAGTGCTAGGACCTTCTGTGTAAATAAACGGTACTTGGTGATGCTTCCCGGCCCAGCGAGCGTGTTTGTTTTTTTTTTTAGTGGAGAAAGAACAAACATGACGTCGGTTCTCTCGCTGTTAGTATTGAAAGCCATTGGTATTCAGACAGTAATGCTTCCAAATAGTTTTTATTTGCAACATACCGAAAACATTTCGATATTCAGTTATACCGTAGCGAATATTTCCACGCCAGTGAAAATGGTATTTTATGATTAGAGAAAAACAGCATGACGTACAGTCGTCTCCTGATAATATTGAAAAATGCATTAGTTTACTAAGATAGTCAAAATGTTTCACATACCGAAAACAGTTCAGTGTTAAGCTATACTGCGGCGAATATTTCTACGTCAGTGAGCGCGGTATGTTTATGGATAGAGAAGATCAACCCGACATCATATCATCCCGCTGCTAATATTGAAAAGGCATTAGTAGGTTAAGGTTAGTCGGAATATTTCACATACCGAAAACAGTTGGGTGTTTAGCTATATTGTGGCGAATATTTCTACGCCAGCGAACATGGTATTTTATGAATAGAGAAGAACAACGTGATGTCCTATCACCCCGCTGCTAATTTTGAAAAGGCATAGTCGTATACTAAGTATACTAACAATAGTCGGAATGTTTCGCATACCTAAATCAGCTGGGTGTTTAGCTATACTGTGGTGAATATTTCTACCTCAGTGAGCGTTTTATGAATAGGTCAGATGACATTCGTGTCCCGTTATCCCGCTGTAATTATTGAAAAGGAACACATTCCAAATATAGATGGAATGTATCCACTGAGACTATATAAAATGGAAAGTGTTAACCCATCTTTCAATCGCAATTTTGAACTAAAACGAAACACATCGTAAGGAAGAAAAATGGAATCGTTTGAAGAAATCAGAAACAACAACAATGTTCTCTATAAACTAAGAGGGAAATTATCCGAACATAAGGAGGCGAACATAACGGTGGTGCCTAAAACGAAACTGCTTTATATGCACATCAACGACAACAGCAAAGCTTATAAAAATGGCATATTCGACAAAGCTGCCAGTAAATTTGTTTCTTTGAGCATGGCGGAGACTCTGAAACTGCGAGATCTAATGTCGACTATGGACCCGAAAGTGACTGAACTCGTAAATTCCGTTCAGCCGGTGCAATCAGGCAAGAAACGGAAACACGGCACTGATGAGTACTCACTCGAGGCAGCGACTAATCTACTCGAAGAATTCAACGGTTATCAGCAACCGCCTGCTTATCAACAGCAACCTCGCAGCGTTTATCAACAGCCGCCTAATCATCAGTTTTGGTCGCAATATGGAGGACAACAGCAACAACCAATTGCTACTATCACCAGCAACCAGCAGCAACCATCTGCAAATGGACAGTCTGTACCACCGCCGCCATCATATGGAGACAGCAGCTATTATCATCAACAACAACAAGGAGGCTATTCTGCAACATATGCTGACCCTACTGCTACTAGCAGTTATTTCCGGCAGTTTAATTACAACGCTTTGCCTCAGTATTACTCTAGCGGACCACAAGCGCCACCACCGCAGCAAGGGAATGAAAGGGTCAACTAACTGCAACAACTAACGGATAAAACCGCTCTTTTGTTTCCTATTATATAGACTAAACACTGTAAATATTATGTGCTGGTATATAAAACGCTGGGATAATTACTATCATAGAAAACATGGAATAAGATATTATTGTGTTAGAGCTTGTTTGTGTGTGTGTTAAAGGATTATTAATAAAACAAATATACCATTTATACCATGCGTCTGTGTCTTTCTTTAATATGCTAGGTAAGTGTTGTATATTTTTTCTCACGCATTCGTAATTCTAACAATTCTAGTATTATATTATCATATTGCACAACTTAGCAGGCATGGAACAGAAAAATCCTGGTCAGTGTCACGTATAAAATGAGGAAAGGCTAGATATTTAATTAATCTAGAACGTGTACCGCTAATGTTAGCAGCTGTTTAACTTCACATCTATATATGTTTGAAACAAAACCCTCCTCAAAACATGGAAAGAAGTTTAAAACTTGATCAGTACCATAAACTCTTTTATGCTGATGCACTTTTATCAGTCAGCAAAGATGTTATCCAAGAACAGAATCCGGGCTGCACGATTTGTCATCCGTACAAGAAACATCACGAATGCGTCGTCAAATCACTCTTAAACAAAAATGAAAAAGATATAAGACGGGAGTGTATGACTTCAGATGACAGTAAAATAATGCATTTTGATACACTTATTTACGTATACTTTGATTACTTTCTGGAAAAGACTGATCAGCGTAAAATACTTGATGACTGATATAAAAGAATGAGAAGATCGTATTGGCCATTAAAGTCGATAAAAGATTATAAGCAGGCCTTTACCTCAAACAAAGAGATAACAGCCGACTGGAGAAACCAAGTTATGGAAATTATGAATATTTTGCATCAATTAGATGAAAAAATAATTTATGCACAGACACCCGAGTTTTGCTTATGTCATAGTTTCAACCGCATATTTATCTCAGCAGCTAAGCATATTATTCGGAGATCATTGTTTGGCAGTAGCGTAAAATTGTCAAGTATTGTACAATTAGCTAAGGCATGAGTGGACTTGTTCAACGCCGGCCAGTTGATCATATAAAATGACGAAATGCCTTCAGATTATTTTTATTTTGTAAAGATATGCCGATGTTGCTAGCAGTCGTTTTACTTCACGAGTATATTTTGAAAACCTTTCTGCCTCGATACAAACTAAAGGCCGAAGCTATTGAAGCAGCCAATCACTTTGTCGAAAGCTGTTTTCATGTGATGGCACAAGAAGAACTCAACAGAAATGACATGGTGTCTTTGATTTGGGATACAGCGAATGACAATATTAAATGTGAAATCAGTGCTTTTGGCACTATAAAGCTCGAGAGGAGAAGGGGCGGCCAAATCTTCCTGTGCCTTCAAGACGGAAACTCTCGTGTTCGCATACACAAGGACACCTTCGATAAGCTGTATCAATATAAGGAAAGCATTCAGTTCTTGATATCATTTCTAGAAGCTAACCCGTTTGGTGGGCAGCGGCATGGACAGGGTTTGGCTGAGCAGTAATCTACCGAGACCACGTTCCGTTCCTCATATGGTGTATTACCGTGACAGAGTGTCAACTTTTGAAACGTGGCCAGTTCAATTACGACAGGACAAACACACATTAGCGTCTGCTGGCTTTTATTACACGAATAAAAGTGATCTAGTGAAATGTTTCTCCTGTGGCCTACGCCTCGGAGAATGGCATAAAGAAGACAATGTCTGGAAAGAACATCAGAAATGGTCTCCGCGTTGCCACTATATTAATATGGTTGGTTTTTTGAGAGAGTCAGACAAGTATCTGGGTACTGAAGTGTAGACAGCAAAATCGACTACAATGCCAAATTCAGATAAAACGGCAATATTGGAAAAGTATTATTATACAGCTTCTAATCCTGCAGCTTTTAGCAGTCCTGGGCGACTGTATAAGGTTTTGAACAAAAAATATCCAGGAACATTTTCTAAACATTTTATTCAAAAATGGCTGGATGGAGTAGATTCTTATTCAGTACAAAAACAAGCAAGACATCGGTTCAAAACCCTTCAAGTCAGGGTAAATTCTATTGACGCTCAGTTTGAGGCGGATCTGACCTATGTTGGAAATTTGGCAAAAGAAAATGACAACATCAATTACCTACTGTTTGTGATCGACGTTTTTTCTCGATTCTTGTGGATTGAACCATTACAGGACAAAACGGCTAAATCGGTCCTGAATGGTCTGGAAAAGGTGATTTCGAAGAGAAAACCAGTGCGATTACGTGTAGACAAAGGTTCTGAGTTCTTGAATCGATGGGTCAAGCAGTATCTTAAAGATCAAAATATCCGTCTCTTTACGACACAAAATCCTCCAAAAGCTAATTACGTAGAACGTGTGCAACGCACGTTTAAAGTGCTTTTATGGAGGTTTTTAAGACATAAAAGGAGTTTTCGATACATCGACGATTTACAGGGTCTTGTGGATAACTACAATGCCACACCGCATAGGAGTTTGGATTACACAGCGCCTAAGGACGTGACGAAGGAAAACGAGGCCGACCTGTGGGCCTATATGTACCTGAAGAAACCTCCGACAGGCAGGCTTAAAAGACGCACTTCTCCTTTTAAATTTAATGTCGGTGATCTGGTGCGGATATCATACCTTAAACATCCTTTCAGAAGAGCTTATCAGCAACAATATACTGGTGAAGTGTTTAAAATTGCAAAACGCTTTCGGAGACAAGGCGTACCGTTGTACAAGTTGAACGATTGGAATGACCAGCCTATTGTTGGACAATTTTATGGCGCAGAATTGAACAAAGTTTCCAAGGACTCTGAATCGTTATTCATCATTGAGAAAGTAGTCAAACGGAGAAAACGTCAAGGAAAAACAGAATTGCTCGTAAAGTGGCTAGATTATCCTTCTTCCATGAATTCGTGGGTTTGGCAAGATAGTGTACAGACGCTTGAAAATTAGACAAAATGGACCATATCGTATACATAAGAAGCGATGAGTGTGATAACTACTTTAGAGATAATAAACCTTACAAATTCAAAGTTCATCTGAAGAATCCCTTAATTCTGAAAGGATTTTGGACGGTGGCCCTGCAGGAATTTTATTGCACAATTCCATCAAAAGCTAAAAATGATGAAGTATTACATCTGTTTTGCAATATTTGCAAGGAAAGTATCATAGATGGCGTACTTAAGCCCATCTTACGCCGTATACCTTCGACAAAGAAAAGTCAGTGGTTGCACACGTTCAACACTGCCTATCACCTTCCCGTCCTGAAACAGGAAATTTATGAAATTGAGTTTTATATTGAGACTGTGAACGGACAGCTGGCTTCATTCTTAAGCGAACCTTTGATGATAACACTTCGTTTTAGAAGTTATCCATTCTATATCGACAATGAACCATTCTAAGTTGTATGTTCCGGATCCGAATGTATGGATACATTTTTTTAAAAGAACATCGGAGAAGAACAAAATCAACCAGAAAGGCGGCAATAGTATATCTTCTGCTGAACAATCAAGAGAACCACTGAATGTCGAGTTGGTTTCTCCGGTAGAAGCAGCCGATGAGAGAACGCAGAGCACCATCAAACGTCTGAGAAAGAAAACTGGATCGAGACGGCAGACAAAATCGAAAAGTATAAATAGGAAACAGAAGTCAAAGCCTTCCAGAGGCAAAAAAGCCGCTAAGAGCATCAGACGTGTGACAGATAAACGAAAGACGTCAACCAGGAAAACGAAAACGGGTGTAAAGTCTGTTCCGGACATTTTCAGTAAATAAAGAAAATATGTCTGTACTAAATGGCAAAAGTTTTCACGAAGGTATTCCATCGCAACTGGAGTTGTTTGATTTGCCGCCTACTCAGACCGCTGTGCAAGATGCGTACTTTGCCGAAATCAGACCTTTGTCACAAATATCAAACGATGCGCCTCTTGAGTTTCGGATAGCTGCCTCAAATACTTTGGATTACCTTGACTTGCATGGATCGCAACTGTATGTGAAACTTAAATTGCTTAAATCAGACAACACGAGCTTAGACGGTTCTTCGAAAGTGGGACCCTCGAATTTATTCATGCAATCACTTTTCTCCACGGTGGAGGTCACACTTCAGAACAAGGTAACCTTGACCTGTACCAGCAATCCATACCGAGCCATGATACAGACACTACTCAACTATGGGCTAGATGCAGAAAACAGTCAACTGACAACGATGCTCTTTATCAAAGATTCTAATGAGGCAATGGCCGATTGCGATACTACTGGCAGTAACGACGGTCTGGTGGAAAGGGCGGCATATGTAGCGTTGTCTAAATTCGTGGATCTACAAGGGGGCTTATATCATGACTTCTTCCAGATGAAACGTTTCTTGCTAAATCAGGTCGACGTAAAGGTGAAATTGTATCGAAATACACCGGCATTTTGTTTGCTGAGCGAAATGCCAGGGGCTGATTTTAAGATAGACATTACCGATGTCTGCCTTCTGGCTCGGAAAGTACGAGTCAATCCAGCAGTGATTTTTGCCCATTCAGAAATGCTGAACACTAAAAATGCCTTATATCCATTCGTACGAACAGACTGTCGCCAACAGAGTATCCCGCAGGGAAGTTCTTCATTCCACTGGGATAACCTATTTCAAGGTCAAAAACCAGACAGAGTAGTCGTGTGCTTCGTAGATTCGGCCGCGGCGTCTGGCCAGTTTGGAAAAAATCCTTTCAACTTCGAAAACTGCGGCATAAAGAACATAACATTATTCGCCGATGGAATGCCTACAAACGGAGCACCCAGTAAACTGACATTCAACCCAACGAAAGGATCCACATTCGTCAGAGCGTACACTGACATGTTTCAGAATTACGGAAAGTGGAAGAATGACAGCGGAAACAATATAAGCAGGGAAGATTTCGAAAACGGTTATTGTCTGTTTACCTTTCAACTGCAGCCATATTTCGGAAACAGCACAGACGACTATCTCTTTCTTGTGAAAACGGCCAACATCAGACTTGACGTAGAGTTCAATCAGGCACTGAGTAAGACTATGACTTGCATAGTCTATTCAGAGAATTCGGCTATATTCGAAATCAACAAAGAACGCGATATTATAGCAGACTAATGAATACATCTCAGTTGTTGTGCACCATACACGACGATCCAGTCCTTCGAATGTCTACGCTGGGAGTTTATGCAGCTGATCAGATACCTAAAACAATTCATCGTGGTGGGTTCATTGCCAATACAGATTCAAGTTCAAAGCCTGGAAAACACTGGTGTGCATTTTTCTTTGACGGTGCCGGACAGTCTGATTTTTTCGATAGTTATGGAAAATCGCCAGACTATTACCACAATTCATTCGCAGAATGTTTACTGAAAAATTCAAGTGTTCAGTTGTATAACTGTAAAAAATTGCAAAGCGATTATTCAAACGTGTGTGGACAGTACTGTCTATATTTCCTCATAAATCGCACACGTGGACGACAATTGACGGATATTGTGGAAACATTGCAAAATACCAAACAGACAGATCAATATGTCTATGATTACATTTCAAGAAGTTTTCCTTATTGTTCGCCTAAAGTTAGTACAAATTATAATCAAGCATGTTTTTGTCTGAATAAAACAATTTGAAAACTATATGAATTGTTGTTATTTTTCCCCATTATTTATTATCTAATTTATCAAATCCACCCGACAAAGGAGTCATGTCGTTTCACGAGGAAGCAGTGTTGAAAATCCCAAGCCCCAGTACTCTGATATTTTCGGGAGTTTCAGGCTCAGGAAAAAGCACGCTGGTGTTTGAAATCTTGAAACATGCCAAAGGGATGTTTGAACAAATGCCTGTTCAAATAATATACAGTTACAATATTTATCAAAACAATCTTTTCGATCGCATGAAGGAAGAAATAGCGAATTTGCACTTTTTCCAAGGAATTCCTAAAAAAGAAGACTTGGAGCGTTTCGCAGACCATGGACAACATTCTGTGCTAATTATTGACGATTTAATGTCACAGTGCTCGATATCGCAGGACATATGCGATTTATTCACCATTTTCAGTCATCACATGAATTTTACCGTTTTCCTTTTGGTCCAGAATCTATTTGCACATGGCAAACTATTTCGCACAATTTCCTTGAATGCTCACCAATTCGCACTTTTTAAGAACCAACGCGATATGCTTCAAATCAAGACGTTTGCCAAACAGTGCTTCCCAGATCAGACAAAGTACTTTATGGATAGCTATATAAAAGCTACATCTTCGAAAAAATACGGTTATCTTTTCGTAGACTTATCTCCGCGCCTGCCCGGTGAAGAGACCCTATATCGCCTTAGAACGAACATATTGCCAGGCGAAACTACTTTAGTATATTTACCATGCGACCAAAACTACTGAAAGAAGTCTTCTTCGTTGGACTTCTCCTTAACGCGGACAAGAAACAAAGACGTGCTTTGTTACAAACTATTTCTGCAAGTCAGCTCGAAGCAGTTATAGAAATTATACTTAATGTGCTGCATGGCTACGGAAGTTTACCAGACAAGGATAAAAAGCGTTTACGGAGATATCAGGCTATCATTCGGAGGTTTGTGAACCAACGTACGTCTAACGCTCGACGAAAGCAAATGCTTCAGAAATATATCAACGTTTTCTATCCTATGATAAAGGTTGTTCAAAAATACATTCTCATAAAGTGGTTAGATCAATAGGAATGGCGAAAGAGCTTGTGTTAATACCCAAAGCGGATTATGAAAAACTTTTATCTCAAAGTGTAAATATGCGCAATAATCTTCGGAATGCAAGTTGTACAGAGAAACCGCATACCAGTGACGATTCGATATGTTTGAATGACAATGAGTCTGCGAGAGATGTTTTCAAACATACTTCAAATTCACATCACAATGATAAATGTAATTTGACTCATTCACCAGTGATTTCAAAAGAAATATCAAAATCATCGATTCGCATTGATGATCAAGATAAAATGAACAGTGGGGATGAGAACAAAAAGATGAAACCAGTCTCTGGAAAAATTAACAGCATGACCTCTGTCAGAGGCAAATCTGGTGAAGACCACCGGCTGCAGAAAAGTATCAATAATGTAGATGGTATGAATAGTAATGGTGAGAACAAAATGATGAAACCAGTCATTGGAAAAGTTAACAGCAGGATATCTGTCAGAGGCAAATCTGGTGAAGACCACCTGTTGGGGAATCGTATCCATAATTTACATGGTATGAATAGTAACGGTGAGAACAAAAGGATGAAACCAGTCACTGGAAAAGTTAACAGCTTGATATCTGTCAGAGGCAAATCTGGTGAAGAACACCTGTTGCGTGATCAATTTGGTGGACAAAAGAAGGGTCGGAAATATGTGAAACAAACATTTACGGAATTTTTGAAGAACAAAAGACGCCCGAGGTGGATACCATATAAAAGATGAGCTCAAGCTCATATGTATACAGTCATGCCAAAATGTATCGGTGCAGCGTTTGTGGTCGGGAGTTTCAAACTAAATGTGGATATATTAAACACGAGTTGGCTCATAAAACAACGTTTAAATGTGATACTTGCGGAAAGCAGTTTTTGAGAAAAGAGTCAGTGTACAAACATAAAAAGTCGTCGATGTGTACTTCAGTGAGGAAGTTTACTTGTTCGTCTTGTAGTCAGTCGTTTTCTACACCGAGAGAGCTGATACGTCACAACGAATCTCATCGCCCGCAGACGGGCGGGCAAATCCGAACTGCCGTCAACGGTGCCATCGAAGTTCGCACATTACGGCCAGTTGGAATTGACAGATTCGACTTAGTAAAATTCCTGGCGAGTGTTAGACCGGTGATCGAGAAACACCTTTTGTCAAAAGTTCGACAAAAGGCTATCAAATGGTACGTCGTGGCTCAAGTGGAACTCGTACGAGAAGATCGGGATGAAGAAGTCCACACCGTGGAACCATTTTTTAGAAGCGTGACATATACGCTTTTAAGCGAGGAAACGTTTGAAAGCCACGATTTAAATCAAGCGCTTCAGAAACTAGTTGTGGGCTTGGAGAAGTATATTCACGAGTCATCCGGATGGATATTACGACGGGTGAAGCACCTCGACATACACACCGTTTTGTATAAGCCTTTAGGCGGTTCTTCGTACCTGGAGTTACCAAAATCGTTAAAACATTCTTGCTCTTTGTTAAATATCAAGAACAAAGATGACAAATGTTTCGTATGGTCTATATTGGCAGATATTCATAAAGTGAACGAGAGGGCGGATGAGGTCCATCATTACAAGCCATACGACCACGAATTGAATATGAAAGGCATTGATTTTCCCGTATCATTGTCTAAGCTTAACCAGTTTGAGAAGCAAAACGAAACGTTTTCCATAAACGTGTTCGGGTATGAAAGTAACGAGATATTCCCTCTGAGAATAACGAGGCAAACGGGACGTAAACATCATGTCAATTTGCTCTATCTTCAAAAAGGTGATTTGTCTCACTATTGTCTCATACGAAATTTGAATAGGTTTTTATATAGAACAAAAAATCAACACAATGTCACCAACTTTTGCCCTTATTGCTTGCAGGGATTTATACGAGAGGACCTGATGATCAAACACAAGGAATTTTGTGCCGTGAACGGGGAACAAAAAATTGTCCTCCCACAGAAAGGGGTGGATGATATTTTGAAATTTAAAGACTTTAGAAAAAAAATGAAATGCCCGTTCGTTATTTTTTGCGACTTCGAGACTGTTAATCGGAATGTGGCGACGTGTGAACAGGATCCTAATAAGTCCAGCACTACTGTCACAAAGCGCCTGGACGTCTGTAGCTTCGGATATAAACGAGTATGCACAGATCCACGGTATACGAAAGAGAGCGTGATTTATCGAGGACTCGACGCGTCTCATCGATTCATAGAGTGCTTGTTGAAAGAAGAAGAAGAAATCAAAGCGATACTCAGTCATATAGAGCCGCTTAAGGCGATGAGTGAGGAAGAGGAGATGGCCTTCGCCGACGCGACCCACTGTTTCATATGCGAAGAACCTTTCGGGGAAATTGACAAGGTCATTGATCACGATCACGTGACTGGCTATTATCGGGGCGCTGCGTGCAATTCTTGTAACTTAGGATTCCAGATCTGCAATTTCATTCCGGTGATATTTCACGGCCTCCGTAATTTTGACGCCCATATCATTTGCCAGTCTATCGGCGAGTTCGAGGCTCAAACGAAAGGCATACAATGCATTCCACAAAATATGGAACGGTACATTAGTTTCAGTCTGGGTGATCTACGTTTTCTCGACAGCTACCAGTTTTTAAGCTCTTCCTTGGACGCCCTTACGGAGAATCTGAAATGTACTGGAGGCCTCAATAATTTCAAGCATTTTGCGAGCGAATTTACGGACTCAAAAGTGGCCAATTTACTATTGCGAAAGAATGTGTACCCGTACGACTATATGGACGACGAGAGTAGGTTTCAGGAGACTAGTCTTCCACCGAAAGAGGATTTCTATTCCGAAATAAAAAAGTCGCATATATCGGACGAAGATTACAGTCACGCCTGCAACGTCTTTCAACGTCTCAAAATATCAAATTTAGGTGAATACAGCGATTTGTATTTGAAAACGGACGTTCTCCTTCTCACGGATATTTTTGAAAATTTTCGACATATTTCGCTACGGGACTATCAGTTGGATCCATGCCATTTTTATTCTGCGCCAGGCCTGTCTTGGACGGCTATGCTGCTGATGACCAAAGTAAGTTTAGAACTAATTACTGACATGGACGACCTTCTACTTTGGGAAAGAGCTTGCAGAGGCGGTGTCAGTCAGATTTCGCATCGATATGCTCAAGCCAATAACCCGTACCTGGGCGATTACGACCCCAGTCTTGGGCACGCGTGGATCATGTTTATCGATGCGAACAACCTCTACGGGTGGGCGTGCCAACAACCGTTGCCGGTCGGAGGATTTCGACGCTTGTCGGAAGAAGAAATGGCGACGTTCGACGTGCTCGGAGTGCCCGATGACTCCGAAAAAGGTTACCTGATCGAAGTTAGCCTGAGTTACCCTTCCTACTTGCACGACGACCATAACTGTTTTCCGTTGGCCCCGGAAAAGCGCAGCGTCACGGATGACGAACTTTCTCCATTTGCGAAGACAGCCTGGGCGGAATTACGGGGATCCGTTAAACGACCGAAGTCGGAAAAATTGCTTTGTACGCTCGATGACAAGGACCGGTACGTTTTGCATTACAGAAATTTAAAGCTATACTTACAGCTCGGTTTACAAATAAAAACGATTCATAGCGTCTTGGAGTTCCACCAGAGGGCGTGGCTGAAACCGTACATCGATTTTAACACCATGAGGCGCGCAGAGGCCAAAACGGAATTCGAGAAAACGTTTTACAAAATACTTAACTGTAGTTGCTTTGGAAAACTCATGGAAGCACAAAGGAAGCACTTAAGCGTGACTTTGACAGGTCAAGAGAAAAAACTTACCAAACTGACGGCAAAGCCTACGTTCAAAGAATGTAGAATTTTCAACGACAGTCTAGTCGGCGTTCACTGCAAACGCTCTAAAATATTGATTTCTAAACCAGTGTACGCTGGACAGACCGTTTTGGATCTTAGTAAAGTACTGATGTATCAGTTTTGGTACTGCTACCTTAAACCCAAATACGGTCATCAGTGCCATTTATTGTGTACGGATACGGACTCTTTCTTGTTCTATGTAGAAACGCATGACGTATACGAGGACATGTGGAGAGACAGACACCTTTTTGATTTTTCTGACTATCCGAAATCTAGTGAATTACATTCTTTAGACAATAAAAAGGTCCCGGGAAAATTCAAAGACGAGTTAAACGGTAAAGTGATACGGAAATTCTGTGGTCTGAGGTCAAAGATGTATGCCATTCTCCACCAAGAGGATGGCTCGGATGTAGAAACAAAGAAAGCCAAAGGCGTAGCCAAAACTACGATCGAAAAAGAACTCACTTTCGACCTTTACGAGAAAACGCTGTTTGAACAGTCTGAACTGTTATCGTCAATGGACCTCATCCGCTCTCGTTCACATAACATTCATTGTGAGAAGGTGAGAAAAAAGACTTTGAGTTGTTACGATGATAAGCGCTGGCTTCAGCAAGATGGCATAGCTTCATTAGCATACGGTCATTATTGTATATAAATCTGATTGTATATATTGTTAATAAAATTGAAACAAATATTATGATAAAAATGATTTGCGTTTGTTATTCTTTGCCCTAATGCTTCATAGAAAGATATTTATGAAATATGACACAAAATCGCTTAACCGTGACGAGACTGAATATGTCTATGAAATATGACACAAAATTGCTTAACTGTGATGAGATGGCAGGTGACGAGCATTTGATAAGTGTTGACCAACGGTTCAATGATGTGAGAGGCGGTGGGCAATAGATCGATTTAACAATATGCTAATGAGATTACTGATGTGGAAAGAATGTCAGCGGGTGGTAGATCTGTAGAACAAAGGAATGCTAATGAGATTACCGATGTGGAAAGAATGTCAGCGGGTGGTAGATCTGTAGAACAAAGGAATGACAAAGGCTCCATGGGGGGTAGAAATCTACTGAAGTCCGCCTATTTGTAATCTACTAACGCAGAGGCTGCGAACTGAATTTGAAAGCCCTGTATTATGTAGAATAATAGCGAATGATATTAAATTCAAATCGAGAAATCAGTCAACCAGCGTTAGTTGGTGATGCTAATGGCATTCTGTATCATTTATACCGAACACATTTTCAGTCTCAGCTTGGCAAAAACTACATTTTGATTAAAAGGCACAAAATCTGTCAAGTTACAATTATATACACTGCCGTTCATAAACTTGGTAGGTCTTCGTCAAATCTGTTACGTATTTAGCCAAATAATATTTGCACTGTATGAATTTCTGTCGTGTTTTTTATTACAACGCACGTGGCTCAAGTTCCTGTGTTAGAAGTTTGCGACCAGAAAGTCTTTAAAACTGGCCATCTCACCCACTGAAGCCAGTATGAATTTGATACATATGAAGTTGAAGCGTTATATATCAAGATAGCGAGCAGTGATAACACGAATTGGTCAAAGAAATCAAAGTGTAGCCGTGTTTGGCTAGCTTACAAATGCTCCTATTTTATGATACAGAATCTTTTGCCATTATGATAGCACACCTGTATGACAGAGTGCATTTTTACATCTCCAAAATGGCTACTCTTCAGATTACAATCCGTGATTTTTTTCTTATTTATACTGCAAGCAAAGGTTGTGGGTGTTCGTTAGAACCGCCTCATTGAGGCGGTTCTAACGAGTACCAACAACCTGCGTTTTGGAGATGTAATAAGTAAATGATGTCTACCCCCGTAAACCCCAGATTTCTCTATATAAAGTGGGGTTTAATGGTTGGGGTGTTCATTTCACGGACTTGTTCACGTGATGCCCATTTTTTCCTTGTCTGATGCATCTGCTGTACTCCATAAATCCATTTTTCTACTTCTACTTACGTGTCAGTGTCGTCAGATATAGTATAATACGGAGAAATCGAGAATTCCTTTTTTTTTTCTTCATTGTTTCCTTTTTTCGTGACTTTCAATGTAGACAGTGACGTCACTACGTTGTTTGCTATGAACAGAGCAGAATTTACTGATCTTACGCCAAATAACCAAAATAAAAAAAGCTACGTCACTGCCATGTATATGTCGGTGTGTTGTACATGTATAAATAATGCCCACAGAAAAAAAAAAAAATGGTAGGGCCAACCAAAGCAGGCGAGGCATACACATCTAGTGTCCATTTGTGAGCTACGTCAGCCATTTTGCGGTGAGTGGTACTTTATCATATTTTTTTTCTTTTTCCCATCAGAGACACCAAAGGGAAAGAAACACAAACATGAAACAACCAGACCATAATGGAAACATCAATAGCGGAAAGCCAAAAGGACAGTTACTTTCCCACCAAATGGCCAATTGGCCAGATAAAACAAAATAATATAAGCGATACAAACACTCAAAGACAAACCGTAACAAAAATAAACCGCGACAGAAGAACCACCGCATTGGAACGGTCAGTGAAACGAATTCCACCGGGGGTCTTAAATCGATTTTACGTGGCCAGAATCCTCGTCCCTACTTTCGTCGTGATTTAGCCAATAATTTGTTCAGTCCGCATGAAGGCCTCCTTACTCATCAGTGCAACATCCCCGTGAAAACAAAAAATCAGCAAGAAACCACTGAAATGCTTGAGCAAAAGAAAACCAACAGTTAAGACTCCGATGGGCCTGACCAGAGACAAAGTCTTCCCGTGCTTCATCATAGTGCAGATTACATTTTCATTTCCTTTGGGATTATTGAGCCCATTCTGGTTAAATTGAAACTCGAATATCGCTGAGGCGTATGCAGCGTTGCAAACTACATTGCTGTTTATGAAGGGACTCATTAAAACCGAGTCTTCGATTTTCGTTCTTTTATGTGTTCTATGTTTCCAAAGGCAACCTTTTAGCTTTTATTTTAATTCACTGTAGCTGGTGTTAAGTGCCGGTCGGCGGCCGTAAAAAGTCTCCCCGTGATTCATCATAGTGCAGATTATATTTTATTTTCCTTAGGAGACATTGAAAATCAAATACGGTGCAAGGAGGCGTGTGCAGCCTTGCAAACTACATTGCTGTGTATAAAAAGACTCAATTAAACCGAGTCTCCGATTTTCGTTTTTTTATGTGTTATTTGTTTAGCTTTTATTTTGCATATATGTACTGATTATAGCTTCCCAATGGTGTCGGTTAGGAGGTGTGGGGTAATTGTGTCGATTCCTGGTCCTTGCCTTCACTTCTATAGAACTTTATGTTTTAAGGGTGGTTAAACGGCACTTTTAAGATTATTTCACAAAGATCAAGCCTATCGTTAATCAAAAACGGGAGTAACCTGAGAAAAACCACCTGACCTTCCGTTGCAGAACTTTGCGCCTCACATGTGATCCGAGCCAGCTCGAACCCACAGCAGTGAGATACCTTATGATTATGAGCCAGTGCTCTTATCCAATAGGTCACGGAGGCCCGTGCAGACATGAGCTTGCTGACTACAAAATATAGTGTACGAAGTCACACAAATGCCTGCATTTACACTTTGAACGTATATTTTGGGTTATCTGTTTGATTTGAGGTTTAACGTTCCCGTCAACACAATACACGTCATTTTGGAGACGTTGCTTCCAATTTGAAATGACATCTCAAGACCTGCCCAATCTCGCACTACTTTGCCTGGACAGACTTAGACCTCTAAGCGGTTTACCAGTACACATGAGCTGTTGGTTTCAGCTCATCGTTTGAGCAAATTGCAGTCTATCTATTTCTTCAATCCCCAATGGGCGGGGGCGGAGCTATGTGCATACATACATGTACGTGCGCGTACGCGTAATTATACAGGTGCACAGGCAGTAGCAATTTATTTCAAAATATTAAAAATACATTTACACAGTTCACGTGCTGTTGTCAACGTGACTGTCGCCGATTACGAGTATGTACAAAAATCGGGAACCGGTTATTTAAAGCAGCGTTTGTCTTTTTCCTCTGACTTCAGGGCGCTATGTAAAAATAAAATCTAGACTGGGCTTGTGTGCTGGGTAATTGGCCCAATTGGCAATCAGTGTAAATATGTTCTATAAAAGGGTTATCCCTTGGAAGCAAGGACTACACAACAGAAGTGAAAAATATGGAGTGTACATGTTTTCTGGGCCAGACTAGCTAGTTTCGTCCAATTAGGCCTCATCAGTGACCCTCAGATATCCTCAAACTCCACAATGGAATCAATGATCCCAAAGGACAAGAAAATATAATCTACACTATGATGTATTGTAAATATGATGTAAAGTCAGATCCCATGAAAAAGAGGTTTAAAGGGTTGTTGTTCTTTCCAGAGACATGCAAATTCATACTATCAACCGTAAGAAAACCTGTTTATACTGTCTGCTGCATCTTCGTCAGCTTTTTTCAATTAATAGTTTTGCAGATAGTCAAAGACTGTGGACCCAGATCAGACTAGAGAGGGGGCAGTCTGAGATTGGTCCAAATGACTTTTAAAGTAAGCTTCAGATGACAAAACAGATGACAATTGTTATGATTCTCAGAAACACAGATTGTGGATACGGGTTAGAACCGCCTGGTCCGGGCGGTTTTAAAAAGTTCCTACACACTATATCTTGAGCAGAAATATTTCAACTATCAGAATGTTTTATCTGAAAGTTTTTATCTTTTTGGTGGTATTTTAATAGGCGTGTTTTCGTAATACGTCTTCCCATCTCTGTAACCTGCGCGTCGTTAATTCCGAAGCCACGTGCGTTGTAATAAAAACATCGGACAGAAATTCATACAGTGCAAATATAATTAGGCTAAATACTTAACAGATTTGACGGAGACTTACCAAGTTTATGAACGGTAGTGTAAGTAAGTGTAACTTAACAGATTTTGTGCCTTTTAATCAAAATGTAGTATTTGCATATCTGAGACTGAAAATGTGTTCGGTATAAATGATGCAGAATGTCTTTAGCATCACCAACTAACGCTGGTTGACTGATTTCTCGGTATTAATTTGATATCATTCGCTATTATTCTACATAATACAGGGTTTTCAAATTTAGTTCGCAGCCTCTGCGTTGTAATCGCTAACGAAGCTACGTGCGTTGCATCGAAATATCAAGATTTTTCTTTTCCGCAAAAGATGTGACGAAAGTTGCATATTAGCTTTGAGATTCCTTTATCATTATTCATAATTTATCGGCCAGAGCACCAGTCAAAAACGTGTAGTTACATAGGACGAACGGACCAAAGTGAAAATACAGGTGAATCTGTGTTGAATGCCAAATTTCTTTTGGGGTTTATTTTTCCACATTCCGTTTTTCAAACTTATTCTTGCAACAGACGAAGCCGCACATTAATAAAGTGGTCCGTAAGGCAGATGTCAGTAATAGGCAACGCTATAAAACAGTTAGATTAACGTAAAAACAGATTCTTACCTGCAGCTGCGAACTGTCAGCCGCCATTTTTCATCGAAGCCTATGCGTCCAAAATACGAAGCCTATGCGACCGCTACGCAGCCTGTGCGTATGTATTGACCAGTGTGCTTTTCTTTGGTTTGTTTCTTGACTTCCATCAGAACATGTTGTCCTCTTACGTAAAGTGCACTGACTTTTAATCTTAGATGCATATAGGTCTTGAGGCTGGGAGATTTAGGTTAAATCGAATATCGATCAGTGTTTGCTCAGGGTGGCTATGAATCATGCATTGTGGGCTTTCCATGGGATATCGAAGCAACTTTTGTTTTCAAAACTGTTTAGCTGACATGGTCAATATGGGTACACGGATCTTCCTGCTTGTCATTATGGATATCGATTGTTTTTCGATAAGTTACACTACTGCGGCAGGCTTCATTGCTGTTGTCCGCATGATAACGTTAAACTTCGCGCAAAGCAAAGGTTGCAACCAGACGCCACAGAACGCGACGTCTGATCTGGCCCTACACTGTTTGCTTACATTACAGACTGGACACCCATATAATTTGAAATGGACTGGCTACTAGGCGGAACATTCTAATGTTTAAATATGGCTTAATAAGTGCCATCACGAAAACACGTAATTTTGGCCCCCTTAAACCCCAGTTTTATTTAGTAAAACTGGGGTTTTACAGGGGGTATACCTTATTTTCTTATTTCTGCTAAAAAAAACATTGATTGTGGATACTCGTCAGAACCGCCTCACTCCGATGCGGTTTTAATGAGTTCCACAATCTATGTTTGAGCAGAAATATTAAAGATATCATAATTAGTTTTACCTGAAAAACTTCAAATTTTGGTGGTACATTACGCAAACACTCCTATACAAATACATTGCCACCTTTATCGCCGAAAAAGCGAAAATTTTATATGAAAAAATTGTGATATTTTTCTTATTTCTGCTCAAAATATAGATTGTGGGCACTCGTTAGAACCGCCTCATCGAGGCGGTTCTAACGAGTACCCACAATCTATATTTTAGACCAGAAATAAGAAAAATAAGGTATACCCCCGGAAACCATAGTTTTTTCTATATAAAAGTGGGGTTCAAGGGTCTCAAAATTATATAGGCGTGTTTTCGTGATGAATGTTTCAATATATTTGAATAGGCGTGTTTTCATAATCACTTTTGTAGCCTGCACTCAGAGACAATCGCCCCATGTTTGGTCATGCAATGCAATGTGGCAATACTATATAAATTATCTGATGGCTAAACTATATGATCCTAGGTTGTATGTGAATGTAACTTTCTTTCGGTTTTATTATAGCCGATCGCTGATCAGAGGTGGGCGAAAACCCGAGTTCGCGGTGAAAAAAACAATAACATTAAAAAAACAAAACAAAAAAAAAAAAAACAGAACATGGCGTCTCACATGCGACCCTAGACTTGCCCAAGTCTGTTAATTTGGTGTCCATTGTAGAAATAATCATTTACAAAAAAAAAAAAAAAAAATAACAATAATGATAAAAATAAACACCTTGTAAATGGAATAGCTATACAGTCTTTTATGAAAATTGTGAAATTACCTGAAAGAACTCATTCACCTTTCCTGTAGATGATTCAGAGATGAAGACTAAAGAGACTTTTACATAATTTTTTGGTTTAAAGGAACTTTCATTTAAAAATAAAAAATGTAAATGTAGGGACTTGGGCAAGTCTAATGCGACCCGAGCAAGGCTCGAATCACTGCGGTGAGAGACCTAATGTTTAGACCCGAGCGAGACCCGAATCATAGCGGGGAGAGACCTAATCTTTAGACTCGAGCGAGACTCGAATCATTGCGGGGAGAGACCTAATGTTTAGACCCGAGCGATGCTCAAATCATTATGGTGAGAGACCTATTCTTTAGACTCGAGCGAGACTTGAATCATTGCGGGGAGAGAGAGAGAGAGAGAGAGAGTGTGTGTGTGTGTGTGTGTGTGTGTGTGTGTGTGTGTGTGAATTCGGGTTTAACGTCGCTTTCAACAATTTTTCAGTCATATCACGACGGTGTCTGGTTGCGACAGGGAGCTCAATGCTCACGTTTATAGTGCTGCCTCACAGAAGTATCATGTCCCAGACACATTACATGATACCACACCCAGTCACATTATCCTGACACTGGATCGACCAGTCCTAGCTCTAACCCGTAAATCTGAGTGCCAAACGAGGAGCAGCTAGTACCATTTTTAACGACTTTGGTATGTCGCGGCCCGGGATCGAACCCGAGACCTCCCGTTCCCCAGAGCGGACACTCTACCAACTGAGCTATCGGGGCCGGTATATTGCGGGGAGAGACATATGCAAAACTTAAAAAAAAACCACTAGGCCACTGTTTTATTTGTTTTTGTTTGTTTTGTTTGGTTTGACGTTTAACGTCCCCGTCAACACTGTAAAGGTCATTTCGGAGACGTTGCTTCCAATTCTGTGGGACTTTTACCTGACACTGAGATAAAATGACATCTCAAGCCCTGTCGCTCATGAAACCAATAGTGTTTATAAGCATGGGCGGTGCGACTCGCACCGCTTTGCCTGGGCAGGCTTAGATCCTCTAAGCGGTTTACCAGTACTCGCGTGCGGTCGGTTTCAGCTCTGCGTGGAAGCATCGTGCAGCCCATCTATTTCTTCAAGCCCCGATGGACGGGGGCCAACCACTGCTTTAGTTAAACAGTGTTTTCCAACAAGATCTGATATTGAGTTTTGTGGAAATCCTTGAGTCGATCGCCTCTCTAGATATTGTAAATAGTCAATAAAGTTGGAACAAGGTACATGTGGTCTTTCAACAAGTTGGGTAGAAGCCGGTGGTGGTTGTGTGAGGCAAAGGTGACGTGTATCTTGCGTAACTGGGGCGTCCAACAGATAATATTTACATTTCCAGTATAAAGTCTAATGTAAACCGATAGAAAACAATGTAGTTCATACTTCAGTGAACGCTAGCAAAGTTTACATGAACCCCTTTGGGGTTCATTTACTTTGCACGCGACCCACTGCGTTCATACATTCATGATTATCAGAAATATACATTTCATTTTTAAGGCTAAGGCTACAGTTCGACAAGGCCTGCTCTCCTTGCAGCAGGCAAGGGTAGTGTGGGAACGTTTTAATTCTTCTGTCACTTCATGCACTTCCATTCATTTTTCTCTTTCACCACTGCCCCTAATTTTCATCTCCTCTACTATATCTTTTATCTTTTTTCTCCCTTTCTGTAGACTTTCGGATTAGTCTTTAAACCGTATGACGGGACATAAAACTGAAAAACAGTCACAGTCTCCCTTTCTCTGTGAGACGACACAAAATGACCCACAAGGGTTGACGTGTCGTTAAACCCAAAACAATCAATCAATGAATGGGTAGAAGCCTCCATGGTGTAATGGTCGTGGGTTCGATTTCGGGCTTCTACAGACTTACGGATGAGTCTTTAAACCGAGGTACCGTGCCCACATGACTTTAGTTGTTGACTGGGCGAAAACTCAAATAGACACACTCAAAAAGTTGGGCAAAATTCGTACATGTATTTGTTTGTTTGTTTGATTTGAGGTTTAACGTCCCCGTCAACACTGTAAATGTCATTTTGGAGACGTTGCTTCCAATTTTGTTGGACTTTTACCCGACATTGAGATGAAATGACATCTCAAGCCCTGTCGCCCAATGAAACCAATAGGGTTTATTATACATGTAACTAAAGTGCGTTAGGCATTTGTGTACCATGTCTTTATGTGTTTGATTTCAGGTTTGATGTCCCCGTCAACACTGTAAAGGTCATTTTGGAGACGTTGCGTCCAATTTTGTGGGATTTTTACCCGACATCGAGATGAAATGACATCTCAAGCCCTGCCGCCCAATAAAACCAATATGGTTTATAAACATGGACGGTCCGACTCGTACCGCTTTAGAATCTCTAAGCGTTTTACCAGTACTCGTGTGCGGGCTGCTTTCAGCTGTGCGTGGAAGCATCATGCAGCCCATCTATTTCTTCATGCCCCGACAGGCGGGGGCCGGTGTACCATGTCTGAGCTTAGCTAGTCTTCACGGCCCCCGCCCATCGATGGGCGGGGCCGGTGTACCATGTCAGAGCTTAGCTAGTCTACACGGCCCCCGCCCATCGGGGCTTGGAAGAAATAGATGGGCTGCACGATGCTTCCACGCAGAGCTGAAACTGACCGCATAAAGTACTGGTAAACCGCTTAGAGGATCTAAGCCTGCCCAGGCAAAGCAGTGCGAGTCAGACCGTCCATGCTTATAAACCCTATTGGTTTCATTGGGCGACACGGCCTGAGATGTCATTTCATCTCAATATGGGATAAAAGTCCCACAAAATTGGAAGCAATGTCTCCAAAATGACATATACAGTGTTGACGGGAACGGTAAACCACAAATCAAACAAACAAAAGCTAGTCTACAAAATAAAGCAGAAACAAAAGTAAGATGCAGTTTGGAAAAAAATGGACATCTTTTTCCAGTTCAGTCTTCAAATGAGAATCAGAATTGTTTACTGGTGACACGTCCTTAGACAAACCCTCATGCAAAAATTTCTCAACTTTTGTTTATATCGGGGCTTGAAGAAATAGATGGGGTGCATGATGCTTCCACGCAGAGCTGAAACCGACCCACACACGAGTACTGGTAAACCGCTTAGAGGATCTAAGCCTGCCCAGGCAAAGCGGTGTGAGTGTCGGACCGTCCATGCTTATAAACCCTATTGGTTTCATTGGGCGACAGGGCTTGAGATGTCATTTCATCTCAATGTCGGATAAAAGTCCCACAAAATTGGAAGCAACGTCTCCAAAATGACCTTTACAGTGTTGACGGGGACGTTAAACCTCAAATCAAACAAACAAACAAAACTTGTTTATAAATAAAATTGTTTATATATAAGGTAAAAACCCTAAAGGTACCTCGCTCTGATCTTTGTTTATAAACACTCACAGCTGTTGTGAAACCACGTGACACTAATGTTTTCAAGGCCGTTTTGTTTACATCCTTTACAGCGAACTGCGAAAGTGCTTCCCACTTCTTAGGCAGCTTGTTCCATAGAAACACTATTGGTTCAATATTTCAACGCCATTTTCATGGTCGCGGTATATAATTTGAGCCAGCATACGGTAGAAGTCAACAAGTTCGCCGGTACCGGCAGCGACGTCTCTGATCAGACTGCGTGTATTTGCACAGTATTATCAGATTCTTTGCTGTCCGCATTAGCCATGGATGTTTGCATATCCGGAGACCAATAAAGTATGACTGAGCAAACTGCTTCAGGCGCATTTTGATGGAAGTCTTTGCAACCTGACGCACATGTATTTGATAGTTTTTGTTGTGCCATGCTCCAGTTCAGACAAAGGCTCGGATATATAAAGCCCCTGGTCTGACCAGATATCAACAATTCAATACAGTTTTTGTCAAACGAACTTGGTAAAACAGAAAGCAGAGAAGTTAGGCAAATTTAATTTCCAGACGTTTGAAGCGTCTTGAGGAGTAAATTGTCAGGTAAGAAGTTTAATTTGATAGATCTAATAGCGTTGGAATAATTTTATTCAGAAAAGTTGTTCGAATGGAGCCCTCCTATTTTAACGATAAATAGTCGCTTTGAGATAATTTGATTCAAAGAAAACTTACTAAGAAAAGCAGGAAAATGAATTATTTTTTTTTTTAGTACAGTTTTTTTTAACTAAATTTTCTTTCTCAGGCTAGGCCCAAATCTAAGAATTGAAGCCTAATATTTTAATTCTCTTCAAAAAAAAAAAAAAAAAAAAAAAGGTAGCTTGCGTCAGTGGGGCGTCCAACTGATACTGGCTTACAATTGGACAAGGCATTAGAGGGGGAATGTTGTTTCTTCTGTTTCTACACTTCTAATTCATTTTCCTCTGTCTTCTCCGTCCTTCTATTATCTCTTCTAGTCTGTGTCTTTTCCTCCGGCCTCCCTTTCTCTGGGAGACGGCGCAAAATAACCCACAAGGGTTGCGTGTCGTTAAACCCAGGATAATCAAAACTTTAAAAAATCTACCGAAATAAGTTCAAAGAAAATAGAGAAAAAAAAACAAAAAACAAAAACATCAGATAAGTGAAAACAAAAAGCCAAACAAACAACAAGGGCTGACGGGCGTGGTTCGGCACCATCTTGGAGTTCAGTGAGTGAGTGAGTGAGTGTTTGAGTTTTACGTCCCACCAACAGCTAAGGTCATACGGAGACGGGACCTCGGTTTAAAAGACTCATCCGAAATTCTTGAGAAGCCCGGGATCGATCCTGCGATCCCTGGTTTACAAGGCGAGTAGCGTAACCACTGCACCACGGAGGATTCTTTGGAGTTCAGTGAAGCACAATATGCACTCACTGGCAATCGAGGTCGGCCCGAGGCTGAGACACTTTGGCTGGGATAACTGAAATGATGCATGAAAACTAAAATATTTCAATTTTGACTTAAACATCAGAATAAATGATTATCAATCAATAACCAAGGCCCCTTTGACTATAACATCAAAGAAGATCCAAAGCACCGACCCAATCCTTTCCGAGACTAAAGCTTTAACAAGATTTTTAAAGGAATCCCCATGCACCAAACCACAAAAAGTAGGTTGCTATTTGAGAAAGGGCACTTGTTGAAATGTCGTTCAATATCGTCGACGATACTGCGCATAAGCGGTCACTCCGGATTTGTTTTTCCGCCCGCAGTCCTGTAGAAGAAACCTTAGGATCCCCCCCCCCCCCCACACACACACACAAACCACCACCACCAGGGGTATTACCGTAATTGGCAAACAGTGCTGGCCCAGATCAGACGCCGCAGAACGCGGCGTCTGATCAGGGCCTACACTGTTTGCAAAAAGTTATGCCATTTTCTGTATCCATTTTGAAAACACAACCTGACACCCCTGAATTTCGAAATGGACGTGCTATATATAAGGAGGAAGATTCCATTTTGTCAAAAAAGGATTAATAGTATTCTAACAAGGACACACACTCATCTCTAAAATTTAATATGCTCGTTGCTCTCCTTGTCTGGAACTTTGTACATGTACTTGGCAAATACAAGTTTTGCTTTTTTACAGGTAATTGCGGTTACCCCCGCTCATGACAAATTTATACAAGTTGCAACAGCATTTTCTTGAAACATGTTGTTTGGAATCCTCAAAGAAATCGAGACTGGTCACATGATTTAAGCAACAGCAACAAAAGCTGTATCCATTGGTTTCCATTTATGACCTTATTTCGAAGGGGTAGGGATACACCAGGCACTACCCCTTCCGCCAATTTTCAGGTTTATAAAGGGTGGGACTAGCTGTTAACACAGAATCCAGGATAAAGAGGTCCACAGTAAGAGGGAGCACATTATTTCAAGAAGGACCCCTATCGACATGGGAGACAAGTCCCTGCGGGCACATTGAATCAACGTTGAAACAGTGTTTCAGCGTTGATTCGACATTGTGGCAACGTTTTGTCCCTGAGATGTATCATCTTTAATTTTGGATTTCTTTCAGAATGGACCAGAGAGAAGCAAGAAATTTTCTTGGGGAGAACCAGCACTTTCATCCCGAACTGAATCCACCTCCACCTGTTACACACCATCACCACGATGCCAGCTGGTGGGCCAAACATAAGCCACAAGTACCTCATCCGCATATGCCTCACATATCAATGCCGATCTCAATCCAGCGTCAGAATTCCGCCACCTCTGAAACATCGGACGTTGGGTCACCATCGTCGCCATCCATGATGGCCGAGAACTTCAGCTATCCGCCCAGACAACACAAGCCTCTCCTGTACAAGGAGCTGGGTTTCAACCACTGAGCAGGACAGTGAAAAATTAAAATAAACACTGTATAAAACTGACAATATACCGGTATGTTTGCTCTCAGGACTTAGACGGCGGTATTTCTTAGTGAGGACAAGTCAGACAGGACAGCCGGTCAAGATGAAATTTTGTCACAGGGTATTAAAACTAGGTGCGTGAAGTTAGCAGGAGAGCAGTTCCAGCCGGAACTCAATCTCCTGCTGGCAGGACCAGCCGGAACATTCCAGTTCCGGCCGGAGTCAAATCTCCTGCTAGCAGGAACTATCCAACAGGATCAACCTTGTAACATAACTACATGAATATATTTCTCAAACGTTTTGTGAACACATTTCGACCGGTATTGCAGATGGATAATTAAAACGCACGCACGCACGTACGCACGGCGTTGTATCGGAATCAGTGGAACACGAGTTCCTTTTGGTTCTGCTAGCGTAACGGCGGAGTGCGGGAGCTAGCGAGTACGTGGGGCATGAGTGGCTCAAGGGGTTTCAACAGACCCACTAGCTGGCTACTCCGGGAAAATTCGTGTTTTCTTGAAAATGGGTGCGGAAAAGTAGTATGTGGCCGGCTTGGGGTGGTGGGTAGGTTTTCCCGAACTCGGCCAAACGGTGAGGTGCGGGAGTTGGCGACGTAGCGCGACTTGGACATGTATAGATGTCCCATCCAGCAGTATGGGTGAGGATATCCGCAAAACTCTGGTTACTGAAAACTTGAGACAAGAAAATTGGTGAACATTGCCAATTGCCACGTTGTTTCGGAATCAGTGGAGCACGAGTTCCTGCTGGTTCTGCTAGCGTAACGGCGGAGTGCGGGTGCAAGCAAGTACGTGGGGCATGGGTGGCTGAAGGGGCTCGAGCAGACCCACTAGCTGGCTACTCCAGGAAAACTCGTGTTTCCTTGAAAATGGGTACAGAAAAGTAGTTTGTGGCCGGCTGGGGGTGGTGGGAAGGTTTTCCGAACCCGGTTAAACGGGGAAGTGCGGGAGTTGGCGACGTAGCGCGACTTGGACATGGATAGATGTTTTATCCAGCAGTATGGGTGAGTATACTCGCAAAACTCTGGTTACTGAAAACTGGAGACAAGAAAATTGGTTAAAAATGCCCATTATCGCGTTGTATCGGAATCAGTGGAACACGAGTTCCTGTTGGTTCTGCTAGCGTAACGGCGGAGTGCGGGAGCTAGTGAGTACGTGGGGCATGTGTGGCTGAAGGGGCTTTGGCAGACCCACTAGCTGGCTATTCCGGGAAAACTCGTGTTTCCTGGAAAATGGGTGCGGAAAAGGAGTCTGCGTGAGGCTTGGGGGTGGGTAGGTTTTCCTGGACCCGGCCAAACGGTGAGGTGGGGATGATGGCGACATAGCGCGAAATGGGCGTATATAGATGTCCTATCAAGCAGTGTGGTTTGGTACATTGGCAAAACACTGGTTACTGCAAACTGGAGACAAGAACATTGGTGAAAAATGCACATTACCGCGTTGTATCGGAATCAGTGGAACACGAGTTCCTGCTGGTTCTGCTAGCGTAACGACGGAGTGCGGGAGCTAGCGTGTACATGGGTCATGGGTGGCTGAAGGGGCTTTAGCAGAACAACTAGTTGGCTACTCCAGGTAAATTCGTGTTTCCTTGAACATGGGTTCGGAAAAGTAGTATGTGGCCGGCTTGGGGTGTTGGGTAGGTTTTCCCGAACCCGGCCAAACGGTGAGGTGCGGGAGTTGGCGACGTAGCACGACTTGGACATGGATAGATGTCTTATCCAGCAGTATGGGTGAGTATACAGGCAAAACTCTGGTTACTGAAAACCTGAGACAAGAAAATTGGTGAACATTGCCCATTGCCACGTTGTTTCGGAATCAGTGGAACACGACTTCCTGCTGGTTCTGCTAGCGTAACGGCGGAGTGCGGGTGCTAGCGAGTACGTGGGGCATCGGTGGCTGAAGGGGCTCTAGCAGACCCACTAGCTGGCTACTCCGGGAAAACACGTGTTTTCTTGAAAATGGGTGCGGAAAAGTAGTATGCGACCGGCTTGGGAGGTGGGTAGGTTTTCCCGAACCCGGCCAAACGTTGAGGTGCGGGAGTTGGCGACGCAGCGCGATTTGGACATGGATAGATGTCCTATCCAGCAGTATGGGTGAGTATACTCGCAAAACTCTGTTTTCTGATAACTGGAGACAAGAAAATTGGTGAATAATGCCCATTGTCGCGTTGTTTCGGAATCAGTGGAACACGAGTTCCTGCTGGTTCTGCTAGCGTAACGGCGGAGTGCGGGAGCTAGTGAGTACGTGGGACATGTGTGGCTGAAGGGGCTTTAACAGACCCACTAGCTGGCTACTTCAGGAAAACTCGTGTTTCCTTGAAAATGGGTGCGGAAAGTAGTATGTGGCCGGCTTGGGGGTGGTGGGTAGGTTTTCCCGAACCCGGCCAAACGGGGAAGTACGGGAGTTGGCGACGTAGCGCGACTTGGACATGGATAGATGTTCTATCCAGCAGTATGGGTGAGTATACTCGCAAAACTCTGGCTACTGAAAACTGGAGACAAGAAAATTGGTTGAAAATGCCAATTACCGCGTTGTATCGGAATCAGTGGAACACGAATTCCTGCTGATTCTGCTAGCCTAACGGCGGAGTGCGGGAGCTACTGAGTACGTGGGGCATGTGTGGCTGAAGGAGCTTTAGCAGACCCACTAGCTGTCTATTCCGGGAAAACTCGTGTTTCCTGGAAAATGGGTGCGGAAAAGGAGTTTGCGGCAGGCTTGAGGGTGGGTGGGTTTTCCTGGACCCGGCCAAACGGTGAGGTGCGGGTGTTGGCGACATAGCGCGAAATGCGCGTAGATAGATGTCCTTTTAAGCAGTGTGGGTGAGTACATTGGCAAAACTCTGGTTACTGAAAACTCGAGGCAAGAACATTGGTGAAAAATACCATTACCGCGTTGTATCGGAATCAATGGAACACGAGTTCCTGCTGGTTCTGCTAGCGTAACGGCGGAGTGCGGGAGCTAGCGAGTTCGTGGGACATGAGTGGCTGAAGGGGCTTATGCAGACCCACTAGATGGCTACTTCAGGAAAACTCGTGTTTCCTTGAAAATGGGTGCGGAAAGTAGTACGTGGCCGGCTTGGGGTGGTGGGCAGGTTTTCCCGAACCCGGCCAAACGGGGAAGTGCGGGAGTTGGCGACGTAGCGCGACTTGGACATGGATAGATGTTCTATCCAGCAGTATGGGTGAGTATACTCGCAAAACTCTGGTTACTGAAAACTGGAGACAAGAAAATTGGTTAAAAATGCCCATTACCACGTTGTATCGGAATCAGTGGAACACGAGTTCCTGCTGGTTCTGCTATCGTAACGGCGGAGTGCGGGAGCTAGTGACTACGTGGGGCATGTGTGGATGAAGGGGCTTTAGCAGACCCACTAGCTGGCTATTCCGGGAAAACTCGTGTTTCCTGGAAAATGGGTGCGGAAAAGGAGTGTGCGTGAGGATTGGGGGTGGGTAGGTTTTCCTGGACCCGGCCAAACGGTGAGGTGCGGGTGTTGGCGACATAGCGCGAAATGGGCGTAGATAGATGTCCTATCAAGCCGTGTGGGTGAGTACATTGGCAAAACTCTGGTTACTGAAAACGCGAGGCAAGAACATTGGTGAAAAATGCCCATTACCGCGTTGTATCGGAATCAATGGAACACGAGTTCCTGCTGGTTCTGCTAGCGTAACGGCGGAGTGCGGGAGCTAGCGAGTTCGTGGGACATGAGTGGCTGAAGGGGCTTTAGCAGACCCACTAGCTGGCTACTTCAGGAAAACTCGTGTTTCCTTGAAAATGGGTGCGGAAAGTAGTATGTGGCCGGCTTGGGGTGGTGGGTAGGTTTTCCCGAACCCGGCCAAACGGGGAAGTGCGGGAGTTGGCGACGTTGCGCGACTTGGACATGGATAGATGTTCTATCCAGCAGTATGGGTGAGTATACTCGCAAAACTCTGGTTACTGAAAACTGGAGACAAGAAAATTGGTTAAAAATGCCCATTACCACGTTGTATCGGAATCAGTGGAACACGAGTTCCTGCTGGTTCTGCTAGCGTAACGGCGGAGTGCGGGAGCTAGTGAGTACGTGGGGCATGTGTGGATGAAGGGGCTTTAGCAGACCCACTAGCTGGCTATTCCGGGAAAACTCGTGTTTCCTGGAAAATGGGTGCGGAAAAGGAGTGTGCGTGAGGCTTGGGGGTGGGTAGGTTTTCCTAGACCCGGCCAAACGGTGAGGTGCGGGTGTTGGCGACATAGCGCGAAATGGACGTAGATAGATGTCCTATCAAGCAGTGTGGGTGAGTACATTGGCAAAACTCTGGTTACTGAAAACGCGAGGCAAGAACATTGGTGAAAAATGCCCATTACAGCTTTGTATCGGAATCAATGGAACACGAGTTCCTGCTGGTTCTGCTAGCGTAACGGCGGAGTGCGGGAGCTAGCGAGTTCGTGGGACATGAGTGGCTGAAATGGCTTTAGCAGACCCACTAGCTGGCTACTCCAGGAAAACTCGTGTTTCCTTGAAAATGGGTGCGGAAAAGTAGTATGTGGCCGGCTTGGGGTGGTGGGTAGGTTTTCCCGAACCCGGCCAAACGGGGAAGTGCGGGAGTTGGCGACGTAGCGCGTCTTGGACATGGATAGATGTTCTATCCAGCAGTATGGGTGAGTATACTCGCAAAACTCTGGTTACTGAAAACTGGAGACAAGAGAATTGGTTAAAAATGCCAATTACCGCGTTGTATCGGAATCAGTGGAACACGAGTTCCTGCTGGTTCTGCTAGCGTAACGGCGGAGTGCGGGAGCTAGTGAGTACGTGGGGCATGTGTGGCTGAAGGGGCTTTAGCAGACTCACTAGCTGGCTACTTCAGGAAAACTCGTGTTTCCTTGAAAATGGGTGCGGAAAGTAGTATGTGGCCGGCTTTGGGGTGGTGGGTAGGTTTTCCCGAACCCGGCCAAACGGGGAAGTGCGGGAGTTGGCGACGTAGCGCGACTTGGACATGGATAGATGTTCTATCCAGCAGTATGGGTGAGTATACTCGCAAAACTCTGGTTACTCAAAACTGGAGGCAAGAACATTGGTTAAAAATGCCAATTACCGCGTTGTATCGGAATCAGTGGAACACGAATTCCTGCTGGTTCTGCTAGCGTAACGGCAGAGTGCGGGAGCTAGTGAGTACGTGGGGCATGTGTGGCTGAAGGAGCTTTAGCAGACCCACTAGCTGACTATTCAGGGAAAACTCGTGTTTCCTGGAAAATGGGTGCGGAAAAGGAGTTTGCGGCAGGCTTGGGGGTGGGTAGGTTTTCCTGGACCCGGCCAAACGGTGAGGTGCGGGTGTTGGCGACATAGCGCGAAATGCGCGTAGATAGATGTCCTATTAAGCAGTGTGGATGAGTACATTGGCAAAACTCTGGTTACTGAAAACTCGAGGCAAGAACATTGGTGAAAAATGCCCATTACCGCGTTGTATCGGAATCAATGGAACACGAGTTCCTGCTGGTTCTGCTAGCGTAACAGCGGAGTGCGGGAGCTAGCGAGTTCGTGGGACATGAGTGGCTGAAGGGCTTTAGCAGACCCACTAGCTGGCTACTTCAGGAAAACTCGTGTTTCCTTGAAAATGGGTGCGGAAAGTAGTATGTGGCCGGCTTGGGGTGGTGGGTAGGTTTTCCCGAACCCGGCCAAACGGGGAAGTGCGGGAGTTGGCGACGTAGCGCGACTTGGACATGGATAGATGTTCTATCCAGCAGTATGGGTGAGTATACTCGCAAAACTCTGGTTACTGAAAACTGGAGACAAGAAAATTGGTTAAAAATGCCCATTACCACGTTGTATCGGAATCAGTGGAACACGAGTTCCTGCTGGTTCTGTTAGCGTAACGGCGGAGTGCGGGAGCTAGTGAGTACGTGGGGCATGTGTGGATGAAGGGGCTTTAGCAGACCCACTAGCTGGCTATTCCGGGAAATCTCGTGTTTCCTGGAAAATGGGTGCGGAAAAGGAGTGTGCGTGAGGCTTGGGGGTGGGTAGGTTTTCCTGGACCCGGCCAAACGGTGAGGTGCGGGTGTTGGCGACATAGCGCGAAATGGGCGTAGATAGATGTCCTATCAAGCAGTGTGGGTGAGTACATTGGCAAAACTCTGGTTACTGAAAACGCGAGGCAAGAACATTGGTGAAAAAATGCCCATTACAGCTTTGTATCGGAATCAATGGAACACGAGTTCCTGCTGGTTATGCTAGCGTAACGGCGGAGTGCGGGAGCTAGCGAGTTCGTGGGACATGAGTGGCTGAAGGGGCTTTAGCAGAACCACTAGCTGGCTACTCCAGGAAAACTCGTGTTTCCTTGAAAATGGGTGCGGAAATGTAGTATGTGGCCGGCTTGGGGTGGTGGGTAGGTTTTCCCGAACCCGGCCAAACGGGGAAGTGCGGGAGTTGGCGACGTAGCGCGACTTGGACATGGATAGATGTTCTATCCAGCAGTATGGGTGAGTATACTCGCAAAACTCTGGTTACTGAAAAACTGGAGGTAAGAAAATTGGTTAAAAATGCCAATTACCGCGTTGTATCGGAATCAGTGGAACACGAATTCCTGCTGGTTCTGCTAGCGTAACGGCGGAGTGCGGGAGCTACTGAGTACGTGGGGCTTGTGTGGCTGAAGAGGCTTTAGCAGACCCACTTGCTGACTATTCCGGGAAAACTCGTGTTTCCTGGAAAAATGGGTGCGAAAAGGAGTTTGCGGCAGGCTTGGGGGTGGGTAGGTTTTCCTGGACCCGGCCAAACGGTGAGGTGCGGGTGTTGGCGACATAGCGCGAAATGGACGTAGATAGATGTCCTATCAAGCAGTGTGGATGAGTACATTGGCAAAACTCTGGTTACTGAAAACGCGAGGCAAGAACATTGGTGAAAAATGCCCATTACAGCTTTGTATCGGAATCAATGGAACACGAGTTCCTGCTGGTTCTGCTAGCGTAACGGCGGAGTGCGGGAGCTAGCGAGTTCGTGGGACATGAGTGGCTGAAATGGCTTTAGCAGACCCACTAGCTGGCTACTCCAGGAAAACTCGTGTTTCCTTGAAAATGGGTGCGGAAAAGTAGTATGTGGCCGGCTTGGGGTGGTGGGTAGGTTTTCCCGAACCCGGCCAAACGGGGAAGTGCGGGAGTTGGCGACGTAGCGCGTCTTGGACATGGATAGATGTTCTATCCAGCAGTATGGGTGAGTATACTCGCAAAACTCTGGTTACTGAAAACTGGAGACAAGAGAATTGGTTAAAAATGCCAATTACCGCGTTGTATCGGAATCAGTGGAACACGAGTTCCTGCTGGTTCTGCTAGCGTAACGGCGGAGTGCGGGAGCTAGTGAGTACGTGGGGCATGTGTGGCTGAAGGGGCTTTAGCAGACTCACTAGCTGGCTACTTCAGGAAAACTCGTGTTTCCTTGAAAATGGGTGCGGAAAGTAGTATGTGGCCGGCTTTGGGGTGGTGGGTAGGTTTTCCCGAACCCGGCCAAACGGGGAAGTGCGGGAGTTGGCGACGTAGCGCGTCTTGGACATGGATAGATGTTCTATCCAGCAGTATGGGTGAGTATACTCACAAAACTCTGGTTACTGAAAACTGGAGACAAGAGAATTGGTTAAAAATGCCAATTACCGCGTTGTATCGGAATCAGTGGAACACGAGTTCCTGCTGGTTCTGCTAGCGTAACGGCGGAGTGCGGGAGCTAGTGAGTACGTGGGGCATGTGTGGCTGAAGGGGCTTTAGCAGACTCACTAGCTGGCTACTTCAGGAAAACTCGTGTTTCCTTGAAAATGGGTGCGGAAAGTAGTATGTGGCCGGCTTTGGGGTGGTGGGTAGGTTTTCCCGAACCCGGCCAAACGGGGAAGTGCGGGAGTTGGCGACGTAGCGCGACTTGGACATGGATAGATGTTCTATCCAGCAGTATGGGTGAGTATACTCGCAAAACTCTGGTTACTCAAAACTGGAGGCAAGAACATTGGTTAAAAATGCCAATTACCGCGTTGTATCGGAATCAGTGGAACACGAATTCCTGCTGGTTCTGCTAGCGTAACGGCGGAGTGCGGGAGCTAGTGAGTACGTGGGGCATGTGTGGCTGAAGGAGCTTTAGCAGACCCACTAGCTGACTATTCAGGGAAAACTCGTGTTTCCTGGAAAATGGGTGCGGAAAAGGAGTTTCCGGCAGGCTTGGGGGTGGGTAGGTTTTCCTGGACCCGGCCAAACGGTGAGGTGCGGGTGTTGGCGACATAGCGCGAAATGCGCGTAGATAGATGTCCTATTAAGCAGTGTGGATGAGTACATTGGCAAAACTCTGGTTACTGAAAACTCGAGGCAAGAACATTGGTGAAAAATGCCCATTACCGCGTTGTATCGGAATCAATGGAACACGAGTTCCTGCTGGTTCTGCTAGCGTAACGGCTGAGTGCGGGAGCTAGCGAGTTCGTGGGACATGAGTGGCTGAAAGGCTTTAGCAGACCCACTAGCTGGCTACTTCAGGAAAACTCGTGTTTCCTTGAAAATGGGTGCGGAAAGTAGTATGTGGCCGGCTTGGGGTGGTGGGTAGGTTTTCCCGAACCCGGCCAAACGGGGAAGTGCGGGAGTTGGCGACGTAGCGCGACTTGGACATGGATAGGTGTTCTATCCAGCAGTATGGGTGAGTATACTCGCAAAACTCTGGTTACTGAAAACTGGAGACAAGAAAATTGGTTAAAAATGCCCATTACCACGTTGTATCGGAATCAGTGGAACACGAGTTCCTGCTGGTTCTGCTAGCGTAACGGCGGAGTGCGGGAGCTAGTGAGTACGTGGGGCATGTGTGGATGAAGGGGCTTTAGCAGACCCACTAGCTGGCTATTCCGGGAAATCTCGTGTTTCCTGGAAAATGGGTGCGGAAAAGGAGTGTGCGTGAGGCTTGGGGGTGGGTAGGTTTTCCTGGACCCGGCCAAACGGTGAGGTGCGGGTGTTGGCGACATAGCGCGAAATGGGCGTAGATAGATGTCCTATCAAGCAGTGTGGGTGAGTACATTGGCAAAACTCTGGTTACTGAAAACGCGAGGCAAGAACATTGGTGAAAAATGCCCATTACAGCTTTGTATCGGAATCAAATGAACACGAGTTCCTGCTGGTTCTGCTAGCGTAACGGCGGAGTGCGGGAGCTAGCGAGTTCGTGGGACATGAGTGGCTGAAGGGGCTTTAGCAGACCCACTAGCTGGCTACTCCAGGAAAACTCGTGTTTCCTTGAAAATGGGTGCGGAAAAGTAGTATGTGGCCGGCTTGGGGTGGTGGGTAGGTTTTCCCGAACCCGGCCAAACGGGGAAGTGCGGGAGTTGGCGACGTAGCGCGTCTTGGACATGGATAGATGTTTTATCCAGCAGTATGGGTGAGTATACTCGCAAAACTCTGGTTACTGAAAACTGGAGACAAGAGAATTGGTTAAAAATGCCAATTACCGCGTTGTATCGGAATCAGTGGAACACGAGTTCCTGCTGGTTCTGCTAGCGTAACGGCGGAGTGCGGGAGCTAGTGAGTACGTGGGGCATGTGTGGCTGAAGGGGCTTTAGCAGACTCACTAGCTGGCTACTTCAGGAAAACTCGTGTTTCCTTGAAAATGGGTGCGGAAAGTAGTATGTGGCCGGCTTTGGGGTGGTGGGTAGGTTTTCCCGAACCCGGCCAAACGGGGAAGTGCGGGAGTTGGCGACGTAGCGCGACTTGGACATGGATAGATGTTCTATCCAGCAGTATGGGTGAGTATACTCGCAAAACTCTGGTTACTGAAAACTGGAGGCAAGAACATTGGTTAAAAATGACAATTACCGCGTTGTATCGGAATCAGTGGAACACGAATTCCTGCTGATTCTGCTAGCGTAACGGCGGAGTGCGGGAGCTAGTGAGTACGTGGGGCATGTGTGGCTGAAGGAGCTTTAGCAGACCCACTAGCTGACTATTCAGGGAAAACTCGTGTTTCCTGGAAAATGGGTGCGGAAAAGGAGTTTCCGGCAGGCTTGGGGGTGGGTAGGTTTTCCTGGACCCGGCCAAACGGGGAAGTGCGGGTGTTGGCGACATAGCGCGAAATGCGCGTAGATAGATGTCCTATTAAGCAGTGTGGGTGAGTACATTGGCAAAACTCTGGTTACTGAAAACTCGAGGCAAGAACATTGGTGAAAAATGCCCATTACCGCGTTGTATCGGAATCAATGGAACACGAGTTCCTGCTGGTTCTGCTAGCGTAACGGCGGAGTGCGGGAGCTAGCGAGTTCGTGGGACATGAGTGGCTGAAGGGGCTTTAGCAGACCCACTAGCTGGCTACTTCAGGAAAACTCGTGTTTCCTTGAAAATGGGTGCGGAAAGTAGTATGTGGCCGGCTTGGGGTGGTGGGTAGGTTTTCCCGAACCCGGCTAAACGGGGAAGTGCGGGAGTTGGCGACGTAGCGCGACTTCGACATGGATAGATGTTCTATCCAGCAGTATGGGTGAGTATACTCGCAAAACTCTGGTTACTTAAAACTGGAGACAAGAAAATTGGTTAAAAATGCCCATTACCACGTTGTATCGGAATCAGTGGAACACGAGTTCCTGCTGGTTCTGCTAGCGTAACGGCGGAGTGCGGGAGCTAGTGAGTACGTGGGGCATGTGTGGCTGAAGGGGCTTTAGCAGACCCACTAGCTTGCTACTCCGGGAAAACTCGTGTTTCCTGGAAAATTGGTGCGGAAAAGGAGTGTGCGTGAGGCTTGGGGGTGGGTAGGTTTTCCTGGACCCGGCCAAACGGTGAGGTGCGGGTGTTGGCGACATAGCGCGAAATGGGCGTAGATAGATGTCCTATCAAGCAGTGTGGGTGAGTACATTGGCAAAACTCTGGTTACTGAAAACGCGAGGCAATAACATTGGTGAAAAATGCCCATTACAGCTTTGTATCGGAATCAATGGAACACGAGTTCCTGCTGGTTCTGCTAGCGTAACGGCGGAGTGCGGGAGCTAGCGAGTTCGTGGGACATGAGTGGCTGAAGGGGCTTTAGCAGACCCACTAGCTGGCTACTCCAGGAAAACTCGTGTTTCCTTGAAAATGGGTGCGGAAAAGTAGTATGTGGCCGGCTTTGTGTGGTGGGTAGGTTTTCCCGAACCCGGCCAAACGGGGAAGTGCGGGAGTTGGCGACGTAGCGCGACTTGGACATGGATAGATGTTCTATCCAGCAGTATGGGTGAGTATACTCGCAAAACTCTGGTTACTGAAAACTGGAGGCAAGAACATTGGTTAAAAATGCCAATTACCGCGTTGTATCGGAATCAGTGGAACACGAATTCCTGCTGATTCTGCTAGCCTAACGGCGGAGTGCGGGAGCTACTGAGTACGTGGGGCATGTGTGGCTGAAGGAGCTTTAGCAGACCCACTAGCTGACTATTCCGGGAAAACTCGTGTTTCCTGGAAAATGGGTGCGGAAAAGGAGTTTGCGGCAGGCTTGGGGGTGGGTAGGTTTTCCTGGACCCGGCCAAACGGTGAGGTGCGGGTGTTGGCGACATAGCGCGAAATGCGCGTAGATAGATGTCGTATTAAGCAGTGTGGGTGAGTACATTGGCAAAACTCTGGTTACTGAAAACTCGAGGCAAGAACATTGGTGAAAAATGCCCATTACCGCGTTGTATCGGAATCAATGGAACACGAGTTCCTGCTGGTTCTGCTAGCGTAACAGCGGAGTGCGGGAGCTAGCGAGTTCGTGGGACATGAGTGGCTGAAGGGGCTTTAGCAGACCCACTAGCTGGCTACTCCAGGAAAACTCGTGTTTCCTTGAAAATGGGTGCGGAAAAGTAGTATGAGGCCGGCTTGGGGTGGTGGGTAGGTTTTCCCGAACCCAGGCAAACGGGGAAGTGCGGGAGTTGGCGACGTAGCGCGACTTGGACATTGATAGATGTTCTATCAAGCAGTATGGGTGAGTATACTCGCAAAACTCTGGTTACTGAAAACTGGAGACAAGAAAATTGGTTAAAAATGCCAATTACCGCGTTGTATCGGAATCAGTGGAACACGAGTTCCTGCTGGTTCTGCTAGCGTAACGGCGGAGTGCGGGAGCTAGTGAGTACGTGGGGCATATGTGGCTGAAGGGGCTTTAGCAGACCCACTAGCTGGCTACTTCAGGAAAACTCGTGTTTCCTTGAAAATGGGGTGCGGAAAGTAGTATGTGGCCGGCTTGGGGGTGGTGGGAAGGTTTTCCCGAACCCGGCCAAACGGGGAAGTGCGGGAGTTGGCGACGTAGCGCGACTTGGACATGGATAGATGTTCTATCCAGCAGTATGGGTGAGTATACTCGCAAAACTCTGGTTACTGAGAACTGGAGGCAAGAACATTGGTTAAAAATGCCAATTACCGCGTTGTATCGGAATCAGTGGAACACGAATTCCTGCTGATTCTGCTAGCCTAACGGCGGAGTGCGGGAGCTAGTGAGTAAGTGGGGCATGTGTGGCTGAAGGGGCTTTAGCAGACCCACTAGATGGCTACTTCAGGAAAACTCGTGTTTCCTTGAAAATGGGTGCGGAAAGTAGTATGTGGCCGGCTTGGGGGTGGTGGGAAGGTTTTCCCGAACCCGGCCATACGGGGAAGTGCGGGAGTTGGCGACGTAGCGCGACTTGGACATGGATAGATGTTCTATCCAGCAGTATGGGTGAGTATACTCGCAAAACTCTGGTTACTGAAAACTGGAGGCAAGAACATTGGTCAAAAATGCCAATTACCGCGTTGTATCGGAATCAGTGGAACACGAATTCCTGCTGATTCTGCTAGCCTAACGGCGGAGTGCGGGAGCTACTGGGTACGTGGGGCATATGTGGCTGAAGGAGCTTTAGCAGACCCACTAGCTGACTATTCCGGGAAAACTCGTGTTTCCTGGAAAATGGGTGCGGAAAAGGAGTTTGCGGCAGGCTTGGGGGTGGGTAGGTTTTCCTGGACCCGGCCAAACGGTGAGGTGCGGGTGTTGGCGACATAGCGCGAAATGCGCGTAGATAGATGTCCTATTAAGCAGTGTGGGTGAGTACATTGGCAAAACTCTGGTTACTGAAAACGCGAGGCAAGAACATTGGTGAAAAATGCCCATTACAGCTTTGTATCGGAATCAATGGAACACGAGTTCCTGCTGGTTCTGCTAGCGTAACGGCGGAGTGCGGGAGCTAGCGAGTTCGTGGGACATGTGTGGTTGAAGGAGCTTTAGCAGACCCACTAGCTGACTATTCCGGGAAAACTCGTGTTTCCTGGAAAATGGGTGCGGAAAAGGAGTTTGCGGCAGGCTTGGGGGTGGGTAGGTTTTCCTGGACCCGGCCAAACGGTGAGGTGCGGGTGTTGGCGACATAGCGCGAAATGGGCGTAGATAGATGTCCTATCAAGCAGTGTGGGTGAGTACATTGGCAAAACTCTGGTTACTGAAAACGCGAGGCAAGAACATTGGTTAAAAATGCCAATTACCGCGTTGTATCGGAATCAATGGAACACGAGTTCCTGCTGGTTCTGCTAGCGTAACGGCGGAGTGCGGGAGCTAGCGAGTTCGTGGGACATGAGTGGCTGAAGGGGCTTTAGCGGACCCACTAGATGGCTACTTCAGGAAAACTCGTGTTTCCTTGAAAATAGGTGCGGAAAGTAGTATGTGTCCGGCTTGGGGTGGTGGGTAGGTTTTCCCGAACCCGGTTAAACGGGGAAGTGCGGGAGTTGGCGACGTAGCGCGACTTGGACATGGATAGATGTTCTATCCAGCAGTATGGGTGAGTATACTCGCAAAACTCTGGTTACTGAAAACTGGAGACAAGAAAATTGGTTAAAAATGCCCATTACCACGTTGTATCGGAATCAGTGGAACACGAGTTCCTGCTGGTTCTGCTAGCGTAACGGCGGAGTGCGGTACCTAGTGAGTACGTGGGGCATGTGTGGATGAAGGGGCTTTAGCAGACTCACTAGCTGGCTACTTCAGGAAAACTCGTGTTTCCTTGAAAATGGGTGCGGAAAGTAGTATGTGGCCGGCTTTGGGGTGGTGGGTAGGTTTTCCCGAACCCGGCCAAACGGGGAAGTGCGGGAGTTGGCGACGTAGCGCGACTTGGACATGGATAGATGTTCTATCCAGCAGTATGGGTGAGTATACTCGCAAAACTCTGGTTACTGAAAACTGGAGGCAAGAACATTGGTTAAAAATGCCAATTACCGCGTTGTATCGGAATCAGTGGAACACGAATTCCTGCTGGTTCTGCTAGCGTAACGGCGGAGTGCGGGAGCTAGTGAGTACGTGGGGCATGTGTGGCTGAAGGAGCTTTAGCAGACCCACTAGCTGACTATTCAGGGAAAACTCGTGTTTCCTGGAAAATGGGTGCGGAAAAGGAGTTTGCGGCAGGCTTGGGGGTGGGTAGGTTTTCCTGGACCCGGCCAAACGGTGAAGTGCGGGTGTTGGCGACATAGCGCGAAATGCGCGTAGATAGATGTCCTATTAAGCAGTGTGGGTGAGTACATTGGCAAAACTCTGGTTACTGAAAACTCGAGGCAAGAACATTGGTGAAAAATGCCCATTCCGATACAACGCGGTAATGGGCATTTTTCACCTATGTTCTTGCCTCGAGTTTTCAGTAACCAGAGTTTTGCCAAAGTACTCATCCACACTGCTTAATAGGACATCTATCTACGCGCATTTCCAGCTATGTCGCCAACACCCGCACCTCACCGTTTGGCCGGGTCCAGGAAAACCTACCCACCCCCAAGCCTGCCGCAAACTCCTTTTCCGCACCCATTTTCCAGGAAACACGAGTTTTCCCGGAATAGTCAGCTAGTGGGTCTGCTAAAGCTCCTTCAGCCACACATGCCCCACGTACTCAGTAGCTCCCGCACTCCGCCTTTACGCTTGCAGATCCAGCAGGAATTCGTGTTCCACTGATTCCGATACAACGCGGTAATTGGCATTTTCAACCAATTTTCTTGTCTCCAGTTTTCAGTAACCAGAGTTTTGCGAGTATACTCACCCATACTGCTGGATAGAACATCTATCCATGTCCAAGTCGCGCTACGTCGCAAACTCCCGCACTTCCCCGTTTGGCCGGGTTCGGGAAAACCTACCCACCACCCCAAGCCGGCCACATACTACTTTCCGCACCCATTTTCAAGGAAACACGAGTTTTCCTGAAGTAGCCAGCTAGTGGGTCTGCTAAAGCCCCTTCACCCATTCAAGTCCCACGAACTCGCTAGCTCCCGCACACCGCCGTTACGCTAGCAGAACCAACAGGAACTCGTGTTCCATTGATTCCGATACAACGCGGTAATGGGCATTTTTCACCAATGTTCTTGCCTCGAGTTTTCAGTAACCAGAGTTTTGCCAATGTACTCACCCACACTGCTTAATAGGACATCTATCTACGCGCATTTCACGCTATGTCGCCAACACCCGCACCTCACCGTTTGGCCGGGTCCAGGAAAACCTACCCACCCCCAAGCCTGCCGCAAACTCCTTTTCCGCACCCATTTTCCAGGAAACAGGAGTTTTCCCGGAATAGTCAGCTAGTGGGTCTGTTAAAGCTCCTTCAGCCACACATGCCCCACGTACTCAGTAGCTCCCGCACTCCGCCGTTACGCTACCAGAACGAGCAGGAATTCGTGTTCCACTGATTCCGATACAACGCGGTAATTGGCATTTTTAACCAATGTTCTTGCCGCCAGTTTTCAGTAACCAGAGTTTTGCGAGTATACTCACCCATACTGCTGGATAGAACATCTATCCATGTCCAAGTCGCGCTACGTCGCCAACTCCCGCACTTCCCCGTTTGGCCGGGTTCGGGAAAACCTACCCACCACCCCCAAGCCGGCCACATACTACTTTCCGCACCCATTTTCAAGGAAACACGAGTTTTCCTGACGTAGCCAGCTAGTGGGTCTGCTAAAGCCCCTTCAGCCACACATGCCCCACGTACTCACTAGCTCCCGCACTCCGCCGTTACGCTAGCAGAACCAGCAGGAACTCGTGTTCCACTGATTCCGAAACAACGCGGTATTTGGCAGTTTTAACCAATTTTCTTGTCTCCAGTTTTCAGTAACCAGAGTTTTGCGAGTATACTCACCCATACTGCTGGATAGAACATCTATCCATGTCCAAGTCGCGCTACGTCGCCAACTCCCGCACTTCCCCGTTTGGCCGGGTTCGGGAAAACCTACCCACCACCCCAAGCCGGCCACATACTACTTTTCCGCACCCATTTTCAAGGAAACACGAGTTTTCCTGGAGTAGCCAGCTAGTGGGTCTGCTAAAGCCCCTTCAGCCACTCATGTCCCACGAATTCGCTAGCTCCCGCACTCCGCCGTTACGCTAGCAGAACCAGCAGGAACTCGTGTTCCATTGATTCCGATACAAAGCTGTAATGGGCATTTTTCACCAATGTTCTTGCCTCGCGTTTTCAGTAACCAGAGTTTTGCCAATGTACTCACCCACACTGCTTGATAGGACATCTATCTACGCCCATTTCGCGCTATGTCGCCAACACCCGCACCTCTCCGTTTGGCCGGGTCCAGGAAAACCTACCCACCCCCAAGCCTCACGCACACTCCTTTTTGCGCACCCATTTTCCAGGAAACACGAGTTTTCCCGGAATAGCCACTAGTGGGTCTGCTAAAGCCCCTTCAGCCACACATGCCCCACGTACTCACTAGCCCCCGCACTCCGCCGTTACGCTAGCAGAACCAGCAGGAAATTGTGTTCCACTGATTCCGATTCAACGTGGCAATGGGCATTTTTAACCAATTTTCTTGTCTCCAGTTTTCAGTAACCAGAGTTTTGCGAGTATACTCACCCATACTGCTGGATAGAACATCTATCCATGTCCAAGTCGCGCTACGTCGCCAACTCCCGCACTTCCCCGTTTGGCCGGGTTCGGGAAAACCTACCCACCACCCCAAGCCGGCCACATACTACTTTTCCGCACCCATTTTCAAGGAAACACGAGTTTTCCTGAAGTAGCCAGCTAGTGGGTCTGCTAAAGCCCCTTCAGCCACTCATGTCCCACGAACTCGCTAGCTCCCGCACTCCGCCGTTACGCTAGCAGAACCAGCAGGAACTCGTGTTCCATTGATTCCGATACAACGCGGTAATGGGCATTTTTCACCAATGTTCTTGCCTCGAGTTTTCAGTAACCAAAGTTTTGCCAATGTACTCACCCACACTGCTTAATAGGACATCTATCTACGCGCATTTCGCGCTATGTCGCCAACACCCGCACCTCACCGTTTTGGCCGGGTCCAGGAAAACCTACCCACCCCCAAGCCTCACGCAAACTCCTTTTCCGCACCCATTTTCCAGGAAACACGAGTTTTCCCGGAATAGTAAGCTAGTGGGTCTGCTAAAGCTCCTTCAGCCACACATGCCCCACGTACTCAGTAGCTCCCGCACTCCGCCGTTACGCTAGCAGAACCAGCAGGAATTCGTGTTCCACTGATTCCGATACAACGCGGTAATTGGCATTTTTAACCAATGTTCTTGCCTCCAGTTTTCAGTAACCAGAGTTTTGCGAGTATACTCACCCATACTGCTGGATAGAACATCTATCCATGTCCAAGTCGCGCTACGTCGCCAACTCCCGCACTTCCCCGTTTGGCCGGGTTCGGGAAAACCTACCCACCACCCCCAAGCCGGCCACATACTACTTTCCGCGCCAATTTTCAAGGAAACACGAGTTTTCCTGAAGTAGCCAGCTAGTGGGTCTGCTAAAGCCCCTTCAGCCACACATGCCCCACGTACTCACTAGCTCCCGCAATCCGCCGTTACGCTAGCAGAACCAGCAGACACTCGTGTTCCACTGATTCCGATACAACGCGGTAATGGGCATTTTTAACCAATTTTCTTGTCTCCAGTTTTCAGTAACCAGAGTTTTGCGAGTATACTCACCCATACTGCTGGATAGAACATCTATCAATGTCCAAGTCGCGCTACGTCGCCAACTCCCGCACTTCCCCGTTTGGCCGGGTTCGGGAAAACCTACCCACCACCCCAAGCCGGCCACATACTACTTTTCCGCACCCATTTTCAAGGAAACACGAGTTTTCCTGGAGTAGCCAGCTAGTGGGTCTGCTAAAGCCCCTTCAGCCACTCATGTCCCACGAATTCGCTAGCTCCCGCACTCCGCCGTTACGCTAGCAGAACCAGCAGGAACTCGTGTTCCATTGATTCCGATACAAAGCTGTAATGGGCATTTTTCACCAATGTTCTTGCCTCGCGTTTTCAGTAACCAGAGTTTTGCCAATGTACTCACCCACACTGCTTGATAGGACATCTATCTACGCCCATTTCGCGCTATGTCGCCAACACCCGCACCTCTCCGTTTGGCCGGGTCCAGGAAAACCTACCCACCCCCAAGCCTCACGCACACTCCTTTTTGCGAACCCATTTTCCAGGAAACACGAGTTTTCCCGGAATAGCCAGCTAGTGGGTCTGCTAAAGCCCCTTCAGCCACACATGCCCCACGTACTCACTAGCTCCCGCACTCCGCCGTTACGCTAGCAGAACCAGCAGGAACTTGTGTTCCACTGATTCCGATAAAACGTGGTAATGGGCATTTTTAACCAATTTTCTTGTCTCCAGTTTTCAATAACCAGAGTTTTGCGAGTATACTCACCCATACTGCTGGATAGAATATCTATCCATGTCCAAGTCGCGCTACGTCGCCAACTCCCGCACTTCCCCGTTTGGCCGGGTTCGTGAAAACCCACCCACCACCCCAAGCCGGCCACATACTACTTTCCGCACCCATTTTCAAGGAAACACGAGTTTTCCTGAAGTAGCCAGCTAGTGGGTCTGCTAAAGCCCCTTCAGCCACTCATGTCCCACGAACTCGCTAGCTCCCGCACTCCGCCGTTACGCTAGCAGAACCAGCAGGAACTCGTGTTCCATTGATTCCGATACAACGCGGTAATGGGCATTTTTCACCAATGTTCTTGCCTCGAGTTTTCAGTAACCAGAGTTTTGCCAATGTACTCACCCACACTGCTTAATAGGACATCTATCTACGCGCATTTCGCGCTATGTCGCCAACACCCGCACCTCACCGTTTGGCCGGGTCCAGGAAAACCTACCCACCCCCAAGCCTCACGCAAACTCCTTTTCCGCACCCATTTTCCAGGAAACACGAGTTTTCCCGGAATAGTAAGCTAGTGGGTCTGCTAAAGCTCCTTCAGCCACACATGCCCCACGTACTCAGTAGCTCCCGCACTCCGCCGTTACGCTAGCAGAACCAGCAGGAATTCGTGTTCCACTGATTCCGATACAATGCGGTAATTGGCATTTTTAACCAATGTTCTTGCCTCCAGTTTTCAGTAACCAGAGTTTTGCGAGTATACTCACCCATACTGCTGGATAGAACATCTATCCATGTCCAAGTCGCGCTACGTCGCCAACTCCCGCACTTCCCCGTTTGGCCGGGTTCGGGAAAACCTACCCACCACCCCCAAGCCGGCCACATACTACTTTCTGCGCCCATTTTCAAGGAAACACGAGTTTTCCTGAAGTAGCCAGCTAGTGGGTCTGCTAAAGCCCCTTCAGCCACACATGCCCCACGTACTCACTAGCTCCCGCAATCCGCCGTTACGCTAGCAGAACCAGCAGACACTAGTGTTCCACTGATTCCGATACAACGCGGTAATTGGCATTTTTAACCAATTTTCTTGTCTCCAGTTTTCAATAACCAGAGTTTTGCGAGTATACTCACCCATACTGCTGGATAGAACATCTATCCTTGTCCAAGTCGCGCTACGTCGCCAACTCCCGCGCTTCCCCGTTTGGCCGGGTTCGGGAAAACCTACCCACCACCCCAAGCCGGCCACATGCTACTTTTCCGCACCCATTTTCAACGAAACACGAGTTTTCCTGGAGTAGCCAGCTAGTGGGTCTGCTTAAGCTCCTTCAGCCACTCATGTCCCACGAACTCGCTAGCTCCCGCACTCCGCCGTTACGCTAGCAGAACCAGCAGGAACTCGTGTTCCATTGGTTCCGATACAAAGCTGTAATGGGCATTTTTCACCAATGTTCTTGCCTCGAGTTTTCAGTAACCAGAGTTTTGCCAATTTACTCACCCACACTGCTTGATAGGACATCTATCTACGCCCATTTCGCGCTATGTCGCCAACACCCGCACCTCACCGTTTGGCCGGGTCCAGGACAACCTACCCACCCCAAGCCTCACGCACACTCCTTTTCCGCACCCATTTTCCAGGAAACACGAGTTTTCCCGGAATAGCCAGCTAGTGGGTCTGCTAAAGCCCCTTCAGCCACACATGCCCCACGTACTCACTAGCTACCGCACTCCGCCGTTACGCTAGCAGAACCAGCAGGAACTCGTGTTCCACTGATTCCGATACAACGCGGTAATTGGCATTTTAACCAATTTTCTTGTCTCCAGTTTTCAGTAACCAGAGTTTTGCGAGTATACTCACCCATACTGCTGGATAGAACATCTATCTATGTCCAAGTCGCGCTACGTCGCCAACTCCCGCACTTCCCCGTTTGGCCGGGTTCGGGAAAACCTACCCACCACCCCAAGCCGGCCACATACTACTTTTCCGCACCCATTTTCAACGAAACACGAGATTTCCTGGAGTAGCCAGCTAGTGGGTCTGCTTAAGCCCCTTCAGCCACTCATGTCCCACGAACTCGATATCTCCCGCACTCCGCCGTTACGCTAGCAGAACCAGCAGGAACTCGTGTTCCGTTGATTCCGATACAAAGCTGTAATGGGCATTTTTCACCAATGTTCTTGCCTCGCGTTTTCAGTAACCAGAGTTTTACCAATGTACTCACCAACACTGCTTGATAGGACATCTATCTACACCCATTTCGCGCTATGTCGCCAACACCCGCACCTCACCGTTTGGCCGGGTCCAGGACAACCTACCCACCCCAAGCCTCACGCAAACTCCTTTTCCGCACCCATTTTCCAGGAAACACGAGTTTTCCCGGAATAGTCAGCTAGTGGGTCTGCTAAAGCTCCTTCAGCCACACATGCCCCACGTACTCAGTAGCTCCCGCACTCCGCCGTTACGCTAGCAGAACCAGCAGGAATTCGTGTTCCACTGATTCCGATACAACGCGGTAATTGGCATTTTTAACCAATGTTCTTGCCTCCAGTTTTCAGTAACCAGAGTTTTGCAAGTATACTCACCCATACTGCTGGATAGAACATCTACCCATGTCCAAGTCGCGCTACGTCGCCAACTCCCGCACTTCCCCGTTTGGCCGGGTTCGGGAAAACCTACCCACCACCCCCAAGCCGGCCACATACTACTTTCCGCGCCCATTTTCAAGGAAACACGAGTTTTCCTGAAGTAGCCAGCTAGTGGGTCTGCTAAAGCCCCTTCAGCCACACATGCCCCACGTACTCACTAGCTCCCGCAATCCGCCATTACGCTAGCAGAACCAGCAGACACTCGTGTTCCACTGATTCCGATACAACGCGGTGATTGGCATTTTTAACCAATTTTCTTGTCTCCAGTTTTCAGTAACCAGAGTTTTGCGAGTATACTCACCCATACTGCTGGATAGAACATCTATCCATGTCCAAGTCGCGCTACGTCGCCAACTCCCGCGCTTCCCCGTTTGGCCGGGTTCGGGAAAACCAACCCACCACCCCAAGCCGGCCACATGCTACTTTTCCGCACCCATTTTCAACGAAACACGAGTTTTCTTGGAGTAGCCAGCTAGTGGGTCTGCTTAAGCCCCTTCAGCAACTCATGTCCCACGAACTCGCTAGCTCCCGCACTCCGCCGTTACGCTAGCAGAACCAGCAGGAACTCGTGCTCCATTGATTCCGATACAAAGCTGTAATGGGCATTTTTCACCAATGTTCTTGCCTCGCGTTTTCAGTAACCAGAGTTTTGCCAATGTACTCACCCACACTGCTTGATAGGACATCTATCTACGCCCATTTCGCGCTATGTCGCCAACACCCGCACCTCACCGTTTGGCCGGGTCCAGGACAACCTACCCACCCCAAGCCTCACGCACACTCCTTTTCCGCACCCATTTTCCAGGAAACACGAGTTTTCCCGGAATAGCCAGCTAGTGGGTCTGCTAAAGCCCCTTCAGCCACACATGCCCCACGTACTCACTAGCTCCCGCACTCCGCCGTTACGCTAGCAGAACCAGCAGGAAGTCGTGTTCCACTGATTCCGATACAACGTGGTAATGGGCATTTTTAACCAATTTTCTTGTCTCCAGTTTTCAGTAACCAGAGTTTTGCGAGTATACTCACCCATACTGCTGGATAGAACATCTATCCATGTCCAAGTCGCGCTACGTCGCCAGCTCCCGCACTTCCCCGTTTGGCCGGGTTCGGGAAAACCTACCCACCACCCCAAGCCGGCCACATGCTACTTTTCCGCACCCATTTTCAAGGAAACACGAGTTTTCCTGAAGTAGCCAGCTAGTGGGTCTGCTAAAGCCCCTTCAGCCACTCATGTCCCACGAACTCGCTAGCTCCCGCACTCCGCCGTTACGCTAGCAGAACCTGCAGGAACTCGTGTTCCATCGATTCCGATACAACGCGGTAATGGGCATTTTTCACCAATGTTCTTGCCTCGAGTTTTCAGTAACCAGAGTTTTGCCAATGTACTCACCCACACTGCTTAATAGGACATCTATCTACGCGCATTTCGAGCTATGTCGCCAACACCCGCACCTCACCGTTTGGCCGGATCCAGGAAAACCTACCCACCCCCTAGCCTGCCGCAAACTCCTTTTCCGCACCCATTTTCCAGGAAACACGAGTTTTCCCGGAATAGTCAGCTAGTGGGTCTGCTAAAGCTCCTTCAGCCACACATGCCCCACGTACTCAGTAGCTCCCGCACTCCGCCGTTACGCTAGCAGAACCAGCAGGAATTCGTGTTCCACTGATTCCGATACAACGCGGTAATTAGCATTTTTAACCAATGTTCTTGCTTCCAGTTTTCAGTAACCAGAGTTTTGCGAGTATACTCACCCATACTGCTGGATAGAACATCTATCCATGTCCAAGTCGCGCTACGTCGCCAACTCCCGCACTTCCCCGTTTGGCCGGGTTCGGGAAAATCTACCCACCAACCCCAAGCCGGCCACAAAATACTACTTTCCGCACCCATTTTCAAGGAAACACGAGTTTTCCTGAAGTAGCCAGCTAGTGGGTCTGCTAAAGCCCCTTCAGCCACACATGCCCCACGTACTCACTAGCTCCCGCACTCCGCCGTTACGCTAGCAGAACCAGCAGGAACTCGTGTTCCACTGATTCCGATACAACGTGGTAATGGGCATTTTTAACCAATTTTCTTGTCTCCAGTTTTCAGTAACCAGAGTTTTACGAGTATACTCACCCATACTGCTGGATAGAACATCTATCCATGTCCAAGACGCGCTACGTCGCCAACTCCTGCACTTCCTCGTTTGGCCGGGTTCGGGAAAACCTACCCACCACCCCAAGCCGGCCACATACTACTTTCCGCACCCATTTTCAAGGAAACACGAGTTTTCCTGAAGTAGCCAGCTGGTGGGTCTGCTAAAGCCCCTTCAGCCACTCATGTCCCACAACTCGCTAGCTCCCGCACTCCGCCGTTACGCTACCAGAACCAGCAGGAACTCGTGTTCCATTGATTCCGATACAACGCGGTAATGGGCATTTTTCACCTATGTTCTTGCCTCGAGTTTTCAGTAACCAGAGTTTTGCCAAAGTACTCATCCACACTGCTTAATAGGACATCTATCTACGCGCATTTCCAGCTATGTCGCCAACACCCGCACCTCACCGTTTGGCCGGGTCCAGGAAAACCTACCCACCCCCAAGCCTGCCGCAAACTCCTTTTCCGCACCCATTTTCCAGGAAACACGAGTTTTCCCGGAATAGTCAGCTAGTGGGTCTGCTAAAGCTCCTTCAGCCACACATGCCCCACGTACTCAGTAGCTCCCGCACTCCGCCTTTACGCTTGCAGAACCAGCAGGAATTCGTGTTCCACTGATTCCGATACAACGCGGTAATTTGCATTTTCAACCAATTTTCTTGTCTCCAGTTTTCAGTAACCAGAGTTTTGCGAGTATACTCACCCATACTGCTGGATAGAACATCTATCCATGTCCAAGTCGCGCTACGTCGCCAACTCCCGCACTTCCCCGTTTGGCCGGGTTCGGGAAAACCTACCCACCACCCCCAAGCCGGCCACATACTACTTTCCGCACCCATTTTCAAGGAAACACGAGTTTTCCTGAAGTAGCCAGCTAGTGGGTCTGCTAAAGCCCCTTCAGCCACACATGTCCCACGCACTCACTAGCTCCCGCACTCCGCCGTTACGCTAGCAGAATCAGCAGGAACTCGTGTTCCGCTGATTCCGAAACAACGTGGCAATGGGCAATGTTCACCAATTTTCTTGTCTCAAGTTTCCAGTAACCAGAGTTTTGCCTGTATACTCACCCATACTGCTGGATAAGACATCTATCCATGTCCAAGTCGTGCTACGTCGCCAACTCCCGCACCTCACCGTTTGGCCGGGTTCGGGAAAACCTACCCAACACCCCAAGCCGGCCACATACTACTTTTCCGAACCCATGTTCAAGGAAACACGAATTTACCTGGAGTAGCCAGCTAGTGGGTCTGCTAAACCCCTTCAGCCACCCATGACCAATGTACACGCTAGCTCCCGCACTCCGTCGTTACGCTAGCAGAACCAGCAGGAACTCATGTTCCACTGATTCCGATACAACGCGGTAATGTGCATTTTCACCAATGTTCTTGTCTCCAGTTTGCAGTAACCAGAGTTTTGCCAATGTACCAAACCACACTGCTTGATAGGACATCTATCTACGCCCATTTCGCGCTATGTCGCCATCATCCGCACCTCACCGTTTGGCCGGGTCCAGGAAAACCTACCCACCCCCAAGCCTCACGCACACTCCTTTTCCGCACCCATTTTCCAGGAAACACGAGTTTTCCCGGAATAGCCAGCTAGTGGGTCTGCTAAAGCCCCTTCAGGCACACATGCCCCACGTACTCACTAGCTCCCGTACTCCGCCATTACGCTAGCAGAACCAAACAGGAACTCGTGTTCCACTGATTCCGATACAACGCGATAATGGGCATTTTTAACCAATTTTCTTGTCCCAGTTTTCAGTAACCAGAGTTTTGCGAGTATACTCACCCATACTGCTGGATAAAACATCTATCCATGTCCAAGTCGCGCTACGTCGCCAACTCCCGCACTTCCCCGTTTAACCGGGTTCGGAAAACCTTCCCACCACCCCCAGCCGGCCACATACTACTTTTCTGCACCCATTTTCAAGGAAACACGAGTTTTCCTGGAGTAGCCAGCTAGTGGGTCTGCTCGAGCCCCATCAGCCACCCATGCCCCACGTACTTGCTAGCACCCGCACTCCGCCGTTACGCTAGCAGGACCAGCAGGAACTCGTGTTCCACTGATTCCGAAACAACATGGCAATGGGCAGTGTTCACCAATTTTCTTGTCTCAAGTTTTCAGTAACCAGAGTTTTGCGGATATCCTCACCCATACTGCTGGATGGGACATCTATACATGTCCAAGTCGCGCTACGTCGCCAACTCCCGCACCTCACCGTTTGGCCGAGTTCGGGAAAACCTACCCACCACCCCAAGCCGGCCACATACTACTTTTCCGCACCCATTTTCAAGAAAACACGAATTTTCCCGGAGTAGCCAGCTAGTGGGTCTGTTGAAGCCCCTTGAGCCACTCATGCCCCACGTACTCGCTAGCTCCCGCACTCCGCCGTTACGCTAGCAGAACCAAAAGGAACTCGTGTTCCACTGATTCCGATACAACGCCGTGCGTGCATGCGTGCGTTTTAATTATCCATCTGCAATACCGGTCGAAATGTGTTCACAAAACGTTTGAGAAATATATTCATGTAGTTATGTTACAAGGTTGATCCTGTTGGATAGTTCCTGCTAGCAGGAGATTTGACTCCGGCCGGAACTGGAATGTTCCGGCTGGTCCTGCCAGCAGGAGATTGAGTTCCGGCTGGAACTGCTCTCCTGCTAACTTCACGCACCTATTAAAACTTTCATCTTGGTTGCTGACCTATAAGACTTAGTGCGGGCATTTGTAAACTAGTCCATTCCATTGGTAATTGAACGCGCGAAAATGAGATTTATTTTCCGTTTTTTTTTTTTTTTTTTTTTTTTTGTGCAGTGGGTAGTTGTTTATTTTTTGGAAAAGACGTAAATGATTTGTTTTGCTGTCATTCATTCATCATTCATTCATTCATTCATAAATTTCATACATTCATTAATTCACTCATTCATTGTTGTAGATATTTTTTGTTCACTAAACCAGTCTAATTGGGTAAAATGTTCTCAATAAAAACGAATAAAAATTATGGAAATGTTTAAGAAAAAAAGAAAATAAAATACGAAAATTCATAATCGTTAGTGATCAATTTCAAAGCTCTGTGTGCCTTTTACAGCCGCACCAAATGAACTTGTTTGTGCATCTGATGTCTGATATCAACCTTGCTGGGCAATAAAAGCCTGGTAATTGCAGAAAGGGAAGACTACAGTCTTAGTGCTCCGCGTCATAACATAAACAAGTCCGTGAAATGAACACCCCTTTAAACCCCACTTTATATAGAAAACTGGCGTGTAAATGAGTTTACATCATTGTTCTTATTTCTGCGCCAAAAAATAGGTTGTGGGTACTCGAGTATCCACAATCAAGACTATATTTTGAGTAGAAATAAGTAAAAAAAAATCGAAATTTTTCACCTGAAAATGTTCAATTTAGTTGGCAAAATTTACAATGAATAGGCATGTTTTGGTAATGTGCTGTGTATTTTTTCAGCAGTCAACATTTTGAAATGACATTTCATGCAATTTGTCGCCTGTGCAGTTTGTCTGAAAAAGGAATCAACAATTTGTGGTCTACTGACATTACGAAAACACGCCTATACAAATACATTGTAAATTTTTCAGCCGAAAACTCGATTTTTTTCAAGATACAAAATGTGATTTTTATGATTATTTCTGCTCAAAATATAGATTGTTGGAACACGTTAGAACCGTCTCGAGTTCTAACGAGTGCCCACAATATATATTTTAGAGCAGAAATAAGAAAAATAAGGTTTACCCCTGTAAATCCCAGTTTATCTATATAAAATTGGGGTTCAAGGGGACAGAATTATACAGGCGCGTTTTCGTGATGCCCAGAGAGTGGTAATGCCTAATGTGAAAAAGGGAATTGTTTTGTTTGTTTGATTTGAGGCTTAAAATTCCCGTCAACACTATTTAGGTCATTATAGAGATGTTGCTTCCAATTTAGTGGAACTTCTACCCGGCACTGAGATGAAGTGACATCTCAATCCCTGCTGCCCAATGTAATCAATAGTGCTTATATGCATTTGACAGCCCAACTAACAGCACTTTGCCTGGGCAGGCTGAGTCCTAAACGTTTTACCAGTAGTTTCAGCTGTACAGCACCATGCAGCCCAATCTATTGCTCCTAGCCCCGATGGGTAGCGCCCAAATAAGTGGATTGTCTGAAAACAGGGTTTCTTTGATGCAAATTAGTTCCTACGTTGAATGCCTTTTCTAGGAAATTTCACTTATTTTGAACCAATCCTTAATCGCAGGTGGTCGAAAACCAGAGTTTTACCAAGAGAAAACCCCCTGACCTTCCGTTGTAGAACTTTGAATCATGTGACCCGAGCGAGGCTCGAACCCACATCAGTGAGACCAAATGATAAAGTACCCCAAAGGCATTGAAGCCCTGTTTTTATGTCAGAAAAAAATCTTATGCTGGTAACTTACCCATGCAATATTTCACGTGAACAAGTCCGTGACTTTGAACATCCAGGGGTATACACTAACAGGCGCCCAGTCGCCCAAGGCACCTAAATTTTTGCCTGGGCGCCTAAGTTTTGAATAAAAGTGCCTATTAATTTAATTTTTAAAATTTGGATTTATGGCAGTCTGGGCGCCTAAAGCAAAATGCTTAGTCTGTATCCCTGACACCCATAAACCCCACTTTATAGAGAAAACGGCGATTTATGGGGGTATACATTATTTTTCGTATCTCTGCTGTTGGTACTCGTGAGAACCTCCTCAATGAGGCAGCTCTAACGAGCATCCACAAACTATGTTTGCAGTATGAATTAGAAAAACATAATGGATTTTCATCACAAAAGTAGCCACTTTGGAGTTAAGGCGTAACTATACCAAGTTTATGACACAGAGGCCTTTCTTATATTCAATCTTCATCAGTGTGTCTCAACCCCAAAGTTCTAAAACCGAAACGGATGATGGACGAGTCCCGGCAAACACAGCACACCCCCTCCGAGCACACACCGACCGACGCAGATCAGGAGACAGGTCAGCAAGAGACGCCTACATCAGGACTAATAGGCGTCCCCTACCGAGCCAACATCACTTAACGTGGCCCAACCTCCATGGAAGTCCCGGGCATCAGGAAGGAGATGTCCAAAGTAGCGAGACTTGCAAAATTTTAAAATACAACAAAAAGTGGCAACCAAATCCGCTAAGATCAGTCAGTCTTAGTTTTAGAAAAATTAGAATTTTATGCTGCAAAAATTAAAGTTATAATATAGTTATTTAAATCAGTACCTGAGTACTGACGTCAACACCGCAGTATCAACCTCAGCACTGAGGAACTGATGCTGAGATGAGAAAAAATGCACTATGTCACATGGGTATGTTATCGTAATATGCAGTATTTTTACTCCTTTACTCCTCGAGCTTTCAAGTCATCGTTTTACTGGAGACTGTTGCTCCAGATAACAAGGAGTAACCTGATAATTATTACAACTCACCCGCACAATATAGTGCATTTTTGCACATCTCCAAAATGGCTATATAGGGTTGAGCGTCTTTAAATAAATCATCCATCCATCCACCATCCAAAATGGCTACATTTCTGATAAATCCTTCATATTTTTTTATAAATGCTCATAACATAGGTTGTGTGTACTCGCGGTTCTAACGAGTACCCACAACCTATGTCTTGGAGCAGAAATAAGAAAAATAATGAATTCCCCCGTAAACCCCAGTTTTCTCTATATAAAGGGGTTTAGCGAGGGGGGGGGGGGAGGAGGGTCTTCATTTCACGGACCTGTGCACGTGATGTTAGGGATAATTTCTTTCAGTGGTGATTTACTGATATTTCTCAGTGAATTGTATAGACGATCATACATGAGTGTTCATGTATTATAAATTTTATTAGAGTTGAGGAAAGGGGTAAAATGCGATGCTCCTCAACGAGTTGAATAAATTAAATAATACATGCACACAAATGTAAGATTCTATTTATCATATGACATTTATTCGCGATGTTTTAACAAAAATTTGAACATTCCGCCATAAGTAAACGCAATGTCGTTGAAGATCTAATTTTCATATTTAACCAGAATTTTACATCTTCAAGAGTTAAATTATCCAAAGTTCTGGTGGAAGTTTAACCCTTATACTGCACAATACGACATAACCCGAACTGCAAATACAGGTCAAATGGCTTTTAAAGAATCTCCCTGATCAGGATCTAAACTGTCACGCAGTTGTGAATTGAACAAATACACTTGACTGGAGTGGTGTGGCTAAATTTATTTATTCAGCAGGATGAGGGTAAAATATTCGGATGGAATGAAGAGGACTGCAATGGCATGAACATATACCCATTCTAGGGTACCATTTCCCACCAACAGGGCAGGACATTCCACCTGGTCCACGCATTAGACCCCATGTTGTTTGTGTTGAGGTTTTACATCTCCGTCAACACTTAACCCTTGTTCTGCTGAATATTCATATATGCCACGCCCATTACCGATTATCAACCAATCAGATTACTTGATGCAAATTATTGCAACACATTCACAATCTGAATGGCAAACAATGTAGATCCTGATCAGATGGCTTCGTCAGAAGCCATCTGATCTGGATCTACATTGTTTCAAAGATAAGGCATATCCGGGATCAGCAGGACAAGGGGTAACCCTTATCTTGCTGTTCACGACAAGCCCCTATCTTTGCAAACAGTGTAGATCCAGATCAGATGGCTTCTTCAGAAGCCATCTGATCAGGATCTACACTGTTTGGCATTTGGTTTATGAATTTGTAGCAATAAATTACATCAAGTTATTTGATTGGTTGATTGACAGAATTGGGTGTGGCTTAAATGAATATTCAGCAAGATAAGGGTTAAGTCATTTTGGAGACGTTGCTTCCGATTTTATAGGACTTTACCAGACATTGAGATTATTGACATCTCAAGCCCTACTGTCGAAAGAAACCGTTATGGTTTAAGGAACGGCCTGACACTCACCACTTTGTCTAGGCAGGCTTAGACCTAAGCGGTTTTAGCTCGGTTTCAGCTCTGCGCAGAAGCACCATGCAGTCCAGTCTATTTCTCTTAGCCTCGATGTTCGGTGTCGCTCATTTCATGTTGTAAGAGTGGTATATTCGTGCCAGAGACGCAAATAAATGAGTAATTTAGGGATAAAATTCTGTATTAACCCTTAATAATTAATGCCAATTACAACAGTTGCCGTCTTCTGGTTACTTTAAAGTCATTGTTGCAGTCAGTATGGACACAGATCAGACTGCCCCTCCAGGAGCAGTCTGATCAGGGTCCACTGTGTTTGCCTGTATGCTAAAATTTATTGGAAAAGTTTGCAAGAAGATTCAGTAGACGACATAAACAGGCGACATTTAAGATACAGATTTTCAGGGCAGCTTGAGGGTTAATTCCCAGCAGGCACACCTCACTAGGACAGCGTCATGACGTTGCACCGACGTAGATTTGACGTTGCATAAACGTCATGAGGTTGTATCGATGTTGTGACGTCACAATTACGCCATGTGCCTGCTGGGACGACAAACTTTTCGACAAGTGAAGACTAAGATCAAACAGTATTGTTTCAGGATACCCGAACCTTAACAATTGCATCTGTTAATTTCCGACCAATTTGCGTAAAAGCAACTAAATGAGAAATGAAAAAAAAAAAAAAACAAAAAAAAAAAAAAAAAAACAGCAACAACAACAAAACAAAAACCCTGTTAATTCTAACACTTCCAGCAAGCGTCCCTGTCATGCTCTCTCATCCTCTCCAATGTTCATAAACATCCATCCACCATCCGACTTTGTATCATCTTCCGTATTCATATCCCAAGTCAATGACGTGATCGCTATTATTCTGTAGGAGATGACTTGTGGTCCGACTCTTTACTTTGAGTGAGTTTTACGTCCCACCAACGGCCAATGTCATACGGAGACGGAACCTCGATTTAAAGACTAATTCGAAAGTCTGGAGAAGCCCGGGATCGATCCTGCGACCTCTGGTTTACAAGGCGAGTAGCATAACCCCCACACCACGGAGGCTTCAAACTTCTGCAAATAGAAGTCTTAATCCTGCAAATGCCGGGACAATATCGAACCGACAGCGATACGGCGTGTGAACGTCGTATCGCTGTTGGCCTGACGTTGATCCGCTGTACTGAGCTACATGTAGCTTGGTATCTCCAGCTGGAAGAGATGACTATCAGACAACAAAGGTGCACATGCTGATCTTAGTCTTCGCTGGTCGCACAAAGCTTATTGTAGGTTTTGCCGTATGCTGGATCATTTCTCTTTCTTAACGATGCTGTGAATATCATCGAAGCGATTCTAACAAGTCTCACACTGTTTATGTGGAGAGAAGTAACCAAATACGCACGCACGCATAAAATAAACAACAACAACAGAAAAGTTCACATAAATACGCACGCACACATAAAATAAACAACAACAACAACTGAAAAGTTCACATTCTAAACATAAACTTGAGACGGGCCTCCGTGGCTAAGTGGGTAAGAAGCTAGATTCTTATTCATTAGGTCTCTCGCCGCTGTGGCTCGAGCCTCGCTCGGGCCACGTGAAACGGCAAGTTCTGCAACGAACGGGCAGCTGATTATCTCCGTGTATTCCGGTTTTCGCCCACCTAATTAACGATTGGCTCGAAATAATCTTTGAAGAGCCTTGTTCATATTCTAATGTGGTTACATGTGGAGTACATAAATTTAACACGGGCCTCTGTGAGTGCTGACTTATTCATTAGGTCTCTCATCGCTTTGTCGGGTCACATGTGAGACACCAGGTACTGCAACGGACGTTCAGGTGATTTTCTCCCGGCATTCCGGTTTTCGCCCACCTGATTAACGATCGGCTCGAAATATTTTTGAAAGGGTCGTAAAACGAAAAACAAAACTTGAAAAAAAAAATACCCTTAAAAAGTCATTCGCGATTTAATTGGGCGTTTCCTTGGGATTAAGTGCACCAGAGCCAAACACCTAGGAGCTAACAAGTGGTCTGTCGCCGTCGTCATCAAACGACTACCAGGTCAGTTGAAACAAAACTACACGTAAAGCCTCTATGGGGTTGGTGGTCGCAGACTGGTAAATAGAGGATCTTACATGAATGTTCATGTATTATTGAATTAAACGAGTTGAGGAAAAGGGATAAAATGCGAGGCTTTGCCGAGCATTTTATCACTTTTCCTCAACGAGTTTAATAAATTCAATAATACATGGGCACGAATGCAAGATTCTATTTTAATCACGAGTGTTTGCAAAAATGTCAATATTCCGCCATTATTAAATGCGACGTCGTTAAGGACGTCGTACATGTAACGTTACAGGACGAATCTAGCTAATTTGCATATTTAATCCACTAGTGGATTATCGAAAATAATACATAGAGTTTATTACTCAGCCGATTCTAAATATGGGATTTATAAACCGAGGGAGGTTGAAGATCCGATAAAGAAACGAGTGCGCTTGCGCACGAGTTTCTTTATAGGATGTTCAACCTCCCGAGGTTTATATTTAGAATCGGCTGAATCAATAAACTACATATTACATGCATTTGATAGAGCTGATGGATCATTTTGCATCTAATTCTGTTTACAGTTCACTGTTAACATACAGTCTATGCAAAAGGTAGTGGGCGCAGTGACACATAAGCTGACTGAAACAAAAACTGTATAGACGCCATCTTGAAAGCGATTCCTATTGTAATGCATGAAGATGGAAGAAATAAAGTATTATAATGCTAAAACAATTAAAAATGCGAGAGAACGGTCACCAAACGTATCCCTCATTCTGTAGTTATGTCCAGATAATCTGTATTCTAACCTTGCATCCTACTCGAACGTCACGCATTCTGAACGTTTGTTGATATCTTCTCAGACGCCATTGATTAACGTCGACGTGTCTGAACTTTCCCGCGTTTGAATATAGCGATTTCATTGCAAAAGCAGTACCTTGTTTCTTGTGTCAAAAGTAGTTCCAGCCAGAAAGATTTATTTCCCCAGCTAAGAGGAAATATTTCTCCTTAGCTAAAAGGAAAATACCATGTTTTTGTCTGATAGAAATCATGGTATTTCTCTGTTATGCATGTAATATAGGCGTTATTACACTCTCAGACGCGACGTCATATGATAAATACAAGTTGGCTGCTTTCAAAAAGCATCCAATAGGTTTGGTCTTGTCAGTCTACATTCTGATTTGAGCCAGCTCATATCATTATCCCACTTAATGCATTTTTTTAATAAAAATAATAAACTTTAAATGTTCCAAGGCGGTTCTTCTGTCGCGGTATATTTTTGTTATGGTTTGTCTGAAGTCTGGAGGCCTTCATGCGGACTGAGCAAATTATTTGTCTAAATCGCGACGGTGTTTCCATTAGGGTCTGTTGTTTCATGTTTGTGTGTCTTTCCCTTTGGTGTCTCTGATGGGAGCTGTGGGTTGATTGTAACGATTCCTGATCATTGCCTCCACTTCTATTTTTTTAATACAAAACGTGTATATAAAATGTCAAAGTCTGTGACCTTGGTATCAGGAGGGGTGGGTAGTGATGAGTATTCTGTGGTAAATTGTTTAACGCCATGGCAAGTATAAACTAAATGTAACTTGGTTTAAACAATATTTTATTTCGATCTTTGATACATTTACAATACACATACATTAGTACGATGTGGCTAAAGGATCTGACAGTAAGCCTTGTGGCTTATAGACGTCATCTCCTGAAAGATGTAACTTACATATGTTTTACACATGTATAGCACAAAACTTAACCATACGAAAATGTACCGAATTTTTCAAAGGTCATAACTCTGTTAATATTTGGTGGACAGTAATTCTCGAAACTTAAGGCATATCTTCACATCTTAGCCTTACTACATACACATTTTAGGCTTAATCGGATGAAAACTGTATAGTAGGAGTTATACGGAAACGAAAAAAAAGTTTACGAACGGACGGATTGACACCAACCAAAGCATAACTTAATACGACCGTTTTTGTTGTTGTTGTTGTTGTTGTTGTTTTTCAAACGGGTATATTGAAAGATTTTTCCTAAGTCATCATGCCTTCTATAGGGCCTTGGTTATCTATTTCATTTGTTGTTAATGTCCCTGTTAACACTGTATGAGTCTTTTTTGAGACATTGCTTCCATTATGTCGCCCAATGAAACTAAATGGTTGAAATGCATGAACGGTCCGACTCGAGCCACCCTCTGGACAGGCTTAGAACTTCTTGGCGATTTAACACTACTCATGTGCGGCCGGTATCAGCTCTGCGTGGAAGCATCGTGCAACCCAATCTATTTCTTCAGTTCCCGATGGACTGGGGCCGATCAGACCTTGGGGCGATATATTTGACTGCATGAGCTGAAACCGACCAAACTTTGAAGTATTGCTGAACCGCCTAGGAAGATCTAAGCCTGCCCAGACAAAGTGCTGTGAATCAGACTGTATCTTAAACCTCGACAGTTTCTTTGAGCGGTACCTCCGCAAAAACCTGAAATTTGCAATCCTTTTGTATATCTTTCTGGATCACAACTTAATTGTAAAAGAAACTGATTAGTAAAACGTCAAGTATTGAGTAGTTATCTGATACAATAGCTCCCATCGCATGCACCAAAAAAGCTTTTAACAACTCGGTCTGTAACTGGTGGCAGGTCATTTAGTAGTCATGAAGTTTTTGAACAGAAACCCATCAACGTTATGACTGTTTCGCTCCCTAAATGTTTTATATATTTGGAAGAGTTAGAAGGTTCGACCTTGACACTTACGTTAATTCTAGTAGCAAAAACATGAACATGTTTTTACACACCCAGCGATCTTTTTTATGTTTCGTTTAACGATCCTTTCAAGATTATTTCACTCACATCAAGCCGATCGTTAATCAGAGGTGAGCGAAAACTGGAGTACCCGATGAAAAACCTCCTGACCTTCCGTTGCAGAACTTCTCATTATGTGACCTGAGCCATGCTCAAACCTACAGCGTTGAGAGACCTAATGATTAAGAGTCAGCACTTTTATCCACTAGGCCACGGAGGCCCAGCGATCTTTATAAATGAGGAAAAATAACGTTCTCTGTCTTTCCAACATTTACATGTACGTATTATTAGAGCTATTAGCGTACCGAAAGCTGTTCAGAATATATAAATCTGTTCCTATCTGTGTGAAGTAAACTTTGCAAGTTTTTTTTTTATTTGATGGCCCAGTCAATATTGATTTGGGTCATGTTTGGGCCTGTCAGTGTACCTATCCACGCTTTTCCTGAGCAGGCTCATCCGTAAGCGGTTTACCAGTTCAGTGCACATTCTGTCGCCCAAAACTGACCCCTGCCCTTCCTGAATCAGCGGAAGGGAGATAATGACCATAGAAAAGATTTCATAATCAATCTCCACGAAAGAATGTTGCCGACCCCGGTAGGTATCGAACCCGAGTCTTCCTTATCACCAGTCAGACTGCATCCGACTCAGCTACCGCAGCCAGCCACACTTTGTGAGTAGTAGTATAGTTATAATCTGTTGTTTTTCGTTTCCATGGCCCCATGGACTTACTCCATAATGGCATTGCAAGACGTAAAATTTGCGAAAATGACTGCGGCTGTTAAAAGTTCCCCATAAGGGAAATAGATACATCTTAAAGGGGTGGGGCTACTCCTGCAAAAGTAGTTTCTCTTTGGATATGTCTAAGGGATATACTCTTAAAGGAAAGAATTTGCTTCTTAGGAGCAAATTCTTCCCTTTTAGAGTAGACCCCTTGAGCAGCAAATTCTTCCCCTTTTAGAGTAGACCCCTTTTTCAGTTGGACAGAGCCAACAGAGTAGCAACCATAAGGTCCTTAAAGTTGTATTTCCATCACGAAATCATGCCTAATGAATTGTGATCCCCTTTAATATGTTCTATAAAAGGGTTATCCTTTGGAAGCAAGGAATACACCACAGAACTGAAAAATAGGGTGTGCACATGTTTTCTGGGCCAGGCTAGCTAGTTTCGGCCAATTAGGCCTCATCAGTGACCCTAAGATATTATCAAAATTCCACAATGGAATCAATGATCCCAAAGGGCAAGAAAATATAATCTACACTATGCTGTAGGGCAGGGAGACGTTTTACCGCCGCCACACATTCCCATACACCAGTTGAAGTGAAGTTTAATATGTTCTATAAAAGGGCTATCCTTTGGAAGCAAGGAATACACCACAGAACTGAAAAATAAGGAGTGTACATATTTTCTAGGCCAGACTAGCTAGTTTCGGCCAATTAGGCCTCATCAGTGACCCTCATATATTTTCAAAATTCCACAATGGAATCAATGATCCCAAAGGACAAGAAAATATAATCTTCACTTTCATATAGTGAAGCACAGGTTTGCAGGGGTATACATTGATTTCCGTATTCATGCTCTGAGACACTAGATTGTGAGAACTCGATAGAATCGCCTCGTCGAGGCGTTTCTGTCGACTCCCCGCAATCTATGTTTTGAGCAAAAAAGGCAAATATTCCAATGTTTCTTTTTAAAATTTCTTTTTCTTTGGCCAAAAAAGAAGCCCCCGTGGTCTAGTGGTTACGCTACTCGCCTAGTAAACCAGGGGTCGCAGGTTCGATCCCGGGCTTCTCCAGACTTTCGGATGAGACTTTGAACCGAGGTCCCGTCTCCGTATGACCTTAGCTGTTGATGGGACGTAAAACTGAAACATTCACTCACTCATTGGCCAAAAAATGACAATGCATTTGTATAGGTGTGTTTCGAAATACGGTAATAAAGTTTCCTTTTAAAAAGAAGGCTAACTGTAGGTTTTCTTTTGCTCCAGCATTTCAGTGTTTTTTTTTTTTTTTTTTTTTTTTTTTTTTTTTTTTGCTGTCGAGTCCTCACCGTTGTCTCACCTCTGTGATTCTTTGATTATTTGTGTTCACGGAGATGTTGCACTGATAAGTTAGGAGGCCTTCATGAGGACTGAACAAATTATTTGTCTAAATCGCGACGGAAGTAAGGGCGAGGATTGTGGCCACGTAAAATCGATTTAAGCCCCGCAGTGGAATTCTTTCCACTGACCGTTCCAAGGCGGTTCTTCTGTGGCGGTTTATTTATGTTGTTGTTTGTTACTACTCACTGTGTGTATCACTTGTGTCTTTTTATTTTGGATGGCCATTTGGCCATTTTGTGGGAAAGTAACTGTCCTTATGGCCATCCTTTGTTTAGGTTTCCATTATGGTCTGGTCGCTTAATGTTTGTGTTTCTTTCCCTTTGGTGTCTTTGATGGGTGGAGTAAGTTAATTGCTTGATTCCTGATCTTTTTTTTTACCTCTACTTTCCCTAGTTTGTAAAGTTGAAAATCTGCTCGCCTTTCGAAAGTAAGGGGGAGCTATTGCCGTACCCCCGGCATCCGGCGTCGGCGTTAGCATCGGTGTCCGCATTTGTTGAAGTTTACCTGCAAGCAATCATTTGTGCTGGTTTACAAATATATTTTCAAGTAAAGTTATCAACTGGTATAAAAAAAAAAAAAATTTTCACATTCTTTTTCACTCGATTTCCCAGGTTTTGGGGCTGAAAAAGTTAATCATTTCTTCTGTATTACCTCCCTTATAAGCATATATTTTGTCAAATGCATGTGCGCAGCCAACTGAAACGCAACTTCTCTTCTACATATCCGAGAGCAGCAAAGGCTGTGGTATGGCTGCACGTACTCGCAGGCTCGTTTAAGCCAGTGCTGGTCGCCTTTGTGAAAAAGACCCATGTCATGCCCATGAAGCCGATGCCACGTCTTGACGTTGCATCGATGTTGTCGCTCTAAATAAGCACGATATTTCTGGTAAGGCTTTTACGGAAACTGTTTCAGTGTTAGCTGTCCGTCTTAAACCATTGAAAGGAGGACAATCTACGTAGAAACATATTCACGGACCCGGCGAGGAGCAAAACCGCGACGTCGGTGCGCATCTAACTGTATTGGTTAAAAAATCGGCATTTATGAACAGAGAAGGCTGAATGTTGGGAGCTGCTCACTCGCACAGGTTTTATGCTAGTGGAAAATTTGTCCATGTACATGTTAAGCTTTTAAATTGCTCGTTTGACATGCGATGAACAATGGCATGTTTGTAAAATTGACCATGTTGGTAGGATATGAGGTCTCTTTCCGCCTGAGTTCGAGGCACGATCGAGACAAGTTCTGCAATCATGGTTTAAAACTGTTTTTTTTTTTTCTTCTTCTTCACCCACCGCTTATAAAAGAACGGTTAATAATGTTGCTATAGAAATGAAGAAAAAATGACATATCACTTTCATAGAGATCACCCTACAACAAGCACACTTGATGGATTTACTTCGTGAAATACAACTCGGAATTTTTTTACGCAGTAAGTTATCGGCTAGTTAGACTATCTGCATGTACATGTAACTGGACTCTGCAAAACTATTTTTTACTGATTCCAACTGTCAAATTCTCTTCGTAAACTCGTCCTGGAAATTCTGAGTGACCATGAAATGTTTGAGACTCCGACAGAAGTGTGACTCGAGTGACAGAATTAACTTTTGTAATCTGTAGGCGTTTTTTTTTTTTTTTTTTTTTTTTTGTTCTTTTACAAATCCTTAAGAAAAGAAAAGCATTACGTGCACTGAACAACGAAGTAACCAGGCACTAGAAGCACTTTGAGGCTACCGCATAAGTACTGAACAACCCTATAAACCCAACTTTATATAGAGAAAGTTGAGTGTACAGAGGTACATTATTTTCCTTTATAGGGGGTTCAGAACACCGTGCACCGACAATCTATATTTGGACTAGAAAAAAAATAATATTTTCTCACATCACGAAAACACGCCTACCTAATCTTGACCCCTAGGCAATGGGTAGTCGTTAGAACCTCGTCATCGAGGCGGTTCTAAGCAGTACCCACAATCTAGATTTAGAGCAGAAATATGAACAAATCTGATTTTTTTTATCGGGCAATTTTCATTTGGGTGGCAAAATTCTGTATATATTTGAATAGGCGTGTTTTCGTAATGAACTGAAAATGCTAGTTCATGAGATTTTAGCACATACATGTTGATGTTTTATAATGATCCCAATGCAGGAGACGGGTTATACAGACCATACGGTTAGTTTCGAGTCACAACAGTCGAATACGGCAGTTAAGATAATTTCATCTTGCACGGGGTAGGCCAACTGGAATCAAGTACATTGACGAATTAACCCATATATGCCTAGCGACCCTTTTTCAGACATTGGCAAACAGTGTAGACCCAGATCAGACGCCGCATCTGATCAAGATCTAAACTGTTTGCTCAACGTACATGCATTTTTGTAAAACTTACCTAAAAAATTGCATCCCTATGCTTAGAAAATGACCACTCCAGGCTCATAAAAGTGGAATATTTTGGCACCTATGGGTTAATTATGAGGTTACATCAAAAGGACGAAACTGAAAGTAGGACCTCTTTCTACTGTAACTTTTTTTCTTTAGTTTGACTTCTTGGAAACGCTTTATAAATAGATATCTGGAAACGCTTTATAAATAGACATCGACGGGCGCTGCTTTCCTGTTTATTCTGAACCCGTTTTCACTGCGTACTTTCCTAGTTAAGACGGTTAGAAATAAACTGGGGTATCACCAATCCAATCTAAAGGGCTTCCAATCGAAATCGGAAGCCAAAAATGGTAGACTAACTGCCACACCTGCCAGGTGTATCCATTTCCCTTAAGATATTTATTGTTGGAGTTAAAACGCTTGCTTTTCGGTCTGTTTCGCTATTCAGACAGGCTGTTTCCTGTAACTGCAGTATAGTATTGCATCATCGTTAAAGCTGATTGGTTGATCGCGTCACGTGCCCCTCCATGGAACAGTTACAATCTGGTCATTATACCCGGTTTGCCCGCCTCATGGCAACCAAACCAATAATTAGGGCAGCTATTTGGTGATTGGACAAGAATAGATTTGGTTAAATCGTAAAAAACTTTAATTTTTTCCTAGGATCTGAATGGCCGATGACATTGAAACTTGGCATGTATCATTTGGGACTCGAACCTTACCAAATTTGTTCAAATGATGACGATTGGTTGACCTTGATCCATTATACGCCAATGTCAAATTTGTCACTTAGATACGGAAAGGGGAAAAAATTTTTGTTTCTGATTCTTTTGCTGTCTATGACGATATACGGGTCACATGTGAGACGCCAAGTTCTGCAACGGAAGGTCAGGTGGTTATTCTCCGGGTACTCCGGTTTTCGCCCACCTCTGATTAACGATAGGCTCTATATGAATGAAATAATCTTGAAAGGGCCGTAACCCCCCCCCCCCCAAAAAAAAAAAAAAAAAATGACGATACATGCAATCAGCTAAATGTACTTTTTGTAAATATCTAAGGTCAATGACCGAATCAGAACTGTTACATATATCTCCAAGATGGCACTCAGATTCAGATTTTTAACTCCCGCAAAGCCACTGCGCTGATTGAAACCAACTTATATGAGAATGTGGTAGATATATCAAAGCATTTTAAAAATCTTCTCTTCAGAAACCCGAAACCCCGGGCCTTTACTGTTTGGTACACAGCTTTGTCTAGTGGACCTCTGCCAAGATTGTTCAAATTATTGCCTTTTGGCCAAATGGCCCCGTCCAGGGGCCGACAAGTTTTACATAGACTTATTTAGGGGAAACATTTAAAACTATTCTTGTCTGAAACCAGATCTTTGATATTTGGTATGTAGCTTCGTCTTGTAAAAGCATCATGCATCGGTAGCTCAATCGGATGCGAGTCTGACTGGTGATCAGGAGAACGCGGGTTCGATACCTGTCGGGGTCGGCAACATTCTTTCGTGGAGACTGATCATGAAATAATTTCTTCGGTCATTCTCTCCCTTCCGCTGATTCAAGAAGGGCAGTTGTCAGTTTCTGACGAAAGAATGTGCACTGTACTGGTTAACCGCTTACGTATAAGCCTGCCCAGGAAAAGTGTGGATAGGTAAACTACCCAGCTAAAATAACCTAAATAGTGTTGACTAGGCCTTTACACTCCAACGTGCATTAACTTGATCTGGTCATCAGTGTGACTGCTATCTGAATGAGCTTTATTCGGACTGGCTTGGTCCCTGTTAGGAGACCTATATACGAGTATGGGTAGTGCACTTATGACGGTCCTTGGCCTTGACTTACATTTGGAATGCAAACAGATATGATTATTATCTTGGTGAATAACGGTGCTTTATCATGCGACTTCCATCATAACATGGTAAATACCCATATAGCGTATATATATCCATTTTGAAAACATGCCTATACAAATACATTGTAAGTTTTACCGCCGAAAAAAAGACAATTTTAAATTGAAACAATGTGATATTTTTCTTATTTCTGCTCAAAATATAGATTTTGGGTACCAGTTAGAACCGCCTTAACGAGTACCCAGATCTATATTTTAGAACAGAAATAAAAAAATAAGATTTGAGGTTTGATTTGAGGTTTAACGTCCCCGTCAACACTGTAAAGGTCATTTTGGAGACGTTGCTTCCAATTTTGTGGGACCGGACATTGAGAGGAAATGACATCTCAAGCCCTGTCGCCCAATGAAACCAATAGGGTTTGTGGGACCGGACATTGAGAGGAAATGACATCTCAAGTCCTGTCGCCCAATGAAACCAATAGGGTTTGTCAGCATGGACGGTCCGCCTCACACCGCGGTTTCTGGACAGGCTTAGATCCTCTAAGCGGTTTACCAGTACCAGTGTGTGTGCCGGATTCAGCTCTGCGTGGAAGCATCATGCAGCCCATATATTTCTTCAAGCCCCTATTGGCGGGGGCGTAAGGTTTACCCCTGTAAACCCCCGTGGGGTTCAAGGGGCTCAGAATTATATAGACATGTTTTCGCGATGATACCTAAAATTTGGACCCCTCACGCTCCTAAGCAAAACCAGATTGGCACCGTCTCCCCAAAGAGAGAGAGAGAGAGAGAGAGAGAGAGAGAGTGAGAGAGAGAGAGAGAGGGTATGACAGAGCACGCCCTGTGGGCCAAGTTTTTATCGTTTCAACCATGCAGACCGGTGTATACATATCCAAACAGTCTTGATCCAGTCCTCATGTGGATCAACAGTGTTTGCCGTCCTGTTTACGGTTTTGACCAAATCCCCTATTTATACGGAATTAAGAGACGCCGACAGAAACTAAGGGGTGAAAAGGTTAACTTCAGTTTTTATGGTTTGTTCATTAGCCATTAAAATTCAGTTTTATTCGATTTGTTGGCTTTCATTTATCGTTTGAAATGCCATATTGAAACTAGGCATTTTTGACCTCTTCAATAACTAGGACTAACTTGGTGCGGTTACGCTCAGAACAGACTTGGTCTCTGGTGTGACCGCTGTTAGATGTGAATCAAATGATACCGTTTAATTTGATCCCGATTGTTTGTCTTGTTTTTGTTTGTTTGTTTGAATTGGGGTTTAATGTCTCCGTCAGCACTGTATGGGTCATTTTGGAAACGTTGCTTCCAATTTTGTGGGACTTTTACCCGACATTGAGATGGAATGACATCTCATGCCCTGTCGCCCTGAATCGCACAGGTGTTTTAACGTAATGAAAGGAGAAAAAGAGAACAGTAAGAATAGCAAAGATTTGCTGAAACCAAATAAAGTATCCGTCTGTCATCTTTCCTTTTCTCTAAGACCATGTTAAGGCCCCCGCCAATCAGGGCTTTAAGAAATAGATGGGCTGCATGATGCTTTCACGCAGAGCTGAAACCGACTGCACACAAGTACCGGTAAACCGCTTAGAGGATCTAAGCCCGCCCAGGCAAAGCGGTGCGAGTCGGACCGTCAATGCATATAAACTCTATTGGTTTCATTGGGCGACAGGGCTTGAGATGTCATTTCATGTCAATGTCGGGTAAAAGTCCCACAAAATTGGAAGCAACGTCTCAAAAATGACCTATAAAGTGTTGACGGGGACGTTAAACCTAAAATCAAACAAACAAACAAATAAATCTCTCAGACCATGCAAAATGACACAAAAATATGTCGTTAAACTCTAACATAACCGAATTTTAAATATAATCCTCTTGAGAGGCATGTTTGTGAATAAGTTCATGGACATAATGATGACTCCTTGACCTTTACTTTAAATAAAGCATACCCTTTTGACCTTTACAGTAAATAAATAGACAACGCACCAAAATATTTTGAGTGGAGACAAAAAACGAATCCCAAACACAAGGACGCGGGTAAGAAATACAACAGACAATAATTATGAATGATCAGTATCAATGGTGTACCTATTTTTGGCTTCAAAATATTTTGAATGACTTGCTTTTTTTATAACTGGCTATATCCAACGCAAAATATTTACATTTCCAGTGCAAAGTCTAATGTAAACCTATAGAAAACAATGTAGTTCATACTTCTATGAACGCACCGAGTCACGTGATTTTAAGTGGCGTCAACTGATGTCAGTGTAAACCATGGTTCTCTACGGGCGTTGGTTACGCTTTTGCAGAAAAAAAAAAACAGCGTGTAAATGTTTTTCAGCTTTAAAAGTTTGCCCTTACAGCATTGATGAGAGGCAAAGAATGTAAATATAAAAATAAACTTAATTTTTCTGCTTTTCACGAAAGTATGAACGACAGCGGGTCGCTATCAAAGTTTACATGAACCCTTTCTGCTTTATGAAAATCATTGGCCCTTGTAAAAAAAGGTATTGCAATAGCATTGCAATAGGATTTTGATTGATTTTATTGAGGTTTAATGACACATCAACCTTTGTGGGTCATTTTGTGTCGTCTCCCAGAGAAAGGGAGAAAAAAGACAGATAGTAGAGCAGATAAAATGAGGGACATGGGAGAAAGGGGAAAATAAACGGAAGTGTAGAAACAGCATGTCGAACTTTAACGGACATCCAGGTAACTGCTGTTGGTTAAAGTTAATGCATAGATATATATAGGAACTTGATAAGTATTCCCCCATAAAATAAAAACTTTTAGGAATATCTTTTCTGTGCAAGCGGCTCGTGATTTTACATTCTTTTTCGAGTATCCACATATATTTTTAATGCTATTTTATGAACAACTTTTTAGTCCTTTTTACGTATATTTGGAAGCACCCTCTAAATGTATAGAATATATAGTAAAACTACCGAATACAGCGACAAAAACTGATGAATTTATTTTCATAACGTTTTTGTAAATTGTTTTTTTTCTTTTCTGTGCCAGCGGGAGTAAAATTGCAAATTTATTTTGAACACATCCATGTAAATTTTGTCAAATAAAAATAAAAATAATTTGGTCCTTTTCGAAAATGAAATACACTACCCCCTTTTTTTCTATTTCCAGTTTACCTTAGCAATCAGCGGGCAGCGGTTGTCACTACGGTAAACAATAACAAATGCTATGTTACGCCTTCGATGTACTAATTGATACATTTGACAATTTGTAATTAATATATCATTATGTAAATTATTCTTTATTCGGTCTTTTTTTTTTTTTTTCCGACTCGCACCGCTTTTCCTGGGCAGGCTTAGATCCTCTAAGCGGTTTACCCATACTCGTGTGACGGTCGAATTCAGCTCTGCGTGGAAGCATCATGCAGCCTATTTCTTCAAGCCCCGAAGGGCGGGGGAGGGGGGTGAGTGTGTGTGTTGGGGGCGGGGGGGGGGGGGGCGAAGTTACATTATAACACTATCTCTACTTTCATGAATTAGAATAGTGACCTATTAAATACATATAAAGCGGTCGTCGGACTTCATACTGATGCCTCAAAATCGTTCGGATGTCACCTAGGTAACCATGAGGCCTTGGGGAGATAACCATTTATTTTCTGTGTTGTACGCGTTAGTTCCCTTGATTATCAGCACAGATAGCAGTCATGTCTGTATAAGTCCGGTATGAAGAAAAAACAGCAGTCCGAGACCCAGTCTACCCTTGCCTGCAAGAACACATCACGATAACACGCCTATATAATTTTGACCCACTTGAACCCCACGTTTATATAGTAAAACTGGGGTTTAAAGGGGTATACCTTATTTTTTCTTATTTCTGCTCTAAAATATAGATTATGGGTACTCGTAAGAACCGCCTCGATGAGGCGGTTCTAACGTGTACCCACAATCTATATTTTGAGTAGAAATTAGAAAAATATCACAATTTTTCATCTTAAAATTGTCGTTTTTTACGGCGGTAAAGTTTACAATGTATTTGTATAGGCGTGTTTTCGTAATGAGCATACAGATCTTGCCCAACTGAAAGCCAATATCAGTTGAACGTCCCAGTGACGCACGATACACGACGCCTTCGCCTCACCCAACCACCCGAGTATTACAAGAGGAGCCTGCACATCACGTGAACTAGTCCGTGAAATGAAGACCCCACTTTATATAGAAAAAACGGGGGTTTTCGGGGGTATACCTTATTTTTCTTATTTTTAACACAAGACATAGGTTGTGGGTACTCGTTAGAACCGCCTCAATGAGGCGGTTCTAACGAGCACCCACGATCAATGTTTGCAGTATTTTACAGAAAAATATCAGGGATTTTCATCAGAAAAGTAGCCATTTTGAACCTGGGGCCCATGGCGTTAACAATTTATTATAAATGGCTTCTCGTCTTATCAGTCAGACTTTACAGGAATGGACTCTCTCTCAAAATCAAAGGGCTGAAAGCCCACAGAATCGGTGTAATTTACAATGGCAGTTGTAACAACTTCTCTTTTTGAAACAGCTGTGGTCTAAACCAGGTCTCAGGTGTCTTCAGGTTTTAAGCTGAGTCTTAAAACAGAGGTCCCGTCACCGTATAACCTTAGCTGTTGTTTGGACATAAAATTCAAACACACGGATTGCTGGTGCTCCTTAGAATCGCCTAATTTGGACGGTCTCAAAGAGTAACCACAGTATATATTTTAAACAGGAATAAGACAAATAAAGTATACACCCTGTGAATCCCGTATTTTCTATAAATACGGCCCCGCCCATCGAGATGGGTTGCATGATGCTTCCACGCAGAGCTGAAACCGACTGCAAATGCGTACTGGTAAGCCTGCCCTGGGTAAGTGCGAGTCGGACTGTCCGTGCATATAAACCCTATTGGTTCATTGGCGACAAGACTTGAGATGTCATTTCATCTCAGTGTCGGGTAAAAGTCCCACAAAATTGGAAGCAACGTCTCCAAAATGACCTATATGATGTTGACGGGGGTTTTGAACCTCAACTCAAACAAGTATTTTCTATATAAATCAGGACTTTATGCACTTGTTTGAACCAAACTACTAAATGAAAAGTATGTCTGGTTTATTTCAAAGAGATTAATACTGGATAAGAAGTTTGATAGCAAAACCGACACCTAATTAAACTAGAACTGTCAGTGAAACTGACTAGGGCCCCGGCAGTGCCATCAGAGGAGTTGGATTTTTTTTCAAAGGGCTATTACTCTTAGAGTATTGTAGCTAGAGTTACGTCGGTTGCCATGTAATTGTGTAATGATATTGTGACCATATATCTTAAGTTTGAAGTTGATGCATTTGACTGTTTGTAAGTTATGAATTAAAAACAAAAGGGTATTACTATATGGCAACTGTCAATAACTTCAGCTTCAGTTTGTAAACATGAAAAATGTTGATGGATAGACGGGCAGATGGACAGACGGACGGACGGACGGACGGACAGACAGGGCATTACTATACGGCACACTGTCACATTATGGTTAATATTTCTGCTAAGTAATATTTAAATCCATCCAGGTATAAGAAAGTTATAGATTGGACACAATAAAAAAGACGCTTTTTTGACCTTTTATCTCTAAGTATGACCTTGACCTTTGAGGTACGGCTGTGGGTCTTGCGTGTGACACTTCGTCACATTATGGTTAACATTTCTGCCAAGTAATATTTAAATCCATCCAGGAATAATAACAAAGTTATTAATTGGACACAGGAAAGACCCTTTTTTAACCTTTAACCTCTAAGTATGACCTTGACCTTTGAGGTACGGACCTGAGTCTTGCGCGCAACACTCCATCACATTATGGTTAACATTTCTGCCAAGTAATATTTAAATCCATCCAGGAATAAGAAAGTTATGGAGGATAAAAAAATTTGTGGACGGACAGACGGACAGACAGACAGACAGACAGACAGACGGACGGACAGAGTGATTACTATAGGGCACCCACACTTTCAGTGGAATAAGAAAGTTATGGAGGATAAAAAAATTTGTGGACGGACAGACGGACAGACAGACAGACAGACAGAGTGATTACTATAGGGCACCCACACTTTCAGTGCGGGGCCCTAATTATGTCAGCTTCAAAGTCGCTCCAGTTATAAACCATAAACTTTACTTTTCAATGTATTCATGCGCGCAAAAAGTCCGAGAAATAATTACCCAAAATTTCATAATTATGGAAAATTGGACTGCTAGTTGTAAACAATTGAAATTAAATTATTGTATTGAGATGTAAATGCCTAAAATTATATATAAGCTGACTACTTTAAAATAGCATACACATCTCATTTGGGAACCTGGGGTGTCAAGGCATCATCTGTTGATGACTCTTGAATAAAGTAGTAATTAGCCGGAAGAAGTGCGCGCGCATTACGAAAAAAAAAAAATGCGACAGCTAATATAGATTTGAATGGAACGGCATCGTACGACAGCTTAGGTCTGCAAAATCACGAAGGTGGTTTCACCGACTAATAATCACCAGAGCTAAAACTGAAAAAGAAATCTTTATAACAGTTTAGTTTAGTTAAATCATATTTTATTGCATATAAGAGCAAGCAATGGGGTTGGGCCACAAGTTCTCAACATTAGTTACGGCCCTCCCCCTACAATTATACACACAAGTCTTTTATGCACATGGTAATGGCTAAATATAACCGGCATGTTGAAATAAATAAATGAATAAAAATGAAAATAAATAAATGAATAAATGACCATGTCCGGAAACTCTGTAAGTCAAGGCAGCGACTTGTAACAAGTAAATAATAGATAGATACATGCTCTGTCAACTGAAATGCATGTTCATACATGTAATTTTTTAAAGAACTATTGAACCGTTTAGTATCTTTGATAATTTTTTGGACAGCACGGAAAAGAAGAAGATTATCCTGATCAGTCAAGAATGGATCCCCAAATAAAATTTTGTTCTAAGAAAGAGGGTGAAAAGATCTGGTAGTCTGGAACAAAGTAACACGTTCTGTGAGGAAATTGGGACATCTAAAAAAGAAGTATTCAGCGTCTTCGATAACATGTGAACAACTGCAGTATAGCGAAAGACGAATATGATTAGAATATAAGTCTCCTTTGAGATTGCTACATTCCTAATCATTGCATGTATAACAGTGAAGAATCTTTCTCCACTGGTATAATAAATAGGAATTTTAGGAATCGAGGGGAACTATTTTTTAAATGTTGTTTAAAGGCTGATACACTTCCTGGTGTACGAGAGGTAGAAGAGGGTAAACAGGACCGTTTAGAAATTTCTGTGCGAGTATATGGAACTGTGATATTGCTGCTATTTCTCAGAGGATAGTTTGTGACTTCTCTAACTAGCGGAGGAAAAAGGATCAGTTATAGATGAGGGAACTAAGTTGTTGTTTTCCTTGTACATAAAAGCCAATTTCTGATAATTTCGTCTGGTCAGATAAGGGTTGCCTTTATAATACCCTTGGTCCATTTCATTCAGTCATCACAAGATTGTTGCCTAGGTGGCTGTCTATACCAACATACCTAAATCACTTCCACTGCAATGAATTTGACGGAAAGAAAATGTATTTGTAAAACACTATGCCCCCACCTATATGCTTATACATGCATTGCACTTAATACATGCACTTAAGCACATCTACAGAACATAACAAAAGGGCATGCAAAGGTGTCTCGGGCTATATCCGGGAGTCGGCTGAACTTTTGATATTGTTTTGAATCTGTGAAAAAGGAAAAATAAGGAAATCCCTGTGTAAGAACACGTAGCTTTGTTGTGTTATTTCTCTGTGCAGTGAATTATCACAGAGAGTAACTTGCGTATCGATAAAAATTTATACCCAGGAGGGTTTCTTTCGGTCGAGCTATTTATAGATGTCCATAGTTATTTATAAATATCAATAAACTGAATTAGTGATATTCATAATTCAAATTATGGTATTTATGGATATCAACATTTATTTATGGATATCTAAAATTCGAATTAATGATATCCATAATTCAAATTATGGATATCCATAAATCGATCTGCATTAATGATAACCATCAATCGAATTATGGATATCTATTATTCGACTTATGGATACCTATAAATTATGGATATCCATTATTCGGCTGATTTATGGATATCATTAATTCGAGTTATGGATAGCCATCATCCGATTTATGAATATCCATAATCATATATATCACTATTGATTTTATGGATATTCAAAATGAGAATTTATGATATCCATAATTCGATCCATAAATCGATCTGAATTAATGATAACCATAATCGAATTATGGATATCCATTATTCGATTTATGGATGTCTTTAATTCGAATTATGGATATCCATTATACGTCTGATTTAAGGATATCATTAATTCAATTGATGAATATGCATAAATCGAATTATGGATGTCCATAATTAGATTTATGGATATCATCAATTCAGTTCCATTTATTCATCAATTCGAATAATGGATGTTATGAATTAGGTACATTTATGGATATCCCTAATTCGAACCATGAATGTCAATAATTCGCTTTGCAAGTAAAAAAATAATAATGACTGAACGCAAATGCTTTTGCGCTGAATTATGGATATCTATAATTCGAAATATGGATATTATTCCTTCTGCCCGATTTATAGATACCCATAATTCGATTTATGGATATCTACAATTCGAATAATGGATGTCGATTATTAAGCTTATTTATGGACATCACTAATTCGAGTTATGGATATCCATAAATCGAACACTGGATATCTATAAATATGGATTAAATAGCAAAACGGCGCCCATACTAGTGCGCGTGTAAGAAACCATCGTGCATCTGGTCGCCATGTGATCTAGGCTCTGCTGCGTCCCGGCTCAAGTGTGAGAGTCCAGTTATTGTTTTTTTGGTCGACTGTTTGTCAATCGACCCAAAGTTACTAGGCACAGAAGCTCTTTAGTGCTGATGTCCACGTGACCATCACTGAGTTGTAGGAAATCCAGGTGATGGTTTATTATAGAAAATACCCGTGCAATAATACGTGTCATTTTGACACGTATTTAACATTTGAGTGCTGTGTAAAAGAAAGCTTCTTGTTAAACATTGACTAGGCACATGTGCTAGGACATCGGCAAACAGTTAAGATCCAGAGCTTATGCCACAGAATGCGGCATTTGATCAGGGTCTAAACTGTTTGCAAACGGTACAGGAATATACTGGTTCATCACGGAAACACACCTATATAATTTTGACCCCCTTGAACCCCACTTTTATATAGTAAAACTGGGGTTTCCGGGGGTATACCTTATTTTTCTTATTTCTGCTCTAATATATAGATTGTGGGTACTCGTTAGAACCGCCTCGATGAGGCGGTTCTAACGAGTGCCAACAATCTATATTTTGAGCAGAAATAAGAAAAATATTACAATTGTTCATTATAAAATTTTCATTTTTTCGGCGATAAAGGTGGCAATGCGTTTGTATAGGCGTGTTTGCGTAATGTAAAAGAAACAGTCTAAGTCCCCGTTTCGGACCATTTTCCAGCCTACACTGAGAGACAATCGGCCCACAAGTGCTGTTTGTGCTATGTTACTTTTGTGGAACATGTTGCGGTATCGATGGTAAAATTTCAAAATATCATTACCACACGCAAGTTTTATGACTTCTGATTGAACCCGGAGGACACACGTGAAGGCCACGTCGTGCGATCAACACCGATGCGACTTAATGACGCTGCAACTACGATGTTGCGACGTTGCGACGTTGCGAATTCTAGATGAACTTAAATAGTTTCTCCGTTCATTCGTAGTTTATTCCCAGTATTTAATCAAATTTTTGCAATGCGCACTGTAGTGCACAAAGATGTCCTAATCGATTGTCAAAATATTGGAGTTCGTGTTTTGCTGCATGTTTACTGTCTATTCGCTTACTTGTGCTGTGTCTTGGGAAATGGGCAGATACACAACATGTTGGCAACGTCGTTTCAACGTCGATGCAACGTCGTGACGTTGCACCGCACGACGTTGCACCGACGTTGATGCGACATTACCTAATCGTCACGTGTGCAGCGAGGAGTCACAGTATAAATAGATCATAAAAATACAGTAAAATTTCTATATTGAGACCACCTTTGGGTCTGTTCAAAAGTGGTCTATAAGACCACTTTTGAACAGTCCCAAAGATGGTCTGTGACCAGAGGACTCTGTATGCGAAAAACAAGAAGAAAAAATTACTGCAATCGACTAAAGCTTTTTAAAGCAGAATTAGTCTTAATTTTAGGTGATCTATATAGCGAAATTTTACTTTGAATAATAATGATTTGAAATTCAACGGCTCTAGCACTTTGTGAAAGACAAGAGTAGTTCGAGCTAACAAGGCATAATCATAGGGTCATGTAAGTACCCATAATGAAGAGATACATGACATTATAATTTAGAAATTTCTTTTCCAACTTTTTTGAAATAAAAGTATGCTAAGTGTGTTAGGGTCATATATCATAGTGGAGACGGGATCTCGGTTTAAAGACTCACCTGAAAGTCCGGAGAAGCCCGGAATCGAACGCACGACCCTATGACTACTCATTTGAATCGACACACTGAGTGACCACAATGTATTTTCAGGACCACAGGACCAAATTTGGGAGTTGGGGGGGGGGGGGTGAGTGGAGCACTCTAAATGATATCTTAAACAACTGTTAATTGTCTCTAGAATATGTTATATATATCTAGAATATAGTTTTTGGTGCGGATCCCGTTTGCGTCCGCGTCCGCGTCGGCGTAGCCTGTTTGAAGCACCATATATCTCCTGAACCTATGGATAAATTTTGACCAAACTTGCACATTACTAGGATGAGGGAAAACAGTCATTAGGTCATGATGACCTTGACCGCATTTTCAAGGTCACAGCGACCCAAAACAGTCATTTTTTTTGGCCAAAAATGGCTTGTCCGATCTCATTAACGAATTGATCAATTTCAGTCAAACTCGGTACGATATATCATTACAACATACCGCAGATTTGATTAGATTTGGTGACCTTGACCTCATTTTCAAGGTCACGGCGACCCCAAATCAGTAATTTTTTGGGCCAAAAATGGCTTGTCTGCACTCTATCTCATTAACGAATTGAATAATTTTAGCCACATTTGGTACAACATATAATTACAACATATCGCAGATTTGAATAAATTTTGGTGACCATGACCTCATTTTCAAGGTCACAGGGACCAAAAAACAGTCATTTTGGGCCAAAAATGGCTTGTCTGCACTCTATCTCATTAACGAATTGATTAATTTTAGTCACATTTAGTACAATATATCATTACAACATACCGCAGATTGATTAGATTTTGGTGACCATGACCTCGTTTTTCAAGATCACAGCGACCCAAAACAGTCTTTTTTGGGCCTAAATGGCTTGTCTGCACTCTATCTCATTAACGAATCACTCTATCTCATTAACGAATAAATTGATTTTAGTCAAAACTGGTACAATATATCGTTACAACATACCGCAGATTCGATTAGATTTTGGCGACCTTGACCTTTTTTTCAAGGTCACAGGCTCCCCAAAACAGTCAATTTTGGGCCAAAAATGGCTTGTCTCCACTATATCTCATTAACGAATAGATTGATTTTCGTCAAACTTGGTACACTATATCATTACAACAAACCGCAGATTTGATTAGATTTTGGTGATCTTGACCTTTTTTTCAATGCGGCGTCTGATAACGGTCTACTTTATTAGCTTAAAATACTTGTATTTCAGGGTTTAACGAAACAGTATAAGTCTCAGTTCAGGACTGTCGACAAATCAACCCATAGATGCCTCTGTTTATGTCGTCTGCTTTATATTCTTGCCAACATTTCAAACCTATTTCTTGCATGTAGGCAAACAGTGTGGACGCTGATCAAACTGTTCCTAAAGGAGCTGTCTGGTCTGGGCCCATATTGTTTGCAACAATGACTTTTAACGTTACCAGCAGAATCCTAAAGCGTTTATCGGAACCGAAGCCCTTCGACGGACCTCACAAGAAACAATCGAACATATATATCTCGTATGTATGCCCATCAGTGCCAATCGTCACATTAACGGGACATTCGGAAACATCAAAGACCACAGAATGCGGCGTCTGATCGGTGTTTTCACTGTTTGCTTAAGGTACGGAACCTGATTTAAAACACACATATTTTTATTATGTTCGATGTCTGTTACATGTAAACCAATTTTATTTCGTACTTATAAACGTTATTTAACCCTTTCAACCGGTGCAAACCTTATAGATCCAGGTGAGACGGCACGTAACGAGCAGTATCGCCAGGATCTACATGTAGACTGTTTGCCAACATTTCAATGAACTGGGAAAAAAGAACCTTTCTACAAGAACAAATACACCCAAAGAGTCCTGTTCTGAATTTCAGCGGTGAAAGGGTAAAGTCTCGAATGTAGGTTATATAAATAATGATTATTGAAGACAATTGCAAACTTAAATCAATACATATGTACATATGCCCGAGAAATGTTCAAATTTATCTAATAAATATGATTTGAGCGAAACTGCGCTAAAACTGAAAACAAGCCGAACTACGTTTTTGCGCGGACTCGGTTTCAGCAGTATTGAGTCAAAGCCGGAAGTTAGTTAGCAAACGACTGGAACAGCGATCTGTCATTAAAAATCGTTCTACTCGGCTAAAATTAGAAGAAAAAAAAACTTTAAGCGACGTCTCCAATTTCAAAATTATTTCACAGGAATATTCCTTGGGTGACCTTCTACCAAAATTGCAAAGATGGTTCTGTTCCACTGAACAAAATAACCACCGGAGCTTAAAATAGAAAAAAAAAAACACTTTTAAACGACATGTTCTTCCAGGCCAATGGACCGATTTCAAACTAATTTCACAGTTTCCTCTAAGGCCTAAAAAATGAAAGAAAAATAGCCTTGTTTTCGCTAACCCGACCGACCCTGCTTCAGACCCCCCGACTCAACTATTTTTATCAATAAACGTACAAAATAAAAATTAAAACACCGACCCAACCATTTTCAATTTCCGACCCTACCCAGTGTCGTCTTTGCATATTCCCATTGTAATTTCGCGTACATTTCTATAGTTTTTGGCATTTAGTATCTTCCAAAATACAGAGCTGACATTTTTGAGCATCTAAAATGAATTATGATATACAGTGCAAGTACATTTTTATAGTTTTTGGCATTTAGTACCTTCCAAAATACAGAGCTGACATTTTTGAGCATCTAAAATGAATTATGATATACAGTGCAAGTCTCGACATGACAATTTTATTCGATTTTATTAACAAAAAACATGTACAAAAACAAAACACATAAAAATATAGGCCCGTACCTGTTTTTTTGGGAGAAAAAAATAAAATAATAAAACAAAGTTTCTCCTACCTACCGACTTATTTTTTTTTCAGCATGTTAGCGGAAACACAGCTAGATGACCTAATGATCTTTTATTGAAATTGCAAAAACATTATTCCGTTCCGTTGAATAAAATGACTGCCACAGCTAAAAGAAGAGAAAATATTTAAACGACATATCCTTCTCGGCCAATTAAAGGCCTGATTTCAAATGAATTCACAGACATGTTCCACTTATACCCCTTTACCAAAAATGCAAAGCGCTAAAAATAGCAAAATCTTTGAATATCTAGGCCAATGGCTCTATTTCAAAATAAGTTTACATCTCATTAAAGGGTTCTACTCCAATGAAAAAGATGGCCTCCAAAGCTAAAACTAGAACAAAAACGGTCTACATCTCCTTAACCTGGTGACTACTTCCATAAACTTTTAAACATCTTGAACTCAGGTGAGCGGATCGGGGCAATCATGGCCCTCTTGTTTTTATTTACATGTATTTTTTTGTTGTTTTTGTGTCAAGGCCATTTCTGGATTATTACATTTACTAATCAGAGGTGGGCGAAAACTGGACCGGAGTACCCGAAGAATAATCACCAGATCTTCTGTTGCAGAACTTGGCGTCTCACATGGCGTCTCACATGTGACCCGAGCCAGGCTCGAACCCACAACGATGAGAGACCTGCGTTATGATAAAGAGTGAGCGCTCTTACCCACTAGGCGACGTTTCATTCATATACATAAAACAATTAATGGGGAAGCAACTCTTCCAAAGAGATTTCTGCTACGTCAGTAGGGTTCGACTGTAATTTGGTTTGGTTTTGCTTAAAAGCCCTTTCAGTTATTTCAATTATTTCGAGACGATCCTTTATCAGCGGTGGCCGTGAATCGGTGTACTCGAAATAAATTGCAGAAATTGCAGAAATTAGCACGAGAGAGACTCGAACTCACAGCGGTGAGAGACCTAATGATTAAAAGATAGCCCCCACGCAGGAGCGTCGGCGGCCCCCGCCCATAGGGGCTTGAAGAAATATATGGGCTGCATGTTGCTTCCACGCAGAGCTGAATCCGGCCCGCGCACTAGTTCTGGTAAACCGCTTTGAGGATCTAAGCCTGTCCAGGAACCGCGGTGCGAGGCGGACCGTCCATGCTAATAAATCATATTGGTTTCATTGGGCAACAGGGCTTGAGATGTCATTTCATCTCAATGTCTGGTAAAAGTCCCACAAAATTGGAAGCAACGTCTCCAAAATGACCTTTACAGTGTTGACGGGGACGTTAAACCTCAAATCAAACAAACAAAAAACGCAGGAGCGTCGGGATCAACTGAAAAGGAAATTAACTCTTATCATGCTGTTCACGACAACCCATATCTTTGGAAACAGTATAGATCCAGATCAGATGGCTTCTGAAGAAGCCATCTGATCAGGATCTACACTGTTTGACATTCAGTTTATGCATTTTTAGGAATAAATTACATCAAGTAATCTGATTGGTTCAAAGTCAGAGATGGGTATGGCTAAAATGAATGTTCAGCAAGAGAAGGGTTAAAATGTTTTATGTCGAGGGATGCAAATTTACTCCTTTCAGATAGGAAACCCTTTTTCAGATGGGATTGAATGTAGAGAAAAGAAAACAAGAAGTACAAAGGTTCTCCGGGAATTCCGTCCATCTTTCATTTGACATACGTGCCCGGCGTGTACGGATTTTCAAGCCTACGTGGTATATTGTGACCGCCCCAGAGCAAACAACAACAAACAACATATGTTTCTTAACATTTTGACACCTGCGAAATTCTTTCCATCACATCCGACCTGAATATGACAGGAATGAAAGATGTCTATTGGGAAAACTAATACTTTTCTTTACTTTATTTTGGAGTCATGTGGTGTTATGATTTGTTGACTGATTTTATGATGTAACTTCAGGAGCACTAATACAAGGAAAGATGTTATGAAAAGTGGACAAGGTCAGGCAGCATTAGGAAATACATTAGAATCTATATGGAAGCTTTAGCCTCGGTCCCGATCTGTCTGGGCATCCCGAGGGTTGTAAACGACAAAATAGCGGATCTTACATGAGTGTTCATGTTTTAATATTTACATTTCCTGTGTAAAGTCTAATGTAAAGTAGAAGTAAAACAAAGATCAGGAATTGATACAATTAACTTACTCCACCCATAAAAGACACCAAAGGGAAAGAAATACAAACATTAAGCGACCAGACATAATGGAAACCTAAACAAAGGAAGGTCATAAGGACAGTTACTTTCCCACAAAATGGCCATATGGCCATCCAAAATAAAAAGACACAAGTGATACACACAGTAAGTAACAAACAACAACATAAATAAATCGCCACAGAAGAACCGCCTTGGAACGGTCAGTGGAAAGATTTCCACTGGGGGGCTTAAATCGATTTTACGTGGCCACAATCCTCGCCCTTACTTCCGTCGCGATTTAGACAAATAATTTGTTCAGTCCGCAAGAAGGCCTCCTAACTCATCAGTGCAACATCTCCGTGAACACAAAAATCAAAGAACCACAGAGGTGAGACAACGGTGAGAACTCGACAGCAAGAAACCACTGAAATGCTGGAGCAAAAGAAAACCAACAGTTAGACTCCGATGAGCCCGACCAGATGAGAAAACTTATCGATGTCTATTGTAAACCTATAGAAAACAATGTAGTTCATACTTCCAGTCACTTGAGTTTCAGTGACGCCAGTCTAAACAATGGTTCTCTACGGGCGTTGGTGACGTCAACGCTGTTCCGCTCTTGGTAGAAAAAAACATCATGCAAATGTTTTTCAGCTTTTAAAGTTTGCCCTTTAAGCAATTTTTTCGCCCAGTGATGAGTGGCAAAGAATGTAATTAGAAAAATAGATTTAATTTTTCTGCTTTTCATGAAGGTATGAACGAAAGGGGGTCGCCAGCAAAGTTTACATGAACCCCTTTCGACCCACAGCGTTCATACTTTCATGAACAGCAGAAAAATAAAATTCATTTCTTAATTGAATTTATTAATCGAGTGTTTATTCAGGTTACTCGTATTTTAACAAACATTGTAAATATTCCGTCTATAGTAATCGTAACGTCGTTAAGGTCGTCGTACATGTATCGTTACGAGGCGTAATAACAGTCTCAGACGACGCGACATCATATGAGCCCCGCCAAGCGAATTTGTGTCTTCGAGCATTCCGTCATGACAAATTTTAACTCCGCATGCCCAGCCATTCAGAGGGGCCAGGGATATGGTTTTCTGTCTGAAGGTTCCTCTTGATTCGCTGCTTGTATGAGCGAGCAGCGAAAGTTCTGGCGAGACTTCGCTGGTCACATAGGCGATAAGTACCAAAATCGCTTGACGGGATCCATATGATAAATCGCACTCATTCAAATAAAAGATTCTTTGTTAGCTCACCTGAGCAAGAAGTACCCAAGATGAGCTATTGTGATCGTCATTCGCCCGTGCATCCGTCGTCATATTTTGATTTAAACAACTGCTCTAAAACTGCCGGACAGATTTTGAAACAATTTCACAGGAATGTTCCTTGGGTGACGCTCTACCAAAATCGCTCAAAGCGTTCCGATCGGGCGAACAAGATGGCCTCCAGAGCTAACAATAGCCATCGGAAAAGATGGCAAATCCCCCGACCAAAAGCCAATATGGCCTTCAGAAGATTGTTCACCAAAAGAAAGTGCACCAGAATTAAACCACCAATATATCACAAAAGTATTCGAGTTATGGCCATCACAAGATTATACTGTCAGGGGAGATAACTAAAAAACCAGGGCACCCAGAATTGTGGTTCTTGCACATGACATGCCTGCTTAAGCTCGTGTATTTCTGAACGAAGTACCATCAATATGTCTCGAAGGGTATTGGAGATATGGTGATCAGAAGCTGGTCATACTGTTATATTGGAAAGGTAGATAACTCAAATACCACAGCACAAACAGCTATGGTTCTTGCACATGACATCCCTTCTGTACCTTGTATACCATTGTGCCAAGTTCCTTCAATATATCTCAAAGGGTGTTGGAGTTATGGCCATCACAAGGTTATATTGTCAGGGGAGATAACTAAAAACAGAGCACCCAGAGTTGTAATTCTTGAGCATGACACATCTGCTTAACCTCATGTACATCTGCATCAAGTACCACCAATATGTCCCAAAGGGTATTGGAGGTACGGTGATCACAAGGTGGTCATACTGTTATATTGGAAGGTGAGATAACTCAAATACCATAGCACCCAGAGTTGTGGTTCTCAGGCATGAAATGCCGTCTCGACCGTATATACAATTGTGCCAAGTACCATCAATATATCTCGAAGGGTATTGGAGTTATGGCCATCACAAGGTTATATTGTCAGCGTAGATAATTATAAAACCAGGGCACTCAGAGTCGTGGTTTTTGCACGTGACACACCTGCTTAACTTCATGTATAACTGTACCAAGTACCATAAATATATCTCAAAAAGTATTGGAGATGTGGCCATCACAAGGTAGTGATTATATGTTATTTGGAGGGGAGATAACTAAAAAACCATGGCACCCAGAGTTGTGGTTCTTATGCATGACACACCGTCTTGGCCTTGTGAACGACTGTGCCAGGGCCCATCAATATATCTTAAAGGGTATTGGAGTTATGGCCATCACAAGGTAGTCACTCAATTTTATTAGAAGGGGAGATAACTAAAAACATTGGCAACCAGAGTTGTGGTTCTTGTGCATGACATGCCGTCGCAGCCCTGTGAACGACTGTGCCACGTACCGCCAATATATCTCAAAAGGTATTGGAGTTATGGCCATCACAAAGTAGTCATTCTATTTTATTAAAAGGGGAGATAACTCAAGCAGTATGCTATCCAGAGTTCTGGTTCTTGCGCATGACACGCCGTCTCAGCCTTGTGAACAATTGTGCCAAGAACCATCAATGAATCTCAAAGGGTATAGGAGTTATGGCCATCACAAGGTTGCGTCTACGGACGGACGAACGGACGGACGTCAGGCTGATCGCTATATCCCCCGAACCTATTTAGTCGGGTTTAAAAATAAAAAAAAAATAAACAACCTTTAAACAACTTCTCCCCCTTTACAAGTGCATGGATTTTAGACTAATTTTACAGGAATGTTCCTGGGCGACCCCCACCAAAATTGCTGAAACGGTTCTCTCGGATGAACGAAGATGGCCACAAGAGCTTAAAAAACAAACAAAAAAACTTTTAAACGATCTCTTCTCCTTAACTAGTAGATGGATTTCAAAATAATTTTACAGGAATGTTCCTTGGGTTACCCTCAACCAAACTGCTCAAACCGTTCCTCTCAGATGAACAAGATGACCGACAGTGCTTAAAAAACAAACAAACAAAAAAACTTTAAATGACTTCTCCTACTTAACCAGTGGGTGGATTTTGAAATAACTGCAGATGAATGTTCCTTGGGTTACTCTCTACGAAAATTGCTCAAAATGCTCCGCTCGGATAAACAAGATGGGCATCAGACCTAAAAAATAGAAGAAGAAAAAACAACAACAAAAAAAAAAAAAAAAAAAAACAAAAACAAGAGCTGTCACTATAAGTGAGCAATGCCCCCGTAGGAGCCAATTTGAGGAAAAAGTGCGGACTAAACCACAAACCCACAAACAAACGGGCAGTGCAAAAACTATATGCCCTCCTACGGGGGCATAAAAATTTAACAAAATTGTCGAAGTAATGTGGAAGTTGTTCGCATCACAAGGTTTAAGAACGCGTTTTTCAGAAAATAAAGGGCCGTAACTCCTTCGCCGATGACGTGAAAATTGTGTTAGGCATCCCTTTACCTCACAAGGAATGCATGTGCAAAGTTTCAGCTCAAACGGTGAAGACATGTGGAAGTAATTCGCGTCACAAGGTTTTCGAACGCCTTTTTTTTTTCAGAAAATCGAGGACCGTAACTTCGTCGCGGGTGATAGGATCAACTTGAAAATTGTGTTAGGCACCCCTTCACCTCACAAGGAATGCATGTGCAAAGTTTCAGCTCAATCGGTGAAGAAATGTGGAGGTAGCTTGCGTCACAAGATTTTTTAGCGCATTTTTGATTAAAAAATCAAGGGCCATAACTCCGAAACGCTTTATCCGAGCAGAAAGAATTTTGTGTTAGGCACATCTACATATCATTGCAAATGCATATGCAAAAATTTAACAAAATTGTCGGAGAAATGTGGAAGTAGTTCGCGTCACAAGGTTTAAGAACGCGTTTTTCAGACAATAAAGGGTCGTAACTCCTTCGCAGATGATAGGCTCATCGTGAAAATTGTGTTAGGCACCCCTTAACCTCACAAGGAATGCATGTGCAAAATTTCAGCTCAAACTGTGAAGAAATGTGGAAGTAGTTCTCGTCACAAGGTTTTCGAATGCGTTTTTTTTTCAGAAAATCAAGGGCCGTAACTCCGCCAGAGATGAAAGGATCAACGTGAAAATTTTGTTAGGCATCTCTTTACCTCACAAGGAATGCATGTGCAAAGTTTCAGCTCAAACGGTGAAGAAATGTGGAAGTAGTTTGTATCACAAGGTTTTCGAACGCGTTTTTCATAAAATCAAGGGCCGTTACTCTGTAACAGATGATAGGATCAACGTGAAAATTGTGTTAGGCACCCCTTCACCTCACAAGGAATGCATTTGCAAAGTTTCAGCTGAATCAGTGAAGAAATGTTGAAGTAGTTCGCATCACAAGGTTTTTATCACATTTTTTTTTTAGAAAATAAAGGGCCGTTACTCATTCGAAAATGATAGGACCAACGTGAAAATTGTGTTAGGCATCCCTTCACCTCACAAGGAATGCATGTGCGAAGTTTCAGCTCAATCGTTGGAGAAATATGGAAGTTTTGTTTGTTTGTTTGATTTAAGGTTTAACGTCCCCGTCAACACTGTAAAGGTAATTTTGGAGACGTTGCTTCCAATTTTGTGGGACTTTTACCCGACATTGAGATGGAATGACATCTCAAGCCCTGTCGCCCAATGAAACTAATAGGGTTTATTAGCATGGAGGTCGGCCTCACACCAAAGGCGGTCGGTTGACTTAGACCTTCAATCATACTGAAAACAGAAAGTTGAAGATCATTCAGCTTCTGTTCCATCTGTCTAATCACTTCTGTTTTAATTGATTTGTCGTTATAATCAAGTTGGTCTATACTGCTCAGTAACACGGTGACATTCTGACTCGTGACTCCTTTGGGTTTAATGGCTGCAGGGGAGACCGGGGCAATATGGTGTACTAATATAGGTGTTGACGTGAAGATTTACGGCAGCGTTTCGTTGTTTACAATGTTTCTATTACCGGAAGCAGGCTGCACTTTTTTCGCATCTCTCTCGGCAGGATATCCGCAATTTAATACCGGTGTCTGAAACTGACATGAGTGACTGCCGTGTTCTGGATAAAGTGGTCGTCCTCCAAAATTCTGTAAATATGACGCTGTGATATTCTCGGCATTGAACTCTTTACTCCGCTGATTCAAGAAGGGCAGTTGTCAGTTTCTGGCGAAAGAATGTGCACTGTACTGGTTAACCGCTTACGTATAAGCCTGCCCAGGAAAGTGTTGATAGGTAAACTGACCGGCTCAAAAATGACCTTAATAGTGTTGACTGGGCCGTAAAACTCCAAAACAAACAAAAACTCTTTACTCAGTTGGCCGGGGCTGCTGATTTCACGGTTCCAAACAAACTGCGCAGGATCCAAACGCGCCCAAGAGTTTGAAACGTCCATTTCTCGAGAGTTCGCAACGTGTGTTTGCGCGAAGTTAATTTTTGCCTCGACGTTGACGTCATCTACGCTGCTTGTTGTCATCTCGCTGAGCTGTCTTTGCTGATGGGTTTCTTTTGTTGTTTTCGTAGGTTCTGGTGTTTCGTCTGAAAGCGACATACACTGGGACGAGTCTTCTATCCGGCTGTCCAAATTCTGCATAAATGTCTTTTGACGTGTCACCAGTAACAATTTTGATTCTGAACAAGGATTTAGCAATTTGTGGAAAACGGTCTTCTCTCCATAGTTTGAAACCATTTCCGGTAAGTTCAACGGACCTTAGAATTCCTAATAAATTATTTGAATTCTAAAACACACACTTTGATAAGTTGAAAAATGTCTTTTGAATGTGTATTAATATTGTTTCTTGTACTGTACTTTGAATTATGACTGTTACAAGTCATGTTTTGAGGGCCCCAAGGAAGATTGGGTAAACCAATTGGGTCACCCTCGTTAAATAAAGTATTTACTTACTTACTTAACCTCGCACCGCGGTTCCTGGACAGGCTTAGATCCTCTAAGCGGTTTACCAGTACTAGTGTGCGGGCCAGATTCAGCTCTGCGTGGAAGCATTATGCAGCCCATATATTTCTTCAAGCCCCTATGGGCGAAGGCCGTAAATATGGAAGTAGTTCGCATCACAAAAAAGTGCGGACTGTTGGTTGGTGCCTGATGCTCTGTCTCTGGTCGGACCCATCGGAGTCTAACTGTTGGTTTTCTTTTGCTCCAGCATTTCAGTGGTTTCTTGCTGTCGAGTCCACACCGTTGTCTCACCTCTGTGGTTCTTTGATTATTTGTGTTTACGGAGATGTTGCACTGATGGGGACAATTGCACTTTACCGGGCACTGATTTTCCGTAGGAAAATCCGCGTGAGTAGGTATCTAAGGTCCTATTATAAGGACGCGCGTGAGCGCGGCCAAAAAATGGAAATAAGGCAGAAAAATGCAAAATTAACCCCAAAATCGTGTAGATTAGGCATATTTCAGGTTAAAACCGAGGTTTTAAACCGTAGGTTTTAACCAAGTTCTGCAATTTCAAGCTTGTTCTAAGCAGGAGAAGCGAAAGAAACGTTAATTACTTTTTGTTTTGCTTCCACTGAATAACTGCGCGTGCGTAATTTCATTGGTCAAATTTAAAGACCTTATGAATATTAATGAGCTCTGATGTCAACTTTCAATGACGCAACTTTCGATGACGCAACCAAGCAGTTTGTAAACAAATCCAGTTGCAAGAAAAAAATGAGGGAAAAATATGGCATTGTTTATGATGATTTGGCCGAAGTATGCAGAGACAGTGGAAGTATAATAACGTGGCTGATGATTTATTTTGTCTTCTGACTGTGGTAACCTGGTAAGTGCCTTTAAAAATTATCAGTCAACATCATGGGGGCTGCCGCCCCCACACCCCGGCATTCAAGTTAGAAGGATGCCAGGTATAAACTTACAAAGACAGCAAATCGGGATCTGTTGAATCTTATGTAGCCTGCAATTTCCTTAAATATTCAAAGCAGTCTCATTTTATCTCATTTGCATATAATTTGGTGCCGTGGTCCAAGTCTGTCGAATCCACGTCGAAGATAGGTCAAGCAGATGACAGTGTTACGCTAAACTACCCACAACTGAGTCCGGGAATTTACGTATTTATTAATCCTACATTAACTTGCTGCTGCTAAAATACGATAAAAGAAAGCGCAGTATCAATATTTGTGCATTGAAAACGCTTGCATTATTTAAAAACATCGGTTAGAAAATGCGTCGTTTCGTCCTTCCAAAACAAAATGGCGGCCGTCTTCACCCGAACGTCATGAATAATTAATGAGGCATAAACAACAAAAGACACGCCCTAACAACAAGTTGCGCCTGCGCAGTCTGGATAGAAGATAGTGACCGGCAAAGTGCAATCTAGCCGCACTGATGAGTTAGGAGGCCTTCATGCGGACTGAACAAATTATTTGTCTAAATCGCGACGGAAGTAAGGGCGAGGATTGTGGCCACGTAAAATCGATTTAAGCCCCCAGTGGAAATCTTTCCACTGACCGTTCCAAGACGGTTCTTCTGTGGCGGTTTATTATGTTGTTGTTTGTTACTTTTGTGTGTATCACTCGTGTCTTTATTTTGGATGGCCATATGGCCATTTTGTGGGAAAGTAACTGTCCTTATGGCCTTCCTTTGTTTAGAATACCATTATGGTCTGGTCACTTTATGTTTGTGTTTCTTTCCCTTTGGTGTCTTTGATGGGTGGAGTAAGTTAATTGTATCGATTCCTGATCTTTGTTTTACTTCTACTTTACAAACCCGCAAACGCACAAACGCACAAACAAACGGACAGTGCAAAAACTATATGCCCTCATACGGGGGCATAAAAACATCAAGCGACTTCTGCTCCTTAACCAGTGGATGGATTTGGCAGTTTTTTCACAGGAATGTTCTTTGAGTGACACTCTAGCAAGAATGCTTGGGTGAACAAGATGGCCACCAGAGCTAAAAATAGAAAAAAAATCTTTGAAAGAATTCTCCTCCTTAACCAGTGGATGGATTTCAAAGTAATGCTAGAAGCCTCCGTGTTGTAGTGGTTACGCTACTCGTCTGGTAAACCAGGGATCGCAGGATCGATCCCGGGCTTCTCCAGACTTTCGGATGAGTCTTTAAACCGAGGCGAGGTCCCGTCTCCGTATGACCTCAGCTGTTGGTGAGACGTAAAACTCAAACACTCACTCAAAGTAATGCTACAGGAATGTTCTTCAGTCGACCCTCTACCCCCCCCCCCCCCCCCCCCCCCCAAAAAAAAAAAAAAAAACAAAAAAAAAAACAAGATGTTCGCCAGAAATAAAAATAGAAAAATCTTTTAATGACTTCTGCTTTTTAACCAGTGTATGGATTTTGGAATATTTCTAAGGTAACCATATACCGCATGCTCAACCCGTTCTGCCCGCGTGACCAAGATGGCCGCCAGAGCTAAAAATAGAAAAACCTTTGGTTTAAACAATATTTTATTATTTATTTTATCAAATACAATCACACATAAGACATGGTAAAAAGGATCTGGCTGTAAGCTACGAAGCTTATAAGTGTCATCCCCAAGCACAAATAAGAATATACAACATAACTGAATGGAATGACTGAAAATAAATATTGATTATACATTAACGAGAGAGAGAGAGAGAGAGAGAGAGAGAGAGAGAGAGAGAGAGAGAGAGAGAGAGAGAGAGAGAGAGAGAGAGTTTAACTGACTACATGTATCTGTTTACGGTTGAAATCACGCAATTATAAAGATTTGGGACTGTTTATCAGCCAGGGTCAGTGGGCTTAAACAAATCCTCAAGTTTTGCACTAGTAAAAATATTGTTTGGTTTTGGTGGGGTGATAAGGTTGTTTTGCCATACAAGAGATCATTGACAGTGTAATGTTGTAGGTCGGGTGGTTGGTACCTTTCTCTTGCAACGATGTAGTTGGTACAAGTAAACAAGACGTGGTTTGTGTTTCCAAATCCTCAACACCGACATGAAGGACTGGGAACTATACTTTTACGGTAGAGGTCTGAGTTTAGTGAGCTACATCCCATTCTTAGTCTGGCATGCAAGATCTATCCTATACGTGAACCGATGTTGTAGTATTTTGGGGGTGCTAATATGTTCCTGTTTAGTAAGGATTTGAAAATTGTAAAAGAAGATGCTTCATTTATTTCAGTTGGTAGGTTGTTCCTCGCTCGAATTGTGGAAGGAAAAAATGAATCAAGAAAGAGATTAGTATTGGCTTTGTAGTTCTGTTCCTAAGACTACATCTGCTTGTTTCCTGAACTGTTGGCGGCATAAGATCTAGGAGGTAATTTGGGGCAAGACCATGCAGGATTTTGTAGAGTGTAATGAATTTATACTAATTGTGCCTGCTTTGGAGGGAATCCCATCCAAGTTCGGAGTAAAGTTTGTCAATGTTACAAAGTTTTGTTCCGCTGCTTCAACATGTAATAGCGTCAAGATTTCTTCATGGATTTCAAAATAATTTTACAAGAATGTTCCTTGGGTGACCCTCAACCAGAATTGCTTAAACCGTCCCGCTCGGATGAACAAAATGGCCTCCAGTGCTAAAGATAGAGAAAACAACCTTTAATCGACTTCTTTTCATTAACCAGTGGACGGAAGCAAATGAATACAAGAATCGTACATGGGTGTCAGAGGTGGATAGAAAATTCCGTTCCGATGGTCCGAAGACAGTGGATTTCTCTTTTTCTTGCATGCCTATCATTTCTGAGCATGAATTTATATTAATGCAGCCACTTCGATTGCTAACACCCGCCATATTGTGGTGACATTAATGTGACATTTAGTGACGTAACGTTGCATGCAATGAAGTCAGCTTTAATACCAGCGTGCATGACGTATTATACAACCAGTGCACATCTAACACGCGAGAATTCTGAAAACCAAAACAAAACAAACAAACAAACAAACAAAAAAAAAACATTATCCTATCTCTGGGTAGGGTAATCTGGGTATGAAAAGACTTTGTATTCCCGGGTAAATCCCGGGATCCCTTATCTTATGTACAAGAAATAGGAATCTTACAAGGGTGTGTGGGGACGATAGAAAATTCCGTTCCGAGGGTCACTGTCCAGCATCACGAGGCTTGCCGAGTGATGCCGTACAGTCATCCCGAGGGACGAATTTTTAACGGGTTGGTGCCTTATGCTTTAGAATGGAAAAAAGTGAAACAATGTATTTTCCCATATTAATATTTTAAGTCTATGTTATGAGAGAAGGTTCTCCATGAAACTCTTTGAATGCTAAAGGTAAAGATAATAATAATAACAACAGTTCGACTGTCATTATACTGACAATGACCTTAATCAAATGCGAGAAATCCTACTGTTTGTACTAAGGTGGATGGCTGATGAGACCAAATCTAACTCTAGATAGAGCAAGGGAAGCTCTATTGGTGATACATGATGTACCTTAGTTTTTGCTTTGCACTGAATGCGTTTCTGCTTGGTTTCGCTGATTCTTTTTGCCTCATATTCACTACCATTCCTACTGATGAGGCATTGCTATTTAGGTTATTTTGGAGACGTTGCTTCCAGTTCTCTGGGCATTTTACCCGACATTGAGAGGAAATGACATCTCAAGCCCTGTCGTCTAATGAAACCAATAGGGCTTATATGCACTGGACGGTCTGGCTTGCACCACTTTGCCTGTCAGGCTTAGTCCGTCTAGATTTCCGCCTGGAGCCTGTATATGAAATGCAATTGAAACCAACCTTGTGGTTTAAAACATCCTTTGAAAATGGAGACGAAGGATGACGATGGACGATAAAGGACTACCATCCTTTGAGCTACCTGGGAGCATTCGGCTATTTTAAAGGGGGCAAAAACGCCTTCTTTTGTCAGAGATGTTCATGTCCCTATTCATGAATGGCCCACGGGGGTTCCATAGCAGGATCATTGTCAATTCGGTTTACAAACTTTCACAGTAAAAGCGGACATGTGCTCCAAGGGAGGGAGATCTATGTTAATTAGAAACTTGGCGAATAAATCATAATAAATCTCTCATTGGATAGTGTCATACTTATGACCAAATTCTAATGATTAATTACCCTTTCCGGCTGGTAATTTGATAATAAATGTTGATTTTACATAAATAAATGAAAGTAAATGACAATTTGGGAGAGACACTTTGGTGGACGTTGACTTATGAAGTAATAAAAATAATAAAGTAATGAGGGTCTGTTTTAAGTATGTCATGGGCTGGAAAAGTAAATCTTACAAATATAAAGTAAACACACTGGTCGGTTACAAGGCTATACATTATTTTTCTGCCACCTCAAAGAGCTGATGGATTTTTAGCTCACCTGAGCACGAAGTGCTCATGGTGAGCTATTGTGATCGGTCAATGTCCGTCGTCCGTCGTGTGCGGCGACAACAATTTGCTTTAAATGCTAACTCCTCCTAAACCCTTGAGCCAATTTCAATACAACTTCATAGAAATATTGCTGAGGTGACCCTCTACAAAAACAGCTAAAATTGTTCCGCTCCGCTGAACAAGATGGCCGCCAGAGCTAAAAATAGAAAAATCTTTAAACGACAACTTCTCCTGTACCTTAAGGCCAATTTCATTCAAACTTTATAGGAATGTTGCTTAGTCGACCCTCTACCAAAATAGCTAAAACGTCTCCGCTACGATGAACAAAATGGCCGCCAGAGCTAAAAATAGAAAATTCTTTAAACGACAACTCCTCCTGTATGTACCCTTTGGCCAAATTTATTCAAACTTCATAGGAATGTTGCTTTGGTGACCCTCTACTAATATAGCTAAAACGGTATTGCTCTGATGAGCAAAATGGCCACCATAGCTGAAATAGAAAAACATCGTAAATTTGCTTCTAACACAAACTCCTCCTCAACCCTTGGGCCAATTTGATTCAAACTTCACAGGAATGTTGCCCAAATGACTCCCTACCAAAAAAGCTAAAATCGTTGGGCCAAACAAGATGGCCACCAGAGCTAAAAATAGAAAAAAATCTTTAAATGACAATTCCTCCTGTACCCTTCGGCCAGTTTTATTCAAACTTCATAGGAATGTTGCTTAGGTGACCATCTACCAAAATAGCTGAAAAGATTCTGCTCTGATGAGCAAAATGGTCACCATAGCTAAAAATAGAAAAACAACATAAATTTGCTTCAAACACGAACTCCTCCTTAACCCTTGGGCCAATTTGATTCAAACTTCACAGGAATGATAAGTAGGTGATTCCCTAAAAAATAGCTAAAATCATTCCGCTCTGATTAACAAGATGGCCACCAGAAGTAAAAATAGAAAAAATCTTCAAACGACTACTCCTCCTTTACCCTTGGGCCAATTTCATTCAAACTTCATAGGAATGTTGCTTAGATGACCCACTACCAAAATGGCTAAAACGTTTTCGCTCTGATGAGCAAAATGGCCGCCATAGCTAAAAACAGAAAAAACTTTGTAAATTTACGTCAAAACGCGACTTCCTCTTCAACCCTTGGGCCAATTTGATTCAAACTTCGCAGGAATGTTAGTTAGGTGACTCCCTACCAAAATAGCTAAAATCGTTCAATGTTGCGAACAAGTTGGCCGCCAGAGCTAAAAATAGAAAAAAAAAATCTTCAAACGACCACTCTTCCTTACCCCTTGGGTCAATATGATTCAAACTTCACAGGACTATTATGTGGCTGACTCCCTGCCAAAAAAAAAAGCTAAAATTGTTCCGCTCTGACTAACAAGATGGCCGTCAGAGCTAAAAATAGAAAAATTCTTCAAACGACAATTCCTCCTTACCCCTTGGGCCAATTTGATTGAAACTTCACAGGAATATTATGTCGTTGACCCTCTACCATATTAGCTAAAATGATCCCGCTCCGATGAACAAAATGGCCGCCAGAGCTTAAAATAGAAAAAAATTGTAAATTTGCTTCAAACTTCACAGGAATGTTGTCCAGGTGACTCACTACCAAAATAGTAAAAATCATTCCAGTCTGATAAACAAGATGGCCACCAGGGCTAAAAATAGAAAAAATCTTCAAACGACAACTCCTCCTGTACCCTTGGGCCAATTACATTCAAACTTCATAGGAATGTTGCTAAGATGACTCTCTACCAAAATAGTTAAAATGGTCTCGCTCCGATGAACAATATGGCCGCCAGAGCTAATCAAAGTACTGAAAGTACTAATAGAAGGTGATGGTAGAAAAATGTTAGTTTTTACATTGAGCCATTTCATTTCATTACCTTTTTTAATTTTTAAAACAGTCAATGGTTTTGTATGAATGTAGTAACGCGAGCAGCAGACAAATGAAATGTCAAAAACAAAATTGAGGACCGAACGCTACATGTTGTGAATCCCTTCTTGTGTCAATGAGAATAATTCTGGAGACACTCGTACATAGACTCTAGCAAACAAGATAATTTACTCAACACTCTATACATGCTAGCAAATGGCTTTCTAACACCAATATTCCGGGACACTGGCTGGTTTTTATCTGAGGCTTCGATCATAAGTTTAAAAGTGTGTTGGTTGCTATGTATTGTCAAGTGTTTGAAAGACGTCCGTCGACCCAGTGACACCTGGATTAAACAAGAGGGCCATAATGGCCCTGGAGCACTCACCTAATCCTTATTGTACAGATAAAGTGGTAGGTAATATAAGGTGGAGTGGATGGTTTGAGCCAATTTTACTGAGAGTGACCAAAGGAACGTTCCTGTGAAATTATTTCAAAATCAGTCTACCCATTTAGTAGTACATCACGTGAACAAGTCCGTGAAATGAAGACCCCTCTAAACCCCCTTCATATAGAGCAAACTGGGGTTACGGGAATGGTGGGTATACATTATTTTTTATATTTCTGCTCAAAGACAGGTTGTGGGTACTCGTTAGAACCGCCTCATTATGGCGGTTCTAACGAGCACCCACAACCTATGTTTTGATCATTGTTAAGAAAAATATCACGGATTTTCATCAGAAAAGTAGTAATTTTGGGGATGATAAAATTGTACTATTTCGCATGGGTGTGTTATCGTAATGAGAAGTCAGTTTAAAGCTTGTTTATTGTTTCGTTTGGTGGCTTTTATGTTCAGTGGAGCGAAACTATTTTGAGTAACTTTGTCAGAGGGTCACCCATGGAACATTCCTTCCAAAGTTATTTTCTTTCTGCATGACAATGAAGTCTTTTCAAAGTTCCCTTCTAAAGTGCTGACCTATATGTTACTATCTGGACATTTTCTGGACATTGAGGGTCATGTCCTAGTGCATGGAGATGAATTTGCTCAGAATCACGTGAACAAGTCCGAAAAATGACCCCCCCCCCCCCCACCCAGGGTATACTTTGTTTTTCTTATTTCTGCTCCAAGACATAGGTTGTGGGTACTCGTTACTGAGGCGGTTCTAACGTGCACCCTCAACTTATGTTTTGAGCATTTATATAAAAAATATCAAGGCTTTTCATCAGAAAACTAGCCGTTTTGGAGATATGAAAAATGCTCTATGTCACAAGGGTGAGTTATCGTAATGGTCTAACTTACAATGCCTCGCTGTGACAATTTGGCGGGGGATTTTGTCATAAAATGCTAGACAAATGAGTCATTGGTTCCCTTTGACAATACACAGCTAACTTGTATGTCACTATCTGGACTTATTGTGGACATTGAGAGTCAGGTCCTAGTGCATCAGAGGGAAATGAAGAGGCTCAGTTTTACTAATACTGTCACATGGTGACAAAGGTGGTGGTGGTGGTGGTGTGTGTGTGTGTGTGGGGGGGGGGGTGGTTATGTGTCAGTGGTTCCCTTTGACAATACAGAGCTGACTTGTATGTCACTGTCTAGGCACCTTGTGGACATTGAGGGTCAGGTCTTAGTGCACAGAAGGAGATGAACCGGCCAAGCCTTAACCCTATATAAAACCAGTGGGCTCCGGGCCAGTCCAGTTTTGACCCGATGGTGTTATAATTTGGACAATCTTGGAAGAGGGCAACAAGAGGAAGTTTTATTCCAATATCAAAAACTTGGACCTTCTGGTTTCAGACGAGAAGGTATTTAAAGATTTTCAGTACGTAAGTCTATGTGAAACCAGTGGGCCCGGAGGCGGGGCCATTTTTGACTCCAGGGTTTTGATTTGAATAATCTTGATAGAGGTCACCCGCATGAAACTTATAGCAAAATGTCAAGGAACTGGGCCTTGGGTATTTTAGAAGAACATTTTAAAGGTTTTTCGTATATAGGCTATGTAAAACCGGTGGGGCCTGAGGCGGGGCAACCTTTGACCACAGGGCTATAATTTACACAGCACAGTAGAGGACAACCAGATGAAGCATCATACCAAATATCAAAGACCTGGGCCTTCTGGTTTCAGACAAGAAGCTTTTTAAAGGTTTTCCATATATAAGTCAAAATAAAACCAGTGGACCCCAGGGCAGGGCCATTTTTGACCCAATGGCTATAATTTGAACAATCTTTGGTAGAGGTCTGCTAGATGAATCTTCACACCAAATATGAAAGACCTGTGACTTGTGTTTTCAGAGAAGTTTTTTTAAGATTTTCCCTATATATCCCAATGTAAGACCAAAGGGCACCCCGGGGTGTGTGTGTGTGTTGGGGGGGGGGGTGCAATTTTGGCACAAGGACTATAATTTGAAACTCTTGATATATGTCCACACGACGAAGGCACATACCAAATATCAAATATCTGAGATCTGAGGCTTATGGTTTCAGACAAGAGGAGTTTTGAAGATTTTCCCGCGAGATGTTTATGTAAAACAAGTGGGCTACAGGGCGGGGGCTTTTTTGGTCAGAGGGCTATAATTCCAACAATCTTGATAAAGGTCCACTAGACGCAGCTTCATATCAAATATCAACACCTCAGCCTCCTGGTTTCTGACAAGAAGATTTTCAAAGGGTTTCCCTACATAAGTCAATGTAAAACCAAAGGGCCCCTGGGCGGGGGCATTTTTGGCCCTAGGACTATAATTTGAAGTCGGAAAGTCCATTGGTCTCATAGTGTGGCAAGGCTTTCAATGCCATTTCATCACAATGTTAGGTAAGAGTCCAACGAAATTCGAAGCACGTCTGTACAGTTTTGTTTATTTGTTTGATTTGATGTTTAACGCCCCGTCAACACTTTATAGGTCATTTGGAGACGTCGCTTCCAATTTTGTCGGAAGTTTACCCGACATTGAGATGAAATGGCAACTCAGCCTCTGCCGCATAATGCAACCAGTATAGTTTATATGCATGGATGGTTCAACTCGCACTACTTTTCCTGGGCAGGCTTAGAATCGGAACCTTTAAGCTGTCTACCTGTACTCATGTTCGGTCGATTTCAGCTATGCGTGGAAGCATCATGCAGCCCATTCTGTTTCCTCAAGCCCCGGTGGGCGGGGCCGTTATACAGTCTTGACGGGGACGTTAAACGTCAAATCAAACAAATCAAATACACCTCAGTAAAAAAGGGAAATATTCAGATATAGAAGAAGAGGAAACAAAATCTGATATTTTCTGACCTGGGCTCAAAAAAAAAAAAAAAAAAAAAAAACAAGCACCCACCGCCCGGAATAAATATGTATTACCCCGTACTATAAACGTTAAGATTAAGGAGTTTATGTTATAAAGTCATATTTTCCTGATGGTTCACAGAAATATATCCATGCAACAGTGAATCGGCCCCCGCCTATCGGGGCTTGAAGAAATAGATGGGCTGAGTGATGCTTCCACGCAGAGCTGAATCCGACCAGCACACGAGTACTGGTAAACCGCTTAAAGGATCTAAGCCTGCCCAGGCATTGGGTGCGCACGAGTCGTACCGTCCATGCTTATAAACCCTATTGGTTTCATTGGGCGAAAGGGCTGGAGATGTCATTTCATCTCAATGTCGGGTAAAAGTCCCACAAAATTGGAAGCAACGTCTCAAAAATGACCTTTACAGTGTTGACGGGGATGTTAAACCTCAAATCAAACAAATGCAACAGTGAAGGTAACTTCGCTCTATCCGCCCCGCCTATGGCGGCTTGAATAAACATATGGGCTGCATGATGCTTCCACGTAGAGCTGAAACCGGCCCGCACACTAGTACTGGTAAACCGCTTTGAGGATCTAAGCCTGTCCAAGAATCGCGGTGCGAGGCGCTCCATGCTAATAAACCCTATTGGTTTCATTGGGCGACAGGGCTTGAGATGTCATTCCATCTCAATGTCGGGTAAAAGTCCCACAAAATTGAAAGCAACGTCTCCAAAATGACCTATACAGTGCTGAGGGGGACGTTAAACCTCAAATCAAACAAACAAACAAAATTTTGCTCTATCTGTAGTATAGCAAGTCGTAGTATTCCATTCATACTGTCAACTCATTCATTGAATTATTAATCCGCGATCTAGATTTTGAGCGAGTTCAGTTTACGTACTAGAGTTAACAAAGTTTACTTGCTCCAAAACGCGCCGTGTAGGAATATTGCGACTGCTAGAGTTAGCTTGGTATGAAAGTTGGAAGCCTTGCCTAGTAGCAACGAATACGGTGGAAGGTGGAGAATTGTAAGTTAAATGCAATCCGAAAATCGATTATTTCCAACTTTTTGAAATTTTGGCCACGTGTTGGAAAAAATCACGTCCAACTTGAAAACATTTTTATACTTTCGATTTACTCGAGGGCAAACGATGACATTTCTTGACGTCAGTAGAGTTCTGAATCTGAATCTGAATCGTTACTGGTGACGCATCAAATGATATTTTATGCTTCCTGTCTCTTCTAATTGGGGGATCGTGAAGTAGGGCGGTGTGGTGGGGGGATAATGTCATTGTACAACTTTGAACAAGAGTAAGCCTACTGTCTCCCCTACTTTTTTGAGTTAACTTTAGTTGGTCAACTGAACTCGCTCAAAGCAAACTAGGTCATGAAAAAGCTGTGAATCGAGACCAATTTGAACCAGAGGGTTAATTTTATGGCATTTTACTCTCAAGTTAGTTGTTTCTGTAATTGGCTTCCTCAGTTTGACAATCTGCATATCATTTTCACTTATCAAATGATACATGCGCGTCTATTGATATATATATGGAGGCTTATTTTTTTTTTAAGCATAGGAGTGATTCGTCATCGAGGGGCTCCAGTGTCGATTGGCATAAGAAGGTGGGACCTGAAAGGTCATCACCTTCTAATAAGTTTACATTCATTTCTTAATTGACCAATGATTATTCCCCTGCCGTCGTGTTTTTTGTTCTTGCTAGACAGAACTCCCAACTCCCAAAGCAAGCTTGATTGAACTCAAGTTAACTCTAGTTGTGCGGCACGAGCCATAACCCGCGTGTTTTGGTGTAACTATAGTTAACTCTAGAAAGTCAATCGAACTCGCTCTTAATAACTAGGCCAGGTCAGCTGCGAAACGAGACCAATTTCAAATCTAGATCAATTTCATGACATTTAACACTGAAGTTCATTGTTTGTGTATTATGCATTCACAGTTTATTTTTCAATCTGCATATTATTATCGCATATCAAATGATACAGGCGCGTCTCTTGACTAATTTATGAGGACCTATTTTTCTTGAAACAGAGGAGTGATGCGGTATCAAGGGAATTCTCTGAGTGTTGCCATAAGAAGGTGAGACCTAAAAGGTCATCACCTTCTAAAAATAGAAAATACTATTGTAAATTTGCTTCAAATGCGAACCTTTCCTAAACCCTTGGGTCAATTTGATTCAAACTTCAAAGGAATGTTGCCTAGGTGACACCCTACCAAAATAGCTAAGATCTTTCCACTCTGATCAACAAGATGGCCACCAGAGCTAAAAATAGAATGTACTAGAGACGGTGACATTCAGGTGAGCGAATCAGGGCCCTCTGGGCACTCTTGCTATGATATTGACAACATTTACAGGGCCCTCGCCCATCGGGACTTGCAGAAATAGAATGGGCTGTCATGTGCTTCCGCGCAGAGCTGAAACCGACCGAATAAGAGTTCTGGAAAACGCTTAGGAATGAGCCTTTCTAAGAAATATGGTGGAAGTCGGACCGGCCCTACATATAAACCCTAGCGTTTTTCTTGCAGTAGGGCTTGAGATGTCATTTCATGTCAATGTTCGTCTCTAAAATTACCTAAACAGTTTTGACGGGAACGTAAAACAAACAAAACAAGGTCAGAACAGACCGAATAATAACTGTTCTGGATATAACTTTTAGATGGGGAAAATGGTTAGTTGATTTCTGGTGCCCTTGACCTATTTTTTTCAAGGGCATAAGGGTTCGGATTTTAAGTGAAAAATTTCAGTCAGCTTAGATACAAAGTATCTCAAGAACTGTTTGGTTAAGCCTTTGGTATTTATGAGAGGACAGATTTTCGAAACCTGCAATACTGAAAAGATATCCCAAAGTTATCACCATTATAATTCCTAGAATGACAATATTTGTTACCCTAAGTGGCTCGAACTACCCCAGTCTCGAACTAATATAAGTAGAGAGTAACATCAAAGAGATTGTCACAATAGGAAGGTAAGACAGGCTATACCTTTGGACAACAGAGGACAATGCATAATAACAAAAACATTCACTGACATCATTTCGTCTTATCCTCACGTCCTCGCCCATCTGGGCTTGGTGAAATAGATTGGGTTGCATGGTGCTTCCAAACCGAGCTGAAATTGGCACATTAGCACTGGTAAACCGCTTAGACCAGACAAACTGGTATGAGTCAGACCGTTCAATGCATATAAGCCTTTTGGTTTCATTTGGCGACAGGACTTGATCGAGATGTCATTTCATCTCAGTATTGGTTAAAAGTCCCACAAAGTTGGAAGTAGCGTCTCAAAAATGACCTACATAGTGTTGACGGGGATGTTAAACCACAATTCAAACAAACAAATCTTCTTGTCCTCAAAGTTTTACGTCCCACCCCAACTAAGGTCATAAGGAGACGGAACGGTTTAAAGACTCATACAAAAGTCTGGATCAAGTTTTAGCCAGATCGAATGTGACCTGCAGGAGAAGTTAGCCACAAACAAAACATATTTGGTGGACCACCGTAACCTCAAAACAATATGCGCTGCTCCACATCATGGTCCGTATATCAAGTTTCAGCTTGACTGGATTTAAAATGGCTGGAACAAAAGGTTTACAGAAATTTTCAAGGGGGTATAGCTTTTTTTTATATTTGGTGAAACATAACCTCGAAATTGGATCATTGACAACAGAAATGCCCCAACTTGAGCTGTAAAATAAGTATAGTACAAGTTTTTTTTTTTTTCAGAATGTTTTTTTTGTTTTGTTTTGTTTTTGGTTTTACGGCCCTTTCAAGATTATTTCACTCATATCGAGCCGATCGTTAATCAGAGGTGGGCGAAAACCGGAGTACCCAGAGAAAAACCACCTGACCTTCCGTTGCAGAACTTGGCGTTTCACATGTGACCCGAGCGAGGCTCGAACCACAGCGGTGAGAGACCTAATGATCAAGAGTCAGCGCTCTTAACCACTAGGCCACGGAGGCCCGTTCAGAATGTAAGTCTTAACCCTTATCTAGCTGAATATTCATTTCAGCCACACCCATTCTGTCTATCAACCAATCAAGTTACTTGATGTAATTTATTGCTACAAATTTATAAACTGAATGCCAAACAGTGAAGATCCTGATCAGATGGCTTCTCCAGAAGCCATCTGATCTGGATCTACACTGTTTGCAAAGATAGGGGTTGTCGTGAACAGCAAGATAAGGGTTAACATGGTAACTATGTGCGTGAAGTTTCGTGAGAGAGGCAAATACTTTTGGAGTCATGACCGGGATTAGGCTTTTTGGTTAAGGCAGAATGAAGGCCTTGCGATGGTAAGTATGCACATCTCAACATCATAGTCTTACTATCTGCCAAGTTTCAGCTTGATCGGATGAAAAATGTAAGAGGAGTTATCCGGTAACGAAAAAGTTAACGGACGGACCGGCGGACGGACGGACGGACGCCGACCCCATAACACAATACGACTGTTTATTCAAAACGGGCGAATAAAATAATTTGAAATTTCTACATCCGTAAACAAGTCCAGTGAATGAATACCACTGTAAAACCCACTTTATATTGAGAAAATATGGGGTTTACAGTGATGTTCAATGTTTTCTTTATGTTGATTATGGTACTCGTTTGAATCGCCTCAATTAGCGGTTCTAGTGGACACTCACAACAGTATCTTCAGTAGAAATAAGAAACTTTGACAATCAGGTTTCATTGGATCAATGTCATTTTTCCATCAAGAAAGAATTGAGTTTTCCGTGTAGACGGTAATTATGTTATTATTATTATTATTATTATTTTGTTAATTCATTTTCCAGAGAAATTAAGGCTTGACATCACATGTCAGTCGTCTGTGGTTGGTTACCATCATATGAGCCCCGCCAAGCGAATTTGTGTCTTCGAGCATTCCGTCATGACAAATTTTAACTGCGCATGCCCAGCCATTCAGCGGGGCCAGGGATATGGCTTTCTGTCTGAAGAGTCCTCTTGATTCACTGCTTGTATGAGCGAGCAGCGAAGGTTCTGGAGAGACTGCGCGGATGCGCAGGCTCGCCTGAACCTTCGCTGCTCGCATAGGTGATAAGTACCAAAATCGCTTGGCGGGGCTCATATGTGAATCGTATTCCGACAGGCGGTTCACTTGTAATGTCAAGCCTTATTTTCTCTGAAAAACAAAACAAAACAAAAACAAAAACAAAAACAAAAAAAAACAAATAAATAAAACCAATATGAAAAACAATTTAAAATTATGACGTCTGCAAATGTCGTGATTGGCAATGGGTCAAGACTGCATGAGTGTGCAAATAGAGTAGTGTCCTAGAAAAGACCCTGTTTTGCTGCTGCAGTTGGGCATGTAGGCACATTTCTGTCTTAAGTGAAAATATTTTGGGTGGCCGTCTTGTGGTGGCTGCATGGAATTAAATGACTGTCACGCATTGTGACCTAACATAAAGATAAAGATTTGAATCAAATTTAAGATAGCACTCGCTGGTAAACAAAATTAATCTTATTTTGAGATGACAACAACAAACCTTATTTTTTCTGTCAAGTTATGTTTGATAGGCGGGTCTTCACCTTTGAGGCTAAAATATTTCTCCACATTTTTGTCAGTCAAAGTTAGAAAAACAAAAGTAAGAGAAACAAGACGGTTGTAAATGCTCAGTGAAAGGCTCATCTAAGGCTCAGCTTGTATACATGAACGGTAGTCATATAGCCTCAGCTAGCTTGTTCATGAACGACTGGACATATTTACCCATCTAAGTTTTGGAAATAAAAGAAGGCTGGACTTTGACCCGAACGATAATAATAATGATAATAATAATAATAATAAGATGTTGTTGATGTTGAGGATGCTGCTGCTGCTGCTGCTGATGATGATAGTGATGATGATGATGAAAAAGAAGAAGATTTGATTTGTTTGATTGTTTCTGTTTAGTTTGACAGCCCAGTCAACACTATTAATGTCATATCGAGCTGGTCTAAAAACATAAGATAGTGTATGCCCGTAACCGTATAGTTACATAATGCATTCCGAAGGGATAGGGATTGGGGTGGAGTGGGGTGGGGTGGGGGATGCTGGGTAGGCGTCGACAATGCAACCAAAATTAAAATTATTGAATTCAGTCAGAAGTAATCTTGATCTCGAGGTAGACCAGGCCAGGACTAAGGTAATTTCGGGAAATTTCGACCCAAACATTTCTGTTAAAGGACTGGGAAATTAGACTCAACACTTTGGGATTACATTGATAGTTGCAATAAACAGCTCTAAACTGAGTACCGTGCACAGTGATAGGCCGAGAGCTACGTGTGTTGTATTTTTATCTTGCTCGGCCGGCCTGGGTAGCTCAGTCGGATGCGCATGTTTCTGGTAATCAGGATGTAGCAGGTTCGATACCCGCCGGGTCGGCATGATTGATCAAGAAATATTCTCTATATTATTTCCCTCCCTTCCGCTGATTCATGAAGGGCAGTTGTCGGTTTCTGGCGAAAGAATGTGCACTGTACCTGTAAGCGCTTGCGTATAAGCCTGCCCAGGGAAAGTACAGTCAAACCTGTCTTAGTGGCCACCTCTATTAAGCAAGCAACCTGTCTTAAGCAAGCAGGCATTCAGTTCCCGAAAAAGGAAAATGCATTAAAATTCACCTGTGTTAAGCAAGCACCTACCTTAAGCAAGCACTTTTTGAATATCCAATAGGTGCTTGCTTAATACAGGTTGGACTGTATGGTTAGGTAAACTAAACTGTGCCATTAAACTCATCACGAAAACACGCCTATATAAATTTGACTCCATTAAACTCCACTTTTATACAGTAAAACTGTGGTTTTCAGGGGTACACATTATTTTTCTTATATCAGCTCAAAAACATAGATTGTTGAGGCGGTTCTAACGAGTACCACAATCTATGTTTTGAGAAGAAATAAGATATATATCAGAATGTCTTTCTGGATCCTTTAGGTACTTCCCTCCAGTACCTTTGAGTCGACTACTTCTTACCACTGCCTCGACATACCACATTGCGAGAACGCCTGTGTTCGGAATTTTTGCGACCAGGTTCTACACAAACCAGCCTGCTCTGCCTCACAGACTACCATTAAGATTACACCTCCGTACGGCATAGTTCTCCTAAAAGGCTATTTGATATGAAAATATGTGGCATTTTTATTATTAATACTCAAAACATAGGCTGTGGGTACTCGTTAGAACCGCCACAATCTATGTCTTGGAACAGAAATAAGAAAAATAATTTCTACCCCTGTAAACCCAAGTTTTCTCTATATAAAGCGGGGTTTGGTGGGGTGTTTATTAAACAGACTTGTTAACCTGACGCAAGAGTCTTGAAAAAACAAAACAAAAAAACCCCTTAACCTTCAGCATGCTGAGCTCTATTCAAAACTCGCCCTTTGGAGAGGGTCACCTTATTACGGCAGCCATAATTTCCTTAAACCTGAATCAATTCTGCTCATACTTTGACATGTTGTAGCAAGACATCTGCCATTTCTACCGAAAATATTATGGGTCACGTGACTTCCAAATATGGCGGTCACGTGATATGACCGGGAACCGTTTAAGACACAAAAAAGAACTACAAGACAATAGCGCTCAGTATGTGCTTTGAAGGATAAAATTGATAGCTTGTTAAGCTACCTATATATATCACCAATAGTGGGTTTTGCATGCAAAACATGTGAGGGGGGCCTGTTCAAGACTGGTACTTGAGAAATCGTCGATTGTTAACGTCATATGACGTAACAAACGCCATAAAGTGGGTTTTAACCACGATCGTGTAGTTTTACATTATGAAAATTAGTACTTCGCAAATAAATAATGTTAAAAAGTTTCAGTTTTTCTTTTATTTCCAGGCCAAGTAAAAATGGTCTCTTTTAATTTAAATGTTACATTTCATAACATATCGAAAGCATTTTAGTCAAACGAAAGCTTGACTAAAATCGAAACTTTTGAGACAGGCAGTGTTCAGGGCTAGATCTAGCCTTTATTTGCACACTGAACACCAGCAGGAACCCGACAGCTACCTAAATGAAAACCTGACTGATCTGACATGATCAAACTGGGCGTTTTATATGTTTCAGAGCATTCCACAGGCTTTTGTTCTCACGTTAGCACAGTTTTTGTTTATAACAAATGTCTATCATTAACTAAAATGTTAAAAGTATTTCAACATCTGCTGGACACCTGTACCCACCACACATGCATGGTACTATGCACCTAAACAATGGCCAAACTGACCACATGATTGGCATAAACAGAAACATGCACAAAATGAAGACTTTTTATAGATACATTTTAGTTTTTGTGTAAGCTTGCACTTGCTTTTCCCGCCAAATCTAGTTTTGAAAAACAGCACATGTTATCTACGAAATGAGTAATTTGAAAGTCAAGTTAAATGTCAATGGTTTTGAACAGGTTCCTGTGTAATTTATAATGTCGCTCTTAAGTACAGAAGTGCAATTCTACAAAGTATGGATTAATCATATATGTTGAAAGGTAAAACTTTTCAAAATCTAACTGTAAAAGCTTATAATGTTTCATAGCCCAAATCAACATAGTCCTTAATACAATTATTACCCATTCAACAGCATATTGGTCATATGATGTTCTTAATACTCATCAACGTTATCTTAATTATTCATGTAATATGCCTGTGTAATAAAAAGTACATCACTGTATAAACTGCCAACACTATTTGGATCATTAAGACCACATGCCTATGTATCTAAGTTATAGTCATTTCCTGGTGTAAAATCCAACAGCCGGTAATATTGGTAAAACCTGTGACCTTATAAGAAAGAGCGATCCCTCCTGCATCGGAGAACCTCATCGGGTGGGGTGTACTTGCTTTCTTTTATATGAGCGTGATAAGTTGCTCAAAATGGACCCCCACCCTTGGGCGACTAAAGTCAACTTCAGCACGCTGAAGGTTAAGGTATTGTACCATCCAAGCAGCGAGATCAGATTGTACGGATGGACAGACTGATCTGCATCCTTTCCGAAAAAATGGAGGTATTATAAGAATCTTATATGGGTGTGAGGGGTGGATGGAAAAATCCGTCCCGAGGGTCACTGTCCGGCATCACGAGGCTTGCCGAGTGATGCAGAACAGTGATCCCGAGGGACGACTTTTTCTATCCACCCCTCACACCCATATAGGATTCTTTTTCTTGCATACCTTCCATTTCTATTGCGAATTTTTAATGCTGCTGTCACTTCGGCTACCGACGTCCGCCATTTTGTGATGACACAACAGGAATGTTTAGTGACGTCATGCATGACGACGCCGCGCATGAGGTTGTAATCAACCAGTGCATTCATCAAACACGCAATTATATTCGATTTGGGGTCGGAACACCAGGGTCAGAACATAAATTTCTATCCCAGGGTAAAATCACGGATTTCCTTGTCTGGTGTGCAAGAATGTTCAGTCCAAGCTTGTAGGCAGGCTGATCTGCAATTTCGTGCAAAAAGAGACGTAGCATACATAATACGTTGTATGGACACATTTTCTGTACATTTTCTGCTTATTTGCCTTGTTATATATCACAAGTTCCACCAGGCTTTTCACTCCTATGTAAGCAATGGATGAAAGCAAACCAAGTATGAGTCCGAATTAGACTGAGGAAAAATCTGGCCGAACAGGGTTGGGAGGGAAAGGTGGGGCAATTATAACGCCCCTTGCAGGATGCTCGATTTATCCATGGCGCTGTAACGTAAAAAAAGTGGACCGTGAAAAAATGGGACATTTCCGCCACTGCGCATGCGCAACACATTTGCTCCGCCTACCTTAGATACGTTTTATATCGGATTGCTATTTGCTTAATTATCGTGTAGTCAGGCAGTTACCTCCCCTCATTCGCCCTGTTAGCGAGCTTTAAGGTGAGTTCTCCTTGTAACAGCGTTTGCAGATGGAACAGACACCACCACCAAGTCACTTTCAGTTTTAAAGTCTGTAACAATGTATGACTTCTTAAAATTCTCACATCAGTTTCTTTTGTATTCTTTTGCAGCATGTATTAGAAGAAGCACCATGTGTCAGGGACATGATACTTCAGTGAGGCAGCACTATAAAAGTGAGCATTAAGCTCCCTGTCACAACCAGACACCGTCGAGATATGACTAACAAAATTGTTGAAAGCGACGTTAAACCCGTATTCACACACACACACACACACACACACACACACACACACACACACACACACACACACACACACACACACACACACACACACACACACACACACACACACACACACACACACACACACACACACACACACAACACACACACACACACACACACATACGCACGCACGCACGCACGCATATACATACACACGCTCGCACGCACGCACGTACGCACGCACCACACCTTCTTAACCTTCTGTACAACTGTACAACGACCCATCATTATTCTCACATTACGATGACACACCCGTGCAATTTCTTTTTCCATGCAAATTTGTGTTATTTGTCTTATTTTTACTCCTAAAATAGGTTGCGGGTGCTCGTACGAGTACCCATGATCTATGTCTTAGAACAGAAAAAAGCAAAACAACTTATACCCCTGTAAACCCCAGTTTTCTCTAAATAAAGTGGGGTTTAGAGGGTTTTAATTTCACGGACTTGTTAACATGAAGAAAGGTGTTAGAGATATTGTGTTGCCAAGATTACATTCTCAGGGATGATAACTAAAATACCATGACACCCGGAGTTATAGTTCTTGCTCATAAGACGTCTTTTTCCCTCATGTTCTCTTTGTTTGAATTAGTGTTTTACGTCCACATCAACACTATTTATGTTATTTTGGAGAGGTGGCTTATGTTTTGTGGGACTCTAACCCAACATTGATATGAAATGACATCTCAAGCCCTGCCGCCTGAACAAGCCAGAAGGGTTTATATATAGGTGACGTTCCGATTAACAACACTTCGCGTAGTCAGGCTTAGATCCTCTCAGCGGTTTACCAGTAGTACTGTGCGGTCGGTTTCAGCTATGCGTGCAAGCATGATGAACCCAATCTATTTCTCCAAGCCGCGATGGGCGGGTCGTAAATCTTCACCTCGTGTTGGTTGGTTGATTTGAGGTTTAACGTCCCCGTCAACACTGTAAAGGTCATTTTGGAGACGTTGCTTCCAATTTTGTTGGACTTTTACCCAACACTGAGATAAAATGACTTCTCCAGCCATGTCGCCCAATGAAACCAAAAAGGTTTATTAGCATGGACGGCCCGCCTCGCACCGCGGTTCCTGGACAGGCTTAGATTCTCTAAGCGGCTTATCAGTACTAGTGTGCGAGCCGGATTCCGCTCTGCGTGGAAGCATCGTGACTAAAAAGTGAAGCACCCGATCAAACAACATATTTTGCGGCATCGGAACTGTTAGTCTATGGTCTAAATTTGATATGCCAGGCTAATACGGGTTAATCGGCGTCTGACCTGGGTTTGCACTGTTTGCCAGTCCTGAAAGAAACGCTTAGCTTACGGCGTTAAAGCGGCGTCTGATCTGGGTCTGTGCCATTTGCCTTAGTCCTAAAGTAGAAGCGAAAGGCTAACGCTGGTTAAGCAATGCCTGATCTCGGTCTGCATTGTTTGCCTAAGCCTTGAAATGGTTATACTACTCGCCTCATTGACCAGGGTTAGTTGGTTCCATCTCGGGCTTCTCCAGACTTGAGGATATTAAACCGAGATCCCGTATCATTATGACCTTAGCTGTTGTAAGGACGTAATTCTCAAAGATATACACAACCCATATAAGCTTAGTGTCTCTTAGGACATAGGCAAACAGTGCAGACGTAGCTCAGATGTTCCTCAACCCAATTAAGCGCAGCATATCTGTTTAATGACATAGGCAAACAGTGTAGACCAGATGATGCCCCGTATTTTTACATTGGCAATGGGAAAGAACTGTGTCTATTATGCAACAAATCACGGTTCGGAAAAGCGGGCCGAGTGAAATCATTAAGAGCTGCAAATTTATTACGCCATACGTTGATTCGTAGACGTTAGACGGTGTAACGTCACTGTCTAGCACCGACAACGTTTCAAAAGGACATAAATGCATGTGTTACAGTCGATTTCTTTTAACAATGGTGAATATGTTTGAGAAAATGAAGGAAACAACAACAATATCTAAGAGTTTCAGCTTGCTAGAATCGAAATAACTCAGCTCTAGCCAGTGATTTGTTGGGTAATAAATCACAGTTTGTCGGTCAGTTGTAAGTAGACAAATCACACGCGCTACGCGCTCGTGATACTGACCTCCAAACTGTGATTTATTACTCAACAAATCACAGCTAGAGCTTATCTATCACTAGTCGCTTATACAGCCAATGGTTAAATCCGGTGATATATTGCGTGATAAATCACTAGGCGAAAAAGCGTGACGTGAAGAGCCGCCGTTTTATGAAGTTTTGCGACGTTATCGATCCTTTCCTTGACGTTAGACCGTGTAACGTCTTTTTCAGTATGTTACACATGCGTTACAGCCAAACATGTCGGCGGGATTTCTTCAAACAGTGGCGGAATGTTGAGAGAATATGAAGGAAACAACAGCATTTTAGTAGACTTTCAGTGTGTTATCAGCTCTATTGTTACGTGCTCGTGATGTGATCTACCATACAACGGACCTCCAAACAGTGATATATTACTCAACAAATCACCGCTAGAGCTGGTTTATTCAATCTTAAACCAAATTAGCACATCACCTCTATTTAACGTCCCCGTCAACACTGTATAGGTCACTTTGAAGACTTCGCTTCCAATTTTGTGGGGCTTTTCCCCGACATTGAGATGAAATGATATCTCAAGCCCTGTCGTTCAATGAAACCGACTCGCATCGCTTTGCCTGGGCAGGCTTAGAAGCTCTAATCGGTTTACCAGTACTTGTGTAGGGCCTGTTTCAGCTCTGCGTGGAAACATCATGCAGCTCATCTATTTCCTGAAGCCCCGATGGGCGGGGGCCCTGGTCTTGAGATATAATGGTGATGAGAGGAGGATATCTTTGCAGTCTTCTCTTAGTTAACAGAAACCCTAAAACTGGTAACCTGGCAAACAGTGCAGGTCCAGATCAGAACGCGGCATCTGATCGGGGCCTACACTGTTTGCAAAAAGCTTAGCCATCTTCCAAACAAATGCTGAAGAAAACACAACCTGTCACCCCTAAATTTGGAATGGACTCCTGCTATATATAAGGAGGAATATTCCATTTGTTACAAAAAGGGTTAAGGTCATTTAGGCGAATCTGGTGATTACACGCAACATACCTTTATAGACAAAATTAACTATTCTTTATATATGGGCAACCTAACGGAAGCTATAGGATTAATTCTCTAGGGTCTAAGAACGATTTCGAGTTATCCGTGGAAAAAAGGGTTAAGGTCATTTAGGCGAATCTGGTGATTACACACAACATACCTTTTTAGACAAAATGAACTATTCTTTATATATGGGCAACCTAACGGAAGCTATAGGATTAATTCTCTAGGGTCTAAGAATGATTTCGAGTTATCCGTGGCAAAAAGGGTTAAGGTCATTTAGGCGAATCTGGTGATTACACGCAACATACCTTTTTAGACAAAATGAACTATTCTTTATATATGGGCAACCTAACGGAAGCTATAGGATTAATTCTCTAGGGTCTAAGAACGATTTCGAGTTATCCGTGGTAAACCCGCCATCCCTCTTCGAGACATTTCAGATTCACTGTATATAGCCTAAAATCAGCCTGTTGCCAAGGTTTCTTCACATATTGTTTGTACGAGCCACATATCTTTTCTTTTACTGCGCTGTTATGTTCAATTCGTCTAAGGCCTTATACACTACGTATAAGTAAAACATTGTGGTTTTAATTGGTTTTAATTCATCAATTGGTTTTCGAGCAGACCGTTAATTAACGGTGGGCGACAACTGGAGTACCTGAAAAATATATGACCTTTACTTTGCGTCACACATGCAAGGTGATTAAGAGTCAAAGCTTTTACCCACTAGACCATGAAGGCCCCAAAAAGGCAGTATACTTATATATTATTATTGACAAAACGCAATGAGAGTGCAGGATAACCAAATACCTGCTAGTAATTTTGTTCGTTCGTTCGTTTGTTTGTTTGATGTTTAACGTCCCCACCAACACTATATAGGTCAAATTTGGGACGTTGCTACTTTTACCCGACATAGAGATATAATGTAATCTAAAGCCCTGCCGCCCAATGAGACCAATAGGGTTAATATGCACGGATGGTTTGACTGGCACCACTTTGCCTGGGCAAGCTCAGACCCTCTAAGCGGCTTACCAGTGGTTTCAGCCTTGCATGGAAACATCATGCAGCCCAGTCTATTCTGCCAACCCTGATGGGCGGGGTCCGAGTTTTTGTTCGGCAGTTTGTGTAAAGTTTAACGGCCTTGTCAACACCATTGAGACAACGCCGAGCAGGCCATCTTACCTTGGGCAGACATGCGCATCAGTGGTTGACCAGTACAGGGCACATTCATTCGACAGAAACAGAGGGAAAAGCCGCAGAAAAATCAAAGCAAAACAACACAAAACAAAAACAAGAGGTCCATGAGGTCCTGGTCGCTCCCCTGAGCCCTGTGCAATTTCGGTAGTACTCAATCACCTGATGCTATAAACCAAGTTTCAAGACAATCAGTCAAGTGATTCCGGAGATAAAGATTTTTTAAGGTTTTCATCATAACAGGGCATGGCGGACTGGTACCTTTTCAACCCTTTTCACGCATATCTTCTCTTTTTCATTCCTTTTCTTTGTAGAAGCCTCCATTGTCACACCGTACAACCGGCTGCGTCGAAGACAGATTACTGTCTCTAAGACAGATCGCGGAAAACGTTTCATAGAAAGGGTAGGTGAAGTTTTTCTGTTTGTATAAATCGAGAAGGCAATCTGTTGACTTTTGCTGCTATTGGAGAAGAAACTAAATGCCTGGAGATACCGCAGCAGAATTCTGACTATATTTCTAAGTCAGATAAGGCTTTTCCAGTTCGTCGAAAAATATTTTCATCGAAAATTTTATGAATTTTTGTTTTCGGCGTCAAGTGTACGTCTACGCAACAAAATATGTCACATTCACTTACTCATGCTAAAACTACGATTATTCAGCAGCATTTCTGCCAAATTTGACCGTATAACTCGGTTAAATAAACAAACTACGCCCCCTTAAAGAGACCAGGTGTCCAAAAAAATGCTGTCTCTAACTACAGATTGTTTTTTATACGACTGTCCACCAACACAGATCAGAGATTTCGAAGGCTAACATTGATGACAGATCAGACGATTTCGGTTACATCTTCAATAAAGACGAATTCTGGATAACTTAATATCGGCAACTTCGGTGGAATCTATTTCATGCTAGCTCCAGGGCATTACTTGTAATAATGCTGCAATTTGAGTAGCATAGAGGCTGCTCTCTAATCATTTATATTTCCTGCCAACACACAAATTGTGCAATCAGTAGAAGCCTCCGTGGTGTAGTGGTTATGCTACTTGCCTTGTAAAGTAGAAGTAAAACAAAGATCAGGAATCGATGCAAATAACTTACTCCACCCAACAAAGACACCAAAGGGAAAGAAATACAAACATTAACCGACCAGACCATAATGGAAACCTAAACAAAGGAAGGCCATAAGGACAGTTACTTTCCCACAAAATGGTCATATGGCCATCCAAAATTAAAAGATACAAGTGATACACACAGTTAGTAACAAACAACAACATAAATAAATCGCCACAGAAGAACCGCCTTGGAACGGTCAGTGGAATGATTTCCACTGGGGGGGGCTTAAATCGATTTTACGTTGCCACAATCCTCGCCCTTACTTCCGCCGCGATTTAGACAAATAATTTGTTCAGTCCGCATGAAGGCCAGGATTTGCAGGATTGATCCCGGGCTTCTCCAGACTTTCGGATGTGTCTTTAAATCTCGCCTCGCACCGCGGTTCCTGAACGGGCTTAGATCCTCTAAGCGGTTTACCAGTATTAGTGCGGGGGCCGAATTCAGCTCTGCTTGGAAGCATCATGCAGCCCATATATTTCTTCAAGCGCCTATGGGCGGGGGCGACACTCTGTATTGTACATTACATGTACAGTCGAACTTCAATGGCTCGAACACCTTTGGGAACTCGAAATTCCGTTCGAGACATGGGCACTTCGAGCCACCGAGGGTTACTGCCAATAGGCATAACGAGATACTTTTAGACATCTTTTCGGTGTTATATAATGAAAATGTACGCTGTGTGTACTCATTAGAATCGCCTCAATGAGGCGATTCTAATGAGTACACACAGCATACATTTGCAAGATAGAAGACTAAAATCTCCTTAAATATCCCCCACTGTTTCTTATGTAGAGGATTTCGCTAGGGGCTCAAGAACGGGTTCGACTCATCCATGGTAAACGAGCCATCGGTGTTCGAGCCATCGAAGTTCTAATGTAGTTAGGAATTCGATATTGAAAGTAAACAGCTGACGTTCGTGCGAATATCTGGTTGTGTCGTTTTTTTTTTAAACATCAAACGCCATGTATTTTTATTGCACGAACAAGGTTGCACAATGCAATAATGAACATTAAATAGGTCGTTATGCAAACGGTGCAGAGGCGACCATGAACAACAAGATGGTATGTTAGTCTGTATTAACCAATTCAGTACCAGAAACCCCTAAAGAGGTACCTTTGCAAACAGTGCAGGCCCAGATCAGACACTTCAGAATGCAAACGGTACAGAGGCGACCATGTACAACAAGATGGTACGTGCGTCTGTGTTAACAAATTCAGTACCAGAAACCCTTAAAGAGGTACCTTTGCAAACACTGCAGGCCCAGATCAGACTCTTCAGAAGGCGGTAATGCGGCGTCTGATCAGGGCCTACAATGTTTGTAAAAAGCTTAACCATTTTCTGAATAAATTCTGAAGAAAACACAGCCTGACACTCCTAAATATCGAAATGGACTCCTGCCATATTTAAGGTGAAAGATTCCATTTGGTACAAAAAGGGTTAACTTTAATTCACTCGGCGCCGCTTGTGGGTTATATTGTATTTTTATAGGCGTGTTTTCTATAATTTACTCATCTTGTTGTACATGGTCGCCTCTGCACCATTTGCATAACGACCTATTTAAGGTTCATTATTGCATTGTGCAACCTTGTTCGTGCAATAAAAATACATGGCATTTGATGGTAAAAAATGGCACAACCAGATATTCGCACGAGCGTCAGCTGCTTACTTTCAATATCGAATCCCTAACTAATTACAACACAGAAATTTCTGAGTCCTGTAACATCTAGGAAAGAAACAGTACAGGCAGAAGAAAATTAAACAAATAACGCCTCAGACGTTTACTTATTGCACAAGAGAGAGAGAGAGAGAGAGAGAGAGAGAGAGAGAGAGAGAGAGAGAGAGAGAGAGAGAGAGAGAGAGAGAGTTGTACATCTCACTAACAGCTAAGGTCACCTAAGGAGACGGGACCTCGGTTTAAAGACACATGCGAAAGTCTGGAGAAGCCCGGGATCGATCCCGTGAATCCTGGTTTACAAGGCAAGTAGCATAACCACTACACCACGGAGGCTTCTACTGATTGCACAATTTGTGTGTTGGCAGGAAATATAAATGATTAGAGAGCAGCCTCTATGTTACTCAATTGCAGCATTATTACAAGTAATGCCCTGGAGCTGGCATGAAATAGCTTCCACTGAAGTTGCCAGTGTTATGTCATCCAAAATTCTTCTTTATTGAAGATGTAACCAAAATTCTGATCTGTCATCAATGTTAGCCTTCGAAATCTCTGATCTGTGTTGGTGGACAGTCGTATAAAAAACAATCTGTAGTTAGAGACAGCATTTTTTTGGACACCTGGTCTCTTTAGGGGGGGCGTAGTTTGTTTATTTAACCGAGTTATTCGGTCCAATTTGGCAGAAATGCTGTCGAATAATCGAAGTTTTAGCATGAGTAAGCGAATATAACATATTTTGTTGCGTAGACGTACACTTGACGCCAAAAACAAAAATTCATAAAATTTTCGATGAAAATATTTTTCAACGAACTGGAAAAGCCTTATCTGGCTTTGAAATATAGTCAGACTTTTGTTGCGGTATCTCCAGGCATTTAGTTTCTTCTCCAATAGCAGCAAAAGTCAACAGATTGCCTTCTCGATTTATACAAACAAAAAACTTTACCTACCCTTTCTATGAAACGTTTTCCGCGATCTGTCTTAGAGACAGTAATCTGTCTTCGACGCAGCCGGTTGTACGGTGTGATTGTGCAGTGATTACGCTACTCGCCTTGTAAACCAGGGATCGCAAGATCGATCCCGGGCTTCTCCAGCCTTTCGGATGAGTCTTTAAACCGAGGTCCCGTCTCCATATGACCTTAACTGTTGGTGGGACGTAAAACTAAAACTCAGTCACTCCTTTTCTTTGTATTTTTTATGTCCACTTTTTTCACGGATGTCCATTTTTTTTGCACCGATTGTTGCCTTATCTATTTTTCTTTCACGTCAGTGTACATTTTTCTTCGTGATTATCCTTATCACGCGAACCTTCTTCTTTCTCGGACTGGTACCGTTTCAACCATTATCACGCACATCTTCCTTTCTCATTCCTTTATTTTGCATTTCTTTTAGTTCACTTTTTTCACGGATGTCCACTTTTTTCACGGATTGTTGCCTTATCTATTTTTTTTCCACGTCAGTGTACATTTTTCTTCGTGATTATCCTTATCACGCACATTTTTTTCTTTCGCCGACAGGTACCTTTTCAACCCTTTTCACGCACATCTTCTTTTTTCATTCCTTTTCTTTGTGTTTCTTTATGTCCACTTTTTTCACGGATGTCCACTTTTTTCACGGATTGGTGCCTTATCTATTTTTCTTTCACGTCAGTGTACATTTTTCTTTGGGATTATCCTTTTCACGCACATCTTCTGCTTTCTCGGACTGGTACCTTTTCAACCCTTATCACGCACATCCATCTTTTTTCATTCCTTTATTTTGCATTTCTTTATGTCCACTTTTTTCACGCATGTCCACTTTTTTCACGGATTGTTGCCTTATCTGTTTTTCTTTCACGTCAGTGTCCATTTTTCTTCGTGATTATCCTTTTCACGCACATCTTCTGCTTTCACGGACTGGTACCATTTAAACTCTTTTCACGCACATCTTCCTTTTTTCATTCCTTTTCTCTGTAGAAGCCTCCGTGGTGCAGTGGTTACGCTACTCGCCTTGTAAACCAGGGATCGCAGGATCGATCCCGGGCTTCTCCAGCCTTTCGGATGAGTCTTTAAACCGAGGTCCCGTCTCCGTATCACATTGGCTGCTGGTGGGACGTAAAACTTAAACTCACTTACTCCTTTTCTTTGTATTTCTTTATGTCCACTTTTTTCACGGGTGTCCACTTTCTTCACGGATTGTTGTCTTATCTATTTTTCTTTCACGTCAGTGTACATTTTCTTCGTGATTATCCTTATCACGCGTATCTTCTTCTTTCTCGGGTTGATACTTTTTCAACCCTTTTCATGCACATCTTCTTTTTTCATTCCTTTATTTTGCATTTCTTTATGTCCACTTTTTTCACTGATGTCCACTTTTTTCACGGATTGTTGCCTTATCTATTTATCTTTCAGGTCAGTGTACATTTATCTTCTTGATTATCCTTTTCACGCACATTTTCGTCTTTCACGGAAAGGTACCTCTTCAACCCTTTTCACGCACATCTTCTTTTTTCATTCCTTTTCTTTGTATTTCTTTATGTCCACTTTTTTCACTGGTGTCCACTTTTTTCACGGATTGGTGCCTTATCTATTTTTCTTTCAGGTCAGTGTTCATTTTTCTTTGGGATTATCCTTTTCACGCACATCTTCTGCTTTCACGGACTGGTACTTTTTCAACCCTTTTCACGCACATCCATCTTTTTTTTCATTCCTTTATTTTGCATTTCTTTATGTCCACTTTTTTCACGGATGTCCACTTTTTTCACGGATTGTTGCCTTATCTGTTTTTCTTTCACGTCAGTGTACATTTTTCTTCGTGATTATCCTTTTCACGCACATCTTCTGCTTTCACGGACAGGTACCTTTTCAACCCTTTTCACGCACCTTTTCTTTTTTCATTCCTTTCTTTTGTATTTCTTGTTGTCCACTTTTTTCACGGATGTCCACTTTTTCCACGGATTGTTACCTTATCTATTTTTCTTCCACGTCGGTGTACATTTTTCTTCGTGATTAATAACTGATTATCCTTTTCACGCACATTTTCGTCTTTCACGGAAAGGTACCTCTTCAACCCTTTTCACGCACATCTTCTTTTTTCATTCCTTTTCTTTGTATTTCTTTATGTCCACTTTTTTCACTGGTGTCCACTTTTTTCACGGATTGGTGCCTTATCTATTTTTCTTTCAGGTCAGTGTTCATTTTTCTTTGGGATTATCCTTTTCACGCACATCTTCTGCTTTCACGGACTGGTACTTTTTCAACCCTTTTCACGCACATCTTCTTTTTTCATTCCTTTACTTTGTATTTCTTTATGTCCACTTTTTTCACGGAGTGTTGCCTTTTCTGCTTTTCTTTCACGTCAGTGTACATTTTTCTTCGGGATTATCCTTTTCACGCGCCTCTCCTTCTTTCTCGGACTGGTACCTTTTCAACCCTTTTCACGCACATCTTCTTTTTTCATTCCTATATTTTGCATTTCTTTATGCCCACTTTTTTTACGCATGTCCACTTTTTTCACGGCTTTTTGCCTTGTCTGTTTTTCTTTCACGTCAGTCTACATTTTTCGTCGTGATTATCCTTATCACGTGCACCTTCTTCTTTCTCGGACTGGTACCTTTTCACACCCTTTCACGCACATCTTCTTTTTTCATTCCTTTATTTTGCATTTCTTTATGTCCACTTTTTTCACGGATGTCCACTTTTTTCACGGATTGTTGCCTTATCTATTTTTCTTTCACGTCAGTGTACATTTTTTTTCGTGATTTTCCTTTTCACCCACATCTTCTTCTTTCACGGACAGGTACCTTTTCAACCCTTTTCACGCACATCTTCTTTTTTCATTCCTTTCCTTTATTTCTTTATGTCCACTTTTTTCACGGATGTCCACTTTTTTCACGGAGTAGTGCCTTATCAATTTTTCTTTCACGTCTGTGTACATTTTTCTTCGTGATTAGCCTTATCACGCACATCTTTATCTTTCACGGGCTAGTACCTTTTCAACCCTTTTCACCCACATCTTCTTTCTTCATTCCATTTCTTTGTATTTCTTTATGTCCACTCTTTTCACGGATGTCCACTTTTTTCACGGATTGGTGCCTTATCTATTTTTCTTTCACGTCAGTGTACATTTTTCTTCGGGATTATCCATTTCACGCACATCTTCTGCTTTCGCGGACTGGTACCTATTCAACCCTTTTCACGCACATCCATCTTTTTTTCATTCCTTTATTTTGCATTTCTTTATGTCCACTTTTTTCACGAATGTCCACTTTTTTCACGGATTGATGCATTATCTACTTTTTACACGTCCGGCTATCTCCTTTTCCACGCAGGCTGCAAATTTAGGGTTTCTCATGTGTACTGATCAATAGCTCGTCTACATAACTCAGGGTGAGGATGTTTCGTTATACTTCAGCATATGCAGGATCTTCTCGTTGTTAATGTTACTTTTAAAATGCATCGATACTTTTTTTTTCTTTTTTTTTTGCATCTGTACACAATTTTCGAGGTAACAAAATCATAATTCCTCTCCCAGATGGATTAGAGAAATACTCAGAGAAGTGTAATACTAAACTAAACAGAGGGAGAGGTAGAGGTTTAATAATAATAAAAAAAAACATTTTTTTTTCTTTGTTTGTAGTGGAGTTTAACGGCCCAGTCAACACCATTCAGGTCATTTTGAGCCAGTCAGTTTACCTATCCACACTTTTTCTTGACAGGCTTATACGTTAGCAGTTAACCAGCACACTGCACATTCTTACGCCAGAAATTGACAACTGATGTTCAAGAGCAAAATGTCAGTAACAGTTACAGAGGTGAAACTTTCATTGCATGGTATATCGTACACTTCCCAGCTATTATGCAATAGCCGGCCAATATGGGGCATAGAGCGAAACGACGTTGATACGTCGCATCGCTGTCGACCCGACGTTGGTCCGATGTTTTTGGCAGGCTGGGGAATAGTTCATTCAAGGAGGATTGAAAATGTGACTATTGATTTGTTTATCGTGTAAGCCCCGCCTAAAACAATCGGTTAACGCCCACTTAGCAACGCGCATGCGCAGTGGCGGAAATGTCGCATTTTTTCACGGTCCACTTTTTTTACGTTACAGCGCCCGCATCCCGTCGCCCCCGATAAAGCTCTTTCCATGTCTATCCGATTTCACTGCCACAATCACAGCCTGGCAATCAGGCCCTGTATTTAAGTTATTCTTATTAACAAGGTACACAACTACAGTAAATCTATAGAAATATGTATTATATTATTTGCCCCTTATCTAAAATAAATTAGACATTACTTTAGAACATTATATTAGTGTATGCTTTGCAATGTTTAATGAAACTGCCCTATTTAACAGACTGATACCAGTCTATCACAATCAGTGCCAGGGTTATAATTACTTATTCGTGAGGCTCGTAGGGGAACTTGGAATAGTGTTGTGTTTGGTCTGTAGAATGCTCCTGCTTGACTCTTGCCCTTTGTATCATTTAGCGTTCTATGTCAATGACCTTTACAGTGTTGACGGGGACGTTAAACCTCAAATCAAACAAACAAAATCTATGTCAAAACATATTTTGCCATTGTGTGTCCAGAGATTTTTGAACTCTGTTGTGGGGTTGTGAGAGTTCAATGACTTCCATACAAGCTGGTATAAATCACGTTAACACCACGGAATGAACATCCCTCTAAACCCCATTATTCCGTTTTGAGCTTTATTACATTAATTTCCGCCCATAAGCAAACAGTGAGGTCATGTTCGCTCGCCGCTTTCTGTGGCGTCTGATCGTAGTCTTTACTCTTTGCCATTGCCTCATTTCATATATATATATATATTTTAACCCATATGTGCCTAGCGTTCCATTTGGGGACGTTTGCAAACAGTGTTGACCCAGATCAGACGCCGCAGACCGCGGCCTCTGATCTCGGTCTACACTGTTTGCTCACAGAACAAACATACGTTAAACCAAACAAACCTGGCACCCCTACTGAAAATGTACCACTCCGATTCCATTGTCATATACAGTCGAACTTCGAAGGCTCGAACCCTTTGGGACCATGAAATTTTATTCGAGACAGCGGTAGTTCGAGCCAATGAAGGTCATTGCCAATAGGCATAACGAGATACTTTTGAACATCTTTCGATGTTAGATAATGAAAATGTTTGCTGTGTGTACTCATTAGAATCGCCTCACCGAGGCGATTCTAATGAGTACACACAGCACACATTTGTCAGATAAAAGACTAAAATGTCCTTAATCATCCCCCATCATTTCTTATCTTGAGGATTTCCCTAGGGGCTCAAGTACGAGTTCGACCCAGCCATGGGAAACGAGCCATCGGTGTTCGAGCCATCGAAGTTCTACTGTATGGGTTAATAATGACCCACAAGTACCGTAAATTCAGGGCCATTTCTCAGGCCTACACTTAATCTTTCTTTCTTTCTTTCTACTGATACTGCATCGGTCACATTTGACCATTACCGTAGGTGTACATTACATACACTCTAGGTTTTGCAGGTTGAAAGCCTACGCAGTAATCATGTAATTACGGTAGGGATCTTTAACCTGCACAGGGGATGGGTCTCCCTGCACAGGTGGCCTCCAATTAACGTCCCGATCCGAAGGACGGTGCACTTTATGACATGCATCCCTGCAAATGATGCCAATGGAGCGTGTTCGGACACCGAAATTTTATCGCCGCTGCCGGGGATCGAACCCGGGACCTCTAGCACCAGAGGCAAGTGCACTAACCACTGAGCTATCACGCTCCACGGTGTCTTCCGAGGTATTCCGATTTCTCTTCAGGTGTGGCTTTTCACTGAAAAGGAAAATAGAAATATAAGGAAATCTGCAATAAACGGATAGGTGGCCGACACCAGTGCGTTTAATGCTTTGATTCAAATTATATCCGTTAGTGAAAGTGTTGCCCGACAGTCACTGAAACAGACAATATTTTCCTTATTTTTTTTTCTTAAACGAAAATGAGGCCTTAACCTGTGACCTTGACCTTGACCTTTGACCGGTTTGTTGGTTTGTACGTAGACAACTTTAACATTGGCCATAACTTTTGAACCGTTGGAGATAGAGCATTCACATTTGGCATGAAGGTTCATTGTGACAAGAGTTTCACATTCATGCACTGTCAAGCCTGTTTTACTCTGAAAATACTGTTGAACACTTTTATAAGTAAGCACAAAATGATCTCTGATATTTTCTCCTGTTTCCGTGATTGCATAAACGTATGAACCTGTTTTTCTCCCAAACAGCCAGCATGACATGCACATGACAATAATTATGGGTACTTTTGTAAAATGTAAACAATATTTTCATTCCGGATATCACGTTATATACAACTGTGCCCTTATTAAAATACGGTTACAATTTCATATATTAATTTCCTTATGATAGGTGTGTCAACGGGAATATAGGTTAAACCCGACACTAGAAAACCTTTCTTCGAGGTTTGTAACCAGGTACGTTGCTAAGCTACACAGACTAGCAAGAGTCTTGATTTTTCACATACATAGAGATATAGAACTTATCAAGCAGCGAACAACAAAGATGCAGATCAGACTGCGTGGATGTGCAGTTTGATCTGCGTCTTTGTTGCTCGCAAATGACAAATACAGGTTTTCTCAGGACGTGGCTAATGCTATGTCTACGCCCAGGACAGCGAGCAATAAAGTCGGGCAAACTCAGTAGATCAGGACCAAGGCCATGGTTTTGTCAAGGAGTTACAAGTACTATATTTTCGAACTTAAACCAGTTCATGAATAACAAGTTACTTCGTGAATCATTAGTTCTGCTCTGCTACGCAAGGTAAAATGTGTTTTCTCCGGGTACTCCAGTCTTCTTCCTCTTTCAGCTACAGTAAGCCTGTCGCAGTGGCCACCTCTAGTAAGCAAGCGACCTGTATTAAGCAGGTCTGGGTTTTGTGCCCGAAAAAGGCAAAGTCTGTACCAAGCAAGCTCTTAAGTCAGGTTTGATTTCTCCGGGTATACCAGTTTTCGTCCACTTTCCATATTTCGAATGGACTCGTCCTACTAATGTCAAATTAGAAATTGAGAGGTCGCAGGCTGAGTTTTGTTTTTGTTTTGAGAAATATGTGAGTGAAGTATTCTTGTAAGGGTCGTAAAAGGAAAGGGAACTGATTGTTCGAGCGAATTTTGTCTTGATGCTTTACTCATGTATGGTGTGTATGAAATGAATACTCGTAAAACAAAGATATTTACGTTGAACTTTTACAAGAATATCAAGCGATGCATGGAGAAAGTGTTTTTGGGCTGATTGTTTATGAATCGACTCAAAGTTACTTTTTGGGCTGACTGTTTATCAATCGACCCAAAGTTACTGACTACATAAGCTTCCCATCTGCTATTGTTCACGTGAATATCGCAGACAATGTATAAAATCCAGGTAAGGGTTATTTATAGCAGCGCTAGTATTCTCCTTGTGTCGTCAAAGCGCTGTGTTAAAAGTAAAATATGGCCTGGGCTTGTGTACTAGGACAATGACAAACACTCTGATCAAGATCTAAACTGTTTGCTTAAATCTGTAATTTAAGGGTCAAACGACAATTTCGAACTCTCCGTCCAGCCTACAGTGAGAGACAATCGGCCTACCGGCGCTGTCGGTGCTTTGATTAAAGAGAGTACTCGTGATTACACCACATGTTTCCTATATCGTTGGGGGAAAAAAGCCAGGAAGGAAGCACCTCTCAAGCTGGCATACAGATATGAACTTGCATACAATGTGTAGGCATAAGACAAAACAATGTTGACGTCTACAACGAAACAAGAACAAAACAAAGCAACACACATAAAATCATTTTATATGCGTGCAGCCTAATTCAGTAGACAATCAACGTTGAAGCAACGTTGAAACAAACGTTGAAAAAGCTGTTTCAACATTGTGTTAAAGTTGTGTGTCTGCGGGGTAGGTTCCGTGGGGTATCAAACTTCACTTTGCATATGATTCAACTCGAAACTTTCATAAACCCCCCCGTACATATAAGTCTTACTGTGGTACGACAAGCAGGAATTTCCGTGATAGTATCGCACATCTGATAGGAAAAAGATATGCAAACAGCGTCTGGCATTCATAAAGGGGAATCGATACACCTTCAGGGGAAGCAACTCTTGAAAAAGTATTTTGTCTACCATGTCAGTAGGGGTCAACTCTTAAAGGAAAGAATTTGCTCCTGAGGAGCAAATTCTTTCCTTTAAGAGTAGACCCCTTTTTCGGTGGGACTGATCCTACAGAAAAGTGAATAGGAAGTCCCGAAAGTCGTCTCCCTTTAAGAAATGGCGGAAAAATGTGCTAGATGTTCCCATTCCCCCTATTAAGCTTCATCCCTGAGGGTTTGAAGTAAATTCTTCTACTTTCTGGTTAAGTTAGAACAATTACTCCAAATAGTGATTCTCATTATAATTCAAAAACAGTTTGGCAACAAGGGTAGATCCTGGTGGGATGGCTCGGTACACGTATGAGCCATTTCATTAGGATCTACAATGTTTGCACATGTATCTGTTTCCGTCTAGAGGAATGAAGCGGGTTTTTAAGATAATATACAGGTCTTTGGCTATAATGCTTTCTGACTTCCGTAGCTCTAGAAAAGTCACTTTCAGTCGAAAAACTTACCATACTTATGTACATGTATGTTTCAAGCGGAGATCTGGGCTGTTCTAAAGATGCCACCCATTGAAAGTCAGCGCAAGTGTTCATTACAAGGACGCGATGGATAGGTCAGAGACGAAACTAATCACGTGAACAAGTCCGTGAAATGACCCCCCCCCCCCCCGCCCCACTAAAACCCCAGTATAAATAAGAAAAATATCACTGATTTTCACCAGAAAAGTAGCCATTTCACAGATGTGAAAAAAATGCACTATGTTCCACGGGTGTGTTATCAGGAAGTCTCACCGCTTCAGACTGGCTAGCTTTAAGGCATATTTTCTATGGACTTTCTCTCCCTCGAGCTGATGCAAGAAACGCATTTCGTATTTAAGTTTCGGTCTTACGTCCACGTCAAAAATATTTAGGTCATTTTGGAGACGTTGCTTCCGATTTTGTGGGACTTTTATTCTTCATATGATCCTCTCATTGTGTATTGTCAACAAAGAGTAATAAAGTATATATTATTATCACCGTGTAGCATCGACTCCGGAACTTGTTACTCAAAAGTACCAGATAAATGAGGAAAATGATTATACCGACGGTAGGTAATCGCTTAAGTTGGCGTTATTACGTAGAGTCAGAACTTAAACCCACTTCCCATATTTACTCAACTTATTTTTCTCTGAAATTCTTAAAAAGAAATTTTGGAAAGCTTTGTCAGCTGCCATTTAAACACACAAATGAGTCGGCTGGTACATGGCTGGTACCGCGAAAATTCATGACAGCTTCAACAATCTGTGAATTTATTACAGAAACGGCTTTGACAATCTTCAATTCAATGGCATCAATAGAAGCCGAATCCATCGCTGCTTGTAATGTTTTAGTTGTTTTCCCCCTTAAGAATATTGTGACTGAATAAACAAGCCAAAACGCCCGAAGGCCAGAGTACGGCAATTTGCGTCACCAGGTAAAATACTGGACGGCAGTTTGCTGGGAATAGTACGGCGATTTGATTTGAACAATTATAGATAAAGTGCTATCGCGGAGAAGTGTTCTAACTAGTTTCACAACTGTCAACCTTCATATAAACAAAGGTTTGTTGGGTTCGTCGTTACTCTCATTGTCGGTCTCCTTTTTATAAGTAATTTTAAAGGGACAGAAGGGTTGGGGATATAAGAAACTGACAACAGATTGACCTGTTGTTGTCCTCTATTTTTTTTTCGACTTTTATCGATTTTCTTTCTTTCTTCCAGTACGTCTAAACCCACGAGGGGGACATAATACAGGTTCCGGCGAACCAAGTGTTGAAGGGTGTTAGCTGAAATAAAAGGAAAGGAAAGTTGGTGAAATGGGTTTGTACAGTGGGAAAAGAGAGTGTTAGTACAGTTAAAAGATAAAAACAGAATTGGGTCTTTTAAGGAGAAGCATGAGCCATCAGGCTAACAGCATCCCTAAACTGCGCCAGAGTGAGTAGCGTTACAACATAGGCATGTAGGCCTAGAGCATTCCAGTGAATAATAGCCCACGGAAAGAAGGTGTACTTGTAGTAGTCTGTGAGGGTGTAAATCTGTCTGTATGCACAGGAGCCTGAAGTTATGTCCATTAGTAATTCATAAGGTTCAAAATCAAAAGTGATACTAACTTTGACTAAGCCATGGCCAGGAGTGAAATGACCCGTGTCGGAGCCATACCGAGTCTGACTTCCGCAACGCAGCAGCGAATGTTGTTATAATTTGATACGTATTTTCACAGTACACAGTCGGTACTTGCCGAGAGTCTGTCGCTGAAGCATTTCAAAGGTGCAGCAAAAACTGTTTCACTCCTGGCCATTTCTTACGAAATGGCATAGTGTCACTTTTGATTTTTTAACCTTATGGACTACTTATGGACAGAACTTCAAGCTCCTGTGCTGTATGCAAGGGGGTGATTGTGGGCTGATGGTCTAGTATTGAGGATGAGATCATAAGTGATCTTATACATCATGGCAAGACGGTTATTAATGCGGCGTTGTTCAAAGGGGCGCCAATTTAGGTCTTTCAGCATAGCTGTAACACTTGAAGTGTAGCTATAGTCATGTGTTGCCCACCTGGCAGCCCTTCGTTGGACTGCTTTCACTTTGTATATGTCAGTGGCAGTGTGGGGATACCATACAGTGAAAGCATACTCCAGTTGCGGCCTGACAAGAGTCTTATATGCAACTGATTTCAGGTCCTTATTATGGACCCTAATGTTTCTTTTCAAGAATCCAAGGGTCTGATTTGCTTTTGTAATTATGTTGTCAATGTGGGGGCTGCTGTTTAGATCATCAGAGATGGTGACCCACAGGTACTTAGCTGTGTCTGGTGCCATGCAAGAGGTACACATTTGGGATGGGGTTCTTACGTCGGGTATCATGAAGGACCTGACATTTAGAAGGATTAAAGTTTATGGCCTACATCTTTTCTCTGTGACATTGTGCCGCCATGAAACCGTATGTTTGTACAACGTTTTGGTTCTCATGTTATCATACTGTATAACCGGAGAGAAATAAATTCGATTTGATTTGATTTGGACATACCTTATGATCGCGAAATACTTAACTGCCTGGGAGTACAGATCTTGTGACACCCACGTGATTCAGCTTCTTTATGACCTTGCCAGATCATGATTAAATGGCCAACAAATAGTTCTTATCTTGGGTTTAGCCAGGTTTTTGGCTAGGTGAATCACCTGAAGCTCCTTCGCAAGCTACAGGTACATCGAAACAGTAACATGGATTTACTATCCAGTCGGTTAAGTCTTTTCTGATTGGGAGAGGTCAGACAGTTGAACTTGAAGGTGAGTCCTCAGATGAGGTTCCAGTTACTTCAAGTGTACCGCAAGGATCAGTTCTAGGCACCTTGTTATTGTTATTATACCTAAACACCTAAACGACCTGTCCGATTACCCAGCGACCCCCACCCCTCTAGAGGGACTTAGACCGTCCAATCTAGACCATCCAATCATAAGAATCTCACTAGGACATGGAATTCAAACATAGAAAGTTCAAGGTTTGCACATAACCTGGCCAAGAACTCCAACACTTACACCATATATACTGTATAATCATGCCCTCGAAATTGTTTCATCTGCAAGGTACTTAGGTTTCGATCTATCCACCAACATGAACGTCAACACACATGTCGATAGAATCTCTTAAACTGCTAATTAAGTCCTTTGTTTTATTTATCTAATATCAGAACAAAATAAAACTGCGTTCGGGAAGCAGCATACAAGACAATATTCCGTCAACACTTGAATACGTCTCTACAGTATGGAGCCTATGCACACAGTCCTATGCCCATTAACTCGAAATGATGTAGCGTTAAGCCATCCACTTGACTCTGAGCAATTATTTAACCTACGACATGCAGCCTTATCTTGGCTAGTGATCCTTGCAGCAGAGAAGGTCACTTGCCTGCCTCATTTATTTATATAAAATATTCATGGCATAGTTGCAGTGTCTCCCTCCCCTTATTTCTAGCAACCAATCGAAACACGCGTCACAGCATTAGCCACCCACTCATATTACGTTAATTGTTACATGTATTGCAATGGAACAGATTTACTCCAAATATTATTTTGATGCCTGCATTAACTAAGTTCAGCGTGGGAGTCCGGCCTGTTGGTCAGAAGTTGCCATGAATACAGCATACCTGTTTTAACCTGCTTTTACCTAATCTATTGTTAACATTTAACACCATCGCCTTTCTTCATTTCACTTTCATACTTTTAGTCTCACCATTCATATTCATTTTACACTAAGAACGCACAGTCATCCTGCACACATTCAAGCAAAAGTTACTAATTACAGAAGCTTCCCGCTTGCTATTGTCCATTTGACTGGCGCTGGCCTTGTATAAAATCAAGGTACCGGTAATTTATAGCATCGCTAGTCCACCTTTTAGCTTTTTATTCTACCTGTGACGTGCGATCTCTGTGCAAAAATAAAATATATAGACTTGGCGCGTGTGCTGTGGCATTGGCAAACAGTGATACCTAATCAGACGCCACATAACGCAGCGAATGACCAGATCTACACTGCTTGTTTAAAATGCTGGACTTTAAGGGTTAAAGTAACAGTTTAAGTCATATTTCAGGACTATTGTTCCAGCCTACACTCAGAGATAATCGATTACAACTAGGAGGAAACTTATTTTAGCTGTCCTTTATACTAAAGCGAAAGTAACCCCCTTTTGTGAACGGAAAAGAAATTTATGAAATGACTTTTTTCAGGACATATTAAATCAACTTCTTGAAGGAGTTGAACACTTTTAGATAAGTAGCCAGTTGGCCATTTTGTGGGAAAGTAACTGTCCCTTTGGCTTTCCGCTATTGATGTTTCCATCAGAGTCTAGTTTTTTCATATTTTTGTTTCTTTCCCTTTGTCGTCACTGCTGGGGGCTGTGGGTTAATTGTATTGATTCCTGATCATTGCCTCCACTTCTATTTTGTTGTCTGTGTTGTTGCTTAACTGTACAAATGTGAAATAGATAGAATATTCAAGATGAAGAATGCAACATGCAGGCACTTTCGTGCCCGTCGATTTCGAAAATAATAATAATAATAATAATAATAAAACCATTATCCATGACATAGAATGCGATTTCAAAAGACTTACGGAAGACCAGGATGGAAACCTGCCTATACAACTTTGACCGCCATAAACCCAAAATTTATTGATTACTTAAAACTGGGGTTTTTAGGGGTGTACATTATTTTTCGCATTTCTATCCAAAAACAGTGCCCACACTATATGTTCTGAACCCCACACTATATGTTCTGAACTGCAATATGTAAAATATCAGATTTTTTATCTGAAAATTTTCAATATTTGGTGGATTTTTTTTTTAATATATTTGAACAGGCATGTATTGGGAATGCAAACAAGCGAACAAATAATAGCCGCAGTCATGATTTAAAATAACTGGAGTATAGCATGCATACACCAGGATCTTCGTTAGAATAAAGTCTCTTTCGCAAAAGGAATAGATACATCTAAAACATAAAATAACTATCACAAGAACGACGTAGTAACTATTTGAGCTCATTAAAAAAGACACTTTATTTCGTAGAAAAAATAATAAACTTCATTTCACGAAAGTAAAGTAGAAGTAAAACAAAGATCAGGAATCGATACAATTAACTTACTCCACCCATCAAAGACACCAAAGGGAAAGAAACACAAACATGAAGCGACCAGACCATATTGGAAACCTAAACAAAGGAAGACCATAAGGACAGTTACTTTCCCACAAAATGACCAAATGGCCATTCAAAATAAAAAGACACAAGTGATACACACAATAAGTAACAAACAACAACATAAATAAACCGCCACAGAAGAACCGCCTTGGAACGGTCATTGGAAAGAATTCCACTGGGGGGGGGGGGGGCTTAAATCGATTTTACATGGCCATAATCCTCGCCCTTACCTCTGTCGCGGTATACACTAGTTTTGTTTAGTCCGCATGAAGGCTTCCTAACTCATCAATGTAACATCTCCGAGAACATACAAATAAAAAAACTACAGAGATGAAGCAAGGTTGAGGACTCGGCAGCATACAACAACAGAATTGCTGGAGCAAAAGACAACCAACAGTTAGCCTCCGAGGGGGCAGACCAAAGACGGAGTATCAGGCGCCAACCAACATAAAGAATCTAAAATAAAATAAAATTCCATTTATGTTTTTACGCTGAAACCGTCATATAATATTAAGCCCGACCCATTGGTGTGCAATCAAAGAGGGAAGCAAAGTTGCCAACTGTAATTGGGTTAACCGCCATGCATGCAGTCTGTTTTATAACATTTATGTTGTACCCAATCTTTATAAATCGTCGAACGATTTTACGAAATTGGGTACTAAAATCATTACAGTCATGTATTTTTCTAAATTTTTATACTAAGTCACCACAAAATTCGGGTTCCGATAGGCCTTGTTGCAGAACTGTTTTAAGTCCAACATTGAATTTTGAAACCAAATCAGAATGACGTCTATAAAACTTCGAAAAGGCTTTACGTAGTTTATGATACCGATGCCCCTGATTAAGAAGTTTAGCGGTTAATAATTTATTACGAGTGTTGAAGTCGGATAGTCTGAATTTCCGTTTAAAGGGGGCAGACTTTGTTTCTACATTATTTCCTAAGTATTTACAGTAATACAACAAAGCAAAAGCAATGACAAATAATTCTCAAAAGGAAATATGGCCCTGGTGTATATTTCACAACTCCAGTTGTTACATACACAAATAGATTGGTTTACGATCAGTACTAGCATTAGAAACAGCCCCTGGCTGAGTGATGAAACCAAACATGCAAATAATCATGGTTGTTCGTTCAGAACGATGTTAAAATGCTGTCAGTAATTTCCAAAGTGGCAATTTTGTGATACAAGTTGCCCTACTGTTAATTCAGCATTTTTCCCAAGTTGCCGTACTTAAAAATCCAAGTTGCCGTATTCCTTTGTTTTGTGTTTTCTGAAAGAAAACAGCAGCATAAAGCGAAACGTTCAATTAAAACTTATACACAACACCTTTTCTAACCTTCTGAATGTTCCGGCATGGAAAAAAGGAGGCCAGTGGTCTTGAATCAAAGCAAAAACCAGTACTTTTCACGAAAAAGATTATTTGTTCTTGGTACCAGCTGTCAATATTTCAGTTTGTTTAGCGATTTCCAGTGAGTTGTTATCAGAATCATGAAAGCAGGCAAGAGCTAGATATCTCTCCAACACATATCCATTTTGCTTTAAATGTCAGAATTCGGTAGAAACCTGTAAACAGCTTTTTACCTACCTTACTGTGTGCCATGCTTGCGATAAATATTGATTTCGCTGGTACTTTTGAGTAACATGTTCCGGAGTCGATGCTACAAGGTGATTATTAGTGAGTTAGTTAGGGATGAAATGACATCTCAAGCCCACTTCAAGGGTTTATTTTTGTTATGGTTTGTCTTTTGGGTGTTTGTGTCGCTTATATTATTTTATTTTGGATAGCCTATTGACCATTTTGTGGGAAAGTAACTGTCCTTTTGGCTTTCTGCTGTTGATGTTTCCATTAAGGTCTGTTGTTTCTTGTTTGTGTTTCTTTCCATTTGGTGTCTCTGATGGGAGCTGTGGGTTAACCCTTGTCCTGCTGAACCCGGATATGCCTTTTCTTTGAAACAATGTAGATCCAGATCAGATGGCTTCTGAAGAAGCCATCTGATCAGGATCTACATTGTTTGTCATTCAGGTTGTGAATTTGTTGTAATAATTTGCATCAAGTAATCTGATTGGTTGATAATCGGTAGTGGGTGTGGCATATATGAATATTCAGCAGGACAAGGGTTAATTGCATCGATTCCTGATCATTACCTCCACTTCTACTTTTTATAACCAGAGACGATCCGACTCGCACCACGGCTTAGATCTTCTAAGCAGTTTACCAGTACTCATGTTCAGTCGGTTTCAACTATACATGGAATCACCGTGCAGCCCAATCTATTTCTCCAAGCCCCGATGGCGCCCCCCGCCCATCGGGGCTTGAAGAAATATATGGGCTGCATAATGCTTCCACGCAGAGCTGAATCCGTCCCGCACACTAGTACTGGTAAACCGCTTAGAGGATCTAAGCCTTCCAGGAACCGCGGTGCGAGGCGGACCGTCCATACTATTAAACCCTATTGGTTTCATTGGGCGACAGGGCTTGAGATGTCATTTCATCTCAATGTCGGGTAAAAGTCCCACAAAATTGGAAGCAACGTCTTCCAATGACCTTTACAGTGTTGACGGGGACGTTAGACCTCAAATCAAAAAAAAAAAAAAAAAAAAAAAAAAAAAGCCCCGCGGTGGGCCGGAGTTATCAGATAGAGGCGGAAAATGTGCACTTCACTTAGGACTCAGGAAAAGTGGGCCGGTTTGACAGGGCCCCCGAGGACAGGGCTTAGTAGTAACAAATGCAAGGATACAATTAATCGTTTTTTGCGCATGAGAAAAAAAAATGCAATAAGTCCTGTGCGACCAACAAGGACTCGGATCAACCTGCGCATCCGTGAAGTCTGGTTGGTCGTCGCTGTTTTCAGGAGTCTTCCGTAGACTCTGGGTTATACAAAGAGCAACAAGTGAATACTGTTGCAAGTCTGGCCCTGGGCCAGTTTTCAAAACTAACGACGTCGTTAGTTAACGTATCGTTAAAATTTTTATCATGAAATATGGCAATATGCTAATATTTTTGCTGAAAACATGTGAGCAGCTTTTGCATCTGCAAAAGCTGCCCACATTTTTCAGCAAAAATACCACTGTATTAGATATTGTTCTTACAAGAACAGTTAACAATCCGACCACTTACGAGCTCGTTAAGCTAACGATGCTTTGAACAACTGGGCCCTGATGTCATATTGTAGGCTTAATCTTGGGCTAGACCAACGAATTCCACTTAAGCCTGTGCACACAAAAAGGTACAACAATGCCTGTGCACCTAACTGAGAAGACATATCAACTTCATGCACCAAGCTTTCGGGTTGCAAGACTGATCAGACAGTGGATGCGTTGATAGATATCTGTCTCACTGTTCGCACACACCAACTTGCACCTCTGTGTGTACACGCCTTGTGCGAGCAGGTTTGACATCAATGGTCACGGCGGCCCCGCCCTTCGGGGCTTGGAGAAATTGATTGGGCTGCATGGTGCTTCCACGCAGAGCTCAAACCGACCGCAAACCGCTTATAATGCTAGCATATTACCAGAAAGAGACGTTGGCAAACACTAAACAGTGCAGTAATATGTCGTAAACATGCGACGTCTGATCAAGATTCTCGGCCCCGCCCATCGGGGCTTGAAGAAATACATGGGCTGCATGATGCTTCCACGCATGCAGAGCTGAAACTGACCGCACACTACTGAGAGGATCTAAGCCTGCCCAGGCAAAGATGAACTGCTTAGAGGATGCAAAGCGGTGCGAATCGGACCGTCCATGCTTATAAACCCTATTTGCTTCAATGGGCGACAGGGCTAGATATGTCAATACATCTCAATGTCGGGTAAAAGTCTCGCAAAATTTGAAGCAACGTCTGCAAAATGACCTATAGTGTTGACGGGGACGTTAAACCACACATCAAACAAACAAACACTGGTGATAGAGCTTTACTATCAAAATGGTTCATACATCAGAAACGGGGACATTTAACCTCAAATCGACAAACAAACAAAAGTTTTTAGATGTAAGGGAAACAACTACAATTAAGTTACAAAATTTTCCTGAGAAAAGTTATCCTTCTTAGTACTAGTATAATTCAAAGATAAGAGTGCGCATCCGGACAGTCTGATCAACATCTTAGCGTCCAATAAGAGGGACATTGGCAAACAGGCTTTTTATATCAGACGCCGCAAAAATTCAACGTCTGATCATTTAAAGAAGTAAAATACATTCTATATGCATCTTACACTGGTGATAGCGGCCCCCGCCCATTGGGGCTTGAAGAAATAGGCGGGCTGCATGATGCTTCCACACAGAGCTGAATCTGACCGCACACGAGTACTGGTAAACCGCTTAAAGGATCTAAGCCTACCAAGGCAAAGCGGTGCGAGTCAGACCTTCCATATGCTTATAAACCCTATTGGTTTTATTGGGCGACAGGGCTTGAGATGTCTTTTCATCTCAATGTCGGGTAAAAGTCCCACAAAGTTGGAAGCAACGTCTCCAAAATGACCTATACAGTGTTGACGGGGACGTTAAGCCACAAATCAAACAAACAAACACTGGTGATAGAGTTTTCCTATCAAAATGGTTCATACAGCAGAAATGGGTTTTAAGTGTGCGTGTAGACAAAACCATGAGAAGGCAGAAATAGCAGTTCAGCAAGCCACACACCATGTCATTTCAATTTGAAAAAAAAATGTTTTGAACGTCGATAGGGCGAGTTCTCGTTAGAGAGAGAGAGATAGAGAGAGAGACAGAGAGAGAGAGAGAGAGAGAGAGAGAGAGAGAGAGAGAGAGAGAGAGAGAGAGAGAGAGAGAGAGAGAGAGAGAGAGAGAGAGAGATCTACGAGCGGCATACAAAAACAAATAAATATATATATATATATATACATGTATAGTGATGCCCTAAAGCATTCTTTTTTCCCAGAACTTTTCCTCTGTGGACTAGTCTTCCCTCGTCTACGGGAGATGCCAAGACCGCAGAGGAGCTTAAAGTCCGTACAGTATAGAATGGGACTCAGAGGTATGCGTTTTAGTATACCTCTGCTAAACAGATTGTAAATAGTTATAACAACTCATCCAGCGCCCCACTCCCCTTTTCAAGCTAAATTCTAAATTTAGCCACCCACCCAACTGAGGTAATTGCCCAATATGACCCACTCAATATCTATCTATCTATCTATCTATCTATCTATCTATCTATCTATCTATCTATCTATCTATCTATCTATCTATCTATCTATCTATCTATCTATCTATCTATCATCTATCTATCTATCTATCTATCTATCTATCTATCTATCTATCTATCTATCTATCTATCTATCTATCTATCTACCTACCTACCTACCTACCTACCTACCTATCTAATCTATCTATCTATCTATCTATCTATCTATCTATCTATCTATCTATCTGTCGATCGATCGATCGATCGATCGATACTGCGTCGGTCACATTTGACCATAACCGCAGGTGTACATTGCATACTCTCCAGGTTTGCAGGATGAAAGCCTACACAGTAATCATGTAATTACGGTAGGGATCTTTAACCTGCACAGGGGATGGTTCTCCCTGCACGGGGGGCTCCAGTTAACATCCCGATCCGAAGGACGGTGTACTTTATGACATTCATCTCTGCGAATGATGCCAATGGAGCGTGTTCGGACACCGAAATTTTATCGCCGCTGCCGGGGATCGAACCTGGGACCTCTAGCATCAGAGGCAAGTGCACTAACCACTGAGCTATCACGCTCCATAGCTATCACGCTCCATAGCTATCACACTCCTGTGCAGGGGGCCTCCAGTTAACGTCCTGATCCGAAGGACGGTGCACTTCATGACATTCATCCCTGCAAATGATGCCAATGGAGCGTGTTCGGACACCGAAATTTTATCACCGCTGCCGGGGATCGAACCCGGGACATCTAGTATCAGAGGCAAGTGCAATAAGCACTGAGCTATCACGCTCCATCAGAATCAGAATCATTACTGATGACACGTCAAATGACATTCATACACCAGGACCTGTGATATGGGAAGTTAGTCCCTAGTTCTAACCAAAGAGGTAAACTTAGCTACACAATCCTCAGCACCTTCAGCCGTCGAAATAGTCGAATCGAGTAGGGCATTCCAATCTCTAATGGTTCGGGGGAAGAACGATTCTTTATAAATGTCCGTTCTTGCAGTAACAGTCTGAAACGTCATTGAATGGTGCTTTCTGGGGTGCCTAGCTGGGGGAACAAGGTCATCTGTTGGAATGCTGGCAGCTTGTATAAGAGTATGAGCCTACTGTCTCTTCTCTTTTTCTTGAGGGACTCCCATCTTAATTTTCCTAGAATTCCAGTCATACTCCCAGTTTCAAAGCAGTAATTTCCAGTTACAAATCTGGCAGCTCTATTCTGAACTTTTTCAAATTTCTTCATTGAGGACTACTCCGCTTGGGTCCCAGATGCAACTACCATATTCCAAGATTGGGCGAACAAGTCCCCTGTATGCAGTCTCTTTCACATCCTGAGGACACTGGTGAAGATTTCGCCTCAGGAAACCAAGTGTTCTATTCGCCTTTGTACACATGTTGCTAATGTGTGTATTCCATCTCAAATCGTGAGTGATTGGCACACCAAGGTACTTAATGGAATTCACATTTTCGAGGACCGTTCCCTCTAAAGTGTAAGAAGCTTCAATTTTATTAGATCTCTTCCTAGTTATCTGCATAATATTGCATTTAACTGGCTGAAATCTCATGTCCCATTTTCGGGCCCAACATCCTAATCTATCTATGTCAGCCTGAAGTTTCAGTGAGTCATCTGTATCTCTAATTTCCCGGTAACAAACACAGTCGTCAGCGAACAGTCTTATTTCTGAGTCAGTGTCAGCGGAGATATCATTGATGTACAGAGAGAACAATAGAGCACCAAGAACAGTCCCTTGCGGGACTCCAGACAAAACTGGTGCCCATACTGAAGATTCACCATTAACAACAACCCGCTGTTTTCTGTAGCAAAGGAAGGAATCTATCCATTTTAGAGTTTTTCCTCCAATTCCATAACCAAATAATTTGGATTTAAGTAGATCATGCGGAGGGATGTCAAAAGCCTTCTCGAAGTCCAGAATAAATGTGTCCACCTGCCCCACTTTGTCCAGGATTTTTGCCCAGTCATTAATAACCGTGCTCAACTGAGTTTCGCAACTATGGTTTTTCCTAAATGCATGTTGTCTGTCTGACAAAAGTTTATGTTCATCCAAGTGGGCCATGATGTTTGAGCAAACTATGTGTTCAAGCAATTTACATAGAACACAGGTCAGTGACAACGGGCGATAATTTCGAGCAAGAGCCCTGTCCCCTTTTTTGAAAAGTGGACAGATGTTCGCTAGTAGCCTTTCTTTGGGAATTTCACCCGTATCGAGAGATTGTTGGAAAAGATGAGCAAAAAGTGGGCCTAACTCGTTTGCTAGTTCCTTCAGGACTCTAGGATGAAGCTCATCAGGCCCTAAAGCTTTAGAAGGGTCCAAGCCTTTAAGTAACTTGATCACTCCTGCCAAGGATACAACAATATTTTCCTTGAAAGGGGCCGATCTTTCAGTCAATGGGACCTCGTTGAACTCAGTTTTATTAAATGCATCATTGAATTGACCAACCAATTCCTCTGCCCTTTCAGAGTCCGATTCAGTGACCCCGTTCCCTCCTCTTTTATTAAGGGGTGGGATACCTTGCCTATCTTTCTTCTGGCTATTGATATATCTGTAGAAGTCTCTTGGATTTGCCTTTACCGGTACATCACCTACCAAGTTATTAACATACATATCATGCTGGTTTTTGATGTCATTTTTAATGACAGATTCCTTCTGTCATTCTTCGTCGTGCTGCATGTTTACAATTTTAACGTCCGAACTTCCGGCTTCCACTACTTTTGAAATATGACTCCGCACAAACACGGATAGTCCGTTGTTTGTTGACTTTTCATGCTCCCTGTCTCAAAACTAATTTCTCATGGCATTATTTCCGCATTTTGATTACATGTTTGGTTTAATTTGTAATCAAAATACAAAAATGATCTTTCTTAAATTATAAACAAAACGGGAAAAGTTAATTGAATATGCATAAGGAAAGTTCCCATTTTATACAGACGACCGCATAATGGGTCATTGGCGAATCTTGGAGGCAGCGTCTAACTACGGCCTTCACTGCGGGCTTCACTGTTGTCGAAAGTTAGCCCATTTTTTTTCCTAAATTAATTCCTATATTTCTAGCTGACGCCCCTTGATTTTGAACCGGGATTTCGAAATGAAATCTTCGTCAGATAAGTGATAATATTACATTCAGTACAAAATGGGCTATGATTAATTATATTTGTATCAATACGCCATGAAAGTACCTTTGATGTTTTAGAAAAGAAAAAAAAATATGTATAGAGCTACAATCAGTGCACACCATTTAAGTATCTAGATATACTTTGAAAAATAATAAAATAGAGCGTATAATAAGCTGTATTTAACTTTTAATCGGCCAAGCCGCTTTGTCTGGTCCTGACCCGCACACAACAGTTACAGGCCAGGTTAAGAGTTTACCCCTTCCACCCACGAGTTCACTCATCAGTCACTGAACTTGTACGCGTCCATTCTACCATGTAATTTGGGTGTCTAGTCAATAGTCGTCAACAGCATGTCAAACCATGTAGAACAGAATGCGATGTATCATTATGAGCCATCTCACCAGGTTCTACACTGTTTGCATCTGTAGGTATCTGTACTTGGCTATAAAGGGCTGAAAGGGTACAGACTCATAACACTTACATGACCTAATTAAATGCGAAGTACGTGACGCGAGAAACTTCACCGTACGGTAGCAAGCCAGCAATAATACACTCCTAACAGTTATCACTGTCCAATTCTGTTGTATAGGTCTGAATAACTGAATATGTAAGCACAACGTTGTGAAAAATAATTAGTCACATGCCGCAAAACTTCAAACATCGCACAAAAAGTGTTTTCTTTTATTGTAGCGCACGACATAAGGCAGGTTCTTGACTGAGCCGCGAAAGACATCTCAGTCAACAAGTGTAAGCTTTTACAAGAAAGTTGCGTCTACGCTTTGTGTTGTCATAAAACTGGCAACTATCCCAGCAGGTACATGACGTAATTGTGACGTCACATCAACGTCGGTGCAACGTCATGACGTTGCATCGACGTTGATTTGACGTTACCCTAGCGACGTGTACCTGCTGGGTAGTCATTTACATGTTGTATTATCTATAATGTCCAAGTAAAATGATGATGAAAGTGTACAACAGCCGATTCACTTCAGTTTGTGAACCAAACTAAAAATCAGCACTCCAGCGCCATTGTCCTTATCACTAAAGAAAGTAAATCTGAATTTTTTCACAGAATCTGTCATTTCAGTGCCTTTTGGCGCTTTGATTTATTTCTCGTCTCAAGTTTTCAAATTTTGCTCTGAGTTTACCACTTCCCAACTTTTTTGCCTTAGCATGAATCTTGTTTCTCCTCCGAATTTTTCTTCTTATTTCTGGTGTGATCCAGGGAATTGAAGATACAGACCTGCTAGTTTTGGAGGGGATATGATTTTCGGACGAAGCTTGAATGAAAGACTTTATCAAATCAAAGTTCTCCTGGACAGACCGAGCGTCTGAATGACCATTAAAGTATTTCTCTCTTGCAAATTTTAGGGCATCCTTCTTCATAGTTTCATAGTCACCCTTTTGATATTAGTACACCTTTCTACGAGGTTTCTTTATGGGTGGTATGAAGATTGTCAAAAATCCAGAGACAATATCATGATCACTTAGTTTGTCCGGGGATTGAATATCCCCAAACTGTCCTGGCAAAGTTGTAAGAATCAAATCCAAAGTGTTTCCATCTCGAGTAGGGAAGTCAACAACCTGTTCCAAGCCATAATCATTCATGATGTCAATCAACACCTGCCCCTCCGACGGACTCATACATACATACATACATACTCTTGCACAAAGGTCTACACTCTTCAGGGTGCTGCCAGCATTCGAACAGATGACCTTATTCCCCGAATTAGGAGTGACAGAAAGCATAATTCTTTGGCATTTCAGGTGCCCTCTGCAAGAAGTGACATCCACTTGTAAGGGATAATTCTTCCCTCAGACAATTAGAGATTGTAATGTCCTTTCAGATTCGGTTATTTCATTCGCGGAAGGTGCTAAGGATAATGTAGCTGGCGAGAGCTGGGGACTAACTTCTCTTTTCACAGTCCTGGGGAATGCGTGTCATTTCAGGGTCATTCTTAAAATAATGTACAGTTTGGACAGTGAAATGCTTCATGGGCAATATTGTTATTTCTATCATTTTCCATGATATAGTAAATTTGTGATAAGGTTTGAATGAAAAGACATCGCTGACTACATCTCATACATGCCAAAAAATAATGTTTTATCTTCTTTTAATGTGCATGCCATGGCAATGATGTCATTACCGTAACACACATATAAAGACCCATAAGATTTTGATTTCTAATTTTGAATGTATTATTTTTATATAAATTATATGTTGCAGTTATGATGCAAACATTACAACCAAAAATCAATGAATATCTCACTAAAAATTCAGAAAACATTGAAAGTTTACACATTCAAAAGGCCAAAATACATTTTTCTAATATTTTATTTGTGCTTTTTCTGTTTAAAATTTGGATAAAGTAATTAGTTACGGTGTTATATTATTTCTTGGACAAGCAAGTATCTATAGAACATGCATACATTTGTCTCCATGGTATAATAAGCCTGTAAGAGGGGTTTAATCACAAGAAAAGTTACAGAAATGACACGTTTTTCTTGTTATGGAAATGACGTTATGGAAATGACAGTTAAATCATCGGTCATATCATAGACACAGGTCAGTTTATAGCTACACTTATTAATTGTATCACTTCAGTATGCATCAAACAATGCATTTATCACGAAAAAACTAGACGAATCCCGGTATTACTTGGTATCATGTGTTTACCGTAACCAACAATGTTTCGGAAATGACGGTTACGGAAATGACAGTTTCGTCGTTTTTATCAGTTTTTCATACCTTATTTTAATGGAGGCCTTGTAGTGCTGTTCAATTATTGTATGTGCACTTAAGATGTAGCTGTTAGTGCGATAACTAAACACGTTCAGGGGAAGATAAGCTTTTAAACAGGTGTACGGTAATGACATACAGAAAAGGTACTCATCTAAATTGACGTCTTTAAGTCTTTGTCCCTGACTTTTATCATCAGCTATCCAAGTTAAGTATTCACTGAACTATTCCCAACATTAAGTGCTTGAAGGGTGGTCAAAGGGGGTTTCTTTCAGAAATTTCAATATCTTTCTGAAATTAAATATTTGTTAGCGTTACGGAACTGACAAAAATACAAGGACAAAACGTAAAGCCTCAAATGAATGCTTTAAATTGTCTTATTGTGCACATTGTTTCTAGATTTTATTACAGTTAAGGATCATTTGCTTAAAAATTCCAAGTGGGTGACAGATAGGGGCATGTTATTGAAGTTTATTCTTGATAAATATCAATGGTACAATACAGGGACATGGCAATAAGCAAGCCCCTACCATCTCGGATGATCATTTTTGTAAATATATTCATATAAAATGTAAAAAAAAATAATATGTTTACACTCAGTTTTGATTAATATTACATAGAAAATAATTAGTGTGCATTAAAACGTAACTGGGTGTGATTTAAGCTTTAAGCTTCAATGATTGACAGGGACATAAAACGCACATTTATTTTGGAATGACCCTTGACCTGTCACTAGTAACGATTCAGATTCAGCCATCATTGCCCCTTTTTGTATCTATTTATCTATCTATCTTCTTATACTGAGTCGGTCATATCTGGCCATTACCTCAGTTGATTGGGTGGCTAAATTTAGAATTTAGCTGAGAAAAAAAAAAAAAAAAAAAAAGAGAGGCACTGGATGCGTCCTTAAAACTATTTACAATCTGCATAACAGAGGTATCCTAAAACGCATACCTCTGAGTCCCAATCTTACACTGTGTGGGCTTTGAACTCTTCTGCGGACTTGGCATTCACCGCAGAGGAGGGAAGACTATTCCATCGGGGAATAGTTCTAGGAAAAAACGAGTTCTTCAGGGCATCACTATAGGACTGGTATCTACGATATTGTGAGTTGTTTACTTTTGATGCCCTTGTTTGGGTCGACAGTGTTACAGGGGTCAAGTACCTATCTTTATCAATAGACACTGAATCAGAGTGTATCTTGTAGAAGAAGGTTAAAGAGGACTGCTCACGACGGGCCTCTAGGGACGGCCACTCTAGCTCATTAAGCATGTCACCGACGCTACTTCTATTTCGCCATCGCCTACAGGTCCATCGAGCAGCTGTCCTCTGCACCTTCTCCACCTGCTGAGTCTGAGTTTTAACATAGGGGTGCCAAATGGGTGATGCATATTCGAGTTGAGGGCGAACCAATGTTTTATATGCAACATCCTTTGTCTGCCTAGGTGCAAAAGCCAAGTTCCGTCTAAGGAATCCCAAAGTCCTAGTTGCTTTAGATGTAATCTCTGAGATATGTTGACCCCAATCAAGATCGTCAGTGATGGTGATACCAAGATATTTGGCGGATTGAACATGCTCCAAAACTTGCTGGTGAAGAGTATAGTCAAACTTAATTTGCTTGTCCGGAAGGTGTCGTGACACTCTCATTGAGTGACATTTAGCCACATTGAACTTCATTTGCCAATCAGCCTCCCACTGTGCAAGTTGATCCAGGTCATCTTGTAAAATAAGACAGTCAGAAGGAGAATATATGTTCCTATACAGGACACAATCATCAGCAAACAAACGGACCGATGACCTGATATTATCGGGGAGATCATTAATGAAAACCAAGAAAAGGACCGGTCCAAGGACCGAACCTTGGGGGACTCCAGATAAAACAGGGACTGGATCAGACGCTTGGCCATCAAGTACAACTTGTTGTGAGCGCCCAGAGAGCCATGAGCTAATCCACCTATGCGTGGATCCTCTTATCCCATAGTACTCCAGTTTATGTAATAGCCTTCTGTGAGGTACCTTGTCAAAGGCCTTAGCAAAGTCCATGATGATCAAGTCAGTCTGTTTTTACTTTAAAAATACAGGCAGGTTTCAAAACGGTCCTATTTTTTTTCTTACAACAATATATAGATCTAGCTTTTAGCTGCAATAAGTTGGTTGTTTGCAGTTTAGGTGTCACCTATTTCATATTACTGCATGTCCGCAAGGGTCCTTGATTGGAAACATCTATTTCGGCTCGGTGCGGTGTTACGCGCGACTAGTTGCTAGGCTATCTCTATTTCCGCTGTCAATGTTAAGCAATAATGGCGGCTCCAGGTGTAACTGGACAACCCGATTATTATGAACGGAAAGGCTCCCTTTTCTTACGATCAAATCACATGAACTATGGTAGAGCCACATTAAATTCAAACTGGTATAGTTTTATATTTATATTTGCTATTTTATTTCTTTCAGAATGTGAAAAAAAAAAAAAAAAAAAAACACTTTTCCCTAATGCCTTATAGATATACAACAACAATTGTAAATTTATTTACTTTTCTCATTCAGCAATGATTCACGAATAAATGTGAAAGCCAGAGTAATCTCACCTAACCATTATCTCACTGTCATAGATGTCCTCCCAAGCATGATAGCTCAGTGGTTAGTGCACTTGCCTCTTATGCTAGAGGTCCCAGGTTCGATCCCCAGCAGCGGCAATAAAATTTCGGTGTCCGAATAAATGTGAAAGCCAGAGTAATCTCACCTAACCATTATCTCACTGTCATAGATGTCCTCCCAAGCATGATAGCTCAGTGGTTAGTGCACTTGCCTCTTATGCTAGAGGTCCCAGGTTCGATCCCCAGCAGCGGCAATAAAATTTCGGTGTCCGAACACGCTTCCTTTGCATCATTTGCAGGAATATGAATGTCATAAAATGCACCGTCTTCGGATCAGGACGTTAACTGGAGGTCCCCTGTGCAGGGAGAAACATCCCTTGTGCAGGTTAAAGATCCCTACCGTAATTTCATGATTACATTTCATTTCTGTGTAGGCTTTCATCCTACAAAACCTAGAATGTATGTAATGTACACCTGTGGTAATGGTCAATTGACCGAGGCAGTATCAGTAGAAAGAAAGAAAGCCACCAACGGCTTCTGTCAACCCTTTTCTATATGGTTGCCTCCACATGGTCAGTTGGCATGTGATCATTGCGATAACACACCTATACAAATACAGGGATGAATGCCACAAAGTGCACCATCCTTCTGAACGTGACATTAACTGGAGGCCCCCTGTGCAGGTGTTGTCTTGTTTAATTTGAGGTTTAACATCCAGTCAACAATGTATAGGTCATTTTGGAGACATTGCTTCCAATTTTGTGGGACTTTTTACCTGACATTGAGATGAAATGACATCTCACGCCCTGCTGCCCAATGAAACCAATAGGGTATATATGCATGGACGGTCCGACTCGCACCACTTTTCCTTTCCTGGGCATGCTTAGAACCTCTAAGGGGTTTACCAGAACATGTACTCATGTGCAGTCGGTTTCAGCTCTGCGTGGAAGCATCATGCAGCCCAAACTGTTTCTTCAAGCCCCGATGGGTGGGGGCTAGTTCCCTGTGCAATTAAAATATCCCTACCGTAATTACATTATTACTATAAAGGGTTTCATCCTGCAAACCTGGAGTGTATGTAATGTACACCTGCATGTAATCCTTGTGAGGGGGTGTTGCAGTATATATAGTCTTACGACCTGAAAGCCGTAACAAATGAAAGATGCATAGCCTGAAAAAATCCCCGCCTATGGTGGGATTCGAACCCGGGCCGCTCGGGTGACAGACCACTGCTCTTACCCCTGAGCCAAAGAGTCGACTCCCTGACGCAGTTGTCAGAGAGTGGTTATAAACCTAGAAGCTATGCATATGATCTACCAAGGTAGATTATGGAAGGGAGGTAACACACCCCCTCTTCAAGGAAGTCATCATTTATGATGACGTGAAGGATACCAACTTCGGCACAAGCCAATTCTGGCATCTCGGACGAGCCCCCATCTTACGACCTGAAAGCCGTAACAAATGAAAGATGCATAGCCTGAAAAAATCCCCGCCTATGGTGGGATTCGAACCCGGGCCGCTCGGGTGACAGACCACTGCTCTTACCCCTGAGCCAAAGAGTCGACTCCCTGACGCAGTTGTCAGAGAGTGGTTATAAACCTAGAAGCTATGCATATGATCTACCAAGGTAGATTATGGAAGGGAGGTAACAATAGAAAGAAAGAACCCAGTTTTACTGTATAAAAGTGGGGTTAAAGGGTCAGAATTTAATAATATATAGGCATGTTTTCGTGATGTGTAGCAGGATGAGTTAAATTTCTGGTTATGCTCATGCCAGTGATTATTTAACCTTGATTTGAAAGTGTTCAGGGATGGGGCTGTTACAACAGTCTCTGGTAGGCTGTCCCATACATCGACTACTCTATTTGAGAACACATTTGCTCGTCTTTTGAACAATTTATATATGTGCCCTCTAGTGCCAGTGTATTCAGCAAATGTGAAAAATTTGTCACTACTGACACCGCTTGCTCAATACCGGCTATAAACAGTGATGAAATAGTATATAGATAATCAAAAGCAACAGACATTATTTTATACAATTGTATGTATATTTAGAATGTTTAAATCAAGACTGAGCTTCATCATGGGCATGGTTGATAGCTCAGTGGTTGAGGTCCTGGTTTGATCGGGTCCCAGGCTGCAGTGATAAAATTCTGGTGTCCAGGCGTGCTCCACTGGCATCATTGGAGGGATGAATGCCTTAAAGTATGCCATTCTTCAGATCGGGAACATAAACTGGAGGCTTGCGCATGGAGAGTCATCCCATGTGCAGGTTAAAGATCCCTACCCTAATTAGTAATTACATTATTTAGTGTATAGGTTTCATGGCGCTGCAAACCTTGAATTTATGTAATATGATCACAGAATAATTGAAAGGAAATAAAGAAATAGAAAGAAAGATTAAAAATGCTAAGTGTACGTGTACATACCAGGACTAGTTTGGTTCTGAACGTGTCCGGAAATGTGTCACTGGCATCATTTGCAGGGATGCCACAATGTATGCTCCCCAAGCCCATGTGAAGAGAGATCCATCCCCTGTTTATGTTAAAGATCCCTACCATACATGTAGAACTTTGTATAGGCCTTTTATCCTGCAAATCATGTGCTTGGCATAATCCTTTGAGAGTTGAAGGAAGCCATAACCTGGCTTTTTAACTCAGCAGCAATTACCATATTCGACCTATTTACCGCACTGTGCGCTTAGTTTTTTCAAAATTGTATGAAAATATTGTGGTGAAAAATCTAGTCCTAATAAGCGCAGACTCAATACAAAAAAAAATACGAAAAAAAAAGCTTCCGATATGATTATTTTATAGAGTTTAATTTCAGCATAGGGGTTCACCACATATACATATGATTGTATGGGTCAAAGATGCATCAAAAGTCAATATGAATTTGTTGGGAGGTTACTGTATAGTATGCACTTGTGTATTTTTAGCTCACCTGACCGAAGGTCATGGTGAGCTTTTGTGACAGTAAGATGTCCGGCGTCGTCGTGCGTCGTGCGTCGTGCGTCGTCCGTCGTCCGTCGTGCGTCGTCCGTGCGTAAACTTTTTCTTGTGAACACACTAGAGGCCACAGTTTTGGTCCAATTATCATCAAACTTGCTCAGAATGATAATCATGACAATATCTCGGTCAAGTTCGAATTTGGGTCATGTCGGGTAAAAAAGTAGGTCAGTAGGTCAAATCATAGAAAAACCTTGTGAACACTCGAGAGGCCACAATTTTGGTCCAATCATCATCAAACTTGCTCAGAATGATCATTGTGACAATATTTTAGTGAAGTTTGAATATGGATCATGTCGGCTTAAAAAGTAGGTCAGCGGGTCAAATCATAGAAAAACCTTGTGAACACCCTAGAGGCCACAATTTTGGTCCAATCATAATCAAACTTGCTCAGAATGATCATCATGACAATATCTTGGTCAAGTTCGAATATGGGTCATGTCCGGTCAAAAAGTAGGTCAGTAGGTCAAATCATAGAAAAACCTTGTGAACACTCTGAAGGCCACTGTTTTGGTCCAATTATCATGAAACTTGCTCAGAATGACCATTGTGACAATATTTCAGTCCAGTTCGAATATGGGTCATATCGGGTTAAAAAGTAGGTCAGCGGGTCAAATCATATAAAAACCTTGTGAACACCCTAGGGGCCACAATTTTGGTCCAATCTTAATCAAACTTGCTCAGAATGATCATCATGACAATATCTCGGTCAAGTTTGAATATGGGTCAAATGGTTCCGGTCCGTTGCACATCTAGGTCACAGGAGCCAAAAACAGATTTTTTTCACCAAAAACTTAAAAAATCTTCTTCTCTGAAACCACAAGGCCCAGGTCTTTGTTATTTGGTATGAAGCTTCATCTAGTGGACCCCTACCAAGATTGTTCAAATTATAGTGCTGGGGCCAAAAATGCCCCCGCACGGGGGCCCTTTGGTTTTACATAGGCTTATATAGGGAAAATCTTTAAAAATCTTCTTCTCTGAAACCACAAGGCCCAGGACTTTGATATTTGGTATGAAGCTTCATCTAGTGGACCCCTACCAAGATTGTTCAAATTTGAGTGCTGGGACGAAAAATGCCCCCGCCACGGGGCCCTTTGGTTTTACATTGGCTTATATAGGGAAAATCTTTAAAAATCTTCTTCTCTGAAACCACAAGGCCCAGGTCTTTGATATTTGGTATGAAGCTTCATCTAGTGGACCCCTACCAAGATTGTTCAAATTATAGTGCTGGGGCCAAAAATGCCCCCGCCCCAGGGCCCTTTGGTTTTACATAGGCTTATATAGGGAAAATCTTCAAAAATCTTCTACTCTGAAACCACAAGGCCCAGGACTTTGATATTTGGTATGAAGCTTCATCTAGTGGACCCCTACCAAGATTGTTCAAATTATAGTGCTGGGACAAAAAATGCCCCCGCCACGGGGCCCTTTGGTTTTACATTGGCTTATATAGGGAAAATCTTTAAAAATCTTCTTCTCTGAAACCACAAGGCCCAGGTCTTTGATATTTGGTATGAAGCTTCATCTAGTTGACCCCTACCAAGATTGTTCAAATTACAGTGCTGGGGCCAAAAATGCCCCCGCCCCGGGGCCCTTTGGTTTTACATAGGCTTATATAGGGAAAATCTTAAAAAATCTTCTTCTCTGAAACCACAAGGCCCAGGTCTTTGATATTTGGTATGAAGCTTCATCTAGTGGACCCCTACCAAGATTGTTCAAATTTTAGTGCTGGGACAAAAAATGCCCCCGCCACGGGGCCCTTTGGTTTTACATGGGCTTATATAGGGAAAATCTTTAAAAATTTTCTTTTCTGAAACCACAAGGCCCAGGACTTTGATATTTGGTATGAAGCTTCATCTAGTGGACCCCTACCAAGATTGTTCAAATTTTAGTGCTGGGACAAAAATGCCCCCGCCACGGGGCCCTTTGCTTTTACATTGGCTTATATAGGGAAAATTTTTAAAAATCTTCTTCTCTGAAACCACAAGGCCCAGGTCTTATATATTTGGTATGAAGCTTCATCTAGTGGACCCCTACCAAGATTGTTCAAATTATAGTGCTGGGGCCAAAAATGCCCCCGCCACGGGGCCCTTTGGTTTTACATAGGCTTATATAGGGAAAATCTTTAAAAATTTTCTTCTCTAAAACCACAAGGCCCAGGACTTTGATATTTGGTATGAAGCTTCATCTAGTGGACCCCTACCAAGATTGTTCCAATTTTAGTGCTGGGGCCAAAAATGCCCCTGCCCCGGGGCCCTTTGGTTTTACATAGGCTTATATAGGGAAAATCTTTAAAAATCTTCTTCTCTGAAACCACAAGGCCCAGGACTTTGATATTTGGTATGAAGCTTCGTCTAGTGGACCCCTACCAAGATTGTTCAAATTATAGTGCTGGGACAAAAAATCCCCCCCTGCCACGGGGCCCTTTGGTTTTACATAGGCTTATATAGGGAAAATCTTTAAAAATCTTCTTCTCTGAAACCACAAGGCCCAGAACTTTGATATTTGGTATGAAGCTTCATCTAGTGGACCCCTACCAAGATTGTTCCAACTATAGTGCTGGGGCAAAAAATGCCCCTGTCCCGGGGCCCTTTGATTTTACATAGGCTTATATAGGCAAAATCTTTAAAAATCTTCTTCTCTGAAACCGCTAGGCCCAGGTCTTTGATATTTGATGTGTAGCTTCATCTAGTGGACCTTTGACAAGATTGTTCAAATTTTAGCCTTTGTTGATGTTTGGTATGAAGCTTCACCTTTAAGACCTCCCTCAACATTATGTACATTAAAGCCCTGGGGCCAATAATGGCCCTCTCTGGGGCCCACTTGTTACACTATGGATCAGGTGAGCGATCCAGGGCCATCATGGCCCTCTTGTTTTCTAGAAAAAGATTGGGTGAGCGCTTATAGGAGCATGTGCGGTAAATAGGTTGAATACGGTAGGTCTCATTGTATGCTAAAGGAGCATGGTAGCTCAGTTGTTAGTGTGCTTGCCTCTGATGCTAGAGGCCCCCGGTTTGAATCCAGGCAGCGGTGGTAAAAATTATATGTCCAAACATGCTCCATTGGCATCATTTGCAGGGATGAATGCGATCAATATGCCACAAAGTGCACCATCTTTCAGATCGGGGCGTTAACTGGAGGCCCCTTGTGCATTGCGAATCATCCCCTGTGCAGGCTAAAGATACCAACCATAATTACATGATTACTGTGTAGGATTTCATCCTGCAAACATGGAGTGTATTTCATGTACATCTGCCAATAATGGTCATTTGACCGATCACAGCGTAAGAAGTATTAAAGAAAGAAAGTACATGTGTGTTAAATTGATTATTACTGTTATATTGTAACAGATGGACAGATCGAGGGCTGAGCGCAAAACTATTGTAACTGACATTTTGGCCATTTTCTGTTTTTCCTATACTTTGGTTGCATATAGTGATTTGCATCTTCCACCAAAGAGTTGTATACATATTCCATTCCGTTCTGGAGTTATTAAAAATATTCAAAATATTGTATCTGCGAAGGCCGTAAGAAGTTGGCGCAAAACTATTGTAACTGCAGTTACAATAGTTTTGCACTCAAAAATACCTAACAATGCCAGGTTTCTCAAGCAAAACCTGCAGATACAATAGTTTTGCACCAAATGAAAAGCACATGGCTGCACCATTAAAAGTTACAAAAGTCTGATTTAAGCCAAATTAATGGATACAAATAAGCTGTAGTATACAAAAATTTAAGTTTTCTGTATTTATTTAAAAAAATTGTGGTCATTGGCTTGATATTCTGTCATTTTAAGCAAATACACTACTCATATAATTAAAGGAACAGAAAGGTAAAAAGGAAAATAATGGAACAGTGGTTATTTATAAGTTTACTTATGTCAGTTCTAAAATTTGTTGGGACTTTGCCACTCCACTGGGGCATATCTGAAACAGGACTGTGTTCAGCATACCTGTTACATACTTTGTAAGCCAACAAGTCTGATTCCAGTTTGTTGACAAATATGGTTGCAATTAATATCAAAGCTCCTTTGAGATCACATGGCCGCTGTCAACCATCTTTGATTTTTAGGGTACCCTACCCTAGCCAGTTAAGTAGGGCCTATCGTAGGGTAGAATAGGCTAGTGTAAGATATGGTAGGCAAGGTGGGTTAGGCTAGGGTTAAGCGTTTCTTGGCTAGTATAGTCTACCTGGAAGGCGGGGTAGTGTGGGATAAATTCAGTTGTCCTTCTATTAGGGTAGTGGTAGGGTACCCTTCCTTAGACTAGTCTAGGCTAGCCTACACTATGCTACCTAGTTTGAAGTAGGGTATGATACACTAAGGGTAGGCAGAATGATATTGAAAAAGGTAAGGTATATGGTTGCTGTAATGGTTAGTGTAGAGCGTAACTTACCCTAGCCTAGTCTACCCTACCTTAGGCTAGGTTAGGGTAGGCAACTAAGATTTGGTAGGGTAGGACCTACCCTAGGTTAGTGTAAGGTGGGTCACCCTACTGGTGAGGGTAGGGTACCCTTCCCTAACCAACAGAGTATGGTAAAGTATGCACGGTAGGCTCTACCTTAGGGTGCCGGCCTCGGTAGCTCAGTCGGATGCGCGTCTGACTGGTGATCAGGAAGACGCGGGTTTGATACCTGCCGGGGTCGGCAACATTCTTTCGTGGAGATTTATCATGAACCCTTTTCTACCATCATTCTCAACCTTCCGCTGATTCAAGAAGGGCAGTTGTCAGTTTCTGGTGAAAGAATGTGCACTGTACAGGTTAGCCGCTTACGTATAATACGTTCTTCAAAAGGGTTATCCTTTGAAAGCAAGGAATACACCAAAGAACTGAAAAATATGGAATGTACATGTTTTTCTGGGCCAGACTAGCTACTTTCGGCCAATTAGGCCCCATCAGTGACCCTAAAATACTTTCAAAATTCCACAATGGAATCAATGATCCCAAAGGACAAGAAAATATAAACTACACTATGATGTAGGGCAGGGAGACATTTTACGGCTGCCACACACTCCCAAACATCAGCTGCAGTGACATTAAATATGTTCTACAAAAGGGTTATCCTTTGGAAGCAAGGAATACACCACAGAACTTGAAAATATGGAATGCACATGTTTTTCTGGGCCAGACTAGCTAGTTTAGGCCAATTAGGCCATATCAGTGACCCTCAGATACTTTCAAAATTCCACAATGGAATAAGCCTGCCCAGGAAAAGTGTGGATAGGTAAACTGACCCACTCAAAAATGACCTAAAATAATCTTGACTGGGCCGTTAAACTCCAATACAAACAAACAAATACATCTATCTTAGGGTAAGATAGGTAAGGTAGGATATGGTTGGCTAGGTAAGGCAGTGCTAAAACATTGAGGTTAAGCTACCCCACCCTAACAGGTAGTCTTTCTCCTAGTACCCTTCCATTACTGAGCCTACACTACGGCACCATAGGATAGGGTAGTCCCTACCCTTGGTCGGGATAGGGTATGCTAAGGGGTACATGTGTATGTAGTGTGGTGTGGGATAGGGATATTCATCCTCCCAGTTAGGCTAGTGGTAGGATACCCTTCCATACCCTAGCCTGCCCAGTGGTACCTTAGTGTAGAGCAGTCCATCCTGTCTACAAGGTAAGGCAGTGTCCTAACTGATAGGGTAGGGTATAGTTGACCCTTTCATAGAAGGACCCTACCTTACCCTACCCTAACCATGGAAGTGCCAACCACCAACACTAACATACCCCAGGGTACCATAGTGTAGGGTAGGCTAAGGAAGGGTAGCCTTCCACTACTCTAACGCAAAGAATGACTTTACCTACTCCATCAAACACAACCCTGCCTAGGGTAGGGTAGGGTCACTTAATCCTAGCTTTGCCTAGCCTACACATATCCTACCCTAGGATAGGGCCTACCAACTGGTTAGGGACTATCCTACTCTAACAAGTAGGCAGACTGTACCAAACCCCAGGGTAGGGTAGGCTTAGCTGGCATAGCCTTTCCCCACCCAACCTAGGGAAGCATAGGGTAAGCCAATAGGGTAAGGAAGAGTACCCTACCATTACCTTAACCTATCTTAGGGTAGGATGGTTTAAGGCGGGATATGGTAGGCAAGGCTGTTCTAGCCAGGCCAGACTAGCCTGATTGGCAGTGTGTTGTTCGATAGAGTTGGTACAGTCACCCTCCTGTTAGGATACCCTTCCCTATCCCACCTACACTATGGTGCCATATGGTATGGTAGGTACACCCTACCCTAATTAGGGGTAGGGTACCTACCCTAATTAGGGGTAGGGTAAGGTAGGGTAGAGTAGGGTTACTAGGGCATGATAGGCTAATGATAAGCTAGCGGCAGATTGATGTTGAAAAAGGTAGGGTATATTCATAGATGGCGGTTGGGTAGGGAAGGATAGGCTAAGGGTAGGCTGGTCTACCCTAGTCATAAGACCATCAAGCAAACAATTCTAATAAATACTCACTCATCGGCCATTTTTATTCGGCAGGGCTCTGTGACGTCGCCGACAGAAAATATAGCATGTGTCAATGTGACATCACTTACTGGGCTAGGTCTGATGTCATATTGATCTCGGGACTGTTACGTAGATAAGTAACAAGACCCACAAAAAAAAAAACACTGCCATGTTGAGTGTGTGTGAATTCGGGTTTAACGTCGCTTTCAACAATTTTTCAGTCATATCACGATAGTGTCTGGTTGCGACAGGGAGCTCAATGCTCACGTTTATAGTGCTGCCTCACTGAAGTATCATGTCCCAGACACATTACATGATACCACACCCAGTCACATTATCCTGACACTGGATCGACCAGTCCTAGCTCTACCCCGTAAATCTGAGTGCCAAGCGAGGAGCAGCTAGTACCATTTTTAATGACTTTGGTATGTCGTGGCCCGGGATCGAACCAGAGACCTCCCGTTCCCTGGAGCGGACACTCTACCAACTGAGCTATCGGGGCTGGTACTGCCATGTTGAATATTTGTTTGATACAAAAACTGTATCAGTAAATATCAGTAAATTGCTAGCCTGATAATTTGGAAAATTACTGAAACTGAAAGATATCATTATGGTAATAATCTAGATGCACATCTTTATTTTTGTTATAAAATTAACGCAAGAGAGCATTGGAGAGTAGCTGGTAGGCAGGATGGTGTTGAAAAGGGTAGGGTATAGTCACCCTACTGGTAAGTGTAGGATGTAGGGTAACCTAGCCTAGCCATCCTACACTACCTTAGGCTAGGTAAGGGTAGGTAACTCAGTAGGGTAGGGTAAAGTGGGGTGGTGTATGGTCACCCTACTGGTGAGGGTAGGGGTAGGGAACACTTCACAAACCAGTAAGTTATGGCAAAGTAGGTATGGTAGTCTCTACCTTAGGTTGGGATAGATAAGATAGGATATACATGTAGTAGGCTAGTTTAGGCACTGCTAGGTTAGGGTTAAGTGAGGCTCTCCTCCCATACCCTACCCCAGTAGCCAGAATAGGATAGGTAAAGTAATATCATTCTCTTACTTATGGTAATGGGGTGGGGAGGGGTACCCCTCCATAGCCTAAAATGCCCTGTTGTACACTAGGGTAGGGTAGGTCCTACTTTAGGGTAGGGTATGGTAAGGTACGCTAGCATACCCAGCATTAGGTAGACAGGTCAGTGTTAAATATGGTAGGATACGGTCACCCAATATTATTCTGAATGATCCATTTTCTGTGATTGTATTGCTTTAACTTATTGTCTACGCACATGGGCGAGACATTGTATATGTTTGGTTTATCACGGAAGTACAGCCATTAGTCACCCACAATGCTGGTTGACCTTTAACCAGTATAAGCTTTCACAAAAAGAAGAAAGCGGTCCATAACAAGTATAACCTTTCACACAAAAAGATGCACCTGGCACAGAATTGCTATCACATTTGTACAAGCCCATATTTGCTGTCATTTTTGTTCAGGCTAATACATAATATACATCTACAAACTCTCGCACACAATGGACTACTGCCTATCCTATAATCTCCTCAGGAGCCTTCAGGTCTGGCGATCTATAAAAACTTGCCTCGTCGCTAGCAAAATTTTCGGGTTAATCTTCAATTAGTCTTCTGTAAAGTGTAGGAAAGTTGATTACTTTTATAACTTCTCCAATAGTTTATGTTACAAGCATATTGATTGAAGTTGCACATGTGCCTTTTGAAAGATAAAAAAGAACTTTTTGACAAAATTACAGCATTTGCAGCTTTGACATTATTAAATCTTCAATCCACAGGATCCTGGGTGCAGACTGGCAATTAGAATATTGGCACAGACGGTTAATTGCATAAAACACATTTCTGGGATTTTTTTGTCGGCTCCTCCTCCCCTTTCAACTGGGATATAACTGTAGACATTCTCATTAGCATAGACCTAGCTTTTTGTAAAAGCTATACTTGTTATATGCATAGTTATTATATATTTAACAGAATTTTTAAAGCCACATATCAATGACAACCAGGATTTAGTCAGTGTTACTGATTGGGCCAGTCTTCTACAAGTCCTATGTATTAAGTTTCAACATGTTTCTATAAAAATTCCATGGTTCTGAAGGCTTTATTGTTGCATCCCCATGCTTCTGAATTGGTGCAAAACTATTGTATCTACATTATTTACACAATATTTACATCACAAACTTAACATTTTTAGTGCAAAACTATTGTAACTGCAGATACAATAGTTTTGCACCAAAAATCTGTATACAAAAGTTAGGTTTTCGCATGCAAAACTATTGTAACTGAAAAATAGGTCAAGGTGTTACATGTGGGTTTACGGCGTCCCGCAAACCCCCATGCTGACAAGACAACCGAGTGTGATCTCTGACAGGTGCACGGGCAGCTGTGGGGTAAGGCACAAGAAAGATGTTAAATGATTGACATGAATTATTTACAGTATCTACATACAACACTTACTAACACAAAACATCACAAATTGTTGCTTCTGTAGCCAACTCACGACGTCCGCTCCGAAGGCAAAACACTGTTCTGTGCTCGGAACGGGTGACGTGAATACCTACAGAAGCAAACAACAAAAACAACAAGAAAAACAAAAAAAGAAACAACACAAAACGCGACTGGCCAGTTTATAACTTTGGGTGAATCCCCCACTCGCGTGACACTTCTTCTCGCGAACTAGTAAAACTAGTCTATCAACATAATTGATTATCCTAGGATTAGCGATCACGTTTGCTGATCAGCCGTTTAGTGATCGTCCAAATAAGGTAAGTTGACCTCTTCCATGATCACATTTGTTTACAACGAACAATGATTTAGAAGAATCTGCTTCTATCCTGGTAGGCGCTGATTACGGCGGTCTGTCCGCCCTTGCTGGACCCTAACGCCTAGCGTCGTACCAGTACCTGCTGCTATGAAGCAGGGAGCAGCAGGTCACACATTGTTATGCCTGCAAATTACGATAACGGGACTAGAAACGAGTCACAAAACATACATGCTATATCATGATCCCCCTCCCGGAGAAGTAAAAATATGTTCATGCATATACCGTTATTGCGCATGCGCCGACCAGACATACAGGCTGATTAGTGCATGCGACAAATAACCGTACAGCAGAACTCAACTTGACTGTGCATCAAATTATCAGCACCCAGCGCTTGACACAATAATACTCAAAGTTCATGGTTCCTTACTGAGCACTACAGAAATCAATTAATGCTCACTACTACTGAGCATAATACTCATCAAATTTGTGCTCACTACATTATCACAAGTAAGAGGCAATTGAACAGACCACGCCTTTGCGCTACCTGGTCAGCCGCCAATTACAGGAAACATAACAATCTCTATTTCATATCCTTCTCCGCGACACGGCTCACAAATATAGCTATTCACAAATTCAATACATTAATAACAGATAGAAACTACAACAGAAGATTTTCATCTATAATCTACAACATTTGTTAGTGTCTCATATGGGCCAACACTGTTTGCCGTAAATTCTCTCTATTTGGTAGGCACCCCGTCACAACCGTCCTCGCGACGCCGATGACGCAGCTGACGTCATCCCCGCCGCTCAGGCCGTTATGACGTGTGGCGACCAAATACTCCCACTTATCATCATCACGTTCTTTATATGTACATACATGCACAAACTGAGTTATCAGACAAAAACGGCATCATTACAAAATGAACTCGTAATTCTTCTTGAACAAAATTATTTCTAATCAACGTGAACATGCTTGTAAAATAAAATTCATTACGGTTCATCATCACGGATAACCCAACAGGCTCTTGTATGAGTTTGCCCTGATGATGAAGATGTGGTTAAACCCGTCTTAAGTTTACGTCCCCTCTACACCTAATATCATATTGGGACGGAACCACGGTTTTCTAACCACAGCCAGTCACAAGTCATGGATCAAACAAGTGACCCGGCGTTTATTAATTACATTCTACAAAAGGGGTCTAAAAGCCTAAATGAATCTAGAATGAGCGGGTGTCCAAACTTTACGTCTCACCAACATCTAGGGTCAGCATGAGACAGGACCTCACTTAGAAAGACTCATTCTACTACTGGAGAAGCCTGGGATCGATCCTGCGACGTCTAGCTGGCAAAGCTAGTAGCCTAATCACTACAGGCCTCAATAGTGAATTCAGAATAGGCTTCAGAAAGTTGGGGTATACTAGAAGTAAACCCCTCCAAAACCTACAAGCATGTTCATACAAAAATAATACTAAACATAGATTAAACATACCTTTCAATATACTTTCTATTTCCCCGTCACAATGTTGTGTTTACTCTTTACAACTTGACCTGCTGCTAAGGTGTCCGCTTTTTTCAGGGTTTATATATCTATGAATACTACCGGAAAATCATGCCTACTCGTATTACCTTGCTTTGTTCGTGGGGAAGTGGAGATACCGGCCACAAACAAAGCCAGATAGCAAAATCGAGTAGATAATGGATTTGCCTTCAAATAGTATATTTCCCATAGGAAAAATTGATGAAACGACCCTATAATCAATGACATGACTCCTGTCAAAACGAACACCCACACAACACGTGACGGGAATAAAAATCATATATGGCACAATTTGGCGGTTGGCGATTTTTAGGCAAATTCTATAGAACTCAGCCTTTTAGCGGCCCCCTGTATTGTAAAAACAGCTCTCTATAAACCACTCATGCATACATCGTATGATATGTGCATGACTTGTTCATGGAGCCGCATAGTTTGCGTACCATATTTCACCCAAAATATTTCACTCACACCGCCCTACCATATATCTACTAAAATAATTTAGATGTGCATAAGCACCAGAGAGGTTTCCTATTCCATCTCGTAACAAAGGTTTCCCCTTTTGGAGAAAAAACAATCAGAAATGTTTTTTCTTTGTGTACAGAGATGGAATAGGATGAACCTATCTAAACAAGACAGCTATTTACACAACAACCGTGCGAAGAATTACCTACTAAGGTAGTCTGCCCCCAAATTTTCTTGGCCCCGAATTGCAACAATCCGAAATCTATACGGCTGTAGTTTCATTGCCCAACGCATAATTCGAGGATTGAGAACTTTTGCTGTTTGCATATACGACAAGGGCTTGTGGTCTGTCTCAAGCAGGAATTCTACTCCGTAAAGATACTTGCGAAATTTCTCAACACCCCAGATAATAGCCAAACATTCCTTCTCTATTACAGAATAGTTTTTCTCACGAGGCAAAAGTTTCTTGCTGGCATAAGCAATGGGAAGTCGTCCTTCCCCTTCAAATTCTTGGAGCAAAACGGCTCCTATACCAACATCAGAAGCGTCCGTCCGGAGTATGAACGGATTCCCATCATGAAAGATAGGAAGACGAAGAATAGGACTAGACGTGAGTCTATTCTTCAGGGTCTGAAAAGCCTTTTCATGATGGTCCTGCCAGTCTGTGATCTTGTTTGGTCTACTTTTCTTAGTTAAATCTGTCAAAGGGGAAGCGATAGATGAGAAATTTGGAATGAAACGGCGGTAGAAACCAGCCAACCCAAGAAATGACTTTATTTGTCTCTTAGTAGAAGGTCGAGGAGCATCCTTTATAGCTTGTATCTTGTCTTCTTGCGGTCTTACTGACTGAGCAGCTACACTGTGACCAAGACATTCGATACTGCTATACCCAATCATACACTTGGAAGGTTTTGCCGTCAACTTGGCTGTCCTGAGTCTATCTAAAACTTCACGTAATGACGTCAAGTGGTCTTTCCAAGTTTCGGTAAAGATCCACATATCATCGACGAAGCTATCAACGTTAGAAAGTTCGGACAGAATCTTTCTCATCAACCTGCAAAATGTTGCTCCTGAGTTTACCAAACCGAAGGGCATAGTTTTGAATTGAAACAAGCCTTTGGGGGTTTCGAACGCAGTTAGGGGTTTTGCCTTAGACGTCATTTTTACCTGCCAATAACCTTTTGACAAATCTAATTTGCTAAAGTATTTGTGCCCCGACATTCTATTTATAACCTCCTCCATATTTGGCATTGGTTCTGCATCGAACTCCGTCACTTTATTAAGTTTACGGAAGTCAATGCAGAACCGCACCGAACCATCTTTTTTAGGGACAAGTACTACAGGGGATGAATATGGAGATATTGATGGCTCAATAACTCCTAAATCTAACATATCTTGAATTTCCTTTTCCATTACATCCCGTACTTTATATGGTATGGCATAACCTTTTGACCTCACTGGTTCCGTCGTCAGCAACTTTATGTCGTGTTCTATTTGGTCAGTTCGTCCTGGTACACTGGACAGTACGTCCGGGTATTCTTTTATCAACGTCTCTATTTCTTTACGCTGATCCTGCGTTAACATTTCTGAAATATTGACGTCCTTAAACGTCTCTGGTTGCTTTGCAGTAGGAAAAGCGCAATCTTCCAATGAGAATTCGTCAACGTCATCATTTTCAGTTGACTGAGTGGACTCTACAGATAGCAAGCAATGTGACGTCACATTTTGACGTTCCACATATTGCTTCAGTATGTTAGCGTGATATGTGTTAACATTTCCATTGACGTCAATCTTATAATCCATTCTGTTCACTACCTCAACAACTTCATAAGGACCTTTCCATTGAAGCAATAATTTATTACTGTCTGTCGGTAGTAACAACAGTACTTTGTCGCCGACGTCAAATTTACGCGACCTCGCGCCTTTATCATAATAAGCTTTCTGCTTAATCTGAACCTTCTTTAAATTATCACGCGCTAATTTGCATGTCTGCTCTAACCGTTCCCTAAGCTCAATAACGTATTGATACGTCGAAAGAACTTGCTCATCGCGTACCTCTTCAGCCCATAATTCTCTTAATATTGCCATTGGACCTCTGACGTTACGTCCATATAACAACTCAAAAGGGGAGTATCCTAAAGACTCTTGTGGGACTTCCCTTACCGCAAATAATAAGGCTGGAAGATATTTATCCCAATCTTTTGGACGTTCAGCACACATGCGACGTAACATCTGCTTTAACGTAGCGTGGAAACGCTCTATCAGTCCGTTGCAAATTGGGTGTCTCGGACTACACGTTAACTGTTGAAGAGAAAGAAGTCTGCTGACTTCCTTCATTACCTCAGCAGTAAACTGTGATCCACAATCAGTCAACATTTCATCAGGAATGCCAACCCTACTAAACATTTCAATAAGCGCTTCCGCGACACGTTCCATCTCAATACTCGGTAAAGCTATCGCCTCTGGATACCTTGTCGCATAATCTATCATGGTTAAAATATACCGAGATTTCCTATCAGATCGAGGCTCAATTGGACCAACTATGTCCACTGCCACCCTCTTAAATGGCGTATCAATCAATGGCATTTTTCCTAGAGGTACTTTAGTGACCCGACCTTTCTGAATAGTTCTCTGACAAATATCACAAGATTTACAAAATCTAGCGACATCACCGCAAATACCGGGCCAGTAAAACTCAGTTACAACTCTATCCAATGTCTTCCTAATACCCATATGTCCAGACATAAGCGTTTCATGAGCCAGTTTCAACACCTTTCCTCGGAAACTTTGAGGGACCACAAGTTGGAAAGAGACTTTGTTACCCTTGGTGAACTCCCTATATGCCAACCCTTTTTTCTCAATAAACCTAGTTTCACCTCGGTTTAAACCACGACTCACAGTCTTGTTCCCAGATACAACCCTTTTCCTGATGTTTTCCAAAGTTGGATCATCAACCTGAGCTTGCTTGAAAGCCTCCTTGTCATCGTTAATGATCTGATCGGGAACCTTAAGTTTTCTGTAAGGCTTCTCATCCTGCCTAGTTTGAGACCTAGTTACAGCCGCAGCTGAGAAATGAGACATATCAGGAAGTTTTGATCCATCAATGTTACCGATAACCAAATCGTACAACGTATCATCCATACACAAAGCTTCAGTTTTCCCAGTAAAAAAAGGACAATCAATGTCAATCATTGCCAAAGGATACCTTTGTGTGGATTCATCAATCAACGTAACATTTGATTCCTTCCCTATTAACTGACTATCCGAAACCAAACTTCTCCGAACGACACAGCCTGTACACCCAGTATCTCTTAATACAACCACCTTTTTATTATTAACCAATCCTTGTGCCGTCGGTAACCTTGCCTTTAAGAAGTAACAGACACCTTCCCTAGTTTCCTTACTACACTCCTCCCTATCCGAAATCAAAGGATCACCAACCTTATTTTCAAAAATACTTCCAATCTCATCACCTTTCCTAGTTACTTCCGTTTGACAAAAACTAACTTGGTGTGCTGCGCCACGTGGTGTGCTATTATTTTTACCGCGTCCGCGAAAAGACCCTCTAAAATTACCACGACCACGTGTATAACCACGACCTACATTCTGCGTATTCTCATTCTTAACCTGAGAACCTTGAGTCTCTACGCGCGTGTTAAAATTTTCTTTAACACCGCTATCCCCAACTCCAGTTGCTCCTACCTCTGCGCTATACAATTGTTTCCTGTCGGGGTTCTTAAAACATTTAATTGTTAAATGCCCCTTACCACATATGCTACACTTGATATCCGGTCTACCACTCGGTTTGTTCGAGTCAACTTTGTCCTGTTTACCCTGCGCTGCGCCTCTATTATCGCGTTGCCCCTTATTAATGCAACTATATACGCCCCCGCGCGCTTCTGCAAACAAATCTGCCTCCCTAGCCATTTCATCTAAATTACCAAACTGTTTTGGCTTCAGATGCACATACAGTTCTCTATTACATGACTCCAGGAACTGATCCCTTGCCATGAAATCACAGACAGCCGGAAAAGATTTTTCTATCTTTGCCATATTAAGCCATTTTTCTAAATAACTTCTCAGTCTACTACTGAACTGTATGAACGTTTCTGATTTCTCGGGCCTACTATAACGAAACTGTTTCCTAAATCCGCGCTCTGTCATGTCAAAATTCTTTAATAAAGCGTCCTTTAACTTTTCATAATCCGCCGCATCCTCATTTGACAACCGGTCATATACATCAAGTGCGCGCCCTTTGAGCAATGCACTTAAATACGCGGCCCAAACACTCTTATCCCATTTATTAGCCGTAGCATATTTCTCAAACCTAGATAAATAACTATCCATTTTATCTTTACCCTCTTCAAAATAAGGTAACTTAGGATCCCGGGCATGCGCCACCTTCTCAGCTTTTTGCTTTTCAAATTCTAGCTCGAGCTTCGCTCTCTGCATTTCTAACTGATTCCTTAATTCTTGGTGCTGTAGCTCAAACCCATGTTTTATTTTTTCTAAATGGGCCTCACTAATCTCTTTTGCCTCCCTTTCAGTCTTGATGCGTGCTATTTCAAGTTCCTTATTAACATTCAACATAGCTAGTTCATGTGCCCTTTCCTTTTCCTTTTCCTCTAACTTAGCTAGTTCATGTACCCTTTCCTTTTCCTTTTCCTCTAACTTAGCTAGTTCATGTACCCTTTCCTTTTCCTTTTCTTCAGACCTTAACCTTTCTAAATCCCTTTGCTCTTGCCTTTCTGCCCGCTCAATATCCTGCTGCTCTTTAACAAAACCTTGTAACTCCTTCCCCTCATAACCTAAGTCCTTTCCCATTTGCATTAAACGCTCCATTATTGATAACGTAAATCTCACGTTACTATCAAAACCACTATAAACTGATCAGTTATGATCAGTGATGATTGAATGGGCTTAACTAAAACGTTAAGATATGTGTTATACGCGTTAATCTAACTAAAACGTTAGTTATTAAAGCACACGCGATTTGAAATGTCAAATGCTTTCAGCACAGTATGACGTTGCGTACTGGTAGTCTAATATGACGTCATAAACTGACGACGTTTACAGTAAAATGCTACAATCCGAAGTTTTATCACATTACAAAACTCCGATCATAACAAGTCACCATTAATGTTTCTATTACGTCATACCTAACCTCAAGCCACTGCGTAAATATTAACGCTACCGTTATGTCAACGTCAGTAAATTGTTAACGTCACTACGTCAGAACCATGTGTGGGTAAGATCAATTAGTAGCTCCAATTTAACTTAGTAGAATGTCAGGTAACACAATTAAGTGGGGTCTACTTAAATTTTTCGTTACCAAGAAAAAGTGGGGTTTGCCTTGCCTTCCTGCTCAGAAATTATCGACTTGTCAGTATCCATTCAGTTGAATACATGGGTTTCGCACTTCATCAACGCAGGAAGGAAGATTCAAGTTAATTTCTAAATGTGGCTGTCAATACATTTTTTTTTTTTTAAATTGATGATTCAGAGTATCAATGTGCTGTTCCACAGCCGGGAACACCAGCCAGAGATCAAATCCCACTTCTGACACCAAATGTTACATGTGGGTTTACGGCGTCCCGCAAACCCCCATGCTGACAAGACAACCGAGCGTGATCTCTGACAGGTGCACGGGCAGCTGTGGGGTAAGGCACAAGAAAGATGTTAAATGATTGACATGAATTATTTACAGTATCTACATACAACACTTACTAACACAAAACATCACAAATTGTTGCTTCTGTAGCCAACTCACGACGTCCGCTCCGAAGGCAAAACACTGTTCTGTGCTCGGAACGGGTGACGTGAATACCTACAGAAGCAAACAACAAAAACAACAAGAAAAACAAAAAAAGAAACAACACAAAACGCGACTGGCCAGTTTATAACTTTGGGTGAATCCCCCACTCGCGTGACACTTCTTCTCGCGAACTAGTAAAACTAGTCTATCAACATAATTGATTATCCTAGGATTAGCGATCACGTTTGCTGATCAGCCGTTTAGTGATCGTCCAAATAAGGTAAGTTGACCTCTTCCATGATCACATTTGTTTACAACGAACAATGATTTAGAAGAATCTGCTTCTATCCTGGTAGGCGCTGATTACGGCGGTCTGTCCGCCCTTGCTGGACCCTAACGCCTAGCGTCGTACCAGTACCTGCTGCTATGAAGCAGGGAGCAGCAGGTCACACATTGTTATGCCTGCAAATTACGATAACGGGACTAGAAACGAGTCACAAAACATACATGCTATATCATGATCCCCCTCCCGGAGAAGTAAAAATATGTTCATGCATATACCGTTATTGCGCATGCGCCGACCAGACATACAGGCTGATTAGTGCATGCGACAAATAACCGTACAGCAGAACTCAACTTGACTGTGCATCAAATTATCAGCACCCAGCGCTTGACACAATAATACTCAAAGTTCATGGTTCCTTACTGAGCACTACAGAAATCAATTAATGCTCACTACTACTGAGCATAATACTCATCAAATTTGTGCTCACTACATTATCACAAGTAAGAGGCAATTGAACAGACCACGCCTTTGCGCTACCTGGTCAGCCGCCAATTACAGGAAACATAACAATCTCTATTTCATATCCTTCTCCGCGACACGGCTCACAAATATAGCTATTCACAAATTCAATACATTAATAACAGATAGAAACTACAACAGAAGATTTTCATCTATAATCTACAACATTTGTTAGTGTCTCATATGGGCCAACACTGTTTGCCGTAAATTCTCTCTATTTGGTAGGCACCCCGTCACAACCGTCCTCGCGACGCCGATGACGCAGCTGACGTCATCCCCGCCGCTCAGGCCGTTATGACGTGTGGCGACCAAATACTCCCACTTATCATCATCACGTTCTTTATATGTACATACATGCACAAACTGAGTTATCAGACAAAAACGGCATCATTACAAAATGAACTCGTAATTCTTCTTGAACAAAATTATTTCTAATCAACGTGAACATGCTTGTAAAATAAAATTCATTACGGTTCATCATCACGGATAACCCAACAGGCTCTTGTATGAGTTTGCCCTGATGATGAAGATGTGGTTAAACCCGTCTTAAGTTTACGTCCCCTCTACACCTAATATCATATTGGGACGGAACCACGGTTTTCTAACCACAGCCAGTCACAAGTCATGGATCAAACAAGTGACCCGGCGTTTATTAATTACATTCTACAAAAGGGGTCTAAAAGCCTAAATGAATCTAGAATGAGCGGGTGTCCAAACTTTACGTCTCACCAACATCTAGGGTCAGCATGAGACAGGACCTCACTTAGAAAGACTCATTCTACTACTGGAGAAGCCTGGGATCGATCCTGCGACGTCTAGCTGGCAAAGCTAGTAGCCTAATCACTACAGGCCTCAATAGTGAATTCAGAATAGGCTTCAGAAAGTTGGGGTATACTAGAAGTAAACCCCTCCAAAACCTACAAGCATGTTCATACAAAAATAATACTAAACATAGATTAAACATACCTTTCAATATACTTTCTATTTCCCCGTCACAATGTTGTGTTTACTCTTTACAACTTGACCTGCTGCTAAGGTGTCCGCTTTTTTCAGGGTTTATATATCTATGAATACTACCGGAAAATCATGCCTACTCGTATTACCTTGCTTTGTTCGTGGGGAAGTGGAGATACCGGCCACAAACAAAGCCAGATAGCAAAATCGAGTAGATAATGGATTTGCCTTCAAATAGTATATTTCCCATAGGAAAAATTGATGAAACGACCCTATAATCAATGACATGACTCCTGTCAAAACGAACACCCACACAACACGTGACGGGAATAAAAATCATATATGGCACAATTTGGCGGTTGGCGATTTTTAGGCAAATTCTATAGAACTCAGCCTTTTAGCGGCCCCCTGTATTGTAAAAACAGCTCTCTATAAACCACTCATGCATACATCGTATGATATGTGCATGACTTGTTCATGGAGCCGCATAGTTTGCGTACCATATTTCACCCAAAATATTTCACTCACACCGCCCTACCATATATCTACTAAAATAATTTAGATGTGCATAAGCACCAGAGAGGTTTCCTATTCCATCTCGTAACACAAGGTCTCCTTCATTAAGCGATTGATTTGTTTAAAACTGCCTTGGTTCAAATAAACACCTTTTAGCCTTCAAAATATGTAAAGATGTAAAGTATTGCCATAATATCAAGAAAATAGGAACGTTATTTGCTTCTCCTGAAAAATCTTGAAAATGCAGATACAATAGTTTTGCGCTAAGCCCTCGAGATGAAATAAATGCTAAACACTTTTGGCCCAGCCAGGTATCGAACCAGGGCTGCTTGATTGATTGCTCCTACCAGTATGACCTATACCCATGCTAAAAAAGAACTAATACATGGCCACTGAAGATAATTTTTTTTAAGGTGTTTATTTGAATATTTACACAACCATTTATATGTAACAATGTAACACATAGCTAGCTTCTGTTTCATAAAACTCTTAACTGTTTTATCCAGCCTTACAGCCTTGCTACATATTGAGGTAAGGGTCATATAGCTGTATGGCACATGCAAGTACAGTAGCTGATCAATAGTTTCACTGTTATTGGAATGAACACATCACATGATCAAGTCCGTGAAATGAACAGCCCCCTAAACCCCACTGTATATAGAGTTAACCGGGGGTTTATGGGGGTGTACACTATTTTTCTTATTTCTGCTCAAAGACATAGATAGTGGTTACTTGTTAGAACCGCCTCAATGAGGCGTATCTAATGAGCACCCACAACCTTTGTTTGAAGTAAAATAACAAAAATATCACAGATTTTCATCTGAAAAGTAGCCATTTTTGAGATGTGAAAAAAGAATTATGTCACACAAGTGTGTTATTGTAATGCAGGTTTTCTAATAACTTTTCCATGTTTAATTTCAGGCACCAAGCAAGAGAAGCTGAGCCCAAAGATTATAACTTAAACAGAAATGATCACAGAGATTTATCTAAAGCTTCATATAATAGAATAGGAAATGTTACAGACGGGGTAAGTTGTGTATAGATTCTCTTTGCCCAGTTTAAAGGGAATGGACACACATGGGCCTACTTGTTCAAAGCATAGTTAGCTTAACAAGCTTGTAAGTGGTCAAACTGCTAACTGTTCTAGTAAGTACAATATCTAATGGCAAAAGCTGCTCACATTTTTTTCAGCAAAAATATCAGCATATTTGCCATATTTAATGATCAAAATTTTAACAATACATCTACTAACGACATTGTTAGTTTTGAACAAATGACCCCTGATATATTTTCTGTCAATTTTACATATGAGACAACTTTGGGACTTCCAATATGCTGTGCTGTAAAGCGTAATTAACTAAGCCCCTGTCAGAAAAGAGTTTATACACTAAACACATTTTGTCATAGTACTGCATAGAATCATCATCCTTGTATAAAGTAGGAGTCCATTTTTGAAAATTAGGCATGTCAGGTTCAATTATTTTTAGAAATCTATGTAGTAAATGTTTGAACTTTCGGCAAACAGTGGAGACCCTGATCAGATGCCTCATTCTGAGGGGTCCATCACGAAAACACGCCTATATAAATCTGACCCCCTTGAACCCCACTCTTATTTAGTATAACTGGGGTTTACAGGGGATAACCTTATTTTTCTCATTCCTCCTCTAAATATAGATTGTGGGTACTGGTTAGAGCCGCCTCAATTAGGTGGTTCTAACTTGTACCCACAATCTATAGAACCGCCTCCATGAGGCAATTCTAATGTGTACCCACAATCTATATTTTGAGCAGAAATAAGAATAATATGACAATTTTTATCTGAAAATTGTCGTTGTTGGCGGTATAATGTATTTGAATAGGGGTGTTTTTGTAATATGGATCTGGGCCCGCACTCATAGCAACAGATAAGGTAAGTATTTTGTGATAATTATGTCTCCCCTGAAATTTTTTTTTTTTGAGAGACATATTGTTTTTCCCCCGGGCGTCTGTCTGTCCATCTTTCACAAAATCGTGTCCGCTCTATAACTTGAAAACTTTTCAAGCTATCTTCACGAAACTTCATATAAATATTAATCAATATTAGACAAAGTGCAATGCGCAAGAATTATAACTCTCGCATTTATACTTTTTGAGTTATCTCTCTTGAAAGTTTGTCGGTATGTATGTGCAAATCGTGTCCGGTCATTAAAAAAGGGGCCTTTTTTCGTGTTTTGTCAATAACTTTCTTATTTTTTGATAGAATTTGAAATTAATTGGCAGAAATGTTAACGATCATGAGAAGATATTTGGCACGCATGATTCAGTTTGGTACCTCAAAGGTCAAGGTCATACATAGAGGTCAAAGGTCAAAAAGGGGCCTTTTTTCGTGTTTGGCCAATTACTTTCTTATTTTTAGATGGATTTCGAAATTGCTTGGCAGAAATGTTAACCACCATGAGACAATGTGTTGCCCGCATGACCCAGTTTGGTACCTCAAAGGTCAAGGTCATACATAGAGGTTAAAGGTGAAAAAGGGGCCTTTTTTGTGTTTGGTCAATAACTTTCTTATTTTTAGATGGATTTTAAAATTACTTGGCAGAAATGTTAATCATCATGAGACAATGTGTTGCATGCATGACCCAGATTGGTACCTCAAAGTTCAAGGTCATATTTAGAGGTCAAAGGTAAAAAAGGGGCTTTTTTTGTGTTTGGTCAATAACTTTCTTATTTATAGATGGATTTTGAAATTACTTTGCAGAAACGTTAACCACAATTAGACGATGTATTGCGTGCATGACCTCTGTTGGTACCTCAAAGGTCAAGGTCATACTAAAAGGTCAAAGGTAAAAAAAGGGGCCTTTTTTAGTGTTCAGTCAATAACTTTCTTATTCCTGGATAGGTTGTTAAATTACTTGGCAGAAATGTTTACCATCATGAGACGATGTGTAACACGCTAGACCCAGGTCGGTACCTCCAAGGTCAAGGTCATACTAAGAGGTCAGAGGTCAAAAAAGTATTTTTATTGTGTGTCCAGTCAATAACTTTTTTATTTCTGGATGGACTTTTTAAAGTAACCATGCAGAAATGTTCACCTTCATTAGATGATGAGTCGTGTGCAAGACCAAGGCTCATACCTCCAATGTCAAGGTCATACCTAGAGGTCAAAGGTAAAAAAAGGGACAGTCAATAACTTTCTTATTCTTTGATGGAGAATGAAAAAACTTGGCAGAAATGTTAACCATCATGAGACGATGTGTTGTACTGCAAAGGTCAAGGCCATACTTAGAGGTCAAAGTTGAAAAAAGGGCTTTTTGTGTACGGTCAATAACTTTCTTATTTCTCTATGAACTTTTTAAAGTTACTTTGCAGAAATGTTCATATTCATTAGATGATGTGTTGCACACAAGACCCAGGTCAATACCTCCAATGTCAAGGACATACTTAGAGGTCAAAGGGGGGGGGAGATATCTGTGTTTTTGTAGAAAAAACAATTCTAGTTGAAGGATAGTTTTCCTTATTTCTCCATATAAACCTATGTTGTGGATATTCATTAGAATGGCCACAACGAGGCAGTTCTAATGAATACCCATAATACAGCTTTTTATAGAGAATTGACAAAAACTATCCTTCATTTATCACAAAATAGGAACCTTACCTTTTGCTATACGCTGCACTGTTTGCCAATCACACATTTTCAAGTTTCCATGCAGTATAAAATGGCTTAAAGCAAAGCATTTTCTCCCTAGGAGCAATTTACTTTCATTTTGGAGTAGATGCTGTTGATAAGGAATAATTAAAATTATTTTAAAATAATTGTTACATGTGCCTGAAGGTGCATCACATTAATGAGTCCGCAAAACAAATACCCATATAAATCCCACTTTTTATAGAGAAAAGTGGGGTTTATAGGTACATACATTATTTTTTGCTAAAATTCATATATTGTTAGTACTCATTTAAACTGCTTCATCACCCACAATCTGTGTTTGAAGCCAGATGTCAAAAATTTGAATTGGAAAAATGTCTGTTGTGGAGCCATGAAAAAAATGCAATATCACATTAGGAAGACACACCCATTCAAATATCATGAAAATTTTATCATCAAAAATGAACATTTTCAGATTCAAATTCTCCGGAGCTTATAGGACAGACAGTTGTCCGCCGTCCTCGTCATCTCGTAGTCTGACATTGTATGTCGTCTGATGTAAACACTTCCAAACGACATCTCCTCTGAACCTACTGGGCCGATTCAGCCCAAATTTCATTTGTAGCATCCTTGGGCTGAGGGGTTGAAAGTTTGTGTTTTTTAATGAAATTCAGCTCATTAGTTTGGTTGCTATGGCAACTTAGATTTTCCATAGAATTATAATTGGGAAAATTGAAAAATGGCATTAACTGCCAAGCCTTTGCAGATATTTTGACAAAACTTTCATAGAAATGTTCCCTAAGCAATCTGATGTTATTGGTTGCCATGGAAACCAAAATGCAAAAAATAGAAAAAAAATACTTAAAATATCATCTCATCAGAAACCATATGATGTGAGGCTGAGACTTTGTGAAAATATTCACCATATTTACCTCATCAGGTTTTGTGTTTTTTATGAAATTCAGCTCATTAGTTTGGTTGCTATGAAACTTGGAGTTTCCACAGATTTATAATGGGGAAAATTGAAAAATGGCATTTACTGCCATTAGCCTTTGCAGATATTTTTACAAAACTTCCATAGCAATGTTCTGTAAGCAACCTACTATCTGCCATATGGTTTTAGGCCTACTTCTCACTTTTATTGGTTGCCATGGAAACCAAAAAGCCCCCAAAATAGAAAAAAATACTTAAATATCTTCTCTGAAACCATATGCTGTGTATAAGGCTGAGACTTTATGGAAATATTCACCATATTTGCCTTAACATTTTTTTTTTTTTTATGAAATTTGGCTCTTTAGATTGGCTATGGCAGCTTAGAGTTTCCATAGACTTGCAATGGAGAAAATTGGAAATTTGTATTTACTGCCAAACCTTAGCAGATATTTTGGCAAAACTTTCATAACATATCTGTAGTATTGTTCGGCTCAGGTCTTCCATGGTTTATTAAAATACATGGCTGCCAGTGGGCAGTGCCCCTCCCCACCCCCATCCCCCCTGAACTCTGGCGAGCATAGTGGCCCATGGGCCTCTTGTTCATATATCTCCTCAGAACATAGATTGTTTGGTATTGTATCAGCAATTTATGATTTTGAGCAGAACTACAAGAAGAAAACTAGTGTATGTCCATGTAAACCTTAGTTCTACTGTATAAGAGTAGGGTTATAGGGTGTGGGGTGGGGGGAGTTGCAAAATTATATAGGCATATTTTCATGATGACATTAGGGTGTTTTATCGAAATGCATTCCCCTTAATTTATAAGCATGTAACATGTACATGCAACTGCAGTCATTACATGCAAGTCTGCACCCATATCCTGCTGAACACAACAACCCATACCTTTTGCAAACAGTGTCAATCCAGATCAGATAAAAAGCTATGGCATCTGATCAGGATCTATACTGTTTGTCATGTAGTTTGTGAATTTGAAAAAAATACATGTATATTGTATCAAGTACCAGTAATTTAATTGGTGGATAGTCAGAAATGAGTGTGACTTAACCCTTATCTTGCCGTTCACGACAACCCCTATCTTTTCAAACAGTGTAGATCCAGATCAGATGGCTTCTGAAGAAGCCATCTGATCAGGATCTACACTGTTTGACATTCAGTTTATGAATTTGTAGCAATAAATTACATCCAGTAATTTGATTGGTTGATAGGCAGAAATGGGTGTGGCTTAAATGAATATTCAGCAAGAGAAGGGTTAAGTAAATTTGTTCAGCAGGATAAGGGTTAATAAGTAAGCACTACTGGTTGACTTAATTGGCACTAATCAATTATTATAAGGGATGCAGTCTAGCTGTTAAACTGTCATTGCTGAAATTTTGCCATCACAATATTTCTTAAGGCAAAAATCCACTTCAGTAGACAATAGTCCTAAATTTGAATGCATTCTGTTAGCAGTTATATAGTCTTAAGTTTTAAACCCAATTCTGCTACATATATATACAGCTATATAAGTATTTCTGATGCATAAACCTGTATGGAGTGCAAAAAAAGTAATTATTTATAGATTGTGGGTAATTGTTAAAACTGCATGAATACATGTATTAGATGGTTCCAACAAGCACAATAGCCTAGACTTGGAGTTAAAATACGGAAACAATGAACTGACAATTTAACATTCTCGATTTATCATGTTTAAATGTGTGTGCACGGCCAACTAAATTGTGATGGTAAACTTGCATATTCAATGGGCGTTATCTTACAGGCATACAGGCTTGTCTGTAACATTGCCTCTCTGTCTGTCTTTTTAAAAAGACTATACATGAACACTCTAAATCCAGTGCCTGTGTCTGAAATCATGTCTTGCCACTTAATCTTTAGAATTTTTCTGAAAACATTTTACTGAAGTGGTTCAGTCTTTTGGCATGCTGTTGGTAAACTGTCCAACTGTCCAAATACTTCTACCGTACCTGTCAGAGCAAATAAGGCCCAACATTTCAAGAACTGAATCAAGCGAAATGTTACTGTGAAGCGACGTCTTTTTCATATACTCTTTCCTTATGGTTCAGAGCAAATAAGGCCCAGAATTACATGTAAATCGTCTCAGAATTGAATCAAATCGAATTGTTACTGTTGAAGCGACGTTATTTTCAAATACTTTTCCCTTATTTGTCACAGCACAACAGGCTTGACATTACATGTGGATCGCCTCAGAATTGAATTAGATCGAATTGTTATAGCCCCGCTTTGAAAAAGTGGGGGCTATATTGGATTTGGCTTGTCCGGAATTCCGTCTGTCTGTCTTTCTGTCTGTCTGTCTGTCTGTAATATTTGATAGTGGGTACCTTGTGACCGCAACTCCTCTTACAGTTCTAGGTCAATCCTTTTGAAACTTTACAGGTGTTTTTATATAGGTCTGAAGATGTGCATATTCTTTTTTCATTATCCTTAAATAATTTTTCCACTTTTTTCACCTTTTTTAACTTAGACAAGTTTTGAGATCTACTAATGTTAAAATGTATAGGGAGTAGCTACATTGTGACCGCAACTCCTCTTACAGTTCTAGGTTAATCCTTTTGAAACTTTACAGGTGTTTTCATATAGTCTGAAGATGTGCATATTCTTTTTTCATTATCCTTAAATAATTTTTTTCACTTATTTCACCTTTTTTAACTTAGACAATTTTTGAGATCTACTAATGTTAAAATGTATAGGGAGTAGCTACCTTGTGACCGCAACTCCTCTTACACTTCTAGGTCAATCCTTTTGAAACTTTACAGGTGTTTTCATATAGGTCTGAAGATATGCATATTCTTTTTTCATTATCCTTAAATAATTTATTTCACTTATTTCACCTTTTTTAACTTAGACAATTTTTGAGATCTACTAATATTAAAATGTATAGGGAGTAGCTACCTTGTGACCGCAACTCCTCTTACAGTTCTAGGTTAATCCTTTTGAAACTTTACAGGCGTTTTCATATAGGTCTGAAGATGTGCATATTCTTTTTTCATTATCCTTAAACAATTTTTTTCACTTATTTCACCTTTTTTAACTTAGACAATTTTTGTGATCTACTAATGTTAAAATGTATAGGGAGTAGCTACCTTGTGATCGCAACTCCTCTTACAGTTCTAGGTCAATCCTTTTGAAACTTTACAGGTGTTTTCATATAGGTCTGAAGATGTGCATGTGCTTTTTTCATTATCCTAAAATTATTTTTTTCCACTTATTTCACTTTTTTAACTAAGACAATTTTTGAGATCTTCTAATGTTAAAATGTATAGGGAGTAGCTACCTTGTGAACGCAACTCCTCTTACAGTTCTAGGCCGATCCTTTGAAACTTTTCAGGTGTTTTCAAAGAGGTCTTAAGATGTGCATGTGGTTTTTTCATTATCCAAAACTTATTTTTTAACTTAGACTGTTTTTCAGATCTAATAACGCGAAAAGTCTATAAGGCGTAGGTACCTTGTTAGGGTTTTAACCCTCTCACAAGTCTTTACCTTTAATTCCTGAGTCTTTCTCCTCTGACAGGGCTATAGCGGGGCTATAGTCAGATCCTCTGACAGTTCTAGTTTCTGTTGATACGTCAAACGATATTCATTCACCAGAGCATTTTTGTCGCACCTGCTTTAGCAGGAAGACGTAGGCGTGCAAGTTCCGTCCGTCCGGTTGTCCGTCCGTCTTTCCGTCAACATTTTACACTAGGTGTCTTGTCATCGCAACTCCTCCTACAGTTTCATACCGATTATTTTGAAACTTTGCATGTGTTTTTGCCATGGTGTGAGGATGCGCATGTGATTTGGACTTTATCGTCGGATCATTTTTTGTCACTTTTTCCACATTGTGAACTTAGTCATTTTAACCTTCAATTGATATATGATAGGTACCTCTTGTCATCGCAACTCCTCTTGCAGTTTTATACCGATCATTTTGAAACTTTGCATGTGCTTTCGCCATGGTATGAGGATGTGCATGTGGTTTCGACATAATTCTCAGAATATTTTTTTCACTTTTTGCACATTATGAACTTAGCCATTTTAAGCTTCATTTGATATACGATAGGTACCTCTTGTCATCGCAACTCCTCCTACAGTTACATACCGATTATTTTGAAAGTTTGTATGTGTTTTTGCCATGGTATGAGGATGCGCATGTGGTTTGGACTTAATCGTCGGATAAATTTTTGTCACTTTTTTCACATTGTGAACTTAGTCATTTTTAACCTTCAATTGATATATGATAGGTACCGCTTGTCATCGCATGCACATCTTGCAGTTTTATACCGTTCATTTTGAAACTTTGCATTATGTTTAAATGTTGCAGACATTGCCACAAACAACATATCAAGACCATGCAGACCAGTGTAAACTGAAGAAATATTTTACAGAACAAGATGTTAGAAAACCTATGGTGTCTATGGAAACACTAAACAATGTAGATATGGAAAGGTATTTTTAAACCTTTGTTTCAAAACATTTTAATATTTGTTTCTATATATTTGGAATGTGTTGTAAACAACACTTTATGTTTGTGATTAACCCTTATCCCGCTGAATAATTGAGCCCCGCCAAGCGAATTTGCGCGGATGCGCAGGCTCGCCTGAACCTTCGGTGCTCGCATAGGCGATAAGTATCAAAATCGCTTGACGGGGCCTAATTAATGTTGCCACCCCCATTTTTGACTTTGTGTTTTGTTTGATTTAAGGTTTAACGTCTCCGTCAACACTGTAAAGGTCATTTTGGAGACGTTGCTTCCAGTTTTGTGGGACTTTTACCCGACATTGAGATGAAATGACATCTTAAGCCCTGCCGCCCAATGAAACCCAACAGGGTTTATAAGCATGGACGGGCCGACACGCACCGCTTTGCCTTGGCAGGCTTAGATCCCCTAAGCGGTTTACCAATACTCGTGTGCGGGTCGGTTTCAGCTCTGCGTGGAAGCATCATGCAGCCCATATATTTCTATAAGCCCCGATGGGCGGGGGCTATTTATTTTAACTTTGAACCAACCTGATTACATGATGTGATTTATTCCTGCAAAGTCCCAAACTGAATGTCAAACAGTGTAGATCTTGATCAGATGGCTTCAGAAGCCATCTGATCTGGATCTACACTGTTTGTAAAGGTAAGGTTTTCGTGAACAACAGGATAAGGGTTATAGGTATCTGTTGTCTTTCTGAAGAAAACAGATTCCGCATGAAATCGCGTGTATTTCATCCCTATCAAATTTGTAACATTTTCATGTGTTGTGCACATTAGAGAATATTTGATTTTTTTTCAGTGTAAGATCGATTTTTATTTCACCGGATGTATTTTTACGAGTGTCAAAGCCACGAGTGAAAATCCTTATTTTGGTGTTCATGGGTGAAATAAAAATGGATCTAACACTGAAAAAAAAATCAAATTTTCTGCTACATGCTTTAAAACTGCAATTTTAATGCAGTTCCAAAGCGTCAGCCGTCAACATAGAAAACATTCGATCGTGGATTTAGAGATTCAGTGGGATTGCAGGGATTAATATTGGGTGTAAACTGACAGTTTGCACCTGGAAAATAGCTGGGAATATAACTTTATCAAATAGTTCTCTCGTAATTGGCATTCAATTAATGTTCACAGAACTTTGCACAGAACTTTGCTAAGCTTATCTGGCGTCGCTTGCATTACGTTACGTCGGCGCTAAAGGTGACGTCACCAACGTCTTAATGACGTTTGACATAATTTCTGGCACATACTATTTACGTAAAGCTACTTGACATCGAATAAAACTCAGTATACAGTCGAACTTCGATGGCTCGAACACCGATGGCTCGTTTACCATGGCTGGGTCGAACCCATTTTTGAGCCTTAGGGAATTCCTCTGCTTAAGAAAAAGTGTGGGATAATTAAGAAGATTTTCGACTTTTATCTTGCAATTGTATGCTGTGTGTACTCATTAGAATCGCCTCAATGAGGCGATTCTAATGAGTACACACAGCATACATTTATGTTACAGAACACCGAAAAGAAGTCCAAAAATACCCCCATTATGTTTACTAGAAGTATGCAACAGTGGCTCGAACTATCGCTGTCTCGAACAAATTTCCATGGTCCCAAAGGGATTCGAGCTATCGAAGTTCGACTGTATGTGTTTTTTCGATCATACAACGAATTCACAATACAGAAGTGAAGACAATGATAGGTATCGATAAATGACCCCACAAGCTGATTTTAATCTTACGTAGCTGTTTACATTTTGTCATTGGTTTTGCTAATTGTCTCTCGACTCAAAATCCCTGTCTCTCTCAAAGGCAATCGTAACAAAGTAAGAAGGTAATATTTTACAAAAGCAAAATGATTAACCCACGTGTGAGCAGTCCCCAAAAGGATAATTGACAATGAGGACCCTGATCAGATGTTGCAGATATCAGCAACTTATCACGATCTATATTCTTTGCATAGAACAAACTAAACAATATACACAAGTTGCACGTTAAGTTGGTTAACCCATTTAGTACCAGAAACCCCAAAACGGGTACCCTGACAAACAGTGCAAGCCCAGATCAGTCGCCAAACAGTGCAGGCCCAGATCAGATGCCGCAGAACGCGGATGCCGCAGTCCTGTTAGCTAAAAGTTCAGTCATTTTCCAAATAAATTTTGATGAAAACACAAACTTTGATCCCTAAATTTCGTAATGAACTGCTGCTATATATATGGAGGAAGATTCCATTTGGCACAAAAAGGGTTAAGACTATTATTTCTTATATGCAGGGAAACAGGTGCTCCAAAGACAGGATTTGGTTCCGTTCTTCCACGCCACCACCCTGACCACAACAAACATTACCTAGAGAGTACCCATAGGTCGGATTTTACACCTCCAGACCCGGAGTATGTACCTGTTCCGGTAAGTGCAATTCTTGGAACTGCTTCTCTTTGTACTCGTATATACGCATACAAGATTTTATTGATTGTTTGATTTGAGATTTAACGTCCCCGTCAACACTGTAAAGGTCATTTTGGAGACGTTGCTTCCAATTTTGTGGGACTTTCACCCGACATTGAGATGAAATGACATCTCAGTCCCTGTCGCCCAGTGAAACCAATAGGGTTTATAAGCATGGACGCTCCAACTCGCCCATCTTTGCCTGGGCAGGCTTAGATCCTCCAAGCGGTTTACGAGTAGTGGTGTACGGTCAGTTTCAGCTCTGTGTGGAAGCATCATGCAGCCGATCTACTTCTTCAAGCCCCAATGGCGGGAGCCACGTACAAGATTTTAAGTTGGCCGTATCTTTCCTTGTAACTGTTCCATTAAGCATGACATTACGATGACACAACCGTGTGATGTAGTCCATTCTTTTTCTGATGAGAATTGTGGTATTTTTCTTTATTATACTCCAATCATAGGTTGTGGGTCATCATTTGAAATGAGGTGTTCCTAACGAATACCCACAACCTATGTCTTGGAGCAGAAATAAGAAGAACAATGTATACCCCCGTAATTAGCTACCTGTAACACCCAGTGTTATCTATATGGGGGTATAGAGAGATATTTATGACACAGACTTGTTCATAAAAGACCATACAAAGCAAGGTTTATTGAAAATGCAAGCTTTTGTACCACCACTGAACTTTCCAAATTATTAACTTTATGTCTTACTGCCATCAAAAAGCATATATATTGCGACAAAGTCTCTGAAACATCAGGGAGAAATACGTTTTGGTCAATACAAAAAATCTGTTTAGGTTTTAAATTAAAATTGAAATCCAGATGTTTTCATGCTTCAAGTCAGTCTACTTATGATTTAGGAGACGGCTTGCGATGGACGGTTGCTTGAGCACTCGGCCTTTGACCCAGCAGCTGTTGTCGTCAGTTACTGTCGGAAGGTTCGATGTCACTAAGTCCTGGCAATAAGGATCTACCCGCTAAGAGGGTCTAAGCCTGTCCTGTAACAGTGGAACTGACCGAACAGTCATGGCCCTAGCTGTGATTTGGACTGTGAAACCAGATCACCTATTTTTAATTTGAGCTATTAGCTCTAGAGATGTCATTTGAAGTATATTTTTTTCTATTTTAACTCTGGCAACCAGCTTCTTAAGTTGGGTAGAACTATTCTGTCAATATTGTTGCAGGGCCATAAGAGGAACAGTTTTGTGGTATTTTTGGAAACTGAACCAATGGCTTGAAAGAAGGTTTTCGTCAAAGGATTTTTTCGCCTTGTTTAATGGAGTGAAACCATTTTAGCAAGTTTGGTATAGGATTATGAGAGAAACATTTCTGTGATTTTTTTTTAAATTGAATCAATGATTTGAAAGATGTTGTTCAAGGACTTTTCGTCCTATGTTAGCTCCCATTGCCATCTTGGTCGGTGGAGTGGAACCATTTTATCAGTTTTGGTGAAGGGCCATGAGAGGAACATTTCTGTGAAATTATTTTGAAACTTAGCCATTGGCTTGAGAGGATATGTCGTCTAATTTTTTTTATATATATCTATATATTTTAAGCTCTAATGGCCATCTTGTTCAACGGAGCTGTGCCATTTTAGCAATTTTGGTGCAATGTCATAAGAGAAACATTTGTATGAAATTATTTTGAAATTGGCTTGGAGATGTAACTTTCCAAAGTTGTTTACTACAGACCGATGGATGGATGGATGGACAGGCGATGGGCTCATAGCAATCACAATAGCTCACCTTGAGCTACGGTGAGCTAAAACGTAATGACCCTGATCAGACATTGTGTTCCGCGATGTCTGTTCTGGGACTTCAATGTTTGCAAATGTGCCTTTTCTAGGACGTTAGCATATATGGGTTAAACAGATCTGCCGAGACAAACATTTTAGATAGCTAGGGCATATCCTGTGATGACATTTCTTTCACAGTTGCAAAAACTTTACCTAGTCAGTTTTAAAAGGAAAGAGTTGTGTGAGGGTGGGGGTGGGGGGGATAAAGTTGGTTAATGGCAAGTTATTAGAAATTTCAAGTATGCAATTTTTGCCCCCAAAATGACAATTTCCTTTGTAAAAAAGCCCAACAGACTGCAACAATCAAAATAAAACCAGAAAGTGTCCATAGAAGTAAATGAACATTAAATCTCGTTTAAAGGGTTTTTGTTTTGAAAAAAATAAATATATAAATTTTGCAGTTTTTGCCCCCAAAAGCCATTTTTTTACGTAAAAGAGCTAAACAGATTGCAGCATTCGAAAGAGAAACCGAAATGTACCCTAAGAACAAATGTTTTTAAAGCCTTTGCATCTAAAAAAACGAAATTTATATTTGACAAAAAAGTCTACATACTTGCAAGTAATAATAACTGTTTTATGTTATTTCATGAAGAAAACACAATCCTCCACCATGATCTGAACTTACGACCCTCTGGTTCAGAGTCCAACACTCTATCCACTGCACCAGGTTGCAGGTAAACTTTAATCAAGGGAACAAAGGGAGGTGATACAGAAGAAATAATAAATGTCTAAAAAAAGTCGAATTTAAGCAAAAAAAAAAAAAAAAACAACAAAAAACTTGGAAATTGAGTATAAAAGAATATGTAATTTTTTCTGTTGTTAAGTTGATTTGAAAATAAATTTGTAAAATATAACAAATAAGAGCTTGCAGATAAAATTTAACCAAATAATCTGACACCGCTCAAAATAGAAATGGACCTTTCCAATGCTGTAAGATAGTTGGTTCAATTTGTCATTAAAGGGTAAATATAAATATAAGTTTTTAAACATAATTAGGACAGTTATACGATAACACAGCCGTCTGACAAAGTGTGTTGCTTTCATATCTCCTAAATGACCATTTTTTTAAATATGTGATTTTTTTATTCATACTCTAAACATATGTTGTTTGTGCTCGCTAGAACCGCAACATTGAAAGCTCTCCCAATCTATGTTTAAGCAGAAAAGGAGGACAATGAATTCCCCAGTAAACCCTACTATTCTCTTTATAAACTGGGGTTTGAAGGGGTGTCCATTACTCAGACGGATTTAGAAGGAATTGAACTTGTAATATTTTTTTCAGGAGCGACCTCCAGATTTTGCTGACAAATCAGCTGCCTACAGAAAATGTCTCTCTCAGTTTACAGACACTGCCAACCACAGACGACCCGGTCGTAATACATGGCAAGATCAGTCTGGGATATATGCTAACTCACACTATAAACAGCAAGTGTTTCAACCATCAAAACCTATACCAGATCATTTAGTATGAGAACCAGAGATACTGTTCAATTATATGGAGTATTTGATAATTATTAATACATATCTGTTTTAACATACATTTATATTGTCTCTATTTGAACATGACTTTGGGGAACAACTTTCTTTTGTAATATGATTTAAGAGAGTTGCTTTAACGTGATTTCTTGGAATAAAAAGAAAAACGTACCTTGAAATTGCCAATAGATACGTTCTGTATCTGCTAATTTTGTAGATCTAGGATGTTTGTGTATGATGTCAGAAAGAAACATTTTACCTGTGTTAATAGCTGGTTAAGAAACTTGTGCGAGAATGGTAATTCTGTTTATAAAGGGAAATAAAATGTGTCACCCTAATTTCCACAACATATTGATTTAGTTAAGCAAACTAAGTAATTTTCTAATAATGATTCGGGTGCCTTTGTTGCTGAAGATCAGTATTTTGATAGAACTTTATGTTTTATATTAAGGGAAATGGGAACACCTAGCACATTTTTTCCGCCATTTTTCAAAGCGAGAGAACCTTCTGGATTTCCTGTTCACTTTTCTTTAGGCTCAGTCCCACCGAAAAAGGGTTCCACTCGTAAAGGAAAGAATTTTTTCTCAAGAGGAGCAAATTCTTTCTTTTAAGAGTTGACCTCTATTACATTGGAAGACAAAAACACTTTTGCAGGAGTTGCCTCCCCCGAAGGCATACCCATTCGCCTTACATTGTTTTCAGTGTTGTAGGTTTGTTCTTCAAGATGCTTATAAGAATATTTTTCTAAATATATATTTTATAATTGATGTTTTACTCTCACTATTTACCGTTGTGGCAGATTAACAACCAAAATACAATAGTATTATGATTTAATTGAGCCAGCACAGAAGAAAAGGGATGTATCACAAAGCTCGCATTACGAGACAGAGTGCATTTTTATATCTCCAAACTGGTTCCTTTTATGATGAAAATCAGTGATATTTTCCTTATAAATATTCCAAACATATGTTGTAGGTGTTCGTTAGAACCGCCTCGTCGAGGCGGTTCTAACGAGTAGCCACAACATATGTCTTTGAGCATAAATAAGAAGAATATTGTATACAGCCTTAAATCCCAGTTTTCTCTTTATAAATAGGGATTTAATGGTGTGTTCATTTGACGGACTTGTTTATGTGACAGGTAGCTGCATGCTAGACCTTATGCATCTAGCCCCATTGCCTGGCTGCACATGCACATTTGAAGAACATAAATTTGAGAACGCTATTGGCTTTTTCTTGTGCCGGCTCCATTTATTTTAGGTATTGTAACAATGACTTGTGAAGCATTATCTATCTGTTATAAAAATCGCAGTATTAAACATGATTGTTAAAATATTTTTTCGAAGCTGGCCTGCTTCATTAAACACTAAAATTCTGGCATTGTTCAGAGAGAGACAGAGGGAGAGAAAGAAAGAGAAATTGCTTTGCACTTACTCTGAATAGCAATATGTATATTTTATACAGTTTTACAACATATATGTCTACAATATTCGTATACAACCATTTTAATCAACTGTTGTTTGTGAATATAATCATGTGATACAGGATGGATTAAAAGCAAGAACTACAAAAATGTATGTTTTCTTTTTATGCCTCTGAATAAGTTTCTGAAAAGCTCAATCTGATTGAGGATTCAGAAAGAGATTACGTTTGTTGGTGCAGTTGTTTGGCAGGGCAGGGCTATCGTTTACACCTGCCTTTAGAATACTGTTGCGAGTTACCTCCCTTGTCCTCTCGTGGCTTTCTTTTGCGGCTTGGGATGACGGTGCGGTGCGCTGGCTAAACAGTTAGCAATGTTTGCTAAGGGTGTATACCCAAAGAATACGCCTTGGGATAAGAGTGCTCGGGAAAATAGGGTGGACTTCAAATAAAGTTATTTTAAGAAAGTGAATGCTTGTTATAATTCAATGGGAAGACAATTACAAAATGAAGAGTGACAGAAATTTCAGAATTTAATGAAAACATAAACGAGAAAAAAAATCACGTGTTATGCTTGCTCCGTATACATGTGCATGCAAAGCTTTGCATCACCGGTTCTGGTATCAGCAAGCAAGACAGCGCCGCAAACAATAAGTGATAATAACAAGTAAAGTCCTTACATCCAATGCAACAAGTTAACGCCTTACGTTAAACCCCAAGGGCATGTCATAGGTTCACTGTGGGTACATGGGCTTGGAATGGCAGTGATCACAATAAGGGGAGATAAACAAGTTAAATATTAAGATTAGGATATTTAAAAATAAAACAACAATCCTCGGGAGTCGCTTTTACGTGTGAAACACGTTAGAAAATGCCTCCTGTTTGTTAATGGGCTAGGCCAGAGCGGAAACCCAATTTCTGTCTCAATTTTCGAAATAAATGCAATAGAAAACAATTTCTAGTGCAAAAATATGCATTAAGATAATTGTTTACCCAAATGCGACCGTAGATAGTTATATCTAGTTGATCTAGTTTGAGACTCAAATGATATACTCAAAAGTTCTGAGACTGAGTCGTAAAGCTTTCCGTTTTGAAAATGGCCAAAAGATTGATTTCCTCGTAGGATTGTGCTGTTTTCTTATATACTCTACTTTCCTACGTCATACCCTTCTGCAGTTGCAGGATCGCGTCATACATGATTGCCATGTATATGCGCGCGACCCTACATTAAAGAGAATGTAGGAAAACATCGCCGACGTCCTACTAGCCGTAGAATCATCCTACGAAACCATGGGTCACTGCATTAAAACACGGTTTTATCCATCAAAACCGATAAAATCCAGCCAAAACTTACTATGGGGCAATCAAGAAATGAATTTACTAAATGACCCTTACATGGTTATAAAATTAGAACTGGTTCTCGCCGTAATTTCTCTTTGAAAGTTGAATTCTCCAATCTGACAGCTACGGTGAATCGATTTGTTTGTTTACGTTCCGTACGCTCACAAATCCCACAATGCAGCTATGACGTCATTTACCCATCAAAGTGAAAGTACACTGACATGCTGTGAAAATGAAAACGTTGTATCAACAGTAAAGATTGCAATATGAGGAAATAATTCACAACAAGCCTAGGAGTTATTTCGCAGTTAATTCGATTCGCTAGAGTGTCTAGTCATGTATCCGACTTCAACACTCGTAATAAATTATTAACCACTAAACTTCTTAATCAGGGGTATCGGTATAATAAACAACGTAAAGCCTTTTCTAAGTTTTATAGACGTCATTCTGATTTGGTTTCAAAATTCAATGTTGGACTTAAAACACTTCTGCATCAAGGCCTATCGGAACCCGAATTCTATGGTGACTTAGTATATAAATTCAGAAAAATACATGCCTGTAATGACTTTAGTACCCAATTTCGTAAAATCGTTCGTCGATATATAAAGATTGGGTACAACATAAATGTTATAGAACAGACTGCATGCATGGTGGTTAACACAATCACGGTTGGCAACTTTGCTTCCCTCTTTGATTGCACACCGGTGGGTCGGGCCTAAGATTATATGACGGATCCAGCGTAAAAATATAAATGAAATTTTATTTTTTTTAGTATTCTTTATGTTGGTTGGCGCCTGATGCTCCGTCTTTGGTCGGGCCCCTCGGAATCTAACTGTTGGTTTTCTTTTGCTCCAGCAATTCTGTTGTTGTATGCTGTCGAGTCCTCAACCTTGTTTCAGCTCTGTAGGTTTTTGATTTGTATGTTCTCGGAGATGTTACACTGATGAGTTAGGAAGCCTTCATGCGGACTAAACAAAATTAGTGTATACCGCGACAGAGGTAAGGGCGAGGATTATGGCCATGTAAAATCGATTTAAGCCCCCCCCCCAGTGGAATTCTTTCCACTGACCGTTCCAAGGCGGTTCTTCTGTGGCGGTTTATTTATGGTGTTGTTTGTTACTTACTGTGTGCATCATTGTGTCTTTTTATTTTGGATGACCATTTGGTCATTTTGTACGAAAGTAACTGTCCTTATAGCCTTCTTTTGTTTAGGTTTCAATAATGGTCTGGTCGCTTCATGTTTGTGTTTCTTTCCCTTTGGTGTCTTTGATGGGTGGAGTAAGTTAATTGTATCGATTCCTGATCTTTGCTTTACTTCTACTTAGCGAATTTGACATCTCTTAACATCACCTGAGCAGCTCAGGTTGAGCTACGCCGCCAATTTCATCAGCGATTACTACACATGTGCCTTAAATATTTCAAGATGGCTTCCATCTTGGGTATCCGAATGCAACAAGTGTAGCAATTCTGAAACTTTTATGTCACCCAATTACCTCCCACCAAATTTCGACTCAATACGACTGACAATTGAGGAGCATATGTGGAGGCCATCTTGGTTGTCAGAACAGAATGGTTCTAACAAGTCTGGATCTCCATATCTCCCCAATCCAACTCACCATTCGGCTAAATTCGACTTGATGTGGGTTGAAGATTTTCAAGATGGCCACCACGGCAGCCATCTGGGATAACGGAACGGAATAGTTTAGCAGTTCTGAATTTCAATGTCGCCTAAGTGACTTCCGTCAAGTTTCAGCTTAATATTACTTTCGGCCTCGGGAGCAGACGTGGTTAGGAGGCCTTCATGCGGACTGAACAAATTTGTCTAAATCGCGACGGAAGTAAGGGTGAGGATTGTGGCTACGTAAAATCGATTTAAGCCCCCGAGTGGAATTCGTTTCCACTGACCGTTCCAAGGCGGTTCTTCTGTCGCGGTTTGTTTTTGTTATGGTTTGTCTTTGGGTGTTTGTGATGCTAAAATTATTTTATTTTGGATAGCCTATTGGCCATTTTGTGGGAAAGTAACTGTCCTTTTAGTTTTCCGCTATTGATGTTTCCATTAGGTCTTTTGTTTCATGTTTGTGCTTCTTTCCCTTTGGTGTCTCTGATGGGAGCTGTGGGTTGATTTTATCGATTCCTGATCATTGCTTTCAATTCTATTTTGAAGATTTTCAAGATGGCCACCTATGATATCAGAACAGAATGGTTCAGTCGCAATCGATGTCACCCAAATGCCCCTCACCAAGTTCCGGCTCAATTGGACTTGATGTGGTTTGAAGATCTCCAAGGGCTGCCATGGATACCATCTTGGATATCGGAATGGAATAGATTTTGTAATTCAGAATCCCAATTTCGCCCTGATGGCTCGCGTTAAGTTCAGCTCAGTCCGACTTTCGGTACGGGAGGAGATGTCCTTTAAAGAATTTCACGTAGCCCGTCATGTTGGCCATCTTGATATCGGAACGAAATGGTTTTAGTAGTGTTTTGCTTTTATCTATGTTTCGCGTTTATCCTTAATCAAACCACCGATAATAGAAAATAAATCCATTAAAACAGACAAATGCAAAATCAAAACAATTGGCGTTGATATCATCAGAACTTGCTTTGTATAATGGAAGCTCTGAAAGGTAGATTTGGCTGAACGAAACATCGGACTAGGTATTTGGTATTTTCAATATTTTAATAAATTATCCGAATATCTTGGCCAGGAGCTGAAAGCTTCCATTATCCCGTTTTCTATAAAAACAACGCAGTTTACAAGGGGGCAGTATTTGTAATTTCTACTATAAAGCAAATATTATGGGTATTCGTCACAATGAAATAGTTCAGAGAAGCATCCATAATCAGTTTCTTTTCATTCACAGATTAGAAAATTGTGACAAGATATTCTTTATACTGACTGACCTTTAAAACGTAACAGTGTGAGTTCAACGCATCGTTTCTCAAAGATTTAACTATTTAATTTGAGTAAAGTGCATACCAGATCAAAGACTGTTCCTTTGGCAACCACTTCACAAAATTGATAAACGATGCTGAAAACCGTCATTGAAACAGTACTGGGGTCTAAAAGTTCAAACGTCACCGAATCTGTTACGTTCAACATCGAAGTTGTCTTGGAAACGTTCATCATTTCGGCGACAAGAGCGCATAGCCGTTTGGCCATTTTGTGGGAAAATAACTGTCCTTTTGGCTTTCCGCTTGTGACGTTATCAGTATGGTGAAGTTGTTTTATGTTTTTGTTTCTTTCCCTTTGGTGGCTTGGATGGTAGGTAATTGTATCGATTCCTGATCATTGCCTTCTCTTCTATTTTCCTCCAGTAAAACTTAAACAAATCCGAGACTCATCAGATAAAACAACCATTGTCTAGTTTTGATGGTGGACGTTGTTTGACAATAGCCCGATTCACTCCTCGGCGTTTGGGACATTGTGTCAGCATTTGGCCTTTATTAGGTCTATGGTAACGCAATCAACGTTCTTTTGTTCAGCGCCCTACTGTCCTCGCATTAATGCGGCGTCCGTGCCGACCCATAACTGCTGCAGCTGTTAAAACAGCCGTTTCGAACCTGTCCCTCAAATGACGAAAGCGTATGAAGTTGTCCTAACCTCGAGTTGTCACGCGTGGCTGGCCGGACCTAAGACGGTCTTTTGTTAGGCCTGTCTGAAAGGAATCCTATGTTCAGTCGAGAAATAGTGGACACGTTAACATTGAAACGTGCCGTTGATTTAATCTAGCTAGTAATATTCCAATAATTTAGTTTCTGGAATCAGGTGGAGTGTAGTACCTCAGTGGTAAGTGCACTTGCCATTGATGCTAGAGGCCCCCGGTTCGATTCCCGGCAGCGGTAATAAAATTGCGGTCTCCGAACATGCTCCACTGTCATCATTTACAGGGATGAATGCCACGTGCACCGTCCTTCGGATGGGGCGTTAAATGGAGCCCCCCCCCCCCCCCCCCCCCCCCCCCCCGTGCAGGGGGAGAACCATACCCTGTGCATTTTAAAGATCCCTCTCGTAATAACATGATTACTGTGTGCCTAGGCTTTCATCCTGCAAACCTGAAGTGTATGTAATGTACACCTGCGAGTAATGGTCAAATGTGACCGATCGCAGTATCAGTAGAAAGTAAGAAAGAATTTAACTAAAGTCATTGTTTGAACTGAATGTCTGGCGAGCACTGAGGCTATACAAGTGACATAAACGGTAATCATGAAACACATGTCAAAAACCCCTGAGTGCACGCACTACCGAAATTATATTAGCGGGGACTAAACTTGCCGATTATTGCAATATAAACTTACTCTAATGCTTATAAAAAAAGAATAATTCAAGGTCTTGCAGTTTTCACACATTTGCAAAACACGTTTTTAAGGTCAGTATATTTCGTGCAGAATAAATAACACACACGTTTTCCCAATCAAGGAAGAAGAAATTTGAATTAAACCATTGTATTATAAAATCTTAAAGTTCATTGCAAAGAATAAGACAATTTTATTGGCTGTGCTGAAATAAGGCAACAATACGGTCTTTTTGGAATAACCATGCCAACATGAGAAAATGCTATGTAGCAAAGACCATGGTGAGCCTGTGCATAAGCGCAGTCTTGCCAGCGCCTATGATGTCAGTAGACATTAACCCAGTGTATACCAGTGGACTAGAGGGCTGTTTTGTTTGTGCCGTGTGGCGGCTGTAAAAGGTCTCCCCGTACATACATTTAATGCTCTTATTTTTCCAATCCTCAGGGATTGCTTATGCAATTGCTTTTCACTGTTCCATCAATTGACATCCTTTAGATACCTGTTGAAGGTCATTATTAAACCAATGTTCGTTCCTCGTTGTATAACAACTGCTTGTTTGACATCCCTGAACTTTAAGTAGACTTAGATGTTTTGTGGGCTTTTGTTGTACCTTCCTTCTATTCGAAGGAATTATCTTCAGTAATTTTATATGCTGTTTTACATAATGACAGGTATGAAGATCGCTTTAGTTTTGACGGTATCATAACCTTCTAAACCCACATGAGTATCACAAATATTAAAATATCAATATCACCCCTTAGGTTACACTCTGCTTCTTCTGTACGGATTCCCCATTCTATTAAGAACTTTAATACTATGTTGCCTTCGGTATTGGTTAGACACTTAAATTTGTCTTCTGTAACTTCAGTTAATCTCAATGGAGCAGGCAATACCAATGTTTTTGGGAGTAGTCTTCGTATAAGACTATCTCCTTTAAAATCGCACATCCTTCGAAAATATACTAATCCTTGGAAAAGAAGTGGAATGTATCCTAGTATTTCTAAGTGCAATGCCAAGAGGTGCAGATGTTGTTCGCATTTAAGCACTTCGTCTACCGTTACTTCATCTGTAAACGGTAGACGCTTCTCTGTAGTTAACATGTCTGATTTGATATGACAGTCTACAGATTTAATTTATATAATTACATGACGTGCTGCAAACTGTAATATGCAGTACGTCGGTCAAACTAACCGCATGCTTAAAACTAGATTGAACGAGCATTATCGTAGAATGAGTAAGCCTAAGAAAAACTGACACTTTCTTGTACCGTCACTTTCGACGTACAGGTCATTCTGTAAATAACATTGTTATACAACCAGTGGAAAAACTTTATTACGATGCAAATTCTACATCTAGATTCAAAATAATCAAAAGACATGAAGCTGAACTGAAATGGATTAAATTTTTACAGACCCCTTTTCCACTGGGATTTAATGACAACATTTATCATGAGGGTAATATTTCCAGAAGGCCGGACTTTGATATTTTCTCGCTCCTGGAATGTCGAAAACGCAGAACTAGATCTCACGGCACCAGGAAAAATGGTAACTTTAAACGTAAATCACGTGCGTTTAAACGTAACAATACTAGACGGAAGTGAATGTCAATTATATTATTAAATCATGGACGCCACTCTATGCTTTCATTTTTAAGTTCATTACCCGTTTCTGTTTTACGTCTTCTGGACACCGAGGCGAATAAATTCTACAATAGTTCTCATCAGTTATATGATGCGGCTCTCTTAACTAGAGACTATACTCAGCATACTCTCCGTCCTTACATTGATTCTGAAATTAATCATAAACGCCATTTCTTCAAAATATCCTTCATTAATAAGGGTATGGATTTTATAGATTTGCCCAGTATCTTCCGTGAGAGATCGGTGCTTTCTTCCATTCCTGCTTATTATCAAAATACTGAAACACCTATAATTTGCTATAAATATAACAAACCTGTTAGATCTATCATTTTTAATTTCAATAAACTTGTTTCAGATCTTGATATTGATACTAATTCTCCTGATTCATGTGATTGTAAAAACTCAAAGTATTGCTATCCTGCTGCTGGTCATGTAATTACTGGCAATTTGAAAATTATTCCTGTTTCTATGATAAGGAATATAATTTCTAAAGGACCGAAATATCGGTTTCCTTCTAAAATTGATTTCAGTAAATGAAGAGATGAAATCGCTGCTTCCTTGAATGAATTCGGTAATCGATGGTGTAAGCGAGAGTATGTTGAGCATAAAGCCCTTTAGGACTGGAAACTTAGCATTTTAAAACTATTGAATAAACGCATTTCTTTCTATTCTCAAAATACTAACTTATTACCTCCTAAGCCCAAGACGTCTTTACGTCATCTTAAACTAGGTATTCAAGAATTTCATAAGAAGTTTGTTTTGGCCCCTGCAGACAAGGCCGCTAACAACGTCGTCTTTGTGTGACGGCTCCACTTTGTTAACACGCTTAAGCAGAAGCTTGGTGATACTAAGGCCTATGAACTTCAGCCTTTAGCTGAAGAAAGAGCTATAGTAGATAAACATGTTTGTCTGTCAGCCACCAAGTTTGTTGTGTGTGTTAACGAAGGCCAAGACAAGCTTCCTTCGCTATACTGGTTACCAAAACTTCATAAAAAACCTTACAAAGCACGGTTAATTGCAAATTCTAGCTCTTGCACTACCACTGAACTTTCTGAATTATTAACTTCATGTCTTACTGCTATTAAAACGCATGTAATTAAATATTGTGATAAAGTCTTTGAAAGATCAGGAAGAAATCTGTTTTGGTCTATAAAAAATTCGAATGAGGTTTTAAATAAATTGAAATCCAGACATTTTCGTGCTTCAAGTCTGTCTACTTACGATTTTTCCACTCTTTACACTACACTTCCTCATAATCTTATAAAAGAAAAGCTTAATGATTTAATTGAATGGGCTTTTCACAGAGAAGATTCTCTCTATCTTGCATGTAATGTCAGAAATGCATTTTTCACTTCTAAAGAGCATAAGAATTATACACTTTGGTCATGTCAGAAAGTGTGTGATGCCCTCACCTTTCTACTTGACAATATTTATATTAGATTCGGTACTAAGTTATTTAGACAAATTGTGGGTATTCCGATGGGTACGAATTGCGCACCTCTTGTGGCTGGTCTGTTCTTGTATTGTTATGAAAGAGACTTCATGTTGTCGCTTTCCATTGATAACCAATCTGAAATTATTGGAGCTTTTAGCTCCACTTCTAGATATTTAGATGATTTATTAAATATTGATAATACCTATTTCGATGGTTTGATCAGTCAGATTTACCCCCCAGAACTTCAGTTAAATAAAGCAAATTCTTCTGATACCGAGGCCCCGTTTTTGAATTTACATCTATCTATTACAGATGGATTTGTTTCGTGCAAAATTTATGATAAACGCGATGACTTTGATTTTGAGATTGTAAATTTTCCTTTTTTGGATGGTGATGTTCCTCGTGCGCCATCCTATGGCGTTTATATTTCGCAATTAATTCGATTTGCTAGAGTGTGTAGTCATGTAACTGACTTCAACACTCGTAATAAATTATTAACGGCTAAACTCCTTAATCAGGGTTATCGGTACAAACTACGCAAAGCTTTTTCAAAATTTTATAGACGCCATTCTGATTTAATTGCAAAATTCAATATTGGACTTAAATCTCTTCTGCAACAAGGTCTATCGGAACCCGAATTTTATGGTGACTTAGTATATAAATTCAGAAAAATATATAACCGTAATGACTTCAGCACCCAATTTCGTAAAACCATTCTTCGATATAAAAAGATTGGGTACAACATGGATGTTATACGAAAGACTGCATGCATGGTAGTTAACCCAATCACGGTTGGCAACTTTGCTTCCCTCTTTAATTGCCCGCCGGTGGGTCAGGCCTCAGATTCTATGTCGGCTCCAACGTAAAGGCTTATTGAGAATTAGAGAGATCTAATTCAAGGTAATGTTGGTTGGTGCCTGATGCTCTGTCTCTGGTCGGGCCCATCGGAGTCTAACTGTTGGTTTTCTTTTGCTCCAGCATTTCAGTGGTTTCTTGCTGTCGAGTCCTCACCGTTGTCTCACCTCAGTGGTTCTTTGATTTTTGTGTTCACGGAGATGTTGCACTGATGAGTTAGGAGGCCTTCATGCGGACTGAACAAATTATTTGTCTAAATCGCGACGGAAGTAAGGGCGAGGATTATGGTCACGTAAAATCGATTTAAGCCCCGTGTGGAAATCTTTCCACTGACCGTTCCAAGGCGGTTCTTCTGTGGCGGTTTATTTATGGTGTTGTTTGTTACTCACTGTGTGTATCACTTGTGTCTTTTTATTTTGGATGGCCATATGGCCATTTTGTGGGAAAGTAACTGTCCTTATGGCTTTCCTTTGTTTAGGTTTCCATTATGGTCTGGTCGCTTAATGTTTGTGTTTCTTTCCCTTTTGTGTCTTTGATGGGTGGAGTAAGTTAATTGTATCGATTCCTGATCTTTGTTTTACTACTACTTTATCTTCCATTGCTATATGCGGGGATATTGTGAACGCCTCCGTCTGTCTGTCCGTCCATCCGTCACGCTATCTCCTCCTTAACCACTGACCGGAATGCAACCATATTTGCTACATGACTTCCTTACATAGTGAGGCCGCGCGAGAGGGACGTTATAATTGGCTCCGCCCAAAGGGGCCATCTCAAGGGGTCAAAAGGTCACGATAGACTGTAAAAGTCACACTATCGCCCTAGCTTATACATTTCTTCACTGATTTCAATATAACTTCACACAAATGTTCCTTATGACACTATCTCGAGCGAGTTCAACTTTCAAGGTCATGGCCTCAAGGTCAAGGTCACTGTGGCTATTTTTAGAAAACCTTTGTCATCCCTCCGTCGGTCCGTCCGTCACGCTATCTCCTCCTTAATCAATGGCCGAAATGCAGCCATATTTGCTACATGACTTCCATACATGGTGAGGCCGCGCGAGAGGGACGTTATTATTGGCTCCGCCCAAAGGGGCCATCTCAAGGGGTCAAAAGGTCACGCTACTTTGTAAAAGTTACACTATCGTCCAAGCGCCTACATTTCTTCACCGATTTCAATATACCTTCACACAAATGTTCCTTATGACAATATCTCGTGCGAGTTCAAATTTCAAGGTCATGGCCTCAGGGTCATGGTTACTGTGGCTATTTTTAGAAAAACTTTGTCATCGCTCTAACGCCTAAATTTGTTCACCGATTTTAATATAACTTCACACAAATGTTTCTTATGAAAATATCTCGAGCAAGTTTGACTTTCAAGGACGTGACCTCAAGGTCAAGGTCACTGTGGCTATTTTTAGAAAAAAACTTTGTAATCGCTCTAGCGCCTACATTTCTTGACCCATTTCAATATAAGTTCACACAAATGTTCCTTTTGACTATATCTCGAGTGTGTTTGACTTGAAAGGTCAAGGTGACTGTGGTTATTTTTAGAAAAACTTTGTTATCACTCTAGCGCCTACATTTCTTGTCCGATTTCAATATATCTTCAAACAAATGTTCCTTATGAAAATATCTCGAGCGTGTTTGACTTTCAAGGTGAAGGTCATTGAGGCTATTTTTAGAAAAACTTTGTTTTTGCTCTAGCGCCTACATTTCTTGACCAAAGTTTAATATAATTTCACACAAATGTTCCTTATGACAATATCCCGAGTGTGTTTGACTTTCAAGGTCAAGGTTACTGTGCCTATTTTTAGAAAAACTTTGTCATCGCTCTAGCGCCTACATTTCTTGTCCGATTTCAATATAACTTCACACAAATGTTCCTTATGGCAATATTTTGAGCTAGTTCGCCTTTCAAGGTCAAGGTCACTGTGCCTTTTTTTATAAAAACTTTGTCATCGCTCTAGCCCCTACGTTTCTTGTCCGATTTCAAAATAACTTCACACAAATATTCCTTTTGACAATATCTTGAGCGAGTTCGACTTTCAAGATCAAGGTCATTGTGCCTGTTTTAAGGAAAAATTTTTCATCGCTCTAGCGCCTACATTTCTTGATTGATTTCAATATAACTTCGCAAAAATGTTCCTTATGACAATATCTTGAGCGAGTTTGACTTTCAAGGTCAAGGTCACTGTGCCTATTTTTAGAAAAACTTTGCCATCGCTCTAGCGTCTACATTTCTTGATTGATTTCAATATAACTTCGCACAAATGTTCCTTATGACAACATTTCGAGTGAGTTGATTTTCAAGGTCATGACCTCATGGTCAAGGTCACTGTGGCTATTTTTATAAAAAAAAACTGTCATCGCTCTAGTGACTACATTTATTGATGGTTTTTATTATCCCCACGCTTTTAAGAAAGGGTTGGGGATATTGCGAACACCTCCGTCTGTCCGTCTGTCTGTCACGCTATCTCCTTCTTAACCACTGGCTGGAACGCAACCATATTTGCTACATGATTTCCTTACATGGTGAGGGCGAGCGAGAGGGATGTTATAATTGGCTCCGCCCAAAGGGGCCATCTCAAGGGGTCAAAAGATCACGCTACACTGTAAAAAGCAAACTATCGCCCTACCGCCTACATTTTTCCATCGATTTCAATTTAACTTCACACAAATGTTCCTAATGACAATATCTCGAGCAAGTTCAACTTTCAAGGTCATGGCCTCAGGGTCATGGTCACTGTGGCTGTTTTTAGAAAAACTTTGTCATCGCTCTAACGCCTATATTTGTCCACCGATTTTAATATAACTTCAAATGTTCCTTATGAAAATATTTCGAGCAAGTTTGACTTTCAAGGTTGTGACATCAAGGTCAAGGTCACTGTGGCTATTTTTAGAAAAACTTGGTAATCGCTCTAGCGCCTACATTTCTTGACCCATATTAATATATGTTCACACAAATGTTCCTTTTGACTATATCTCGAGTGTGTTTGACTTTAAAGGTCAAGGTCACTGTGGCTATTTTTAGAAAAACTTTGTTATCACTCTAGCGCCTACATTTCTTGTCCGATTTCAATATTACTTCAAACAAATGTTCCTTATGAAAATATCTTGAGCGTGTTTGACTTTCAAGGTGAAGGTCACTGTGGCTATTGTTATAAAAAAACTGTCATCGCTCTAGTGACTACATTTAGTGAGTGTTTTTATTATCCCCACGCTTTTAAGAAAGGGTTGGGTATATTGCAAACACCTCCGTCTGTCCGTCCTGTCACGCTATCTTCTTAACCACTGGCTGGAACGCAACCATATTTGCTACATGACTTCCTTACATGGTGAGGGCATGCGAGAGGGATGTTATAGTTGGCTCCACCCAAAGGGGCCATCTCAAGTGGTTAAAAGTTACGTCTGCTATGTGGCAAAAGCGTGGGGATTTGCGATGGCTTGCCATCGACTGCTTGCTCTAATTTTTGTTTTTATTCTATTTTTTGACGGAACATTCTGTTAGCAAATAGTGCATGGCTGCACTGTTTGCCAAGGCACCCCTTTTGGGGTTTCCCGCATACATGTACAATGGGTTAAAGGAGACCTTGGGTTTGCTTCATGCAAGAAGTCAAGTGTCTACTCCGATTAGATGGTTGTTGGTGCTTTTTTGAAGAAAACATCACATGAACAGGTGTGAAATGAATACCCCACAAACCCTACTTTATATGGGGAAAAGTGGGATTTACGGGGGTATATATTGGTTTTCTAATTTCTGCTCCAAGACAAAGGTTGTGGGTACTCACAACCTATGTTTGTAATATAAATAAGAAAAAATATCAAGGATTTTCATCAGAAAATAACCATTTTGGAAACAGGAAAGAATGCACTATGTCATACTGGTATATAATCGTAAATGCTTAGTACCATTTCCTCGTATGTTCGCTCGTTTAAATATAGTAGCAGGCAGTGTCTTTGCTTAAGAAGTTAAGTTTTGAGTCCGTGACTTCATCCACTATTCTGCTTCTATAATAAAGTTCCGTCGGCAAAAGCAAACAGCTGGACAATGCTTGGATGCATCCTGCAACGTCTGTCACGTTAATATTGAAACTTGCCGCAACGCCAAGTTGACTAAATCCAGCTAGTAATTTCAATAGTTTAGTTTCTGGAATCAGAATTTAACTAGGCCATAGTGAAACAGTCTTTGTTTGCCTTGAACAAGGGACACACATTGGGGGTGTGTTTGGTAGAGTCAAAGGCGACCTGTATCTTGCATCACTGGGGTGTCCAACTGATATTGGCTTAGAGTTGGATAAGTTGGATAAGGCCAGCTGTGCTTGCAGCAGGTAAAGGTAGAGGGAAAAAATTGTTATTTCTTGTGCTTCTACACCGCCATTCATTTTTATCTTTCTCCTATGCTCGTCACTTTCACCTCTACTACTAACTCTTCTATCTTTTTTTATGCTCCCAACTTAGGGGCATATTGCTTCTGCCCTGTCCGTCCATCCGTCCGTTACGCTTTAAGTACCTAGGTAAGCTAAAGAATGGCTTGAGCTAGGCTCTTGAAATTTCATATATGACATGAGCATGAAAAATATGCGGACCCGTATTCTTTTTCTTTTCCGTCGGACTTGTCCTTGCGGAGTTATGCCCCTTTTTTGACTTATGCATTGTGGCTAAAGGGAAACTTTGTGAACAAGATATCTGGAGAACTGCTTGAGCTAGGCTCATGATATTTGGCATACAGTTTGGGACTAATGTGTAAATGACCTGATTAACTTTTGGCGAAATTCCGAAAATATTTAATGGAGTTATGCCCCTTTTTTTACTTATGCATTGTGGCTATAGGGAAACCTTGTGAACAAATTATCTGGAGAACCGCTTGTATTTAACCGAGTTATGCCTCTTTTTGGACATGTATTGTTGCATAGGGAAACCTTGTGAACAAATTATCTGGAGAAACGCTTGTATTTAACCGAGTTATGCCTCTTTTTGGACATGTATTGTTGCTGTAAGGAAACCTTGTGAACAAAATATCTGGAGAACTGCTTGAGCTAGGCTCATGATATTTGGCATACAGTTTGGGTCTAATGTGTATATGACGTGATTAACGTTTGACGAAATTCCGAAAATATTTAATGGAGTTATGCCCCTTTTTTTACTTATGCATTGTGGCTATAGGGAAACCTTGTGAACAAATTATCTGGAGAACCGCTTGAGCTAGGCTCATGATATTTGGCATACAGTTTGGGCCTTATGTGTAGATGACCTGATTAACTTTTGACGAAATTTCGAAAATACAAGGGTAGGCTGAAAAGTTCTGAGCCTGACCAAGAAGCAGGCATCGAACAGCCATGAAATTTAGTATTCATTAAATCCAAACCTTAATTACTTGATTTGACTCCAATGAGTTCAAGTTTACCTGCAATAACGTAGAAATTCTAGACTTAGCACCCAATTTCGTACAATCATTCTTCGATATAAAAAGATTGGGTATAACATGTATGTTATACGACAGACTGCATGCATGGTTGTTAAAGACACATTTTTTTTCTCTATATAAAAGGGGTGGCCTATCTAATGGTCTGCAATAAACAAGTCCTTGGGACCATAGTGCACATCAAAGGCTCATCTTATCCAAGTGATTGTGAGGTGATAATGAGCACAGACTCTCTGAGAGATATGTTTAAAAAGGGGATCTATAAGGGGAAATTGTGTGATGGTATATTTTTTACTTTATAGAGTTTATTTCAAACAAAATGTTGTTTTATATTACTTCTTTTTTGTTTAAAAAAAGTTAAGAAAAACACTGTCATTCATTGTTTCATAAACTCACACATGAAAAAGAAGTAAACTAAATGAACCGATTAATTCAAGAATAAATCAATCAATTAACATTTATTTATTTATTTACTGATTTTTTCATTATTTTTGAAAGTATGTTATACAAATCATATAATGTCTAAAAAAATAGCATTTTATAGTTTCAGTCAAGATGCAACTATAAAGTGTTTCTTGTTTTTAGACACAATCATATCAGAAAAGAGAACACCTCACATTTTTATTCAGTAAAACTGGGGCCGAGGGGATTGTGCATCATTTTTTTCTTATTTCTACTAAAAAACATATATTGTGGGACCTTATTAGACCCACCTCGCAGAGGCGGTTCTAACAAGTATCCGCAATGTAAAAATATATTGTACGGTAAAACTGGGATTTAGAAGGGTAAACATTGTTTTTTATGTCAACTCAAAAATATATATTGTGGGTCCTCGTTAGAACCCCCTCCCAGAGGCTGTTCTAACGAGTACAAACAATTTAATAACATTGTTCAGTAATACTGGGTTTTAGAGGGTGTAAACATTTTTATTTCTACTCAAAAACATATATCGTGGGTCCTCTTTAGAACCGCCTCACCGAAGCGGTTCTAACAAGTACCCATAATATATGCTTTGAGTCGAAATATTAAAGATATCAGGATTTTCATCATTTTTGGTCATAAAATTTTACCAAGATATTTGAATATGCATGTTTTTGTAATGATTTTAAATAATGGTGTCTAAAAAAATAAAAGTGCGAAATGTCAGGCCTCAGATTCTATGACGGTTCCAACGTAAAGGCTTATTGAGAATTAGAGAGATCTAATTCAAGGTAATGTTGGTTGGTGCCTGATGCTATGACTCTGGTCGGGCCCATCGGAGTCTAACTGTTGGTTTTCTTTTGCTCCAGCATTTCAGTGGTTTCTTGATGCCGAGTCCCCACCGTTATCTCACCTCTGTAGTTCTTTGATTATTTGTGTTCACGGAGATGTTGCACTGATGAGTTAGGAGGCCTTCATGCGGACTGAACAAATTATTTGTCTCAATCGCGACGGAAGTAAGGGCGAGGATTGTGGCCACGTAAAATCGATTTAAGCCCCCAGTGGAAATCTTTCCACTGACCGTTCCAAGGCGGTTCTTCTGTGGCGGTTTATGTATATTGCTGCTTGTTACTTACTGTGTGTATCACTTGTGTCTTTTTAGTTTGGATGGCCATATGGCCATTTTGTGGGAAAGTAACTGTCCTTATGGCCTTCCTTTGTTTAGCTTACCATTATGGTCTGGTCGCTTAGTGTTTGTGTTTCTTTCCCTTTGTTGTCCTTGATGGGTGGAGTAAGTCAATTGTATCAATTCCTGATCTTTGTTTTACTTCTACTTTGAAAATTGATACTAGCACGTTTTTTGAGAAAATGGACAAAATCTGGCATCGTGGTGTCATCAAGTACCTCCATAAAAAGGGGTTAGCTCCTAAGGACATTCATGCCGATATGGTTGCTACATTAGGGGATGATGCTCCTTTGTATGCAACCGTGAAAAGGCGGGCAGCAAATTTTGAGATGGGCAAGGACAGCCTTGAAGATGATGACCGGTGTGGACGACCCACAACGGCAACAACTGAGGAAACCATCAGCCAAGTGCACAGGGCCGTGATGGATGACAGGCGTTTAACTGTGAATCAGTTAGCTAACACTGTTGGCATCTCCCGTGAACGAGTAGAGAACATTCTACACAGTGAATTAGGAATGTCGAAGGTTTACGCCAGATGGGTGGCACGGCTTTTGACGCCTGACCAAAAGTTGACCAGACTGAACCTGTCCCAAGCCAACTTGGCTATTTTTGAAGCAGACCAAGATGGTTTTCTTGACCGTTTTGTCACTCAGGATGAGTGTTGGGTTCATCACTTTGAGCCAGAGACCAAAAGACAATCCATGCAATGGAAGCACCATGGCTCACCCCCTCCAAAGAAGGCAAAGGTCGTCTCCTCTGCAGGGAAGGTAATGGCATCAGTGTTCTGGGATGCCAAGGGTATAATATTCATAGATTACCTTCAAAAGGGCAGAATAATTAATGGGGAGTATTATGCAGATCTGCTAAAACAATTGCGAAAAGCAATTAAGGCTAAACGACCCGGAAAATTGACAAAAGGGGTCTTGTTCCACCAGGACAATGCGCCTGCTCATAAATCGTTTGTCGCAATGGCTGCTGTGCATGACTGTGGCTTCACACTTGTCGATCTTCCTCCGTATTCACCTGATCTAGCTCCATCAGATTATTTCCTGTTTTCAAACATGAAAAAGCACTTGGCTGGGCAGCATTATCGGTCGGACGAGGAGGTGATAGCTGCTGTGGAGGAGTTTTTCAGGGACCAAGATGAGACCTTCTATACCACTGGGATCCAATGACTCCAGCATCGCTGGAGGAAGTGTGTGGATAGGAAGGGAGACTATGTTGAAAATAAGGCACTTTCAGCATGGACAAACCATTGGATCTTGGTCAGGCCCATAACTTTTCAGCCTACCATCGTATTTAATGGAGTTAAGCGCCTTTTTGGACTTATGCATTGTGGCCATAGGGAAACCTTGTGAACAAAATATCTGGAGATCCGCTTGAGCTAGGCTCACGATATTTGGTATACAGTTTGGGGCTAATGTGTAGATGACCTGTTTAACCTTTGACGAAATTCTGGAGATATTTAATGGAGTTATGCCCCTTTCTGGACTTATACATTTTGGCTATAGGGAAACCTTGTGAACAAAATAACTGGAGAACAACTTGAGCTAGGCCCATGGTATTTGGCAGTCTGTTTGCTACTAAGGCATAGATGACCTGAATAACTTTTGTTTAAAGTCTGTTAATATTTGACAGGTATATTTTTAATTTTTCTTATGCATTGTGGCTATAGGGAAACCTTTTGAACAAAATATTTGGAGAACCGCTTGAGCTAGGCTCATGATATTTGGCATATAGTATTGGTCTAATGTGTAGATAACCTGATTAACTTTTGGCGAAATTCCGGAAATATTTAACGGAGCTATGCCTCTTTTTGGACTTATGTTTTGTGGCTCATGATATTTAGCATACAGTTTGGGTCTAATGTGTAGATGACATGATTAACTTTTGACCAAATTCCGAAAAAATTTAATGGAGTTATGCGCCTTTTTCGACTTAAGCATTGTGGCTATGGGGAATCAAAAATATCTCGAGAGTTACTCGAGCTAGGCTTATGATATTTGGCATACAGTTTGGGTCTTATGTGTAGATGACCTGATTATTTTTGACGAAATTCCGAAAATATTTAATGCAGTTATGCCCCTTTTTGGACTTATGCATTGTGGCTATAGGGAAACCTTGTGAACAAAATATCTGGAGAACCGCTTGAGCTAGGTTCATGATATTTGGTATAAAGTTTGGGGCTAATTTGTACATAACCTAATTAAGGTTCTGCCCTGTCTGTCCGTCAGTCCGTCCGTCCGTTACGCTTTAAGTACCTAGGCAAACTACAGAATGGCTTGAGCTAGGATCTTGAAATTTAATATATGGCATGAGCATGGAAAACAAACGGACCCGTATTTTTTTATTTTCCGTCGGACTTGTCCTTGCGGAGTTATTCCCCTTTTTTGACTTATGCATTGTGGCTATAGGGAAACCTTGTGAACAAAATATCTCGAGAACCTCTTCAGCTAGGCTCATGATATTTGGCATACAGTTTTGGGTCTAATGTGTAGATGACCTGATTAACTTTTGACGAAATTTCGGAAATATTTAACGGAGTTATGCCTTTTTTTTTTTACTTATGCATTGTGGCTATATGCTCATGATATTTGGTATACAGTTTGGGACTAATGTGTAGATGATCTGATTAACTTTTGACGAAATTCTGAAAATATTTAATGGGGTTATGCCCCTTTCTGGACTTAAATATTTTGGCTAAAGGAAAGCCTTCTGAACATAATAACAGGAAAACCACCTGAGCTAGGCTCATGATATTTGGCAGTCTGTTTGCTACTAAGGCATAGATGACCTGAATTGTTTAAAATCTGTTAATTTTTGACAGGTGTATTTTTAATGCAAATGATCATGAGGTACTGTTTACTGTCCCATATAGGGACAAGCATATGGTTGGGGACATAGTGTTTCACAAACACAATTACTGGTCTCTCTTTCTTTGGGAGACGACACAAAATGACCCACGAGGGTTGGCGTTTCGTTAAATCAAGTGACATAAACGAAGGGTGATCATGAAAAACATTTCAAATGCCATTGAGTGCACGCGCTACCGAAATTCTGTTACGGAGGACTAAACTTGCCGACTATTGCAAAATAAACAGACTCTTTTATGATGGCAAAAAAGAATAATTCAATGTTTTGCAGTTTTCACATATTTGCAAAACCCGTGTTTAAAGTCAGTCAGTATATATCGTGGCAGATTAAAGTGCACACGTTTTCCCCCAACATGAACGAAGTAATTTGAATTAAACCATTTTATTATAAAATCTTAAAGTTCATTGCAAAGAACAAGACAATATTATTGGTTGTGCTGTAGTAAGGCAACAATACAGTCTTTTTTGGAACAAACATGTCAACTCATGAGAAAATGGTACTTGACAAAGACTATGTGCATAAGTGCAGTCATTACCAGCTCCTTTGATGCCTGTATACACTAACCCATTGTATGGTAGTGGACCCTTCCATTGCTATATGTTGGACAAGTCCATTTGTCATATAAGGGGTGTCAGCCCTATTTTTTGTTTTTATTCTATTTTTGACGGAATATTCTGTTAGCAAATAGTGTAGGCCCTGATCAGACGCCGCGTTCTGCGGCGTCTGATCTGGGCCTTCACTGTTTGCCAAGGAACCCCTTCAGGGGTTTCCCACATACAATGGGCTAAAGGAGACCTGGGGTTAGCATCATGCAAGACGTCAAGCGTCTACCCCGATTATTTGGTTGCGGGCGCATTCACGTGAGCAAGTCCGTGAAATGAACATCCCATAAACCCAACTTTATATAGAAAAAACCTGGCTTTACGGAGGTATTTATTTGTCTTCTAATTTTTGCTCCAAGACATAGGTTGTGGGTACTCGTTAGAACCGTCTCAATCAGGCGGTTCTAACGAGCACCCACAACCTATGTTTGTAATATAAATTAGAAAAAATATCAAGGATCTTCATCATAAAATAACCATTTTGGAAACGAGAAAGAATGCACTACGTCATACGGGTGTATTATCGCTAAGATAAATTGATAAATGCTAAGAACCATTTTCTCGATTGTTGTCTCAATTAAATATAGTAGCAAGCAGTGTCTTTGCTTAAGCAGTTAAGTTTTGAGTCCGTGACTTCATCCACTATTCTGCTTCTGTAATAAAGTTCCGTCGGCAAAAGCAAACAACTGGACAATGCTAGGATGCATCCTGCAACGATAAAATACCAGAAAGATATAAAGAATGATGATGTTATGAATAACTATGTTGACCTACACATAAGCATAACACATCCATGTGAGATCAAAAGGATCTACCGGGTCATGGAAATCTCAGGCAAGCTTTCAATTCATTCTCAGGCCACTCATCACGATAACAGATCCGTCCAATGAACACCCCATAAACCACTCTTTATATATTAAAACTGAGGTTTACGGCGGTGAACAATATTTCTCATATTTCTGCTCCAAGACATAGGTTGTGGGTACTCGTTAGAACCGCCTCAATGAGACGGTTGTAACGAGTACCCTCAACCTATGTTTTGAGTACAAATAAGACAAAAATCATAAATTTTCATCAGAAAAGAAACTATTTTGGAGATTGGAAAGAATACACTTTCTTGCACACCAGACAAGGAAATCCGTGATTTTACCCTGGGATAGAAATTTATGTTCTGACCCTGGTGTTCCGACCCCAAATCGAATATAGTCGCGTGTTTGACAAATGCACTGGTTGATTACAACCTCATGCGCGGCGTCGTCATGCGTGACGTCACTAAACATTTCTGTTGTGTCATCACAAAATGGCGGACGTCGGTAACCGAATTGACAGCAGCATTAAAAATTCGCAATAGAAATGGAAGGTATGCAAGAAAAAGAATCCAATATGGGTGTGAGGGATGGATAGAAAAATCCGTCCCTCGGGATCACTGTCCGGCATCACTCGGCAAGCCTCGTGATGCCGGACAGTGTCCCTCGGGACGGATTTTTCAATCCACCCCTCACACCCATATAGATTCTTATAAAGTCACACTGGGAAAGACTGCACTAACTAATAGAAAAGGTCACTCAGGAAAGGCCACAAAGAACGCAGCCGTCTCAAGGCACCTAAAGAAAGTAAGTGACATGGACGCACACACAAAAACAGATGAAACATGAACCATGGCACAAAACCAATTAACAAATAAGACACTGCAAAAGAACGCTCGCCTTGGGACGGTCACACGGGTGTGTTTTTGTAATGCTTTCAGTTTATTAAAGTCTCATGCGAGCCTATGCAGAGCATGAGACTTACATTATCAATCTTAAATCAACTTAAAACGCGCCTGGGATTTCTTTGTCGAGGTCTCCACGCCATCATAGATTTTATTTTTATCCACTTACTGTAAGGGTTGTGATTTGAATGATAGAATTCTTTTACAGAATTCAATGTCACCAGAATGCCCATGGATACAGAAATAAAAAAAAAAACATTATGCAAAATGACCCCTTCACACATATGCAACAGAGCAAAGAAGCTAGTGCCTTTATAGTTCTTACCTTCAAAATAAGCATTTTCCCGTTAGCGGGTTAATTCCATTTTCTTTCATTTACCTTCAATAAAATGTAGTGGTATTTTTGAACCTCATCCCACATGTTGATTTCTGAGACCTACATTGCCAATGTACGTTTCATAGTTTTCATCGTGGTCGATAACTTTCTTGTGTGCTAAAATGGCGTCAGACATATCTCCACAACTAGCATTTTTTCAGATGAATATTTTTGAATTTTTTTTCTTAATTTTGGTTCAAACATAGACTGTGTGTGCTCTTTAGAACCACCCCAAGCATTTGCGATTATCCACGATCTATGTTTTTTAGCAAAAATAAGGAAAATAATGTATTCTCCTGTAAACCCCACTTTATTATGTCCCCGCGTATTCGGAGAATACCGGAAGGGCATTAAGTTTTACCCCTGTCCGTCCGTCCGTTCGTTCGTCCGGTGACATCGTGTCCGGGCCATAACTCCTAAACCGTATGGAATATATTCATGAAACTTCACAGTTGCATTCATCACACTGAGACGATGTGTCATGAACAAGGAAGACAACTCTTGCTTTTTTGGTTTTTGAATTATCTGCCCTTGACTTAGTACCATATAGTAAACCGTGTCCGGGCCATAACTCCTAAACCGTATGGAATATATTAATCAACTTCACAGGTGCATTCATCACACTGAGACGATGTGTCATGAACAAGGAAGACAACTCCTGCTTGTTTAGTTTTTGAATTATCTGCCCTTGACTTTCATCCATATATAGTCAAATGGTATGTCGTGTCCGGGCCATAACTCCGAAACCGTATGGAATATATTCATTAAAATTCACAGGTGCATTCATCACATTGAAACGATGTGTCATGAACAAGGAAGACAACTCTTGCATTTTTTTGGTTTTTGAATTATCTGCCCTTGACTTACATCCATATATAGTCAAATGGTATGTCGTGTCCGGGCCATAACTCCTAAACCGTACGGAATATATTCATGAAACCTCACAGGTGCATTCATCACACTGAGACGATGTGTCATGAACAAGGAAGACAACTCTTGCATTTTTGGTTTTTGAATTATCTGCCCTTGACTTAGTACCATATAGTAAACCGTGTCCGGGCCATAACTCCTAAACCGTATGGAATATATTCATGAAACTTCACAGGTGCATTCATCACACTGAGACGATGTGTCATGAACAAGGAAGACAACTCTTGCATTTTTGGTTTTTGAATTATCTGCCCTTGACCAAGTACCAAATAGTAAACCGTGTCCGGGCCATAACTCCTAGACCGTATGGAATATATTCATGAAACTTCACAGATGCATTCATCACACTGAGACGATGTGTCATGAACAAGGAAGACAACTCTTGCATTTTTGTTTTTTGGATTATCTGCCCTTGATGCATATATTTTATGATTGATTTGAAGTACATTTGTAATGTTTTTTATGAATGGCATTTGGCGGGGGCATCCGTGTCCTATGGACACTTTTTCTAGTTCTATATAAAGTGAGTTGGTAAGGGATGTTATAATACAGGACTTGTTAACCTGACGCTTTCCATGTCTTCTGACATCAGTTTTAATACCAGTCTCGGTAGTGCAGTCGGATGATTGATCATTTCAAATCTTTTCTGAGGTCATTTTCTCCCTTCTGCTGATTCAAGACAGGCATATGTCAGTATCTGGCAAAAGAATGTACATTGTACTGGTTAATCACTTATGTATAAGCCTGTCCCGATAACGTGTGGTTAGTTAAACTGACCGACTCGATACGACCTAAACAGTGTTGAGTTGGTCGTTAAACTCCAAACAAAGAAACAAAATCAGCTTTGATGATATAATGAATTTCATTAAAGGTTGGTCAAGGACACACAAATAATAATAAAAAGTTGTTGCCCGCCAAAGACATTAACCCATTCAGTACCAGAAACCCCTTAAGGGGTACCTTGGCCAACAGTGCAGGCCCAGATCAGGCGCCACAGAACGCGGCATCTGATCAGGGCCTTCACTGTTTGCCAAAATGTCAGTCACTTCCAAAATAAATATTGAAGAAAACACAACCTGACACCCCTAAATTTTGAAATGGACTCCAGCTATATATGAGGAGGAAGATTCCATTTGGTACTAAAAGGGTTAAACAGAAGGCAATAAAGTAGTTCTTATGCAGTATACATATTGTACCTATATCAAGCAATGTTTGGCAGATTCAGTCAAGTTTTACAACCTAATGTGGAACAAGAATGAGACACAATAATATCAAATGATCATAAAAAAGGGCTATTCCTCACCTCTGCTGTCTTCCATTATTTTCAGATTGTTACATTTCCGATGAAATTATTTGTTTGTTTATTTTTTCTAATTTATGCTCTAACTGTAGATTGTGGGAGCTCGTTAGGACTACGGGCAGTACTCACGAGGACATACTATCTAAAATTTACAGTAGAAATGAGATGGACATTGTATACCCTAGTAAACCCCGGCTTTGTGTATATAAAGTGGTGTCTACAATAAGTTTGGTATTAAAACTAGATGAGAGAGAATTCGGAGAAGAAACAAGTTAATAAAACTATTTATCATGTGACGTTATGGAACGCCTCAACTGTCTTATGTCGAGATATGGCATCATGTTCTGTTGACATACCATTATGTTTTGTTCATATTCATTACATATTGTTTGTTAATTATGTTGTGTTGTTTGTTTGGCATGTAATCGTGTTAACTTGTCATTTTGTTAGTTTCTATTTAAGTAATAATCTGCCAAAAAATCGTCATGTCTGGTTAGTTTGCAATGTTGTCATGTTATCCCGTCATTTTGCAGGCTTCAATTGAATACTGTTATCTCAGAAAATAAGTTGTCTGGTCAATTTGCGGGGCTGTTTTGTGAACTGGTCATCCTATTTACTTCAATAACAATAGTATAATGTCAGAAAATGATTTTGTCTGGACACGTTTTAATATACGCAGTTATCTCGTCATCCTGTTTGCTTGAAGTGGAGTAACATTCTGTCAAAAAATCGTTATTTCTTATCAGTTAGTTATGCTATCTAGTTCGATCGTCATTGTTTTGGCTTCAAGTGCAGTTATATTTTGTTAGAAAATCGTTATGTCTGATCAGTCAGTTATGCTATCTAGTATGATCGTTATAGTGTTGGCTTCAAGTGCAGTTATATTCTGTTAGAAAATCGTTACGTCTGATCAGTTAGGTATGCTATCGAGTAAGATCGTCATTGTTTTGGCTTCAAGTGCAGATATATTTTGTTAGAAAATCGTTATGTCTGATCAGTTAGTTATGCTATCTAGTATGATCGTTATTGTGTTGGCTTCAAGTGCAGTTATATTCTGTTAGAAAATCGTTATGTCTGATCAGTTAGTTATGCTATCTAGTAAGGTCGTCATTGTGTTGGCTTCAAGTGCAGTTATATTTTGTTAGAAAATCGTTATGCCTAATCAGTTAGTTATGCTATCTAGTAAGATCGTCATTGTCTTGGCTTCAAGTGCAGCTATATTCTGTTAGAAAATCGTTATGTCTGATCCATTAGTAACGCTGTCTTGGTAACTCGTCATTATATTGGCTTCATGTGCATTTTCATTCTATAAGAAAATCCTTATATCTCCTCAGATTGTTATATTGTCATCTTAACTCATTAAGTTTTGTTGGAATATCGCTTCGACTGGCGAATTTGACCACCACTCTACTACTACTACTACTACTACTAATAATAATAATAACTACTTAAACTTCTACTACAACTACTTTAACTACTGCTACTACTACTACTTCTACTACTACTACTACTACTACTACTACTACTTTAACTACTGCTGCTGCTTCTACTACTACTACTACTACTACTACTACTACTACTACTACTACTATTGCAGATGCTTTTACTACTTCTTCTGCTACTTCTTCAAAAATTTATATTGACAATACCCCCACCAAAACAACCTCCACCACCACCACTACTACTACTACTACTACTACTACTACTACTACTACTGCTGCTCTTTCTGCCCCCCCCCCCGATCAGGGCTTTGATAAACAGATTAGATTGCATGGTTGTATTACTACAAAGCCTACTTCGACCATTACTACTATTGCTACTACTACTACCACTACTGCTACAACTACTATCACTACTACATCTAGCAGTATTACCACTACTACTGTTGCTGCATTTGTCATTATTATTATTAGTACAACCGCTGCTTCTTCTTATGCAACTACTACTACTGCTGCTGTAGCTACTACTAATTTTATTACTGCTACAACCACTGCTTCTTCTGCTGCTGCTGCTACTTCTACTACTACTCCTATTACTACTTCAAATGCAACTATTATTATGTGTCCTTCTATTACTACTGCTATACTTCTACTACTACTGCTACTACTACTACTACTACTACTACTACTACTACTACTGCTTCTAGTGCTGCTACTGCTGCAGCTTTTACTTCTACTTCTGTTAGTGCTTCTTTAACAATTTATATTACCATACCACCACCACCACTACCAATACAACTATTACTACTACTACTGCTGCTCTTTCTGCGCCCCAACCATCGTTGATTTGAGAAACAGATTAGATTGCATGGTTCTATTACCACAAAGGCTACTACTTTTAGTACCACTACTACTGCTACTATTGCTACTACCACTACTACTACTACGACAACGGCCCCCGCCCATCGGGGCTTGGAGAAATAGATGGACTGCATGATGCTTCCACGCACAGCTGAACCCGACCGCACACGAGTACTGGTAAACAGCTTAGAGGATCTAGGCCTGCCCAGGCAAAGCTGTGCGTGTTGGATCGCCCATGCTTATAAACCCTATTGGTTTCATTGGGTGACAGGGCTTGAGATGTCATTTCATCTTAATGTCGGGTAAAAGTCCCACAAAATTGGAAGCAACATCTCCAAAATGACCTATACAGTGTTGATGGGGACGTTAAACCTCAAATCAAGCAAAACTACTACGACAGTGCCAGTCTTGCTTGGAAACCCCTATCCTACCCCACTAAAAATCAAAACTACAACCAAGAGCGGGACAGTATTATGGATGAAAACGGATAACCTTACTGGGCCGAAACGACTGAGGCCGAAGTGACCAGGGGGTACTGGGTTTTACCAGATATAGGTCGCAACAGCATAATGAGTTTTGGGTTAAGATTGGGTACAACATGGATATTATACGACAGACTGCATGCATGGTAGTTAACCCAATCACGGTTGGCAACTTTGCTTCCCTCTTTAATTGCACGCCGGTGGGTCAGGCCTCAGATTCTATGACGGCTCCAACGTAAAGGCTTATTGAAAATTAAAGAGATAATGTTGGTTGGTGCCTGATGCTCTGTCTCTGGTCGGGCTCATCGGAGTCTAACTGTTGGTTTTCTTTTGCTCCAGCATTTCAGTGGTTTCTTGCTGTCGAGTCCTCACCGTTGTCTCACCTCTGTGGTTCTTTGATTTCTGTGTTCACGGAGATGTTGCACTGATGAGTTAGGAGGCCTTCATGCGGACTGAACAAATTATTTGTCTAAATCGCGACGGAAGTAAGGGCGAGGATTGTGGCCACGTAAAATCGATTTAAGCCCCCCAGTGGAAATCTTCCACTGACCGTTCCAAGGCGGCTCTTCTGTGGCGATTTATTTATGTTGTTGTTTGTTACTTACTGTGTGTATCACTTGTGTCTTTTAATTTTGGATGGCCATATGGCCATTTTGTGGGAAAGTAACTGTCCATATGGCCTTCCTTTGTTTAGGTTTCCATTATGGTCTGGTCGCTTAATGTTTGTATTTCTTTCCCTTTGGTGTCTTTTATGGATGGAGTAAGTTAATTGTATCAATTCCTGATCTTTGTTTTACTTCTACTTTTCAACAGCATGAAACGATCGATTGAAATAATACAATGATGGTTTAATTCGACAACATTGCCAACTTAGCTGATATATTTCTTTTCTGGCATAAAATTACCACTGAAGACAATGGAATGGCGGGTTTACAAGTCATCATTACAAATGACCAAATATAACGATTTTTTGATATAATAATACTTCACTTGAAGCAAACAGGATGACGAGTTAACTACGTATATTACAAAGTGACCAGACAAAATCGTTCTGTGAATTTATACTATTGTTATTGAAGTAAACAGGAAGACCAGTTCACAAAACAGCATCGCAAATTGACCAGACATGACATTTTTTTGACAGAATATAACTTAAGTGAAAGCTATTAAGATGACAAGTTAACGCAATAACATGGCAAACAAACAAGACAACACATAATTAACAAACAGTATGTAATGAATATGAACATAACATAATGGTATGTTAACAGAACATGATGCCATATCTCGACATAAGATAGTTGAGACGTTCCATATGATGTCGTTGATAAGCAGTGGATAACGTCATGTAATAAAAATCATATGACCACACGTGTAATAACACTTTGGCGGGATTTAGTAACGTCATGACGACGTCGATGTCAACAATGCATTTTCTGTGTATAAAATGTCAAATTCAAAGGCGATTTAATCCAATTTAAAGTGGTCATATGATAAAGAGAATCTTACACTCGTGGCCACTCGTGTAAGATCCTCTATTTTCAGTACTCATTTTTGTTGCTGAAACAATGTATTTAAACCAGAGAGCAATACAAACTAATTACTACCAATTTACAATCAGCTGCATCCTCTTCATTTTCTTCATTCAACTAAAGAAAATGATTCCTAATTTTCAGATCAAAAGATTTCGATTTACCTCTGTGTCTTTGATTGCCAAAATATGCACTGGTTGTCACAAATCACTGTGAAGACGTGTCAGTCATGTTTGACAGTCAAGTTCGACAACTTTTCATCAGTGACCTCAAAACAGTACAGTGCCTGATGTAAATTTCAAACATTATCATCATGACACAATATTTTTACTATTGTTGGTGGTACACTGACCAACCAAAGGTCATCACTGACAAAGTGGTGTGCTCTTGATCTAGAACAGTGAACCTTAATTCAGATAAAAGAAACTTGATGGCTATTCATATCTTTGATCTTTACATAGAAAAGAAACATTTGGTAGAAATGGAATGTTGCAGCTAATTGTAAATGGGCAGTAACAATATCTGGCATCATATTCAAATACGCAACTGAGAAAATATATATCGCATAAAATAGAATTTCGAGTGGTGTTCCAAAAATATCACTTTCCTTGTTTCTCCAATGCTGCAAATGTTAAAATCTTTTTTACCTGCTCTGTTCTTCAATATACATTTACTCTCTATCTACCTGACTACACCTCTTTAGACGGTCAATCCACTTTTGAAAGCAGTTCTCATACTCTTTAATGGGGACACCTATCAGATACTGATAAACAGCAGATGCAAGGGCATTTCTCGAATTGTATCTCTTCCCAGATAGATTATAAATTCTGATGAATTCTGGAAACAGGAAATGGTCGAAGGGGTCCACTTTTGGCGAAAATTGAGGATCTAGTAGGACGGTGACCCCTATCTGTCTCCAAAAACTCGGTCACAAGGTTTACCGTGTGAGTGGGTGCATTATCATGCAAGAGTCTGATGTGCTTAAAGGCATTTATTCTTGATTATTGAGGATTATCATTTCAATGCATACTATTATGTATACCATAGTGCTGACTGATGAGAAGTCCTCTGTCTTCAACAGGTTAAAGGCCTCCTTGGGGAAAATCAATAGTTTACTAACTGTTGACTAAAGTGTACATTTTTGATTTTCCACTTAAGTGCCCCAGTCAGGGGATTCAATAATAGCTACTTATCACCCTATTAAGGACCGCCTTTGATCTGCAATAGGCAGTATATCACAAGGGGCAGTAAAACAATTATGAACACACGGTGTGTGCTACTGTTACAAGAATAAATGCCTTGCGTCCTTTTGGGGCGGCAGCGGACTGAACAAATTATTTGTCTAAATCGCAACGGAAGTAAGGGCGATGATTGTGGCCACGTAAAATCGATTTAACCCCCCAGTGGTTCTTCTGTGGCGGTTTATTTATGTTGTTGTTTGTTACTTATTGTGTGTATCACCTGTGTCTTTTTATTTTGGATGGCAATATGGCCATTTTGTGGGAAAGTAACTGTCCTTATGGCCTTCCTTTGTTTAGGTTTCCATTATGGTCTGGTCGCTTCATGTTGGTGTTTCTTTCCCTTTGGTGACTTTGATGGGTGGAGTAAGTTAATTGTATCGATCCCCGATCTTTGTTTTACTTCTACTTCGTAGTGCTTCTTCAAATTTCTTAATTCAACATTTTTTAGCTCACCGTCACGTAGTGACGAGGTGAGCTTTTGGGATCACTTTTTGTCCGTCGTCCGTCGTGCGTGCGTCCGTGCGTAAACAATTTCTTTAAACGACATCTCCTCCTAAACCACTGATCGGATTTTGACCAAACTTCACAGGAATGATCCTTAGGTGGTCCCCTTTTAAAGTTGTTCAAATGGTTCCGGTCCGTTGCACATCTAGGTCACAGGAGCCAAAAATAGATTTTTTTCACCAAAATCTTTAAAAATCTTCTCCTCTGAAACCACAAGGCCCAGGACTTTGATATTTGGTATGAAGCTTCATCTAGTGGACCCCTACCAAGATTGTTCAAATTATAGTGCTGGGACAAAAAAATGCCCCTGCCACGGGGCCCTTTGGTTTTACATTGGCTTATATAGGGAAAATCTTAAAAAATCTTCTCCTCTGAAACCACAAGGCCCAGGTCTTTGATATTTGGTATGAAGCTTCATCTAGTGGACCCCTACCAAGATTGTTCAAATTATAGTGCTGGGGCCAAAAATGCCCCCGCCCCGGGGCCCTTTGGTTTTACATAGGCTTATATAGGGAAAATCTTTAAAAATCTTCTTCTCTGAAACCACAAGGCCCAGGACTTTGATATTTGGTATGAAAAGTAGAAGTAAAACAAAGATCAGGAATTGATACAATTAACTTACTCCATCCATAAAAGACACCAAAGGGAAAGAAATACAAACATTAAGCGACCAGACCATAATGGAAACCTAAACAAAGGAAGGCCATATGGACAGTTACTTTCCCACTAGTGGACCCCTACCAAGATTGTTCAAATTATAGTGCTGGGACAAAAAATGCCCCCACCACGGGGCCCTTTGGATTTACATTGGCTTATATAGGGAAAATCTTTAAAAATCTTCTTCTCTGAAACCACAAGGCCCAGGTCTTTGATATTTGGTTTGAAGCTTCATCTAGTGGACCCCTACCAAGATTGTTCAAATTGTAGTGCTGGGGCCAAAAATGCCCCCGCCCCGGGGCCCTTTGGTTTTACATAGGCTTATATAGGGAAAATATTTAAAAATCTTCTTCTCTGAAACCACAAGGCCCAGGACTTTGATATTTGGTATGAAGCTTCATCTAGTGAACCCCTACCCAGATTGTTCAAATTATAGTGTTGGGACAAAAAATGCCCCCGCCACGGGGCCCTTTTGGTTTTACATTGGCTTATATAGGAACATCTTTAAAAATCTTCTACTCTGAAACCACAAGGCCCAGGTCTTTGATATTTGGTGTGAAGCTTCATCTAGTATACCCCTACCAAGATTGTTCAAATTATAGAGCTGGGGCCAAAAATGCCCCCGCCTTGGGGCCCTTTGGTTTTACATAGGCTTATATAGGCAAAATCTTTAAAAATCTTCTTCTCTGAAACCACAAGGCCCAGGACTTTGATATTTAGAATGAAGCTTAATCTAATGGACCTCTACCAAGATTGTTCAAATTATCGCCCTTGGGACAAAAATGCCCCCGCCCCGGGGCCCTTTGGTTTTATGTAGACTTATATAGGGAAAATCTTTAAAAATCTTCTTCTCTGAAACCACAAGGCCTAGGTCTTTTATATTTGGTATGAAGCTTCATCTAGTTGACCCCTACCAAGATTATTCAAATTATAGTGCTGAGGCCAAAAATGTCCCTGCCCCGGGGCCCCTTAGTTTTACAAAGGCTTATATAGGGAAAATCTTTAAAAATCTTCTTCTCTGAAACCACAAGGCCCAGGACTTTGATATTTGGTATGAAGCTTCATCTAGCTGACCCCTACCAAGATTGTTCAAATTATAGTGCTGGGGCAAAAAATGCGCCCGCCCCGGGGCCCTTTGGTTTTACACAGGCTTATATAGGGAAAATCTTTAAAAATCTTCTTCTCTGAAACCACAAGTCCTAGGTCTTTTATATTTGGTATGAAGCTTCTTCTAAAGGACCCCTACCAAGCTGATTCAAATTATAGTGCTGGGGCCAAAAGTGACCCCGCCCCGGGGCCCTTTGGTTTTACATAGGCTTATATAGAACCAAGATTGTTCAAATTATCAAATTATAGCCCTTGGGCCAAAAATGCCCCTGCTCCGGGGCCTTTTGGTTTTACATAGACTTATATAGGGAAAATCTTTAAAAATCTTCTGTGAAACCACAAGGCCTAGGTCTTTGATATTTGGTGTGAAATTTCATCTAGTAGACCTCTATCAAGATTGTTCAAATTAAAGGTCTGGGGCCTAAAATGCCCCCCCCCCCCCCTCCCGCCCCGAGACCCATTGGTTTTACATAGACTTATATAGGGAAATCTTTAAAAATCTTCTTCTCTGAAACTGCAAGGCCCATGTCTTTGATATTTGGTATGAAGCTTCATCTAGAGGACCTGTACCAAGATTGTTCAAATTATTGCCCTCGGGCCACAATGCCCCCACCCTGGGGCACTTTGGTTTTACATAGACTTATATAGAGAAAATCTTTGAAAATCCTCTCTGAAACAGCAAGACCCAGGTCTTTGATATTTGGTGTGAAGCTTCATCTAGTGGACCTCTATCAAGATTGTTTAAATTATAGCCCTGAGGCCAAAAATGCCTCCGCCCCGGAGCCATTTGTTTTTACACAGGCTTATGTAGGGAATATCTTTAAAAAAATATTCTTCTCCGCAAGGCCCAGGTCTTTGATATTTGGTGTGTAGCTTCATCTAGTGGACCTTTGCCAAGATTGTTCAAATTATAGCCTTTGTTGATATTTGGTATGAAGCTTCACCCTCAACATTATGCACATTATAACCCTGGGGTCAATAATGGCCCTCCCCGGGGCCCACTTGTTATTCTATGGATCAGGTGAGCCATCCAGGGCCATCATGGCCCTTTTGTTTATAGAACTTTTCTGCCCTTTGGCACCGGAATTTGTATGACTGGACCCTTATCATTGAAGAAAATTATATACAAAACCTTCCTTACCGTTCTTGTTCGTTTGGCAATGATTGGACGTCTCATATTTTGGTCGGCCCAGATTCGGTTGGAACTCTTCCGCTTTGGTTCAAAATAATAAATCCAGGCCTCATCACCAGTGATTGAATTGTCGAAAGCCTTTTTGCTTTATTTTAGCTACATTTTCAGATTCATGGATCATTGATTGTTTTTATTTTGCACTGGCTATCGGATCCTCTTTTATTCATCTGTCAACAAATAGGGTATTCATATTGCATTTATTGTAAAGTTGTAAAGTTGTAAATGCTTCTTTAAAATACCATGAACTCATGCCAAAGGTAAGGTTGTCAACCGGGCCAATCGTCTCACTGTGAATTGGGCATCTTTTTATAGGCTATTGCAGATTTTTACAATGTTACCTTAAAGGCCGAGCTGTGTGGGCAACATCTTTAAGTTGCTACTAACCGTTCCTAAATTTAGCTACCCACCTGCAAATCGTCCTCTAAGACATTTGGTCCTCCCCAAAGATATCGCATATCTCACGGTGGATGTCTATAGGTATTCACGGTTGTTGTCTACTGGCTTTATACTGAGTTGCGACCTATCTTTTATATAGGCCCTAATTTCAAGCACGCTTTTAGTTCGTTTCGCAGTCATCTTGTATATAGTGTAATGAATACGCTATCAGGGAGTGTACACTGTTCAAAGGTCAGTGGAGTTGTGAGCAAGATCTTATACCTCTATTACCCTTGAGTTGAGCATACATTGAACGACTGGTGTGAAATAAAACCACACTGACACTAATTTTGGAACAGGCCTCGTAATGCTCGACCAAATCAAACTGCGATACGATTTTATTAACCCTGATCTTGCTGTTCACGACAACCCCTATCTTTGCAAACAGTGTAGATCCAGATCAGATGGCTTCTGAAGAAGCCATCTGATCAGGATCTACACTGTTTGACATTCAGTTTATGAATTTGTAGCAATGAATTACATCAAGTAGTTTGATTGGTTGATAGACAGAAATGGGTGTGGTTTAAATGAATATTCAGCAAGATAAGGGTTAAGACACTGAAGTTTCTTCTATTTTACTCCTTTTCAGATCTGTTGTATTTCTTCTGTGTACATAATTACCTTCCCATGTGTGATATAAAATCATAAGCATGGACTTTTAGTATTTTTCAGGTTAAACTTTGACATTGCAACACTGATTTCTGCCTGCCATAAGCATCTGTGAAAGAAAATGCAACACTCTTAAATTATTCTTTCAGTTTCAGTATCAATTAAGTTTCCATATGCTGCCTTCCCAATAGGCACTGAACGTTAAATCAACGTTGAAATAACGTTAAAACGTTGTTTCAACATTGATTTAACGTTTAGTCAATGCTGTGTGCCTCCATGTTTGTTGACTGAGTTGATGAATGTAGTCCGAACTTACATCAGTGAGAACTCTGTTTCGTGGAGCTGGAATATTTCTCCGTCAATATCAATCAACAGTTCTTTTCTGCCATAGTCTGTCTCTGCATCAGATGGATTATTTAACTTCACTTTAACTTCCTTCACCAGCATGTGCTCAATGTTGTCAGCCGTCAGCTGTAGAGAAGATAGAGTGAATAGTGTTTTTTTAAGGTAACAGTGCAAAGACATTAGAACAGTTAAGTAAAATTTTCTACAATGACAAAACCCCTATATACCTCGCATCATAAAAAGGACAACGGGAAACAGTGGAGTACCCGACTGAACGCCACTAACATGGCGTCTGATCATTGTCTCTACAGTTTGTTTATAGAATGGGGATTTTTATTAAACGTACACTTACTGAAAATAAATCATATATCCCTAAAACAGCAAATGAAAAGTTATTGGGTGGAAGATGTTATTTGTAATAGTCTCCCTCTTTCTCTCTCTCTCTCTCTCTCTCTCTCTCTCTCTCTCTCTCTCTCTCTCTCTCTCTCTCTCTCTCTCATGAGCGTCGGGCGTCTGACTGGTGATCAGAAAGTCTCGGGTTCGCTACTTGCCGACAGCATTCTTTCATATAGACTGCACATGACATGTTTTCATCGGTCATTCTCAATACATGACACATGGTTCATTTCTCAATTTCAAAGTGTGACCTCAATGAAGTACCATGCACTGACCTTTTCAACAGTCAAAACATGCCATAAAGTTGCACCTAATCCATGGGTCCTCGTTAGTCAATCTTAATTAAGCGACTCTGGTCAACGAGTGTTCGAATGATACATGTACACACACCTCTGAACCTTATTGTTTCCTATATCGGTATTTCAAAGTATCCATTACTTGATCATCTGACTGGACACAAAACATTAAAGCAACGTCGAATCATTTTCGATGTAAAACCATGACATTGCATTGTCCTTGATACGAGGTTGCATACACGTCGTGTGCTCACCGGGGATGTTCTAAATTGACGGCAGAACAAGGGTTATGCTGTCCATTGCCACATTACTCCCATGCTATTTTCCGATCGGTTGTTTATCAGTCGACACAAAGGTAACAATACTGCAGCGACTATATCTGTATGATCCACGTGATAAAACATTGACCGTGCGCAAAAAGAGGTTTAAGGGGAATGTGAACTACAAAAGTACTGTATTTTTGTCTTCCATTTCAATAGGGGTCAACTCTTGAAGGAAAGAATTTGCAAAGAGTTGGGCCCTTTTGACGTGGGACAGAGCATATGGAAAAGCGGACAGGAAGTCCCGAGAGTTGTCTTCCTTCGAAAAATGGCGGAAAATGTGCCAGGTGTTTACATTCCCCTTAATAAACTGGTTAATAGAAGGACCAATATGTACGGGCAAGAGTTTTTGATAATCAATAAGGTAATCCATATTTGTATGGGGTCCTAAAAAGTGAAATTGGCATGCAGTGTAGATCTAGACCATATTTTGTAGAACGTTGTTTGTTTAACATTGAAACGAAACAGCCTTAGTCAATGGTTATTATTCCAGCCCGAACTCGGAGACAATCGAGCACAATGCTACCAGTGCTATTGAAGTCGCAGATAAGATTGACTAGTCGGAGCTATTCAGTGTTGTCAATATATGACAAGAAGATTCCATTGCTTTCTGCAAGCGGACCAAAAGGCCATAATACGCCACAGCTTTGTTTGTGTTGAATTCACACAATCCGGTGACTTGGTTTACCTTTTTGTAAATAGAACATTCAAAATACAGGTGCAAACGAGAGCTCCGCATAGTCAATCTGTTCTGCGACTACTATACCAGTACGTAGATTTATTACCGTTACTGGATCCTGGCTTCTATATTTATACATGAATCTCGTCATCTGGAAACCACCGCCAGGTTTATTGAGCACCAGTCTGGTACAGGTTTCTTCCGGTTTGGATGTTTTGTCAAAGCCAGGGAAGTAATCTCCAACAGACAACATGACTCCTGTGTATACATTCTGCACACTTTTCCACTCCTCGTCTTGAGGAGGCTCCTCTTCTGGCTCTCTGGAAAGTGCGCAATATGATAAATACTGGGACATACCTTCCATATGTGTTACTGTAGATTATGCCTATTTCAAATAATATTTATTAACGTTATGCTTGAAATTATTGTCTACGCCCATTGGCGCAGACACTCTAGTCGTAGGGTTTAACACGGGTGTACAGCCATTAGTTACCCACAAAGCAGGTTGATCTTTATATTTATGCAACAACAAATATAAGCTTTCAGAAAGAGAAAAAAAAGAGGCCCAGAACAAGTATAAGCTTTCACATTAAAAAGAGTCCCACGGGCAAAGCTCTGGCACAGAATTGCTGTCACATTTGTACAAGCCAAAGAGGCCCATAACAAGTATAAGCTTTCACACAAAAAGAGGCCCACGGGCAGAGCTCTGGCACAGAATTGCTATCATGTTTGTACAAGACCGAATTTGCTGTCATATTGGTGCAGGCTAATACAAAATATAAATCTACAACTCTCGACCACGACGGACCTGTGCCTATCCTTTAAGCTCCATAGGAGCCTTCTGCTCTGTGAGTTAAATAACTTGCCTCGCCGTTAGCAACAAGTTTTACTTTAAATTAATTTATTTAGCTGGAAAAGGGTAAAAAAACTTCAAATGAATGGCCGTCTTTTGGACTGTTAGCGGTTTATCTAGTTTTGCCTGTAGCTTCGACCCCGGACTTTACGTAATTCCAATACATCGCCCACAATTCAAATGTCGTAGCATAACAGTTTGCTTTATACTATAGTCTATTCCGGCCACTTTGACATGTATTTCTGACTGCAGCTCGCCTGAAAGAAAAATCGATTCGGGCATTTTTAGCATGCATGTTTTACCGAACGTCAAGCTCCTGTGGGAGCAGCAGTGTTATGAATAAGCACAATCTGATAAAGTGGTAAAGGTCGAACGCAGAACGGAAAGCAGCGGGTTTCATGCCTCTTAAAAACATTTTGGATTGGACCGTCATTGAGCCCGAGTGTGCATTAAAGTAGTCACACAATAAAATTGTGAAAGGATTAAAGTTGGAACCCTTTTGACTCTGTAGGTAATGAGCCGTCACTTCAGGATCATCACTGTTTGCTTTGACTAGGTCCCCTATTTACAAGATCCAAATAAAAGTATGGAAGAGCCTACTTAGAAAAATAAAACAACAGGGATAAAGGTTTTACCAAATAATATGACGTTTAAAGAATTGCCTGCCCAACTCCAGGCAGAGCTAATGTCAGTCTGCGCTTTTGGTCAGTTATGCTAATAAAAAACTTGACACTGTAGTGGGTTCTTTAGGATGCACATGTGGCTCCCGTGACTTGTGAGGTTACAACAGAACGATAACACATCTGTGTGATATAGTGCAATCTTTTATACCTCCATTTTCTGGTCTGAGTTTTGCTAGTTCGCTTGACAACATAAACTTTTCACCACGAAAACACGCCTATGTTGTTTTGACACCCTTGAACCCCACTTTTATGCAGTAAAACTTGGGTTTACATGGTTAACCTTATTTTTCTAATTTCTGCTCTAAAATATAGATTGAGGGTACTCGTTGGAACCGCCTCGACGAGGCGGTTCTAACGAGTACTTAAATCTATATTTTGAGCAGAAATAAGAAAAATATAATAATTTTTCATCTTAAAAAGTTTTTTTTTCGGCGGTAAAGTTTACAATATATTTGTATAGGCGTGTTTTCGTTATGTGTAAAATGCCTACTGTTCCTCCATGTCTTCATCTGTTTTTAACTTTGACAGGAGCGGTGGTAAATATTCTACTGTTAGGTCCAGCTTTCTGTGTGATCTGATCAACAGTGCTTCGAAGAATGACACTGAAACACATACATCATACAGATAGTAGGGTGCGTCAAAAGATTATAAGTATATTCAAGTATTTTCAAATATTTTGGATTAATACTAAAACCTATCAAATTGTTAGTACTCGGAAAAACAAATCGTCTCATTGAGGACGTGTTAGCAAGGGCCATCTTTATTTAATAATTTATATACCACTCTGTGACATCATTACACGCTAAAAAGCTTTTAAAAGCCCGAAGAGTAAGGCAACTGGCTGACAAGGCACAGCTTAATCATCCTCCACAACGGAATGGTTATTGAGGATTAACTTGGCATCACGTGTCTACTTGGTAGAATGCATAATACAGTTCAGTATATCACGATAACAAAATAGAAGTGAAGGCAACGATCAGGAATCGATAAAATTAATCCACAGCTCCCATCAGAGACACCAAAGGGCAAGAATAACTAGACCCTAATAGAAACATCAACAGCGGGAAGCCAAAAAGACAGTTACTTCTCTACAAAATGACCAAGTCAGTGCAGTGAAAACCCCTTTAAACCCCAATTTATACAATATTTTTCTTATTTCTAATCCAAGACATTGGCTGTGGGTATTCGTTAGAATAGCATCAATGAGGCGGTTCTAACGAGCACCCGCAACCCAAGACACCGTAGAGAATATAAAACAAACATAAAGCAACCGCACCGTTATTAACCCTTGACCTGCTGAGCCCGGATATGCCTTACCTTTCAAACAATGTAGATCCAGATCAGATGGCTTCTTAAGAAGCCATCTGATCAGGATCTACATTGTTTGTCATTCAGATTGTAAACGTGTTGCAATAATTTGCATCAAGTAATCTGATTGGTTGATTATCAGTAGTGGGTGTGGCATATATGAATATTCAGCAGGACAAGGGTTAAAACATTACAAGTAGAAAGTCAAAAGGACAGCTTCTTTCGGCAAACAAATGGCCAAAACAGCTATTCCAAATCAAAGGTAGCACCAGTAAATACATGTACACACAACAACATGACAACATGGAGACACAACAAAATGACAATAATAAACCAGTTTTGAACAACTGAAACCTGGGGCCCGTTGTTCAAAACTAACGATGTCGTTAGTTAACATATCGTTGATCATTAAATATGGCAAATATGCTGAAATTTTTGCTGAAAAAATGTGAGCAGCTTTTGCGGATGCAAAAGCCGCTCACATTTTTCAGCAAAAATACCAAAATTTACGATATTGTACTTGCTAGAAGAGTTAACAATATGACCACTAACGAGCTCGTTAAGCTAACGATGTTTTGAACAACTGAAACCAGGTCTTTATTGTTTATAGCTTTATTGAAGCAGCTTGTGGGGGGAAGATTGTAAGTAGCCACGAGAATTGAAATGTGATTTAGAGCATGTGCAAACAGAAAAAGGCAAACATCACCCTGTATACTCATGTCAGCTTCCACTGACTGCATGAAGAAGATTTGTGTCAATAACCACCTATTTAGCGCACAGGAGGCTGCGATCTGATATGAGGAGGCTTCGCAGGGCGACATGTCTGCTTGTCGCAGAAAGAAGATGTAAATGGTTGGTATTTACTAGCCACTTCTTTATTTAACCACTTATGCATACGCCTTCCTGGAAAAAGTGTGGTAAGGCAAACTGACCGTCTTGGCATGAGGTTAATAGTTTTCACTGGGTCATAAAACTCAAAACTTACAACAATTATCTACTTACGGTGATACCGAAGTGCTTCGAAATGTCTTCTAGATTCTGAATAATGAATTGCATCTGCCCAGATACCATATCCAACAAATTCTGCTGCATAACTGATCAGTTTCTCTTGACTGTGTACCGCTACAAGGCTACTGGACAGCCGATGGCCTATAAATGGAACAGCAAGCAGATAAAATATGTTTTGAAGATTTCAAATTGTGTTAAGCATCGCGTGGTGGTAACGCGCCTCCCTGTAATTCAACAAAGTACAAATTATTTTGAAATTACTATGCAACCATTTGGCCATTTTAGAAACCATCTGAAATTGGGGGTACTGCTCAAATGGACGCTAGTAGCAGCCTAGCAATCAACAAGCATTACTTATGAGTCCCTGCAAAACCGAGACTGTTATTATCTCTATTAATTGTGTGTGTATGTGTATGTGTTTTTGTTGTGTTTTGTTTTGTTTCCAAAGGAAGCCTTTATATATGCTCTGCGTAAAGAGGGAACGGGGTGTCCAGTGCAGAATAGGGAGTCGAATGTAGCTCAGTCCTTGTGTTCATACCTAAGACGTTCAAACAACCATTGTTCATAAAGCAGTTACATTTACATTGTCATATTGCAGTTTAACATCTGTTGCGTTTGTAAAATTGGCTATGGGATCTGTTTTACCTCTTATGAACGGCCCCGCCCATCGGGGCTTGAAGAAATAGATGGGCTGCATGATGCTTCCACGCAGAGCTGAAAATGACCCGCACACGAGTACTGGCAAACTGCTTAAAGGATCTAAGCCTGCCCAGGCCAAGCGGCGCGAGTCAGCCCGTCCATGCTTATAAACCCTATTGGTTTCATTGGGTGGCAGGGCTTGAGATGTCATTTCATCTCAATGTCGGGTAAAAGTCCCACAAAATTGGAAGCAACGTCTCCAAAATGACCTGTACAGTGTTGACGGGGACGTTAAACCTCAAATCAAACAAACAATTACCTGTTATGAACCAAGAGCTGTCAGCTAACAATAACAAGAAGGCGACTTGAGACTGCGGAAAATATCAAGCTGCAATTAACCCATTTTGTACCAGAAACCCCAAAACATGTAATTGGCAAACGGTGCAGGCCCAGATAAGACGCCACAGAACGCGGCGTCTGATCCGGCCCTACACTGTTTGCCAAAAGTTCAGCCATTTTTTCAAATAAATTTTGAAGAAAACACAACCTGACAACCCTAAATTTTGAAATGGACTTCTGCCATATATAAGTTTTGGCTAAAGAGAGGAAAGTCGCGGAATGAATGATATTAACAAATTACTTTATTTTTCAAGTACTTGCCTTTTATGATTGTTAAAGCAGCAGTCTCGATGTCAGCACAACCATAGCAACCAAATGCCACCGTGTTGTCGGTTCCTGCACAAAGAAAGTATATTAGGATTACAATGCACTGACATGCGAGTCATACTGCGTCATTTTGATGAATACACATGTACTCTTTTATATGCTAGCCTATACACCATTTAGAATGAACATATGACTGGTGATCAGCTTTTTTGTTTTTATAAACAGCGCAGACCACGTGCATATGAAAGACAGTAGCTCCAGAAATGCACTTCAGATGATATCTGTGACATTTTTAGTGTTGCTTCAAAGACTCTAATAAGTACCCACTTTATGAAGAGAAAGGTGATATTACGTCATTTATCTTTGCTGAGAATCATAGATTTTGCATTACGAAAACACGCCTACATAGTTTCGAGCCCTTCGAACCCCACTTTTATATAGTAAAAATGAAGATTACAGGAGGTAAACCTTTTCTTATTTCTGCTCTAAAATATATATTGTCGGAACTCGTTCTAACGACTACCCATAATATGTATTTTAAGCAGAAATAAGAAAAATACCGTATGTTTTATCTTAAACTTTCATTTTTCGGCGATAAAGGTTACAATGTATTTGTAAAGGCGTCTTTTCGTTATCGGGTACTCGTTAGGACCCACGAATCTGTCTCGCAAACAATCTTATTTTATAAGCATAAATAAGAAAAAAAGGTTTTCTTAATGATACCTAGAAGACTATTGACAAACCTGCAGGAATAATACCAATAGAGACAGGGATTTTCCTCAGACCTATGTCTGCAATGTCCTTGTCTAGACCATCCTCTTCCATAAGTCGACGTTCCAAACTGTTCACTGCCTCACTGTAAAACCCATCTCCTCCAACTAGTACTATACTGAAATCATTTTAAGAACATCCCCATGTGAGAGAAAACTGTCCTTCATTTTGATGTTTGACTTATTTGTACTTTACACATGGATTGTACGTGCTCGATAGAACCGGCTCGTAGAGGCGGTTCTAACGAGAACCGGCAATCTATATTCCTCCGCAGAAAACAAACACACAAATAATAATAATAATAATAATAATAATAATAATAATAATAATAATACTCCATACCTTGGAGAACCCCATATTCAGTTTCAAGAGGTGAGGTTAACAACAGTCATTACACAAACTTGTAAAAATAAATAAATAAATAAATAAATAAATAATGATATAAGAGGTTAAAACTACAATGCTCAATATCTTACGTATCATATTTCTGGGTGAACACAACTGATCATGGCTTATTTATTCATCAAGAATGAAATATTTCATTCGTTTATGACCTCGTCTATTTATTCAATCTTGATCGTTTTGCATCAAAAGTATATTATTGTAACAAAAAGTAGATATCTATCAAAACATATATTAGAAGTGAGGATCTTGCTATTTACAAGTATTACTCGCTTGGATTTACACGTAGCATCTGTTGTATGATGGAAACATGTCTGTTTATGGCTCAATTGCTAAAACATATTTTTTATTACAGTTTTGTTCATGTTTAAAGATTTTACCTATCTAGTTGAAGTCGCTAACTAATATAACCATAGGGGCTTGAATCATGAAAAAAAAAAAAAAAATGAAAAAAAAAAAAAAAAATGAAAAAAAAAAAAAAAATATTTTTGGTACTATATTAGAGACAAGGGGGGAAACTTCGGCTCCATTTTTTGGGGGGTTACCTCATTTTACCCAGTGTATCTTTTTCGCAAATGCAGTTTTTCACCTGCTTATTACGAAATATACAAGTTAAATATGTCCACTTTGCAACAATAATCCACCTCTGTCTGTCACTTGCAGGAAACATGTTTTTCTCACATGAATTAACTCATCAAAGCAAAATTCGGCATAAACGTGTGACAAAAATTTTCAGGTTTTCATCAATCACAAGCGAACTAGTGTTACGGTGGAAACTTTTTTCGCTTTCAACTGATGTCTTTCGTTAAAATGAACCTCTCTTGACCAATTTGAATCCAAAATGATGTATTTGCAGCTCTAAATTTAGAATTTACTACTTTTACATCGCTTTATGTAAAAGATCAAGAAAACAATCGTCGCGAAGCTTGGTTTTTCTGCTGATTCCGGGCTACTCTATCGATGAACTAACGACCGGAACGACCGGTGCTGTTTAATTTTTATACCGTTCGAAGTAGTGACAAATGAGCATTATCGCTATTTTTCTTTCATTTTCAACTAAACCCCAAGAGGGGACACAGACGATGTTTACTGCATATACTCCAGTTTTGAAGGCTGAAAGAGTACACAGTCACCATGTAATTACGCCTGCACAGGGGATGGTTCTCCCTGCACAGGGGTCTCCAGTTAACGTCCAGATTCGAAGGATGATGCACTTTATGATATTCATACCTGCAAAATTTATGATGCCAATGGAACGTGTTCTGACGCCGAAATTTTGTCACCTCTGCTGGGGATCGAACCTGGGACCTTTAGCATCTGAGGCACTGAGCTAGGTGGGTGGCTAAATTTAGGAAGGCAGGGATTAGCCGTAGTTATCTCCTTACCGGACTCAGAAAAAGTGAAATGTATTTTTTGTTGAAATCGTGGACATTTTGTGTTATTTTGAAAACAGTTTCACTCATGCTTGTGTGGACAGAAATAAAAAAAAAAACAAAAAAAAAAAAAAAAACAGCCAGCTTGTTAAAAATGCCACCAATACGTAAATGTTCAAAATGATGCAGCATGGAAACAATTTGTTCCCTATTGCAACATATTCCTTTTTATGTTTTGAAATTTTGATCCTGGGTCGCTAATGGCCAGTAAATGACAATAAGCACTACTTAGGTTGGGCCCATTGGGTCCTTTTCCAACAGGGATTTAAGGGGACAGAACCCCTACAGTGCAGCACACACATGCTCTCTCATCCCCGAGTTTCTGAAGTGGACGCTTCTATTTATGAATTCGGCCAAATCCATTGATGTAGGGACTTGGGTAAAAAAAAAAACACTGCTCATTTCTTCTGCTCAGCAAGTTTGTATTAATCTGAATAGGCACCACAATTCACCACAACACGGCAAACAAAAAGGTCAGAATAAGCTAGAGCATATCAACCTTGATTTTTTTTTGTGGGGTGGGGGGGGGGGGTGCGGGGGTGTGGAGCGGGGATCATTTTACGGTCCTTTCGAGTTTACTTCACTCCGTTGCAGAACTCTTGAATGCCTTGAAATAGATGACTTTTATAAAGGTTTGATTGTGAAGTGCTTAGATCTGTTGAAAAAGTATTGTATTAGCCTAGAGTGTATTGGAAAGTAAGTGAGAAATGGGGACTTTTCAATATATAGGACATTTAATTTTGGTGCTGTTGAGTAAAGCGGCATATCAATCTTAGTGTTTCTCGACCAGGCTATTCAAAGGTTATAAAACGTTTTTCATGCTCAATTCAGTCGAGTGTTAACTTTGTAATGCTCGCTATATTTAAATACTAACAGTTCATAAATGTTCCTGCTTAGATTTGTTTATTTGATTTGAGGTTTAACGTCCCCGTCAACACTGCAAAGGTAATTTTGAGACGCTGCTTCCAATTTTGTGGGACTTTTACCAGACTTTAAGATGAAATGACATCTCAAGCCCTGCCGCCCGATGAACCAATAGGGTTAATTAACATGGACAGGCCGACTCGTACCGCTTTTCCTGGGCAGGCTTAGATGCTCTAAGCGGATTACCAGTACTCGTGTGCGGGTCGGTTTCAGCTCTGCGTGGAAGCATCATTTCTTCATGCCCGATTGGCGGGGCCGTTTCCTGCTTAGATAAGAACTGAATAATAGAATGTATGATGGGATTGAGGCCGAAACAAGGAATTTTCAAGCAAGTTTTCAGTTTAGTTAAGTATCATGTAGGATTTTGTCGAGCATGAGACTTTACTTCACTGAAAACGAGCCCGAAGCCACGACCGCAATATTAATTTTCTCACCCAAACACTTTAAGGAATTTATTTGTTTGATAAGATGTTTAAAGTGCCCATCAACAGGTCATTTTGGAGACGTTGAATCCATTTTGTGGGACTTTTACCCGACATTGAGATGAAATGACATCTCAGGCCCAGTCGCCCAATGAAACCAATAGGGTTTATAACCATGAGCGGTCTGACTCGCACCGCTTTGCCCGGGCAGGCATAGATTCTCTGAGCGGTTTAGCAGTACTCGCGTGCGGTCGGTTTCAGCTCTGCTTGGAAGCGTCACGCAGCCCACCTATTACTTTAAGCCCCGATGGGCAGGTCCGAAAACTTTAAAGAATGCGTTGTGAACTGCACAAATATACAGAAATTAATAAGCGATAAAGCACATTCACACCAAATTTAAGGGGACACAACAAAATGTCAGTATTTTAATATTCATACCTCCGAGCCGCTAAAGTTTGTGTCTAAAGCATCCGTTTACATGTAAAGTGCTACGCATGAAATAAAAACCATTGCATGTACATTTCATGACCTGCTTTCTTTGACACTTGACAGCAGTTTGATGACAAATTGAATGTCCATTTCATTAAAAGTTGAAAAGGACATGTTATTCTGACTGTTAAAAATGTACATTTAAGGGGAAACTGAGAAGCTGCTCCCCTAATTGCATGGATAACAAAACATGCTACAGAAGACGGTTTTGAAAACAAAATTACCTCCGGCTCAATGTGTGTGTTTTGCAATGACTGACATAATGAGATAGCTTATAAACCCTAGAGTGAGGCAGCAGTATGAGGCAAAGAAAACAAACACTTAAGAAATGAAATTTATTTTTCTGCAGTTCATGATAGCACGAACGCAGTGGGTTGTGTGCAAAGTAAGTAAACTTTGTTAGCGACTCGCTGTCGTTCATACTTTCATGAAAAGCAGAAAAATTAAGTTTAATTTTTTATAATTGCATTTTTGCCCCTCATCACTGGGCGAAAAATAATGCTTATAGGGCAAACGTTTTAAACTGAAAAACATTTACACGCCATTTTACTACAAAGAGAGGGACAGCGTTGACCTCACCAACGCCCGTAGAGAACCGTGGTTTAGCATGACGTCACTTGATGTCACTGAAAATCATGTGACTCGATGCGTTCACGTAAGTATGAACTACACTGTTTTCTATGTGTTTCACATTACATTTTTTTATTTATGAGCCGGATAAATCTCATACCCTATCAGTTGAGCATGAAAAAAAGTTTTATAATCCTTGGGCCAGGTTGGTGCAGTTTAGGTCTGTACACCGTTCTTTCTACCTCTGGAATGAACAGTACACAATATTTCCATACCCCTCTACTTAATCTTAAGACCTCCACACATTTAATCCAAATATCTGAGAGAGAGAGAGAGAGAGAGAGAGAGAGAGAGAGAGAGAGAGAGAGAGAGAGAGAGAGAGAGAGAGAGAGAGAGAGAGAGGGAACAGCAAACATTAGACAAAATAATGTTGAAACGCTTTTTCCTTCGATTCCACTTATCACAAAGAAAAAAAAAGAAGGAAAATTCCCACAGGCCTATTGGCACCGAAACAGCCATTATTATTAAGTTAACAATATTAGAACAAACGCTTAAAGTCGTCAGTCATTCCGACCACTATGAATTCAAATTTGTAAAACAATTTCGAGTTATTTCTATAGCCGTATCTCTTTTAACTAAAATTCTGAACCGTTTGGCTTAACACTGCTGCATTTTTATTTATTTATTTTTTATGCTTAGCTAACCGTCGCCGTGTACCGGGAACGAGCGTTTAAACATAAGGTGACGACGTCATGTACACAGCGCCCCCCGCCCATAGGGGCTTGAAGAAATATATGGGCTGCATGATGCTTCCACGCAGAGCTGAATCTGGCCCCCACTAGTACTGGTAAACCGCTTAGAGGATCTAAGCCTGTCCAGGAACCGCAGTGCGAAGCGGACCGTCCATGCTAATAAACCATATTGGTTTCATTGGGCGACAGGGCTTGCGATGTCATTTCATCTCAATGTCGGGTAAAAGTCCCGCAAAATTGGAAGCAACGTCTCCAAAATGACCTTTACAGTGTTGACGGGGACGTTAAACCTCAAATCAAACAAACAAACAAACGTCATGTACACACGTTCTTTAGCACTCTGCCAAAAACACATAGATTTTAAACGATACCCGTTGTGCAAGAAACTGACAAACATTTCCCTTGAATACGGAGCTCTCTAGCAATCTCCTCGATAACTTGGGTTGTGCCTGTCCCAGCCTGGACATAAACAAGGCAGTTGGGCCTTTTTATCAGATCAAAGGCCGTCTTCTGCTTTTTTGTAAACATTTTATTTTCTTTTCTGCGCATGTGTCAAAAAAGTTACAGCGGCTGATTGGAAGTTGACCGCAAAGCGATACAATACAATATTCCCAGAGCACAGCCCATCAAACGTAGAAACACCATACAGTTATCTTATCTGCGTAATACGTGTATACGTAGTCCTAGCAGAATATGTTACATTGAAAAAATAAATCAAAGGAGAAATCAAGGCTCTCACACACATTTTAACAGTGATAACTCCACTGCCGGACGTAGTTTCCGAAGTTCCGGATTATATCTGTCCTGCACGTCCCTCTTTTTAAACACGATTATGGCAAGCGCCCGGGTTCCTGTACCGATCATTGACAGAACACTGCGGAAAATGAAGCAAAAGTTGCAAAATCTATATTTAGAGCTTCGAGTACATCTTTTTGGATTCAAATTGGCAAAGCGAGCTAAAGTTAAATGAAAGACAACGGGTGAAAGTGAAAAAAGTCCCCCCCGTATCACTAGTTCGGTTGCGATTGATGAAAACCTGAAAATTTTTGTCACACGTTTATGCCGAATTTTGCTTTGCTGAGTTAATCCATGCGAGAAAAACATGTTTCCTGCAAGTGGCAGACAGAGGCGGATTATTTTTGCAAAGTGGACTTATTTAACTTGTATAATTTATAATAAGCAGGTAAAAATCTGCATTTGCGAAAAAGATACACTGGGTAAAATGAGGTAACCCCCCCAAAAATTGAGCCGAAGTTTCCCCCCTTGTCTCTATTGTAGTACCAAAAAAAAAAAAAAAAAAAAAAAAAAAAATTTTTTTTTTTTTTTTTTTTTTAAATTTTTTTCATGATTCAAGCCCCTATGATATAACAAAGCAATTCCGTTCTCTAACACAATAACAGTTTCAATAGAGGTATCATTCCTTACCTGTCTATGGTCGACAGGTCGTAAGACTTCAAAACCACTTCACAGCGCTTTTCGTTTTTGTCCGTTACTGTGAAAAAAGTAAAACGAAAATCATAATAATTACATGTATATAAAACATGAATTCAGACTCAAAGAATTTAATTTCCTCCTTATTCCTGACGCAGATTTCCGCCCTTCGGTCTTCTCAGTTTGACAAAAGTGAAAGTGGTTTTGTAAAATAAACAAATCCGATGTTTCAAATTGACCTGCTCGAAGTAGAAACTGGAAGGTTCTCATTGCGAAAACACGCCTATTCGAATACATTATAAAATTTACCGCCGAAAAATAAAAATATTCAGATGAAAAATTGTGATATTTTTCTTATGTTTGCTCAAAATATAGATTAAGGGTACTCGTTAGAATCGCCTCATCGAGGCGATTCTAATGAGTATCAACAATCTATATTTTAGAGCAGAAATAAGAAAAATAACGTTACCCCTCTAATTCCCAGTTCTACTATATAAAATTGGGGTTCAAGGGGATCGTGCTTACCTGTTGATTGGTCACAGGCAAGCTTAGTTGTTGTAAGGAAGAAGAAGAAGAAGAAGAAGAAGAAGAAGAAGAAGAAGAAGAAGAAGAAGAAGAAAATCATGTGTCGACAAAGACGACAATGATAATGATAATCAGGGTTCAGCTGTTCAAAGCATCGTGCACTAAACGAGTTTGTTAGTGGTCAATATGTTAACTGTACAGACAAGTTCAATATCTAATAGTGGTATTTTTTGCTGAAATTTGCATTGAAAAAAGTATTCACATTTGTTCAGCAAAAATATCAGTATATTTGCCATATGACATGATAAATGTTTTAACGATATGCTAATTAGATAGGACGGCAGCGTTAATTTTGAAAAACAAGTCCATCATGTGGAAAAGTCTGTGAAATGAACACCCCGCTAGAGAAAACTGGGGATTACAGGGGGAAACCTTATTTTGCTTATTTCTGCTCCAAGACATAGGTTGTGGGTACTCGTTAGAGCCGCCTCAATGAGGCGGTTCTAACGAGTACCCACAACCTATGTTTGCAGTATAAATAAGAAAAATATCACGGATTTTCTTCAGAAAAGTAGCCATGTTAGAGATGTGAAAAAATGTCGCCCGGGTGTGTTATCGTAATGCCCGGATGAGTATACTTACCGATAACATCGGTCTCAACATTTGCCTGCTTGAATATTGCTGCTGCTGTAGAGTTATATAATGTGCCACCACTTCTGTTGCCACTCAGTGGATGGACCAGCACTAGCATCTTGCGGGGCCTGTGCTCAACTAGAAAATAGAGAGATATTCTGCTGTTAAAACGAGCTAAAAGTACATATAAGACTACACCTGCTTTTCAAAGTTTCATTTAGTTTTTCAAAGTATATTTAGTAAGTTTCATTTAGCCTTTTGGCCCCCGCCCATAGGGGCTTGAAGAAATATATGGGCTGCATGATGCTTCCACGCAGAGCTGAATCCGGCCCGCACACTAGTACTGGTAAACCGCTTAGAGGATCTAAGCCTGTCCAGGAACCGCGGTGCGAGGTGGACCGTCCATGCTAATAAACCCTATTGGTTTCATTGGGCGACAGGGCTTGAGATGTCATTTCATCTCAATGTCGGGTAAAAGTCCCACAAAATTGGAAGCAACGTCTCCAAAATGACCTTTACAGTGTTGACGGGGACGTTAAACCACAAATCAAACAAAACAAATCATTTAGCCTTTCTTGTCTTTTCTCGTACACCCAGTGTCTTCTAGTAAGAGGACAACTAAAGGATACTTTATGGACTGTTATTCGAATTACACTCTACTAGGCTTGTGGGATGATCAAAAAGTTTAAAGAACATGTTAGCCCCCCACCCCCTCCCCCGCCCATAGAGCTTGAGGGAATAGATTGGCTGCATGATGCTTCCACGCAGAGCTAAAACCAACCGCGCACGAGTACTGGTAAACCGCTTAGAGGATCTAAGCATGCCCAGGCAAAGTGGTTGGAGTAGGACCACCCATGCTTATAAACCCTATTTGTTTCATTGGGCTACGGGGCTTGAGATGTCATTTCATCTCAATGTCGGGTAAAAGTCACACAAAATTGGAAGCATCGCCTCCAAAATGACCAACACAGTGTTGACGGGGAAGTTAATGCTCGATTCAAACAAACACACGGGCGACAGGGCTTGAGATGTCCCGCAAAATGGGAAGCAACGTCTCCAAAATGACCTTTACAGTGTTGACGGGGACGTTAAACCTCAAATCAAACAAACAAACAAAACAAACACACACATAACATGTTAACCAGACACGGGCAACACAAAAGTTGTTTGCATATATAGACAGATAAGGTTGGTATTTGATATTTTTGTCAATTCACCATAAAAGCCTATATTGTGACTATTTATTAGAACCGCCTCAACGAGGCGATTCTAATGAATACTCACAACATAGGATAATATGCAGAAATAAAGCAAACTATCCCTCAGTTATCACAAAATATGCACCTTATCTGTTGCTATGAAAACAATATCTCACTAGTTCAAAAATTGCAAGTTTACTTGTCACAACATACGGATAAACTTCAATGGCTCAAACACCTCCCACCCCACCCCCTCCCCCGGACACCTTTGGGACCATGAAAATTTGTTCCCAACAGGGGTAGTTCGAGTCACAGGGGTTTGTCCAAGTGTCATGTCAGAAGACATGATGCTACTATACATGTGCGCACTCATAAGAATCGTCCATCGAGGTGATTCTAATGTGTACACACAGAGGCTTTTTCACGATGATCTTTCTAAATCACCCCTAAATATTTCTTATCAGATGCTAGGGGAAGAATTCCCTACCAACACGTCAACAAGTCTGTGTAATGAACACCACTCTAAACCACACTGGTGTTCACAGGGTTATATATTTTTTCTTATTTCTGCTCAAAGACATATGTTGTGGGCACCCGTTAGAACCGCCTCAACGAGGCGGTTCTTACGAGTACATGTACCACAAACCTATGCTTAGAGTATAATTGAGAAAAATATCACAAAATTTCATTTGAGTATGCTATTTTACAGCCATAAATACCTCATTATTGCGAATAAAATAATAATAATAATAATAATCGACCTTATTTATAGAGGGTAACACATTTAGTAAACTAGTACTAATCTTCCATGTGGCCCTCTTTTCCTGGGTAGAACCAGTACTAAGCAATGTGGATAAAGTCTCTTGCTCAAAGAACAACACTTGCCGCTCGTGGGATTCGAACCCGGAACCTCTCGATCCCGAGGCCGATACTTTACCACTGCACCACAGCGCTCCACACGCGAACGGGTGTGTTATAGCAATGGGACTTTAGTCAGCATTGGTGAACGAGCAAACGATGTTCGAGCCTTTGAAGTTTCACTGTACATGTATGTATGGGATACTCAAGGTCATTCAATAATATTTACGTTCAAATATATATTTACACACCCTTTTAATTGAAACCGGGCGATATTCAAAACGAAAAAAAAAAAAAAAAAAAAAATACCAAGAGAAGAACGAATTCGTAAATTTTGTAATATGAATGCTATTGAGAATTAGTTTCATTTTTTAACCCAGTAAAATGTATATGTAACAGAGAAAGAGATGATTTCAATAAGATAATTAATGTGAATAATATTTTTGTTTGCTTTGATGATTTTGAAAAGCAAGTTGGTTATTGTTGCAAGAAAATTTAGATATACTTGAAGCATTAGGGATTGCACGACCCGCAGAAAAAGCGACCGACTGAAGTCGGTTGATTTTCTAAGAGTGACCTAAAATCACCGTGTCATTCTGTCATTCGGTCAGTCTGTCAGTCTGTCTGTCCGTCCGTAACCCGTTTGTGAAAATTGGTGATAGTGACTTAACCGCTTGGAATATTTAAACAATTTTTGGCATACCGATAGATACCAATGAGATCTAACCAATGCACTTGCGAAATATTACATTCCATTTAGTATAGCCTCGCCGAAGCGAAAAATGTGAAAATTTTCGAACTGCTTCTCCTCGGAAACCGTTGGGCCGATTGAAGTCAAATTTCATATGGAGCCTGTATGGGATGGGGGAAACCAAACTTTGCTCATGGGGTCCAGGTCTAATGACCAAAATGGCCGCCAAGCCATATATGGTCTGTCTGTCCGTCCGTAACCCGTTTGTGAAAATTGGTAATAGTGACGTTGTTGTTGTTGTTGTTTCCATTTTCCCCGTGTCGCGGGTCGTCAGCTGGTGGGGTCCCAGGGAACGAATCCATTCTGGCACTACACCGTAGCCGTTCGGTGGTATCCCCATTCCACGTTGCCGGTGAATGGGGAAACCATCGCTCGGCTCCAGCCCCGTCCGTCCGTGTCTGTCGTAAGTCCGCTGCAGTCGGTCCATTTTGTCTTCTACTCGACGTTATAATTTTTGCTTGTCAATATGCCGAACCGTGTCAGAGCAGGAAAGGGTCAATTTTGATATTGGTATTTTTTTTTTTTTTTTTTTTTTTTTTTTTATTTGATTTTTGTATATTTATGTAACGTATGTACATTTTTACATTGTTTGGTCTGTTTCCCCAGCTTGTTGAGTGGTTTATTTTTAAGTATATATATGCGGGCGGATGTGCTTACCCCGCCACGGACCTGTTTTGTTTGTTTTTCTTGTGCCTTAAAGGTGTGTTGTCCGTTTCAGGGCAAGCCCACCCGCTCACAGTTGCTGGGGGTGACAGTTTTTGTACCTGCAAGATGGTTTATATATATATATATTTTTTTTTTGTTTATCTGTACATACAATATGTAACATAATAACATGGAGTGCCGGCCTACGCGGTCTCGGGCTTGAATTCGTATTTATTTTGTTAGTGAGTGACTTCTATCGCGGAGGATGTGCAAAGTAGGTCAATCCCTTTTTATGCATTTGCCGTTTTAAGTTAAGAAAAAGTGATGCCTTCCTCAAGGTAGGATGCCGCACTCTGCGGGACCATAAGTGGATCAGTTGCCATGTTTGCATATCATTTACGATTCCTACGTGAAGGAAGGCACCATAGGAGGAAAGTGTATTCCTGCCTAGCCCGAGACAACGTTTGCCTATCTCGTTTGTGTTGTTGTCCTTTTTGGGACAAGCCCATCCGCCCACAGTTGCTGGGAAGGACAATTTTTGTACCTGCAAGGTTGTGCTTGAAGATTATATTTGTGTTTTGTTTTTGTTTATTCTGTACATACAACTTATAACATAGTAACATGGTGTGTTGGCTTCCGCCGTCTCGGGCCCTAATTCGTATTTATTTTAGTTAGTGGGTGACCTCTATCGCGGAGGATGTGGAAAGTAGGTCAATCCCCTTTTATGCTTTTTCGTTTGAAGTTAAGAAAAGGTGATGCCCTCCTCGACGCAGGATGTCGTATTCTGTGGGACCGTAGGAGGGTCATTTTGTGTCGCCATGTTTGCATATCACTATAGCATCCTACGTGTAGGAAGGCATCATAGTAGAAAAAAAAAAAAAGTATTCTTGCCTAGCCGTTTGGGGACCCGAGACAACGTTTGCCAATCTCTTTAGTCAAAGTGGTTAGTGCAAATTGTTATATAATCATGTAGGTCGCATACAAGCGTCCGCCTGCGCACGTGCGCAGTCGAGCGCTCCTATGCGATCTTGTTTTTAATGTTTCATATTTACACAAATAAAAATGTTTGAAATCGCTTTTTGAGAAAACTCTTCTTCTTCTTCTTCTAACTCCAGGTTTTTGATCTCTCTTTTCTATACTATCCTCTCTACTGTATTCCTATCCTACAACTATCGCTATATCTACCTATCTAGTGTGGTTGTTACTTGTATGTTGTTCTAGTTTCGCGTGGGTGGTTGTGTGTGTTAAAAGCCTTCCTTCAGGTCGCGCTAAGTCATGCCCTAGTTAGTTAGTTAGTTAATTGCCCTTGTCTGTATTGATATGTGGCCATCTTGACCGTCTGTCTTTATTACGGTCATGGCACATTTTGCTGTTTTTGGTGATTTTTATGTTATGTGACAAGGGCAGTACGGAGGGCTGTATGATATACCGGGCGAGATGCGGTTTTTCAGTCGTGGTGGTATGCAAAAGGCCCTTTTGAAGGCCCCCAGGTCATTCCGTTTGGGTAACCTTATAATGCACATCCTTTATTCGAAAGCGAAAGTTGCGAAAAAAGAAAGAAAAAGATGTGATAAGGCGTCTTGTTTCTTATTTCTGTCCCACTTTTCTATATGCGTTCCTGAAGGACAGGCTTTGTTTGCTAATGTGCTGTTGTGCTGTTCTCCTTTGGGTTGTGTGGCTCTCGATCAGCCAGGCTTTTGACGCAACGCTCCTAAGTGCAAAGTCCAAGGACCGCAACCACAGCGCTACGTCTCGTTCTGACTTGCCGTTGCCTCACCCCCACAGGAGGGGCTGGGCGACGGATTTTCCTTGTGGTGGGTCCATGCCCAGTCCCGGCGTGCTTTCGTGTGGTCCTCTTTCGGGCTGTGTGGCACCCGATCAGCTAGGGCTTTGGTGCAGCGTTCATAAGTGCAAAGCCAGTGGGCCGCAACCACAACGCTACACCCTGTCTTAACTTCTCGCTTGCCACACCCCCTCTGGAGGGTGGGTTGGGGGCATGGATTTTCCTTGTGGTGGGTCCATGCCCCGTTCTGTTATGGTCTTCTCACAGTGATCCACGGATCGCTGTCACCGATAGGCACTCCTAAGTGCAAAGCCGAGGCCGCAACCACAGCGCCTATCGTTGACTTTGTTCCCCTTTTCGCTGTGAGACGGCCGCCCTTTGATCACTACGGCCCTTTTTGGTTGGTAGCGTCTAAGGTGCGGTTCGAATATTTATTTTTACTGTTCTGAACTCGGGTCTCTAGAGATTTTGGTTTAAAGTATGTATTCTCGTACGGGGTGTGTTTTACGGTACAATGCGATTAAATTTAGTCTGCGCCCTTAGTTTTCCCCTATATTTTGTCAAGGTAGTTTGTTTTCTCAAAGAATTTGAAGACCGCATCCCTCATTTCCTGTGAATTTAGATTGAGCAGAGAAACCGCGTTTACCTCCCCTTGGTATCCTAATGTTGTAAGTTCTCCCTTTAGTTCCCTTCTGGCGGGGCCGTGTGCGGGGCACTCTGCGAGGTAGTGTTGAACACACTCCACCCCGCCACAGTGCCCGCATAATGGATCGGCCTCGCTATAGAAGATGTTGTGTGCATTTAGTCCGTTGACCCCGAGTCTTAGTCGTGTATATATGCGATCGAGCTTTCGGCTGTCGCTATATTGTACCAATTTCGGGGTCAAGGACTGACAGATCGAGTGTCTAAAGCCGTGTTGTCCCTGCCATATGCGCGCCCATTCCTTTTTGATGCTGGCCTTAATGATTGCGTATACTTCTTGTGGGGTGGGGAGGTAGTCAAGTGCCTTTCCCCGGGTCAGAGCTTCTTTGGCCAGTGTGTCTGCGCGCTCATTCCCCTGCACGTTGCAGTGGGAGGGGATCCAATCTATTTTCAGGGTGATACCTTGTTTTAGAATTTTGTGTATTAGGATATGAATGTCCTGCAGTATATCTGGTCTTGTAGTGCTATTCCCAGAGTTTATGCTTTGTATTGAGCTTAATGAGTCTGTTAGTATAACAACACTATCGGGTTTTTGTTCCTGTATCCATTCCAAAGCTTTTTGTATGGCTATAAGTTCTGCAGTGTAGACTGTGAGGTGCTGGTTAAGTTTGAATTTTTGGTCGAAGTTTAATTCTGGTATTGTGAAAGCACACCCCGTTTCTTTTTTTGTCAGCATCTTTGCTTCCATCAGTGAAAATTTTAAGCGCTTGCTTATAGTTTTCACTGATGTGTGATTCTGCGATCTCATTGCATTTTTTCTGTGATGTTTCATTTTTCTTTATGACACCCGTTAGTGTTGTTTTTTGCGCATAGGCTTCTTAAGTTAAAAACTTCCGGATATGTTTGTTCCGCTGTTTTGACCTGCTCGAGGTCATGGTTTTTAATTAGGTCCTGGACTTTGATAATATAGGGGATCTTTCCTCTTAACCTATCTCTTTTAACATGATTGGGCGTGTCGGCGATCATTTCGTTTATGGGGAGACTTTCCCTAAGACTGCTTGAGCGGGCCCAGTACTTGAGTTGCAGTTCATCCCTCCGCAGGTGCAGGGGCATGACGCTGCATTCAATCTCCAGGTCCACGCTGAAAAAAATAACTAGTACATTCGACTAGTTTACCTAGTAAACACAGAGGGTCACCTAGTCGTCTGTAGGTTGACTGAGCATTCTTAGTCAATTTAACTAGTCTCTCTAGTAAGCGTAAATCAATAATCGTTGACAGGGCATCTGGTCAGTATGACTACCCTTTCTAGTCAGTATGACTAGGGTGTCTAGACAGTTTTCCCGCCGAATGTTGATTGACAGCTTGCAGAATGTGTAGAGGAAGCGTTCCAGACGCCATCTTAACCTTTAGGAGAACATGCTCCAATATACAGTGGGTTGATTCTGATATTATTTCACCCAACATACAGTGGGTTGTTGTACTCACATTGAGCACTTTGTTCTTATTGTTTGTAACTCTGCAGGTAAGAAATATTCTTTTATTTCTTAAGCACCTAGTGGTTATAAGCAGCGTTATAATGCTTACAAGATAAACAACAACAACAACAATGTCAACATACAAATATACGTCCAGAAGCTCTAAAGTCGACATTTCCGTGAATCCAAGCATAAATAATGGGGATTTTCTTTTCTGCAATATGAAAATATAACTGCAGGTAAGAAATATTCTTTTATTTCTTCTCTTATCTTCCTAAAGGCGCCTTTACACAGCATGTTTTTCCATATGTGTTTTGAGTACTAGTAATCAGTACTAAGAATCTAGTAATCTACGACTAAAGCAACTAGTAATCAGTACTAAGAATCTAGTAATCCTGACCATGCTTGCTAGTACTTTTGACAGTCACACCAGTACATTTGACTATTAAGCTAGTACATATGACTAGCTTAAACTAGTGAACTTTGACTAGATGAAGCTAGTCAAATGTACTAGGCTAAGTAAAGCTAGTCAAGTTGACTAGTTTTTTCTAGTCAAAATGCTTGACTAGGTCTTCCTAGTCTCATCGACTATTTTGCATAGTGCTTTTTTGGACAATCATATTGACTAGGTTCCTTAGTCGGCATGACTATTTTTTTTTCTCAGTGCAGGTTCCGCGTTCCCCTGTATGCCCCAGTAGCGATTCGGAGGGTTGTGGCCTGTATGCTATCTAGTTTTTTCAGGTGTGAGGGCGCCGCAGACGCGTATGCTTGGCAGCCATAATCAATTTTGCTTCTTATGAGTGCTGTGTACATTTTGATCAGGGTTTTCTTGTCCGCTCCAAAGTTTGCCCCCGAGACCGCCCTTAGCACATTTAGGTCCCGCTGGGACCTGGACACCAGGTTTTCAATGTGCAGTCTCCATGTTAGATTGCTGTCAAAGTACATTCCCAGGAATTTGGCATGACCGGCGTACTTTATTTCCTGCCCGTCATACGTCAGCCTGGGCATGCCCTTTGTATCTGCGAAATTTCTATTGTCAACTACCACTGTTGTTTTTTCAGTTGACAATTTGAAGCCCCAATTTGTAGCCCAATCATGTATGGAATTTAACGCTTTTTGTAATGCAGGAATGGCACTTTTCGGTTTTTTCGCGGTTTTCCATACTAAGCCGTCATCTGCGAACATGGATATTTCCAGCGGTAATGCATTAAGTGTTTCCTGCAATGTGTTCATTAATAGGTTGAAAAGGATAGGAGATAGCACCGACCCCTGGGGGGAACCGTTCTCGCATTCATAAAAACCGGACACCTCGCTACCTATTTTTACGTTCATTTTTCTATTAGTCAAAAAGTCTCTGATCCAGGTTAACTTTTTTCCTTGAATTCCGAATTTGTTTAGTTTTAGGAGGACCCCCCTAGTCCATAGTAGGTCGAAAGCTTTTTCTAAATCCAAAAATATCGCTACCAGTGAGTGTTTCATTAGTTTTGCATTGCGGATGGCGGATTCCAGTCTGGTGATTTGATCAATGGTAGATCTATGTTTTCTAAAACCTGATTGTTCGTTTGCTAAGAGGTTGTTTTTCTCAATGTGTGCTGTTAATCTAGATGCTACCATGGTTTCCATGATTTTACATATGGTTGATGTGAGTGAAATAGGCCTATACGATTTCGGCTCGTGGGGGTCATTGTCTGGTTTTAATATTGGGACGATGGTGCTCTCCTTCCATTGTGTAGGGAGGGTCCCCTCGTCCCAAGATTTATTTATTAGTGCGAGAAGCTGACTTTTTCCCTTTTCTGGTAGATTTTTTAACATGTCGTAGTGAACGGTGTCTGCCCCGGGGGCGGTGCTCTTTTTCTTATTAAGCGCGCTCTGTAGCTCCCTATGGGAGAAGTTCGCATTGTATGCACGGCACTGGCCAGCGCGATCGGCATCTTGAACGGCCTGCTCAATCATTGGGTCCTGCGTTTCCCTAATGCGCCTAAAATTTGGGTCTAAATTTTCGTTACTGCAGACTTTCCGGTAGTGTTGTGCTAAGATTTCTGCTTTTTCATTGTTTTCGTGATATCTTGCGTTTTCTTGTTTTAAAACTTCTACCGGTTTTAGTGGTTTACCATTAAATCTTTTTATTGTGTCCCAAATTTTCTTAGAATTTGTTTTATATGTGAGAGTAGACACAAAATCCCTCCAGGCTTGTTGTTTTGTTTGTGTTAAAAGGTATTTTGTTTCCTCCCTTACGCGTCTATATTCTTCTAAAAGTGCGGCTGTTTTGTTTTTCCTATATTTATAGTATATTTTATTTTTCTTTTTGACGCCTCGCTACAATTTTCATCCCACCATGGCAGGGTGTTTTTATGCTTATTTTTTGGTTGCGTTTTTGGTATTGATTTTTCACATGCCGCCATTATTTCCGAAACAAAATCCTCATTGCTTTTATCGATATTTGTGCCTTCGAGGGATATGTTAATGTGTTTAAGTTGCTACCTAAAGAGGTCCCAGTCTGCTTTGTCTAATTTCCAACGTCGGGCAGGCCGCTGCGTTACGCATTTGTGAGTGACAATGAGCGACGTCAGGATGGGGAAGTGGTCGCTTCCCATCGTGTCGTCTCCCACGTGCCACTCACTAGATCGGCATAGTGATGCGCTGACCAGTGTTAAGTCTATGGCGTTCGTGCTTCCGCGCTCGACGTTGAGTCGTGTGCCACACCCCGTGTTTAAGATTACGTAATCCGTGCTATTTATGAACTCGACCAGTTCTAGGCCTCGCCGTTTGTCGTATGTGGGGTTGTGGTTTGTCTCCCATAGTTCATGTCTGGCATTGAAATCCCCCAAGAAAACTGATTTTTTCCCCACTTTTTTATAAATTTCATCATAATCGTCAGACGTTACATTTGTTTGGGGTGGTGCATAAAAGTTAACGATGTCTATGTTTTCATTTTGTCCAAAAAGTCTGACGATCACCACTTCTATTTCCTTTTTTGTGTGTCTAAATTTGATTTCTTCCGAATCTAGTCCTGATTTGATAAAGGTGGCTAGTCCTCCCCCATTTTCCCCTTTTCCCTACTGAAACTGACCGGGGTTTTATATCCTGGAAGTTTTGTTGGTTTACTATCTTTTTTTGAGAAAGTTTCTTGAATAGCTATTACCTCCGGTGTGTAGCCTATAGTTTCTAGATAATGGCCTAAGGCCCCGAGTTTTGTTCCGTTCTCCTTGCCAGACAGACTACGGGCGTTCCACTGTAACACGCGGATTTTAGCAGTGGTGCTGGGATCCATAATTAGGCAGTAATATATTTTTTGTTTTAACGGCGTGAGTTTTTACGTCCACCCTTGATCCTTGGTCTAGGATCGGTGGAGCTATAGTCCGCGTTTTTCCTTAAGAGCTCTTGTGGTTCGCGTTTGTTATGTTGCCTCCTTGGGATTATTGTTTTCCGCTAATAGTGACTTAACCGCTTGGAATATTTAAACAAATTTTGGCATACTGATAGATATCAATGAGATCTAACCAATGAACTTGCGAAATATTACATTCCATTTAGTATAGCCTCGCCGAGGCGAAAAATGTGAAAATTTTCGAACTTCTTCTCCTCGGAAACCGTTGGGCCGATTGAAGTCAAATTTCATATGGAGCCTCTATGGGATTGGGGAGACCAAAATTTGCTCATGGGGTCCAGGTCACATGACAAAAATGGCCACTAAGCCATATATGGTAAAAACCCTTCAAAATAGTCTTCTCCAGAACCACTGGGCAGATTTCCACGAACCTTGATAAATGGCATCTGGGACGTAGGCCCATCATAAATTGCTAAAATGGTGACCCTGGGTTGACCTTGACCTTCTTTGCGCCTAGGTCAAACTTTGACACATATGCTTTTGTATTGGAAAAGTGAGAATGCATTTTATCCTGCAAACGATTCAGAATACAGTACTAAAGTATAAGATATATTTTTGCTCCTTACGATAAGGCGCATTTATTGGGGGAACCGTTTTAGGTCCAGGTCACATGACCAAAATGGCCGCCATACCCATATATGGTAACACTCATAAAGCTAAAAGCATCCGGCGGGTCGTGCACTTCAGCTGAAGCACTGGTTTATATTAACTGTTGCTTCGAAAAGAGGAATAACAACATAAGATGATTCTATGGGCCCCGTCAAGCGATTTTGGTACTTATCGCCTATGCGAGCAGCGAAGGTTCAGGCGAGCCTGCGCATCCGCGCAGTCTCGCCAGAACCTTCGCTGCTCGCTCATACAAGCTGTAAATCAAGAGGAACCTTCAGACAGAAAGCCATATCCCTGGCCCCTCTGAATGGCTGGGCATGCGCAGTTAAAATTTGTCATGACGGAATGCTCGAAGACACAAAATCGCTTCGCGGGGCTCAGATGATTCTATGAATCTATCAGGCCATAGGTGTTCTTAAAATCTGAAAAGACAATTGGTTGGATTTCAATAACTCATCACGTGAACAAGTCCGTGTAATACCCCCCCCCCCCAACCCCACTTTATATAGAGAAAACTGGGGTTTACGGAGGTAAAGAATATTTTTTTTTATTTCTGCTCCAAGACATAGGTTGTGGGTACTCGTTAGAACCGCCTCAATGAGGCGGTTCTAACGAGTACCCACAACCTATGTTTGCAGTATAAATAAGAACATTATCACGGATTTTCGTCAGAAAAGTAGCCATTTTGGAGATGTGAAAAACGCACTATGTTGTACGGGTGAGTTATGATAATGTGTTATGATGATTGATTCCACTGATTGTTCTGCTATAATGCACATACCTTTGTCTAAAGCTTCCTGAATTTTTACACTCCACTCTTCACCCTCCTCAGGACTGGTGAGGAACTGAGTCACCGCTCTCTTTAGATAGAAGTTCTTCTGGTGTGTAATGTACGTGATGGTAAAACCCACAACTTCGAATCCGCCTTCGTCATTTCTACCCGTTATCTTCGTTACATCCACTATCTCATTAACAGGCACGTTCACTGCGAGATTGGATGAAACAAAAAGTAAAGAAACAATGTAGATGAAACCGGCATTCAGAATTGTACTGTCAGTTTTATTGTTGTTTTTTTTTTGTATTGGAGTTAAACGGACCACTCAACACTATTTAGGTTATTTTTGAGCCGGTCAGTTTACCTATCCACATTTTTCCAGGGCAGGCTTATACGTTTGTTTGTTTGATTTGAGGTTTAACGTCCCCGTCAACACTGTAAAGGTCATTTTGGAGACGTTGCTTCCAATTTTCTGGGTCTTTTACCCGACATTGAGATGAAATGACATCTCAAGCCCTGTCGCCCAATGACACCAATAGGGTTTATTAGCATGGACGGTCCACCTCGCACCGCGGTTCCTGGACAGGCTTAAGCTTCGATCCTCTAAGCGGTTTACCAGTACTAGTGTGCGGGCCGGATTCAGCTCTGCATGGAAGCATCATGCAGCCCATATATTTCTTCAAGCCCCTATGGGCGGGGGGCAACAGGCTTATACGTAAGCAGTTAACTAGTACAGTGCACATTCTTTTGCCAGAAGCTGACAAATGCCCATCTTGAATCAGCGGAAGGAAGAGAATGACCGTAGAAAAGATTTCATGATCCATCTCCACGAAAAAATGTTGCCGACCCCGGCAGGTATCGAACCCGCGTCCTCCTGATCACCAGTCATACAGCATCCAACTGAGGTACCGAGGCCGGCAAAATTATACTGACAGCACTGAAGTGTTGATTGTGTCTGAGTGTAAGTTGGGAAAATGATCCGGGACAGAGATCATAAAATGCCAATCACGACAACTGTCGTCTGCTTTGTCGTCTGCCGGTTACCTTAAAAGTCATTTTTGTAGAGAGTGTGGACCCAGATCAGACTGTTCGTCTAGGAGCAGTCTGATCAGGGTCCACACTGTTTGCCTCTATGCAAAATATTTTTAAAAGTTTGCAAAAAATGCCCACGTGAGTACCCACAATCTATATTTTAGAACGGAAATAAGAAACATGAGGTTCAGTACATAAAAGTGGCGTTCAAGGGAGCAGAATTATATAGGCATGTTTTCGTAATGCAAGCAAAATATCCCACGCATGGTTGTCGACCCTTTTTCAATGCACAGTTTTGCTACTCTCTTAGGCTGCATGGGTCGAAGAACCTTGTCTGTGATGGCCACTAGTGATGGAACCCGATGTTTTATGTCCTACGTCCATACCGATCTGATTAAAACCCGATCTAAGCTGAACTATGTACGCCTAGCTGCGGCAAGGCCTCAAATATCTTAGTAGTTGTTTTCTTCTGCTCTGACGTCAGATTGTTGTTGAGATCTTAACCCTTATCCTGCTGAATATATTATTTTTGCCACACCCATTTCAACCAATCAATTTACTCGATATAATATATTTGTTCAAATTCACAAACTGAACGACAGTGTAGACCCTCATCATATGGCTTCTTCAGTGAAGAAGTCGTCTGATCTGGATATACACTGTTTGCAAATGGCTTCTTCAGAAGCCATCTGATCTGGATCTACAATGTTTGGAAATTTAGGGCTTACCGCGTTCAGCTGGATAGGGATTAACTCTGATTCAGCATAGTTGTTTTGCTGTCATGACACATCCCTCCATGCGGCTCAACTTCTATTTGTTTTGTGCATGGATCTGCATTAGAACTTCGGAATTTAAGTCCCCAAACATATTTCGTTGACCGGCCCAAAGCGATTGTTCCTTTGCAGTTTTTTTAACCCTTATTCTGCTGAATAAATCAATTTAGCCACACCCATTATGACTATCAACAAATAAAATTACTCGATATAATGTTTTCGTTCAATTCATAAACAGCAAAGGCGACCAGTGTATATCCTAATCGGGTGGCTTCCGTCTGATCTGGATCTACACTGTTTGCAAAGGTATACACATCACGTGAACAAGTCCGTGAAATGAAGACCGCCTAAACCCCACTTCATATAGAGAAAACTTGGGTTTACGGGGGTATCCATTATTTTTCTTATTTCTGCTCCAAGACATAGGTTGTGGGTACTCGTTAGAACCGCCTCAATGAGGCGGTTCTAACGAGCACCAACAACCTATGTTTGCAGTAATTGTAACAAAAATATCACGGTTTTTCATCAGAAAAGTAGCCATTTTGGAGATGTGAAAAAATGCACTATGTTGCACGGGTGTGTTATCCTAATGGATTACCATGAGATCAATGGTCAGCAGGTTAAGTATCATGTTAACAAGTTCGTTAACCCTTATCTTGCTTAATATTCATTTAAGCCCCACCCATTTCTGTCTATCAACAAATCAAGTTACTTGATGTAATTTATTGCCACAAATTCATTAAGTGAATGCCAAACAGTGTAGATCCTGACCAGATGGCTTCTTCAGAAGCCATCTGATCTGGATCTACACTGTTTCCAAAGATAGGGGTTGTCGTGAGCAGCAAGATAAGAGTTAATTGTATACCCCACTAAACCCCATTTCAGAAGCCGCTTCTCCAGACTTTCGGATGAGTCTATAAACCGAGGTCCCGTCTCCGTATGACCTTAGCAGTTGGTGAGAGTAAAACTCAAACACACACTCACTCCAAACCCCTTTTAATGTAGTGAAAGCTGTGTTTTACACGGATATATATATTATTTTGCAAGACAAATGTTGTGGGTACTTAATAGAACCGTCTAAATGAGGCGGTTCTTACGAGCACCCACAACCTATGTTTGCAGTATAAATAGCAAAATATCACGACAGAAAAGTAGCCATTTTGAAGATGTGGAAAAAGAAGGAAGTGTTATCGAAAAGTGGTTAATATGTTTATTAGATTTGTGTGTAGGTGCATGCACTGATTGTTTGTGCGCTGTCTTCGTGACGCTTACTCTTTCACATTTTTCGGTGGCTTGCGATGGCTGTTTCCTTGCAAACTAATATTCTTGGAAGAATAAGCCGAAAGACTCAAAGCTTTCTATGGAGAATGTTTTGACCTTGTTCTAATCTCACCCGACACTTTAGGTAATATGTAACGGCACGAAGCGGAAGACCACGATTTTTGTTTTTCCCGTGACGAGTCGTTTCCAGTAAACCGTGAAGGACGTGAACACTTATCCATGCGTCACAAACCATGTACGGTACATCTAACCCTTTTTGTACCAAATGGTATCTCCCCCCTTATATATAGCATGAGTCCATTTCAAACTTTTGGGGTGTCAGGTGGTGTTTTCTTCAAAATTAATTGCGAACATAGCTGAACTTTTTGCAAACAGTGTAGGCCCTGATATGGGCATGCACTGTTTGCCAAGGTACCCCTTCAGGGGTTTCTGGTACTGAATGGGTTAAACTATCAAAATATCTTTAACTTTGGGGCACAACCTTGCTAGTTTTTCTTTAATTCATCAGTCAAAACTGTATCAAAACGTTCAGGTTATGTGAAAACGCACTTGACTGTACTATTGGTTAAGAATATTCCCAGGTTTCACACCCCTTTCTAGATTATTTCACTTATTTTGATCCGATCGTTAGAGTTGGACGAAAACCGGATTACCCGAAGAAAAGCGACCTGATTTTTTTCCAGAACTTGGCGTCTCACATGTGAGACTGGTGAGGCTCGAACCTACAGCAGTGACAGACCTCCAGTGATGAATAAGAGACAACGCTATAACCCATTAAGCCACGGAGGCCCGTATTAATCGAGGTAGAGTTTTAGCAGCATTATTCAAAGCCAAGTTCTCCGGTAAATATAGACCATCAATGGGCAAAAACTAAATTTCATAGGAAAAGTTCTATCCCAAAATGTTTAAGTTAGATAAATTATGTATTTTCATGTATAAATATATTAGATAAAAATCGTTATGGGGGCTTGAAGAAATAGATGGGCTGCATGATGATTCCACGCAGAGCTGAAACAGACCGCACACGAGTACTGGCAAACCGCTTACAGGATCTAACTCTGCAAAAGCAAAGCGGGGCGAGTCGGACCGTCCATGCTTATAAACCCTATTGGTTTCATTGGGCGACAGGGCTTGGGGAGTCATTTCATCTCAATGTCGGGTAAAAGTCCCACAAAATTGGAAGCAACGTCAGTGGGATTTACAGTGGTATATATTTTTTTTCTTATTTCTGCTCAAAAACATAGATTGTGGGAACTCATTAGAACCGCCTCGCCCAGGCGGTTCTATTGAGTACCCACAAACTATATTTTGAGCAGAGATTTGAAAAATATCAGAATTTTTATCTGAAAAAGGTGATTTTTTGGTGCTAAAATTTTCAATATATTTGAATAGGATGTATTTTATAGTAATAAAACGGACTGCACATGTGCTTAACCACGGCCCCCGCCCATCGAGGCTTGAAGAAATAGATGGGTTGCATGACGCTTCCACGCAGAGCTGAAACCGGCACGGACACGAGCACTGGTTAACCGTTTAGAGAATCTAAGCCGGCCCAGGCAAAGCGGTGCGAGTCGGCACGTCCATGCTAATAAGCCCTATTGGATTCATTGGACGGCAGGGCTTGAGATATCATTTCATCTCAAGGTCGGGTAAAAGTCCCACAAAACTAGAAGCAACGTCTCCAAAATGACCTTTACAGTGTTGACGGGGACGTGAAACCTCAAACCAAACAAACATGTGCTTAACCCAGTGTATGCGGGCAATCCCTAAAGGGGTATCTTGGCAAACAATGAAGGCCCAGATCTGATCAGGGCCTGCACTTTTTGCTAACAGAATTTTCCTTCAAAAATAGAATGAGAACCAAAAAATAGGGATGACACCCCTTGTATGACAAATGGACTTGTCCAACATATAGCAATGGATGAGTCCACTAGCATACAATGGGTCAAACTACTGGTACCTGCTTTGTCTGGTGTATCGTCCTTCTTCAGCCAGTTCAAGGTTGATTCTGACAAGGTAACATCATATGATGTATTGCCGATTTTGAAACTCCCCTGTAATAGAGCGTCAGTTATTTCTCCACCCCCTGACTCTGATTCTGCCATTTTAGTCCGATTAACTTTATTTTCATAAAATGATATGTTTTTGTCTTCTTTGGCCCATGCAGGATCGTGTCCCTGAAATAAATAAAGCAGGTTATTTCGAAGAGAAATGCGGAAAAAAAAACGAGGGCCGTTTGAGAAGTACTAATAGTGGTTTCGGCTAGTAAATATAAGACTTACCTCAAAACGTGTTTGTTTGTTGGTTTGATTTTAGGTTTACCGTCCCCGTCAACACTGTAAAGGTCATTTTGGAGACGTTGCTTCCAATTTTGCTGGACTTTTACCCGACATTGAGATGAAATGACATCTCAAGCCCTGCTGTCCAATGACACCAATAGGGTTTATAAGCATGGACGGTCGTACCGCTTTGCCTGGGCAGCCTTAGATCCTCTAAGCGGTTTACCAGTACTCGTGCGCGGGTCGGTTTCAGCTCTGCTTGGAAGTATCATCCATCCCATCTATTTATTCAAGCCCCATTGGGCGGGGGCCGACCTGGTCAAAACTAACTAGTGGATACCCTGAAAGTATTATTCGTTGACCTGTATTTTTATCCACCCAGAAAATGTATTTAGAATTATACACTGCAAAAACGCTCTACCCAAGGCATGAAAGCTTTCCAAAGGACGTCCTCCCAGACATGCTTTAATATATGGGTTGAGCCAGAAATCACAGGGAGAAAAGTCTGGACAAACAACACGACGACGGTAAAAGCTCCCCCGGAGCCTTCAGCTATGGTAAGCTAAAACAGATGAGCATGGCACCCGCGTTCAACATAATCTTGTTTGTGACCACGAGGTTGTATTTACATACTACTTTGTTTACTTAGCCTCCAGAAAAAAACTCTGCTTTTGTTTCTTTTTAAGAAATAATTCAGCTCTAACTGTGATTTGTTTAGTATTAAATCACAGTTTGGAGGTCAGTGAAACAGTGATTTGTCTACTTACAACTGACCGACAAACTGTGATTTATTACCCAACAAATCACAGGCTAGAGCTGAACTATTTTGATTCTAACACGCTGAAAACCGGCAATAATGTTGTTTTTTTCCTTCACATTCCCAAAACCTTTCGCCATTGTTGAAAGAAATCCCGCCAAAAAATATTGACTGAAACACATGCATTTATATCCTTTTCTAACTTTTTCGATGCGATAAAATGACGTTAGACCGTCCAACGTCAAGGAAATCGACTAGTGACATCATAAATTGGCTGTTTTTGATGACGTCACTCGTCACGCTCTCCCTTACCGTGATTTGTTGTAGAATAAAACACACTTATTTTCCATTGCCTATATAGGCGCTATGTTAGAATCTTTTGTTTGTTTGTTTGAGGTTTAACGTCCCCGTCAACACTGTTAAGGTCCTTCTGGAGACGTTGCTCCCAATTTTGTGGGACTTTTACCCGACATTGAGATGAAATGACATCTCAAGCCCTGCCGCCCAATGAAACCAATAGGGTTTATAAGCATGGACGGGCCGACTCGCACCGCTTTGCTTGGGTAGGCTTTGATCCTCTAAGCGGTTTACCAGTAATCGTGTGCGGGTCGGTTTCAGCTCTGCGAGGAATCATCATGCAGCCCATCTATTTCTTCAAGCCCCGATGGGCGGGGCGGTTTTTCTATTCTATTGACTTGAATAAATACTGTGCTGTAATGCATAAATTTATGTTGAGATTAAATTTTAAAACCCTCATTTTGTCGTAAATGTTTACAGTCTAGGTTTAAGTTGTTGCTAGTTGTGGGGCGTAATATTAATTTGATATCAAAACATGCATTATAGACTAAAATGCCTAAATTCGCAATTTTAACAGTGATGGCTGGGTGGCTCAGTCGACGGCAACACGAAAACATACAAATACATTGTAAAATTTTCCATCACAAAAATCCCCGAACATTTTTAGATGAAATATTGTTATATTTTTTCTTATTTCTGCTCAAAATATAGATTATGGGTATACGTTAGAACCGCCTCAAATCGAAGTCGAATTCATAGTCATGAAAGATTCTTGTAATTTAAAAACTACAAGAAACAATTTGTTAGAATCGCCTCATCGAGGCGATTCTAACAAATGTCTATATCATTTGTTTCTTGGAGTAATGATGTGGAAAAGACCTTTTGTAACCTATCATAATCCTAACTATGAATCTTTATAACGGCAAATTCTTTATAATGCCACAATAATAGGGAACAAACCAGTGCTTCAGCTGAAGTGCACGACCCGCCGGATGCTTTTAGCTTTATGAGTGTTACCAAATATGGGTATGGCAGCCATTTTGGTCATGTGACCTGGACTTAAAACGGTTCCCCTAATAAATGGGCCTTATCGTAAGGAGCAAAAATATATCTTATACTTTAGTACTGTATTCTGAATCGTTTGCAGGATAAAATGCATTCTCACTTTTCCAATACAAAAGCATATTTGTCAAAGTTTGACCTAGGCACAAAGAAGGTCAAGGTCAACCCAGGGTCACCATTTTAGCAATTTATGATGGGCCTACGTCCCAGATGCTATTTATCAAGTTTCGTGGAAATCTGCCCATTGGTTCTGGAGAAGACTATTTTTGAAGGGTTTTTACCATATATAGCTTGGCGGCCATTTTGGTCATGTGACCTGGACCCCATGAGCAAATTTTGGTTTCCTCCATCCCATAGAGGCTCCATATAAAATTTGACTTCAATCGGCCAAACGGTTTCCGAGGAGAAGCAGTTCGAAAATTTTCACATTTTTCGCCTCGGCGAGGCTAAACTAAATGGAATGTGATATTTCGCAAGTTCATTGGTTAGATCTCATTGATATCTATCAGTATGCCAAAAAATTGTTTAAATATTTTGAGTGGTTAAGTCCCTATCACCAATTTTCACAAACGGGTTACGGACGGACAGACAGACAGACCATATATGGCTTGGCGGCCATTTTGGTCATGTGACCTGGACCCCATGAGCAAATTTTGGTTTCCCCAATCCCATAGAGGCTCCATATGAAATTTGACATCAATCGGCCCAACGGTTTCCGAGGAGAAGCAGTTCGAAAATTTTCACATTTTTCGCCTCGGCGAGGCTATACTAAATGGTATGTAATATTTCGCAAGTTCATTGGTTAGATCTCATTGATATCTATCAGTATGCCAAAAATTGTTTAAATATTCTAAGCGGTTAAGTCACTATCACCAATTTTCACAAACGGGTTACGGACGGACAGACAGATTGACAGACTGACAAAATGCGGGTCGTGCAATACTGTCGTTATAACGCGGGTCCTCTGTATTTTTAAGATAATCCATAGAATCTTGATTCGTATCATCGTTTCGGCTCGGCAAACTCGGACGCCACAGAACACGATGTATAGTCAGGGTCTTAACTGTTTGCTTACTGTGCAGAAAATCAAGGGTCAAACGCCGAAAAACGCAGCGATCAGGGTCTACACCGTTTGCTTACAAAGTGGAATTTAAGGGTTAAAAGTAACAGTTTAAGTTCCAGACTATAGGACTGTTTCCAAGCCTACACTCAGAGACAATCAATCCACTAGTACTCGCAGTGCTTTGATTCTAAGCGGTTATTCAGTGCAGTGCATATTATTTTGCCAGTTTCTGTTTGTTTTAGTTGAGGTTTAACGTCCCCGTCAACACTGTGTAGGTCATTTTGGAGACGTTGCATCCAATTTTGTGGGACTTTTACCCGATATTGAGATGAAATGACTTCTCAAACCCTGTCGCCAAATGAAACCAATAGGGTTTATAAGCATGGACGGACCGACTCGTACCGCGTTGCCTGGGCAAGCTTAGCTCCTGTAAGCAGTTTACCAATACTCGTGTGCGGTCGGTTTCAGCTCTGCGTGGAAGAATCATGCAGCCCATCTATTTCTTCAAGCCCTGATTGGCGGGGTTGCCAGTAATTGACAAGTGTGCAACTGACAAAGCTCCTTCTGCAATCAGTGGAATGACCCTTGAAGTTATTCTATTATCAGTCTCCACGAAAGAAGGTATAGTCGGACACGTCGGGGATCAAACCAGCGACCATACATCTAATAACCAGTGACATGTCCATCCTACTGAGCCACCAGGCCATATAGTGAAGGATGGTGTCCAAACGGACAAGCATCGAGTAGCGCCGGTGTAACAGGCCAGTTCTTCCCCCCAGTCAGTTTCTTCCCCGGGGAAGAAACGGGCCGGCCCATTTCTTCCCCGGGGAAGAAACTGACTAGTCAGTTTCTTCCCCACCCAGTCAGTTTCTTCCCCCCTTAAAATTTTTTTAGAACCATTGTTAACGAGCTATTAATGCCTCACAATTTGTTCAAAATGAGAAAAGAAACCATTCTGAAAATGGTTTGAGCCTGTATAGCACAAATGGCAAAATTTGCTAGATGCCCTACAATACATGGTGATCTAATGAAATATGCATCCCTATTCCAGTATGTGTGATTAATTTTCTCAGCTTTCTAATACATAAATTGGTAATAAATTAATAGGTATACTAAGCAACAAATCTTTGGTGCTCAATTCTAAATAGAATCTGGAAAATGGGGGTCCCGCCCCCAGACATTTAATTTTCTAGTGGATAGAGCTGTCAATTTTTATTATTTTAATTAAAGTATTAATTCATAGCATGGAATGGCAATGTTGATTTGTTAAGAAAGATAAATCTACAGTAACCTTAGGGTGGGGAAGAACTGGGCCACCATCTTCACCCACCCTCAGCTATTTCCTTTTTGTAGTTCATACCGAAGTATGTATTTGTTATTTGAACTCAAATATTAAATTCATAGCGTAAAATATTGTGAATTTATTCAGAAAAGCAAATACATAGCAGCCTTAGGGTGGGGAAGAACTGGGCCGGCCCAGTTCTTCCCCACCCCCGTTCACCCACCCCCAGCTTTTTCCTTTTTGTAGCTTATACCGCTGTATGTGTTTATTATTTGAATTCAAATATTAAATTCATAGCGTAAGACATTGTAGCTTTGTTCAGAAAAGCTAATGTATAGCAGCCTTGGGTTGGGGAAAAACTGGGCCGGCCCAGCTCTGTCCCCCCCCCCCCCAGCATTTTCCTTTTTATTTTTTAATTTCATACCGCTGTATGTGTTTATTATTTGAAATCAAATGTTAAATTGCTATCGTAAAACATAGTAGGTTTGTTCAGAAAAGCAATTTCATAGCAGCCTAATTCATAGCGTAAGACATTGTGTGTTTATTATTTGAAATCAAATGTTAAATTCCTAGCGCAACCATTGTAGATTTGTTCAGAAAAGCAAATGGGGTGGGGAAGAACTTGGCCGGCCCAGTTCTTCCTGAACCCCCGTTCACCCATCCCCAGCTTTTTCCTTTTTGTAGCTTATACCGCTGTATGTGCTTATTATTTGAATTCAAATATTAAATTCATAGCATAAGACACTGTAGCTTTGTTCAGAAAAGTTAATGTATCACAAGAATTTTTTTGTAAAAAGAAACATCTGGGGTGGGGAAGAAACGGGCCGGCCCAGTTCTTCCCCATCCTAAGTCTCCAAATTCTATTTAGATCTGAGCTCCAAACATTTGTTGCTTATTATATCTTTTTAGTTTATTCCAATTTATGTCATAAAAAGCAAAGAAAATTTATCACAACAATTTTTTGTAAACAGAAAAATCTGGGGTGGGGAAGAAACGGGCCGGCCCAGTTCTTCCCCACCCCCAATCTCCATATTCTATTTAGATCTGAGCTCCAAACATTTGTTGCTTATTATATCTTTTTAGTTTATACCAAATTATGTCTTAAAAAGCGAAGAAAATTTATCACAAGAATTTTATGTAAACAGAAATATATGAGGCGGGGAAGAAATGGGCCGGCCCAGTTCTTCCCCACCCCCAGTCTCCAAATTCTATTTAGATTTGAGCTCCAAACAGTTGTTGCTTATTATATCTTTTTAGTTTATTCCAATTTATGTCATAAAAAGCGAAGAAAATTTATCACAAGAATTCTTTGTAAACAGAAAAATCTAGGATGGGGAAGAAATGGGCCGGCCCAGTTCTTCCCCACCCCCAGTCTCCAAATTCTATTTAGATTTGAGCTCCAAACAGTTGTTGCTTATTATATCTTTTTAGTTTATTCCAATTTATGTCTTAAAAAGCGAAGAAAATTTATCACAAGAATTTTATGTAAACAGAAAAATTTGAGGTGGGGAAGAAACGGGCCGGCCCAGTTCTTCCCCACCCCCAGTCTGCAAATTCTATTTTGATTTGAGCTCCAAACAGTTGTTACTTATTATATCTTTTTAGTTTATTCCAATTTATGTCATAAAAAGCGAAGAAAATTTATCACTAGAATTTTTTGTAAACAGAAAAATCTGGGATGGCCCAGTTCTTCCCCACCCCCAGTCTCCAAATTCTATTTAGATCTGAGCTCCAAACATTCGTTGCTTATTATATCTTTTTAGTTTATACCAATTTATGTCTTTAAACGGGAAGAAAATTTATCACAAGAATTTTTTGTAAACAGAAAAATCTGGGGTGGGGAAGAAACGGGCCGGCCCAGTTCTTCCCCACCCCCAGTCTCCAAATACCATGTAGATTTGAGCGCCAAACATTTATGCCTTATTATATCTGTTTAGTTAATACTAATTTATGTCTTAAAAAGCAAAGAAAATGCACCCAAGATGCTTGAATATGGATGCATATTTTATTGCATCTCCATGAATGGTGTATCATAGAGCAAATTTTGTCATTCAAGCTAAAAGGACTCTGAACTTATTCAGAATGGTCTCATTTCTCATTTATAACGAATTGTGAGCTGAAAATTACTCGTTGACAATGGTTCTAAAAAAATTTTTAGGGGGGAAGAAACTGACTGGGTGGGGAAGAAACTGATTAGTCAGTTTCTTCCCCCGGGGAAGAACCAGGCCGGCCCAGTTCTTCCCCCGGGGAAGAAACGGGCCCGCCCAGTTCTTCCCCGGGGAAGAAATGGGCCGGGGGAAGAAACTGACCGTTACACCGGGAAAGGCTTTACATTCCTTCATCGCTCATCATGAAAACACGCCTATATGGTTCTGACCCCCTTGAACCCCACTTTAATATAGTAAAAATCGGGTTTACAGGGGTGAACCTTATTTTCTTATTTCTGTTCTAAAATAAAGATTGTGAGTACTCGTTAGAACCGCCTCATCGATGCGGTTCTAACGCGTTCTAACGCGTACCCACATTCTATATTTGAGCAGAAATAAGAAAAATATCACAATTTTTTATCTAAAATTTGTCATTTTTTCGGCGGTAAAATTTACGATGTATTTGTATAGGGTAGTTTTCGTAATGTGTAAAAAGGACATTCCTTTTTTCTTGTGTTGCTGCGACAGTTTCCTTACTCATAGTCCAAACGTAGGTTATGGGTGCTCGTTTCTAACGAGCACCCACAACCTATTTCATAGAGCATGAAATAAAGAATATCCCTCGAAAACAACAGAATTCTCCGCATAAATTGGGCAAGTATGCAATAGCTGAGATGTCCGGACACGTAAACTATTGCCTTGATGATCATTTAGACTTTTTTTCATCTTTTCCAGAGATTAGCAATGAAGTCGGATTGTCATCCTTGCAAACCTTTCTTAGTTTAAAGTGCAGTTTGTTTAAATCGAGGTTTAACGTCCCCTTGAACCCTATTTAAGTCATTTTGGAGACGTTGCTTCCAAGTTTGTGGGACTTTTACCCGACATTGAGATGAAATGACATCTCAAGCCCTGCAGCCCAATGAAACCAATAGGGTTTATATGCACTGGACGATCCGACTCGCACCTTTGCTTTGACAGGCTTAGTCCTTCTAAGCGATTTATTAGTACTTATGTGCGGTCGGTTTCAGCTCTGCGTGGAAGCACCATCAGCCCAATCTATTTTTTTTCAAGCTCCGATGGGCGGGAGCCTAAGTGCAGCTTATAGTACTGCATTCAGTGCTAGTATTATTAAAGCACTTGAAGAAGAAGTTTCAAACGAGCATTTTGAAAGGCGATACATGTAATAAAATAATCTGTCCAATGTCATTTCAACGCCAAGAAGGATGGAAGTATATTGCATATATATGTACAGTTATTAACTTGCAAATAAAAAATAACTCTGAAAACCAAGTTTCCACGAAATAAATTCTGAACTTACAGTGTTCTGTACAGTCCAATAGATTTGTGCAAAGGCAAAATATTGTGGTGTAAGCAAAATATAAAACTTTCAATATTTCACTATCAATGTCAACAGAGCGTAAACAGCCCACATGGAATTTATTTTACGGTTTAATAACCTCTAAACGCAATTTTCAATGCGATTAAGAAGTATATCCATCCATATTTTACTTATATTTAGCTAAAGTACTGATATACCCTACGTAAATTTCTCATAATTACTATACTTTGCCTTAAAGCTCAAGTGTCATAGATATATCATTCATTTTCAACATACTTTGCTCTGTTTGGCAATACACACATGCACTCCCACCCACCGCACACTCACACGCACGCACAAATACGATGGTATTATCTTCATCATATAAAGCGAAACCATCACCAACTATATTGTACCCCCCCCCCCCCCCCAAAAAAAAAAAAAAAAGAAACTTTTCAGATAAAGAAAAAAACTTGATATTTATCATATTTCTGCTCACAACATAGATTGTGGGAACTCGTTAGAACCGCCTCGTCGCGAAAATCTATATTTTAGAGCAGAAATAAGAAAAATAAGGTTAATCCACGTAAACCCCAATTTTACTACATAAAAGTGGGATTCTAGGGGATCAAAATTATATAGGCGTGTTTTCGTGATGAATATTAAAGTGGTGTTAAAGGGGGTCAGAATAGCATAGATGTGTTTTTATAATGCGCTCACTACCATTTGCAATATGAGCCAGAGCATGAGAGAACCAGTTATACCATTTGCCAACAAAATGGCGCATCATCATGCTCGCTGCTAATGTTTCTACAATTTCACATCACGAAAACATGCCTATACAAATGCATTCTAAACTTTACCGCCGAAAAAGCAAAAGTTTAAGATGAAAAATTGTTATATGTTTCCTATTTCTGTTTAAAATATAGATTGTGAGTATTCGTTAGAACCGCCTGTAAAACCCCAGTTTTACTATATAAAAGTCGGGTTCAAGGGTGTCAAAATAAATAATGTGGATAGTTGTTAGAATCGAGGCGATTCTAACAAATGACCACAGCATTTGTTTCTTGGAGTAATCAAGGCAGAAATTCATTAATCACCTAATTAGCGGCAATTTGTTAAAGAACAACTACTGTCGTTAAATCGGTCTGAATTATGGATACCCATAACTCTAATTATGGATATCCATTATTTGATTTAGGGATATCTATAATTCGAATTATGTATATCCATATATCAGTCGCTTCAACAGTTTATAAAGGCCTGGTGCTGCCATTGAAGTCGCCCCACTGGGCTGTTGTAATAGGCACATAGTCCGTCTGTACTGTTGCATCGTGTAATGAATGGGCCTCTCTGCAGAAATCCACCGAGAAGCTGTTGCCCTTGACGCCAAGTACGGGGATAACGTTGCCTTACTCGTCCTCCTAGTCCACCTCGGCCAGCTGTAGGGGCGGTGCTCTGGTCTGCATCCAGTTCTGCAACCCCACACAATGCTATTGTACATGCAACGCCGCATTGCATTGTCGTCAGCAAGCATCTCCAACAATGTGCCAGTATGTTGAAGGCATTTTCCACGACACGTCTGTTCGGGATTGCCGATAGTTCGTGTGTCATTTCTCTCAAAGAATAAGGTTTCATAAGTCAAGAACGAAGCGGTAAAGCGCCATCTCCTTAAAAGAAGTAGGGGATGTTGCGGTCATCCTGAGGGAGCGGCTCGGCCGGAGGAAAACCGATGGTGTCGTTTTCGATGCCGGTCCGTAGAGAGCATTCAAGGAAGATTCCTGCACCCGACGCCGACCCTTCGCTTCCAACACTTGCCAAAAGGAACTTATACTCCGCATCCACCACGTCAAGCAGTACAATAGAACAGGGGCCAGTTGTTCGAAACTAACGACGTCGTTAGTTAACGTATCGTTAAAACTTTGATCATTAAACATGGCAAATATGCTAAATTTTTTGCTGAAAAAAATGTGAGCAGCTTTTGCGGACGCAAAAGCTGCTCACTGTTTTTCAGCAAAAAATACCAAAATGTTCCATATTGTTCTTGCTAGAACAGTTAACAATTTGACCACTAACGAGCTCGTTAAGCTAACGATGCTTTGAACAACTGGCCCCAGAACTTTTTGTAGTTTAAGTATTCGCTCCCGAACTGAGGCGACTTCTTGATTGCGACGTGCTTACCGTCAATGGCACCATACGCGTTGTGGAAGTTCCAACGGCTGCCAAATGTCTGTGCCACTTCACGCCATTGGTCGTTGGTAGAGGGTAGGCTGTAGATTTCTCCTCTGTACTCTTCCAAAAATTGCCTGGCATACCTCGGTAAGAAAGAGGGAGACTGTGTTGTGAGCAACCCGAAACCCGTACTGTAACGACTTGAAACTCACCCCCGTGGCCAGAAAACGAGTTATGACCAACTTTTCCCCGGACTCTATGGAACCACGTCTGCTGCAACCATAAAACATAAGATAGATATAAGAGTTTGTTACAGATAATGCGGTCTCGACTGTTCTATATATGTTTCGGCATGCTAAATATGGCATCGGCTATTGCCTATGTATAACTTTTAACTTTCAGAATTTTGAGTCACACACTTTTAAGGAATAGTTGCTGACTCGGTCTATCATATGTATGTCTTGTGTCCTTGCAACCCTTTCAAGTTTGTGTAAGGACATATATCCCAAGAAATATATTCTACTCAAATTTTGATAGGGATCACTTTTTATATGCCAAATTTTGCACTGAAAATTTAAAATTTCTTGACGGAATTTGTACTCCGTATATTCATAAATATCTTAAGCAGAAACTCATGTGCAATCCAGTACTCATGAAAGTGCACACTTCTCACAATTCGCAAATGAATTCATGCACCCCCAAAATCTTGCGTAACACTGCATTCCAAGAGAAAAATCAAACTTGTCAGTGTTCTTTTTACTAAGCGTAAAAATGATTTCAATTGATTTGTGAAACCCTAAAATGCCTAGGGGACAATTAAGAAACCGTCTGAGCCCCGAAGAAATTAATCGTTGAGTCGGAATATTGGAATTTGGCGTCTCTTAATGCCGTGTGGCTGGCTTTCTGAATTGTCTCAGTGCGTGGTTTCCCGAATGTGGAGTCGGCTTCTTACCCACGGAAATTCTTCACACATACACGGCGGGGTCGAGGAAGGGCAACAACACAACGTCACGACCGTTTTGTGTTGATTCAGTCTCGACGTCGAAGGTTCCTGAACGCTACGCGTTTGCATAATGAGCTTAGGAACGGAACTGGAGAACGGATTTCTACACAATCTGTCAGAAACGGGCTCCACTAGTTCGGACTTAATGCCAAGAGGCCAGCCGTACGTGTTACGTTGACGAGACAGCACGTGCAAGACCGGTTTGACTTTGCCAGAACGCACGTCAGGTGGACGGTTCGTGACTGGACGCCAGTGCTGTTTACTGATGAGTCCAGATTATGTCTAGACTTCAGTCAATTAGTGTGGCGAATGTCTAAAGAGAGATTCGATGGCTTGAATGTGGCAGAGTATGATCGCTATGGAAAGGGATCAGTCACGGTGTGGACTAGGGTAAGCGTGAACTGTAAAACTGACTTGTACGTCGTTGAAAACGAAACGTTAATGGCAGTGAGTTACTGTAATGAGATTCTCGATCTGTTTGTGAGACCATTTGCCGATGCTATCGGCCCGGACTTTATTCTGATAGACGATAATGCCCGTCCCCACCATGCCCACGTCACTGATGCATATCTGGAACGTGAGCCAATCGTTCGTATGGACTGCCTTGCTCGATCACCTGACATAACTCCGATTAAGCATGTGTAGGGCATGCTACAGCTTCAGCCCGACATGTGCAGCCGAAGACTTTACAGGAGCTCAAAGATGCATTTGTTGCTCAATGAAGGCAGAATTCACAAAAACTGGATACAGACGGTGATTACGAGCATGCGCAGGCGATGTCGTGTTGTAACTGATGCCCGTGGACGCCATACACTTTATTAGGCACGTTTGTGTAAACAAATTTGGAAATTTGTGTAAAATTAATTGTCAAAATTCCTTCCTGTTACGGCAAATTTTATGGGTGCCAACACGGTTGTTGTTGTCACGCTTGAATGCAGTGTCAGTTGACAAAATTAATCACTAGTGTTTGTGAAGGATATGTTTTCCATCATTTTGTATCAAATTTGGAATCAGCTGATTAATTTATTCCAAAATTATTTTGCATTAAAAAGTGATCCCTATCAAACTTTGAGTAGTATATTTGGTAGTGTTTGGGATTGTATCAGTTCCTATTTTGTGTTTTTCTCAATTCAAACATTTGATGATGCAGTCAAGAGTGGCACTTACCTATTGGATTTGCTGATGCTCGGGGTGACCCGTAACATTCTGATATAACTCATATAATCGCCGTCAAACTCTCTCTCTCCAGCTACTGGAACGCTTATCATTACGAAAACACGCCCATACAAATACATTGACACATTAATCGTCGAAAAAATGAAAATTTTCAGGTGAAAAATTGTGATATTTTTCTTATTTCTGCTCAAAATATAGATTGTGGGTACTCGTTAGAACCGCCTCATCGAGGCGGTTCTAACGAGTACCCACAATCTATATCTTAGAGCAGAAATAAGAAAAATAAGGTTTACCCCCTCAAACCCCAGTTTTACTATATAAAAGTGGGGTTCGAGGGGGTCAAAGTTATATAGGCGTGTTTTTCGTGATGGTATTCCTCGTCCTTGAAGGCACACTAGCAGTGACAGACGCTGCCTGGCGCAATTCTTCCTCTCGCAGCCTTCTTCTTAGAGCGGCAACACGTAACTCTGGGGAAGGGCCGCGGTATAGAAGAAATGTGCTGCCGACAAGCTCTGGTGGAGCTCTGATGGTTGTTGGCACTGCTCTTGCATTTTATTCCTCATATCTCCGTGCTTCTCTGCGATTATAAAGTTAGACGATACCCACCGTGCACATAACTTGTATGCAACGTCATATCAACGTGTATGTTGCTTCGACGTTGATGCGATGTTGTTTAAACGTCATTTGGCCAGCGGGAAGCTTCTTCTCGTTGGCATGTATATGTATTAACGCCTTCACTATCTTCGAATTAATAATTACTTTAGTTGTTGTATTAAAGTTGAAGTGTGATGCTCCTTCTTTCTTTCTTTCTTCTTCTTCTTTCTTTCTTTCTTTCTTTCTTTCTTTCTTTCTTTCTTTTCTTTCTTTCTTTCTTTCTTTCTCACCACGTGAACAGGGCCGTGAAATGAACAGCCCTCTGAACCCAAAGTTATATAGAGAAAACTGGGGTGTACGGATGTATACATTTTTTAATTTATTACTGCTTCAAGACATAGGTTGTGGATACTCGTTAGAACCGCCTCAATGAGGCGGTTCTAACGAGCATCCACAACCTATGTTTGCAGTATAAACAAGAATATAAGCACGGATTTTCCTCGGAAAAGTATGTGAAAAAAATGCACTATGTCGCACGGATGTGTTATCGTAACGTTTCTTTCTTTCTGTCTAGCTGGACAAACTACTGAACTTGAAATCATAAAACATTATGATAACACATCCGTGTCATAAATGGCGTCTTTCATATATCTAGAACTAGCATTTTTAGATTATTAGTCCAAACATAGATCATAGGTGCTCGTTAGAACCGCCTCATTGAGACGGTTCTAACGAGTACCCTTGATCTATGTTTTAGCAAAAATAAAGAAAATAATATACATCTCTGTAAACCCCACTTCAAAAGGAGTGTTCGACCCCCGCCCATCGGGGCTTGAAGAAATATATGGGCTGCATGATGCTTTCACGCAGAGCTGAATCCGACCCGCACACGAGTAATGGTAACCCGCTTAGAGGATCAAAGCCTGCCCAGGCAAAGCAGTGCGCACGAGTCGGGCCGTCCATGCTTATAAATCCTGTTGGTTTCATTGGACGACAGGGCTTGAGATGTCATTTCATCTCAATGTCAGGTAAAAGTCCCACGAAATTGGAAGCAATGCCTCCAAAATTATGTGTTGACGGGGACGATAAACCTCAAATCAAACAAATCAAAAGGAGTGTTCATTATAGGGTGAAAGTACAAGAAAGTTTCCACAATAACAAGTCTGTGCGGTGAATCCCATTCTATATAGAGGAAAAGTGTGATCTATGCTTTCTCATCTCTGCCCCTAATAAAAAATTGCAGGTACTCGTTATAACTGTCCTCAATTGAGTTTCACAACTTGAACTATGTTGACTGTCTGACAAAAGTTTTTGTTCATCCAAGTGGGTCATGATGTTTTTCAAGCAATTACACAGAACACAAGGCAGAGACACAGAGCGATAATTACGGAAAAGAGCCCTGTCCCAATCATTCTGAGCAAGTTTGATGATGCATTATGATAACACTCCCGTGTGCTAAAATGGCGCCTTTCACGACTCTAGAAATGGCATTTTTCGTATGAAATCTTTTGAGACAACTTCGGGACTTCCTTTTTTTTTCTTAGTTCAAGTCCAATTATAGATTGTGGGCGCTTATTAGAGGCGGTTCTAACGAGTATCCACAATATATGTTTTTGAACACAACCAATGAAAATAACGAATACCCCCTTAAACCCCACTTTTGTTAACCTAATTGGAGATGTAGAGAGGGTCTAACCGGATGGACTGGACTAAAAACGGCGGCCTCGTGGTTTTATATGATTAAGCCTACTCATCATGCAAACACGCATATACAAATACATTGCCACCTTTATCGCCGAAAAAATGAACATTTTATGCTGAAAAATTGTATTGACGAGTCGGTTCTAACGAGTATAGATTGTGGGTACTCGTTAGAACCGACTCGTCGAGGCGGTTCTAACCAGTACCCACAATCTATATTTTAGAGCATAAATAAGAAAAATAAGGTATGCCCCCGGAAACCCAAGTTTTACGTACTATCTAAAAGTGGGGTTCAAGGGGGTCAAAATTATATAGGCGTGTTTTCGTGATGTGACCTACTTTTAACGAGCCCCGCTGGTTCTCAACGTTGTTATAACGTTGAAATAACATTGAAATAATGTTGATTCTGCTGGGTCAACAGGACACTCTTTGAATCAGTCAAATCAGTCAACATTCTACCGGCTGTGCAATATATATTCAAAACTGGATGTTTCTTGAGGAGTTTAGTATCGGTGATGATTCAATGATTGCTCAAGGTAATGTTTACGTTGACAGAAAGTATAGGTATAAAATGTTTTATAAACAAGTTCGTTATCTTGTCGGTATGAGTGTAAATTGTGTATGTCCAATATTCATGTCACGAATAAAATGCATAAAAATAAATTGCAGGCTATCTCAGCGAAGAAAGCTTCCTGAAGTGTTAAAATGCATATCAAACAAGATGTGTTTGTGAAACACGAACATGTCCCCGGGCATGGTCATTTTTTTTATTCAAAGTTGCTCACAGTTCGAGGTCAAGGTCACAGGTCAAGATTTTTGTTTGTGTTGGAAGCCCTTGACACAAGGAACTTACATGCCAAATATGAAAGCTCTATCTTAAACGGTTCAAAAGTTATGAACAATAATATTTTTTCTTTAAAGTAGGTCAAGGTCACAGGTCAAAAATCATGAATTTAAAGCTCTTGTCACAAGAAATCTACATGCCAAATATAAAGGCTCTATCTTAAACGGTTCAAAAGTTATGAACAATTTTATTTTTTCTTTAAAGAAGGTCAAAGGTCAAGGTCATGGGCCAAACATTTTACATGAGTGTAAAGCCCTTATCACAGGGAACCTACATGCCAAATATGAAGGCTCTTTCCCAAACGGTTAGAAAGTTATGACCAAAAATGTTTATTTTTAAGTAGGTCAAAGGTCAAGGTCACGGCTCAAATGCATGACTGTAAAGCTCTTGTCACAAGAAACCTACTTGCTAAATATGAAGGCTGTATCTCAAACGGTTCAAAAGTAATGACCAATGTTAACTTTTTCTTTTATTTAGGTCAAAGGTCAAGGTCACAGGTCAAAACTTTTTGTGATAATGTAAAGCTCTTGTCACAAGGAAACGGCATGCAAAATATGAAGGCTCTATCTCAAACCGTTCAAAAGTTATGATCAAAATGTCATTTTTTTATTTTAAGTAGGTCAACGGTCAAGGTCAAGGTCACAGATCATTTTTTTTTTGCATTAATGTAAAGCTTTTGTCACAAGGAACACACATGCCAAATATGAAGGCTGTAACTCAAGTGGTTCAAAAATTATGACCAATGTTATTTTTTCTTTTAAGTAGGTCAAAGGTCAAGGTCACAGGTCAAATTTTTTTTGCATGAATGTGAAGGTCTTGTCACAAGGAACCTTCAGGCCAATATGAATACTCTATCTCAAACGGTTCAAAAGTTATGGCCAACGTTAAAGTTGTCCACGTACAAACAAACAGACAGGGCAAAAACAATATGTCCCCGCTATCGCTACCGGGGACATAAAAAGCAAAGGTTGATTCCAGGAAAATTCTATTAACCAGTTAGGCGTAACAGAAATATGTATATTTATTGGGTTTCATGGCTGAAGGGACTTTTTTCATTAAGAATGTTTTACTTCCAGATAAGGAGGAATATCGGGATATTTTTTCCTTATTTCTTGTCAGTAATATGTGTTGTGGGTACTTGTTTTAGAATCGTCTCGTCCCGATTAGGCGTATAGGCCTACACAACATATGTTTTCATTGAGTAATAAGAACGCTTAAGGGGAATGCGAACACCTCACCTGGCACATTACCGACATTTTCCAAAGGGAGACAACTTTCGGGACTTCCTTTTTTTATTGCTTTTCTATACGCTCAGTCTCACTGAAAAAGTGGTCTAGTCTTAAGCCTGAGGAGCAAATTCTTTCCCTTAAGAGTTTATTCCTGTTGACATGGGAGACAAAAATATTTTTAGCAGAAGCTGCCTCCCCTGAAGGTGTATCCCGATCCCTATATATAGAAACAAAGTTTAAACCAAAACTTATCAGTTATCCTCAGTGCTCTCCTTAAGCTGGAGTTATGTACATGTATAATATAAATCTACCATAATCAAAGCACCGAGAGTACTGGTGGGTCGATTGTCTTCGAGTGTAGGCCAGGGGAAAGGAATGACACTTTCCGTCCCACTTTATATAGAGAAAACTGGGGTTTATGGGGGTATACATTGTTTTTTCGCATTTCTGCTCCAAGACATAGGTTGTCGGTACTCGTTAGATCCGCCTCAATGAGGCGGTTCCTATGTTTGCAGTATATTAATAAGAAAAATATCACGGATTTTCATCAGAAAGTAACCGTTTCGGATATGTGGAAAAATGCACTATGTCGCACGGGGGTGTTATGATTGACGTTTCTGTGAAGGAATCATTTTGTAATCGGGCCATAGTCCTAGGAGGAGATGCCTTTTATTAATATCTCTGGACTGAGATTTAACCCTTAATTTCCATTTTTATGCAAAACGTGTAGATACTGATCAGACACCGCGTTCCGCTGATCAGGGTCTTCGCCGTTTGCTAAGCCCAACGCATGATTCCAGATAATCACCCTACGCATCGATAAAATAGCCATCTATTTTCTATAAATAACATAATTTCTAGAACATCATCATTTATAAGTTTACTATCATGTTATAGGCCCCCGCCCATCGGGGCTTGAAGAAAAAGATGGGCTGCAAGATGCTTCCACGCAGAGCTGAAACCGACCGCACACGAGTACTGGTAATCCGCTTAGAGGATCTAAGCCTGCCCAGGCAAAGCGGTGCGAGTCGGACCGTCCATGCTTATAAAACCTATTGGTTTCATTGAGCGACATGCCATTGAGATGTCATTTCATCTTAGTTTGGAAGCATCTTGCAGGCCATGATATAACATGATAGTAAACTTATAAATACAGGTATGTATTTGTTAATGATGATGTTCTAGAAATTATGTTTTGGTCGATTTTTATGTTAGACATCGGTTTCTAGGCACATTGACAGTGCACAACTATCCAGCCCCTGCGCATAGGGGCTTGAAGAAATAGCCGGGCTGTATGATGATTCCACGCTGCTGAGCTGAAACCGACCCGCACACGAGTACTGGTAAACCGCCTAGAGGATCTAGACAAAGACCGAGACGACCCGAAAGTTTATGGTTGTATGGTTTATGTATTTAATTGCAACAGCTGGTGTTAAGTGCAGTTGTGGAGCCTGTAAAGGATTCCCCGTACTTCATAAATAGTGCTGTTTATAAAAAATTCGAAGTTAAAGAAATGTTATCAGGACCCGGATAGCTCAGTCGGTAGAGCACTTGCCTTGTAAGCGAGGGTCGCCGTTTCGAGTCCGGTTCTGGCCGCATTTTCTCAGCTCCATTTCTTAAAGATTTATGTATTTGTTTGTGTCTTTAATAATTGCTGTAGAAGCTATGGTGCTCTATAGAGCTAGCCAGAAATATATTAGGAACCCCGTTGGAGCTATATGATGACCACAACAAAGTCTACATTGGCCATTTTATCCCGGGTAGGTAATTGTATGAAGATTCAGAACTCTAATGAAATACCCCACCCACTCGACCACAGCATAATAAATCTAATTAAGCCGATCGCCCCAGAACCTCATCCTGTAATGTTCAAGTATTAAATTTCTTTCTGAGACTCCCACATGTCATAACATCCCATCTTCACTACATCTCACCAAACATTTTTCTCACCTACCGAAACTTTTTCTCACCTATCCCTGTCATATGGTGCTGTGAGATATTCTGCCTGTCACATCTTATCCTGTATACAAAAGTTTATCCTTTTCAAGATTTATAGGCGGGGCAAGATACTTGCAAAGAACTTAGCATGCCTCATTCTCTGTAGGTTTCGTGCCCGTTGAGATGGATTTCCCTATGCGCAACCCATCGATATGGATTCACATTATCCCAAATTCAGACCAATTATGCACATAATATGGCAATCTCTCAGCCCCCCCCCCCCCCCCTCCCCCCACCATCTTCTGGTAGTACCACATGTACACTCACAATTGGGCTTTAAATGGATGCGTGTACTATACACTCTGGTTGTGGCAGACTAAAAGCTTACTGAAATCTCTTTAAATTTGTAGCAGTAGCTGTCTTGAGGTGTCTCTATTTTGGGCCTGCACAGGGTGTATCTCTCCCAGCAAAGGGGGTGTCCAATTAATGTCGTGATCCGAAGAACACACAATTTATAAACCAAACAAGGAGGGTTCAGACACTAAATTAGATACACATTAACAGAACCAAACTCAGCAATTGGCCATATTTGCTCGATTTTGACGACCCATCCAGTACATACGAGTCATCATTTTCCACTACAGAAAATCACAACATTTTAATCTGTTGTAGTAATTTTTGTGTTTTTGGCGATAATTTTTTTCGCGTAATGATTCATTTTCTAGCAATATTGCAACGTTACACGCGACCTTTTGCCCTACACAAAATGGGCATGCGCGTAAATCGGACTGGCGTTGCCAAGAAGTGAATTTGCCTAAAGTCGTCTAATAGCAGCGAGAGAATAAAATAAATAAACTAGAAATGGTGTTTGTAAAACACAATGCCCCCAACCATATGTTTGCTCCTAAATGCCCAATTTTCCAAAGGCCATAACCAAAGAAAACTTTTCAGAGTTTTGTTAAATGTTTCGCAGGTCATTTACTAGTCATTCCCTATCAGCCTGTCAAGTTTCCAGGCAACAATTGAAACATTTTTTGGAAATAATGTGCTACAAGACAGAAACACAATTAAGTGGCCAGAAATGGCAAAGGACCATAACTCCAACAAACTATTATCAAGGACATAATCATTATTCCTATTAACAAGGCTCTAGCTCAAATACTTTTTGAGATATCTTGCAAATGCGATTTCCATGTTATCTTATTAAAAGGTAAAATAATAAAAAATACCCAGTGACAAAGGGCCATAACTCATTAATTATTTTCAGAATTTAGTCAAAAGTTAATCAGGTCAGCTACTCATCACCACCAATCTAATCACCAACTTTCAAGGCTCTAGCTCTTATAAATTTTGAGATATTTTGCTGACAAGATTTTATAAAAAAAAAATTCAAAGGCAATAACTCTTGAAAGGGGCATAATCCGGACGAGAAAAAAATACGCGTCTCCTAATTTTCCATGAGGAATCCATATATGAAATTTCAAAACCCTAGCATACACGGTTATAGAGTTATGCTATGCATCACAAAGCATATAGAGGTACAATGTAAAAATACCCAAAGTGACAAAGGGCCATAACTCATTAAGTATTTTTTGGAATTTAGTCAAAAGTTAATCAGGTCATCTACTCATCACCACCAATCTATTCACAAACTTTCAAGGCTCTAGCTTTTATAGATTTTGAGATATTTTACTGCGAAATTTTATCCAAAAAAATCAAAGGGCAATAACTCTTGAAAGGGGCATAATCTGGACGAGAAAAAAATACGCTTTCCCTAATTTTCCACGAGCAATCCATATATGAAATTTCAAAACCCTAGCATACACCGTTCTTAAGTTATGCTATGCATCAAAAGCGTAATGGACGGACGAACGAAGCAGAAGCAATATGCCCCCACCCCCCCACCCCCCCAACTTCGCGCATATATAAAATACAAAAACACATGGCGAAGAACACACGAACCATGAATGAATATGATGTTTTGCCCATTATGGAACATGTTACCTGGTCGAGGAATAAAGCACTGGTTTGTTCTTTTGTTTATTTCATTACTCAGTTTGGTTTACCTGCGTCTGAAATGTAGACCAAATGAGCAAGGGAAATAGCCATTTGGGTCATATATTCGTATAGTCTATGTTTCAGAGCTGAAATTAGAACATTAATGCGCACTTACCAGTGAAAGCTCCAGTTTCACTGAATCAGTGGGCTTTACGGGGGTAGCTTGTTATCATGAATGCCAGGACGGTTTGACTGCTTCAGAAGTGTTTCAATAAAATACTTGCTGAATGACCCTTAATCCCATACCCCAAAATAGCTTTTTTGGCCTATTTTCGTACCCCCATCCCCACGACAAAAAGAGTAAAATATGAAGTTCTGAGCCTTTCAAAATTGTTTCTAGCTGTGTAGCCGTATTTCTGGGCTAAAAAAGGTGCTATTCGGCACGCACATGCACATTCGTAGCACGTCAGATATATTCAGGTAGCCCAAACCACCACCCGAGCCCCCACGGCTCGGGGGCGAACATAGGCGAACAATTTTATATTTTATATGATTCTATCTCAGCATTAATAGAAATCTTAATTCTGAATTGAATGTGAGACTAACTGGAAGTGTTGGATGCAGTTTCGTTTTGACCAGTTAGCAACATACAGTTGATCAAAAACAACATTTAATGGCTTATACCTTGAATACTCGGGCTCGAGGGATTTTCAGAGATTAAAAATAGAACCAGAAGCTGTGGTGTATTGTTTTAGTGATGTAGACCCTGAAAATAAATCCAAAATAATCTCATTTTCGCTGTTTAGCGTGACTCTATGCAGGTCAGAATTTCCCGTCGATTCGAGCTTCGCAGGTGATCGAGCTTCACTACACTTTGAGGAAAGATCAGCAGATACGGCCATGTTTCCTGGAACACTGCATAATTTCTTCACATCCTGCGCCACATGACATCATATTTCAGAGCCAGCAAACGTACCTACTTTGCGGTTTTGTCCTCAAATTTTCTATCGCCGAACGCAAAACGACGCCATTTTTGACCAAAAACGATATATTTTTGACCTACTGACCGTAAAAACTGTAATACGTTGCACCCACTGAATCCTGCTCGTAATGCTCAGGTGTGAGCGAGTTGCAGTAATAGGAGAAAAAGAAAAAAGAGAAATGAGAAAAAATATCACACATTTTCATTAGAAAAGTTGTCATTTCGGGGTTATGAAAGAATGCACTATATGTCACACGCGTGTGTTAGCGTAATGAATTGTGAGTACTGCTTAGAACTGCCTTAAGGCCATTCTAACAAATTTATGTTCACCCCAGAAATAACACATTTTTTTTTCGTTAGAAAATTACTGTTCCTATGGTCATGAAAGAAAGATGCATTTGGCATAAAAATCTTATCTCACCCTTCTCATCTTTCACCTTTTCCTACCGTGGCGTGCTCAATTTACAAGCCGTTCTGGTAGAGCACCGATAAATCTGTTATATGAATTTTGCCTTTACTGTCTTTAAAAACTCTTAAGATTAAACAACAACAAAAAAAAAAACAACAACAACAACAAAAAAAAAAAACACCAAAAAACAAACAAACAAACAAACACAAAACATTTTATAGTTTTTCAACACAATGGATTATCAACAATTAGATTTTAAGTCCAATCCCCGCCATAACTAATCGAAACTAACACATCCATCGCTTTCTATTCATTATTCGCAATACTCGGGCTAGCCGTATTGGGCTGACAGGCCGGCAAAAATCAGAACCTGTTATGAGGACCAACCCCATTTGACGATTTAGTTTGTGGCATACGGATAGAATTCTGGGTGCATTGTACGAGTAAGACGCTGAAAACTATCGGGCGCCCTTTTACTATTTATTCCCTATTTACAGATATCCATAATTCGAATTATGGCTATCCATAAACCGATCTGAATTATGGATATCCAAAATTCATCTTGGCAAGTAAATACAACAAATAATGACTGGGACCAAAGGTTTATGTGGTGAATTATGGATATCACTAATTCGAAATATGGATAACTATAATTAAGCCCGATTTATAGATATCTATCATTTGATTTATTGATATCCTTAATTCGAAACATGGATATCCATAAATCAGCGGATAATGGATATTCATATTTTGATTTATTGATATCCCTAATTGGAGTTAGTGATATCCATAATTCGATCAATGGATATCCATAAATCGCTCTGCATTAATGATATCCATAAATCGAAATATGGATATCCATAATTCGATTTATGGATATTTATAATTCAAATTATGGAGATCCATTATTCGGCTGATTTATGGATATCCATAATTCGAATTATGGATATCCATAAAATCGAATAATGGATATCTATACATATGGATTAAATAGTAAAACGGCACCCAATAGAAAACCGCATTTTAATTCGTTCTGCAGTTTTTCTCTCACCTGGAAATAAATGTCGCGTTGCGTATGTAGCTTAATTTTACTATAAATCCCCTCTTTAGTGATATAACTAAATCTAATCAGTGATATCACTAAATTCTGTTTAGTGATATATTACCAACTTACTAACTAACTAATCGCCCCCGCCCATAGGGATTTGAAGAAATATATGGGCTGCATGGTGCTTCCACTCAGAGCTGAATCCGGCCAGCACACTAGTACCGGTAAACCGCTTAGACGATCTAAGCATGTCCAGGAACCGCGGTGCGAGGCGGGACCGCCCATGCTAATAAACCCTATTGGTTTCATTGGGCGACAGGGCTTGAGATGTCATTTTATCTCAGTGTCGGGTAAAAGTCCCACAAATTTGGAAGCAACGTCTCCAAAATGACTTTTACAGTGTTGACGGGGACGTTAAACCTCAAATCAAACAAACAAACAAACAAACCAGCTAACTAACTAACTAACTAACTAACTAACTAACTAACTAACTAACTAACTAACTAACTAACTAACTAACTAACTAAACTAACTAACTAACATATATACTTTATTCACTATTGGTTGACAATACAACATGAGAGGATTGTATGAAATAAAGATGACATGGTGGTGGTAAATCATAATCTATAAATGTCGGGTAAAATTCCCACAAATTGGAAGAAACGTCTCCAAAATGTCCTACACAGTGTTGCCGGGGACGTTAAACCCACAGGCACTTGGCCCGTTGATTTGTCCGAAAAACGTGTGGAATATATGTTTAAAGTCAAAATATGAGTAAAAAAAAATCATACTGGTATTGAAAGCTAGACAAGGTCTAGCTTTCTATACCAGTGTGAATTTTTTTTTTTTACTCATATTTTGACATTTTACCTATTCCACCAGTTTTTCGGACAAATCAACGGGCCAAGCGCCTGTGGTTAAACCTCAATCGATCAATCAGACCGATGCAACGAATTGGTGTTGCAGTTATACTTTCTGAGGCTTCTAATACGCGATTTGTCTCACCATGACGTTAATGTATGCTGTCAATTAGAGCGTAAACTGTCAGATCAGAAAAAAAAAGAACATCGAAGGTAAGTTTAATCACAGGTTTAATATTTAACGAAGGGACAAAATGAGTCGCCCAAAATGATTGTGGCAGCATCGTTTTTTTTTTTTCAGATAAATTCCGTCCCGTACGCTCTTTGTATCGGTAGGCCTATTTGATCTAACTCTACGGTCTACCCACCGGCTCCAGGCGGACCGAACGCCCGACGTTACCCCTACCGGCTAATCCTGCAACCTTTTGAGAGGGCATACCGTACGTCCAAAGTTACATGTAGGTACTACACCCACCCCGTTCACCCACCGCACACATCCGGTAGTACTTGCCGGCCTCGGTAGCTCAGTCGGATGCGCGTCGGACTGGTGCATGGCGATTCGATACCTGCCCCGAATGACATTCATTCAGGAAGTTAGTCCCTAGCTCTCGCCAAAGAAGTAAGCTTAGCTACCTTCCACGGATGAAATAACCTAATCTAATTGTCTGAGGGAAGAAGGATCCCTTGTAGATGTCAGTTCTTGCAGAGGGCACCTAAAATACTAGACTAATATCAGTCCTAGATGTTAATTCACCTTATTTGCATTATCTGCTGGTTCCTAGTCTGAAGGTTATCAGTGTTGGAAAAACTGGTAACCAGACCCCCCCTGACCTTAAAAGGTCAGGGGGGTCTGGTTACCTGTTTTTCCAATATTGACAATGTGCAAGGTGGGAGCCAGCAAATAATGCAAATATGGTGAATGGTTTTGTCCATGCTTGCCACATTTTATCTTATGCCATCATGCCAGGCCAGATTTTATTTTATGCTGTCTCAACATCTAGGTTGAAATAGGGCTCAAGAGAGAGAGAGAGAGAGAGAGAGAGAGAGAGAGAGAGAGAGAGAGAGAGAGAGAGAGAGAGAGAGAGAGAGAGAGAGATTGATTGATTGAAATAGGTCTCAAGAAAGAGAGAGAGAGGAGAACTGGGGAAGGGGTATATTTTTATTCATCTAAGGATTACTTAATAAAAAAAGTTTCATTTCAACAGACTTTATAAGTCTACTGGAATCCCAAAGGGTGATGCTTTCTGCCACTCCTAATTGGGAGGATAAGATATTAAACCGAGCTAAACCGAGGACCAAAAAGCGGTCCTCAACCATCCCCTCAGAATCTTGATTATGAATTGTCAGTCAATTAAGAATAAACGGGTTGAAATTCACACAATTATCGACTCGGCTAAACCAGACATCATTTTGGGGAATGAGTCTTGGTTAACCCCAGATATCAAAAACTCGGAGATTTTCCCAGATTCATTTGAGGTCATCCGGAAAGACAGAGTTGGAGATGCCCATGGTGGTGTCTTCATGGCATTTAAAAGAGACCTGCTCTGCACAGAAACTCCGGAGTTGGACACCGACTGTGAAATAGTTTGGTGTAAGTTGAACATTATTGGGTGTAGGACTCTGTACCTTGGATCTTTTTATCGTCCACCAGATCAGATTGAACCAGATTATCTTGAGGCTTTCAATACACATCCTTGGCTAGGATAATGTCAAATGGAAATGCCCACATATTGGTAGGAGGGGACTTCAATTGTGGTGATATTGAATGGAGCAACCAGCAGGTACCCCATGGGGTGTCGAAAAGGCAAACACAACAACAGCTTTTGGATATAGTAAAAGAACATTGCCTCTCTCAAGTCGTAAATATACCCAACCTTATGGAATATATTCATGAAACGTCACAGGTGCATTCATCACACCGAGACGATGTGTCATGAACAAGGAAGACAACTCTTGCATTTTTGGTTTTTGGATTATCTGCCCTTCACTTAGTACCATATAGTAAACCGTGTCTGGGCAATAACTAGATTTGCTATTGACAAATTCTCCATCCCCCGTTAGTCGTGTCAAAGGGATGCCCCCGATCGGCAATGCCGATCATGATATAGTTTATATTGAGTATGACATAAAAGCAAAGCAAATCCGACAGGTCCCGCGTAAAATATATTTATATAAGCGTGCGGATATGGATGGTCTGCGAGACCATATGGCGCGATTTAAGGATTCCTTCCTTTCCTCTGACCTCTCTCGCATGTCAGTAAATGACTTGTGGGTCAGTTTTAAGACCGGACTTACGACGGCCATGGAAAGGTACATACCAATAAAAATGACCAAAACAAAGCATAGTGTACCATGGATCGATAACACGATCAAACACCTAATCAGAAGACGTGACAGAATGTACTTTCGTGCTCGTAAGTCTAGCAATCTCGACGTGAAGAACCATTACAAAAGGTTCAGAGCACATGTACAAAAGGTAATTAGAGATGCATATTGGAAGCATGTTTCCAGGATCTTTACCTTTGATGGTGAAAATATTGATCCCGAGGGCCCCCAGAAGAATGGAAAAGTTAAGAAATTTTGGTCATTTGTAAAGTCCCTGAAAAAAGAATCATTTGGGATCACTTCACTTAGGGAAAATGGAATTTTGAAAACTGAATCGCGCGAAAAGGCAAATATATGTAATAAGCAGTTTCAATCGGCGTTTACACGTGAAGCTGACGGTGAGCTACCATCAAAAGGTACAAGTCCGTTCCCCTCTATGGGGGACATAACAGTTGACCCCAAAGGGGTCGCAAAACTGTTGGACAAGCTCAACATACATAAGGCATCTGGGCCTGACGGTCTGCATGCCAGGGTGCTTAAGGAATGTAGTGCTGAAATATCTCCCCTGCTGGCCTTTATTTTCAATGAATCACTTGCTCGGGGCACTGTACCAGATGACTGGCGACAAGCAAACGTAACCCCGGTCTTTAAGAAAGGAGAAAAATATGATGCTGCGAATTACAGACCGGTGTCGCTCACATGCATCTGTTGCAAAACCCTGGAGCATATATTAGTTAGCAACATTAACAAGCACCTAGCCCCTGAAAGCATTCTTGCTGACTGCCAACATGGTTTCCGAAGTCGAAGGTCTTGTGAAACTCAATTAGTTCAGTTCTACCATGACATAGTGAGCAATCTGGATGGGGCCATTAATCGTGGCCACAAACAGACTGACCTGATTATCATGGATTTTGCCAAGGCCTTCGACAAGGCACCTCACAGGAGGCTATTGTACAAACTAGATCATTATGGGATTAGAGGATCCACACTTAAGTGGGTTAGCTCATGGCTCTCTGGACGCACACAACAAGTTGTACTTGACGGCCAAGCGTCGGATCCAGTCCCTGTTTTGTCCGGTGTCCCACAAGGTTCGGTACTTGGACCGGTCCTTTTCTTGATATTTATTAACGATCTTCCTGATAATAGCAGGTCATCTGTTCGCTAGTTTGCTGATGATTGTGTTTTGTATAGGAACATACATACTACTTCTGACTGTCTTATCTTACAAGATGACCTGGATAGCCTAGCACGTTGGGAGGCCGATTGGCAAATGAAGTTCAATGTGGCCAAATGTCATTCATTGAGGGTGCCACGGCACCCTCCAGACAAGCAGATTAAATTCAACTACTCATTACATCAGCATACTTTGGAGCATGTCCAATCCGCAAAATATCTTGGTATCACCATTACTGATAATCTTGATTGGGGTCAACATATTTCTGAGATTACCTCTAAAGCAACTAGGACATTAGGGTTTCTTAGACGTAATTTGGCTTTTGCACCTAGGCAGACAAAGGGTTTTGCATACAAAACCTTGGTTAGACCTCAATTAGAGTATGCTTCACCTGTTTGGCATCCCCATGTTAAAACTCAGGTTCAACAGGTTGAGAAGGTTCAGAGGACGGCTGCCCGATGGACCTGCAGGCGATGGCGGAACAGAAGCAGTGTTGGTGAAATGCTTGATGAGCTGGAGTGGCCATCCTTGGAGGCCCGTCGCGAGCAGTCCTCTTTAACCTTCTTTTATAAGATACACGCTGACACAGTGTCTCTTAATAAAGATAAATACTTGACCCCTGTGACTACTTCAACTCAAACAAGGGCATCAAAACTAAACAACAGTCAATATCGTAGGTACCAGGCCTAAAGTGATGCCCTGAAGAATTCTTTCTTCCCTAGAACTATTCCTCAGTGGAATAGTCTTCCCTCCTCTGTGGTTAATGCCAAAACTGCAGAGGAGTTCAAAGCCCGCATGGTGTAGATTGGGATCCAGAGGTGTGCGTTTTAGTACTCCTCTGAAAGCAGATTGTAAATAGTTTTAAGAACACATCCAGTGGGTGTGGTTTTTTTTTCTTTGCTAAATTCTAAATTTAGCGCACTAGAATTTAGCGCACCACCCAACTGAGGTAATGGCCAAGTATGACCGACTCAGTATATGAAGATAGATAAACCTTTTCCTGCGGAATAATTGGTAAAGCAACACCCATTTCTGACTCAAGCCAATCAAATTACTTGATATAATGAATTCATTCAAATTTACAAACGATATCAAGCAGTGTAGCTCCTGATCAGATGCTTCTCCATCTGATCTGGATCTTCACTGTTTAGAAATCGGATTCAGCGGGACTTAAACCATGTTGTGAGAAACGACGAGAAAAAGTGTATCTAAAAAAGGAAAAAGTATCTTTAAGGGGAGCGGGAACACATGGATTATTTTTCCGCCATATTTCAAAGGGAGACAGTTTTCGGGAATTTCTCTTCGCTTTTCTATAAGCCCTGTCCCACTGAAAAAGGGGTCTACTCTTAAGGGAATTAATTTGCACCTTAGGAGCAAATATTTTTCCTTTAAGAGTTGATCCCTATAGATATGGGAGACAAAAATACTTTTGCAGGAGTTGCCTCCCCTGAATGCGTATGCATTCCCCTTAAATTATCCTTGTCCCTCCCCCTAATCTGGTACTGCGGTGCATTATAGGCAATTGCAGTTTATTTGTTTGATATGAGGTTTTACTCCTCCCTCATTATATGTCATTTTGGAGACGTTGATTCTTATTTCGTGGGCGTTTTACCCGAAACAAAGATATAACATCTCAAGCCCTGCCACCTAACGAAACCAATAGGGTCTATATGAAAGGTTGGTTCGACTCGCAGCACTTTGCCTGGGCAGGCTTAGACCCTCTAAGCGGTTTTCCAGTACTCCTGTGCGGTCGGTTACAGGTCTGCGTGGAAGCACCATGCAGCTCAATCTATTTCTGCAAGCCCCGAAGCGGGGGTGGGGGTGGGGAGAGGGGGCTCTACGAATCTCGAAAACAGCTCTGGCTGCACAAGCATCGACCATCAGGCTTCTAGCAAACATAATTGTTCCAGAAATATATATTCTACCAGATACATCTACGTATAAGCAGTTTCCTTCCATAGCATATAGTGCATCGATCGGGAGCAAATGCTTTGCTTTAGGAATAACCCCTATGCCTTCTCCCTCCCCCAGCCCCAACTTTCCCCCACCCCACCCCCACACACACAAAAGACACACACCCACAACACTGCAGAGCTATCTGTTTGTCGTATTTTCCTTCTCATCCATAATAATATTTTGTTCCGGGTGCGCTACTAGCCACCACCCTACACTAAATCACCAACACTCCACCACACATCCAGGGACCAGAAGTTAGTCCTTCATTTACTTTTACAGCAGTATGGCTGAAGCAGACCCAGGTCCCGATTCTGAAATAGATCTTGACCCAGGAGTTGGACACGGTACTGATGACAGCTGTAAAAACTCAAGACCGTATTTGGAGGCCAGTATGAAGATTGGCAAGCTGGTATTTAATGTATCCTTAGGGAAGACAAACTTGTCTTGGGTCAAGCGAGGAAAAACAGCTGCTAAAGCAGGTAATAATTGTTCGTCAATTCATCCATTTTAACAATGATATGTTTAAGGCAAATTATGTTTTAGTATATCTTTGATCTCGGTTTCCATGAACAATAATAAACCTTTAACCTTTATAAACATAAACTCTTTTTCGGTCGATCGTGTATCAAATGAAGAGTCCACTAGTATACAATTGGTTAATTGTGCCAAAGCTTCGAGTTCAATATCTTAAATTTTGGTATTTTTGCTGAAAAAAATGTGAGTAGCAAAGGCTACTCACATTTTTTTCAGCAAAAATATTAGTATATTTGCCATTGTAATTGATCAAAGTTTTAATGATTCGTTAACAAACGACGTCATTAGTTTTGAACAACTGTCCCCTGGAGGGCTTCCAATTTTACAGTTAGGCGACGTTGCACAGCTGGTGATGTCTAACGGCAATGATGTCAGGCGTAAACATTTGCTACTCATGTGTATATTCTGACAAAATGCATACTCTGAGGGTACAACCAATGAAGCAAAATAGTAATAATAAAAGCATTTACAGCACCGGTGTGTCGAATATATATCTCTTAGTGTGGGCTGGAATATAAGAATCTTATATGGGTGTGAGGGGTGGATGGAAAAATCCGTCCCTAGGGTCACTGTCCGGCATCACGAGGCTTGCCGAGTGATGCCGGACAGTGATACCGAGGGAATTATTTTTCTATCCACTCCTCACACCCATATAGGATTCTTTTTCTTGCATACTTTCCATTTCTTAGCGCAGATTTTTAATGCTGCAGTCACTTCGGTTACCGACGTCCACCTTATTGTGATGACACTGCAGGAATGTTTAGTGACGACACGTAACGTGATAAGACGTCGATCTTAACGACGGCGCATACGAGGTCGTAACCAACCAGTGCTTTTATCAAACACGCGATTATATTCGATTTTTGGCCGGAACACCAGGGTCAGAACATTTTCTATCCCAGTGTAAAATCACGGATTTTCTTGTCTGGTATGCAAGAAAAATGGTTCTGAACGGGGGCTTAGACTATTTCGTTTAAATGAGTTTATTCTTGTATCAGTAGCACACAAAGTGTTTTCATAATTGTTTTATTGCCCCTTGTGGTATACTGTCTATAGCAGATCAAAGGCGGCCCTTAATAGGGTAATAAGTAGCTCTTGTTAAATCCCCTGACGGCCCCGCCCATTTGGGCTTGAAGAAATAAATGGGCTGCATGATGCTTCATCGCACACGAGTACTGGTAAAGCGCCTTAAGGATCTAAGCCTGCAATGGCAAAGCGGTGCGAGTCGGGCCGTCCATGGTTATAGGCCCTATTGGTTTAATTGGGCGGCAGGGCTTGAGATGTCATTCCATCTCAGTGTCGGGTAAAAGTCGCACACAATTAGAAGCAACGTTCCAAAATGGCCTTTTTAATGTTGGCGGGGACGTTAAACATTAAATCAAACGAACAAAATCCCCTGACCGAGGTACTTAAGGGGAAAATCAATAATGTGCACTTAAGTCAACAGTTAGTAAACTATTGATTTTCCCCAAGGAGGCCCCTTACCTGTTGAAGACTTCGCTTCAGTCTTTATTTGTTTGATTTGAGGTTTAACGTCCCCGTCAACACTGTTAAGTCAGGGCTACATAATATTATATAATGAAATGATAGTCCTCAACAATGAAGTATAAATGCCTTCGACCCTTAAATTCCTGTACTTTACGCAAACAGTTTAGATCCAGATTAGACGCCGCGTTATGCGGCGTCTGATCTGGGTCTACACTGTTAAACAAAAACGCAACACATGATTTCAGTTCAGTTTCTCTAAATGCAACACTCTTATGTAACACTCTGACCCCACAGCGATAAGAATAGCGCGACCATTTTCTATAAATATCCGGTACCTGGATTTCCGAAAAGTCAGTGATAGTCACGTTGACTTCAGCATTTAAAAAGTACTACACCAAGGGTCAACTAATCAACAATCAACCCAAAAGCTCGACCATTTTCTAGAAATAACCGGTACCTGGATTTCCAATAAGTCAGTGTTATTGTTGGCACTGGTATTGTGAATATGGCCCCGGGTTGGGCAATGAAAAGAATGATCGCAAGCTCGAGTCCTTCAATAACCTAACTTGATAAGTGTTCACCAATATCGGTGCAATTGCACTGCAGCACAGGCATGTCCAAACAGCTCGTGATATTCATGTTTTGAACATGCATGTTTTCTGGTTAAAAATTCGGCTTCCTGACCATTCGACAATGACTTCGAACAGCTTTAAGCATAATTTATGACAGCCCGTTTGACATTGACCTCAAACAGTTATGTGCATCGATATTTTTTTTAAAAAATCAGGATATGTCAAATCTTACAACACTGACATTTCGTCCATGTATACAATAAGGCTTTTACGACCAATGAAAACCAAGAACAGTCTGAGCTTCAAGCCAGTCAGGCTGGCCTTAGTCTTCTCTTGATGTTCTGTGGATTGTTCAAAAGCTAGATAGAAGCGAAGACTCTGATTAGACTGCGCGGTTCTAACGAGAAATCACACTCTCAGATGGAGTAGAAACGCAAACCAGGAATTGTAAATCCCACTTTGCCTAGCAGTGGGACCCTCACATTAACAAATCCGTGCATTGAACACCTCACTAAACCCCACTTTATACAGAGAAATCTGGGGTTTAAGGGGTATACATTATTTTTCTTATTTCTACTCCAAGACATATGTTGTGGGTACCCGTTAGAACCGCCTCATTGAGGCGGTTCTAATGAGCACCCACAACCTATATTTGGAGTATAAATAAGAAAGATATCACAATTTTTCATAAAAAAGTTACCATTTTGAAGATATGAAAGACAAGGGTGCGTTATCGTAATGTTACAATTATGAATTATAATTCTGTCATAGCTCCGGATAAGGAAGTGCACTAAGGATAACTTGGGGATATTTGTTTCTTATTTCTTTATTAAATATTAAGTTAGAATTAAGGGAAACAGGAACACCTGGCAGGTCTTTTTCGCCATTTTCAATTTGGGGGGTGGGGGGTGGGAACTTTCGGGACTTCCTGTTCGCTTTTCTATAAGCCCTGTCCCACTGAAAAAGAGTCTACTCTTAAAGGAAAGAAGTTGCTCCTATGGCGCAAATTCTTTCCTTTAACAGTTGACTCGTATTGAGATGGGAGACAAAAATACTTTTGCAGGAGTTGCCTCCACTGCAGGTGTTCACATTCCCCTTAAAATCGCCTCAATGAGGCAATCGACGGTCATCTGACGTGATGCTGTTTTAGTGAGTATACCCATAGAAGAAGTACTGAATGTAAACAAGATCACCAGGATGAAGAGCGATGGTAGCGAAGTGATTGGGTTTACAATCACTTGTGCTAGACACTTGAAGAAGAATATTCTAAAGCGAGAAATGGTTCAGTTCCTCTGTGACTCAGAGACAGGTGAAGAATGGAGTCAGAATATTCAAACAGCCATAGAACAAGGTTGGTTTAACTTAAGTTCGTAGTTTAGGTTAGGTTTTTATCGATTCTCATTTAGCCTATGCGTTGATCAAGTGAGGCAAATGTATTGTCATCGTTTAGGCGACTATGTGTCCAACTGATATTTGCTTGCATTTGGACAAAACAAACTTTTTCTGCAGCTATGCTGCCTACTGCAAACACTGCAGATAGCTGCTTGTTTGTTTGATTTGAGGTTTAACGTTCCCGTCAACATTGTATAGGTCATTTTGGAGATGCTGCTTGCAATTTGTCGGACTTCTACCCGATATTGAGATGAAATGAAATATCAAGCCCTGTTTGCCAATGAACCCAATGAGGTGGACGGTCCAACTCGCACCGCTTTGCCTGGGCAGGCTTAGATTCTCTAAGCGGATTACCAGTACTGGTGTGCGGGTCAGTTTCAGCTCTTTGGGAAGCATCATGCAGCCCATCTATTTCTTCAAGCCGCGATGGCATTCTTTCCTTTAAAAGTAGACCCCTCTTTCAGTGGGACTGAGCCTGCATAAAGGCGATCAGGAAGTCCCGAAAGTTGTCTCCTTTTGAAAAATGGCGGAAAATGTGCTAGGTGTTCCCATTCCCCTTATATAGAGAAATTATTATATTCTAAAATAGCCGTAGTTATTCAACTTGAATTGTTGTTATGTCTCCTTAACTGGAGCTTTAAGATAGGATAGGAAGGGAAGGCTGTTGTTCTGCATCCAATCCTTTTAAGCTCACCTAAGCAGAAGGCTACTGATCGTTTCACTTTTCAATTTTCATTGGAGATCTTATAGTATAGTAAGGCCCTGTTGTCTGCCTGTCAATGGTCTGTTGTCTGTCGACTGTCAAGCTTTTCAAACATCTCCCCTGAAACCACTCCGCGATTAAAGTTAATTTTCATGCGGAACATCAATGGGATGGGGGGAACGAAAGTTTGTTCGCGGGTTGCACATTAATTAACATGAGTTTAGTCACTTGTTCAATATGGCCACCATGCCCATATAAGATAAAACCCCTTAAAATCTTCCTCTCTAGAACCAGTTGGCGGATTATCATGAATCTTAGTATGTAGCATTGGGGACATGAGTCAATTATAATTTGTTCAAATGATGACCCTTTCATGGCCTTGACCTATTTATGGTCCTTAGGCTTTAGTATGGAAAAAAGTCAAAACTGTCATTTTTTTGTTGCCGCCTGTTATCTTAAAATTGGTATATGCTCATAGCTTAATAAGTAAATGAAAGCTGGTGTCTGTGAATGTGTGGCGGCCGTAAAAAGTCTCCCTGTCCTGCATCATATTGTAGTTTGTATTTTCTTGTCCTTTGGGATCATTGATTCCATTGTGGAATTTTGAAAATATTTGAGGGTCACTGATGAGGCCTAATTGACCGAAACTAGCTAGTCTGGCCCAGAAAACATGCACACTATCTTTTTCAGTTCTGAAGTGTATTCCTTGCTTCCAAAGGATAACCCTTTTATAGAAAATATTCAAGGGTATTCTAGTTCAAGGTCATTTCTTGACCTTCACCCAAATAATTCAGATGTGAAACTGGAAAATTGTTTTTCTCAGAGATCACAGTCATTTGTAGCAAAATTTCATATGAAAGGTTTAAGGAACAGGGAAATGAAAATTAATTAATATGAGATTGATCACATGATGACCAATATGGCCACCATGCCCATATATAGTAAAATACTCTAAAAACCTTCATCTCTTGAACCAGTTGGCTGATTGCCTTGGAACTTGGTATGTTGCGTTGGGTCTCGGGCCCATTACAGTGTTCATATAATATCTCTTGCTTGACCTTGACTAAATTTTCGTCAAGATCAAATTTGTTTGCATAAGCTTTGTATGGAAAAAGTGGAAACTGTTAATTTTTCGGAAACTATTTTTTTCATGTAAACATTAAATTAATTATATGCAATAAACTAAATGAGTAAATATAGCTTCATGAGTATCAAAGGTCAAGGGTGACCTTGACTTTGGACCAAGGTCACTCAGATGTTAAAATGAAAGCTTATCATTAACAAAAACTGCTTGGCAAATCGAAGTCGAATTTTATATGAAGCTTTTATGGAATGGAAGAAATTAAATTTTGTTCAAGTGGCCCAGGTCAAAAGATCAAGATGGCTGCCAGGACCATATATGGTAAAATGTTTCAAAACTCTTTTTGTCTGGAACCAGTGGGTCTATGCCTTGAAATTATAACTGTAGCATTCGGGACTCGAGCCCGTTGTAATTTGTTCAAATGATGAGCCTGGGTTGACATTGACTAAATTTACGCTAAGGTGGAATTTGGTCACCCGTGCTTTTGCATGTGGAAACATTCATGACAACCCCTATCTTTGCAAACAGTGTAGATCCAGATCAGATGGCTTCTGAAGAAGCCATCTGATCCGGATCTACACTGTTTGGTATTCAGTTTATGAATTTGTAGCAATTAATTGCATCAAGTAATTTGATTGGTTGAGAGACAGAAATGGGTGTGGCTTAAATGAATATTCAGCAAGATAAGGGTTAATAATGTTTCGAAAATTGTATATTAGTCGCAAATAAGATTGACAGGGCGGAGCTATTCAGGTGTTTTCAGTCTATGTTAAATTTGCAGAGCCCACATGAAGATTCGATTGCTTTTTGCAAGCGGACCAAATGGTCATATAAATCACAGCTTTGTTTGGGTCACGATATACAGTCAATTAAACGAGTTAATGAAGCTGAATGGATACCAACGGTCAGAGCTATTCATTGACTTCAGATGTTGTAATAAATTTTATTTTTAAGACAAAAATAGGACATTTAAGCCAAATTTTATATGAAGCCTTTATGGGATGAAGATACAAGAATGTTTCAAATGGTTTAGGTCACATGACCAAGAATTAAAACCCGTATTCTCAGAAATAAATGACTCCATTCAACACTCAGGTGAGCGCTTCAGGAACAGCTGTCCTCTAGTTTTCATGCTTATGTATATCTTTCATTTCCACCAGGATCTTTTCTTTGCCATATACCATTTCTGTGATGCCTGGGTCGGCAACATTCTTTCGTGGTGATTGATCATGAAATCTTTTCTACGGTCATTCTCTCCCTTCCGCTGATTCAAGAAGGGCAGTTGTCCGTTTCAGGCGAAAGAATGTGCACTGTACTGGCTAACCGCTTACCTATAAGCATGCCCAGGAAAATAGTGGATAGAAAAAACAGACTCGCTCAAAGTCTTGACTGGGCCCTTAAAGAAGCCTCTGTGGTGTAGTGGTTACACTACTCGCCTTGTAAACCATGGATCGCTGGATCGATCCCGAGCTTCTCCAGACTTTCGGATGAGTCTTTAAACCGAGGTCCCGTCTCCGTATGACCTTAGCTGTTGGTGGGATGTAAAACTCAAACTCTCACTCACAGGGCCCTTTAACTCCAATGCAAACAAACAAAACACATTTCTGTGAGGGATGGCACAAATGACCATCAAGGGATATATCCATAAGCTATGTCGTTTTCAGCCAACACGATAAAATGTGAAACAGCAAAGAGATTACCACTCCAGCGTTTATATTCCGATGTTATTCAGACTCGTCGATTTGATACTAAAATTGACTGATTGTGTCACCGAACTAACACATCAGTCGTTGTAACTGGTTAATATGCTGAAGGTTTATGACTGCATATTTCTTTGTGCCCAGGTAATACTGGTCTACCGGAATATTGCATACCAAAGTAAAAATGTACATTCTTTCATTGCACCAAGAAAAGAGATTATTGGATTGAAATTCATGATTGCTCATATCTTGTTCAAACATAGTTTGTAGGTATAGCTGGTGCAATTTGACACGAGACTGACCTTTCTGCAAAGAATAAATAAGTCAATTTTATCGCCCAACAGGTCGGTTTTCGTAAGCTTCTCGTGGATTTTCGGCATCTCGTGAATGACGGCCCATTTACCGACCTCTATTGAATAACCATATCGACCACTTCGGAAAACGGCGAAGATAAATATGAGCATTTAGTCGGGTTTGAAATTATGGTAATAGAGACCATATTGCATTAGCTATTCACCATAGTTGCATTATTTGCTGGCTCCAAGCTTGCACATTGTCAATATTGAAAAAACAGGTAACCAGACCCCCCTGACCTTTTAAGGTCAGGGGGTCTGGTTACCTGTTTTTCCAACACTTATAATCTTCAGACCAGGAACCAGCAGACAATGCAAATAGTGTGAATAATCGTTTGAAACACCTCAATGAAGCCGTTCTATTGGGTACTCGATCATTGCGATTACGCAAGATTAAAGAAAATAAATTTTACCATTGTTACCATATTTTTCTCTGTATATAGTTGGTCTACATTGTATTCCTTGCTCGGCCACCGCCCATTGGGGCTTGAAGAAATAGATGGGCTGCATGATGCTTCCACGCAGAGCTGAAACCGGCCCGCACACGAGTTGTGGTAAACCGCTTAGAGGATCTACCCAGGCAAAGTGGTGCAACTGTCGGACCGTCCATGCTCATTAACCTTATTGGTTTCATTGGGCAACAAGGCAAAATTGGAAGCAACGTCTCTAAATGACCTTTACAGTAGTGATGGGGTCGTTAAACCTCAAATCAAACAAACAAATAAAAATTCCTTGCTTGTAAATTACAATGGGCTGAAACTTTGCATTCCCCTAAACATGTTTTGAATATGAGCCATGACACGACAAAATCTACAAAAAGATCTTGGCGACCAGCTGAGACTCAGATCAACCTGCGCATATGCACAGTCTGATCAGAGTCTTCGCTATTCGCATGAGCCTTCTGTAGCCTCTGGGCTATTCATAGGGCAAGAGAATGCTCCGACCAGTCTTGCCAGACGGGCCGGCTGAACTGAGTCTTCGACCATAGCACAAGTCTTGTTGTTGGTTTTGTCTTGCGTTGACTCATATTTTATTAAGGAGCTCAGTCATCTCATTCAAAAGATATGATAATTGAGCCGGCGCCTGACAAAACCTACAGTAAGACTGGTCCGACCAGCAGAGACTCAAATCAACCTGCGCACCCATCCACTATGACAAGACCCTTTTGTTTATGCCTCTTTTCATAGATATTAGCCTGTAGTAGGTACATGCGATCAGTTAAAACTCTGATCAGACTGCGCGAATGTGCAGGCTGATCTGAGTCTTCGCTTTTCGCTCAAGACGTCTTGTAGGTTTTGTCATGCGCTGGCTCAATTCTAGTTTTTGGGACGGTACTGAATTCAGGAATCTGTTATTGTCTAATCTTTCATTTAAAATTTATTTTTAGTAGAGGCAAGACCAAAGAAACTTTTAGTAATAATTAACCCAGAGAGTGGAAGCAAGAATGGGAGAAAGATATACAACTTCAAAGTGGCTGGACTGTTCAAACAAGCAAATATTGAGACAGACGTTGTTGGTAAGTACCACAGTAAAATTCCACTACACAGATCAGTGGTAAAGACTCATTCAGCTTTTAAAAACATATCTAAATGGTTCAGGCAGTCATTCTTTGCGGCTTTATGCCCAAGCTCTTCTAGCAAGAGACCACCTTTGGGAGTGACCACAAAATGGTTTTAAGGACACTTTTGTCTCTGACAATCTCATAGTGGTCTGATTATATAAATTTTACTGAATATTTCCCTTCTACATGGGGTACAGGGAATAAGAGAGGTTTGTAGCCAACATGCAATTGTCCTGTTGTTAAAAAAAAGCGTTTTAGTTGGATAAGCTGTTGTTAAACTTCGATCTTATAATAAGACAGGGAAACTGATGCGAATATTTTTTACCGCAGTTGTGCGTTTTATATTGTTATTGCTAGAACATTTGTATTCATATCACATGTTCGGAAGTCTGTATGTACTTTGTATACATATATTTCATCTGCTTAACAACTCTGCACGACGGCCCACGACAAATGAAAAACAGAGATTTTCTAAAAAATAAAGCACTTACAAAAACTAGAGTTTCTTCTCAACCGATAAAAACACGGCTAGATTATCCCATTTTGTACCAGAAACCCCAAAACGGGTACCCTGGCAAACAGTGCAGGCCCAGATCAGGCCCTCTACTGTTTGCTTACAGTTCAGTCATTTTCCAAATAAATTTTGATGAAAACACAGCCTGACACCCCTAAATTTTGAAATGGGCTCATGCTATATATAAGGAGGAATATTCCATTTGGTACAAAAAGGGTAATAGAGCACTTATCAAAATTGGCATTATCGGACAGCATTGACAGGCAGTGCAATAACGGGTACACGTACGCAGGTTTCATTTAAAGATATTTATTTTAAAAGTTTTTACAATTGTTTCAAAGGGAAGAATAAAAATAATTAATGAATTATTTTGGATGAAACGACACGTCAACTCTTATGGGTCATTTTGTGTCGTCTCCCAGAGAAAGGAGAAACGAGATAGAAGAGGTAGTAGTGAAGATGCAAGCGAGAGCCTGTGGAAAAAGGAAAACACACTTAACTGTAGAAACAGAAGAAATAACAACTTTCCCCCTCAACCCTTAGCTGATGCAAGCACAACAGGCCTTGTCCACTTGTTTGCCAATATCAGTTGGGCGCCAAAGTGACGCAAGATACACGTCGCTTTCGCCTCTCGCCTCACCTCACCCGACCAATACCAGAGTAAAAAACTCTGAAAACGTCCAAGAGGGTCCAAAGATATGACGAGGAGCTATGGTTTTTGCTTTTGACAGAATAACAATATTTTAAGAAAATGGAAAGCAAAATATTCTAAGGGAAAGCCAGGATAAAGACCCTAGTCTCTCATCAGATAAAATGGTCCGCGTAAGCCCCCGCCCATAGGGGCTTGAAGAAATATATGGGCTGCATGATGCTTCCACGCAGAGCTGAATCCGGCCCACACACTAATACTGGTAAACCGCTTAGAGGATCTAAGCCTGTCCAGGAACCGCAGTGCGAGGCGGACCGTCCATGCTAATAAGCCCTATTGGTTTCATTGGGCGACAGGGCTTGAGATGTCATTTCATCTCAATGTCGGGTAAAAGTCCCACAAAATTGGAAGCAACTTCTCCAATATGACCTTTACAGTGTTAACGGGACGTTAGACCTCAAATCAAACAAACAAACAAAATGGTCCGCGTAATTATCACCCCTCTAAACCACACTTTATATAGAAAAGAGTTGGGGTTACAGGGGTTAACATTTTTCCTTTATTTCTATTTAAATGCATAGATTGTAGGAACTTGTTACAGCCGCCTCAATGAGGTGGTTCTAACAAGCACCCATAACATACGTTTTGGTATAAATATGCAAAATATCACCAATATTCTTAAAAAAACATTTGAAAACACGAAAGATGCAGTATGTCACACAGATATGTTATTGTAATGTCAAGCCACCCGTACCTTAGAAAAATAAATGTCATGAAGACCCACACAAAAGCACAAACAATATGTGCACCTATTACTCGGAGCCATTCAGCACACCGTTGAGAGATGGTGGCCTTCATGGCACTTTGAATGATTTTTAAGTTTTATTTTCTTATTTTTGCTGTAAAATAAATCGTTGTTGCTGGTTGCTCATAAGAACCGTCTGATCCAGGCATTACATACGAGTTTTCATAGTTTGTGACTTAAAGCAGAAAATAAAAAATAAAAAAAAATAATTTTTATCCTGTTAAATTCCACTTTGTCTTTATAAAGTACAAATTAGAAGTGAAGGCAATGATCAGGAATCGATAAAATTACCTCACACCTTCCATCCAAGTCATCAAAGAGAAAGAAACACGAACACCAAATAACATAACGCCAATGAAAACAAGCGAAAAGCTTTAACGACATTTACTTCCAGTCAGTTCACTTCACGGATTTGTTAACATCATGACATTTATTCTATTTTAATAGTTTATTATAATTGCAGTGACTGAGAGAGCTCACCACTGTGAAGAAATATTATCAACTTACGATTTGTCTTCTATAAATGGGTATGTATATGAAATGTTCACACTAGCGAAAAATGTTACGGGAATAGGTATATTCGGAAGGTAAATCACTCACTTTCTTGTTTGCCACGTGATTTTTCTTGGATTCTTCATATAACAAAGATAGGATAATAGCTGGAGTTGAGGAGGATTAACGAGAATTAAGGGATACTCTTTCAAGTTTCTCCATTAAAACATAATTTTGGGGTACTTGATAGAATCAACAGAATAAAAATGAATGCAATGATCAGGAATCGACACAGTTACCGCACAACTTCCATCCACAACAAAGACAACAAAGGGAAAGAAACGTCACAGACAGAAAGCCAAACGGACAGTTACTTGATTGCGTGCTATTTGACTAATGTCGTATGATCTAGCCAATGGGAGTTATAAAGGAGCTGTTAGGGTTTCCTCGATTCACCCATTGATATTGTGAACAGTGTAAGGATCAAATGACAAAGAAAATTAAGTTACACATAAATAATTTCTGCTATCGACAATGTAAAAGTTTATATCTTTGAAAATACAAGTACATGTATACACCATTAGTTGAATGCAACACCACCAATTAAAAGGTGACTAAAACATAGAAATAATGGTCTGTGTCGGTTGCGAAGCTTTGCGTTTAAAAGTAAATCTTATAGCATGAGCTAGAATTTCAGTTGACAATTTCTCCTACTGAGAAGTTTAAACTGCGTATCATGGATAGCTTGAGTCATTGTGAAGTATGTTGAAATCATCACGAAAACACTATATGATTTGACCCCCATAGTAAAAGTGAAGGCAATGATCAGTAATCGATACAATTATCTCACACCTCCCATCAATGACACCAACGGGAAAGGAACACGAAATATGAAGCAACTAAAGTTATGCAATATTTTTTTTTTCTGCTCAGAAACAAAGATTGTGGGTGTCGTTAGAATCGCACGGCCGCTGTGGTTCTAAAGAATTTCCAACAAACTATGTTTGGAGCAGAAATATGAAAAATGTCAATATTATTTTTATCTGATTTGGTGGTGATTTTTCCAATATATAGGCATAGTAATGTTTTCGTAGTGTCATGACTTTATGTACGCCAAAATTTGATACCTGTAGAAAGCCTCTGCTTTTTTGTATGATAAAGCGAAGCCAGATTTGAAAACACTAGTTTTGGTCGCTAAGAAGCCCCCAGTGAGAAAATTATTTTTGTGTTCATGAGTGAAATAAAATTCGATCTTACACTGAAAAAATATGTATCTTTCATGCTTTAGACTGTAATTTTTATGCAAATTAAAATTACCAGCCGTCACCTAAGAGACCACACTTTTTCAATGACAATTTCGCGTCGATTTAGAGGTGTTCAGCAGGTTTACAGGTATAATATTGGGTGTAAACAGAAAGCGTGCACCTGGCAAAATAGTTTGGAATGTTACTTATCAAATGGTTCTCTTGTAATTTGACATTAAAATGATTACCGCAATTGCTAAGCTTATATGTCATCGTGTTCATTAATTACTCGGTCCTAAACGTGACATCATCAACACCCTAATGACGTACGGACGTACATGGCATAGTTTCTGACACACATTATTTACATTAGCTAATTGACATCAAATAACAGAGTATATATGCTATTGTTCCATGATACATTATATTTGCAAGCAGTGAAATCCAAAAATCGTATCTGCAGTTATTGCAAAGACGATATGGACTTCAGTTTCACTGAGAAATCACTATATAACATTGCAAAGCATGTAAGAATGTGGTGTATATTTTACCTTCATTTATTATCACAGCATATGACTTTCTCCAATTTTCTGTAAAAAGTAAAGAGACAAAGTTTATATTTTTTCCAGAAGCATTCGCATTGACAACTTCCCAGGCTAAGTGATGTTTCCATTTTTAGTGATGTTTCCATTAGGGTCTAGTCATTTTATGTTCGTGTGTCTTTTCCTTTGCTGTCTCTGATTGGACATGTGGGTTAATAGTATCAATTTCTTATCATTGCTTTCTATTCTATTTTCATACCAAGAACAAAGAATCTGTGACAAAACTAAATACAGCTTTCGTCTCAACGACATTGGTGTAAACAATATTTTATGGCTTTCTTTTCAATTACAGTTGTAATGTAACTAACAGTGTGGTATGGAAGAAAAGATCATCAGGCTTTGAAAACAAGTAAAATTTACAATGATTTTGAGCGTTCTGAAAAACGCCTTGGAAGTATTACAAGTACATCAAAAATGGGTCATTGCAAAACAGTTTATAAGACCATGAAATGAGCACACTTTTAAACCAAACTTTAATTGAAGAAACATTGGCACGGAAAGGGTATACAAAATGTTTTTCGTTTGCCTAAAAACATTGTTTATGAATACAATTATGAACAGTCTATCTGTGTTTGAAGGGTAAATTAGAAAAGAATACTATCATAGTTTGTGTAAATCTGCCAGTCATCACCATATGTATGTTTTAATAATTTGATTTATAAAAAAGAAATGCATGACATTTTGCAGTATTGTTCTGGTGGGTGGAGATGGGCTTTATCACGAAGCTGTTAACGGGTTAATACGTAGACTGACAAAAGCAGAAGGTTTGGATGAAAATGATCCAAGTACAGTTGTGCCTGTCGTTCCAGTTCCTATAGGCCTTATACCAACAGGTTGGTTCAGATTTTTAGCTCAATTGAGGCAAAGGCTCATGGATCATGAGCTTATAGTCTGGCAAGGGTCCGTTGTCTGTCATCTGTCGTTTGTTGTCTGTCAACATTGTTGAACATTTTCTCCTCTGAAACCACTATGGGGGTTTGAAGCCAAATTTCATGTGGAACATCCTTGGGATAGGGGAACGAAAGTTTGTTCTCGGGGTCCAGGTTACATGACCAAGATGGCCGCCATGCCAATATATAGTAAAAACCCTTCAAAAATCTCTTTCTCTTGAAGTAGTGGACCGATTGCCATGAAGCTTAGAATATAGCAATTGAGACTCTGGCCCATCATACTTTGTTCAAATGATGACCCTCGGATTACCTTGACCTATTTTACGCCAAGGTCAAATTTGGTCACATAGATTTTTGTATGGAAAATTAGTCAAACTTGTGTTAATTTGGAAACCATTGCAGCATGTGGTCCGAAAGTAGATAAATGCAGATAGCTAAAGGAGTGCATGAAACTACTTGAGTATCAAATGCCAAGGTTATTCTTGGACCGTGACCCAAGGTCATTCACATATAAAAAATAAAACTTTGTTTCCTTAGAAACTAATAGGCAGTTTGTAACCAAATTTCATATACTTGGAACAAAAAAATGAAAATTAATGAAAGTGAGGTTGGTCACATGACCAAGATGGCCACCATGCCCATATAAGGTAAATTCCCTTCAAAAATATTTTTCTCCGAACCAGAGGGCCGATTATTTTGAAACTAAGTATGTAACATTAGGGACTCGGGCTCATCATAGTTTGTTCAAATGGTGACCCTCGGATGACCTTGACTTATTTTACAAAATTTGGTCACATAGACTTTTGTATGGGATGTGTATTTTTCGGAAACTATTGCAGTCTCGGTATATTCAGTTAGTTAATTGAGGGGATGAAACTACATGAGAATTCAAGGTCCAGGTGATTCTTTGACCTTAGCCCTAGGTCATTTGTATGTAAACTTATTTTCCTCAGAAACCACTGTGCCATTTGTAACCAAATTTCACATAAAAGCTTTTGGAAACAAGAAAATAAAAATCAGTCAATATGAGTCCTGTCAAATGACCAATATAGCCGCCATGCCCCTGTGAGGTAAATACCCTTCAAAAGTCATCTTCTCCGGAACCAATAGGCTGGTTATCATGAACCATGTATGTTAGAATGTAAACTCGAGCTAGTCATAGTTTGTTCAAATGATCGGCCTGACTGAGCTACCTAGGCCAAACCCAATCACGGTTGATAACTTCGCTTCTCTTTTTGATTGCACGCCGGTGGATCAGGCCTCAGATTCTATGACGGTTCCAGCGTAAAGGCTTTCTTAGAATTGAATGTTGGTTGGTACCTGATGCTCTGTCTCTGGTCGGGCCCAGCAGAGTCTAACTGTTGGTTTTCTTTTACTCCTGCATTTCAGTGATTTTTTGCTGTCGTGTCCTCATCGTTGTTTCATCTCTCTGATTGTTTGATTTTTGTGTTCTCGGAGATGTTGCACTGGTGTGTTAGGAATCCTTAATGCGGACTGAAGAAATTATTTGTCTGACTCGCGATGGGAGTAAGGGCGAGGATTGCGGTCGCGCAAAACCGATTTAATCCCCCCACCCCCAAGTGAGATACTTTTCACTGGACGTTCCAAGGTGGTCCTTCTGTCGCGTTTTTATTATATTTGTCTTTGAATGTGTGTATCGCTTTTTTGTTTTGGATAGCCAATTTGCCATTGCCTGTAAAGTACTTTTGGGAAAGTAACTTTCCTTTTGGCTTACTGCTATTGATGTTTCCGTTAGGGTCTAGTTATTTCCTGTTTGTGTTTGTTTCTCTTTGTTGTCTCTGATGGAAGGTATTGGTAAATTGTATCGATCCCTGATCAATGTCTTCACTTCTTATTTTTATATGATCCAAACCACATGGTGAATATTGTTCATATTTGGTTTGATGATAGATATAGGTCGATAGTTTCATTTAGCAATACCCGTACCCATAGCTCTAAGGTCACAGATGTAATAATTGTGTATGTTAAAGTTTATTTAAAAGCTAATATTTTCCAAACCGTATGAAGGATTTAGTTCATAGTTGATCTGATGATTCATATAGGACCAACGTTTTATTTAGCTTTACCCCACACATATTCCTTAGAATTTTAATGTTTTTGTTAGGAGCTCATATTTTTATGATGATAAGATATGTCTAAATTTTTATTCACCCATTCCCAAGCCCATGCGCATGACCTCTGGTCAAAGTCACGGACTTAAAAATTTTATGATATTTTTTTTAGATCTAATACTTGTATTATCCCAACCAAAAGATGGATTTGGTTCACAATTGGTTTGATGAAAGATATAGGTCCAAAGGTTTATGACGCAGTATCTCTACTTATGTCCATGGCCTCAAAGACATTTTCCCAGCGAGCTTTGCTGTCTAATGACAGCTCTTGTTTATCCTATTTTGGCATAGCTTTATCATGTGTTTCTTCTCGGATTTCTGCAGCAAAAGTTTGCCTCTGAATATTTTTATATAGAGATGTTGGATAAACTTTTATCTATTTGTTTCTGTCCTTTGGACTAGTGGCTGGGTAGAAAGTCTGAAACACAAATGGGTGTTCATTCACTTAAATTGGTATTTTTCTTTCACAAAATGATTTCAGTATTCAATGAATCTGCACTTGGTGTAATTTTTAATGATGCCATTTTAATATATTTTCAGGAACAGGAAATGGTATTGCAACTGTGGCATATGGATGTACCGATGTTGACACAGCAGCATTATCGATAATCATAGGTAAAGCCTTTTGTCAGCTATTTTGCTGTAAAAAATTTCCATTTTAAGAATATGCTTATAAACCCCTTCTCTGTGATATGAACGAAAAAGTGTATTGTGAAAAGATGTTTTTACTGTCTGACGCTGGAATGATTCACTATCGAGCTAGGACACCTCAACTTCGATCAGTTTGGCATTGTAAGTAGGTATGGTATTGTGTATCTGTTTGGTTTGGTTTGGAGCTGAATGGCCCAGTCAACACTGTGAATAACTTTGAGGCAGTGAGCCTACATAACCACACTTTTCATAGGCAGGCATTATAACGATAATTTTCCTCGACATACAGTAATCGTAGATAAGATTGACTTGGCGAGCTTTTCAGTTGTAAATTCTCCGAGTCCACAAGTAAATTGAATCGCCAGAAGGCCTTTCATATGTTTTTGTAGGCACACCAAATGTCAATATACGCCATAGCATAATCATGTGACTTGGATTACCTTTTGGTTAATAGAATATTCCAAAGGCAGGTGCAAACGATAGCTCCGCTCTGTCAGTCTTATCTGTGAATGCTATACTATACACAGACTGAAAGAAGAATCACAGCCTGTAAACAGGGACCCAGATGTCCAAAATTAATGTTGTCATTAACCATATATGCCTCGGGTCCCTTTTGTGGGACATAAGCAAACAATGTAGACACAAACCAGCAGAACGTGACATCTGATCTGGGTTTAAACTGTTTGCTCAAAATACATGGATTTTTGTAGAACTGACCACAAACAAAACAGACCTGACACTCCTATTCTTTGAAATTGACCGCTCCAAACTAAAACGGTAACATATTCTGTTGTCATATATGGATAAATTCTCATATGTAAGTGGTTAGCCAATACCATGCACATTCTTTCGGCAGAACCTGGCGCCTGCCTTCTCAAATCAGCAGAAGGGAAATAATGACTAAAGAAAGGATTACATGATCAACCGCAAAGAAATAATTATGGTACTACATTTGAAATGTAGGTTTAGAGTCGTGCACCTAGGGGATTGAATGGCAGTAGAAAGGATTTCATGATCAATCTCCGCGAAAGAAGTAGGTGCTGCATTTGAATTGATCCAGAGTTGTGCCCCTGGTGGCGCTGCTGCTGACTGTCCTGGAGCGATCGTTCATGTGCCATTTTCAGTTAAGTCAAATGGTTTTGTATCATCTTTGTAAATATTAGTTTACATGTTCATTCAAGTTGCTGGGGCTTTCTATTCTTCTGGTGGAATGATGTGGCTGTGCATTCTTCAAACGCAAGCAACAGGAACAAAGATTGTTTTGATATTTCACAGAACATTTTCGTTAATCAATACCTGATGGCAGTGTAGATATTCTAGATCTATTAGAGTAAATACAGCAGTAAAAGTAACAAACAGCAAAGGTGGCCCTGAACCACTTAACTGAGTTTCACCACCTCTAAAAAGAAAATGCTGATTCCTGGTTAAAATGTATAGGAGATTGGACTATCCTGGGTGGATTGGTTGGTTGGCAGTTGTTGTTGATGAAGCTAATTGACATATCTAGTCGTTACGTAATCACTTATGTATATGGAATACAGCCCCACCCACTAGAGGAACCTATAAAACCTTTGAAAGCCTATATTGTACATGAAATCCTTTAAAATCTTTGATTTGTCTAAAAAAACCTGTAAAATAAAAATAAAAAAATGAGTTTATTTTTAAACTCATTCATTAAAAACCTTTATTTTGATAAAAAAAATAATTTTGGCAAATTTCTCGACCTGTTCAAGAAAAGTGGCTTACAAATTGGTATCATGCCAGGTAAATAACATCTCCCATCTCTGGAGGAAGAAAAAGCACGTTTGAGACTCCACATGATGTAGCTATGAAGACAACAGAAGTTGGTTGATTTGTCTTATCACATGAATGTTGACGTTGAAAGCAGGTATTCATGACATAGATAACAGAGACACAAGGTGAGAAAAAAGACTATATTTTTTCAAAACTTGGTCAAAAAACTTTAGCTCACCTAAAATAGCCTTTAGAAAAACACTTTATTTTCAAATGAGCCAGCTAGGATCTCGGGAAATACCAAACGGGTAAGGAAAATCCAAATCAAAGAAAACGTATTAATATATTGAGATATAAACAAGTGTAACAAAGCCACGCACAAAAACACAAAACAGCGTGCAAAAGAAGAACACAGATCTATTGGCTAAATATAAAGAAATACAAAGAGGAACTAATGCTTTGGGACAGTCAACAGCACAACTAAGTAGGGCCTCCGAGTTTAGAAATAGGAGGGCTAGTCAATATAAAACCAGCCTAACGTATTTATGGGTGAGATCAATCTCTTCCTTTTCGATATAATTGCCCTCTAGAATGATACACTTGGACCAACGCTGTTCCATTGCCATCAGCCCAGAACGGAAGAAGCCATGGTCCTTGTCTCGACTGCCGCCACGACTTCTTCGTTGGACCGGAAATGACGTCCAGGGATATCCTTTGGAAATAGTCACTAGGAGCTAAGTCCGGAGAAAAGGTGGTGTGCGGTATTAGCTCGTACCCATTTCGCTCAACAGCATCCATTGCAATTTTACAAGTGTGGACTCCCCCATTGTCCTGTTGGAGCAGAATCCCTTTGGGGGGTTTACCTCGGCGTTTTTCACGGATCGCAGTTCTCAGTTGGTCGAGCAAATTTGCATAATACGCACCTGTAATTGCACTTTTCTTTGCTAGAAAGTCCAACATAATAACGCACTGTGTGTCCCAAAGTACAGGTGCCATCATCTTTCCAGCAGAGGGTTTCGTTTTGAACTTCTTCGGCCTCGGAGACACCGGCCCTACCCTATGGCGACTTTGAGCTTTATTCTCTGGCTCATAATTGACCCAGGTCTCATCTACACTCACCAGACGTGAAAGAAAATCATCTTCCTGTGACAAAGATTGCTTCAACAATGCGCGCCATACGCATGTGCTCTGGTTGCCATTTGTTGTCGCTAGGGGATTTTGGGACCCAACGGGCTGTTAGCTTGCGCATACCCAAGCGATTATATAAAATTGTTGAAACGCTACCATGTGAAATGCGCAATTCCTTTCGCTCTTACTTCCACCTTAATTCGCCTATCAGAGTGCACAAGATCCCGTACTTTGTTACACATTTCGTCATCAGTAGCATCTGATGGGCGTAGTTTCTGACCCTTTTCCCTTTCCAATACAAGTGCCGAATAATGGCAAGTTACTCAACTTTTGACGAAATCGCTAGCCATGTTTGACGTGCAATATCTAATAAGTGAATGACATGATAAGGATGCAATGTTGCCCTCAGGGTAAAACATGTATTGAAACAAGGCATGAAAATCATGGGTGTCTTGGTCAATTGGAAATTGGCTGGTACTTTTTGACTTTCTCTCGTACGTGAACCCTCGCACGCAATTCCAATGAAGTATCAAACCAGGTTGAAATAACAATTTGGTCCACATGAAACTCTTCCTAGCTTGTATTTAGCGCTAAAAGGCACTGAAATGACAGACTCTATGAGAAATTCGTGGATACTAAGGCCTTTATAAAAAGCTTTCAATTTTTTTTTTTTTTTACCTTTACCACTCTCTGGGCTAATTCAGCAGAGGACAAATTGTTGATATTTTTTATTTTTCCTAGAAACAGGACTTGATAGGAGACAACTTGCATGAAATGTCAAATACTGTATTCTGGAAAAATAAAAGAAAATATTTCAATGTGTCATCTGCTGAAAATAATACCCAGCATGGAGAGCATTAAAGTTATAAGGAATGCTGGAGTCCACGTGACTATCGCCGATTTGAGGAAACCAAAATTACGGTTATTAATAGAAAATAGTTGTGTGCTATAGTTAGGTCTATAAGATTGTGTTTGGGCTTAAGGGCACGTCAATCCTTGTGGGTCATTTTGAGTCTCCCCCAGAGGAAGGGAGGAAAGAGATAGCAGAGACAGCAGAGGCAATGAAAGTGAAGGACAGGGGAGAAAGTGGAAAATGCAAGGAAGTGAAGAACTGAAGAAATAACAACATTCCCCCTGTACCCTTACATGCTGTAAGGACAGCAGGCCTTACCCAACTTTAAGCTAATATCAGTTGGATGCCCCAGTGACGCAAGAAACACGACACCAGCCACCCCAGGAATATGGACAGGAATCATGTGTTGGGGTTGACAAACAGTGTAGACCCAGATCCGTACAAGTCTCAGTTCAGGATCTTAGATGCCACTGTTTACGTATGTCGTCTGCTTTATATTCTTGCCAACTTTTCAAACCTGTTTTTCCATGTAGGCAAATAGTGTGGATACTGTCCAAATTCTGTCTGATCTGGGCCCATATTGTTTGCAACAGTTACCAGCAGAGAGTAAAGCAGACGACATTTGTTGTGATTGGAATCTTAAGCGTTTATCGAATGCAAATGATTTTGACGGTCCTCACAGGGCGACTAACATATTTACCCATCAGTGCCAATCTTTCCATTTTTGGGGAATATAGAAACTTTTAAAACCCTGATCAGATGTCACAGAATGCGGCGTCTGGTCGGTGACTTCACTGTTTGTTCAAGGTACGAAACCTGCTTTAAAATTCACAATAAACGTGACAACATATTTTATAATTAGACCTCTCCGAAAAAGAGTGGAATACCATGTTCAATGTCGGTCAGTAAATGGTTGTTAGCCTGTATTATTTGTGACTACTTGGATTTCATACAAACGCTATTTAACCCTTTCAATCCTGTAGACCGGGGCAAACCTTGTAGATCTAGTTAAGACGGCACGTAACGACCAGTCTCGCCCGGATCTACCTGTACAAAGTTTGCCATCATGTTAATGAACTGGGAAAAAGAATAAATACACATAAAAGGTCCTGTTCTGAAACTCAGGACTGAAAGGGTAAAACATCTCGGTATTAATGCTTTGCAAGGCATTTGCAAACTTAAATCAATACATGTATACATATATGCTCGGGAAACTGTTCAATATGATTTGAGCGAAATTACTCTAAAAACTGAAAACATACCGGACTACTTTTGCACTGAATCATATTACAGAAGTTCTGAGTCAAAGCTGGAAGTTAGCTACACAACTCGTGTGACAGCTAGGAATGACAGATAAAATCTGTCATCAAAATGAGTCACATCAGCAGAACACACTGTAAGGTATGCATGTGTGAACTTAGAAAATCATGAACAATGGGTCTTGAATCAACAACGATCATATCTCAGGATAGACGTTATTTGAGGCTAAGAAACAGAATCCAAGTTGACTGTTTAATTTTAGGTTTTAGTTTATCACTTTTCAATTGAGCAAAATACCATTCTTATTAAGAAGTGAAGTGAAAATTGTCCATATGTTTTTTTCTCATCACAAAAACACGCCTATATAGTTTTAACCCCCTTGAACCCCACTTTTATACAGTAAAACTGGGGTTTCCGGGGGTAGGCCTTATTTTTCTTATTTCTGCTCTAGAATATAGACTGTGGGTACTCGTTAGGACCGCCTCGAGGCGGTTCTAACGAGTGCCCACAATCTATATTTGGAACAGTAATAAGAAAAATATCACAAGTTTTCGTCAAATTTTTTTTTTATTTTTTCGGCGATAAAGATGGCAATGTATTTGTACAGGCGTGTTTTCGTAATGATATGTTTTTTCTTTCCTTTCAGGTAAAAGAAGACCGGGTAATACGTTAGGTGTATTTAGTCTGGGTGAACTTATTGGTTATTGCGGTTTACTGACTGGTTATGGTCTCTGGGGAGATTTTATTTACGATTCTGAGTCTAAAAGAGGATTGGGAAAATTAAGATATGCAGGTGAGTCAAGGAAACCATGTTTGCTTGTGTGTTGATGGCATTCACAAACTGCAACCATTCAGGTAAACCGAAACTGCTATTTTCTACCCGTGATATTCTTTGTTTCAGGATGCAATTTCCTGGCGTTTTGATTAAAGGCATTTATTCTTGATTATTGAGGACTATCATTTCATTACATAATATAATGTAGCCTCAGTGCTGGCTATAGAGAAGTCCTCTGTCTGCAACAGGTAAGGGGCCTTCTTGGGGAAAATGAATAATTGACTAACTGTTAACTACAGTGTGCCTTATTGAGTTTCCCCTTTAGTGCCTCAGTCAGGGATTCAACAAGAGTTACTAATCACCATATAAGGGGCTGCCTTTGGTCTGCTACAGAGAGTATATCACAGGGGGCAATAAAACAATTAAGAGCACACGGTGTGTCCTACCTTACAAGAATAAATGCCTTTAAGTACAACTGTTTTGTCGTGTGGTGGTAGTAGAAACTTTCATCATATCAGACATTGTTATCAAGTCCTGTTTGGAATCGTCTCACATAATCTAACAATGGTATTCACAATGACACCCAAGTTCTATCGATAATCCATATCAGTAGAACACTTTTAATACATTTATAATCGGCTTTTATCGTTAATTATCTTGTGTTTATCGGTAAAATTGCACAGTGTATGTTTTATGTACATTTCATACTGATGATCTTCTATTTTACGTCATTTGGCTTGTTAGAGAACTTAGCCATCTGCGTTCTCTTTCAGTGACCACCGGTAAAATATTGCTTATAAAAAGACATAGAATGATGGACCTTAGTGTTGAATACTTGCCACCACATTGTACTGAAGCCCAGAATGTATCTGCCAGGGGAACGGAAGTAGTTCAGTCAGAAAATGGCAACCCCAATGCAAATCAGTCCAGCAGTATAGACGATACATATAATTTAAATGTGCATCAGCCTATTAGCTGTGATTCAGAGAAATTACTTGATGGACAGTCCAACATAGAACATGAAGCCGAAACAGCCACTGTGGAAGATACAGTTGTTACAGAAACAACTGACAAATCAGATACTGAACAGCTAGACAGCGTACAGGCAAACTGCAAGAAAGTTACAGACACAGACAGATCAAATGAATCAGAAATTGAATCTGAAGAAAATAAACCAAGTACACGATCTAGGGAATGGAAAACATGCCAGGGAATATACACAGGAGTAATGCTCTTTGTAAGCGACTACTGGAGTCATAAAGAGAAATCAGCTTCTAACGAAGGCTGTACGAGACTAATTTTAAACAAACCAAGCGGTGGCTTACAAACCCTAAGCTTCTTAGTAAAATTAATGACACGTCAGCGAACTGCGGTAGGTATGCTCAGACTGTTGTGTATATATTGCCTTGTTTTGTATTGTTTCAATATACTACTAAGATATCAGTTTTGGATGTATGATTATAGCTATGATTTAAGAATAATTAAACAAATTCATTTCAGAGAATAAACATTATGATTAAATAACTCAGTGAAAGTTGGTTTTACTTCGACTATGATCAAACTGGCCCCGATAGCTCAGTAGGTAGAGTGTCCCCTCCATTCCAAAGTCGTTAAAAATGGTACTAGCTGCTCCTCGGTTGGCACTCAGATTTACGGGGTAGAGCTAGGACTGGTCAACCCAGTGTCAGGATAATGTGACTGGGTGTGGTATCATGTAATGTGTCTGGGACATGAAACTTCAGTGAGGCAGCACTAAAAAAATGAGCAGTGAGCTCCCTGTCGCAACCATATGACTGATATGTGATATGACTGAAAAATTGTTGAAAGCGACGTTAAACCTGAATTCACACACACACACACACACACACACACACACACACACACACACACACACACACTCGACTATGATCAAAGCAGTCATCAAATGGTGAAGTATATACTGGCAGTAATGTTTTTCTTTAAAAGAAAAAATGTAATAATCTGATCAATAATGATGATGGTTATCTGTTCTCGTCATTTACTTTTATACTAATGGTTCAGTCGGCCCCCGCCCATAGGGGCTTGAAGAAATATATGCTTCCACGCAGAGCTGAATCCGGCCCGCACACTAGTACTGGTAAACCGTTTAGAGGATCTAAGCCTGTCCAGGAACCGCGGTGCGAGGCGGACCGTCAATGCCAATAAACCCTATTGGTTTAATTGGGCGACAGGGTTTGAGATGTCATTTCATCTCAATGTCGGGTAAAAGTCCCACAAAATTGGAAGCAACGTCTCCAAAATGACCTTTACAGTGTTGACGGGGACGTTAAACCTAAGAATCAAACAAAAAACTAATGGTTAAGTTACATTTGCATCACTGAAAACAATGTTGGAAGCAATCAGTGTAGGTAATTAAAGAAAGCTACTATTCTACAAAGCAGTTAGCTTGCATTAGTTAAACATTTATCGAATTTTATTAATTTGCAAAGTATTTAGATAAAAATAAATAGCTGTGAAGACAGAGATCAGGAATCTAAGACCCCAAAGGGAAAGAAGCACAAACATGAAATAACTAGGCCCTATGGAAACACCAATAGCTGAAAGCCAAAATGATAGTTATTTTACCACAAAATGCGTATTGCAAAGTGCAAATATATTTTGATTTATCTAGACGTAAGGTAATTTTATACGTTTATTTAACTGTATTTAAACTGATTAGGATCATATTAGGAATTATTTATAACAATTATTCTTGAATGAAAATGAAGCTATACGCACTTTCTATTCATTGTATCAAACACACCATACTTTCCATGATATAAAATTCCTTATAAAACTATATATATTATTACATAGACTAGCTGAAATTGCATTAGCCAATCTGTGTAACATTGACACCATTTCAGCCATTTCATGACAAGCTGAAATATTATGGCATTTCTTGAAGTCGCCGAGTGAAATGGTCATTCTGCGAAAAGGTTAATATTTTTATCCATTTCATGAAATACCTGATTTTAACTTGATACCTGATCATATATATTGCAATTTATTCTGTTCGCCAGGGTGCGAAACTTCTTAATTTTGGTTATCGGTACCATAAACGTCGCAAAGCCTTTTCTAAGTTTTTATAGAAGACATTTCGAGTTAGTATTAAAATTCATTGTTAGACTTACATCTTTTCAGCAACTAGGCCTATCAAGACCTTAATTTTACGGTGACTTAATATATGCAAAATTTATAATAAACGTGATGATTTTGATTTTCGAGATTGTAAATTTTCCTTTTTTGGATGGTGATGTTCCTCAAGCGACATCCTACGGGGTTTATATTTCGCAGTTAATTCGATTCGTTAGAGTGTCTAGTCATGTATCCGACTTCAACACTCGTAATAAATTAATAACCGCTAAACTTCTTTATCAGGGGTATTAGTATCATAAACTATGTAAAGCCTTTTCTAAGTTTTATAGACGTCATTCTGATTTGGTTTCAAAATTCAACGTTGGACTTAAAACACTTCTGCAACAAGGTCTATCGGAACCCGAATTCTATGGTGACTTAGTATATAAATTTAGAAAAATACATGCCTGTAATGACTTTAGTACCAAATTTCGTAAAATCGTTCGTCGATATATAAAGATTGGGTACAACATAAATGTTATAAAACAGACTGCATGTATGGTGGTTAACCCAATCACGGTTGGCAACTTTGCTTCCCTCTTTGATTGCACACCGATGGGTCGGGCCTAAGATTATATGACGGTTCCAGCGTAAAAACATATATGGAATTTTATTTTAGTTTTCTTTATGTTGGTTGGCGCCAGATGCTCCCTCTTTGGTCGGGCCCCTCGGAGTCTAACTTGTTTTTCTTTTGCTCCAGCAATTATGTTGTTGTATGCTGTCGGGTCCTCAACCTTGTTTCATCTCTGTAGTTTTTTTATTTGTATGTTCTCGGGAATGTTACACTGATGAGTTAGGAAGCCTTCATGCAGACTAAACAAAATTAGTGTATACCGCGACAGAGGTAAGGGCGAGGATAATGGCCATGTAAAATCGATTTAAGCCCCCCCCCCCTACCCCCCCCTACCCCCCCAGTGGAATTCTTTCCACTGACCGTTCCAAGGCGGTTCTTCTGTGGCGGTTTATTTATGGTGTTGTTTGTTACTTACTTTGTGTATCACTTGTGTCTTTTTATTTTGGATGGCCATTTTGTGGGAAAGTAACTGTCCTAGTGGGCTTCCTTTGTTTAGGTTTCCATTATGGTCTGGTCGCTTCATGTTTGTGTTTCTTTCCCTTTGGTGTCTTTGATGGGTGGAGTAAGTTAATTGTATCGATTCCTGATCTTTGTTTTACTTCTACTTAGTATATTAATTCAGACAGATATATGCTTTCAATGATTTCAGTACTCAATGCCTTAAAACCATTCTGTGGTATGAAAATATTGGTTGCATCATAAATATTATACCACTGCATGCATGGTAGTTAACACAGTCAAGGTTGAAAATTTTGCTTAACATTCTTAATTGCACACCGCTGGCTCGGCCCTCAGACTCGATGACGTCTCCGGTCTAAAGGCTTACTTAAACTGTTTTAAGTATTTCCGCCCGATGTTTGGTATCTGATCCGGCCAACCGGAGTCCATCTGTTCGTTTTTGTTTACTCCTGCATTTCAGATATTTCATGCTGTCGAGCCCCATCGTTTATCATCTCTGTATTCGTTTTCAGTTATATGTTCTTGGAGATTGTGCTTAAAAAAATTTTAGGAACATTATCCAAAAACAGAACAATATGGTCATTTGTAGTGAAAAGTTTGAAGTAGTGCCTTGCTTTACATACCTGATGCTAAATTTTACAAAACAGCTTTCCTTAGCACAAATGGCAACTGCACAAGCTGTCAAGGGAAAAAGGATTCTTGTTTCTGTTCTGTTGAAATTATAAAGATATGGTCAAATGACTAGCGAATTATTTTTAGCTCCCCAGAGCCAAAGTGGGGTGGGGCTTATAGGAAAGGCAGTTGTCCGTCGTCGTCGTATGTCGTGTGTGTGGCGTCAACACTTTTATACGAAATCTCCTCTGACGCTACTGGGCCGATTGGGCCCAAATTTCATCTGAAGCATCCTAGGCCTTGGGGATTGAAAGTTTGTGTTTTTTTTTCAGAAAAATCGGCATTTTAATTGGGTTGCTATGGCAACTTAGAGTTTTCATAGACTTATAATAGGGAAAATTTAAAAATGGCAGTTACTGCCAAGTCGTTGCGAGTATTTTGACAAAACTTCTATAGAAAAGTTTCTTGAGTTAACTTATCTCAGCCATTTGCTTTTATGCCACCTGAGGGATCCCCATTTTGTGTAGGGGTCATGCCCTACACCCTCAACTTCATAAGTTGACAATGATAAGACGCATTCAGTGACATCAACGTGGGGGTCCCCCGAGATGCGCCAGGGCCATGCCCCACCCCCTCCACTTCATAAAAGGTCCAATATCTCGGAAACCCTACAGATCCTCACTACTAAGCCATATATATTCTTGTTCCTTATTGCTAGACACATTCAGTGACACCAACCTAGTGGTCTTCTGGATCGACGGGTTCATGCACCACACATGCACTTCATAAAAGGCCATATATCTGAGAAACTGTTCAGGGCCCCGCCCCCTGAACCTTATATATTCATGTTTGTTATGATAGTTCACATTCAGTGACGCCAACAAGGGGGTCTCCCGGGGATGCCTTGGGTTATGCCCCACCTCTCCACTTCATAAAACGCCAAATATCTCAGACACCGTTCAGATCCCTTCCCATAAACCATATATATTCTTATTCCTTATGGTAAGACTCGTTCAGCACACCAATCTGGGGTCCCTTTGCGCTGGGGCAATATGCTCGGGCGATGCCCCGCCCCTCCACTTAATAAAAGGCCATATATCTCAGAAACCATTCAGATCCTCATCCCATGTTATATAGATTGTTGTTCCTTATGATTAGATACATTATTTCACACCAACTTGGGGGTCCACAGGGGCCGTTCCTCTCCCCTTCATTTCATAAAGGGGCCTCATATAAGAGTTTATGATTGGTTTATTGAAATCGTATTATGTTAAAATACATGCCTGCTAGTGGGCAGTGCACACCTGAGATCTGGTGATCATAGTGGCCCATGGGTGTCTTGTTTCAAGATGTTAGAAACAAAATTACTAGTAATACCTGTTCAGACCCCGAACAGGTATTACTAGAACTTTTCTTAAAAAAAAAATACTTGGATAGTCATTTGACCATATCATTCTAATTTGGACAGAACAGAAATCGTTTGTCATCCCTGTTTTTGTTTGATTTTTAGCTCACCGGAGCCGAAGGCTCCGGGGGAGCTATTGTGATCGGTCTTTCGTCCGTCGTTGTCGCCCATCCGGATGTCCGTCCACAATTTCTATAAATGGCATCTCTCCACTGAACAGATTTTGACCAAACTTTGCAGAAATGTTCTGTGGGTGGTCCTCTCTCAAAGTTGTTCAAAGAATTCCATTCTATGCAGAACTCTGGTTGCCATGGCAACGAAAAGGAGAAACTAAGAAAAACACCTTTAAAAATCTTCTTGTCTGAAACCAGAAGGCCCAGGTCTTTGGTATTCGGTATGAAGCTTCATCTAGTGGACCTCTACCAAGATGGATCAAATTAAAGCCCTGGGGCCAAAAATGCCCCCGTGCCGGGGCCCACTGGTTTTACATAGGCTTATATAGGGGAAAGTAGAAGTAAAACAAAGATCAGGAATTGATACAATTAACTTACTCCACCCATAAAAGACACCAAAGGGAAAGAAATACAAACATTAAGCGACCAGACCATAATGGAAACCTAAACAAAGGAAGGCCATAAGGACAGTTACTTTCCCACAAAATGGCCATATGGCCATCCAAAACCAAAAGACACAAGTGATACACACTGTAAGTAACAAACAACAACATAAATAAATCGCCACAGAAGAGCCGCCTTGGAACGGTCAGTGGAAGATTTCCACTGGGGGGCTTAAATCGATTTTACGTGGCCACAATCCTCGCCCTTACTTCCGCCGCGATTTAGACAAATAATTTGTTCAGTCCGCATGAAGGCCTCCTAACTCATCAGTGCAACATCTCCGTGAACACAGAAATCAAAGAACCACAGAGGTGAGACAACGGGGAGGACTCGACAGCAAGAAACCACTGAAATGCTGGAGCAAAAGAAAACCAACAGTTAGACTCCGATGAGCCCGACCAGAGACAGAGCACCAGGCACCAACCAACATTATCTCTTTAATTTTCAATCAGCCTTTACGTTGGAGCCGTCATAGAATCTGAGGCCTGACCCACCGGCGTGCAATTAAAGAGGGAAGCAAAGTTGCCAACCGTGATTGGGTTAACTACCATGCATGCAGTCTGTCGTATAATATCCATGTTGTACCCAATCTTCCTACATCGAAGAACGACTCCACGAAACTGGGCGCCGAAGCCACCGCGGCCACATATTTTTCTGAATTTACACACCAAGCCACCACAAAACTCGGGCTCCGACAGACCCTGCCGCAGAAGAGACCCAAGTCCAACACCGAATCCTGAAACCAAACCAGAACGGCGCCCATAAAACCCCGAAAAGGCCCCGCGCAGCCCACGGCACCGACAACCCTGATTAAGGAGCCCAGCCGTTAACAACCCACCACGAGTGCCGAAGTCAGTTACATGACCACACACTCTAGCAAATCGAACCAACTGCGAAATTCAAACGCCACAGGACGGCGCACGAGGAACATCACCATCCAAAAAAGGAAAACCCACAACCCCAAAACCAAAGTCATCGCGTTTATCATAAATTTTGCACGAAACCAATCCATCTACAATAGATAGATGCAAATCCAAAAACGGGGCCTCGGTATCAGAAGAATCCGCTTTATTCAACTGAAGCTCTAGGGGGCAAATCTGACTGATCAAACCATCAAAATAGGTATTATCAATATTTAATAAATCATCTAAATATCTAGAAGTAGAGCTAAAAGCTTCAATAATTTCAGATTGGTTATCAATGGAAAGCGACAAAACGAAGTCCCCCCCCACAACAACACAAGAACAGATCAGCCACAAGAGGTGCGCAACCAGTACCCATCGGAATACCCACAATCCGCCCAAACAACCCAGCACCGAATCTAATATAAATATTGTCAAGTAGAAAGGTGAGGGCATCACACACTTTCTGACATGATCAAAGTGTATAATTCTTATGCTCTTTAGAAGTGAAAAATGCACCTCCGACACCACACGCAAGACAGAGAGAATCCTCCCTGTGAAAAGCCCATTCAATTAAATCATCAAGCTTTTCTTTTATAAGATTATGAGGAAGTGTAGTGTAAAGAGTGGAAAAATCGTAGGTAGACAGACTAGAAGCACGAAACTGTCTAGATTTCAATTTATTTAAAACCTCATTCGAATTTTTTATAGACCAAAACAGATTTCTTCCTGATCTTTCAAAGACTTTATCACAATATTTAATTACATGCGTTTTAATAGCAGTAAGACAGGAAGTTAATAATTTAGAAGGTTCAGTGGTAGTGCAAGAACTAGAATTTGCAATAAACCGTGCTTTGTAAGGTTTTTTATGAAGTTTTGGTAACCAGTATAGCGTAGGAAGCTTGTCTTGGCCTTCGTTAACACACACAGCAAACTTGGTGGCTGAAAGACAAACATGTTTATCTACTATAGCTCTCTCTTCAGCCAAAGGCTGAAGTTCATAGGCCTTAGTAAACCTTTAAAAATCTTCTTGTATGAAACCAGAAGGCCCATGTCTTTGATATTTAGTATGAAGCTTCGTCTAGTTGACCTTTCCAATATTGTTCAAATTATAGCCCTGGGGCCAATAATGCCCCCCCCCCCCCCCCCCCCCGCGCCGGGGCCCACTTGTTTTACATAGGCTTATATAGGGAAACTTTTTAAAAATCTTCTTGTCTGAAACCAGAAGGTCCAGGTCTTTGTTATTTGGTAGGAAGCTTCATCTAGTGGACCTCTACCAAGATTGTTCAAATTATAGCTCGAGGGTCAAAAATGCCCCCGCGCCAGGGCCCACTGGTTTTGTATAGGCTTATATAGGGAAAATCTTTAAAAAATCTTCTTGTCTGAAACCAGGAGGCCCAGGTCTTTGATATTTGGTATGAAGCTTCGTCTAGTACCCCTCTACCAAGATTGTTCAACTTATAGCCCTGGGGCCAAAAATGCCCCCACCCCCCGCGCCGGGGCCCACTGGTTTTACATAGACTTATAATGGGGAAAACATTTAAAAAGTTTCTTGTTTGAAACCAGAATGCCCAGGTCGTTGATATTTGGTATGAAGCTTCGTCTAGTGGACCTCTATCAAGATTGTTCAAATTATAGCCCTGGGCCAAATAATCCCCCGCTAAGGGGCCCACTTGCTTTACATAGGCTTATATAGGGAAACTATTTAAAACTCTTCTTGTCTGAAACCAGAAGGCCCAGCTTTGGTATTTGGTATGAAGCTTCATCTAGTAGACCTCTACCAAGATTGTTCAAATTATAGCCCTAGGGCCAAAAATGCCCCCGCGCCAGCGGGCCCACTTGTTTTTTTATAGGCTTAGATAGGGAAAACTTTAAAAAATCTTCTTGTCTGAAACCAGAAGGCCCAGGTCTTTGATATTTGGTATGAAGCTTTGTCTAGTGGACTTCTACCAAGTTTCTTCAAATTATAGCCCTGGGGCCAATATTGCCCCCCCCCCCCCCCCCCCCCCCCAGCGCCGGGGCCAATTTGTTTTACATATGCTTATATAGGGAAAACCTTTAAAAATTTTCTTGTCAGAAACCAGAAGACCAAAGCCTTTGGTATTCGGAATGAAGCTTTTTCTAGTGGACCGATACCAGGATTGTTCAAATTATAGCCCTGGGGCCAAAAATGCCCCCGCGCCGGGGCCCACTTGTTTTACACAGGCTTATATAGGGAAAACCTTTAAAAATCTTCTTGACAGAAACCAGAAGGCCCAGGTCTTTGATATTTGGTATGAAGCTTCGTCTAGTGGACCGATACCAAAGTTATTCAAATTATTAACTTTTGGCCAAAAATACCCAGGCGTGGGGCCCCACTGATTTTACATAGGCTTATATGGAGAAAACCTTTAAAAATCTTCTTGTCTGAAACCGGCAGGCCCAGGTCTTTGATATTTGGTATGAAGCTTCATGTAGTGGACCTTTACCAAATGTCTGATTGTTCAAATTATAGCTCTGGGACCAAAAATGGCCCCGCCCCATGGCCCACTGGTTTTACATCTTACATAGGCTTATGTAGGAAAAAGTTTTAAATATCTTCTTTCTGAAACCAGAAGGCCCATGTCCTTGATGTTTGGTGTGAAGTTTCAACTGATGGACCTCTACCAAAGATTGTTCCAATTTTAGCCCTGGGGCCAAAAATGGCGCTGATCCAGGTTTTACGTAGGCAAATATAGGGAATACCTTTAAAAGATTCTTATCTGAAACCAAAAGGCCTAGATCTTGGATATTTTGTATGACGCATGCTGTACATCTAGTGGACCTCTTCCAAGATTGTTCAAAATCTAGCCAGGGGGCCAAAAATACCCCCCCCCCCCCAGGGCCCGCATCTTTTACATAGGCTTATATAGGGAAAACCTTAAAGAATTTTTTTTTTATCTGAAACAAGAAGGCCCAGGCTTATGATATTTGATATTAAGCTTCATTTAGTGGATCTCTACCATGATTGTTCAAATTATAGCCCTGAAAATTGTCCCGTCCAAGGACCCACATGTAAATCTCTTAGCTCAGGTGAGCGATTTAGGACTAGCATGGTCCTCTTGTTATGTTCTTGGAGATTATTGCACTCATGAGTTAGAAATCCTTCAAGCGGACTGTACAATTTTTTTGTCGCAACCACGACAAAACCTAGGGTGAGGGTTGTGTTCACGTTAATTTGATTAAAGCCCCACCCCCAGTAAAACACTTTTTATTTACTTGTCAAAAACGGATAAAACATGTGATCAAATACGTCAAAGTCTTTGAAAGTTCAGGGAAAAATCTGTTTTGGTCCATAAGGATTCTAATAAAGTTTTTAATTAATTTAAATTCAGACGTTTACGTGCTTCAAGCTTGTCTACTTATGATTTTCCACCGTTTACACTACACTTACAAACTTATAAAAGAAATTTCAATGGAAAGTTTCCCTCTTTCTTTCATGTAATGTAAGAAATGCTTTAGCACGAAGTGCTCAAGGTGAGCTATTGTGATCACCATCTGTCCATTGTACGTGAGTTGTGTGTCGTCCACATTTACCTTGTTCACCCTCTAGAGGCCACAGCTTTACTTCAGTTGTCATGAAACTTTGCTAGAATGTTGGTCTTGATGATATCTAGGTCAAGTTCGACTATCGACATTGAAGTCAAAAACTAGGTCACTTGGTTAAATTTCTTTAAAACTTTGTTCACCTTCTATAAGATATAACTTTACTTCAATCTGCATGAAACTTTACCAGAATGTTTGCCATGCTGATATGAAGCTCAAATGCTACTATGGGTCATGTCTGGTCAAAACATAGGTCACTAGGTCGAATTTCTTTAAAACCTTGTCACCCTCTAGAGGCCAGAGTTTTGCTTCAATCTTCATTAAACTTTACTAGAATATTCTTCGTGATGATATCTGGATCGAGTTCGAATATGGGTCACGTCGGGTCAAAAGCTAGGTCACTAGGTCACCCTCTACATACCACAATTTTGCTTCAATCTTCATGAAGCTTTACCAGAATTCTTGTCTTGATGATATCAAGGTCAGGTTCGAATATGAGTTATGTCAGAACAGAAACTATGTCACTGAGTCAAATTTCTTTTAACCCTATTTCACCCTGTAGAAGCCATAATTCTGTTTCAGTCTTAATGAAGCTTTGCCAGAATGTTTGCCTTGATGATATCAAGGTAAATGTTGACTATTGGTCATGTCAGATCAAAACTAGGTCACAAGGTCAAATTTCATTTATACCTTGTTCACTCTCTAGAAGCCAAAGTTTCGCTTTAAACTTTATGGAACTTTACCAGAATGTTTGCCTTGACGGTATCTGGGTTGCATACGAATATGGGTTAAGTCGGGTCACTTGGTCGCATTGTGTTAAAACCTTGTTCACTTTCTAGAGGCTACAATCCTGAAACTTTACCAGAGTGGTTTTCTTAATGCTATTTCTGTCGAGTTCGACTATGGGTTATGTCAGATCAAAAACTAGGTAACTAGGTCAAATTTCTTCAAAACCTTGTTCGCCCTCTAGAGGCCATAGTTTTGCTTCAATATTCATCAAACTTTACCAGATTGTTTGTCTTCATAATATCTTGGCCAAGTTAGAATATAGGTCATATCGGATCCAAAACTAGGTTACTAGGTCGAATTGCGTTAAAACCTTGTTCAACCTCTAGAGGCCATAACTTTGCTTCAGTCTTCATTAATCCTTACAAGAATGTTTGTCTATATGATATCTATGTCATGCTCGATTATGGGTCATGTAAGTTCAAAACCTAGGTCACTAGGTCGTTTCTTTAAAACCTTGTAATCCCTCTACAGACCATACGTTTGCTTCCATCTCCATGAAATTTTACCAGATTGTTTGCCTTGAAAAAATATTTGGGACCAGTTCGACTTTGAGTCATGTCAGATCAAAAACAAGGTCATTAGGTCAAATTTTATTAAAACCTTGTTCACCCTCTAGAGGCCATAATTTTGCGCCAATCTTCACGAAACTTTACCAGAATGTCAACCTTGGTACTATCTGGGTCGAGTTTGAATATTGGTCATGTCAGGTCAAAAACTAGTGCACTAGGGCATTTTTCTTTTTAAACCTTGTTCACCCTCTAGAGGCCATAACTTTGCTTCAATCTTCATGACGCTTTACGGAATGTTTGTCTTGAACATATCTGGATCGAGTTTTAATATGGGTCATGTCAGGTCAAAAACTAGTGCACTAGGTCAATTTTCTTTTTAAACCGTGTTCACCCTCTAGAGCCCATAACTTTTCTTCAATCTTCATGACACTTAACCGGAATGTTTGTCTTGATAATATCTGGTTCGAGTTCGATTGTGGGTCATGTTTGGTCAAAAGTAGGTCCCAAGGTCAAATTGGGTTCAAACCTTGTACACCCTCTAGTTTTACATAGTATGATATAGGGAAAACCTTAAATACGCTTGTTGTATGAAACCAGAAGGCTCAAGCCTTTGATATTTTGTACACAGCTTCGTCTTGTGGACCTCTGTCAGTATTGTTCAACTTTATAGCCCTGGTGCCATAAATGGCCCTGTACAGGGGCTCAATGGTTGTATCTAGACTTACGTAGGGAAATATACCTTTGGAATTCTTCTTTACTGAAACCAGAAGGCAAAGTCTATGAGATATTTGGTTCACAGCTTCGACTAGTGGACATCTGCCAAGATTTGTTCAAATTATAGCCACGAGGACAAAAATGGTTTCGCCCAGGGATCCACATATTTTACATGGACTTGTATGGGGACAAAACATAAAAATATCTTCTTGCCTAAAACTAGAATGCACAGACCTTTGATATTTGATACACAACTTTGTCTAGTTTCTCACAACATTCATTTCTGTGTCCTATGCATTTACTGTTGGAAGCACATCGGTTTTTAGGCCCGATCCGGCTACACACATGTACTTCCATGGAAATTACTCATGGAATATGTTTTACTATCATTCTCCCCCTTCAGCTGATTCAAGAAGTACAGTTGTCTGTTACTGGTTGACCACGTAGCTGAAAGCCAGTCCAGGAATAGTGCGGTTAGATTAGCTTACCTCAACTGACATAATCATTTTTGTTGAAAGGCCCCAAATCATCACATTCCTCCCTAGACCTGTTTAACACAGTTATTAGCCTGCAGTCTGAGATCCAAAAACATATACTTTTTAACAAATTTTAAACCTACATAGTCATATGAAGAGAATTCATAGTCTTGTAGAATGTACTAGAGACAGTGACACTCAGATGAGCGAAAAAGGGCCGTCTTATTTTTCGCTTCTGAAGAGCATAAAATTATACTTTAAGATTATATCAGAAAGTGGATGAAGCTCACGTCTATCTACTGGACAATATTTACATAAGATTTGGTACTAAGTTATTTAGACAACTTGTGGGTATTCCGATTCCCTTATCTCTCGCATTCTAGATATTTGGATGGTTTATTAAATATTGACAATACTGATTTCGATGGTTTGATCAGTGAAATTTATCCCCCAGAACATCAGGTAGATAAAGCAAATTCTTCTGATACCGAGACCCGGATTTTGGATTTACATATATTTATTGTAGATGGCTTTGTTTCCTGCAGAATTTATGATAAACGCAACGATTTGAATTTTGTGATTGTAAATTTTCCTTTCTTGGATGGCGATGTTCCTCATGCGGCATGCTATGGCGTTTATATTTCGCAATTTATTTGATTTGGCAGTGTGTCTTGTCATGTAACCGACTTCAACTCTCGTAATAAATTGTTAACTGCTAAATTTCTAAATCAGTGTTATCGCATCATAAATTACGAAAAGCCTTATATAGACGTCATTCCGATTTAATTTCAAAATTCAATGTTGGATTTAAATCTCTTCTGCAACAAGGTCTATCGGAGCCAGAATTTTATGGTGACTTAGTATATAAATTCAGAAAAATATATAAATAGAAGTGGATGCAATGATCAGGAATCGATACGATAAACCCACAGCTCCCTTCAGAGACACCAAAGGGAAAGGAACACAAACATGAAACAACAGACCCTAATGGAAACACCAATAGCGGAAAGCCAAAAGGACAGTTACTTTCTCACAAAATGGCCAATAGGCTATCCAAATAAAATAATACTAGATCGCGCAGTCGATGGCGCGCCATCGCAAATCCCCACGTTTTGACCTCTTCCAGGGACCCCTGGGGGCTGGTCCACAAATTAATGTGCTCTTGCAGAAGCCATTCATGTAAGTAACTCACACACCAAATTTGGTTGAATTCCAATGAACGGTATAGGAGGAGATAGCCGGACAGACGGACGGACGGACGGAGGCGATAACAATATCCCCACTTTTCTTAAAAAAACGTGGGGATAATAAGCGTCACAAACACCGAAAGACACACCATAGGTTAAAAAAATAAACCGCGAAAGAAGAACTGCCTTGGAACGATCAGCGAAAACAAATTCCATTGGGGTGTGGGGGGGGGGGGGGCTTAAATCGATTTAACGTGGCCACAATCCTCGCCCTTACTTCCGTCGCTATTAAGACAAATAATTTGTTCAGTCCGCATGAAGGCATCCTAACTCATCAGTGCAACATCTCGGTGAACACAAAAATGAAACAACCACAGAGATGAAACAACGGCGAGGACTCGACAGCAAAAAACACCGAAATGCTTGAGAAAAAACCAACAGTTAGACTCCGGTAAACTTGCTAAGATTTCAGTAGCCCATTTCGTGAAATCAGTCTTCGATATAAAATGATTGGGTTCATCATAAATGTTATACGACAGACTGAATGCATGGTAGTTAACCCAGTCACGGTTGATAACTTTTCTTCTCTCTTTAATTGCATGCCGGTGGGTCAGGCCTAGGATTCTAAGGTGGTTCCATTGTAAAGGCTTACTCATGTAATGTTGTTTGGTACCTGATGCTCTGTTTTCGGTTGGGTCCAACGGAGTGTCACTGTTGGTTTTCTTTGGCTCCAGCATTTCATTTGTTTCTTTCTGTCGATTTTTATTTGTTTGAGTTGAGGTTTTACGTCCACGTCAACACTATTATGCCATTTTGGAGAGGTTGCTTCCGGTTTTGTGGGACTTTTAACCGACATTGAGATGAAATCTCAAAACCTACCCCGCCCATCGAAACTGCTAGGGTTTAAGGAGCGGTCCAAGTCGCAGCACTTTTCCTGGGTAGGCTGTCGAGTCCTTACCGTTGTTTAATCTCTGTGGATGTTTGATATTTGTCTCGGAGACGTTGCACTGATGAGTTAGGAAGCCTTCATGCGGACTGAACAAATTATTTTCCTGAATCGCGAATTTAGGAATTTACGGTCGCGTCAAATTGATTTAAGCCCCCGAATGCAGTTCTTTTCTCTAACCATTCCAAGGTGGTTCTGTCAGTGTTAATTTTGTTATGGTTTGTCTTTGCGTGTATCTCTTATATCGTTTTGTTTTGGATAGCCAATTGGCCATTTTGTGGGAAAGTAACCATCCCTTTGGCTTTTCATTGATTTATATTTCCATTAGGGTCTAGATATTTCATGTGTGTGTTTCTTTCTCTTTGGTATCTCTGATGGGAGGGGTGGGTTAATTGTATCGATTCCTGATTATTGCCTTCACTTCTATTTTTGCATATCAGGGCTGTTTTGTTTGTGCCCTGTGGTGGCTGTAAAAGCATGCATTTGATGCTCTTATTTTTCCATTCCTCGGGATAAAACAACGGTGAGGACTCGACAGCAAGAAGCCACTGAAATGCTGGAACAAAAGAAAGCCAACAGTTAAGACTCCGATGGGCTCGACCAGAGACAGAGCACCAGGCACCAACCAACATTACATAGAATTAGATCTCTCTTTTTATCAGTAAGCCTTTACGCTGGAACCATCATAGAATCGGAGGCCGGACTCACTCAATTAAAGAGGGCAGCAAAGTTGTCAACCGTTATTTAACTACCATGCATGCAGTCTGTCGTATAACATTTATGTTGTATCCAATCTTTTTATATCGAAGAATGATTTTACAAAATTGGGTGCTGAAGTCATTGCGGTTATAAATTTTTCTAAATTTATATACAAAGTCACCATAAAATTCGGGTTCCGATAGACCTTGTTGCAAAAGTGATTTAAGTCCAGTATTGAATTTTGAAATTAAATCAGAATGGCGTCTATAAAATGTTGAACAGGCTTTGTATAGTTTAGGATACCGATAACCCTGATAAAGAAGTTTAGCAGTCACCATTTATTACGAGTGTTGAAGTCAGTTACATGACTAGACACTCTGGCTTAAATGCGAAATATAAGCGCCTTAGGATGCCATACAAGGAACATCTAAATCCAAGAAAGGAAAATTTACAATCTCAATTGACAATATTTAATAAATCATCCAAATGTCTAAAAGTCGAGCGAAAGGCGTCAATGATTTCAGATTTAGCCTTTAGCTTGACTTCTAGATATCTGGATGATTTATTATATATTGGCTATATTGGTAGACAGATTTGAAACACGAAATCTCCTGCTAAACCTTCGTCAAATTCTGTTGTCTGAACTCAATGCGTCTTGTGCCAAAATGTTTAACACATTCATCTGTCAGAAAAATATAAAACCGCAATAACTTCAGCACCCAATTTCGTACAATCATTCTTCGATATGACCGGCCCCGATAGCTCAGTTGGTAGAGTGTCCGCTCCGGGGAACGGGAGGTCACGGGTTCGATCCCGGGCCGCGACATACCAAAGTCGTTAATAATGGTACTAGCTGCTCCTTGCTTGGCACTCAGATTTACGGGGTAGAGCTAGGACTGGTCGATCCAAAGTCAGGATAATGTGACTGGGTGTGGTATCATGTAATGTGTCTGGGATATGATACTTCAGTGAGGCAGCACTATAAAAGTGAGCATTGAGCTCCCTGTCGCAACCAGACACCGTCGTGATATGACTGAAAAATTGTTGAAAGCGACGTTAAACCCGAATTCACACACACACACACACACACACACACACACACACACACACACACACACACACACACACACACACACACACACACACACACACACACACGTTCTTCGATATGAAAAGATTGGGTACAACACACATGCAGAGTACTTGGAATTCATCTATCCACGTGAACTTGAAATTAAGGAAACAACAGAGACTGCAACCTCATCCTCATACTTGGATTGTTATCTCTATATGACAACGGGAAGCTTTCTACTAGGCTGTACGATAAACGAGATGATTTCAATTTTCCCATTGTTAACTTTCCCTTCCTGAGCAGTAATATCCCGTCTGCACCAGCATATGGAGTTTACGTTTCACAGTTAATCCGTTATGCTAGAGCCTGTTCAAAGTATCAGGACTTTATGGAACGTGGGAAGGTGCTCACTACCAGGTTGTTATGCCAGGGGTATCAAAAAACCAAACTGGTATCAACACTAAAGAAGTTTTATGGGAGGCACCATGATCTTGTGGATCCGTACAATGTGGCCATTTCCAGAATTATTTCTGATATGTTTGCCAATGGAAAGCCATAGGAAGACTTCCAAAATCTCGGACATACCCTTCCCGGCATTTACATCTTTTCTTCGTTCGGGTCGATGGGCATGGTGGGCGAAGCTTGCTTACCAAGTAATGCTTACTATCCGCGGACGCCTGATTACACTCTTCTGGAGTCCATGTCTGTTGATCCGAACATTGATATTTGCCATTTTGTCTATGGATTAACGATTTTGGATTAACGCTTTGGTACTACGACCTAAACTACTTGTTATACAGCAGACTGCATGCATGGTAGCTACGGTTAACAACTTTGCTTCCCTCTTTAACTGCGCGCCGGTCGGACGGGCCTTTGATTCTATGACGGTTCAAGTGTAAAGGCTTATTGAGAATTAGAGAGATCTTATTCAAGGTAATGTTGGTTGGTGCCTGATTCTCTGTCTCTGGTCGGGCTCATCGGAGTCTAACTGTTGGTTTTTTTTTTTTGCGCCAGCAATTCAGTGGTTTCTTGCTGTCGAGCCCTCATCGTTGTTTCATCTTTGTGGTTGTTTGATTATTTGTGTTCACGGAGATGTTGCACTGATGAGTTAGGAGGCCTTCATGTGGGCTGAACAAATTATTTGTCTAAATCGCGACGGAAGTAAGAGCGAAGATTGTGGCTACGTAAAATCGATTTAAGCCCCTCCCCCCCCCCCCCCCCCCCCCCAGTGGAATCCGTTTCCACTGACCGTTCAAAGGCGGTTCTTTTGTCGCGGTTTATTTTTGTTATGGTTTGTCTTTGGGTGTTTGTGTCGCTTATATTATTTCATTTTGGATAGCTTTTTGGCCATTTTGTGGGAAAGTAATTGTCCTTTTGGCTTTCCGCTATAATTGATGTTTCCATTAGGGTCTAGTTATTTCATGTTTGTGTTTCTGATGGGAGTTGTGGGTTGATTGTATCGTTTCCTGATCATTGCCTCCACTTCTATTTAGTGTAGTGCCTATTTGTATTGACATTTCAACAAAATAGGATGCATTTAAGAATCAGTATTTTCCTTTAATACAAACATTTTGCATCTGTACAAAATGAAACACACATCAATATTCATCATCACCAGGAAATGACTTTCATATAGTAGCACTGTGCTTACCGTCAGGTCCTGTCTAATTTTGTATGTATGTCTTTTCAGTTTATGTTATAAAACCCATTTCTTACAGCCCTTACAATGAAATATAGAGATTTCTCAGTGAACTCGAAATCGATATTGTCACTGTGTCAGACAATGAAAATACGGATTTTTATTTTCAATATTGTGAATTCGATGAATCATCGAAAAATAACATATATATTCTGTTTGTGAGATGTCAGTACGCTAAATGTTTCTAATGTGTCGAAACATTACGTCACGCACGTTTACACGCCATTCGGTCGTTGATGACGTCACTTTTAACACATACGCAAAGTAAATAATGCACGCAACGCCAGACGAACTTAACAACTGCGGACATTATTTGAATGCAAATGTCAAGTAAACGGTTTGATACAGTAACATTCCAAGCTGTTTTCCTGGTGCAAATTTTCAGTTTACACATTATTTTACCTAGTTAAAACGCTGAACACCTCATTTTGGTGACGTTGCTTCCAATTTTTAGTGACTTATACCCGACATTTTGATGAAATGACTTCTCAAACCCTGTCGCCCAATGAAACAAAGCATGGACTGTACGATTCGCACTGCTGTGACTATGCAGGCTTAGATCCTCAATGGTGTTTACTAGTACTTGTGTGCGGTCGATTGCAGCTCTCCATGGAAACAGCATACAGCTCATGTATTTCTTCGAGCCCCAATGGACGGGGACCAATATAAATATATTCTATTAAAGGGTTATCCTTTAGAAGCAAGGAATACACCACAGAACTGAAAAATATGGAGTGTATATGTTTTCTGGGCCAGACTAGCTAGTTTCGGCCAATTAGGCCTCATCAGTGACCCTCAGGTATTTTCAAAATTCCACAATTGAATCAATGATCCCAAAGGACAAGAAAATATAATCTACACTATGATGTAGGGCAGGGAGACGTTTTACTGCCGCCACACATTCCTTTAAGGAGAGCATCTTACACGAGTGTTTGTAACCTAATGAACTTGTTTTGTGACTTGACTCGTGCTTATTCTGTTATAGCTGGATAACAGTCTAACAGACAACATGCAAGTCAAGGAAGTAAAATTCAAATTGAACAATCCTTCAGAACAAGAGACTGAAAATGGGAAGAAAGAGCATATTATTGATCTGGATGGAGAAACATTTCACCTTAAACAACCGGAATATCATGTCGTGTAAGTAACATTTGAGTCAGCACATGACAAAATCTACAAGAAGGGTTATGCGACCAGCGAAGACACAGATCAGCCGCATGTACCTACTATAGGCTAATATCTATACAAAGAGACAAAAGCAAAAAAATCTTGTCAAAGTGGGTGGGTGCACAGGTTGATTCGAGTCTGTGCTGGCCGCATCAGCCTTACTGTAGGTTTTGTCACGCGCCGACTAATTTTGTTGTTATGCCCCCGGAATCAAGATTCGGGGGAGGGGGCATTTTATTCCGGGGGCATATTGATTTTTGGTCTGTCTGTTTGTCCTTTTGTCTGTTTGTCCATTTGTCTATCTACAAAAACCTTAACGTTGGGCATAACTTTTGAATGGTAATAGATAGAACTTTCATATTTCACATGTGCATACCTTATCACAAGACCTTTCCAGTGGAACCATAATTTCTTATCTCGTGACCTTGACCTTTGACCTACTTTTTTCATTCATTTTTAGCTCGTCTGTTTTTTGAAAAAAAAACTTTCGAGCTATTGTCATCACTCCGGCGTCTGCGTAGTCGTCCTGCGTCCTGCGTCGTTCCAAAAAAACTTAACCTTGGCTATAACTTAAAAAGTATTAGACCTAGCCTCATGAAACTTCATACACACACTCATCATCACAAGAGCTACATTTTGACCAAGGACCATAACAACATTGTTGATTTTGGCTGAATTAACTCCCCTTTTCCAATTTTTTTCTGAAACACATTTTTTGCTCTCATTTTAACACTATTCACAACAGAGCCTTCAAACTTCACATGAATGTTCCTTGGGACAAGACCTTTTCAGTGATACCACACTTTTTGATCTGTGACCTTGACCTTTGAACTTTGACCTATTTTTCGAAAATTTAACCGAAAACCTTAACCTTGACCATATTTCCAAAAGTATTTGGCCTACCTTCATGAAACTTCATACACATACTCACCATCACAAGAGCTACATTCCCTACAAGTTTTATAGCTCCATCTTGCAATTTGATTGAATTATCTCCCCTTTTCTCTCCGTTTTTTTTAAATTGTTTTTGTCTCTTATTTCAATACTATTCACAACAGAGCCTTCCAACTTCACATGAATGTTCCTTGGGACAAGACCTTTTCAGTCATACCACGCTTTTTGACCTGTGACCTTGACCTTTGAACTTTGACCTATTTTTCGAAAAATTAACCAAAAAACTTAACCTTGACCATATTTCCAAAAGTATTTGGCCTACCTTCATGAAACTTCATACACATACTCACCATCACAAGAGCTACATTCCCTACAAGTTTTATAACTCCATCTTGCAATTTGATTTGACTTAGAACTTTTGTTTTCTAAAAGAAACTGCAGACGAGCGTTGGCACCCGCTTGCGGTGCTCTTGTTTTTAAAAACTTACATTGGCCAAAACTTTCGATTGGTAAGTCATAGGGCTTTCATATTTCACATGTGCGTTCCTTGTCACATGCCCTTTCTAGTGGTTCCAAAAAGTTTGACCTCGTGACCTTGACCTTGACATTTGACCTACTTTTTGAAAAATTTAACATTGGCCATAACTTTCGATTGGTAAGTGGTAGGGCTTTCATATTTCACATGTGCATTACTTGTCACTAGACCTTTCTAGTGGTACCATAAATTTTGACCTCGTGACCTTGACCTTGATGTTTGAACTACTTTTAAAAACTTAAACATAGTCCATAACTTTTGATTGGTTAGTGGTAGTGCTTTCATATTTCACATGTGCATTCTTTTTCACAAGTCCATTCCAGTGGTATCATAATTGTTGACCTCGTGGCCATTGACCTTGACGTATGACCTACTTTTTAAAAACTTTAACAGTGGCCATAACTTTTTGATTGGTAAGTGATAGTGCTCTCATATTTCACATGAGCATACCATGTCACAAGATCTTTCCAACGATCCCATAATTTTTTACCTTGTGACCTTTGACTTGAACATTGGCCAAACCTTTCGATTGCTTAGTGATACTGCTTTCATTTTTAACATGCGCTGTCCGGGGGCATCAGTATTTCACAAACACATCTTGTTTTTAGTTTGTTTTTGTTTCACTGAGAGTCCTATTTGAGGATTAGCTAGTATTGAGAGAAACAACCACTCAGGAAAACTACAATCGAAGAGCATATAATTTCAAAATTCAGTACACAAAAACGTTTTAACTGACACGACGACATACACAGCTTTTCGCTCATCAACAACAGTTTGAAAAGCAATTATAACACAACAAGTGTGAGAAGACAACATAGCTCGCCTATGGGGGCCTAAAAATGGTTGAGGGGAAAAATTTCAGTTGTGCAACTTTTGAGCTTGACAGGTTTCAGCTATTAAAACAGAACCCGACAGTACCCCTAAGAACCACTGAACAGAATTTCCTGTTTTAAGGGTTGTTGTTTTTTTTTGCCAAAAAGTCATTTTCGTACGTCAATTAGACTGCAGCATTTAAAGAAATTCTTTAAGTTCCCCAATGAAAAATGAACAAGAAATCCTATTTTTAGCTGAAAACAAGATGTGTTTGTGAAACACAAATGCCCCCGGACAGCGCAAGGTGAAGGTCACGAGGTCAAAATTTATGGTACCTCTTGAAAGGTCTTGTGACAAGGAATGCACATGTGAAGTATGAAAGCTGTACCACTTACCATTCAAAAGTTATGCCCAATGTTAAAGTTTTTGCAGACGGACAAACGGACAAACGGACAAACAGACGGACAGACCAAAAACTATATGCCCCCCAGAATCTTAGATTCCGGGGGCATAAAAAAGAATGCATTTGAAAAAAAAAATAACATTTTCATTTTTTTGGACAATTCTTTTAAGCTGCAAGACCGAATAACTGTTAACGTGTTTCAATCTTGAAAAAATTGTAAAATATCCTCCTCCGTGACTCAGGACCCCCTGGCTCATAGTCCAACACTGTACCCCCTGCACCACAGAGCTGGCAGTATTTTTTAACCAAGGGGAGTAAGGGAGCTAATACAGATGGAATTACTAACTTAAACAAGAGGGCCATGATGGCCCTGGATCGCTCACCTGATCCATAGTGTAACAAGTGGGCCCCAGAGAGGGCCATTATTGGCCCCAGGGCTTTAATGTACATAATGTTGAGGGAGGTCTTAAAGGTGAAGCTTCATACCAAACATCAACAAAGGCTAAAATTTGAACAATCTTGTCAAAGGTCCACTAGATGAAGCTACACATCAAATATCAAAGACCTGGGCCTAGCGGTTTCAGAGAAGAAGATTTTTTAAAGATTTTGCCTATATAAGCCTATGTAAAATCAAAGGGCCCCGGGACAGGGGCATTTTTTGCCCCAGCACTATAGTTTGAACAATCTTGGTAGGGGTCCACTAGATGAAGCTTCATACCAAATATCAAAGTTCTGGGCCTTGTGGTTTCAGAGAAGAAGATTTTTAAAGATTTTCCCTATATAAGCCTATGTAAAACCAAAGGGCCCCGTGGCAGGGGGGGATTTTTTGTCCCAGCACTATAATTTGAACAATCTTGGTAGGGGTCCACTAGACGAAGCTTCATACCAAATATCAAAGTCCTGGGCCTTGTGGTTTCAGAGAAGAAGATTTTTAAAGATTTTCCCTATATAAGCCTATGTAAAACCAAAGGGCCCCGGGGCAGGGGCATTTTTGGCCCCAGCACTAAAATTGGAACAATCTTGGTAGGGGTCCACTAGATGAAGCTTCATACCAAATATCAAAGTCCTGGGCCTTGTGGTTTTAGAGAAGAAAATTTTTAAAGATTTTCCCTATATAAGCCTATGTAAAACCAAAGGGCCCCGTGGCGGGGGCATTTTTGGCCCCAGCACTATAATTTGAACAATCTTGGTAGGGGTCCACTAGATGAAGCTTCATACCAAATATATAAGACCTGGGCCTTGTGGTTTCAGAGAAGAAGATTTTTAAAAATTTTCCCTATATAAGCCAATGTAAAAGCAAAGGGCCCCGTGGCGGGGGCATTTTTGTCCCAGCACTAAAATTTGAACAATCTTGGTAGGGGTCCACTAGATGAAGCTTCATACCAAATATCAAAGTCCTGGGCCTTGTGGTTTCAGAAAAGAAAATTTTTAAAGATTTTCCCTATATAAGCCCATGTAAAACCAAAGGGCCCCGTGGCGGGGGCATTTTTTGTCCCAGCACTAAAATTTGAACAATCTTGGTAGGGGTCCACTAGATGAAGCTTCATACCAAATATCAAAGACCTGGGCCTTGTGGTTTCAGAGAAGAAGATTTTTTAAGATTTTCCCTATATAAGCCTATGTAAAACCAAAGGGCCCCGGGGCGGGGGCATTTTTGGCCCCAGCACTGTAATTTGAACAATCTTGGTAGGGGTCAACTAGATGAAGCTTCATACCAAATATCAAAGACCTGGGCCTTGTGGTTTCAGAGAAGAAGATTTTTAAAGATTTTCCCTATATAAGCCAATGTAAAACCAAAGGGCCCCGTGGCGGGGGCATTTTTTGTCCCAGCACTATAATTTGAACAATCTTGGTAGGGGTCCACTAGATGAAGCTTCATACCAAATATCAAAGTCCTGGGCCTTGTGGTTTCAGAGTAGAAGATTTTTGAAGATTTTCCCTATATAAGCCTATGTAAAACCAAAGGGCCCTGGGGCGGGGGCTTTTTTGGCCCCAGCACTATAATTTGAACAATCTTGGTAGGGGTCCACTAGATGAAGCTTCATACCAAATATCAAAGACCTGGGCCTTGTGGTTTCAGAGAAGAAGATTTTTAAAGATTTTCCCTATATAAGCCAATGTAAAACCAAAGGGCCCCGTGGCGGGGGCATTTTTCGTCCCAGCACTCAAATTTGAACAATCTTGGTAGGGGTCCACTAGATGAAGCTTCATACCAAATATCAAAGTCCTGGGCCTTGTGGTTTCAGAGAAGAAGATTTTTAAAGATTTTCCCTATATAAGCCTATGTAAAACCAAAGGGCCCCCGTGCGGGGGCATTTTTGGCCCCAGCACTATAATTTGAACAATCTTGGTAGGGGTCCACTAGATGAAGCTTCATACCAAATAACAAAGACCTGGGCCTTGTGGTTTCAGAGAAGAAGATTTTTTAAGTTTTTGGTGAAAAAAATCTGTTTTTGGCTCCTGTGACCTAGATGTGCAACGGACCGGAACCATTTGACCCATATTCAAACTTGACCGAGATATTGTCATGATGATCATTCTGAGCAAGTTTGATTAAGATTGGACCAAAATTGTGGCCCCTAGGGTGTTCACAAGGTTTTTATATGATTTGACCCGCTGACCTACTTTTTAACCCGATATGACCCATATTCGAACTGGACTGAAATATTGTCACAATGGTCATTCTGAGCAAGTTTCATGATAATTGGACCAAAACAGTGGCCTTCAGAGTGTTCACAAGGTTTTTCTATGATTTGACCTACTGACCTACTTTTTGACCGGACATGACCCATATTCGAACTTGACCAAGATATTGTCATGATGATCATTCTGAGCAAGTTTGATTATGATTGGACCAAAATTGTGGCCTCTAGGGTGTTCACAAGGTTTTTCTATGATTTGACCCGCTGACCTACTTTTTAAGCCGACATGATCCATATTCAAACTTCACTAAAATATTGTCACAATGATCATTCTGAGCAAGTTTGATGATGATTGGACCAAAACTGTGCCCTCTAGAGTGTTCACAAGGTTTTTCTATGATTTGACCTACTGACCTACTTTTTCACCCGACATGACCCATATTCGAACTTGACCGAGATATTGTCATGATGATCATTCTGAGCAAGTTTGATGATGATTGGACCAAAACTGTGGCCTCTAGTTTGTTCACAAGAAAAAGTTTACGCACGACGGACGACGGACGACGGACGACGCACGACGACGCCGGACATCTTACGGTCACAAAAGCTCACCATGACCTTCGGTCAGGTGAGCTAAAAAGTCCAGTTAATGCCAAACTTGGGAAATGGAGTAAGAAAGAATATGTGGTATATTTTTTTTTTCTGAGAATAAATTTGTAAAATATTACAGATAAGAGCTTGCAGGTAAACTTTAACCTTATGCGGACGCCGACTACGCCGACGCCGACAAACGCCTGGGGTATGGCAATAAATATACCTTACTTTCGTTGGGCGAGCCGAAATGCATATATAGGGCTGTATTGGGATAGTAGACAATATAACTACTAGCTTGCTCAGCCTAAGAGTCAGAATACTTTATCCTTTCGGCGTTTAAGCTAACAGTTGCAATTTTCCCGGATGCCGGTATTGACAAAAAAGAAGTGGAGGCAATGATGAGGACGGCCCCCACCCATATGGACTTTTTTTTTTTTTTTTTTTTGGTTTGGGTTTTACGGCCCTTTCAAGATTATTTCACTCATATCGAGCCGATCGTTAATCATAGGTGGGCGAAAACCGGAGTACCCGGAGAAAAACCACCTGACCTTCCGTTGCAGAACTTGGCGTCTCACACGTGACCTGAGCGAGGCTCGAACCCACGGCGGTGAGAGACCTAATGACTAAGAGTCAGCGCTCTTATCCATTAGGCCACGGAGGCCCGTTCCCCTATGGACTTGAAGAAATATATGGGCTACATGATGCCATGATGTTTCCACACAGAGCTGAATCCGGCCCGCACACTAGTAAGAGTAAACCGCTTAGAGGATCTAAGCCTGTCAGGAACCGCTGTGCGAGGCGGACCGTCCATGCTAATAAACCCTATTGATTTCATTGGGGGACAGGGCTTGAGATGTCATTTCATCTCAATGTCGGGTGAAAAATCCCACAAAATTGGAAGCAGCATCTCCAAAATGACCTTTACAGTGTTGACGGGGACGTTAAACCTAAATCAAACACACAAGCAATGATCAGGGATCGATACAATTAACCCACAGCTCCCATCAGAGACACCAAAGAGAAAGAAACACAAGCATGAAACAACAGATCCTAATAGATTCATCAATCCCAGAAAGCCAAAAGGACAATTACTTTCCCACAAAAAGCCAATAGGATATCCAAAATATAATATCATAAGCGACACAAACAGCCAAAGACAAACCATAACAAAAATAAACCGCGACAGAAGCCTTGGAAGACTATGTTGTGGGAAAGTAACTTTCCATTTTGCTTTCCGCTATCGATACTTTCATTAGGGTCTAGTTATTTCATGTTGTGTTTCTTTCCCTTTGGAGTCTCTGATGGGAGGTGTGGATTAATTGTATAGATTCCTGATCATTGCCTACACTTCTGCTTTTCATTTCATAGACGCTATTTCAATTTAGTTTCATATTTCAGTGTCCAGTGGAATTGGTTTCACTGACCGATCCAAGGCAGTTTTTCTGACGCGGTTTATTTTTGTTATGGTTCGTCTTTGAACGTGTGTATCGCTTGTTTTTTTTTTTGTTTTTTGTTTTTTTGCCATTTTGTGGGAAAGTAAATGTCCTTTTGGCTTTCCGGGATTGATGTTTCCATTAGTTTCTAGTTATTTCATGTTTGTGTTTCTTTCCCTTTGGTGCATCTGATGGGATCTGTGGGTTAATTGTATAATTTCCTGATAATTGCCTTCACTTCTATTTTGGATTTAAGTCTCTTCTGGAACAAAGTCTGGCGGAAACTGAATTTTATGGTTACTTAGTTTATAAATTCAGAAACGTATGTGCTTGCAATGATTTCAGCTACAAATTTAGTAAAATCAAAATGATTTGGATACAATAAATGTTAAACGGCAGGCTGCACGTGTGGTAGTTAACCCAATCACGGTTTATAAATTCGATTTATAACTTTGCTTCCCTCTTTAATTGCACGCCGGCGGGTTTGGCCTCAGATTCTTTGACATCTTCAGCCCAAAATAGAAGTGGAGGCAATGATCATGAATCGATACAATCAACCCACAGCTCCCATCAGAAACACCAAAGGGAAAGAAACACAGACATGAAACAGCATACCATAATGGAAACATAAAAAGCAGAAAGCCAAAAGGAGTTACTTTCCCACAAAATGGTCAATAGGCTATCCAAAATAAAAACGACACAAACACACAAAGACAAACCATAACAAAAATAAACCTTGACCGAATAACCGCCTTGAAACGGTCAGCAGAAACGAATTCCAGTGGGGGGCTTAACTCGATTTTACGTGGCCATAATCCTCGCCCTTTCTTCCGTTGCGATTTAGACAAATAATTTGTTCAGTCCGAATGAAGGCCTCCTAACTCAACAGTGCAACATCTCCGTGAACACAAATAATAAAAAAAACACAGAGATGAAACAACGGTGAGGACTCGACAGCAAGAAACCACTGAAATGCTGGAGCAAAAGAAAACCAACAAAGACTTGCCTAAATTTTTAGGGAGTGGCAGTTGGCGCCTGATGCTCCGTCTCAGGTTGTGCCCACCGGAGTCTAACTTTTGGTTTTCTTTTGCTCCAGCATTTCAGTTATTTCATGCTTTTTAGTCCTCATTGTTGTATCATCTCTGTAGTTTTTTAATTTCATGTTTCCGGATATATTACACTGATGAGCTGGTAATCCGTCATGCAGACTAAACAAAATATTTGTCTTAACCCCGACAAAAGTAAGCGCGAGGATTGTGGACACAATAATCAATTTAAGCCCCACCCCACCCCCTCCAGTAGAATAGTTTTACTGACCTTTCCGAGACGGTCGTTCTGTCATGGTTTATTATTGTGACAGTTTGTCTTTGCATGTATTTATTGCTGATATTTTTTATTGTAGATACCCGTTCGGAAGTTTCGTCCTCTTCCCTTTCCGCTTGTTACACTTTAGATAATAGTGAAGTTGTTTAATGTTCGTGCTTCTTTCCCTTCGCACAATTGTTTGGTTGTTATTCTTTGAAGTGGGCAGATAAGGTGACCAAAGACAGAAGCTGAACAAGTTTAATTGTTTTGTTTGATTTGAGGTTTAACGTTCCCGTCACACTGTAAAGGTCATTTTGGAGACGTTGCTTCCAATTTTGTGGGACTTTTACCCGGCATTGAGATGAAATGACATTTCAAGCCCTGCCACCAAATGAAACCAATATGGTTTATAAGCATGGGGCGTCCGACTCGCACCGCTTTGCCTCGGCAGGCTTAGTTCCTCTAAGTGGTTTACCAGTACTCATGTGTGGGTCGGTTTCTGCGTGGAAGCATCATGCAGCTCATATTTCTGCTTGTCCCGATGGGCGGGGGACACTTAACACGTTTAAAGCTGGGCATATCGGTTTATCAGTCTTTGGGTTAACTACATTTGACTTCTGAATACGCTTATTGTGCTTGTAAATAATACCCTGTGAAAACCACTTTATACATCCGAAAACCTATGTTTGGGTGGATATGATTTTTAATATACTTTAGTAGAAAGTTGTTGGTAAAGCATATGCAGCAATAACCACAGTCTACAGTGTTGACAGGGGCGTTAAACCCTAAATCAAACAAATTCACATTAGTAGAGCCATGAAAGTAAACTGCATAGTTGTCCAACATTTCTAGGGCCATGAAAGAAAACGTTATAGTTGTCCAATATTTCTAGAGCCATGAAAGGAAACTGCGTTGTTGTCCAACATATCTAGAGCCATGAAAGAAACCTGCATAGTTGTCCATCACTGTTGAAATAAAAAAACGGTATACTATTGGATTTGATGCGGATCCTTAGTACTGATATAAAACCCATGCCATTGGGTAGAGAGAATTTGATTTTAATCGTGTCTCATCACGAAAACACGCCTATATTATTTTGACCCCCTTGAACCCCACTTTTATATAGTAAAACTGGGGTTTCCGGGGGTATACCATATTTTTCTTATTTCTGCTCTGAAATACAGATTGCTGGTACTCGTCAGAACCGCCTCAATGAGGCGGGCGGTTCCAACGAGTGCCCACAATCTATATTTTGAGCAGAAATATGAAAAATATCACAATGTTTCATCATAAAATTTTCATTTTTTCGGCGATAAAGGTGGCAATGTATTTGTATAGGCGTGTTTGCGTAATGTGTTTTTCGATGCTTTAAGCTTTAATATTGATCTTCGTTTGTCTTTTCTGACTAATGTCTGTATGTTTTGGTAATCACATTTTTTTTACAGATTTTATTCAAATACAGTACAGTTGTTTGCGGCACCCACGGAAACAAGTTGATTGCAACAGGTCATCAATTCCACAACCCTGGGTTAACATAAGCATTTATATGCTTCTTTAACGTTCAGATAATGCAGAAGCGGACGTCAAAAACATACATTCATAGAATACTAGATAATTAATTAGACATACTGACATTTTCTTTGGAGTTTCATTTGTTGTGACAGTCTCATCATTATTAATCATAATGAGGCAATATCGTGAAGTCAAAATCAAATGCTGCAATCTGCATCACGATAACACACCCGTGCGACATAGTACATTTTTCCTATCTCCAAAATGGCTACTTTTCTGATGACAATCTGTGATTTTTTTTCTTATTTATACTGCAACCATAGATTGTGGGTGCTCGTTAGAACCGCCTCATTGAGGCGGTTCTAACGAGCACCCACAAGCTATGTCTTGTAGAAGAAATAAGGAAAATAATGTATACCCCCGTAAACCCCAGTTTTCTCTATATAGAGTGGGGGTTTAGGGGGTGTTCATTTCACGGACTTGTTCACTTGATGGAATATAAACTTAGGCTTATGTTATACAGTACATCAGTGAGTGTACAAAACAACAGATCGTTTACTAAACTGACTTTCATCTCTTCAAAGGATACCACTCCAATGAAAAGCTAAAAATAGAAACATCTTAAAATACCCTTAAGCCAATTTTGTTTAAACCTTACTGGATTGTTGCTTAAGTGACCCTCTAACAAAAAAGCTTAAACGGCCCTACTCCAATTAACAAGATGGCCACAAGATCTAAATATAAGGGGAAAATTAACCCACAAAATGGCGATCACGACAATTGTCGTCTGCTTTGTTGTCTGGTGGTTTCTTTGAAAGGCATTGTTGCAAACAGTGTGGACACAGATCAGGCTGCTCCTTTAGTCTGATCAGGGTCCACACTGTTTTCCTCTATCCAAAGATAAATTTGAAAGATTAGAAGAATATGCAGCAGCCATTTTCTTAAATAATCTAGAAAGTTAAGAATAAAACAAAAGGTTTTATATGCAGGGACAGTCTGACTCGCAGCAGGCTTAGATCCTCTAAGCCGTTTACCAGTATTCATGTGTGGTCGGTTTCAGCTCGGCATGGAAGCATCATGTAGCCAAATCTATCTTTCCAAGCCCCGATTAGGCATCGACTATCGGTATTTGCAGAAGGTGATAGGTCCTTTTGGGCTCCAGAGGATCTGCAAGACAGAGCTTTTGAGATAGAATTTCATCCGGCATGAATGACCTGTCTGCTGTCGTGTTGTTTTAATGCCCAGTCAACAGTAAAGCAAATGTCGGGTCAGTCTTTTACTTTCACTGTACCTACCTGGACAGTCTTAGACCTCTTAGAAGTTTACCCTTACTGTAAGACAACAGCTGGTGGGTCAACAACCGAGTCTTTAAGCAGTCTCCCAAGAGATGGGGAGTTAGGGAAAGGAAAGATGTGCTAATGTAAAAGAAAACACTATTGAAAGCCCCTACAGATCCGTCACCTCTTAACAAGTTACCCTACACAGCGGCCCAACCCTCCAGACCAGGCCATTTGTAAGAATTAGTCTATGTGTGGGTGTGAAAATCATAATAATCAGCTTTTTTTGTTTGTTTGATTTATTGTTTAACGTCCCCGTCAACACTATATAGGTAATTTTGGAGACGTTGCTTCGAATTTTGTGGGACTTTCACCCGACATTGAGATGAAACGACATCTCAAGCCCTGGCGGCCAATGATACCAAAAGGGTTTATAAGCATCGACGGTCTGACTCACACTGCTTTGCCCGGGCAGGGCTAGAGCCTCTATCGGTTTACCAGTACTCGTGTGCGGTCGGATTCAAATCTGCGTTGAACTATCATGCAACCCATTTATTTCTTCAAGCTCCGATGGGAGGGGGGGGGGAGCGCATAATTAGCTTTGATATATAGGTTAAGTGAAAGATGAGGCAGGGTATTGGGTTACCAGGTTTATGCCTGCTTTTTCATCACAAAAGGTAGGTTTATCTTGGCTTGTACCATCATAATTAAATATAGTCTATATGTTCAACACCGCCATCATAGTGGTTAATAATCGGACTGGTATATGTCCATTTGATAAAACAGAAATTTATTTATTTTCAAGTGAATACATAATTATAAGATTGATAACATGAAAGAAACACTTGAAGTGCTGCAGAAAATTCTGAGGCAGAAGACAATTTTTTTTTTCAGCAAAATTAAGTCATGACATTTCATTTGAAACTTCTGCTAGGCAAAATGGTCAAATCATGCGAGATGTCAAGCATTTTTCATTTTTGTTGAAAAAAGTTTGAAACCTGAAGGGTAATCATTGGACTCTGGGCTCAAAGGTAGTATTTATTGTACTGAATACATTCTGTAAATATGATAAAATGATTAGTGACTGGTGACATCACGAAAACACACCTGTATTAATTTTGACCCCATAAAACCCACCGCTTATACAGTAAAACTGAGGTTTACAGGGGTATACTTTAATTTTCTTATTTCTCAAAAACATAGATTTGGGTACTTGTTAGAACCGCCTCGCCGATGTGATTTTAACGAGTACCCACCATTTATGTTTAGAGCAGATATATGAACGAGAAAAGATATGACACAAAGTGCCAAGTGACTATATTGCGTTTTGGAAAGGAACAAAGGTATCTCATTATTAAAATCGTTCAGTTATAAATTTATAAACTAGAATTACTTGACTATGTCGACATGAACACTGAATTCGAAGTATCAAATTCAACAAGACCGGTTGTCTTCTTTCTTTCTTGTTGAATCCGAAAGATTGAATATCTAAACTGGCAGTTTTGTAATATTTGTGGAAAACTTCGTTGAATTTAACAGTGTGAAGTTTAACAGAGTTGAATTCGGCACCAACTGATCTGTTGACACAGCCTTAGGAATACAAAATGTATTTCAAACCGACAAGCACCGTTGCCGACCTCGGTCTATTTTCGCTTGCTTTTTTTGGCGGAAGAATACCAAACTGTTGTAAGCAACAGTCTGATTTTGATTTTGTCCAGATCTCGTGTAATCAAAATTGCTCTAGATTCAGGAAGAAGCTCACTCAATGCGCAGCTATTTTTAACAACATGGAAAACTGGCAAAACCTTTTTTTCAACCGTTAGTTTTCATGATTCAAACCTCTGGTTAAAAATAGACGTCTGATCAAAGAGGCAATAATATATATAATCCTCTGCATTCGCTGATTTACGACTAGCTGACGCATTTTCCGTAATTATTAACGTTGGTTGATTATTTTTCGGACTATAGACACATCCAAAGTCTACGTCACACAAGGTCAAAGGTCATTAGCCTCGTTTTATCTGATGGGCAAAAAACTTCCCGTTCCATACTCTACCGATGATGGAGCACGAATTTTTTTCTGTAATTATTAATCGTCGTTCTATCAAAACTTTTTGCCACAAACCATTACAGACATTAAACTGCTTCTTTTTCGTATAAATTTGGATGGACAATATATATGTTTTAATTTTATTTCCGTTCGTTTAATAAAGCGCATAGACTACATTTTGGTAGGATGGTGGGTCGTTTATAATGCTTTTTAGGCAACAAAATGTGCGATAAAATGTCAGAAGAGACTGGTTCTATATCAATTAATACTTCAAAGACATAACATGACAAGGATCAGTTAATTCTGTGGAGAAGAAAGGAGTTTAATTACACTTGAAGCACGTGTATAAAAATCATTTCACACATGATATACATGATGCATCGTACTATTATGGCCATACGCCAGTCGTACACCAGTCTTACTCCAGTTGCAAGAAACAGGGATTGATTCTTTCTCTTTCAGAGGAATTCCTCTTTTCACCACAAAAACTCACCTATATGATTTTGACCCCCTCGCACCCCACTTTTATATAGTGAAACTGGGGTTTACAGGGGTAAACCTTATTTTTCCTATTTCTGCTCTAAAATATATAGATTGTGGGTACTCGTTAGAACCGCCTCGATGAGGCGGTTCTAACGAGTACCCACAATCCATATTTTGAGCAGAAATAAGAAAAATGTCACAATTTTTCAACTTAAATTTTTCATTTTTTTCGGCAATAAAGGTTACAATGTATTGGTAAAGGCGTGTTTTCGTAATGTGACTCCATTTTTCCAAAAATAAAAAGTTGTGGATTTGATCTGAAAAGCTCAGAAACATCATTTTCTGAAAGGGGTATAGGGGTTATCCTCTGCTAGATACAGCTTTTCCTCCCCTGGAGAACTATATCAATCACATCCTTGAAGTAAGTTCTACCTGCACTTCAAGTTTACCTCAGTCGTACGCTTGACTTAGTTACGGCTACTGTTGTAGCTTATGCCAGCACAAACCACGCCTGTTTTATGCACTTTACCAATGAAAATATAAAATATTAAGTTTATACAAGATACACATAATGTACATTTATTCTGCGCACAGAATGTCAGTCGCGTAACCAGAACAAAAATGTGATTAAGCAAAACTTGGAAAATTTGTAAAAGCACCTTTCTCCGAGATGGGGCTTCTCTTAAAGGGGAGAATTTGTTCCCATCAGGAACAAATTCTTTCCTCCCATCGGGAGCAAAAGCAGTCTCTACAATATGTAATGGAACATGTTATATGTTTAGGTGGTTTCTCTATTGCACAGATTTTACATAAGGCACATATGCCTAAAATGCGTACTCGCCGCTTTGCCTATGAATGTCACAAAACATACATATACACAAATATGTGTACTATAGGAAAGTTTGAAAATATATTATAATTGTATAATTTCTACTGAATATAATCATGATAGAAATCCAAGAACTTTTTTTATGTATAAAATTACATCACTCTTGTATATGTAAACATATCTTGTTATAAAGTATATATATAAAAAATTACATTATAAACATCATTACTTTATAGAATATATACATGTATTAGCCGCGTCAAGAGAAAACCTGTCTTTGAGGTTTGCGACCAGTTTAGACACAGACTTTCGTGTACATCGGTGAGGCGATTCTAACAAATGTCCACAATATTTATTTCTTGGTGTAGTTAAGGGAAAAGGGTCATTTATTACCTATTACATCACGAAAACACGCCTATATAATTTTGACACCCTTGAACCCCACTTTTATATAGTAAAATGGGGTTTCTGGGGGTATACCTTATTTTTCTTATTTCTGCTCTAAAATATAATTTATGGGTACTCGTTAGGTACTCGTTAGAACCGCCTCGATGAGGCGGTTCTAACGAGTGCACACAATCTATATTTGGAGCAGAAATAAAAAAAAATATCACAATTTTTCATCATAAAATTTTCATTTTTTCGGCGATTAAGGTTGCGATGTATTTGTATAGGCGTGTTTGCGTAATGCACTACTCCTTATTGGGATTATTTATAGCGGTAAATGCGTTATAGCGACACATTGAAAGGACACAAATTCTGGCGAGGGTCCTCTGTTCAACTATACAGGCTAACAAGAGTCTTGAAATTTCAGATACAGAAGCTGGCGGTATTGTTCTACCCAAACAGTGAACACAAAAGTGTTGAACAGACCGCATGGCATCACGAGAACACGCCTATATAATTTTGACCCCCTTATACCCAACTTTTATATAGTAAAACTGGGGTTCCCGGGGGTATACGTTTTTTTCTTAGCAGAAATAAGAAAAATATCATAATTTTTCATCGTAAAATTTTCATTTTTTCGGCCAAAAAGGTGGCAATGTATTTGTATAGGCATGTTTTCGTAATGGACACGCAGGCTGTACTGCACCTTTGTTTTTCGCAAATATCATCATCACGCAAACAAGTCCGTGAAATGAACCTCCCCCCTTAACCCGATTTTATATAGACAAACCGGGGTGTAGGGGGTATACACTATTTTTCTTATTTCTGCTCCAGGACATGAGTTGTGGATACTCGTTAGAACCGCCTCAATGGGGCGGATCTAACGAGCACCCACAACGTATGTTTGCTGTATAAATAAGAAAAATATCTTGGATCTTTATCACAAAAGTAGCCATTTTGGAGATGTGAAAAATGCACTATGTCACATGGGTGTGTTATCGTAATGTGAAACAGGTTTTCTCATAGTGGGGCTCATATTATATAATATATGATTTATATAAAAACGTAGAGCTGTAAGGCTTTGACTAGCATGCTCCTACAATGATAATGTACGTCATGTTAACAAAATGAAATTTCTTGACCAATAGATTTTATACGATTGAATTATGATGTGTGTGTGTGTGTGTGTTTTCCCACAATTATGGTCACCTCAGCTTAGAGTCTCACCCCGAGAGTTTGTAAGAGGCCCGAATGGAACTGGCAGCCCCTAGTTTAGGAGGTTATTAGCTTAACAACTACAGCACGGTGGCTTCTATTGAATTATGACGCAATGCAGAAAAAGTCCCCCGAGACGCTAGAAGATAATGAGTTAAAGATCACATCGCATTACAAGTCTGTTTAATTAAAATCCACGTTAACCACACAATACATTACGGCAACACACCTGTGTGCTAAAATGGAGTCTATCAAACCACGAGAACAAGCATTGTTCGATGATAATTTGTGATATTTTTCTTATTTCCACTCAAAACACAGAAGCCTTCGTGGTGCAGTGGTTACGCTACTCGCCTTATTAACCAGGGTTCGCAGGATCGATCTCGGGCTTCTTAGGACTTTCTGATGAGTCTTTAAACCGAGGTCCCGTCTCTGTATGACCTTAGCTGTTGGTGGGATGTAAAATTCAAACACTCACTCACTCCACTCAAAACAAAATCCAAGCATAGCTACATGTATAAATGAGCCCCGCCAAGCGAAATTGTGTCTTCCAGCATTCCGTCATGACAAATTTTAACTGCGCATGCCCAGCCATTCAGAGGGGCCAGGGATATGGCTTTCTGTCTGAAGGTTCCTCTTGATTCACTGCTTGTATGAGCGAGCACCGAAGGTTCTGGCAAGACTGCGCAGATGCGCAGGCTCGCCTGAACCTTCGCTGCTCGCATAGGCGATAACTACCAAAATCGCTTGACGGGGCCCATAGAGTGGTTGGCCCTTAAAGATTCCGACGATTGGGTTCGTATTGGTTGCTGGTGATCCACTGAACAAGTGTTGCGCACAAATTTCAATTTTATTGGCCATCCTGTTCCTTGGAAGAACAATATACGTGTATCGACTTCTTGAAACCGAGACCTTAGAAACGAATTTTTGTTCAACCACCAAATGGAACTTTGGTTTCAGTCGGCTGAACAGTTTCTGAGGAGATGTTAATGACGTCAAAGACACCAGTGCCGACACAAAACGTCATCGCACTACTTTCCAAGTATCATATAAGCTCTCCCGGGGCCTTTGACTTGGTGAACTAAAATGTTTCAAACTTCAATACGACTCATGATGAGTACAAATATAACCGATTCCCGTTGTCACGGATGGCGTCATGATGTTACGCGTTAGTAACCATGTGTTATTACATGTGTGGTCATATCATGTGTGATCATATCATGTGTGATCATATCATTTTGACGTTATCTACTTAATAACAGCGACGTCATATAACAAAAAAAACTTACTGGCATTAGTACACACACATAAAAAACAACAACATATAGCTACAGTGAAACATAAATGGCCCCAAAAAAACTTTTGGACCATGAAAAGTAGGTCAAGACAGGGGTAGTTCGAGTCACTGAAGTTTCCCTTTAATTAGCATATAAGAAACTAGAAAGTAAAACTTTAACAAATCATAATGTTAAATCACGAAAACACGCCTATATAATTTTGACCCCCTTGAACCCCACTTTTATATAGTAAAACTGGGGTTTCCGGGAGTATATCTCATTTTTCTTATTTCTGCTCTAAAATATAGATTGTGGGTACTCGTTAGAACCGCCTCGATTTTTTCATCATAAAATTTTCATTTTTTGGCGATAAAGGTGGCAGTGTAATTGCATAGGCGTATTTGCGTAATGTAACATTACGATGTTATCCACTAAATAACAGCGACGTCATATAACCAAATAAACTTACTGGCATGAGTACAGGCACATAAAAAACAACAACATATAGCTACAGTGAAACATAAATGACCCCAAAAAATCTTTTGGACCATGAAAAGTAGGTCAAGACAGGGGTAGTTCAAGTCACTGAAGTTTCCCTTTAATTAGCATATAAGAAACTAGAAAGTAAAACTTTAGTGAATCATAATGTTATTTGCCTCCCCATAGACAGATAGGCATGTTTTTAAGGAGTTTCTTGAATTAGCGGAAGCAAGCAAATGACCCGGATAAATATCCACAACATACAGTCGAACTCCGATGGCTCGAACCCCTTTGGGACCATAAAATGTGTTCGAGACAATGATAGTTCGATCCATTCAGGGTTACTATTTGTGCCATACCAGGTGACATGATGGAGGTCATTTTGGTGTTTATTTTCAGTGTTCTGTAATATAAATGTATGTTGTGTGTACTCATTAGAATCGCCTCATCGAGGCGATTCTAATGAGTACATACAACATACATTTCCAAGATAAAAGGTGAAAATATCCATTGATTATCCCTCACTCTATCTTATCTTGAGTAATTCCCAAGGAACTCAAGCACATGTTCGACTGGTCCATGGTGAACGAGCCATCAAAGTTAGAGCCATCGAAGTTCTACTGTAATGTTGCCAACCCGACAGGTATAGGACTCGGGACCTGATCATCATTCAGACACGCACCCAAAATTAGCTACGGAAGCGGGCTACTGTCACGAAAACACACCCGTGCGACAAAGTACATTTTTCACATCTCAAAAATTGCTACTTTTCTGATGAAAATCCGTGATATTTTTCTTAATTATACTGCAAACATAGGTTGTGGGTGCTCGTTAGAACCGCCTCAATCGGGCATTTCTAACGAGTACCCACAACCTATGTCTTGGAGCAGGAATAAGAAAAATAATGTATACCAAGAAAAGCCCAGTATTCTCTATAAGGGGTGTTCATTTCACAGACTTGCTCACGTGATGTATATACGAAACTGCCAAGTGTTACCTTCCTAAGTAACTGTTATTTTCCTCCGTATTCGCAGGTAGACAGGGAGGTGTTTTTCTGCACTTTTTCTCATCATACAGAAGACCCTCGTTGTAACGACAGTATTTGTTCCCCCCAACGCTTAAACGTTATTAAGGATTTTCCGCTATAAAGACTTTCAATAAGGTGTTGTTTTGAGGTTTAACGTCCCCGCTATTAAGGTCATTTTGGAGACGTTGCTTCAATTTTTGTGGGACTTTTACCCGACATGGAGATGAAATGACATCTCAAGCCCTGCCACCCAATGAAACCAAAAGGCTAATTACTTTGCCTGAGCAGGCTTAGTCCTTCTAAGCGGTTTACTGGTACTCATATATGGTGAGTTTTAGCTCTGCGTGGAAGCACCATGCAGCCCAATCTATTTCTCCAAGCCCCGATAGGCGTGGGCCTCAGTTAGGTGTAGTATCATGGGTTATAAAGAGCCTGGTCGATGCGAGTCTAACAAATATCCACACCATTCGTTTTTGATGTGACTACTATAATGCATGTATTCTTGAATATGATATCCTGAGCCAAGGATTCGTTCCAATGAAATTGTCGTTGTAATCAGTTTTGTCGTTATACAACATCACGAAAATATACCTATATAATTTTGAACCCAACTTTTATACAGTAAGACTGGGGTTTACAGGGGTAAACCTTATTTTTCTTATTTCTGCTCTAAAATATAGATTGTGGGTACTCGTTCGATGAGGCGGTTCTAACGTGTACCCACAATCTATATTTTGAGCAGAAATAAGAAAAATGTGACATATTTTCAGCTTAAAATTTTCACATTTTGGCTGTAAAATTTACAAGGTATAAGTGTAGGCGTGTTTTCGTAATGAAATGTCGGTATAAAGAGGGTTACATTACGATAACACACCCGTGGGATATAGTGCATTTTTAACATCTCCAAAATGGCTACTTTTTCATGAAAATCCGTGATAATTTTCTTATAAATACTGCAAACATAGGTTGTGGATGCTCGTTAGAACCGCCTCATTGAGGCGGTTCTAACGAGTACCCACAACATGTGTCTTGGAGCAAAAATAAGAAAAATAATGTATACCCATGTAAACCCCAGTTTTCTCTATATAAAGTGGGGTATAGGGGATCTTCATTTCACGGACTTGTTCACGTGATTTCTATTATTTGCACAAAGTACAGCAAAATGTCACTGGCTCTAACACTGATGGATTTGACTGATTGATTGCTTTGAGGTTTAACGTCCCCGTCAACACTGTTGTATAGGTCATTTCAGAGACGTTGCTTCCAATTTTGTGGGACTTATACCCGACATTGAGATGAAATGACATCTTAAGCCCTGTCGCCCAATGAAACCAACAGGGTTTATATGCATGGACGGTCCGACTCGCACCGCTTTGCCTGGGCCTGCTTAGATCCTCCAAGCGGTTTACCAGTACTCATGCGTGGCCAGTTTCAGCTCTGCGTGGAAGCACCAACAGCCAATCTATTTCTCCAAGCCCCGATGGACGGGGGCCTCAGTAAGGTGTAGTATCATATGTAATAAAGAGCCTCGCCGCGGCGATTCTAACAAATAGCCACACCATTCGTTTTTTTGGTGTGACTAATTAAATATTCTTGAATATCTCCCTTTTCATCACGAAAACACACGTATATAATTTTGACCCCCTTGAACCCCACTTTTTTTATAGTAAAACTGGGGTTTACAGGGGTAAACCTTATTTTTCTTATTTCCGTTCAAAAACATAGATTGTCGGTACTCGTTAAAACCGCCTCGATGAGGCGGTTCTAACGAGTGCCCACAATCCATATTTTTTTAGCATGAATAAGAATATATCACAATTTTTCATCTTAAAATTTTCATTATTTTCGGCGATAAAGGTGGCAATATTTTGGTTAAGGCGTGTTTGCGTAATGTAAGGCTCATATATTGCGCCAAGGATTCGTTATATTGAAATTGTCACTGTAACCAGCTTTTATCGTTATACCAAATGTCAGTATAAATAGAGGATCTTACATAAGTCGCATTTTATCCCTTGTCCTTAACTCGTTAAAAAAATTCAATAATACATGAGCATGACTGCAAGATTCTATTTATCAAATGACATTTAAAACGCATTTTATTCACGATTGTTTACAAAAATTTCAATATTCCGCTGTCAGTAAACGTTACGGGACCTATCTAGCTAATTTGCATATTTAATCAACTAGTGGATTATCTAAAATATTACATGGCGTTATTACACTCTCAGACGCGACTTCATATGATAAAGAGGGTGATCACTTATTCAGTACTATATTTAACATGATGACCCATGTTTTGCATGTGTGATAATGCTAGTTTCCATTTCCGGTTATCAGCCCGCCCGGTCTGATAACCGGAAACAGTGTATTTTGAACGGACAGCGGTTATCAGCCCACTCATGACTTTATTGTGACGGTGTGAATTGCATGACGTAACGCGAATAGTTAGGCGTGACGTTACGCGCTTTTTTGCTTGAATCACGCTTTTTATCACATTTTGTTTTTCAATTTATGAACGTCAAACACAGTAAGAATAGGATCTGAATATGTAATAAACAAATTATAACATGGGGTTTTGGTTGTCGCCCTCTGTATCAACCCTCGACCATTATCTGCCCTCAGGCTAAAGCCTTCGGGCTGATAATGGGGTCTCGGGTTGATACATCGGGCGATAACCAAAATCCCATGTGATAATCTCTAATTATCTTTAATTTGTTCAAAGTACAGCAAAACGTCCATGGCTCCAACACCCATCATGAAAACATGCCTGTATAATTCTGACCCCCTAGAACCCCACCTTTCTATAGTAAAACTGGGGTTTATAGGGGTAACCTTATTTTTTTATTCTTGTTCTAAAATACAGATTAGTTATACCAGGGCTCGTGAATGTATTTTGAGAAAGTTACAGCTTGTGGCACCAAAATCTGAACCTTGGTACCCATAGCTTAAGAGATAGCGGTGCTACTATGGTGGCAAATGCGGAAGAAAATTATGTCAATGAAAGATGCCTTTTAAGGCATGGTCGTTGGAAGTCAAGTCAATGATTCTTTGGATAAGCATCTCAGTGTTACAAAGAAGTTAAAGTTGTAGAAAATGTAATGCGAAATTGAAATCATGAGGCGCATCCTAACATTTGATATTCTACGTATAAATCTTGCTCTCTAAATTGTTTGTTATTTCTTTAAGTAGGTGAAACTTAAGACCATATGATAGCGTTCAAAGGCTCTAGGTGTTCTGTTTCTCCGGCTGAAACATTGAATACATTGTGCCATCTTCTTTGGCAAACAACTGCACAGTTTTCGGGTGAAGTCTGAAATGGACATGAAGGCAAATCAGAATTACACAATGACATAAAGAAAGACAACTTCGCAAGGATTACCTTTACCTAGAACATATTTAACTTCACCACAGCTGGTGTTAAGGGAATGTGTGGCGGTCGTAAAAAGTCTCCGTGCCCTTCATCATCGTGTGGTTATATTTTCTTGTCCATTGGGATCATTAATTGGTTAGCATTGCAGAAGTTCGAAATTGTTTGAGAATGTGACGTACCCGCATCCAAAAATGCAAGCAAGTTTAATGGAAGAGTCCATTTATGTATTCCTGACCTTAATATGTTGCTACATTTAAGGGGAATGGATACACCTTCAGGGGAGGCAATTCCTGCAAGAAGTATTTTTGCCTCCCGTGTCTATAGGGGTCAACATTTAAAGGAAAGAATTTGCTCCTTAGGAGCAAATTCTTTCCTTTAAGAGTAGACCCCTTTTTCAGTGGGACAAGGCTTACAGAAAAGCGAACAGGAAGCCTCAAAAGTTGTCTCCCTTTGAGAAATGGCGGAAAAAATCTGCCAGGTTTTTTCCATTCCCATTAATCAATATATTAGAAAACCACGCCCATGTGAATTAATAATGCTGAATCGAACAATCCATTTTTTTCTCATTACAATCACATCACGTAAACATGTCCGTGTAATGAACACACCTTTACACCTCTCTTTATATAGAGAAAACTGGCGTTTACAGGGGGTATGCATTATTTTGCTAAGTTTTGCTCCAAGACATAGGTTGTGGGTACTCGTTATAACCGCCTCACTGAGGAGGTTCTATAGAACACCAGCAACATATGTTCGGATTACAAATAAGAAAATATCACATCGGAAAACTAGCCATATAGGAAAAAAAGAAAGCATGCACTATGTAACACGCGTGTGTTATCGTACGGCACACCTAAAATGCCGACATTTATATTTGTCTTGTATCTAGTCTTAACAGAGATTGTGGGCTCTCGTCAGAACCGCCTCATTGATGAGGCAGTTCTAAAGAGTACCCAAAAAGCAATGTGTATCCTAGAAATGAGAGTGCTACCCTGTAAACCTACTCTTATCTATTTAGAGTGGGGTTTACAGTGTTCATTTTACGAACCTGAACACCTGATATGATGACAAGGTATGTGTTTTTATTATGCAGAAACATAGAATACATATGTTTGTAAGGGTAAAGTATCCAGTCTCTCAGCAGGTTAGCAAGTTAACGGGGATAAACATTATTTTTCTTATTTCTGCTCCAAGACATAGGTTATGGGTACTCGTTAGAACCGCCTCAGTGAGGCGGTTCTAACGAGCACCCAAACCTATGTTTGGAGTATAAATAAAAAAATCATAAATTTTCATCAGAAAAAAACCTATGGTATGAAAGAGTGCACTTTATCATACATTTAGTATAAAATACTTAGTTTTTGAATATGCGATACGAACGTGACACCAATGCACGTATCACGCTTGCACGTGCTGCCATATCGCATGGGCTTTATCATACCCCAAAAATCCATATCACAACCCTTTACAACACCCCTAAGCCTTTATCATACCTCTGACGTCCCCCTAATCGGAACACGCAGCGTTCTTCCTTTTGCGGCATTTCGCATTTGTTGTTCAGGACGCCATTTGCAATTTGCAATATTTTCGTCTATTCGAACTATTTGGCAAAAAAAAAACAAAAAAACATGACACGGCGCAGCGAATACGAGAGGAAAATGGGCGAAAGAACGATGCTGGGGATTGCTGACAGACTTTTGGATCTTGCTAATATTATAGAGCAAAGAAATTCTAGTGATTCGGTAAAGAATGGAAAAGTGAAATGTATGATAAATAGATTATGATATGGCATTTTCCATATCATACCCCATGTCAGCCCTCGACCAATATCAGCCCTCGGGCATTCGGCCCTCGGGCTGATATGGGAGTCTCGGGCTGATATGGGGTATGATATGAAAAATGCCATATGATAATCTCTATATATCACACGGATGTACATGTATAGCAAAAATGATAAAAGTAATCAATATCATTGTAAATCCCTACATAAATTGAGACTTACAAGGGTGTCCATTTCAAGGTGTTAAAAATGTGTACTGTAACCTACCTGGCTAAGAATTCAGGTTCTTTGAGGTAAAAGATCTCACCATCAATATTTAAGACACGTTCCTTCTTGCCAGTTTCTGTCCCTTTGTCACTGGGATGAACCACTCTCAGCTTGTAGTCTTTCACTGGCATGTGGTTAATCGTTTCACAGGTAAACTAAGAAAATGAGATAAACCTAGTTTCATATGGAAAACAAAGCCATGCGAAGAATAACAGAACATTCATTTTTTCTATGAATGGCATTTTTGTTAGAATAGATTTTGTTCGTTTGTTTGTATTTGAGTTTAACGGCCCAGTCAGCACTATTTAGATAATTTTTAAGCCGGTCAGTTTACCTATCCACACTTTTCCTGGGCAGGCTTATAAGTAAGCAGTTAACCAGTACAGTGCACTCGGTAGCTCAGTCGGATGCGCGTCTGAATGGTGATCAGGAGGACGCGGTACGATACCTGCCGGGGTCGGCAACATTCTTTCGTGGAGATTGATCATGAAATCTTTTCTACGGTCATTCTCTCCCTTCCGCTGATTCAAGAAGGACAGTGGTCAGTTTCTTGCGAAAGAATGTGCACTTTACTGGTTAACAGCTTACGTATAAGCCTGCCCAGGAAAAGTGTGGATAGGTAAACTGACCGGCTCAAAAATTACTTAAAATAGTGTTGACTGGGCCGTAAAACTCCAATACAAACAAACATACAAACAGAAATAATACATTTTGGTATAGTTTCTTACATATTCATCTAATATATTCTATTTCCAATTTTTGTTTGGTTTTACGGCCTTTAAGCCGATCCTTAATCCCCTGAAGAAAAACTGCCTTCTGCAGAGGCATCTCATAAAACATAATAAAGGAAGCTTAGGATTGACCCCGAAGCTGCGGCTGAGAAACCTTATATTTAAGAGTCAGGATCTTAACCAGCGAGCCATGCAAGCCCGTTTATTTCACTTTTTGATAAGGCTGAACTCTTAAACGAATGTTTTCACTTATATTAACAATAAACTCATTTTGACATGGTTCAGTGTGACGGTCAAGCTTATTACATCGCAATAACAATTTTAAGTCCATGCAATAAACACCCTTGTAATTCCCAGTTCATATTTTGCTAAGAAAAAAGATTTTATGGGTATACATTATTCTTTTAGTTTATGGTCAAAACAATAGTTGTCGGTATTCGTTAAACCCGCCTCAATGAGGCGATTCTAACGAGCGCCATCACTATGCTTACAGTAACCATATATCGTCGGTATTCGTTAGATTCGCCTCAATGAGGCGGCTCTAAAGAATACCAAAACTATGCATTATGAACACACGCCTATACAAACACATTGTAAATTTTACTGCAGAAAAACGAAAATTTTAAGATGAAAAATTGTGATATTTTTCTTATTTCTGCTCAAAATATAGACTGTTTGCACTCATTAGAACCGCCTGATCGAGGTGGTCGCGAGTACCCAGAATCTATATTTAAGAGCAGAAATAAGAAAATTAAGGTTTACTATATATATAAAAGTGGGGTTCAAGGGCGTTAGAATTACATCGGCGTGTTTTCGTGATGTTTAACATAAACAAGAGGGCCCAATGACCCTTTATCGCTCACCTGTGTACCAAAAAATCATTAGTGTAGGAGACCACTTGACATTGCTACATACTAAATATCTAAGCTCAGGCAAAGCAGTGTCCATGCTTATAAACCCTATTGGTTTCATTGGGCGACAGGGCTTGAGATGTAATTTCATCTCAATGTCGGGTAAAAGTACCACAAAATTGGAAGAGACATCTCCAAAACGACCTATACAGTGTTGACAGGGATGTAAAACCTCAAATCAAACAAAATCTGTACATTATGGTTTTGGAAAAGAAGATTTTTTTAAGTTGTTTTTTTTTCAGTATAAGTCTATAAAAGCTAATGAGCCCTGGGGCTTGGCCAATTTTGACCCAAAGGGCTTGGTTGGCAGGATTTATGTAGTGACCATTTTGTGTTGCTATATACTAAATATCTAAGGTCTGTATTTCATGATTTCAAAGAAGATGTTTGAAGCTTTTTTTCCATAATAAGTTTGTTGGAGTTAAGGGGCCAAATGCTTTGGCCAAGTTGGACCCCATGGGCATGATTGGCAGGATTCATGTAGGCGACCACTCGACATTGCTACATGCTAAATACCTAATCTCTGAGCCTTATGGTTTCGGAGAAGAAGATTTTTTAAGATTTTTTTTCCCCATTTCAAGTTTTTTTTTTTTTTGTGTGTGTGTGTGTGTGTGTGTGTGTGTGTGTTTTCATTATAAGGGCCCTGTGGTTTCAGCGAAGAAGATTTTTGAAGTTTTTCCAATTGTAAGTCTATGGAAGCTAAAGAGCCCTGGGGTGTAGCCAATTTGGATCCCAGGGGCATAACTGGCAGGATTTATGTACGTGGCCACTTGACATTGCAACATACTAAAAATCTAAGCTCTGGGCCTAACCGTTTCATAGAAGAATATTTTTTAAGTATTTTTTCCATTATAAGTCTATTGGAGCTGACGAGCTCGGGCGTGGCCAATTTTGACCCCAGGGGCAGGGTTAGCAGGATTTATGTAGCTGGCTATTTTATGTTGCTAGATACTAAATATCTAAGTTCAGTGCTTCACAGTTTCTGAGAAGAAGATTTTTTATGCTTTTTATTCCATTAGGAGTCTATGGGAGCTAAGGGGCACCACGGCGTGGCCCATTTGGACCCCAGGGGCACGATTAGCAGGAAATATGTAGGTGATCACTTGCCGTTGCTACATGCAAAATATCTAAGCTCTGGGCCCTGTGGTTTCAGAGAAGAAGATTTTTGAAGCTTTTTTCCATTATGAGTCTATGGGAGATAAGGGGGTCCCAGGGTGTGGCCCATTTGGACCCCAGGGGCATGGTTGGCAGGAATTATATAGGTGACCACTTGCCGTTGCCACATGCTAAATATCTAAGCTCTGGGCCCTGTGGTTTCAGAGAAGAAGATTTTTGAAGCTTTATTTTCCATTATTAGTCTATGGGAGCTAAGGGGCCCCGGGTGTGGCCAATTTGGACCCCAGGGGCATGATTGGCAGGAATAATGTAGATGACCACTTGCGGTTGCTACATGCTGAATACCTAAGCTCTGGGCCCTGCGGTTTCAGTGAAGAAGATTTTTGAAGCTTTTTTCCATTATGAGTCTATGGGAGCTTAGGGGCCCGGGGCATGGCCCATTTGGACCCCAGGGGCATGATTGGCAGGATTTATGTAGGTAACCACTTGCCATTGCTACATGCTAATTATCTAAGCTCTGGGCCCTGTGGTTACAGAGAAAAAGATTTTTGAAGCTTTTTTTCCATTATGAGTCTATAGGAGCTAAGGGGCCCCGGGGCGTGGCTCGTTTGGACCCCAGGGGCATGATTGGCAGGAATTATATAGGTGACCACTTGCCGTTGTTACGTGCTAAATATCTAAGCTCTGGGCCCTGTGGTTTCAGAGAAGAAGATTTTTGAAGCTTTTTTCAATTATGAGGCAATGGGAGCTAAGGGGCCCAGGGGCGGGGCCAATTTGGACCCCAGGGGCATGATTTGCAGGAATTATGTAGGTGACAACTTGCCGTTGCTACATGCTAAATACCTAAGGTCTGGGCCCTGCGGTTTTAGAGAAGAAGATTTTTGAAGCTTTTTTCCATTATGAGTCTATGGGAGCGAAGGGGTGCCGCGGCGTGGCTCATTTGGACCCCATGGGCATGATTGGCAAAAATTATGTAGGGGACCACTTGCCGTTGCTACAAGCTAAATATCTAAGCTCTGGGCCCTGTGAGAAGAAGAAGATTTTAAAGCTTTTTTTCCAATATGGGTCTATAGGAGCTAAAGGGCCCCAGGGCGTGGCCCATTTGGATCCCATTATGTAGGTGACCACTTGCTGTCGCTAAATGCTAAATTTCTAAGCTCTGGGCTCTGTGGTTTCAGAGAAGAATTTTTAAGCTTTTTTTCCATTATGAGTCTATGGGAGATAAGGGGCCCCCGGGGCGTGGCCCATTTGGAACCCAGGGGCATGATTGGCAGGAATTATGTAGGTGACCACTTGCCGTTGCTACATGTTAAATATCTAAGCTCTGGGCCCTGTGGTTTCAGAGAAGAAGATTTTTGAAGCCTTTTTTTTCCATTATGAGTCTATGGGAGCTAAGGGGCCCCAGGTGTGGCCAATTTGGACCCCAGGGGCATGATTGGCAGGAATAATGTAGATGACCACTTGCGGTTGCTACATGCTAAACGCCTTAGCTCTGGGCCCTGCGGTTTCAGAGAAAAAGATTTTTGAAGCTTTTTTTCCATTATGAGTCTATAGGAGCTAAGGGGCCCCGGGGCGTGGCTCGTTTGGACCCCAGGGGCATGATTGGCAGGAATTATATTGGTGACCACTTGCCGTTGTTACGTGCTAAATATCTAAGCTCTGGGCCCTGTGGTTTCAGAGAAGAATATCTTTGAAGCTTTTTTCCATTATGAGGCAATGGGAGCTAAGGGGCCCAGGGGCGGGGCCAATTTGGACCCCAGGGGCATGATTGGCAGGAATTATGCAGGTGACCACTTGCCGTTGCTACATGCTAAATACCTAAGGTCTGGGCCCTGCGGTTTCGAGAAGAAGATTTTTGAAGCTTTTTTCCATTATGAGTTTATGGGAGCGAAGGGGTGCCGGGGCGTGGCTCATTTGGACCCCAGGGGCATGATTGGCAAAAATTATGTAGGTGACCACTTGCCGTTGCTACAAGCTAAAAATCTAAGCTCTGGTTTGGTTTCAGAGAAGAAGATTTTGAAGCTTTTTTCCAATATGGGTCTATAGGAGCTAAAGGGCCCCAGGGCGTGGCCCATTTGGATCCAAGGGGCATGATTGGCAGGAATTATGTAGGTGACCACTTGCTGTCGCTACATGCTAAATTTCTAAGCTCTGTGCTTTGTGGTTTCAGAGAAGATTTTTAAGCTTTTTTTCCATTATGAGTCTATGGGAGATAAGGGGCCCCCGGGACGTGGCCCATTTGGAACCCAGGGTCATGATTGGCAGGAATTATGTAGGTGACCACTTGCCGTTGCTACATGTTAAATATCTTAGCTCTGGGCCCTGTGGTTTCAGAGAAGAAGATTTTTGAAGCCTTTTTTTCCATTATGAGTCTATGGGAGCTAAGGGGCCCCAGGTGTGGCCAATTTTGACCCCTGGGGCATGATTGGCAGGAATAATGTAGATGACCACTTGCGGTTGCTACATGCTAAATACCTAAGCTCTGGGCCCTGCGGTTTCAGAGAAGAAGATTTTTGAAGCTTTTTTTCCATTATGAGTCTATGGGGCCCCGGGGCGTAGCCCATTTGAAACGCAGGGGCATGATTAGAGGAATTATGTAGGTGACCACTTGCCGTTGCTACATGCTAAATATCTAAGCTCTGGGCCCTGTGGTTTCAGAGAAGAAGATTTTTTTAGCTTTTTTTTCCATTATGAGTCTATAGGAGCTAAGGGGCCCCGGGGTGTGGCCAATTTGGACCCAAGGGGCATGATTGGCAGGATTTACGTAGGTGACCACTTAACATTGTTACAAGCTAAATATCTAAGCTCTGGGCCCTGTGGTTTCAGAGAAGAAGATTTTTTAATTTTTTTCCATTATAAGTCTATGGGAGCTATATGTTGCCATGGCAACCAGAATTCCAATCTGATCAGCCCAAAAACCTTATGCAGCCTTTCCCCCTACCTGATGATGCTTCACATGAAATTTGATCAAGATTGGCCATGGGGTATTAGAGATATACTTATTTGAAATTGTTTACGGACGCACGCACGGACGCACGGACGGACGCACGCACGACGGACAAAATGTGATCACAAAAGCTCACCTTGTCACTACGTGACAGGTGAGCTAAAAACTTGTACACTCCACAGTTTTCAGTGCTGGGCTTTAGTTCTTGCTTCCAAAGAATGACATTTTCATTGAACATTTAACTTCAGCACAGCTGGTGTAAAGGGAGTGTACGGTGGCCGTTAAAGGACTACCTGTCCTTATTCCCTTTATCTTAGAGTGGGTTATATTTTTTCTTTTCCCTCACAATAAAATCAGTCTTCGGATTTGCAACCACGGGCCAGTTGTTGAAAACTAACGATGTCGTTCGTTAACATATTGTTAAAACTTTGATCATTTAATATGGCAAATATGCTAATATGTTGCTGAGAATATTTTATCAGCTTTTTCACATATTACTAGACAATATAATCTATACTTTGATGAAGGGAATGGTGACTTTAAACGACCGCCTCTCATACACTGAACAACTTTGCATGTTGTTGATTTCGCACCCACAATGCAATACATCTTTGTTTGTTTGTTTTCACTATTTTAAAAATAATAGACGGCTGTAGCTGGGTTGGCAATTTATTCCATAAGGTTAACCTACAATGCGAAATGAAAGAAAACGTAAATGTAGGTAAATGTATCTGTTCTACTGATTTTTAGTTTTGTTCGTACGAGTCGTTGTCATTGTGAAAGATTGGTAGTTTTGTTGATATGCAAAAATGGACGAAATTTGGAAATGGTGGCTTTTATACACTTCGATATTTACTGGCACACTAATAAAACATATACATAAACAATTTTGTCATTATTAATTTCCAGTCCTATGACTACACAAATTAATGTGTGCTAAGCGTAGACGCAAGCATTTTGTAAGAGCTAATACTTGTTTATACAATGCTTCTTTTTAACATGAAACTACAAATACTCTTATGGTGTTGCACGTATTATTGGATCTTCTGAACAATTTAACAATTCTTTCTTATCCTTTGTGCTATTTCTAATTTAACTATTCTTTTCTTATCCCTCTCATTCACTACATTCTTTGTTCTCCGAAACGCTCAACTTCAGTCGAAATGGCTGTTCAGTCTATACATTTGAAGCGGTATCTCAGAATTTTATATATTTTGCAAATCCAATACTTATCCAAGATTAAAAAAAGTTAAATGTTTTTGTCTAAACTTATCTATTTCAATATATCGCAAGTTCTATTACTAATAAACTTACAATTTCTGACGAAAGAATGTGCACTGTACTGGTTAACCTCTTACGTATAAGCCTACCCAGGAAAGTGTAGATAGGTAAACTGACCGGCTCAAAAATGACCTACAATAGTGTTGACTGGGCCGATAAACTCCAAAACAAACAAATAATAAACTTACCAAGAAGTCCGCAGATGAGTATGTCGCGCCAGCGGGGGAAGGCGAATCAACCATTAAGTGTAGATCAGGGTCAAATACTGATGCTTGCATTTAAATTGAAATCAGAAGATGAAGTTTATAACACAGTATCAATTATTACGCTGTTGAGAAATTGACTTTAACACTGGTGGAAGCCAGGGTCGACTCAATAGTTCACAAAGTCCGTAAACCATAAAATGTAGGTTAAAGTAGAAGTAAAACAAAGATCAGGAATCGATACAATTAACTTACTCCACCCATCAAAGACACCAAAGGGAAAGAAACACAAACATTAAGCGACCAGACCATAATGGAAACCTAAACAAAGGAAGGCCATAAGGACAGTTACTTTCCCACAAAATGGCCATATGGCCATCCAAAATATAAAGACACAAGTGATACAGACAGTAAGTAACAAACAACAACATAAATAAACTGCCACAGAAGAACCGCATTTGAACGGTCAGTGGAAAGATTTCCACTGGGGGGGGGGGGGGGGGGGTGGGGGGCTTTAATCGATTTTACGTGGCCACAATCCTCGCCCTTACTTCCGTCGCGATTTTGACAAATAATTTGTTCAGTCCGCATGAAGGCTTCCTAACTCATCAGTGCAACATCTCCGTGAGCACAAAAAATCAAAGAACCACAGAGGTGAGACAACGGTGAGTACTCGACAGCTAGAAACCAATGAAATGCTGGAGCAAAAGAAAACCAACAGTTATACTCCGATGGGCCCGACCAGAGACAGAGCATCAGGCACCAACCAACATTACCAAGAATTAGATCTCTCTATTTACGTTGGAGCCGTCATAGAATCTGAGGCCTGACCCACCGGCGTGCAATTAAAGAGGGAAGCAAAGTTGCCAACCGTGATTGAGTTAACTACTATGCATGCAGTCTGTCGTAAAACATCCATGTTGTACCCAATCTTTTCATATCGAAGAATGATTTTACGAAATTGGGTGCTGAAGTCATTGCGGTTATATATTTTTCTGAATTTATATACTAAGTCACGATAAAATTCGGGTTCCGATAGACCTTGTTGCAGAAGAGATTTAAGTCCAATATCGAATTTAGAAATTAAATCAGAATGGTGTCTATAAAATTTTGAAAAGGCTTTGCATGGTTTATGGTACCGATAACCCTGATTAAGGAGTTTAGCCGTTAATAATTTATTACGAGTGTTGAAGTCAGTTACATGACTACACACTCTAGCAAATCGAATTAATTGCGAAATATAAACGCCGTAGGATGGCGCACGAGGAACATCACCATCCAAAAAAGGAAAATTTACTGGTGTGTGGGACTGTGTGGCGGCGGTAAAACGTCTCCCTGCCCTACATCATACACAGCAGGCACATGACGTAATTATGACGTCATATCGACGTCGGTACAACGTCATGACGTTATTGCAACGTCACATCAACGTCGGTGCAACGTCATGACGTTGCACCGACGTTGATTTGACGTTGCCCTTGCGACGTGTGCCTGCTGGGTAGTGTAGATTATATTTTCTTGTCCTTTGATATCATTGAATCCATTGTGGAATTTTAAAAATATCTGAGGGTCACTGATGAGGCCTAATGGGTCGAAACTAGCTAGTCTGGCCCAGAAAACATGTACACTCCATATTTTTCACTTCTGTGGTGTATTCCTTGCTTCCAAAGGATAACCCTTTTATAGAACATATTTACAATCTCAAAATCAAAGTCATCGCGTTTATCATAAATTTTGCACGAAACAAACCCATCTACAATAGATAGATATAAATCCAAAAAGGGGCCTCGGTATCAGAAGAATTTGCTTTATTTAACTGAAGTTCTTGGGGGTAAATCTGACTGATCAAACCATCGAAATAGGTATCAATATTTAATTAATCATCTAAATATCTAGAGTGGAGCTAAAAGCTTCAATAATTTCAGATTCGCTATCAATGGAAAGCGACAACATGAAGTCTCTTTCATAACAATACAAGAACAGATTAGCCACAAGAGGTGCGCAATTCGTACCCATCGGAATACCCACAATTTGTCTAAATAACTTAGTACCGAATCTAATATAAATATTTTCAAGTAGAAAGGTGAGGGCATCACACACTTTCTGACATGACCAAAGTGTATAATTATTATGCTCTTTAGAAGTGAAAAATGCATTTCTGACATTACATGCAAGATAGAGAGAATCTTCTCTGTGAAAAGCCCATTCAATTAAATCATTAAGCTTTTCTTTTATAAGATTATGAGGAAGTGTAGTGTAAAGAGTGGAAAATCGTAAGTAGACAGACTTGAAGCACGAAAATGTCTGGATTTCAATTTATTTAAAACCTCATTCGATTTTTTTATAGACCAAAACAGATTTCTTCCTGATCTTTCAAAGACTTTATCACAATATTTAATCACATGCGTTTTAATAGCAGTAAGACAGGAAGTTAATAATTTAGAAAGTTCAGTGGTAGTGCAAGAGCTAGAATTTGCGATAAGCCGTGCTTTGTAAGGTCTTTTATGAAGTTTTGGTAACCAGTATAGTGAGGAAGCTTGTCTTGGCCTTCGGTAACACACACAGCAAACTTGGTGGCTGAATGTCAATTATGGATGCTTATATCTTGTTTGCAATCCCTAGATGCAAGTTTGTAAAAAAAATCATTAATGAAACACCTATTGTTCTTTTGAAATATACTTGAACCATAGGGTGAAATGTAGGATCACAATAAGTAACCCTTGAATGTAGGTCAACCATGGATGCTTGCAATAAAATTGCTATCAATAGATGCAAGTTTGAACCAAATATCATTAACGAAATTCTTGTATTCTTTGGAAAAGAGAAGTGACGGTAATAATCAGAAATCTATACAATGACCTCACACCTCCTATCGAAGACGTCAAAGGGAAAGAAACACGAACATAAATTAACAAAACTGAAATGAAAAAAAAGACGTCACAGTCGGAAAAACAAAAATGACAGTTACTTTCCCACAAAAAATGGCCAAACGGCTATTCAAAATAAAAAGATATTAGCAACATATACACATGAAAAGACTAACTACGAGGACCATGTATAACAATAATGAATCACGACGGAAAAACCGCCTTGGAACGGTCAACAAAAAGATTTTTTTACTTGATGGTGCGGGGCATGGAGGTGCTTACATCGATTTCGAGTGGCCACGACTCTTGCCATTGGTTCTGTCATAGTATAGACAAATAATGTTCAGTCCGCATGAAGGACTGCTAGTTCATCAGTGCAACAACTCCAAGAAAATAAAATTAAACGAATACAGAGATGAAACAAAAATGAGGATACGACAGCATGAAATAACAGAAATGCTCGAGCAAACGAAAACCAACAATTGGAAGCCGGTGGGCCCGACCAGAGGCAGAGCATCAGGCACCAACCGACATTACAAAAATGCTTAAATAAGTTTTTAAGCTGGAGCCGTTATAGAGTCAGCGGCCCGACCCAACGGCGTGCAAACCAGGGTTGACGCAATAGTTTACAAAGTCAGTGAACCATGAATAGTAGGTCAATGTCAGATATGGACGCCTACATTGAAGTTGCCATTAGTAGCTGCAAGTTTGTATCTAGTATCACTAGTGAAGCTCATACATGTAGATGTTGAGAAATGAACTTAAACTTTAGGGTGAAAGTTAGGGTGGTCGCAAATGTTGACGGCTTGACAAACGGGCGAATGCACGAACACCTAGACTCCTATATCGCGTCATACTAAAAGCATGCGCGACAAAATATCAAACGTTACATTCCTCCATATACAACTTATTTGGCTAAGTTGAAACGCTGTATATGCAAATTATATGTTGCAAACAGATATAAGAAATATATCAAACATTTTCATCATTAACACGACATTTCACATTTATTTGTGTGATTTGAGGTTTAACGTCCCCGTCAACACTGTAAAGGTCATTTTGGAGACATTGCTTCCAATTTTGTGGGACTTTTGCCCGAAATTGAGATGAAATGACATCTCAAGCCCTGTCGCCCAATGAAACCAATAGGGTTTATAAGCATGGACGGTCCACCTCGCACCGCTGTTCCTGGACAGGCTTAGATCCTCTAAGCGGTTTACCAGTACTAGTGTGCGGGCCGGATTCAGCTCTGCTCGGAAGCATGATGCAGTCCATATATTTCTTCAAGCCCCTATGGGCGGGGGCGATGACATTTCACATCGTGACGTGAAAAACAACAACATCAAAATGCAAAGGAAAATTGAAACATACAACAGAAGGATCAAGTGTAAACATTTTCTTCATGAAGCTCATTGCTGCCAACCTGCCACAAGGTTTGTTCAGTAGAAGTGTCATGTTGTCTTCTAATGGTGTTGCAGACTGAGGGTTATCAAAGTTTCCAAGGAACACGATTGCTCCTGAAAATTCACCCTCACAGCATTGCCAAAGTGTTCCGGTCGCACGAGCTTCGGCGGTCTCCCTGAATTGCAAGAATATGAAAAATATATAAGTAAGAACACTTTAATTCGAGGCAATGCATGATATCCAATCATTTTGAAACAGAGGTCTTTCCTTGGATTTCTATAGCAAATGGAACCCGAAATGGAGCAGCCTGGTGTGTACTTTCTAACCTTGTTGCCTGTTGTTCTCTTTCCATATTTATGGACTTGATCCAACTATTTATACTTTTGGGCTACTAGGTACAACAGTTTTTCTCAAATGCTAATATATAGTGTAAGGCCACAGCTGTGATGATAATGATGATGATGATGACGATGATAGTGGTAGCAGTGGTTGTGGTGATAATGATGCAGAGTAAAGGTCGAGTCGACATTCATTCACCAAGGTCCGGAGATGATGGTGATGTGATCGTCATATTGATGATGGTGACTGTGAGTTACGATGATTGTGTTCGCCGAGTAATGATGATGATGGAGGCTGAGGAATAATGATGATGGTCGCCGAGTAATGATGATGATGATTATAAGGTAACACAGAAGGGGGAGAGTAGGACTGGATTGCTAAGAAATGATGATGATGTATGATTGTGCTACATAACTGAATAGGACAGACAGTGTGACCCGGTTCTGGAGACCCTGAACTCCTCACGACAGACAAAACCTACGACATTCAAAATGGACGAGTCCGTGACTGACACTGCGCTTTAGACAGGAGTAATTACCTGCATGGACAGTTGTTATTTACTGAACTGTAATAGATACTGCCGATGAAAACAGCTGACATGGCGTTGAGACGATATAATCAACTTCAGTTCTGCAGAAATGCACTACGAGAATGAAGAGTCGGCCATTATTGTTGTGTACTTGACGGACAATTCCAGAATTCAATTGGAGCACGCGCTAGAGGCTGTTCCTATACGTCGACAAGATGTGTTTTACGTGCCGAATAGACTTTTATTACGAGTTTTAGGACCAGATAGTTTAACGAATATTTAGTTTGTTTCATTTACAGGTGTTTGTGGGTGATTTGATATTTAATTCTATGACGGAAGTAATAATACTGTCTGGAAATCCGAGTTTGTCGGCGGGTGCTGACAGTATGCAAATTAGTCATGTGATGTCTCTAACAAAATCGTACGTGTTCAACATATACCATCGTACATTTTCTTACAGATTCGTACAACGCTCCCAGCGATTTTGGTATATAAGAGAGAGTATACTTTTACCGCTCATTCTGTTCTCTGTTCTTCCATCAGATCAGACTAGAAGACGCTGCGATTGCGGAAAGATCTAGATTTTTTAATCTTAGAATATTTCTTAGCAGGCAGTGACGAACAACAAAGTAAGGATGGAAGCTGATGTGTGGTTGCTGTTATTATTCTGAAAAGTTCGGGTTTGATTTTTCCATTTTTATTGTTATTTAACCTGTTGCCTTTCTGATATGAGTTTAGACTTTCAGGCTCCTTCAAGATACGGTGACCTAGTTAGTGGCCATGGGTGATGCGGTTCGTTGGTACAGGCTATAGTCTCGTTCTTGTAAAAGGGGCGTACCCAAAGAATGCGGAAGTGACTTGATGTTTTGTTTTTGATGGCCTTGATACAGATAACAGAGCTACATGTACAAGGGATGAAAGAGCCTGAGAGAGCAAAGGTAAAGTATTATTTTATTGTTTCTTGTTGATATTCCAACTTTTTCACAAATCATTCTGTTATACAGTTTGTAACAGGATTTTAAAATGTTTAACTTGATTAAATATTTTCCTTTACTTTAAATAGAATAACTCTGTGACCTTAAGCTTTCACTTAAGTAATTAATTATCAATTAAGAGTTTAAAGCTAGGGATATTTAGGTGATCAAAGTTACTATGCGCTTGCGAGTTTAACTACCAGAAGCAACCTACCTGTCACTTTCAAGTTAATTTCTTAACTGACTTAAGGGTTAAGCATACACACATACATTTCAGTATGTATACATGAGTTATGCCATGTTTTATCTGAAGCCGGCTATGTGTCAGTTATGCTGATGCTTACTTCTATGCGTTAGTTATGCTAACGTTATCCGCAAGCATGCACGCATTACTAGCCAAGCGTGTTTAAGGGATCGGTTCCCAGGATGCATGAGTTAAGTCATGCATGTGCTGAGAATCGTTTATAATTCAGTCATGCTGATGTTCATCTGCAATTTAGGATTCATCATATTTCTTGAATTTAATGCAAGTACAGAACTAGCTTTAAATTTTGCACTATATATGAATGTTATACGATTGAATGTTGATGTCATATATGCTAGGAGGTATTATTGAACCTACACCTTGTGGGGTTATGCCCCCCACTGTGGGTTCCTGAATACCTCTTTGATGACCATGACCTGGATTTGACCTTGATATCACCTGATTCGACCTTAACCGAGTGCTGTAAAGATCTAGAGACCTCCAGACAAGCAAGGACAAGGGTACAGTTCAAGTCCTATGGTTTACTGCCTGGGGAGAAGAAACAAGGTTCTATTTCGGCATTACGTGTCGTTTAACGAAATTATAATATTAATTTAGCAGACACTGCCTTAGTCGTCCTTCACCATCTGTCGTCTCTCCATAAGGTTATGTCCGTACATTGTGATCACTTATGTCCGTATCGCTCTGCTCGACTGATGCCCCAGCCTGACAACCCCTTTAACGTGGTTCCCGTTGTGCGTGAAGCTATTATGGGTGACCTTGACCCCGTCACCCAGCCCCCTCACAACTAAAATGGTGTCAGAAGTGCTATCTGTGAAGCCTATGGAAGATATACGAGCTGCATGCCAAGTTTGGTGTGGAAGTCTAATGGAGTATAGGCAGTGTACAGATCCAGTGATACGGTCTCATGGGGTTTAGAGCGGAGTGATACGGACTTATAGCAATGCAATTGATTTGGCTGTATAATTCAGTTAAGCCTCAAATGTAATTTCAGTCATTTTGGGTAAAAGGAGAAATTTGATAAGGAGAAACAATGAGGCTGAAGGCGCTGGCAGTGGTAGCGATATAACGTTAAGTACCATGGAATATGAGTATGCCATCGCTGATGAGTCAGATACAGGCGCAAGGGGCGGGGCCGTAACGCGTAGGGAAAACCCAGGTTTTGAGCTGCCTGTTGCGCGTCAAGGGTGTGGGAGAGAAGAGGGAGAGCACTCTGGTCGCATTGAGACGGTTAATAATGGTCATGCTGAGGGTGATGCTGCAAGGCATGTGCCAAGGGGAGATAATGAGGCAACAAGGGCAATGGAAGAAATGACGAATGCTTTGGTGCAGACAATAAGGGAGTCAAACCAGACAATAAATGAAAACATTAACACCTTATTGGGGGAGGTGCGTCGTGGGCAATCCGTGGACAGCCTGCATCGACCTCAGTACAGAATAGAGGTAATAGGTCAGAGCTCGGGAGGAGGCCAAGGCCAAATAGAAGGTCTATGTTCTATTGTAGGTATGGTTATTCAGATTCAGATGATCATAGGGACATTTATCATTCTCAGAGTCAGCAATATTCTGGTGAGCCAGTGTTGCCAAGGGAGATAACTAAGCTGCCTATTTTCATAGGTAAAGAACGATGGAATGTTTGGTTTAATAGGTTCACAGAGGTTGTAGACATGAGAAATTGGAATGATGATGACAGGCAGGACGAGCTTTGCCCAGGTTGAAAGGTACAGCAGGTGAGTTTGTGTTTGGGCAGCTAAGGCATGATGTAAGAAGCAATTATTCACAGGTAGTGTCTGAACTAAACAGTAGGTTTAGGATTACGGGTACTAAAAAGACCTATGGGGCTCAGTTTAGTCATCGTAATCAGAAACCTAGCGAGTCTGTGGAAGAGTATGCTGCTGAGCTGAAGCGCTTATATGACAAAGCTTATGCTAATAGGGATGAAAATACAAGGCAAGAAGACTTGTTAAGACGTTTTCTTGATGGGCTGTATGATGATAAGGCAAAATTTCAAGTAGAGTATGTAAAGGAACCTAGGGACATAGATGAGGCTGTTTCAAGCAGTTGATTTTCAAGAGACACGTCATCGGCTTTTAGTTAGTGCAGGTAATATTGACAAACGGGGTAAAAGGCATGTCCGATCTGTAAATTATGCTATGACTGAGTATGAAGACAGAGATGATGAGTCTGAAACTGGTCAAGAGCAGAATAACATGTCAAAGCGTAAAAGGAGTAGCATGGCTCGAAAGATTGGTAATAGCCAGTCTTTACCTGTAAGTAAAACATCAGTGAGTAAGACAGCTATTAAGCCTGGACAGGCTCAGTGTACTTATAGTGACGGTAAGATGGTAGAAACACTCGAGGCAATGCAAACGAAAATAGACGGTCTGCAGAAGCAATTGCAAAAGAATACTAGAAATGCGCAAGGTGAGAGAAGGATCAGACATTGTATGTTATTCCTGTTCACAACGAGGCCACATTTCCCGTGACTGTCCATTAAGACAGCAGGGGAGGAGACCTGGGATGCAGAATCAGCCATATGGTACAGGGAATCAAGGGGACTATCAGAGGCATAGTCCATTTTATCCACAAAACAGAGGGTATAACCAGGCTTCTCAGGGGAGCGGAATCTAATTCTCAGCCTTTAAACTGTTAGGGGTCGGTTCTATTGGCCTTGAGATGACCCTTGTTTGTAAAAATATGGGCCAATTAAACAAATTTGAGGACTCTGGTACTAGGCCAAAGGTTTTCAGACGTAACTTACCTGACAGTGTAGGGGCTTATATTGACGCTATGGTATGTGAGGTGCCTCTCGACTTTTCTGTGGATACGGGTGCTTCCCAGACAATTCTTAGCAGGAAAATTAATGATCAGATACATAGTGATCAGCGACCCAAACTCAAGCCATCGGTGCATAACATAACATGACCTGGGGGATAGTACTAAAAGAACGTGGAAAGGCAATGTTTACTTTGCAGTTGGGGCCATTTCAGCTTACCAAAGAATTAATTATAGCAGAGACAGGGGATGAAGGTCTCCTGGGGGCTGACATAATGCAGGAGGATGAAAAGGACCCTGGGTATTTGATGTTTGACTCGGGTGGGGGTGAGATATTGATATTCTAAGAGTTGGTAAGGATTACAAAGTTAGGAAAGTGACTGCTGCTGATCATTACAGAGTGCCAGGGTACTGTGAACAGGTAATAGATGTAATTATTGAAAGATTTCCAGAAGATGACTATGAAGGACATAGGGATGTTCCAGTGGAACCATGTGAGGTTTTTTTTTCAGATAGGTGCCCTCTGGTTATAGAAAGTACAGTTGTTGATTTGGATTCCAGTCCTACACAAAAAGTAAGGTTGCTTAATCCATCAAAGAAGAAATAAAACAAAGATCAGGAATCGATACAATTAACTTACTCCACCCATCAAAGACACCAAAGGGAAAGAAATACAAACATTAAGCCACCAGACCATAATGGAAACCTTAACAAAGGAAGGCCATAAGGACAGTTACTTTCCGACAAAATGGCCATATGGCAAGCCAAAATTAAAAGACACAAGTGATACACACAGTAAGTAACAAACAACAACATAAATAAATCGACACAGAAGAACCGCCTTGGAACGGTCAGTGGAAAGATTCCCACTGGGGGGGGGGGGGGGCTTAAATCGATTTTACGTGACCACAATCCTCGCCCTTACTTCCGCCGCGATTTAGACAAATAATTTGTTCAGTCCGCATGAAGGCCTCCTAACTCATCAGTGCAACATCTCCGTGAACATAAAAAATCAAAGAACCACAGAGGTGAGACAACGGTGAGGACTCGACAGCAAGAAACCACTGAAATGCTGGAGCAAAAGAAAACCAACAGTTAGACTCCGATGGGCCCGACAAGAGACAGAGCATCAGGCACCAACCAACATTTCCAAGAATTAGATCTCTCTAATTCTCAATAAGCCTTTACGTTGGAGCCGTCATAGAATCTGAGGCCTGACCCACCGGCGTGCAATTAAAGAGGGAAGCAAAGTTGCCAACCAGGATTGGGTTAACTACCATGCATGCAGTCTGTCGGATAACATCCATGTTGTACCCAATCTTTTTATATCGAAGAATGATTTTACGAAATTGGGTGCTGAAGTCATTGCGATTATATATTTTTCTGAATTTATATACTAAGTCACCATAAAATTCGGGTTCCGATAGACCTTGTTGCAGAAGAGATTTAAGTCCAATACTGAATTTTGAAATTAAATCAGAATGGCGTCTATAAAATTTTGAAAATGCTTTGCGTAGTTTATGGTACCGATAACCCTGATTAAGGAGTTTAGCCGTTAATAATTTATTACGAGTGTTGAAGTCAGTGACATGACTACACAGTCTAGCAAATCGAATTAATTGCGAAATATAAACGCCATAGGATGGCGCACGAGGAACATCACCATCCAAAAAAGGAAAATTTACAATCTCAAAATCAAAGTCATCGCGTTTATCATAAATTTTGCACGAAACAAACCCATTAAGTCTTCCTGTTTCAATCAATCAAGATAGTGTTATTGGTAATGCTGAACGGTATGATAGGATATATCAGATTATGGACTCGGAAGACCCTTCTGAGGCAGGTAATAATAGTGCAGTGAGACGTATCCGATTTGTAAACCAATGTGCTACCGAGACAGAGCAATGTGTGTGCCTTATCATTCCAGGGTAAGGAACCATATCATGTAGAACAGCTATGTGAGAGGTCATGTTCTGGTAAGTCCAAGCAAGAAAGGGACAGAATAAAACATCTGCTAGTGAAGCATCAGAATGCATTCTCAAGGGATGAGTATGATTAAGGGCTGACGCGTTTGGCAGAGCATGTTATAGATACTGGGGATGCAAAGCCTGTGCCTGTGCCCCCAAGAAGAGTACCTTTAGCTTTTGCTGACGAAGAGCGCCAGGTAATTGAAACCATGGAAAAGCAGGGTATTATACTTAAGTCACACAGTTGCCGAAGTAGTCCTCTATGTCTGGTACGCAAGAAAGATGGAAAGGTGAGGCCATGTATAGATTACAGGTTGGTTAACAAATTGACAACCGTTGACAACCAACCAATACCAAGGACTCGAGACTGTTTAGATGCTGTTGCGGGGGCGCGATTGTTTTCTACTTTCGACGTTACGAGTTCTTATCATCAAATTAGAGTAAGAGATAATGGAATCAATGATCGCAAAGGACAAGAAAATATAAACTACACTATGATGTAGGGCAGGGAGACTTTTTACGGCCGCCAAACATTCCCAGACAACAGCTGTAGTGACGTTAAATAGGTTCTAGAAAGGGTTATCCTTTGAAAGCAAGGAATACACCACAGAATTTGAAAATATGGAGTGTACATACTTTCTGGGCCAGACTAGCCATTTAGGCCTCATCAATGACCCTCATATATTTTCAAAATTCCACAATAGAATCAATGATCCCAAAGGACGAGAAAATATAAACTACACTAAGAAGTAGGACAGGGAGACCTTTTACGGCCGCCACACATTCCCAGACAACCTGATAAGTGCCATCTTTTTGAAGAAGAAGTCCACTTTCTTGGGCACATTATTTCGGGCGAGGCTGTTTGTTTCAGTCCAGATAACGTGGCTAGGATTTTGCAGTTGACCATGCCTGAAAACATCACTCAAGCCCGAGCACTCATAGGTAATGGAAAATATTATCGCCGTCATATTAAGGGATTTTCAGACATGATGAAGTCCGTAATAGACCTGACCAAGAAGGGTAAGACATTTGAATGAACCGAGGAATGTCCAGCAGCCTTTGAGAAGCTCAAAGAGGCACTGATGAGTCCTGAAATCATAGCATATCCGCTTGATGAAGGTGAATACTTCTTGGTCTGTGATGCAAGTGATCACGCCATTGGTGGTGAGCTCAGTCAGATTCAAGGGGGTGCAGAAAAAGTTATCTCATATGGTAGTAAGATCATGAACAAGGCTGAGAGGAACTATTGAGTCACAGATAAAGAACTTCTTGCCTTGCGTTGCTTTGTTGAGTACTGTAGACAATATCTGCTTTGGAGGATTACGGTAAGAACTGACCACCAGGCATTATCATATTTGTTCTCTTTCAAGGAACCGAGGGGCAGGCTTGCCGGGTATTTGGAGATTTCGGAACCCGAATTTTATGGTGACTTAGTATATAAATTCAGAAAAATATATAACCGCAATGACTTCAGCACCCAATTTCGTAAAATCATTCTTCGATATAAAAAGATTGGGTACAACATGGATATTATACGACAGACTGCATGCATGGTAGTTAACCCAATCACGGTTGGCAACTTTGCTTCCCTCTTTAATTGCACGCCGGTGGGTCAGGCCTCAGATTCTATGACGGCTCCAACGTAAAGGCTTATTGAAAATTAAAGAGATAATGTTGGTTGGTGCCTGATGCTCTGTCTCTGGTCGGGCCCATTGGAGTCTAACTGTTGGTTTTCTTTTGCTCCAGCATTTCAGTGGTTTCTTGCTGTCGAGTCCTCACCGTTGTCTCACCTCTGTGGTTCTTTGATTTCTGTGTTCACGGAGATGTTGCACTGATGAGTTAGGAGGCCTTCATGCGGACTGAACAAATTATTTGTCTAAATCGCGACGGAAGTAAGGGCGAGGATTGTGGCCACGTAAAATCGATTTAAGCCCCCAGTGGAAATCTTCCACTGACCGTTCCAAGGCGGCTCTTCTGTGGCGATTTATTTATGTTGTTGTTTGTTACTTACTGTGTGTATCACTTGTGTCTTTTAATTTTGGATGGCCATATGGCCATTTTGTGGGAAAGTAACTGTCCATATGGCCTTCCTTTGTTTAGGTTTCCATTATGGTCTGGTCGCTTGGTGTTTGTGTTTCTTTCCCTTTGGTGTCTTTTATGGATGGAGTAAGTTAATTGTATCAATTCCTGATCTTTGTTTTACTTCTACTTTTAGTAGCTTATGATTTTAGTGTTGAGTTTAGAAGAGGTAAAGGGCATTCAAATGCTAATGGGATGTCAAGATGTGTGAGCCCGTGGGATTGCCAGTGTAATGAGTTTGACACGATGGAGCCTTTGAAGTGTGGACCTTGCAAAAGGTGTGTAAAACGGGCACTAGATATGAAGAGTACTCTTCTGCTGGAAGGTAAAGAAAGGAATGAGGGTAAAGTTTGCCAGCTGAAAAGTGAAGATGAGTGTATAGAAAGCATAAATCAGGTGACTGAGAATACAGCGCTCATGGGCCCTTATAATAATGGACAATGTAATGAGTTGGGGGTGGAACTCACTGTCATGACTGATATGCATGGGATTGCAAATTCTCACCAGAGCTTGGTAAGTTTACGTACGGCCGATAAAACTGCAGAGATTTATAACGGTGTGCCGAGCGGTGCATTTCAATAGCAGCAAGGCGAGGGCGAACGGTGTGAAATTATGGGTAGTAATGTGAGGGCTGTGGAAACAAGGTCAAAAGGTAGGCATGAGGAACAGAAGTGTAACTCTGCAGGGGATAAGACAGGGTGAAATTCTGGGACCCCGGCTGTTTGCTTTGACAAAGTGATATTAAGTGAGTTTTCAGTTGAATATTTAGCTGCTTGTCAAAAGAATGACCCTGATATTTCATTTGTTTATGGAAATTTATTATAAGGTCTTAGTAGACCGTCAAATAAGGATGCAGTAATTAAAGGAGCAGCTGCACGTCACTGTTGGATTATTTGGAATGCACTCTGTGTAAAAGATGGTCTAGTATTCAAGGAGTGTTTCCAGAAGAATGTTCTTAGTACGTTTTATCAATTGTTGGTTCCTAGAGCTTTGAAAGTAGAAGTTTTAAACGAGGCACATGATGCAAGCATGGGAGGACACTTTGGGTGCAAGAAAACACAGGAAAAGGTAAAAAAGAAGTATTACTGGTTCGAAATGAAAGAAGATGTGAATAATTGGGTGCTGAAATGTGACATATGTGCTGCAGATAAAGTTCCACAGAAAAAGCCAAAAGCATAATTGGGGAGCAGGGTGTTGGTGCCACTTTGGCTACTTTGTCAACAGACTTAGTAGGTCCATTCCCAATTACCCCTCTAAGAATAGATTTATCTTAGTTGTAACTGATCATTGCACTAAGTGGGTAGAGATATTTGCAGTTACTGACCAAACTGCTTCAACAACAGCCAGTGTTATCTTAAATGAAGTGATGGCAAGGTATGGTGCACCCCTCTCAATACATAGTGACTTAGGGTGTAACTATGAAATTCAAAAATAATTCAAGAGTTGTGTAGGCTCATGGAGGTTCGTAAGACTCGGACTTCTATAAAAATCCTAAAGGAAATGGCCAGGCAGAGAGATTCAACAAAAGTTCGGTACGTATGATCAAGGCCTACCTGAAAGGGGAGTAGGAGAATTGGGATTTGAACCTGGGATGTTTAGCTTCAGCATACCGTGAGAGAATGCAAGTCGCACATGATATCGCCCGAAACCATCTTGAAAAAACCGCGCTACATCACAAGTACGCTTATGAGACGCGACTGAACTGTATGCGCTATAATCCTGGGGTATGTGCATGGTATTTACATGAGCGTAGGGAACCCGGTATAAGTCCTAAACTTAAGATGAAATTTGTGCTGTGCGCCATCTTGAAGAAGATTAGCGACATTAATTATCTGATAAGGTTAGAAGAGGGTGCTGATCGTGTTGTGCATCAAGACAAATTGAAGAAGTAAGAAAGAGATAATAAACCGTCATGGGTTTTGAGAGTCTATCGCGATTTTAAAGAGGTCATTAGTCAGGTCAAAGGTCATAACAAGATAATTGTATTGGGTACTTAGGGCATAAAATGGTTAATTTCAGATTATGGCTAGCAGAATGGTTGAAGAAGTTATGAAGCGGGGTAGAGCCTACAGATGCACGCCCTGTGAGGACATAGAGATAAAGGCCAGGTTCGAACAACACTTTATCATAAACATGTAGCTGAATACGAGGTGCCCTTTATGTGTTCGATCTGTAACTTCAGGGCAGGAGACAATGACAAGTTCAAGAGGCATCAGGAGTCCTTACCCACTTGGCTAAAGTAGATCCGCTAACAGAAGCCATATGTATACAGATATCTCAAGTTCCAAGGACTGTAAGGTTTGGGGAGGACATAATAAAAGTATCTAGACCAGAATCGGCACAGCATTGGGTGTCGGTTACTTACCAAGATTCCACGGACGAGCCATCCGAAGGTATCATAACAGAGGATTTGACGATCCAATTGCTGACGTCAAAACTAATGACAATCACCCCACCCCGGGAAGAAGTAGCAGAATTTGAGGTACCAGGCCAGGCTAGAGTAATTACCACTGAAGAGAAAGGAACAAGCACTGATGCTAATGATATCCTCACCGGTATCGACCAGAGTTTGGGTGTTATGAACAGTTGCTTAAGAGACACTTTTAGTGAGATGAAGAAAAACATAGAGACAATGTCGATAGTAAATAGGCGGCAGGAGGAGGTGCTATATAGACTGGAGAAGAGATTGGATGAGTGCGAAGAGGAGATGAAGAGGTTGGAAGAAGAGAGAGAGAGAGACGTATGAAAGAGCAGATAGATAGAGAGGAGAGAGAGCGACGTGCGAGAGAGGGGAGAATCAGAGGGCGATAAGGGAGGAGGAGTCATGATAGAAGAAAAGTATACCAAACAAAAGGGAAGGATGGTTAAGGACCATGTGTATTTATTTTACAAAATAGAAGGCATAAGAAAGAGGCACGAGTCTAACGAGCTAAATGGGTCCTACAACATATTAGGGTTTAAAATGTTTGTGAGAGACCATTAAACATTTTAACAGGGGGTAGATGTAAGGGCACAGCAGCTGTGTTGGTAATGATTATGATGATGATGATGACGATGATAGTGGTAGCAGTGGTTGTGGCGATGATGATGCAGAGTAAAGGTCGAGTCGACATTCATTCACCAAGATCCGGAGATGATGGTGATGTGATCGTCATATTGATGATGGTGTCTGTGAGTTACGATGATTGTGTTCGCCGAGTAATGATGATGATGGAGGCTGAGGAATAATGATGATGGTCGCCGAGTAATGATGATGATGATTATAAGGTAACACAGAAAGGGGAGAGTAGGACTGGATTGATAAGAAATGATGATGATGTATGATTGTGCTACATAACTGAATAGGACAGACGGTGTGACCCGGTTCTGGAGGCCCTGAACTCCTCACGACAGACTAAAACCCAGTGGGAAAGAAATGTAAACAAACTATCCATCGCGAAACCTATGACATTAATGTGTGTGTGATTTCCGGTTTAACGTCGCTTTCAACAATTTTTCAGTCATATCACGACGGTGTCTGGTTGCGACAGGGAGCTCAATGCTAACTTTTATAGTGCTGCCTCACTGAAGTATCATGTCCCAGACACATTACATGATACCACACCCAGTCTTATTATCCTGACACTGGGTCGACCAGTCCTAGCTCTACCCCGTAAATCTGAGTGCCAAGCGAGGAGCAGCTAGTACCATTTTTAACGACTTTGATATGTCGCGGCCCGGGGTCGAACCCGTGACCTCCCGTTCCCGGAGCGGACACTCTACCAACTGAGCTATCGGGGCCGGTATATGACAATCATAATGGACGAGTCCGTGACTGACACTGTGCTTTAGACAGGATCTGCATGGACAGTTGTAATTGACTGAACTGTAATAGATACTGCCGACGACGACAGCTGACATGGCTTTGAGACGATTTAATCAACTTCAGATCTGCAGAAATGCACTACGAGACTGAAGAGTCGGCCATTATTGTTGTGAACTTGACGGACTTTACCAAAATTCAATTGGAGCACGCACTAGAGGCTGTTCCCTTACGACGACAAGATGAGTTTTACGTGCCGACTAGGCTACATCATAGTGTAGTTTATATTTTCTTGTGCTTTGGGATCATTGATTCCATTGTGGAATTTTGAAAATATTTAAGGGTCACTGGTGGGGCCTGAGTGGCCGAAACTAGCTAGTCTGGCCCAGAAAACATGTACACTTCATATTTTCCAGTTCTGTGGTGTATTCCTTGCTTCCAAAGGATAACCCTTTTATAGAACATATTTAATTACGAGTTCTAGGACCAGATAGTTTAACGAATATTTAGTTTGTTCCATTTACAGGTGATTGTGGGTGATTTGATATTTAATTCTATGACGGAAGTAATAATACTGTCTGGAAATCCGAGTTTGTCGGCGGGGCTGACAGTATGCAAATTAGCCATGTGATGTCCCTAACAAAATCGTACGAGTTCAACATATCCCATCGTACATTTTCTTACAGATTCGTACAACGCTCCCAGCGATTTTGGTATATAAGAGAAAGTATCCTTTTACCGCTCATTCTGTTCTCTGTTCTTCCATCAGATCCGGCCAGAAGACGTTGCGATCGCTGAAAGAGCCAGATCTATTAAACTTAGAATATTTCTTAGCAGGCAGTGACGAACAACAAAGTAAGGATGGAAGCTGATGTGTGGTTGCCGTTATTATTCTGAAGGGTTCGGGTTTGATTTTTCCATTTTTATTGTTATTAACATGTTGCCTTTGTGTTATGAGTTTGGACTTTCAGGCTCCTTCAAGATACGGTGACCTAGTTAGTGGCCATGGGTGATGCGGTTCGTTGGAACAGGCTATAGTCTCGTTCTGGTAAAAGGGGAATGCCGTAGGAATGCGGAAGTGACTTGATGCTATTTTTAGATGACCTTGATAAAGATAACAGAGCTGCATGTACAAGGGATGAAAGAGCCTGAGTGAGCAAAGATAAAGTTTGATTTTATTGTTTCTTGTTGATATTCCACCTTTTTACAAATCATTCTGTTATACAGTTTGTAACAGGATTTTAAAATGTTTAACTTGATTAAAAAATTTCCTTTACTTTAAATAGAATAACTCTGTGACCTTAAATTTTCACTTAAGTAATTAATTATCAATTAATAGTTGAAGCTAGGGACATTTAGTTGATCAAAGTTACTATGCGCTTGCGAGTTTAACTACCAGAAGCAGTTAACCTACCTGTCACTTTCAAGTTAATTTCTTAACTGACTTAAGGGTTAAGCATACACACATACATAAAGGGCCCCGGTTTTCAGTATGTATACATGAGTTATGCCATGTTTTATCTGAAGCCGGCTATGTGTCAGTTATGCTGATGCTTACTTCTATGCGTTAGTTATGCTTACGTTATCCGCAAGCATGCACGCACTACTAGCCAATCGTGTTTAAGGGATCGATTCCAAGGATGCATGAGTTATGCCATGCCTGTGCTGAGAATCGTTTTTAATTCAGTCATGCTGATGATGATCTGCAATTTAGGATTCATCAGATTTCTTGAATTTAATGCAAGTACAGAACTAGCTATAGAGTTTGCACTATATATGAATGTTATACGTATGAATGTTAATGTCATATATGCCAGGAGGTTTTATTGAACCTAGGCCTTGTGGGGTTATGCGCTTCACTGTGGGTTCCTGAATACCTCTTTGATGACCATGATCTGGATTTGACCTTGATATCACCTGATTCGACCTTAACCGAGTGCTGTAACGATCTAGAGACCTCCAGACAAGCAAGAACAAGGGTACAGTTCAAGTCCTATGGTTTACTGCCTGAGGAGAAGAAACAAAGTTCTATTTCGGCATTACGTGTCGTTTAACGAAATTATAATATTATTTTGGCAGACACTGCCTTAGTCGTCCATCACCCTCTGTCGTCTCTCCATTAGGTTATGCCCGTACATTGTGATCACTTATGTCCGTATCGCTCTGCTCGACTGATGCCCTAGCCTGACAACCCCTTTTACGTGGTTCCCGTTGTGCGTGAAGCTATTATGGGTGACCTTGACCCCGTCACCCACCCCCCTCACAACTAACCTGTTGCCTTTGTGTTATGAGTTTGGACTTTCAGGCTCCTTCAAGATACGGTGACCTAAATAGTGGCCATGGACGATGCGGTTCGTTGGTACAGGCTATAGTCACGTTCTGGTAAAAGGAGAATACCCAAAGAATGCGGAAGTGACTTGATGCTAATTTTAGATGGCCTTGACACAGATAACAGAACTAAATGTTCAAAGGATGAAAGAGCCTGAGAGAGCAAAGATGAAGTTTTATTTTATTATTTCTTGTTGATATTCAAACTTTTTACAAATCATTCTGTTATACAGTTTGTAACAGGATTTTAAAATGTTTAACTTGATTAAATATTTTCCTTTACTTTAAACAGAATAACTTTGTGACCTTAAGCTTTCACTTAAGTAATTAATTAACAATTAAAAGTTTAAAGCTAGGGGCATGTAGGTGATCAAAGCTACTATGCGCTTGCGAGTTTAACTACCAGAAGCAGTTAACCTACCTGTCACTTTCAAATTAATTTCTTAACTGACTTAAGGGTTAAGCATACACACATACATTAATGGCCCCGGTTTTTCAGTATGTTTACATGAGTTATGCCATGTTTTATCTGAAGCCGGCTATGTGTCAGTTATGCTGATGCTTACTTCTGTGCGTAAGTTATGCTAACGTTATCCGCAAGCATGCACGCACTACTAGCCAATCGTGTTTAAGGAATCGGTTCCCAGGATGCATGAGTTATGCCATGCCTGTGCTGAGAATCGTTTATACTTCAGTCATGCTGATGTTCATCTGCAATTTAGGATTCATCTGGTTTCTTGAATTTAATGCAAGTACAGAACTAGCTATAGAATTTCCACTATCATGTATGAATATTATACGTATGAATGTTAATGTCATATATGCTTGGAGGTATTATTGAACCTACGCCTTGTGGGGTTATGCCCCTCACTGTGGATTCCTGGATACCTCTTTGATGACCATGGCCTTGATGTGATCTTGGTATGACCTGATTCGACCTTGACTGAGTGCTGTTAAGATCTAGAGACCTCCAGACAAGCACGGACAAGGGTACAGTTCAAGTCCTATGATTTACTGCCTGGGGAGAAGAAACAAAGTTCTATTTCGCCATTACGTGTCGTTTAACGAAACTGTAATATTAATTTCGCAGACACTGCCTTAGTCGTCCTTCATCCTCTGTCGTCTCTCCATTAGGTTATGTCCGTACATTGTGATATCTTATGTCCGTATCGCTCTGCTCGACTGATGCCCCAGCCTGACAACCCCTTTAACGTGGTTTCCGTTGTGCGTGAAGCTGTTATGGGTGACCTTGACCCCGTCACCCAGCCCCCTCACAATAGACCCACCTCTTCTTATACCTCGGTCCAATTATGTGGACGTTGCCCCTGTACCTGCACGATTATAAAATCCGATTATGATGATGATGATGATGATGAAGAAAGTTGCATTAGAACGTTAAATGCATAAAAGCTAATAGTTTTGGCAGGTGCATTAGTCAAGAGGCAGTGACAGTAATACGCATAAAGAAAACTTAGGAAAATATCACCTTTATCCGAGAAAAGAGGTACTCTTTAGCAATGATACACTCCAAAAGGGATACACTCCAAAAGGGAGTGAAAGATTTCCTTTAAGAGCAGTCCGCCGTATAACAGTATAATATAGAAGTTGAAGACCCAATCTTAAGACGATGTCTCTGCATTTAAACACACACACACACACACACACACACACACACACACACACACACACACACACACACACACACACACACGACTAGGTTCCCTTTGATACTGTTAATTTCCAGTTTATAGATAGTGAAATCACATATCTTCCTTTGTTTGATTTGATGTTTTACGTCCCCATCAACACTATATAGGTCATTTTGGAGACATTACTTCCAGTTTTGTTGGACTTTTACCTGACATTGAGATGAAATGACATCTCAAGCCCTGTCGCTTAATGAAACCAATAGGGTTTATAAGTTGGACTGTCCGACTCGCATCGCTTTGCCTGGGCAAGCTTAGATCCTCTAAGTGGTTTACCAGTAGTTGTGTGTGGTCGGATTCAGCTCTGCGTGGAAGCATCGTACAGCCCATTTATGTCTCAATGCCCCGATGGGCAGGGCCGCACCTATAGTCCTCAGTTGAAGTATACAATATCCCACTTTATGTAATTTGTTTATTTCAAACTGTCAGCAGAAATTTGTTAGTATTTGAGTTTAAAGGCCTAGTCAAAACTATTTTAGGTCATTTATGAGCTGGTCAGTTTACTATCCACACTTTCCTGGGCAGGCTTATAGGTAAGCGGTTAGCCAGTACAGTGCACATTCTTTCGCAAGAAACTGACAACTGCCTCTTCTTGAATCAGCGGAAGGGAGAGAATCACCGTAGAAACAATTTCATGATCAATCTTCATGAAAGAATGATGCCGACCCCAGCAGGTATCGAACCCGCGTGCTCCTGATTACCAGTCAGACGCGCATCCGACTGAGCTACCGAGGCCGGCACAGAAATCTAGAATGATTAGCATTTGATATAGAACTTTAAATCTTTTTTTTAATGGTTTTCTACATCTCATTGCAAAAACTCTGCAAGTATTAACCCTCTTTACTTTTGCAAACAGTGAAGATCCAAATCTGCCGACTGACTTTTTGTGTGTGGATTTATAGGAACAATTAATATCAGGAAGCTTGATTGGCTGACAGGCAGACATGGGTATTACCGGGACAAGAGTCTAATAAGTAAACATGAAACTGGTTATAGCAGCTTGTGTTGCTAATCTCAAAAGGGGATATTTAAAAAGAGCATGGGCCAGTTGTTCCAAACTAATGACGTCGTGAGTTAACGTATTTAAAACTGTATTCCTTTAATATGACACAAATACAATAGTTTGCAGAAAAAATGTGAACAGCTTGTGCAAATGCAAAAACTGCTCACCTTTTTCAGCAAAAAATAACACTATATTAGGTATTTTACTGACCAGGACAGTTTGACAATGAGCTTGTTAAGCTCATAATAGTTTGTAAAACTGGGTCAAGAATACAGAATCATATAAAGAAGACTGTGGCATGAACAGCCCACTTTACGTAATCTCTATGTTCTATTCTTTGTTTTCAAAGAAAAAACAACTAATTGACATATTTCACGTCACTATAGCCGATGTTAATGGTATGAGTGACGGCGATAAGATGTCACACTGCCCTTAATCATAGTGTAGTCCTTTGAATCAATGATTTCACTGAGGAATTTTAAAAATATTTTAGGGTCACTGATGACATCACGAAAACACGCCTACATAATTCTGACTCCCTTGAACCCGACTTTTATGTTGTAAAACTGGGGTTTACAGGGGTAAACATTATTTTTCTTATTTCTGTTCAAAAATATAAATTGTGGGTACTCGTTAGAACCGCCTCATCGAGGCGGTTCTAACGTGTACCCACAATCTACATTTTGAGCAGAAGTAAGGAAAATATCACAATTTTTCATTGCAAAATGTTCGGGTTTTTGGCGGTAAAATTACAATTTATTGGTATAGGCGTGTTTTCGTAATGAAGCCAAATCGGCCCTAGTTAGTCTCGCCAAAAAAACCTGTCACTCCATAATTTTCATTTTTTTTATGTTTTCCTTACATCTAAAGACCAACCCTTTTATGGAACATATTTTCAAGGTTATTTGCTCATAGTAAGCTAAAATATTTTAAGCTCGTCTCTGAAAATCTTTCCTGCTGCAAAACATTACGAAAACACACCTATACAAATACTAGGCCACCTTTATCGCTGAAAAAAAATGAAAATTTTAAGATGAAAAAGTGTGATATTTTTCTTATTTATGCTCAAAATAAAGATTGTAGGCACTCGTTAGAACCGCCTTATTGAGGCGGTTCTGACGTGTATCCACAATCTATATTTTAGAATAGAAATAAGAAAAATAAGGTTTACCCCTGTAAACCCCAGTTTTACTATATAAAAGTGGGGTTCAAGGTGGTCAAATTTATATAGGCGTGTTTTCGTGATGAATATAAAAAAGTATTTGGTTTCATATATGGTGTTCTTTCCAATCAAGTAGTCTTAAAAACCTTTTTATCCCATTTAACCCTTTAAGTGCTCATCATGACCAACGAACAGCATTTCAAAAGTGTTGTTCCTTATTATTTTTTTCAGAGAAAGTAAGGATTGGAATTACAAGTGAATGTTCTTCTTGCAGCTGATTTACATGTTATGTAAATACTGTCTGTAAGAAGTTAATAGTTTGGAAGCAAGGAATTTTAACGTACCTGTTTTATTTCTGGACCAGACAATCTAGTTTCGACCAATAAGGCCTCATCAGTGACTCTTAAATATTTTGAATAACTCCGCAGAGGAATAAATTATGCCAAAGGACTAGAAATTATAACTCACACTCTGGTGAAGGGTGAGCGAATTTTAACAGCCGCCACGCATTCTAACACCAGCTGTGGTGACGATAAATATGTTCTATAAAAAGTTAATCAATTGGAAGCAAGGAATACAAAACAGAATTAAAATAGAAATTAATACAGAGATTGTCATCTGCACTAGAATTTTCCGTAGCATTTGAAGGATGAAACGTTTTACTTACGCCATGGTTTTGTCTGTGTTTACATCGATACCACTCTGGTGAGCAGGTGTTTCACGGGGACACATGTAATCTATAACGAGCTGTGTTCGCCTCAGGGGTTTGATAAGAATGGTGTCTATCAAGCAAGCTGCAACAAAATGCATGTTCATTGTTATCAAGTTATCAAAATAAAAGTGTCTGAGTGCATAAATGGCAATCTTAACAACACATGATTATTCCATTAAATTATTCCATCACGAATGTTACGTCAAGAGGTTACCCTATTGAACACGTAGGAATATTTCCAGAGGAAAACAATGTCCCCCACCATAAATATATCTTAAACACCCATAACTAGGTTAAAGTCACCAAAATGTAAGCTGCAAACAAGCCATTTTTGGCCAAAAACAGCTTTCGAGAACCTGTGGCATTAAAAAAAAAACAGTCATTAAAAAGGCCAGATCAGCCGAATCTAATCAAATTTGGTAGACTGTGATTAAATATAGTACCGAGTTTGACCAACATTCATCAATTCTTAAATGATATAGGGTACAGATAAGACTTTTTTGGCCCCAAAAGAACAGGTTTGGTTGGCCCTTGACCTTAGAATGCAGACAAATCATTTTGGACTAAAATTGACAGTTTTGGGGGTCCTGTGACCTTGAAAAAAAGGGTCTGGTCACCAAAATTTAATCAAATCTGCGGTATGTTGTATTGATATATTGCCCAAGTTTGACTAATATTGCCCAAGTTTGACTAATCAATTCGTTAATGAGATATAGTGCAGACAAGCCAGTTTTGTCCAATAATTGTCTGGGTTTTTTTAGGGGGGGGGGGGCATGTGACCTTACAAAAAGGTCAAGGTAAAAAAAAATCTTATCAAAACTGCGGTATGTTGTAATGATATATTGTACCTTGTATGACTGCAATTTATCAATTAATTAATGCGATAAAGACCAGCAGACAAGCCATCCCAAAATTGACTGCTTTGCGGGGCCTGCGACCTTGAAACGAGAGGACCATTTCGCTCTCCTGAGCCCTGTATATTATTTGGTCCCTTTTTCCCCCATCTAAGTGACTAATATATCTTTGGCACCGATAAATATCAAGGACAGATGATGCAATAACCATAATTGGAAGAGTGACTGTTCTTGTCCATAATATGCTTCCTTTCGTGTTTTATATATCTGTAAAAAGTCTAAGATATTCGTTATTGCAATGGCGAAAAAAGGAAAAAAAATCAAAACCATTTAGGGCCGATTGTTCAAGACAGCAAAGGTCAGAGTTGTGGTCCTTGGCTATAATTTGCTTCCTTTATCGAGCTATATATCTGAGAAGTTCCATCTATATATTCCTTTAGTAAAGGAAAACATTTCATGGGAATTGTTAACGGCCAAAACTGTCAGATTTTAATTTATTTTGCCAATTAACAATCCCAAACAGGCGTCCTTAGGCTGTATGTAAACTTTAAATGAAATTGGTCCAGTGGTTTTAGATAAAATGTCAATGGACCTGCAATACAAGTAACCTTCGGCCAAGGTCACAGAGGCCAAGGTCACAACATTGATTTACCTATTTCCCCTTGAAATTTACCCAGTGGTTTCAGAGAAAATGTATTTTGAAATATCAATGACCCTGCAATCCAAGTGACCTTGGGCTTGACGTAAAATAGGTCATGGGTCAGCCTAGTGTTGCTAGCACTCAGTCACCCAATGCTACATACCAAGTTTCAGAACAATCGGCCCAGTGGTTCTGGAGAAGAATTTTTTTACGGTTTTTACCATATTATGGCATGGCAGCCATCTTGGTCAAAAGACCTGGAACATTGGAATAAAGCTAAGGCTGAACGTAAAATGTAAATAAAATTGGCCCAGTGGTGTTAGAGAAAATGTATTCTAATATTTCAATGGACCTGCAATACAAGTGACCTTGGACCAAGGTCACCGAATGACCTTGTCCTAAAGTATTCATAGACATTCATTTTTTACCTATTCCCATATCATAGGCCACAATATTTTTGAAAAATGCATTGGTTTACCTATTTCCCATTGCAACGCCTAAGGAGCTAAATCTTACCTTGACGTAAAATAATTTAAGATCAATCTAGGATCATCATTTTTGCAAATTTGGAAGTACTCAGTTTCCCAATGCTACATACCAAGTTTCAGGACAACTGGCCCAGCAATTCTGGAGAAGAAGACTTTTAACGTTTTTACCTTATTTGGGAATGGCGGCCATCTTGGTCATGTGACCTGGAACATTTGGATAATTTTTTGTTCCCTTACTGTCCTTAGGCTGCATGTAAAATTTATATGGAATTGGCCCAGTGGTTTTAGAGCAAATGTATTCTAATATGTCAATGGACCTGCAATACAAGTGACCTTGAGCCAAGGTCACCAAATGAACATTACCTTAAGTATTCACAGACAATCATCTTTTACATATTCTCATATCATAGACCACAAAATGTTCGAAAAATGCATTGATTTACCTATTTTCCTGTGAAAAGCCTATGGGGCCAAATTTGACGCTGGCGAAAGTAGGTCAAAGTCAACATACGGTCATCATTTTTGCAAATTTGGTAGTACTCAGTTACCCGATGCTACATACCAAGTTTCAAGACAATCGGCCTAGTGATTTTGAAGAAGAAAATTTGTTTAAGGTTTTTACCATATTTGGGCTTGGCGGCCATTTTGATCATGTGACCTGGACCATCCGAATAAATTTTGTTCCCTAAGTGTCCTAAGGCTGCATTTAAAATTCAAATGAAATTGGCACAGTGGTGTAAGAGAAAATGTATTCTTATATGCCAATGGCCCTGCAATACAAATGACCTTGGGCCAAGGTCACAGAATGACCTTGACCCTGACAATCCTAGACATTGATCTTTTACATATTCTCATATAACAGACCACATTTTTTGATAAATGCATTGATTTTCCTATTTGCTATTGAAAAGCCTTGACGTAAAATAGATCAAGGTCAACCTAGGGTTATCATTTTTGCAAGTTTAATAGTATCCGTCACACGATGCTACATACCAAGTGTCAAGACAATTGGCATAGTGATTCGGAATAAGAAGATTTTATAAGGTTTTTAGCATATTCGGGCATGGCGGCCATCTTGGTCATGTGACCTGGAACATTTGAATCAATTTTCGTTCCCATAATGTCCTTAGGCTGCATGTAAAATATTTATGAAATTGGCCCAGTGGTTTCAGAGAAAATGTACTCTAATATGTCAATGGACCTGCAATACAAGTGACCTTGAGCCAAGGTCACCAAATGACCTTTACCTTAAACGTTCATAGACAATCATTTTTTTTTTAAATATTCCCCAATCATTGACCACAAAATTTTCGATACATGCATTGATTTACCTGTTTCCCTGTGAAAAATAGAAGTAGAGGCATGGCGGCAATTTTGATCATGTGACCTGGACCATCCGAATAAATGTTGTTCCCTGAGTGTCCTAAGGCTGCATATAAAATTTAAATGAAATTGGCCCAGTGGTGTAAGAGAAAATGTATTCTTTGATGCCTATGACCCTGAAATACAAATGACCTTGGGCCAAGGTCAGAGAATATCCTTGACCCTAACATTCATAGACATTGTCTTTTACATTTATCATATAGCAGGCCACATTTTTTTTTGATAAATCTTGATTTTCCTTTTTCCTATTGAAAAGCCTAAGGAGTCAAATTTGACCTTGACGTAAAATAGGTCAAGGTGAACCTAGTGTCATCATTTTTGCAAATTTGATAGTATCCAGTCACACGATTCTACATACCAAGTCTCAAGACAATTGGCAGAGTGGTTCTGAAGAAGAAGATTTTATAAGGGTTTTAGCACATTCGGACATGGCGGCCATCTTGGTCATGTAACTTGAATTATTTGAATAAATTTTTGTTCCCTTACTGTCATTAGGCTGCATGTAAAATTCAAATGAAATTGACCCAGTGGTTTTAGAGAAAATGTATTCTAATATGTCAATGTACCTGCAATACAAGTGACCGTGGGCCAAGAGCACCGAAGGACCATGACCTTAAGCATTCAAAGACAATCATTTCTACCTATTCTCATGTCATGGACCACAATATTTAACAAAAAATGCATTGATTTACCTTTTTCCCATTGAAAGCCTATAGAGCCAAACTCGCGACCTTAGCGTAAAATCATTCAAGGTCAACCTGTGTTTATCATTTTTGCAAACTTGCTAGTACTCAGTCACCCGATGCTACATATCAAGTTTCAAGACAATCGGCCAAGTGGTTCTGGAAAGATATTTTAAGGTTTTTACCATATTTGGGCATGGCGGCCATCTTGGTCATGTGACCTGGACCATGTATTCTTATACGAATGACCTCGACCGAATGACCTTGACCCTTTGCAGTCACAGACATTCATTTTTTACCTTTTCTAATATCACAGACCACAACATTTTTTGAAAAAATGCATTGCTTTACCTATTTCCTAATGAAAAGCTTAAGGAGCCAAATTTGACCTTGGCGTAAAATAAGTTATTGTCGACCTACGGTCATCATATTTGCAAACTGGGTAGTACTCAGACACTCGATACTATACACTGAGTTTCAAGACAATCGGCCCCGTGGTTCTAGAGTAGAAAATTTTGTAAGGTTTTTACCATATTTGGGCATGGTGGCCATCTTGGTCATGTTACCTGGACCATAGTTGCAACATTTTCTCCCCCATTGCCAGGAGGCTGCATATGAAATGAAACTGAAATTGGTCCAGTGAATTCAGAGAAGAAGTCTTTTGAAAATGGTGGACGACGGACGAAGGAGGCCTACGATCTTATAAGCTCCCCAGGTGCCTTTGGCTCAGGTGACCTAAAAAAGGTCAAGGTCACCAAAATCAAATTAAATTTGCAATATGTTGTAATGATATACTGTACCAAGTATGTCTGCAATTAATCAATTTGTTAATTAGAAAGAGTAAAGACAAGCCATTCTTGGCCAAAAAAATGACGGTTTTTGAGGACCTGTGACCTTGTAAGAAAGGCTAAGGTCACCAAAATCTAATCAAATCTGCGTTATGTTGTAATGAAACATTGTACCAAGATTGACTAAAATTAAACAATTTTATTAATGAGATAGAGTGCAGACAAGCCATTCTGGCCCAAAATTGACTTTTTTTTGTGTGTGTGTGTGTGGGGGGGGGGGGGGGGGGTTGTGACCTCGAAAAATGTCAAGGTCACCAAAATCTAATAAAATCTGGGGTATGTCTTAATGATTTATTGTACAAAGTTTGACTAAAATTAATTTTAAAATTGGTTAATGAGATAGAGTGCAGACAAGCTATTTTTGGCCCCAAATGGACTGTTTTGGGGGGCCATGTGACCTTGAAACAAGGTCAAGGGCACCAAAATCTAATCAAATCTGCGGTATATCGTAATGATATATTGTACTGAGTGAGACTAAAATTAATGATAATTAATGATATAGAATGCAGGCAAGCCGTTTTGGCCCAAAATTGGCTGCTTTTGGGCTCCTGTGACCTTGAAAAAAGGTCATGGTCACCAAAATCTAATCAAATCTGCGGTATGTAGTAATGCTATCTTGTACCAAGTTTGACTAGAATTAATCAACCTGTTAATGACATAAGAGTGCAGACAAGCCATTTTTTTGCCAAAAAATGACAGTTTTGAGGGGTGTGTGACCTTGAAAATGATGTCAAAGTCATCATAACCTAATGCCTGATTTCCCCAACCCTAATGATGTAACTATGCAAGTTTGGTCAGAATCCATCTATGTATTCTGGAGATATAGTGCTTCAAACACACAACGCCGATGCCGACGCTGACGCCGTCTCAAACGGGATTCGTGCCAAAACAATATATCCCCCTACCCTCTGGTGGGGGTAGTACTTTCACTTCATACACACAAAGCGAATTTGCTTATGAGATTATGGGGCGGCTCGAACGAGCATCCAAAATCGATACTGATTAAGACAATAAGCGTAAAGTAAAACGAGGCACATGGGCCACTTCGTTCACCAGAGGTCATGTGGTTTATAACATATACAGGCATGGTGCCCATCTTGGTCTTGTGACAACAACAGGCTACCATGCAATCAGTAAAATACACTGTCTTGTCTTTTTTCCATACACATGTCTAAGTGACCTAATTTGACCTTGACGTAAAGCAGGTTAGGGTCGACCAAAGGTTTGAACAAAATTGGCAGGGTCCAAGTCTCCGATGTATCAAGTTCATTGGCCATTTGGTTCCTGAGAAGAAGAGTTTTTAAGGCTTTTACCATATATGGGCATGGCGGTTATATTGGTCATGTGTCCCAGTCCTGACGAACAATCTTTCATTCTCCCTTCCCATAGAAGTTCCACATGTAATTTGATTCAATCAACCTAGAAGTTTGAGTAGAGAAGAAGACTAAAATACTGAATCTTAGCAATCCAAGAGAAAGGTCAGCAAATGACCTTGACCTTTGGAATTGATAAACTTCCATTCAGCTGATTGCAATATCATTTCTGATGCCACAGGCTACCATGCAATCAGAAAAATCCTTTTTTTGCCTTTTTTTCAAATTTTAACTTGACGTAAAACAGGTCAAGGTACACCAAAGTTCATCATTGAACAAACTTGATAGCGCCGGAGTCCCTGATGCAGCATACCAAGTTTCAGGGTCATCAGCCATTTGGTTCCTGAGAAGACGATTTTTAAAGGTTTTTACCATATATTGGCATGGCGACAGAATTGATCATGTGACTCAGTGCTTGGGAACAAACTTTCGCGCTTCCCCCCCCCCCCCCCCCCCATTTCCCATAGAGGTTCCACATCACATGTAATTTGGTTTCAATCGACCCAGCCATTTAAGTTGAGAAGAAAATAAACAAGAGGCTCATGGGCCACAATGGTCACCAGAGCTCAGGCGGGCACTGCCCACTGGCAGCCATGTATGGTTTCAGGTTTTAATTTATTGATTATAAAGTCTCCCAAACTACCCCCCATTTCCAAATGAGCACCCATGTGGACTCTGTATCTGAAATATTAGGCCTTTTATGAGGAGGAGGGATTACACATGGACCCAACAGAGCCCAGGCTGGTATCACTGAATCCATCTTATGATCATAAGGCTCAAGAATATATATGGTTTAGGGGTTGGGATGTGTACTGTTCCTGAGATATATGGCCTTTTAAGCTGCGGAGGGGTTGGAGCATGGCCCCGTCAGACCCCTGGAAAGCCAAGATTGTTGTCGCTAAATGTGTCTTATAATAAGGACCAAGAAAATATATTGTTTAGGGTGGTGATATGAACAGTTTCCAAGATATGAGGCCCTCTTATGAAATGATGAGGAGAGGAATGGCCCCTGTGGACCACCAAGTTGGTGTGACTGAATGTGTCTAATCATAAGAAACAAGAATATATATGATTATGAGGTGGGAATCTTAATGGTGTCTGAAATACATGGCCTTTCATGAAGTGGAGGGGTGGGCCATGGCATCAGCATGTTGCCCTAGCACATAGAGACCCCATGTTGATGTGAGTGAATGAGTCTTATTATAGGGAACACAAATGTACATATTTTAGGGGTGGGGATCTGAACAGTTTCTGAGATATATGGCATTTTATGAAGTGGAAGGGTGGGGCATAGCCCCAGCACACCCCAGAGACCCCTAGGATTGTATCACTGAATGTGTCTCATCATAAGGAACAAGAATATATTTGGTTTAGGGGGTTGGGGTTCTGAATGGTTTCTATGATATTGAGCCTTTTACGAAGTGGAGGGGGGTTGGGCATGGCCCGGGCACATCCCAGGGGACCCCAAGGTTGATTTCAATGAATGCGTCTAATCATAAGAAACAAGAATATGTATGGTTTTTGGATGGGGATCTGAATGGTTTCCGATACATATCACCTTTTATGGTGTGGGGTTGGGGGCATAGACCCTGTGCGGCTCGGGAGACCCTTAGGTTGGTATCACTGAATGCGTCTTATCATAAGGAACAAGAATTTAAATGTTTTAGGGGTGGGGATCTGAACGGTTTCTGAGATATTGGGCCTTTTACGAAGTGGAGGGGGTGAGGCATAGCCCTGGCACATCCTAGGAGACCCGCAGATTGGTGTCACTGAATGCGTCTTATCATAAGAAACAAGAATATACATGGTTTTGGGGTGGGGATCTGAAGTGTATCCGAGATATATCACCTTTTATGAAGTGGAGGGTTGGGGCACAGCCCTGGTGAGGCCTGGGAGATTCTTAGGTTATTATCACTGAATGCATCTTATCATAAGGAACAAGAATTTATATGGTTTAGGGATGGGGATCTAAACAGTTTCTGCGATATTGGGCCTTTTATGAAGTTGAGTGGTCGGGCATAGCCCCCGTGCGGCCAGGTAAACCCTACGGTTGGTATCACTGAATGCGTCTTATCATAAGGAACAAGAATTTAAATGGTTAAGGGGTGGGGATCTGAACGGTTTCTGAGATATTCGGCCTTTTACGAAGTGCAGACGGTAAGGCATAAGCCCCACCACATCCTAGGGGACCCCCAGATTGGTGTCACTGAATGTGTCTTATCATAAGACACAAGAATATATATCGTTTAGGGGTGGGGATCCGAATGGTTTCTGAGATATATGGCATTTATGACGTGGAAGGGTGGGGCATGGCCCCAGCGCACCTCGAGAGACCCCAAGGTTGGTATCACCGAATGTGTCTTATCATAAGGAACAAGAATATATATGGTTTAGGGGCGGGTATCTCAATGGTTTCTGAGATAAATGGTATTTTATGAAGTGGAGGGGTGGGGCATGTCCCCGGCACATCCCGGGTGACCCCCAGGTTGGTGTCACTTAATGCATCTTAGCATAAAGAACAAGAATATATGTAGTTTAGGGGCGGGGATCTGAATGGTTTCTGAGATAAATGGCATTTTTTGAAATACAGGGGCCAGGGTATGTTCCCGGCACATCCCGGGGAACCCCCAGGTTGATGTCACTTAATGCATCTTATTAGAAGGAACAAGAATATATATGGTTTAGGGTTGGGATTTGTAAGGTTTCTGAGATATAAGGCCTTTTATGAAGTGGAGGGGGCGGGGCATGGCCCCGGCACAACCTATGGGACCCCCAGGTTGACATAAAAGCATATGGCTGAGAGAAGTTTACTCAAAGAACATGTTTATGTAAGTTGTGTCAAAATATCTGCAATGACTTGGCAGTAAATTCCAATTTTCAGTTTTCCCCATTATAAGTCAATGGAAACTCTAAGTTGCCATAGTTTCTGTAGAGATGTTTTTTTTAAGTATTTTTTGTCTATTTTTTGCATTTTGGTTTCCATGGCAACCAATAAAAATGAGCAGAAGGCCTAAATCATACGGCAGATAGTAGATTGCCTATGGAACATTTCTATGAAATTTTTGACAAAATATCTGCAGAGGCTTGGCAGTAAATGCCATTTTTCAATTTTTCCCATTATAAAGTTATGGAAACTACAAGTTGCCATAGCAACCAAACTTTCAATCCCCCAGCCCAAGGATGCTACAGATAAAATTTGGGCCCAATCGGCCCAGTGGTTTCAGAGGAGATGTCGTTTGAAAGTGTTGACGCAGACGCAGACGACGACGACAGACAACTGCCTATCTTATAAGCTCCCCCGGAGCCTTCGGCTCTGGTGAGCTAAAAACACTGAACATGTATGGGCAAATATTGTGAATATTTTTATAAAGTCTCAGTCTCCTAGAGCATGCGGTTTCTGTGGAGATGATTTTTAAGTATTTATTTTCTATTTTTTTTCATTTTGGTTTCCATGGCAACCAATAAAAATGATCATAGGCCTAAAAGCATATGGCAGATAGTAGATTGCCTAGGGAACATTTCTATGAAAGTTTTGTCAAAATATCTGCAGAGGCTTGGCAGTAAATGTCATTTTTTAATTTTCCCCATTATAAATCTATGGCATTTATAAGTTACCATAGCAACCAAACTGATGAGCCGATTTTCATAAAAAACACAAACTTTCAATCCCCCTGCCCAAGGATGCAACAGATAAAATTGGGCTCAATCGGCGCAGTGGCTTCAGAGGAGATGTTGAAAGTGTTGACGGATGCAGACGCAGACGAAGACGACGACGGACAACTGCCTATCCTATAAGCTCCCCCGGAGCCTTCGGCTCTGGTGAGCTAAAAATACTGAAAGGTTTTTATCATATATGGCCATGGCGGCCATGTTGGTCATATTACGGCCATCTTGGTAATTTGACCAAGATCCCATGAAAAAACTTTCTTTACCCCAACCCATGGAGAACCAACATGTAATTTGGTTTCAATTGGCCCAGCAGTTTCTGAGTAGATATCCTTTTAAAATGTTGACGCGGACGCGTACGACGGACGGCGAACCACTACCTATACTATAAGCTCCCCCGGAGCCTTCGGCTCTGGTGAGCTAATAAATTTCAATTTTGCAAGAAAAAAAAAGGATTTTAGAGTCACAAACATAGCATTATATCTCATATCTCCAGATAAGGAGGAGGGTTGGTTGTACGGCCCTTTCAAGATTATTTCTCTCATATCGAACAGACCATTAATCAGAGGTTGGCGAAAACCGAAGTACCTGGAGAAAAAACACCTGACCTTTCGTTGCAGAACTTTGCATCTCGCATGTGACCCACAAGATGAGGAGGAGTAACAAGTATAATTCGGGGATTATTTTCGTTTTCTTAAGGGGAATGGGAACACCTTGCAGATTTTTCCGCCATTTTTTCAAAGGGAGACAACTTTCGGGACTTCCTGTTCACTTTTCTATTAGCCCTGTCCTGCTAAAAAAGGGGTCAACTCTTCAAGGAATGAATTTGCTCCTTTGGAGCAAATTCTTTCCTTTAAGAGTTGACCCCTATTGACATGGGAAACAATAATACTGTTGCAGGAGTTACCGCCCCTGAAGGTGTTCCCATTCCCCTTAAGTCGAATTGATTTTCATCACTTCTGTGTCCAGTTATTCAAAACTAACGACGCCGCTAGTTAACGTATCGTTAAAACTTTGATCGTTTAGTATGACAAATATGCTAATAGCTTTGATGAAAATGTGAGTTGCTTCTTTATTTGCAAACGCTACTCACATTTTCCAGCAAAATGTCAGATTGTTGGATATTGTTCAAACTAGAATAGTTACCATGTTGACCATTAACCAGCTCGTTAAGTTAACGATACTTTAAACAGCTGGACCCTGGTGTCAGTTTTCCCTATTTCATTAATTCATTCATTTATAAATGTTTCATTGCTGCAAGTGACATGAAAAATATAACACATTCATTTTTTTGGGTTTCTGAAATGATTCCCCAAAATTGGAAGCAACGTCTCCAAAATGACCTATACAGTGTTGACGGGGAGTTAAATCCTACATCAAACAAACAAAATCTTTCAGAACGTTCCTTTCTACTGGTGAAAAGACTGGTTTACTCACCTAGGTATCTCAGTTTTCCAAGATGGCGTTTATTCTCCGCATAGTAAATCATATCTCCCCAGAACCCAGCTCCAATTAATAAACTTGAAAAGGAAACAAGCTCCCCACAAGAGTATACACCTATGATATTGAACGGACGTGTGCTGCCTATAAAATGTAAAAAACAATATTGCATTAGGACTCGACCCAGAAAGAGACAAGATGTCACGATAGAGGAAAAACCAAGATTAAAGATGAACAGCCAAACTATCTAAAGCTTCCGAAATTAGAAAAATAATTAAAGACATGAATGTTCTATAAAATCTAAAATACAGGTCATGGAAGCAATGACTTCAACACAGAACTCAACTCCATTTAGTGTACAAGTTTTATGCCTGATTAGTTTCGGCCATTTACATGTAGGCCTCATCAAGCCATACACAAAAACACATAACAATGCATTCATCAACAATACAAAGCCAGTTATTCCTATGGCTGCTTATCACGATTAGCACACGGTCCTTCTGTCGCGGTTTTTTTTGTTATGGTTTGTCTTTGAGTGTGTGTATCACTTATAACTTTTTGTTGTGGATAGCCAGTTGGCAATTTTGTGCGAGAGTAACTGTTCTTTTGGCTTTCTGCTATTGATGTTTCCATTAGTGATTAGTTATTTCATGCTTGTGTTTCTTTGCCTATGGTGTCTATGATGGGAGATATGGGTTAATTGTATTGATTCCTGATCGTTACCTTAACTTCTATTTTTGGTAACAATATGTAGGACTCAGATCGCGGGTTGGTCCCTGATCGATGGCCGATTTCCAAATCGTGGGCCGATTTCATAACGGGGGCCGATTATGACTGTAATTCCACAACGAGGGCCGATTCACATGCTGAGCTGTTTATCGTATCAAACCAGTGTTGACAACTCGCCGTTTTTCTGTCTGCCGATAGTGTCAATCGGTACTTTGAGATATATGTTAGGCTGCATGGTGGCTCCGTGCGGAGATTCGAAACCGATCGCACATGGCTTGGTTTTACGGCAATTCAATACTAATTCACTAAAGTTATACTCAAGACTAGTTCTACTCAAGGCTTCTACGACAGACCGCATGCATGGTAGTTAACCCAGTCACGGTTGACAACTTTGCTTCCTTGCACGCCGGTGGGTCAGGCCTCAGATTCAATGACGGTTCCAGCGTAAAGGCTTACTGAGAATTAGAGAGAATTAGAGAGAATCTAACTGTTTTTCTTTTGCTCCAGCATTTCAGTGATTTCTTGCTGTCGGGCCCTCACCGTTGTTTTATCTCTGCTGTTGGTAGATTTTTGTGTTCACGGAGATGTTGCACTGATGAGTTAGAAGGCCTTCATGCGTACTGAACAAATTGTGTGTCTAAATCGAGACGGAAGTAACGGCGAGGAAGTAACGGCGAGGACTGTGGCCACGTAAAATCGATTAAAGCCCCCAACCCCCCCCCCCCCACACACACACCAGTGGAATTCGTCTCACTGACCGTTCCAAGGCGGTGCTTCTGTCGCGGTTTATTTAAGAAATAGATCAGCTCTAACTGTGATTTGTTGAGTAATAAATCACAGTTTGGAGGTCAGTTGTAAAGTAGACAAATCACGAGCGCGTAGCGCGCGTGATTTGTCTACTTACAACTGACCGACAAACTGTGATTTATTACTTGTGGAGCGCTGTGGTGCAGTGGTTAAGTATCGGACTCGGGATCGAGAGGTACCGGGTTCGAACCCCACGAGCGGCAAGTGTTGTTTCCTTGAGCAAAAGACTTTATCCACATTGCTTAGTACTGGTTTCTACCCAGGAAAAGAGGGCCACATGGAAGATTAGTACTAGTTTACTAAATGTGCTACCCTCTATAAATAAGGTCGATTATTATTATTATTATTATTATCTATTTCGATTCTAACACGCTGAAAATCGGCAATAATATTGTTGTTTCCTTCAAAAACTCACAACTTTTCGCCATTGTTAGAAGAAATCCCGCTAAAATTAACGACTGAAATACATGCATTTACATCCTTTTCTAACGTTTTCGATGCGAGAAAATGACGTTACACCGTCTAACGTCAAGGAAATCGACTAGTGACGTCATCAATTGGCAGTTTTTAATGACGTTATTTGTCACGCTCTTCCTAGCCGTGATTTGTTGTGGAATAAAACACACTTGTTTTCCATTGCCTATATAGGCGCGCTGTGTTAGAATCTATCTTTTATTTTTCAGCTGACGCCGTCATCCATTTTGTTCATTTGTTTTGAAAATACCGTTTTGTGACGTCATATTCAAGCGTAACGTTAGCGGGAAACGTAAGCCTAATACCAAGAAGATAGAAATCGGCCCACGATTTGGGGAAAAAACAGTATCGGCCCTCGATATGCTATACAATCGGCCCACGATTTCGAAATCGGCCCACGATCTGGGACCGGCCCTCGATCTGAGTCCTACATATATACTTCTAGTTTTTAGTAAAAATATTTTCAGTAATATTTACTATTGTCAGTAAAATACGACTTGCCATAGCATGTAATCACATGTACTGTCAATCTTTATTTGAGCCCCGCCAAGCGAATTTGTGTCTTCGAGCATTCCGCCATGACAAAATTTAACTGCGCATGCCCAGCTATTCAGAGGGGGCAGGGATATGGCTTTCTGTCTGAAGGTTCCTCTTGATTCACTGCTTGTATGAGCGAGCAGCGAAGGTTCTGGCGAGACTGCGCGGATGCGAAGGCTCGCCTGAACCTTCGCTACTCGCATAGGCGATAAGTACCAAAATCGCTTGACGGCGCCCATTTACTAAAAAGTAATAGAAAATAAGATTGCTGTCTACTTAAGGAATTTATGTAGCTCTGCTGTCTACTTAAGGGATTTATGTAGCTCTGCTGTCTACTTAAGGAATTTATGTAGCTCTTGAATGGTTAACTTGTAAGCAACTGCTTAGGAATTACCACTTTTGGACGGTGATCCGAATAACTACTTCAAGGCCCCAACTCCGGATGTAATGAATATTAAAAACATCGCTGCAGATACTAACATAATAAAACACTGGTAGGCATGGAGGATTAATAACACACTGGTATTCATGGAGGAATCATATCTAATCGTTTAGTAATGGTAGCAGCATAATGGGTAAAAACAAAACATTACGTGGGACATGTTTTCATTTCTCCAAAATGGCTACATTTCCAATGAAATATATGTGATATTTTTATTTATACTCCAAACATATGTTGTTGGTGCTAGTAAGAACCACCTTGTCGAGGCGGTTCTAACGAGTACCAACAACATATGTCTTGGAGCAAAAATAAGCAAAATAATGTATACCCGTTTCTCTATATAATGTCGGGATTAGAACGGTACTCATTTCACGGACTTGTTAACATGATGATAATAAGCAAAGACCATCATAAATTTGGGCTGTGGTCTTAATACCCGACACTGTCTCTAACCGTTAACCAGATTGAATGTGGTTTTCATACCCTGGCCCTATTGGGATTAATATAGTTCAATGTAGATTTTTCCTTTATATCCTCTCTCCATACCTTTTCTACTTGACTGCTCACTGCATCGGCAATAGTGGGCTTCCATTTAGATGGTGGAGCATCAATGAGTTCTGACGGTGCTGGAAGGCGATACCGGCTAAGGAGGTCTCGAATCCGGTTGAACCAGGATATTTCTGATGGAGCTTTCATGGCAAGCTGCCGGAGACATATCTCTATTCCCTCACTTGGTATCCATCTCCAAAAGAGGCCGCACATGTTCTTACGCAGAAAGAGCACCTCAACGGGGAAGAAACCTAGCAGAACATTGGACACTGACGCTTGGATCCTATCTCGAGGGTGTTGAATCTGTCTTAGGGATTGGCTCTGATACGGTTTATTTGTTTGAGATCAAACGTATTGAGTTAGGCCGTACGTCATCCTTGGTATGACATATGTTAACCACAGCTTTCCATTGATGTTCTGCTTCAAAGTAGAAGTAAAACAAAGATCAGGAATCGATACAATTAACTTACTCCACCCATCAAAGACACCAAAGGGAAAGAAACACAAACATTAAGCGACCAGACCATAATGGAAACCTAAACAAAGGAAGGCCATAAGGACAGTTACTTTCCCACAAAATGGCCATATGGCCATCCAAAATAAAAAGACAAAAGTGAATCACACAGTAAGTAACAAACAACAACATAAATAAACCGCCACAGAAGAACCGCCTTGGAACGGTCAGTGGAAAGATTTCCACTGGGGTGGGGGGAGGGGGGGGGGGGCTTAAATCGATTTTACGTGACCACCATCCTCGCCCTTACTTCTGTCGCGACAAATAATTTGCTCAGCCCGCATGAAGGCCTCCTAACTCATAAGTGCAACATCTCCGTGAACACAAATAATCAAAGAACCACAGAGGTGAGACAACGGTGAGGACTCGACAGCAAGAAACCACTGAAATCCTGGAGCAAAAGAAAACCAACAGTTAGACTCCGATGGGCCCGACCAGAGACAGAGCATCAGGCACCAACCAACATTACCTTGAAATAAATCTATCTACTTCTCAATAAGCCTTTACGTTGGAGCCGTCATAGAATCTGAGGCATGACTCACCGGCGTGCAATTAAAGAGGGAAGCAAAGTTGCAAACCGTAATTGGGTTAACTACCATACATGCAGTCTGTGGAATAACATCCATGTTGTACCCAATCTTTTTATATCGAAGAATGATTTTATGAAATTGGGTGCTGAAGTCATTGCGGTTATATATTTTTCTAAACTTATATACTAAGTCACCATAAAATTCGGGTTCCGATAGACCTTGTTGCAAAAGAGATTTAAGTCCAATATTGAATTTTGAAATTAAATCAGAATGGCGTCTATAAAATTTTGAAAAGGCTTTGCGTAGTTTATGGTACCGATAACCCTGATTAAGAAGTTTAGCCGTTAATAATTTATTACGAGTGTTGAAGTCAGTTACATGACTACACACTTTAGAAGATCGAATTAATTGCGAAATATAAACGCCATAGGATGGCGCACGAGGAACATCACCATCCAAAAAAGGAAAATTTACAATCTCAAAATCAAAGTCATCGCGTTTATCATAAATTTTGCACGAAACAAACCCATCTACAATAGATAAATGTAAATCCAAAAACGGGGCCTCGGTATCAGAAGATACCGCAAAAATAAATTGTGTGTGCTTATTAGAGTTGTGTACTATGGCAGTTCTCACAAGTATCTACAATATTCGCTGTTCATCAAGAATAAAAAACAATTATGGTTTAGAAGGGTCTTCATTCCACGGACTAGCTGGCGTGAGGAAAATCAACTTAATGCAAGTGTGTTCGCTATCCATTATATCAACATACCTGTAACGATGGATAAAATTGCAGTTTCAACATCATAGGTGCCATTACAACTAGCCGCCATACCGTTACCAGTACCTGAAACAAAAACTGGTACTGGAGATGTGTTGAGTATAAACGTGTCTTTGGAAATCTTAGCTCAGCAGAATCCACTTAGCAACAGATAATGTTAGTATTCTATGATAATTGAAGGATAGTTGTCCTTATTTCTCCATATAAACATTTTGGGGTACACTTTAGAACCGCCACGGCAAGGGGGTTCTAATAGTACCCAGAACATAGGTCTTTATGCAGACTTGACAAACACTATCTTGAATTATCACAAAATGCTTACATTATCTGTTGCTACGATCCAGTGTGATTTTGAGACATAAGAACTATTCTTGTTTTTGTTTGTTTGTGTGTTTTTGTCGCATTTTTTGTTTCATGCATTAGCATTTGCCGGGTTCTCAGCTTTTCTGAAGGGCAATCTGTAAAGCGAGACAAATTTCGTGGGTCCCAGAAAATACTGATGCATCAGAACAAACGAACTTGAATGATCGCTATTATTGCATATAATATGATTCCATTTTTTTGGTTTCGAAAACAAATGCTGATACCAATATAAACTGGTCAAAAACTCTCAGAAAATCACCAAAATCCACATGACGTCATTTTGCCGTTGTCATTTTAGAGAATTCTTATCCAAGGGCGACGATACTCTAATGCATCAAGTTACATAAAATCAGGGCCCCTCTAAAAGATTTTAATATTAAAACGCAAATAGACCGTTTGTTTGATTTTGTTTGATTTGAGGTTTAACGTCCCCGTCAACACTGTACAGGTCATTTTCGAGACGCTGCTTCCAATTTTGTCGGACTTTTACCCAGCATTGAGATGAAATGACATCTCAAGCCCTGTCGCCCAATGAAATCAAAAGGGTTTATTAGCATGGACGGTCCGACTCACACCGCTGTGCCTGGGCAGGCTTAGATCCTCTAAGCGGTTTACTAGTTCTTCCGTGCGGCCGATTTCAGCTCTGCATGGAAGCATCATGCATCCTATCTATTTTTTCAAGCTCCGATGGGCGGAGCTGGCAAATAGACTGTGATCTTCATTACGGTCTTTAAACATAGATATTTGTTACAATGGCTTCAAACCGCCTATATGCTTTCGGTATTTAGACAAGAATATATACTGAACGCCAAAAGAAATGCCAACGAGTTCAACTTCTGATTATTTCTGTAATCGGTTGAAATTTCGTTTCAAATGTCCTTTAATAATCTTCCCAGTCGTCTAACTGTGATCAGTCACTGTATTGACCTTCACGATACAGTTTGCTCAAGCATAGCTGCACATGTATGGTAAACAGGTTATCCGCGTGCACTGACCTTGTGAAGCAACATGTTAAATGAAATCAAATATGAAACAACATCAATTTGGGCAGGTAACAGGGATCCGAATTAACACGCCTAATTTTGCACTGACGTCAGATGCCATGGCTTAATTTAATCTAATTTAACGACCGTCCATGAAGCGGCAGGCCGTCTACCAAGATAGGCATCCGAGGTCAAGATAGGCATATCCGACTGACACATCTTCGCCAACGATCACAATCTGTGATCAATACGTTAATCGGATCCATGCAAAGACGCTGTGTCGCAGCTAATGGAGGCCAACTTTTGTTTTGATTGCTGTGCCATATGGGAGAACATTACAGAATAACAACAGTGAATAAACTCATTTTTCTTTGATGGACGTGAAATTAAGGAAGTTTTCTATCAACACAAATGGTGAAATTTTGATTGTTCTGTTTAGGAATAAAATTACTGTGATTAATGTGTTGTGTTTTCTAGTCATGTAAAGTATCCGGAATCATATCTATTTTTTTTGGCTTTCAGTATATTAGACAGCCGCTGTCTCTATGTCTATGTTTATCAATTTATGCTTTTCACAATAAGCAATTTGGCAAGCTGTACGACATGATTTTTCTTCCAAGTAACTTGTATGGGGCAGTTTCTAGTGAAAGTTATTTACAGCAGGGCGTTTGAGGCATGTTTGTACATAGCAGCTCTATCTTATCAATATGTCTCATCCAAACAATACTTTAGCAAAATTAGACTGAATAAAAAGTCATTACATACCAGCTGGTATGATTCCAATAGGGAGCGGAATCGGCTGCAGGTTTATGCTGGAATCATTTTTATTCAACCCAGCTTCTTTCAACATCCTAAGCTGTAAACCATTGACTGCTTCATGATATATTCCATCTCCACCCACAAGCACAATACTGAATAAAATAACCAAGGGGACAACATGTATAAACTTAAACTGACAGAGAAAAACTAGAGGGCCCTGAATCGCTCAGCTGTGTAGCAATGTCTCTAGTACATTCTTGGCTCAAAGGCTATAATTTGAACAAATTTGGTAGCGGTCCACTAGATGAAGCTTAATGCCAAATATCAAAGACCTGGGCCTTCTGGTTTCAGAAAAGAAGATTTTTTAAAGGTTTTCCCTATATACGCCTTTGTAAAACCAGCGGGTCCTGGCGCGGAGACATTTTTGGCGCAAGGGCTATAATTCGAACAATCTCAGTAAATGTCCACTAGATGAAGCTTCACGCCAAATATCAAAGATCTGGGCCTTCTGGTTTCAGACAAGAAGATTTTTAAAGGCTTTTTCCTATGCAAGCTAAAGTAAAACTAGTGGGTCCCGGCGCGGGGACATTTTTGGCCCCAATGCCATAATTTGAACAATCTTGGAAGAGGTACATTAGCTGAAGCTTCATACCAACTATCAAAGACTTGGGCCTTCTGTTTCATAAAAGAAGATTTGATTTTTAAGGTTTTCCCTATATAAGCCTATGTAAAACGAGTGGGCCCTGGCGCGCGCGAGCGTATGTGTGTGGGAGGGGGGGGGGCATTTTTGGTGCCAGTGCTATAATTTGAACAATCGCACTAGAAGTCCACTAGATGAAGCTTCACACCAATTATCAAACACCTGGGACTTCTGGTTTCAGACAAGAAGATTTTTAGAGGTTTTTTCGTATATAAGCCTACGTAAAACTAGTGGGTCCCTGCGCGGGAACATTTTTAGCCCCAAGGCTATTATTTGAACAATCTTGGTAGAGCTCCATTAGATGAAGTTTCATACCAAATATCAAAGACCTGGGCCTTCTGGTTTCAGACAAGAAGATTTTAAAGGTTATCCCTGTATATGCATATTTGAAACTAGTGGGTCCCGGCGCGTGGGCATTTTTGGATCGAGGACTATATTTTGAATCATCTTGGTAGAGGTCCAATAGATGAAGCTTCATGCCAAATATCATTGACCTGGGCCTTCTGGTTTCAGACAAGAAGATTTTTAAAGGTTTTTCCTATATACGACTATGTGAAACTAGTGGGACCCGGTGTGGGGGCATTTTTGGCACCAGGACTTTATTATGCCCCCAACTTCGAAGAAGTTGACAGGGCATATTGGTTCTGTCTTGTCCGTCTGTCTGTCTGTCTGTCTGTCCGTCTGTCTGTCAGTCAGTCCGTAACGCTTTCACCCTGTAGGAAACCCAAGAATGGTTTGAGCTAGGATCTCGAAATTTCATATATGGAATGTGCATGAAAAATAAGCGGACACGTATTTTATTTTCTCGCCGGACTTGTCTTTGCAGACTTACGCCCTTTTCGGACTTATGCATTGTGGCTATGGGGAAACCTTGCGAGCAAGATATCTGGAGAACCACTTGAGCTAGGCTCATGATATTTAGTAAACAGTTTGGGTCTAAGGTGTAGATGACCTGATTAACTTTTGACGAAATTCCGAAAATATTATCGGAGTAACGCCCCTTTTCGGACTTATGCATTGCGGCTATCGGGAAACCCTGTGAACAAAATGTCTTGAGAACCGCTTGAGCTAGGCTCATGATATATATTTAGTAGAGAGTTTGGGTCTAAACTCCGTTCAGAAAATCTGAATCATCGATTTTTTCGTTTCTTCCTTTTAATACTCATTTTTGCCCATACATCACTATGTGAAAGTTTTAAACCTCACACTCCGCCGATTTCTCGAGCAAGTCGTATGCCTCTGCGACGGCTAGGAAGGGCTGTGATTATCTGGAGAAAATTGCAAAATCTATATTTTCTTTCACAGACTAAGACATTCTGACAGGTTCGACACACCCTTTTAAACCATATATAGAAGTGGTTACTGCTTTTGTACATTACAAGGGCGTCTATGTTTTATTTGCACGATCACTCCATGGGAAATCATTAGCTGTGACACCACATCTGATATCGGTATAATTTTTGACGACTGTTGACAGCACATCGCGCTAGTGACTCCCCGTTCCTAGTGAGCCTCTATCTAGCCATTCGAATATAAGGTGTGTCGCAATTGCATATCTATTTATAAACTGCGTCACATGGATTTGAATATTTATTATCTTACCTGACAATCATCGTCAGATGGCCTTAGTCTGTGCTCTCATTTCTTTGTTTTGCAAATTTCTCCAAATAATCACAGCCTTTCCTGACTGTCGCAGAGGCATACGACTTGCTGGAGAAATCGGCGGAGGGTGAGGTCTAAAACTTTCCCATAGTGATATATGGGCTAAAATGAGTATTAAAAGGCAGAAACGAAAAAATCGATGATTCAGATTTTCTGAACGGAGTTTTTCTTTTTTTTTAATATGTAGATGATCTGATTAACTTTTGATGAAATTCCGAAAGTATTTAATGGAGTAACGCCCCTTTTCGGACTTATGCATTGTGGCAAAGGGGAAACATTGTGAGCAAAATATCTGGAGAACTGCTTCAGCTAGGCTCATGTTATTTAGTAGACAGTTTGGGTCTGAGGTAAAGATGACCTGATTAATTTTGGTGAAATTCCGAAAATATTTAACGGAGTTACCCTCTTTTTCGGACTTTCGCATTGTGGCTATGATGAAACCTTGTGAGCAAAATATCTGGAGAACCGCTTGAACTTGGCTCATAATATTTAGTAGACTATTTGGGTCTAAGGTGTAGATGACCTGATTAACTTTTGACGAAATTCCGAAAACATTTAACGGAGTTATGCCCCTTTTCGGACTTATGCATTGTGGCTATGGGGAAACCTTGTTTTTAATGCAAATGATCATGAGGTACTGTTTATTGTCCCATTCAGGGACAAGCATATGGTTGGGGGCATAGTGTTTCACAAACACAATTTCTAGTTTTGAACAATCTTGGTAGAGGTCCACTAGATGAAGCTTCATACCAAATATCAAAGACCTGGTTTCAGCCAAGAAGATTTTAAAGGTTTTCCCTATATAAAGGTATGTAAAACTGGTGGGCCCCGGCGCGGAGGCATTTTTGGCCCCAGGACTATAATTTGAGCAATCTTTGTAGAGGTCCACTAGATGAAGCTTCATACAAAATATCAAAGACCTGGACCATGCGGTTTCAGAGAAGAGGATATTTTTAAGTTTTCAGTAAAAATTCTTTTTTTTAGCTCCTGTGACCTAGCTGTGCAACGGACCGGAACTATTTGAACAACTTTGAAAGGGGACCACCTAAGGACCATCTTTGTGAAGTGAAGTTTGGTCAAAATCGGATCAGTGGTTGAGGTGGAGGTGTTGTTTGAAGAAATTGTTTACGCACGGTCGCACGCACGCACGCACGGGCGCACGACGGACGACGGACAGGAGCTAAAATTAGTAAAAAGAAATTCGAGTACCAAAGACAGGCTACGAACTGTTCTCATGCCTCAGCCGCTCAGTGTCATATAACAGATAAGGTGGTTGGGTTCAGTTCAGTCCGTTTCCTTTGATACCATTATATACTTACCTCAGAACGCATAGGTCAGGTAAGCTGAGTTATTTCATTTCAGTCAGTACCCGTTGACAAACCTAAGATATCAAGATATCATGTTTATACACTTACAGTGTCTTTTCACATCACTTCATATAAGTATATACTGGTATCAAAGGACACGGACTGAACTGAATCCAACCCTCTTACCTGATATATACGAAAACACGCCTATACAAATACATTGTAAACTTTACCGTCAAAAAAAAAAAAAAAAAAAAAAAAAACACAACAAAAAATAATGTGGGACTAAATTACCTGTGTCCGATAAAAGTTACGCGACAAAATACAAAAGTTAATAGGGAACATTTTCTCTGACATAAAGTTTAGCATTACTACGCTGGATAGCGAAAATGTGGTTTAAGATTATAAAAGTTCAATATCTTACCGTTAATTTGAATATAATTATATATGTATATTTCATCAAATTAAGATTGGTAAATTCTAGAATAAAAATAGGACCCTATGTCTAACTATTTCACTAGTAAATTAACAAAAATACGCGACAGTATCTGATTTTAAACTACAGTAATTAAAACATTCAATATGCAATGTAAAATGTGGCTGAAATTTAAGTAGGAAAATTATTTTTCTTTCCTCCAAAGAAAAATTATTTGAGAAAATCAAATAAAACCAAATTGGGTCATTTTGAGGTTGTTTTAATTTTTTTCGGGATTTTCGGAGCTGAAAAAACTGCCAGTACAGGTAAGGTCCCTTGATTTGACATGAGGCATGATGATCCCAATTGTCCCGTATGCTTTAAGGATTCGCCCTTGCGATTTATAATCTCCAATTACTAGACACGTGCCACACAGCGACGGCTATGATCAGACTGCGCGGCCACTTTAGTCCTCATCAGTCTCAATTAATTATCTTCAAGACTAACCAGACATTTATGGCAATGGATGAGAACATGGCCTTAGTATGTTCGAGTTTATCTCCACAAGTAATATAGATATAGCGCAGGACGAAGACTCTGATCAGACTGCGAATCCGTTTATGGCAATGGTCGAGAACAAGATGGTATACAGCTTAGAGGTTCTAAGCCTGCCCTGGAAAAGTGGTGCCAGTTGAACCGTCTATGCATTTAAACCCTGTTGGTTTCATAGGGCAGCAGAGCTTAAGATGACATTTCATCTCAATGTAGGGTACAGTCCCACAAACCTGGAAGCAAAGTCTCCAAAATGACCTACACAGTGTTGACGGGGATGTTAAATCTCAAATCAATCAAAAATCGGAGCCCTATGGTTTCAGAAAAGAAGATTTTTGAACTTGACCTATATAAGTCTATTGGAGTTAAGGAGCTCTGGCGAATGGCCAATTCAGACTCCAGGGGCATGGTTGGCAGGATTTATGTAGGAGACCACTCGACATTGCTACAAACTAACTATCTAAGCTCTGGGCCTCATGGTTTCGGAGAAGACGAGTTTTGAAGTTTTTTCCAGTATAAGCCTATAGGAGCTAATGAGCCTTAGGGCATGACAAACTTTGATCCAAAGGATATGGTTGGCATGATTTATGTTGTTGACCATTTTATGTTGCTATATACTAACTATCTAAGGTCTGTACTTCATGGTTTCAGAAAAGAAGATTTTCGAAGCTTATTTTCTATTATTCCATTATTAGTTTATTGGAGTTAAGGGGTCACAGGATTTGGCCAATTTAGACCCTTGGGGCATGATTGGCAGGATTCACGTAGGCGACCAATCGATGTTGCTACATTCTAAATACCTAAGCTCTCGGCCTTATGTTTTCAGAAGAAGATTTTTGAAGTTTGTTTTTCATTTTAAGTTGTACATTTCAAGTCTATGGTAGGTAATGGGCCCATGGACGTGGCCAATTTTGACCCAAGGGGAATTTTGGCAGGATTTATTAAGGTGACCACTTCTTGTCACTACATACTTAATATCTAACCTCTGGGACTTATGGTTTCAGAGGAGAAGATTTTTGAAGTTTTTTTTTTTTTTGGGGGGGGGGGGGGGGTATTTTTCAATTATAACTCTATGGGAGCTAATGGGCCCGTGGGCGTGGCCAATTTTGACCCCAAGAGCATGGTTGGCAGGATTTATGTAGGTAACCACTTGACGTTGCTACATGCTACATATTTAAGCTCTGGGCCCTGTGGTTTCAGAGAACAAGATTTTTTAAGTTTTTTCCATTTGTAAGTCATTGGGAGCTAAAGAGCCCCGGGGTGTGGCCAATTTGGATCCCGGGGGCATAATTGGCAGAATTGATGTCGGTGACCACTTGGCGTTGCTACAAACTAAATATCTAAGCTCTGGGCCTTATGGTTTCATTGAGGAAGATTTTTGAAGTTTCTTCCATTATAAGTCTATAGGAGCTGATTAGCAGGGGCGTGGCCAATTTTGACCCAAGGGGCAGGGTTAGCAGGCTTTATGTAGGTGACTATTTTATGTTGCTAGATACTAAATATCTAAGTTCTGTGTTTCACAGTTTAAGAGAAGAAGATTTTTGAAGTTTTTTTTTCCGTTATGAGTCTATGGGAGCTAAGGGGCCCCGGGGCGTGGTCCATTTGGACCCCAGGGGTATGACTGACAGGATTTATGTAGGTGACTACTTGCCGTTGCTACATGCTAAATATCTAAGCTCTGGGCCCTTTGGTTTCAGAGGAGAAGATTTTTGAAGCTTTTTTCCATTATGAGTCAATGGGAGCTAAGGGGCTCTGGAGTGTGGCCCATTTGGACCCCAGGGGCATGATTGGCAGGATTTATGTAGGTGGCCACTTGCCATTGCTACATGCTAAATATTTAAGCTCTGGGCCCTTTGGTTTCAGGGGAGAAGATTTTTGAAGTTTTTTTTCCATTATGAGTCTATGGTAGCTTAGGGGCCCCGGGATGTGGCCCATTTGGAACCCAGGTGCATGATTGGCAGGACTTAAGTAGGTGACCACTTGCCCTTGCTACATGCTAAATATCTAAGCTCTGGGCCCTATGGTTTCAGAAAAAAGGCATTTGAAGCTTTTTGTTCCATTATAAGTCTATGGAGCAAAGGGGGTCCCAGGGCGTGGCCCATTTTGACCCCAGGGGCATGATTGGCAGGATTTATGTAGGTGACCACTAGCCATTGCTACATGCTAAATATCTAAGCTCTGGGCCCTGTGGTGTCTGAGAAGAAGATTTTTTAAGCTTTTTTTCCATTATGAGTCTATGGGAGCTAAGGAGCCCAGGGGCGTGGCCCATTTGGACACCAAGGACATGATTGGCAGGATTTACATAGGTGACCACTTGCCGTTGCTACATGCTATATATCTAAGCTCTTGGCCCTGTGGTTTCTGAGAAGAAGATTTTTGAAGCTTTTTTCCATTATGAATCTACGGGAGCTAAGGGGCCCCGGGGCATGGCCCATTTGGACCCCAGGGGCATGATTGGCAGGATTTAAGTAGGTGACCACTTGCCATTGCTACATGCCAAATATCTAAGCTCTAGGTCCTATGGTTTCAGAGGAGAAGATATTTGAAGCTGTTTTCCATTATGAGTCTATGGGAGCTAAGGGGCCCCGGACCCGGGGCGTGGCCCGTTTGGACCCCAGGGGCATATTTGGCAGGAATTATGTAGATGACCAATTGCCATGGCTACATGCTAAATATCTAAGCTCTGGGCCCTGTGGTTTCAGATTAAAAGACTTTTGATGTTTTTTTTTTTCCATTATGAGTCTAAGGGAGCTAAGGGGCCCCGGGGTGTGGCCAATTTGGATCCCAAGGGCATGTTTGGCTACCCACTTGACATTGTTACTAGCTTATTATTTAAGCTCTGGGCCCTGTGGTTTCAGAGAAGAAGATTTTTTTATTTTTTTCCAATTATAAGTCTATGGGAGCTATATGTTGGCATGGCAACCAGAATTCCTATCTGATCAGCCCAAAAACCTTATGCAGCCTTTTCCCCTACCTGATGATGCTTCACAGGAAATTTGATCAAGATTGGCCGTGGGGTATTAGAGATATACTTATTTGAAATTGTTTACGGACGCACGCACGGACGCACGCACGACGGACGACGGACATAAAATGATCACAAAAGCTCACCTTGACACTACGTGACAGGTGAGCTAAAAACTATGGATACCTTGTAAACCCCAGTTTTACAATATAGAAGTGTGGTTTAAGGAGGCCGAAATTATATAAGAGTGTTTCGGGATGGATGCGCACTTGAGCATGACTGTTATTTCAAAATACAATGAAATTATGCTATAATTAAAACTAATTATTCGTTTAAATTATTCTTTTTGTTTGTGTTATCTACTAGTGATCTTTGTGGTATTTACTAGAAAGATTGACATACACTGAAAGAGCTAAATACGCTGAACACCGCCGAAAAACACTTTCGTTCTGCAGGAAAACTTATCATTTCATAATATCATCACGTGAACAAGTCCGTGAAATGAAGACCCCCCTATACCCCACTTTATATAGAGAAAACTGGGGTTTACGGGGGTGTACATTATTTTTCTTATTTTTGCTCCAAGACATAGGTTGTGGGTACTCGTTAGAACCGCCTCAATGAGGCGGTTCTAACGAGCACCCACAACCTATGTTTGCAGTATTTATAAGAAAAATGTCACGGATTTTGATGAGAAAAATGGCCATTTTGAAGCTGTGAAAAATGCACTATGTCGTACGGGTGTGTTATCGTAATGGGTGCAATTTAATGGCAGGCCAGATACTATTGATTATCCAAAAAAGAAATATCTGGAGATCTAATACATTACGATAACATACCCGTGTGACACAGTGCATTTTTCACATCTCCAAAATGGCTACTTTTCTGATGAAAATCCTTAATATTTTTTCTTATAAATGCTCAAAACATAGGTTGAGGGTGCTCGTTAGAACCGCCTCAGTGAGGCGGTTCTAACGAGTACCCACAACTTATGTCTTGGAGCAGAAATAAGAAAAATAAAGTATACCCCCATAAACCCCAGATTTTTCTATATAAAGTGGGGTTAAGGGGGGGGGGGTCTTCATTTCACGGACTTGTTAACGGGATGATTTTCTGAAAATCTGGCGCAAATCTAGCACGTATTAGGTTTTTCTCATTCTTATGGCAGGTGAGTCTACCAAGTTCCCTCTTCTTCATTGTAAGAAACCTTCTTTAGGACTGTTAAAAAGTGGTCTTAATGACCATTTTTGAACAGTCCTAAAAGGTGATCTGAATGAAAGAATTTAACTATCAAATATGGGTTCAAATATTCCCCAAAAAATACATAAAATGCACAATGATGAAGTACGAGATGTTGAAGCACCACCACGCGGCTTTAACCCTTAAGCTGCAGTAAAGCGACCTAAGGCCATAAAGCAGTCATTACGAAAACACGCTTATACAAATACATTGCCAACTTTATCTCCGAAAAAGCGAAAATTTTGAGTGAAAAAAATTGTGATATTTTTCTTATTTCTGCTTAAAATATAGATTTTGGGTACTCGTTAGAACCGCCACATCGAGGCGGTTCTAACGAGTACCCACAATCTATATTTTAGAGCAGAAATAAGAAAAATAAGGTTTACCCCAGTTTTACTATATAAAAGTGGGGTTCAAGGGGGTCAAAATGATATAGGCGTGTTTTCGTGATGCAAATATGGGTTCAAATATAAAAAAAAATACATAAAATGCACAATGATGAAGTAAAAGATGTTGAACCACCACCACGCGGCTTTAACCCTTAAGCTGCAGTAAAGCGACATAAAGCCATAAAGCAGTCATTACGAAAACACGCCTATACAAATACATTGCCAACTTTATCTCCGAAAAAGCGAAAATTTTGAGTGAAAAAATTGTGATATTTTTCTTATTTCTGCTTAAAATATAGATTTTGGGTACTCGTTAGAACCGCCTCATCGAGGCGGTTCTAACGAGTACCCACAATCTATATTTTAGAGCAGAAATAAGAAAAATAAGGTTTACCCCTGTAAACCCCAGTTTTACTATATAAAAGTGGGGTTCAAGGGGGTCAAAATGATATAGGCGTGTTTTCGTGATGCAAAATATGGGTTCAAATATAAAAAAAATACATAAAATGCACAATGATGAAGTAAAAGATGTTGAACCACCACCACGCGGCTTTAACCCTTAAGCTGCAGTAAAGCGACCTAAGGCCATAAAGCAGTCATTACGAAAACACGCCTATACAAATACATTGCCAACTTTATCTCCGAAAAAGCGAAAATTTTGAGTGGAAAAATTGTGATATTTTTCTTATTTCTGCTTAAAATATAGATTTTGGGTACTCGTTAGAACCGCCTCATCGAGGCGGTTCTAACGAGCACCCACAATCTATATTTTAGAGCAGAAATAAGAAAAATAAGGTTTACCCCTGTAAACCCCAGTTTTACCAGCCAGGTCAAGTTAGCAGAACAGCAGAACGAGCAGAACGAAATGGTCAAGTTAGCAGAACAGCAGAACGAGCAGAACGAAATGGTCAAGTTAGCAGAACAGCAGAACGAGCAGAACAGATTGGTCAAGCTAGCAGAACAGCAGAACGAGCAGAACGGATTGGTCAAGATAGCAGAACACCAGAACAGCAGAACGAGCAGAACGAACTGGTCAAATAAGAGCAGAACCAGTAGAAAATGGTCATATTAGCAAAACAACTAAACCAACAGAAGAAATGGTCAAGTTAGCAGAACAACAGAACAAGAAAAAAAAAAAACAAAAAAAAAAACAAGACTACATACAAAGTCTCTCCAAAAGATGATGTATGCGGTTTTTTGTCTCCGAATTTCGGATTTTTTCTCTCTATACTGAGTCGCTATAAAAATGATGAAGAACGCCGTTTACCGCGCCTTCCTATCGCATTTATTAGCTGAGATATTGAGAAAAACATCATTTTTGTATTCTGCTGGGAAGATAGAGAAAAATTTTTGTCTCCGAATTTCGGATTTTTTCTCTCTATACTTAGTCGCTATAAAAATGATGAAGAACGCCGTTTACCGCGCCTTCCTATCGCATTTATTAGCTGAGATATTGAGAAAAACATCATTTTTTTATTCTGCTGTGAAGAAAGAGAAAAATTTATGTCTCCGAATTTCGGATTTTTTCTCTCTATACTTAGTCGCTATAAAAATGATGAAGAACGCCGTTTACCGCGCCTTCCTATCGCATTTATTAGCTGAGATATTGAGAAAAACATCATTTTTGTATTCTGCTGGGAAGATAGAGACAAATTTTTGTCTCCGAATTTCGGATTTTTTCTCTCTATACTTAGTCGCTATAAAAATGATGAAGAACGCCGTTTACCGCGCCTTCCTATCGCATTTATTAGCTGAGATATTGAGAAAAACATCATTTTTTTCTTCTGCTGGGAAGATAGAGAAAAATTTTTGTCTCCGAATTTCGGATTTTTTCTCTCTATACTTAGTCGCTATAAAAATGAAGAAGAACGCCGTTTACCGCGCCTTCCTATCGCATTTATTAGCTGAGATATTGAGAAAAACATCATTTTTGTATTCTGCTGGGAAGATAGAGAAAAATGTTTGTCTCCGAATTTCGGATTTTTTCTCTATACTTAGTCGCTATAAAAATAATGAAGAACGCCGTTTACCGCGCCTTCCTATCGCATTTATTAGCTGAGATATTGAGAAAAACATCATTTTTGTATTCTGCTGGGAAGATAGAGAAAAAATTTTGTCTCCGAATTTCGGATTTTTTCTCTCTATACTTAGTCGCTATAAAAATGATGAAGAACGCCGTTTACCGCACCTTCCTATCGCATTTATTAGCTGAGATATTGAGAAAAACATCATTTTTTTCTTCTGCTGGGAAGACCGAGAAAAATTTTTGTGTCCGAATTTCGGAGTTTTTCTCTCTATACTTAGTCGCTATAAAAATAATGAAGAACGCCGTTTACCGCGCCTTCCTATCGCATTTATTAGCTGAGATATTGAGAAAAACATCATTTTTTTCTTCTGCTGGGAAGATAGAGAAAAATTTTTGTCTCCGAATTTCGGATTTTTTCTCTCTATACTTAGTCGCTATAAAAATGATGAAGAACGCCGTTTACCGCGCCTTCCTATCGCATTTATTAGCTGAGATATTAAGAAAAACATCATTTTTTTCTTCTGCTGGGAAGATAGAGAAAAATTTTTGTCTCCGAATTTCGGATTTTTTCTCTCTATACTTAGTCGCTATAAAAATGATGAAGAACGCCGTTTACCGCACCTTCCTATCGCATGTATTAGCTGAGATATTGAGAAAAACATCATTTTTTTTCTTCTGCTGGGAAGACCGAGAAAAATTTTTGTCTCGGAATTTCGGATTTTTTCTCTCTATACTTAGTCGCTATAAAAATAATGAAGAACGCCGTTTACCGCGCCTTCCTATCGCATTTATTAGCTGAGATATTGAGATAAACATCATTTTTGTATTCTGCTGGGAAGATAGAGAAAAATTTTTGTCTCCGAATTTCGGATTTTTTCTCTCTATACTTAGTCGCTATAAAATGATGAAGAACGCCGTTTACCGCGCCTTCCTATCGCATTTATTAGCTGAGATATTGAGAAAAACATCATTTTTTTTCTTCTGCTGGGAAGATAGAGAAAAAATTTTGTCTCCGAATTTCGGATTTTTTCTCTCTATACTTAGTCGCTATAAAAATGATGAAGAACGCCGTTTACCGCACCTTCCTATCGCATTTATTAGCTGAGATATTGAGAAAAACATCATTTTTGTATTCTGCTGGGAAGATAGAGAAAAATTTTTGTCTCCGAATTTCGGATTTTTTTCTCTCTATACTTAGTCGCTATAAAAATGATAAAGAACGCCGTTTACCGCACCTTCCTATCGCTTTTATTAGCTGAGATATTGAGAAAAACATCATTTTTTTCTTCTGCTGGGAAGACCGAGAAAAATTTTTGTCTCCGAATTTCGGATTTTTTCTCTCTATACTTAGTCGCTATAAAAATAATGAAGAACGCCGTTTACCGCGCCTTCCTATCGCATTTATTAGCTGAGATATTGAGATAAACATCATTTTTGTATTCTGCGGGGAAGATAGAGAAAAATTTTTGTCTCCGAATTTCGGATTTTTTCTCTCTATACTTAGTCGCTATAAAAATGATGAAGAACGCCGTTTACCGCGCCTTCCTATCGCATTTATTAGCTGAGATATTGAGAAAAACATCATTTTTTTCTTCTGCTGAGAAGATAGAGAAAAATTTTTGTCTCCGAATTTCGGATTTTTTCTCTCTATACTTAGTCGCTATAAAAACGATGAAGAACGCCGTTTACCGCGCCTTCCTATCGCATTTATTAGCCGAGATATTGAGAAAAACATCATTTTTTTCTTCTGCTGGGAAGACCGAGAAAAATTTTTGTCTCACAATTTCGGATTTTTTCTCTCTATACTTAGTCGCTATAAAAATGATGAAGAACGCCGTTTACCGCACCTTCCTATCGCATTTATTAGCTGAGATATTGAGAAAAACATCATTTTTGTATTCTGCTGGGAAGATAGAGAAAAATTTTTGTCTCCGAATTTCGGATTTTTTCTCTCTATACTTAGTCGCTATAAAAATGATGAAGAACGCCGTTTACCGCACCTTCCTATCGCATTTATTAGCTGAGATATTGAGAAAAACATCATTTTTTTCTTCTGCTGGGAAGACCGAGAAAAATTTTTGTCTCCGAATTTCGGATTTTTTCTCTCTATACTTAGTCGCTATAAAAATAATGAAGAACGCCGTTTACCGCGCCTTCCTATCGCATTTATTAGCTGAGATATTGAGAAAAACATCATTTTTTTCTTCTGCTGGGAAGATAGAGAAAAATTTTTGTCTCCGAATTTCGGATTTTTTCTCTCTATACTTAGTCGCTATAAAAATGATGAAGAACGCCGTTTACCGCGCCTTCCTATCGCATTTATTAGCTGAGATATTGAGAAAAACATCATTTTTTTCTTCTGCTGGGAAGACCGACAAAAAATTTTTGTCTCGGAATTTCGGATTTTTTCTCTCTATACTTAGTCGCTATAAAAATGATGAAGAACGCCGTTTACCGCGCCTTCCTATCGCATTTATTAGCCGAGATATTGAGAAAAACATCATTTTTTTCTTCTGCTGGGAAGACCGAGAAAAATTTTTGCCTCACAATTTCGGATTTTTTCTCTCTATACTTAGTCGCTATAAAAATGATGAAGAACGTCGTTTACCGCGCCTTCCTATCGCATTTATTAGCTGAGATATTGAGAAAAACATCATTTTTGTATTCTGCTGGGAAGATAGAGAAAATTTTTGTCTCCGAATTTCGGATTTTTTCTCTCTATACTTAGTCGCTATAAAAATGATGAAGAACGCCGTTTACCGCGCCTTCCTATCGTATTTATTAGCTGAGATATTGAGAAAAACATCATTTTTTGTATTCTGCTGGGAAGATAGAGAAAATATTTTGTCTCCGAATTTCGGATTTTTTCTCTCTATACTTAGTCGCTATAAAAATGATGAAGAACGCCGTTTACCGCACCTTCCTATCGCATTTATTAGCTGAGATATTGAGAAAAACATCATTTTTGTATTCTGCTGGGAAGACCGAGAAAAATTTTTGGCTCCGAATTTCGGATTTTTTCTCTCTATACTTAGTCGCTATAAAAATGATGAAGAACGCCGTTTACCGCGCCTTCCTATCGCATTTATTAGCCGAGATATTGAGAAAAACATCATTTTTTTTCTTCTGCTGGGAAGATAGAGAAAAAATTTTGTCTCCGAATTTCGGATTTTTTCTCTCTATACTTAGTCGCTATAAAAATGATGAAGAACGCCGTTTACCGCGCCTTCCTATCGCATTTATTAGCTGATATATTGAGAATAACATCATTTTTGTATTCTGCTGGGAAGACCGAGAAAAATTTTTGTCTCCGAATTTCGCATTTTTTCTCTCTATACTTAGTCGCTATAAAAATAATGAAGGACGCCGTTTACCGCGCCTTCCTATCGCATTTATTAGCTGAGATATTGAGAAAAACATCATTTTTTCTTCTGCTGGGAAGATAGAGAAAAATTTTTGTCTCCGAATTTCGGATTTTCTCTCTCTATACTTAGTCGCTATAAAAATTATGAAGAACGCCGTTTACCGCGCCTTCCTATCGCATTTATTAGCTGAGATATTGAGAAAAACATCATTTTTGTATTCTGCTGGGAAGATAGAGAAAAAAATTTGTCTCCGAATTTCGGATTTTTTCTCTCTATACTTAGTCGCTATAAAAATGATGAAGAACGCCGTTTACCGCGCCTTCCTATCGCATTTATTAGCTGAGATATTGAGAAAAAAGCATCATTTTTGTATTCTGCTGGGAGTATAGAGAAAAAATTTTGTCTCCGAATTTCGGATTTTTTCTCTCTATACTTAGTCGCTATAAAAATGATAAAGAACGCCGTTTACCGCACCTTCCTATCGCATTTATTAGCTGAGATATTGAGAAAAACATCATTTTTTTCTTCTGCTGGGAAGATAGAGAAAAATTTTTGTCTCCGAATTTCGGATTTTTTCTCTCTATACTTAGTCGCTATAAAAATAATGAAGAACGCCGTTTAACGCGCCTTCCTATCGCATTTATTAGCTGAGATATTGAGAAAAACATCATTTTTTTTCTTCTGCTGGGAAGATAGAGAAAAATTTTTGTCTCCGAATTTCGGATTTTTTCTCTCTATACTTAGTCGCTATAAAAATGATGAAGAACGCCGTTTACCGCGCTATCTTATCGCATTTATTAGCTGAGATATTAAGAAAAACATCATTTTTTTTCTTCTGCTGGGAAGACCGAGAAAAATTTTTGTCTCCGAATTTCGCATTTTTTCTCTCTATACTTAGTCGCTATAAAAATAATGAAGGACGCCGTTTACCGCGCCTTCCTATCGCATTTATTAGCTGAGATATTGAGAAAAACATCATTTTTTCTTCTGCTGGGAAGATAGAGAAAAATTGTTGTCTCCGAATTTCGGATTTTTTCTCTCTATACTTAGTCGCTATAAAAATTATGAAGAACGCCGTTTACCGCGCCTTCCTATCGCATTTATTAGCTGAGATATTGAGAAAAACATCATTTTTGTATTCTGCTGGGAAGATAGAGAAAAAAATTTGTCTCCGAATTTCGGATTTTTTCTCTCTATACTTAGTCGCTATAAAAATGATGAAGAACGCCGTTTACCGCGCCTTCCTATCGCATTTATTAGCTGAGATATTGAGAAAAAAGCATCATTTTTGTATTCTGCTGGGAGTATAGAGAAAAATTTTTGTCTCCGAATTTCGGATATTTCTCTCTATACTTAGTCGCTATAAAAATGATAAAGAACGCCGTTTACCGCACCTTCCTATCGCATTTATTAGCTGAGATATTGAGAAAAACATCATTTTTTTCTTCTGCTGGGAAGACCGAGAAAAATTTTTGTCTCCGAATTTCGGATTTTTTCTCTCTATACTTAGTCGCTATAAAAATAATGAAGAACGCCGTTTAACGCGCCTTCCTATCGCATTTATTAGCTGAGATATTGAGAAAAACATCATTTTTTTTCTTCTGCTGGGAAGATAGAGAAAAATTTTTGTCTCCGAATTTCGGATTTTTTCTCTCTATACTTAGTCGCTATAAAAATGATGAAGAACGCCGTTTACCGCGCTATCTTATCGCATTTATTAGCTGAGATATTAAGAAAAACATCATTTTTTTTCTTCTGCTGGGAAGACCGAGAAAAATTTTTGTCTCCGAATTTCGGATTTTTTCTCTCTATACTTAGTCGCTATAAAAATAATGAAGAACGCCGTTTACCGCGCCTTCCTATCGCATTTATTAGCTGAGATATTGAGAAAAACATCATTTTTTTCTTCTGCTGGGAAGATAGAGAAAAATTTTTGTCTCGGAATTTCGGATTTTTCTCTCTATACTTAGTCGCTATAAAAATGATGAAGAACGCCGTTTACCGCGCTATCCTATCGCATTTATTAGCTGAGATATTAAGAAAAACATCATTTTTTTTCTTCTGCTGGGAAGACCGAGAAAAATTTTTGTCTCCGAATTTCGCATTTTTTCTCTCTATACTTAGTCGCTATAAAAATAATGAAGAACGCCGTTTACCGCGCCTTCCTATCGCATTTATTAGCTGAGATATTGAGAAAAACATCATTTTTTTCTTCTGCTGGGAAGATAGAGAAAAATTTTTGTCTCGGAATTTCGGATTTTTCTCTCTATACTTAGTCGCTATAAAAATGATGAAGAACGCCGTTTACCGCGCTATCCTATCGCATTTATTAGCTGAGATGTTAAGAAAAACATCATTTTTTTTCTTCTGCTGGGAAGACCGAGAAAAATTTTTGTCTCCGAATTTCGCATTTTTTCTCTCTATACTTAGTCGCTATAAAAATAATGAAGAACGCCGTTTACCGCGCCTTCCTATCGCATTTATTAGCTGAGATATTGAGAAAAACATCATTTTTTTCTTCTGCTGGGAAGATAGAGAAAATTTTTTGTCTCGGAATTTCGGATTTTTCTCTCTATACTTCGTCGCTATAAAAATAATGAAGAACGCCGTTTACTGCGCCTTCCTATCGCATTTATTAGCTGAGATATTGAGAAAAACATCATTTTTGTATTCTGCTGGGAAGATAGAGAAAAATTTTTGTCTCCGAATTTCGGATTTTTTCTCTCTATACTTAGTCGCTATATAAATGATGAAGAACGCCGTTTACCGCGCGTTCCTATCGCATTTATTAGCTGAGATATTGAGAAAAACATCATTTTTGTATTCTGCTGGGAAGACCGAGAAAAATTTTTGGCTCCGAATTTCGGATTTTTTCTCTCTATACTTAGTCGCTATAAAAATGATGAAGAACGCCGTTTACCGCACCTTCCTATCGCATTTATTAGCTGAGATATTGAGAAAAACATCATTTTTTCTTCTGCTGGGAAGACCGAGAAAAATTTTTGTCTCCGAATTTCGGATTTTTTCTCCCTATACTTAGTCGCTATAAAAATAATGAAGAACGCCGTTTACCGCGCCTTCCTATCGCATTTATTAGCTGAGATATTGAGAAAAACATCATTTTTTTTCTTCTGCTGGGAAGACCGAGAAAAATTTTTGTCTCACAATTTCGGATTTTTTCTCTCTATACTTAGTCGCTATAAAATTGATGAAGAACGCCGTTTACCGCGCCTTCCTATCGCATTTATTAGCTGAGATATTGAGATAAACATCATTTTTGTATTCTGCTGGGAAGATAGAGAAAAATTTTTGTCTCCGAATTTCGGATTTTTTCTCTCTATACTTAGTCGCTATAAAAATGATGAAGAACGCCGTTTACCGCGCCTTCCTATCGCATTTATTAGCTGAGATATTGAGAAAAACATCATTTTTGTATTCTGCTGGGAAGATAGAGAAAAATTTTTGTCTCCGAATTTCGGATTTTTTCTCTCTATACTTAGTCGCTATAAAAATGATGAAGAACGCCGTTTACCGCGCCTTCCTATCGCATTTATTAGCTGAGATATTGAGAAAAACATCATTTTTGTATTCTGCTGGGAAGATAGAGAAAAATTTTTGTCTCCGAATTTCGGATTTTTTTCTCTCTATACTTAGTCGCTATAAAAATGATGAAGAACGCCGTTTACCGCACCTTTCTATCGCATTTACTAGCTGAGATATTGAGAAAAACATCATTTTTTTTCTTCTGCTTGGAAGACCGAGAAAAATTTTTTTCTCGGAATTTCGGACTTTATCTCTCTATACTTAGTCGCTATAAAAATAATGAAGAACGCCGTTTACCGCGCCTTCCTATCGCATTTATTAGCTGAGATATTGAGAAAAACATCATTTTTTTCTTCTGCTGGGAAGATAGAGAAAAATTTTTGTCTCCGAATTTCGGATTTTTTCTCTCTATACTTAGTCGCTATAAAAATGATGAAGAACGCCGTTTATCGCGCCTTCCTATCGCATTTATTAGCTGAGATATTAAGAAAAACATCATTTTTTTCTTCTGCTGGGAAGACTGAGAAAAATTTTTCTCTCCGAATTTCGGATTTTTTCTCTCTATACTTAGTCGCTATAAAAATGATGAAGAACGCCGTTTACCGCACCTTCCTATCGCATCTATTAGCTGAGATATTGAGAAAAACATCATTTTTTTCTTCTGCTGGGAAGAAAGAGAAAAATTTTTGTCTCCGAATTTCGGATTTTTTCTCTCTGTACTTAGTCGCTATAAAAATGATGAATAACGCCGTTTACCGCGCCTTCCTATCGCATTTATTAGCTGAGATATTGAGAAAAACATCATTTTTGTATTCTGCTGGGAAGATAGAGAAAAATTTTTGTCTCTTGGCTGGCCCGTGCCAAGTTACGAGATATCGCGAATTGAGAACTGTCAAGAAACATTAAAATTCTTGTTCGGATTTTTCTCTTTTAGAAAAGTTCTGGAAGATCTTTTGAAATGGCAATAACTAGAACAAATTGTATATAGAAAAGGTAGGAACTGTCATGGTGCTGGGGGTGATGATGCTCATTCACAGAGATATCTATCTCATGCCTTTTATGGAACTGGAAAATGACACGGAATCGGTCAGGGTTAATTTTTTTTCTTGTGTTTGTTTTTGTTTTTGCAATTAAACCTTCTCACTTCGAGGCAAGTTTGTATCGACCACCAAATGGTACGTTCGAAAACTTCCAGTTGGATTGCATTAATTTGCAGCACAAGTGTTTAAAAATCTCCCGGGTGTCCATGTTCTATATGACCTCAACTTCAGAGACTTTCTTTGGTCAGACAGGCTCAGCAAAGCACAATGCTAAGTCAGTCTGAAGGACAAATATTGACAAATATCATGAACGATCAAGGCTTGGGACAAATTGTTAACTTCCCCACTCGTCATAAGAACACATTGGATCTGATCCTTACGACTTTGCCAGGACAAATCGAAAATATTCATTCCCCAGATAAACTAAGTGATCACGATATTGTCTCCGGAAACTTTAAAACTCACATTCCACCAATAAAGAAACCTCGGAGGAAGTTGTACTCATACCAGAAAGGTGACTATGAAACTGTGATCAAAGATGTACTCCGATTTGCAAAGGAAAAATGCTTTAATGGTCTTTCAGATGCTTGGGGTATACATGAGAACATTAATTAACTTCTTTTATTCATACTTTGGCCGAAAATCATATCCCCTCAAAAACTAGTATGTCCGTATCTTCTGTTCCCTGGATCACACCAGAGATAAGAAGAAATATTTTGAGAAGGAATAAGATTCATGCAAAGGCAAAAAGGACGGGTAGTGGTAAACTCCAAAAAATTTGAAATTTTGAGACGTGAAATCAAGACTGGTATAAAAAATCAGCAAGATTTGTATGTGAATAACTTGATAGCTGATGTATAGGCGCATCCCAGAAACTTTTACAGACATGTCTATAGCCAGAAGAAAGACAAAGACGTGCAAGGTATCCCGCCCCTTAATAAAATAGGGGGGAATGGGGTTGCTGAAACAGACTCTGAAAGGAAATAGGAATCAGTTAGTCAATTCAATGATGCGTTTAATAAAACTGAGTTCATGGTGGTTTCATTGACTGGAAGATCGGCACCATTAATGGATAGTATTGTTGTGTCAGCTGCAGAAGTGATAAAGTTGCTTCAAGGCTTAAACCCCAGAAATACCTTAGAACCTGGTGAGCTTCATCCTAGAGTCCTGAAGGAACTATTAAATGAGTTAGGTCCAGTTTTTGCACACTTGTTTCAACAGTCTCTTGTTACGGGTGAAATACCCAAAGAATGGCTCCTAGCGAACATCTGTCCAGTTTTCAAAATAAAAGGGCAGGGTTCTTGACCGTAATTATCACCCTGTGTCTCTGACTTGTGTTTTGTGTAAATTGCTTGAACATATAGTCTGCTCAAAGATCATGGCCCCCTTAGATGAACATAAACTTAGTAAGCACTCTAAGGCGGTTCTTCTGTCGCGGTTTATTTTTGTTATGCTTTGTCGTTGGGCGTTTGTGCCACTTATATGATTTTATTTTGGATAGCCTATTGGCCATTTTTTGGTAAAGTAACTGTCCTTTTGGCTTTCCGCTGTCGGTGTTTCCGTTGGAGTCTGTTGTTTCATGTTTGTGCTTCTTTCCCTTGGGTGTCTCTGGTGGGAGCTGTGGGTTAATTGTATCGATTACTGATCATTGCCTCCATTTCTATTTTATCAGACAGACAACATGCATTAAGGAAAAGGCATTGTTGTGAAACTCAGCTGTGCACATTAATTAATGACCTGGCAAAAATCTTAGACAAAGCTGGACAGGTGGAAACATTTATTCTGGACGTCGTGAAGGCCTTTGGCACCCCTCCTCATGAACTAATTAAATATAACTTAGTTTCTTACGGAATTGGGGCGAGACCCTCAAATGGATAGATTCCTAAATTTGCTACCGAAAACAGTGCGTTGTTGTTAATGTTGAATCTTCAAAGTGGATTTCAGTTTTGTGTTAAGACTCGCAAGGGACTGTTCTTAGTCCACTAGTGTTCTCCCCGTACATCAATGATATTGCCACTGACATTGACTCAGAAATAAGCAGAAGTAAAACAAAGATCAGGAATCGATACAATTAACTTACTCCACCCATCAAAGACACCAAAGGGAAAGAAACACAAACATGAAGCGACCAGACCATAATGGAAACCTAAACAAAGGAAGGCCATAAGGACAGTTACTTTCCCACAAAATGGTCAAATGGCCATCCAAAATAAAAAGACATAAGTGATACACACAGTAACAAACAACAACATAAATAAACCGCCACAGAAGAACCGCCTTGGAACGGTCAGTAGAAAGAATTCCACTGGGGGCTTAAATCCATTTTATATGGCCATACTCCTCGCCCTTACCTCTGTCGCGGTCTACACTAATTTTGTTTAGTCCGCATGAAGACTTCCTAACTCATCAGTGTAACATCTCCGAGAACATACAAATAAAAAAACTACAGAGATGAAACAATGTTGAGGACTCGACGGCAGACAACAACAGAATTGCTGGATCAAAAGAAAACCAACAGTTAGACTCCGAGGGGCCCGACCAATGACGGAGCATCAGGCGCCAACCAACATGAAGAATACTAAAATAAAATAAAATTCCATTTATGTTTTTACGCTGGAACTTTATGTTTTTACGCTGGAACCGTCATATAATCTTAAGCCCGACCCACCGGTGTGCAATGAAAGAGGGAAGCAAAGTTGCCAACCGTGATTGGGTTAAACACCATGCATGCTGACAGTTCGCAGACGACTGTGATTGTTACAGGTAAATTAGAGAATGCAGATGACTCCCTGAATTTCAGACTGACATAGATAGATTACGATTTTGGACCCGAAAATGGGGCATCAGATTCCAGCCATTTAAATGCAATATTATGCAGATAACTAGGATGAGGTCTAATATAGTTGAGTGTTTTTTTTATATTTTAGAGGGAACGGTCCTCGAGAACGTGGACTCCATTAAATACCTTGGAGTGACAATCACACACATCTTGTGATGGCTTACTGATATTAGCATCATGTGTACAAAGGCAAATAGAAGGCTTGGTTTCCGGAGGCGAAATTTTCATCAGTTGCCTCATGATGTAAAAGTGGCAGCATATAAAGGTCTTGTTGGCCCAATCTTGGAATATGGTTCAGTAATTTTTTTCTTAGTGGCCACCCTTATTAAGCAAGCAACCTGTCTTAAGCAAGCAGGCTTTCACTTACCGGACAAAATGTATTATAAGTCACTTGTGTTAAACAAGCACCTGTCTTAAGTGAGCACTTTTTGATTAACCCAATGGTGCTTGCTTAATACAGGTTGGACTGTAGTTGTAGTTCGGACACCAGTGGATTGATCCTTAACGAAGAACTTGAGGAAGTTCAGAATAGAGCTGCTAAATTGGTGACAGGCAATTATTAATTTGAAACTGGGAACATGAGTGAAATACTTGGAAAATTAAAATTGGAGTCTCTCAATAAAAGGAGAAAAGACAGTAGGCTCATCCTTTTATTCAAAGGTCTAAAGGGTGCTGCCAGCATTCCAACGGATGACCTTGTTCCCCCAGCTAGACACTGTAGAAATCACAATCCGTTGGCGTTTCAGACCTTTACTGCAAGAACTGACATTTATAAAGATTCGTTCTTCCCCAGAACCATTAGATATTGGAATACCATTCCCGGTTAGATTATTTCTATAGCTGAAGGTGCTGATGATTGTGTAGCTATATTTACCTCTTTGGTTGCAGCTAGGGACTAACTTCCCACATCACAGGTCCTGGTGTATGAATGTCATTTGATGTTTCACCAGTAACAATTCTGATTCGGTTTCTGACACTGAATATGCAGATGATGTGACCCTGGTTGAAAGTGACTCAGATTTCTTGATTTCTTGTGGAACTAGGAACAGGTATCTGAAACAAAGGTTGCAGCCATGGTTTCAAAAGTGGAATATGTCAGTAGTAGCAGAAAAAACAGATTTGCCGGTGGTAACCTCGGATGTGAAACAACCAACAGGCATGGTGGACATTAAACTAGGAGATAAGACATTGAATATTGTCAGAATAGAATTGAAGACAATGATCAGGAATCAATTCAATTAACCCATAGCTCCCATCATAGACAACAAAGGGAAAGAAACACAAACATGAAACAACAGACTCTAATGGAAACATCAACAGCGGAAAGCCAAAAGGACAGTTAATTTCCCACAAATGGTCCATAGGTTATCAAAAATAAAATAATATAAGCGACGCAAACACCCAAAGACAAACCATAACAAAAATAAACCGCGACAGATGAACCGCCTTGGAACGGTCTGCGGAAACGAATTCCACTGGGGGCTTAAATCAAAGTTACGTGTCCACAGTCCTCGCCCTTACTACCGTTGCGATTAAGACAATTTGTTCAGTCCGCATGAAGGCCTCCTAACTCATCCGTGCAACATCTCCGTGAATACAAAAATCAAACAACCACAGAGATGAAACAACGGTGAGGACTCGACAGCAAGAAACCACTGAAATGCTGGAGCAAAAGAAAACCAAAAGTCAGACTGGTGGGCCCGACAGAGACCGCGCATCAGGTAACAGCCAACATAAGCCTTTACGATTGAACCGTGATAGAATGTAAGGCCTGACCAACCGGTGTGCAAGCAAAGTTGTCAACTGTGGGTAATTGTGTTAACTACCATGCATGCAGTCTGTCGTATAACATTTGTTTTGTACCCTACCTTTTTATATCGAAGAACGATTTTACGAAATCGGCTGCTGAAGTCATTGCGGTTATATATTTTTCTGAATTTATATAATAATAAACCATAAAATTCGGGTTCCGATAGACCTTGTTGCAGAAGAGCTTTAAGTCTAATATTGAATTTTGAAATTAAATCAGAATGACGTATAGCGACTAAGTATAGGGAGAAAAAATCCGAAATTCGGAGACAAAAATTTTTCTCTATCTTCCCAGCAGAATACAAAAATGATGTTTTTCTCAATATCTCAGCTAATAAATGAGATAGGAAGGCGCGGTAAACGGCGTTCTTCATCATTTTTATAGCGACTAAGTATAGAGAAAAAAAATCCGAAATTCGGAGAAAAAAAATTTTCTCTATCTTCCCAGCAGAAGAAAAAAATGATGTTTTTCTCAATATCTCAGCTAATAAATGCGATAGGAAGGCGCGGTAAACGGCGTTCTTCATCATTTTTATAGCGACTAAGTATAGAGAGAAAAAATCCGAAATTCGGAGACAAAAATTTTTCTCTATCTTCCCAGCAGAATACAAAAATGATGTTTTTCTCAATATCTCAGCTAATAAATGCGATAGGGAGGCGCGGTAAACGGCGTTCTGTAGCCTCCCTGACCAGCCAGCCCAAATGAACAGTAGAGTCTCTTTAGGTTAACATTTTCATGTACGATTGTTTGTTTACATACATGTATACAGCTGTCATTTTAACTAGGTCAACATAGAGGGCGCTCGATATTCACCAGCATGTATATTTTTATATCCATCATTATTAGACTCTAGGCCTGATTAATGTCTGCTTCGCTGTACCTGATCCTTAAGATTTTTGGTATAGAGTAGCTTATCTAGGCTTATTTTGACTAACTATAAATACGTACATGCTCTCTGTTTCGATAGTTTGATCAGCTTAGCGACCGGCATTCACCCTTCCATTTTCATTATCGCCCTCATTCAGCCCGGCTTTTCGGTCTGAATATAGTCATTTTCATACACTCCTTCATTTGTGACCGATAACCTCCTTTCTAAATCCATTGTTATGAAATAAGAGTAACTTTTCCAACCAGTAATTGGACCGGTCTTTCTATCCATTTTCCAAGATGGCGAATTCACCTTCTTGGTACATTCGGAATTATCGGTCTTTTCCATTAGCATCCATATTATAGTCTAGTCACATGACAGTCGCCTTGTTGTCGTTGTCTGATGACGTCACATATGTCACGCGCTCAGAGGGTATATAAGGCGACGCGTTTGCTTCTCAGTGGACAAGTATACACTACGGTCCATTGATGTAAAGATCGGAAACCAGTCTTGACTGTTTCATAAAGCGATCTGGATTGTTAAACCAGTCGTGACTGTTCATAAAACGATCTGGACTGTCAAAAGAAAACAGTCTGGTCTAGAGAGCAGTCTTGGCTGTTTTGACAGTCTTGACAGATTACAAGTAGTCTTGACTGCTTTAGAGTCTGAAAGCTGTCTGGACAGTTGCAGTCCGGTACCTGAGCCCGGGGCTGTCCTGACTACTTTTGTCTGAATCTGAATTGAATAGAACAGCAGTCTAGACTGTTTTTGGGAACCAATCCTGAATGCTTTTGGGTTGCTACTGAAACCAGTCTGGATTGTTGTCGGTTGCTAGTCAAGACTGGTTACATCCTAAGCTATCCAGATTGTTTACTATCGTCTAGAGACAACAACAGCATTCAAAAACAAGTTATAACAAACAAAATGACAGTCAAATAATATAAGAACATACAGACAGTGATTTACCCCTTTATGATGTCTGGGAGAGCTCGACCCCAGGCCTTTGGAAAGGTTAATATTAGTTTTTAACTGTCCAAGTACTGTTGTTTACACACATAAACATTCCCCACCCACTCTCGCATAATTGCTAGCAACACTCTACACTATCATAGCCTCTATATCACTACACTATCATTGCCTACACAGTTTAAGTTGGTGAATATCTAGTTGTTCCTCTCTGTTGTCCCATGATAAATTCACATAATGTTCGTTTGTGACCAAACCATATAAAAATATAGTTGTATATATTATTGCTTGAATTTTGGGTAAAGTTATAAACCTGAACTGTGTTACTTTTCACTTCCATCCAGCACTAAGCGAATCCACTATTTGTAGTTCTCTGGGAACCTGACTGCAGTGCCTAATATATATATATATATCCTGACAAACATAACCGTTTCATGACTGGTTAAGCTTTAGACAAACCAGTTTAGCATTGGACTGATTGTGCCTTATGAGAGCTACAATTTGGTGTCAGAAGTGGGATTTAAACAGAATTTTTATTTTCTGCTTTCTTTATTGCTCATAAAACCTAAACAGTCATGGAAATCACAATTATTAGACACGATTCTAATTATTGTGGGAGATCCAGTGTATAATTTATTATAGACAAGAACATTTGAACAAAGCTACTGCTGCGATCTGACTGTTTGGCTACAAGAAAAAAAAATCAGGAATCTAATAAATAACGCATAACATATATATGTTTTTATTAACACAGAAATTTCAAAAAGAAAAAAATAAATAAATAAATAAATAAAATCTTAGTATTATTTTCTATTGAAGCCGTGTCTGGAGATAACTTTTGTTCAATAAACCCTGGACTTAGCATCGCTCCTTGTGGAACACCTGAAAGTAGAAAATAAAATTTTGTTTACTCCTTAGTGCATGGTAGTCGTGAAAGGTAACAAATATGGCTGAAAATTTAGCAGAACCGGTCCCTCAATTACATAATCCTGAGCACCAGGACGAGGATAGTGACAATGAATCTATTATGTCCAATGAACCAGATAACACCCAACAGTTTTCTCGACTCGAGAGTGAGTTAAAGGACGAAATGGGCGCAATAGCTGCCCAGGTGAAAGAAACTATGTTAGGTATATATCAACAAATGCAAAAGAAATTCACAGAACTTGACAAACAAATACAAAACATAGAGACACATTTACAAGACAGAAATAATAATCAGGGTATCACTCAATTCAGAAATAGTACACCCATGCAACTTCACAGCGAAAGCAATATGCAGACAGCCATCATACCCGAAGGAAGTTCATTAACCAATACTGACAATTCAAATAATCAAATGGCACCCTCTCATGTCGATTTTGATGGCACAAACTGCACAAACTCAAACATTGGCACATCTGCTAACACAATACAACATACCAGAGCTGATAATTATGTAAAACTGAAACCACAAACTTTCACTGGAAGTGATGATGATTTTGAAGACTTTTTAACACAATTTGAAATCACCGCTGAGATCAATGGCTGGAACTATAAGGCAAAATCCTTATATCTGGCTAATAGTTTGACAGGGGCGGCCCGAGCAATATTAAATGAATTAACTGCTGAGCAACGCAGAGACTACCAAAATCTTGTACAGAAACTTACTGAAAGGTATGGCTCTGAGAACAGAGCTGAGGTTTATCGTTCACAGCTTAAATCTAGAATGAAAGGAAAAGGGGAAACCACTGCACAACTCGCCCAGGGGGTTCGTAAACTAACTAGACAGGCCTATCCTAATGTTTCACTAGATGTGGTTGAGGCTTTGGCGGTTGACCATTTTATTGATGCTATACCGGAGTCTGAAATAAGATTAAGGCTGCGTGAGGTGGGTCCTTCCACTCTTGCTGAAGCCGAAAGAATTGCTGTGAGAATGGAAAGCCAGAGAACAGCAGACAAACTGAGAACCAGATTTGTTGGTAAGGTTGAACAAAGTGGTCAAACAAGGGGACCACAAGATCAAAATACCGAACAACAAATGGAAAATATAAGTAAGCGAATTGACATGCTCACAAGGTCTGTACAAAATCTGACTCATCGACCACAATTCCATTCACAACCCAACTCTCGAAATTTCCCACCACGAAATATGTATAGTAACCCGAGACCAAATAGACCCTATAATAGAAATTTTCCAACACAAAGACAGTACCATCCCAGGGGAGGCAATCCTATAATAAACCAACAAAGTAGTGCGATACCTCAGGGAAACTTTCATCAGCCGGTTCAGGGGTCCGCAACCAGGCTGAATTAGATCAAGGACCCAAATTAATTGCTATGAGAAGAAATTGGTGCATAGAAGAGGGTTACTTTGTATGCATTACAATCAAGGATCTGCCTATAACATTCTTGATTGATACTGGATCCAATGTAACAATCTTGAGTAAAAACTGTATGGATAAACTCCCACAAGATATCATTTCTTCTGTAAAACATACAAATACCAAAATGCTGACAGTAACAGGGGAGGTAAATCCTTTTCTGGGAAAAACAGAACTAGAGATTGGTATTGGCAAACAGAAACTGAAACATACTTTACTCATTGCTGATATTGAAAACGATGGTATATTAGGTATGGACTTTTTGACTGCCCATCAATGTGATCTGGTACTCACTAGACAAATAATGAAAATAAATGGTGAGGAGATATTATGTTTTGCCAATAGCAGAAATGCACAGCCGAGTTGCTGTAGGGTAGCTGTCCTAGAACCTGTAGAAATTCCTCCAGAGACTGAAATGATTGTACCAGGTTATACAAAAGGAGTTATAGATAAAAGCGGCACTGGTATGATCGAGGCTGACACAAAATTTTTACACACCAAGGGTCTGCTTGTTGCAAAAGCTTTGGTTTGTCCAACAACTGGAATAGTACCAGTTCGCATAGCTAACCCTTTCGGACAAAGCTGTAAACTATATAAAAACACAATTGTTGCCTCATATGAGCCCGTAGAGCCAGAGCTGCTTGTATCTGTAAACTCAACAGTGTCGAAAGAATCTGTGACTGATACAGGTTGTGGGAGTAGTCTACCCGAGCATCTAAAAGAACTGTATACAAAAAGCACTCAAAAACTAAATTCTGACCAAAAGACTCGTTTGAAAAACTTACTTATTGATCACCAGAATCAATTTTCAAAAGATTCTCATGACCTGGGACGCACTACTTTGCTTGAGCACCATATAAATATAATCCCTGGAACAAAGCCTATAAAACAACAGCCTTATAGATTACCATTAGCTAAGAGACGCGAGGCAGAAATGGCCGAACGTGATCTTATTGAACCTTCAAGTAGCCCGTGGTCATCTCCAGCTATTATCGTGCCCAAAAAGAATGGTGGTATAAGATTTTGTATTGATTATCGCCGATTAAATAAAGTTACTGTCCCTGATAGTATGCCATTACCGAGATGCGATGACTCACTTGATGCTTTAGGAGGGTCTAAGTGGTTCTCAACCCTGGACCTCCGATCAGGTTTTTTTCAGGTTGGCCTGGACCAAGAAAGTAAACCCTTAACGGCGTTCTGCATACCCGGAAGCGGACTTTGGCAATTTAAAGTCGTCCCGTTTGGCAGTATGACTAGTCCGGCAGTTTTTGAGAGACTGATGGAAAGAGTTTTTGCAGGGTTAACCTTTGTTTCCTTGTTGATTTATCTAGATGATATTATCGTCTTTGGTAAGACCTTTGACATACACCTAAAAAATCTGAAGGAAGTTTTTCAGCGACTAAGTGAAGCCAACTTGAAACTGAACCCTGAAAAATGCATATTTTTCCAAGAGCAGGTTTCATTTTTGGGTCATTTGGTATCTGAAGCTGGAATAGCAGTTGATCCTGAGAAAACAAAAACAGTGCAAAACTGGCCTGTGCCTAATAATGTCAAAGAACTTAGATCCTTTGTGGGACTATGCAGTTATATGCGCAAATTTATAACTGGTTTTAGCTAAATCTGTAAACCATTGCATGTACTTACCCAAAAGGATAGAAAATTTGTCTGGGACGATCAATGTCAAACAGCTTTTAATAAACGGAAACAAGCATTGACAACTGCTCCAGTATTGGGATTTCCTCAGGAATCCCAAGGTATTTTCATTGTAGATGCTGATGCATCAAATGATGCCTTGGGAAGTGTCCTGTCACAGGAACAAGAAGGCACAGAAAGAGTTATAAGTTACTATAGTAAATGTTTCAGCAAAGCTGAAAGGCGGTACTGCACAACACGTAAATAACTATTGGCCGTGGTTTGTTCAATCAAACACTTTCATCACTACCTTTATGGTAGACGATTTAAAATACGTAGTGACCATGGAAGCCTCCGGTGGCTCATGAATTTCAAGATATGTGAAGGTGCACTAGCTAGAATCATAGAAACGCTTGCTATTTACGATTTTACAATAGAATACATGCCTGGTATAAGTCACCGAAACGCAGACAGTATCTCTCGCAGACCCTGTCTAGACCAAGAGTGCGCACATTGTGAGAGATTTGAGAAGAAATATAGTGAAAATTTACCTGGGTTGGCCACCAGAAGTAATGGGGTATCGAGTGTGGAGAGTGTAAAATGGGGGGAAAGTACGTTGATGGATAAAAGGCATAAGAGATTAAACGAAAGTCTGATAGGCCTTGGCCTTGAAGAAGCAAGACTAGGTAAGTCAAGCATGTGTTTAGAAGAGGGCCCGCTTCAAGCACACTGCTCAGAGAATGATACAGAAACGTTAATTTCCGGGGGGATCAGAGAGAACACTCTCCCCTCTTCGGAGGATCCAATGGATGATAGGGGAAGTTTACTCCTTAGAAAAGAGACAGATAGGCCTCAAAGGATAAACAACCTTGATGATCAGATTCTTGGCTGTGATTCCACACGGGCAACTGAAACCACCCGGGAAAAGCAATTAGAGCCAAGAACTAGTATGGATACTCAATTTTCCTGTTATAGCAGGGTACCAAAAATAACCCTTGGGGGAACTTTGAGTGCTGAGAAAGGATTGGATACCTCTCTGCTGCACTGTAATGAGGATATGTACAGTGACAGTACTTATGTTGATGCTGAGGAAGGGAGTGAGGATTCAAATAATGAGGAAGGGAGACAGGATTCAGATACTGAGGAAGGGAGTAAGATTATACAGTCAGGGTCTGCGTACGTGAGAAATATAGAAGTAATAAATATTGATTGTCTGACTCAAGAAAATATAAGGTATGAACAAGATCAGCAAACCGAAATTTCAATGATAAAGCAGTGCAAAATTGATGGTAAGAGACCTTCTTGGTCGCAAATAGCCCCGTATAGTCCGGAGTTAAAAGCTTACTGGTCTGCATGGGATTCTCTGATACTAAAAGACAATATATTGTATAAAGTCAAACTAAGTGTAAGTCCACAAGAAAGTAAACCACGAATAGTGTTACCTATAATTTTAAGGAAAAAGTGCTTTAACCTTTTACATGATACAGTGACTTCAGCCCATCTAGGTTCTCAAAAGACACTTGAGAAAGTAAAACAAAGATTCTATTGGTATGAGTGCAGAAAAGATATTGAATATTGGAGTCGAACATGTGATATCTGCGCCTCAAGAAAACCTCCCTATCGCCGCGCGAAAGCTCCGATGAAACAGTTTAATGTGGGGTATCCGCTAGAGCGTGTCGCAATCGATATACTCGGACCACTACCAAGCTCAAACAATTTCAAATATTTGCTCTTAGTCTGTTGTTATTTCACCAAATGGTTACAGGCTATACCCTTAGAACGTATTGATGCTAAAACTGTTGCTACAAAACTTATTGAAAGGTTTATATCTGTCCTGGGTGTACCTGTGACCTTGCATAGTGATCAAGGATCGAATTTCGAAAGTAGTGTTTTTCAAGAAGTCTGCAATTTACTAGGTATCGAGAAAACTCGTACTACTCCCGGTAGACCCCAAAGTGATGGAATGGTAGAACGTGCCTGTCGAAGTATCCAAGCAATGTTATCAGCTTATGTCAGTCAAAATCAGAAAGACTGGGCAACGTACATACCAATGTTAGTATTAGCTTATAATTCGTCTGTTCATGACACCACAAGATGTACTCCTGCATCACTTATGTTAGGTCGCCAACTTCGACTGCCTATAGACCTTGTCTTAGGCATACCAGAGACAAGAATGAGTGCGTGTGAATCTGACTATGCATATGAATTGGAAAAACAGCTCATACACATGCATGACATTGCACGCAAACATATCCAAGTCACCAGTGATGGTATGAAAAGATACTATGACAGAAATACACACTTCAAAGAACACAATGTAGGTGATCCTGTTTGGTATTTTTACCTAGAAAGAAAAGCTGGGATCAGCCCTAAATTGACCAGAAATTGGAAAGGACCATATATTATCACCAAAAAGTTTAGTAACATCCTATACCAAATTCAAAGGGGTGTCCGAGAGAAACCTAAACTTGTCCACTATGATAAACTTAAACCATATTTAGGTGACAGTAAACCAACATGGTTTCAAACACAATAATAAAATGAAACTATGATGCACAGAGATAACTGGTGGGACAACTTCAGAGAGAAACAACACAGTTTTTGTAACAGAGCTTTAGATAGCATCAAAGTGACTTATTTGATAAACTATGCAGCGTGTGAAAGCAAAATGAAGATGTTAATGTACACAGCAATGTACTACATGAACTAATCAGAATATCACATGATGCATTTCTACAGCCCTGTTTTCACTTTATTTATTAAAATGTATGTTTACAGCTATTGTCATGTTACTAATTCATCTTGCTTTTACCTTAGGTTGAGATCTTTACACAAAGATTTGTGAAAGTCCTAACTCTAGGAGACAAACTTCAGTGTCTTCTGGCTGAAAAGAAATATAAACAGCAGAGTTTTAAGATTGTAGTATGCCATATCAGAATGAACTACACACAATGTTAAAAAATATATATAATAACATATTTACAAGCCTAGAGATTATGTCTGTTTGAAAAGACTGCAGTTTGATAGGAGTGTTTGCTAATTTGCATAAAATGGGAATGTAAACCAGAACTGACTGGTAGTAAAGAGTTTAAGCAACTATATATGAGCAGAGCCGGAACAAACTAGCTTATTGCTATTGTTGAATATATTTTAATAAAATCTATTACAAAAAGAAGTAAAGGCCACAATCAGGAATTGATACAAATACCCAAACCTCTCCATCTCTGCTACAAAAGAGAAAGAAATGCCAACATAAAACAACTTCACCATAATTAAAAGTGGGAAGACTGAGGGACAGTTTCTTTCCAATGAAAGGGCCGATAAAATAATAATAATAAAATAATAAAAATATATGTATATATATATATATCTCAGTGCTGTGGCAAATATAAATATGATAAACCACAACTGAAGCACCACCTTGGAACGGTCAGTAAAATACCTACTTACTGGGGACTCTCTCATTTGAAGAATAAATTTAACCAGATTTTTGAGACCAGTCGTTCAAATCTATATATTTCAGGCAACAACATATAGGTGCAAGATATGTGTAAACCGCACATTCCCAATGCCCTGGATGGTCAAGAAACACCTCCGAGAGCAGCATGCGGGGTGCAGCTACATCTGTCCTGCACCTACCTGTGGCAAGATGTTCCCGCGGCCTATGAGTCACACCCATTGTGCTACTAGACCCATGGACATGATCTTAATTCATACGGAAACAGGAATCAGGGGTGCTGAGGCAGAAAAAAGACTGCAGAAATGGGTATCAGAGACAATGGATACACACTGGGAAGAGACATTTCAGTCACCCTATGGGACAGCTCCTCGCCCTATTAGTCCCCTGCCAAAGACCCCTGAGAAAGAAAGATCTCCTTTGGCCAGGTGTTATGGAGGAAGCAAAAGGGCAGGACAGAGTTTAAATTATAATTCTGTACCCAAACGTGCAAAATTAAGAGACACAAAGATAAATGATGACCTGGACCTCAGCACTGATCCAGTAAACATACTACTGGAAGCTCCAGCAATGGACTTCCAAGATGATCCATCCTTGAAAGGTGTGTACTTCTCACCGCCAACAAAAATAACAGACAATACAAGGAATGATCTGGAACTAAGTGACGATTCAAGTGACAGTGATAGTTCCAGTTCTTGCTCAAGTAGTTCCTCCAGTGACAGTGACAATGACAGTGTTTATGACCCGGAGTTCACACAGTTTGAACCTTTAAAAATTGTAATTCCTGGACTGGCCACAGATTTAAGTGAAGAAGCAAATGAAAATGATCAGAATGAGAAAGCTAGAAACAAGACAAATGAATCTAAAATAAAAGAAAGATCTGAAGACAATGAAACAAAATCTGGAACTGAAAATGAGGAAAACAGTCAGAATAAGAAGAAACATAACAACAACAAACATAGTGAAAAAGACAAAAATGAAACAAGAAACATTGAAAAGGAAAAGGTGTTAGAGAAAACAAAAAGTGGTAAAGATAAGAATACAAAATATAATACAAAAGAAAAAGTGGAAAGCGAAATGGGTGAGAAAATAAATGAAAAGGACAAATGTGATGATAAAGAAAATAAAGAGTATAGTAGTGAAAAGGAAAACAAGAAAAGTAAAGAAAGGAAAAATATGAAGGAAGGTAATATAATAAATAGGAGTGATAAAGTAGAAAAGAAAAACAATGAAAAGAAAAATGACAAGGACAACAAAGTTGAAAGTGGAAAAACCAAATGTGAAAAAGGTGAAAAGAAAAACAAGGAAACTGGAAATGACAAAGACAATAAAAGTGTGAAAAATAAGACTGAAAAATGTGAAAAGAAAACCAGTGAAAAGGAAAAGGATAGTGATAAAGATAAGAAAAGTAAATTAAAAGTGGCAAATGGTGAACAGGAAAGAAATGGAAATGAGGCAGGTATACCTGAAAATAAAGATGATAAGCAGAACAGTGTAAAGAGTAAAGATAAAAACAGTGATAATACATATAATAAAACAAATGAACCTAAGAAAAGGAAAATCAGTAAAGAAAAGGGAAATAGTAGTGAAATTATGAAGAAAGAGACAGGAAAAATCCAAGAGAAATCTGAAATAACTGATAAAATAGAAGAAATTCCTGGAGATATAGTGGGCAAAATAATAAATCAAAGTAGTGAATGTGGAATAAAGAAAGGGAAATCAGATAAAGCAGAAAAGAATAATGAAATAAATTCAGGAGAAAATGAGGAAATGGAGACGGAGATGATAATTGACCAAACCGAGAATGAACTAAGTGCTAATAGTGAAACACAAGATCACACAGATAAGAGGGTTGTGAGGTCAACTGTACTTACCGGTAATGAATTCGTAGCCGAACCAGCACTTCAGGCCTCAGGGTCCACCCCATCCAACTGTATCCCTGACGTCCTGGAATTACCCACTGGAGATTTTTTCAAAGGTTATGGGGCTGAAGAGTTGGATATCGACAGTTGTGACCTGACCATGGACAATTACCAACTCTTCACACAACATCGATTGTTCGGAAGCAAAACACCAACACTTTATTCTTCTACTGACTATGTTGATGTAAGAGACAATTCTGCAGGAGATCATATGACATCAATTGAGGCAAAATTATTACAAAAACTTGACGATCAACTGTACAAAAAGTTCCAAGAAACCCAAGAATACAGAATAACCCTGGATATCGGAGGCACCCAATTTCACACATCCAATATAACTCTTGGGGCAGATCCAAACTCCATCTTAGCTGGAATGCTCCGTAAGGACTGTTTCTTTAGGCCTAACACCTCTTATGGCCGTATGGTTTATTTTTTTGACAGGGATGCCGCTCACTTCCGTTTCATTCTGAACTTCTTGAGGAACGGGGCAACGATTGAGGAGACCACTCTGCCTCGTGAGAGGAGGTATCTCGTGGAGTTACTGACTGAGGCCAGATTCTATCGGTTGCGAGGTCTAGAAGAGGCCATTCTTTCTAGGCTGAAGCATGGTACTGATGTTGTTTAATTATACCATGTCTCAGTTGGGATATCAGCTAGGTGGTCTCTGATGGATCTGATCTCAGTCCACACTTTATTAACTCTAGGGCTGTGCCTCCCCTCATAAGTCAAAACTTCTTGTTCCAAGATGACAGTGGTCTCAACAATTATTCATTTAGTCTCCTCCCTGAAATAGAGAAAGATTTACTTCTTTAGCGAAACATGTTACATTGGGTATCAGCAGATTGGTTCTCAGAGTGACTTGTTAGGATTAAGCCAGTTTATAAATGTTAACATTATGAATATTTGATCTAGAGAATTAGTCACCTGTACTTAAGAAGTTCAAAGCTCTGTTTGGTACTTGTAAATGTTTAAACATATTGTTATTTCAGGTGATGTGGCTTGGGCATGGTTGGAGGTCTGTTCCCATAATCGCTTCCTGGTCATCTGTGCGAGGCTGGAAAATTTTTCAAGTCACTCGCTCTGCTTGAGCAAGGGAGTGTAGATTTTGGTAAATTAAACATGAACTAGGTAGCGTTATTTTAATCGTCCCCCCCGCGTTTCACTCATTGTAGCGGACGGACGGGTAAAATTTTCCAGCCCTGCTATACGATGTGGAAGATGATGTGGGGACGGTTCGCCTGGTCCGAGGCATATCTTTTGAAAATGACAAATAAATAAATAAGACAAGTCGATTATGAATCGAATTGAAAATTATCACAGGAAATTCAATTTATTATTTTGGCACAGAATATAACTCTCAAGAAATTAATGAGACTTCCGCGGGTCATGGTATTTCATTGGAGGCTGACAGCATGTCTGTTTCTGATGTTTTACTATTGTCTGCGAAAGCTCAAAAGTGATCATATGCATTCTGGGGTTTGTCCATTCAAGTTGAGATAGGGTTTTGAATGAATATGATTGCTTTAACTATATAAAGCAATGATTAATTTCTATGGTAATGCTATGTTTGTTCAACAATTCATTCTTGAATATGTAGATATTATCACTATTGTTGTATTTTGAATGTTTTTCGATGTTAGTTTTATTCACATGTTTTGGGCGAATGCCAATGATTCCACATACATAGAGGATTTCTATGACATTCATGTGACAAGGAAGTATGGTCCATGCAGAAAGATTTGATTTGTTCTTTCATTTTGAACATTATATGGAAAAACCTTGCCTCATCAGGAAGGGTTTTATATTGGTAAGTTGAGTAACAACCCTCTCACGATTAATTCACTTATTTCCAACAGTTCGTTTGTCAGAGGTGGGCAAATACTTAATTGCCAGGGAAAACCACCCACCCTTGTTGCCACCTAAGTAGAATATGGCATACGTCAGGTTTCTGCATGCAAAGTCTATATATATACACCTGAGATGGAATCATATATATTTGCTTAGTCTGATTGGGACCATTATTAACTTTTATAATTGTGTTTGCTTTGTTGTTGTGAGGATTTTAATGAACATGTGAATCATTCTCTCTATATATGTGTGCAAGTATGAACGACAACAGAATTGATTATTTCATATCACAATGTCAGACTCAGTCATGTTATCGTACCTGATTACGCGGCGCTGTTTGCATTTTTGTATTTCCGTGTTAATTACATGTCATTTTAGCTATAGCAGTGAAGATTCATCGGGATGTTCGAGTGCGGAATAATTTAAGTATACTACTGAGTCTTTGCTCATGTGACTTATAGGAAGGGCAGTTTCATCCAGCACTTGTGGTTTCTTCAGTCTATTGCCTGACAATTCTAGTTGGACTGGAGAAATGGATTTGTTGGGAGAAACAAATTTTCCTGTGAGCACCCATTAGTGATATGATGCGTTTTATCATGTATCTATATGTTTTAATATCTGATGTATGTTTTAATGACCTAATTTTGAAAATTTATGGCACTAGTCTCAGAATTAATTGCCATGCGGTGAGTTGCTTGGATAGCATGTAGCTTATACCTGTTTCTTCGCACCCCATCTCTTTGTGCCTGGCTTGAACCAGCTTGGAACGTCATAAGTCTGTATCATTCTTGCTAAGAAAAGGTCATTGGTGCCGTCCTTGCAAATGCCTGTCAATATATAAAAATGTATGAATATATGCATATGTCTGTTACATGGATTAGGTATGTAAATATGTTGCTCTTAAACATGTTTAAGTACCAATGCTGAAATTACTTAAGTGTTTGGAAATTGAACAGGGCATGACCAAGGCTATACTTGTATTATAAATATTTAGCATTTTAAACAGAATGAAGAATAGGGATGGCTCTACATGGTTCTGACTGAAGTTTTCCCGAGGTTACTAGCTTTGCATTAACATCTAATTTAAGGATCGGTGTGGTGTTTCTAAAACTCAGAATTATTCTGGACTTTACAAGCATCACATTTGTTATTACAGGTGGATATTACATCATACTTACGTGTATTCCTGGCTTAATGCTGCTTGTATTTGGCCTACTGTAATATCGGGAAAACTAACGTGGAATTATTCATTAGATTTTCATCTGGGCTGCTGGTCTATATAATGGATTGACTGATTGATTGACTGCCTCATGTCCATGCTTATATACTGACTCTCATTCTATTTGGGGGCAAATTCCTTTCCTGGGGAGGGGGCAAATGTAGCCTCCCTGACCAGCCAGCCCAAATGAACAGTAGAGTCTCTTTAGGTTAACATTTTCATGTACGATTGTTTGTTTACATACATGTATACAGCTGTCATTTTAACTAGGTCAACATAGAGGGCGCTCGATATTCACCAGCATGTATATTTTTATATCCATCATTATTAGACTCTAGGCCTGATTAATGTCTGCTTCGCTGTACCTGATCCTTAAGATTTTTGGTATAGAGTAGCTTATCTAGGCTTATTTTGACTAACTATAAATACGTACATGCTCTCTGTTTCGATAGTTTGATCAGCTTAGCGACCGGCATTCACCCTTCCATTTTCATTATCGCCCTCATTCAGCCCGGCTTTTCGGTCTGAATATAGTCATTTTCATACACTCCTTCATTTGTGACCGATAACCTCCTTTCTAAATCCATTGTTATGAAATAAGAGTAACTTTTCCAACCAGTAATTGGACCGGTCTTTCTATCCATTTTCCAAGATGGCGAATTCACCTTCTTGGTACATTCGGAATTATCGGTCTTTTCCATTAGCATCCATATTATAGTCTAGTCACATGACAGTCGCCTTGTTGTCGTTGTCTGATGACGTCACATATGTCACGCGCTCAGAGGGTATATAAGGCGACGCGTTTGCTTCTCAGTGGACAAGTATACACTACGGTCCATTGATGTAAAGATCGGAAACCAGTCTTGACTGTTTCATAAAGCGATCTGGATTGTTAAACCAGTCGTGACTGTTCATAAAACGATCTGGACTGTCAAAAGAAAACAGTCTGGTCTAGAGAGCAGTCTTGGCTGTTTTGACAGTCTTGACAGATTACAAGTAGTCTTGACTGCTTTAGAGTCTGAAAGCTGTCTGGACAGTTGCAGTCCGGTACCTGAGCCCGGGGCTGTCCTGACTGCTTTTGTCTGAATCTGAATTGAATAGAACAGCAGTCTAGACTGTTTTTGGGAACCAATCCTGAATGCTTTTGGGTTGCTACTGAAACCAGTCTGGATTGTTGTCGGTTGCTAGTCAAGACTGGTTACATCCTAAGCTATCCAGATTGTTTACTATCGTCTAGAGACAACAACAGCATTCAAAAACAAGTTATAACAAACAAAATGACAGTCAAATAATATAAGAACATACAGACAGTGATTTACCCCTTTATGGTGTCTGGGAGAGCTCGACCCCAGGCCTTTGGAAAGGTTAATATTAGTTTTTAACTGTCCAAGTACTGTTGTTTACACACATAAACATTCCCCACCCACTCTCGCATAATTGCTAGCAACACTCTACACTATCATAGCCTCTATATCACTACACTATCATTGCCTACACAGTTTAAGTTGGTGAATATCTAGTTGTTCCTCTCTGTTGTCCCATGATAATTTCACATAATGTTCGTTTGTGACCAAACCATATAAAAATATAGTTGTATATATTATTGCTTGAATTTTGGGTAAAGTTATAAACCTGAACTGTGTTACTTTTCACTTCCATCCAGCACTAAGCGAATCCACTATTTGTAGTTCTCTGGGAACCTGACTGCAGTGCCTAATATATATATATATCCTGACAAACATAACCGTTCCATGACTGGTTAAGCTTTAGACAAACCAGTTTAGCATTGGACTGATTGTGCCTTATTTTTATAGCGACTAAGTATAGAGAGAAAAAATCCGAAATTCGGAGACAAAAATTTTTCTCTATCTTCCCAGCAGAATACAAAAATGATGTTTTTCTCAATATCTCAGCTAATAAATGCGATAGGAAGGCGCGGTAAACGGCGTTCTTCATCATTTTTATAGCGACTAAGTATAGAGAGAAAAAATCCGAAATTCGGAGACAAAAATTTTTCTCTATCTTCCCAGCAGAATACAAAAATGATGTTTTTCTCAATATCTCAGCTAATAAATGCGATAGGAAGGCGCGGTAAACGGCGTTCTTCATCATTTTTATAGCGACTAAGTATAGAGAGAAAAAATCCGAAATTCGGAGAAAAAAATTTTTCTCTATATTCCCAGCAGAATACAAAAATGATGTTTTTCTCAATATCTCAGCTAATAAATGCGATAGGAAGGCGCGGTAAACGGCGTTCTTCATTATTTTTATAGCGACTAAGTATAGAGAGAAAAAATCCGAAATTCCGAGACAAAAATATTTCTCGGTCTTCCCAGCAGAAGAAAAAAATGATGCTTTTCTCAATATCGCAGCTAATACATGCGATAGGAAAGTGCGGTAAACGGCGTTCTTCATCATTTTTATAGCGACTAAGTATAGAGAGAAAAAATCCGAAATTCGGAGACAAAAATTTTTCTCGGTCTTCCCAGCAGAAGAAAAAAATGATGTTTTTCTCAATATCTCAGCTAATAAATGCGATAGGAAGGCGCGGTAAACGGCGTTCTTCATCGTTTTTATAGCGACTAAGTATAGAGAGAAAAAATCCGAAATTGTGAGACAAAAATTTTTCTCGGTCTTCCCAGCAGAAGAAAAAAATGATGTTTTTCTCAATATCTCGGCTAATAAATGCGATAGGAAGGCGCGGTAAACGGCGTTCTTCATCGTTTTTATAGCGACTTAGTATAGAGAGAAAAAATCCGAAATTCCGAGACAAACATTTTTCTCGGTCTTCCCAGCAGAAGAAAAAAATGATGTTTTTCTCAATATCTCAGCTAATAAATGCGATAGGAAGGTGCGGTAAACGGCGTTCTTCATCATTTTTATAGCGACTAAGTATAGAGAGAAAAAATCCGAAATTCGGAGACAAAAATTTTTCTCTATCTTCCCAGCAGAATACAAAAATGATGTTTTTCTCAATATCTCAGCTAATAAATGCGATAGGAAGGCGCGGTAAACGGCGTTCTTCATCATTTTTATAGCGACTGAGTATAGAGAGAAAAAATCCGAAATTCGGAGACAAAAATTTTTCTCTATCTTCCCAGCAGAATACAAAAATGATGTTTTTCTCAATATCTAAGCTAATAAATGCGATAGGAAGGCGCGGTAAACGGCGTTCTTCATCATTTTTATAGCGACTAAGTATAGAGAGAAAAAATCCGAAATTCGGAGACAAAAATTTTTCTCGGTCTTCCCAGCAGAAGAAAAAAATGATGTTTTTCTCAATATCTCAGCTAATAAATGCGATAGGAAGGTGCGGTAAGCGGCGTTCTTCATCATTTTTATAGCGACTAAGTATAGAGAGAAAAAATCCGAAATTCGGAGACAAAAATTTTTCTCTATCTTCCCAGCAGAATACGAAAATGATGTTTTTCTCAATATCTCAGCTAATAAATGCGATAGGAAGGCGCGGTAAACGGCGTTCTTCATCATTTTTATAGCGACTTAGTATAGAGAGAAAAAATCCGAAATTCCGAGACAAAAATTTTTCTCTATCTTCCCAGCAGAAGAAAAAAATGATGTTTTTCTCAATATCTCAGCTAATAAATGCGATAGGAAGGCGCGGTAAACGGCGTTCTTCATCATTTTTATAGCGACTAATTATAGAGAGAAAAAATCCAAAATTGTGAGACAAAAATTTTTCTCGGTCTTCCCAGCAGAAGAAAAAAATGATGTTATTCTCAATATCTCGGCTAATAAATGCGATAGGAAGGCGCGGTAAACGGCGTTCTTCATCATTTTTATAGCGACTAAGTATAGAGAGAAAAAATCCGAAATTCCGAGACAAAAATTTTTCTCGGTCTTCCCAGCAGAAGAAAAAAATGATGTTTTTCTCAATATCTCAGCTAATAAATGCGATAGGAAGGTGCGGTAAACGGCGTTCTTCATCATTTTTATAGCGACTAAGTATAGAGAGAAAAAATCCGAAATTCGGAGACAAAATTTTTTCTCTATCTTCCCAGCAGAATACAAAAATGATGTTTTTCTCAATATCTCAGCTAATAAATGCGATAGGAAGGCGCGGTAAACGGCGTTCTTCATCATTTTTATAGCGACTAAGTATAGAGAGAAAAAATCCGAAATTCGGAGACAAAAATTTTTCTCTATCGTCCCAGCAGAATTCAAAAATGATGTTTTTCTCAATATCTCAGCTAATAAATGCGATAGGAAAGCGCGGTAAACGGCATTCTTCATCATTTTTATAGCGACTAAGTATAGAGAGAAAAAATCCGAAATTGTGAGACAAAAATTTTTCTCTATCTTCCCAGCAGAAGAAAAAAATGATGTTTTTCTCAATATCTCAGCTAATAAATGCGATAGGAAGGCGCGGTAAACGGCGTTCTTCATCATTTTTATAGCGACTAAGTACAGAGAGAAAAAATCCGAAATTCCGAGACAAAAATTTTTCTCGGTCTTACCAGCAGAAGAAAAAAATGATGTTTTTCTCAATATCTCAGCTAATAAATGCGATAGGAAGGTGCGGTAAACGGCGTTCTTCATCATTTTTATAGCGACTATGTATAGAGAGAAAAAATCCGAAATTCGGAGACAAAAATTTTTCTCTATCTTCCCAGCAGAATACAAAAATGATGTTTTTCCTAATATCTCAGCTAATAAATGCGATAGGAAGGCGCGGTAAACGGCGTTCTTCATCATTTTTATAGCGACTAAGTATAGAGAGAAAAAATCAGAAATTCGGAGACAAAAATTTTTCTCTATCTTCCCAGCAGAATACAAAAATGATGTTTTTCTCAATATCTCAGCTAATAAATGCGATAGAAAGGCGCGGTAAACGGCGTTCTTCATCATTTTTATAGCGACTAAGTATAGAGAGAAAAAATCCGAAATTCGGAGACAAAAAACCGCATACATCATCTTTTGGAGAGACTTTGTATGTAGTCTTGTTTTTGTTTTTTTTTTTTTTTTTTTCTTGTTCTGTTGTTCTGCTAACTTGACCATTTCTTCTGTTGGTTTAGTTGTTTTGCTAATATGACCATTTTCTACTGGTTCTGCTCTTATTTGACCAGTTCGTTCTGCTCGTTTTGCTGTTCTGTTGTTCTGCTATCTTGACCAATCCGTTCTGCTCGGTCTGCTGTTCTGCTAGCTTGACCAATCCGTTCTGCTCGTTCTGCTAGCTTGACCAATCCGTTCTGCTCGTTCTGCTGTTCTGCTAACTTGACCATTTCGTTCTGCTCGTTCTGCTGTTCTGCTAATTTGACCATTTCGTTCTGCTCGTTCTGCTGTTCTGCTAACTTGACCATTTCTTCTGCTGGTTCTGCTGTTCTGCCAACTTTACCTGGCCAGTTTTACCATATAAAATTGGGTTCAAGGGGGTCAGAATTATAAAGGCGTGTTTTTGTGATGTTTGTGGAGAAACGAAGATGAAAATGAAAATGTATGTTGTATGCACTCATTAGAATCGCCTCGATTCTAGCTATTGAAAATGCATTGTGCATGTATATGCAATCCTTTTTTAGTTACATTGTTTCCATTGATATTTACCCATCAATAGAAGTCAGATCATATGTTGCCAAGATTTCCTCAGCGTGACGAGCCTTCTCTGTGACTGTAAAGACAGAACAAGATTGAGACGCAAATAAGCCTACATATCAACTCATATCAGAAGCTTGCATGTCTCAACACACCCGTGCAACAAAGTGCATTTTTTCATATCTCCAAAATGGTTACTTTTCTGATGAAAATCATTTATACTGCAAACATAGGTACCTGTATACTGCAAACATAGGTACCTGTATACTGCAAACATAGGTACCTGTAACAGAGGCTTACATGTCTGAAAATACACCCACGCGACACAGTGCATTGGTTACTTTTCTGTGATATTTTCTTATTAATACTGCAAAAATAGATTGTGTGTGCTTGTTACATGTAGCACCGCCTCCTTGAAGGTTTCTAACCAGTACCCACAACTTATATCTTGGAGCAAAAATCAGACTAAGATTAATGTATACCCCTATAAATCTCAGTTTTCTCTATCAAAAGTGTGGTTTGCGGAGTTTTCTCTATATAAAGTGGGGGGTAGTGGGGGAGTTCATTTCACGGACTTGTTAACGTGATGAGGGTGCTCTTGGTCCATGGTCATCAATTTAGATCATGGTGTGTTCTCTGCTCAGACAGTGGAATCCAGGCTGGCTTGAGTCTTTGTTATGACAATTATGTGAATTCATCACTCAAACAAGGGTACTGTATATGGTCATTCAGTTCACTTGTAAAAAGCATGCCAAATATTTGTGTGTGCTCAGCAAATGTGACATATACTTACACCTGAAATGCCCCACCCTGCCAATCTTGAGCATCTACAATGGGTTGAAAACATACAAAGAACTAGACTGTAGGATTAGAATGAATCCAGAAGAGTTTGTGATCACTGTCAGACATTTGTATACATGCAAATTCAGTAATTTCTGTAATACGAGGACTGTTCAAATATGAATGCAACTAAGCACATAAAAATGATTCCGTGATAGATTTCGATGAAAAATTTATTTTGTCCCCTCAAAGTATTCCCCTTTAATAGATATACAAACTCTCAGTCTTCTGATCCAATCATTGAATGCATTTTGGTAGTCTTTTCGAGGTATACTATGAAGGCACTGGAATATTGCAGAACCGAGGTGTTTGCGCTGTACACATTTTCAGAGTACCAGAAAGGTATTTTTTCAGCCGCGGGAACAAAAAAAAGTCACACGATGCAAGGTCATGGGAATACGGGAGTGAGGGAGTTCAACAACCTTTTCCTGCTTCAGATAGTCTTGCACAATGAACGCCTTGTGCAATGACGCATTGTCATGTAGCAATCTGACTTTGGCCAAACCAGTTGCGGGTCTTCGTTCTTTGAAATATTTCTTCAATTTTCGAAGAACTTTATTCTTGTAAAACTTGTAAAACTTCGCATTTACAGATTTGCCTTTAGGCACAGCAACCTGGATAGCAGGGCCTTGATTTGAAAAGAATATGGCATACATTACCTTCTAGACGCTCTTGGTCCGCTTTGCAATGCATGGTCTTTTGCAATACTTTGTTGCCCATATTTTGTTCTGAATCTTTCGTTTTGGCTCAAAAAGTGAACCCATGTCTCGTCACCTGTGACGACATTAGCGAAAGACCGTGCATTGGAATTTGGAAACTTTTTAAGCAACTTCTTGGCGCACTGAACGCGTGTCTTTTTCTGCTCATCTGTCAACAGATGGGGAATCTATCTAGAACAGACCTTTCTCATGTTCAAATCCTGTTTCAGAATTGTATGAGCTGCTCCTAATGAGATGCCAACCATACTAGCTATTTGCCTAGTGGTGTATCGTGCATCGGTAGCAACTATTTCTTTCACTCTAGCAACCATCTTGGCAGATGTTGGTCTTTTCGGCCGACGATCATGTGGTGCATCTTCTGTTGAGCCTAGCCCACAGCTGAATTTCTTTCACCAACGAAAAACTGTCGGAAAAGACATTTCATTATGCCCATAAACCGAACATATTTCATCAAAAATTTCTTTGCACCGTATACCAAGAATACAACGATTCTTAATATAGGACCGTATTTCAACGACGTACTCTGACCTTCTTCCAACCATGTTTTGTATTAGTATACAATAGAAGACAGTGTTTATCGAACGATATACATGGCTAAAGTGGACGGATTTTAACAGGTTTGGTATCAATGTATAGGTAAAATGTTTTTCTACGCTGTGATATTTATTTCCAGGTGATTTTCGCATTAGTCCATGAGAAAACGTTCTACTTGCATTCATATTTGAACAGTCCTCGTATGAACATTGAAATGTTAATTTTCAATCGACCAATAATCACAATGTTTGACATCACGAAAACACGCCTATGTCAATTTGATCCCCTTAAATACCACTTTTATATAGTAAAACTGGGGTCTACAGGTGTAAACCTTATTTTATTTATTTCTGCTCTAAAATATAGCGAGGCGGATCTAACATCTACCTACAATCTATATTTTATAGCAGAAAAAAAAAATATCACAATTTTTCATCTTAGAATTTTCGTGTTTTTTTTTTTAGGTGGTAAAATTTACAATGTATTTGTATAGGGTGTTTTGGAATGCAGAGAGGAATTGAAAAAAGAAAGAAAGAAATATGGAACAGGTACTAATATTATGAATATAATAATATATACAGTCAAACTTCAATGGCTCGAACACCTAAGGGACAACGAAAATCTGTTCGAGACATTGAGTGTTCCTGCCAGGCGGCATAACATGGATAATTTTGGACATCTTTTCGGTGTTCTATAATATAAATGTATGCTGTGTGTACTCATTAGAATCGCCTTAGAATCACCTCATCGAGGCGATTCTAATGAATCCACACAGCATACATTCGCAAGATAAAATTCGAAAATCTCTTTAAGTAACCCACACTACTTCGTATGTACACGAATTTCCTAGGGACTCAAAAATGGGTTCGATTCAGCCATGGTAAACGAGCCATAGGGGTTCGAGCCATCGAAGATCTACTGTATATGCTAGTGGGGACTAAGAGACTCGACTAACATTTTTCAAATGAAAATATTGGATATCTTACTTATTTCTGGTCCAAATATAGATTGTGAGTGCTCTTTAGAACTGCCTCACTGAGGCGGTTCTAACGAGTACCCACAATCTATGTTACAAGCAAAAAAGGAAAATATTGAATATCCCCGTAAACCCCTCATTTCTCTATATAAAGTGGGGATTAGAGGTAGTTCATTTCACGACTTTTTAACCCGATGGAATTTTGTTTGTAAAAACGAAGTTAATAAAGGGCCCATATAATAATTACTGAAATATAAAGATTATGTACCCGTGTATTTAGTCCGGTCAAACTGTCTGGGGACCCAGACAAAATTGCAACACAAATGTCTTTTTTAGTTTTGACCACCTCTGATATATGTTAATAACATATAAAAAGTAGGACGGAATCGGGGAATATGAAATTTGACTTTTTCCTTCATTTATATTTATGCGTGATTTTAGCACTGTGAAACTATTATAACTGGAGTTGTAAGCTTGTATAGCTTACAATTTAGCTATGAAATGGATTCTATTGCATATATGTTGATATTAAAACTATCATGTCATGTTCCATCTATTAAGTCTATGTTTAGTATGGAAAGGAATGTGTTACAAGCCAATGCTTTTAAATATTCGTGTTGGTTTACCCCACTCACTAACGCAATTTTGATTTTGCTTAGTTTCTTGGGCCGTTTTAGTGTCAATGTTTTCACTGTGAAGAGATTATTATAGGTCCTTTAAACCAATTTCTCTCAGTATAAACATATTTTATTACAACTAATACATATACATGTGTACAATGGGGTTGGGTCACAAGTTCTCTCAACATTAGTTACGATCCTTCCCCTACAAAATGACATCAATAAATTATAGTCATGTGAAAATGATATGAACGAACAAATACGTAAATAAACAAATAGTGTGCGCCTTCTCGGGTGAGCATGGAGTGATTGGGATCTACTAAAATACTAATCAGAAAATTGTTTTGTGCTTTTAATGTAACTCCTGACAGCTCTAAAAGGTGTAGAAGTATAACTTTCGAGGGATATGCGATCATCTCCAAATAAAATCAGGTTGATACTCAAAGGGTGAAACTCGCGCAATTCATGGAGAACTCTCAGCCGTTCGTTTTCATATTTAGAGCATCGAAGGAAATAGTGCTCTGCGTTTTCTCTTTCTTGATTACAGGTACAAAGTGGATTCATTGTTAAATGGTTAGTATACAAATCATTTAATAAGTTACTAAATTGTTTCTAATTCTAGAATGCATAACTGACAAATATCTGTCACCATTAATATAGTGAGGCGGTACTCTTTGAACATCAAGATCGTGTCTTTTTGTCTGATATTTAAAATGAATTTCAGGAGGGGCTGTTGCGTAAGTTTTCGTCCAGAGAATTCCACAACGTTATTCCTGACGGAAAACAAGATTTCCTAAATAGTTTGGTACGAAAAAACGGTTGAGTAATATTATTTTGATTTCTCAGACGATAATTGGTGGTTTCCCTTATAACAGGAGGGATTAAATCAGTTATGTAGCTTGGAACTAATGCATTCGTTGATCTGTACATGAAATTCATTTTTTGTTGTTTATGTCTATCTGCTAATGATAGCCAGTCACATTCCCTATACAAATTAGAAACCGATCTCGTGAGGCCAGTTACTATTCTAGCAGCCTCATTTTGAAGCTTTTCGAGAGCATTTCAGTCTTGGAGAGAACATCCATCCCATACGAATGAAGAAAACTCAAGAATAGGTAGTACATATAAAATATCTATTTGGTTTAGTGCAACTCTAGTGAGCGTAAATTTTAACTATCTCATTATACCTATACAATCTTTGCAGCACTTGTTAATTTGTTTTGAATGCGCTCATCCCACTGTCCGATTTTACTTAAAGTCCATCCAAGATGTTTATGAAATTCTAATTTCCGAGGCTTTTTCGATATTTGCATTAAGATTATTAAAGAAATTACTATCTATTATCTATCTGCTGTGGTTGGTCTTTAAAATAAACCTATCAATAAGCTATCTTGATTAACATCGACTTCTGTCCAAATTGACTCTTCACAAAATATTTCTTAATTAGGTCTACGTCGGTGCCTGAGGCTAGAACTTATATACAAGAGCAACCCACCTCCATACATATTCCAGTCTTTCCTATACGCACGGGTCACTAAAATAATTTGAAATAGCAAGTAGTTCAGAGGATACGTTGGCATCGAGATGCGTCTCAGATAAGCATAAGATATTAAAATCCGAAAGATGATCTTGAATATAGGCAATTTTGTTTCGTATGCTCCTAATATTTAGATGAAGGATAGATAACGAGTGCTCATTGTCTGGACCTGGATTGCTCTCGACATCTCCAGCTTCTAATAGAAGAAGGAACAAAACTACAGAAAAGTGTACATTATATAACGAGAGATTTAAACAGCTGCAGACACACGTAACTGGCGTATTAAAGCTTTGTCAGAAGCATCCACCTAAAACACAGTAACCTATATCTAATCATGAAGGTCTGATAGCTGCCAATGGTGCAACAAAGAAATAAGACTATGGAGACATATGCACATGCAGAAAACTGGGGTTGGGCGGTAAAGGTGACACATTTCTGGCGGTACACACAGATAAACCACCAGCACCTGAGAGGCTGCTCAAGGTCGTCATGTGTAAATGTAAGGCCGATTGTTAAACTCTTCTGTGCACTTGTCGCAAGCATGGCCTTACATGCTCCCAAATGTGTGGAGTATGCAAGTGAACTAGCTGTCTGAATTCCATTCAGATGGATAATGCAGATGACACTGAAGACTGTGATTAGAATCAAGCTTTAGCAGAACAGTGTTTTGAAGGAAAAGATCTACATCATGTCTGTATTGTGATTTGACATAAAGGGTCTAGTAATATGAACATTCATGTAGCAAACCCAACAATGTGGTATGTGCACCCACTAAAGCATGACATCTCCCCAGGCTTGGATGTGCACTAAATGGGTAGTTGAGGATCCTAGCTTACTTCAAGTGTACACTGATTTTGTTTGATTTTAGATTTAACGTCCCCGTCAACACTGTAAATGTCATTTTGGAGACGTTGCTTCCAATTTTGTGGGACTTTTACCAAACATTGAGATGAATTGACATCTCAAGCCCTGCCGCCCAATGAAACTAGGGTTTAGGACACTGATGAGGCCTAATTGGCCGAAACTAGCTAGTCTGGTCCAGAAAACATGTACACTTCATATTATCCAGTTATGTGGTGTATTCCTTGCTTCCAAAGGATAACTCTTTTACAGAACACATTTATAAGCGTGGACGGGCCGACTCTCACTGCTTTGCCTGGTCAGGCTTAGATCCTCTAAGCGGTTTACCAGTACTCGTTTGCGGGTCGGTTTCAGCTCTGCATGGAAGCATCATGCAGCCCATATATTTCTTCAAGCCCCGATGAGCGGGGGCCATCAAATGTACACTGAAGGCTGTTTAGACCAGATTGATGACCAGGATTAGATTAGTCTGATTAGCTTTTGATTGCATAATGTAAAACCCACCACTGGGTTATATGTATGTGAATTATACACATAAGTATAAGGATAAGAACCTTGAGATTATCATTTTGGTGATCTAAGTATGACTTCAGTCCAATTTTAGTGTTATATGATTTCAGCGAGTAAAGAAACATTGATCATGACTGTTCGTTTTTGTTGTACCTTGGAATTTCCAAACATTTGCTACTATTTGTATTGGTAGAGAAATGTATTCTGTGTTGTTTCTAGGTGTTTTTATTCTTTAAGTTTCAATGCAGTAGTCTTGCTGGTTTGTGGTTTGCATTTGATAAGAAACATCATCATTAGTCGATATAAATTGTTTAGAGTTCAGTCACAAGGGCAAAAAAGTGGGTGGGGTAATTTTACCCCTGTTTTATCCATATAGGTCAACATGTAATTAATAAAAAAAAGCTTGTTTAACCATTTAACATGAAAAAGTTTCCATTCTGGTGTGGAAAGATGAGATCTGAAGAAATAAAGCTCAACGATACCTTGTCAGATAGCAAAATATTGAATTTAAACACTAAATTGCTTGCCAAACCTAGGTGCTTTCAAAATGCTAAAAAAAAATAAATTTCATATCGTCCGATTCCGTCCTACTTTCGATATGTCTTTAAGGGAAGGTACTCCAGTACAAAAATGCTAAAAACATTTGTGTTGCAATTTTGCTCTGGTCTAGGCCAAATATCGCTAGTTTGCCTGGACTATATTAGGTATGAATCCAATCTACTATAACAATGAAGTTGAGAAAGGGCCATAACTCATTATGATTGGTGGATTTGTCCAGATTTCCAACCTGACCGGAATTTTATGTTTGACATATGAGTCCAATTTACTAATCTTCTAACGGAAGACATTTTCGATATGTATGGACGTACGTATGGACGCAGGTGTTATACTATATGTCCCCACCCACCCCACTGAAAGTGGGTGGGGTGCATCAAAAGCATTTTAATCACGTGTGGGTTTTACAGGTAACATAATGACTTAACGCTTTTAAATCACATTTTGGACCGAATATTGTAAATAACTGACTGTCAATTTCTCATGCATGTGTTATCTCCATGTGATTATCTGTAATGCCTTGGTTAGTTACAGAGAATTGCAACTGCAATTAAAGTTACCTATGACGTCAGTTTCGATATGGGCCATTCGGAATATCTTTGCAGCTTTATTCTGATAGATTTGTCTTCCTTTGCTGTTCCCGCTGACAGGATTCACCAACACGAGCACTTTACGAGGTCTTCCCTCCACTAGAAACAGATTTAAACCTTAAAAGACTTTGCATGACTACAGCAGACAGTATTTTCAACACTTTTCTTGTTTGTTTGTTTTTTTTTTAAAAGAAGGCTTGCCATTTCATGTGATTTTTCTGCCTCGGCAGACGATTCACATGAGATGTCGAGAGTATTTACGACGTCATTTGCCCCAGAAATTTGCCTGGATATTTCAAGGCTTATCATGATACAGCATAATATATAGGTTATCTGGGTACCGGCCTCGGCAGCTCAGTCGGATGCGCGTCTGACTGGTGATCAGGAGGACGCCGGTTCGATACCTGCCGGGGTCGGCAACTTTCTTTCGTGGAGATTGTTCATGAAATCTTTTCTACGGTCATTCTCTCCCTTCCGCTGATTCAAGAAGGGCAGTTGTCAGTTTCTGGCAAAAGAATGTGCACTGTACTGGTTAAAGAATGTGCACTGTACTGGTTAACCGCTTAAGTATAATCTTGCCCAGGAAAAGTGCCGATAGGTAAACTGACCGGCTCAAAAATGACCTTAAATAGTGTTGACTGGGCCGTTAAACGCCAATACAAACAAACAAAATAGGTTATTTGGGATATTAGACATATCAGCATATAAAAGTTGAGTCAGAATACGATAACATACCCGTGTGACATAGTGTATTATTACATACCCGTGTGACATAGTGTATTATTACATACCCGTGTGACATAGTGCTGCATGATGCTTCCACGCAGAGCTGAATCCGGCCCGCACACTAGTACTGGTAAACCGCTTAGAGGATCTAAGCCTGTCCAGGAACCGTGGTGCTAGGCGGACCGTCCATGCTAATAAACCCTATTGGTTTCATTGGGCGACAGGGCTTGAGAGGTCATTTCTTCTCAATGTCGGGTAAAAGTCCCACACAATTGGAAGCAGCGTCTCCAAAATGACCTTTACAGTGTTGACGGGGACGTTAAACCTCAAATCAAACAAAATCAAACGTGATGAGAAGGAGAAGAGGGGTTTACGATGGCATGTATAATTTTACACATTTCTGCTCGCACTGTTTAAATCAGCTGTGTTTGTTACTTTTCTTCGGCAACCAGGTTTATTTGTTGTGTGCGAGGGCCATGTATTGTAAAGTTGTTCCTCCCAAACACAACGGCTGAATTAAAGATTAATGAATAACCCAAACATACCTAGCGTCATTAAATATTTCAATCAATCAATCAATCAATGAATCAATCAACCAATCAATCGTAAATTAAACTGGGCCCAGTTGTTCAAAACTATCGATCATTTGATATGGCTAATTTGCATTTACTGTAAAAACCCTAAAAAGTCGGACACCTTGAGGACTTGCTGTTATCCTCCTAATATTTCAACAAATTTGTTTCACGATCCAGCAAGGTGTCCAAAAAGTGCAGGCAAAATAGCAAAAATTGTAGGCCCTGATCAGACTGAGCAGTCTGATCTGGGGATCTGGGTCTGCCCTTTTTGCTTAGGCCTGTCTGTCCCAATACTTAGGATGAATACGGCATTTTTCTGAAAAAAAAAAAACAAAAACAAAATGAAGCCGCTTTTGAATTTTACAAAACACATTTTTCCAGCCATCACGAAAACACGCCTTTATAATTTTGACCCCCTTGAACCTCTTTATATAGTAAAACTGGGGTTTATAGGGATAAACCTTATTTTTCTTATTTCTGCTCTAAAATATAGATTGTGGGGCGGTTCTAACGAGTATCCACAATCTATATTAGCAGAGATAAGAAAAATTTCACAATTAATCATCTGAAAATTTTCATTTTTTCGGCGGTAAAGTTTACAATGCATTTGTATTGGCGTGTTTTCGTAATGAAAAATATCACAGTGACAGTATTAGATGACAGTTAACATTTTGACAAGTAAGGAGCGCGTTAACCTAACATGCTGTGAACAACTGGGATCTTGGGCCAGTTGTTCAAAACTAATGACATTGTTAGTTAACGTATCGTTAAAATTTTGATCATTTATTATGGCAAATATGCTAATAATTTTGCTGAAAAATGCAAAAGCTGCTCACATTTTTTCACCCAAAATACCAGAATTTTAGATATTGTATTCATTAGAACGGTTAACACTTTGACCATTAACGAGCTCGTTAACCAACATGACTTTGAACAACTGGCCCCTGGGCCCTAATTTCAGAACCTTTGTTAATAGCCTCTTGTAATGATCTGGTCCACCTTTCTCCCTCGTCAGAGCTTCCATAGAAATGAATAACCTTGTGTCTTGTGTCATTCTTCTTCTTATGTTTCACATAGGCTATATCAAAACCAGCCACTGCTCCATCAGCACCAACCAGCTTCTCAGCGTACAGTATCTCGTTTATTGGCACATTTTCTGAATTGTAAGCATAACGTATATGTATTTTGCTGAAACAGATAAACAAAACCAGATTGTATGATATACAACTTGTAGCATGATATACAACTTGTAGCGAGCTCGTATGAACGTCGATGCATCATCATGACACTGCCACGGTGATCATGCGGCGCTTGCTTAAACGCCATGCATCTTGTGCAGAATTACATCATAATTTATTTATTTATTTATTTTATTTAGAATTTGCGAATCGGCATCTGGCTGCCGTTTGCCAGTTGCCTATTCAGATGTTATGCTCTAAAACGCTCTCAAATTGAATTGGCAGCTGGCTGCCAGTTGCTTAAGCACTACAAATTGCGAATTGGCATCCAGAATGTGAAGTTAGCTGCCATTTGCCAGCTGCCGATTGAATAGGCAAACAACATCTGGCAGCCAACTTCACAGAATGTAACACTGAAGGTTTTGTTCAAGCTGTGTATACAGACAAGCTTGTCTGAGCCTTCGTAACCAAACATCTTATAAAACATGATTCTTTTTTTTTTTTTCTTGTTTGACCTGGTCAGGTAATGTCACCAAGTCAATGTCGATTTGTTTAGTTTAATGGCCCAGTCAACACTATTGAGAGCATATCGAGCCTGTCAGTTATCCTAACCAAACTTTTCCCGAGCAGGCTAATACATAACCGGTTAATGAGTACAGTGCACATTCATTCACCAGAAACAGACAACTTCCCTTAATGACTATAGAAAATATTTCATTATCAATCTTGACCGTTCCAAGGCGGTTCTTCTGTGGCGGTTTATTTATGTTGCTATTTATCTTGCTGTTTGTTACTTACTGTGTGTATCACTTGTGTCTTTTTATTTTGGATGGCCACATGGCCATTTTGTGGGAAAGTAACTGTCCTTATGGCCTTCCTTTGTTTAGGTTTCCATTATGGTCTGGTCGCTTAATGTTTGTGTTTCTTTCCCTTTGGTGTCTTTGATGGGTGGAGTAAGTTAATTGTATCGATTCCTGATCTTTGTTTTACTTCTACTTCGCCCCCGTCCATCGGAACTGAAACTGACCACATATGAGTACTGTTAAACCGCTTAGAAGGACTAAGCCTGTCCAGGCAAAGTCGTGTGAGTCAGACCGTCCAATGCATATAAGCCTTTTGCTTTCACTGGGCTGCAGGGCTTGAGATGCCATTATTTTCAACTCAATATTGGGTAAAAGTCCCACAAAATTGGAAGAAACGTCTCTAAAATGACCTAAACAGTGTTGAAAGGGACATAAAAATCTCAATTCAAACCAACAAAATCAAGCTAAGTCTCCACGAAATAATGTTTTCGACCTGACAGGTATCGAACCCGCGACCTTCTGGTCATCCATTAGACGCGCTACCAAGCAACTCCGGCCCCACATCACCCCCTCTCCACCCCACCCCACCTTTCCCTTCCTTCGGCCCCCCGCCCATCGGAGCTTGAAGATATAGATGGGCTGCAGGGTGTTTCCACGCAGAGCTGAAACCGACTGCACATGAGTACTGGTAAACCGCTTAGAGGATCTAAGCCTGCCCAGGCAAAGCGGTGCGACTCGGACCGTCCATCCTTATAAGCCCTATTTGTTTCATTGGGCGACAGCGTTTGAGATGTCAATTCATCTCAATGTCGGGTAAAGGTCCCACAAAACTGGAAGCAACGTCTCCAAAATGACCTTCAAAGTGTTGACGGGGACGTTAAACTCAAATCAAACAAACAAATATCCCCTCCCCTGTCCCGTAAAGAATTAAACTTTTAAAGAGCTTGCTTTTTACGCAGATGGGTTCTGATTTGCTATACGATGAGAAAAAGCCCCTTAGCATTCACAAATTTTTATTCTTAAAATGCGCATGCGCAGAAATTAATAGGGCAAGACATATACTCACCGGAAATAGAAACTATACACTCATTTTTAAATTGTCACTGGCAAAACATTTGAAAGAAATTTGAATTCCAATTATATACATTATCATCAGTGGCATGTCTGCTTTATCGAATAAAATGTTTAATGATAACTACGATTTAACGGGTAAAGCCACAGGTTCAAAGTACGGGTTAAAATATTGCTGTTCAAGTTTCCATTGAGTCAAACATTTTGTGTCGCGAATGTGATTCCCATTTTTACCAGTTATTACTCATCACCTAACGTTGGGAATATTGTTTACAAAATGAAAATTTGCACAATGGCTGAAAAGTTATCGACCTTTAAATATTGGACCAAACCACCGGAAGTGGGTGAAAAGTATTGCATTTCTGATTTCGGAGTTTGTTTGAATCAATATTTAAGACACAGCTGAAGATGCTAAAACGATTGAAGGCACTTTTGGGTCGATGTTTGGCTTGCAATATTGTTTTGAAAATTTCGCTGAAAAAGGCAGCTTTTGAGATATCAATAAAATGTTTGTTTCTCGATAATGTTTAGATTTTATGTTATTTTTTTATTCCTTGCTTTTAACTTATACCTATACGGAAAACATCTGAAGTCAAAATTCGATTACAAACAGATTTTGTGAAAAATGCACTTTTTTACATTTTCCCCAGAACTTTTATTTTGAATACCAGATTTTCTTTAAATTGTCACAGGATTCATGTCTATAGTTAGTCAAATCATTAATAAGAATTTTTTAACTGAATTATTCACTTGTTTTGTCAGGCGAGACAATTTAAAGTGTATAGTTTCTATTTCCGGTCAGTATATGATTTTTCGCATGATGCTACCTCAATGCCTCGTCTACATGTTTGCGAGCAGGAACGGCTCTTACGAGTCCAGTGCGCTTATGCGCAGGCTCATCTGGGCCTTTGCTGTTCGCCTATACGACAAATGCCCTTTTCTTGTGATCAGGCTCAAAGTTATTCTTTCTGTAAACGAAAAGTGAACAAATTTCAAAAAATATGTTTTTATGTACACTGTATAATCATTTAAGCACATTATGACAACACGCCTATTCAAATATATTGAAAATTTTACGCCTATTCAAAATATATTGAAAACTGAACATTTTTAGATAAAATTTCTGATGTTTTTCTTATTTCTGCTCAAAACATAGACTGTCAGAACTCCTTAGAACCGCCTCCAGGAGGCAGTTCTAACGAGAACCCACAATCTATGTGTTTTTTCGTGGCGGTTCTAACGAGTTCCGGATGCGGTTCTAACGAGTACCCACAATCTATGGGTTTTTTTTTCGTGGCGGTTCTAACGAGTTCCCACAATCTGTGTTTTTGAGCAATAACAAGAAAAATAATGTATACCCCTCCAAACTCCAGTTTTCTATAGAAAATCGGGTTTAAGGGGATAACAATTCCGTGGTGACATATCACACCTATGCAAAAGCATTACTTATCTATCTACGCCTTGCTAAATACTCTGCGATACAGAACATTTCGCTTAGGCGTGTTATCGTGATTCGTACCCGCTTTGTTACTTTCGTCTTCTTTCCTGGACCAACATAGGGTCGTTTCCGACAAAGAAACATCATACAGGACTTTAGATACTTTGAAATGGCCTTTCAAATATGGTTCTGCACTAGATGTGGATCTCGGTTCCGCTTCAGCCATTTCTTCAAACTTTGTCTTCTCTAAAGTCGGCTATCATTTTGCCTGCAGCGAAAATATAAAAACACTAACAATGGGCGGTCTTTTGTGTCTGAGCGTGGGCTGAAAAATAGGCCTGATGATAGATTTATACTGTTTGAAATAGTTCCGCGTCTGAGAATGTAATAACGCCATGTAATAAATTCGTTTATCCACCAGTGGACTAAATAATACGCACCGTAACGTTACATCTACGACGTGGCGGAAAAATGACATTTTTGTTAAACGTCCTGAATAAAATGCATTTTAAATGTCATGATAAATAGAATCTTGCATCCGTGCTCATGTATTATTGAATTTATTAAACTCGTTGAGGAAAAGGGATAAAATGTTCAACAAAGCCTCGCATTTTATCTGTTTTCATCAACTCGTTTAACCCTTATCCTGCTGTTCATGACAACCCCTATCCTTGCAGACAGTGTAAATTTAGATGAGATTGCTTCTGAAGAAGCCCTCTGATCAGGATCTTCACTGTTTGTCATACGGTTTGTGAATTTAAAAGAAAACATTATATCATGTAATCTGGTTGGCTGATTGTCAGAAAACGGTGTGGCTAATTAAAATATTCAGTAGGATAAGGGTTTATAAATTCAATAATACATGAACACTCAAGTAAAATTCTCTATATACATGCATATACATTTGCGCGCAGTTTTATTTAATCACATGGACAACAGGTGAATCATGCTGTAGTATATTTAACTTTGGGTCGATTGACAAACAATCGACCATTGGAGAGATATATTGGCTCAATACGAAAGCACGCCTATGCAAATACATTGTAAGCTTTACCCTCAACAAAACGAAAATTTTAAGATGAAAAATTGGGACATTTTTTCTTATTTCTGCTCAAAAAATAGATTTTGGATACTCGTTAGAACCGATGAGGCGGTTCTAATGAGTATCCACAATCTATATTTTAGGGCAGAAATAAGAAAAATAAGTTTACCCCTGTAAACCCGAATTTTACTATATAAAATTGGGTCCACGAGGGTCAAAATTATATAGGCGACATGGTGCTTCCATGCAGAGCTGATACTGACCACACATGAGTATTGGTAAACCGCTTAGAAGGACTAAGCCTGCTCGGGCAGAAAGGTTTGAGTCCGACCGTCCAATGCATATAAGCCTTTTAGTTTTATTGGGCAATTTAAGGGCTTCAGATGTCATTTCATTTCAATGTCGGGTAAAAGTCCCACAAAATTGGAAGCAACGACTCCAAAATGACCCAAAAGGTGTTGACGGGGTCATTAAACCTCAATTCAAACAAACAAACAATCAAACGATCGATCGACCAAAATTCAGTAAATCTCTTACGTATTTCGCTGTTCACGAGCATTCATTAGAGAATACATCTTTGTGGGTCGCCATCACGGTAACAGTTCCCTGTGATGAAACCCCTGAAAACCACACTTTATTCGGAGAAAAGTGGTGTTTACAGGGGTAGCCATTATTCAAGTTACTTATTTCTGCTAAGCCCCCGCCCATAGGGGCTTGAAGAAATATATGGACTGCACGATGCTTCCACGCAGAGCTGAATCCGGCCCGCACACTAGTACTGGTAAACCGCTTAGAGGATCTAAGCCTGTCCAGGAACCGCGGTGCGAGGCTGACCGTCCATGCTAATAAACCCTATTGGTTTCATTGGGCGACAGGGCTTGAGATGTCATTTCATCTCAATGTCGGGTAAAAGTCCCACAAAATTGGAAGCAACGTCTCCAAAATGACCTTTACAGTGTTGACGGGGACGTTAAACCTCAAATCAAACAAACAAAACAAAACTTATTTCTGCTAGTTAAAATATATCAATTTAAGGGGAATGGGAACATCTTCAGGGGATGCAACTCCTGCAAAAGTATTTTGCCACCCATGTCAATAGGGGTCAACCCTTAAAGGAAAGACTTTTTCTCCTAGAGAGCAAATTCTTTCCTTGAAGAGTTGACCCCTTTTTCATGGGCGAGCGAAAAGAAAGTTCCAAAAGTTATCTCCCTTTGACAAATGGCAGCCAAATCTGCTAGTTGTTCCCATTCCCCTTATTAACCTTTTTGAAGAATGAAAGAATGCAGTATGTTACACAGATGTGTTGTCGTAATTAGCCTAAGAAACGCCTTTTAAATAATCGAACCCAAGATGTTCTTTTGTTGTTGTTTTTAGTTTATTTATTTATCTTTCAAACCTTAATTTTAGGTGCTCGTAAGAGCCGCCTCGTCGAGGCTGGTTCATCGAGTACCTACAACTGTTTCAGGAACAGAAACATGAAAAATAGTTTACTAACCCATATTTTTATTTATTTATTTATTATTATTTTTATTATTATTATTATTTTTTTGCTATAGAAAAAGTTTCACGTGATGGTTGTTTCCCTGCAGGCACAAAACGTTGACTCAACGTTGAACTAACGTTGAAATAACGTTTTCAACGTTGTTTCAACGTTAGTTGAACGTTGAGTGCCTGCTGGGAATTGCTGTTTAACGACCAATTAATAAAACAATTACCATTGTGGTCATACCGGGACAGTCAGTAACCCACAACACATTCTTCCCCGACTCAGCGTTTAGCAAGCCACAATTTTGTCCTAGTAATTCGATTCGCCCTAGCTGTGCTGCTGCAGAAATTAATTTTGCCACACCCATTACTGACTTGATGCAAGTTATGCAAATTCACAAACTGAATAGCACTGAACTTGACAGTGTAGATACTGATCATAAGCAATCTTATCTTGATCCATTACGATAATTCACCCGTGCGACATAGTGCATTTTTTGCATCCTCGAATTGGCTACTTTGGGATATTTTTCTTATTTATACTCGAAACAGGTTGTGGGTGCTCGTTAGAACCGCCTTCTAACGAGTACCCACAATCTATGTCTTAGAGCAGAAATAAGCACAATAAAGTATACCCCGGTAAATCCCAGTTTTCTCTATACAGAGTTGGGCTAAGAGGGACTTGTTAACCTGGTATACACTATTTGCGAAGGTCGTTTTTTTTTTGTTTGATTTGAGGTTTAACGTCCCCGTCAACACTGTAAAGGTCATTTTGGAGACGTTGCTTCCAATTTTGTGGGACTTTTACCCGACACTGAGATGAAATGACATCTCAAGCCCTGTCGCCCAATGAAACCAAAAGGGTTTACTAGCATGGACGGTTCGCCTCGCACCGCGCTTCCTGGACAGGCTTAGATCCTCTAAGCGGTTTACCAGAACTAGTGTGCGAGCCGGATTCAGCTCTGCGTGGAAGCATCATGCAGCCCATATATTTCTTCAAGCCCCTATGGGCGGGGGGCTGTTGCGAAGGTCGTATTATGAATCTAAGTTAAGCATTAAAGGGAGCGAATGGCCTTAGAAAACATTGTATGATCGACATCCACGAATAAATTGTTAGTTGCCGTACTCGGTTATTCAACCCGCGATCTACTGATCACTGACCCTGCATCCGACCAAGATACCGAACCCGGGCCATGAACAAACCATTCTACAACAGGTAACAAAGTCTGTGAAAGGCCAATCGCTAGTTTTAAACACAACTATTAAAGGTTAGTAAAGTCCATGCCATTTTTTTTATTTCAGCGCTGAGAACGAGTCTCGTGTCGCATAATTGCGTATCCGGGAACCGAGGCAGCGGGTCTAACAATTAGTCCTACCGGGCTATTCCCAGCTAGCACGAAACAGCGGGCCGACGTCGGGCCGACAGCGATACGACGTTACCACGTCGTATCGCTGTCGGCCTGACGTTGGCCCGGTGGGTTCTTGTTGATTAGCGCCTGACCTACATGCACTTGAAGTTATTCAGTATAAACTCTGTCACGAAAAATAAACTCATGGTCTATATTTAGCCGTTATCATGCTGTTTACAAAAGCCTTATGGTTGATCGACTTAACCCTTATCTTGCTGAATATTCATTTAAGCCACATCCATTTCTGTCTATCAACCAATCAAATTACTTGATGTAATTTACTGCTACAAATTCATAAACTGAATGTCAAACAGTGTAGATCCAGATCAGATGGCTTCTGAAGAAGCCATCTGATCTGGATCTACACTGTTTGCAAAGATAGGGGTTGTCGTGAACAGCAAGATAAGGGTTAGTGCTTGGTAACAACGAGCGTCTAAAGGGACCGAAAGGGTTGAACTTACAGCCCGTGAGAGAGAGAGAGAGAGAGAGAGAGAGAGAGAGAGAGAGAGAGAGAGAGAGAGAGAGAGAGAGAGAGAGAGAGATTGTATACAAAACTTTGAGTCAAAACTATCCGTTAAGCATGAGCAGATAAGGTTAAGCACAGGAACATGTAGCGAGGTCATATACACCCCCCCCCCCCCCCAAGGGAATGTATAAAAACAGGGGTATATATGATGGTTCGCTATAGAATATCCCTTTTTCTGTTTTTAGGCATAATTTGACCTAATTAACTTCATTGATTTTCTGTAGTTCTATTATAAAGACAGTAGTTGTAACACAGTAATCAAACAGAATCAGCTTGATGCCTTAATGGAATCTATCCTAGGTGTCTTTGTTCGAAACGAATCGGGGAAAGGCGTCTGCATCTGCAGTACATAATTTTGTGTAAGAGACCGCAAATATATTTTCTTTTCATTAAAATGTCTCATCATAGAGCGCATATAGATCTAGTATAAAATGCTTACCTGCATATGTAAACAATATCCCGCAAACAATATCCTATTCGTTATGTTTCGTCATTTTCCGTGAACGGCTCGCTCTCGACCTATTTTTTTTTATCAATTCATACCATAACACGAATACCGCTAATCGTTAGGAGAAGCCTCAAAAGAGAATTTTGTATAACAATGGAACGTAACATTGTAGGACAATATGATGTTTGATAAACGTAGGTGTTTTCATGAACAATCTACCATAGGCAAGTAATGAGTCCAGCGCGGAAGACGCAAATAAGACCACCAACCCATCAGTAATGATTTTGCAGCATTTTCTGTCCCCGGCCTGCATGGGTCAATTTTTGTTTGATTTGATATAGTCGCAGATAAAACTGACCAGACGGAGCTAGCGTTTGCACCTGCCTTTGGAATGATATATTAGCAAAAACAAAGCTATGACGTATATGGTCATTTAAGCATGGGAAAGGCGCTCTACCTAATCTTCTGATGGACTCAGCGAATTTGACATATATGGACAACACATGAATAACTCTGCCTCCGACTACTTTAGCTTATAACTACGTCGTATATCTTTTTTAAAAGATACTTCTTGTTAAAGGTTAGTTCCCTTGTCGTTAATGTCTCCGCTAGGTGGCTACGTGTGCGAACCGAAAAGGGGGGGGGGGGGGGGGGGGGGGGGGTGGAAACCAATCTACTACCTCTAATCAATATATTCCCTGTGAACTGAAGGGGGATAATAACGAGTGAGTGAATGTTTGAGTTTTACGTCTCACCAACAGCTAAGGGACCTCGGTGTAAAGACTCATCCGAAAGTCTGGAGAAGCCCGGGATCGATCCTGCGACCCCTGGTTTACAAGGCGAGTAGCATAACCACTACGCCATTGAGGCTTCTAGATAATAACGAAGGGAGACCAATTTCTATATTTTGGTGTGTGTGTGTGTGTGTGTGTGTGTGTGTGTGTGTGTGTGTGTGTGTGTGTGTGTGTGTGTGTGTGTGTGTGTGTGTTCGGGTTTAACGTCGCTTTCAACAATTTTTCAGTCACATCACGACGAGGTCTGGTTGCGACAGGGAGCTCAATGCTCACTTTTATAGCGCCGCCTCACTGAAGTATCATGTCCCAGACACATTACATGATACCACACCCAGTCACATTATCCTGACACTGGGTCGACCAGTCCTAGCTCTACCCAGTAAATCTGAGTGCCAAGCGAGGAGCAACTAGTACCATTTTTAACGATTTTGGTATGTCGCGCCCCCGGGATCGAACCCGTGACCTCCCGTTCCCCGGAGCGGACACTCTACCAACTGAGCTATCGGGGCCGGTATTTGTTTGTTTGTATGTAGCCTATTGATGTTTTACGTCCTCGTCAACACTATTTAGGTAATTTAGGGGGCGTTGCTTCCGACTTTTACCCAACATTGAGATGAAATGGCATCTCAAGCTCAACCTCCCAAAAGAACTACTAGGATTTAAGGAGCGGACTGGCAACACTTTTCCTGGGCGGGTATAGACTTTCTAAGCGGTTTACCACAGTACTCAAGTTCGGTCGGTTTCAGCTCTGCGCGGAATAATCATGCAGCCCAAACTCTTTCTCCAAGCCCCGATGGGCGGGGGTACTGGTTTTCAGATGTGGGCGAAAACCGAAGTACCCGTAGAAAAAATACTGACCTTTCATTGCAGAACTTTACGTCTTACACGAGGCCCGAGAGAAGCACGAACCACAGCGGTGAGAGACCAAATGATTAAATGTTGGCGTTCTTGCCTATTAGGCTCGTTTATTATGTGTAGCGCTGTGGTGCAGCGGTAACGCATCAGATTTGAGAGCGAGAGATAGCCGGTTCGATCCCCGCAAGCGCCAAGTGTTGTTTCCTTGAGCACATTGCTGGTACCAGGTAAAGAGGGCCACATGGAAGTTTACTGAGTACCAGTACTAAATGTGTTACCCTCTGTAAATAAGGCCGATTATCCGTGCTGCAGTGGGGGCGGTGGCGTCTGAAAAGTCAACGAGTAATTTCTACATAGCCTTATTTAATTTATCCAGCATTCCAGTCAAACTAGTAATCTCGCATCCCTAGTTTGAACTTTTCCAATTTCCTCTTGAAGGACGCCCCCGCCCTCACCGCAATATCTGACATTTACAGGGGTTCAGTCTTCCATCAGGCCCGATGATAAGCTCTTGCAATTCCTTCCAGATTCGGTAAGGTGCAGAGTAGCTGACTACTTTCCCATGCCACAGGTGTTTGGTTGGAATTTTCTCACAGGTACTTGACACGTTGTTTGGCAAAAAATGTGTGAAATACGACAACTGACCAAAATCAGCACAATATCAGCAAGTTTAGAAATTTTCCCAATATATGGGTCTAAGAGCTAAACAAGCTTGTTATTCAAAGTTGATGGTTCAAAAAGCCTTTTGGGTTTTTAACAGTACCCACATCCTATGTTATATCAGGCTATGATAACACATCCGTGCGACATAGTGCATTCTTTCACATCTGATAAAAAAAAATGTGATAATATTCTTATTTACACTCAAAACATAGGTTGCGGGTACTCGTTAGAACCGCCCCAATGAGGCGGCTCTTACAAGTACCCACAACCAATGCCTTGGAGCAGAAATAAGAAAATTAATGTATACCCCCGTAAAAAACAGTTTTCCCTTTTGAAGTGAGCTTTAGTGGGGTGGGTGGGTTATTCATTTCATGGACTTGTTATAGTTCATGTATCTATATATTTGCCTTATTAGCCCCCACATATATGACATATAGTCCCCATATACATGACATATGGAATCTTCTACTAATCTAATAGCAATGGATAGGGCCATTTCAAGTTTTAGGGTGTCCTTTTTGTTATGTGTTGTAAGTTGTGTTAATCAAATAAATGAAAAATACATGTACTGCTATTGTTTGTTTGTTTGAATAGAGGTTTAACGTCCCCGTCAACACTATTTAGGTCATTTTGGTGTCGTTGCTTCCAATTTTGTGAGACTTTTACCCGAAACTGAGATGAAATGACATCTCAAACCCTGTCGCCAAAATGAAAGCAAAAGGGTTTAGATGCATGGGTGGTCAAACTCGCACCAATTTGCCTGGGTAGGCATAGAACTTCTAAGCGGTTTACTAGTACTCATGTGCAGTCGGTTTCAGCTTTGCGTGGAAGCATCATGCAGCCCAGTCTATTTCTCCAAGCTCCGATGGGCGGGGGCCCAGTACTGCCATTGTGTATATGCGTTATGCTCTACCCTTTTAAAATCTCTTTCGTATGAAGTCAGTAAAGATTTTCGAAGTCCATTTGAACGGGATGATCAGCACCGGTGTTTGCTGCTTGGATCATGCAGCACCCATAGCTTAGTACAGTAAAATTCCTATATTAATACCTCCTTTGGGACTGTTCAAAAATGGCCCTAAAACCACTTTTGAACAGTTCCAAAGGTGGTCTCTTACTAGTCCTAAATACTGGATGCAGAAAACACAAAGAAAGAAAAACCAATACTTTTATATTATGTTTTAAAAGAAGTTTTAATTTTAATTTTAGCTGGTCTGAATAGCGTCTCATCACGAAAACACACCTATATACATTTGACCCCCTTGAACCCCACTTTTATATAGTAAAACTGGGGTTTACAGGGGTAAACCGTTTTTCTAATTTCTGCTCTAAAATATAGATTGTGGGTACTCGTTAGAACCGCCTCGATGAGGCGGTTCTAACGAGTACCCACAATCTATATTTTGAGCAGAAATAAGAAAAAATATTACAATTTTTCATCTGAAAATTTTCTATTTTTCGGCGGAAAAATTTAGCATGTATTAGTATAGGCGTGTGTTCGTAATGTAAAAGATCAAGACTCTTGCTAGTCTGTGTAACAGAGCAGGCTGGTTTGTGTCCTACCTTGGCCCATTTGTTCAAAGCATCGTTAGCTTAACGAGCTCGTTAGTGGTCAAATTGTTAACTGTTCTAGCAAGTTTAATACCTAAAAATCTGTTATTTTTGCTGAAAGAATGAGCAGCTGCTCACATTTTTCAGCAAAAATATTAGTGTATTTGCCATACTAAATGATCAAAGTTTTAACGATTTGTTAACTAACGACGTCGTTAGTTTTGAACAACTGGCTCTTAATCAAAAAGTACGAAGACAGGTTTTCTAGTTTACCAGGCACTGAGATCAAATCACACCTCAAGCCCTACCCCTCCCAAGACTGTGACTGCAAGAGTTTATCAGCAGGGACAGTTTGACTCACACCAGTTTGCCTGGGCAGGCTTAAACCTTCTAACCAATTTACCAGTACTCAAATGTTGGTCAGCTTCAGCTCTGCATGGAAGCATCATGCAGTCCAGTTGTGACGGGGTTCTGGTAATATACATGTATCATATCAATGAAAGATTTTGGGTCGATTATTTATCAGTCAACACTAAGTTACTAACTACAGAAGCTTCCCGTCTGCTACTGTCCACGTGACTATCGCCCAGCAGGCACTCGTCGCTAGGGCAACGTCAAATCAACGTCGGTGCAACGTCATGACGTTGCACCGACGAAGATGTGACGTTAAACAAATGTCATGACGTTGTACCGACGTTAATGTGACGTCATAATTACGTCATGTGCCTGCTGGGCGCTGACTATGTACGAAAGCTAGGTAACAGCTATTTATAGCAGTGCTATATTTTTCCCTGTGACGTCAGAGCACTGTGTGTAAAGGGTTGGATATCTTTAAAATCTGGACTGGGGTGATGTACAAGGACATTGGCAGTGTGCATGTAGATCCAGATCAATTGCCACAGAATTCAGGCTCTGATCAGGGTCAACACTGTTTGCTGTAAAACAGGAACTGTAGGGTTTAACCAAACAGTCTAAATCCCCCGTTCAGGACCATTTCATCACGTGAACACGTCCGAGAAATGACCCTCCACCTAAACCCCACTTTATATAGAAAAAACTGGGGTTTACGGGGATATACAATATTTTTTATTATTTTTGCTCCAAGACAAAGGTTGTAGGTGCTCGTTAGAACCGCCTCAGAAAAGAAGCTGTTTTGGACATCACGTGAACAAGTCCGTGAAATGAAGACCCCCCTAAACCCCTCTTTATACAGAGAAAACTTGGGTTTACGGGGGTATTCATTATTTTTCTTATTTCTGCTCCAAGACATAGGTTGTGCGTACTCGTTAGAACCGCCTCAATGAGGCGGTTCTAATGAGCACCAACAACCTATGTTTGCAGTTTAAATAAGAAAAATATCATGGATTTTCCTCAGAAAAGTACCTGTTTTGGAGATGTGAAATATGCTCTATGTTGCACGGGTGTGTTATCGTAATGTCTCGTGCCTACTCTCAGAGACAACTGATCTACCAGTACTGTCAGTGCTTTGATTTTACAACATGTCGCGCGTGTGTGTTTTGTGTTTTACGTCCCACCAACAGTTCATACGGAAACGGTGCCTCAGTTTAAAGACCCATCCAAATGTCTGAAGAAGCCCGGAATCAAACGCATGACCCCTTGTTTATGAGGCAGGTATCATATGGAGGCTTCTAATACTTTGTTGTGTTCACATTGTTAAACTGATGCAATATATCTCATAATTATGCCAGTACAACATTTTAATGCTGAAGATGTATTTTTTGGATTTTGCGCTCTTTTTTAAATAATTCAACTATGTTCAACAGGTTGTCAGTCATAGAGGGGACCAAAACTGGAGAAACAGGAGAAAAATATGACCTTCTGATGCAGAACTTGGCGTCTCACTTACATGTATGACCCGAGAAATGCTTGAACCCACTTTGGTGAGAGACTGAAAGTTGAGACTGCACTTTCCAAGCCTCTAGGACACTATTGCCCATTCTTGAAATGATGTACTGACATTCTTTGTGAGCCATGTCTGGCACAATTAATCGTAGAACTGATTAATAGATCGATTGATTCCAGAAAAGAAATGATTATCGTTACTAGTTTGCTAGTAATCGATTATTTGATAGATACACTTTACTACCCAATGTTGTGTCTAAAATAGCTGGGTGAGTGGCAAAATGTGCAGGCCCTGATGAGACGCCGCGTCCTGTGGCATCTCATCTGGGTCTACCGAGTACCCACAACCTATGTTTGCAGTATAAATAAGAAAAATATCATGGATTTTCTTTCATCTGAAAAGTAGCCATTTTGAAGATGTGAAAAATGCACTATGTAGCACGGATGTGATAGCGTAATGTCTGCCCGTCACTTCCAATCCATTCATCAACTTTCAAGGCTTAGCTTTGATACTTTTTGAGTTATATCGCCGACGAGATTTCCTCAAAAAATTTCACAAGGGCCATATCTCATGAAAGGGACATAATCAGAGAGAGAGAGAGAGAGAGAATACAATGTACTTATGCCCAAAATTTACGAAGGGCCATAACTGGTGATTTTGGGAGTAAATTTTGACAATCGAATAAAGGTACTAAACATTCACATATCTGGATGAAATTTGAATCAAAAGTAGAATATAGACGTTTCTTTAAAATGCACATAAGTGTTAACATTATTATCATGTACTTTTCAAGATATGAACCGAAATATACGACCACGTCGCAAAATTTTCGCCCGGGAGTAACTTTTGCGGTATTGCCGATGTCATGCATTTTGCCAAATATGTTCAGTCTGGGGTTTCTACAAGAATTACTTTATGTGTTATCAATTAAAAACATGTCAGAGATTAGAAAAATGTAAAATTAAAGTTATTTCATAGCTCCGCCTAGTAAATAATTGACCCGGGAGTGGGTCGGGAGTAATTTCTGGGTTGAAATCGGCGTTTATTTGCCTTCTTCTCGGCCTTATTGCTTCTATCACATACATTGCATTTCTTAAACGTTTGTCAGAAGAAAAGCTGAGATTTAGCATGGAGTACATGAATTTATTTACTTGTCATATCGGGACTCGACACACATCAAAACCCCCAACCCAACCCACGCCCTGCTCCTGCGCCTATGATTTTATGTGACCCGGAACATTTATATTGTGCGCTATTTGTTTTATGGCCGTATAATGTAGAAACGATGACACAATTACCTCCTAAGTCTGATAAGTGCCTTTGCTATTAGCTGTCAGGGTAGTAAGACCACGTTTAATAGATACAATGTATGTGACATAGGCAATAAGCCAATAATCTGAATTCTGATTCTGAATCGCCGATTACAACCCAGAAATTACTCCCGGCCTACTCCAGGGTCAATTACTTACTTCACGGAGCGATGAAATAACTTTATTTTTGTATTTTTCTAATCTTTGATATGTTTTTAATTGATAATACACAAATTTATTCTTGTGGCAATCCCAGGCTGAACATATTTTGCAAAATGCTTGACATCGTCAATACCGCAAAAAGCTACTCCCGGGCGAAATTTTTGCGACATGGTCATATATTTCGGTTCAAATCTTGAAAAGTACTCAATTATAAATATAAAACTTATATGCATTTTAAAGAGGAGTCTAAATTCTACTTTTGATCCAAATTTCATCCAGATATGTTTATGTTTAATACCTTTATTCGATTGCCAAAATGTACTCCCGGATTTTACTCCCGGCTCCCGGCTGTTACTCCCGGGTTTTATACTTTCCCGTTTTTGGAATCCTAGATTGTGGGTACCCATGACAACTGCCTCATTTAATTTATGTTTGAAAAGATTTTCACCAGTACTAGAACGCACTATGTTACACAGGTGATAGAATAATAACATATGTTTCAGAGCCAAAAAAGTTGAAGATAAACCTGAACATCCATGCAGTCTGATCAGCACCCTTGTTTTTTTTTTTTTTGCTGATTAGATTGTATATTGCCTCTAGTTTCTATTTTTTTTTTTAATTTCAAGACTCTCTCACTCCATCTGCGTGCATGCGCGTGTGTGTGTGTAAAACATAGTCATATGATTATCATGGAATGATTTTGCACTTCAAATTATCAATAAGAAAACGGTAGCTATACAGAGCTATTGGACAAATTGTATTCAAGTTCCCCTTTGACTTTCTGAAAACCTAGTAGATAACACCAGTGCTGGAGTTAATTTTACAACTCAGGCATTGGCAGGTAAATTATGGCCAGGAGGGCAATAAATGAGTCTCATGGGAGGTGTGCAGACAGTTCAGAGAGTAATCCATGTGTCTATCTGATAGTCAACCTGGAAGAATGGGGCCCCTCTTTAATAGTACAGGAGTAAAAGGACAAGCTAAAAAACCTATACAATATTCTGCTTCTTTTATTGAACTACATGTATACAAACTGTAAATATTGTCAAAAAAACATATATAACATGGATTCCACCGTAGACTATCATCACAAAAACATGCCTATATCATTCTGACTCCCATTGTTATACAGTAAAACTTGGGTTTAACTTATTTTTCTTATTTATGCTCTAAAATATAGATTCTGTGTATTTGTTAAAACTGCCTCATTAAGGCAGTGCTAAGGAGTACCCATAATCTATATTTTAGAGCCGAAGTAAGAAAAATATCCATTTTTCATCTTCTTTTTTTTTTTTCGGTGGCAAAACTCGTATTTGTATGGGCATGTTTTTGTAATGTGACCCCTTGAACCCCAAATTTATATTGTAAAACTTGGATAACAGAGGTAAACCTTAATTATTCTTTCTCTGCCCTAAAATTTAGATTGTAGGTACTCGTTAGAATTAAGGTGGTTCTAACATGTACCCACAATCTATATTTTTTGCAGAAATAAAAAAAAAATAATACAAATTTCAACTTAAAATTTTCATTTTTTTCTGCATAAAAATTTCCATCATCAATGATTAGTACTGGCATGTTTTTGTAATGGTTGGTTCGGGCGCCTGTATAGACTTGATCATTCAGGTTGATGCTAGGGTTGAAGCAAGTGTTAACAGACAGACAAAATGGATGAAAAAAAACGGAATCCTTTCTTGTACTTTGCTTAAACCTTTTCGTACCAAAGGCATTACAAAAACATGCCTATACAAATACATTGTAATCTTTATCGCCGAATAAATGAAAATTTTAAGATTAAAAAATGTGATATTTTTCTTATTTCTGCTCAAAATATAGATTGTAGGTACTCGTTAGAACCGCCTCATTGAGGCGGTTCTAACGAGTACCCACAATCTATATTTTAGAGCAGAAATAAGTAAAATTAAGTTTACCCCTGCAAACCCCAGTTTTACTATATAAAAGTGGGGTTCGAGGGGGTCAAAATTATATAGGCATGTTTTCGTGATGGAATCTTCCTCCTAATATATAGCAGCAGTTCATTTCAACATTAGGAAACACACCTATAAAAGATACATTGTAAGTTTTACCACCAGAAAAACGAAAATTTTAAGATAAAAAATTTTGATATTTTTCTTATTTCTCCTCAAAATATAGATTGTGGGTACTCGTTAGAACCCCCTCGTCGAGGCGGTTCTAACGAGTACCCACAATCTATATTTTAGAGCAGAAATAAAACAAATAATGTTTACCCCCGTAAACCCCAGTTTTACTATATAAAATCCGCCCCTGCCCATCGGGGCTTGAAGAAATAGATGGCCTGCATGACGCTTCCATGCAGAGCTAAAACCGTCCGCACACTAGTACTGGTAAACCGCTTAGAGGACATAAGCCTGTCCAGGAACCGCGGTGCGAGGCGAACCGTCCATGCTTATAAACCGTATTGGTTTCATTGGGCGACAGGGCTTGAGATGTCATTTCATCTCAATGTCAAGTAAAAGTCCCACAAAATTGGAAACAACGTCTCCCAAAATGACCTATACTGTGTTGATGGGAACTTTAAATCTCAAATGAAACAAACAAACAAAACTATATAAGAAGAGGACCATGATGGTCATATATCACTCAACTGAGCTAAAAGCTAAGAGTTTTGCAAGTGTCCCAGTGTCCTGTTTGAGACAAGACTTTAAAGGTTTTTCTCTAATATGTCTATGTAAAACCAGTGGGCCCTGGCACGGCACCATTTTGCCACAGGGCTATAATTTGAACAATCTTGGTAGAGGTCAACTAGATAAAGTTTCATACTAAATATCAAAGACCTGGGCCTTCTGGTTTCAGACAAGAAGATTTTTAAAGATTTCTCTATCATAAGCCTGCATAAAACCAGTGGGCCCCATGTGGGGCCATTTTTGGCCCCAGGGCTTTAATTTGAACACTCTTTGTAGCGGTCAACTGGATGAAGCTTCTTATCAAAGACCTTGGCCTTCTGGTCTCAGACAAGGAGATTTTAAAAGGGTTCCCCTATATAAGCCTATGTAAAACCAGTGGGCCATTTTTGGCCCCAGGGCTATAATTTGAACAACCTTGGTAGAGGTTCACTAGATGAAGCTTCAAACCAAATATTAAAGACCTTGGCCTTCTGGTTTCAGATAAGAAGATTTTTAAAGGTTTTCCCTATATAAGTATGTGAAATCAGTGGCTCCCCGTGTGGGGCCATTTTTGGAACCCCAGGACTATAATTTGAACAATCTTCATAGCGGTCCACTAGATGAAGCTTCATACAAAATATCAAAGACCTGGGCTTTTTGGTTTCAGACAAGAAGATTTTCAAAGGATTTCCCTATATAAGCCTATGTAAAACCAGTGGGCTCCGGCGCGGGGGCATTTTTGGCCCCAGGGCTATAATTTGAACAATCATGGTAGAGGTCCACCAGAAGAAGCTTCATACCAAGTATCAAAGACCTGGGCCTTGCGGTTTCAGAGAAGAAAAGTTTTAAAGATTTTCCCTATATAAGCCTATGTAAAGCCAAAGGGCCCCAGGGCGGGGGCTTTTTCAGCCCCAGGACTATGATTTGAACAAACTGGGTAGATGTCCACTAGATGAAGATTCATGCCAAATATCAAAGACCTGGGCCTTCTGGTTTCAGACAAGAAGATTTTTAAAGGTTTTCCCTATATAAGCCTATTTAAAACCAGTGGGCCCCCGGGTGGGGCCATTTTTGGCCTCAGGGCAATAATTTGAACAATCTTGGTAGAGGTCCACTAGATGAAGCTTCATACCAAATATCAAAGACCTGGGCCTTCTGGTTTCAGATAAGAAGATTTTTAAAGCTTTTTTTCTTATTTTCCCCTTTTGTTGCCATGTCAACCAGAGTTCTTCATGGAATGGAATTCTTTGAACAACATTGAGAGAGAACCACCCAAATATCATTTCTGCCAAGTTTGGTCAAAATCTGTTCAGTGGTTTAGGAGGAGATGTAATTTAAAGGAATTGTGGATGGACATCCGGACGGACGGATGGAGGACGACGACGACGCACAATAGCTCCCCCGGAGCCTTCGGCTCAGGTGAGCTAAAATGGGGTTGAAGGGGTTAAAATTATATAGGTTATCTTTTCGTGATGAAACTTAGGGGTGTCAGGTTTTTTTCAAAATTTATTTGGAAAATGGCTTAACTTTTTGCAAACAGTGTAGGCTCTGACCAGATGTCGCATTCTGCGACGTCTGATCTGAGCCTTCACTGTTTGCTCATAACCCATTCTGGGGTTTCTGGTACAAAATGGGTTAAAAGAGGCACAATAAAACAATATAATTCAACAACAACAAAAAATAAAATAAAAAATAAAAATGTCTATTAAAGACAAACAGGTAGACAAATGAGGGCATACATAATTGCCTTATTTTGCACCATTTCTTGTAACGTAAGACATGAACAAGTACATCTAATGAATACCCATTTTTATCATTTGACCTGACGTCTAAGAATGTAATAATGCCCTGTGTGTGTGTGAATTGGGGTTTAACGTCGCTTTCAACAATTTTTCAGTCATATCACGACGGTGTCTGGTTGCGACAGGGAGCTCAATGCTCACATTTATAGTGCTGCCTCACTAAAGTATCATGTCCCAGACACATTAAATGATACAACACCCAGTCACATTATCCTGACACTGGGTCGACCAGTCCTAGCTCTACCCCGTAAATCTGAGTGCCACGCGAGGAGCAGCTAGTACCATTTTTAACGACTATGGTATGTCGCGGCCTGGGATCGAACCCGTGACCTCCCGTTCCCCGGAGCAGACACTCTACCAAATGAGCTATCGGGGCTGGTAAATAATGCCCTGTAACGTTGGATGCATGATGTCCTTAAGACACTGCATTACCAATGGCGAAATTTTTACATTTTTGTAAAAAAGTTGTGAATTAAATGTGTCTTAAACGTCATTTGATAAAAAAGAATCTTGCTTTTGGTCTCATGTATTACTGAATTAAAACTTGTTAAGGAAAAGGGATAAAATGCTCCACAAAACCTCGCATTTTATCAGTTTTCTGCAACTCATTTAATAAATTCAATAATACTATAATAATATGCTAGATCCTCTATAAACCTAACTATATATCTACGAAGAAATGTTACAAAAACATACCTATGTAAATACATTGTAAATTTTTAGCCAAACGAACTAAAATTTTAGGATGAAAAATTGTTATATTTTCCTTATTTCTGCTCAAAATATAAATTGTGGGTACTCGTCAGAACCGCCTCATCGATTCTAATGAGTACCCACAATCTATTTTTACAGCATAAATAAGAAAAATAATGTTTACCCCTGTAAACCCCAGTTTTACTATATAAAATCCGCCCCCGCCCATCGGGGCTTAAAGAAATAGATAGGCTGCATGATGCTTCCATGCAGAGCTAAAACCGTCCGCACACTAGTACTGGTAAACAGCTTAGAGGACCTCAGCCTGTCCAGGAACCGTGGTGCAATGCAGACCGTCCATGCTTATAAACCCTATTGGTTTCATTGGGCGACAGGGCTTGAGATGTCATTTCATCTCAATGTCGGGTAAAAGTCCCACAAAATTGGAAGCATAGTCTCCAAAATGACCTATACTGACGGTAAACCTCAAATCAAACAAAACTATATAAAAATGGAGTTGAAGGGGTTAAAATTATATAGGTTATGTTTTCGTGGTGAAATTTAGGTGTGTCAGGTTGTGTTTTCTTAAAATTTTATTTGGAAAATGGCTTAACTTTTTGCAAACAGTGTAGACTCTGACCAGACGTTGCATTCTGCGACATCTGATCTGGGCCTGCACTGTTTGCCAATTACCCGTTTTTGGATTTTTGGTACAAAACGTGTTAAAAGAGGCACAATAAAACAATATAATACAACAATAACAAAAAAAAAAAAATAATAAATAAAAAAAAAATAAAAATGTCTAAGACAAACAGGTAGAGACAAATGCGGGCTATTTAGCACCATTTCTTGTAATGTGACATGAACAAGTGCATCTAATGAATACCAATTTTTATCATTTGACCTCGCGCCTATGAATGTAATAATGCCCTTAACATTAGATGCATGATGTCCTTAACGACGTTGCATTACCAATAGCGAAATTTTTACATTTTTGTAAAAAAGTTGTGAATTAAATGTGTCTTAAACGTCATATGATAAAAAAAGATTCTTGCTTTTGTCCTCATGTATTACTGAATTTATAAAACTTGTTAACCCTTTCCCACTCGGGCACTTTTTGAATTTTGCTGATTTTTACAGTGTTGCTTAGGACAGCAACTTCATATAACCATTATTTCATAATGAATGGTCTGTATTACATCAAACTCGGCAGGAATGTTCACTGGGCAGTAGCTTTTCAAATGGAACCTCTTTAGGCTTAATCATTGTTGCCATGGAAACTAGGGGGCATCTCAAAGTTGTCAAAAGTGTGATTTCACATGTATTTTTGACTGAATCTTAATCTTCACACTGCTGTCCAGGCAACAATTAAGAGGTTTGGCACTGGCCATTTTCACTGTCTGTAGCATGTTTTGCAAGCGTCAATTTCGAGGTGTTTTTGACCCCAGACACCCTAAAATTTCATTTCAGCGACCAGCTGGGCAATACCCCCAATTTTTTTCGGCGGTGAGGGGGACTGTTGCCCCCCTTCAAACCTCCACCAAAGGTATATTTTAAGTGGGGAGCCGCGAGAAAAAACAGGCAATTTTTTAGGACAACGAATCCTTATGCCAACATAGCTGTCCATGGGTGGGGATTGCAGATTTTAGATGGTTCTGGAGCTCAAAAAAGGGGGTGGGGTCACAAGTAAAAACATGTATCTGAGTGGGAAAGGGTTAAGGAAAAGGGATAAAATGCTCCACACAACCTCACATTTTATCAGTTTTCTGCAACTCATTTAATAAATTCAATTATACTATAATAATATGCTAGATCCTCTATAAACCCCACTATATATCTAAGAAGAAGCATTACGAAAATACACCTATGCAAATACAGTGAAAATTTTTTGCCGAAAAAAAAATTTAGACTGAAAATTGTGATATTTTCCTCTTTTCTGCTCAAAATATAGATTGTGGGTACTCGTCAGAACCGCCTCCTTGAGGCGGTTCCATAGAGTACCCACAATCTTTATTTTAAAGCAGAAATAAGAAAAATATGGTTTATGTAAACCCCAGTTTTACTATAATACAAAAGTGGGGTTCAAGGGGGTAAAAAATATATAGGCGTGTTTTCCTGATGTGAGGTTTATAAGGGTACACATTATTTCCTTATTTATGCTTGAAAACAAGCATTGTGGTTACTCATCCTAATGGGCACCCACAGTATATGTTTGGAGCAGAAACAAAATAACATTATTACCTGTAAAATACTGGTACCAGTCTGATTATCACGTCTATGCTAGCTGCCTAGATAGTATAAGTAGATTCTAAAATGTCAAGTTTCATTGTCGGCCTTTTTAGCTGAGCAGGCCGGTTTGCAGTTTACCTGGTTCAAAATTCCAAAGATATATTTTGTCATGACTTGACTCACATTACAGCCAAATGGCATCCTTAGACGAAGGCTTTAAACAAGAAGCCCAAGGGTAACGATTCCTAACCCAAGTAACTGACACAAATGACCAAGTGGTACTGAAGAAAATGATCTCTTTCAGATTATACCAAACATGACTAACAGCCATCTTGGTCATGTGTGCTGAACCAGTCAAACAAAATTTTCGTTTCCAACTGCCCTCAAAGCTGCAAATCAAAACTCTTATCCTGCTGTTCACGACAACCCCTATCTTTGGAAACAGTGTAGATCCAGATCAGATGGCTTCTCATCAGGATCTACACTGTTTGACAATCAGTTTATGAATTTGTAGGAAAAAAATACATCAAGGTATCTGATTGGTTCAAAGTCAGAAATGGGTGTGGCTAAACTGAATATTCAGCAAGAGAAGGGTTAATAGAAAGTGGCCAAGCATTTTCAGGAGATGAAGTCCTTTTATGTGTTGACAAACATTCAATCCTAGTTACCTTTGGCCAATGTCAAAAATGACCTTAACCAATTGTATACTAGTGGACTCTTCCATTGCTATATGTTGGACAAGTCCATTTGTCATATTAGGGGTGTCAGGCCTATTTTTTCATTTTTATTGTATTTTTGACGGAAAATTCTGTTAGCAAATAGTGCCGGCCCTGATCAGCTGATCTGGGCCTGTACTGTTTGCCAAGGTACTCCTTTAGGGGTTTCCCAAATGCAATGGGTTAACCTTTGACATTCATAATAGACCAATTTTCATTTTATAAACTACAACTGTTTTGGATAAAAGAACTGTCTCATCTTTTTCCTGTCAACCCACCAGGATCTTCATTTATATTATTTATGTAGGGCTCAAATCATTTTTAATGTCTGCCAAATTTCAAGGTCACCTGACTTATGGTTCAGGAGAAAGGGATTTCAAATGCTTTTTACCTTATATGGGCTTGGTGGCCATCTTGGTCATGTGATCACAACTAATAATATCAGTTCCCATGTGACATTTACCAATTATATTAGTTCCCATGAGGAAAAGGTGATCTTAATAAAATATGCCTTCAATTGGCCAGGAGGTTTCTGAGAAAAAGATGTTAGAAATTCTGATGGCCATTCAATCGCTGTGACCAAGAGCAGAAGTCACTGAATGATGTTGACCTTTGACATTCATAGAGTTGAAATTAAGTCCTACTTTCTTTTCACAAATTACAATTATTGTTTTGGATAAAAGAAGAGTTTTATGGTTTTCCTATTCAAATGCCTTAGGAACCAAGTTTGACCTTTTTGTAAAATGAGTCAAGCTCAACAAAGGGTCATTGTTTATGCAGCTTCTAAAGGGCTCAAGCCGTTTGCTTTTTGCCAAGTTTCAAGGTAATCTGATTTATGGCTCTAAAGAAGAAGCTATTCGAATCGGTTTTTTTTATGTATGGGCTTGGAGCCATCTTGGTATGACCTGCACCAATTACATAAAATTTTGTTCCCATGAGACATAGAAATTTTGTGTAAAATGTGATCCCAATAGGCACTGTAGTTTCTAAGACAAAGATGTTTGAAATTCTGATGGCCATTCAATCCGTGTGACCTTGATCCAAGGTCTATGGATAACCTTGATCTTTGACATTAATAGAGATTCGTATAAGACCTATTTTCTTTTCATAAACTACAACTGTATATGATAAAAGCACTAGGGTATTTAACCTTTTTCTCATTCAAACCTCTGGACTAAATTTAACATTGAAATGAAATAGATCAAGATCAAACCAGGGTGGTCATTCATATGATTTTTGTATGGCTTCAGTCCTTTTTTCTGTCTGCCAAGTTTCAAGGTCATCTAACTTACGGTTCTTGAGAAAAACAATTTTAAAGGGTCGCCATCTTCGTCATGTGACCAGAACAAATTATTTCAACTTTAGTTCCAGTGAGGCATAGATATTCTGTATAAAATATGACTTCAATTGGCCCTGTGGTTGCTGAGGTGAAGAGTGAGTGTTTGAGTTTTACATCCCACCAACAGAAAAGGTCATTTGGAGATGGGACCTCGGTTTAAAGACTCTTCCGAAAGTCTAGAGAAGCCGGGAATCAATCCTGCAACCCCTGGTTTACAAGATGATTAGCGTAACCACTACAACGCAGAGGCTTCTACTAAGGTGAGGATGGTTGAAATTCTGATGGTCATTCAACTTATGACTTTTAACCAAGGTCATTGGATGACCTTGAACTTTTACATTCATACAGGTTTATATAAGGCCTATTCTCTTTTCGTAAGCTACAACTGTATTGGATGAAAGCACTATTCACCCGTTTCCCATTTAAACACCTTAGGGACCAAATTTAACCTTGCCCTAAAATAGGTCAAGATCAACCGAGGGTCATCATTTATATAACTTTTGTAGAGCTCGGGTCATATTTACTGTCTGCCAGGTTTCAAGGCCCTCTGACTTACAGTTCTCCGGAAGAAGATTTTTAAATTGTTTATATAGCTACAATTTAAGAGCATGGCAACCATCTTGGTCATATGATCAGGATCAATTGTATAAACTTATGTTCCCCTGAAGCACTGCTTTTTTATATAAAATATGACTTCAATTGGCCTAGTGGTTTCTGAGAAGATGTTTGAAATTGTGAATTGACGGCAACCAATGACGACGATGGACAATGGACCATTGGTCTACTATAAATCACCTTGTGAGCCTTCAGCTCAGTTGAGCTAAAAATCTGAAAATGAAATTGCCTTCATTCGCACCATTTTCTGATATAAAAATTTAGTTAAATTTTGCTGCTCATGTGGTTTGAAATCATCTGTCAGCAGGCGTTGTTTGATCAGCACGTAGAAATCCTGAATACAGTAAGTTTATTCCTCTGGAAAACAACTGTACAGTTTTTGGATGCAACCTGAAAATTAAGAAACAGCACATTAACAAGTCCATGTAATATATACCCTTGCAAAACCCACTTTGCATTACGCAAACACGCCTATACAAATACATTGCCACCTTTATCGCCGAAAAAATGAAAATTTTATGATGAAAAATTGTGATATTTTTCTTATTTCTGCTCAAAATATAGATTGTGGGCACTCGTTAGAACTGCCTCGATGAGTACCCACAATCTATATTTTAGAGCAGAAATAAGAAAAATAAGGTATACCCCTGGAAACCCCAGTTTTACTATATAAAAGTGGGGTTCGAGGGGGTCAAAATTATATATGCGTGTTTTCGTGATGGTACACAAAAGGGAGACTGGTAGCAGCATCAATGTTGCATTTTACCTGGTCCTAATGCCCAAAGATACGTTATTAGAATTAGTTTCTAACTAGCTTAAAAAAATCTGTCTTTATTGCAGAGACTAACTGAGTATATAGGGTTTAATGGCATGTCAACCATTGCGGATCATTTTGTTTCATTTCCTAGAGAAAGGGAAAAAAGAAATTGAAGATACAGTTGAAGGGTTAAAAGTGAATGACAAGGAAGGCAGACGAAAATAATGGAAGTGTAGAAACAGAAGAAATAACAGCATTCACCCCACAACCCTTATCTGTGTCAAGGACAGCAAGCATTGTCCAATTATAAGCCAGTATCAGTTGGACGCTCCAGTCATCATCATCTTCAAGTTATTTTTTATTAACGTGCAGGTACAGGGGCAACGTCCACATAAGGTGGCCCCCTTCCAGGTAGCTGCCTTGCTGCAAGCATGGCATATCTTACACCAGATATCCAGGCTTGTCTATCATGAGGATAGATAGCAGAGAGCTTCCATTCTCTGCAATCTCTTTCTGTCAGCTGCTTCCAGGACATCTTGGGCCTTCCAGGCCCCAGCTTTCCACCTACCTGTATGTCACAGGCAGTTTTGACTGCACCGTTGGAGCGTTCCTCATGTCCATACCAGTGGAGCTTTCCAACTTTCAGGATGAGGTCCAGGTCCTCAATGCCAAGACGCTGAAGTAGCTCACTGGACCTGATGGTGACATTGCAGATCTGTCTGATCATTGCCCTGTCAATCTGTTGAAGACGTTGGAGGTTTGGCTTTGTCAATGGCCATGTCTCACTGGCATGGAGCATTGCACTCCACACACAAGAGCTGTACACACGGCCACGTGTCTAGAATGAGAGGTGGTGGGAAGAGAGAACTGGTAGCAACTACTTAAATTTCTTCCAGGCTGTTTTCACACGTGATGTGGTTGAAAGGTCGCAATCACCCGCTGCTGAGAGCATATCACCTAAGTAGCAAAAGGAAGCTATAACCTCCAGCTTGTTGGATCCGACTTGAACTTCCCTCTGTGGTCCGCCATCTAAGGGACGTGCAGTTCCTTGATACCGTGAACACCTGTGATCAGGGTCCTCTATCAAGTGCTTGAGCCCACTTCATTTCTTGTGCACCCAGAACTTGCAGTCATTACAAAAGATACTGTTGCTGCCCACTCCAGTGCGACAAACAGTGCATGTGAATCTCTACTCTGCAGGAGGTCCAGACCTGTACCACAGATCATGCTTTTTTGTCTTTCCTGCATTCACTCTCAGCCTGACACAAGATACATGACACCTTCACCTTCAACTCACCTCACCAAACCGCCCCATCATAGCAAAGAGAAACAACAGGACCATGGTGGCCCTATATCGCTCACTAGAGCTAACAGATTCAAACTTTCAGGAGTTCCAATCTTTACTGAAGGCTTTATGCTGATGACAAGGCCAAAAACAGGCATTTTAAGCATTCAAGGGGACGTAAATCTATGAGAGATAGGCAGACATCACCACTTTTCGAACTCATCCGAACTTTCATTCCCAACCTATTTATATGCTAGTTTCAGGTGAAGATTCGATCAAAACTAAAGGACTTATGGTGCTGACAAGGTTAAATATAGGCATTATCAACAAAGAAGAGGACTTAACTGTATGAGTAATCTGCCAACAATTTTATCCATCTTCATGTACTAAGTCGGTCATATTTGGCCATTACCTCAGTTGGGTGGGTGGCTAAAGTTAGAACTTAGCTTAAACAACAGCACCGCATGAGGGTGCATACACTCGGCTGCAAAAATTCTAAGTCAAAAAAGGGGCATAACTGTGCCAAAAATATTTTGAGGGCTACCTCACCTATTGGTATGAGTTCCCCTTTTCATAATGGACAACTAGTCCAAGTGTCAAGTAAAAATGTTCAGTAATGATAGAGATATTACAAAATGTCCAAGTTTTTGCACAATGACGGCGATGCCAGAGCTATGACAATACCTTGTCGTTTTCTTCGAAAACAGCTGAGCTAAAAAAAGAAGAGGACGCTGGATGAGTCCTTAAAACTATACCAAAACACATACCTCTGGGTCCCAATCTACACTGTATGGGGTTTGAACTCCTCTGCTGACTTGGCATCTACCACAGACGAGGGAAGACTATTCCACAGAGGAATAGTTCCATGATAAAAAGAATGCTTTAGGGCATCACTATAGGCCAGTTACCTACGATATTGTTCAGTCCCCGACCATCGGGGCTTGAAGAAATATATGGGCTGCATGATGCTTCCACGCAGAGCTGAATCCGACCCGCACTCGAGTACTGGTAAACCCCTTAGACGATCTAAGCTTGCCAAGGCAATGCAGTGTGCATGAGTCGGACTGTCCATGCTTATAAACCCTATTGGTTTCATTGGGCGACAGGGCTTGAGATGTCATTTCATCTCAAAGTCGGGTAAAAGTCCCACGAAATTGGAAGCAACGTCTCCAAAATGATCTACAGTGTTGACGGGGATGTTAAACCTCAAATCAAACAAACAAAACCTACGATATTGTAGGTTATTTACTTTTGATATCCTTGTTTGAGTTGAAGCAGTCAAATGGGCCAGGTATTGATCTTTATTCAGAGACACTATACCATAGTGTATCTTATGAAGAAGTTTAAAGAGGAACAATGAGTTTGCAAACTCATTCAAGCTTTTATATCTCACTTACTAACATATACGTTTCACGAAGATCCGTTCAAAACATAGGGACTTACGATAATTGCAATGTCAAAAATGGGCATTTTCTGCAATCAGAGGGACATAACTCTATGATAGAATGGCCCACCTCACAAACTCACCCAAGCTGCAATCCCCAACCTACCTAACTCTTATCTTGCTGTTCACGACAACCCCTATCTTTGGAAACAGTGTAGATCCAGACCAGATGGCTTCTGAAGAAGCCATCTGATCAGGATCTACACTGTTTGACATTCAGTTTATTGATTTGTAAGAATAAATTAAATCAAGTAATCTGATTGGGTCAGAGTCAGAAATGGGTGTGGCTAAATTGAATATCCTGCAAGAGAAGGGCTAAATATTAGTTTCAGGAAGATCCCATTAAAGCTGAAGGACTTGTGGTGATGACAGAGTCCGGAATGGGTATTTTAGCATGAATGAATGACCCTATCCATTGCAATTGCAAGTAGAATTTAACAAAGGGAAATAAGGGAGGTAGTACAGAGGAAAATATAAACTTCTAAAAGTGTCAAATTAAGCCACTAAACCTTGGAAATGTATTGAAAAAGAATAAGTAACTGTCCTTATGGCCTTGCTTTGTTTAGGTTTCCATTATGGTCTGGTCGCTTCATGTTTGTGTTTCTTTCCCTTTGGTGTCTTTGGAGGGTGGAGTAAGTTAATTGTATCGATTCCTGATCTTTGTTTTACTTCTACTTTTTATAAAACATCCCAAAAAATAGCTTGCAGGTAAACTTTAACCAAATTGGGACAACAATACAAACGGCAATGCTGATGCAACACTGACGTTGATGCTGATACCGGGCACCGGAGGTATAGCAATAGCCCCCACTTACTTTCGTATGGCGAGGTCAAAAGTGGAAAAAGTTGATAAATAAAACAATGGAGGATAACCCCAAAACCATATGCACATCTTCAGACCATGGCAAACGGGCCCCGATAGCTCAGTTGGTAGAGTGTCCGCTCCGGGGAATGGGAGGTCTCGGGTTCGATCCCGGGCCGCGACATACCAAAGTCGTTAAAAATGGTACTAGCTGCTCCTCGCTTGGCACTCAGATTTACGGGGTAGAGCTAGGACTGGTCGATCCAGTGTCAGGATAATGTGACTGGGTGTGGTATCATGTAATGTGTCTGGGACATGATACTTCAGTGTGGCAGCACTATAAACGTGAGCATTGAGCTCCCTGTCGCAACCAGACACCGTCGTGATATGACTGAAAAATTGTTGAAAGCGACGTTAAACCCGAATTCACACACACACACACACACTCAGACCATGGCAAAAAGACCTATAATGTTTCAAAATGATCTGTAATAAGTGTAAGAGTAGTTGCACTCACAAAACACACAGGTAATGACAGAAAGATGAAAACAAGAGGGCCCAGAGGGCCCTGATTCGCTCACCTGTGTGTCACTGTCCCGAGTACATTCTATTTTTAGCTCTTGTGGCCATCTTGTTCATCGGCAGAGTGATTTTAGCTTATTTGGTAGGATGTAACCTAGGCAACATTCCTGGGAACTTTGAATCAAATTGGCCTTAGGTTTTAGGGGGAGTTTCCGTTTGAATCAAATTTACAATATTTTTCTATTTTTACCTGCGGTGGCCATTTTGTTCATCCGAGTGGGATTGTTTTAGTCTTTTTGCTAGAGGATCATCTAAGCAACATTGTCGCAAGGAACCTACATGCTAAATATGAAGGCTGTATCTCAAATGCTTTAAAAGTTAGGACAAAGTAGGTCAAAGGTCAAAAGTTTTGAATGGCTGAGAAAACCTTGTCACAAGGAACAGGCATGCCAAATATGAAGGCTGTATCTCATATGGTTAAAAAAGTATGATAAAGTAGGTCAAAGGTCAAGGTCACAGGTCAAATCTTTATGAGTGGGAAGCCCTTGTCAGAAGGAACCTACATGCCAAATATGAAGGCTCAATATCAAACGGTTCAAAAGTTATGACAAAATAACCTACTGATCTACTTTTTGATTTTGACATGACCCGTATGCGAGCTTAACTGAGATATTGTCCAGATGATCATTCTGAGCAAGTTTTATGATGATTTGACTAAAACTGTGGCCTCTTAGAGTGTTCAAAACGTTTTTCTATGATTTGACCTGCTGACCTACTTTTTGACCCGACATGTCCCATATTCCAACTTGACACATATATTGTCAAGATGATCATTCTGGGCAAGTTTGATGATGATAGGACCAAAACTGTGGCCTCTAGTGTGTTCACAAGCTTTTTTATGCTTTGACCTACTGACCTACTTTTTGACCCGACATGACCCATATTGAAACTTGACCCGGATATTGTCAAGATGATCATTCTGGGCAGGTTTGATGATGATCGGACCTAAACTGTGGCCTCTAGTGTGTTCACAAGGTTTTTCTATGATTTGACCTAGTGACCTACTTTTTGACCTGACATCACCCATATTCAAACCTTACCGGAAGTTGTCAAGATTATCATTCTGAGCAAGTTTGATGATGATCGGACCAAAACTGGCCTCTAGTGTGTTCACAAGGTTTTTCTCTGATTTGACCTACTGACCTACTTTTTCAACCTACATGACCCATATTCGAACTTGACCGAGAAATTGTCAAGATAATCATTCTGAGCAAGTTTCATGATGATCAGACCAAAACTGTGGCCTCTAGTTTATTCACAAGGTTTTTCTATGATTTGACCTCCTGACCTACTTTTTGACCCGACATGACCCGTATTCGAACTTGACCGAGATATTGTCCAAATGATAATTCTGGGCATGTCTGATGATGATCGTTCCAAATCTGTGGCCTCTTGTTTGTTCACAAGGTTTTTCTATGATTTGACCTACTGACCTACTTTTTGACCCAACATGACCCGTATTCAAACTTGACCGAGATATTGTCAAGATGATCATTCTGGGCAAGTTTGATAATGATTGGACAAAAACTGCGGCCTCTAGTGTATTCACAAGGTTTTTCTATGATTTGACCTACTGACCTACTTTTTGACCTGGCATGACTCATATTCGAATGTGACCAAGATATTATCAAGATGATCATTCTGAGCAAGTTTGATGATGATTGGACATAAATTTTGGCCTCTAGTGTGTTCAGAAGGTTTTTCTCTGATTTGGCCTACTGACCTACTTTTTGACCCGACAACACCCATATTCGAACTAGACTGAGATATTGTCAAGATGATCATTCTGGGCAAGTTTGATGATGATCGGACCAAAACTGTGGCCTCTCATGTCTTCACAAGGTTTTTTTTCTGATTTGACCTACTGACCTACTTTTTGACCCGACATGACCCATATTCGAACTTGACCGAGATATTGTCAAAATGATCATTCTGGGCATGTCTGATGATGATCGTACCAAATCTGTGGCCTCTTGTTTGTTCACAAGGTTTTTCTATGATTTGACCTACTGACCTACTTTTTGACCCAACATGACCCGTATTGAAACTTGACCGAGATATTGTCAAGATGATCATTCTGGGCAAGTTTGATAATGATTGGACAAAAACTGCGGCCTCTAGTGTATTCACAAGGTTTTTCTATGATTTGACCTACTGACCTACTTTTTGACCCGGCATGACTCATATTCGAATGTGACCAAGATATTATCAAGATGATCATTCTGAGCAAGTTCGATGATGATTGGACATAAATTTTGGCCTCTAGTGTGTTCAGAAGGTTTTCTATGATTTGACCTACTGACCTACTTTTTGACCCGACAACACCCATATTCGAACTAGACTGAGATATTGTCAAGATGATCATTCTGGGCAAGTTTGATGATGATCGGACCAAAACTGTGGCCTCTCATGTCTTCACAAGGTTTTTTTTTCTTATTTGACCTACTGACCTACTTTTTGACCCGACATGACCCATATTCGAAGTTGACCGAGATTTTGTGGTGGTACAAATTGTGTGCAAGTTTAGTTAAAATCAAATCATAAATGAAACATCTATCATGCAGACAAGACCAAAATAGGCAATTTTTGCCCTTTCCGGGGCCGTAACTCCGTAACACATGATGGGATATGGCTGGTTCAAGAAAGGAACCCAAATCTCATGGTGGTACAAGTTGTGTGCAAGTCTGGTTAAAATCAAATCATAAATGAAGATGCTATCGTGCGGACAAGACCAAAATAGGCAATTTTTGCAATTTCAGGGGCCGTAACTCCGTAACACATGACGGGATATGGCTGGTTCAAGAAAGGAACCCAGATCTCATGGTGGTACAAGTTGTGTGCAAGTTTTGTTAAAATCAAATCATAAATGAAGATGCTATCGTGCGGACAAGAAATTGTTTACGCATGCACGGACGCACGGACGGACGCACTGACGACGGACGGACAAAATGTGATCACAAAAGCTCACCTTGTCACTACGTGACAGGTGAGCTAAAAACAGATTGACAGACAGACATAAACAGACAGAAGAACAGCTGAAAACTTGCATGCCTATGTCTTCCTGCTAAAGCTGGTGCGAAAAAAAAACAGGCTACCAAAGCCACAATCACAGAATATATGCTACTAAAGCCGCAATCATGAACATAGCCACCAAAACCACCAACTATCATAAAAGTTAGGCTACCAAAGCCACAATCATATAACATAGGCTAACAAAACCATTATAATGCAAAGTAGGTTACCAGAACATAGGATAACAATGCTATAATCCTAGAACACCGGCTACCAAAGCCATTATCGCTGAATATAGGCTACCAAAGCCACAATCATAGAACAGAGGCTTTTAAGGCCACAATCCTAGAACATTGGCTACCAAAGTCACAATTGTAGAACATAAGCTTTCAAAGCCACAGTCATAGAACAAAGGGCTACCAAAGACACACTTCAAATTGAAGAACATAGGCTACCAATAGATTGTCTTATTATGCATATAAACCATGTAACTGACTAGATTTACACGACCTTAAAATAGTGTTGACTCTGCAAAACATATTTTATCATATGACGTCGCGTCTGAGAGTGTAAAAACGCAATGTATTATTTTTGATAATCCACTAGTGGATTAAATATGCAAATTTGCTAGATACGTTCCGTAACGTTACATGTACGACGTCCTTAACAATGTCGCGTTTACTAATGGCGGAATATTGACATTTTTGTAAACAATCGTGAATAAAATGCGTTTTAAATGTAATATGATAAATAGAATCTTGCATTTTATCCCTTTGCCTCAACTCGTTTAATAAATCCAATAATACATGAACACTCTTGTAAGATCCTCTATAAACATACCTAACTAGGAAGTCTGGTTGTTTGAGATGAAAAACCTCTCCATCAATATTCAAAATGTGTTCCTTTCCACCAGTGTCTGACTCTGGGTCACTTGGATTGACTACTTTTACCTTGTATTCTTTCACTAACTTGTGGCTAACTATATCACCATCCAGCTGTTAAAAATAACAAATGGGCCAGACCATTACAAAACTGCATCACAGAAACACAACAATGTACTTTTGACCCTCTTAAACTCAGAATCAGAATTGTTCACTGGTGACACATCTCTAGACAATCCTTCACCAGGACCTTGTATCATATAGTAAAACTGGGGTTTATAGTGGTATTAATTATTTTCATATTTCTGCTTAAAAACATAGATTGTCAATCGTCGAGACGTTTCTAATGAATACTCAAAAATCTATGTTTTGAGTAAAAAGTGAAAACTATCACATTTGTTAATCTTAAATTTTTCTTTTTTGCTGATAAAAAATTTTCAACGCATGTGATCATCTTCAACCCCATCATCACTGGATTTTTATTAATATGCAGGTACATGGGCAAAATCCCTATAGGAGCTTTTTTCGTGACGTACTTCCGGTTCTAAAAATAGAACGGGAAAAGCCCTGGCCGTCATCTGTCGTATTGCTTCAAAGGTAGTGGGACAGATAAAGTGTTAATTACAGCGTAAAACAGTGGAATTCTTTTAAATTTTTGTCGAATTATTTTGTAAGATAATGGTAAAATCACCGATATGCTGCCAGATGTGAAATTTCGCACAACGAAAACGATATATTGTACATACGACCCAACAGGGTCCTCTCTCTCTCTCTCTCTCTCTCTCTTAGCGCACCAACAATTAGCGAGCGCAGGTAAATGTAAATTACAGTTTGCTGTTAAAAGTGCCACGTCAAACGACATGTAGCGTGTCAACAACGTCGTGTCTACATCAAACCAACTTCAAAGCGATGCACTGAATTTGACTTTGCAACGTTGATGAAACGTCAGAACGTTGTGTTGGCGATAATACGTCATTTGCCCAGTGCTCGGACCCATCAAGGCTCAGTGGGATTGGAACATTAAATCCAAAACAAACGTAGAAAACCCTTTCAGTGCATGAGAACGAAACACTCCTTCGCCAGGGCAAGATTTAACAGTAAAATCTGGTAGATTTGCCGATTGGTTCAACCTGTCCATGGCCTACATTAACTCATTTGGTACCGGATACCCCAAAAGGGGTAAGTGGCAAACAGTGCAGGCCCAGATCAGACGCCGCAGAACGCAGCGTCTGATCCGGGCCTACACTGTTTGCAAAAAGTTCGACCATCAGTCAAACCCTCTCTCATCTCAACGGTCACGTGACATTGAAGTGAGTTGGAGTGGTTGTCGACGGCATGACGTCGAGCCAACGTTGACTCGACGCCCGTCTATCGTTTGTTGATGAGTCATTCAGCCAGTCTGTCTGTCGTCTGTCTGTCTACTGTCGGTTTGTCAGTCAAACCTCTCTCTCTCTCTCTCTCTCTCTCTCTCTCTCTCTCTCTCTCTCTCTCTCTCTCTCTCTCTCTCTCTCTCTCTCTCTCATTCCAACGGTCATGTGATATTGAAGTGAGTTGGAGTGGGTGTCGACGGCATGACGTCGAACCAACGTTGACTCTACGCCCCTCCGTCAGTCCACCCATTAGTTTATTTAGACTGTCAGTATGTTTATTTGTCTGTCTAAATGTCCGTCCGTTTGTCTGTTAGTCAGTCAGTTTGTTTGCCTGTCCGTCTGTCTGTTTGTTCATATCACTCAAATGTAACGTAAATCAGTTTGTTTTAGGAGATGATATTTATAAGCCTCAGACTTACTGGCAGATCGTATTTGTCAGTTCCAATGTATTTAATTGTACATGATGTTTGCTAGAAATAAAATATTGTTTAAACCAAAACAAACGTAGCCTGTCCACAGGAATCTTCAATTTATTAAAATTGCACATGTAGACAGATCGCTAAACATTTTTTAACTGCTCTTCTAGACAGACAGACAGACAGACAGACAGACAGACAGACAGACAGACAGACAGATAGATAGATAGATAGATAGATAGATAGATAGATAGATAGATAGTTTGTTTGTTTGTTTTGGAGTTTTACGGCCCAGTCAACACTATTTAGGTCATTTTTGAGCCGGTCAGTTTACCTATCAACACTTTCCTGGGCAGGCTTATACGTAAGCGGTTAACCAGTACAGTGCACATTCTTTCGCCAGAAACTGACAACTGCCCTTCTTGAATCAGCGGAAGGGAGAGAATGACCGTAGAAAAGATTTCATGATCAATCTCCACGAAAGAATAGATAGATAGATAGATAGATAGATAGATAGATAGATAGATAGATAGATAGATAGATAGATAGATAGATAGATAGATAGATAGATAGATAGATCTGTCCGTATGTGATAGCTATATTTGGATAGCGAATAAAACGAAAAGTTACATAAAAACTTAATTTGTAAGTAAGCTTTCGTGAATAACGGTATCTCCAACCGTTGACATGGGTCATTCACCAAGAGATTTTCGTCAATTAAAAACGGATTTAGGATAAATGAATTTCGGTAATAAAAGCAAAATATCATTATTACCTCCTCGAGGCATTATTTCAATGTAAACGGGTATATTTTCTCCCAAAATGTCTGAATATTGGGTGCATTTTAAGTTCCGCCGATACATTTGAATAGCGATGGCCGTTTCAATTGACGGCCAGTGATTTGCGCATGCGCAAGAATGACGTCATAAACGGAATTCCTAAAACCTCCTATAAGTGGGTCCCCTCCAGGTAGCTGGCTTGCTGCACCCATCAGATGGCACACCAGAATATGTATGTTTTCGTAATGTCTGCGAACAGCAGAGACTGGGGCATCAGGGAATCACGCCTATATAATTATGACCCCTTTGAACCCCTCTTTTATGTAGTAAAACTGGGGTTTATACGTGTAAATCTTATTTTTCTTATTTCTGCTCAAAGATATAGATTGTGGGTTCTCGCTAGAACCGCCTCGAGGAGGCGTTTCTAATGAGTACCCACAATCTATATTTTGAGCAAATATAAGTAAAATATCACAATTTTTCGTCTGAAAATTGTTGTTTTTTGCCATAAAATTTACAATGGATTTGAATAGGCCTGTTTTCGTAATGGATCAGCAAGTACATCCAGTCTGCATAGTCCTTGTCTTGTGCTATTCTGCCAGAATAGCAGAAAAAAGAAGGCAGCATTTCATATCAAACTGTATGGATGTGCAGGCTGATATGAGTCTTTGTTTGTTGCTGGTTTTGTCATTCCTTGCGCACTCACAAGTTTCAGTTATGTACTGTTTTCCTTGCTTCTAAAGGATTACCTTTTTATAGAACATTAAACTTCACCACCGCTGATGTTTAGGGAATGTGTGGCGGCTGTAAAAAATCTCCCTGTATTTCCTCATAGTGTGGATTATAACAATCTAATATGGGTGTGCGGAGTGGATGCAAAAAATTGTTTCAAGGGTCACTTCCGCATCACGAGGCTTGCCGAGTGATTCCGAGTGATCCCGGAAAGTGATCCCAGGAGACGGATTTTCCTATCCCCACACCCTCAAACACATGTAGGATTCTTTTCCTTGCATACCTTCCATTTCTGAGCGTGGATGCAGTCACTTCAGTTGCCGACATCCACTATATTGTGATGACATTAGAGTGACGGTTAGTGACATCATGTAACATGCTGTGATGTCAACCTTAACGACGGCGCATATGAGGTCGTATTCAACCAGTGCATTTATCAAACACACGAGAATATTTGCTTTTGGATAAGAACACCAGGGTTAGAACAGAATTTCTATCCAAAGCTAAAACTATGGATTTTCTGATTTGGTGTGCAAGAATATATTTTCTTGTCCTTTTGGATCATTACTTTCACTGCCGAGTTTTGAAAATATTTGAGGAAACAAGCTAGTCTAGCCCAGAAAAAAACTTTTGCACTCACAATTGTCAGTTCCTCTTTATAAAACATTTAAGGGGAATGGGTACACCTTCAGGGGAGGCAACTTCTGCAAAAGTATTTTTATCTCCCATGTCAATAGGGGTCAACTAAAGAATTGCTCCTGAGGAGAACATTTTAGAGTAGACCTCTTTTTATTTCGGACAGAGTTTATAGAAAAGCGAACAGGAAGTACCGAAAGTTGTCTCCCTTTGAAAAATGGCGGGAAAATCTGCCAGGTGTTCCCAATCCCCTTAAATGATTATGAAGTTTCAAATATGTGAAACCGAATGTTCAGGATTTCTTTATTTTATCATCTTAGTCTCACGTTTCAATGATAGCATTCTACATGTACAACATAATATTCATGACGATTGAGTGAGTTAATTTTTGGTAAGGAATTAAAACATACGAACGAAGCGTCATAGGTAATAAACTTTTTGAAGAAGCCAAGCTTATTTAATGCTCCACATGGTTTGTTCATCAGAAGTGTCAATGAGTCTTCCAGTGCTGTAGTCTTGTTTGGAACAGGAAAAAGATCCTCAAGAAATACAATTGCTCCACCATATTCACCCTCAAAACGTTGCCACTCTGTTCCAGAAGCTGCAGTTCCATCAGTCTCTGTGAACCTACTGGAATCCAAACAGGAATACATTGTGTAAACTGGTCAAAGTAATGCATATTTCAGCAAATACCAAATGAGCCCCGTCAAGCGATTTTGGTACTTATCGCCTATGTGAGCAACGAAGGTTCAGGCGAGCCTGCGCATCCGTGCAGTCTCGCCAGAACCTTCGCTGCTCGCTCAAACAAGCAGTGAATCAAGAGGAACCTTCAGACAGAAAGCCATATCCCTGGCCCCTCTGAATGGCTGGGCATGCGCAGTTGAAATTGGTCATAACGGAATGCTCGAAAACACAAATTCGCTTGGCGGGGCTCAAATGACATTAGTATAACACACCAATGTCACTGAAGCAGTTCCATTACAAAAACACGTCTATACAAATGCATTGTAAATGTAACCACCGAAAATTTTAAGATGAAAAAAATGAGATATTTTTCTTAATTCTGCTCAAAATATAGATTGTGGTACTCATCGAGGCGGTTCTAACGAGTACTCACAATCTATATTTCAGAGCAGAAATAAGAAAAGTTAGGTTTATCCCTGTAAACCCCAGTTTTACTACAAACAAGAGGGCCATGATGGCCCTGGATCGCTCACCTGAGTCCAGGATAATTCATAGATTATTGAAACAAGGCCCCAGGCTGAGGTCAATCTTTACTTTAAAACTGACCACCATGTCAAGGTCAAGGTTACAAGAAAAAAAAATGTTTGGGTGGAGAGGTCTTGTCACAAGGAACCTACATGCAAAATATAAAGACTATATCTCAAATGTTTCTAAAGACAAAGTTGGTCAAAGGTCAAGGTCACAGCTCAAAATTGTTTTGGATGAGTGAGAAGCCCTTGTCAGAAGAAACCAAAATGAACCCTTTTTGTACCAATTGGAATCTTCCTTTTTATATACAACAGGAGTTCATTTCAAAATTTAGGGGTGTCAGGTTGTGTTTTCTTCAAAATTGATTTGGAAAATTACCGAACGTTTAGCAAACAGTGGAGGCCCTGATCAGACACCACGTCCTGTGTCGTCTGATCTGGGCCTGTACTGTTAGCCTGGATACACGTTTTTGGGGTTTCCGGTACAAAATGGGTTAATTGGGCCAAAGGGCTAGGAGGAGATGTCTTTTAAGTTTATTTTTCTATTTTTTAGCCATTTTGTTCAGCAGAGTGGAACCATTTTAGCAATTAGGGTAGTGGGTCACCCAAAGAACATTACTGTAAAATTACTTTGAAATCGGGCCAAATGGCTAGGAGGAGATGAGATTTAACATTTTGTTTTGTTTTTCTATTTTTAGCTTTGGTGGTCATTGTTTTCAATGGAGTGAAACCATTTTAGCAATTATGGTACAGGTTCACCAAGGGAACATTTCTGTGAAATTATTTTGAAATCTGGCCAATGAGCTAGGAGATGTCGTTTAAAGGTTTTTCTATTTTTAGCTCTGGTGGCCATTTTGTTCAACGGAGCAGAACCATTTTAGCAGTTTTGGTAGAGGGTCACCCAAGGAACATTTTTGTGAAATTATTTTAAAATCAGGTCAGTGGGCTAGGAGGAGATGTCTTTGAAGGTTGGTAGAGGGTCACCAAAGGAACATTTCTGTGGAATTATTATGAAGGGCCGAAGGGATAGGAGGAGATGTCGTTTAAAGGTTTATTCTATTTGTTGGAGATGTTGTTTTAGGTTTTTCCTATTTTTTAGCTTTGGTGGCAATTTTGTTCAGCAGAGTGGAACCATTTTTGGCATTTAGGTAGGGGGGTCACGCAAGGAATATTTGTGTGAAATTATTTTGAAATCAGGCCAATGGACAAGGCGGAGATGTCGTTTAACTGTTTTTCTATTTTTAGCTCTGGCGGCAATTTGTTCAACAGAGAACCATTTAAACACTTTTGGTAGAGGATCACCCAAGGAACATTTCTGTGAAATAATTTTGAAATTGCGCCAGTGGGCTAGGAAGAGATATTGTTTTAAGGGTTTTTCTATTTTTAGCTCGGTCGGCCATTCTGTTCAATGGAGCGGAACCATTTTAGCAATTTAGGTAGAGTGTCACCTTAGGAATATTTCTGTGAAATTATTTTGAAATTGGGCCAGTGGGCTAGGAGATGTTGTTTAAATATTTTCTATTTTTAGCTTTGGTAGCCTTATTGTTCAACGGAGTAGAACTATTTTAGCAATTTTGATAGAGGGTCACCCAAGAAATATTTCTGCGATTTGTTTCTGAAATTGGGCTAAAGTGCAAGGAGGAGATGTCGTTTAATTTCAAAATTATTTCACAGAAATGTTCCTTGGGTGATCCTCTACCAAAATTAATAAAATGGTTCTGCTCCATTGAACAAATGGCTGCCAGAGCTAAAAATAGAAAAAACATTTAAACGACATCTCCTCCTCGCCCACTGGCCCGATTTCAAAAAATTTTACAGAAATATTCCTTGCATGACCCTGTGCCAAAATGCCAAAAATGGTTCCACTCTGCTGAACAAAATGGCTGCCAAAGCTAAAAATAGTAAAAACCTAAAACAACATCTCCTAGCACTTTGGCCCAATTTCATAATAATTTCACAGAAAAGTTCCTTGGGTGTCCCTCTACCGAAATTGCTTAAATGGTTCTGCTCCATTGAACAAAATGGCCACCAGAGCTAAAACAGAAAAACCTTTAAAAGACATCTCCTCCTAGCCCACTGACCCGACTTTATAATAATTTCTCAGAAATGTTCCTTGGGTGACCCTCTACAAAATGGTCAGCCAAAATTATTATCTGTGAAATGATTCTGAAATTGGGCCAGTGGGCTAGGAGATGTTGTTTAAATATTTTTCTATTTTTTGCTCTGGGGGCCATATTGTTCAACGGAGCAGAACCATTTTAGCAATTCAGGTAGAGGGTCACCCAAGGAACATTTCTGTGAAATGTTTTTGAAATTGGGCCAAAGGGCAAGGAGGAGATGTCGTTTTAAGGTTTTTCTATTTTTAGCTCTGGTGGCCATTTTGTTCAATGGAGTGGAACCATTTTAGCAATTTTTCTTGAGGGTCACTCAAGGAACATTTCTGTGAAATTATTTTGAAATCAGGCCATTGGGCTAGGAGATGTCATTTAATGTTTTTCTATTTTTAGCTCTGGCGGCCATTTTGTTTTCAATGGAGTGGAACCATTTTAGCAATTTTGGTAGAGGGTCACCCAAGGAACATTTCTGTGAAATAATTTTGAAATCGGGTCAGCGGGCTAGGAGATGTTGATTAAAGGTTTTTCTATTTTTACTCTGGTGGCCATTTTGTTCAACGGAGCAGAACCATTTTAGCAATTTCGGTAGAGGGTCACCTAAGGAATATTTCTATGAAATTATTTTGTTATCTATTCACCAGGTTAGGAGGAGATGTCATTTAAGTAAATTGTTGACGACGCAAGATGCACGACGCACAGACGCACACCAGACACCGGACACAGGGTGATTACAATAGCTCGCCTTGAGCACATCGTGCTCAGGTGAGCTAAAAAGTGGAATTCAAGGGGACGGCAAAATTATATAGGCATGCTTTCCTGATATTTAAAATACCCACAATCTATGTCTTTGAACAGAAATATGAAACACTATGCACCCAACTTTGACTTGACCTTTACAGATCTTGTTTGAAAACATAATTGTAACATACATGGTTAAAAATGTGCTATGCATCACAAATGTACAGATGCACACATTTACAAAGGACCGTAACTCATGAAGTATTTTTCAGAATTTATTCACAAGTTAATCAGTTCATCCCCTCATCACTACCAACCCACTCACTTACTTTCAAGGCTCTTTGAGATATTTTGTTGACAAGTTTTCATCCAAATTATCCTGATAAGAAAAAAGTATGAATCAGCTGTTTTATTATAAGGAATTGATATTTGAAATTTCAAAACCCTAGCTTACATGATTTTCAAGTTATGTAATGCATCACAAAGCATGCAATTTACAAATGGCCACCACTTAGGAAGTATTTCTCAGAATTCATTCAAAAGTTATTTGGGTCATCTATTTTCAAGGCTCTGGCTTCAAAAGGTTTTTTTTTCATTATTTTGCTGACGGGATTTCATCCATTTTTTTTTTAAAATTGCAAGAAAGGATAATCCTGATGAGACAAAATATGTGAACTTTTTTTAATGAGGAATCCATATTTGAATTCCAAAGCCCTAGTTCTTGATAGTTCTTAAATTTGCTTTGCATCACACAGCATGCAATTTACAAATGCACAAATTTACAAAGGGTCATTAAGAACTTTTAAGAGTTTATTCAAAGTTCATCAGATCATCTACTCAGTACTACCCATCCATTCATCAATTATCAAGGCTCTAGCTTCAATAGTTTTTGAAATATTTTGCTGACAAGATATTTTCTTTTCAAAGGGCCTTAACTTAGGAAAAGGGAATAATGCTGGTGCGAAAAAATATGCATTAGGTAATATTGGCTGAGGAATCCATAAAAGAAATTTCAAAACTCTAGCATGCACTGTCCAAACATAACTCTATGCATCAAAAAGCATGCAATGAACAAATGCCCAAATTTACAATGGGTGATGACTCATGAAGCAATTATCATAATTTTATTCAAAAGTTAATCAGGACATCTACTCATCAATACCAATCTATTCATAAACGATTAAGGCTCTGGCTTGATAACTTTTGCTGACCAGATTTCATAAAATAAAAGAGCAATAGCTCAAGATCTGTACATAATCCTGATGAGAAAAAATATGTTTGCTATATTTTCATAAGGAATCCATAGATGAAATTTCTGAATCATAGGGTGCATTTTTCAAAAAGTACGCTATGCATCAAAATGCATGCAATGTACAAATGCACAAATTTACAAAAGTCATAGCTTGTGAGGCATTTATCAGAATATATTCAAAATTAATTATGTCATCTACTCATCAATACCAATTCATTCAACTTTCAATGCTCCAGCTCCAATTTTGATTTTGAGATATTTGACAAAATATCTTCAAAATTGTTTCAAAGGACCATGACCCAGGAAAAAGGATTTTCACCGTACATCAACCATAGTGCAGTTTATATTTTACTTTTGGTCCTTTGAGATCAGCGTGAATATTCTGAGAAATCAGAAATAAATTATTAGTTTAGACTCATATTCTAGACATGTTTTTAATTATTTGGACCCCATTTTGATTTATATTAGTCTTTGAATCGACTGCCTATTCGAAATTCGCAAAATTGCAGTTTGTTTCCTCTGGCTTTCTTTGCCGGATCATTACAGGGTCACTGATGAGGCTTTATTAGCCGAAACTACGTAGTATGACCCATCTTCTTTCTTATGAATGTTTTCATTGCTCTTAAAGGAACTCAATTTTGATTTTTATTTGCCTTCACTGCAGCTGGTGTTGTGCCGTGTGGCGGCCGTAAAACGTCTCCCCGTACATCAACCATAGTGCAGTTTATATTTTACTTTTGGTCCTTTGAGATCAGCGTGAATATTCTGAGAAATCATAAATAAATTATTAGTTTAGACTCATATTCTAGACATGTTTTTAATTATTTGGACCCCATTTTGATTTATATTAGTCTTTGAATCGACTGCCTATTCGAAATTCGCAAAATTGCAGTTTGTTTCCTCTGGCTTTCTTTGCCGGATCATTACAGGGTCACTGATGAGGCTTTATTAGCCGAAACTATGTAGTATGACCCATCTTCTTTCTTATGAATGTTTTCATTGCTGTTAAAGGAACTCAATTTTGGATTTTAATTGTTTGTTTGTATTGGTGTTTAATGGCCCAGTCAACACTATTTTAGGTCATTCTTCAGCTGTTCAGTTTACTTTTTCACAATTTTCCTGGGCAGGCTTATACGTAAGCTGTTAACCAGTACAGTACACATTCTTTTGCCAGAAACTGACAACTGCCCTTCTTGAATCAGCGGAAGGGAGAGAATGACCATAGAAAAGATTTCATGATCAATATCCACGAAAGAATGTTTGCTGACCCCGCCAGGTAGAGAACCCACGTCCTCATGATTACCAGTCAGACGTGCATCCGACTGAGCTACCAAGGCTGGCTATCCAGGAAAAAGGCATACTCCTGGTGAGAAAAAAATATGTGTCAGCTACTCTTTCACGAGGATTCCAACATGGAATTTCAAAACCTTAGTATGCACTGTTCAAATGTTATGCTATGCATGAAAAAAGCATGCAATATTCAGATGACCGAATTTACTAAGGGCAATAACTTGTAATGTATTTTTCAGAATTTATTCGAAAGTTAAGCAGGTCATCTACTCATCAATACCCGTCTATTCATTCACTTATAGGCTCAAGCGTCAACCTTTTTTTAGATATTTTGCCAACAAGATTTCATCAAAACATTTTCGAAGGGAAGAGTGCATAATCATGACGAGAAAAAACATGTGTTTGTTATTTTTTCATGAGAAATCCATATATGAAAGGGGGTCTTTCAAGGTATAAGAAATTTGCATTGGTTTCTGCCCACGCTTGGATTTTGATGAAATTATGCACAATAATTGCCTTGGGTATAACCATTATAATGACGATGCATTCACTTTTAAATTTTATTTCCGTAGTAAATTTATTACATATTTTATGAAGTCTCTATCACAACAGAGAGTACTCGCATATAAACTTGTCTACAGTATTCACAGTTTCATATATCTAATGCTGCTATGATTTATGAATTAAAGCCATAATGGGTGAGTTACTTGATACTATGAATGACCTCATATGTCTAGTTATAGCGGCTGGGCTTTCAGTTTTCTTTGATTGTGTCCCCATATTTCAGCTCCTATTTGTGTATTCATTAAAATTTTATATGCATTTTTACCATGTTCCAATTTTTGTCAAGACACCATTTTAGCATAAAAACTATCCACATATCTTACGTACATGTTGATGAATTTTGATGGAAATTGAGGACCGGTAACATTGTGTTTTAACAGACTGAATACTGATAGTCCTGATTCAGCAAAATGTGAAATTATATGATTATCATGTTTTGGTCATGCTGTTTAATAATACTTTACTATTGCTTTCAATTTGGATGGCTATAATATAGTATGGTTTGTGTAAGTAGCTCATAGCATAATTATAAGTATTATTTCAAAACATCCCTTTCGGTAAATTTGCCCCCTATGGAAAAAACTATTTTGTCTACAGAACTATACCGCAAAGGTTTTGTTGACAAACCCACCCATGTAATCATGTGCACAGTTTTCTTTCTGTCTTTCTTGTCTAATTTGGTAATGGTGCTAAGGTGATGTTTAGATTTAACATTCAAATCAACAACATACCAGTCACTTTAGATTTTGCTTCAGATTTTGTGAGATTTGTTATCCGACTCCAGATAAATGACTCTCAAGTCAAACTTTTGTTTGTTTATTTTAACCCTAACTGTCCATTTAAAAAGAAAGGTTTACTCTAGGGAAAATCAATAACACTTCAGATTACTTTTCCTGGACATTAAGTTTTCAGAATTTGTATCTGCATAGGCACTAGCCAATCTATCTTTTTTGTAAAGCCCCTATGAACGAAATCAAACGGCTTCCTGAAGCTGTATTCCAAAACCATTTGCATTTGCTTTTAGAATCCACATGGTCGTACATTTGTCAGTGTTCCAAAACTTATGTGATCATGATTGTGTTGTCTATATATTTTTATAGGTCTTTCACTTCATTTACCTATCTCAGCAGTTGTTGCAGTAATTACAAAGCACATTATGTAAGATATCAAGAAGCATTTAAACTGTTGATAATAATTATTCAATCTGTGAGTAGTTATCGCATTACTCATAGGATTTTAAATTATTTTCAGTAAATACATTGTTATGCTTTTTTCTGTCCAAACACTGCAATGCTCTTTCTAAGCTGAGAGATACATTGCACAGAAAGGTACTGGTAATTATTAATGAACAAAAAGCAAGCAAGAACAGTGCTTAAAAACAAGAGGGCCATGATGGCCCTGGATCGCTCACCTGATCCATAGGGTATCAAGTGAGCCCCTGGGAGAGCCATTATTGGCCCAGGCTATAATATTAAATCGGGCCAAAGGGCTAGGAGGAGATGTTGCTTAAAGGTATTTCTATTTTTAGCTCTGGTGGCCATTTTGTTCAGCGGAGCAGAACCATTTTAGCAATTTCTGTAAAGGGTCATCCAAGGAACATTTCAGTGAAATTATTTTGAAATCGGGCCAAAGGGCTAGGAGGAGATGTCGTTTAAAGGTTTTTCTATTTTTAGCTCTGGTGGCCATTTTGTTCAGCAGAGCGGAACCATTTTAGCAATATCTGTAAAGGGTCATCCAAGGAACATTTCAGTGAAATAATTTTGAAATCAGGCCAAAGGGCTAGGAGGAGATGTCGTTTAAAGGTTTTTCTATTTTTAGCTCTGGCGGCCATTTTTTTCAGCGGAGTGGAACCATTTTAGCAATATTGGTAGAGGGTCATCCAAGCAACATTTCTGTGAAATTATTTTGAAATCAGACCAAAGGGCTAGGAGGAGATGTCGTTTAAAGGTTTTTCTATTTTTAGCTCTTGCGGCCATTTTATTGAGCGGAGCGGAACCATTTTAGCAATTTCGGTAGAGGGTCATCCAAGAAACATTTCAGTGAAATTATGTTGAAATTGGGCCAAAGGGCTAGGAGGAGATGTCGTTTAAAGGTTTTTCTATTTTTAGCTCTGGCGGCCATTTTGTTCAGCGAAGAGGAACCATTTTAGCAATTTCGTTAGAGGGTCATCCAAGGAACATTTCTGTGAAATTATTTTGAAATCGGGCCAAAGGGCTAGGAGGAGATGTCATTTAAAGGTTTTTCTATTTTTAGCTCTGGCGGCCATTTTGTTCAGCGGAGCGGAACCATTTTAGCAATTTCGGTAGAGGGTCATCCAAGGAACATTTCTGTGAAATTATTTTGAAATCGGACCAAAGGGCTAGGAGGAGATGTAGTTTAAAGGTTTTTCTATTTTTAGCTCTTGCGGCCATTTTGTTCAGCAGAGCGGAACCATTTTAGCAATTTCGGTAGAGGGTCATCCAAGAAACATTTCAGTGAAATTATTTTGAAATCGGGCCAAAGGGCTAGGAGGAGATGTCGTTTAAAGGTTTTTCTTTTTTTAGCTCTGGCGGCCATTTTGTTCAGGGGAGCGGAACCATTTTAGCAATTTTGGTAGAGGGTCATCCAAGGAACATTTCTGTGAAACTATTTTGAAATCGGGCCAAAGGGCTAGGAGGAGATGTCGTTTAAAGGTTTTTCTATTTTTAGCTCTGGCGGCCATTTTGTTCAGTGGAGCGGAACCATTTTAGCAATTTTGGTAGAGGGTAATCCAAGGAACATTTCTGTGAAATTATTTTGAAATTGGGCCAAAGGGCTAGGAGGAGATGTCGTTTAAAGGTTTTTCTATTTTTAGCTCTGGTGGCCATTTTGTTCTGCGGAGCAGAACCATTTTAGCAATTTTGGTAGAGGGTCACCCAAGGAACATTTATATGAAAGTATTTTGAAATCCATTCACTGGTTTAGGAGGAGATGTCATTTAAGTGAATTGTTGACGACGCACGCACACACCGCACGACGGACGCCGGACAAAAGGCGATCACAATAGCTCACCTTGAGCACTTCGTGCTCAGGTGAGCTAAAAACAGTGAACTTGCATTCAGCAGAAACATTCAAGAAGTGGTTGAAAGTTTTACAACCAGAAAAAAATACTAAAAGCTCGCTTCGGATAAATTAACCACTATATTGACAAAGTAAATAGAAAAAATAAGACACTAAAGAAACATCAACAATTACAATACCAATGCAGAAAAGAGAAATATTTATGCATGTGTACTATAAAGAAGGAAACTGTTACTCTCCCTGTCTAATAGCAAAATTTCTCTAGGTCATGAAACAGCTTTGTTTACACAAAATATTCTGCGCCTCATCCATCAATGACATTTTTGGCAACAGAAACTCAATATCAGTGACCTATCGATTTTTGTAAATACTAACAAATAATTACTGTAACTTTTTTGTTGGGATAATAATCCAGTGTTCATAAAGACAGAGTATATCTAAGGCTTAATCTGGCCATGGATTTATCAACAGAACTATTTTTACTGGTCACAACAAACCACTGACCATTGCGTCCTTGCATACCAGCTTGGTATGGAAATGAAAATAATGTATCTCCTTGCCTTACACCTATTTGAGTAGCATGACTTATGCAAAGTCATTAAATAAAGTTGCACATATTTACAATAATTTTGCTGCTAATTAAAAAGCAATATATGTTGTTAAGCCTAATTTGTTGTTTAGAATACCTTTTGATTTAGTGTTTTACTATCTACTATTTTGGATAGATCATAGTGTATAAATGAAAGGAAAATATCAGAAATTCATGATATTTTAATAGTTTCTAAGCTAGATCAGCTCAATATGTATTCATTTTGATTTGTATAATCTCATTTTTATTACGTAAGCGTTAATAATTGCCTTGATTCTTGGATGATTTCAATAAAATAGTAAATTTAGCAGGAACGACTTACATCCATTAAAGGTGTAAAACTACAGTGTTACCGGTTTCGGATTTTCAGGAAATTTGGCATAGCTAAAGAAGATACATATGGTAAGTTTTCCTAGCAAAGTGAAATCTTGACAAAGACTAGAACATATTTATCTTAGGGATTGAATTTTGATAATTTTTTAAAATTATAATTAAAAAATGAGATTTTGATAATTATTTTATCAGAAAATGTAAACTTTAATTAATTCAAAAGGTCTTTTAGTATCAAAGGAATGCCTATGGAGTTCTGCATTCAATCTAGTTCACAGATCTTGAAACTAAATAATTCATAAGATTTAAGAGGCACTTATTTAGAGACAGACACCAGCTCATGGAGGGAGTCAGTTAGAGTGGCCTCCTGAGTCCTACTTTGATTTATATAATTTATTAAATACATTTTTATAGGTTGTATATGCTGAGTTATTAATATACAAAGTTTAAAGAAAAAACATGCATGGGCACAGATGAAAGACCCCCTTTCACAATTCTAGCATGCACGGTTCAAAAGTTATGCTATGCATCAAAAAGAATGCAATGTACAAATGCCCAAAGTTACAAGGGGCCATAACTCATGAAATATTTTTCAGAATGTTTTTTAAAGTTAATCGGATCATCTACTCATTAATACAAATCTATTCATCAGGTTTCAAGGCTCCAGCTTCAATAGATTTTCGGATATTTTGCTGACAAGATTTCATTTTTTTTTTCAATGGGCAATAATTCAGGTAAGCGACATAATCCTGACAGGAAGACTAGAGAAAGCGACCAGTGGGTCACGTATGCCCCCGGCAAATGCCACCCTCTGATATAACTTTCGAGCTTGTATGTAATATGAATGAAGAAGTGAAGAAGCTATAAGAATCTATAAATGTACTTGTAAAAGCTCAACCAAACATAAAATTTCTAAATGGACCCAGGGAGTGAGGGCATAAAAGTTACTGAATGGGTGGGGGCATCAATCTTACTGAAGCAGCAGGGTGGGTATGCATCAATAAAATCTTTGGACTGGTATGCAACATCAATGCAAGTATCAAATGAATTTGTCTTAGAGTTTAGAACATACAGGCATCTATAAAATTTGTCATAAAACTTTAACCAAATGTAAAATTTCTAAGTCCTGACCTTGAGGTAAAGGTCACCATGGGTGGGAATGGGGCATGCATCACGAAATCTTTGGACTGCTATGCAGCACTGAATCAAGTATCAACTGAATTTGTCTTAGAGTTTAGAACATACAGGCATCTATAAACTTTGTCATAAAACTTTAACCAAATGTAAAATTTCTAAGTCTGTGACCTTGACCTCAAGGTCACTGTAAGTCTGTGACCTTGACCTCAAGGTCACTGTGGGGGTGGGACATGCATCAATGAAATCTTTAGACCAGTATGTAACTTCTGTGTAAGTATCAACTCAATCTATCAAAGGGTTCAAAAGATACAATCTCTTAGAAACTTTAACGCTAAACTTTAACCAAAAGTTAACGGACGGAAGGACGGACGGAAAGACGGACACACGGACAAAAACTATATACCCCAAAAGCATACTTCGTATGCCGGGGGTATAAAAATGTGTCAGCTATTTTTTCATGATAAATCCATAATGAAATTTCAATACACTAGCATGCACGGCTCAGAAGTTATGATATGCATAAAAAAGCATAATGGCTACAGATATGGATGCACTGACACACAGAAGCAATATGTCCCTCTTCGAAGTTAGGGGCATAATAATGTATACCCTTGTAAATCTATCATTTTATTGATATAAAGTGCAGTTTAAAGGGGTATTCATCACAAGGGCTGATTTTCACTGGGGCGAAAAAAAAATGTTTGTTTGGTTTTGACTTTGGTCATTTGAGGAAAGATGTTGCACTGATAAGTTAGAAAACCTTTGGACAGACTGAACAATTTTTTTTGTGTAACACAGCAGAGCCTGGGGCCAGTGTTGTGGCTATGTAAAATAGCTTTTGCTTCCCAGTTATTTTTTTTCTGACCATTCCATAAAAGAGCTTATGTTTTTGTTTATTATGTCTGTATGTTCTTAAAATATCTTCAAGGGCTATAATTTGAACAACCTTCGAAGAGGTCCATAAGATGACGCTTCAACCTATTTATTAAAGAAGTGAGCTTAATGTTATAAAACAGACTGCATGCGTGGTAGTGAACCCAATCACGGTTGTCCACTTTGCTTCCCTCTTTAAGTGTAAGCCGGTGGGTCAGGCCTCAGATACTTTGTTGGTTCCAGCGTAAAGGCTTACTGAGAATTAGAGCAAACAAATTAAATGTAACGTTGGTTGGTGCCTGATACTCTGTCTCTGGCTGGGCCTATCGGAGTTTAACTGTTGGTTTTCTTTTGCTCCGGCATTTCAGTGGTTTCTTGCTGTCGAGTCCTCACCGTTGTTTTATCTCTGTGGTTGTCTGATTTTTTTTGTGTTCACGGAGGTGTTGCACTGATGAGTTAGGAGGCCTTCATGCAGACTGAACATATTATTTGTCTAAATCACGACAGAAGTAAGGGCGAGGATTGTGGCCATGTAAAATCGATTTAAGCCCCCAGTGGAATTCGTTTCTGCTGACCATTCCAAGGCGGTTCTTCTGTCACAGTTTATTTTTGTTATGGTTTGTCTTTGGGTGTTTGTATCACTTACGTTGTTTTGGTTTGGATGGCCTGTTGGCCATTTTGTGGGAGGGTGACTGTCCTTTTGGCTTTCCACTGTTGATGTTTCCATTGGGGTCTGTTGTTTCGTGTTTGTGTTTTTTTTCCTTTGGTGTCTCGGATGGGGGCTGTGGGTTGATAGTGTCGATTCCTGATCATTGCCTCCACTTCTATTTTGTGCGTTCAAGAAAGAAAAATTTTTGAGGGTCACCAATAAATATGTTCTATAAAAGGGTTATCATTTGGAAGCAAGGAATACACCACAGAACTTGAAAATATGATGTGTACATGATTTCTGGGCCAGACTAGCTAGTTTCGGCCAGTTAGGCCTCATCAGTGACACTCAAATATTTTCAAACTTCCACAATAGAATCAATGATCGCAAAGGACAAGAAAATATAAACTACACTATAATGTAATGTAATAAAAAGTAGAAGTAAAACATAGATCAGGAATTGATACAATTAACTTACTCCACCCATAAAAGACACCAAAGGGAAAGAAATACAAACATTAAGCGACCAGACCATAATGGAAACCTAAACAAAGGAAGGCCATAAGGACAGTTACTTTCCCACAAAATGGCCATATGGCCATCCAAAATTAAAAGACACAAGTGATACACACACTAAGCAACAAACAACAACATAAATAAATTGCCACAGAAGAGCCGCCTTGGAACGGTCAGTGGAAGATTTCCACCGGGGGGCTTAAATCGATTTTACGTGGCCAAAATCCTCGCCCTTACTTCCGTCGCGATTTAGACAAATAATTTGATCAGTCCGCATGAAGGCCTCCTAACTCATCAGTGCAACATCTCCGTGAACAAAAAAATCAAAGAACCACAGAGCCTAATTGGCCGTAATTAGCTATTCTGGATCAGAAAAATTTGTACACTCAATACTTTTAAGTTCAAAGGTGTATTCCTGGCTTCCAAAGGATAATCCTTTTATAGAACTTGGTCCCTGCCCATCGGTGCTTCAAGAAATAGATAGGTTGCATGATGCTGTCACGCAGAGCTGAAACCACTGCACACAAGTACTGGCAGACTGCAAAGTGGATCTAAGCCTACCCAGGCAAAGTGGTGCGAGTCGGACCGTCCATGCTTATAAACAGGGCTTGGGAAGTCATTTCATCTCAATGTTGGGAAAAAGTCCCACAAAACTGGAAGCAACATCTCCAAAATGACCTATACAGCGTTGCTGGGTGTGTTAAAACTCAAACCAAGCAAACATCTTTATAGAACATATTTAAACCCTTAACAGCTGGCGTTAAGGGAATATGAAGCCTCCGTAAAAAGTCTCCCTGCCATTCTTCATTGTGTAGTTTATATTTTCATATACTTTAGGATCACTGATTCTATTGCAGGGCATTGAAAACATTTTAGGGTTACTGATGAGGCCTAATTGGCCTTCACTAGCTTGTCTGTCCCAGAAAAAAAAACTTGTACACTCCATATTTTTCAGCTCGACAGTGTTTTCCTTTCTTCCAAAGGATAATCCTTCTATAGAACATTGTAAAGGTTTTTTCCCTTTATCAGTCTATGTAAAACACATGGGTACCTGGGCGGAACCATTTTTAACCCCAAGTCAAAAATATGAGCAATCTTCAGAGAGGTATACTAGATGAAGCTTCAAACCAAATAACTAAGGATGTGTTTCATTGAAATCGTCGTTATAACATGATTTGTTGTTATATCAAAGTCGTAATAAAGAGGGTTTACTGTACTTACTCTGTGCCCTTGTCAATGTTCTGAAGGGCATCGCACTTGTCAGTGGGCCCTTGCTCAGGGGATAGGTATTCTACAACAAGCCCTGTCCGTCTCATAGACTTGAAAATCATATGCATCATGCAAACTGTAAGAATCACCAAAAGCATTTCAAAGCAGACAGTATAAGACTGCACATGGTCAATAACAAAGGCCTTGATCAAAGAACAAAGTCATTTCACATATTTGGCGCCAGTTGGTCTGATAAGCAAATGTTATCTGCCATTTTGCGGTCCTTGATCCAGTTGTTCAAAGCACTGTTAGCTTAATGGGCTTGTAATTGGTCAAATTGTTAACCATTCTAGTAAGTGCAATATTTAAGCTTTTATTATTTTTGATAAAGATATGAGAGCAGAAACGGCTAACATTTCTTCATCAAATCATGATGTGTTTGTGAAACACTGAGGCCCCCGGACAGCGCATGTTAAATATGAAAGCAGTATCACTAAGCAATCGAAAGGTATGGCCAATGTTCAAGTCTTAAAAAAGTAGGTCACGGTCAAAAAATATGGAATCGCTGGAAAGGTCTTGTGACATAGAATACACATGTGAAATATGAAAGCCCTATGACTTACCAAATCAGAAGTTATCGGCAATGTTAAGTTTTTGGAAAATAGGTCAAACGTCAGGGTCAAGGTCAAAAGGTCAAAACATTATGGTATTGCTGGAAAGGTCTTGTGACGTAGAATTCACATGTTAAATATGAAAGCCCTATCACTTACCAATCGAAAGTTATGTCCGATGATAAAGTTTGTTAAAAGTAGGACAAATGTCATGGTCAATGTCACGAGGTCAAAAATTATGGTACCACTGGAAAGGTCTTGTGACAAGGAATGTACATGTGAAATATGAAAGCCCTGACACTTACCAGTCGAAAGTTATGGACTATGTTAAAGTTTTAATAATTTTGAAAAAATGAGGTCAAAGGTCAAGGTCAAGGTCACAAGATCAAAAATTATGGTGACACTGGAAAGGTCTTGTGATAAGGTATACACATGTAAAATATAAAAGCTCTATCTATTACCAATCAAAAGTTATGCACAATGTTAAGGTTTTTGTAGACAGACAAACAGACAAATGGACAAACAGACTAAAAACTATATGCCCCCACCGAATCTCGATTCCAGGGGCATAAATATTACAATTTTCACAATATTGACTGATCAAAGTATTAACGATATGTTAGCAAACGACATCGTTAGTTTTGAACAACTTGCCCCTGCTCTTTAAAATCAAAGCTGTTGCTTATTTGATCTGTTTTCCTTATTTGTTTCAGTTCTTACTTTTTCTAGAAAAGGAAAGTAAGGCAATCAAATTATAGTTTTAGAGGATAGTGGCCACGTAAAATCGATTTAAGCCCCCCAAAGAAATTCGTTTCCACTGACTGTTCCAAGGCCTTTCTTCTGTCGCGGTTTATTTTTGTTATGGTTTGTCTTTGGGTGTTTGTGTAGTATATTATTTTGTTTTGGATAGCCTCATGGCCATTTTGTTGGTAAGTAACTGTCCTTTTGGATTTCCGTTATTGATGTTTCCATTAGGTTTGTTGTTCGATGTTTGTGTTTCTTCCCTCTGGTGTCTCTGATGAATCATCACCTCTACTTCTATTTTAGAACATCATAACAACCATGCATATATTATTTGTACTACAAAATCAGTCTTGTTGCTTGGCGATCTATAAATTGACCAATGGTCAGAGTAAGAGTGTTTGAATTTTATGCCTCACCAACAGCTAAGGTCATACGCAAACGGGACCTCGGTTTAAAGACTGATACGAAAGACTTGAGAAGCCGGGGATCAATCCTGCGACCCGTGGTTTACAAGGCAAGTAGCAAAACCACTGCAACATGGAGGTTTCAAACCCAACAGCAAAGATGGTATACATTCGACAACTTTCCTTTAATAGTAGAAAAAATAATACAAGAGGGCCATGATGGCCCTGGATCGCTCACCTGATCCATAGAGTAACAAGTGGGACCCGGGGAGGGCCATTATTAACCCCAGGGCTATAATGTGCATAATGTTCAGAGACGTCTAAAAAGGTGAAGCTTCATACCAAATATCAACAAAGGCTATAATTTGAACAATCTTGGCAAAGGTCCACTAGATATGCTACATACCAAAGATCAAAGACCTGGGCCTAACGGTTTCAGAGAAGAAGATTTTTATTAAAGATATTCCCTACATAAGCCTATGAAATACCAAATGGCTCTGGGGCGGAGGCGTTTTTGGCCTCAGGGCTATAATTTAAACCATCTTGATAGAGGTCCACTAGAGGAAGCTTCACACCAAATATCAAAGACCATGGCCTTGCTGTTTCAGAAGAAGATTTTTAAGGAATATCTCTATATAAGTCTATGTAAAACCAAAGGGCCCCAGGTCGGGGGCAGTTTTGGCCCTAGCACTATAATTTGAACAATCTTGGTAGGGGTCCACTAGATGAAGCTTCATACCAAATAGCAAAGACCTGGCCCTTGGGGTTTCCGAGAAGAAGATTTTTAAAGATTTTCCCCATATAAGCCCATGTAAAACCATAGGGCCCCGGGGCGGTGGCATTTTTAGCCCAAGCACTATAATTTGAACAATCTTGGTAGGAGTCCACTAGATGAAGCTTCATACCAAATAGCAAAGACCTGGGCCTTGCGGTTTCAGAGAAGAAGATTTTTAAAGATTTTCCCTATATAAGCCCATTTAAAACCAAAGGGCCCCGGAGTGGGGGGGAGGGGGGGGGGATGGGGGGGGGGAGGAGAAGGACCATGGCCTTGTGGGATGAAGCTTCATACCAAATATCAAAGACATGGGCCTTACGGTTTCAGAGAAGAAAATTTTTAAAGATTTTCCCTATATAAGCCCATGTAAAACCAAAGGGCCCCTGAGCGGGGGCATATTTGACCCCAGCACTATAATTTGAACAATCTTGGTAGGGGTCCCCTAGATGAAGCTCCATACCAAATATCAAAGACCTGGGCCTTACGGTTTCAGAGAAGAAGATTTTTAAAGCTCTTCACTATATAAGACCATGTAAAACCAAAGGGCCCTGGAGCGGGGGCATTTTTGGCCCCAGCACTATAATTTGAACAATCTTGGTAGGGGTCCCCTAGATGAAGCTCCATACCAAATATCAAAGACCTGGGCCTTACGGTTTCAGAGAAGAAGATTTTTAAAGCTCTTCACTATATAAGACCATGTAAAACCAAAGGGCCCTGGAGCGGGGGCATTTTTGGCCCCAGCACTATAATTTGAACAATCTTGGTAGGGGTCCACTAGATGAAGCTTCATACCAAATATCAAAGACCTGGGCCTTGCGGTTTCGGATAAGAAGATTTTTAAAGATTTTCCCTATATAAGCCCATGTAAAACCAAAGGGCCCCGGAGCAGGGGCATTTTTGGCCCCAGCACTATAATTTGAACAATCTTGGTAGGGGTCCACTAGATGAAGCTTCATACCAAATATCAAAGACCTGGGCCTTACGGTTTCAGAGAAGAAGATTTTTAAAGATTTTCCCTATATAAGCCCATGTAAAACCAAAGGGCCCCAGGGCGGGGGCATTTTTGGCCCCAGCACTATAATTTGAACAATCTTGGTAGGGGTCCACTAGATGAAGCTTCATACCAAATATCAAAGACCTGGGCCTTATGGTTTCAGAGAAGAAGAGTTTTAAAGATTTTCCCTATATAAGCCTATGTAAAACCACAGGGCCCCGGAGCGGGGGCATTTTTGGCCCCAGCACTATAATTTGAACAATCTTGGTAGGGGTCCACTAGATGAAGTTTAAGACCAAATATCAAAGACCTGGGCCTTACGGTTTCAGAGAAGAAGATTTTTAAAGATTTTCCCTATATACGCCCATGTAAATCCAAAGGGCCCCGGAGCGGGGGCATTTTTGGCCCGAGCACTATAATTTGAACAATCTTGGTAGGGGTCCACTAGATGAAGCTTCAGACCAAATATCAAAGACCTGGGCCTTGTGGTTTCAGAGGAGAAGATTTTTTAAGTTTTTGGTGAAAAAAATCTATTTTTGGCCCCAAAAACCTAGATGTGCAACGGACCGGAACCATTTGAACAACTTTGAAAGGGGACCACCTAAGGATCATTCCTGTGAAGTTTGGTCAAAATCTGATCAGTGGTTTAGGAGGAGATGTCGTTTAAAGAAATTGTTTACGGACGCACGGATGCACGGACGGACGGACGACGGACGACGGACGAAAAGTGATCCCAAAAGCTCACCTCGTCACTACGTGACGGTGAGCTAAAAAGAACAGGGTAATGCAATACCCGTCTCCTTTTATTAAAGTTTCACATCAGAAATATAAATTAAGATGACAAATGATAAACTTACATGTATATGGAGATCTTTTCATTGCAAAGCAGAAAACAAATCCCAAACAAAAAGTGCACTCTTTGTGCCACTAGAGCCCAAACTATTTACTAAATAACTGAAATGTGTATGTATACATATTATCCAATAAAGGAATAACAGAGTTAAGGGGAATGGATACACCTAGCAGACTTTTTCTACCATTTTTTCAAGCGGAGACAAAGTTTGTTATTTCCTGTTCGCTTTTCTATAAACTCTGTCCCACAGGGGTTAACTCTGAACAGAAAGAATTTGCTCCTCAGTTAATAGTTGACTCCTCTTGACATGGGAGACAAAAATACTTTTGCAGGAGTTGCCTCCCCTGAAAAACTATCTATTCCCCTTAAAGAAAGAAAAACAAGAGGCCCATGGGCCACTATGTTCACCAGAGTTTATGTGGGCCCAGCCCACTGGTAGACATGTACTTCAATAAACTATGGCTGCCTAAAATATCTAAGTAGAGTCGCCTTCTCTTACCCAACGACCTCTGCTACCAAATTATTTTGAAATCTGACCATTGACTTTTGACAACAATAAGAATACTGAAGCTTTCATAGTTTCTAAGAAATATTTGATGCTTTTTTATGTTGGGACTTCTATGGACAGAATACAGTCGAACTTCAATGTCTCGAACACCTTTAGGACCTCGAAAATCTGTTCGAGACAGGGGTAGTTCGATAATTACTGTCGGGGGGCATAACGAGATACTTTTAGACATCTTTTCAGTGTTCTATAATGAAAATGTATGCTGTGTGCAGACAAAGAATCGCCTCATCGAGGCGATTCTAATGAGTACACACACCATACATTTGCAAGATAAAAAACTAAAATCTCCTTAAATATCCCCCACTATTTCTTATGTAGAGGATTTCGCTAGGGGCTTGAGAATGGGTTCGACACAGCCACGGTAAACGAGCCTTTGCTGTTCGAGCCATCGAAGTTCTACTGTAAAAAAACAACCTATATAGATAGGATGTGAATTCTATACTAGTAACCAGATTAAAAAGTTTACTTTTATGAAATATGCAAACTTTGAATCTCCCAGCCAAGGGATGCAGAAAAATTTGGGGTCAATTACCCAGTTGACTAACATTTGAATATGTTGTCACCAGACATCAGAAGATAACAGGTAACAGCCTCTCCTACAAGTTTCTCAGGAGCATTTGCCTCTGGTGAGATTAAAACAGACTTTCAATCTACCAGCCCAAGGATGCTCCAGATAGAATTCAGGCGAAATTGACTGAGTGCCTTCTGAGATGTCATGTGAAGAGTTGACAGCAGACAACCATAGACAACTGCCTGTACTATAACCTTCCTCGGAGCAAGGTTCTGGTGAGCTAAAAACCAACTGTTTTATTTTTCACCATACAAAAGTCTATATGTGTACAAATTTAATCTTGGTGTAAAGTAGATCAAGGCCAATGAACAAACCTTAGAGGCACCCACTACCCCTCTCCCCACCCCTCATTGGCTATTTGTTTCCCTTTAAATATTTTTAATGTTTAGCATATATGGGCATGGTAGCCATCTTAGTAAGGTGACCCAGATCTTACAATAAACTTTTATTCCTACATTTCAGTGTGGCACAACATGTAATTTGGTTTCAATTGGTCTATGAGTTTCAGAGATGCCATTTTGAAGTGCTGATGATGCAGATGATGGATTGTTGTAGTAAGCTCCTGGAGCCTTTGGCTCTGGTGAGTATTATACTTCATATTCAGAGGGAATAATAAAATATTGTGTACCAAATAAGTAATATTAAACAAGAGGCCCATGGGCCACTAGGCTCACCAGAGGTCATGTGGTTTATACCAAATACAGACATGGTGCCCATCTTGGTCATGTGACAACAAACGGCCACCATGCAATCAGTAAAATCCACTGTCTTGCCTTTTTTCCATACAACTGTCTATGTGACCAAATTTGACCATGACGTAAAAACAGGTCAAGGTCAACCAAAAGTCATCATTTGAACAAAATTGGTAGGGTCCGAGCCCTCGATGCTGCATACCAAGTTTCAAGGTCATCGGCCATTTGGTTCCTGAGATGAAGATTTTGTAAGGTTTTTACCATATATGGGCATGGCAGCCATATTGGTCATGTGACCTAGTCCTTACGAACAAACTTTCATTCCCCCTTCCCAAAGAAGCTCCAAATGTAATTTGGTTTCAATCAACCTATCAGTTTGAGTAGAGAAGAAGATTAAAATACTGAATCTCAGCCATGAAGGACAAAGGTCAGAAAATGACCTTCACCTTTGTTGAGAAACATCCATTCAGTTGATTGCAAATCTCATTTCTGATGCCACAGGTTACCATGCATTCAGAAAAATCCAGTTTTGCCCTCTTTCCATACATATGTCTAAGTGACCATATTCGACCTTGAGGTAAAATAGGTCAAGGTCAAAAGCCATCATTTGAACAAACTTGGCTGTCACTAGCTACCATGCAATCAGAAAAATCAACTGTTTTGCCTTTTTTCCATACAAATGTCTAAGTGACCATATTTGACCTTGATGTAAAACAGGTCAAGGTCAACCAAATGTCATCATTTGAACAAACTTGGCAGATCCCGAGTCCCCGATGCTGCATACTAAGTTTCAAGAACATCAGCCATTCAGTTCTTGAGAAGAAGATTTTTAAAGGTTTTTACCATATATGGGCATGGCAGCCATATTGGTCATGTGACCCAGTCCTCACAAACAAACTTTTGTTCTCCCTTCCCACAGAGGCTCCACATGTAGTTTGGTTTCAATTGTCTCAGCAGTTGAAGTTGAGAAGATAAAAATACTGAATCTGAGCCTCCCGGACAAAGGTCCGAAAATGACTTGGCCTTCTGAACTGACAAAAATCCATTCAGCTGAGTGCAAATATCATTTCTGATGCAACTAGCTACCATGCAATGAGAAAAATCGACTGTTTTGCTTTTTTTCCATACAAATGTCAAAGTGAGCATATTTGACCTTGACGTAAAACAGGTCAAGGTCAACCAAAGGTCATCATTTGAACAAGCTTGGTAGGGCCCAAGTCCCTGATGCTGCATATCTAGTTTCAAGAACATCAGCCATTGGGTTCTTGCGTAGAAGATTTTTAAAGGTTCTTACCATTTTGGGGCATTGCAGCCATATTGGTCATGTGACCCAGTCCTCACGAACAAACTTTCGTTTCCCCTTCCCACAGAGGCTCCATTTTGTAATTTGGTTTCAACTAGAATTTGTTTTTATACAAAAACACAGATGTCTCCCCCGTTTTTGACCTCTAAGTATAACCTTGACATTGGAGGTATTGAGCCGGTTCTTGTGTGCAACACATCATCTAATGAAGATAAACATTTCTGCAAAGTAACTTTAAAAATGTTCAAAAAATTTCAAAGGGCAATAACTCTTGAAAGGGGCATAATCCGGATGAGAAAAATATATGCGTCAGCTTATTTTCCATTAGGAATGCATATATGAAATTTCAAAACCATAGCATACACAGTTCTAAAGTTATGCTATGCATCCCTTTTAGCATTCATTACAATGGGCACAAATTACCAAAATGACAAAGGGCCATAACTCACAAAGTATTTTTCGGAATTTTGTCAAAAGTTAATCAGTTCATATACTCATCACCATCAATATACTCAACAACTTTCAAGGCTCTAGCTCCAATAGTGTTTGAGAAATTTTGCTGACAAGATTTTATTGAAAAAATTTCAAAGGGCAATAACTCTTGAAAGGGGCATAATCCGGACGAGAAAAAAATACGAGTCAGCTAATTTTCCATGAAGAATCCATATATGAAATTTCAAAACCCTAGCATACACGGTTCTAAAGTTATGCTATGCATCACTTTTAGCATACATTACAATGGGCACAAATTACCAAAATGACAAAGGGCCATAACTCACAAAGTATTTTTCAGAATTTTGTCAAAAGTTAAACAGTTCATCTACTCATCACCACCAATATATTCACCAATTTTCAAGGCTCTAGCTCCAATAGTTTTTGAGATATCTTCCCGACAAGATTTTATTAAAAAAATTCAAAGGGCAATAACTCTTGAAAGGGGCATAATCCGGACGAGAAAAAAAATACGCGTCAGCTAATTTTCCATGAAAAATCCATATATGAAATTTCAAAACCCTAGCATACACGGTTCTAAAGTTATGCGATGCATCACTTTTAGCATACATTACAATGGGCACAAATTACCAAAATGACAAAGGGCCGTAACTCACAAAGTAATTTTCGGAATTTTGTCAAAAGTTAATCAGTTCATCTACTCATCACCACCAATATATTTACCAACTTTCAAGGCTCTAGCTCCAATAGTTTTTGAGTTATCTTGCTGACAAGATTTTATTAAAAAAATTTCAAAGGGCAATAACTCTTGAAGGGGGCATAATCCGGACGAGAAAAAAAATACGCGTCTGCTAATTTTCCATGAGGAATCCATATATGAAATTTCAAAACCCTAGCATGCATACACGGTTCTTTAGTTATGCTATGCATCAAAAGCGTAACGGACAGACGAACGGACAAACGAACCAGAACCAATATGCCCCTCCAACTTTTTCAAAGTTGGAGGCATAAAAAGGCCCCTTTTTGTTCTTTGACCTCTTAGTACGACCTTGACATTTGAGGTACCAACTTGGGTCATGCACGCAACACATCGTCTTATGGTGGTTAACATTTCTGCCAAGTAATTTCAAAATCCATCTAAAAATAAGAAAGTTATTGACAGAACACAAAAAAGGCCCCTTTTTTGACCTTTAACCTCTATGTATGACCTTGACCTTTCAGGTACCAAACTGGGTCATGTGTGCAACACATCATCTCATGGTGTTTAACATTTCTGCCAAGCAATTTCAAAATCCATCTAATAATAAGAAAGTTATTGGCCAAACACGAAAAAAAGGCCCCTTTTTTGACTTTTGACCTCTATGTATGACCTTGACACTTGAGGTATCAAACTCAATCATGCATGCAACACATCGTCTCATGATAGTTAACATTTTTGCCAGGTAACTTCAAATGCTATCTAAAAATAAGCAAGTTATTGACAAAACCGGAAAAAGGCCCCTTTTTTACCTTTGACCTCTAAGTATGACCTTGACCTTTGAGGTACCAACCTAGGTGATGCACGTAACACATCGTCTTATATTGGTTAACATTTCTGCCAAGTGATTTCACAATCCATCTAAAAATAAGAAAATTATTGACAAAACACGAAAACTAGAAATGGTGTTTGTAAAACACAATGCCCCCAACCTTTGCTTGTCCTTAGATGGCAAAATATTCAACAAATATTGTTAAAGACTCAAAAACATACAACAAGAATTCCCCCGAAGGCTATGTCGCGCCTGTGGGGGCGCAAAGTCACCAAACCATGAAATCTAGGTCAAGGTTAAACATGGATGCCTGCATAAAAATTTGACTCCTAGTTGCAAGCATGTACCAAGTATTATCAATGAAACTCTTAAAAACAGACTCTTACATCAGGGTGAAAGTTAGGGTTGTCACACTATTTTACAAAGTCAGTGAACCATAAAATGTAGGTCAAGGTTAGAAATGGATACTTGCATTGAAGTTTCAATTCCTAAATGCAAGCTTGTACCAAATACAATTAATGAAGCTCTAATAGATCTTGAGAAATGGACTCTTACATTAGATAGAAAGTCAGGGTGGTCGCAATAATTCACAAAGTCAGTGAACCATGAAATATGGGTAAAAGTCAAATATGGGTGCTTGCGTTGCAGTTCCAATTCCTAGATGCAAGTTTGTACCAATTATAATTTGAAAAGCGTTAATAGTTTTCGAGAAATGGTGAAAGTCAGGGTGGTCGCAATAATTCAAGAAGTCAGTGAACCATGAAATATAGGTCAATGTCAGATATGGATGCTTGCGTTGAAGTTGCAATGCCTGGATGCAAGTTTGTACCAAGAATGATTAATGAAGCTCTAATAGTTCTCAAGATATGGACTTGCTGACAAGATTTTATTAAAAAAAAAAAGGCATCGCATGCGATACAAATCCCCTCGCACAAGACAACTTCGTGTGTGGAAAACACTGAAATGGCAAAAGTCCAACTTGCTTGAGATATTATCATATGCAACATTTGTGTAAAGTTTGTTTAAAAATCCATCCATAAATGTAGGTTCTAGAGTGATGACAATATTTCTCTAAAAAAAGTCATAGGGACATTGACTTGAGGCCATGGCCGCGAAGTAGATCTTGCTCAAGATATTATCATAAGCATCTTTTGTGTGAAGTTAGATTAAAATCATAAATGTAGGCGGCAGAGCAATGACAAAGTTTTTCTAAAAATAGCCATAGTGACCTTGACCTTGAGGTCATGACCTTGAAAGTCAAAGCAACTCGAGATATTACCATAAGAAACATTTGTGTGAAGTTCTATTAACATCCATCAATAAATGTAGGCACTACAGCGATGACAAATCTTTTCTAAAAATAGCCACGATGACCTTGACCTTGAAAGTCGAAATAGTTCGAGATATTGTCATAAGGAACATTTGTGTGAAGTTATACTGAAATCGGTGAAGAAATGTAAGCGCTAGAGCCATGTCAAAGTTTTTCTAAAAATAGCCACAGGGACCTTGACCTTGAAAGTCAAACTCAATCGAGGTATTGTCACAAGGAACATTTGTGTGAAGTTATATTGAAATCAGTGAAGAAATGTAGTCGCTAGGGGGATGACAAAGTTTTTCTAAAAATAGCCACAGTGACCTTGACCTTGAAAGTCGAAATCGCTTGAGATATTGTCTTAAGGAACATTTGTGTGAAGTTATATTGAAATTGGTGAAGAAATGTAAGCGCTAGAGCATTAACAAAGTTTTTATAAAAATAGCCACAGTGATCTTGACCTTGAAAGTGGAACTCGCTACAGATATTGTCATAAGGAACATTTGTGTGAATCGATTTTGAAATTGGTGAAAAAATGTAAGCGCTAGAGCAATGAAAAAGTTTTTCTAAAAATAGCCAAAGTGACCTTGACCTTGAAAGTCAAACTCTTTCGAGGTATTGTCATAAGGATCATTTGTGTGAAGTTTTATTAAAATCGGTGAAGAAATGTAGGCACTGGAGCGATGACAAAGTTTTTCTAAAAATAGCCATTGTGACCTTGACCTTGAAAGTTCAAATGGCTTGAGATATTGTCATAAGGAACATTTGTGTGAAGTTATATTGAAATCGGTGAAGAAATGTAAGCGCTAGAGCATTGACAAAGTTTTTCTAAAAATAGCCACAGTGACCTTGACCTTGAAAGTGGAACTCCCTAGAGATATTGTCATAAGGAACATTTGTGTGAAATTATATTGAAATCGGTGAAGAAATGTAGGCGCTAGAGCGATGACAAATTTTTTCTAAAAATAGCTACAGTGACCTTGACCTTGAGGTCATGACCCTGAAAGTCGAACACACTCGAGATATTGTCATAAGGAACATTTGTGTGAAGTTATATTGAAATCAGTGAAGAAATGTAGGCGCTAGAGCAATGACAAAGTTTTTCTAAAAATAGCCACAGTGACCTTGACCTTGAGGTTATGACCTTGAAAGTCGACCTCGCTCAAGATATTGTCATAAGGCACATTTGTGTGAAGTTATATTGAAATCAGTGAAGAAATGTAGGCGCTAGAGTGATGACAAAGTTTTTCTTAAAATAGCCACAGTGACCTTGACCTTGAGGTCATGACCTTGAAAGTCAAACTCGCTGAGATATTGTCATAAGAAACATTTGTGTGAAGTTATATTGAAATTGGTGAAGAAATGTAGGCGCTAGAGCGATGACAAAGCTTTTCTAAAAATAGCCACAGTGACCTTGACCTTGAGGTCATGACTTTGAAGTCGAACTCGCTCAAGATTTTTCTATAAGGAACATTTGTGTGAAGTTATATTGAAATTGGTGAAGAAATGTAGGCGCTAGAGCGATGACAAAGTTTTTCTAAAAATAGACACAGTGACCTTGACCTTGACCTTGAGGTCATGACCTTGAAAGTCGAACTCGCTCGAGATTTTTTTATAAGAAACATTTGTGTGAAGTTATATTGAAATTGGTGAAAAAATGTAGGCGCTAGAACGATGACAAAGTTTTTCACAAATTACCAAAATGACAAAGGGCCATAACTCACAAAGTATTTTTCGGAATTTTGTCATAAGTTAATCAGTTCATCTACTCATCACCACCAATCTATTCACCAACTTTCAAGGCTCTAGCTCAAATAGTTTTTGAAATATCTTGCTGACAAGATTTTATTAAAAAAATTTCAAAGGGCAATAACTCTTAAAAGGGGCATAATCCGGACGAGAAAAAAAATACGCGTCAGCTAATTTTCCATGAGGAATCCATATATGAAATTTCAAAACCCTAGCATACACGGTTCTAAAGATATGCTATGCATCACTTTTAGCATACATTACAATGGGCACAAATTACCAAAATGACAAAGGGCCATAACTCACAAAGTATTTTTCGGAATTTTGTCAAAAGTTAATCAGTTCATCTACTCATCACCACCAACATATTCACCAACTTTCAAGGCTCTAGCTCCAATAGTTTCTGAGATATCTTGCTGACAAAATTTTATTAAAAAAATTTCAAAGGGCAATAACTCTTAAAAGGGGCATAATCCGGACAAGAAAAAAAATACGCGTCAGCTAATTTTCCATGAGGAATCCATATATGAAATTTCAAAACCCTAGAATACACGGTTCTAAAGTTATGCTATGCATCACTTTTAGCATACATTACAATGGGCACAAATTACCAAAATGACAAAGGGCCATAACTCACAAAGTGTTTTTGGGAATTTTGTCAAAAGTTAATCAGTTCATCTACTCATCACCACCAATATAATCACCAACGTTCAAGGCTCTAGCTCCAATAGTTTTTGAGATATCTTGCTGACAAGATTTTATTAAAAAAATTTCAAAGGGCAATTACTCTTAAAAGGGGCATAATCCGGACGAGAAAAAAAATACGCGTCAGCTAATTTTCCATAAGGAATCCATATATGAAATTTCAAAACCCTAGCATACACAGTTCCAAAGTTATGCTATGCATCACTTTTAGCATACATTACAATGGGCACAAATTACCAAAATGACAAAGGGCCATAACTCACAAAGTATTTTTCGGAATTTCGTCAAAAGTTAATCAGTTCATCTACTCATCACCACCAATATATTCACCAACTTTCAAGGCTCTAGCTCCAATAGTTTTTGAGATATCTTGCTGACAAGATTTTATTAAAAAATTTTCAAAGGGCAATAACTCTTAAAAGGGGCATAATCTGGACGAGAAAAAAAATACGCGTCAGCTAATTTTCCATGAGGAATCCATATATGAAATTTCAAAACCCTAGCATACACGGTTCTTTAGTTATGCTATGCATCAAAAGCGTAACGGACGGACGAACGGACGAACAGACGAACGGACGAACGGACGAACGAACCAGAAGCAATATGCCCCACCAACTTTTTCAAAGTTGGGGGCATAAAAAGGCCCCTTTTTTGACCTTTGACCTCTAAGTATGACCTTGACCTTCGAGGTACTGACCTGCCTGATGCACACCACACATCGTCTCATGGTTGTTAATATTTCTGCCAAGTAATTTTAAAATCCATCTCAAAATAAGAAAGTTATTGACAAAACACGAAAAAAGGCCCCTTTTTTGACCTTTGACCTCTAAGTATGACCTTGACCTTAGAGGTACTTACCTGCCTGATGCACACCACACATTGTCTCATGGTGGTTAATATTTCTGCCAAGCAATTTTAAAATTCATCTCAAAATAAGAAAGTTATTGACCAAATACGAAAAAAAGGCCCCTTTTTTTACCTTTGACCTCTAAGTATGACCTTGACCTTTGAGGTACCGACCTGATTCATGCGCACCACACATCGTCTTATGGTTGTTAATATTTCTGCCAAGTAATTTTAAAATCCATCTGAAAATAAGAAAGTTATTGACCGGACACGATTTGCCCATACATATATACATACCAACAAACTTCCAAGGGAGATAATTCAAAAAGTATAAATGCGAGAGTTATAGTTCTTGCGCACTGCACGTCGTCTAATGCTGATTTATATTTATACTAAGTTTCGTGACGATAGCTCCAACGGTTTTCAAGCTATAGAGCGGACACGAATGTGTGACAGACAGACGGACAGACGTACAGACAGACAGACGCCCGGGGGAAAAACAATATGTCTCTCCGAAAAAAAAAATTTCGGGGGAGACATAAAACACCCAGCAGTTAAAGCTGGGAAGAAGATAAAAATACTGAATCTGAGCCTTCCCGGACAAAGGTCAGTAAATGACCTTGACCTTCGGAATTGACAAAATTCCATTCAGCAGAATGCAAGTATCATTTCTGATGCCACTAGCTACCGTGCAATCAGAAAAATCAACTGTTTTGCCTTTTTCCATACAAATGTCTAAGTGACCATATTTGACCTTGATGTAAAACAGATCAAGGGTAACCAAAGTTCATCATTTGAACAAACTTGGCAGGGCCTGAGTCCCCGATGCTGTATACCAAGTTTCAAGAGCATCGGCCATTCGGTTCTTGAGAAGAAGATTTTTAAAGTTTTACCATATATGGGCATGGCAGCCATATTGGTCATGTGACCCAGTCCTCACAAACTTTCGTTCCCACTTCCCACAGAGGCTCCACATGTAATTTGGTTTCAATCGTCTCAGCAGTTTAAGTTGAGAAGAAGATAAAAATACTGAATCTGAGCCTTCCAGGACAAAGGTCAGTAAATGACTTTGACCTTCAGAACTGTCAAAATTCCATTCAGCTGCGTGTAAATGTTATTTCTGATGCCACTAGCAACCATGCAATCAGAAAATCCACAGCTTTGCCTTTTTTTCTATACAAATGTCTAAGTGATCATATTTGACCTTGATGTAAAACAGGTCAAGGTCAACCAAAGGTCATCATTTGAACAAACTTGGTAGGGCCCGAGTCCCCGATGCTGCATACCAAGTTTCAAGAACATCGGTCATTCGGTTCTTGAGAAGAAGATTTTTAAATGTTTTTACCATATATGGGCATGGGGGCCATATTGGTCATGCGACCCAGTCCTCACGAACAAACTTTTGTTCCCCCTTCCCACAGAGGCTCCACATGTAATTTGGTTTCAATTGGCCAAGTAGTTTCAGAGGAGATGTTGTTTGAAAATGTTGACGACGCAGACGACGACGGACGACGGACCACTGCGTATACTATAAGCTCCCCCGGAGCCTTCGGCTCTTGTGAGCTAAAAAAAAAACAAACAAGTTTTCCAATTATTTTTATTCTTTCATAACAAATAGTACTATAGAAAAGAAAATCTACTATCTGCAGTATAAAAACATTAAGCTTATGACACGGCCCCCGCTCATCAGCTTGGAGAAATAGACTTGGCTGCATGATGCTTCCAGGCAGAGCTAAAACCAACCGTACATGAGTACTGGTAAAGGTCTTAGGAGGTCTAAGCCTGCCCAGGTAAAGTGGTGCGAGTTGGACCGTCCATGTATATAAACCCTGTTGGGTTATTTGGCGGCAGGCCTTGAGATGTCTTTTCATCTCTGTGTTGGGTAAAAGTCGCACAATATTGGAAGCTACATCTCCAAAATGATCTAAATAGTGTTGATGGGGACGTTAATCCTCAAATCAAATAAACAAAACAAGCTTATAACTAGTGCAAAGTGTTTAAAGAAGTGAAAAAATGGGCCCCGTCAAGCGATTTTGGTACTTATCGCCTATGCCAGCAGCGAAGGTTCAGACGAGCCTGCGCATCCGCGCAGTCTCACCAGAACCTTCGCTGCTCGCTCATAGAAGCAGTGAATCAAGAGGAACCTTCAGACAGAAAGCCATATCCCTGGCCCCTCTGAATGGCTGGGCATGCGCAGTTAAAATTTGTCATGACGGAATGCTCGAAGACACAAATTCGCTTGGCGGGGCTCATATAGTATTTATGGCTTTTGAAACAAGAAATAAAAGAGCTGCAAGCACTGCATCATGCCCCGCCACTACACCTGTATCAAGCAAGTGCCATAACACGGTAAAAAAGGAATTCAAAGTGACGGTGCATTAGTCTTTCTCTAAATAAAGTTGACATGACTACACGACTCAGATGACTATTTTCAATGTTCATTTCTATGAAAGTTTTGTCAAAATATCTGCAAAGGCTTGGCAGTTAATGCCATTTTTCAATTTTCCCAAATATAAGTCTATGGAAACTGTAAGTTGCCATAGAAACCAAACTAATGAGCTGAATTTCATACCAGAGCTCAGGGGGCCACTGCCCATTGGCAGCAATGTATTTTAATTAACCATGGAAGCCCTGCACCCAAGGTTGCTACAGATAAAAATGGACCCAATCAGACTAGTGGCTTCAGAGGTCTGATGTCACTTGAAGACAACTGATGACAATTGACAATTTCCCATCTGTGGCAACAAAAAGGCCAAAAAGAAAATTAATTAAGGAACATTTCTATGAAAGTTTGACAAAATATCTTGAGAGGCATTAATGTCATTTTTCAATTTTCCCCAATATAAGTCAATGTAAACTTAACTTGCCACAGCAAACAAACCAAAGAGCCAAATTTCATAAACCAGAGCTCAGGTGGGCACTGCCCAATGGAGCCCTGATTGGTGTCACTAAATGGGTCTTATAAAAAGGAACAGAGACATATATGGTTTGTTTGTTTGTTTAATTTGAGGTTTAACGTCCCCGTCAACACTGTATAGGTCATTATGGAGACGTTGTTTCCAATTTTGTGGGACTTTTACCCGACATTGAGATGAAATGACATCTCAAGCCCTGTCACCCAATGAAACCAATAGGGCTTATAAGCATGGACGGTCTGACTCGTACGGCTTTGCCTGGGCAGGCTTAGATCCTCTAAGCGGTTTACCAGTACTCATGCGTGGAAGTATCGTGCAGCCCATATATTTCTTCAAGCCCCAATGGGCGGGGGCCGACATATATGGTTTAGCAGTGGGGATATGTATGGTTCCTGAGACGTAAGGCCTTTTAAGCAATGGAGGGATTCGGGCATGGCAGATCCCAGAAAAGCCCAAAATTGTTGTCACTGAATATGTCTTATCATAAAGATCAAGAATATATATGGTTAAATGTTGGGGATCTGAATGGTTTCTGAGATATGAGGCCCTTTCATGAAGTGGAAGGGAGAGAAATGGCCCCTGCGGACCCCCATGACAGGGTTGACTGAATGTGTCTAATAACAATGAACAAGAATATATGTGATTATAGGATGGGGATTTGAATGGTTTCTGAGATATATGGCCCATTATTAAGTGGAGTCTTATCATCAGGAACAAGAATATATATGGTTTAGGGGCGGGGATCTGAATGGTTTCTGAGATATATGGATTTTAATGAAGTAAAGTGGTGGGACAAGGCCCCTGGCACCCCATGCGGGTTTCACTGTTTGCGTCTTATCATAAGGAACAAGAATATATATGGTTTAGGGGTGGGCTCTGAACAGTTTCTCAGATATATGGTCTTTTGTGAAGTTGAGGGATGGAGTTTGGCCCGGGCGCACCCTGGGTGACCCCTAGGTTGGTGTCACTGAATGGGTCTTATCATAAGGAACAAGAATATGTATGGTTTTGGGGTGGGGATCTGTAAGGTTTCTGGAATATTTAGCCTTTTATGAAGTGGAGGGGATTGGGCATGGCCCCCGCACTTCCCAGGGGACCCCCACGTTGGTGTCACTGAATGCGACTTATCATAAGGAACGAGAATATATATGGTTTAGGGGTGGGGATCTGTAAGATAACTGGGATATTGGGCCTTTTATGAAGTGGAGGGGGTGGGGCATGGCCCCGGCACATCCCGGGGGACCCCTTGGTTGGTGTCACTGAGTCCATCTTATCATAAGGAACAAGAATATATATGGTTCAGGGGTGGGGATCTCAATGGTTTCTGAGATAAATGGCATTTTATGAAATAGAGGGGGCAGGGCATGTCCCCGGCACATCCAGGGGGATCCCCGGGTTTGTGTCACTTAATGCATCTTATCATAAGGAACAAGAATATACATGTATATGGTTTAGGGGTTGGGATCTGTAAGGTTTCTGAGATATAAGGCATTTTATGAAGTGGGGGGGGGGGGCGGGGCATGGCCCCGGCACAACCTAGGGCACCCCCAGGTTGACATAAAAGCATATGGCTGAGAGAAGTTAACTCAAGGAACATGTTTATGTACGTTTTGTCAAAATATCTGCAATGACTTGGCAGTAAATGCCATTTTTCAGTTTTCCCCATTATAAGTCAATGGAAACTCTAAGTTGCCATAGCAACAAAACTAAAAGGACAAATTTCATAAGAAACATAAAGCCTGTAAAGGCAAATATGGTGAATATTTTCATAAAGTCTCAGCCTCCTAGAGCATATGGCATTTGAGGAGATGATTTTTTAAGTATTTTTTTGTCTATTGTTTGCATTTCCATGGCAACCAATAAAAAATGAGCAGAAGGCCTTAAATCATACGGCAGATAGTAGATTGCCTATGGAACATTTCTGTGAAAGTTTTGTCAAAATATCTGCAGAGGCTTGACAGTAAATGACATTTTTCAATTTTCTCCATTATAAGTCTATGGAAACTACAAGTTGCCATAGCAACCAAACTAATGAGCCGAATTTTATTTTTCTTATTTCTGCTCCAAGACATATGTTTTGGGTAATTTTTAGACCCACCTCAATGAGGGCGTTCTACTTAGGTACGCAGTATAAATAAGAAAAATATCACAGATTATTATCAGATAACCAGTGCTTCAGCTGAAGTGCACGACCTGCCGGATGCTTTTAGTTTTATGAGTGTTACCATATATGGATATGGCGGCCATTTTGGTCATGTGACCTGGACCTAAATTGGTTCCCACCATAAATGCGCCTTATCGTAAGGAGCAAAAATATATCTTATACTTTAGTACTGTATCCTGAATCGTTTGCAGGATAAAATGCAGTCTCACTTTTCCAATACAAAAGCATATGAGTCAAAGTTTGACCTCGGCACAAAAAAGGTCAAGGTCAACCCAGGGTAACCATTTTAGCAATTTATAATGGGCCTACGTCCAAGATGCTATTTATCAAGTTTCGTGGAAATCTGTCCAGTGGTTCTGGAGAAGACTATTTTTGAAGGGTTTTTACCATATATGGCTTGGCGGCCATTTTGGTCATGTGACCCTATGAGCAAATTTTGGTTTCCCCCATCCCATAGAGGCTCCATATGAAATTTGACTTCAATGGGCCCAACGGTTTCTGAGGAGAAGCAGTTCGAAAATTTTCACATTTTTCACCTCGGCGAGGCTATACTAAATGGAATGTAATATTTCGCAAGTTCATTGGTAAGATACCGGCCCTGATAGCTCAGTTGGTAGAGTGTCCGCTCCGGGGAACGGGAGGTCTCGGGTTCGATCCCGGGCCGCGACATACCAAAGTCGTTAAAAATGGTACTAGCTGCTCCTCGTTTGGCACTCAGATTTACGGGGTAGAGCTAGGACTGGTCGATCCAGTGTCAGGATAATGTGACTGGGTGTGGTATCATGTAATGTGTCTGGGACATGATACTTCAGTGAGGCAGCACTATAAACGTGAGCATTGAGCTCCCTGTCGCAACCAGACACCGTCGTGATATGACTGAAAAATTGTTGAAAGCGACGTTAAACCCGAATTCACACACACACACACACACACTCATTGGTAAGATCTCATTGATATCTATCAGTATGCCAAAAATTGTTTAAATATTCCAAGCGGTTAAGAGACTATCACCAATTTTCACAAACGGGTTACGGACGGACAGACAGACAGACCATATATGGCTTGGCGGCCATTTTGGTCATGTGACCTGGACCCCATGAGTAAATTTTGGTTTCTTCCATCCCATAGAGGCTTCATATGAAATTTGATTTCAATCGGCCAAATGGTTTCCGAGGAGAAGCAGTTTGAAAATTTTCACATTTTTTGCCTCGGCGAGGCTAAACTAAATTGAATGTAATATTTCGCAAGTTCATTGGTTGGATCTCATTGATATCTATCAGTATGCCACAAATTATTTAAATATTCCAAGCGGTTAGGTCACTATTACCAATTTTCACAAACGGGTTACGGGCGGACCCAAAGAAGGTCAAGGTCAACCCAGGGTCACCATTTTAGCAATTTTTGATGGGCCTACGTCCCAGATGCTATTTATGAAGTTTCGTGGAAATCTGCCCAGTGGTTCTGGACAAGACTATTTTTGAAGGGTTTTTACCATTTATGGCTTGGCGGCCATTTTGGTCATGTGACCTGCACCCCATGAGCAAATTTTGGTTTCACTATCCCATAGGGACTCCATATGAAATTTGAAATTCGGCCCAACAGTTTCCGAGGAGAAGCAGTTCGAAAATTTTCACATTTTTCGCCTCGGCGAGGCTATACTATATGAAATGTAATATTTTGTAAGTTCATTGGTTAGATCTCATTGATATCTATCAGTATGCCAAAAATTGTTTAAATATCCCAAGCGGTTAAGTCACTATCACCAATTTTCACAAACGGGTTACGGACGGACAGACAGACAGACCATATATGGCTTGGCGGCCATTTAGGTCATGTGACCTGGACCCCATGAGCAAATTTTGGTTTCCCCCATCCCATAGAGGCTCCATATGAAATTAGACTTCAATCGGCCCATCGGTTTTCCAAGGAGAAGCAGTTCGAAAATTTTCACATTTTTCGCCTCGGCGAGGCTATACTAAATGGAATGTAATATTTCGCAAGTTCATTGGTTAGATCTCATTGATATCTATCAGTATGCCAAAAATTATTTAAATATTCCAAGCGGTTAAGTCACTATCACCAATTTTCACAAACGGGTTACGGACGGACAGACAGACTGACAGAATGACACGGTGATTTTAGGGCACTCTTAGAAATCAACCGACTTCAGTCAGTTGCTTTTTCTGCGGGTCGTGCAATTTTGGAGATGGGAAAAAAGAACACTATGTCACACAGGTGTATTATAGTAATGGTTTGATAATTCAAACCAGAAATTATAATATGGTGTCCCATTTTCCATTTCCAACGGTATTCTTTTCCTATTATAAAGCCAAGATTTATAAAAAAAAAAAAAAAAGATTCATGTCTTTGCTGTCCATCACTGTGGTTCTGACTTCTGTAAGGAGCGACTTACTAACCTGCATATCTCAGTTTTCCGAGATGCCGCTTGCTCTCTGCAATGTATATCATGTCACCCCAAAAACCATAACCTACTAATAAGCTTGAATAAGAAACAAGTTCTCCACAACAATGCACACCTACAATGTTGTAAAAGTGCCTTTTACCTGCAAGATATGAAAAGGAAAAAACAACATTAACCAATGTCTGCGGGAAACACCTAAAGGGGTTCCTTGGCAAACAGTGTTGGCCCAGATCAGATGCCACAGAACGTGGCATCTGATCAGGGCCTACACTGTTTGCTAACAGAATTTTCTGTCGAAAACAGAATAAAAATGAAAAGAAAACATAGGCCTGAGACCCCTTATATGACAAATGGACTTGTCAAACATATAGCAATTTTTTTTTTGGTTTTATGGCCCTTTCAAGATTATTTCACTCATATCAAGCCAATCGTTAATCAGAGGTGGGCAAAAACCTGAGTACCCTGAGAAAAACCACTTGACCTTCCGTTGCAGAACTTGGCATCTCACATGTGACCCGAGCGAGGTTAGAACCACAACGTCGAGAGTTCTAATGATCAGGAGTCAGCGCTCTTAACCACTAGGCCACGGAGGCCCGTCCAACATATAGCAATGGAAGAGTCCACTAGTATACAATAGGTTAAAGTAGCATACTAGGGATGTTCGAAAAAAATTGCTTATTGTCCTCTAGTTCGATATCCACGTCAGGCACGATAAAAACCAATACATACTTGTATAGGGTTATTCAATATCTACACAATTGTGTATAAATGTACATGTTAGACTAAGTGTAAGACATAAAATTTGCCATTTGAACACACGCAGTCATTGAGCACTGTGCAGTAAAAATAGTTGGTACTAGTAGAAGCGTCGACTAAAAGGTTGAAATACGGGCTTACAGCAAAGCTTGCTCAAAACTGGGTTGTTCTTTGAAGAAGCTGATGACTGAAATTTCTATTGCTTTTGGACCTTCTTGTGTGTCTTATTACACAGTTCGGCGGTGGAAAAAGAAATTTGAGTCTGGTGTAGAGTCCATCAAAAATGCACCGAAATCAGGTAGGCCAAATCTCGTAAAGAAATCGTTTCCAAAATAAAGGAAATCATTGAAGGAGATGCCAGATTTACAGTTCGTGATATTGCACGAAAGGTAGGCATATCACTATCTACGGTTCTTCTTATTTTGAAGAAGCATTTGAAAGTCAGAAAGATTTCTTCTAGATGGGTGCCACATCTTTTGACGAACAAAACAGGCAACGGGTTAAAGTGGCCAAAAAGCTGCTTCAAATGATTAAAAAAAATATGACAAAAAGCAGTTTGCCAATGTCGTCACAGGTGATGAAACCTAGGTCCATTACTTTGAGTCCGTCAGAAAGGTTAGCATTACAGTGACTCGTTAACGTGTCAGATGCATTACTGGAACTTACCCATAATAATGGTAAGAACTGCAGATTCAACATCAATGCAACCATTGCAATTAGCGGCCACACCATTACCTGTACCTGAAAGTGGAAGGAAATATGAGGTCAGTTGTTGAAAGCTAACAATGTTGTAAATTTATATACAGTAAAACTTTGATAGCTGGAACGTTCTGCGTTCACCATAGCTGATTCGAACTCATTATTAAGAGGAATCATCCCAATGGGAACACCTGGCAGATCTGACTTCCATTTTTTTAAAAGGACACAACTTTTGGAACTTCCTGTTCACCTTTCTATAAGGCCTGTTCAACGGAAAAAGGGGTCTTCTCTTAAAGGAAAGAATTTGCTCTTTCCTTTAAGAGTTGACCCCTATTGACATGGACGACAAAAATACTTTTGCAGGAGTTCCTCCCCTGAAGGTGTTCCCATTCCACTTGAGTGCCTAGGAAATGCTTTTGATACATCCTGATTAGACATAGTAAGAAATAATCAAGAAATATTCATAAGACCACCTTTGCCTTTGGGACTGTACAAAAGTTGCCAGTTTGAATAGGATATGATAAGAAATAAAGTCACTATCGCTTGGACAACATTTTCGCCATTGCATGTCTATGGGTCTTTTTGGTTGCTATGGAAACTAAAGTTCTAACCAGATATGCCCCAAAACCTAATACATGCAATCTGCCACCCCAGTGATGGTACCTGTGAAATTGGATCAAAATTGGGCAATTGGACTTTGAGATATTCTTGTTCAAAAGTTTGGATGCATGGATGCACAGATGGATGCACAGATGAAGGACAGATGACAAATGCCTGCTATACTATAAGCTCATCTTGAGAGCCTTCAGCTCAGATGACCTAATAATGTGTATATTTGAGCCACGTAGACTAAGGTGCAGATCAGACTATGGCAACAAGGTGCGTTTGTGAAACACTGATGCCCCCAGACAGTGCATGTGAAAGATGAAAGTCCTATCACTTCCAATCAAAAGGTATGGCTAATGTTCAAGTATTTTAAAAGTAGGTCAAGGTCACAAGGTTAAATATTATGGAACCACTGGAATGGTCTGTGACAAGAAATGCGTATGTAAAATATGACTGCCCTATCACTTACAAATCGACAGGTATGGCCAATGTTAAAGTTTTAAAAAGTAGGTCAAATGTCAAAGTCAAAACTTATGGTACCACTGGAAATGTCTAGTGACAAGTTATGCACATGTGAAATATGAAAACTCTATCAATTACCAATTCACCATATTTGCATTATTTGCTGGCTCCAAGCTTGCACATGTCTATATTGGAAAAACAGGTAACCAGACCCCCCTGACCTTGAAAGGTCAGGGGGGTCTGGTTACCTGTTTTTCCAACACTGGTAACCTTCAGACTAGGAACCAGCAGATAATGCAAATAAGGTGAATTGAAAACTATGGCCAATGTCAAAGTTTTTTATAAAGTAGGTAAAAAGTCGAGGTCACAGGATCAAACATTATGGCGACACAGGAAAGGTCTTGTGCCAAGAAATGAACATGTGAAATATGACAGCCGTATCACTTACCGAAGTTATAGCAAATATTAATGTTTTTAAAAAGGTCAAACGTCAAGGTCTAGGTCATAAGATCAAAACTTACAGTACCACTGGAAAGGTCTTGTGACAAGGAATGCCCAAGTGAAATATGGCATAGTACATATCACTTACTTCTATGCCTATCACTTACCAGTCAAAAGTTACAGCCAATAATAAGGGTTTTAGAAAATACTGTAGGTAAAACGTCACGGTCGAATAGGTCAGCAATTACGGGACCAATGGAAAGGTTTTGTGACAAGGAGAATGCACATGGAAAATATGAAAACCTTATCAGTTACCATTCAAAAAAGTTATGCCAATGTTTAAGTTTTTGAGGACTGACAAACAGATGGACAGACAGGCCAAAAATTACAATGCCCCCAAATCTTTGATTCTAGGGGCATAAAAATACGGCTTCATACATGATAGGATACATACCAGCAGGTATAATTCCAAAAGGTATAGAAATTGGTTGCAGATTGATGCTTGAATCATCTTTATCCAGACCAGCTTCTTTCAACATCCTTAGCTGTAAACCATTGACTGCTTCATGATATATTCCATCTCCACCCACAAGCACTATACTGAATAAAATTAACCCATTGCGACCATGGCAAACAGCGCAGGCCCAGATCAGACACCGCAGATTGTGGCATCTGATCAGGTCCTACACTGTTTCAATAAGATCAGCCATTTTGCAAATGTTTTTTTAAGAAAACACAACATGACAGCCCTAAATATGTTCTAGAAAGGGTTATCCTTTGGAAGCAAGGAATACACCACAGAACTGGAAAATATGGAGTGTACATGTTTTCTGGGCCAGCCTAGCTAGTTTCTGTCAATTAGGCCTCATCAGTGACCCTCAGATATTTTCAAAATTCCACAATGGAATCAATGATGCCAAAGGACAAGAAAATATAAACTACACTATGATGTAGGACAGGGAGACTTTTTACGGCCGCCACACATTCCCAGACACCAGCTGTAGTGACGTTAAATATGTTCTAGAAAGGGTTATTCTCTGGAAGCAAGGTATACACAACAGAACTTGAAAATATGGAGTGTACATGTTTTCTGGGACAGACTAGCTAGTTTCGGCCAATTAGGCCTCATCAGTGACCTACAAATATTTTCAAAATTCCACAATGGAATCAATGATAACAAAGGACAAGAGAATATAAACTACACTATGATGTAGGGCAGGGAGACTTTTTTACGGCCGCCACACTGTCAATATTCTGCCATTAGTAAACGCGACATTGTTATGCACGTCATACATGTAACGTTACGGGGCGTATCTAACTAATTTGCATATTTAATCCACCAGTGGATTATTGAATTTATTACATGGAGTTATTACACTCTCAGACGCAACGTCATATGATAAAATATTTAAATCAATGGTTCTGAGCAACTGGCATCAGTTTTCAAATTTCACTACAGCCTCTCTCTAACACATTTGTTGGGGTCAAAGCAGAAAACATGTTAGATAAACAACTATGTTTTATATCAGATATCTAAATAAATACTTATAGCATACACTAAAAAGAGGGGATGATTGGTTCGGGCGATAATGTTGTTTATCTTGCATCACCAGGGCATCCAACTAATGTTAGCTTACAGTTGGGCAAGGCTGCTATCTTAGCAGCAGCTCAGGGAATATGGCGAAATCTGTCATTTCTTCAAGTTCTTCACTTCCATTCATGCTGCTCTTTCTCCCCTGTCCCATCTCTTCCATCTGCTCTACTATGTAATATGGCCCCAATTGCTCAGTACTGGACCCGATAGCTCAGTGGTGTAATGTCCGCTTCGGGAATGGGAGGTCATGGGTTCGATCTCCGATCTGGTGAGATATATGCCATGCAAGCAACAAGCTAGCTACCTGGAAGGGGGGCCATTTATGTGGATGTTGCCTCTACCTGAATGTTAATCAAAACTCTGATGATGATTGGTAGCATTACAACTGGTGTGAAATTGATGGCGTGTGTGGTCTTACAGGTTAATCAGATTATTGTGACAGATCCGCAGTGTGTATGCCACACCACTTTAATGAGATGTACAATAGGCTCACGCGCAGAAACACTACAGACCAAAATAACTTGACCAGCTGCCAGTTGTTCAAAACTAACGATGTCATTAGTTAACGAAAGGTTAAAATTTTAATCATAAAATATGGCGAATATACTAATATTTTTCCAGCAAAAATAACAAAATTTAAGATATTGTACATGCTAGATTGCCTAACAATATGACCACTAACAAGCTCGTTAAGCTAACGAGGCTTTGAACAACTGGCCCCAGTTCAAAAAAATTTGCCCCGGGTGTTGTGTAACAATTCTTTAAGCAAATTTATCAGTATTTACCTGTCAATGGAACTCAGGTCATATGTCGACAATATTTCTTCTGTATGATGAGCCTTCTCTGTTACTGTAAAATAGCAAGTATAAAGTGTGGTTTATATTCTCTAGTTCTCCTGTTTCATAAATTCCTCTGTTGAATTTTGAAAACATTTGAGTGTCTTTGATGAGGCCTAATTAGCAGAAACTAGCTGGTCTGGCCAAGGTAAAGAACTTTACATGTCATTGTCTTCATTTATTGTGTTGTTGACCTGGCTTCGAAAGGATGATCTTTTCACAGACTATTATGATAACATTATAAAATCACACCTATAAAATAGAGACTAAATATTATCAATGAAAGAATGAGAAAACAAGCCTATAAAATACAAAGCAAAGGGGAGGTCCTGTAAGGCCCATTTTATGGCCACTTTTGATTTTCTTTAAACCTTGCAGACTCAACATAGGATGTATTTGCTGTAATATGGTGAAATTTCAGATCCGCAGATGTTATGTTCTTGGCTCTATGAGCTACCGAAGAGGGTGGGGTAATTCTACCCCATTAAGAGACCCGTGGTTCTTACGCTATTATCTCTAGCACAAAGCATCCTGGCAAGTGGGTCTTTTTTAATATTGTTTTCGTGGAAACATTCTTTACTTTACCATTATACTCACTTATAAGTCGTACTTAAAGTTTAGCTAAATTTACTGACCGTTTTTATGCAAAACCACAACGTAAGTTTATTTCCAAAGCTATTACAAAAGTACTTGACTGGGATGATTGAGATATAAAAGGCATTGCCAAATTATGAGCATTTCTTTCGTCTGCAATTACTTATAGAGTTATCTGCCCCCCGAATCTATTTATATCATATTTTCTGTCATATTAAAAATCTATAAATATATGCCAAAAGGATTCTTCAAAACAGTCAAAAACTCAGCACACAATGATTTTCTGTCGATCTAATGAAGCTATTAGGTGATTTGTAAATATTTTCTTTAATAATGACTTAATCAATATGGGTGCGGTGGATTAAATACACTCATTTGCTATTTCTACTGCAAAAATTCCTTTTTTGGCTTTATGTCATTTCATCTTCACAAATCATACTTTCACATTTCACACGTGCATTCTATGTCACAAGACCTTTCTAATGATCTCATAATTTTTGACCTTGTGATCTTGACCTACATTTTTAGGCTTGCACATTGACTAGTATACCTTTCGATTGCTTAGTGATACTGCTTTCATATTTAACATGTGCTGTCCAGGGGCATTAGTGTTTCACAAACACATCTTGTTTTTACATGTGTTTTTATATTTACTCTTTTGCTCTATATCACATTCTATTAAAAGTAAATAGCCTCGATAGCACAGTGGCTTGTGCATTCGACTTACAATCGAAAGGTTGTTGGTTCAAATCTGACCACCAAAAGAATGATAGCATTGGTGAAAAGTCCTAACAAGCCGCAGGCCAATGTACTATAATATGGTTGGGATAAAAAAAAAACGTGTTATATGGGAAAAGGTACAGGATGCAGATTTAGAAAAGTCTCCTCAACTAGCTGAAAATGAGCTTAGGGATTTGACCTTGGGCATATATCAGCTAACACAAGCTCAGTCTTACATAGATAAGCATTTCGATGAGAATGGGCAGTATGAAATCTTGATGCATAAAGAGGAGAGAGGTATATTTAAAGCCCAGATTCTTTCCCGGCATACTTCCAACAAAATTTCATAGTGTATGGATTGAGTACAGTCAGGGACTAAATTCCATTAGTGGGTGGTACTGTCGGTGCCGAAGTGGGACACGCACAGTTGGTCGATGTGCACATATAACATCTGTACTCTGGTACTTAAGTTTCTTTAGACACAATACAGAAAATAATGCCGCTAAACTTAACAGAGCTCGCATAGACCACGTCGTAGATGCAACCATAGACACTAGAGGTGCATCAAGTGTGTCTGATGAAGATGAATAGAAAGGATAGACGGTTACCAGGTATATACATAGCACTAAATTCATTTGTAACAGTATCCTCCTTCTCGGTCTGATAGAGAACAGGATAGAAGACAAACGCACCAAAGTCAAACATCAGACTTGTGAACCCATTAACCAAAGTAAAAGGGAAAGGTTCAGGAAAAGCCACAATAACAAGATGTGGCCAAAACAAGGACATACAAAACACATATAACATGCAAAAAAATCAACAATTTCTTCCTCACAACGGGTGACAAAAATGTGAAACAAAAGATACACAACAAATGTAACACACAAATGGGACATAAACAGTCCAAAGTATTACATGAATTAAATCAGAACCACTGCCTTAGAATGGTCAGTAGCACATACTTCCAGTGGGATGGAGGACCCTCTACGTCCAGCCAACATTCATCATGGGTCAGATGTAAAATATTGAATGCTTGTTTCGTTTACTGGATTTCTACCATAACTGTCGGTGTCTAAATCAGGATCTGTGTTATGTTGGTCAACCAAAATAATCTATTGAAGATTCGCTGTCAAAATCACTTGGTAGGTAAATTCATAAATAAAACACCTAACAGTTAGTCGACCATGTATGTGGTGTCAAGAGTTAAATGAAAGGCTCAAAGTGTACCAAAATCAAAGGCCAGAGACTATTAGAGGCTCAAACATTATCTACATGTGAGGGGACAGACTGAGCAAGTGCTTGAAGGACTCTGCAAGAAATCATTTCTTGGTTTACCTGAAAGCATATATAAGGCCTAAAACTGCTGTGGAATCTGGACAAGATTAACCACAATTTTCTACTAACTACATGTATTTTGGCTGCAGTACCAAATACATGTAAAATCAACTGAAAAGCTTTAAAATAAATGCTGTGATGTAATGCAAGATTTATTAAGTCCAGTAATACTTCAATGTTATAGGTAGGTATGACCTAAAAGGAGACTTATTTCAAAGATTATGAGAAACGTTCGTTTTTCTCACTTCATCTAAATTGTCAGTAAGATAGATTAATGAAGATAAGTTGACATAAAGCCAAGGCATTTTTGCAGTAGATATAGCGAAGGGGTGTATGTAACCCACCTATAATGTTTAAGTCATCATTAAAGAAGATATTTACAAATCACCTAATGGCTTCATTAGATCGACAGAAAATCATTGTGTGCTGAGTTTTTGACTGTTTTGAAGAATCCTTTTGGCTTATATTTATAGATTTTAATATGACAGAAAATATGACAAAAATGGATTCAGTGGTAGATAACTCTATAAGTAATTATAGAAGAAAGAAATGCTCATAATTTGGCAATGCCTATTATATCTTAATTATCCATGTCAAGTCCTTTTGCAAAAGCTTTGGAAAGAAACTTATGTTGTGGTTTTGCGTAAAGAGGGTCAGTAAATTTAGCTGAAATTTAGGTTAGACTTATAAGTGAGTATAGTGGTAAAGTGAAGAATTTTTCCACAAAAACATATACATTATGTTTAACATCTATAAAAGTCTAAACAATGCTAAAAGACCCACTTGCCAGGATGCTTTGTGCTAGGGATAATAGCTTAAGAACCACAGGCCTCTCAATGGTGTAGAATTACCCCCACCCACTTTGGTTGCTCATAAGAGTCAATAACATTACATCTGGGGATCTGAAATTTCACTACATTACAGCAAACACATCCTATGTTGAGTCTGCGAAGTTTAAAGAAAATCAAAAGTTGCCATAAAATGGGCCTTATAGGGACTGGCCCTTCATCACCGAAACAATGGAGATTTTAAGATGAAACATTTTGATATTTTTCTTATTCCTGCTAAAAATATAGATTGTGGGTACTCGTTTGAACAACCTTATCAAGGCAGTTCTAACAAGTACCCACAATCTATATTTTAGAGCAGAAATAAGAAAAATAGGGTTTAACCCTGTAAACGCCAGTTTTACTATATAAAAGTGGAGTTCAGGGGGTCAAAACTATATATGGTGTTTTTCTTGATGAAATCTGTGTGACATACTGCATCTTTCATTATCACACAAACAGTTATTTATCTGATGATTTTTTTTTTATTTTCCCAAAAATACTTTAGGGGTGTTTGTTAAAACTGTCTTATTAGGACAATACCCACAAATTAAAAAAAGAAAGTACAGCGTAATTTTGCCATTAAGACCACCTAAAATTAAGACTAATTCTGCTTTAAAAAGCTTATTCAGAAGGTTGCAGATATTCTTTCTTCGTGTTTTCTGCACACAATGTCCTCTGGTCAGGAACCACCTTTGGGATGTTCAATAGTGGTCTTAATGACTACTTTTGAACAGCCCCAAAGGTGGTCTTAATACTGTAAACGCTTGTAAACTCTAGTTTTCTCTATATATGAAGTGGTTTACATGGTTGTTCATTACACAGACTTGATTTGCATTTCGCAAACACGCCTATACAAATACATAACCACCTTTATCGCCGAAAAAATGAAAATTTTATGATAAAAATTGTAATATTTTTCTTATTTCTGCTCTTAAATATAGATTGTGGGCACCCACAATCTATATTTTAGAGCAGAAATAAGAACCAGAGGACCATTGATCCTGAATCGCTCATCTGACTTTTCTGAGGAAGTCCTCAAAGACTTTAATATGTGATCTTTGGCCAAGAGGGACCGAAGGTCTGTGTAACTGGGTGGGGATCTCAACTGTTTCCGAGATATTAAGCATTCAATGCAATAAAGGGAGTTGGCCCCCAGCCCCCCCCCCCCCCCCCACTCGAACCGTAGGTCCAACGGTCCATTACACTGAATGCGACAAGAATATATATGGTTTATGGGTGGAGATCTTAACCGTTTCCGAGATATTAAGCATTTTGTGGAAAAAAGGGGGTTAGGCATGCCCCCCTCCCTCACCCAGGGACCCCCGGGTCCAAAGGTCCATGTCACTGAATGCGCCTTATCATAAGGAACAAGTATATATGGTTTGTGGGTGGGGATCTTAACCTTTTCCGAGATATTAAGCATTTTGAGCAAAAAAGGGGGAGGGGCATGCCCCCCCCCCGGACCCCTTGTACCCCAGGGTCCAAAGGTCCATGTCACTGAATGCGCCTCATCATAAAGAACAAGAGTATATATGGTTTATGGGTGGGGATCTTAACCGTTTTCCCCCCCCCCCACCCCCCCCCCCCCCCCCCGGACCCCTGGTACCCCAGGGTCCAAAGGTCCATGTCACTGAATGCGCCTCATCATAAAGAACAAGAGTATATATGGTTTATGGGTGGGGATCTTAACCGTTTCCGAGATATTAAGCATTTAATGCAAAAAAGGGGGTGGGGCATGCCCCCCTGGGACCCCCGGGTCCAAAGGTTCATGTCACTTAATGCGCCTTATGATCAGGAACAAGAATATATATGGTTCAGGAATAGAGATCTTAAACGTTTCCGAGATATTAAGCATTTTGTGCAAAAAAGGGGTGGGGCATGCCCCCCCGGACCCCTGGTACCCCATGGTCCAAAAGTCCATGTCACTGAATGGGCCTCATCATAAGGAACAAGAGTATATATGGTTTATGGGTCGGGATCTTAACCGTTTCCGAGATATTAAGCATTTTGTGCAAAATAGGGGTGGGGCATGCCCCCCACCCCCCCCCCCCGGGAACCCCGGTACCCAAAGGTCAATGTCACTGAATGTGCCTTATCATAAGGAACAAGAATATATATGGTTTATGGGTCGGGATCTTAGCTGTTTTGGAGATATTAAGCATTTTGTGCCAAAAAGGGGGTGGGGCATGCCCCCCCCCCGGGGGGGGGGGGGGGGGGGGCAGGGTTCCAAAATCCACGTCACTAAATGCGCCTCATCATAAGGAACAATAATATATACGGTTTAGTGGTGTTATTTTGAACGGTTTGAAAAATATTCGACATTTTGATTTTTTCCCATAGAAATGCCCATTATTCCAAATTAGACTTTGGCGTAAAACAGGTCAAGGTCATCCCAGGGACACCATTTATGCAATTTATGATGGGCCCATGTCCCAGGTGCTACATGCCAAGTTTCATGCAAATCGGCCCAGTGGTTCCGGAGTTGAAGATTTTCGAAGGGTTTTTACCATATATGGGCATGGCGGCCATCTTGGTCATGTGACCTAGACCAAAAATGCAAACTTTCGTTCCCCCACCCCATGGAGCCTCCACATGAAATTTGACTACAATCGGCCCAGCGGTTCCGGAGGAGAAGACGTTTGAAAATGTGAACACACACACACACACACACAGAATTTTTGCCTGGCCATACTATCAGCTCACCAATGAGCCTTCGGCTCAGGTGAGCTAAAAATAAGGTATACCCCACGGAAACCCCAGTTTTACTATATAAAAGTGGGGTTCAAGGTGTCAAAATTATAAAGGCCTGTTTTCGTGATGGGATCTGATTGTATTAGTTCCTGATCATTTGTCTTTTTAATTTTATTAAAACATGAGTCTAGGACTTTAAACATAAATATTGCACCTTCTTAGGCTGGCATAATTTGGCCACTCTTACATACAGAACCCTATAAAGTGGTTAGTTGCATTATAAACTAGGGTAATGTGTTTGATTTCAAACTTCTACTGATTTAAGTGAAATCTTTAAACAGAGGCCCCATTTCTGTATGACCTTAGCTGCTGCTGGGATGTAAAACTCAAAGTAGTCGGCCAGAAATCACTTCCCTGGATAAGGCGTATCATAATACTACACTATGCCATTGGGGCAATCTTAACCATCAGATCAGATTTCTTTTTAAAGCATTTCTGAATCGCTTGTTGTCTTGACGCCTCTGATTTAGTTTCCAAACAGTCCAATTCTACTTTGGACTCTGGCTGAGCACCTTTGAATGGTACCAGAATGAAAGAGTTTAGTCATTCTGAATCACTATGCCATACGAATACCTCCAATCAAGTTTCAGCTCGATCTGAATTTTGGTCGCTATGAACCATTTGAAAATTTTTCCCATTACATGTGTATGGGAGACAAAAGCAACCCAAACCTAAACTCAAACTCGTCCATGATTGTATGGCTATCCCAATTAAGTGCAAGTCTGATGAGAGTTTGATCAAAATTAAGACTACTGTCATCGGGGCACTATCCTAGGTCTATGGGACACTTAAAGGTGGGTAACTCTCATGCAGATAGTCTAAACTGTGCCAAAATTACACTTGTGTAAGATTTTATGACTGTCCTCCCAATCTGCAAGTTTGATGAAGAATGGATAAAAATGGTTTGTGGGAGGCTAAAGGGCAAGTAACTCAAGTTCATAATCCAATCAGCATCAAAATCTTACCTGTCCAAGATTCCATTGATGGCCTTATATAATCAGCAAATCTCATGAAGTCTCCCTCAAAAATGTTGCACCATTAGAATCATCTGGATAATATTTTCCAGAGTCCATGAAATTGACTAAGTGTGGCTAGGTAAACTGACCAGCTATATGACCTAACAAGCACTGCCTAGACAAATGTTTGCTGCCTTCCAGATGTGCAAATATCTACTTGTGTTAAAGTAAGCACATTTTCAAATTGTCATGGATCGATCTGAGATGGCTCAGCTCCTTTACCTTTGATAAGTCCAACCGGTTGTTGGGTCCATGGGGAATTCCTTGAAATACAAAATACTGGACAAACATAATTAAAGGAGATTTTTTTTTCTTTTATCTTGCAAATGTATGCTGCATGTACTCACTAGAATCTTCTCAATGGGGCAATTCTAATGAATACACACAACATACATTTATAATATGAAAGACCAAAAAGATATCTCAAAATAATCCCAAATATGCCTCCTAGTATAACACTAGTAGTAAACCTCCAAAGCTCGAAACAGCAGTCTTGAACAAATTTTCATGGACAAAATGTGTTTGAGCCATGAAATTTCGACTGTAGTCACATGTATTTATGTTTAGGGATATTTGCTGAGCATTAAATATGCGAACAATAATACATCGTGAAATTTGTACAATTACACTACATGTATTCAAATTACCTATGACATCAGTTTCTATATGAGCCATTTGGAATATCCTTGCTGCCTTCTGATAGATTTGTCTCCCATTGCTGTTCCCACTGACAGGGTTTACTAAGACCAGCACTTTATGGGGTCTTCCTGGCACTGCAATCACATTTAGTTATATACATATTTTTATCAAATACTGTTTATAGCTGGCCTCGGTCGCTCAGTCGGTTGCCTGTCTGACTGGTAATCAAGAGGACGCCGGTTCGATACCTGTTGATACCTGCATAGAGATTGACCATGAAATCTTTTCTACGGTCATTCTCTGCCCTCCACTGATTCACGAAGGGCAGGGGTCAGTTTCAGGCGAAAGAATGTGCACTGTACTGGTTAATGTGTGTGTGAATTCGGGTTTAACGTCGCTTTCAACAATTTTTCAGTCATATCGCGACGGTGTCTGGTTGCGACAGGGAGCTCAATGCTCACTTTTATAGTGCTGCCTCACTGAAGTATCATGTCCCAGACACATTACATGATACGACACCCAGTCACATCATCCTGACACTGGGTCGACCAGTCCTAGCTCTACCCCGTAAATCTGAGTGCCAAGCAAGGAGCAGCTAGTACCATTGTTAACGACCATTGTTAATCGGAAATAAATTATTGGTTTAGACTCATATTTTAGACAGGTTTTTAATTATTTGGACCCCGTTTTGATTTATATCAGTCTTTGAATCGACTGCCTATTCGAAATTCGCAGAATTGCAGTATGTTTCCTCTTGCTTTCTTTGCCGGATCATAACAGGGTCACTGATGAGGCTTTATTAGCCGAAACTAAATAGTATGACCCATCTTCTTTCTTATGAATGTTTTCATTGCTCTTAAAGGAACTCATTTTTGATTTTTATTTGGTATGTCACGGCCCGGGATCGAACCCGTGACCTCCCGTTCCCCGGAGCGGACACTCTACCAACTGAGCTATCGGGGCCGGTCTCTGTACTGATTAACGGCTTACTTATAAGCCTGCCCAGGAAATGTGTGGATACATAAACTGACCGGCTCAAAAATTACCTAAAATAGTGTTGAATGGGCTGTAAAACTCCAATACAAACAAACAATCAATACTGTTGTAATGTCACAAACTGTGTCACATCTAGAACTATTTGTCAACATGTTTATGTAATAATAACCTTGTTATAACCCCAGCTTGCATACAGAAAACTGTTTCTTACAAGAGTATATTATTCATTTATTGCCCTTGTGTTAGGGCAATATGACGACTTGTTCACCTGAGCAGTTAATATTGCCCAAGGGCAGCCGGAGGTGTGAACAAATCAGCATATTCCCCTCGCACAAGTGCAGTAAATGGCCCTGAGCATGACTTCTAGTGACTTTTTTCAGTGAATGCACTTGTACTTCTGAGCAGTGACGTCAGGGGAATATTGCAGGGGTATATGATAATTTATGACCCAGCATGTGTCATGTCCTCGACCTGAATTCTAGAATAGCTTATGCATAATAATGGGGTATAATAAAATGTTTTACTTATTGCAAGACCCGCAGAAAAAGCGACCGACTGAAGTCGGTTGATTTTCTAAGTGTGCCCTAAAATCATTGTGTCATTCAGTCATTCGGTCATTCTGTCAGTATGTCCGTCCGTAACCCGTTTGTGAAAATTGGTGATAGTGACTTAACCGCTTGGAATATTTAAACAATTTTTGGCATACTGATAGATATCAATGAGATCTAACCTATGAACTTGCGAAATATTACATTCCATTTAGTATAGCCTCGCCGAGGCGAAAAATGTGAAAATTTTCGAACTGCTTCTCCTCGGAAACCGTTGGGCCGATTGAAGTCAAATTTCATATGGAGCCTCTATGGGATGGGGGAAACCAAAATTTGCTCATGGGGTCCAGGTCACATGACCAAAATGGCCGCCAAGCCATATATGGTCTGTCTGTCTGTCCGTCCGTAACCCGTTTCTGAAAATTGGTGATAGTGACTTAACCGCTTGGAATATTTAAACAATTTTTGGCATACTAAGAGATATCAATAAGATCTACCCAATGAACTTGCAAAATATTACATTCCATTTAGTATAGCCTCGCCGAGGTGAAAAATGTGAAAATTTTCGAACTGCTTCTCCTCGGAAACCGTTGGGCCGATTGAAGTCAAATTTCATATGGCGCCTCTATGGGATGGGGGGAACCAAAATTTGCTCATGGGGTGCAGGGCACATAACCAAAATGGCCGCCAAGCCATATATGGTAAAAACTCTCCAAAAATAGTCTTCTCCAGAACCACTGGGCAGATTTCCACGAAACTTGATAAATAGCATCTGGGACGTAGGCCCATCATAAATTGCTAAACTGGTGACCCTGGGTTGACCTTGACCTTCTTTGTGCCTAGGTCAACATTTGACACATATGCTTTTTGTATTGGAAAAGTGAGAATGCATTTTATCCTGCAAACGATTCAGAATACAGTACTAAAGTATAAGATATATTTTTGCTCCTTACGATAAGGCGCATTTATTGGGGGAACCGTTTTAGGTCCTGGTCACATGACCAAAATGGACGCAATACCCATATATGGTAACACTCATAAAGCTTAAAGCATCCGGCGGGTCGTGCACTTTAGCTGAAGCACTGGTTATTGCTTCAAATCACTGAATGTAGCACTTCTTACAGCTGCCTCTTACAATGATATATTCACATTGTGGCAGCACTTACTAATATCCACAATCTACGTGACTGAGGGAAATAATGCGCTCCTTATAAACATCCTTTTCTCTATATAAAGTAAGGTGTAAGTGGGTATTCTATTCATAACACAGACTGGTAACTTGAAGTTATAATTTCTTTAATATTTCTGTAAAACTTACCTAAAATACATTGTACACCTATACTATATATGTTTTATATGATTATAAAATTGAAAATGCATTGAAAGAACACTACAACTTCTTTATAGCATTATTGCTCAGATCGAAAAAATTAAGTGTGTCAGATAAACAATTGTGCTATTTCCAAATATAAATGTATACCATAAGAATTCGGCTATAAGGCGATTCGGCAATTAGACGGGACCCCTTTTTCAGTTTTTCTAAGGTTGGATTTCGCTTATAATATAGGCAGTGGCTAGGTGTCCGGTACGGGACGACCAGCCTACGAGGCTGCCCATCCGGTACCTGACGACCAGCCAACGAGCCTGATTGTCCAGTTCCAGACCGCTAGCCAACCCACGTAGGAATGGCTAGCCATCTGGTAGTAAATTTTAGTCTCTCATTTCATTTAGTGTTTGTTTAATTTGAGGTTTAACGTCCCCGTCAACACTGTAAAGGCCATTTTGGAGACGTTGCTTCCAATTTTGTGGGACTTTTACCCGACATTGAGATGAAATGACATCTCAAGCCCTGTCGTCCGATGAAACCAAAAGGGTTTATGAGCATGGACGGACCGACTCGTGCGCACCGCTTTGCCTGGACAGGCTTAGATCCCCTAAGTGTTTTACCAGTACTTGTGTGCGGGGCGTATTCAGCTCTGCATCGAAGCATCATGCAGCCCATGTATTTCTTCAAGCCCCAATGGGCGGGGCTCATATAGTGTATGAATGCTGAACAGCACTACCAATAACCAAGTACTGAGGTTGATACTGCAGTGTTGACGTCAGTATTCGGGTACTGATTTAAATAACTATATTATATCTTTAATTTTTGCAGTATAAAATTCTAATTTTTCTAAAACTAAGACTGACTTGTCAGGTGAGACATGTATCTTAGCGGATTTGGTTGCCACTTTTTCTTATATTTTAAATTTTGCAAGTCTCGCTACTTTGGACATCTCCTTCCTGATGCCCGGGTCTTCCGTGGAGCGTGGGCCATGTTTGCTGATGTTGGCTCGGTGGGGGACGCCTATAAGTCTGCGGGTGGGCGTCTCTTGCCTGATGCCTCCGGTTGACCTGTCTCACGAGCTACGTCTGTCGGTGTGTGCTCGGAGGGGGATGTGCTGCGTTTGCCGGGTCTTGTCAATCATCCGTTTCGGTTTCAGAACTTTGGGGTTGAGACACACTGATGAAGATTAAATATCAGAAAGGCCTCTGTGTCACTAAATTAGGTATAGTTACGCCTTAATTGCAACCACTGGGTCGGTATCTCTGCTGGTGGATGATTCGTTCGTCCCCGAGGATATCCTCAGCTCAGTATCAGTTCCCAAGTACTGAGGTTGATACTGCAGTGTTGACGTCAGTACTCGGGTACTGATTTAAATAACTCTAATACATCTTTAATTTTTGCAGTATAAAATTCAATTTTTTTTCTAAAACTAAGACTGACTTGTCAGGTGAGACATGCATCTTAGCGGACTTGGTTGCCACTTTTTCTTATATTTTAAATTTTGCAAGTCTCGCTACTTTGAACATCTCCTTCCTGACGCCCGGGACTTCCGTGGAGCGTGGGCCATGTTTGCTGGTGTTGGCTCGGTGGGGGACGCCTATAAGTCTGCGGGTGGGCGTCTCTTGCCTGATGCCTCCGGTTGACCTGTCTCACGAGCTATGTCTGTCGGTGTGTGCTCGGAGGGGGATGTGCTGTGTTTGCCGGGTCTAGTCATTCATCCGTTACGGTTTCAGAACTTTGGGGTTGAGACACACTGATGAAGATTAAATATCAGAAAGGCCTCTGTGTCACTAAATTAGGTATAGTTACGCCTTAATTGCAACCACTGGATCGGTATCTCTGCTGGTGGATGATTCGTTCGTCCCCGAGGTTATCATCAGCTCAGTATCAGTTCCCAAGTACTGAGGTTGATACTGCAGTGTTGACGTCAGTACTCGGGTACTGATTTAAATAACTATATTATATCTTTAATTTTTGCAGTATAAAATTCTAATTTTTCTAAAACTAAGACTGACTTGTCAGTTGAGACATGTATCTTAGCGGATTTGGTTGCTACTTTTTCTTATATTTTAAATTTTGCAAGTCTCGCTACTTTGAACATCTCCTTCCTGATGCCCGGGACTTCCATGGAGCGTGGGCCATGTTTGCTGGTGTTGGCTCGGTTGGGGACGCCTATAAGTCTGCGGGTGGGCGTCTCTTGCCTGATGCCTCCGGTTGACCTGTCTCACGAGCTATGTCTGTCGGTGTGTGCTCGGAGGGGGATGTGCTGTGTTTGCCGGGTCTTGTCCATCATCCGTTTCGGTTTTAGAACTTTAGGGTTGAGACACACTGATGAAGATTAAATATCAGAAAGGCCTCTGTGTCAGTAAATTAGGTATAGTTACGCCTTAATTATAAGTAACTACCATTTGGTCATATAACTTAAAGTTTATATACATGTATTTTACTTTATGTAAATGCGTAAAACGTTTGATCCAATCGTCGCGAAAAAAAAAAACAAATAGCAATTGAGCAGTACCGTAAATCCTAAGTGACTTGCAGTTATTCTCCTAAACGTTTCAACAAATTTGTTTCACGATCGAGCAAAGAGTCCAAAAGGTGCAGATGGAATGACAAACAGTGTAGACTCTGCTTCAGAAGCTGTCTGATCTGGGACTGCATTATTTGCCGGAGCCTATCTTTTTCAATACATGGAATCATTACGGCAATTGCGCTACTCATGGAGTTTCGGATCGCTGACTTTATGTGTACCCTGTTAACAAGATAATTACCCTTAATTGATATTTCTTTGTACCTACAACGTTGAACTGAACGGTCAAATATGCTTCCCAAATTTAATGTTAATCTATCACGATTAATATCAAGTTCAACATCGGACAAACATTTGTAGATTTTTATAATAGCAATTATAATATAAAAAATAGAAACTATAATACTGAAATAATAATAATAATAATAATAATAATAATAATAACAGTAATAACTCTCACAGTGCCCGAACAAGGCTTTGACAACAGTCTATTGCATCAGGGTCAATTACAATTATGTTCCTTACTGATATTCATTGAAAAAAAATTGTCGCTCTTGGCGACAAAAAGGTAATAAAAATACAGTAAGAGTATCATCATCAACGGATTTTTGATTAACGTGCAGGTACAGTGGCAACGTCAACGTAAGTGGACCCCTTTCCAGGTAGCTGGCTTGCTGCACGCATGGCAGATCTTACATCAGATCTCCAGGTTTGTCTATCATGAGGATCGATAGCAGAGAGCTGCCATTCTCTGCAATCTCTTTCTGTTAGCTGCTTACAGGTCATCTTGGGCCTTCCAGTCCCCCGCTTTTCACCTACATGTATGTCACAGGCAGTCTAGACTGCACCGTTGGAGCGTTCCACATGTCCATACAAGCGAAGCGTTCTCTCTTTCAGGATCCAGGTCCTCAATGCCAAGACGCTCGCTGGGCCTGATGGTGTCAGTGTCCTCTGGCTTGACACTGCAGATCTGTCGGATCATTGCCCTGTCATTCCGCTGTAGACGATGGAGGTTTGGCTTTGTCAATGGCCATGTCTAACTGGCATGGAGCATTGTGCTCCGCACACAAGAGCTATACACACGGCCACGTGTTTTGAACGAGAGGTGGCGGGAAGAGAGAGCTGGTAGCAACTCTTCTAGGCTGTTTTCACACGTGATGTAGTTGAAAGGTCGCAACCACCCTCTGCATTGAGCATATCACCTAGGTAGCAAAAGGAAGCTGCAACTTCCAGCTTGTCGGATCCGGCTTGAACTTCCCTCTGTGGTCTGCCATCTAAGGGACGTGTAGTTCCTTGGCACCGTGTACACCTGTAATCAGGGTCCTCTATCAGGCGTTTGAGCATGAACACTCACCTTCACCTCGAATTCTTCACTATAACCATCACCAACGCGGACATGGCTCCGAGCATAAACATACATCACTTGGACCAGTTGCACAATCCACTCGTCCACTCCAAGTTTTCTTAGTGCCCACCAGATGACTTTCCGAGGCACTCGGTCAAATGCCTTCTCCAGATCTACAAAAGCCATATAGAGTCTCCTGTTGGCCGCCAGATACTTCTCTTGCATCTGCCGTACAACAACAATTGCGTCTGTTGTGCCTCTTCATGGGACGAAGCCAAACTGGGAATCGTCGATGGACACTAACTGCCTAATGAGGCCATCCACAATCCTCTCCAGGACTTTCATGACCTGTTCTGTCAACTTGAGACCACGATAATTGCACTGTTCGAATGCATCGCCCTTGCCCTTGTAGAGACAGACAATGAAACTCAGTCAGAGGGTACCTTTCCATCACGGGTGATTGCAGCTGCAAGGTCGCTGATCATCGAGGCACCCGCATCACCTGCAGCTCTTATCATCTCCACCACTATGCCAGAGGGGCCCGGTGCTTTGCCAGTCTTCATTTGAGAGAAAGCCTTCTTAACCATATCAATAGCGATTGGGATGGGCGGCCCTTCCACTGGTGGTTCATCAGACAGGTGGTCTGGGTCCCAGTCAAATTCAACATTGAGTAGTCTTTGGTAGTGTTCTAACCAAGCCCTATGCTTTGAGTCTTCACTCATTGACATCTCCCCTGCATCAATTGATATTTTTATTACACCATAGAGTGAATAATATTATTTGGAACGCATACCCTATATAAACTGATAGACATAAATTTCTACCGGACTGCTAGCCAGTCTTACTTGGGCTGGCTAGCCATCCGGTACCAGACAAGCAGACTCGTTGGCAGGTCGTCCGGTACCAAATGGGCGTACTCATAGGCTGGTCGTCCGGTACCGGACGGCTAGTGACTGCCTATAATATACTCTTTTATAAGACAGGTCAAATTTTTGCCGTATCTGTTGGGGCCTATCTGCTACCGCCACATGCCATTTAGATGTGAAAAATCGGCCTTTTTTCGTCAGAAAATCCCTCAACTTAACCCTCACATGGCTTGTTTATGTCTGTTGACATTGTTCTGCCCCCGCTCATCGGGGCTTGAAGAAATATGTGGGCTGCATGATGCTTCCACGCAGAGCTGAAACCGACCAGCACACGAGAATTGGTCAACATCTTAGAGGATCTGTGCCTGCTCCGGCAAAGCGGTGCGAGTCATGCTTATAAACCCTATTGGTTTCAACTGGCGACAGGGATTGAGATGTCATTTCATCTCAAAGTCGGGTAAAAGTCCCACAAAATTGGAAAGCAACTTCTCCAAAATGATCTTTACAGTGTTGACGGGGACGTTAAACCGCAATTCAAACAAAACTGTTGACATTCTTTGTCTTTGTTTGTGACAGTTACAAAGAGAGCCAACTTTTATTGAATCTGAATAGGACTATCAAGCGTTGGGAAAAGGGGACAATTTATTTCCATCCAAAAAATTAGAAATAATTGTTGCAGCTTTTCTATAAGAAACTAAACACAACACCTAGCTATTCAGATTCAACGCCCCAGCTAGCACAAAATAGCGGGCAAACTCGGGCCGATACGTCGTATCGCTGTCGGTCCAAAGTTGGCCCAGTACATGCTTTGCTGGCTAAGGCAAGACAGCTAAACAGACTTCTATTTAATAGATGACAGGGGCTGACAAATCCATTTCCCGGCCGCCCAGGACAAGACCAAAATCACGCATGGGCAGGTGCACTTTGACCTTATGACGCCCGGTCGGGCAAGTGCAAAAAAAATTGTCAAAAACTGTCAGTCTTTTTGAGTCCTTACATACGGTAAAGCAGAAGTAAAACAAAGATCAGGAATCGATGTAATTAACTTACTCCACCCATCAAAGACACCAAAGGGAAAGAAACACAAACATGGAGCGACCAGACCATGATGGAAACCTAAACATAGGAAGGCCATAAGGACAGTTACTTTCCCACAAAATGGCCATATGGCCATCCAAAATAAAAAGACACAAGTGATACACACAGTAAATAACAAACAACAACATAAATAAACCTCCACAGAAGAACCGCCTTGGAACGGTCAGTGGAAAGGTTTCCACTGGGGGGCTTAAATCCATTTTACGTGGCCACAATCCTCGCCCTTACTTCCGTCGCGACCTATAAACAGAACTAGCATGCAGCTGATGGCACACCACCATCAATCCCCATGCTTCCTCCAAAGGGGCTAACTACCAAATAACATCATATTCAAAAGTACAAGTCCCTCCCACCGACCCCAATCCCCACAGCCAGCTCCAGGGGCACCAGGGGTCACAGCCAAAATCCAGTTCAATGCGTTTTACATATTTCATTACCCATTACTTCTGCAAAGTTTGAAATCAAAATCTATTAAATTATCTTTGTTATTGAATTTTAATTACATTTGATCTCTTGACCCCTCCCCAGGGCCCGAATCTGACCCAAGGGTAAAAATTTTACTTCTATTATATTTTTCTAATCATCCCCTTCCATTTGATATACCTGAAGGAGCAGTCTTATCTGGGTCTGCACTGTTTGCTAATACCTAAATATTTGTCCCAATACTCAGAATCAATACGGTAGCAAGTTTCAGATACAGAAACTAGGAGCATTGTAATACATGTCAGAAACTAGGAGCATTGTAATACATGTATGTATTATCCTAGCAGTGAACAGAAGACATAACACGCCTACACAAATACATTGTAAACTTTACCACCGAAAAACGAAAATTTTCAGATAAAACTTGTGATATTTTTCCTATTTCTGCTCAAAATATAGATTGTGGATACTGGTTAGAACCTTCTCATTGAGTACCCACAATCAATATTTTAGAGCAGAAATAAGAAAAATAAGGTATACCCTTGTAAACCCCAGTTATACCATATAAAATTGGTGTTCAAGCGGGTGAAAATATATAGGCATAATTTTGTGATGGATCAGTATGCTTGTTTGTTTGATTTGTACACTGTAAAGGTCATTTTGGAGACGTTGCTTCCAATTTCCTGGGACTTTTACCCGACATTGAGATGAAATGACATCTCAAGCCCTGTCGCCCAATGAAACCAATAGGTTTATTAGCATGGATGGTCCGCCTCGCACCACGGCTCCTGGACAGGCTTAGATCTTCTAAGCGGTTTACCAGTACTAGTTTGCGGGCTGGATTCAGCTCTGCGTGAAAGCATCGTGCAGCCCATATATTTCTTCAAGCCCCTATGGGCGGGGGTCGTCAGTCTGCTTGTATGCAAAGTCTGATCTGCACATGTGTTGTTTACAAATGGCTAAATCTTTTTTCTGCCCTTTTATAGAACTATTCTCATCGCATTTCTATCAACCATAGGAGCTTAAAGTTCTTTCCACAAGTAACTCAAATATCTAAAATTATCATTAATCAAAAATGTCGTATATCCTTTTACATGCAGTTTGACATGTATTTTCTAGAAAATTGCTCGCAGGACTTTTTATTTTATAGCATTTTCAACCCTTTATATGGACCGGACTCCAAGGACCTCAGTGACCTGTGGCATAAACATAACTTAACATCATGTGAACAAGTCCGTGAAATGAAGACACCTCTAAACCCCACTTTATATGGAGAAAACTGGGGTTTAAGGGGGTAAACATTGGTTTCCTTATTACTACTCCAAGACATGGGTTGTGGGTACTCATTAGAACCGCCTCAACGAGGCGGTTCTAACGAGCACCAACAACCTATGTTTGCAGTGTGAATAAGAACAAGAGGGCCATGATGGATCGCTCACCTGATTCATAGAGTAACAAGTGGGCCCCGGGGAGGGCCATTATTGACCCCAAGGTTATAATGTGCATAATACCAAATATCAACAAAGGCTATAATTGTCCACTAGATGAAGCTCCATACCAAATATCAAAGACATGGGCCTTGCAGTTTCAGAGAAGAAGATTTTTAAAGATTTTCCAATATAAGTCTATGTAAAATCAAAGGGTCTTGGGGCGGTGGCATTTTTGGTCCCAGGGCTATAAGTTGAACAATCTTGATATAGGTCATCTAGATGAAATTTCACTCCAAATATCAAAGACCTAGGCCTTGTGGTTTCACAGAAGAAGATTTTTAAAGATTTTCCCTATATAAGCCCATGTAAAACCAAGGAGCCCCCGAGGCGGGGGCATTTCTGGCCTCAGGCCTATAATTTGAACAATCTTGTTAGAGGTCCACTAGCTGAAGCTTCATACCAAATATTAAAGACCTAGGCCTTGTGGTTTCCGAGAAGATTTTTCAAGATTTTCCCTATATAAGTCTATGTAAAACCAAAGGGCCCAGGAGCAGGGGCATTTTTGGCCCCAGGGCTATAATTTGAACAATCGTGGTAGAGGTTCACAAGATGAAGCTTCATACCAAATATCAAAGACCTGGGCCTTGCAGTTTCAGAGAAGAAGATTTTTAAAGATTTTCCCTTAATAAGCCTAAGTAAAACCAAAGGGCCCTGGGGCGGGGGGCATTTTTGGCCCCAGCACTATAATTTGAACAATCTTGGTAGGGGTCCACTAGATGAAGCTTCATACCAAATAGCAAAGACCTGGGCCTTGCAGTTTCAGAGAAGATTTTTAAAGATTTTCCCTATATAAGCCCATGTAAAACAAAAGGGCCCCGGGGCGGGGGAATTTTTGTCCCCAACACTATAATTTGAACTGTCTAGGTAGGGGTTCACTAGATGAAGCTTCATACCAAATATCGAAGACCTGGGCCTTGTGGTTTCAGAGAAGAAGATTTTTGAAGATTTTCCGATATAAGCCCATGTAAAACCAAAGGGCCCCGGGGCGGGGGCATTTTTGGCCCCAGCACTATAATTTCAACAATCTTGGTAGGGGTCCACTAGATGAAGCTTCATATCAAATGTCAAAGACGTGGGCCTTGCGGTTTCAGAGAAGAAGAATTTTAAAGATTATCCCTATATAAGCCCATGTAAAACCAAAGGGCCCAGGAGAAGAAGATTTTTTAAAGATTTTCCCTTAATAAGCCTATGTAAAACCAAAGGGCCCCGGGCGGGGGCATTTTTTGCCCCAGCACTATAATTTGAACAATCTTGGTAGGGGTCCACTAGATGAAGCTTCATAACAAATAGCAAAGACCTGGGCCTTGCAGTTTCAGAGAAGGAGATTTTTGAAGATTTTCCCTATATAAGCCCATGTAAAACCAAAGGGCCCCGGGGCGGGGGAATTTTTGTCCCCAACACTATAATTTGAACTGTCTAGGTAGGGGTTCACTAGATGAAGCTTCATACCAAATATCGAAGACCTGGGCCTTGTGGTTTCAGAGAAGAAGATTTTTGAAGATTTTCCGATATAAGCCCATGTAAAACCAAAGGGCCCTGGGGTGGGGGCATTTTAGGCCCCAGCACTATAATTTGAACAATCTTGGTAGGGGTCCACTTGATGAAGCTTCATACCAAATATCAAAGACCTGGGCCTTGCGGTTTCAGAGAAGAAGATTTTTTAAGTTTTCGGTGAAAAAATCTATTTTTGGCTCCTGTGACCTATATGTGAAACGGACCAGAACCATTTGAACAACTTTGAAAGGGGACCACCTAAGGATCATTCCTGTGAAGTTTGGTCAAAATCCGATCATTGGTTTAGGAGGAGATGTCGTTTGAAGAAATTGTTTACGCACGGATGACGGACAAAAAGTGATCCTAATATAAAACACTAGATCGCGCAGTCGATGGCGCGCCATCGCAAATCCCCACGTTTTGACCTCTTCCAGGGACCCCTGGGGGCTGGTCCAAAAGTTAATGTGCTCTTGCAGAAGCCATTCATGTAAGTAACTCACACACCAAATTTGGTTGAATTCCAATGAACGGTACAGGAGGAGATAGCCGGACAGGCGGATGTCCGGACAGACAGACGGACGGACGGAGGCGATAACAATATCCCTACTTTTCTTCAAAAAACGTGGGGATAACAAGAGGGCCATGATGGCCCTGAATCGCTCACCTGACCCATATGATAGAGTAACAAGTGGGCCTCGGGGAGGGCCATTATTGACCCCAGGACTACAATGTGCATAATGTTGAGGGAGGTCTAAAAAGGTGAAGCTTCATACCAAATATCAACAAAGCCTATAATTTGAACAATCTTGGCAAAGGTCCACTAGATGAAGCTACACACCAAATATCAAAGACCTGGACCTTCAGGATTCAGAGAAGATTTTTTAAATATATTCCCTAAATTAGCCTATGTAAAACCAAATAACCCCGGGGCGGGGGCATTTTTGGCCTCAGGGCTATAATTTAAACAATCTTGATAGAGGTCCACTAGATGAAGCTTCACCCCAAATAGCAAAGACCTAGGCCTTGCTGTTTCAGAGATGAAGATTTTCAAAGATAATCTCTATATATAAGTCTATGTAAAACCAAAGGGCCCCAGGGCAGGGGCTATAATTTGAACAATCTTGGTAGAGGTCCACTAGATGAAGCTCCATACCAAATATCAGAGACATGGGCCTTGTGGTTTCAGCGAAGAAGATTTTTAAAGATTTCCCTATATAAGTCTATGCAAAACCAAAGGGTCTCGGGGCAGGGGCATTTTTGGCCCCAGGGCTATCATTTGAACAATTTTGGTCGAGGTCCACTAGATGAAGCCTCATACCAAATATCAAAGACCAAGGCCTTTTGAATTCAGAGAAAAAGATTTTTCAAGATTTTCCCTATATAAGTCTATGTAAAACCAAAGGGCCATGGAGCGGGAGCATTTTTCGCCCCAGGGCTATAATTTGAACAATCTTGATAGGGGTCTTTGAGGTGAAGCTTCATACCAAATATCAAAGACCTGGGACTTGTGGTTTCAGAAGAAGATTTTTAAAGATTTTCCCTATAAAAGCCATGTAAAACCAAAGGGCCTCAGAGCAAGGGCATTTCAGGCCCCAGCATTATAATTTGAACAATCTTGGTAGGGGTCCACTAGGTGAAGCTTCATACCAAATATCAAAGACCTGGGCCTAGCGGTTTCAGAGAAGAAGATTTTTAAAGATTTTCCCTATATATGCCCATGTAAAACCAAAAGGCCCCGGGCGGGGGCATTTTTGGCCCCAGCACAATAATTTGAACAATCTTGGTAGGGGTCCACTAGATGAAGCTTCATACCAAATATCAAAAACATGGCCCTTACGGTTTCAGAGAAGAAAATTTTTAAAGATTTTCCCTATATAAGCCTATGAAAAACCAAAGGGCCCCAGGGCGGGGGGCATTTTTGGCCCCAGCACTATTATTTGAACAATCTTGGTAGGGGTCCACAAGATGAAGCCTCATACCAAATATCAAAGACCTGGCCTTGCTGTTTCAGAGAAGAAGATTTTTAAAGATTTTCCATATATAAGCCCATGTTAAACCAAAGGGTCCCGGAGCAGGGGCATTTTTGGCCCCAGGGCTATAATTTGAACAATCTTGGTAGGGGTCCACTAGGTGAAGCTTCATACCAAATATCAAGGACCTAGGCCTTGCGGTTTCAGAGAAGAAGATTTTTCAAGATTTTCCCTATATAAGCCCATATAAAACCAAAGGGCCCCGGAGCGGGGGGGGGGGGGTCCTGGGCCTTGTGGGGTGAAGCTTCATACCAAATATCAAAGACATGGGCCTTACGGTTTCAGACAAGAAAATTTTTAAACATTTTCCCTATATAAGCCCATGTAAAACCAAAGGGCCCTGGAGCGGGGGCATATTTGACCCCAGCATTATAATTTGAACAATCTTGGTAGGGGTCCACTAGATGAAGCTTCATACCAATTATCAAAGACCTAGGCCTTGCGGTTTCAGAGAAGAAGATTTTTAAAGATTTTCCCTATACTAGCCTATGTAAAACCAAAGGGCCCCGGGGCGGAGGCATTTTTGGCCCCAGCACTATAATTTGAACAATCTTGGTAGGGGTCCCCTAGATGAAGCTTCATACCAAATATCAAAGACCTAGGCCTTATGGTTTCAGAGAAGAAGATTTTTAAAGCTCTTCCGTATATAAGCCCATGTAAAACCAAAGGGCCCTGGAGCGGGGGCATTTTTGGCACCAGCACTATAATTTGAACAATCTTGGTAGGGGTCCACTAGATGAAGCTTCATACCAAATATCAAAGACCTGGGCCTTGTGGTTTCAGAGAAGAAGATTTTTAAAGATTTTCCCTATATAAGCCCATGTAAAACCAAAGGGCCCCGGAGCGGGGGCATTTTTGGCCCCAGCACTATTATTTGAACAATCTTGGTAGGGGTCCACCAGATGAAGATTCATACCAAATATCAAAGACCTGGGCCTTGTGGTTTCAGAGAAGAAGATTTTTTTAAGTGTTTGGTGAAAAAATCTATTTTTGGCTCCTATGACCTAGATGTGCAACGGACCGGAACCATTTGAACAACTTTGAAAGGGGACCACCTAAGGATCATTCCTGTGAAGTTTGGTCAAAATCCGATCAGTGGTTTAGGAGGAGATGTCGTTTAAAGAATTGTTTACGGACGGACGCACGCACGGACGGACGGACGCACGACGGACGAAAAGTGACCCCAAAAGCTCACCTCGTCACTACGTGACGGTGAGCTAAAAATATCACGGATTTTTCATAAGAAAAGTAGCCATTTTGGAGATGTGAAAAAATGCATTAGTCTCACGGGTGTGTTATCGTAATAATTCAAGAACCTTTGTCTATAGACTCCTGTATTTTTCTACTCCAGTTTTCTCCCTCTTCAGCACTTCCATAGAAATGGACAACTTTGTGTCTTGTGACATTTTTCTTCTTATGTTTAATGTAGGCTATGTCAAAACCACGCACTGTCCCATCAGCACCCATTAGTTTCTTAGCACATAATATTTCTTCCAATGGAATGTTAACTGAAAAGCAAGTAAAAGTGAACATGATAACTAAGAAGTTATCTTAATGATCCTTAGTATTCGGTCGGTTAGGTCTAAGCAATAAGTGGAGACCAAAATCAGACTGCACCTTAGTCTGATCAGGGACTACGCTGTTTGTCATTCCATCTGCACAATTTTGGACTTCTTGCTGGGTTCATCAAACAAATTTGTTAAAATGTTTGGTAAATTTACAGCAAGTTCTCAAGATGTAAGATCATTTTAGGATTTTAGTCATTCTGTCAATGTATTAATTAATGCCCTAGGTTTTTGTGATGAATACCCCTTTGTGAACTGCACTTAAAAAAGTTGGGTTCAGGATATCATAATTGGGCCCCGTCAAGCGATTTTGGTACTTATCGCCTATGGGAGCAGCAAAGGTTCAGGCGAGCATCCGCGCAGTCTCGCCAGAACCTTTGCTGCTCCCTCATACAAGCAGTGAATCAAGAGGTGCCTTCAGACAGAAAGCCATATCCCTGGCCCCTCTGAATGGCTGGGCGTGCGCAGTTAAAATTTGTCATGACGGAATGCTCGAAGACTCAAATTCGCTTGGCGGGGCTCATGTATAACATTCCATATTTCTGTTCAAAACCTTAGATCACCATGTTAAGAAGTATGTGTAACGAACACCCATGTTAACCCCACACTATACAGAGGAAAGTGGGGGTTACAAGAAATGTTTTATTTTTCCTCAATTTTGGCTCAAAAACACAAGATTGTGGGTATTCTCAGTATTATTGACTACCCTCAAACTATATCCGGACTAGATGTAAGAAAAACATCAAACATTTTCATCTGAATTATGTTGGTGCTAAAGATAAGAAACCATTTTTGCACATGGGTGTGGTATTGTAGTGGCTTAACTATATTTGGACTAGAAGTAAGAAAAACATCGATCTTAACCCTTGTCCTGCTGAATATTCATATATGCCACACCCACTACCGGTTATCAACCAATCGGATTATTTGATGCAAATTATTGCACCAAATTCACAATCTGAATGGCAAACAATGTAGATCCTGATCAGATGGCTTCGTCAGAAGCCATCTGATCTGGATCTACATTGTTTCAAAGAAAAGGCATATCCGGGTTCAGCAAGACAAGGGTTAATACACATCGCCTATATAGGCAATGGTAAAGAACTGTTTCATTATGCAACAAATCAGGCCGCAGAAGAGTGCGACGAGTGACGTCATTAAAAGCTGCAAATATATGACATCACTCATAGATTCTATGACATTACATGGTATAACGTCACTTTCTCGCACCGAAAACGTTACAAAAGGACATGAAGGCATGTGTTACAGTCAATAATTTTTGCAGGATTTCGCCTTACAATTGCGAAAAGTTGTGAGATTTTGAGGGAAAGAACAACATTATTGCCGATTTTCATCGTGTTAGAATTGAAACAGATCAGCTGTAGTCTGTGCTTTGAGTAATAAATCACAGTTTGTCAGTCAGTTGTAAGTAGACAAATCACGCAGACTATGCGCTTGTGATTTACTTTACAACTGACCTCCAAACTTTGTTTTTCTTACTCAAGATCTCATCATCATCATCAAAGGATTTATTTTTTTTGTTCACGTGCAGGTACAGGGGCAGCGTCCACATGAGTGGGCCCCTTCCAGGTAGCTGGCTTGCTGCATGCAAGGTATATCTTACATCAGATCTCCAGGCCTGTCTGTCATGTGGATCGATAGCAGAGGGCTTGCATTCTCTGCAATCTCCTTCTGTCAGTTGCCTCCAGGTCATCTTGAGCCTTCCAGACCCCCGCTTTCCACCTACCTGTATGTCATAGGCAGTCTTGGCTGCACTGTTGGAGCGTTCGACATGTTCATACCAGCAGAGCCTTCACTCTTTCAGGATGAGGTCCAGGTCTTCAATTCCAAGACGCTCAAGAAACCCACTGGACCTGATGGTGGCCGTGTCCTGTGGCTTGACATTGCTGATCATTCTGATCATTGCCCTGTCATTCTGCTGAAGACGTTGGAGGTTTGGCTTTGTCAATGGCCATGTCTCACTGGCATGGAGCATTGCGCTCCGCACACAAGACTTGTACACACGGCCACGTGTCTTGAATGAGAGGTGGCTGGAAGAGAGAACTGGTAGCAACTCCTTGAATTTCTTCCAGGCCGTTTTCACACGTGATGTGGATGAAAGGTCGCAACCACCCGCTGCTGAGAGCTTAACAATGGAAGCTACAACCTCCAACTTGTCGGGTTCGACTTGGACTTCCCTCTGTGGTCTGCCATCCAAAGGTCGTGCAGTTCCTTGGCACCGTGTACACCTGTAATCAGGGTCCTCTATCAAGTGCTTGAGCCCACTGCATTTCTTGTGCACCCAGAATTTGCAGCCATTACAAAAGATACTGTTGCTGCCCACTCCAGTGCGACATACAGCGAATGGGAAGTGGCCTGTACTCTGCAGGAGGTCCAGACCTGAACCGCAGATCATGATCTGCATCTTTCCTGCATTCACTCTCAGCCCTTTCGCCTCCATTGCGTCTTTCCAAGTTAAGAGCCTCCTGACACACTCCTCAAGGGTTTCAGCTATGATGACAAGGTCATCAGCATACCGGTCCTCCCAGGGGACCCCAGAGCGGAACTCGCAAGACAAAGCTTCAAGCACAATGATGAAAAGCATTGGACTGAGAACAGAGCCTTGATGAACACCCACCTTCACTTCGAATTCTTCATTGTACCATCACCAGCACGTACACGGCTCCGAGCATTAGCATACATCCCTAGGACCAGTCGCACATTCCACTCGTCCACTCAAGTTTTCTTAGTGCCCACCAGATGACTTTCTGAAGCACTCGATCAAATGCCTTCTCCAGGTCTACAAAAGCCATGTAGAGTCTCCTGTTGGCCGCTAGATACTTCTCTTGCAGCTGCCGTACAACAAAAATTGCATCTGTTGTGCCTCCTCCTGGGACAAACTTTGAATCGTCGATGGACACCAACTGCCTAATGAGGCCATCCACAATCCTCTCCAGGACTTTCATGACCTGTTCTGTCAGCTTGAGACCACGGTAGTTGCCCCGTTCCAATGCATCGCCATGCCCTTATAGAGACAGATTATGAAACTCTGTTCCCAGTCAGAGAGTACCTTTCCATCACAGATGATTGCATCTGCAAGATCGCGGATCATTGAGGCACCGGCATCACCTGCAGCTCTGATCATCTCCACCACTATGCCAGAAGGGCCTGGTGCTTTGCCAGTCTTCATCTGAGAGATAGCCTTCTTAACCATATCAATAGTGATTGGGATGGGTGGCCCTTCCACTGGTGGTTCATCAGACAAGTGGTATCAGTCCCCGTTAAACTCAACATTGAGTTGCCTTTGGTAGTGTTTTAACCAGGCCCTCTGCTTTGAGTCTTCACTCATTGACATCTCCACTGCATCAATCTTTACTGGTTTGTCACCTACAACATCGGCAGTCTCTCTTCTCATCTGGTTAGCAAGGCGGTATACTTCTGAGAACTAAGGGTCAATATTCTTGTAGAACTCCTTCTCAGCTTCTTGGCGAGCATGGTGCACCGCACATCTGGCCGTGCATTTGGCAGTTCTTATGAACACCAAAACATTACGAAAACACGCCTATACAAATAAACTGTAAATTTTACTCCTGAAAAAGGAATATTTTAAGATGAAAAATTCTGATATTTTTCTTATTTCTGCTGAAAATATAGATTGTTGGTACACGTTAGAAATGCCTCATTGAGGCGGTTCTAACGAGTAGCCACAATCTATATTTTAGAGCAGAAATAAGAAAAATAAGGTTTACCCCTGTGAACCCCAGTTTTACTATATAAAATTTGGGTTCAAGGGGGTCTGAATTATACATGTATAGGCGTGTTTACGTGATGATTGTTACCATGTATGTTTGGAGCATGAATAAAGCACTGACAGCAATGGTGGGTCGACTGTGTCTGAGTGTAGGCTGGGAAAATGGTTCTGAACAGGAACTAAGACTGTTTCGTTTAACAGTTTGAGCCCCGCCAAGCGAATTTGTGTCTTCGAGCATTCCGTCATGACAAATTTTAACTGCGCATGCCCAGCCATTCAGAGGGGCCAGGGATATGGCTTTCTGTCTGAAGGTTCCTCTTAATTCACTGCTTGTATGAGCGAGCAGCGAAGGTTCTGGCGAGACTGCGCGGAAGCGCAGGCTCGCCAGAACCTTCGCTGCTCGCATAGGCGATAAGTACCAAAATCTCTTGACGGGGCCCAGTTTAATTCCTGTATTTCATGCAACAGTGTAGACCCTGATCAGACAGCAAATTTTGTGGCATCTGAGATGGGTATTCACTGTCTTCAAATTTCTCAGTACACAAATCTATTCTAGGCTTTACAGTTTACCAACCCTTTTGCGCAGTGTTCTGATAGCACATTACCTGCTATAAATAACCACCAAATACCTGGATTTTGTTAATGGTCAGCGATAGCGATAGTCACCCTGGACAACAGCAGTCGGAAAGCTTCTGTAGTATTGCTGTTGACCAGCCATTTTGTCCCACTCATACTTTCGAGTCCATTTTTATATAGGTGTTCCAGCTGGTTAACATTTGTCCTGCTGACAAACCTAATTTAGCCACAACCATTTCTGACTTTCGACCAATTTTTTGTTTGAACTGAGATTTAGCATCTCTTTCAAAAATATTTAGGTTATTTTGGAGACGTTGCTTCCAATGTAGGACTTTAACATGACATCGAGTCGTAATGACATCTCAAACCCTGCTGCCGAATATAACCAATATGGCTTATATGCACTGGACTGTATGGCTCGCACCACTTTGCCTGGGCAGTGGTTTGCAAGTCCTCATGTGCAGCCAGTTTGAGCTCCTGCAGCCCAATCTATTTCTTCAAAATAGAAGTGGAGGCAATGATCAGGAATCGATACAATTAACCCACAGCTCCAAGCGAGACACCAAAGGAAAAGAAACACAAACATGAAACAAAAGACCCTAATTGAAATATCAATAGCAGAAAGCCAGAAGGATAGTTACTTTCCCACAAAATGGCCAGTAGACTATCCAAAATAAAATAATATAAGCGACACAAACACCCAAAGTCAAACCATAGCATAAATAAACCGCGACAGAGAAGCACCACCTTGGAACACCCTGATAGGCTGGCCAAAAAATATTTCTGCCGGTACCATTACTACTCAGTACTGGCACATCTGACTACTGATCAGGTGGTCGTAGGTTCAATTTCTGCTGGGTCCATAGGGATTGCTCATGATATCTTTTCTGTATTCTTTTTACCCACTTCTGCTGATACAAGAAGGGCAGTTATGAATGAAAAAAGTGAATAAGCACTGCTTATTAGATACCTCTCGCATGACAATGGTCAATAATAATGGAAGAAATAGTTTTAGGAGTATGAAAAAAACACATGTACATCTTCAGACCTATATGAAAACACCTGCAAAGTTTCAATAGGATCAACCTAAAATTGGGACAGGAGTTGCACTGACAAGGTACTCACTCCCTATACACTTTAGCATTATAAGACCTAAAAATGGCTAAGTTAAACAAAAGGCCCATGGGCCACAATGCTCACCAGAGCTCAGGGAGCCACTGCCCACTAGCAGCAACGCATTTTAATTACCCATGGAGGCCCTGCAGCCAAGGCTGCTACAGATAAAATTTCGACCAAATCAGACTAGTGGCTTCATAGGTCTGATGTCGCTTGAAGACAACAGATGACAATTGACAATGTCCCATCTGTGGCAACAGATAGGCCAAAAAGAACATTATTAAAGGAAGATCTCTATGAAAGTTTGACAAAATATCTTGAGAGGCATTAATGTCATTTTTCAATTGTCTCCATTATAAGTCAATGGAACTTGCCATAGCAAACAAATCAAAGAACCAAATTTCATAAACCAGAGCTCAGGTGGGCACTGCCCAATGGAGCCCTGGTTGGTGTTACTAAATAGGTCTTATAAAAAGGAACAGAGGCATATATGGTTTAGCGATGGGATATGTATGGTTCCTGAGACGTAAGGCCTTTTAAGCAATGGAGGGATTCGGGCATGGCAGATCCCAGAAAAGCCCAAGATTGCTGTCCCTGAATATGTCTCATCATAAAGATCAAGAGTGGAGTCTTATCATCAGAAACAAAAATATATATGGTTTAGGGGTGGGGATCTGAACGGTTTCTGAGATATATGGATTTTAATGAAGGAAAGGGGTGGGGCATGGTCCGTGGCACCCCTGGGGGACCTCCATGCTGGTGTCACTGTTTGCGTCTTATCATAAGGAACAAGAATATATACTGTTAAGTGGCGGGCTCTGAACAGTTTCTGAGATATATGGTCTTTTGTGAAGTCGAGGGGTGGAGTGTGGCCCGGGCGCACCCTTGGTGACCCCTCGGTTGGTGTCACTGAATGTGTAAGGTTTCTGGAATATTTAGCCTTTTATGAAGTGGAGGGGGTGGGCATGGCCCCCGCATATCCCCGGGGACCCACAAGTTGGTGTCACTGAATGCGACTTATCATAAGGAACGAGAATATATATGGTTTAGGGGTTGGGGATCTGTAAGGTTACTGGGATAATGGCCCTTTTATGAAGTGGAGGGGGTGGGGCATGGTCCCGGCACATCCCGGGAGAACCCCAGGCTGGTGTCACTGAGTCCATCTTATCATTACGAACAAGAGTATATATGGTTTAGGGGTGGGGATCTCAATGGTTTCTGAGATAAATGGCATTTTATGAAGTGGAGGGGGTGGAGCATGTCCCCGGTACATCCCGGGGGACCCCCAGGTTGATGTCACTTAATGCATCTTAGCATAAGGAACAAGAATATATATAGTTTAAGGGTGGGGATCTGAATAGTTTCTGAGATAAATGGCATTTTTTGAAATAGAGGGGGCAGGGCATGACCCCGGCACATCCCGGGGGACCCCCAGGTTGGTGTCACTGAATGCGACTTATCATAAGGAACAAGAATATATATGGTTTAAGAATATATATGGTTTAGGGGTTGGGATCTGTAAGGTTTCTGAGATATAAGGCATTTTATGAAGTGGAGGGGCGGGGCATGGTCACGGCACAACCTAGGGGACCCCCAGTTGACATAAAAGCATGGCTGAGAGAAGTTTACTCAAGGAACATGTCTATATAAGTTTTGTCAAAACATCTGCAATGACTTGGCAGTAAATGCCATTTTTCAGTTTTCCGCATTATAAGTCAATGGAAACTCTAAGTTGCCATAGCAACAAAACTAAAAGGCCAAATTTAAAATAAAAAAAAACCTGTAAAGGCAAAATTTAATACGGTGTATATTTTCATAAAGTCTCAGCCTCCTAGAGCATATGGTTTCTGAGGAGATGATTTTTTAAGTTTATTTTTCTATATTTTGCATTTTGGTTTCCATGGCAACCAATAAAAATGAGCAGAAGGCCTAAAATCATACGGCAGATAGTAGATTGCCTATGGAACATTTCTATGAAAGTTTTGTCAAAATATCAGCAGAGGCTTGGCAGTAAATGCCATTTTTCAATTTTCGCCATTATAAGTCTATGGAAACTACAAGTTGCCATAGCAACCAAATAAATGAGCCGATTTCATAAAAAAAACACAAACTTTCAATCCCCCAGCCCAAGGATGCTACAGATAAAATTTGGGCCCAATCGGCCCAGTGGCTTCAGAGGAGATGTCGTTTGAAAGTGTTGCGCCGGGGGTACCTATCCAGGACAATTAAAACTTGAATTTTGTTAAACACAACTATAATACATCAATGTAAACCATATGATCCTTTTAACATTTAATTGTTTAATACGAGTGCAATTTTTTATCGATTTACGTTGAGTAGTTTTAAAGTTATAATAAAAGTCCACGTATTTTCTGATACACCCTCGTATGTGGGGCTAAGAACAGTTTCTGAGATATACTCACCGGAAATAGAAACTATACACTCATTTTTAAATTGTCACGGGCAAAATACTTTAATGAAATTTGAATTCTAATTATATAAATTATCATCAGTGGTATGTCTGATTCATCGAATAAAATGTTTAATGATAGCTACGATTAAACGGGTAAAGCCACATGTTCAAAGCAAGGGCCCAAATCTTGCTGTTCAAGTTTCCATTGAGTCAAACATTTTGTGTCGTGAATGTGATTCCCATTTTTATCAGTTATTACTCATCTTCTAACGTTGGGAATATTGTTTACAAAATGAAAATTTTCACAATGGTTGAAATGTTATCGACCTTCAAATATTTGACCAAACCACCGGAAGTGAGCGAAAAGTATAGCATTTCTGATTGCGGTTTTTGTTTTAATCAATAGTTAAGACACGGCTGAAGATGCTAAAACGATTGAAGGCTTTTTGGGGTCGACATTTGACTTGAAACATTATTTTGAAAATTTCGCTGAAAAAAGTAGTTTTTGAGATTTCAATAAAATGTTTGTTTCTCGATAATTTTTAGACGTTATGTTATTTTTTTTTATTCCTTGCTTTTAACTTCTTACCAATGCGCAAAAATGTTGAAGTCAAAATTCGATAACAAACAGATTTTGTGAAAAATGCACTTTTTTACATTTTCCCTAAAAACGTTTATTTTGAACCCAAGATTTTCTTTAAATTGTTACAGGATTCGTGTCAGGAGTTAGTCAAATCCTTAATCTGTAATTTTTAACTGAATCATCTTCTTGTTTTGTCAAGCGAGACAATTTAAAAGTGTATAGTTTCTATTTCCGGTCAGTATATATTTGTGAAGTGGAGGGGTGGGGTAAGGCCCCGGGAGACTCCCAGGTTGGTGTCAATGAATGTGTCTTATCATAAGAAACAAGAATATATACATGTATGGTTTAGGGGTAGCCATCTGTAGGGTTTCCGAGATATTTAGAGATTATGAAATGGAGGGGGTGGAGCATGACCCCAGCACATCCCTGGGAACCCCAAGGTTGGTGTCATTGAATGCGTCTTATCATAGTGAACAAGAATATATATGGTTTAGGGGTGAGGATCTGAACAGTTTCTGAGATATATGGCCTTTTGTGAAGTGAAGTGGTGGGGCAAGGCCCCATCCCATCCCTGAGGACCCCCAGGTTGGTGTCAATGAATGTGTCTTATCATAAGGATCAAGAATATATATGGTTTAGGGGCTGTGATATGTAAGGTTTCCGAGATATTGGGCCTTTTATGAAATGGAGGGGTTGGGGCATGGCCCGGCGCACTCCGGGGACTCCCAGGTTGATGTTACTGAATGGGTCTTATCATAAGGAACAAGAATATATATGGTTTAGGGGTGGGGATCTGAATGGTTTCCAAGATATTGGGCTTTTTATTAGGTGGAGGGGTGGGGCATGGCCTCGGCGCATCCAAGAGGACCCTCAGTTTGGTGTCACTGAATGCGTCTTATCAATAGGAACAAGAATATATATGGTTTAGGGGTCGAGATCTGAATGTTTTCTGTGATATATGGCCTTTTATGAAGTGTGTGTGGGGTGGGGGGCATGGCCCCGGCACAACCTGGGGGACCCTCAGGTTGGCATAAAGCATATGGCTGAGAGAAGTTTACTCAAGAAACATTTCTATAAAAGTTTTGTCAAAATATCTGCAATGACTTGGCAGTAAATGCCATTTTTTCAATTTTCCCCATTTTAAGTCTATGGAAACTCTAAGTTGCCATAGCAACCAAACTAATGAGCCGATTTTCATAAAAAACACAAACTTTCAATCCCCCAACCTAAAGGCTACAGATGAAATCTGGGTCCAATCGGCCTAGCGGCTTCAGAGGACATGTCGTTTGAAAGTGTTGACGTCACACGACGACGCAGACGACGACGGACAGCTGCCTATCCTATAAGCTCCCCCGGAGCCTTCAGCTCTGGTGAGGTAAAAATGGCTAATTTAAAAAAGAGGAAAAAAAGTGAAAGAAATAATTTTAGGAGTATGAAAATAACACATGCACATCTTCAGACCTATATGAAAACACCTGAAAAGTTTCAAATGGATCAACCTAAAACTGTGGGAGAAGTTGCTCTAACAAGGTACCCACTCCCTATACACTTTAACATTATTAGACCTCAAAAAATGGCTTAAAAAGGACGAAAAAAATGAAAGAAATAATTTTTGGAGTATGAAAAACCCACATGCATATCTTAAGACCTATACAAAAACACCTGCAAAGTTTCAAAACGACAATCCTAAAACTGTGAGAGGGGTTGCGCTAACAAGGTACCCACTCCTTGTAAACTTTATTAGACCTAAAAAATGGCTAAGTTAAAAAATGTTTAAGAAATAATTTTATGAGTATGAAAAAACCACATGCACATCTTCTGACCTATATGAAAACACCTGCAAAGTTTCAAAACGATCACCCTAAAACTATGAGAGGAGCTGCGCATACAAGGTACTCACTACCTACACACTTTAACATTATTAGACCTAAACAAATGGTTAAGTTAAAAAAGACGAAAAAAGTGAAAGAAATTATTTTAGGAGTAAGAAACAAGAGGGCCCAGAGGGCCCTGGTTCGCTCACATGATCCAATGTATAACAAGTGGGCCCCGGGCAGGGTCAATTTTGGCCCCAGGGCTATAATTTGAACAATCTTGGTAGAGGTCCACAAGATGAAGCTTCATATCGAATATGAAAGACCTGGGCTTTCTGGTTTCAGAGAAGAAGATTTTAATATAGAAGTCTATGTAAAACAAGATTTTCCCTATATAAGTCTATGTTAAACCAAAGGGCCCCGGAGCAAGGGCATTTTTGGCCCCAGGGCTATAATTTGAACAATCTTGGTAGAGGTCCACTAGCTGAAGCTTCATAACAAATATCAAAGACCTAAGCCTTGTGTTTCAGAGAAGATGATTTTTAAAGGTTTTCCCTATATAAGTCTATGTAAAACCAAAGGGCCACATGGCGGAGGCATCTTTGGTCTCAGGGCTATAATTTGAACAATCTTTATAGAGATCCACTAGCTGAAGCTTCGTAACAAATATCGAAGACCTAAGCCTTGTGGTTTCAAAGAAGAAGATTTTTCAAGATTTTCCCTATATACGTCTATGTAAAACCAAAGGGCCCCGGAGCGGGGGCATTTTTGGCCCCAGGGCTATAATTTGAACAATCTTGGTAGAGGTCCACAAGATGAAGCTTCATACCAAATATCAAAGACCTGGGCCTTGCAGTTTCAGAGAAGAAGATTTTTCAAGATTTTCCCTATATAAGCCTATGTAAAACAAAAGGGCCCTGGACTGGTGCGGGGGCATTTTTGGCCCCAGCACTATAATTTGAATAATCTTGGTAGGGGTCCACTAGATGAAGCTTCATACCAAATATCATAGACCTGGGCCTTGCGGTTTCAGAGAAGAAGATTTTTCAAGATTTTCCCTATATAAGCCCATGTAAAACCAAAGGGCCCCCGTGCGGGGGCATTTTTAGATCCAGCACTATAATTTGAACAATCTTGGTAGGGGTCCACTAGATAAAGCTTCATACCAAATATCAAAGACCTGGGCCTTGCGGTTTCAGAGAAGAAGATTTTTAAAGATTTTCCCTATATAAGCCCATGTAAAACCAAAGGGCCCCCGTGCGGGGGCATTTTTGGCCCCAGCACTATAATTTGAACAATCTTGGTAGGGGTCCACTAGATAAAGCTTCATACCAAATATCAAAGACCTGGGCATTGCGGTTTCAGAGAAGAAGATTTTTAAAGATTTTCCCTATATAAGCCCATGTAAAACCAAAGGGCCCCCGTGCGGGGGCATTTTTGCCCCCAGCACTATAATTTGAACAATCTTGGTAGGGGTCCACTAGATGAAGCTTCATACCAAATATCAAAGACCTGGGCCTTGCGGTTTCAGAGAAGAAGATTTTTAAAGATTTTCCCTATATAAGCCCATGTAAAACCAAAGGGCCCCCGTGCGGGGGCATTTTTGCCCCCAGCACTATAATTTGAACAATCTTGGTAGGGGTCCACTAGATGAAGCTTCATACTAAATATCAAAGACCTGGGCCTTGCGGTTTCAGAGAAGAAGATTTTTTAAGTTTGCGGTGAAAAAAATCTATTTTTGGCTAGTGTGACCTATATGTGCAACGGACCGGAACCATTTGAACAACTATGAAAGGGGACCACCTAAGGATCATTCCTGTGAAGTTTGGTCAAAATACGATTAGTGGTTTAGGAGGAGATGTCGTTTGAAGAAAAGTTTACGGACGCACGCACGCACGTACGCACGCACGCACGCACGCACGCACGGACGCACGACGGACGACGGACAAAAAGTGATCCCAAAAGCTCACCTTGTCACTACGTGACAGGTGAGCTAAAAACCACATGCACATCTTCAGACCTATATGAAAACACCTGCAAAGTTTCAAAACGATCACCCTAAAACTGTGAGAGGAGTTGCGCTAACAAGGTACACACTCCCTATACACTTTAACATTATTACGAGGACTGTTCAAATATGAATGCAACTAAGCACATAAAAATGATTCCGTGATAGATTTCGATGAAAAATTTATTTTGTCCCCTCAAAGTATTCCCCTTTAACAGATATACAAACTTTCAATCTTCTGATCCAATCATTGAATGCATTTTGGTAGTCTTTTCGAGGTATACTATGAAGGCACTGGAATATTGCAGAACCGAGGTGTTTGCGCTGTACAAATTTTCGACCAGAAAGGTATTTTTTCAGCCGCGGGAACAAAAAAAACAAGAGGGCCATGATGGCCCTGGATCGCTCACCTGACCCATATGATAGAGTAACAAGTGGGCCTCGGGGAGGGCCATTATTGACCCCAGGGCTACAATGTGCATAATGTTGAGGGAGGTCTAAAAAGGTGAAGCTTCATACCAAATATCAACAAAGCTTATAATTTGAACAATCTTGGCAAAGGTCCACTAGATGAAGCTACACACCAAATATCCAAGACCTGGGCCTTGGGGTTTCAGAGAAAAAGATTTTTTAAAGATATTCCCTACATTAGCCTATGTAAAACCAAATGGCCCCGGGGCGGGGGCATTTTTGGCCTCAGGGCTATAACTTAAACAATCTCGATAGAGGTCCACTAGATGAAGCTTCACACCAAATATCAAAGACCTGGGCCTTGCTGTTTCAGAGAAGAAGATTTTCAAAGATTATCTCTATATATAAAACTATGCAAAACCAAAGGGCCGCGGGGCAGGGGCTATAATTTGAACAATCTTGGTAGAGGTCCACTAGATGAAGCTCCATACCAAATATCAAAGACATGGGCCTTGTGGTTTCAGAGAAGATTTTTAAAGATTTCCCTATATAAGTCTATGAAAAACCAAAGGGTCTCGAGGTAGGGGCATTTTTGGCCCCAGGGCTATAATTTGAACAATCTTGATAGAGGTCCACTAGATGAAATTTCACACCAAATATCAAAGACCTAGGCCTTGTGGTTTCACAGAAGAAGATTTTTAAAGATATTCCCTATATAAGTCTATGTAAAACCAAAGGGCCCCCGAGACAGGGGTGTTTTTGGTCTCAGGGCTACAATTTGAACAATCTTGGTAGAAGTCCACTAGATGAAGCTTCATACCAAATATCAAAGACCTAGGTCTTCTGGTTTCAGAGAAGAATATTTTTCAAGATTTTCCCTATATATAAGTCTATGTAATACCAAAGGGCCCAAGTGGGGGCATATTTGGCCCAAGGGCTATAATTTGAACAATCTTGGTAGGGGTCCACAAGATTAAGCTTCATACCAAATATCAAAGACCTAGCCCTTGTGGTTTCAGAGAAAAAGATTTTTCAAGATTTTCCCTAAATAAGTCTATGTAAAACCAAAGGGCCCTGGAGCGGGAGCATTTTTGTCCCCAGGGCTATAATTTGAACAATCTTAGTAGGGGTCCACTAGGTGAAGCTTCATACCAAATATCAAAGACCTGGGCCTTGTGGTTTCAGGGAAGAAGATTTTTAAAGATTTTCCCTATAGAAGCCTATGTAAAACCAAAGGGTCCCAGAGCGGGGGCATTTCTGGCCCCAGCACTATAATTTGAACAATCTTGGTAGGAGTCCACTAGGTGAAGCTTCATACTAAATATCAAAGACCTGGGCCTTGCGGTTTCAGAGAAGATTTTTAAAGATTTTCCCTATATAAGCCTATGTAAAACCAAAAGGGGGGGGGGGGGGGGGGACCTGGGCCTTGTGGGGTGAAGCTTCATACCAAATATCAAAGACATGGGCCTTACAGTTTCAGGGAAGAAAATTTTTAAAGATTGTCCCTATATAAGCCCATGTAAAACCAAAGGGCCCCGGAACGGGGGCATATTTGACCCCAGCACTATAATTTGAACAATCTTGGTAGGGGTCCACTAGATGAAGCTTCATACCAAATATCAAAGACCTGGGCCGTGTGGTTTCAGAGAAGATTTTTAAAGATTTTCCCTATATACGCCAATGTAAAACCAAAGGGCCCCCTGGCGGGGGCATTTTTTGTCCCAGCATTAAAATTTGAACAATCTTGGTAGGGGTCCACTAGATGAAGCTTCAGACCAAATATCAAAGTCCTGGGCCTTGTGGTTTCAGAGAAGAAGATTTTTAAAGATTTTTTACTATATAAGCCTATGTAAAACAAAAGGGCCCCGGGGCGGGGGCATTTTTGGCCCCAGCACTATAATTTGAACAATCTTGGTAGGGGTCCACTAGATGAAGCTTCATACCACATATCAAAGACCTGGGCCTTGCGGTTTCAGACAAGAAGATTTTTAAAGATTTTCCCTATATGAGCCCATGTAAAACCAAAGGGCCCCGGGATGGGGGCATTTTTGGCCCAAGCACTATAATTTGAACAATCTTGGTAGGGGTCCCCTAGATGAAGCTTCATACCAAATAACAAAGACCTGGGTCTTACGGTTTCAGAGAAGAAGATTTTTAAAGCTCTTCCCTATATACATGTAAGCCCATGCAAAACCAAAGGGCCCCGGAGCGGGGGCATTTTTGGCCCCAGCACTATAATTTGAACAATCTCTGTAGGGGTCCACTAGATGAAGCTTCATACCAAATATCAAAGACCTGGGCCTTGTGGTTTCAGAGAAGAAGATTTTATTTTTAAAGATTTTCCTTATATAAGCCTATGTAAAACCAAAGGGCCCCGGGGCGGGGGCTTTTTTGGCCCCAGCACTATAATTTGAACAATCTTGGTAGGGGTCCACTAGATGAAGCTTCATACCAAATATCAAAGTCCTGGGCCTTGTGGTTTCAGAGAAGTTTGATCATGATTGGTCTAACGCTGTGGCGTCTAGAGTGTTCACAAGGTTCATATATAATTTGACCTACTAACCTACTTTTTGACCTGATATGACCCATATTCAAACTTGACCGAGATATTGTCATGATGATCATTCTGAGCAAGTTTGATTATGACTGGACCAAAATTGTGGCCTCTTGAGTGTTCACAAGGTTTTTCTATGATTTGACCGGCTGACCTACTTTTTAACCTGACATAACCTATATTCGAACCTAACCAGATATTGTCACAATGACCATTCTGAGCAAGATTAATGATGATTGGACCAAAACTGTGGCCTTCAGAGTGTTCACAAGGTTTTTCTATGATTTGACCTACTGGCCTACTTTTTGACCTGACATGACCCATATTCAAACTTGACCGAGATATGTCATGATGATCATTCTGAGTAAGTTTGATTATAATTGGACAAAATTGTGTCAGGATGATCATTCTGAGCAAGTTTGATTATAATTTGACCAAAATTGTGGCCTCTAAGGTGTTCACAAGGTTTTTCTATGATTTGACCTGCTGAACTACTTTTTAACCCTACATGACCCATATTCAAACCTGAATGAGATATTGACACAATGATCAAACTGAGCAAAGTTGATGATGATTGGATCAAAAGTGTTGCCTCTAGTGTTCACAAAGTTTTTCTATGATTTGAACTACTGACCTATTTTTGACTCGAATTGACCCATATTCGAACTTGACCGAGATATTGTCATGATGATCATTCTGAGCAAGTTTAATTATGATTGGATAAAAAATTGTGGCCTCTTGAGTGTTCACAAGATTTTTCTACGATTTGACCGGCTGACCTACTTTTTTACCCGACATGGCCCCTATTCGAATTTGACTGAGACATTGTCACAATGACCATTGTGAGCAAGATTAATGATGATTGGACCAAAACTGTGGCCTTCTGAGTGTTCACAAGGTTCTTATATGATTTGACCTACTGACCTACTTTTTGACCTGACATGACCCATATTCAACCATGACCGAGATATTGTCAGGATGATCATTTCTGAGCATGTTTGATTATGATTGGACCAAAAATGTGGCCTCTAGGGGGTTCACAAGGTTTTTCTATGATTTGACTCGCTGACCTACTTTTTAACCCGACATGACCCATATTCCAACTTGACTGAAATATTGTCGCAATGATAATTCTGAGCAAGTTTGATCATGATTGGACCAAAACTGTGGCATCCAGAGTGTTCACAAGGTTTTTCTATGCTTTGACCTACTGACCTACTTTTTGACCCGACATGACCCATATTAAAACTTGACCAAGATATTGTCATGATGATCATTCTTAGCAAGTTTGTTTATAATTGGACCAAAACTGGCCTCTAGTGTTCACAAGGTTTTTCTATGATTTGACCCGCTGACCTACTTTTTGACCCGACATGACCCATATTCATTCTTAAGCAAGATATTGTCACAATGATCATTCTGAGCAAGTTTGATGATGATTGGACCAAAATTGTGGCCTCTAGAGTGTTCACAAGTTTTTTCTTTAATTTGACCTACTGACCTACTTTTTGACCCGAAAAGACCTTTATTCAAACTTAAGCCAAGATATTGTCACAATGACCATTCTGAGCAAGATTAATGATTTAACCAAACTTGTGGCCTCCTGAGTATTCACAAGGTTTTTCTATGATTTGACCTACTGACCTACTTTTCAACCGGACATGACCCATATTCAAACTTGACCGAGATATTGTCATGATGATCATTCTGAGCAAGTTTGATTATGATTGGACCAAAATTGTGGCCCCTAGGGTGTTCACAAGGTTTTTATATGATTTGACCCGCTGACCTACTTTTTAACCCGATATGACCCATATTCGAACTGGACTGAAATATTGTCACAATGGTCATTCTGAGCAAGTTTCATGATAATTGGACCAAAACAGTGGCCTTCAGAGTGTTCACAAGGTTTTTCTATGATTTGACCTACTGACCTACTTTTTGACAAGACATGACCCATATTCGAACTTGACCAAGATATTGTCATGATGATCATTCTGAGCAAGTTTGATTATGATTGGACCAAAATTGTGGCCTCTAGGGTGTTCACAAGGTTTTTCTATGATTTGACCCGCTGACCTACTTTTTAAGCCGACATGATCCATATTCAAACTTCACTAAAATATTGTCACAATGATCATTCTGAGCAAGTTTGATGATGATTGGACCAAAACTGTGCCCTCTAGAGTGTTCACAAGGTTTTTCTATGATTTGACCTACTGACCTACTTTTTCACCCGACATGACCCATATTCGAACTTGACCGAGATATTGTCATGATGATCATTCTGAGCAAGTTTGATGATGATTGGACCAAAACTGTGGCCTCTAGTTTGTTCACAAGAAAAAGTTTACGCACGACGGACGACGGACGACGGACGACGCACGACGACGCCGGACATCTTACGGTCACAAAAGCTCACCATGACCTTCGGTCAGGTGAGCTAAAAATCACACGGAGCAAGGTCAGTGGAATACGGGGGGGGGGGGGGGGGGGGGTGAGGGAGTTCAACAACATTTTCCTGCTTCAGATAGTCTTGCACAATGAACGCCTTGTGCGATGACGCTTTGTCATGTAGCAATCTGACATTGACCAAACCAGTTGCGGGTCTTCGTTCTATGAAATATTTCTTCAATTTTCGAAGAACTTTATTCTTGTAAAACTTCGCATTTACAGATTTGCCTTTAGGCACAGCAACCTGAATAGCAAGGCCCCGATTTGTAAAGAATATGGCATACATTACCTTTTTGACGCTCATGGTCCGCTTTGCAATGCATGGTCTTTTGCAATACTTTGTTGCCCACATTTTGTTCTGAATCTTTCGTTTTGGCTCAAAAAAGTGAACCCATGTCTCGTCACCTGTGACGACATTAGCAAAAGACCGTGCATTGTAATTTGGAAACGTTTTAAGCAACTTCTTGGCGCACTGAACGCGTGTCTTTTTCAACGTCAACAGATGGGGAATTCATCTAGCCCAGATCTTTCTCATTTTCAAATCCCGTTTCAGAATTGTATGAGCTGCTCCTAATGAGATGCCAACCATACTAGCTATTTGCCTAGTGATGTATCGTGCATCGGTAGCAACTATTTCTTTCACTCTAGCAACCATCTTGGCAGATGTTGCTCTTTTCGGCCGACGATCATGTGGTGCATCTTCTGTTGAGCCTAGCCCTCAGCTGAATTTCTTACACCAACGAAAATCTGTCGGAAAAGACATTTCATTATGCCCATAAACCGAACATATTTCATCAAAAATGTCTTTACACCGTATATCAAGAATACAACGGTTCTTAATATAGGACCGTATTTCAACGGCGTACTCTGTCCTTCTTCCAACAATGTTTTGTATTAGTATACAGGAGTAGACAGTGTTTATCGAACGATATACATGGCTAAAGTGTACGGATTTTAACAGGTTTGGTATCAATGTATAGGTAAAATGTTTTTCTACGCTGTGATATTTATTTCCAGGTGATTTTTGCATTAGTGCGTGAGAAAACGTTCTACTTGCATTCATATTTGAACAATCCTCGTAGACCTCAAAAAATGGCTATGTTAAAAGCAAACCTATCTAGGGACAAAACTCCAAGAGTTATGGGACCCTGATAAATATTTTACTACAACAGATTCCTTACCTCAGGCACCAAGTGTGATATAAGTTTCATTAATGTAGAACAATAAATATAAAAGTTATAAAAATCATTAAGCAAGATACACAGGAAAATCAACAGTGTCACGGACACGGTTTCAAGAATTACAAAGGGGAATAACTTTAACAGTATTGATCGCAGGACCTTTATTTTCATGCAGCAGTATCTCAGCAATATCAACATTTATGCAAAAAATGATAAGTTTCTGTAAACTATTAAGCAAGGTATGCAGGGAAAACCAAAGTGCTTCGGACAGACGGACGGACAACGTGAAAACAGCATACACCCCTAAAACTTCGTAGGGGGGGGGGGTATAATAAGCCTGCCCATGGAAAGTAAACAGTGCTGAATGGACCCTAAACCCTTATCCTGCTGAATATTTCATCACAAAAACAAGCCTATATAGTTTTGACCCCCTTAAACCCCAATTATATATAGTAAAACAGGGGTTTGCAGGGGTATAAACTATTTTTCTTATTTCTGCTTAAAAGCATAATATTGTTGGTACTCAATAGAACCGCCTTCTTACGAGTTCCCAAAATCAATATTTAAAGCAGAAATATGGAAATTTCAGAATATTTTTCTGAAATTTTTAATTTTTTTGGTGTAAATATTTTCAAGATATTTAAATAGGCGTATTTTCGTTATGTTAACTAGTCACACCCATTTCTGATTATCAGCCAAACAGTTACATGATATAATGTTTTCATTCAATTCATGAACTGAATGACAAACTGTGATAGGGGTTGTCATGAACAGCAGGAAAACATTTACAACCCATGACTTGTTTTCAAAATGCAAATCAATGAAAGAGCCAGTACCGTTTTTCAGATTTTTAGTTAAACATACTTGGTTGGTTTGTTTGTTTGTTTGTTTGTATTGGAGTTTAACGGTCCAGTCAATTCTATTTTAGGTCATTTTTAATTTGACCCCCTTAAAACCTACAATCTATGTTTTGAGCAGAGTTGTGAAATTATCAGAATCTTTTATCTGAAATTTTTCATTTTTGGTGGTAAAATTTAAAATATATATTATTCTTATTATTATTTCATTTTTGAGAACTGTTCAATATATTTCAATAGGTGTGCTTTTGAATGTCTTGCAGTATTTATAGGTTAATACAAAATTTATAGTTTCAGATGAAACTTTTTTTTTTCATTCCAAAAGTACCGATATTTTTTCTTATTTCTGCCTGAAAACATATATTGTGCGGATTAATTAGAAGCACCTCAGTCACCTCACTGAGGTGCTTCTAATGAATACCCAAAACATATGTTTTCATGCAGCAATAAGGAAAAAAATATGCCGAGGCACTTCTAATGAATACCCGAAACAAATTTTTAATGGGGAAATCAGAAAAAATAATATGTAGGCACTCCCTAATATCCGGGCTATGGAAAATGTAAATTTAACCAGTCAGTACCTAACTTTTTACTTCCATCCCCATTCTTGGACCAAGACAACGTCGTTTCTGACAGTGAAACATCATACAGGACCTTGGAAATTTTGAAACTGCCTTTGAAATATGGCTCTGGATTAGGAGGGTGTGCTTCAGCCATGTTCCACGGTGTGTCAAATCATCTAGTCTTCAACAAATGCAGCTGGATTGTAACTGAAAAAGAAGAAAAATACTGGCACACTATTCCCCCGACTGATTTTTTCATCAAATGATTAACCCTCTTTGTACCAAATGGAATCTTCCTCCTTATATATACAAGAGGGCCCAGAGGGCCCTGGTTCGCTCACCTGATCCAATGTATAACAAGTGGGCCCCGGGCAGGGTCCATTTTGAACAATCTTGGTAGAAGTCCACAAGATGAAGCTTCGTATCGAATATGAAAGACCAGGGCTTTGTGGTTTCAGAGAAGAAGTTTTTAAAGGTTTACCCTGCATATAGAAGTCTATGTAAAACAAGATTTTCCCTATATAAGTCTATGAAAAACCAAAGGGACCCGAAGAGGGGACATTTTTGGCCCCAGAGCTATAGTTTGAACAATCTTGTTAGAGGTCCACTAGCTGAAGCTTCATAACAAATATCTAAGACCTAAGCCTTGTGTTTTCAGAGAAGAAGATTTTTCAAGATTTTCCCTATATAAGCCTATGTAAAACAAAAGGGCCCCGGTGCTGGGGCATTTTTGGCCCCAGGGCTATAATTTGAACAATCTTGGTAGAGGTCCACAAGATGAAGCTTCATACCAAATATCAAAGACCTGGGCCTTGCAGTTTCAGAGGAGAAGAGTTTTAAAGATTTTCCCCAAATAAGCCTATGTAAAACCAAAGGGCCCTGGGGCGGGGGCATTTTTGGCCCCAGCACTATAATTTGAACAATCTTGGTAGGGGTCCACTAGATGAAGCTTCATACCAAATATCAAAGACCTGGGCCTTGCGGTTTCAGAGAAGAAGATTTTTCAAGATTTTCCCTATATAAGCCCATGTAAAACCAAAGGTCCCCGGTGCGGGGGCATTTTTAGCTCCAGCACTGTAATTTGAACAACCTTGGTAGGGGTCCACTAGATGAAGCTTCATACCAAATATCAAAGACCTGGGCCTTGGGGTTTTAGAGAAGAAGATTTTTAAAGATTTTCCCGATATAAGCCCATGTAAAACAAAAGGGCCCCGGGGCGGGGGTATTTTGGACCCCAGCACTATAATTTGAACAATCATGGTAGGGGTCCACTAGATGAAGCTTCATACAAAATATCAAAAACCTGGGCCTTGCGGTTTCAGAGAAGAAGATTTTTAAAAATGTTCCCTATATAAGCCCATGTAAAACCAAAGGGCCCCGGTGCAGGGGCATTTTTAGCTCCAGTACCGTAATTTGAACACTCTTGGTAGGGGTCCACTAGATGAAGCTTCATACCAAATATCAAAGACCTGGGCCTTGCGATTTCAGAGAAGAAGATTTTTAAAGATTCTCCCTTTATAAGCCCATGTAAAACCAAAGGGCCCCGGTGCGGGGGCATTTTTGGCCCCAGCACTATAATTTGAACAATCTTGGTAGGGGTCTACTAGATGAAGCTTCATACCAAATATCAATGTCCTGGGCCTTGCGGTTTCAGAGAAGATTTTTTAAGTTTTCGGTGAAAAAAATCTATTTTTGGTTCCTGTGACCTATATGTGCAACGAACCAGAACCATTTGAACAACTTTGAAAGGGGACCACCTAAGGATCATTCCTGTGAAGTTTGGTCAAAATCCGATCACTGGTTTAGGAGGAGATGTCGTTTGAAGAAAAAGTTTACGGACGCACGGACGCACGCACGGACGCACGACGGACAAAAAGTGATCCCAAAAGCTCACCTTGTCACTACGTGACAGGTGAGCTAAAAAGGAGTCCATTACAAAATTAGGCGGTGTCAGGTTGTGTTTTCTTCAAAATTGATTAGGAAAATGGCTAAACTTTTAGCAAACAGTGGAGGCCCTGATCAGACGCCATGTTCTGCGGCGTTTGATCTGGACCTGCACTGTTTGCAACGGTACCCGTTTAGGGGTTTCCAGCCTGAAATGGGTTAAGCAATGACTCATAATGCTCTACAGGCAAATGAATGCTACACACATATTAAAGCCCTTATTTATTTTTACAAACAAAAATGGAACCCTATTAGTATAATTACGTTATCACATCTATTTGAGTCTTGAGTGCTTGAGTTTTACGTATCACCAACAGCTTAGGTCATACCTAGACAGGTCCTCGGTTTAAAGACTCATTCAAAAGTCTGGAGAAGCCCGGGATTGATCCCGCGACCCCTGGTTTACAAGGCGAGTAGCATAACCACTACACAACGGAGGCTTCTCACATCTGTTTGACAAAGTGGATTCTTTCATACCTATAAAACCATTTTTTTCTAATTTGTGAATTATTTCTCATTTATACTCTATACAAAGGTTGTGGGTGCTCATTCAAACTGCCTAAATGAGGTGGTTCAAACAAGAACGAACAACCTATGTCTTGGAGAAAAAATAAGAAATAGAGAATACCAGGTTCGTGTCCTTTGATATCAAGTTTATCAGACAAGGCTTCGAAAACGCTTGTAGAATCGCGAGCCTTGCCGAGCGATTCCACATGCGATCTCGAAGCCGAGCCTGATAAACTTGATATCAAAAGACACGAATCTTGTATTCTTTTTATCAGTTTATCCCCTTGTAAACTCTTTAAATCAGCAATTTACGGTCAGTCAGTGCGTCCCAACGTTCCGGCGCGGAATATAATCGGTCAGGATATTTACTATAAGCTAACTGTTATTTTTCTTTGATATTTTTAATGTAATTTTCTAAGTTTATCAACAATAATAACATTTTTGCCTTTTTGCCAGTAGTCGTTTTCATTCATAAACAATGCAATGTCACGTTGACGTGATTAACCTCACTTGTCTAAGATAGCATATCTGTATCAGGTCAATGTGTTACCATACAATATAATATATATAGGGCAATGAAACTGATAAAAATAATTTATACTCTCTGTAAACTACAGTTTTCTCTGTAAAATAGGGCTTACACTGACTTGTTAACATGATTTCTCTGAAACACTGCTAGAAGAAAGTATGCATCACGAAAACACGCCTATATAATTTTGACCCCCTTGAACCCCACTTTTATATAGTAAAACTGGGGTTTACAGGGGTGAACCTTATTTTTTTAATTTCTGCTGTTAAATATTGATTGTGGCTACGCGTTAGAATGAGGCGGTTCTAACGAGTACCCACAATCTATATTTCAAGCAGAAACAAAAAAAAAGAATATCGGTGGAACCGATGGATGCTCCCCGAAGGTGCAATAGTCGGAACAGGAAACATTATCCTAGTTAAAGAGCAGACAGTGGACAGATGAGCTTGCCTGATGGCACTGTCATACAAACATCAGCAACACTAAAGTCGGAATAAATGAAATGAAACGTCTTCAGCTTCGATACCATACCCCAAGATCCTGGGTGGTAGTTTAGCTTTATTAATTGGGTAAAACTGTTTAATACAAATTATTGAAAACTTACTCTCGTACACGGAGGCAATCCTCATTGGACTTTCCTCAGGTATGGTTCCGTATTGGGTGCCTTTACATGCATATAAATATCAGACAGGTTCTAAAATGGATCTGATCCTATCCCCTTGACTGTCAAAAAGGGTCATTTTGACCATCTGCCAAGACTAGCTTCTTTCACTTTGATCCAATTTATCTGCAACTCTAATGTAGATGGATGACTTGCGATTTTACATTCTTTTTAGCAGTATTTCAGTCATATTCGAATGATGAGAGGTTGATAATGAAAGGCCGTTTGCAATGGAACTCCGTTTACAGTTGGAAAGATTTCTGCCTCCAGCAGGATATACCCACCCACTATAACAAAATATAAGTAGAGGCAATGATCGGGAATCGATACAATCAACCCATAGCTCCCACTAGAGACACCAAAGGGAAAGAAACACAAACATGCAACAAAAGACCTAATGGAAACACCAACAGCGGAAAGCCAAAAGGACAGCTACTTTCCCACAAAATGGCCAATAGGCTATCCAAAATAAAATAACACAAGCGACACAAACACCTAAAGACAAACCATAACAAAACTAAATCGCGACGAAGAACTGCCTTGGAACGGTCAGCGGAAACGAATTCCACTGGGGGGGGGGGGGGGGGGGGGCTTAAATCGATTTTACATTGCTACAATCCTCGTCCTTATTTCCATCGCGATTTAGCCAAATAATTTGTTCAGTCCGCATGAAGGCCTCCTAAAGACTGTAAATTGACACTGACTGAAATGATCTATGATTGGAGAAATATGGTGTAGACAGATGTATCAATGGATTTGTAACTACGGATCTACGGATACGAACACTTGATCCACTGAATGACAAAGTTTTTCTAAAAATAGCTGCAGTGACCTTGACCTTGAGCCCAGGATCCTGAAAGTCAAACTTGCTCGAAATATTATCATACCTAACATTTGTGTGAAATTATATTAAAATCCATCAATAAATGTAGGCACTAGAGCGATGACAAAGTTTTTTTCTCTCTAAAAATAACTACAGTGACCTTGCCCCAGGATCCTGAAAGTTGAACTTGCGCGAGACATTATTATACCCAACATTTGTGTGAAGTTATATTAAAATCCAACCGAAAATGACGACGCTGGAGCGATGACAAAGTTTTATTCTAAAAATAGCCGCAGTGAACTTGACCTTGAGCCCAAGACCCTGAAAGTTGAACTTGCTCGAGATATTATCATACTCAACATTTGTGTGAAATTATATTTAATCCATCAATAAAAGTAGACACTACAGCGAAAACATTTTTTTTTTCTAAAAATAGCCACAGTGACCTTAAGCCCAGGACCCTGAAAGTCGAAAATGTTCAAGATATTATCATACCAAGTATTTGTGTGAAGTTATATTAAAATCCATCAATAAATGTAGGCACCAGAGTGATGACAAAGTTTTTCTAAAAATAGCCACAGCGACCTTACACTGCAGCTTAAAACAAAGTACCATAACTCAGTGACAAACCATCTAACAATATAAGCATCCCCTGTTGCTGCTTAAGATTCCACTGAAGTTTCGTTGAATTTCTGCAAGTAGTTGCTGAGAATTCGCGTGGACACGAACAGTACCCTGTATATTCATGCATAATTCATCAAAGGGCCATAACTGTTTGAAAATCATCGAACCAAAACACGCAGGTGATATGCGTATCCACCTTCGTTACTTAAAATTCCCATGAGGTTTCATTGAAATCCGATCAGTAGTTTTGGAAAATTCGCGTGGACAAGAGCAGGACGAACGCACGAACGTACGGACGAAGCGGCTACTATATGCTCCCCCGAAATTCTTCGGGGAGCATAAAAATATTACCATTTTTTATCTTAAAATTACTGTGCATGGCGGCGACGGCCGGTACATGTATATATCAGAAAAAGTCAGGAATGGACATGCAATACATGCAAAGAAGAACATGAAACACGTCATATAGGACGTGATAGATGTCTGTTATGGTACCACTACCACTGTGCAAATATAAATTTAAAGCCTAGGACAAAGTATTGGTACTTTCTACTATGCCGCTCACATGCAGATTCGTAATATGGTCATGTGGCTATTATGCTGGCCGTCGCGCTCAAATGTAAATGGAAAAATCAAAAAGGTGTAACTGCCGGCATGTACAGTAATGTGTCAGTGCGAATAAATTATGAAAAGAGACAGCTACATGTAAATACTCGTCGCCTATATTAAAATTTAAGACATGGGGTCACGTTTTTATAAAGTCGGCCGGAAACTATGGATGACGCAAATATAATTCATATGATGCAATAAATTAAAGGTAATATGACATTCAAAATTCAACTTTTATTCTGGAATATTTAACTCATCCATAGGCTAACATGATAGGTCGAAAACATGATAATAAAATACAACATATAAAGCTAATAATAATAATAATACAACATAGGATTGCCATTGGTCCTGTTCCATTTCAGAATTCATGTTATTTTTTCCACCTTTCACCATAGTAGAGTTATGCTACTTTGTAAATTGCGTCAAAACAGCAATGGCATCTCTGTTTGAAACAATTATCAGTCTTATCAAACTGTACGTCTAGCCAGGCCTATTGGAAAATGCTAGGGATACAGATCCGTATCTCTAGCCTCCGAGACAAGAGATACGAATCCGTATCTCTAGCCGATTTGTATCTTTAGCCACTGCCAATACTTTAACTCGTTCTGCCTGCTTTGCCCACTTCCCCTCCCTCCCCATCCTCAGAAATGGGGTCCAAGGTAAAGTTCAGGCAAGCTAACATATTTTTATTCAGCCTTTCCATTGTTATGACATTGGCTAATGCAAGAGACAATTTTTCAGTAGCAAATGGCCGAATGCATTTATACAACGATTGTCGCTCCATAAAGCATTATGTACGAAGGTTCTATTACGCTGCCACCATTAAAGTAACTTTGGGGATGTCTTACCTGCATCCCCAGTTACCTGTTAGTTCTTTTCGCCATTCTTCCATCCAGAGCCGACGAGTCATACGTCCACGACGGCAAAAAGTCTTCTCCACGAGCTTCTGAGAATCAGAATTGTTTACTTCTCCTGCTCTGATTCGGCGCGCTTGTTCGTCTGGGAACAAGACAGTTCCCCGGCACGGTGTTTGGAGACAGTTCCCCGGCACATTTGAAGACAGTTCCCCGAGAATGTAGGACAAAACGTCCCATGGACAAAACGTCCCAAGGTGGACAAAACGTCCCACGTCATTTTTTCAAGGTGGACAAAATGTCCAACATCATTTTTTCAGGGTGGACAAAACATCCCACACGATTTTGACAGGGTGGACAAAACGTCCAATGCTATTTCGACAGGGTGGACAAAACGTCCCACATTCTTGAGGTGGTGTTAGGGAGCAATATGCTCCAATGAACACTCCAAAAATGAATGTGGAAATATAGTTAGATGCTCTTTTATTTACAAAACATGAATATCCAAACACAATCAGTAAAGAGCACATGCTTGTCAACACCTTTAATTGTCAAAACAATGCACTTTGTTATTTTAACTTCGCTAACTGATACATTCCTTTAATTTCAAATCAGTGTGTTAATTGTAACTGGTAAAAATATCTTCACAGTTTGTAATAGTGTACTAATTTCATTTCATTTAGTTATTAATTAGGTCTAGGTCTCTTTTCCTTCTTTTCCTAATCAGAATGTGTTAACTGTAATTAATTAGTCAATATATTTTCACACTGTGTACAGTATGATTGAGAACTATCACACTGCTACAATTAAAACATATATTAACAGACATTTTACACACAAACACGTCCAATATGAGTAAAAGACAGAAAGAAAGTGTAGTAACAATCATTATAGAGAAGCATGTGGTTGAAAGAGATAACATCCCCCTACCTCATACAGACCCATAACCTGCCCCCAGTTCCCCTTAAACCAAATGTACCGAGGTATGCTCCGCAAAATACAGGAACTGCCTCATCCAATCAAGCCAGAAGGGCCGATCCTATAATAACAAAGCCAACACAACGGTTGTCCAGCAAAAAACCAGACGATCAAATAACTCTTTACCTAAGGCAAAGTATCATAGTAACAATATTTATACGTTACTTCCACAAGAGACCTCCGGTAGACACTAATATCCCCTCATGGCCCCACGACTACAGCAACGGCTTCACACACGCGGCTGTAACAACAACTTCTGATCTTGAATTGATACAATGGAACATCCGTAATATGGGCAATATTTCCGAACTTAGGTCACACTTGGAAGATAAAAAACTTAAGCCCCATCTACTATGCCTACAAGAAACGTGGTTGAAAGATAAAATACCCCATATACCCAATTACAATGTCGCCTCCTTCAAACATAGAATAGACAGTGGATGCGGGGTCCTGACATATATTAGGAGCGATTTACCTTTTACAAACTTGGACCTCAAAATTGAACAACCCAATCTTGAATACTGTGCTACCACCATATATTTGAAAAAAGATAAAATAACTATTCTTAATTGCTATGACCCTCCTCATAGCAAATCCACAGCTGATGAATATCAAAAAGTTCTTGATCTTATCCCTGCCAAAAACTTCATCCTTGTAGGCGACCTAAATGCCCATGACTCCTTATGGAGCTCCAAATCAGACACAAAGGGGAAAACTTTACTGGACCTCGTTATAAAGAATTGCCTTATTATACTCTATGAGAATGATGAAGCCACGATGGCCGAACATACTACGTCGCCTGACCTGTCAATAGCCACTCAAGCCCTGAACATAGGAACAATCTGGGAAACCCTGGGCACTACTTGTGGAAGCGATCACCTCCCAATCTACCTCCGATTTCTTTCAAAATTCAGTGCACTGGGGACAGCCCACAATCCAAAATGGAACTTACAAAGAGCTGATTGGGAAAAATTCAAAATCCTGTGCTCAGAAACAATAAAAATAAATGAAAACTAGAAAAAGTGTCCATAGGACACGGATGCCCCCGCCAAATGCCATTCATAAGAAATATTACTAATGTACTTCAAATTAATCATAAATTATATTAATATCATAAATGTAGGCGGTAGAGCGATGACAAAGTTTTTCTAAAAATAGCCACAGTGACCTTGACCTTGAAAGTTGAAATAGCTCGAGATATTGTCATAAGGAACATTTGTGTGAAGTTATACTGAAATCGGTGAAGAAATGTAAGCGCTAGAGCAATGACAAAGTTTTTCTAAAAATAGCCACAGTGACCTTGACCTTGAAAGTCAAACTCGCTCAAGGTATTGTCATAAGGAACATATGTGTGAAGTTATATTGAAATCAGTGAAGAAATGAAGTCGCTAGAGCGATGACAAAGTTTTTCTAAAAATAGTCATTGTGACCTTGACCTTGAAAGTCGAAATGGCTTGAGATATTGTCATAAGGAACATTTGTAAGAAGTTATATTGAAATCAGTTAAGAAATGTAGGCGCTAGAGCGATGACAAAGGTTTTCTAAAAATAGCCACAGTGTCCTTGACCTTGAAAGTGGAACTCGCTAGAGATATTGTCATAAGGAACATTTGTGTGAAGTTATATTGAAATCGGTGAAGAAATATAGACGCTATAGTGATGACAAAATTTTTCTAAAAATAGATACAGTGACATTGACCTTGAAAGTCAAAATCGCACGAGATATTGTCATAAGGTACATTTGTGTGAAGTTATATTGAAATCAGTTAAGAAATGTAGGCGCTAGAGCGATGACAAAGTTTTTCTAAAAATAGCCACAGTGACCTTGACCTTGAGGTCATGACCTTGAAAGTCTAACTCGCTCGAGATATTGTCATAAAAAACTTTTGTGTGAAGTTATATTGAAATCAGTGAAGAAATGTAGTCGCAAGAGCGATGACAAAGTTTTTCTAAAAATAGCCACAGTGACCTTGACCTTGAGGTCATGACCTTGAAAGTCTAACACCTCGAGATTTTTATAAGGAACATTTGTGTGAAGTTATAATGAAATTGGTGAGGAAATGTAGGCGCTAGAGCGATGACAAAGTTTTTCTAAAAATAGCCACAGTGACCTTGACCTTGAGGACATGACCTTGAAAGTCGAACTCGCTCGAGATTTTTTTATAAGGAACATTTGTGTGAAGTTATGCTATATCCCCCCTCACAACTATGTTGTGCGAGGGGATAAAAATATTACAAATGTACTTCAAATCAATCATAAAATATATGCATCAAGGGCAGATAATCCAAAAACCAAAAATGCAAGAGTTGTCTTCCTTGTTCGTGACACATCGTCACAGTGTGATGAATGCACCTGTGAAGTTTCATGAGTATATTCCATACGGTTTAGGAGTTATGGCCCGGACACGGTTTACTATTTGGTACTAAGTCAAGGGTAGATAATTCAAAAACCAAAAATGCAAGAGTTGTCTTCCTTGTTCATGACACATCGTCTAAGTGTGATAAATGCACCTGTGAAGTTTCATGAATATATTCCATACGGTTTAGGAGTTATGGCCCGGAAACGACATACCATTTGACTATATATGTAAGTCAAGGGCAGATAATTAAAAAACTAAACAAGCAGGAGTTGTCTTCCTTGTTCGAGACACATCGTCTCAGTGTGATGAATACATCTGTGAAGTTTCATGAATATATTCCATACGGTTTAGGAGTAGTGGCCCGGACACGGTTTACTATATGGTACTAAGTCAAGGGCAGATAATTCAAAAACCAAAAAAGTAAGAGTTGTCTTCCTTGTTCATGACACATCGTCTCAGTGTGATGAATGCAACTGTGAAGTTTCATGAATATATTCCATACTGTTTAGGAGTTATGGCCCGGACACCGGACGAACGAACGGACAGGGGTAAATCTTAATGCCCTTCCGGTATTCTCCGAATACGCGGGGGCATAACAATCCAACACAGGAAAAAGCAACAGACTTTGTAGAATCCCTCCAACAAATTTGCCAGGAAACCATTCCTAAAACAAAACCAAAAGTAAAATCGCTCCGACCGCCCTGGTGGGATCAGGAAATTACTATGGCTATCAAAAAACGTGAACAAGCTAGAAAGAAAAACCTTAAAAATAAAACTCCAGAAACTATAACAGGTTAAAAATGAAGCTAGAGACATCAAAAGGGACAAAGAGATTAATTCATGGCGTGACTTTGTCTCTAAACTAGATCATAAGGCAAACTCCAAAACAGTATGGAATACGATTAACCGTTTTAGGGGCAAACCTACTGACCATATTACCTGCCTAGAGGAAAACAAAACTATCATTACCGACGAAAAAGAAAAAAGCTAATGCTCTAGCACAACATTATGACAATATGTCGAAATCGTCAAACCATATGCCCAAATTTCAAGCCGTTAAAATAATTATGGAAGATAGGGGATTTGGTCACACCCCGGAACCCCAGGCAACAGAAAACAACTCAGACTTAAACCGACCCTTTACATTTTTTGAACTGGGAACAGCATTATCATCCAAAAAGGAATCAACGCCAGGAGCGGATACAATCCACCATGAAATGCTTAAACAAGTACCAGATAACTCTAAAATGGAACTATTGAAACTTTTGTATATCTCCCATCAAAGAGGAGAACTCCCACCTGAATGGAAACTTACCACCACCATACCCATTATGAAACCAAATAAAAACAAACAGGATCCAGGGTCATACAGACCTATATCACTTACATCGTGTATCTGCAAAACAATGGAAATCATGATTGCTAAACGCTTGACGGCGCATTTAGAAAACAAAGGGCACCTGGCTGACACTCAATCCGGATTTACAGCCAACAGATCTACTACTGATCAACTAACCAGATTAGACTCTGAGATAAATATGGCCTTCATGGAAAAATAAGATAGTAGCTGCCGTCTTTCTAGACCTGGAAAAAGCCTTTGAAGTCATGTGGTCAACAGGAACCATCTGTAAACTGAAGCAATTTGACATAAACGGAAACATGCTTAAATGGATACACAATTTCCTCCACAATCGAAAAATTCAAGTAAGGGTTGGACAAGAAACATCAAATCAGCACAAATTAGAAAATGGCTGTCCCCAGGGCAGTGTTATCAGTCCCATCCTTTTCAATATAATTATGGTTACATTAAAAGAGAATCTCGTGCCTGAAGAAAGACTGCAGCTATCTTTTTTTTTTTTTTTTTTTTTTTTTTTGGTTTGGGTTTTACGGCCCTTTCAAGATTATTTCACTCATATCGAGCCGATCGTTAATCAGAGGTGGGCGAAAACCGGAGTACCCGGGGAAAAACCACCTGACCTTCCGTTGCAGAACTTGGCGTCTCACACGTGGCCCGAGCGAGGCTCGAACCTACGGCGATGAGAGACCTAATGACTAAAAGTCAGCGCTCTTATCCACTAGGCCACGGAGGCCCGTTAACTACAGCTATCGCAATTTGCAGATGATAGCGCAATATGGAGAAAACATTATTCACCCAGTTGCGCCGTAGATGCCCTTCAAAAAGCACTCAAAAATCGAATTTTGGGCCGAGGCGTGGGGGTTTAAGGTGTCCAACACTAAAACTAAAGCCATACTTTTTAGACGTAAAAAAAACATCAACACCTCCATATTCGATCTCAAACTATTTGGCAAAAAACTTGAATTTGTGGACAACGTAAACTTTCTAGGGATGATCCTTGATAAAGCACTCAAATGGGATGAGCACATAAAACAGCTCATCCTAAAATGTAAGAAGGACCTAAACATCCTCTGTTTGGTCACAGTCACAACTGTCGGTGCTGAAAAACATACCCTTATCAACCTATACAAAGCCCCCATCTTAAATTAACTAGATTATGGCGCACAAGCCTATAAGTCTGCCTCACAAGCCCAAATTAAAAAGCTCGACACAGTACAAAACCAAGCCCTTCGCATTGCAACAAGGGCATTTATATCCACCCCGATTAATGCACTCGAAGTAGAATGTGGCATAAAACCACTCAATTTAAGAAGAGAGGAATTAATCCTTAAATACTGGGCACGTTCCTCGCCATTGGGTAAAACTTTGCCCGTTAATGACCTCATTGGGGAACATGGGTGCCAAACCACTAAAAAGGCACACCAATACCGACCATACTCCGTTACAGTTCAGAAGCTCATAGCTGAGCTGAACATACCTAAGAATATCGAACCACCCCATTATAGAAACAAGTGTGACCTAAAGCACAACCCACCCTCCTGTGCAATCAAGGACATCATTGGAAAGAAAGGCGAAAATGACATAAAAATTATGAAACAAAGTAGTCTAAACTATATAGAAAAAAATCATAGGGGTAGATTACAGATATATACGGATGGCAGCAAAGATATTGAAAAACAAACGGCAGGAGCAGCAGTTTCGGTCCCTGATGAAAACTTGAACATCGAACTCAAAACTAATCCGAGCCTGTCGATATTTACAATTGAATTGATAGCAATAGAACATGCCATTAAATGGATCATTGAAAACAACATCCCTGAGACAGTCATACTTACAGACTCCATCAGCTCAATACAAGCCCTTCATTCTGTCAGCCTCGATAGCGCAGTGGGTAGCGCGTTCGACTCATGATCGAGAGGTTGTGCGTTCGAATCCGCCACCGGTATCGAGGTGTGTCCTTGGGCAAGTCACGTAATGACACTGCCCCACTCCACCCAGGTGTAAATGGGTAGCAGTGGTGTAAAAGCCACTGCCTCTCTCTCTCGCGCGCGTGAAAACACCCGGAATGAGTGTTCGAGAGCGATTCAATAAGCTTATAAAGCTTTCATCGCAATCGAACTAAAATAAATTAGTATAAACTAATCAAAAACAAGACCAGATAAAATAAACACAATACTTCAACTCTTAGACTCAGCTAAAGACAAAGGCAACGATATCTACCTGGAATGGATTCCATCCCATGTAGATATCCCAGGTAGTGAAATGACAGACTCAAGTGCCAAATCAGCAATGCCAAACGGTAAAAACGATCAGACCCTACCAACAAAAACAGAAATATACCCGGTAATTAACCAGGCCATTATGACAAAATGGCAAAAATTATGGGTCAACCCACAAAGCAAAGGTTGCTCCTACGATAGATTGGAACCCAAGGTTAAAAATACTATCACCCATTACAGCGATAACCGAAAACATGACGCAGTTTACACACGTTTGCATCTAAATCACAGTAATTTAGGGACCCACTGTGTATTTAATCAAAACCACATCAAATGTAACAGATGTGATAAAGATGAACAAAATGATATCAAACACATTCTTTTCCACTGTGAAGGAAATGTAGAACCCAGACAGGAACTAAAAGCTGCACTGTTTATATTGGGATACGATACATTTGATGCACGAGACCTACTTAACCCCCCCCCCCCCCCCCCCCAACGAAACATTAGGTCTCAAATAGTTGAGGCAATCATTACATTTTTGAAAGATACTGAGTTAATCGTTAAAATATAGACAGCTACAGTATAAGAGTAATACTAATTATGCCCCCAACTTTAAAAAAGTTGGGGGGCATATTGCTTCTGGCTTGTCCGTCCGTTCGTCCGTTCGTCCGTTAGTCCGTTCGTACGTCACGCTTTCTTGTGCATAGCATATCTTTAGAACCGTGTATGCTAGTGTTTTGAAATTTCATATATGGGTTCCTCATGAAAAAATAGTTGACCCGTATTTTTTTTCTTGTCCAAATTATCTCCCCTTCTTGAATTATTTCCCCTTTAATTAAATAACATAGAATTCTCGTTAGCAAGATATCTCAAAAATTATTTGAGCTACAGCCTTGATATTTGGTATAGTGATTGGGACTAAGGAGGAGATTACCTGATTAAATTTTCAACCAATTCTATAAAATTTTGTTAGAGTTATGGCCCTTTGTAATTTTTTGCCACTCAATTGTGTTGCTTTCTGGTGCATAGCATATCTTTAGAACCGTGTATGCTAGTGTTTTGAAATTTCATATATGGGTTCCTCATTAAAAATAGTTGACCCGTATTTTTTTTCTTGTCCAAATTATCTCCCCTTCTTGAATTATTTCCCCTTTAATTAAATAACATAGAATTCTCGTTAGCAAGATATCTCAAAAAGTATTTGAGCTACAGCCTTGATATTTGGTATAGTGATTGGGACTAAGGAGGAGACTACCTGATTAAATTTTCAACCAATTCGATAAAATTTTGTTAGAGTTATGGCCCTTTGTAATTTTTTGCTACTCAATTGTGTTGCTTTCTGGTGCATAGCATATCTTCAGAACCGTGTATGCTAGTGTTTTGAAATTTCATATATGAGTTCCTCATGAAAAAATAGTTGACCCGTATTTTTTTTCTTGTCCAAATTATCTCCCCTTCTTGAATTATTTCCCCTTTAATTAAAAAACATAGAATTCTCGTTAACTTTTGGCGAAATTCTGAAAATATTTAATGGAGTTATGCCCCTTTTTGGATTTATACATTTTGGCTATAGGGAAACCTTTTAAACAAAATAACTGGAGAACCACTTGAGCTAGGCTCATGATATTTGGCAGTCTGTTTGCTACTAAGGCATAGATGACCTGAATAACTTTTGTTTAAAATCTGTAAATATTTGACAGGTTTATTTTTAATGCAAATGATCATGAGGTACTGTTTACTGTCCCATTTAGGGACAAGTATATGGTTGGGGGCATAGTGTTTCACAAACACAATTTCTAGTTCTAGTTTTATTTCTCTTCCAGCGCTGGAATCCTTTCATGCAGCGATCATTAGTACTGCATGTTTCTTTCTCTTTCAGACACAGCTTCAAATAACCACCTGGCCCTATTCCAATAACACCATATATCCGTGCCCTCGGGGACTCGGGCGAAGGAGTCCGGAGACAGGATTCCCCCACTCTCTAAACTAGATCATAAAGCAATATGAATGTTTCAATCTAAATATGCTGGGCGTGGGACTAAAGTTTCTAGGTTTCAATCAGAGACCCAATCAATGCTGCTAACGTTAGGTTACTGACTGCGGAAGGCAATCTGGTTCCCTGTGCTTTGTTCAATAACCAGTCTTTAATTTAATCATAGCAATAAGGAAGTTTCACTATCTAAATATGCTGGGCGTGGGACTAAAGTTTCTAGGTTTCAATCAGAGAGCCAACCAATGCTGCTAACGTTAGGTTACTGACTGCGGAAGGCAATCTGGTTCCCTGTGCTTTGTTCCATAACCAGGGGCGGGGGCTTAACCAACCCACCGGCCTCTCGCTGGCCGCGGGCGCTTGATCGTCGTTGCTGGGTGCATGATGTTTGGACATTGGTTTCTGTCACATGCTCCTGGCTCCAGGCGTGACAGGCGTGTTGCGGTGCGCGTCGGGTACGGATACCTATAAGTTTCTCTCTAAATAAATTCTTCAAATGAAAAATTACGCCTGGTTGTGATCGCGTGCTTGCTGGGGCATGGGTTGGTTGCAACCTAGGTAGGGGCACTTTCCCAATCAGACCGTGACCGATTTGTGCTTCTGGCCTGCGCCGTCGCGAACAGGTGAATTATTTTCACTAAGAATCTAACACTGCTGCTTATGCTACCCAACCCATAAATGTAGGCTCGATTCTCATATTTCTGCCTCTCCGTGTACCTGGGGGCTTCGGGCTGGTGCCCCTGGGGACATGATTCCCCCACATTGGGCGGACTGGCCGTTTCTGGGACGGTGGCCCGAGGTCATCGGTTGCATGGGTGCGGGGGGAACACAAAACCCACACATGCTTATATAGTGGTTACATGAGCACTGCTTCTACCCCTTACAGACCCTACCCTACATGACTTGGACTAGAGCCGGTTGAGCCGGTGCGGGGCGCTGTGGTTGCGGCTCATTCGCTTTTCACTTATGAGTGCTCCGCCGACGCAACACATCAACGATAGACAAGTCTAAACATAGGCTTATGTAACCCTAACCCTAACTCCAATATACACTAATCATAATTTCTCTTGCAGGTACACGGGGATCCTTGATGGGGAACCCCACCATACCTCATGTAGGACAGCTACTGAGAAGACATTAGCTGGGTGCCCAGAAGGCTGCCTCGTTGAGGCCCCCTTGGGGACACCCTCCTGAAGGATTCCGGAAATATGCGAAGCGAAGACAGCATGGCTGTCAGAACGGAGCATACATTTCTGGAATAGGTCAAGTACAGAACAATTTAATAGGTGGGGCAACGGTAAAGACCAAATTTGATACGGATTTGGACACAGGAAGACCCTTAAAAAGCCTTTTAGACTGACCGTTCAAAATGAAATAAAAGCGAAATTGCACAATGGCTGGTTAGCCGCATACTCGCCTTTCCCAAACCACACAACTTTTCACCACTAAAAAGACACGCCTATGCGTAAACATTATAAGCCTAACCACATTGATCCTAAACAAAAGAGGGCTACAACATTACCACATACAATCAGAACTAATCCATATTATATTCCTACTACGCTATCTTTCTTCACGTAGGATGAGATAATGATATGCAAACATGGCGGTCTGGTCCCAATTGACCCACTTAAGATTTTATAAGAACTTGACATCCTACGTCGCTGAAAGCTTCACCTTTTCATAAACAAAAAAAGCTAAGAAGCAAAATAGGATTTACCTCCTTTCGCATCCTCCGCGATAGAAGTCATTCACTGCACACTGATTGGCTGGATTAACTACAAACTAAGAGAATAGCAACAACCAAAACACCATTATGACACCCCAACACAACGCAGTTAGGAGCCAGTAGTACACAATACTACCAAAATTACCCTCGTAGAGACCTGGGGGTGACGACACAGCATAGGCGTGTTTCAGGGTGGTAGAGCACGGGTACTAGGACATTTTGCAATAGCCGAAATTGGCTGGTCTTATAGTAACCCTTCCTGGCTCACTTGTGGCCGCCGTTCAAAATTACATGCATAATCACCCTTTACAAGCACCGTGTCCATATGCGTTTTCTCTACCATGGCAGGGGTAGGGGTAGAGTCTAATGAAAGCCAAAACCGATAATGCATGAGAAGCTTTTTTCCTCGTTCAGACAAAGGGCTGTGTACTGACACATTTTGCAGCCGGAATTGGCAACGTATCACCACATTCTAGAGCCTGACCATTGGTCTGCACTTGCATTCAAAATTCGAACCCCGCCAGAGGACTGCTCAATTTACAGGACAAACGCTTAACATTGGGTGCGTTCTGTGCCTACATGGCATCTTGAGCGGGGAATGGGAGAGGTAGGATTGACCTACTTCTTACGTCCTCCGCTAAAGAAGTCACCTAACTCTCAATCGTCTAGCTGACAACCGTCAAGCAGACATGAGTCAGCATATCGGCAGCCTAGGGAAAAGCGCAGTACCTACAACTTATCCCAGTTGGCGAACTGGGGGTAGCCCCTATGTGCCCTTGGCGCCCGGTTACCTTAAAAACAACAGTCAGTCAGTATGATTGAGCTAATATCATTTCTAATATCATTTCAACAAACAACAATTAGTTATTTATTAGATAGATTGTACAATTCCTTTTTATTAAGTATACTGATTCCCTTTTAGAGAATGTGCCCTTGGCGTCCGGTTACCTTAAAATCAACAGTCAGTGTTAGAGAATTAAACTCTGCCTTCTAATTGAATATGGGACGTTTTTTCCACCCTGTCATATCATGTTGGACGTTTTGTACACCCTGGGATGTTTAGTCCACTCTGAAAAAATGACATGGGACGTTTTGTCCACCTGGAAAAAATGACATTTTGTCCACCTGATCAAAAACTGGCATGGGACATTTTGAAGACAGTTCCCCGACACTATTGTTCATAGTTAAATGACGTGACTGATAAAATTATATTTTATAATTGGCAATTAGTTCCCAGACACTTTTAAAGACAGTTCCCTGGCACAATTGTTCAAAGTCTTAATGTCCTAATTGGCAATTAGGGATAATTGGGGATAATAAAGGCTAAGTGATCATTGTGAATAGATTAAGTATACCTGTGATTTGGAGAGGCAATGTCTTTCTGTGCCGGGGAATTGTCTTAGATATATTAGTTATTATTTGCATGTTTCTTGCTTTCGCAACTATATTATTATGCTGTAAATTTCACATAAACTTGACAGTATAAATCATATTTGCTAAACTTTTTTTAAATTTAGCAAAATTATAAAAAATAAATAAATGATAAATATTTCTTATAATTAACTTTTTTTCACAAATCTGTGAGACAGTTGGAGTTTGGATAAAACCATATTGTTTGCTTTATTAAGCCAGATTACAGTTTTCGTTTTTCTTAGGCACCTGATCATCAAGGATCATAAAAGAACTGCTAAAACATACTTAATCATAATCTCCTCATGAGAAGGAAATATCGAAACCACATTGTGACAACAAATGTTTAGAATCAAACACTGAGACAGATTATAATTGATATGGACATTTTGTTGTTAAACACAAATCTGTTCTTATTGTTATCCTTGATGACCATGGCTTGGGAGGGGATAAATGCCAAAACAGGTAGCTTTCCTCTTGAGCAATGTTTTGATAAGTACATAGCAACATGTTAATAAAAAGGGAGTCTTTTAGGCAATTACACACAATTATTTTATAGTGACTTTATGCATGACAGACTGGATTTTGCCGTCTTAATTCTGGAATTACCAGTGTTTAAAGTGGACATTTTATGTTACACCGGACTTTGCCGTGTTACTAGTTAAAGGACATTTATGCAAGAAAGGAGACGCCTTCTACACATTGAACTGGAAAACCAGTTAGAACTGTTTTATGTTAACATTTTATTTTTTGGAAGGTCTTACATTTTGTTCTTGCAAAATTGCTTAATTAGACTACTTGTTACAAATTAAATATAGTTTTCATAACCGGCGTTCCTCATTATTTTTCATAAGGACTTTTGCGCTTCTCAGTAGTGCGTAATATCTGGTGGAGATCACAGGGGTACGTGAACTTTAGGTACCTCTCGCAAGTTAGCCAAGCAAAATTCCCTGATAGACATAGTTAGGACATTCCAATTAAATGATGGATCACCAATTTAAATCTTTTTTAAATAATAGAAATTCACATGTGCTTCCATTGATGCTCTACTTGACTCTACCTGCTGTTCAGTGTTATCAGACTGCACAACAGTATTCCAACAGAACAAAAAGAAGTCAAAAACAGAAACAGCGGGATCAAGAGAGACTAAAAAACTTTCGTGAACGGAAATCTGTGTGTATTTTATTCCCATTTTATTCTTTGGAAAATCAGGAGATTGTTAACATGGTTCCAATCCAGAGACAAGAACCGAAATCTAAAAACAACAAAATCTTTGAACTTCGGAAAGAAATTAGTTATTTGAGCTCAACCATTAATGATCTAAGTGATCAAATCCTGCATAAAAACAATAAATGTTATGATTTGGAAAATGAAAATTCTCTTTTAAAATCTCGGATTTGTAACCAGACAGAAAAGCTAACTGATGCTGGAAACGTTATTTTGAAATTAGAACAGGATGTGATTCAGGAACAAAAGAGAGTACAAGATGCTGAAAAAGAACTTTCATGCTTGAAACAGGAGATCCTAATAGAAAAGGTACAACTTCAGGAGTCAGAAATTATGTGTCACGAGCTGGAAGAAGTGCGCATTAAATTTAATAGAGAAATAGAAAACAAGGAACGGATCAGGAAGGAACATTTTGAGGAAATGAAGTGTCTGAATGCGGAAATAAAAACTTTGAAAAAGCAAAGCTCATATGGAACAGTTAGCAGTACTCAGTTTAAAAGTACAGGGACAAACTCAGCATCTAAGGAACATGGAACAATAAGGACAAAGCACAATATTCGGAAATCAACAACACAGTCTTCTGGCAAACCTGACAGAGGCACTGGATGTCACAGATGTGGTAGTCTATACCTGTCACATCAACCAAATCAGTGCCCAGCAAGAAATTTTGTGTGTGGAAAGTGTTCCAGAAGTGGACACCACACACTGAATTGCTTGCAGGTGTGCAAAGGTTGCGGTGGCGCTTACTGCCACAAACCAGAAGACTGTGGTGCTTATGAAAGGAATTGTGCATATTGTAATGCTAAGGGTCACTTTGAAACAATGTGTTTAGAAAAAAGATATGACCAGATAGGGTACTAAAAGTTAAAATTATTAAATGTAGTTTTATATATTCCCTTACTTAAATGATATATTTTAATGCAAAATTTTGGGGACCAAAATCTTCAAAGCAGGGGAGAGCTATTATGCTGTAAATTTCACATAAACTTGACTGTATAAATCATATTTGCTAAACTTTTTTTAAATTTAGCAAAATTATAAAAAATAAATAAATGATAAATATTTCTTATAATTAACTTTTTTTGACAAATCTGTGAGACAGTTGGAGTTTGGATAAAACCATATTGTTTGCTTTATTAAGCCAGATTACAGTTTTCGTTTTTCTTAGGCACCTGATCATCAAGGATCATAAAAGAACTGCTAAAACATACTTAATCATAATCTCCTCATGAGAAGGAAATATCGAAACCACATTGTGACAACAAATGTTTAGAATCAAACACTGAGACAGATTATAATTGATATGGACATTTTGTTGTTAAACACAAATCTGTTCTTATTGTTATCCTTGATGACCATGGCTTGGGAGGGGATAAATGCCAAAACAGGTAGCTTTCCTCTTGAGCAATGTTTTGATAAGTACATAGCAACATGTTAATAAAAAGGGAGTCTTTTAGGCTATTACACACAATTATATTATAGTGACTTTATGCATGACAGACTGGATTTTGCCGTCTTAATTCTGGAATTACCAGTGTTTAAAGTGGACATTTTATGTTACACCGGACTTTGCCGTGTTACTAGTTAAAGACATTTATGCAAGAAAGGAGACGCCTTCTACACATTGAACTGGAAAACCAGTTAGAACTGTTTTATGTTAACATTTTATTTTTTGGAAGGTCTTACATTTTGTTCTTGCAAAATTGCTTAATTAGACTACTTGTTACAGATTAAATATAGTTTTCATAACCGGCGTTCCTCATTATTTTTCATAAGGACTTTTGCGCTTCTCAGTAGTGCGTAATAATATATTAATGAGTTGCCTGAAATTTCCTCGTTGATTTCAAGACAGTTCGCCAACATTTGTTCTGACGATGATCTGTCTGGAAGTCTAAGCCAGAGGAGAGGTAATGTTCTTATACTTTAATAATATTTATTTCAAACAAAAACTTTGAACTCAGCTACAATGTAGTACATTTTTCAAATATTTATTATATGGACAAATGATAATTAGAAATATACTATTGCGTTTCCTAGACATTTTTGTTTTGTTTAAATGTGTGCAGGTTCATTAACTGAACATGCTAGTTCGCTTAATTTTAGGTGTATTCATTAGACTTATTGATAATGCTATCGATTATAAGCTTTTATTTTATAAATGTAAAAGTCTGTCGTTGGAACTGTCTTCAAAAATGTTGATGAACCCATAATTTAATATTTCTAAACGTCTGTCAGTGAACTGTCTTCAAAATATTGATGAACACATAATCAGGGTGAAAAAAGGTACTCGCCCTGCAGGGCTTTCCACTCGCCCTTGATAATAGCTTATCATGGTCAGGACTATTGTTGGAATTTGGGTTGTTTAAGGGGTAAATAATTGTTTGTTGACCCTGTTTGCACTGGAAGCAATAAAAGAAGATACAACTACATTGTCACTGTGTTTTTATTTAACTCCCAGTTCCTGTAGCTCTAGAACTGTCTAGACAAAATAAAATTGTTATTGAAATCATTTTATAAACTGACAAGATGTCAACCACATTGAAGGGACTCCAGTTAAAATTACATTTATTTTAACTAGACAAACTCTTCAGCTACAACATCCTTGACTGCGGTGACTTTAATCTCATCATGAATGCAGTTTTACTCAGCTTGAAAATGTTAATCTCATACTGTGACTAGTAGACAGTGACTCCTGGAATAAAAAAAGAAACCAACTGAGAACAAAATGTGGAATAATGTAACTAAAAATTGTTTGATGAAACTCAAACTTTGACTAGATTTGTCTCATTAAAATACTCAGAGAACTCAGACTGAGATAAGAAAGAAAACTTCTGAAAATAAAATGACACACTCATTGACAGGGCTCTCCTCAAATGGTTTCTTCAGTCAACCTCAGTCTGAGTCTGAGTCGGAGTCACTGTCAGATGCCGAATCCTGATTGGAGAGGACATTGGCCCCTCTTGGACCAGACAGTCTATGACCATGAACATGTCTTTTGCCACTACGTAGCCAGTGTTCAAGGCCAGCAGTGGAATCAAAACCTTCAAATTCTGGTCCATCCACTTTAATCCTCATTAAGCTGCTGAGAGTATCTTGTTTCATGGTAATTCTCTTTTCAGTTTTTAGACTATTTAGAAGGCTAAAACCCCTTTCACACTCTGCAGTTGACGGTGATATTGTTAGCATGATGTTAACTATAGGCAGTATGTGTTTGATGTGATCTGTATCCTCATTGTTTGCTGCCATAAACATTTCATATGCTTCTATTAGTGACCTGTTCAAGTTTCGAGCAATGTACAGTTTAAGGTTAAGCCACTGATCTGAAGCATTCTCTTTCTCTTCATCTTTTAATACTGGTGAAAATATCTCTATAAGTTTATCAATTTCTTCATCACTATATGTTCTAAAAGAGTCAGAATCTTTGTCAGGTCAACAGTGGAAGTCAAATATATTGAACAAGGAATGAGGTTCACCACCAATATGCTTGATGAACCTCTCTTCTAGGAAAAAAACAGAATCATTCAACAATGCATCAATGTCCGAGTTGACCTGTCCAATTGTGTCAGCAGGCCTTCCTCTGCCCCGGTGTCCTCCTCTTGTAATTTCAACACCTTTGAATACACCATCTTCACTTTCTGCTAAAAATTTACGTAGGTTTTTACCTCTTCTATCTTTCATCCTGTTAAAGTTCTCTTTTAGCTCACTGACTCTCTTTCCCACTTCAGAAATGATAGCCAGACTGGATAGCACTTAGAGATTCGGGACGAATCTTATTAGGAAATGGTCGAAGGTGTGGCTCCGTATCTCAGTCGGTAGAGTGTTTGTACGGTATACGAGAGGCCCTGGGTTCGCAGAGCTAAAACTGACCGCACATGAGTACTGGTAAACCATTATAAACCACATCTTTATTTATTTGGTGACAGGGCTTGAGATGATATTTAATCTCAATGTGGGTATAGGACACAACGTCTAAAAATGACCCAAATAGTGTTAACGGGGACGGCGATTTGTCTGTTTGTTTTTAGATTAGACGTCCCTGTCAACACTGTATAGGTCATTTTGGAGACGTTGCTACCAATTCTGTGGGACTTTTACCCGATATTGAGATGAAATGACACCTCAAGCCCTGTCGCCTAATGAAACCAATACTGTTTATAAGCATGGACGGTCCGATTCGCATCGTTTTGCCTGGGCTGGCTTAGATCCTCTAATTGGTTTACCAGTACTCTTGTTCATTGGTTTCAGCTCTTTGTGGAAGCACCATGCAGCACGTCTATTTCTTCAAGCCTCGATGGGTGGGGGTCGTGGGGACAGTGAATTTCAATATTCAAACAACCCTGTTACTGGTTGTAAACGATTGATCACCCACATGTTGAATCCATCAGGTTTGTAATCCTTTGATTCATCTTCACTGTCTCGTTCCCGCCCATCAGGGATTGGAGAAATAGATTGGGCTGCATGGTGCTTCCACACAGAGCTGGAACTGACCACACATAAGTACTGGTAAACCGTTGAGAAGGACTAAGATTGCCCAGGCAAAGTGATGTGAGTCAGGCCGCAAAATGCATATAAGCCTTTTGGTTCCATTAGGTGGCAGGGCTTGAGATGTCATTTCATCTCAATGTTGGGTAAAAGTCCCGCAAAACTGGAAGCAGTGTCTCCAAAATGACCTAAATAGTGTTGACGGGGACATTAAACCACAAATCAACCAACCAACCAATCACCTTCACTGTCGCATCGTTTGTCTTGCGATTAGCGCAACATCGACGCGACCATTGTCAGTTAATTATTGGATTATTAATTTTTTGGGTTTAACGACACGTCAACCCATGTAGGTAATTTTGTCTCGTCTCCCAGAGAAAGGGAGAAAAATATAGAAGATATTGTAGGTTAAAGTAAAGGACAGATGAGAAAGAGAAAAATGAATTGAAGTATAGAAACAGAAGGAATAGGAGCACTCCCCTCTACCTTTACCTGCTGCAAGGATAGCAGGTCTTACCCAATTGTCAGCCAATATCAGTTGGACGCCACAGTGACGTAAGACATACGTCACCTTTAAATTACGCTCTTTTTAAAATTGTCAAATCCAAAGAAATTAATAACTGCTATCGGATCAGTCCACACAAAACGGGTTACCCTAAAATGCGAAAAGGACTTTTTTTATACGAAAAGGAGTCATTGCATTGAAAAAGTCTCTCAATTTAGTGAAAAGGAGCTTGATTTTTCGCCCTGTCACGTCTCCAGCCAGAGGATAAAAATTTAACCTGTGTTTCCAGTTGGCAACGCAGTTTTTTTTTTTAGTCTGTGACACGTGGAGGTGTGGCTAGGACTTGTCGGCCACAAAACAAGACACCACCTGGCGCATGTCTGGAACATGAAAAGAAAAATATTTTTTTTTTTGTTTACAGTCGAACTTCGATGGGTCGAACCCTTTTGGAACAATAAAATTTGTTTGAGAGAAGGGTAGTTCGCCCCACTGAGGGTTACTAATAGTGCCACACAGAAAGCATAATATAGATGATTTTGGGAAATATTTTCAGTGTTCTGTTATATCCATCAACCTATCCATCACTATATCGAAGCTGAATGCATTCCACAGGGACTAAAATATGTTTCGACTCACACGTGGTTAATGAGCCATCTGAATTCTAGCTATTTGGAGTATTTTGGAGTTTAATGGCCGCGTCACAACTGGCCATAGAAGTTTTGCTGTGTTTTGGAGTGCAGCGCATGTTATCAAAATTGTATTAATAAAGCTGTTGACATTAATGACTATCTTACTTTAACCGCCGCCTATGCAATATAATATCATATTTCCTACCAGGCACGCGTATGGTTTCTTTCCGGTATGCATTCTTCTATAAGTTTTTTACCTGTAATAACGGATCGTGTCATCAAAATTGTATTAATAAAGCTGTTGACATTAATGACTATCTTACTTTAACCACCCGCCTCTACTATTAATAGGAAATCATTTTGAAAAATTGTGATTTTTTTCTTCTTTCTGCTCTAAATCTTATTTCTACTCAAAATATAGATTGTGGATACTCGTTAGAACTGCCTCATCGAGGCGCTTCTAACGAGTATCCACAATCTATATTTTGGAGCAGAAATAAGAAAAATAAGGTTTACCCCGGTAAACCTCAGTTTTACTATATAAAAGTCGGGTTCAAGGGGGTCAAAATTATATAGGTGTGTTTTCGTGATGATTTTTGTTTGTTTGATTTGAGGTTTAACGTCCCCGTCAACACTGTAAAGGTCATTTTGGAGACGTTGCTTCCAGTTTTGTGGGACTTTTACCCAACATTGAGATGAAATGACATCCTAAGTCCTGTTGCCAATGAAACCAATAGGGTTTATTAGCAATGGACGGCCCGCCTCGCACCGTGGTTCCTGGACAGGCTTAGATCCTCTAAGCGGTTTACCAGTACTAGTGTGCGGGCCGGATTCAGCTCTGCGTGGAAGCATCATGCAGCCCATATATTTCTTCAAGCCCCTATGGGCGGGGGCCTATTTTCGTGATGAAGAGAAAGAAAAAAAAAAAAGAAACCATAACAAAACAAAAATGAAAACTGTTCGGAGAGAGAGAGAGAGAGAGATAGAGAGACAGAGACAGACAGACGGACAGACAGACATAGATATGTATACATTATTTTCTTCTTATCCAAGCAGTTGTGTGTACTCGTTAAAACCGCTCAATCTTTTTTTCCAAGCCCCCGATGGACGGGGGCGAGACAGATAGTATAATTGGAGAGAGAGAGAGAGAGAGAGAGAGAGATTGTTTTGAGCTTACATGTCAAACAATGAGAGAGAGACAGAGACAGACAGAAGACAGATAGATATGTTTACAGTTTTTTCTTCTTATCCGAGATGTTGTGTGTACTCGTTAAAACAACCTCAGTGAGTTGTTTATAATGATTTCAGTTCTGCGTGGAAGCATCATGCAGCTCAGTCTATTTTTCCAAGCCCCGATGGGCGGGGGCGAGACAGATAGAATAGTCAGAGAGAGAGAGAGAGAGAGAGAGAGAGAGAGAGAGAGAGAGAGAGAGAGAGAGAGAGAGATTAAACATACGCAACTATATGAAACGACTGAAATACGAGGACGGGACTAACTTCTAGAAAAATATACAATTCGCGAAGTTAAGGGTACTCGTTAGAACCGTCTTAATTAGTGAATTCTAAAGAGCACTTACATCGCAAAAACACGCCTTTATAATTTTGAAATCATAAACTGGTAAAAAATTAGGTTTAGGGGTATACATTATGTTTATTTCTGATCATAAAATAGATTGTGGGTACTCGTTAGAACTAACTCGCCGCGAAGAAACTTGGCAAATATCAGGGTTTATTTTTATTCTCACAAAATATACAATAAAATTGCTCATTTATCTTTTGAAGACATAGCGGTATGTACCTTTAATTTGTGTTTCTTTGAAGGTCTCTCTTTTTCAATTATAAAGAACTTAACTACATCGTTAATCCAATTAAGTAATGATGTCCATCGGATTATAATCTACCTGTACGAAATTTGTCTGCGAAGATATTTCTTTTGATCGGCAATCAAAAGGCCGAGAGGGACAGAAAGACAGTCGCAGAGAGAGAGACGTAAAGACGAAGGAAGGAAGAGACCGATAGTCTTTTCAATATACAAATATAGATCGTGGGTACTTATTAGAACCGTCTCATCGAGGCGGTTCTAACGAGTACTCACAATCTTTATATTAGAGCAGAAATAAGAAAAATAAGGTATATACCCCTGTAAACATCGATTTTGCTATATAAAAGTGGGGTTCAAGGGGTTCAAAATTATATAGGCGTTTTTTCGTGATGATTTATTTATTTTATGAATTTTTAATATCTCATTACGCTAACACACCCGTGCGACATAGTCACATAGTGCATTTTTCACATCTCCAAAATGGCTACTTTTCTGATGAAAATGCGTGGTATTTTTTCTTATTTTTACTGCTCTAATAGGTCGTGGGTGCTCGTTTGAACCGCGTTCTAACGAGTACCCACAACCTATGTCTTGGAGCAGAAATAAGAAAAATATTGAATACTCCGGTAAACCCAGTTTTCTCTATATAAAGTGGGGTTTACGATAGCATGTTCGTGCGACATAGTGCATTTTCGATATCTCCGAAATGGCTACTTTTCTGATGAAAATGCGTGGTATTTAGATTATTTTTACTGCAATCATAGGTCGTGGATGCTCGTTAGAACCGCGTTCTAAAGAGTATCCATAACCTATTGGGGCTTTAAGAAATAGATTGGGCTGCAAGATGCTTCACTCAGAGCTGAAAGCGACCGCGCACATGTGTGCTGGTAAACAGCTCACAGAGGATCTGTATAATTTTGTATAAACCGTTTTAGTTTCATTTGGCAGCAGGCCATTAGATGTCATTTCATCTCAATGTCCGGTACAAGTCCCACAAAATTGGAAGCAACGTCTCCAAAATGTCCTAAATATTGTTGACGGGGCCGTTAAACTCAAAATCAATCCAAATGCAAGGGACATCATCAAAATCAAATTAAAACAAGACGGCCCAATGGCCCTATATCGCTCACCTGTGTACCAGAAAATCATTAGTGTAGGAGACCACTTGACAATGCTACATACTAAATATCTAAGCTCAGGCAAAGCGGTGTCCATGCGTATAAACCCTATTGGTTTCATTGGGCGACAGGGCTTGAGATGTAATTTCATCTCAATGTCGGGTAAAAAGTCCCACAAAATTGGAAGAGACATCTCCAAAATGACCTATACAGTGTTGACAGGGATGTAAAACCTCAAATCAAACAAAATCTGTGCCTTATGGTTTTGGAAAAGAAGATTTTTTTTTTAAGTTTTTTTTTCAGTATAAGTCTATAGAAGCTAATGAGCCCTGGGGCTTGGCCAATTTTGACCCAAAGGGCATGGTTGGCAGGATTTATGTAGGTGACCATTTTGTGTTGCTATATACTAAATATCTAAGGTCTGTATTTCATGGTTTCAAAGAAGAAGTTTGAAGCTTTTTTCCATTATAAGTTTGTTGGAGTTAAGGGGCCACAGGATTTGGCCAATTTGGACTAAATATCTAAGTTCTGTGCTTCACAGTTTCTGAGAAGAAGATTTTTTAAGCTTTCTTCCATTTAGATTCTATGGGAGCTAAGGGGCACCGGGGCGTGGCCCATTTGGACCCCAGGGGCATGATTAGCAGGAAATATGTAGGTGATCACTTGCCGTTGCTACATGCTAAATATCTAAGCTCTGGGCCCTATGGTTTCAGAGAAGAAGATTTTTTAGGCTTTTCTCCACTTTGAGTCTATGGGAGCTAAGGGGGTCCCAGGGTGTGGCCCATTTGGACCAGAGGGGCATGATTGGCAGGATTTATGCAGGTGACCACTTGTCATTGCCACATGCTAAATATCTAAGCTCTGGGCCCTGTGGTTTCAGAGAAGAAGATTTTTGAAGCTTTTTTCCATTATGAGTCTAGGGGAGCTAAGGGGCCCTGGGGCGTGGCCCATTTGGACCCCAGGGGCATGATTGGCAGGATTTATGTAGGTGACCACTTGCCATTGCCACATGCTAATTACCTAAGCTCTGGGCCCTGTGGTTTCAGAGAAAAAGTTTTTGAAGCATTTTTTCCATTATGAGTCTATAGGAGCTAAGGGGCCCAGGGGCGTGGCTCGTTTTGACCACAGGGGCATGATTGGCAGGAATTATGTAGGTGACCACTTGCTGTTGCTACATGCTAAATATCTAAGCTCTGGGCCCTGTGGTTTCAGAGAAGAAGATTTTTTAAGCTTTTTTCTATTATGAGTCAATGGGAGCTAAGGGGCCCGTGGGCGTGGCCAATTTGGACCCCAGGAGCATGATTGGCAGGAATTATGTAGGTGACCACTTGCAGTTGCTACATGCTAATTACCTAAGTTTTGGGCCCTGCCGTTTGAGAGGAGAAGATTTTTGAAGCTTTTTTCCATTTTGAGTCTATGGGAGCGAAGGGGCCCCGGGGCGTGGCCCATTTGGAACCCAGGGGCATGATTGGCAGGAATTATGTAGGTGACCACTTGCCATTGCTACGTGCTAAATATCTAAGCTCTGGGCTCTGTGATTTCAGAGAAGAAGATTTTTGAAGCTTTTTTCCATTATGAGTCTATAGGAGCTAAGGGGCCCCAGGGCGTGGCCTGTTTGGATCCCAGGAGCATGATTGGCAGGAATTATGTAGGTGACTACTTGCCGTTGCTACATGCTAAATTTCTAAGCTCTGGGCTCTGTGGTTTCAGAGAAGAAGATTTTTGAAGCTTTTTTTTCATTATGAGTCTATAGGAGCTAAGGGGCCCCGGGGCGTGGCCCATTTGGAACCCAGGGGCATGATTGGCAGGAATTATGTTGGTGACCACTTGCCGTTGCTACATGCTAAATATCTAAGCTCTGGGCCCTGTGGTTTCAGAGAAGAAGATTTTTTAACATTTTTTTCAATTATGAGTATATAGGAGCTAAGGGGCCCAGGGGTGTGGCCAATTTCGACCCCAGGGGCATGATTGACAGGAATTATATAGGTTACCACTTGCCATTGCTACATGCTAAATATCTAAGCTCTTGGTCCTGTGGTTTCAGAGAAGAAGATTTTTGAAGCTTTTTTCCATTATAAGTCTATGGGAGCGAAGGGGCCCCGGGGCGTGGACCATTTGGAACCCAGGGGCATGATTGGCAGGAATTATGTAGTTGACCACTTGCCCTTCCTACATGCTAAATATCTAAGCTCTGGGCCCTATGGTTTCAGAGAAGAAGATTTTTGAAGCTTTTTTCCATTATGAGTCTATAGGAGCTAATGGGCCCCGGGGCGTGGTCCGTTTGGACACCAGGGGCATGATTGGCAGGAATTATGTAGGTGACCACTTGCTGTTACTACATGCTAAATATATAAGCTCTGGGCCCTGTGGTTTCAGAGAAGAAGATTTTTTAAGCTTTTTTTCCATTATGAGTCTATGGGAGCTAATGGGCCCCAGGGCGTGGTCCGTTTGGACACCAGGGGCATGATTGGCAGGAATTATGTAGGTGACCACTTGCTGTTACTACATGCTAAATATATAAGCTCTGGGCCCTGTGGTTTCAGAGAAGAAGTATTTTGAAGCTTTTTTTCCATTATGAGTCTATGGGAGCGAAGGGGCCCCGGGGCGTGGCCCATTTAGAACCCAGGGGCATGATTGGCAGGAATTATGTAGGTGACCACCTGCCATTGCTACATGCTAAATATATAAGCTCTGGGCCCTGTGGTTTCAGAGAAGAAGATTTTTGAAGCTTTTTTTCCATTATGAGTCTATGGGAGCCAAGGGGCCCCGGGGCGTGGCCCATTCTGAACCCAGGGGCATGATTGGCAGGAATTATGTGAGTGACCACCTGCCATTGCTACATGCTACATATATAAGCTCTGGGCCCTTAGGTTTCAGAGAAGAAAATTTTTGAAGCTTTTTTTCCATTATGAGTCTATGGGAGCGAAGGGGCCCCGGGGCGTGGCCCTTTTTGAACCCAGGGGCATGATTGGCAGGAATTATGTAGGTGACCACTTGCCATTGCTACATGCTAAATATCTAAGTTCTGGGCCCTGTGGTTACAGAGAAGAAGATTTTTGAAGCTTTTTTTCCATTATTAGTCTATGGGAGCGAAGGGGCCCTAGGGAGTGGCCCATTTGGCACTGAGGGGCATGATTGGCAGGAATTATGTAGTTGACCACTTGCCCTTGCTACATGCTTAATATCTAAGCTCTGGGCCCTGTGGTTTCAGAGAAGAAGATTTTAAAATGTTTTCCCATTATAAGTCTATGGGAGCTATATGTTGCCATGGCAACCAGAATTCCAATCTGATCAGCCCAAAAACCTTATGCAGCCTTTCCCCCTACCTGATGATGATTCACATGAAATTTGATCAAGATTGGCCATGGGGTATTGGAGATATACTTATTTGAAATTGTTTACAGACGCACGGACGCACGCACGCACGACGGACAAAAAGTGATCCCAAAAGCTCACCTCGTCACTACGTGACAGGTGAGCTAAAAAACAAAAACTATGCATTTTAAGGAAGGAGATTACTACATGAACTTTCATGCCCTTTCTCGTCCGCAACAAAAGCATAGAGCAGTCCTTTTCGCAAACAGTAAGTGTCCTTTTCGTATAAAAAAAAAAGTCCTTTTCGCGAAAAGGACTCCTTTTCGCACTTTAGGGTAACCGCACAAAACTGCGCATGCGCAAAAATACGGAATCGTGGGATAGCATTTCCTTAGCAACAGGTGGCGTCCTAAACTCATCTATACCTTGAAGCCGACCAGTACCGACTTCAACTACATAACTAATGTTGGCAGAACTTGCGGCCCGACCCTATTGCTTGTTTAGAGGATGCAGAAATTCTGATGTTTGAATTAGATGCCGTATGTATTTTGAGCTTGTCAGACAGTTTAGCGCCCCCCTTGGGGTCAACTGTTATGTCCCCTGTAGAGGGAAACGGGCTATTACCTTTGGATGGAAGATCACCATCAGTTTCACGAGTAAATGCACTGAGCTATCAGTTCCCTACCTTGTTCAGCTGTTGTTATAAATTGGAACATTGGAAAAAAATCTGATGGCTAATCCAGGCAACCCTGTTCCGTTAACATTAAGTATATCTGCAACTGCACTTGAACGCTCTTCCGGTCTCCCTATTTGGTGACAAGAAGGTATCGGGACAACTCGACACATAGCAAACTCGGCACATTGCCAACTCGGCACATAACCAACTCGGCCCCTACAAACTCGGCACATAGCAAACTCGGCCCACAATAGTTATAAGCTGTACATTAATACTTTATTTGCCTGTTTTATTATTATTATTTTATAATAATTATATATACGCTTATTAAATAAAAAAAGGTTCTAGTTTATTTTTTTTTTGCATCTTTTTTTAAATCATCTAAATCAATAAGCTCTGGATATGACTTAATTGCTACACTAATTATCTGATTAATCAGGCGATTACTAAAGCTGCGAATATGATATTTGGGACCCATTGCCACCCATGATTGCCCAGCCGAGTTGATGGGCGTATTGTCAAACAAGAGATTGTCCAGCCGAGTTGATGGGCGTCTTGTCAAACGATATTTTTTCCTTGTTTTCAGTAAAAATAGGTTGTGGGTGCTTGTTAGAACCACCTCATTGAGGCGGTTCTAACGAGTACCCACAACCTATGTCTTGTTTTTTTTGTTGTTGTTTTTTTAAGATTTATTCGCTGGTAAATTTAAGAAACAACTTAAATATTTGAAACTTAAATAGTTGAAATTTTATTGAAAAAAAAATCTTCATATTTTTTATTAATAAAAATCTACTCCATTAAATATTGATGTTTGGTCCCAATTAAGTTTGTCCCTATTTCACAGGTAACTTTAATTTGATCATCAAGTTATTTGTTTGGTTATGCAATTATCACTACCAAGTGAACAATAGATAATTGACCCAAACAGCTAATTATGTGCCGAGTTTGTATAGGCCGAGTTTGTCATGTGCCGAGTTTGTAATGTGCCGAGTTTGTCATGTGCCGAGTTTGCTATGTGCCGAGTTGTCCCACAACCCAAGAAGTGACAAGAGGTGACAAGAAGTGACAAGAGCTATTTTATAGCGACAAGAAGTATTAAAACGCATTCGCGACACTTTTTAAAAGTAAAATATGATATATTAAACATTTTTGCAAGCGTTTGAATTCATTTTAAGACTCCAATGATGCACTGCAGCTAAGTAATCGAGACAGAGAAATGCAAACGCTCGCATGCGTATTAAATGACTATATGCATCCTTATCATAAACCAAATTATTTATTTAACATGACTAGGCAAATGATTTTGTTCATGACTAAAAATGAATTTCATACAGTATGAGACACTAGAACCCCAACTGAACCACTAGAATCATATCAGGGTCGTCTTCAGAGTTTATTGTCGGGAATAAATTCAAGCTGGTGACAAGAGAATGTACACGATGTGTCTCACTGTCACACAAAATTCTAAATAAAATGTGTATAGACCTTAGCAGAGATTCATATATCAGGGTGCGCATATGCGCAGGCTGATCCAAGTGTTTTCTAGGCATACATGCTCGATGACGCTGCAGTGATCTTCAGGTTTTCATGTCTAATATAAAGTCAAGCTGGTGACAAGAAAAATTCCCATGTATGAAATTATCTACTATATTTCTCAGTCACATAAAATTATACCTTCAGTAGAAAAAAAACAGACTGCGCATATGCACAGGCTGATCCAAGTGCTTTTTAGGTACACTTGCTCGACCACGCTTCAGCGCCACTTCAGGGTTTTTTTTTGTTGTTGTTTTTTTTTTTGGTCGGGAATAAGTTCAAGTCAATTTGGTGACAAGAAAATTTTACACGTATTAGATGCTATACTATATTTCTCCGTCACATAAAATTATTCCCCCAGCAGAGAAAACATAACAGACTGCGCATATGCTCAGGCTGATCCTTTCTAGACACACTTGCTCGATGACGCTTCAGGTTTTTTTGGTCGGGAAGTTAATTTGGTGTCAAGAAAATTATTTTACATATCTGAGATGATCTACTATATTTCTCCGTCACATAATCAGGGCTTGGAGAAATAGATTGTGCTGCATGATGCTTCCACGCAGAGCTGAATCTGACTACACACGGGTGCTGGTAAATCGCTTAGAAGGACTAAGCCTGTCCAGGCAAAGCGGTGTGAGTCAGATCGTCCGATGCATATAAGTCTTCTGGTTTCACTGGGCGACATGGCTTGAGATGTCATTTCATCTCAATGTCGGGTAAAAATCCCACAAAATTGGAAGCAACGTCTCCAAAATGACCTAAATAATGTTGACGGGGACATTAAACACCAATTCAAAGAAACAAAAATCATAATGGGCTAGCCCAGTTTCTCTATATAAAGTGGCCTTTCATATGTAGGAAAACCACATGAATCCTGGTTAAACCCGCTTTTATATATATATAATGAGACGACATTGTTTTTGAGCCTGAGTTTATTTGAGAAATCTCTTGTCGGTAAATGCGGTAAACCCCCTTCTTCGGTTACAATGAGTACCCCACAGTCTATGTTTATGAGCAGAGAAATAAAAACAACATGAAGGAAAGTCACAGATACTCACGTAAAATTCACGTCTTTGCTTATAAAATAAAGTGACTTTGTATATAAAGAGAACTTCCTTGTCGTAAATGCGGTTATACGTCTGAATAAAGCATGTTGCTTTTTCCACCAAACGTCTTTAAATGTGGTCAGAATTAATTTCTAATCTAACTCAAGAATAACACTAAATTTATCATTTTAAGCAATAATAAAGTTTAATTTTGTGTTAGAAAGTTTCTTGTCACCACAAAATAGCTCTTGACACTTCTTGTCACCTCTTGTCACTTCTTGTTACCAAATAGGGAGGCCCCGGTTTTCAGTCTGGGTATAGCTAAACAGCGGTTATCCTTATGTGCGAAAAGGACCCCTTTTCGTGAAAAGGAGTTCTTTTTGCGAAAAGGACTTACCCTAAAATGCGAAAAGGACATTTTTTAAACGAAAAGGACAATTACTGTTAGCGAAACGGACTGCTCTATACTTTTGTTGAGGACGAGATGGGACATAGAAGTTCTTGTGGTAATCTCTTTCATTAAAATGAATATTTTTTTAAAACATTTGATTTTGATGATGCTCCTTGCATTTGGATTGATTTGGGGTTTAACGGCCCCGTCAACAATATTTAAGTGATTTAATTAATAAGCGTATTGATGAATTAAGGATTATTAAATGAGTTCATTTCAACCGGTTTAAAACTTCATCACGTGGACCAGTCCGTGAAATGAACACCCCCTAATCCCCACTTTATATAGAGAAAACTAGGGTTTATGGGGGTATAAACTATTTTTCTTATTTTTGTTCCAAGAAATAGGCTGTTGGGACTCGTTAGAACGCGGTTCTAACGAGCACCCACGACCCATGATTGCAGTGAAAATAAGAAAACTACCACGCTTTTTCATCAGAAAATATTAGCCGTTTCGGAGATATCTAAAATGCACTATGTCGCAGGGACGTGTTATCGTAGACCCCAATTAATATAGAGAAAACTGGCTTTACGGGGATATTCAATATTTTTCTTATTTCTGCTCCAAGACATATGCTGTGTGTACTCGTTAGAACGCGTTTCTAACGAGCACCCACGACTTAGGATAGCAGTAAAAATAAGAAAAATACCACGCATTTTCATCAGAAAATTAGCCATTTTGGAGATGTGAAAAATGCGCTATGTCGCACGGGTGTGTTAGCGTGATGAGATATTAAATATTCATAAAATAAATCATCACGAAAACATGCCTATATAATGTTGACCCCCTTGAACCCCACTTTGTCTGTCTGTCTGTCTGTCTGTCTCTCTCTCTCTCTCTCTCTCTCTCTCTCTCTCTCTCTCTCTCTCTCTCTCTCTCTGTTTGACATGTTAACCCAAAACTATACTATCTGTCTCGCCCCCGCCCATCGGGGCTTGGAAAAAAAAGAATGAGCGGTTTTATCGAGTACACACAACAGCTTGGATAATTGGATAAGAAGAAAAATATGTATCCATATCTCTCCCTCTCTCTCTCTCTCTCTCTCTCTCTCTGTCTATACTATCTGTCTCGCCCCGCCCATCGGGGCTTGGAAAAAAGATTGAGCGGTTTTAACGAGTACACACAACAGATAAGAAGAAAAATAATGTATACATATCTATGCATGTCTGCCTGTCTGTTTCTCTCTCTCTCTCTCTCTCTCTCTCTCTCTCTCTCTCTCTCTCTCTCTCTCTCTCTCTCTCTGAACAGTTTTCATTTTTGTTTCGTTATGTTTTTTTTTTATTTCTCTTCGTCACGAAAACACACTATATAATTTTGACCCCCTTGAATCCCCTTGAACCCCACTTTCAAATAGTCAAACTGGGGTTTACAGGTGTAAACCTTACTTTTCTTATTTCTGCTCTTAAATGTAGATTGTGGATACTCGTTAAAACCGCCTCCATGAGGCCGTTCTAACGGGTATCCACAATCTATATTTTGAGCAGAAATAAGATCTTGAGCAGAAATAAGAAATAGGGATTTCATATTTCACATGTGCATTCCTTGTCACAAGACCTTTCTAGTGGTACCATATTTTTTGACCTCGTGACCTTGACCTTGACGTTTGACCTACTTTTTAAAAACTTTAACATTGGCCATAACTTTTGATTGGTAAGTAGTACGGCTTTCATATTTCACATGTGCATTCCTTGTTACATGACCTTTCTGGTGGTATCATAATTTTTTACCTTGTGGCCTTGACCATTAAGTTTGACCTACTTTTTAAAAACTTTAACATCGGCCATAACTTTCGATTGGTAAGTGATAGTGCTTTCATATTTCATACGTGCATTCTATGTCACAATATCTTTCCAACGATCCCATAATTTTTGACCTTGTGACCTTGACCTCCTTTTTAAAGTCTTGAACATTGGCCATACCTTTCGATTGCTTAGTGATACTGCTTTCATATTTAACATGCGCTGTCCGGAGGCATCAGTGTTTCACAAACACTTCTTGTTCTATTATTGCTGTTCCAAACAGAGATCATGGATACTATTTAGCCCGGAACGCCTTTTAATGGCGTTAGAAACATAACCCACTGGACACACAACGTGAATGCAACGTCAAAGTAAGGTCTTTGTAAAGACACGACGTTGCATCGACGTTTGTGCGACGTTGCCTAGACGTTATGTGTCCGCTGGGAATAAACTGAACCGTCTTATTGGTTGCACGGACCCAATATATATGTTGGTGGCTTTCAAACGAAAAGAAATAAGAAAATTTTATGTTATCCCTGCAATCCAAACTTCATCACAGAGACTTGTAACATACTGATATCCAATAATTGAAAGCCTCTACTCGAACTTACTAACATGTACTTTGCATGAAAATTTGTCAGGCAGACTAAAATTGTTGTTAAATATTGAAGCTAATGAGGGCACCTAGGCATGGTATAGTGTATGATATATAGCAGAACTGGGGTTTACAGGGGTTGACTTATTTTTTTTATTTCTGCTCTGGAACATAGATTGTGTATCCTTATTTGTCAGGGCTAGCTAGAATAGTTTGAAATTCTTCCCAGACTTAGCCCTGAAGTCAGATTTGTCAAGCACAGGCGCTTACCACCAGATTTTAAAGTCTAGTTTTCGGGAAGTGCAATGTCCAGAAGGTTGATATATTTCACAGAGCTCCTATGGAGTAGAATTTGAATGCCATCTATTTTCTTTGCATGTCTTGTCTTAACACACTACATCCGGATTGTGCAAGGTAGCAGACTCAGGACTATCAGTCCTCGGATTTATCACAATGGATTACGAAAACACGCCCACACAAATACATTGTAAACTTTACCGCCGAAAAAAAAATTTAAGATGAAAAATTGTAATTTTTTTCTTATTTCTGCCAAAAATATAGATTGTGGATACCCGTTAGAACCGCCTCATCGGGGCGGTTTATTACGAGTATCCCCAATCTATATTTTGGAGCAGCAATAAGAAAAATACGGTTTACCCAGGTAAACTCCAGTTTTACTATATTAAAAGTGGGTTCAAGGGGGTCAAAATTATTTAGGCATGTTTTCGTGATGACATACCGTCGGGTAGATATTTACAAATCAAAGAAGCACATGAGACGAGACCGGCAAGATCTAGGAATATACACGAGATGTGAGCCCCGCCAGGCGAATTTGTGTCTTCGAGCATTCCGTCATGACACATTTTAACTGTGCATGCCCAGCCATTCAGAGGGGCCAGGGATATGGCTTCCTGTCTGAAGGTTCCTCTTGATTTACTTCTTGTATGAGTGAGCAGCGAAGGTTCTGGCGAGACTGCGCGAAAGCGCAGGCTCGCCTGAACCTTCGCTGCTCGCATAGGCGATAAGAACCAAAATCGCTTGACGGGGCCCATGTGATATTGTGGGACAGATCAAGTCACAATTATGCTTGAGTTACGCTCTGTAGGGTTTCAAGACGACCAAAAAAGCTTCTTCGGCGACTCGACCATTTTTGAATAGCTTCGCTCTTTGCGCCTTGCTTGCGTTTGCTCTGCGCTTATGCTACGGTCTTAGGGACTCATCTACGATATGACAATTTACCCTATGCTGTTGCTTATCTGTGTATAAATCTACCACGATTCCAACGTTATCTTCAGTATTTACTCCTGCTCCAAACAACCGTTCAAGCTGCCACCCGGTTGGAAACGAAAGGCCATATTAAGGCCTGGACAGGAGGCCTCTGTCACTCAGCCTAAATCAGAGATGGAGAATCCAAAGCTCATTCTTCCCAGGACCCTGTTCTACAAACTGCGCCCTACATGTCCCCTCCAAAACTCCACGCAGAAGCACAAGTTCGGCCACGATCAAGGGCTGTATGAATGTGATGGGTGTGTGGGTTAGAAAAGAAAACTTTTGAGACTGATCTGACACCAGAACAAAAGGAGGAAATTAATGGTGGAATGGCTGTCTGAACATCCTGCAAAACCAGTTTAACCGCCGATTTTATATATAAAAGGTCCAAAGCGCAACGTAGACTTAACGTAGCCTGGGAATCCTTTACCGTAGTAGAAGTGCATTGGAGAGACCTCAAGCGCCAGTAACAGTGAAACCGAATCGCGATGATTGCAGCGAAGTACTGGACGCGCAAAGGTCTCAAACAATTGCGCCTGGCGATTTTGAAGCAGCGTCATGAGCGCAGCCATATCACAGTTCAGTAAAATTGGGGTATAAGTGACGTCATAATATTTACAAACAAGAGGCCCATGGCCCATGGCCCAGAGTTCAGGCGAGCACTACCCACTGGCTGCCATTTATGGTTCCAATTTATCGATTAAAAAGTCTCCCAAACACACCACATTCCATGTGGACTCTGTATCTGAAATATTAAGCCTTTTATGAAGAGGAGGGGTGGGACATGGATCCAACAGAGCCCAGGTTGGTATCTCTGATTTTGTCTTATCATAAGGAACAGAATATATATGGTTTAGGGGTGGGGATGTGTACAGTTCCAGAGATATAAGGCCTTTTAAGCTGTGGATGGGGTTGGAGCATGGCCCTGGCAGACACCAGGAAATCCAAGATTGTTGTCCTTGAATGTGTCTTATCATTAGGACCAAGAAAATAAATTGGTTAGGAGTGGGGATCTGAACTGTTTCTGAGTTATGAGGCCTTCTTATGAAGTGAAGAGGAGAGGAATGACCCCTGTGGACTGCCAAGTTGGTGTGACTGAATGTGTCCAATCACAAGGAACAAGAATATAATATGATTATGAGTTGGGGATTTTAATGGTGTCTGAGATATAAGGCCTTTTATGAAGTGGAGGGTTGGGCCATGGCATCAACACATTGCCCTAGCAGAAATACACCCAAGGTTGATGTGACTGAATGTGTCTAATCAAAAGGAACACAAATATACATGCCTTAGGGTGGGATCTGAACAGTTTCTGATATGGCCTTTTACGAAGTGGAGAGTTGGGGCATGGCCCCAGCGCACCCTGGGAGACCCCTGGGTTGGTATCACTTAATGTGTCTTATCAAACGGAACAAGAGTATATATGGTTTAGGGATGGGGATTTAAATGGTTTCTGAGATATTTGGCCTTTTTCAAAGTGGAGGGGCTGGAGCAAGGCCCTGGCACATCCCATGGGACACCAAAGTTGGTGTCACTGAATGCGTCTTATCATAAGGAACAAGAATATATATGGTTTTGGGGTGGAGATCTGAGTGGTTTCTGATATATATCGCCTTTTTATGAAGTGGAGGGGTGGGGCATGGCCCGGGCACATCCTTGGGGAGCCCTAGGTTGGTGTCACTGAATGTGTCTTATCATAAGAAACAAGAATATATATGGTTTTGGGGTGGGGATCTGTAAGGTTTCTGGAATATTTAGCCTTTTATGAAGTGGAGGGGGTTGGGCATGGCCCCCGCACATCCCGGGGGACCCCCAAGTTGGTGTCACTGAATGCGAGTTATCATAAGAAACGAGAATATATATGGTTTAGGGGTTGAGATCTGTAAGGTTTCCGAGATATAAGGCATTTTATGAAGTGGAGGGGGCGGGGCATGGCCCCGGCACAACCTAGGGGACCCCCAGGTTGACATAAAAGCATATGGCTGAGAGAAGTTTACTCAAGGAACATGTTTATGTAAGTTTTGTCAAAATATCTGCAATGACTTGGCAGTAAATGCCATTTTTCAGTTTTCCCCATTATAAGTCAATGGAAATTCTAAGTTGCCATAGCAACAAAACTGTAAGGCCAAATTTCATAAAAAAAACACAAAACCTGTAAGACAAATATTGTGAATATTTTCATAAAGTCTCAGCCTCCTAGAGCATATGGTTTCTGAGGAGATGATTTTTTAAGTATTTTTGTCTATTTTTTTTTTTCATTTTGGTTTCCATGGCAACCAATAAAAATGAGCAGAAGGCCTAAAATCATACGGCATATAGTAGATTGCCTATGGAACATTTCTATGAAAGTTTTGTCAAAATATCTGCAGAGGCTTGGCAGTAAATGCCATTTTTCAATTTTCCCCATTATAAGACTATGGAAACTACAAGTTGCCATAGCAACCAAACTAATGAGCCGATTTTGATAAAAACACAAACTTTCAATCCCCCAGCCCAAGGATGCTACAGATAAAATCTGGGCCAAATCGGCCCAGTGGCTTCAGAGGAGATGTCGTTTGAAAGTGTTGACGCAGACGACAGACGACATACGTCATAGGACATACGACAGACGACGACGGACAACTGCCTATCCTATAAGCTCACCACGGAGCCTTCGGCTCTGGTGAGCTAAAATCGGCAGCACAACCTACCAGGTGTGTGGGTGTGTGTAGGTGGGCTGGGGTGGCTTAAAATATTTGGTTCGCATAATGGTTTCCAAACTCAATGCAGCCGATGATCACAGACATATAAATTTATTGCAGTCACTGAGATGAAACAAAGACAAGGGCTGCAGGCTGATGATTTCGCATTACACAGGCCTGCTTTCTGTCGTTATAGCAAATGCCGTAGCTTAGAGCAAGCGTCGTTTTAAGGGAAATGGGGGCACCTTCAGGGGAGGCAACTCCTTTGTCTCCCATGTCAATAGGGGTCAGCTCTTAAAGGCAATACTTTGCTCCTCATTCCTTTAAGAGTAGACACCTTTCTCTGTGGATCTGAGCCTATAGAAAAGCGAACAGGAAGTCCCGAGAGTTGTCTCCCTTTGAAAAATGGCGAAAAAATCAGCCAGGTGTTCTTATCCCCTTAAGGGGAATGGGAACACCAAGCACATTTTCCCGCCATTTTTCAAAGGGAGACAACTTTCGGGACTTCCTGTTCACTTTTCTTTAAGCCTTGTCCCACTGAAAAGGGGGTCTACTCTAAAAGGAAAGAATTTGCTCCTCTGGAGCAAATTCTTTTCTTTAATAGCTGGCCCCTATTGACATGGGAGACAAAATAATTTTGAAGGAGTTGACCTCCCCTGAAGGTGTTCCCATTTCCCTTAAAGGAATACGAAAATGCTGGTAGTGTAACACGGGATTCTATATTTTGTATTTGAAAACTAGTATTAGACAGAAGTAATAAAATGGCTTCTGTCGTATCTCTTGATCTAGTCGGTGAGTTGTTTCTTATTTCTGCCCCATACATAGTCCGGGAGGTCGAGGGTTTGATACCTGCCGGGCGAGCAACCTTCTTTTATGTAGATTGATCATAAGACCTGAACCTTAATAGTATGGACTGTGTTATTAACCCATCTTGTACCAGAAATCCCCCCCCCTCAAAAAAACGGGTAGTTGGCAAACAGTGCAGGCCCAGATCAGACGCCGCAGAATGCGGCGTCTGATCAGGGCCTCCGCTGTTTGCGAAAAGTTAAGCCATTTTTCAAATAAAATTGAAGAAAACACTTACTGACACCCCTAAATTTTTCAATGCACTATTGCTATATATAAGGAGGAAGATAACGCCCCCGCCCATAGGGGCTTGAAGAAATATATGGGCTGCATGATGCTTCCACGCAGAGCTGAATCCGGCCCGCACACTAAACCTGGTAAACCGCTTAGAGGATCTAAGCATGTCCAGGAACCGCGGTGCGAGGCGGACCGTCCATGCTAATAAACCCTATTGGTTTCATTGGGCGACATGGCTTGAGATGTGATTTCATCTCAATGTCGGGTAAAAGTCCCACAAAATTGGAAGCAACGTCTCCAAAATGACCTTTAGAGTGTTGACGGGGACGTTACACCTCAAATCAAACAAACAAACTTAAGGAGGAAGATTCCATTTGGTACAAAAAGGGTTAAATCCTAAACAAACCATCGAACAAACACTAGTTTCTTGGTTATTTGCTTATCAGAACTAGAGACTTCCGCGGAGGTCAGTGTAATAATAGGCTTCGTTGTCCGTCGTCGTCCGTCAGACATTGATATTACTTTCTCTGAAAAAATAACCCAAATGCACATATATAGAGTGTCTTACACGAGTGGACATTTTATATGAAATTTATGAAACGAACCTTTGGCGAGTTTCATGAATTTCATATGAAATGACCACAAGAGTAAGGCTCTGTTTATCATATGACCACTTAAATTAGATTTTATCGCCTTTAAATTTTGACAATTTTCTCCACAAAAATACATGGTTGACATGGACGTCGTCATGATGTTACTAAATACCGCCAAATTGTTATTATCACGTTATCCACTGCTTATAATAATCGAACTTTTCCGAGATATCGGTAAAGCATCCGAGGGGGTGGGACTTTTGGACAGAACAAATATGAGATTATTCATCGTGATAGTTTAAACATAGATTATTTTATATGACTTCGTGTACAATAATTTAGAAACAAAGCACATGTACATTTACAAAGTTACAATATTATACTAAAATAATCAAACTTCAAAGGCCTGCATACGTTTGCGACCCTGGGGTCAGTTGCTCAAAACTAGCTAGGTCGTTAGTTAACGTATCATTCAAACTTTGATCATTTAATAAGGCAAATATACTAATATTTTTGCTGAATAAAATGTGAGTAGCTTTTGCATCTGCATTTTAGATATTGTACTTGAGTCTCTATAGCTCCAGATAGCCACGTGTTGAAGCTAAATTTATAGAGGTTTGTTTCATTTCAACGTTGGGCAACATACATTTATTGATAAAAAAGGTCGGAATTATATCCAAAGGCTGGCTGGCTGATTTGAGGTTTAACGTCCCCGTCAACACTGTAAAGGTCATTTTGGAGACGTTGCTTCCAATTTTGTGGGACTTTTACCCGACACTGAGATGAAATGACATCTCAAGCCCTGTCGCCCAATGAAGCCAATAGGGTTAATTAGCATGGACGGTCCGCCTCGCACCGGGGTTCCTGGACAGGCTTAGATCCTCTAAGCGGTTTACCAGTACTAGTGTGCGGGCCGGATTCAGCTCTGCGTGGAAGCATCATGCAGCCCATATATTTCTTCAAGCCCCTATGGGCGGGGGCCGTATATCCAAAGGTCATCCCCATTATGCCTCGTGTCCAGGCAGTATAACTAACCCTCAATACCTCGAACTAGTATCTCGAACAAAATTCCATGGTCCCGAAGGTGTTCGAGTTATCGAAATTCGTCTGTATAGTGTGTAATATAAACTGGTACACATTAAGAAAACACGCCTATACAAATACATTGCCAATTTTTGGGGGACAAAAATTAGAAATTGTAAGATGAAAAATTGTGATATTTTTCTTATTTCTGCTCAAAACATAGACTGCGGGCACTCGATAGAATCGCCTCCACGAGGCGGTTCTATCGAGTACCCACAATCAATGTTTCTGAGCAGAAATAAGAAAAATAATGTATACCCCCTTAAACCCCAGTTTTACTATATAAAAGTGGGGTATGAGGGGGTCAAAATTATACAGGCGTGTTCTCGTAATGACGCAACATGTCATTTTAATGTAAAATCCATACTTTACACCCTTAATACACTGAAACTTCAATAACTGGATCGCGAATACCTCGTTTACCAGGGCTAACTCGAGCCTGTTCTTTAGCCCCTAGAGAAATCATCCAATACCTCCAGACATCCATATATTTGAATTTTTAGGGATTTTTTTCCGGTTTGATTTGTAAAAGGTATGTTGTGTGTACTCATTAGAATCCAACACAACATACTTTTATTTCATAAAGCATCATAAAGATATTTGTGATCCCCAATACGCTTCATGATTTGAAACTATGATTAAACCTCAGTGGTTCGAACTAGCCCTGTTTCGAACAAAATTCCATGGCCCCGAAGGTGTTCGAGTAATCGAAGTTTGATTGTATTGTATATTGATGTCTGGCGCTATAGAAAGAATTTTCTAGATGCTCATGGGCGATTTCGGACAAACCATGGTAAATGCCTACACGAGTAATCGGTGTTTGAGCAATTGAAGTTCAACTGTATACCCCGCCCATCAGGGATTGAAGAAACAGATTGCCACGCAGAGCTGAATCCGACCACACACGAGTACTGGTAAACTGCTTAGAGAATCTAAGCCTGCCCAGGCAAAGCAGTGCGAGTCGGATCGTCCATGCTTATAAATCCCATTGTTGTATTGGACAACAGGGCTTGAGATGTAGTTTCATCTCAATGTCGGGTAAAAGTCCCACAAAATTGGAAGCAACGTCTCCAAAATGACCTTTACAGTGTTGACGGGGACGTTAAACCTCAAAAAAAAAAATAATTAATTAATTAAGGAAATATAATGTCAAACCAGTGTTTTATCCGTAGCCCGCCAGCCACTACAGTTGCTGTCCTCTTTGTTGTCTGCTGGTAGATTAATAAGTTATTGTTAAAAACAGTGTGGACCTAGATCAGGCTGGTCCTTTGAATTCACATTGTTTGCCCTTATGCAAAATTATGCTTGAAACTGAAATGTTTGCAAGAAGACGCAGCAGACGACATAAACAGACAACATTTTAAATGCAGTTTTCTTTGCATTTAAGAAATACAACACCTGAGGATTGCAGCTGTAAACATCCCAAACAAGTTGTATTTGGTGCAAAAACAAGACCAACCAATCATGTTAACAAGTCCGTGTAATGAAGACACCTCTATACCCCACTTTGTATAGGGAAAACTGGGGGTTTAAAGGGGTATATATTATTTTGCTTATTTCTGGCCCAAGAAATAGGTTGTGGGTATTCGTTAGAACCGCCTCATTGATGCGGTTCTAACGGGCACCTACAACCTATATTTGAATTATAAATAAGAAAAATGTCACAAATTTTAGTCAGAAAGAAACCATTTTTGAGATAAGAAAGGACGGGTATTTTATCGTAATGCAGCTTTAACAACAGATGTTCCCCGATTAAAACTTAAAACCCTCAGCAAGTTAGCAAGTCGCTGTTATGAACACCCCTGTAAACTCCATTTTGTATACAGGAAACGGGGCTTTACAGAGTAGACATATTTTTTATTCTTATTTCTGCTCCAAAGCATAGCTTGTGTGTACTCGTTAGAACCGCCTCAATTAGGCGCTATATTTAGAGCACTTATAAGAAAAATCAAACACCTTTTCCGCCTTGGGGATGTGAAAAAATGCACTTTGTTTTGTTTTTTTTTTTGTTTTAATTGAGATTTAACGTCCCCGTCAACAATGTATAGGTCATTTTGGAGACGTTGCTTCCATTTTTGTGGGACTTTTACCCGACATTGAGATGAAATGACATCTCAAGCCCTATCGCCCAATGAAACCAATAAGGTTTTTTTTGCATGGGCGGTCCGACTCGCACCGCTTTGTCTGGGCAGGCTTAGATCCTCTAAGCGGTTTACCAGTACTCGTGTGCGGTCGGATTTCAGCTCTGCGTGGACACATCATGCAGCCCATCTATTTCTTCAAGCCCCTATGGGCGGGGCCGTACTTTGTCACATGGATGTGTGTGTTATCATAATGCTTTGCGGTAGTGGTTGTCATATGTTTAATAAAATGCCATGTGTCACTGTGTCGAAAAGATGTCTTTGTATTGTATTATATAGTAATCCGAATGAGCTGCTGATATCTCCTCGCCGAGTCATCCTGCTTTATTGATGTCAACATCGCCAGGAGTTACTTGGCACCAGTGTATAATCTTTTCAGTCATACTGATTATTCCACAAGTGCCAAATAAAAGCTGAACGGATCTTGAAGAAAAAAATAGTCCTGCTTGTTTCCCTCTGCATCCTGAAAATATATAACAGACCGAGCAGTTAAGGGGAATGGGAACACCTGGCATATTTTCCCACCACTTTTCAAAGGGAGACAACTTTTGGGACTTCCTGTTCGCTTCTCAATAAGCCCTGTCCCACTTAAAAGGGGTCTACTCTCAAAGGAAAGAATTTGCTCCTGAGGAGCAAATTCTTTCCTTTAAGAGTTGACTCCTATAGATATTGGAGACAAAATACTTTTGCAGGAGTTGTCTCCCCTGAAGGTGTATCTGTTCCCTTAAAAACGTGTCAAAACGTTCCAAAAGACTCGGTAGCTGTTACTATATGGAAATGGTAAAGCAAAACAAACAAACAAGAAAAGTAGATTGGAAACCTTTTATGAATTATTTACATATTTACAAGGTTTATTGGGTGAAACTTTTGTGGACGGCGTGTTATTTTCAAGCGACAAATAATCGTTTTTATTCAACAATATGTTTCAGAATTATTAAGGGAAAATATGTACATATATGTAGTATTTCGAATCAATATATTTAAAATGGTTGCATTCAAATGAACAGTGTTCTGCACCTTCTATGGCTTTCACTCACAGGATCGTCCTGAGGATAGTTATTATCCAATCTAGTTATAACAATTTAGTATGAATTTACAGTGAGTAGTTTCTTTTACCAGAGAGGGAACTAATTTAACAGACAAAAATGGTTTTTATACGCCCGTTTTGAAAAAAAAAAAAAAAAAAAAAAGGTCGGTTATGTTATGGGGTCGGCGTCTGCCCGCCGTCCGTCCGCCCGTCCGTCCGTAAACTTTTTCGTTTCCGGATAGCTCCTCGTACAGTTTTCATCCAGTCAATCCGAAACTTGGTAGATAGTAAGACTATGATGTGGAGATGTGCGTAAAGTTTCAAGGTTAACCGTCCACCAAATATTAACAGGGTTTCCCCCTTTGAAAATTTCGGTAAACATTTTCGTTTCCGGATAACTCCCTTCAGTTTCCATCCGATCAAGCTGAAACTTGGAAGATAGTAACAGTATGATGTGGAGATGTGCGTAAGGTTTCAAGGTTAAAAATCTATCAAATATCAAGAGAGTTATGTCCCTTTGAAACTTTCGGTAAATATTATCGTTTCCGGATAACTCCTCCTACAGTTTTCATCCGATCATGCTGAAACTTGGTAGATAGTAAAATATGCTGTGATGTGCGTAAAGTTTCGAGGTTAACTGTCCACCAAATATTTTCAGAGTTATGCCCCTTTTAATATTTCACAGAAACATTCGATTCCGTCTATGTCCTCCAACGAAACTCTATATTTAGCAAGACCATGATATGGAGCAGCGCATATTGTTAGGGCTCCACCTTGGCCGTAACTATATTGCTTCTGTCTATGCATTTATCATGTCTTAACCCAAAAACATAACCTCGGTTATAACTTAAACAGTATTTGCCCTACTCTCATCATACTTGCCATCACAAGACAATGGCCATTGCTATATTGATTTTTGTCTGTTAATTTTTACATTATGGCTGAACGATGTTTGAATATTCAAATTGTTCAATAACTGAATACGGACGGTGTTTTTATCAGTCAGATGTTTTCTCTCCGAGCACCTTAGTTTTCACCCAAACCTCATTTAAGAGCGGCGCGTAAACGTGAAAGAAAAAGAAATACAAAAATCTTTGCACATGCGTCTCACCATTTGAATAATTTCAACGCTATTTTAATGAACCACATACGAAAGCATGTGTGGCAAAGATCACGGATATTGTGTGGACATTTCATTAGTTTAATTGTTTTTCACACCATTTTGTGCAACATGTATTAACATGATTATATACAGGCTCACTGACATTTCCCTGATATGCTGTTGCTCAGCTGGAACCAATGAGCCAGGTTCCAGCAATATGTACCAAATTGCCCAGCCGAAAAGCGTAGACTGATCTGAGTCTTCACTTTTCGCTCTGTAGACAGTCAATGATCCGTAGATGACGCATGTTACCTGCGAGTATTCTCATTAAACTGCACGACTGCACAGGCCAATCAGCATCTTCTTTTGTTACACATTTTGTATAAAGTTTTGCCGTTCACCAGCTCATTAAATGCTATCGCATTTGTATTAATATTTGATTAGTAGTTTGCCTCTAAGTCAAATAGTTAGCGCGCAATAAAATAACCATCAATATTAACGGTGTCGCCAAATGCTGAATGCTATAATGTGGTGTGAAAACACGGAAATCATCATTGCGAATTATGCACTTTTTTGTGTTGAGGTTTTTGGTCCCCATCAACACTATAAAGGAGATGTTGCTTCCGATTTTGTGGGACTTTTACTCGACACTGAGATGAAATGACAACTCAAGCTCTACCGCCTAAAGACACGCACCACTTTTCCTGGCCTGGTTAAGTTTACTTGCACTCATTTTCGGTCGAAGTTCCCACCAATGCGCCGGGCGAATAGGACAACCACTGGGCGTAAAATTTGCTCTACGAAACGCTGGCCAGTCAAGTTATATTGAACGATCATGGTAACTTGACTGGCCAGCGTTACGTAGACCAAATTCCAAGGCGACAACGCACACCCGCATCGTGCCCGTGTTGCCGTCGAATTTCTGAGACAACAAGCTGTAAGGACACCGCCGTGGCCAGCCAAATCCCCCGATATGTCGCCGATTGAGCACATTTGGGATGTCTTGGGTCGCCGCAGACCGCAGCGGTGTAACAATCTGCAACAGCTTGGCCGAGCATTGCAAGAAGAATGGCGACGGATACCAAGGGAGATAATCCTTCGCGCAATCACTAGCATGCCCAGAAGGTGTCGTGCATGCATCAATGCTCGTGGTGCATGGACCAGATACTGATCCCCTTTGCATATAAACTTTCTCTGTGACATTGAAGTTTCGCTTCTTTCTATTCGAATTTGGGGGTTCCCTTATTTTTTTGTCCCTAGTAGATGACATTTTTAAGTGAAGTTTTTTTTTTCTTGGTTTATTAGCGGTTTTAATGGAGTCAATGATCTCAAGGGAAATAAAAAAAGATAAACCGCCGAATAGTGAAGTATGGGGACAGGTTCTGTTTGCTAAAATATTCTGCAAAACTTACAACTAATAAAATAAAACTGACACCCCTTATTGTAACTGGGCCAGAGTCATTAGGTGCTAATTAAGGGTTAAACGGTACAAAAAAGCATTTAACCCTTTAGTACCGGAAACCCCAAAACGGGTACCCTGACAAACAGTGCAGGCCCAGATCAGACGCCGCGTTCTGCCTACACTGTTTGTGAAAAGTTAAGCCATTTTCCAAATAAAATTTTGAGAAAACACAACCTGTCACCCCTAAATTCTGAAATGGACTCCTGCTATATATAAGGAGGAAGATTCCATTAGGTACAAAAAGGGTGAATATGCATGCAAATTTACTTTACTGGTCGATGATAACCAAGTGGACAGCAGCAGTAAATCTTGATGTTGTATTATAAACTTTGGGTCTACTGATAAACAATCGACCCAAAAATTGCCTCTATTCACCTTATTTGCATTATCTGCTGGTTCCTAGTCTGAAGGTTATCAGTGTTGGAAAAACAGGAAACGGGCCTCCGTGGCCCAGTGGTTAAGAGCGCTGACTCTTGATTATTAGGTCTCTCACCGCTGCGGTTCGAGCCTCGCTCGGATCATATGTGAGACGCCAAGTTCTGCAACGGAAGGTCAGGTGGTTTTTCTCCGGGTACTCCGGTTTTCGCCCACCTCTGATTAACGATCGGCTCGATATGAGTGAAATAATCTTGAAAGGGCCGTAAAACCAAAACCAAAAAAAAAAAAAAAAAAAAAAACAGGACACCGGACCACGGGGGTCTGGTAACCTGTTTTTCCTATATTGACAATGTGCAAGCTGGAAGCCAGCAAATAATGCAAATATGGTGAATAGCCTAACCAGACTTTCTAGAAATACACATAACGATCATTGGTCATGGCAAAAAAAAAAAAAAAAAAAAAAAAATGGCAGCGACATTTACCAGCTCGTTTGCAGCCATGTTGTAGTCGTCGGCTCTTTTAGAGGAAGTTAACTCTCTGTATGCTGGGTATTTTTTCAGCAGACGGCATTTCGAAATATTTTCTTTCTTTTTTCCCCAGAAAACAAGATTTGACAGCTCATGCAAAGTGTCTCCTTTTGGAGGCCAAATCTCTTTAAGACCTTGTTCACCCTTTAGAGGCCTACGTTTTGCTTCAATTTTCATGAAACTTTACCAGAATGTTTGCCTTGATCATATCTGGGTTGAATTCGAATATGGGTCACGTCAGGTCCAAATCTAGGCCACGAGGTCAAATAGCGTTAAACCTTGTTCACCCTCTAGAGGCCACAATTTTGCTTCGGTCTTCCTGAAATTTTACCAGAATGTTTGCCTTGATGATACCAAGGTCAAGTTCGAATATGCTTCACGTCAGGTCAAAACTAGGTCACTAGGTCAAATTCGTTTTAAAACTTTGTTCACCCTCTAGAAGTCATAATTTTATTACAATCTTCATGAAACTTTACCAGAATGTTTGCCTTGATGATGCCAAGGTCAAGTTCGATTATGGGTCATTTCAAGTCAAAAACTAGATCACTAGGTCAACTTTCATCACCCTCTAGGAGCCAATTTTTGCTTTAATTTTCATGAAACTTTACCAGAATATTTGTCTTGATGATATAAAGGTCAAGTTCGAATATGGGTCTTGTCGGGTTAAAATCTAGGTCGCTAGGTCAAATTTCTTTAAAACCTTATTCACCTTCTAGAGGCGTAAGTTTTACTTCAAGCTTCATGAAACTTTACCAGAATGTTCGTTGTGATATCAAGTTATCTGGGTTAGTTTAGAATATGGGTCATGTCGTGTCAAAAACTAGGTCACTAGGTCAACTTGTGTTAAAACCTTGTTCACCATCTAGAGGCCATAGTTTTGCTTTAATCTTCATGAAATTTTACCAAAATGTTTCTCTTGATGATATCAATGTCAAGTTCGAATATTGGTCATGTCAGGTTAAAAAGTAGGTCACTAGGTAAAATGTTTTAAGACCTTGTTCACCTTCTAGAGGCCACAGTTTTGCTTCGGTCTTCATGAAACTTTACCAGAATGTTTGCCTTGGTGATATGTAGGTAGAGTTCTAATATGGGTCATATCAGATCAAAAATAATGTCATTAGGTCAAATTGCTTTGAAACCTTGTTCACCCTCTATAGGCCATACCTTTGCTCCAATCTTCATGAAACTTTACCAGAATGCACACCTTGGAAATATCTGGGTCGAGTTTGATATGGGTCATGTCAGATCAAAACTAGGTCACTTGGTCAAATTGCATTAAAACTTGTTCACCCTCAAGAGGTCACAATTTTGCTTCAAAGTTCAGGAAACTTTACAAGAACGTCTGCCTTGATGATATATGGGTCGAATTCGAAAATGGATCATGTCAGTTCAACAACTAGGGCATTAGGTCAATTTTCTTTAAAACCTTGTTCACCCTCTAGAGGCCATATTTTTTCTTCAATCTTCATGACACTTTACCAGAATGTTTGTCTTGATAATATCATGGTCTAGTTTGAATATGGGTCATGTTGGGTAAAAAGTAAGTCACAAGGTCAAATCGCGTTAAAACCTTGTTCACTCTCTTGTTTTACATAGACTTATATAGGGAAGGTAGAGAACGAGTAAGAACCGCCCCTACTCTTTTGAGAAAAAAACAATGCATACCCTTTCTATATATAAAGTGGAGTTTTCAGCTCGTACATGAGATGGAATTTCAGTATGAGAGAGAGAGAGAGAGAGAGAGAGAGAGAGAGAGAGAGAGAGAGAGAGAGAGAGAGAGAGAGAGAGATGTGTAAAAACACGATAACAAAGCATAGATATTTCCCTTAAGAATCTTAGAACCGTCTCATTGAGTCGGTTCTAACGGGTCCTCACGATCTACGGCATGTTTTGAGCAAAAATTAGGAATATAATGTATGTTTACTATACCATTGTTAACTTCACTCTCTCATTTTCAGGAGCGGCTAAGCCACTCGCCTCATGAACCAATGTGTCGTGGCACTCGTGGGTTCGATTCTAGGCTTCACTCAGATGAGTCTAAAACCCAGGTCTCTTTATGACCATAGTTAATGATGGGACAAAACAAGCACGCACGCACCTTACTTTTTCTTTATATAATATAATATAATATAATATAATATAATATAATATAATATAATATAATATAATATAATATAAAATAATATAACGTAATATAATATAATGAATTTACTATATATAATTTGTTTTTACTATGACGCTTGGCTGTTTAGCAAACAGCGTAGAAACCGATCAGATACGGCGTTCTGTGGCGTCTGATCTGTGGCTACATTGTTTAACTATGTCCCATGATATTGATAGAAAAAAAATCTGATGATAGTTTGCTCATTTAACTCCTGTAGGGATTCTTCATATACATGTACATAAAATCTTGATTAGGTGTCACAATACGAAACATATCGCGATAAACTTTTTGGCATGAAAATGAATTTTTTAAGCTAACCAAAACATTAAAAGCAGGTGTAAGCAATACCTAGATACAACTATACATCGATAATGTAAATAAAAGTGAAAATAGTAGTAGCACATTTCTAATGTCACAAATTTATGCAAAACAAGTGAAAGTTTACAACTCATCTCTATCAAAGTACAGTGAAATCTGCCTAAAATTAAGACTAATTCTGGTTTAAAGAACTTATTTAGAAGGGTGCAGTTATTCTTTCTTTGTGTTTTCTGAAAACAGTGTTTTTGGGTCAAGGAACACCTTTGAAACTGTTCAAAAGTGGTCTTAAAGACCACTTTTGAACCGCACAAATGTGGTCTTAATATATACTGTTTGCTGTATCGTATCGTCAAACTACTTACTCGTATCGTCAGCAGATGCACATTGTATTTTGATTACATTACGATTCAGTGAATCGTTCCGCCCCCGCCCATAGGGGCTTGAAGAAATATATGGGCTGCATGATGCTTCCACGCAGAGCTGAATCCGGCCCGCACACTAGTACTGGTAAACCGCTTAGAGGATCTAAGCCTGTCCAGGAACCGCGGTGCGAGGCGGACCGTCCATGCTAATAAACCCTATTGGTTTCATTGGGCGACAGAGCTTGAGATGTCATTTCATCTCAATGTCGGGTAAAATTACCCACAAAATTGGAAGCAACGTCTTCAAAATGACCTTAACAGTGTTGACGGGGACGTTAAACCTTAAATCAAACAAACAAATCAGTGAATCGTTGAAACTCTGAAACTCCTAACATAGATTGTGGGTACTCGTTAGAACCCCCTCGGAGAGGCGGTTCTTAAGAGTATGCATAATTATATTTTGGTGCAGAAATAAGAATGACCATGTATCCCCTTGAAAATCCCACTTTTGTCTTCATCACGAAAACACCCCTATATAATTGTGATCCCCTTGAACCCTACCTTTATACAGTAAAACTGGGGTTTACAGAGGTAAACCTTATTTTTCTTGTTTCTGCTCTAATATATAGAAATAAGAAAAATATCGTAATTTTTATCTGAAATTTTTCATATTTTGGCGATAAAATTTGCTATGTATTTGAATAGGCGTGTTTTCGTAATGTTTTATACATATACACTATTATATGCTTTGCTTTGATATTACTGCGATTCACTCAATATTTGGTTCAAATGTAAATTCTTGAAAAATAATGAAGTGTTCTGAAAAGGGACAATCCTTTAGAAGCAAGGACTACAGCACAGAACTGAAAAATATGGAGTGCACAAGATTTCTATGGGCCAGACTACCTAGTTTCGGTCAGTTAGGCCTCATTGGTGACCCTCAAATATTTCCTGAATTCCGCTGTAAAATCGATGATCCCTAAGTACTAGAAAATATAACCCACACTATGATGAAAGGCAGGGAGACTTTTTACGGCCGCCTCACATTCTCTTAACACCAGCTGTGGTGAAGTTAAATGTTCTGAACAAAGGGGTAATCCTTTGGGAGCAAAACAGAAAACTATGGAGTATACAATATTTTTTCTGGGCAAGACTGTTTTCTGTAACGTTGAAGAGTGTAAAAAAACATAATTTAAGCCTTACATTTTGATAACTCAGCCGTGCGACACAGTGCATTTTTCACATCTCCTAAATGGCTACTTTTCTGATGAAAATCCGTGATGTTTTTCTTATAAATACTCAAAACATCGATTGTTGTAGCTCGTTAGAACCGCCTCAATGAGGCGGTTCTAACGTGTATCCACAACCTATGTCTTGGAGCAGAAATAAGAAAAATAATGTATACCCCCGTAAACCCCAGTTTTCTCTATATGAAGTGGGGTTGAGGGGGTCTTCATTTCACGGACTTAATGAGAAGCCCATACATTTTAAGTATCGTTTTTACCATTACCACTCTCTGAGCTAACCCAGCAGGCGACAAATTGTTGTAATGTTCTTTATTTTCCATGAAAGCAGGATTTAACATGATGGTCATTTCATGCAAATTGTCCATGAAAGCAGGATTTTTAAAACATCTTTGTCGAATCCTGTTTTCTTAAAAAAAAAGGAAAAATACAATGCATTTCAATAAGTCGACTGCTGAAAAAAATACCGAGCATGCAGAACCTTAAAGAATTGAGGTTTCTCACCTGCTGAATTCACCTTTAACCTTGTAGCAGCAATAGTCTTCTGTGGCTGGTATCGAGGATTGTGACGGAAGATATCCGAAACGATTCACCTCCATTTGAGTTTTTGTCGGCTGCTTCAATGCGGTGTATCCGGTTGTTTGTTGTCTGCAGCTAATTCCAAACTGACGTCTGCGAAACGAATCAACAAGTTTCGCGACAAGTTTAAGCAGACTCCATTCGACAAATGCCCCATTAGTTGCGGAAAATTCCTCTTATTAGAGAGTTCCATGCATTAGTAATGATAGTATCTGAGGTGTATCGAAAATGCGTAAAATATTAAACATTTTAGAAGTGTTAGGGGAGCCTGTACAAATAAATCGATTAGGGTAAACAATGCTGATTCCACGCTTCAGGAACACGAGGCTTCGAAATGAAATGTTCTGGCAACAATTATGAAATTGGAAACTAATTGAATTTATTATTACTCTTGTTTCGGGGTATTGTCGATAAATGCATAATTTCAATGGGTAGATATAATGGATAATTTCAGTTCGATAAACTTTATTTGTCCCAATGTTCCAGTGTCTCTCTGTCAAATGTGCATACAGGTTTCGCATTATTAATATTCGTTTCGTGTCATGTTTATTTAATAATGCAGATTCTCAGTTTCCATAGCGGAAACGGCAGTATCAATATTTTTCACAGGATATTTTGTGGTATTTTTCATAATTCTGCTTCAAATACACGTACATAGATTGTGTTTGCTCGTTGAAGTATTCTGTTTCTTTGTTAGTGTTGATTTTTTTTTACGTCCCATCAATGACCCACATTTTGGAGACGTTGCTTCCGATATTATGGGACATTTGAAATGACATTTCAAGTCCTACCACCAACAGCAACCGCTAGGGTTCAAGGAGCAACACTTTTCCTTGACAGGCTTAGACCTTTTAAGCGGTTTATCAGTAGTCTAGTTCAGTCGGTTTCAGCTCTGTGCGGATGCACCAGCAACCACAAGCTATGTTCTACTATAGGCATCTACTTTGCTATATATTGTATATATTAGAGTCTACAAGGGACTTATTAACTTTGCGTGGTCGCCCCTGCCCATCGGGGCTTGAAGAAATAGATGGGCTGCATGATGCTTCCACGCAGAGCTGAAACTGACCGCACACGAGTAGGCCTACTGGTAAACCGCTTAGAGGATCTAAATAAGTTCTGAAGTTAGATCCTTTGGAAGCAAGGAATACACCAAATAAACGAAAATAGCAGTGATACAACGCATAATGAAGTAATGTATTAATTTCTTCATTTTATTTTTTTTTATTTCATCATGCGTTGGCGTAGTCGACGCGAAATGAAGTAAAAAAAAAATATTTCATTTCGCGTTGATATGCACCATATCGACGCAAAATGAAGTAATGATGGAAGAACATAGCTGTCTACGAAAGGAGACCAAAGACTTAGGAAGCAATACAGGTAAATTCCAATATAAAGACCACATTTGCGACAGTTCAAAAGTGGTCTTTAAGACCACATTTGAACAGTCCCAAAGATGGTCTTCCACAAGAGCACACTGAATGTCGCAATCACAAAGAAAATGTAACTTTAACCTTCAAAATATGCTTTAAAAACAAATTTTGTCTTAATTTTAGGTGGTGCATTTCTTTTTCATTTAGAACCGACCTCATATTCGCCCCGCCTCCCCCCCCCGCCCATCGGGGCTTGAAGAAATAGATGGGCTGCACGATGCTTCCACGCAGAGCTGATACCGACCGCACATGAGTACTGGTTATCTGCTAAGAAGGTCTAAGCCCCTCCAGGAAAACTGCTGCGAGTCGGCCCATCCATGCATATAAACCCTTTTGGGTTTAATTGGACGGCAGGGATTGAGATGTCATTTAATCTCAATGTCGGGTAAAAGTCCAACAAAATTGGAAGCAACGTCTCCAAAATGACCAAAATAGTGTTGACGGTGACGTTAAACCTCATATCAAACAAACAAACTGTCGACGCATAATGAAGTAAAATTAAGTATGCCACCTATCACCGCAAAATGAAATAATTCTTTCATTTTGCGCAAACCTCTTAGTATCGACGCATAATGAAGTAAAAACTACATTTTATTTCATTTCGCATCGACTATGCCAACGCAACAACTGCCACGTCCTCTAGCACCGGCTTAAGCAGAACTCTATTTTCAAAATGATACCAAATGACCTCAATGATCCCAAAGGACCAGAAAATATAATCTGCACAGTGATGACCAGGCAAAGCGGTGCGAGTCGAACCGTCCATGCTTATAAAATCTATTGGTTTCATTGGTCGACAGGGCTTGAGATGTCATTTCATCTCCGTGTCGGGTAAAAGTCCCACAAAATTGGAAGCAACGTCTCCAAAATGACCTAAACAGAGGTGACGGGGTTGTTTAACCACAAATCAAACAATGTAACAAATGGAATCCTCCTTATATATAGCAGGAGTTTATTACAAAATTTAGGGGTGTCAGGTTGTGATTTCTTCAAAATCTATTTGGAAACGGGCTGAATGTTTTGCAAACAGTGTAGGCCCTGTTCAGACGCCGCATTCTTGTCTGGGAATGTGAGGCGGCCGTAAAAAGTCTCCCTGCCCCGCATCATAGTGTAGTTTATATTTTCTTGTCCTTTGGGATCATTGATTCCATTGTGGAATTTTGAAATATTTGAGGGTCACTGATGAGGCTTAATCGACCGAAACTAGCTGGTCTGGCCCAGAAAACATGCACACTCAATATTTTCTGTCCTGTGGTGTATTCTTTGCTTCCAAAGGATAACCCTTTTATAGAACATATTTTACGTCACTACAGCTGGTGTCTGGGAATGTGTGGCGGCCGTAAAAAGTCTCCCTGCCCCGCATCATAGTGTAGTTTATATTTTATTGTCCTTTGGGATCATTGATTCAATTGTGGAATTTTGAAATATTTGAGGGTCACTGATGAGGCTTAATCGACCGAAACTAGCTGGTCTGGCCCAGAAAACATGCACACTCCATATTTTCTGTCCTGTGGTGTATTCTTTGCTTCCAAAGGATAACCCTTTTATAGAACATATTTTACGTCACTACAGCTGGTGTCTGGGAATGTGTGGCGGCCGTAAAAAGTCTCCCTGCCCCGCATCATAGTGTAGTTTATATTTTCTTGTCCTTTGGGATCATTGATTCCATTGTGGAATTTTGAAATATTTGAGGGTCACTGATGAGGCTTAATCGACCGAAACTAGCTGGTCTGGCCCAGAAAACATGCACACTCCATATTTTCTGTCCTGTGGTGTATTGTTTGCTTCCAAAGGATAACCCTTTTATAGAACATATTTTACGTCACTACAGCTGGTGTCTGGGAATGTGTGGCGGCCGTAAAAAGTCTCCCTGCCCTACATCATAGTGTAGTTTATATTTTATTGTCCTTTGGGATCATTGATTCCATTGTGGAATTTTGAAATATTTGAGGGTCACTGATGAAGCTTAATCGACCGAAACTAGCTGGTCTGGCCCAGAAAACATGCACACTCCATATTTTCTGTCATGTGGTGTATTCTTTGCTTCCAAAGGATAACCATTTTATAGAACATATTTAACGTCACTACAGCTGGTGTCTGGGAATGTGTGGCGGCCGTAAAAAGTCTCCCTGCCCCGCATCATAGTGTAGTTTATATTTTCTTGTCCTTTTGGATCATTGATTCCATTGTGGAATTTTGAAATATCTGAGCGTCACTGAGCTAGCGGTGCGAGTCGAACCGTCCATGCTTATAAAATCTATTGGTTTCATTGGTCGACAGGGCTTGAGATGTCATTTCATCTCCGTGTCGGGTAAAAGTCCCACAAAATTGGAAGCAACGTCTCCAAAATGACCTAAACAGAGGTGACGGGGTTGTTTAACCACAAATCAAACAATGTAACAAATGGAATCCTCCTTATATATAGCAGGAGTTTATTACAAAATTTAGGGGTGTCAGGTTGTGATTTCTTCAAAATCTATTTGGAAACGGGCTGAATGTTTTGCAAACAGTGTAGGCCCTGTTCAGACGCCGCATTCTTGTCTGGGAATGTGAGGCGGCCGTAAAAAGTCTCCCTGCCCCGCATCATAGTGTAGTTTATATTTTCTTGTCCTTTGGGATCATTGATTCCATTGTGGAATTTTGAAATATTTGAGGGTCACTGATGAGGCTTAATCGACCGAAACTAGCTGGTCTGGCCCAGAAAACATGCACACTCCATATTTTCTGTCCTGTGGTGTATTCTTTGCTTCCAAAGGATAACCCTTTTATAGAACATATTTTACGTCACTACAGCTGGTGTCTGGGAATGTGTGGCGGCCGTAAAAAGTCTCCCTGCCCCGTATCATAGTGTAGTTTTTATTTTCTTGTCCTTTTGGATCATTGATTCCATTGTGGAATTTTGAAATATTTTGAGAGTCACCGATTAGGCCTAATTGGCCGAAACTAGCTAGTCTCGCCAAGAAAACATGCACACTCCTTATTTTCTGTCCTGTGGTGTATTCTTTGCTTCCAAAGGATAACCATTTTATAGAACATATTTAACGTCACTACAGCTGGTGTCTGGGAATGTGTGGCGGCCGTAAAAAGTCTCCCTGCCCCGCATCATAGTGTAGTTTATATTTTCTTGTCCTTTGGGATCATTGATTCCATTGTGGAATTTTGAAATATTTGAGGGTCACTGATGAGGCTTAATCGACCGAAACTAGCTGGTCTGGCCCAGAAAACATGCACACTCCATATTTTCTGTCCTGTGGTGTATTGTTTGCTTCCAAAGGATAACCCTTTTATAGAACATATTTTACGTCACTACAGCTGGTGTCTGGGAATGTGTGGCGGCCGTAAAAAGTCTCCCTGCCCCGCATCATAGTGTAGTTTATATTTTATTGTCCTTCGGGATCATTGATTCAATTGTGGAATTTTGAAATATTTGAGGGTCACTGATGAGGCTTAATCGACCGAAACTAGCTGGTCTGGCCCAGAAAACATGCACACTCCATATTTTCTGTCCTGTGGTGTATTGTTTGCTTCCAAAGGATAACCCTTTTATAGAACATATTTTACGTCACTACAGCTGGTGTCTGGGAATGTGTGGCGGCCGTAAAAAGTCTCCCTGCCCCGCATCATAGTGTGGTTTATATTTTATTGTCCTTTGGGATCATTGATTCCATTGTGGAATTTTGAAATATTTGAGGGTCACTGATGAGGCCTAATTGGCCGAAACTAGCTAGTCTGACCCAGAAAACATGCACACTCCATATTTTCTGTCATGTGGTGTATTCTTTGCTTCCAAAGGATAACCATTTTATAGAACATATTTAACGTCACTACAGCTGGTGTCTGGGAATGTGTGGCGGCCGTAAAAAGTCTCCCTGCCCCGCATCATAGTGTGGTTTATATTTTCTTGTCCTTTGGGATCATTGATTCCATTGTGGAATTTTGAAATATTTGAGGGTCACTGATGAGGCTTATTCGACCGAAACTAGCTAGTCTGGCCCAGAAAACATGCACACTCCATATTTTCTGTCATGTGGTGTATTCTTTGCTTCCAAAGGATAACCATTTTATAGAACATATTTAACGTCACTACAGCTGGTGTCTGGGAATGTGTGGCGGCCGTAAAAAGTCTCCCTGCCCCGCATCATAGTGTAGTTTATATTTTCTTGTCCTTTTGGATCATTGATTCCATTGTGGAATTTTGAAATATTTGAGCGTCACTGAGCTAGCCAGTCTGGCCCAGAAAACATACACACTCCATATTTTCTGTCTTGTGGTGTATTATTTGCTTCCAAAGGATAACCCTTATATAGAACATCTCCAAAACGGTTAGTTTGCTAATGATGTTGTCTTCTTATTTACATTCACAACATAGTTTGTGGGTGCTCGTTAGAACCGCCTCATTTAGGCTGGCCCACACCAATATATTCGAACAGAAAGAAGAAAAATAATGCATGCCCAGAAAGTAAGTCCCACAAAATTGGAAGTGACCTAAATAGCGTTGACGGGGTCGTAAAACCTCAGCTCAAACAAAAACAAAGACTTCGAATCGCCCCCGCCCATCGGGGCTTGGAGAAATAGATTCGGCTGCATGGTGCTTCCGTGCAGAGCCGAAACCGACCGAACTTGAGTACTGGTAAACCGCTTAGAAGATCTAAGCCTGACCAGCTATGCAAGTCGGACCCCTCCTTAAACCTAAGCGGTCACTTTGTGCAGTGAGTCAAAAGATTAAAATGTGAACTTTTTTGTACCGGAAAACCCAAAACGGGTACCCTGGCAAACAGTGCAGGCCGAGATCAGACGCCACAGAACGCGGCGTCTGATCAGGACCTACACTATTTACAAAAAGTTCAGCCATTTTCTAAATCAATTTTGAAGAAAACATCCTGACACCCCTAAATTTTGAAATGGACTCCTGCTAAAATTAAGGAGGAAGATTCCATTTGGTACAAAAAGGGTTAAAGCGATAGAAGTTGCTATAGAAAAAAGTAACACAAGAATGCAAATCAAGAATGAAGTTCTCTAGACCAAGTCTACATGTAACTAGTTTCGGTCAAATAGGCTTCATCCCTTTCATAAATTATCAAGACCAGGAAATGGTTCGATGATCCCAAAGAAAATACAATATCATCAGGTAAACAGGTCCGTGCAAAATAGAGTAGAGGCAATGATCAGGAATCGATACAATTAACCCGCAGCTACCATCAGAGACACCAAAGGGAAAGAAACACAAACATGAAGCAACATACCCCAAGGAAAACACCAACAGCGGTAAGCCAAAAGGATAGTTACTTTCCCACAAACAGGCCAAAAGGCCATCCAAAATAAAATAATATAAGCGACACAAACACCCAAAGACAAACCATAACAAAAATAAACCGCGACAGAAGAACCCCCTTACAACTGTCAGCGGAAACGAATTCCAATGTGAGGTGTGTGTGTGGGGGGGGGGTTGGGGGGGGGGTGCTTAAATCGATTTTACGTGGACACATTCCTCGCCCTTACTTCCGTCGCGATTAAGACAAATAATTTGTTCAATCCGCATGAAGGCCTCCTAACTCCACTTTATATAGAGAAAACGGGGATGTACAGGGTTATACATTATTTTTCCTATTTCTGCTAAAAAAATAGATGGCGGGTACTCGTGAGAACCGCCTCAATAATATCAATAAGGCGGATATTACGAGCACCCACTATATGTAACTACAAGGATTCTCTAAATGATTCTTTTTCTTATTTCTGTATTGGCATATTGGAATATTGGAAGAGTTCCCGAGAGTTTCAAGGTTGAGCTTGAATTAGCCATGGCCAACGAGCAATCGGTGTTTGTGCTATTGACACTTCAAAGTTTGAACCTGGATCCGCTAGTCTACATTACGAAAACACGCCTATACAAATACATCGTAATCTTTATCGCTGAAAAAGTGAAAATTTTAAGATAAAAAATTGTGATATTTTTCTTATTTCTGCTCAAAATATAGATTGTGGGTAATCGAGGCGGTTCTAACGAGTACCCACAATCTATATTATAGAGCAGAAATAAGAAAAATAAGGTTTACCCCCTGCAAACCCCAGTTTTATTATATAAAAGCGGGGTTCAGGGGGGTCAAAATTATATAGGCATGTTTTCGTGATGATATAGCCATCAGAGCCTTTGCGATGGACGGCTGACTGGCTGATTTAGTTTCAGTAGGATGGAAAACACGACTAAAGAATGACTCCCACCACATACAGCGACAGTTAGCTAGATATGGCAAGCTTGATGCCTTGCCTTTCTCGGCATCTCTGATCCACCAGCTAATCTGTTTGCATAATTGCCCCATATCACACGGAAATGACTGCCAAAAGAAAAAAAAAATGAGTGTTTTGTGTTTTATCGCATTAAATGCAAATTTTCAGTTATGGTTTTGTCGTCGCTCTCTACCACTATGACTGACATGAAAATAGCACACAGAGGGGGGCGGGGGGGGGGGGAGATAAACAAGGTGAAATAAAAATTGCTGTTTCCTGTACAAAAAAATGACAATTTTATGATTAAAAATTGTGATATTTTTCTTGTTTCTGCTCCAAATATTTTAGAGCAGAAAAAAGAAAAATAAGGTATACCCCCGGAAACCCCAGTTTTACTATATAAAAGTGGGGTTCAAGTGGGTCAAAATTATATAGGCGTGTTTTCGTGATTATTATTATTATTATTATTATTATTATTATTATTATTATTTTATATTTAACAGTGAAATCGATGCATATCTCAAACAAATAAAAATGACAGTTTCACATTGTGAAAGCAGACTTTCGGATGAGTCTTTAAACCGAGGTCCCGTCTCCGTATGACCTTAGCTGTTTGTGGGACGTAAAACTAAAACTCACTCACTCACACACTCACATTGAGAAAAACATTGTGAAACATAATATGACCATGTTATTTTCACAGTAGCAGCCCGGACTACGTATAAAATAGAAAGAAAACTTTCCTTTTTCGATAAATACCAAATTCTTTTTCATCTCGAGTGTTGAAGAATTCAGAATTTTCACTCTTGTTTCACACTGGTGATAATTCTGATGTTTTCAACACATTCGATGAAATATTGTTTCAATTATTTAAGAATAGCCCTGGACTCTCTTCAGGCTCGATGAAAACAAACTCATAAACTAATAGGTCAATAGTACGAAAGAGCATTAGGGCCACTTTAACTTTTATTTTTTTGACTCGTATCTCGAAATTTCGACTTAGTATCTCGAATTTTCGACTTATTATCTCGAAATTCGACTTACTGTCTCGAAATTTCGACTTACTATCTCAAAATTTCGACTTAGTAACTCGAAATTTCGACTTAGTATCTCGAAATTTCGACTTAGTGTCTCGAAATTTCGACTTAGTATCTCGAAATTTCGACTTAGTATCTCGAAATTTCGACTTATTAACTCGAAATTTCGACTTATTAACTCGAAATTTCGACTTAATAACTCGAAATTTCGACTAAATATCTCGAAATTTCGACTTATTAGCTCGAAATTTCGACTTAATAACTCGAAATTTCGACTTAGTATCTCGAAATTTCGACTTAGTAACTCGAAATTTCGACTTAATAACTCGAAATTTCGACTTAATACTTCGAAATTTCGACTTACTATCTCGAAATTTCGACATACTAACTCGAATTTCGACTTACTATAATTTCGACATACTAGCTCGAAACTGACTCTGTGATCTGCGCTGTGCATTCAACTCTGAATAGGGATGAGCCATAACAGGAATCTTGTTATGGTCAACTCAGAGTTGAAAGAAGACCTCAGATCTCAGAACCAACCTTCCACAACTTCATTATCACGGTTTAAATATGGAGTTTGGATATTTTTGCATGTTTAGCGCCAGAAGTCATGCCTCATTTTGAGAACGAATCATTTGCCACTGGACCTGTGTGCTAGTCCCCGCCGTTACGGAATTGAGACATTGGCTTGACTAGCTAGAAGCCCGGATTTGAATCCCCTGGAACATATTTGGGAGATTGTTGGGCGTCAAATACAGAACATTGAACACACCCACGCCCCCCCCCCCCCTCCCACCACCACCACCACCACCACCACACACACGCGTGGCTAGAGCTGACCAGCCATCAATTTCGACGTCTGACCGATGGGTTGAAACGAAGGGTCTAGGAATCTGCTGCTCTGTCAAAATGATACATCTTGAACACGCAACGTATTCTGATACCGCATTTTCTGTCCGGTTGTTGCTTTGTTAAGTTAATCATGGTGTTCGTGTTGCATAGTTTACCATCTTTTGGTCGTGTTTTTTTTTCATTCGACCCAAAGTAACAACCTACAGAAGCTTCTCGCCTGCTATTGTTCAGGCGACTATCGCTGACCATCTACACCATGAACGTACCGGTTATTTAATGAAGCTCTCTTCTGCGGCGTCTGACCAGGGTCTACACTGTTTGCAATATCCATGTTCCCCGGCCCAGTCTACATGGGGCACTGACGTCACAAGGAAAGACTATACCGCTGCTATAAATAGCTCGACCTGGATTTTGAACATGGTCATTGATAGTTACGAGGTCAATAGAAGGCGGGAAGCTTCTGTAGTTAGCAACTTTTAGTAAATTGATAATTAATCGACCCAAGTGCGGCGTCTGACCAGAATTTACACATTTTGCTTATAGTATAGGAATTTAAAGGATAAACGAAACATGTTCAAATCCACACTCGAAGACAATCGACCCACCAGTGCTGTCAGTGCTTTGATCTATACATGATTTTTACAGCACACGATGAGAAAGTTTGATACCGAAAAAAAAAAACCTGTCAAATATGACTTTCAGCCAGGTTTTATTTTACTGAAACGGGGTTGAATTTGTTTGTTTGATTTGAGGTTTAACGTCCCCGTCAACACTGTATAGGTCATTTTGAAGACGTTGCTTCCACTATTGTGGGACTTTTACCCAACGTTGTGATGAAATGACTTCTCAAGCCCTGTCGCATTGTTTGTTTGATTTGAGGTTTAACGTCCCCGTCAACACTGTAAAGGTCGTGCGCACCGCTTTGCCTGGGCAGGCTTAGATCCTCTAATCGGTTTACCAGTACTCGTGTGCGGGTCGGATTCAGCTCTGTGTGGAAGCATCATGCAGCCCATATATTTCTTCAAGCCCCGATGGGCGGGGGCCGCCCTGTCGCTTAATGAAACCAATATGAAACCAATAGGGTTTATAAGCATGGACGGACCGACTCGCACCGCTTTACCTCCTCTAAGCGGTTTACCAGTACTCGTGTGCGGTCGGATTTCAGCTCTGCGTTGAGGCACCATGCGGCCTATCCATTTATTCAAGCCCCGATGGGCGGGGTCCGTGAAACGGGGTTGAATGCGCGACGTCCTGATGAGAGGAAAACCCTATGACTCTTACATGATACATATGTTTTTGGCCTCTAGTTTTATAGTTCTTGAGAAATATTTGATAAAATTAACATTGGCCAATATAGAGAGAAAGAAGAATGAAAGAACATGTGAAAAAATACACCGAGAAAGGTCATTGGCGTTTACACGATACAAGTAAGCCGATAATGACCATGCTCTCACAATGTTATCACATAATTTGCATAATCTGCTTGATGTAAACTTGTTTTCAAAGTTGAGGTATAATGAAACGGGGGTGTTTAACATTAACTGTGTGTATAGGACTTAATATCTCGTAAGTCGAAATTTCGAGATACTAAGTCGAGTGTGTGTGTGTGTGTGTGAATTCGGGTTTAACGTCGCTTTCAACAATTTTTCAGTCATATCACGACGGTGTCTGGTTGCGACAGGGAGCTCAATGCTCACGTTTATAGTGCTGCCTCACTGAAGTATCATGTCCCAGACACATTACATGATACCACACCCAGTCACATTATCCTGACATTGGATCGACCAGTCCTAGCTCTACCCCGTAAATCTGATTGCCAAGCGAGGAGCAGCTAGTACCATTTTTAACGACTTTGGTATGTCGCGGCCCGGGATCGAACCCGAGACCTCCCGTTCCCCGGAGCGGACACTCTACCAACTGAGCTATCGGGGCCGGTACTAAGTCGAAATTTCGAGTTATTAAGTCGAAATTTTGAGATAGGATGTCGAAATTTCGAGTTACTTAGTCGAAATTTCGAGATACTAAGTCGAAATTTCGAGATACTAAGTCGAAATTTCGAGTTAATAAGTCGAAAATTCGGGTTACTAAGTCGAAATTTCAAGTTAATAATTTGGAGAGTTCAGTGGTGGTACAAGAGCTTGAATTTGCAATGAACCGTGCTTTGTATGGTCTTTTATGAAGTTTAGGTAACCAATATAACGTAGGAAGCTTGTCTTGGCCTTCTGTAACACAGACAACAAACTTGGTGGCTGAATGACAAATATAGTCATCAGCTAAAGCCCTCTCTACAGCTAAAGGCCACCAGTGCTGTCAGTGCTTTGATTTTGTACTGGAGCCGCCCTACTGCATATGAACTACGTCATGAAAGAACCTATTTTGCCATTTGTAAACAACAAAGATGCAGATCAGCCTGTGCAGTATCTGTACAGCAATCCATCTAGTTTCTATATCTAAAATTAAAATATTCTTGCTAGTCTGTGTGGCTGAGCAGGCCGGACTGTGTCTTGCCTGGTCACACACCTTAGAGACAAGTTTTTTCGGGACGGGGCTAATTTAATCCGCCAGGAATATCTGCTCTCATATTATGGTACCCTGTGCAATGCCACGGAACAGCAATATCAGGATGACAATATCACGTTATAATTATCTGGGCTAATTTGTTCAAAATAGAAGTAAAGACAATGATCAGAAATCGATATAATTAACCCACAGCTCCCATTAGAGACATCAAAGGGAAAGAAACACAAGCATGAAACAACTAAATCCTAATGGGAACAATAGCGGAAAGCCAAAAGAACAGTTACACTCCCACAAAAAGGCCAATTGGCTATCCAAAAGAAAAAAAATATAAGCGATACACAGACTCAAAGACAAACCATGACAAAAATAATCCGCGACAGAAAAACGGCCTTGGAACGGTCAGTAAAACGAATTCCACTGGAGGCTTTAATATATCGATTTTACGCGGCCGCAATGCTCGCCCTTACTTCCATCGCGATTTAGACAAATAGTTTGTTCAGTCCTTATGAAGGCACCATAACTCATCAGTGCAACATCTCCGAGAACACAAAGATCAAACAAATTCAGAGGTGAAACAACGGCGAGGACTCGACAGCAAGAAACCACTGGAATGCTGGAGCAAAATAATACCAACAGTCAGACTCCGGTGGGCCCAACTAGTGACAGAGCATCAGGCACCAACCAACATTACATAAAAATAAATTCTCTCTAATTCTCAGTAAGGCTTTACACTGGAACCGACATAGAATCTGAGGCCTGACTCACCGAGGTGCAATTAAAGAGGGAAGAAAAACTGTCAACCATGATTGGGTTAACTACCATGCATGCAGTCTGTCGTATAACATTTATATTGTACCCAATATTTTTGTATCGAAGAATGTTTTACGAAATTGGAGACTAAAACCTCAATACCCCCCTTGAAAGAAAATGATATCATGTATTCTGAAGATCAGGAGAAGGCTAACTTATTAAATTCATTTTTTAAAACACAATCCGACCTTGATGATACTGGAACACCACTACAACACATACCTACAACGAACCAAAATTGTATGCCGACGTTGGCAACTACTCAGAGTGAAGTCAAGTCTGTGCTCGAAACATTAAAGACCGGAAAAGCAGCTGGACCAGACGATATTAATAATCTTATTCTAAAAACATGTGCTGCAGAGCTTTCATATCCGTTGTCGCGAATCTATAATATGTCATTTTCAACTAGCAAGGTTCCTAGATCATGGAAAGAGGCTAATGTGACTCCAGTTTTCAAAAAAGATGATCCTGCTGATTGTAAAAACTACAGACCCATTTCATTACTTAGCACGGTAGGAAAGGTAATGGAAAGAATAGTTCATAAACATGTCTTTAATTTCTTTAATGAAAATAATGTAATAACTTCCCTACAGTCAGGCTTTGTTCCTGGAGACTCTACGGTAAATCAATTAGTAGATATCTATGATACCTTTTGCAAATCTCTAGATAATGGTTTGGAAGTAAGGGCAATTTTCTGTGATATTAGCAAGGCATTTGATCGCGTTTGGCACAAAGGTTTACTCCTAAAACTGATGGCTGTAGGTATAACTGATTCTCTTTTAGACTGGTTCAAACACTATTTGAGTGATCGCAAGCAAAGAGTTGTTCTGCCGGGTTGCTGATCCGACTGGGTCATCATAACAGCTGGTGTGCCCCAAGGCACGATTTTAGGGCCATTATTATTTCTCGTTTATATAAACGATATTGTTCAGGACATGAATTCTGAAATTCGCCTTTTCGCCGATGACACAAGTCTTTATATTATAGTGGATACTCCAGATAATGCATCACGACAGCTCAATCAAGACCTAGCTAAAATATCGTCATGGGCTGAAACATGGCTAGTATCATTTAATGCCAGAAAAACCGAATCTATGATATTATCTCGAAAAACTAACCCCCCAATATACCCACCTATATTTATGAATAATGAACCCATAATAGAGGTTGATAACCATAAACACTTAGGCGTAACCATAGAAACAAATGGTAGTTGGCATAAACATATTGAACTGATTACTTCGAAAGCGTGGCAACGTATTTATATTATGAGAAAACTTAAATTCTTATTAGATAGGAAAGCATTGGAAACTATTTACACAGCTTTCATTAGACCTATTTTAGAATACGCCGATATTGTATGGAGCAATCTTAAAAAATACGACGAAGATGAACTGGAGAAAATACAATTGGAAGCCGCCAGAATTACCACAGGAACAACCAAATTAGTCTCTATCGAAAATCTTTACAAGGAAACGGGATGGGAAACACTTAAGTCAAGACGAAGGCAACATAGACTGATCTTGTTCTATAAAATGGTTAATAACATAAGCCCTCATTACTTGTCCTCGCTAGATCAATTTCAGAACTGAAAATCATTCCTAAATACTATTCACACGGAACTCGTAGGGGCCAAATACTACACACAAGAATTAGAACAAACTGTAGCAGTCTCAATTTTGTCCTATTTCGCAAAAACATAATACACAATAAGTTTTGTTCATGTGGCGAAATCGAAGACCCCTGCCACTTCTTTTTTCACTGTCCTAGATACCTAGCACAGAGAAGTAATGACAGAAAAGATTGCCCAACACTGTCCACTGACTCTTGACACCCTGCTTTACGGTGATCATAGACTAACAAACCAAACCAATACTTTAATATTTGAAGCTGTGCAGGATTACATCTTACATACTAAAAGATTCTAAATACCTCAATCTGGTATGTGTGTTCAGAACGAAAAGTATCTCCACCTTAATCAGCAATAATTAAAGCTAAATTTGTCATACACTCTCTCTGGGATTCATGCCGTGTGACAAACTGTCTTTCCTGCATCTTGCTTTCGTCTATCTTTTATTATTCTCCGTGTTGATCAACAATAGTCTTTCACATCTTACAACACATATAATCTATGAATTCATAGGTTATACTAATTGATAGAGAAACTTCGTTTCTACAATTATCACTGCTTTTTCGCATATCAATTGTTTGTACGATCTGTAAGGGAGACAGATTCAAAAAAGTCTAAGACTTACTTCTGTATCCCTTTCAAATGTAAGCATTGTAAAACTGACATTGTATGTAGTATTATGTGTACCTTATATTTGAATAAAATATTGTTTAAACTAAATTGGGGGCTAAAGTCATTGCAAGTATGTATTTTTCTGAATTTATATACTATGTCACAATAAAATTCGGATCAAACCATCGTTAGTGGTCAAATTGTTAACTGTTCTATAGCAAGTATAATATTTAATACTGTAGTGTTTTTGTTGAAAAAAAAGTGCGAATACTTGCAAAAGCTACTTATATTTTAACCAAAAATTAATGGCCTATGGGCTATATTTGTTGATCAAACTTTTAACGATATGTTAGCTTACGACACTGTTAGTTTTGAACAACTCGCGCCTGGTCTATTATGGCTGATGCTGAAGAAAATCCCAGCACTGGCAGCAGCAGTCCCTCTTAGTATAGGCTAAACGACGACTTAAGATTATTTCTGTTTCGTTTGTTTGAAGTGAGATTTAACGTCCCTGTCAGCACTTTATTAAGGTCATTTTGGAGACGTTGCTTCCGATTCTGTGGGACTTCTACCCGACACTGAGATGAAATGACATCTTGAACCCTACCACCAAAACAAACAAATAGGGTTTAAATGCAGGGCCCAGGGACTATCCAACATGCACCACTTTGCCTGGAGAAGCCTCTGTGGTGTAGTGGTTATGCTACTCGTCTTATAAACCAGGAGTCATGGGTTCGAACCGAGGTCCCGTCTCCGTACAACCCAAGTTTTTGGTGGGACGTAAACACACATACACACAAATTTGCCTGGATATGCTCAGCCCCGGTTGGCGAGGACCTTTCTCTGTTTCGTTTAACCCTGAAAACAGAGAAGACCTTAAGAGAGCATAAACCCGACTAGTCCATGCTTTGCAGAAAAAAAATCACTGTTTGTAAAACGCTCTTGTGTCACAGCGACAAGAATACCACGGCAATAAGTAACTGCTGCCTTCGTACAAATAGTAAATGCATGGTTAGTGTCTTTAATAATAAAATACAATCGGTTCGCCGCGACATTTTGACAGGGGCGAGCTTCAGCGAGCCCTTATAAAAATATCGCGGCGAACCAATTATATTTTAGCAGCCACTGGTTGGACGTCTTGGTGAACTAACCATTTCATATTAAGCCAAATTTATCTTGAACTTGATCTTTGGATCCCGGCTCGCGGCCAGTAACGGGGCTCAGGTTAATCTTGCAACTTTTCCTTTGAGCTGGTCTGGCAGTCAATATTGTTTAGCTGAAACCTCACACTTAGGTTTTTTCCAAGTTCTTCTGAAGCAAATACATCAGGATCAGTTATTGTTATCTAGATTAAGGCATGTATTGTTTCAAAAATCATGATATGGGGAAGGTTTGTCCATAATAGGGGTGGATCAAGGATCCTTAATAAGGTATTCCTCGCGGAACCTAATTTTAGGCTTTTACATATTCACTCGGAGATGAATGGAAAATATAATTTTATATGAAATGAATGGATAATGGATATGGAATCCATGGATTGGAATTTATAAAGGATTTAACTTTAAAAATTATTAAATTATACTTGGAAGGACTTACATTAATATTTCTTAATAATGGAATTTTATAATTTCTCAACGGTGCATGCCAACCATTTGGATCATTAGGACGTCCGCCGTGGCTGCTGTATATCCGACTTGCGTCCAAATTGTTCCAATTCTTAAATCACCATAATTAGTTCAAAAGGATTCTGTTTGAGTTTTCTGGTCATTAATGATTTTTTTTCATTGTAATTTGGTTTTTATTAGGCCTAAAAAATAGCCGTGTTTCCGCTAACCCGACCGACCCTGCTTCAGACCCCCCGACTCCACTATTTGTATCAATAAAAGAACAAAATAAAAATTAAAAACACCGACCCTACCATTTTCAATTTCCGACCCTACCCAGTGTCATCTTTGCATTTTCGAATAGTAATTTTGGGTTTTAAGTACATTTTTGTAGTTTTTGCATTTAATACCTTCCAAAATACAGAGCTGACTTTTTGAGGATCTAGAATGAATTATGATATACAGTGCAAGTCTCAACATGACAATTGTATTATCAAAACACATGTACAAAAACAAAAACACATACAAAAATACAGGCCCGACCCTGTTTTTTTTTTTTTTTTTTAGGAAGAAAAAATAAAATAATAAAAAAAGATTCACCTACCTACCGACCAAATTTTCTTTTCAGCATGTTAGTGGAAACACAGCTATTTTTTACGCCTTATATTGACTGAGCTATAGAGGCCAGATATTTAATGTGCATGTGCTATTATTTAAACAATTTAAAAAAAGAAAAAAAAAAAGAAAGGGAAGGGGGTGCACTGTAGCACGAGTATGTGTGCAGCATTAAGATGACATACTCGTACTACAGTGCAGTTTTTTTTTCACGTCTCCATTTCTGAGGAAAAGCCATGATATTTTTTTTCTTTTTTTTTTCTGCAACAAACATGAGTTGTGGGTGCTCGTTGGAACAGCCTCACTGAGGCGGCTCTAACGGGTACCAGGGTCTGTGTCTTGGTCCGGAAATGGGAAGAATAATGTTTTTGTTATTAACATTATACTGAGTATTTAAGCATTTCATTGCAGAAACATGCCTATACAGTTGGGTGGAGAGCTTTGCCGCCGGGGATTGGGGATTTCAGGATGATGAATTCTTATACTATTCATGTTTCTGCTTGGCACCGCGGTAACGCGCCTGTGTATTATTGACCCCCCCCCCCCACACACACACACTTGAATCCCATTTTTGTGTGATGAGACTGGGGTTTTCAGGGGTTGGCCTTCTTTTTCTTGCTTCTGCTCTGGGGCTGTGGACTGCGAGTGCACGTTGGAGCCGCCTCGATGAGGCGGTTCTAACAGGTACCCGCGGTCTGTATTTTGGGCGGAAAGGGCGTGAAAATCACAATTTATCATCTTGGAGTTTCCGTTGTTTCCGCGGCGGGGTTTGCTATGTATTTGTGTGGGCGTGTTTTCGTGGTGGGACATTGATTGTGGTAGCTTGTTTGAGCCGCCTCGACGAGGCTGTTCTCATGGGTATCACTGGTCGGTGTTTTCGGGCGAAGACAGGAGGGATATATACCACTGCAAACCCGAGTGTTGCTAAGTGAGAGTGGGGTTTCAGGGATAAAATTCGTGTAGGCATGCTTTCCTGATGTCTAGTTATGATATTATTCACTGGTCTCTTCGTATTTTCTTCAAACGGAACATGCTGGGTGTTCCAAATATATAAATGCCGTTAGTTTTTTCATGTTCTTTTGATTACTTGTCTAGATGTTTATGCGTATTCATGAGGAAATTTCTGAAAGTTGGTTGCTGGAACGTACATAACTTAAAATCAAATGTTCTTGATAAAACACAGGACAAACTATTTATCAATGAAATACTGTCATATGACATCTTTTGTCTACAAGAGATTAAATGTAATGAAAATGTCAGCATAGATAAGTCATATGCCACTCATCTTTTCAGCCGTCCAAAAGAAAACAAATACCCCACTTCTGGGGGAATGATGCTGATTATAAATAAAAGCATTAAGGAAGGTGTCACCATTCTTACTAATAGTTCAAGTGAGATAATTTGGCTAAAACTTTCAAAACAATACTTTGGATTTAAAGACAATGGTTATTTATGTTTCGTTTATATAGCACCAGCTAATTCATCTTATGTGTTAAGAAATAATTTGGACATAATGGAATTGTTGGAAAACGACATTAAGAATTATAGTAAATCAGGTAACATTATTATTATGGGTGACACCAATGCTAGAACAGGCACCATAAATGACTTCATTGACAACGATGATAAGCACATACCAGTTCCAAATGATACATGTAAGAGTAGGTTTTTTAAAGCAAGAAATAGTCAAGATGTCAATAGTTGTCCTCGTGGAAAAGATTTGCTCGATATTTGTATCGAGGCAAATTTGAATATTTTGAACGGGAAAACCTTTGGTGATATCTTTGGGAAGTTTACTTCCTTTCAGTATAATGGAAACAGTGTTGTAGACTATTGTATTGTCTCAGAAAATATGATTGAAAATGTCTTGTATTTTCATGTTCATGATCATATACCACACTTGTCTGACCATGCTAAAATTTCTGTTAAACTTTCAGCATCATTTAGTCCAAACGTTTCTTCTACATTATACGATGTTCTCTATGACATGCCACCTGCATACAAATGGCTTAAAGACTCTCCATTCATGTTTCAGAAAGCCTTTGCTTCGCCTGAGGTCAAACAAAAAATCAATAGGTTTATGGAATCATCATTTATTTCTGAAACACAATCATTTTCTGTAGATAAGGCATTAGAGCATTTTAATGATATTATATTTAACGCGTGCTCTAAGTCTCTAAAGAGAGGTACTAAAACTAATAAACGTAACGATAACAGGTGTAAAACTAAAAAATGGTTTGACTATGACTTGGTGAAAATGCGCAAGGAAATGATAAGAAAAGGTTCTATGTATACCAGATATCCAAATGACCCTATCATTCGGGGTTCCTTTTTTAAGCACCGAAAACTTTACAATCGTTGTTGTAAGAAAAAAATGCAAGGAATTCAAATCAAATTTAATCAATCAATTAGATAACATGTACGAGAATGATCCTGAATCATACTGGAAGCTTCTAAAAGAGTTAAAAGAAGAGTCAAATTCAAAAGACCCAGCTCAAAATGTTGCGGCAGATGAATGGTTAAAACACTTTTCCAGTTTATACAAAATTAATCAAAAGTTTTTATTAAAACAAGAGCAGTTTAGTGCTAAAGTAGAAGCTTTATCAGACCTGCACACCTTTTCAGAACTTGATGTTCGAATTTCCGATAAAGAGGTTTCATTTGCAATAAGCAAATTGAAAAACAATAAATCTGCAAGTATAGATGCAATAAAAAATGAAATGCTTAAATATAGCCAATCTCATGTATTACCTTGTATTGTCAAACTTTTTAATATTATTTTGTCATCAGGTACCTCTCCGAAAAACTGGAAGGTGGGATACATCAAGCCTTTGTATAAAGGTGATGATCCAAGTAACCCTGGGAATTAAAGGGGTATAACGGTAATGTCCTGTTTAGCAAAATTATTCAATAGTGTTTTAAATAACAGGTTACAAAAGTTTTTAGATTCAAATAATATCATACATTCAAGTCAAATTGGTTTCCAGCCTAAGGCAAGAACAGCAGACCATATGTTTGTACTTAGAACATTGATAGAGAAGTATACAAATAATAAATCCAAATTATAGTAAGTTTATTTCTAATTTGAACATAACATGTTCATGTGTAGTACATATGCAAGAATAAATACAGGTGTATCATATTCATATGAATACAATACCACATATAAATACAAACTAGGTTCAATGCGCAAATTGCAAAAGTATATGCGTGTTTTGTTGACTTTGAAAAGGCCTTTGATTCTGTCTTACACTCAATCCTATTTTATAAATTAGCCAAAATGGACATTTTAGGACCTTTTCATAATATTTTACGAAGTATGTATCTTGACAATGAACTTCAAATACGTCTGAAAGATAAATTAACCCGTCCGTTAGCAGCGAAACTTGGAGTCAGACAAGGCGATGATTTAAGTCCTAATCTTTTTAAAATATTTATAAATGACTTGCCCGATATGTTTAGTGAAAATGACGATCCAGTCCAACTAAATAATGTTTCCATTAGCTCATTGCTGTATGCAGATGATCTTATTGTATTATCAAGCTCTCAAATAGGTTTGCAAAATTGCTTGAATAAGCTTGAAAGATACTGTGAGGAGAATTGTTTATCTATAAGTCTTAAAAAAAACTAAAATTTGAGTATTTTGTAAGAACGGTAAACTGTCCAGTGAGAAATTTTATTATGGTAGCATGTTAATTGAAAATTGTAATTCATATAAATATTTAGGCATTGTGTTCTCTTCGTCTGGCACTTTTTCATTTTGTCAGACTGATCTGTATAAACGTGCACTAAAGGCAAAGTTTAAGCTTTCGAAGTGTTTTTCTGGCTTAAGTCCAAAAATAGATACTTTATTACATCTCTTTGATCACACAATAAAACCAATCATACTGTACGGAAGTGAAATATGGGGAACTGTCAATATTTCATCATCCAAAATCAAAAAGGCAAACTATGTATTCGAGGATTTGGTAAATAATTTACTATGTGACAAGTTACATATAAAATTTCTGAAGTATATATCAAGAATGAACAAGAAGTCTTCAAACGACGCAGTTTTGGGAGAATTTGGCAGATATCCTATGTACATTGAAGTTCTAGTTAATACATGCAAGTATTTTCAAAGATTAGCAACAGCAGATTCAAAATTATTGAAATGTGCATTTAATGAAAGTTGTAGTCTTGCAGATGATAAAAAAATGAGTTGGGTTTCTTGTGTGGAGTTCTTATTAAAGGAGGTTGGTGTGCCTTCCAGTCGATTATATGAACATAACTTTTCAGCTATGGTTAAAGTTAAACTTATTCATCGTTTTAAAACTAAATGGACAAAATCATCGGCGGAATGCAGAGAGAAAAACCAAGGCAAATTAAGAACATATGCAATATTTAAATCAGTATTTCAAAAAGAAAAGTATTTATCAATTATTGATAAGGTGGACATCCGCAAGTGTTTCATGTCATTTCGCATAAGTGCTCATAAACTTGAGATAGAAGTAGGTCGATACAAAAAGTTACCAGCTAAAGAAAGAGTTTGTAAAGTATGTATGTCTGGTGAAGTGGAAGATGAGCGGCATTTCCTTTTCGGCTGTTCAGCTTACGCTTCATTAAGACAGACATTCATGGCGAAAATAGAAAGATTGTGCAAAGACTTTTCCACTCTATCTCAAGATGGCCAGCTCATATGGTTGATGAGTAACGAGTCTGAAAATGTTATTTCCATATGTTCATCTTATATTTACGATTGTTTTGAACTGAGGAAAAAGAAAACACAAACATACACAAATATTCGTATATGTCATTTTGTGCCTAGGGCGGGTCGCTACCTCCAGTCATTTTATTCCAGTACCAGGTCAGTCGAATAAGTAAGTGCATGGATGAGCCTGTCCAAGGAGTGGGTATCGGAGCATAAATTATCCTTGAGATGCAACTGTTGTCGGCTCAAAGCTATGATTATTCGGTTGCTTTAACCATTAGGGGTTGTATTTCTTGTTGGGTGCAGTGCATTGGGCTCAGGCCTCATCATGCACATTCGGAGGTGACTGGCACTGTGTACAATGATCAACAAATTAACTTAGGGATGAGTGTTAAATTATAATTTTATTCATCTACTTATTTTTTCTGACACTGTGAATTATGAATGCAAACACGTTATCACCGAAGGTTTTCCTGCCACTTTTTTTTTGCCACTGGGACAATAATGCATGTGCAGGTGATGCAAACCCTCGAATGTTGGTAGGTTTATGTACGCCTGTGGAGTTTATACCTTAAGTGTCATTTTGTCTGAATTGATGTCCCAAGTTTTAGGATCAGTATGGTTATTGTGTGTGTGGAATGTGTGTTCATAATGAATGTGTTCAATTAATATGTACTTTGTTTATTTAACTATTAATGACTATTATGCTTTGTTCATTGATTTGTATATTCTGAATGCCAGAGATGGCCCATGATTGGTTTAATAAACATATTCTATTCTATTCTATTCTATGATAAATGTACATTCTGTATGAAAAGATGTAAATAAATAGTTTATTTCAGGTTAAGAAATTATTTTCGACGTTAAGACGCAACCACAGTAGCGTGTGTGTGTGTGTGTGTGAATTCGGGTTTAACGTCGCTTTCAACAATTTTTCAGTCATATCACGACGGTGTCTGGTTGCGACAGGGAGCTCAATGCTCACTTTTATAGTGCTGCCTCACTGAAGTATCATGTCCCAGACACATTACATGATACCACACCCAGTCACATTATCCTGACACTGGGTCGACCAGTCCTAGCTCTACCCCGTAAATCTGAGTGCCAAGCGAGGAGCAGCTAGTACCATTTTTAACGACTTTGGTATGTCGCGGCCCGGGATCGAACCCGTGACCTCCCGTTCCCCGGAGCGGACACTCTACCAACTGAGCTATCGGGGCCGGTACAACCACAGTAGCAGTGTGAAATTATTCCAATGGACCAATCAAACCAGGAAAGCCCGAGAAGGTATCACTGTAAATTTTGTGGAACACGACACGCGTTTTAAGGGTGTTGCTTAATAAAACAACGGTATTTTTCAGACAAACACCTGCGTTTTGTAGACGTTTAAATGTTTTATGTGTAGGTGTTTCCTATTAAAACGCCTACTGTTTTATATGTGTATATCATCTAGCACGCAAAACAAAATCTTGTTTCGGGATAGTTTTCTTGGTAGAGGTAACTAGGTTTCGTAATGATTTGATAAATAGATGTAAAAATATATAACAATATAGCTGAAATTTCTGAAAATCTGTTTTAATAAATATTGCAAATATTTTAACTTGCAGTTTCTTAGTTTTCCCGTGTATAAAAGGTTGCATGTTATTGTTTACACTTGCAAATTAGGGACCTGAAAAGTAGGTCCGGTCTATATTACTACCGATTATAGCGTGCAGTTATTAGACCCCTTTCTTAGGTTACTAGAATGCCTGATTGCGGCATAAATGCTATTTGTGCGGTTTTACTTGATGGACACGTTGGCAATAGCAATAGAACTTCGATATGAATCAGGGTTACATGCATTCGTGAGCAGAAAAATAAAGTTTGATCATACTTGTATTTTTCTGCTAATGTCCATTAACCTCATTCATTTTTTGTGTGAGTGTTCTTTGCAAACTTTAAGCTTTATTACACGTGTATGAGCTAGACGCGTGTTGGGCGTTTTGAAAAAAAAAATGCGAAGACCGAAAATGTTAGACTCTATTACCTCGAGCGTGGCGTAGTGGTGTAATGTTTGAGGCACGTCGTGTTTGCTACACGCACGTTCCGGTTTGGGGAACGCTTTCGAAACGTGCCCCAGGCTTTCGTCAGTCGCGCGTTAAACGTATGCAACACATCAATAACGTACGTGTGACGTACCTGTATTCTGACATTTTAAATGTCTGAGCATAATAATAGCTTTGAAGACAATGTCATTAGTATTGGTATTAAAGGTAACTTTTCAAGGTGCACGACCTATATATTAAAGTTGCATGACTACCAGCGTTGAGACAATACCTTCTTTTAACCCATTCAGTACCAGAAACCCCTAAAGGGATAACTTGGCAAACAGTGCAGGCCCAGATCAGACGCCGCAGAACGTGGCGTCTGATCAGGGCCTCCACTGTTTGCTAAAAGTTCATTCCTAATCAAATTTGAAGAAAACAACCTGACACCCCTAAATTTTGAAATGGACTCTTGAAGGAAGATTCCATTTGGTACAAAAATGGTTAAAAACCTATTTTGAAGGTTTCAGTTTTTCCTTCTTTGTGGCTTCTGCACCAAATGTCCTTTGGAAAGAGACCACCTTTGGTTGTTCAAAAGTGGTCCACTTTTGAACAGTCCCAGAGGTAGTCTTAATATAAATGCTAGGCCCTCTTAATGTACCATATTTTTACATTGGAGATGATGCCTTTAACCTAAGGACAATGATGAACCCTACCTACACAGGCCCCTGTACTAAGATCATTGGGCTTTTTTTGAATCTATATATCACGGTTCCAGCGTAAAGGCTTATGTTGGTTGGTACCTGATTCTCTGTCTCTGGTCGGGCCCATCGGCGTCTAACTGTTGGTTTTCTTTTGCTCCAGCTTGCTGTCGAGTCCTCGCCGTTGTTTCATCTCTGTGGTTGTTTGATTTTTGTGTTCACGGAGATGTTGCACTGATGAGTTTGGAGGCCTTCATGTGGACTGAACAAAGTATTTGTCTTAATCGCGACAGAAGTAAGGTTGAGGATAGTGGCCGCGTAAAATCGATTTAAGCCCCCCCCCCCCCCCCCCCCCCCCTTTGCCGTTGTTTCATCTCTGTGGTTGTTTGATTTTTGTGTTCACGGAGATGTTGCACTGATGAGTTTGGAGGCCTTCATGTGGACTGAACAAAGTATTTGTCTTAATCGCGACGGAAGTAAGGGTGAGGATAGTGGCCGCGTAAAATCGATTTAAGCCCCCCCCCCCCCCCCCCCCCCCCCCCCGCGCTTGTGTTATTCTGTTTTGGATGGCCTGTTGGCCGTTTTGTGTGAAAGTACATGTAACTATTATTTTGGCTTTCCTCTGTTGATATTTCCATTAGAGTCTGTTGTTTCGTGTTTGTGTTTCTTTCCCTTTGGTGTCTCTGATGGGAGCTGTGGTGGGTTAATTGTATCGATTTCTGATCATTGCCCCCACTTCTACTTTTTCTTAGACTAGGACACATAACGGTGTTTTGTAAGAAAACTAACCCTTAGATAAAACAGTGTTTTGTAAGAAAACTAACCCGCTGTTGATGTTTCCATTAGGGTCTGTTGTTTCGTGCTTGTGTTTCTTTCCCTTTGGTGTCTCTGATTGGGGCTGTGGGTTAATTGTATTGATTCCTGATCATTGCCTCCACTTCTGTTTTCCAGAGCCAGGCTTGTGATGGGGAACGCCTTTGGGAATGAATTAACAGTGATCCTAATTTGTAGTCTCAACTGTGCCTATAATGGTGGCATTGAAATGTTTATCCTTGAACAATAATAGCGGTTGACATGAAGCCAATGGTGTATTGTCTGTGAATATGCAGTTTCATTTTGCCTTTCATCTCATTGCAGCAGAATTGATTCAGAAAATTGATACGAGACTCTGCTGTTCATTATCTGGCTATCAACAATCAATCTAGCAATTAACTAAACGTCATTATTATTGATATAAAAGTGAAATGCCACTATTAAGACTAGCTAAAATTTTGAAAACTTTCTCTCTCTCTCTCTCTCTCTCTCTCTCTCTCTCTCTCTCTGCGTGCGTGCGTGTGTGTGTGTGTGTGTGTGTGTGTGTGTGTGTTCACCGAATGTAGTATAAGACCACATTTTAGATTGTTCAGAAAAGGCCAATTGAACAGTTCCAAACATGGTTTTTACGTGTTACTTCAATTCTTCTTCTTCAAAACGGTCATTTTTCTGATGAAAATTTGTGATATTTTTCTTTTGGATACTCAGACCATAGGTTGTGGGTGCTCGTAAGAACCGCCTCTTTGACTTAATCTAAAGAGGGTAAGATAATTAGTAAACTAGTACTCATCTTCCATGTGGCCCTTTTTCTTACTAAGAAATGTGGATAAAGTCTCTTGCTCAAGGAAATAGCACTTGATGCTAGTGGGAATCGTTCCCGGTACCTCACGATCGCTAGTCCGATACTTTACCACTGCACCACAGTGCTCCGACTCGCATCACTTTTCCTGGGCAGACCTAGACCTAAGCTCAAGATCGGTCGGTAGAAAACGGTAGAAAACCAATGATATCGGATTAGATGCAACTGAGGTCGCGTGTGAGTTGTCCCGTAAGCATTACGATAACACGCTTATTCAAAGATATTGAAAATTTTAATACGAAAATAATAATAATAATAAATTCAGTCATAAGATTCTGATATTTTTCATATTCTGCTCAAAACAGATATTATTTGGGAACAACAAACACGGTTCAAAATAGTAAACTCAGGTCTTATTACCAGTCACTCATCACGAAAACACGCCTATATAATTTTGACCCCCTTGAACCCAACTTTTATATAGTAAAACTGGGGTTTGCAAGGGTAAACCTTATTTTTCTCATTTCTGCTCTAAAATATATTGTGGATACTCGTTAGAACCGCCTCGATGAGGCGGTTCTAACGAGTACCAACAATCTATATTTTGAGCAGAAATTAGAAAAATATCGTAATTTTTCCATCTTAAAATCTTCATTTTTTCGGCGATAAAGGTAGCAATGTATCTGTATAGGCGTGTTTTCGTAATGAAATTGTTGATTTGTAATTGCATCTTTAAATACCATGAACGAGTTTGTTGTGTGTGTGTGTGTGTGTGTGTGTGTGTGTGTGTGTGTGTGTGTGTGTGTGTGTGTGTGTGTGTGTGTGAATTCGGGTTTAACGTCGCTTTCAACAATTTTTCAGTCATATCACGACGGTGTCTGATTGCGACAGGGAGCTCAATGCTCACTTTTATAGTGCTGCCTCACTGAAGTATTAGCAGCCTCCGTGGTGCAGTGGTTACGCTACTCGCCTTGTAAACCAGGGATCGCAGGATCGATCCCGGGCTTCTCCAGACTTTCGGATGAGTCTTTAAACCGAGGTCCCGTCTCCGTATGACCTTAGCTGTTGGTGGGACGTTAAACTCAAACTCACTCACTCACTGAAGTATCATGACCCAGACACATTATATGATACCACACCCAGTCACATTATACTGACACTGGGTCGACCAGTCCTAGCTCTACCCCGTGAATCTGAGTGCCAAGCGAGGAGCAGCTAGTACCATTTTTAACGACTTTGGTATGTCGCGGCCCGGGATCGAACCCGTGACCTCCCGTTCCCGGAGCGGACATTCTACCAACTGAGCTATCGGGGCCGGTAAACGAGTTTGTTACCTCATTGTGAAACGGGTATCTTTCTTTAAGGATATTGCCGTTTTATGCTATTTTTAGTTGTTGTTGTTGCAGAGCGACCTGTGTGAGAGCGTTTTAACCTGCTGCTGTCCGCTCTTAAAATTTATGACCCACCTGCAAATCGGCCTGTAAGTTATTTGGTCCTCCTCATAGATATCGCATACCTCCCGGTGGATGTCTACAGGTATTATACTGAGCTTTAAATGTTTTTCAAGCCATTTTTTTTATATTTTGGTTTGGGTTTTACGGCCCTTTCAAGATTATTTCACTCATATCGAGCCGATCGTTAATAAAAGGTGGGCGAAAACCGGAGTACCCGGATAAAAACCACCTGAGCTTCCGTTGCAGAACTTGGCGTCTCACACGTGGCCCGAGCGAGGCTCGAACCTACGGCGGTGAGAGACCTAATGACTAAGAGTCAGCGCTCTTATCCACTAGGCCACGGAGGCCCGTCTTTTTCAAGCCATCATGTGTATAATGTTTTGTTTGTTTTGAGGTTTAACGTCCCCGTCAACGCTGTATAGGTCATCGAAGCACACAATGACATAGATTCGGTGCAGTTTCAGCGTTGCGTGCTCAAAACACACACACACTGAGAGAGAGAGAGAGAGAGAGAGAGAGAGAGAGAGAGAGAGAGAGAGAGAGAGAGAGAGAGAGAGAGAGAGAGAGAGAGAGGGTACTGATTTCATCTCTTAAAATTTAATGTTGCCCTCTGGTTGTTTGGTTTATATTTTTTCACTTATACTTTGCCGCTGAACGTTGCATATTTGTATCGCTCCTCTTAAATTGTTATTACATTTATTTATAATCAGAGTGAATAAAAGATTTGATTTGATTTGATTCGTTTTGGAGACGTTGCTTCCAATTTTGTGGGCCTTTTACCCGACATTGAAATGAAATGACTTCTCAAGCCCTGCCGCCCAATGAAACCAATAGGGTTTATAAACATGGACGGGCCGACTCGCACCGTCTGTGTATAGTGTAATGAACACGCTATAAGGAAATGTTCAGTGTACAAAGGTTAGTGCATGAGTTGCCATCACGAAAACCCGCCTATACAAATACATTGTAAATTTTACCACCGAAAAATGAAAATTTTCAGATGAAACATTGTGATATTTTTCTTAGTTCTGCTCAAAACATAGATTGTAGATACTCGTTAGAACCGCCTCGACGAGGCGTTTCTAACGAATACCTACAATTTATGTTTTTGAGCACTGAGAAATAGGAAAAATAATGTATACCTCTGCAAACCCAAGTTTTACCATATAAAAGTGAGGTTTAAGGGTGACAAAATTATATAGGCATGTTTTCGTGATGTGAGCAGGATTTTTGCCAACGTTACACTTTAGTGCTCATTCTATCGACACAGTGGCTTTAAGCATACGTTGCACGACTGGTGAGAAATAAAGAAATAAAACTACACTGACATAAACTTTGGAACAGGCCTCGTATTACTCTTACTTATACATCAAACATAGTTAGAACCGCCTCATTGAGTATTGAATAGTCATTACGATAACACACACGTGCAACTTAGTGTATTTTTCCCATCTCCTAAATTGCTACTTTTCTTGTGAAGTGAAAACAGTGAATAAGCACTGCTTATTAGACACCCCCGCATGACAATGGTCACTAATAAAAAAAGAGCAGACATGTTAAAAAGAAGTTGAACTCATAGCCGGCAACTTGGCCCAAAATTATTGAAACACAAAATCTATTTGATGAGTTTTAAGCATCTGATCAACTTCTCGCTAACAAGGTACCCACTCCCTATACACTTTAACATTATTAGACCTAAAAAAAATGGCTATGTTAAAAAAGACGAAACAAGTGAAAGAAATACTTTTAGGAGTATGAAAAAACCACATGCACATCTTCAGACCTATATGAAAACACCTGCAAAGTTTCAAAAGGATCAACCTAAAACTGTGAAGGACGTTGCGCTAACAAGGTACCCAGCCCCTATACACTTTAACATTATTAGACCTCAAAAATGGCTAAGTTGAAAAACACACCTAAAAAGTAAAAAAAAATAATATTAGGAGTATGAAATAAACCACATGCACATCTTCAGACTTATATGAAAACAACTGCAAAGTTTCAAAGGGATCAACCTAAAACTGTGAGAGGAGTTGCGCTAAAAAGGTACCCACTCCCTATACACTTTAACATTATTAGACCTAAAAAAATGGCTAGGTTAAAAAAGACAAAAAAGTGAAAGAAATAATTTTAGGAGTATGAAAAACCACATGCACATCTTAAGACCTATATAAAAACACCTGCAAAAATTCAAAACGATCACCCTAAAACTGTGAGAGGAGTTGCGCTAACAAGGTACCCACTCCCTAAATACTTTAACATTATTAGACCTCAAAAAATGGCTAAGTTAAAAAAGACGAAAAAAAATGAAAGAAATAATTTTAGGAGTAGTATGAAAAAACCACATGCACATCTTCAGACCTATATGAAAACACTTGCAAAGTTTCAAAACGACCATCCTAAAACTGTGAGAGGAGTTGCGCTAACAAGGTACCCACTCCCTGTACACTTTAACATTATTAGACCTAAAAATGGCTATGTTAAAAAGGCATGTTAAAAAGAAGTTGAACTCATAGCCGGCAACTTGGCCCAAAATTATTGAAACACAAAATCTATTTGATGAGTTTTAAGCATCTGATCAACTTCGCGCTAACTAGGTACCCACTCCCTATACACTTTAACATTATTAGACCTAAAAAAATGGCTAAGTTAAGAAAGACGAAAAAAGTGAAAGAAATAATATTAGGAGTGTGAAAAAAACACATGCACATCTTCAGACCTTTATGAAAACACCTGCCAAGTTTCAAAAGGATCAACCTAAAACTGTGATAGCAGTTGCGCTAACAAGGTACCCACTCCCTATACACTTTAACATTATTAGACCTCAGAAAATGGCTAAGTTAAAAAGACAAAAAAGTGAAAGAAATAATTTTAGGAGTATGAAAAAACCAAATGCACATCTTAAAACCTATATGAAAACACCTGCAAAGTTTCAAAACGATCACCCTAAAACTGTGAGAGGAGTTGCGCTATCAAGGTACCCACTCCCTATACACTTGAACATTATTAGACCTCAAAAAATGGCTAAGTTAAAAAATACGAAAAAAAGTAAAAAAGAAATAATTTTAGGAGTATGAAAAAACCACATGCACATCTTCAGACCTATATGAAAACACCTACAAAGTTTCAAAACGATCACCCTAAAACTTTGAGAGCAGTTGCGCTAATAAGATACCCACTCCCTATACACTATAACATTATTAGACCTAAAAAAAAAAGGCTAAGTTGAAAAGACGAAAAAAGTAAAAGAAATAATTTTAGGAGTAAGAAAAACCACATGCACATCTTCAGACCTATATGAAAACACCCGCAAAGTTTCAAAACGATCACCCTAAAACTGTGAGAGGAGTTGCGCTAACAAGGTAACCACCCCCTATACACTTTAACATTATTAGACCTCAAAAAATGGCTATGTTAAATGAAAACATATCTAGGGACATACTCCAAGAGTTATGGGCTCTTGATAAATATTTTACTACAACAGATTCCTTACCTCAGGCACCAAGTGTGATATAAGTCATAAATACAAAAGTTATTAAAATTATTAAGCAAGATATACAGGAAAATCAAGTGTCACGAACAAGTTTTCAAGAATTACAAAGGGGAATAACTTTAACAGTATTGATCGCAGGACCTTTATTTTCATGTATCAGCAGCATCTCATCAATATCAACATTTATGTAAAAAAATCATAAGTTCTGTAAACTATTAAGCAAGATATGCAGGGAAAACCAAAGTGTTACGGACAGACGGACAACGTGAAAACAGTATACCCACCCTTAAACTTCGCTTGCGGGGGGGGTGGGGGGGGGTATAAAAACGTTATATTTTCCCGTATGTATACTGCAAACAACGTTCGTTGGTGTTCATTAGCGGTTCAACCTATGTTCATGAGCAGAAATAAGAAAGTTTTCTCTATATAAAGGGTGGTCTATGGGGGTGTTCTTTTCATGGACTTGTTCACCGTCGCGTGATGTGTACTACGATCGTTAAGCTAACAATGCTTTTTGCTGAAAATCTCATTTTTTGCTTCAGATGACTGGACAATCGACATTAATTAGGCAATTAACTTTATCTTCTTGCGACGTGCATGTACATGAACTCATGTATTATTTACTGCCACAATCATTATGCCCTTAGGCATCTTTACGATTTATGGTGCATGTACCTATGTACGCTTTCAGATTGGTCCTAGAGATCCTATATATGATAATGATTCGTTCTAAAGACTACTGCTCTTTGGGAATTCCATTTATGATACGCTGCATTGCCTATTCCATTGGAACCACAATGAAACATAAGTTCAATGATCATATTCAGGGAATCTGAATCAATTCTTACACCCAAAGGAACTTTTTGCTATTGGCAGTCCGTTTTTCGTCAAGTTTTAGTGCATACTGCCTATTCCTCGCAGAGCTGAAACCGACAGAACATTTGAGTATTGGTACACCGCTTAGAAGATCTAAGCCTACAAGGGAAAATGGTGTGAGTCGTACCGTCCTTAGGGTTTCTTTAGGCGGTAGGGCTTGAGATGTCATTTCATCTCAATGTCTGGTAAAAGTCCCACAAAACTGGAAGCAAAGTCTCAATGCATCTACCCGGGACGCCTCATGCTGTCATCGCTTAGAAACTACGTTAGACAGAAGACACAGAAGTGGACGTCCGTACCTATTGAAATAAATAAAATTGAAAATTTTACCACCAAAAATGAAATTTCCAAATAATAAAAGAAAAATCTGATATTTTTCATATTTCTGCTCAAAACATAACTTGTTGGTGCTCGTTAGAAGCGCTGAGTATTCAAAATGTATATTTTTGAGCAAGAAATAAGAAAAATAATGAATAGTCCTGTAAACCCAAGGTGGTGTTTAAGGGGGTCAAAATTATATAGGCGTGTTCTCCAAGAGATGTTTTCTGATTAATCCAGTTTATTTTTTTTTTTTTTTTTGTATGAGGTTTTACGTCCCCATTAACAATATTTATGTCTGTTTGGAGAACTTGCTTCCAATTTTGTGGGACTTTTACCGGGCATTGAGATGAAATGACATCTCAATCCTTGCCGCCCAGTGAAACCGATAGGTTTATATGCACTGGGCGGTCAGAGTCACGCTACTGTGCCTGGTCAGGGTTAGTCTTTCTAAGCAGTTTATCAGTACTCATGTGTGGTCGGTTTCATACGGAACCCAGGAAGGGACATTTCTATCCCAATATCTAGCAGAACAGAAACCATAAAATTAGAGTGGAGAGGAAAACAAGAAATATGTCGTTTAAACGATATTATATGTCGTTTAAACGACGTATTTTTTGTTTTCTTTTCCACTCTGAAAAAGTAGGATGGAATTTAAAACAATAAAATTAGAATGGAACAGAAAACAAAAATATGTCGTTTAAACGACATATTTCTTGCTTTCCTTTCTATACTCTGGAAAAGTAGTTCTGTTTTTTTAACATAATATGTCGTTTAAACATAATACGTCGTTTAAACGATATTATCCTAGCCTTCCTTTGGTCCGTGATATCAACCAATGAAAGGTCAAGATTATGTCGATTAAACGATATCTTTATTGTTTTAAATTCCACGCTACTTTTTCAGAGTGGAAAGAAAAACAGGGAATATGTCGTTTAAACGACATTTTTTGTTGTTTTCTGTTCCATTCTAATTTTATTGTTTTAAATTCCACCCTCCTTTTTACAGAGTGGAAAGAAAAACAAGAAATGTGTCAATTAAACGACATATTTTTGTTTTTCGTTCCATTCTAATTTCATTGTTTTAAATTCCACGCTACTTTTTCAGAGTGGAACAGAAAACAAGAAATATGTCATTTAAACGACATATTTTTGTTTCTGTTCCATTCTAATTTCATTGTTTTAGATTCCACCCCACTTTTTCAGAGTGGAAAAGAAAACAAGAAATTAAACGACATATTATATCGTTTCAACGGCATATTTCTTGTTTTCCTCTCCACTCTAATTTTATTGTCAAGTTTTAATTTTGTCCTGCTAGCTACTGTAACAGAAATGTCCCTTCCGGGATTCTGTAGTTTCAGCTCTGTGTGGAAGCACCAAGCAGCCCAATCTATGTCTCCAAGCCCCGATGGGCGGATTCTTTGTTATCTAGAGATGACGGCCGTCAAAGGGAGTATGGGTTATCGCGAAAACTGCTTCGTTGAAAATAACCCATATATTGCCTAGCGGCCCTTTTCTTGGACATTGACAAATAGTGCAGACCCGGATCAGATGCCGCAGAAGACGCTGCTTAAAAAACATTCATTTTTTGTAAAATTTGCCACAAACTAAAACAAACCTGACACCGCTATAATTGGTAATGGACCACTCAAAACTTACCAGGTGGAAGATTCCATTGTCATATATGGGTTAACCGGTTTGGAAGGGGGCATTAATGATGAGTATGGTCATATAACACCCCTGGTATTCACTGACAGCCGTTTGACAACTCGTCATTCTTCACTGTTAATCATCAACACGACAACGAGAAAACGGTCGGGCGCATGAAGCACGACTCATCTTGGCGTTTATTTAACAAAACAACGACGATTGGCACAGGGCTTCGTATATTTCGAATCTCGATCCTATAGACTTTCATTGGGCTGTCCGGGGTAAGCGTTTTCTTGGACATCCTCAACCGCCAACATCACTTCAAACCCTGAGTCTCGTGCTTATACAGGAATGAGCACATACCAATCATTTAATCCTGTCCAAGACCAAACGCGGACCTCCATGGCCTAGTGAGTAAGAGCGTCGACTCTTAATCATTAGGTCTCTCACCGCTGTTGTTCGAGCCTCGTTCGGGTCACATGTGAGACGCCATTTTCTCCAATGGGGGTCTGGTAGTTTTTCTCCGCGTACTCCGGTTTTTCGCCCACCTCTGATTAACGATCGGCTCGAAATATGTGAAATAATCTTTAAAACCAATACCCCGCCGAAAAACCAATACCCCCACCCAACCCAAACTATGACCAGGCGTGTGTGTGTGTGGGGGGGGGGGGGGACCCAGTATAAATTGGAGGCATTTCTCCTACATGACCTTTCTCACCTTTCTGTGTGCCGCACAGACTTGTTGGAAAAACCTCTCTATAATGATTACATTCAAAATTATTACTTTTCACTCAAAAGCAGAAATATGAAAAATAACTCAGAACCATTTTCAGAATGTTTTTCGTAATGATGAAATACAGCAATACGTCCCAAGACATGTAACTTTCAAACGAATGAAAGGATAAAAGAACAGCAGTTACAGTTCTTGAACATTCTGCAGCTTGTGTTAGCACCACGTTTCATCAATGAAAACATGTCTCTATAATTGTGAGCCCCTTCTACCCCACTTTTATGTAGTAAAACTGGCGTTTACAGGGGTAAACCTTATTTTTCTTATTTCTGCTCTGAAATATAGATTGTTGGTACTCGTTAGAACCGCCTCATTGAGGCGGTTCTAACAAGTAGCCCAATCTATATTTTGAGCAGAAATAAGACACATATCACAATTTTTCATTTTAAAATTTTCATGTTTTCGGCGATAAAGGTTACAATGTATTTGGATAGGCGTGTTTTCGTAATGACATGTTTGTTAACCTCCACGTTATAAAGAGAAAACTCGGATTTACAATGGTTCATATTCTTTTTCTTATTTTGCTAAAAAGACATAGGTTTTGAGGTCTACTCAATGAGGTAGTTTTAACGAGTACACGCAAAAAATATTTGAGCACAGACTTTCATAAAAAAATGTATTATTATAAGTTTTTGAGATATGGTTAACATCACGTGAACAAGTCTGTGAAATGAACACCCCCTAAACCACACTTTTTATAGAGAAAACTGGGGTGTACGGGGGTATACATTATTTTTCTTATTTCTGCTCCACGACATAGGGTGTTGGTGCTCGTTAGAACCGCCTCAATGAGCACAAACAACCTATGTAACAAAACATCACGGGTTTTCATCAAAAACTTAGCCATTTTGGGGATATAAAAATGCACTATGTCGCCCGGGTGTGTTATTGTAATGATACGGGTGTGGTATCCTAATTGTAAGCCAGTGAAACCAACAAGCTCCACTTTATCCTGACAAAAATGGTTTTCTGGGGTAAACAGTATTTGCTTCTTCCTGCTCAAAACATAGGTTGTTGGTCAGGTGGAAGGTTCCGACAGGCCCGATACAATGTGCACATTGTCTGAACAGAAAAAAAGACTGACACACATTGATACTAAGTCTTGCAAAGAGGACATAACAATCTTTTGTTAGTGTAGTCTTCTGATGTACGAAAATGAAAGGAGAATAATGATATATTCCATTTTTCCACGACATTAAGGGGAATGAAAACACCTTGCAGATTTTTCTTCCATTTTTCAAAGGGAGACAACTTTCGGGACTTTCTGTTCGCTTTTCTAAAAGCCTTGTCGCACTGAGAAAGGGGTCTATTCTTAAAGGAAAGAATTTGCTCCTCAGGATTGATTCCAGACCAGTTTCTACAGAATGCGCAACACTCCAAATTCGTGCACAGCGATAACAATAGCGGGGCTATTTTCTATATATAACCGATACCTGAGTGATAGTCACGTGACTATCAGGCTAAAGATCTTCAGTGCTTAGTACCTTTCGGTCGATTGACAAAACAATCGACCAAGTAAAGCACACTTATTAGTGTATCTGAGATGCTGGTGGAGTTCTTCAGTTATCATTTGTTTAATCCGAGGTTTAATTCCCCCCTTAACATTATATAGGTCACTTCTAATTTTGTGGGACTCGACATTGAGATGGAAACTAATAGGAATTCGTTTCCGCTGGCCGTTCCAAGGTGGTTCTTCTGTCGCGGTTTATTTTTGTTATGGTTTGTCTCTGGGTGTTTGTGTCGCTTATATTATTTTATTTTGGAAAGCCTAGTGATCATTTTGTGGGAAAGTAACTGTCCTTTTGGCTTTCCGCTATTGATGTTTCCATTAGGGTCTGTTGTTTTATGTTTGTGTTTCTTCTGATGGGAGCTGTGGGTTAATTGTATCGATTCCTGATTATTGCCTCCACTTCTATTTTTATATACATGGCCGGTCCTGGTGAAGGATTGTCTAAGGACGTGTCACCAGTAAACAATTCTGATTCTGAATTCTGATTCCAACTCGCAATCTTTGCCTGGGCACCTCAGTCCCTCTAAGCGGTTACCAATACTCACGTGTGGTTGGTTTCAGCTCTGCGTGGGAGCGAAATGTAGCCCAGTCTATATCTCTGAGCCCGATCAGAGACAATTGCATGTATACAACAAAAGTCATGCACATCGGTATTTCCCAAGTCTATTGATACAGGTCCTTAGGCAAACAGCGTAGATCCAGACAATTCGGCTAATAGAGAGCCGTTTCATCAGAATCTACACTGTTCGTCATCCTCTTAATAAGTTTGATTAAAATCACTTTCTTACACGACTGGAGGTGTCTAAATTCATGAATTCGGAAATCCACTTGGCATATGGCGTGAGTGCAACGTTGTAACAACGTATTGCAACGTTATCACGTTGCATTGACGTCAACACGTCATGTGCCCGGCGCGAGAGAGAAACTCTTAACCTTTAGCATCGATACTCGTTCTTTAGGTTATGATCCTGGAAAAGGAGGTTAGTGGACCGGTTATGCTCATGGAAAAGGTTTGTTTGTTTGTAATGGAGTTTAACGGCCCAGTCGACACTATTTTAGGTCATATTTGAGCCGGTCAGTTTAACCATCCACACTTTCCTGGACAGGCTTATATGTAAGCGGCTAACCAGTACAGTGCATATTCTTTCGCCAGAAACTGACAACTGCCCTTCTTGAACCAGTGAAAGGGAATGACCGTAGAAAAGATTTCATGATCAATCTCCACGAAAGAATGTAGCCAACCCCAGCAGGTATCGAACCCACGTCCTTCTGATCACCAGTCAGACGCGCATCCGACTGAGCTATCGAGGCCGGCCCTGGAAAAAGACATGTATGAGACAATGGTCACATTTGATTGGATAAAAATATGAAATTGGTGAGTCACAATTAGCTGTTTTTTTGTTTTTTTTTTTGTTTTTTTTCTTCTTCTTCTGCTTCTTTTTCTTCTTCTTCTGATTCTTCTTCTTCTTCTCTTCTTCTTCTTCTTCTTCTTCTTCCGGGGTATTATCTGTGCAGTAAATACATAAAGGAAACAAAGGGATCTGTCTCCTGAAGTTTTTGCTGTGATAAAAATTGTACGTGTGGTATATCTCTGAATTACCCCCAAGACTGAATTTTCACTTTGAGGCAGGGTTACTTCCCGTAGACTGTTAGAAAGCTTGAAATTGCCACATTCCAATCTTGTTTTTTTTTTATGTTTTTTTTTTTTTTTTTTTTTGGTTTTGTTTACCATGTTTTGGGGGTACGAAAATCAATTTGAAATGCAGGTTTATCAGGTACGTCAGTCCTAGAACCATTTTTCTGGAGGGCTAATGAATGTTTTTTTACCGTAGAGTAATCTTTGAAGGGGGAACAAGGTCATCCATGGGTATACTCGCTTTACCCTTTAGACCTTTATATAGAAGTACCAGTCTACTTTGTTTTCTCCGGTCTTTAAAAGGCCCCCACTTTAATTGTTCCAGAATGCCAGTCATGCTCCCAGTTCCCAGTTACAAAACGGACCATACGTTTTTGGACCTTCTCCAGTTCCTTCTGGAGGATTCCAATACGTACTTGAATATTCCAGGATTGGTAGGCCATTTCTTTTACGTCTTGTAGGCATGCTGACAGATTCCGTCTCAAGAAGCCAAGGGTCCTATGTGCCTTAGTACAAACATTACTAATCAATGTGAGTGTTCCATCACATCAAGGTATTTAATGCTTTCCACATTTTCAGTGAGAGTTACATCCAATTTATAGGTAGCATTGATCTTTTTGATTTGCTTTCTTGTAAGTTGCATCATGTCACATTCACTGGGTTGGAACCGCATTTCCCTCTTCCTAGCCCAGCTACCCAATTTTTCATTATCATACTGAAGTTACACTGTATTTACGAAGTTTTAATTTCACGGTAACAAACACAGTCATCAACAAAGAGCCTTATTTCTGAATCAATTTCCTGTGAGATGTCATGTATGTAAATGGAGTAAAAAGTGGACCAAGAACCGTCCACTGTGGGACTCCATACAGGATAGGGGCCCATTCAGATTTAGTTCCATTAACAACCACCCGTTGCTCTCTATGGCATAGAAAAGCGTCAAACCATTTTAAAGTTTTGCCACCAATGCCGTACCCATTAAGTTTGCTTTTCAGAAGCTCATGAAGAGGTTATCAAAAGCTTTCTCAAAATCCAAGACGAATGTATCAATTTGTCCACAATTGTCCAATCATCTATAACTGTCACTAGTTGTGTTTCACAGCTATGGTTCTTTCTGAAAGCATGCTGTCTATCAGATAATAGTTTATGTTGGTCAAGGTGGGCCAGTACATTTGAACAAACAATGTGCTCCAAAAGTTTGCAAGGTACACATGTGAGTGATACAGGGCGATAATTTCCAGCACAAGTTCGATAACCCTTCTTGTACAATGGGCATATATTTGCTAAAGACCATTTCTTGAGAATTTCATCCGAATCAATTGGCTGTTGGAAATGGTGAGCAAAAACCGGATCTTATTCATCTGCAAGATCCTTTAGAACACTGGGATGCAACTCATCAGGTCCTAATGCTTTAGAAGGGTTCAGGCCGTTCAGTTTGATTACATCTTCTTTAGCTATAACAATGTTCTCGAAGGCCGACCTTTCAAGCAAGGGAACCTGGTTGTGCTCATTCCGTTGAACACATCCGTGGACTGACCGTTTAATTCCTCTGCTTGCTCTGCCTCAGTTTCAGTGATGCCTGTTCCATTTCGTTTTTAATGGGGGATACTTTAATTAAGTGTCTTCTTTTGACCATTAATGTACCGCTTAAAACCTCGTGGATTGGACTTGATGTCACCAACCTAGTTATTCACATACGAATCATGCTGAGTCTTAATATATGCCTTTATTTCCCGTATCAGATGCTGGAACTTTGATCAAAGTTTCTTACTGCCAGTTTTTAACCTTTGCGCGAGTCTTAGTTTTTCTGCGAATTTTTCGTCTAATCTCAGGTGTGATCCAAGGGACAGAAAATTCGATTTGCTCAATTTTGATGGGGATATGTTTATCTGCTGCCTCCTGTATAAAAGAAGTAATAAGTTTCTTGTACCGACCGAGTTGAAATATTTTTAAAGGGGGACCGTTTAAGACAAAAAGAACTACAAGACAATAGCGCTCGGTGTGTTCTTTGTAGGATAAAATGATAGCTTGTGCAGCTGCCTATATTTTGCCTTCATATTTATCACCAGTAGTTGTTTAGCTGGATTTGGTCTAGTATGCACGAACTTGTGATAAAACATGTAAGGGGGACCTGTTGAAAACTGGCATCTGACACATCGTCAATTTTTAAAATCATTTCCGGGTGTACAATCAAACAGCCGGTAATGTGTGCCCTTATAAGAAAGAACGATCCAACCTCATCCGATTTAGTGTATTTGCTTTCTTGTAAGCGTGATAAGTTGCTCAAGTTAGACTACTCCCCTTTGGCGAATAATGGCGTCTACAGCACGCCGAAGGTTAAACACCTCATAGTGTATCAAAATGATTTGGTTCGACAAGTATTTGAGGCAATGGAAAGAAAATCATTACCAAAACACACCTATACAAATACATCGCCATCTTTATCGCCGAAAAAATGAAACTTTTAAGATGAAAAATTGTGATATTTTTCTTATTTCTGCTCAAAATATAGATTGCAGGCACTCGTTAGAACCGCCTCATCGAGGCGGTTCTAACGAGTACCCACAATCTGTATTTTAGAGAAGAAATAAGACAAATAAGGTTTACCCCTGTAAACCCCAGTTTTACTATATAAAAGTGGGGTTCAAGGGGGTCAAATTTATATAGGCGTGTTTTCGTGACGGCTACGATCTACGATAAAACGACGTACCCAGATCAGTCACAACACAACGCGGCGACTATAATACAGGACTCACTACAACCGTAATTAACACAAACCTTTTAACCCTATGATTTGAAATGATATAGTAGCATAGTGTGATAATCACACATGACACATATTAACAACACGTGTACCACTTCAATTCCTGAGTCGAAATCTTCAACGTAAACGGGGCAGCATTCTCTTGGAATATGGTAGTTGTGTATTAGACCCCTTATGAAGTGGTCCTTCATGCTCGAAGAAATAGAAAAAGTTCAGAATAGAGCAGTTAGATTTGTAATTAGCAATTACTGTTTCGAAACTGGGAGTAAGACTCGAATACTAATAAAATTAAGACGGAAGTCTTTCAAGAAAGGGAGACTAACTTACGCCTTACGGAAAAATAACAGGTTCCAGCAAAGAAATGATGCCTTAAACTTTTCGCTGTTGATGTGTTGTTTAGTGCGCGAAAACTCATTTTGCCGCAAAAGTCTCAGATCCCTATCACTTGTCCGTTTGTATTTGAATGAGCTGAAATTTTGCATACACCCAGCATGTCTAAGTGCCTCAGGACATGGCTAAGTTCGTGCCGTTCCGACGAATATCTATTGTGTTAGAAGTCTTCAAAGTTCGAGGAAAATAAAATGTGTGCCCGATTATCTTGAAAATGAAATTCAGTAAGGCTCTAATGTCCCATGCCATTCTGCCAAAAAATACACATCTAGAAGTATTGGGCACTAGAAAGTGCCGAAAATAAGGGCTCTTTTAAACATTGAGGTCTTTGGAGAAAAATTAACGAAAAATAGTTGTGCAACCCACAGGACGAAAACAATAACGGTTTTTGTACCGTTAGTCATGCTCACTAAAGTGCGGCCACGGGGCAAACTACACATCGCTAAGCTCTATAGATGCCAAGAAACGGGGCCTCTCAAAACGTTTTTTGTGTAGTATGGGTGTTTCCGAAATTCTCATTTTGGCCACTTTCACGAAGATGTCTGAAACTGGCGCCAAAACGTGCATATGAGGGTCAAGCAACCTGATAGCTATTTCAGCGATGTTTCTGTCAATTAATCTCGGAGATATAGTGTCTTACACTTACGGCAAATTGACCTTTCAAGTGCCATAACTCTAACCACAATTAACGAAGACCCCTCCCATTTTGTCCCATTACACTTGGGTCATAGATGCATCTTTTGGCACCAACAAGAAGCCGATTCGATAAGGGCACCAATGCACTATTTAGACTAACGGCATATGGTAGTACCACCAATAACGCAGTCCTCATACCCCATTACTTGCTCGTTTGGATATCGATTGAGCTGAAATTTTGCATTCAAACCTGACCTCGGCTTAAATTCCTGCCGCCCCAAAGAGTATCTTGTGTGTTATATTCCTTCTCAATTCGAGGAAAATAAACTGTGTGCCTCTTTCTCTTGTAAACAAATTGTGAAAAAGCGTTCGAAAGGCCTACGAGTCCCCTGTCATCCTGCAAATATCTTGAAGTTTGGGGAACTAGAAAGTGCTGAAATTTAGGCTGAAATTAAGAGCTCTTTTTACATTGAGATCTGTGGTTAAAATGGACAAAACACAGCCATGCAGCCCGAAGGGCGAACACAAAAATAGTTTTGTGAAGCGTACGCCTTCGGGGAAAATTAAAGGTCTTTTGCGTTCCAGAGAGGCCAAGAAATGTGGCCTCAAACTTTTCACTATGGATGTTTATGGCGCGAAAACTGTCATATTTCAACCAGAAGCAAAAGCCCTATCTCGCGTGTCTGCATTATGATTGAGCTGCAATTTTTACATGTCATCAGCAACTCGCAGTGCCTAAGGACATGCCTAATTTCGTGCCGCACCGACAAGTATCTTGTGTGTTAACTGTGTGTCAATTAGTCAGGGAGGTATAACGACAAATTGGCCTTAAAGGGCCATGCCTCCAACTACAGTCAACGAAGACCACTCCCATTTTGTACAATGGCACTTGGGTAATGGGTGCATATTTTGGCACCAACAAGAAGCCGATACTGCATCAACTAGAGTCTGACGGCATTGTAATACCACCAAAAACACTGGCCCTTTTAACTCATGTCGATTGAGCTGATAATTCGCATGCAGCTCGCATGTCTAAATTTGTATCGCTCCAAAGAGTATCAGCGTGTATTAAAATAGAAGTGAAAGCAATGATCAGGAATCGATACAATTACCCTCGCCCCCCCCCCCCCCCCCCCCCATCTGCCATCGGAGACACCAAAGGGAAAGAAACCCAAACAAGAAACAACCAGACCCTAATGGAAACAATAGCGGAAAGCCGAAAGGAACGTAACATTGCCACCAAATGGTAAATTGGCTATCCAAAACAAAAAGATACAAGCGACACACATGCAAAGACAAATCACGACAAGAATTTCACTGGGGGTGGGGGTGCTTAGATCGATTTAACGCGGCCGCAATCCTCGCCATTTCTTCCGTCGCGAAAGGGAGCCTCGAACTTTACACTATGGGTGTTTATTTTGCGAAAACGTCATTTTGCCGCCAAAAACTCAGCCTCTGCTGAAACTTTGCATATACCAAGCATGTCGAGGTGCCTTGAAAAGGACTTCATGTCGCCTGCCACCCTGCAAAATATCTCGAAGTTTTTGTTTTGCCACTAGAATGGGCCGAAATTAAGGTCGCTTTTTAACACTGAGGGCCATAGAGAAATTAACAAAATGCAGGTGTGCAGCCCACAGGTAGGTGCATTAAAGGCAGAATTGGCAACGGATTACACATGGTGTGATAAAATTCTCGAAATGTCGTGAAAATGGGGGTACCCTTATTAGTAATAGAATTTCTCGCCCCATGGATGTACTGGAAGCCTCATTTTGGCATCCAACTATTTCTAAGGAATTATAAAAATAGACAAAATAACAGTTTCCACATTCTTTTTGCCATATTCTGATAAATATTTGAATTTGAAAAATTCTTTCATAAAAATCACGAAACTAATGCCATTGATAAACAGTATGATGATTATGTGCGCGTTGTTTCTTTGTGTGAGTTTTTTTCTGTCATATAACTGATTTCCCAGACAATTCTAAATTCACTGAACCGGCTTTAACAGATTTTCGTCTAAGACTACAAATTTTCTAATTACTTGTACAAAGACAAATTAATAATTCAAAGGAAATTAAAAGTAACATAAAGGATGTTTATTGTTCATTTTTCTTGTGTGTGTGTGTGTGTGTGTGTGTGTGTGTGTGTGTGTGTGTGTGTGTGTGTGTGTGTGTGTGTGTGTGTGTGTGTGTGTTAACAGTTATCTTCATTTATCTTATATATGCGGATCACTTCAACGATAAAAAATGCCAAATAAAAGCGAGGAAAATGTAAATATTCATTGAGTTCATTAAGAATCATTTTGAAAATAGAGTTCTGCTTAAGGCGGTGCTAGAGGGCGTGGCCAGTGTAGCACTTTTCAGTACTTGTCATGAACAGACTCAATAAAACTGAGTCGGCTAAGTTCGTTTATTTGGTGTATTCTTTGCTTTCAAAGGATCTCACTATTCAGAACTTATTTATCTTCACTGCAGCCGGTGCTGTGCCGTGTGACCATTACGAAAACGCGTCTATGCAGATGCATTGTAACCTTTATCGCCGAAAAAAAAAAATAATAAAAATTGTGATATTTTTCTTACTTCTAAAAATTGTGATATTTTTCTTATTTCTGTTCTAAATGTAGATTTTGGGTACTCGTTAGAACCGCCTCGACGAGGCGGTTCTAACGAGTACCCAAAATCTATATTTTACAGCAGAAATAAGAAATAAAAAAGGTTTACCCCCAGTAAACTCCATTTTACTGTATAAAAGTGGGGTTCAGGTTGGATCAAAATTATATAGGCGTGTTTTCGTGATGGCGGCCGTAAAAAGTCTCCCCGTACATCATCATAATGCAGATTATATTCCTGGTCCTTTGGGAGCATTGCTTTCATTTAGAACCATTTTGAAAATAGAGTTCTGCTTAAGCCGGTGCTAGAGTGCGTGGCCGGTGTTGCACATTTCAGTACTGGTCATGAACAGACTCAGTAAAACCGAGTCTGCTATTTTCGTTTATTTGGTGTATTCTTTGTTTCCAAAGGATCCATCTATTCAGAACTTTTTTATCTTCACTGCAGATGGTGCTGTGCAATGTGGCGGCCGTTAAATGTCTCCCCGTACATCATGATAATGCAGATTATAGTTTCTGATCCTTTGGGATCATTGAGTTCATTTAGAATCATTTTGAAAATAAAGTTCTGCTTAAGCCGGTGCTACAGGTGTTGGCAGGTGTTACACATGTCAGTACTGGTCATAAACCGGCTCAATAAAGTAGAAGTAAAACAAAGATCAGGAATCGATACAATTAACTTACTCCACCCATCAAAGACACCAAAGGGAAAGAAATACAAACATTAAGCGACCAGACCATAATGGAAACCTAAACAAAGGAAGGCCATAAGGACAGTTACTTTCCCACAAAATGGCCATATGGCCATCCAAAATTAAAAGACACAAGTGATACACACAGTAAGTAACAAACAACAACATAAATAAATCGCCACAGAAGAACCATAGAGCCCAGTCTACTTTTTTCGTTTATTTGGTGTATTCTTTACTTCAAACGGATCTAACTATTCAGAATGTATTTGTGACAATATATGAAGCTTTCCCATGCTAAAAAGAGCTCAAAGGAAATGACTTTCACAGCAGCCTATATCATAAGCAATGTAAAGGCGTTTCTTTGATGTAACAATTGTAACACTGAATAAAGCGTGATGGTTGAGTGGTTATTGCACTTGCCTCTGATGCTAGAGGTCCTGGGTTCAATCCCCTGCAGCGGCGATAAAATTTCGGTGTCCGAACACGCTCCATTGGCATCATTTGCAATTACATGGTTACTATGTAGGCTTTCATCCTGCAAAACCTGGAGTGTATGTAATGTACACCTGCGAGTAATGAGTAATGGCCAAATGGGACCGATCGCAGTATCAGTAGAAAGAAAGAACCAAAAATACCTCAAATATCATCAAAAATGCAATTCCAGCCATGAAAGTAATCATGCGAGAAATGCTTCTATTTATGTGTTCTAAGATGGACCTAATTTCTTCATAGTAACATTGAATACTGATTTGCTTTTATAAATTTACATAGGGACATACAATTGGAGAAATAAAACATTAGACATAACAAGGGCACATACTACTGAAAAAAAAATCATTACATTAGCACTATGGAAGCCTAAACTATGAATGAACAATAATGTGCTCCAATTTTTCACTCGCTTCTAAGCTTGATCAAATTACATTAGTCATACTCATGTGTTAATGGTCTTGAGACATGGGAAACAATAGGATGCTACCGGTCGTACGTACTGCGACATACAATGGAATTGATTGTCCTCGTTTGTCATGTAGGATAAAACAACTGCGTTTCCCATAGATATAATGGACTTTGATCACATTTCGGAACAGCATTTGACCCAGAAATAACAATGGAATGTTCCACCTGATAAGTTTGGAGTGGCCAATTTCCAATTATAGGGGTGTCAGGTTTGTTTTTGTTTGTGGCTAATTTTACAAAAAATGAATGTTCTTTAATCAAACAGTGTAGCTCCAGATCAGACGCCGCGTTCTGCGGCGTCTGATCTGGGTCTGCACTGCTTGCCAACGTCCCATAAAAGGGCCGCTCCGCAAATATTGGTTAAATCTGCACTTTCCCATTTTCAATGCTGTCCAAAGTGGCGTTTTCTAAAGCGATTATTTTACTCCAATTTTAATCATCTAAATCCTGAACTTTATAATCCTTTTCGAAAAGGAACTTTAAACGTCACTGATATCGCCATCATCAGATGCATCAGATGCTAATGAATATCTCTAGTATTCATCTGAATCTTCGTCTTCCGACCTTTCCAACACTGTCTGGTATCTGTTCCCCATCAATCTACTTTGTCCTGTACCGACCATCTTTCAAAATCAAGCCACATTTAGAAGGAAAAAGTTTCTGCGGTAAGTATTTAGCAGAAACGAAATTAGAATTTCTGATGTAGAACGGGTTTAGATAATAATAAAAACACATTTAGTACTAGTACTAATCTTCATCTGACCCCATTTTCCATGGGTAGGAACGAGTATTAAGTCTCTTGCTCAAGGAAACAACACTTGGCGCTTGCGGGGATCGAACCGGCTACATGTCGATCTCATATCCGGCGCTTTACCACTGCACCACAACGCTCCACTAGATGGAGATAGAGGGCTTGCATCTGCTCCTTTTATCTTCACCAAACGATGTTCGTCAACCTTAAGAGCATACTTATCTCTGAACACGGCATAGCGAGCATCGTCGACCTTCATATGAAAATGTTTACCATACATATGGCAGACAAAACGTTCGAACACTTCCTCGGTCGTTTCCTTTACATCTACACTAGCCCTAAGTTGATCCAAAGCCTGTAGAAACTGATCGGATTACTCAGCTGTATCCATCGGTAGGTTTTTTACTTTGTGTAGCCCCACCCAGTGAATGCATGTAACGCAGGAAAAACATGACATATTCTCCTGCCTAATTCTCTACACAGCTTAGTGACATCAACGTACATGCGGGTTGTTTTTGTCATGCCCAACATCCATCCAAACAAACCTTCAATGTTTCCCATGTGGAAAAGCAAAACGATAAGACCCCCAGTAGCTACACTGCGGACTACAATATTTGGAATCGGAGTTTATGTACATGCATGCTTCATGTGTCTGACGATACGAGTATACAAACAGTGTAGATCCTGATCAGGATCTACACTGTTTGCCTGCCTTCTCATGCTGAAATTTCAGTTCGTCAATCTCATTACGACCAGTAAGAAAGACCACAAGCAAGGAACGCAGTCATCAACTAAAGAAGGTAAGTATCATGGAGGCACACACAAAAACAGACGAAACATGAACCAACGGCACAAAGCCAATTAACAAATAAAACACTGGAAAAGAGTCATATTTCCGTCGACTACTTTGTAAATGTATCATCTAACCCAAAATTGAGTCCACATGCCTTTAGCACAGGTGTATTATCATCTTTGGACCACTCTTCTGCGAGAAATTGCAGCTGCGAAATTTTGAACGATTCAGACTTCACAGTTGTGCCAAAATCTTTTGGCCTGCGTTGTTCTTGCCCTCTCCTGTTACTGAGCTACGATCCTCTCGGGTTATGTCCTTAACTGACTGGTGTTTGTATGTATCGCATATAAAATCTATACGGTTTGCAAGCCTTGCAAGACATGACATAATCAGCTTTGCTACACCACCAAATGTTGTTGGGCAGTGTGTGTGTGTGTGTGTGTGTGGGGGGGGGGGGGGTTAGCTCGACCAGAAACTGTATTAGGAACATTCCATCCACGATACAAACATCAATAGTTCTAGAAGAGCATCCTTCTTTGTTTATTCTAGCATCAAGGTTTTCAAAAAGCTTTGCTTCATCCGCAATGGTCTAAGTCCAACTTATCTGTGCAATAATATTATGTTATTAATCAAGCAATTCGTATTGGCCCAGATACAGGTCCGAGGTCTGCTTTATTGGCCCGAAGCCGAAGGCCGAGGCCAGTACAGCTGACCGAGGACCTGTAAATTGGCCAATACAAAATCACTTTTATTATTTGACGCAATTAAAAAACATGATTTATGATTTTTGACCTCCACTTAATATTGGTTGACCTGTGTAATACAGGATAGTCAATTAAACATTATTTATGATTTTTGACCTCCAGTTAATATTGGTTGACCTGTGTAATACAGGATAGTAAATTAATAATGTACTTTATTAATTGACTATCCTGTATCGATCGGAGGTCAAAGGTCAAAAACCAATAATTATGTTTTTTGTTTTTTTGTTGTTGTTTTTTTTTTGTTGTTGTTGATGTTTATTTTTTTTATTATTTTTTTTTTGGGGGGGGGGGGTGGGGGTGGGGTCTCGGACCAATACAGCTGACCGTGACCTCACACTTGGCCAATACGAAATTAATTGATTACTAACATTATATAAAATTCGCCTTGTGCATTATCGTTATGTACACGGGCACATGTTTAGAGGACATCGGTTCACAACTGTATGCATAAAACATATCCTGATATTTGAAGAAGAAAAAATAACATCTTATTCCATAAATTATGTTTTGACCTTACTAATAGTTGATTGCCAAAATCCTTTTTTTTCTTTCACGCCTTTTTTTTAAATAAAATACTATTTGGAAATTAAATACAGTGAAATTTCACTATAAAGACCACCTAAAATAAAGACTAATTGTGTTTAAAAATAGAATGTTGTAGGTTTCAGTTATTCTTTCTTTGAGTTTTCTGTTAACATGCTTCTCTGGTCAGAGACCACCTTTGGGGCTGTTCAACAGTGGTCTTTAAGACCCAAAGGTGGTCTTAATATATAATTTTACTGTATTTTACAGAATATGGCAAATGGAATGGAGCAAATGTTATTTCTTTTCAATTTACAATTCATGAGGAATAGTTGGATGCCAAAATGAGGATTCCAGTATATGCACAGGGCGGGAAATTATACCAATAATTAGGGTATCCCCATTTTAACGATATTTCGAGAATTTGAGCACACCATGTTTTATGCGCTTTAGTTAGAGCTATTGCTATGACTTTGGGTTTGAATTCAGCATAAGAATACATCTTCAAACCTTTTGGCCTCGATCACTTGATTAAACCTACCACCAGCTCTTGGACTTTAAATGTAGCTCAAAAGTTTCATCTCCTCTTGTCTTTTTGGTAAATCGTTGACTGAAAAGTTCTGTTTGTGTAAATTTTAATTTTCTGCTGTTTCCCATTACGATAACACATCCGTGTGATGAAAGCATCATGCAGCCCATATATTTCTTCAAGCCCTATGGGCGGGGGCGGATTGCTATGGAAATGCCAAAACGTTAAATGCAGTAACCTAAGGTTCCTTTTTGCTTGTATGTCCATGTAACAATATTTTGATATTAATCTCATACTAGCTAAATAGATGCATATAAATAGCTGAATAGCCTGGTAATAGCATGCTAGTTAAGCCTAGGCAGCTTAACATACCATTTTCTGATACTCCGTTCTTTGCTGTTTAATACAGTAAAATTTCGCTAACCGCTTAAAAATGTGCTTTTAAAAGTTTATTAAAAAGCTTTTAGTTATTCTTTCTTTGCGTTTTCTATGCTCAGTGTCTCCTAATAAGAGACCATCTTTGGGACTGTTCAAAAGTGGTCTTTAAGACCACTTTTGAACAGTCTCAAAGGTGGTCTTAATATAGGAATTTTACTGTGTGTGTAACAGCTCAATTTGTTTGCATGGCCTCTTTATACATGTTCTTGAATCAAAGCACTCATAGTACTGATGGGTCAGGCTGGAAAAAATGTCCTGAATGAGGACTTAGAAGACTGTTTCGTTTACACTCAAACGGAATTGGAACACCTGGCAGATTTTTCCGCCATTTTTCAAAGGGAGACAACTTTCGGGACTTGCTGTTCGCTTTTCTTTAAGCCCCGTCCTACTGAAAAAGGGGTCTACTCTTAAAGGAAAGAATTTTGCTTCTCAGGAGCAAATTCTTTACTTTAAGAGTTGACCCCAGTTGACATGAGAGACAAAAATACTTTTGCAGGAGTTGACTCCCCCGAAGGTGTCCCCATTGCCCTTAAGTTCATGTACTTAAAGCAAACAGTGTTGACCTGATCAGACGCCGCGCTTGCCAAAGCCAACCAGATTCAACAGATATCCGTCTTACGCAACAATATTTTCTAATATGAAATAAAGGCACTGCCTTTTGAGCAAACACACTCATTTACAACACTTAAGTTTTACAACACTTAACTTCTTTGGTTAATTAAAAACATACCGATAGTGCTAGATTGGTAGCTCAGTGGTTAGTGTACTTGCCTCTGATTCTAGAGGCCCCCGGTTCGATTCACAGCAGCGACAATAAATTTGGTGTCTAAATATGTTCCATTGGCATCAGTTGTAGGTAAGAATGCCACAAAGTGCAGGGAGAATCATCCCGTATGCAAGTTAAAGAGCCTTATCGTAATTTCATGATTATCGCCCGGGCGTTCGTCCTGCAAATCGAGTGTATGTACACCTGCGAGTAATGGTCAAATGGGACCTATCGCAATAATACTAGATAGAAAGATAGTCACGCTAGCAAGTCCTTGGTTAACCGCCTATATACAGATGCAGATGGTATTTATGTGGGGTACTTAACATTTCTTATATCTACTTCTTAGCAAAATTAGGGGAGTCATTGACATCATTCTCCTATGGTATTTTCGGTATTTTGGCAGTACTTTCTATGCGTTCCCCAACTGAGATCATTTGCATCTTGTCTGGCAGACCAAAAGTACAGATGTCAAAAGAGGCTGTCGTGCAAAAGCCAGCTTACTTTGACCAAAAGACCAGACCTTGCAGCAGGAATAGATGAAGGTCAACAAATAGACACCGCAGCTCTGGACAAAGTTCCACATAAATAGATTGAGTACTGTCATGCTCAGAAATGCCAGCATGCAACCTCTAACAATGGATCCAGAGCTTCCTTACCAACAGGGGCTAACCAGACCTGGTCAAGGCCAGTTTGCACTATTGCCCCAGCTGTATCCGGTGTACCTCAAGGTGCAATACTCGGACATTTATTATTCTGGCCATGCGTAAATTACCTGCCACAGAAAGTCAGCTCTGGAGCTGACCTTCTTGCTAACGACCTTCTCTTATATCACCAACTCTCGAGCATGACTCATACTGCAGCATTTCACAGGGGACTTGAATGACTACAGCAATGTCCATAATGGAATAAAGTCTTTTTAACCCAACCAAATGTGCGGCAGTCAGGGTAATAAAACAGAGCACATTGTCATGAACTGTCAGTCTAAAAGACTTGAAAGTACCTGTGTATCCTTTATTTCAGAATTATGCCATGGGAAACCCATTTTGATGCAACTGCGAAAAAAAAAAGCTGCCAGGCGTTTCTTTGGAAGGAACATAAGCAACTGTTCTGAAGATGTTAAAGCATGATGTAAGAGACCATGATTAGACTTATCCTGGATTATGCCACATCAGTATGGGAGTCACATTTTGAATCCAGTGGCTGGAGACGGTGCATCGGCGAGTAGCTCGGTTTGTCAGAGGTGACTACCACACAACCAGCATTACTTCCCGAGTGATGCAACACTTTGGCCGGCAAACTCACCAGCATTGACATCTTGTGTCAAAGTTGTGGTGGCATCTCTCCGGGCTAAGTGGTCATCCATGCTCGCAGTGCCTCCAACCTGAAAGGAGCGAACTGTACAGGATACTCCTGCGAAAACATCTGTCAGCTCTCCTTCAGACTTATTTGACGTCACTACAGCTGTTGTCTGGGAATATGTGGCGGCCGTAAAAGTCTCTCTGGCGTACATCATAGGTTAGTTTATATTTTCTTGTCCTTTGGGATCATTGATTCCATTGTGTAATTTTGAAAATATTTGAGGGTCACTGATGAGGCCTAATTGGCCGAAACTAGCTAGTCTGGCCCAGAAAACATGTACACTCCATATTTTCCCGTATATGTTGTATTCCTTGCTTCCAAATGATAAACCCTCTGGCCCAGAAAACATGTACACTCCATATTTTCCCGTTCTGTGGTGTATTCCTTGCTTCCAAAGGATAACCCTTTCGAGAACATATTTAAGGACAAACTTCCACAGAGTATTTTCACATCAGGGATCATTGAGGGCTCCAAGAGGGATCATGCAAGTCTTCCCTAAACTACGTAAAAACTGTCTTTCAAAGTTTTTAAGTTGTTCTGTTGTGAGGCAAAGGTGTCGCTTGCATCACTGGGGATTCCAGCTGATATTGACCTACATTCTGGCAAGGCCTGCTGTCCTTGCAGCAGGTAGGGTAGAGGTTAGGGCGTTGTTACTTATGTTTCTACACTGTATTCATTTTGCCCCTTCTGCCTGGCCTCCCTCTCTTCTCCTCTACTCCCACTTCTATCTCTTTTGTCCCTTTCTCTGAGAAACGACAGAAAATGCCCTTATCCATAGTTTGAGCTTCACCGCCGCTATGCACATACCCTAAATATGATGATGCTCCAATGTTTGTCATGTGTGCACTTCATGGGAAGAAAATTAGAAAGGGGAACTCAGTTAGTTTGCAGGATGGATACTTTAAAGTATTCTGAAGCTCTAGCGCTATGCTATGGGATTTGGGGCTCATCATCACTTTGTAAATCTTGGGAGGGTAGAAATCAGCAGGTAGCCAGATAGCTCATTGTATCTCTTACTATTCCCAGAACTTTATTGTATACCTGGAGTAAATTTCTGAAAAAGTTTTAACTGCTTGTCCAGGTGAGAAGCGCTTCCCACCCTCCGAGAAGTTCCGGTAAATCCTTCGGTAAATCTCCGGTAAATCGTTGGTCCAAGCGCGGTGCTGTGTTTTACCGGCTAATACGTGACGTAGTTTCGAAACTTTCCCGCTGTCAAACTTCAGCGTTTGATGCAACAGTCTTTGAAAAGAACTTTTTAAAATTATTTCGACGTTTTTTTGCGTTTCTGTTGTAATGGAACTTGACTCTTTTTTTGGTTTTGAGAAGCAATTTTGGATATGAATACAATTCTCAAGAACTCTGTAAAGATGGTGTATTATCGCGAGAAATTGAACGAGATTCCAGGCGAGATTTGGGTGCCTAAGAATGTTGTTCCAGCCTCTCTACAGTAAAGCAAACACTTCGTGTGTTTGCTATAAATAACCGTTACCTGAATTTCCGACAAGTTTATTCATTTTGATAACAAGTCAGTGATAGTCGCGTGGACTTAAGCGATGAAATGCTACTGCGCTTCATAAAGTTGGACGATTGATAAACAATCGATCCAAAAATTAAAGTACTAGTGTGTGCTTATTACAACATGCTAGTTAATTGAGGCGAATACGGATACATGTAGTTATATTTTGCACTAAAACATACACAGAAAGAAATATCAAATTGAAATATACAAAAAAAAAATCACCGATCACAGATAAAAGAAAGTTAAAGTACTCTCTTGAGGTCTGTCTGGAATTACATTCTCTTATCAAGTACTCTTGCTGCAAATTGTTTCCTGGCAGTCTAATTGAAACGAGTGCAGCGATGAACTTGTGTTTTTCTTTAACTGTCTATGACAAAGCGGATCTGTAGATCGGTACAACTCTGCAAAAAGTGTAGAATCTGATCAGATGGCTCATTTTTTCTTTCTTTCTTTCTTTCTTTCTTTCTTTCTTTCTTTCTTTCTTTCTTTCTTCTGGTTTCGCCTTAACCCCAGGAGGGGGTACAGACGGTGTATATTACATACACTGCAGTTTTGCAGGATGAAAGCCTGCACAGTAATCATGTGATTACGGTTGCACAGGATGGTTCTCCCTGCACAGGCGGCCTCCAGTTAACGCTCCGATCCGAAGGACGGTGCACTTAATGACATTCATTCCAGCAAATGATGCCAATGGAGAGTGTTCGGACACCGAAATTTTATCACCGCTGTCGGGGATCGAACCCGGGACCTGTAGCATCAGAGGCAAGTGCACTAACCACTGAGCTATCACGCTTCATTATTATGGTTCATTATGAGCTGTCTAATCAGGATCTACACTAATTGCCAATTTCTAAAAGACTACTTTGACAAAACAAACTCTTTTAACAAGAATGTACGAGTCCAAATTTTAAGGTTGGGAATTCAGGGGTCTACGTGTTAAGGGGAATGGATACACCTTCATGGGAGGTAACTTCTACATTTTTTTTGGTCGCCGATGTTAATAGGAGTCAACTTTTAAAGGAAAGAATTTGCTCCTGAGCAAATTCTTTCCTTTAAGAGAAGACCCCTTTTTCATGGGAACAGAGTTTACAGAAAAGCAAATATAAAGTCGCGAAATCTGTCTCCCTTTGAAAAATGACGGGAAAATCTGCCAGGTGTTCCCATTCCCCTTAACTTAATTGAGTCACGTGAAGTGGAATCGTGTCTGTGCGTGTGTGTGTCCAGCGAAGACCCAATGCAGTATGTGCATCAGCGCAGTCTGACCAGAGTGTTCGTTGTACTTTGTATGCAAACGATTAGCCCGAAGGGTTCTGGGACAGACAAGGGAGGCCTCGAATCATTCTTAAGGGGTTCCCATCACGTAACAGGTCCGTGTGATGAAAGCACTTTAAAACCTACTTTACACAAGAAGATACAGTTAGTTTGATTTTCGTTTTCCTCTTTTCGTTTACTCGTATGTGAAATTAATTTGATATTCGTTTTTCATTTTTTGTTTGTTTGTTTGTTTTGGAGTTTAACGGCCCAGTCAACACTATTTATGTCATTTTGAGCCGCTCAGTTTACCTATCCACAATTTTCCCGGACATGCTTATAAGTAAGCGGTTATCCAATACAGTGCACATTTCTTTCGTCAGAAACTAACAAATGCCTTACTTGAATCAGCTGAAGGGAGAGAATGACCGTATAAAAGACTTTATGATCAATCTCCACGAAAGAACGTTTCCGACCCCGGCAGGTGTCGAACCCGCGTCCTCCTAATCACCAGTCAGTCGCGCGCACCCGACTTAGCTATCGAGGCCGGCTTATCATTTTTTTTTTTTTTTGTCGTTTTTCGACAACCGACCTTTGGCCGAATATCGTATTTTGACGTTGTAGCTGGGGCCTAACAGTGGCTTGCTATTATTTTGTTTCACGATAGCCTCTGTGTCGGTTTGATTTTGTTTGTATTGGAGTTTAACGACCCAGTCAACACTATTTAGGTAATTTTGAGGCGGTCAGTTTACCTCTTCACACCATTCCCGGGCAGGGTGATACGTAAGCGGTAAACCAGTACAGTGCGCATTCTTTAAACTGACAACTGCCCTTCTTGAATCAACGGAAGGAAGAGAATGGCCGTAGAAAAGATTTCATTATCAATCTCCACGAACGAATGTTGCCGACCTCGGCAGGTATCGAACCCGCGTCCGCCTGATCACAAGCCTGCAAACGCGCATCCGACTGAGCTACCGACGCCGGTCGTGTCGGTTTGAATAGTTTATATAAAGATATATATATAGTAGGACAATTGTTTGCTTGCACAAGTCCACAATGATGTCGAGTTATCTTATCCATTCCATGTGCCAAATGGATACTTGTGCCAAAGCTGTTCAGCCATTCTCAAGGCTGCTTTCCAGGAAGGTGATAGTGGTATACCTTGACGGGAAGTTTTTCAACCTAAGAAGGTTGCAAGCTAAATACTTAGTGCAGACAGAGGTGGTAGATGATTTCTGCTCCAATACAGTAGTTGTGGGTACTCGTTAGAACCGCCTCGATGAGGCGGTTCTTACGAGCACCCACGACCTATGTTTGAAGTAAACATCACGAAAACACGCATTTATAATTTTGACTCCCTTGAATCCCACTTTTATATAGTAAAACTGGGGTTTACAGGGGTAAACCTTATTTGTCTTATTTCTGCTCTAAAATATAGATTGGGGGTATTCGTTAGAACCGCCTCGATGAGGCGGTTCTAACGAGTACCCACAATCTATATTTTGAGCAGAAATAAGAAAAATATCACAATCTTTTATCTTAAAATATTCGTTTTTTTCGGCGTTTAAGTTTCCAATGTATTTGTATAGGCGTGTTTTCGTAACGATAAGAAAATATCATGAATTATCATCAGAAAATTAAGCGTTTTGGAGGTATGGAAGAATTCACCATGTCACATGGATGTGTTATTGCAAAGGCATCTTGAAAGCCTTATCAGGCGCCTACCATCACAATGAAGAGTCAAAGATTGCCAGTGGTAGACAAGTTTACCTACCTTGAAAGCGCAAGTCCTGCGCATTAATGGTGAAGTCAGTCCTAGAATTGTCAGTGCTAGTACAACCATAGGGGCTTGAATCATGAAAAAAAAAAAATGAAAAAAAAAAAAAAAAAAAAAAAACGAAAAAAATTTTTTTTTTTTTTTTGGTACTAAATTAGAGACAAGGGGGGAAACTTCGACTCCATTTTTTGGGGGGTTACCTCATTTTACCCAGTGTATCTTTTTCGCAAATGCAGTTTTTTACCTGCTTATTATGAATTATACAAGTTAAATAAGTCCACTTTGCAAAAATAATCCGCCTCTGTCTGCCACTTGCAGGAAACATGTTTTTCTCGCATGGATTAACTCAGCAAAGCAAAATTCGGCATAAACGTGTGACAAAAATTTTCAGGTTTTCATCAATCACAACCGAACTAGTGAAACGGGGGGAACTTTTTTCACTTTCAACCGTTGTTTTTCATTTAACTTTACTCGCTTTGCCAATTTGAATCCAAAAAGATGTACTCGCAGCTCTAAATATACATTTTGCAACTTTTGCTTCACTTTCCGCAGTGTTCTGTCAATGATCGGTACAGAAACCCGGGCGCTTGCCATAATCGTGTTTAAAAAACGGGACGTGCAGGACAGATATAATCCGGAACTTCGGAAACTACGTCCGGCAGTGGAGTTGTTACTGTTAAAATGTGTGTGATAGCCTTGATTTCTCCTTTATTTTTTCAATGTAACATATTCTTCTAGGACTACGTATACACGTATTACGCAGATAAGATAACTGGGTGGTGTTTCTACGTATAATGGGCTGTGCTCCGGGAATTTTGTATTGTATCGCTTTGCGGTCAACTTCCAATCAGCCGCTGTAACGTTTTTGACACATGCGCAGAAAAAGAAATAAAATGTTTACTAAAATGCAGAAGACGGCCTTTGATCTGATAAAAAAAAGGCCCAACTGCCTTGTTTATGTCCAGGCTGGGACGGGCAAAACCCACGTTATCGAGGAGATTGCTAGAGAGCTCCGTATTGAAGGGAAATGTTTGTCAGTTTCTTGCACAACGGGTATCGTATAAAATCTATGTATTTTTGGCAGAGTGCTAAAGAACGTGTTTACATGACGTTTGTTTGTTTGTTTGATTTGTAGTTTAACGTCCCCGTCAACACTGTAAAGGTCATTTTGGAGACGTTGCTTCCAATTTTGTGGGACTTTTACCCGACATTGAGATGAAATGACATCTCAAGCCCTTTCGCCCAATGAAACCAATAGGGTTTATTAGCATGGACGGTCCGCCTCGCACTGCGGTTCCTGGACAGGCTTAGATCCTCTAAGCGGTTTACCAGTACTAGTGGGGGGGCCAGATTCAGCTCTGCGTGGAAGCATCATGTAGCCCATATATTTCTTGTACATGACGTCGTCACCTTATGTTTAAACGCTTGTTCCCGGTACACGGCGACGGTTAGCTAAGCAAAAAAAAAAATAAAAAATAAATAAATAAATAAATAAATAAATAAATAAATAAACAAATAAAAATGCAGCAGTGTTAAGCCAAACGGTTCAGAATTTTAGTTAAAAGAGATACGGCTTTAGAAATAACTTGAAATTGTTTTACAAATTTGAGTCCATAGTGGTCGGAATGACTGATGACTTTAAGCTTGTGTTCTAATATCGTTACCTAAATAACAATGGCTGTTTTGGTGCCAATAGGCCTGTAGGAATTATCCTTCTTTTTTTCTTTGTGATAAGTGGAAACCAAGGAAAAAGCGTTTCAACATGTACATGTATTTTGTCTAATGTTTGCTGTTCTCTCTCTCTCTCTCTCTCTCTCTCTCTCTCTCTCTCTCTCTCTCTCTCTCTCTCTCTCTCTCTCTCTCAGATATTTGGATTAAATTTGTGGAGGTCTTAAGATTAAGTAGAGGGGTATGGAAATAGTGTGTACTGTTCATTCCAGAGGTAGAAAGAACGGTGTACAGACCTAAACTGCACCAACCTGGCCCAAGGATTATTAAACTTTTTTCATGCTCAACTGATAGGGTATGAAATTTATCCGGCTCATAAATAAAAAAATGTAATGTGAAACACATAGAAAACAGTGTAGTTCATACTTCCGTGAACGCATCGAGTCACACGATTTTCAGTGACATCAAGTGCCGTCATTCTAAACCATGGTTCTCTACGGGCCTTGGTGAGGTCAACGCTGTTCCTCTCTTTGTAGAAAAATGGCGTGTAAATGTTTTTTTTTTTTTTTTCAGTTTAAAAAGTTTGCCCTATAAGCATTATTTGTCGCCCAGTGATGAGGGGCAAAGAATGTAATTATAAAACAATAAACTTAATTTTTCTGCTTTTCATGAAAGTATGAACGACAGCGAGTCGCTAACAAAGTTTACATGAACCCCTTCGGGGTTCACTTACTTTTCACACAACTCACTGCGTTCGTACTATCATGAACAGCAGAAAAATAAATTTCATTTCTTATGTGTTTGTTTTCTTTGCCTCATACTGCTGCCTCACTCTAGGGTTTATTAGCTATCTCATTATGTCAGTCATTGCAAAACACTCACATTGAGCCGGAGGTAATTTTGTTTTCAAAACCGTCTTCTGTAGCATGTTTTGTTATCCATGCAATTAGGGGAGCAGCTTCTCAGTTTCCCCTTAAATGTACATTTTTGACAGTCAGAATGACATGTCCTTATCGACTTTTAATGAAATGGACATTCAATTTGTCATCAAACTGCTGTCAAGTGTCAAAGAAAGCAGGTCATGAAATGTACATGCAATGGTTTTTATTTCATGCGTAGCACTTTACATGTAAACGGATGCTTTAGACACAAACTTAAGCGGCTCACTGGAAATCTTTATGAGGTATGAATATTAAAATACGGACATTTTGTTGTGTTACATTTGTGTGAATGTGCTTTATCGCCTATTAATTTCTGTATATTTATCCAGTTCACAACGCATTCTTTAAAGTTTTCGGACCTGCCCATCGGGGCTTAAAGAAATAGGTGGGCTGCGTGACCCTTCCAAGCATAGCTGAAACCGACCGCACGCGAGTACTGCTAAACCGCTCAGAGAATCTATGCCTGCCCGGGCAAAGCGGTGCGAGTCAGACTGTTCATGCTTATAAACCCTATTGGTTTCATTGGGCGACAGGGCCTGAGATGTCATTTTATCTCAATGTCGAGTAAAAGTCCCACAAAATGGATTCAACGTCTCCAAAATGACCTGTTGATGGGCACTTTAAACATCTAATCAAACAAATAAATTCCTTAAAGTGTTTGGGTGAGAAAAATAATTAATATTGCGGTCGTGGCTTCGGGCTCGTTTTCAGTGAATTAAAGTCTCATGCTCGACAAAACCCTACATGATACTTAACTAAAATGAAAACTTGCTTGAAAATTCCTTGTTTCGGCCTCAATCCCATCATACATTCTATTATTCAGTTCTTATCTAAGCAGGAAACGGCCCCGCCAATCGGGACATGAAGAAATGATGCTTCCACGCAGAGCTGAAACCGACCCGCACACGAGTACTGGTAATCCGCTTAGAGCATCTAAGCCTGCCCAGGCAAAGCGGTGCGAGTCGGCCCGTCCATGTTAATTAACCCTATTGGTTCATTGGGCGGCAGGGCTTGAGATGTCATTTCATCTTAAGGTCGGGTAAAAGTCCCACAAAATTGGAAGCATGGTCTCCAAAATGACCTTTGCAGTGTTGACGGGGACGTTAAACCTAAAATCAAACAAACAAATCTAAGCAGGAAAATTTATGAACTGTTAGTATATAAAAATAGCGAGCATTACAAATTTAACGCTCGACTGAATTGAGCATGAAAAACGTTTTATAACCTTTTAATAGCCTGGTCGAGAAACACTATGATTGGAATGCCGCTTTACTCAACAGCACCAAAATTAAATGTCATATATATTGAAAAGGCCCCATTTCTCACTTACTTTCCAATACACTCTAGGATAATACAAGTACTTTTTCAACAGATCTAAGCACTTCACAATCAAACTTTTCATAAAAGTCATCTATTTTTAAGGCATTCAAGAGTTCTGCAACGGAAGGCCTGGTGTTTTTTTTTGTTTGTTTTTTTTACCGGATACTACGGTCTTCGACCACATGTGATTAACAATCGGCTCGATATGAGTGAAATAAACTCGAAAGAACCGTAAAATGATCCCCCTCCCCTCCCCCTCTCCCACACACACAAAAAAAAATCAAGGTTGATATGCTCTAGCTTATTCTGAACTTTTTTGTTTGCCGTGTTGTGGTGAATTGTGGTGCCTATTCAAATTAATACAAAGTTGCTGAGCAGAAGAATTGAGCAGTGTTTTTTTTTTTTACCAAAGTCCCTACATCAATGGATTTGGCCGAATTCATAAATAGAAGCGTCCACTTCAGAAACTCGCGGATAAGAGAGCATGTGTGTGCTGCACTGTAGGGGTTCTGTCCCCTTAAATCCCTGTTGGAAAAGGACCCAATGGGCCCAACCTAAGTAGTGCTTATTGTCATTTACTGGCCATTAGCGACCCAGGATCAAAATTTCAAAACATAAAAAGGAATTATTGCAATAGGGAACAAATTGATTCCATGCTGCATCATTTTGAACATTTACGTACTTGTTGCATTTTTAACAAGCTGGCTGTTTTTTGTTTTATGGGTTTTTTCTGTCTACACAAGCATGAGTGAAACTGTTTTGAAAATAACACAAAACGTCCACGATTTTAACAAAAAATACATTTCACTTTTTCTGAGTCCGGTAAGGAGATAACTACGACTAATCCCTGCCTTCCTAAATTTAGCCACCCACCTAGCTCAGTGCCTCAGATGCTAAAGGTCCCAAGTTCGATCCCCAGCAGCGGTGACAAAATTTCGGCGTGTCAGAACACGTTCCATTGGCATCATAAATTTTGAAGGTATGAATATCATAAAGTGCATCGTCCTTCGAATCTGGACGTTAACTGGAGACCCCCTGTGCAGGGAGAACCATCCCCTGTGCAGGTTAAAGAACCCTACCGTAATTACATAGTGACTGTGTACTCTTTCAGCCTTCAAAACTGGAGTATGTGCAGTATACATCGTCTGTGTCCCTTCTTTGGGTTTAGTTGAAAATGGAAGAAAAATAGCGATAATGCTCATTTGTCACTACTTCGAACGGTATAAAAATTAAACAGCACCGGCCGTTCCGGTCGTTAGTTCATCGATAGAGTAGCCCGGAATCAGCAGAAAACCAAGCTTCGCGACGATTGTTTTCTTGATCTGTTACAGAAAGCGATGTAAAAGTAATAAAATCTAAATTTAGAGCTGCAAATACATCATCTTGGATTCAAATTGGTCAAGAGAGGTTCATTTTAATGAAAGACATCAGTTGAAAGCGAAAAAAGTTTCCTCCATAACACTAGCTCGCTTGTGATTGATGAAAACCTGAAAATTTTTGTGACACGTTTATGCCGAATTTTGCTTTGCTGAGTTAATCCATGCGAGAAAAACATGTTTCCTGCAAGTGACAGACAGAGGTGGATTATTGTTGCAAAGTGGACTTATTTAACTTGTATATTTCGTAATAAGCAGGTGAAAAACTGCATTTGCGAAAAAGATACACTGGATAAAATGAGGTAACCCCCCAAAAAATGGAGTCGAAGTTTCCCCCCTTGTCTCTAATATAGTACCCCCCAAAAAAAAAAAAGAAAAATGTTTCTTTTTTTTTTTTTTTTTTTTTTTTTTTTTCATTTTTTTTTTCATGATTCAAGCCCCTATGGTACAACATAAACTGTGGCCGAGTTTGTGGAAGCGTTTGCGATGGAAGTGGAATCAGACTTGACGCAAAGCTGAAAATCTACAGAGATGTGGCGCTGCAAACACTATTATACGCAGGAAAAACAATAGCATGCAAAAAAAAAAAAAAAAAAAAAAAAAATACAACACGAGCCACTTCCATACAAGCTGTGTTTGAAAACTTCTTAAAATAAAGTGGAAAGACAGGATTCCAGACTCAGAAGTCCTATAAAGGTCTGGGTAGCCGAGTGTACATACACTTCTGAAACTGCCACAATTAAGATAGCTAACCATGTTACAAGAATGCTTGATGGCGTTTACCAAAGGAGAACAAGAAGTGGGAAAACACTTCCATGGAGGTAAGAAGCGATACAAGGTCCATCCGAGTCTTCAACATACATGTACCAACAAAGCCATTGGAACCAATTGCACAAGATATTGAGCAAAGTGTCGAAGGGGTGCTATAGAATATGAGGCAATGCTTGGCGCAGAGCCAGAGCAAAGACAACGATCTTGTTCTGTCTGCAACAGGCAGTTTTGTGCTACGATTGGTCTCATTTGCCACGTTAGAGCACTTTACGGATTTGATTAAGATCGGTCATTGTCAATAACGTCAGAAAAAAAACTATATACATATACAGTAAAATATTAAGGCCACCTTTGGACTGTTCAAAAGTGGCCTTTAAGACCACTTTTGAACAGTTTCAAAGGTGGTCCCTGGCCAGAGGACCTTATGTGCAGGAAATTCGAATAAAGAATTACTGAACCGTTCTAAATAAACTTTTTAAAGCAGAATAATTCTTAATTTCAGGTGGTCTTAATAGCGGAAGCAGACATATTAAAAGTCCAATATTTTATAATAACAACATAAAGGGTATGTAGGTAGATTCACATATCCACTAAGCCCACACGCCAAAGGTACATTCTCAGCAGATTTACTAACAACTTCAACTTGCAGGTAATCTCAAGGTATAAGACCCCCCGTCACAAGCAAATCTGTCCTTTAGAGTTGCGGCAAGGTGAAACACGAACCGACCCGCTCGGCTTCACATACTAGTTAGAGTCTTGAGACTTTAGGTATAGAAACTAGAAGTGTCGTAGTATCCGAGAAGCGAACACAAAGGTGCTGATCAGACTGCGCGCATGCGCAGTTTGATCTGCACCTTTGTTGTTCGCAAATAACAAAAGCCGGTTTTCTCATAATATACCTCGCATTATTAAGAAGGGCGTCGAGTATGATCCATGCAGCATTAAAGCCTATTAGCTGAATACAGAAATAGATAAACCTAATATTTTTGACAATCTGGTTTGCTGCTATTTCAATCAAAGCGCCAAAGGCACTGAAATGACAGATTCTATGAGAAAATCATAACACTGTGAAAACTTACGGAAAACCTTTCTAAAAAGAGCTTAAAATTTAGAAAAGTAGTTCTGCAAATTCCAATATATGATATGTTTGCAGATGTCTATAGACCGGTGGTATTATGAAACGCCATTCGATGTTTCAAATTTTTGAAAGAAACTATTTACGTTTTCAAAACCAAACATTAAAATTCAAGTTTTAACAAAGCTACTGTCCATAAGTAATAATTTTTGTCTGGTCGGTTGTGGACACCTCTACCCAAAGATACTCTATGGGAAAGAGATCGGAGGAGAAAGGCTGGCTAGTCCAGTACATGAATTCCATTGGCTTGAAGACATTTTTGAGTACGAACAGCCCTATGCGCCCGCTCGTAATCCTGCTGGATAAGATATCCCGGATTCTGAGCGTAAAGAAACAAATGTAACCATGTGAGACCGAAGCGCTTGACTGATGTAACGTCTCGCTGTTCAATCCACGTCTCAGCTATGATCTTGAATGTTCTTAATGACACTAAGCTGCGTTCGCTAACTACACGCAATAGCTCGCCACACAATTACGCTTATTTCACCCGATATGTCATGCTCTATTTCGCACGCGTCGCCTCGGCATAGCTTACACCTATACGTCGAAACACCCGGAAACGACAACCGGCGTGATTCACGCTGAAGTGCGATTTGTCACTGAAACGCATATGTCAGTCGCTTAGACGCCAATTTACGTATTTCATGCACTAGCGTAGGTGTTCCGTACTGTCTCGATGCGTTTACTTTGGTCACGACAGGGACATCTAGCTCTTAAACGTGCATCGCATAAGGGCGACGATCAGTGTCAGTGCTTATAAGTCGGTAGTTGAGACCCCTTGTTTAGCTACAGGTACAGTGTAGCAGCTGCCGGCGGAAATCTGTTTCGCATATGCGTCTGACGGTCGAATCGATCTTGACATACTGACGTCGGTCTTCCGCTACGTCGACGTCCACTAGCGTCTTCTGTATATAGTAAGATGTCGCTCCAATAGACGATAGATCACACACATGTGGCACCCAAAATCAGAGTCAACGTCATCCGCTTTCCGACCAGCTTCTAACTGTCCAGGGGCACACTTACGATCCTTTAATGAAAAAATGTTGCAATACGCTCTCACTAGAACACATTTCAGTTTCTTCTTTCCTAGGCACGACCTTACATTACACATCAAAAGTTTGACCCTGAACATGTGGTTTCTATCCGCACTGGTGTGAGGGTGGTGCGCAGGATCGACGTGGCCGGACTGGTAACCAGACGTCACGGTTGATTTAACCTTTTTAGCTTAAGGGCATGGTGCCTAAGCGTGTTGTTATCATGCAATCGTTTGGTTTCAGAATCAAAGCACTGAATGTGTGGGGTGTAGGTTGGAGAAATAGGCCTGGGCTGAGATTTAAACTGTTTTGTTTGTTTGATTTGAGGTTTAACGTCCCCGTCAACACTGTAAAGGTCATTTCGGAGACATTGCTTCCAATTTTGTGGGACTTTTACCTGACATTGAGATAGATTGACTTCTCAAGCCCTGCCGCCCAATGAAACCAATAGGGTTTATAAGCATGGACGGTCCGCCTCGCACCGCGGTTCCTGGACAGGCTTAGAACCACTAAGCGGTTTACCAGTACTAGTGTGTGGGCCGGATTCAGCTCTCCGTGGAAGCATCATGCAGCCCATATATTTCTTCAAGCCCCTATGGGCGGGGGCCAAAGATTTAAACTGTTTCATTTAACTCTGAAATTCCAAACAAATAGTGAAGATTTTGATAAGAAGACGGCGGCTATTTTCTACAAGACAAATAGTTATTCTGACAAGTCAGTGATAGTCACGTAGACATTAGCACTGAAGCGCTTTTCTTATTATCAACTTCGGGTCGAATGCCAAACAATCAACACAAACATAGCCGCGTCGTTTGTCAGTGTTTGGTACATGTAAGTGTTATCTGTAAAATCTGCACATGAATCAAATGTTGGATCTGGCAAACAATGTAAACTCAGTCCAAAAGCCACACATCACGGTGCTGATCTTGTTCTACACGTTTTTGCATTAGTTACTAACATCTTAATTTTAAACGAATCAGTCCAAGTCCCCGTTCATGACGAGCCTGCATTTAGAGACAATCGGCATGAGTGTTGTCAGTGCTTTGATTTTTTTCATTGCCTTGGGTTTCTGGAGTGCAATCTTCCACCACTGAAGTTGGGCTCTTTCATTCTGCTAAATATATGACACCTAGAGATATATCACAGGACCTACACTAAGTAACTGTACCATATTCCAGGGTTGAAAGGGACAGCCTTTCTTTTCAATTGCTCCACGCAACGTCAATATACACCTGAGTTGTAACTGACCTAAACTTGACCTCGAAAGTCAGAAAGAAACCCCATTAATATTATTGTGTACAGCTGACCTGGTCCAACAGCAGGCTGGTCTTTAAGGATTAAATATTGACAGCACTGATAGAAAACAGTATAAAACCTGAGCAGACTGCTAAGCAGACGCCGCATTGATCTGGGTATACAGTCCGTTCGCCAAACCCGTCGCATGATGCAGCTGATTCATATGAAATGCTGAATCGTCAAGTCGTCTGCTTCAAAAGTTTGTATTATGCTTACAGGATAAATAATACGCTTGTACAATTTTGATTACTGTGCCAAACCGGACTACATTTTGTGCGGACTCATATTTCTATGGCGGTCAAAGCCGGAAGAAAAAGCCTGAATTACTTTAAACGTGCAGCACAGCAAGAATAGACAGATGGAATCTGGCATTAATAAAAATGACGTATACTCTTGCTGCTATGTTGCTGTACAATGGTTCAAAAGCCGCAACAGTCAAAAATGTATTTTCTGACATGTGCGTGAGCGAAGACTTAACTGTCCTTTTTGCTTTCCGCTATTGATGTTTCCATTAGGGTCTGAAGTTTCATGTTAGTGTTTCTTTCCCTTTGGTGTCTCTGATGGGAGCTGTGGGTTAATTATATCGATTTCTGATCATTGCCTCCACTTCTATTTTAAATTAAATCAGCCTGCTCATCTGTTTCAACCAGACTGGGTTTTTCCACAGTCCATTAACCATATGAGCCAGTAACTATGCAAACACCTGCAAAGCGAAGACTCAGAACTGATATCTTAACATCCTTACTGACGCTATGATTAATAATATAATGTTATTAATCAAGCAATTTCAGTTTGCCCAGTTACAGGTCCGAGGTCAGCTGTATTGACCAGAGGCCAAAGGCCGAGAGCCAATACAGCTGACCAAGGACCTGTATCTGGGCCATTTCGGAATTACTTGATTAATGACAATTTTATTAATTAAAATAATAATTTTTTGATGATTTCACCTCAGGTTTATACAACTTCACTTCAGGTTAATATGGATTTCATCGTAGGTTAATATGGCTTCTTAGCCAATCAAGTGCAAGAATTTCAATTTTGATCGCAGGCCATTGATATTAGTATTAGGTTAACCGATATAAGTCAGGGATCAAACTCGTATTAGCAGAGGTCAACTTGCAAACATGTATGCTGTACGAAGAAAGAAACGACCGCCATGTCATATAGACCGATTTCTCTGATTTCAGTAGAAATGGTCGATTTAGTGGTTTCAAGACCTGCAATCTTTAATTAGGACATGCGGTGCGACCGCAATGTCATATGGACCGATTTCTCTGTATGGATACTGTATACACATGTGTTAACTAATAACAATGGATATGACTTTTCCTACCTAGAAACAAAATCCTGGTCCAACTATGTTTGAGCCATTGAAATTAAATTATTATCACGTTAACAAGTGCCTTACAAACTTCATTTCATATAGGGAAAATGTGGTTTTCATGAATATATTACGTTTTCAGTGCGTTTACAGAAAACCCGTATAGTTAAGGATAAACTACTTCTTGGGACAGTGGTCAGGTTTAAATGATTCTTTCTCAACATTGACAAAGCGCAATCCTATTATGATCAACATCAGATTATAGCTTAGAAGTTGAAGTTTAATATAAGCTATTTTTATATCGTAAAATAAAGTTGTGTTGATTTTATGCACTGAAAAGTAAAAAAGTAAGTTTTTACACTTTTGGATACATTTTTACCATTTGCTTAAAAAGAGTCATTTTCCTAGGCTATGCATGACAAGCACGTGTATACAATAATGTATCACAGAATTTTTCTAACCTTGTTCCAAAGGAAGATTTTGGCAATTTTTATCTCGTGGAACAAAATTAATTGTCATTCTTAACAAAAGTTTTATCTTACCCCAATCAAACTGCTGTGATACATTGTTAAACTAGTGACTTTAGAGAACTTTTGTGCCAAATATAATACAATTTGTGCGTTAATTTAAAAAACCGAATCAATTTTGAATACGGCACCCGCACAAAATTTTCGTATTACAGGAAAGCTGAAAAACGTCTGCTGTCAATTAAAACTTTTTTAAAAATGATTGACTGGGCTGATACAGCACCCCTTACCCAATTCACCTATCAGCGTTCACAAAAATTCATCGGTATTATTCGTGTGGTGTTTTCATCCATTAAATATGTATTTTGCTCGAAATGTTCATTTTCTTCTCATATACATTCGGTAGCATTGCACTAAATACTGGGAGGTGCCGGGTTTTATCACTTTTGGACCGAGCTTGTAGTTGCGTTCTAAATACCAGACTTAATTCCATTGGATATATATCCCATGTTTTATTTCAAAGTGAGAAAATGATATGTATAAGGGACTAAACTGATGTATGTTTTATAAATATATCTGCAAGCTCAAAGAAATTTTTGCTGATTTTATATGGTCTGCCCTCCTTTAAAAATGTTGGTTTGTATTTACTCCATTCTAGTAGGTAAACAAACATGGTTGACTGTAACTTGAAAATGAGCAGATCAACATGTGGATCTTTTTCTCATTAACTAGTTGGGCTAGGATGGCTCTATAAACAAGTAAGGTTTGAAAAGTTTGTATGTGTAGTTTTTGTGGGAGTAGGTAAAAGGTTACTATTGTCGCCTATGGAAAACATTTAGTGGAAGGCTCCCTATAGCAAAAGTAGCACCACTGTCCTGTTTTCAGTCATTACATACTATTTCCACACATTTGTAGGTTCTGTCCAATTCTGTTTCATTAAATGTATCTTCATGGCATGTATTTTGCCATAGATACTGTAAAGAAATGCGATGGTAGTGCTAATTTAGGTCTAACTGGTTGGATTTGATGAAGTTTTGCCTCTGCTCTATGTTCTTCGGAGAGGGGTGTACTTACAAGCCATGTAAATCAGTTTTTATTGATGTGTTTGGAAAGGAGACTTGCAGTAATCGTATTTGCACAAACACAAGAAAGAATCTACTCCACCTGGAATATAAGAGTAAGGTTTCATGGCACTAGTACTATGTCTTAAACAAAAGCAAAACTTCAAAATTGCCTCTCCGAAGCAGCCCGATGCAATATCCGGATAAGTTTTCTCATCCGTTATAAGTACTTTTATTTTATTCATGTAAAAGGATGTGACAAGATATATTCAGCTATTCCTCATGGCATTAAGGTATTTATGAACATTTTCTTGGCATTTTTGTCCTCAAAATATCCTCAAAATGCCATTTTCTACTTTAAATAGGGGGTGTAGGTGTGAAAATAGCCATAAAATGAGTATTGGTGCTATTTAGGCAGAATTCTGTGCATTTTAGTATTGAATTGTTCCAAAGACATTTGAGAAGAACCACTGATGCAAGCCGGTGTCTGGGTTCCATTCCAGAAAGAGATAAACTTTTGCGCTTTTCAAAAACTATGGTTTGTTCGGCTTTCATTGTTGAATCTGAAAGCGATAACTTGTTCGCAAACTTGAAAGATTCTTTGTGACTGAACTTTTATTATGCATGACTAAACTCTTAGATATGACCTAAATTTCTATTTAGCAATTCTTTTCATGCACCATGAAGAAAATAAGGGTTTGGTATAGGTAGCATTGCACTGAATACTGGGAGGTGCCGGGTTTTATCATTTTTGGACCGAGCTTTTAGTTGCGTTCTAAATACCAGACTTGCTTCTATTGGATATATATCCCATGTTTTATTTCAATGTGAGAAAATGATAGGTATAAGGGAATAAAATGATGCATGATTTATAAATATTCTGCAAGCTCAAAGAAATTTGTGCTGATTTTATATGGTCACCCCTCCTTTAAAAATGTTGGTTTGTATTTACACCGCTCTAGTAGGTAAACAAACATGGTTGACTGTAACTTGAAAATGAGCAGTTCAACATGTGGATTTTTTCTCATTAACTAGTTAGTCTAGGATGGCTCTATAAACAAGTAAGGTTTGAAAAGTTTTATATGTGTGGTTTTTGTGGGCGCAGGTAAAGGTTACTATTGTCGCCTATGGAAAACATTTAGTGGAAAACTCCCATTCATCAACTGCCGACAGCCAAATGCTCCCCCCCCCCCCCCACCACCACCCACCAAGGCTGTTCCCAATCAGCAACCAGCATGGAAAAAATCACAATTGCTTCTCATTCTCCAAAGATAACCCAGCCTAAAAGATAGTTATATATACCATAGCGAATCTGATGATCTTATTATTATAAGACGTTAATGTTGCTGCAAATGATACAAGGCTAATCTGCTAACAATAATATTTTGGAGCAGAAATAAGAAGAATAATGTTTACCCTGCAGACCCTGTTTTTCTCTGAGTACAGCGGGGTTGTAGGCGGGTTCATTTAATAGATCCACACAAATGATGCTTGATAAACTTTTACAACTTTTATTTATGCCACTTTCAGTAGACGTCTATTTTTACAAATAACACGGCCATGTTGATAGCTGAATTTATTTTATACTTTGCAGTGAAATCAATGCATATATGAAACAAATAAAATGATATTTCCACACAGTGAAAAGATATTTTCCAAAAGATATTTTCACACTATGAAAATTAACATGACCTTGTTATTTTCACAGTAGCAGCCCGAACTACTTTTTCTTGATAAAAGTCACATGTAATCGATAAAATAATTCTATAAAATACTTTGAAACGCCTGACTACACTCTTCTGGAGTCCATGTCTGTTGATCTGAACATTGATATTTGCCATTTGTCTATGGATTAATGATTTTGGATTAACGTTTTGGCTCTACGACCTAAACTACTTGAAAAACATTCTGAACTTTAAAAATGCTGTGTTCAAAATTGCGATTGTTTGTGTTTTGAAAATGACAGTCGTGAAGTCAAAGCCAGGTCAAAATTGTGACGTATGATACGATCGATCAATTACCGTAAGTGTCCTTATAAATTATAAAATAAAAAGGAAACTTACTTTTTTCGGTGGATACCAAAAATATTTCATCTCGTGTGTTGAAAACATCCGAAGTGTTGCTCGTGCTTTGCACTCGTAAAAAAAATAGTATGTTTTCAACACACTCGATTAAATATTTTGGTATCCACCTCAAAAAAGTAAATATCCTCTATACTGTCTTTCAGTACAAAGGTCGATTTAGTGGTTTCAATACCTACAGTGTTTGATTAGGTCATGCAGTGCGGGGCTAAGTCCACAGTTAGAAAGTAATGCGAAAGGTATAAGATGGTTTCTTACCCACACACGTCCTTTTGACACACTTTTTAGTGTATCCATGCGCTCAGAAAGTCCGAAAAATAATCAACCAACGTTTAAAAATTATGGAAAATGCGTCTGCTAGTCGTATACAATTAATGTAACAAGAAAAGATATGACACAAAGTGCCATATCAAGTGACTCGATTGTGATTGCATTGCACTATTTTGGAAAGGAACAGGCAACGGAACCTTATTATTCAACCGTTCAGTTATAAACTTAAAAACTAGAATTATTTGACCGCGTCGGCATGAAAACTGAATTTGCAGTATCATATTCAACGTTAACATGACCGGTTGTCTTGTCAGTTTGATTATTTTGTGGAAAACTGTGTTGCGTTTAACAGTGTAACAAAGTTGAATTCGACAATGACTGATCAATGGGCCCAACCTTAGGGATATAACAAACCGACAAGTGCAATCAACAAAGATATTGGTCTTCTTTATGCATGTACTTAACACCCTCCTTTTGAACACCAAGAACAACAGGAGTCCATTAATTCCGTGCGTGTTTATATATTATTATTAGTAGTAGTAGTAGTAGTAGTAGTAGTAGTAGTAGTAGTAATAGTAGAAGTGTCAACTCAATCGTCGTTTTAGCTCAGCGGAACGAAGTTCCGGTAAGCTATTCTACTAATCCCGGTGTCGGCGTCCACAAATGTTAAAGTTTTTTAGTTAAAGTTATTGAGTTGCTCATAACTTCTTTATGTGAACATGGATTAAGTCCATATTTGGTATTGTGATAGATACTGGGCTAAAGTTTTTATCTTCAGTATCAGCACCCATGACCTTGACCTTGGTCAAGGTCACAGACTTAGAATTTTAATGTTAAAGTTTTTGTGTTAAAGGTTTTTAGGAGCTCATTACTTCTTTATGTTTGGATGGATTTAGTTTATACTCGGTATGGTTATAGATACTTGTCTCAAATATTCGCAGCAGCATCAACGCTCATGACCATAACCTTGGGGTCAAGGTCACTGACTTAGGTGTCTTTGATGGATGGAGTAAGTTAATTGTATCGATTCCTGATCTTTGTTTTGTTTCTACTTAGAATTCTAATGCTGTTTTTGTGTTAAAGTTTTAGTAGCTCATTACTCATTTACCTTTCGATAGATTTAGTTCATACTTGGGCTGGTGATAGGTACTAGTCAAAAGTTTTTATCAACAGCATCATCATACATGACCGTGACCTTTGGGTCAAGGTCACAGACTAAAGACTTTTATGTTTTTGCACTGAAGATTTAAGATCATTACTTGGTTGCCTTCAGACGAATTTACTTGAGACTTGGAATGGTGATAGATACTGCTTTAAATTTATCGAGTAAGTTCCACTTTCAAGGGCATGGCCTCAAGGTCAAGATCACTGTGGCTATCTTATGAAAAACTTTGTCATCGCTCTAGCGCCTACATTTATTGACAGATTTTAATATAACTTCATACAAATGTTGCTTGTGATAATTTCTCCAGCAAGTTTGGCTTTCAAGGCCATGACCTCAAGGTCAAGGTCACTGCCTGTTTTTCGAAAAACGTTGTGATCTCTCCAGGGCCTACATTTATTGACGGATTTTTGTATAAATTCACGCAAATGTTGCACATGATAATATCTCAAGCCATCACGTGAACACGTCCGTGAAATGAACACCCCTTTAAACCCCAATTTATATAGAGAAAACTGGGGTTCACGTGGGTATTCATTATTTTTCTTACTTCTGCTCCAAGACATAGGTTGTGGGTACTCGTTAGAACCGCTTCAATGAGGCGGTTCTAACGAGCACACGCAACCTATGTTTGAAGTAAAAATAACAAAAATATCACAGATTTTCATCGGAAAAGTAGCCATTTTGGAGATGTGGAAAAATGTACTATGTCGCACGGGTGTGATAACGTAATGCGAGTTAAACTTTCAAGGTCATGACCTCAAGGTCAAGGTGACTTTGGCTTTTTTTTGAAAAACTTTGTCATCACTCTGGCACCTATATTTATTGATAGATTTTAATATAACTTCACACAAATGTTCGGTATGATAGTATCTTGAGCAGGTTTGTCTTTCAGGGTCCTGAGGTAGAGGTCACGGTCACTGGCTATTTTCAGAATAACTTTGTCATGGCTGTATGGGCTACATTTCTTGATGGATTTTGCCATAACTATACGCAAATGTTGCTTATGATAATATCTCGAGCGAGTTCGACTTTCAAGGCCATGACCTCAAGGTTAAGGACAGTGTCGCTATTTTTAGAAAACCTTTGTCATCACTCTATAACTTCATACAAATGTTGGGTATGATAATATCTCAAGGGAGTTTGACTTTCAGGGTCCTCAGGTCAAGGTCAAGCTCACTGTGGCTATTTTTAGAAAAACTTTGTCTATGCTCTAGCGGCTGCATTTATTGATAGATTTTAATATAACTATATTGATAAAGCACTGGATCCTTTCTTTGTGACTTTGTTTCTGTTATGGGTCTGAAAATTTGCCTTTGCGCAACTGAGTCAAAGCGCGACTTCCGGTGAGCTATCCTATCCGGCGACAGGTCTTATCTGTATTTATTTTGATAATTACTGATGAATTTAAGCAAGTGTTTATTCATTTTTTTCCAACACATATATTACAATAATCATAATAATAATAATAATAATAATAATCAAAATCATAATACTTGTTGTAAAAGTAGCAGTAGTGGTTTAAGTAATGGTGGAAATAGTAGTAAGTATAATTATTATAATCATCGTTTGGATTATTGAAATTATTATTATTATTATTATTATTATTATTATTATTATTATTATTATTATAATTGTATTAGTAGTAGTAGTTGTAGTAGAAGTAGCGGGAGTAGTAATAAGTCTGGGCTTGTTTGTTTGATATGAGATTGGACGTCCCCGCCAACACTATTTAGGTCATTTTGGAGATATGGCTTCCAATTTGGTGGAGTTTTACCCTACATTGAGATCAAATGACATCTCAAGTCCTGCCGCCCAATGAAACCAATACTTGAATAGGGTTTATATGCATGGACGGTCCAACTCGCGCCACTTTGCCTGAGCAGGCTAGTAGTAAGAGGTGCAGTTAGAGTACCATTATTATAATAATTGTTTCAGTATTAAAATTATCATTATCATAAGTAGCAGAATTCGTAGTAGTAGTTTGGTTTGATTTGTTTGTTTCTATTACGGTTTAACGGCCCAGTCAACACTAATTTAGGTAATGTTGAGCCGGTCAGTTTACCTATCCACATTTTTCCTGGGCAGGCTTATACGTAAGCGGTTAACCAGTACAGTGCAAATTCTTTCGCCAGAAACTGACAAATGCCCTTCTTGAATCAGCGGAAGGGAGAGAATAGAAAAGATTTCATGATAAATTTCCACGAAAGAAATGTTGCTGACCCCGGCAGGTATCGAACCCGCGTCCTCCTGGTCACCAGTCAGACGCGCTTCCGACTAAGCTAGTAGTTTGTTTGAATCCCTGTCAAAACTATTTAGGTTTTTTGAGACTTTGCTTTCAATTTTGTGGATCTTTTATCCCGCATTGAGATGAAATATCATCTCAAGCCCTGACGCCCAAACAAACCAAAATATTTATATGTAGGGGCTGTCCGACTCACACCATTTTGCCTGGGCAGGCTTAAACCCTTTAAGCGGGAAGACTCTCTCTATCTTACATGTAATGTAAGAAATGCTTTTTTTCACTTCTGAAGAGCATAAAAATTATACGTTATGGTCATGTCAGAAAGTGTGTGAACCTCTCGCCTTTCTACTTGACAATATTTACAAAAGATTGGGTACTAAGTCATTCAGAAAAGTTGTGGGTATTCCGATGGGTACTCATTGCGCATCCGGTAGATCTGTTTGTGTTTTGTTATGAAAGAGACTTGATGATGTCCCTTCTGCTGAAAACCAATCTGAAAATCATTGAAGCTTTTAGCTCGACTTCTAGATATTTGGATGATTGATTAAATATTGACAATACCTATTTCGATGGTTTGATTAGTCAAATTTACCCCCCCCCCCCCCCCCCAGAACTTCAGTTAAATAACGCAAACCGGGGCCCGGTTTTTGGATTTTCATCTTTCTATTGTAGATGGGATTGTCTCTTGCAAAATGTACGATAAACGCGATGATTTTGATTTTGAGATTATAAATTTTCCATTTTTGGATGGTGATGTTGCTCGTGCGCCATCCTATGGCGTTTATATTTCGCAATTAATTCGAATTGCCAGAGTGTGTATTAATGTAACTGACTTCAATACTCGTAATAATTTGTTAACTGCTAAACTTCTTAATCAGGGTTATCGGTACCATAAACTACGCAAAGCTTTTTCAAAATTTTATAGATGTCGTTGTGATTTAATTTCAAAATTCAATGTTGGACTTAAATCTCTTATGCAACAAGGTCTATCGGAACCCGAATTTTATGGTGACTTAGTATATAAATTCAGAAAAATACATAACCGCAATGACTTCAGCACCAAAGTTCGTAATATCATTCTTCGATATAAAAAGAGTGGGTACAACATAAATGTTATACGAAATACAGCTTTGCTGCCCTCTTTAATTGCACGCGTACGCCGGTGGGTCAGGCCTCAGGTTCTGTGACGGTTCCAGTGTAAAGGCTTACTGAGAATAAGAAAGAATCTTATTTTATGTAATGTTGGTTTTTGCCTGATACTTGGTCTCTGGTCGGGCCCACCGGAGTCTAACTGTTGGTTTTATTTTGCTCCAGCATTTCAGAGGTTTCTTGCTGTCGAGTCCTCACCGTTGTTTATTCTCTGTGGTTGTTTAATTTTTTGGTGTTCAATAAGAGGTTGCACTGGTGTGTTAGACGACCTTCATGCGGACTGAACAAATAATTTATCTAAATCGCGACGGAAGTAAGGGCTAGGATCGTGGCTACGTAAAATCGATTTAAGCCCCCCAGTGGAATTCGTTCCACTGACCGTTCCAAGGTGGTTCTTCTGTCGCGTTTTATTTTTGTATTCGTTTATCTTTGAGTATCTTGATTGTTTGGGTCGCTTATTTTATTTTATTTTGAATAGCCAGTTGGCCATTTTGTGGGAAAGTAACTGTCGTTTTGGTTTTCCGCTGTTTATGTTTCCATTAGGGTCTGTTGTTTCATGCTTGTGTTTCTTTCCCTTGGTTTCTCTGATGGGAGATGTGGATTAATTGTATCGATTCCTGATCATTGCCTTCACTTCTTTTTTACCAGTACTCGTTTATTGGGAGAGGCGTAACTGAGCCCCGCCAAGCGAATTTGTGTCTTCGAGCATTCCGTCATGACAAATTTTAACTGCGCATGCCCAGCCATTCAGAGGGGCCAGGGATATGGCTTTCTGTCTGAAGGGTCCTCTTGATTCACTACTTGTATGAGCGAGCAGCGAAGGTTCTGGCGAGACTGCGCGGATGCGCAGGCTCGCCTGAACCTTCGCTGCTCGCATAGGCGATAAGTACCAAAATCGCTTGACGGGGCCCAACTAATGTTGTGAGAACTTGTGGCCTGACCCATTTACTGTGTTGTTGCAATAAAATATGATTAAACTACTCATGTGTGGAAACATTATACAACATATTTTATTTCTGCAAACTCGGATCGACAGGGGCCCATGTAGTAGTAGTAGTTTAATTCTTTTCATCATCGTTTTCATTATTAACATTATTATCAGTAGTAGTAGCAGTAGTTGTTGTTGTTGTGTTATTATTATTGTTATTATTATGTACAGTCCTACAAACAATATTGGCTAGTTTTTATCAAATTTCGTTTTCATCACGTAAACATGCTCTTGTAGTGCCCTTATAAATCCGATATTGTGTTATTTACATTGTATTGACAATATTTCAACCAACAACCTTCAATTGAATTGTTAGAAAAATGCATTTTTTACAGTCAAGAAACACAGCATTATCTTATTGTTATGGATGAATTGTAAATATGTTTTCTGTCCTTATGAACTTCATTTGAAACAAATAAAACGATATCTTGTGGACAGCTTTATATAAAGTGCTTATAGCAGTTGTACGTCTTCTAATTCAGCACATAGTTCCCTTACACAACCTTATAATATTCATCAACTGATCTTTTTATATGGACTCGAGTATGTAAAATAATCAGAGTCAAACTTTATGCTATTAATTAAAATGTGATGTGCAACCATTTCTTGCTGAACAGCTAGAAGATCTTGTAAAACTGCTGCATGTGTGCAGAAAATGTGGAAGAATTGCCGTGTTGAAGGCTTAAACTCTAATATTAGTGACATAAGAACAGTTCAGGCTAATCAACAGTTTCGAGTCACAAAAAAATGTTGTCTTGAGAAGTAAATGGCCAACATAGCATAAGCTGACTACTTTCAAATAGCCTACACATCTCTTTTGGCAACCTCGGGTATCAAGGTATCATCTCGTTTATAATTAATGAATATAGTAAAATTGAGTAATTAGTCGGAAGAGAAATACGACAACTAAAAGTATTTTTGAATGGAGGAAGGCTACGCGAAATCACGAAATTTACTGACTAAAAGTAATAAAACATATTACAGTGATCGAACTATCAGTTAGATGGAGCCAGTCTACGACAAGAATAACGCGACTATAAATAATACATGCTATTTAAAGTCTCCTGAACGTTAGAAGCAAAAGTTGATAGCCCCCGCCCATAGGGGCTTGAAGAACTATATGGGCTGCATGATGCATCCACGCAGAGCTGAATCTGGCCCGCACACTAGTACTGGTAAACCGCTTAGATGATCTAAGCCTGTCCAGGAACTGCGGTGCGAGGCGGACCGTCCATCCTAATAAACCCTATTGATTTCATTGGGCGACAGGGCTTGAGATGTAATTTCATCTCAATGTCGGGTAAAAGTACCACAACATTGGAAGCAACGTCTCCAAAATGACCTTTACAGTGTTGACGGGAACGTTAAACCTCAAATCAAACAAACAGATTATTTTAATAAATGAGCAAAGAACTATCCTAGTACAGTTGCACCACCGCGGAAATAATTATAGGGACTTTTACGAGCCACGTGAAGCGCAATTGTGCCTTTTGAGCATTGGCACTCAAGAAAGACTCAGATCAACATGCTTATCCACATAGATTCATTCCTCCAGTTGACCTGTCTCATAGGCTACGTCGGTCGGTGTGTGCTCGGAGGGGGGTGTGCTGTGTTTGCCGGGTTTTGCCCGGCATCCGTTTCGGTTTCAGAACTTTGGGGTTGAGACACACTGATGAAGATTAAATATCAGAAAGGCCTCTGTGTCACTAAATTTGGTATGGATACGCCTTAATTCAAGTGTGCATGAAAAATGTTTGGGTGACCGGCACGTAACAAAGTGTCTGAGCAGTCTGCATTTATGTGCAAGCGAATCTGAGTCTTAGCTGGGCAAATGCATTTTGTGTTTCATTAATGTTTATTTGTTGATAATCTCGTCACAGCCTTTATACACACACAGAATAAAGACATATGCATCAAAGGATTGGATATAGGCTGGGCCTTTATGTATCCTCTCCTTGATGACTGGCATTGATATACGTACTATGTTCAAGAGGCTCAGCAAACGTCCAATAACATTTGGCCCCGTCAAGCGATTTTGGTACTTATCGCCTATGCGAGCAGCGAAGGTACAGGCGAGCCTGCGCATCCGCGCAGTCTCGCCAGAACCTTCGCTGCTCGCTCATACAAGCAGTGAATCAAGACGAACATTCAGACAGAAAAGCCATATCCCTGGCCCCTCTGAATTGCTGGGCATGCGCAGTTAAAATTTGTCATGACTGAATGCTCGAAGACACAAATTCGCTTGGCGGGGCTCATTTTCAGTGTCACAGAGCTACTCTCAGTAGAATAATACAACAAGTTTGCTTCAGCCTGGTCAGTACATGAGAGTAGGAACTAATTATCGGAATTATACAAATGTGGCTTAATTAAAATGTGAGCAAAGCCGACGGGAATGTCCTCGCCTTGAACCCTTTTGATATACGATAACTGAGACCGCATGTCTATTTAAGCGTAATTAGCGACATCATAAGCAAAAAAATCATGACAGTTTATTAGAGTCTCACCATGGTTAACAATCATGTACAAATATACAATTTAAAATATAAACTAGCTTCAATTAACCATGCCATTCTAGTATAGAATTATAAGAGACTATCACAGTATATTTAACTGAACTACATAAATATACAGTATATGTCAATTAAAACAAAATGCATGAAATATCAGAAATTAACAGAAAATGCTTAGATGAATACCCATATATCGGCCACACGACACATACATCAGCAACAAGATGACACAGCCTAGGACAGAAGACATGTGGCGGATCCGATGTCCAAACAGCATGCACCCTGTCCCGACAACTGTGCCCGCCGAAATATCTATCGTGCGGTCGACATACAGCGAGCGAAAAAGCCGACGGAAGTGAAAGCGGATATAGAAGCACAATCTATCACCTCAGACACAGTGTTTCTACCACCGAGGTAACAGAAAGTACTCCTCACCGAATTACAGTTTATTTGTTTATATCAGTCTCATCTTGATAAACATATGAATGTAAATACATCGAGCATAAAATGCATCAAGCCATTCTAAAAGGAATTATAAGAGAATATCACCTATTCTATATACAAATACTTAGAAAGACATACAAAGAAAACTGTTTAAGGCAAAGTTCATGGCCTTTCTTTGTTTAGGTTTCCATTATGGTCTGGTCGCTTAATGTTTGTTTTTCTTTCCCTTTGGTGTCTTTGATGGGTGGAGTAAGTTAATTGTATCGATTCCTGATCTTTGTTTTACTTCTACTTTTCAAAGGTTAAGTCACGTCGTTAAGTTTCAGTGAAAGTACAATGCAACGAATTTTAAAATAAATAAATAAATAAATTTAAAAAAATAAGGGCCATTGAGGGTCGATCACGCGAGCCACCAGCTAACCTGAATCACCTAAGATCTGGTGCCGGAACGTCACTTATATAACTTCCCGGCGCGACAACCCCGCCTCTCCAGGTGCCAACATAGTTGGCCCAGAGCAGACGACGGTACACAAAAGCATAAGATAGGTGAATAGGCTGACATTCGCTGTAACTTAACTTGTACAACTTTCTAAAGAACATTATTTACATGTTAATAATTGTCTTCTTTGAATGATATTTGCACAGGTTTTGGCACAAAAACGGACAGCATTGGGGCTTGTGAAAAGAAATATATATCTTCTGACATAGAATGAAAGTTTTGATCACAATTTAGGGCTTTACTAAAAAGTTGCTCTCTAAGGTCACCATATACTTGACATGACATTATCACATGTTTTTCGTTTTCTACATCATTACGGAACGGACATATGCGCATGTTTTCAGGTAAAGCTTCATAACGTCCGGTTTTGATCCTTATTGGTGCTACACCCCAACGGAATTTACTAAAAGCTGCCCTATGACTTGGGGGTAGAATCATCTTACACTAGGTCTCTACCGAGTATTCATGCATAAGAGACTTGTACAGGCGTAGCTTATTTCGGCCTCTGTCTGAGGGACCTATGTCACTATTAATTCTCACTGACCAGTTAACCTTAAATTTTTCAGACAAAACGTTTTCGATAGAGCTGAAAAGCCGAGCTGGTACAGGCAATGTAATATCAGCATACTGCCTAAAATTGTTCACAATAAGAAATTGAGTTAAAGTGTATACCCAGTTTTTACATGATCTACCGGATTCAGATGAAACCCAAACAGCAATTTTCTTATTGATTCTGTTATGATCCATTGCTGCTAGTTTTGACCGATACAAATATACGCTTTTCCATTGTCGCACTGATGTGGGCCTCCAGGCCATTTCACCTGAGACGGCGTCATTGGGTGTATATTTGCCTACGCCTAGGAACTAGGAAAAAACGCATGGCTCTATTTGGAACAGCGTCTATGCATGGCTATGAACGGAATCCCCATATTGGGGCACTATAGTTAATGATTGGCCAAACTATGGAGTCGTACATGTTTGTGAAAAGCATCATACGGAACGCCACCAATTGTTTTACATTTAGCTTTTAATAAGCCAAGAGCTCGACTGGCACTCTGTGCAACAAATTTGACCGTTATATTATAAGCTAAATTCTCACTTAAAACAACCCCTAAATATGTATATCTGTCAGTTAAACTTATATTGTCCTCACCGAAAGAAAACACCACTTCAGTTTAAGATACAGAGGCTTGTCTAAAATGGACAACGTTGCTTTTCGCTAAGTTGACTGTCATATCATTTTCACCACACCAGTCATGTAATGCATTCAATAAGAGTTGTAGTTCCTCTTCGGATTCAGCTAAAATGACTATATCGTCAGCGTTTAACATAATGCATAAGGCCTCGTCACCAACTTTGACCCCTAAACCCAATGATTACAGATAAATGGCAAGGTCGTTTATATACAAATTAAATAAAAATGGCGATAATACACAGCCTTGACGAAGGCCGCAATTCATATCAAACCAATCCGTTCTAAAAGAGTTTAATCGGACACATGACCTCACCGATGCATAAAGGGACTTAACAGCATGAAACATTTTACCGGAAATGCGGATATCAAATAATATTTTCCATAACATTTCCCTATTTATTGTGTCATAAGCTTTTTTAAAATCAATAAAGGCACAGAAAGTGGATTTTTTTATAACTTTTTTCTCTTATCAATGATATTTACCAAAGACGAAATGTGATCAGTAGTACTCCTACCTTTTCTGAAGCCATTTTGTTCATCCTCTAGTTTTGAAACTCATCTGACTACCTAACTAGTCGGCTATTCAAGACTGAGCAGTATAATTTGTACATAGCTGGTGCTAGGCTTATGTCTCTATATGAAAAGGGGTCCCGTTTATCTGAAGTTGAAGACTTAGGAATTGGATTTATAATGCATTTACCCCACTCTGATGGAACAATACCATTATTAAAACATATATTAAAGAGGATATGCAAAAACGAGACAGCAGTATCATTTTTAATACTTCAGTTGGGATATTATCGACACCAGTTGCTTAACCTAGTTTTGCAGCATCTATCGCTTTCTTTACCTCAAAAATGCTTATATGTTCGTGGTAACTCATTTGTTCATTTGAGTCATATAACTACTATTACCATAATTTGTATAATTTACACCGTGTTGAGTTTCTTGACCTTTACTTTTGAATAAAGAGCTAAAGTCATGCTGCCATTTATGTAAAATTTCCTTGACATCTCCCGAAATAGATCTGTCATCTAGTAAAATTTCCATCGGAATATGTGTTTTATTTGCATAATCAATACCAACTTTTCCGACAGATTTCCAAAATTTTTACTGATCAAAATTACATTCATTAAGTAGATTATTTTGCATTGAATACCAGTGCAATCGCCTTGGTGACACATACTTGGATTTATACCTTATTTTATCACTTCTATCCTTGGACTGCAACCATAACTTTTCAGCATCACAAACCAATGACCACATTTCTGACAACTTATCTGACCACCAAGGTTTGGTTTGGCGTTGTCTTTTGTTCGACACTGAATTCATGGAACCATTGTTAAATTTGGTATGTGGCAACTTATTTAACATGTGCTCTTTAAAAATATTACACCAGTCAAGGTAGACGTCGTCAATGTCTGACTGGGTGCGCAAACTACTTTCAAGCTTCGAAATTGTATCATTTACATACAAAAATATGAGCTCGTCATTCAAAAAATCACTAGTAGTACTGAAAACATCGACGTTTAAAAACATCGCCAGAAAAATCACGAGCTTTAGAATTCTCACATTCGCTGCTAGTGCTTATCATTGCCTTGTCAATTTTTAAATTTGGCACGTGCAAACACGGACAAGGTAGGTTCGTCTGAGAACACGCGTCTCATCATAGCTTTCACAACTCGCACAAACCACGAAAGACGTCAAGAGAAAAAAACATCCGAATTAAAATGAGAGATCTGATTCCAAACATTTCCTGGAAACGCTTAAGGGGAAAATGGCACACCTTCAAGGGATGCAATAATTTCGATAATATTTTGTCTACCCTGTCAATAGGGGTCAACTCTTAAAGGAAAGGAGGAGCTAGTTCTTTCCTTTAATTACCTTAATAATTCACTGGATAGAAACGTTTTGTAAAACTACAACATCCACAGTCATACAATGTGGATAATTATGACCATTTTAGTATTGGTGGTGGATGCCAACCTCCGTCACCATACATTTTATATTATGTACAGAATTTCTCTATTGTGTTATAAGGTAAAATAAGACAATTTAAGGCAGTTGTGTAAAAGATACTGAATTTAAATTATCACAGTGTACTGATAATAGGTTATTACAATATTTCTGGATGGTTCAAATGGCTCACTTGAAAATATTCTGTGTGAAGTAGAAAGATTTGTTAAAATATCGGGCCTAAAAATAAATTTTGATTAAACTCAGGTAGTTTGGATTGGCTGAAAACAGTACAACAACAAGTAAAACAAAATAGAAACTATCATGGGGATTTCAGAGATTCATTATATTGGGAATAGACTTCAAAGTATATCTAGATAAACTGGAAATGGATAGCTATAAGGCAAAATTACAACAAGTTGAAAACATAGGAAAACAATAGGAAAAAAACGATCGCTTGCACCACTTGGTAAAATAACAAATATAAAGACATTTATGATTTCGGTCTTTAACCACTTATTTTTAACCATTTTAGTACTGGAAACCCCAAAACGTGTAGTTAGCAAACAGTGCAGGCCCAGATCAGACGACGCCGCGTTCTCCGCAGAACACGGCGTCTGATCAGGGCCTTTAGTGTTTGCAAAATGTTCAGCAAATTTCCATATAGAATTTGAAGACAAGATGACCTGACACCCCTTAATTTTGAAATGAACTCCTGCTATATATTAGGAGGAAGATTCCATTTGGTACAAAAAGTGTTAATGCTGCCAAAACAAGATGTTATGCAATCACTGATAAATATTAACAAGAATTCGGTGGTTAGGGAAGCAGACATATTAAAAGCCCAATGTAGATGATTAGTATAAGCGTTTCGCTTGTTTTAAAATCCTGTCATTGTAAATTGTACATGCACTGTTCGAATTGACTTGTCAAAATGAAATGAATAAATATTGTTTAACCCAAAAGCCCATTTTTTTTTATAATAACAACATAAAGATAGGAGGAACATACATCTTCTTTAGTGTGAGGTACAACAAAGGCAAAAGATATATGAACGATTTAATAGATGAAAACAGTGAATTTTTAAATTAAACTGAGTTTTCAGCCAAAACAGGGATATATACAAACGTTTTACAATACAATGGGTTTATAAGAGCAAGAAAAAACATATTTAAAACATGTGAAAATAGAAATAGCCCATAAGGAACAATGCCCTTTTATTCCATCCCACAATTCTACTGTGTTACAGCATCAGAAGGGAAATAAAGATTGGTACAACGTCCTAATTAAAAGTGCTGAAACACCTATAGGACAAGGTAATTGGAACAAACTTTGTAATATAATAAAATAATAATATAAAAGGATATACATGTTTGCATTTCATGTTACTAAATTTCCGGCACTTCAGTTGTATCAAATTATTATTAACCACAACATTTTAGTTAAAAATAAGTTATTAAACAAAACGAAAATAAGAAATGATGCTCTTTGCACTCTCTGGCAGACGGATAATGAAACGAATGTCCATTTATTATGGAATTATTGTAAAATACAACAGTTCATTAATGATATAACCCAGTGGTTAAATTCGTATAATATACATTGTGATCTTACCAAAGAATTCTTCATTTTCGGATTGCAGAGGGGATATAATGTAGACAAAATATTGGATATATTTAACTGACTAGGTGTAAAAACCAACAACTGTATATAAGTATATTTCAAATGAAACTCCAAAATAGAAGTGGAGACAATGATCAGGAAAGGGAAAGAAACACAAACATGAAACAACAGACCCTTATAGAAACATCAATAGCGGAAAGCCAAAAGGACAGTTACTTTCCTACAAAATGAAAAGTTATGTAAAAAATAAGTTCATTGACAGATTGCACAAGCGAGCTAAGAGAAAAAGAGCTGTCACTGTAAGCGACCAATGCCCCCCCCCCCCCCACATGGGAGCCAAATTTTTAGGATAAGAGATGTGTGAAGTTTCATGAGGCTAGGTCAAATACTTTTGAAGTTATGGCCAAGGTTAAAGTTTTTGTGACGGACAGACAGACAAACAAACAGACAGACAGGCAAAAACTATATGCCCCCCGAATCAAAGATTCTCGTCGGGGGAGGGGGTGCATAAAAAACCTTCTCTACACACTGGAGCCCATATTTATCGCTTATTAATATTTTATCAATATACTGTATTTAAAAAAACAGTAAAAAGAATAATGAAATAGAAAGTTAAACTTATAAATGTGTATCACTCTGCTTTGTGCCGTGTGGTGGTTGTAAAAGGTCTCCTCGTATGCATTTTATGCTCTTATTTTATGTGGCCACTTAAAATCTATTTAAGCCCCCCCCCCCCCCCCACCCCAAGTGGAATTCGTTTCACTGACCGTTCAAAGGCGGTTCTACTGTCGCGGATGATTTTTGTTATTGCTTCACTTTGAGTGTGTGTATCACTTATATTATTTTGTTTGGATAGCCAATCGGCTGTTTTGTGGGAAAGTACTGTCCTTTTGGTTTTCCGCTATTGATGTTGCCATTAGGGTCTAGTTGTGTCATGTTTGTGTTTCTTTCCCTTTGGTGTCTCTGATAGGAGCTGTGGATTAATTGTATCGATTCCTGATCATTGGCTTCACTTCTATTTTTTATACCAGTCACCTCCCCAAATCCAATGTATAGTGAACTTATTTTATATTTTTATTACTTCAAACATATACAAGGCTACAAGGCTGTCAGGCATGTACATTGAAATTTGTAACCTTTTCCTTGCCTTCAGGAAACTTTAGTAATTTTAAAATGTCCAAAATCTTAGGAATCTTAATGGTAATATTTTAACTGTATGTTAGTAAGAGTGAAAAGCATTCATAACTATAAAACACTTTCTAAACATATTAATGTTATGACAGACTCCAGACTGCCAGGATGAAAGAGATTGAAAGTGTAGTACACATGATGTCTTATAGAAAAAAAAAATAAACTACTTCAGACTTCTTTCAGATAAGACCCCTGGTCTTAAAGAGGAATTGTATATTGGGGTCAAAAAAGGAAATTAAACTTAGGGTTTCAAAAACAAAATGAAAAGAAAAAGGTGTGGCTAAATTGATTATTCAGCGGGATAAGGGTAAATAAAATGACACAAATATAAATGATAAAAAAACAACATAAAATAAAGGAGTAGACCCATTTTAAGAATTGGTTTCCTAGGAGCCAGATGTTTTCTTTAGGATTAGACCCCTTTTTCAGAAGGGATTGGTTTATGGGAAAGCAAACAGGAATGTTCCCCTTGTTAACTATAGCGGAAAACACCAGGGAGCAGTCGTTCAAAGCTAAGGATGTCGTTAGTTTACATATCGTTAAAACTTTGATCATTTAATATGGCAAATATATTGATATTTTTGCTGGAAAAATGCGAACAGCTTTTGTAAATGAAAAAGCTACTCACATTTTTCAGCAAAAAATACCACTGTATTAGACATCATATTGTCTAGAACAGTCAACAATTTCATCCCTAACGAGCTCGTAAAGCTAAAGATGCTTTGAACAACTAGCCACAGGCGTAACGGCCCCCCTGAATTCGTTTTTAAAAGGCTCTTCCTTTTGACGATTGTTTGTCAATCAACCCAAAGTTACAACTTGCAGAAACTTCTCGCCTGTTCACGTTCCACAGTTATTTATAGCAGCGCTTTTCTTCTCCCTGTGACGGCACAGGGCTATGCAAACAGGTAGATTCTGTAGAATCTTGACTGGCCAAACGTACTGGGGCATTGGCAAACCATCACGAAAACATGCCTATATAATTTTGACCCCATTGAACCCCACTTTTATGTAGTAAAACTGGGGTCATCGGGGGTAAACCTAAATTTTCTTATTTCTGCTCTAAAATATAGATTGTGGGCACTCGTTAGAACCGCCTCGATGAGGCGGTTCTAACGAGTGCCCACAATCTATATTTTGAGCAGAAATAAGAAAAATATCACAATTTTTCATCATAAAATTTTCATTTTTTCGGCGATAAAGGAGGCAATGTATTTGTATAGGCGTGTTTGCGTAATGAGTGTGCGGCTGATCAAGACCTACACTGTTTGCTTTAAGGGTTAAATGAAACAGCCAAAGTCCCCGTTGAGACCATTTTCCCAACCCACAATCGGAGAAAATCAGTGCTGTTAGATTTTTGATTCACAGATGCTAGTGTGTTGACGCAAAATTAGAAAACATGTTATTGTACATCAGCTTACCTTTACTCACGATTTCATTTGATGGTAATGAGAAACGGAAGGTAAATTAATAAGAATCTTTCTGGCTTTGTGTGTGTATGGAGGTCATTAACCCATTTTGTACCGGAAACCCCAAAACAGATACTCTTGCAAACAGTGCAGGCCCAGATCAGACGCCGCAGAATGCGGCGTCTGATCAGGGCCTACTCTGTTTGCCAAAAGTTCAATCATTTTCCAAATCAATTTTGAAGAAAACACAATCTGTACCGCTAAATTTTGAAATGGACTTCTGCTATATAAAAGGCGGAAGATTCCATTTGGTACTAAAAGGGTTAATAAGCATACCCTTTAGGTCACAAGACCAGAATGACGTTATATCTGTCACTTTATTTATCCAGAAAATAGCAAGATATATGTCTTTTTTCAGATTAAATGCCATTGTATGTTTATCCCTACGCTTTTTGAAAAACAAGAGGCCCATGGGCCACTATGCTCACCAGAGCTCAGGTGCGCACTCCCCAATGGCAGCCATGTTTTTTAACATGATATCATTTTAATCTACCATTTATAAAGACTCCCATATCCAAATGAGCACCCATCTGGACTCAGTATCTGAAACATTAGGCATTTTATGAAGTAGAGGGTGAAGGGCATGGACCCAATGGAGGCCTGGTTGGTATCTTATCATAAGGACCAAGACTTTATATGGTTTATGTGTGGGAATCTGAACCGTTTCTAATATATGAGCCCCTTCTATGAAGTGGAGAGGAGAGGAATGGCTCCTGCGGACCCCCAAGTTGGTTTGCTATTGATAAGGAACAAGAACATATATGATTATGGGGTGGGGATTTGAATGGTTTCTGAAATATGTGGCCTTTTTAAGTGCAGGGGCGGGGCACATTGTCCCAGCACAAAGTGACCCCGAGGTTGGTGTGATTTATCAAAAGGAACAAGAATATTATAGTTTATAGGTGGGATCTGAATGATTTCTGAGATATATGACTTTAAATCAGAAGGGCTTGGCCCGGGCACCCCGGATGACTCCCAAGCTAGTGTTATTTGAATGCGTCTTATCATAAGGAAGATGAATAAATATGGTTTAGAGGTGGGGCTCTGAACAGTTTCTGAGATATATGGCCTTTTGTGAAGTGGTGGGGTAGGGCAAGGCCCTGGCTTGACCCGGGAAACCTCCAGGTTGGTGCCAATGAATGTGTCTTATCATAAGGAACAACAATATATATGGTTTAGAGGTGGGGATCTGTAAGGTTTCCGAGATATTGGGTCTTTCATGAAATGAAGGGGTGGGCACGACCCCGGCATATCCCGAGGGACCCCCCCCCCAGGTTAGTGTCACTGAATGCGTCTTATCATAAGAAACAAGAATAGTGGAGGGGTGGGGCAAGGCTCCGGCGCACCCAAGAAGACCTCTGGTGTCGATGTATGCGTCTCTTCATAAGGAACAAGAATATATATGGTTTAGGGTTGGGGATCTGTAAGGTTTCCAAGATATTGGGCCTTTTATAAAATGGAGGGGGTGGGATATGACCGCGGCGCATCCCGGGGAACCGCACAAGAATATATATGGTTTTGGGGTGGGGATCTGAATGCTTTCTGAGATAAATGGCCTTTTGTTAAGTGGAGGGGTGGGGCAAGGCCCTGGCACACCCCGGGAGACCCCCAAGTTGGTGTCAAAGAATGTATCTTTTCATAAGGAATAAGAATATATATGGTTTAGGGGTGGGGATCTGTAAGGTTTCCAAGATATTTGACCTTTTTATGGGATGGAGGGGGTGGGGCATGACCCCGGAACATCCCGGGGGACCCCCAGGTTGGTGTCACTGAATGCATCTTATCATAAGGAACAAGAATATATATGGTTTTGGGGTGGGGATCTGAATGGTTTCTGAGTTATATGGCCTTTTATGAAGTGGGGGAGGGGGCATGGCCCCGTCACAACCTGAGGGACCCCCCCCCCCCCTCATGTTGGCATAGGGACGTTTACCCAAAGAATATTTCCATAAAAGTTTTGTCATCATATCTGCAGATGCCATTTTTCAATTTTCCCCCTTATAAGTCTATTGAAAATCTAAGTTGCCATAGCAACCAAACTTAAGAGCCAAATTTCATAAAAAAAAAACACAAAACCTGTAAAAGCAAATATGGTGTATATTTCCAAAAACTCTCAGCCTCATAGAGCATAAGGTTTCTGAGGTGATGATTTTTTAAGTACTTTTTTTTTTTCATTTTGGTTTACATGGCAGCAGTAGGCCTAAAATCATATGGCAAATAGTAGATTGCCTAAGGAACATTTCTATGAAAGTTTTGTCAAATATCTGCAGAGGCTTGACAGTAAATGTCATTTTTCAATTTTCCCCAGTATAAGTCTATGGAAACTCTAAGTTGTCATAGCAAATGAGCCGATTTTCATTAAAAACATAAACTTTCAATCCCCCAGCCCAAGGATGCTACTGATGGAATTTGGGCTGACACGGCCAAGTGGCTTCAGAGGAGATGTCGTTTAAAAGTATGGACGGTAGACGACAGACGTCGTCAGATGACGACGACGGACGACGACGGACAACAGCCTATCCTATAAGCTCCCCCGGAATGCCTCCGTCCGCCCGTCCGTCCATCCGTGTCAATTTAGCTACATAAATGTCCGTTTCTGGGAACGTCCGTCCGTCCATTCGCACCAACAAATGTATAGCCCGTCCGTCCGTCCGTCCGTCCGTCACGCTATCTTTTCTTTAACCACTGGCCAGAATGCAAACAAATTTGGTACATAGCTTTCATACATGATGATAGCGTGCAAGCGCAGCGTTAAATTTGGGTGCGCCCGGGCTATGCCCCACTCCCTCGACTTTAAAAAAGCCTTATATCTAAGAAACTGTTCAGATCCCCATCCAAAACCCATATATATTCTTGTTCCTTATTATAAGACGCATTAAGAGACGCCAACTAGGGTGTCCCCCCCCCCCCGGGTTGGGCCCATGCCCCACCCCTACACTTCATAAACGGACATATATTTCAGAAACCATACACATCCGCACCCCTAAACCATATATCCTCGCGTTCCTTATGATATGACGCTTTCAGTGGCACCATCATGGAGGTCCCCGGAGAGCGCCGGAGCCATGCCCCACCCCCACCACTTCATTAAATGCCTAATATCTCAGAAACTTTTCAGATCCTCACCCCTTAACCACAAATATTCTTGATACTTATGATAAAATACATTCGGTGATACCAACCTTTGGGTCCTCAGCGTGCACCGGGACATGCCCCACACCCTCCACGTCATAAAAGGGCTAACATCGGAGAAACTGTTCAAATCCCCACCCCTAAACCATATTTTCTTGTTCCTTATGATAAGGCGCATTCAGTGACACCAAGGTTGGGGTCCCCCGGGTGAGCAACGATCATGCCCAACCCCGTCCACTTCATAAAGTGCCTAATATCTGAGAAACTGTTCAGATCCCCCACCCTAAAGACCTAAACCATATATTTTTATTATGCCCATGCTTTAAAAAGTGTTGCCGGCCTCGTTAGCTCAGTCGGATGCGCGTCTGACTGGTGATCAGGAGGATGCGGTGCGGGTTCGATACATGTTCATCACGTGAACAAGTCCGTGCTATTAGTACCCCATGAACCCCACTTTATATTGAGACAACTGGGGTTTAATTTGTATTCATTATCTTTCTTATTTCTGGTCCAGGACATAGGTTGTTGGTGCTCGTTAGAACCGCCTCAATGAGGCGGTTCTAACGAGCACCCACAACCTACGTTTGCATATAAATAAGAACAAAATCACGGATTTTCATAAAAAGAAGCCATTTTGGAGATTTGAAAAATGCACTAAGTCGCATGGGTGAGTTATCGTAATGCGGGGTCGGCAACATTCTTTCGTGGAGATTGATCATGAAATCTTTTCTACGGTCATTCTCTCCCTTCCGCTGATTCAAGAAAGGCAATTTTCAGTTTCTGGCGAAAGAATGTGCACTGTACTGGTTAACTACGGAACCCGGGAAGGGACATTTCTGTTCCAGTATCTAGCAGAACAGAATTTAAAACAATAAAATTAGCGTGGAGTGGAAAACAAAAATATGTCGTTTAAACGATCAGGTTAGTGTCACTGAATGCGTCTTATCATAAGAAACAAGAATAGTGGAGGGTTGGGGCATATTTCTTGTTTTCTTTTCCACTCTGAAAAAGTAGGGTGGAATTTAAAACAATAAAATTAGAATGGAACAGAAAACGAAAATATGTCGTTTAAACGACATATTTCTTGTTTTCCTTTCCACTCTGAAAAAGTAGGGTGGAATTTAAAACAATCAAATAAGAATGGAACAGAAAACAAAAATATGTCGTTTAAACGACATATTTCTTGTTTTCCATTCCACTCTGAAAAAGTAGCCTGGAATTTAAAACAATAAGATGTCGTTTTAACGACATAATCTTGGCCTTTTCATTGGTTAAAGATGTCGTTTTATCAACATAATATGTCGTTAAAACGACATATTTCTTGTTTTCCATTCCACTCTGAAAAAGTAGCGTGGAATTTAAAACAATAAAGATGTCGTTTTATCGACATAATCTTGGCCTTTTCATTGGTTAAAGTTGTCGTTTTATCAACATAATATATCGTTTAAACGACATATTTCTTGTTTTCCATTCCACTCTGAAAAAGTAGCGCGGAATTTAAATCAATAAAGATGTCGTTTTAATGACATAACTCTGGCCTTTTCATTGGTTAAAGATGTCGTTTTTTCAACATAATATGTCGTTAAAACGATATAATCCTAGCCTTTCATTGGTTGGTCATATCAAACGGTAATCATGGCGGATATTTCCAGGCGCGACACACTCGTCGATGAAAGGCTAGGATTATATCGTTGTAACGACATATTATGTTGATAAAACGACATCTTTAACCAATGAAAAGACCAAGATAATGTCAATAAAACGACAGCTTTATTGTTTTAAATTCCACGCTACTTTTTCAGAGTTGAATGGAAAACGACATATTTTCGTTTTCTGTTCCATTCTAATTTAATTGTTTTAAATTCCATGCTAATTTTTCAGAGTGGAACAGAAAACAATAAATATTTGTTTTTTGTTCCATTCTAATATTATTGTTTTAAATTCCACGCTCCTTTTTCAGCATGGAACAGAAAACAAGAAATATGTCGTTCAAACGACATATTTTCGTTTTCTGTTCCATTCTAATTTTATTGTTTTAAATTCCACCCTACTTTTTCAGAGTGGAAAAGAAAACAAGAAATTAAACGACATATATATCGTTTAAACGACATATTTTTTGTTTTCCTTTCCACTCTGAAAAAGTAGGGTGGAATTTAAAACAATCAAATTAGAATGGAACAGAAAACAAAAATATGTCGTTTAAACGACATATTTCTTGTTTTCCATTCCACTCTGAAAAAGTAGCCTGGAATTTAAAACAATAAGATGTCGTTTTAACAACATAATCTTGGCCTTTTCATTGGTTAAAGATGTCGTTTTATCAACATAATATGTCGTTAAAACGACATATTTCTTGTTTTCCATTCCACTCTGAAAAAGTAGCGTGGAATTTAAAACAATAAAGATGTCGTTTTATCGACATAATCTTGGCCTTTTCATTGGTTAAAGATGTCGTTTTATCAACATAATATATCGTTTAAACGACATATTTCTTGTTTTCCATTCCACTCTGAAAAAGTAGCGCGGAATTTAAAACAATAAAGATGTCGTTTTAATGACATAACTCTGGCCTTTTCATTGGTTAAAGATGTCGTTTTTTCAACATAATATGTCGTTAAAACGATATAATCCTAGCCTTTCATTGGTTGGTCATATCAAACGGTAATCATGGCGGATATTTCCAGGCGCGACACACTCGTCGATGAAAGGCTAGGATTATATCGTTGTAACGACATATTATGTTGATAAAACGACATCTTTCACCAATGAAAAGACCAAGATAATGTCAATAAAACGACAGCTTTATTGTTTTAAATTCCACGCTACTTTTTCAGAGTTGAATGGAAAACGACATATTTTCGTTTTCTGTTCCATTCTATTTAATTGTTTTAAATTCCATGCTAATTTTTCAGAGTGGAACAGAAAACAATAAATATTTGTTTTTTTGTTCCATTCTAATATTATTGTTTTAAATTCCACGCTCCTTTTTCAGCATGGAACAGAAAACAAGAAATATGTCGTTCAAACGACATATTTTCGTTTTCTGTTCCATTCTAATTTTATTGTTTTAAATTCCACCCTACTTTTTCAGAGTGGAAAAGAAAACAAGAAATTAAACGACATATTATATCGTTTAAACGACATATTTTTTGTTTTCCACTCCACGTTAATTTTACTGTTTTAGATTCTGTCCTGCTAGATACTGGAACAGAAATGTCCCTTCCCGGGTTCCGTAGTTAACAGCTTACGTATAAGCCTGCCAAGGAAAAGTGTGGATAGGTAAACTGACCGGCTCAAAATGACCTAAATAGTGTTCACTGGGCCGTTTGCGGTGGCATGTCATCGAGTGCGCGCTCTAGTTCTTTATATTTTAAACATTGTTAGTCGGCTCTTCATACTTCCTTGTGTTTTTGTGTCTTTTGTTTTGCAAAGTAATATAAATTCACATTACGAAAACACGCCTATACAAATACATTGTAACTTTTATCGCCGAAAAAAAAAATTACGATGAAAAATTGTGATATTTTTCTTATTTCTGCCCACCATATAGACCGTGGGTACTTGTTAGAACCGCCTCATCGAGGCGGTTCTAACGAGTACCAACAATCTATATTTTAGAGCAGAAATAAGAAAATTTAGGTTTACCCCTGTAAACCCCAGTTTTACTATATAAAAGTGGGGTTGGAGAGGGTCAAAATTATATAGGCGTGTTTTCGTGATGATAACTTGAAACATTTTTGTTTGAACTGATAGCTCACAAAATTCAACATACGAGGGTAGGCTGAAAAGTTCTGAGCCTGACCAAGATCCAATGGTTTGTCCATGCTGAAAGTGCCTTATTTTTCATCATAGTCTCCCTTCCTGTCCACACACTTCCTCCAGCGATGCTGGAGTCCTTGGATCCCAGTGGAATGGAAGGTCTCATCTTGGTCCCTGAAAAACTCCTCCACAGCAGCTATCACCTCCTCGTCTGACCGATAATGCTGCCCAGCCAAGTGCTTTTTCATGTTTGGAAACAGGAAATGATCTGATGGAGCTAGATCAGGTGAATACGGAGGGTGATCGACAAGTGTGAAGCCACAGTCATGCACAGCAGCCAGTGCGACAACCGATTTATGAGCAGGCGCATTGTCCTGATGGAACAAGACCCCTTTTGTCAATTTTCCGGGTCGTTTAGCCTTATTTGCTTTTCGCAATTGTTTAAGCAGATCTGCATAATACCCCCCATTAATTGTTCTGCCCTTTTGAAGGTAATCTATGCATATCATACCCTTGGCATCCCAGAACACTGATGCCATCACCTTCCCTGCAGAGGAGACAACCTTTGCCTTCGTTGGAGGGGGTGAGCCAGGGTGCTTCCATTGCATGGATTGTCTTTTGGTCTCTGGCTCAAAGTGATGTACCCAACACTCATCCTGAGTTACAAAACGGCCAAGAAAACCATCTTGGTCTGCTTCAAAAATAGCCAAGTTGGCTTGTGACAGGTTCAGTCTGGTCAACTTTTGGTCAGGCGTCAAAAACCGTGGCACCCATCTGGCGGAAACCTTCGACATTCCTAATTCACTGTGTAGAATGTTCTCTACTCGTTCACGGGAGATGCCAACAGTGTTAGCTAACTGATTCACAGTTAAACGCCTGTCATCAATCACGGCCCTGTGCACTTGGCTGACCGGCCCCGATAGCCCAGTTGGTAGAGTGTCCGCTCCGGGGAACGGGAGGTCTCGGGTTCGATCCCGGGCCGCGACATACCAAAGTCGTTAAAAATGGTACTAGCTGCTCCTCGCTTGGCACTCAGATTTACGGGGTAGAGCTAGGACTGGTCGATCCAGTGTCAGGATAATGTGACTGGGTGTGGTATCATGTAATGTGTCTGGGACATGATACTTCAGTGAGGCAGCACTATAAACGTGAGCATTGAGCTCCCTGTCGCAACCAGACACCGTCGTGATATGACTGAAAAATTGTTGAAAGCGACGTTAAACCCGAATTCACACACACACACACTTGGCTGATGGTTTCCTCAGTTGTTGCCGTTGTGGGTCGTCCACACCGGTCATCATCTTCAAGGCTGTCCTTGCCCATCTTAAACTTTGCTGCCCACCTTTTCACGGCTGCATACAAAGGAGCATTATCCCCTAATGTAGCAACCATATTGGCATGAATGTCCTTAGGAGCTAACCCCTTTTTATGGAGGTACTTGATGACACCACGATGCCAGATTTTGTCCATTTTCTCAAAAACGTGCTAGTATCAATTTTCAAAGTCAGGAAGTTCTATGTTATTGCAGGTAAACTTGAACTCATTTGAGTCAAATCAAGTAATAAAGTAATATTTCATGGCTGTTCGATGCCTGCTTCTTGGTCAGGCTCAGAACTTTTCAGCCTACCCTCGTATATATGCACATGTACAAGGGGCAAGAAATCAAGGTTAAAATAAAGTTTTCCTTTTAAAAAGAAGACTTCCCCAGTTTTTGTTTTTGTTTGAATTGTGAGGTTTAACGTTCCCATCAAAACTATTTAGGTAATTTTGGAGACGTTGCTTCCAATTGTGTGGAACATTTACCCGGCACTGAGATGAAATAATATCTCAAGCTCTGCCGCCGAATGAAACAAATATGGTTTTTTGCATGGACGGTCTGACTCAACACTTTGCCTGGGCCGGTTTACAGCACCCGCCCTCCAGGGCTTGAAGAAATAGATGGGCTGCATGATGTTTCCACGCAGAGCTGCAACCGACAGCACATGAGTACTGGTAAACCGTTTAGAGGATCTAAGCCTGCCCAGACAAAGCCGTGCGAGTCGAGAGCGTCCATGTTTATAAACCCTATTGGTTTCATTCACGTATAGAGTGCTACTAAGTTTGTTTTTTTTTGCAGCAGAAAGGCAATACGTATGACATACGGCTCTATATGGCTAATACGGGGCCCAGATACACGTTTGTTTTGATTTTTACAAACATACTTGGCATTTCGATATGCATAACATACACCCAGCAAAACGTAGTTAAAGTAGTAAAACAAAGTAAAACTAACTATAACATAGACGAGACGTATTCAACCCTAAACCAGGTCATCTACCTATTACTACGCAATATTTACGTTTTCCTACGTCTTACTACGTTTGATACGTTTTATTCTACATTTTATTAAACCTTCAGGTGGTTTAGATTGAAATTGCTCGGTATCACGTACTAGTGCGAGTAGCCCGATAGCTCAGTGGTAGAGCGTCCGCTTCGGGAATGGGGGTCGCCAGTTCGATCCCCGGCCGCGCCATACGAAAGGCGTGAAAAATGGTACTAGGAGCTCCCTTGGGTGACGCTCGAATTATCAGGGGTAGTCGTCGGAAGATAAATGAAGGCAGGTAAGAATTAGTCGCAATAAAAGCTCTACAGAGCTTATGTTATTTGTTTCATATAAGCGACGTTAAATAAAGCTTCTTTATTTAGCTAAGTTTCATTACATTTAACAATGTATTTTTTGTGACATCAACAATGACTATAACTCCATACACGCACAGATTCTGACAACGATGTAGATCAGCTGCGATTGAGGCTCTTAACATAAACCTGACCCGCTTGAACCCTACTTTTATATAGAAAAAAACTGGGGTTTAAAGGGGTAAACCTTATTTTTGTTATTTCTGCTTTAAAAATCTATATTTTGAACAGAAATAAGAAAAATATCAATTTTTCATCTTAAAAGTTTCATGTTTAAATTTACCGTGTATTTGTATAGGCGTATTTTCGTAATGTGCTTCAGATGTACATGTTGAAGCATGAAGAAGAAGAAAGAAGAAAAGTCAAGAGAAGGGTACTAGCGCAGGCTCCAGATTGGCATCCTTTCTCTCGTTCCTTTCACCTCGACGTGAAGATATCCTGCAATCGACTGGTCACAACAACTGATCACCACTGATCTTCTGGTCACCAGTCAGACTCGCATCACTGAGCTACAGAGGCCGGCAGGTCATTTCGGAGACGTTGCTTCCAGTTTTGTGGGATTTTTACCCTACATTGAGATGAAATGACATCTGAAGCTCTTCCGTCCAAACAAATCAATAGGGTTCATATGCAGGGAGGCTCTGACTCGCTCCACTTTGCCTGGGCAGGCTTAGATCTGCTGAGTGGTTTTGCAATACTCATATATATATATGCTGTCAGTTACAGCTCGATGTGGAAGCATCAGGCAGCACAATCTATTTCTCCTAGCCCGCCTTCGGGGGCCAGAGCAGATTCTTTTGGCTATATGGGTATCTAAGGTGTTTTATTTTCTTTCATTTGCTGTAAGAGTAACGAAAGTTTCCAAATCTAAAAAATAGAGGACCTAATCATACGCCAACTTTATCGGTGTCGGGTTTTGTTTTGTTTTATTCGTCGTTTGTGAAGTTTATAAAAATTCCACATTTTTACAAATCGGTGGGCGGCGTCTGAACTGAGCCTTCACAGTGGGCGGCAGTGCTTGAGATGTCATTTCATATTAATGTCGGGTAAAAGTCCCACAAAACTGGAAGCAACGTCTCCTAAATGACCTGCCGGCCTCTGTAGCTCAGTGATGCGAGTCTGACTGGTGACCAGGAGGACGCGGGTTCGATACCTACCTCTTTCGTGGATAGCGATCATAAAATCTTTTCCACGGCCATTCTCTCCCTTCCGTGATTCAAGAAGGGCAGTTGTCCGTTTCTGGCGAAAGAATGTGCACTGTACTGGTTAACAGCTTACGTATAGGCCTACCCAGGAAAAGTATGGATAGGTAAACTGACTGGCTCAAAAATGACATAAATAGTGTTGACTGGGCCGTTAAAATCCAATACAAACAAACAAAACAAAATGACCTAAATAGTGTTGACGGGAACGTTGAACCTCAATTTCAACCAAACAATAGGCATATGTGGGCTGACTGTATACGGAAATAGATCTAGCTAATATTTCTGATAATTTACTCTGCTGATATTGCAATACGCATGACGTAGAGATTGCAATTAACAATCTTGCTGCTGTGGCAGTATTTTATCTTCCTAAACAATTATATAACTATCTATATCAATTCGATGGAAACTCATTTTTGCTTGAATCGTGGATATAGGCTAAATCTGGTAAGTGTCTTTAGTACATATATTAAGTTGATCACAGAATGGTTGTTAACGAATCCTGCTCTTAAGCAAACTTTATTTAAAGGTTAATTAATTTTTAATTTCTACTTAAAGTGTATTTCAAAGACTAAGCGAATGCTCAGATACAGTCTGATCAGAGTGTTCGCTGTGTGCTATTCACCTTATTTGCATTGTCTGCTGGTTCCTAGTCTGAAGGTTATCAGAGTTGGTAAAACAGGTAAACAGACCCCCCTGACCTTGAGAGGTCAGGGGGGTCTGGTTACCTGTTTTTCCAATATTGACAATGTGCAAGCTGGGAGCCAGCAAATAATGCAAATATGGTGAATATGGCTGCCCATTGACTGAAAATCTCTTCATACAAACTGAGATGTTTTGTTTCTCACACATGAGACAAGAATACCCCCTTTGTATGACAGGGTGATACTCTGTCTCACACTGCCGTCTCACCCTAGGGTTTATGAGCTGTCTTAATCTGTCAATCATCGCTTAATATAGGAACACATGATTGTGCATTTCGGTGGAACTAGTTTTTTTCCAAAACTGCTTCTGCTGCATTTTGTATTACCCATGCAAACAAGGAAGGTCCCAAGACGTACATTTTCAACAGCCACAATGCCATGACCTTAATTAACTTTCAGTGAAATGAACATTATTAAACTCAAGCCATGAAATGTACTTTTATGTTTTAATTTCTTAAAGTGAATGTATTGGAAACGGAATTGAACAGCTCACTGGAAAAATGTTTAAACAGTTTTCTTTAGAAAGGCTCTAGTCGTGCCTTGTGCGCTCTAATGATAGCTAAGGGCCCATTGCTCCTTCATGCAGCAAGAGAAGTCTCTGGTTAGACTTTATGGATGCACAGGCTGATCTGATTCTTCGCTGGTTGCATATGTCTTTTTGTAGGTTTTGTCGTGCGCTGGCTCAAATAATCAATGGGGTTGAGACCGCGACAGAGAAATTTCAGGCTCGTTTTCAGTTTATTAAAGTCTCAGGCTCGGCAAAGCCTCGCATGAGACTTAGGTAAACTGAAAACTTGCCTAAGCTTTCCTTGTCTCGGTCTCGACCCCATCAAAGATTATATAATTCTTTGGAGTTTAACGACTCAACCAACACCAATTAGGTTATAAAGAGCTGGCAACGTCACCTAACCACACTTCCTGGGAAGGCTTATACATAAGCAATTGAACATCGCAGTACACAGTCTCTCACCGGAAACTGACAACTGCCCTTCTTTAATCAACAGAAGGGGAGAATGGCCGCAGAAAGGATTTTAAGGTAAATCATCATTAAAGAAATCGCAAAACCGGTAGGCCGTATCGAACCCGCGACCTTTTGATCACCAGTCAGATGCGCATCCGACTGAGCTACCTTGCAGCTTGGAAGGCTGTACCATAGCTGATTGGATGCACAGACAGTTTTGATTCTTCTCTGAGCTCAACTGCTCGAAGATCCTTTTCGCTTGTCGTAACTCATGTCTTTAAAGTGCATGTACTTGCAAATCCTTGCTCAATGAACTGACGTTCCTGCTGTTTGAAACTTCGTGTGGTGGAAATATTGTTTTGCAATTGTCTGTGACTGAAAAAAATAATATATTATACTATGTTTTTCTCATATACCAGACGCGGAAATGCGACTTTCGCTTTTTACACACAGCTTTTGCTATATGCACACAGCGAAGACTTTATCAGGCTGCGCGGACGCGCAGCCTGATAAAATCTGCGCTGTGCGCTATATGGACGCATTTTGAATATATGTTCCTGAAATATCACTCATAATGTACCCAGGGCTATCAGATTTTCGCCAGTTATGGCTTATGTAAGAGTTGGATTAACAATTAGCAAACATTATGTCATTAGAATAACTATACGCAAAAAAAACTGCAACAAATGTTAGTACTGCTGATTGATCTATTAGAAGCTCGTCTAGGAAGTTTTCCCCAAAGCAAATATTTAGACGCACATGCACAGCTTATCACTAGTAATTAAGCTGGCTCCCTATACATCCGTTTCGGATCAGACCGAACTTCCTGAGTAGTCATGCGCTTCTATGCTAAGGTTTATTAGTATAACGCGCGCCGAATACAGTAAAATTCCTATATTAAGACCACCTTTGGGGCTGTTCAAAAGTGGCCTATAATGCCAGTTAAGGTGGTCTCGTTCTAGCAGATACCGGACGTAGAAAAAATGGAAGTTTAAGATATGTTTTTAAAGCAAGAATAAGTCTTAGTTTTAGTTGGTCCTAATAGTGGCAATTTACTGTACTTTTCATTTTCTCCAATGTTTTGTTTTTGACACGTCTGTAGTGCCAATGGAAAGAACTGGTGGGTCGATTGTCTCTGAGTGCAGGCGGGGAAAGTGGTCATGAACTTGGTTTCAGATTATTTCATTTAACAATTCAATATCGAAAAAAAAAAATCAGTATTTGTGGGCCTTTTATTGGGCTTAGGTTATTCATTTCGAAAACACGCCTATACAAATACATTGTAACCTTTATCACCGAAAGAATGAAAATTTAAGATGAAAAAGTGTGATATTTTTCTTATTTCTGCTCAAAATATCGACTGTGGGTACTCGTTAGAACCGCCTAGATGAGGTGGTTCTAACGAGTACCCACAAGCTATATTTTAGAGCAGAAATAATAAAAATAAGGTTTACCCCTGTAAACCCCAGTTTTACTATATAAAAGTGGGGTTCAGTGGGTTCAAAATTATATAGGCGTGTTTTCGTGATGGCCTTTAACCACATATGCCCAGTGTTCCAAACATAGAACATTGTTAAACAACGTAGTGCCAGATCAGGGTCTCTACCATGTTTGCTTCAAGTGTCGGAATGTCGGTTTATTTAATTGTTAATAATAATAGTTTCGTCTATCATTACTGACAAAAACCAATCTTAACCCATTGCATGCGGGAACCCCCTGGGGTACCTTGGCAAACACTGCAGGACCAGATCGGACGCCGCAGAACGCGGCGTCTGATCAGGGCCTGACTATTTTGCTAACAGAATTTTCAATAAAAAATAAAATTAAAAATAAAAACAAAAAATAGGACTGACACCCTTCATATAACAAATGGACTTGTCCAACATATAGCAATGGAAGAGTCCATTAGCATACAATGGGTTAAAAGCATGAACTGTGTTCTAATGTGGCTAATGAAAGAAAAAACAATCTTAGTTTTAAACTGCTTGTTGCAAATAGAGCAAAGAGCTGTCTTACAAAGAAATCTCTAATGGTGTTGACTTAGCTCTGGTTTTTCTGCTCGGTTTCTTGCGTGTACATATACATTGTAAACTTAACCTCCGAAAAATCGTTTTTTTTTTTATTTTTTTAGATAAAAAAATTGTTATATTTTTGTTGCTTCTGCTCTAGAATATAAAAAAAAATATTTTTCTTATTTCTGCTCTAAAATATAGATTGTGGGTACTCGTTAGAACCGCCTCATCGATGCGGTTCTAACGAGTACCCACAATCTATATTTTAGAGCAGAAATAAGAAAAATAAGGTTTACCCCTGTAAACCCCAGTATTTCTACATAAAAGTGGGATTCAAGGGAGTAAAAATTATATAGGCGCGTTTTCGTGACGCCTTTTGCCTCATATTCACTAGCACCCCTTCTGATGAAGCCCGCCACTTTGCTCAATCTCGATCCTGTGCAAGCTGTCACAAAGATTCCGTTGGTATGCTAAAATGTATGCGGGAGGCAGTGAGAGTGTCCGTCCGTGTTTCGCTTCTTCTGACCATCAAGGAAGCGTTTTCGAAACTTTAGTTCTCCACAGGGGATTTTCTTTGGCAAACGTTCATCAGGCAGTCTGGGAACATGGCATGTCCATCTCAGTTGTGCCAGTTACATAAGAGTATGTACCTTCTGCATCACTTCCCTTTTCAGGTTGTGTCTGTAATCATCACGTGAACAAGTCCGTGAAATGAACACGCCCTTAAACCCCACTTTATATAGAGAAAACTGGGGTTTAAGGGGGTATACATTATTTTTTCTTATTTATGCTCCAAGACATAGGTTGTGGGTACTCGTTAGAACCGCCTCAATGAGGCGGTTCTAACGAGCACCCAAAACCTATGTTTGCAGTGTAATTAAGAAAAATATCTTGGATTTTCACCAGAAAAGTAGCCATTTTAGAGATGTGAGAAAATGCACTATGACGCACGGGGGTGTTACCGTTATGTCCTGTCTTGCCACCTGATCTTTATAAGTTTCTGATTATTAAGGCGGCGGGCATCACGAAAACACATCTATATAATTCTGACCTCCTTGAACCCCACTTTTATATAGTAAAAACTTGGGTTTGCAGGGGTAAACATTATTTTTTCTTATTTCTGCTCTAAAATATAGATTGTGGGTACTCGTTAGAACCGCCTCCATGAGGCGATTCTAACGTGTACCGACAATCTATAGTTTGAGCAGAAATAAGAAAAATATCACAATTTTTCGTCTTAAAATTTGCATTATTTCGGCGGTAAAATTTACAATGTATATGTATAGCCATGTTTTCGTGGTGTGAATGGAAGTTGTTAATAGCCTTTAGCATGTCGTTGGTAAACTGTCCAAGTTTCACGTGTGTATAATAGTGTTGGCAGCACCAATCTCAAACACTTCAAGGTAGCACTTACTTTACAAATCCCTTTTGCAAATTTACTTCATCACCACCAAAGGATGGTGAACTTGTCTACCACTTGCAATCTGTGACGGTAAGTTCTTTGTTTTGTATTTCAGGTGTTAGCTGATACACTATCTTAGTCCTTTTGATGAGGTCTTAACTGCCGCATGAATCTTAATAGTCGGTCCCCATCTTTTTACATTTATAGCCAGCGCACGACAAAACCTACAATAAGACATGTGCGCCCAACGAAGACACAGATCAGCGCAGAGTCTTCGTTGTGCGCTCTAAGGATAGCTAAGGACCCTACGCTCCTTCATGCAGCAAGAGAAGTCTCTGGTTAGATTATATGGATGCCCTGGCTGATCTGAGTTTTCGATGGGCGCACATGTCTTATTGTAGGTTTTGTCGTGCGCTGGCTCATGTTATCTTTTGTGATAGTACCCTTTTCCATGTCATCAGCAAAGGGAAACGCATGTAAAAATGTAACCCGTCTGTCTGTACCTTGAATTTAACTTGCAACTTAGTTTCCCATCAAATTATGGGTTTATTTGCGCGCGGTTTATTTACGGAGTGTCTATTGCCAGACGTCTGACAATAGCAGAAACTCGGTAAAAATGCTATTGACAGACGTCTGGCAATAGCAGAAACTCGATAAAAATGCTATTGACAGACGCCTGAGTTTTATGTAGTGATCTGTGCGGAAATATACGAATATGACAAAAGAATAATGTCGGTGGTTTATGCTGAGTTTCCATACTGGTAATTCGAAAGTGGGTGTTTTGTTTTGTTTTTATAAGCTCCACTGGCCGAAGGCCAGCGGGGCTATTGTCATGGCCTTGTGTCCGCCGTGTGTCCGTGCGTTAACTTTTTCTTTAAACATCTTCTCCTCCTAAACTACTGAGCCAATTGTAACCAAACTTCACAGGAATGTTCCTTACATAGTCCTCTTCTAAATTCCTTCAAAGAATTTTGTTACACCCAGAACTCTGGTTGCCATGGCAACAAAACCACAAAAAATTAAAAATCTTTAAAAATCTTCTCCTCCAAAACCACCTGTTGGATTTCATTTTTATTTTGCATGACTGTTCCTTGGGTTGACCTCTTTCAGATTCCTTGAAGAAATTTTGATCCGACAAAAAATATGGCCGCCATGGGCGGGGCTTATTTTCCCTATTTAACATATAGTGTAATGCTAAAACATCTTCTCCTCCTAAACTATTGGGCCCATTGTAACCAAACTTCACAGGAATGTTCCTTACTTAGTCCTCTTCTAAATTCCTTCAAAGAATTTTGTTACACCCAGAACTCTGGTTGCCATGGCAACAAAACAACACAAAAAATTAAAAATCTTTAAAAATCTTCTCCTCCAAAACCACCTGTTGGATTTCATTTTTATTTTGCATGAATGTTCCTTGGGTGGACCTCTTTCAAATTCCTTGAAGAAATTCTGATCCGACAAAAAACATGGTCGCCATGGGCGGGGCTTATTTTCCCTATTTAAAGTATAGTGTAATGCTAAAACATCTTCTCCTCCTTAACTACTGGGCCAATTGTAACCAAACTTCACAGGAATGTTCCTTACTTAGTCCTCTTCTAAATTCCTTCAAAGAATTTTGTTACACCCAGAACTCTCGTTGCCATGGCAACAAAACCACACAAAAAATTAAAAATCTTTAAAAATCTTCTCCTCCAAACCTACCTGTTGGATTTCATTATCCCCTCGCACAACATAGTTGTGAGGGGGGATATAGCATTTGTCCCGTACGTACGTACGTACTTTTGTCATCGCTCTAGCGCCACGTACGTACATACTTTTGTTATCGCTCTACCGCCACGTAAGTACGTACTTTTGTCATCGCTCTAGCGCCTACATTTCTTGACCGATTTTAATATAACTTCACACTAACGTTCCTTACGACAATATCTGGAGCAAGATCGACTTTCAAGGTCATGACCTCAAGGTCAATGTCACTCTGGCTATTTTTTAAAAAAACATTGTCATTGCTCTAGCGCCTACATTTCTCCCCCAATTTCAATATAACTTCAAACAAATGATCCTTATAAAAATATCTCGAGCGAATTTGACTTTCAAGGTCATGACCTCAAGGTCAAGGTCACTGTGGCTATTTTTAGAAAAACATTGTCATCGCTCTAGCGCTTACATTTCTTCACCAATTTCAATACAACTTAACTCAAATGATCTCGAGCGAGTTCCACTTTCAAGGTCATGGCTTCAAGGTCAAGGTCACAGTGGCTATTTTTAGAAAAACTTTGTCATCGCTCTAGCTCCTACATTTCTCCGCTGATTTCAATATTACTTCACACAAATGTTCCTTATGACAATATCTTGAGCGAGTTGGACTTTCAAGGTCATGACCTCAAGGTCAAGGTCACTGTGGCTATTTTTAGAAAAACTTTTTCATCGCTCTAGCGCCTACATTTCTTCACCAATTTCAATATAACTTCACACAAATGTTCCTTATAAAAATATCTCCAGCGAGTTCGACTTTCCAACTCATGGCCTCAAGGTCAAGGTCACTGTGGCTATTTTTAGAGAAAACATTGTCATCGCTCTATCGCCTATATTTCTTCACTGATTTCAATATAACTCCACACAAATGTTCCTTATGACAATATCTCAAGCGGGTTCGACTATCAAGGTCAAGGCCTCAAGGTCAAGGTCACTTTTGCTATTTTTTAGAAAAACTTTGTCATCGCTCTAGCGCTTACATTTCTTCACCAATTTCAATATAACTTCATACATATGTTCCTTATGACAATATCTGTAGCGAGTTCCACTTTCAAGGTCAAGGTCACTGTGTCTATTTTTAGAAAAACTTCGTCATCCCTCTAACGCTTACATTTCTTCATCGATTTCCATATTACTTCACACAAATGTTCCTTAAGACAATATCTCGCCATTTTGACTTTCAAGGTCAAGGTCACTATGGCTATTTTTAGAAAACTTTGTCATCGCTCTAGCGCCTACATTTCTTCACTGATTTCAATATAACTTCACACAAATGTTGCTTATGACAATACCTCGAACGAGTTCGACTTTCAAGGTCAAGGTCACTGTGGCTATTTTTAGAAAAACTTTGTCATTGCTCTAGCGCTTACATTTTTTTCACCAATTTCAATATTACTTCACACAAATGTTCCTTATAACAATATCTCTAGTGAGTTCCACTTCAAGGTCAAGGTCACTGTGGCTATTTTTAGAAAAACTTTGTCATGGCTCTAGCGCTTACATTTCTTCACCCATTTCAATATAACTTCACACAAATGTTCCTTATGACAATACCTCGAGCGAGTTTGACTTTCAAGGTCAAGGTCACTGTGGCTATTTTTAGAAAAACTTTGTCATTGCTCTAGTGCTTACATTTTTTCACCAATTTCAATATAACTTCACACAAATGTTCCTTATGACAATATCTCGAGCTATTTAGACTTTCAAGGTCAAGGTCACTGTGGCTATTTTTAGAAAAACTTTGTCATCGCTCTAGCGCCTACATTTAATGATGGACTGTAATAGAACTTCACACAAATGTTTCTTATGATAATATCTCGACTTACTTCGACTTTCAAGGTCATGACCTCAAAGTCAAGGTCACTGTGGCTATCTTTAGAAAAACTTTGTCATCGCTCTACCGCCTACATTTATTAGCAGATTTTAATATAACTTCACACAAAAGATGCTTATGATAATATCTTGCGCAAGATCTACTTTCGTGGTCATGGTCTCAAGTCAAGGTCACTATGGCTATTTTTAGAGAAACGTCATCACTCTAGAATGTACATTTATTGGAGGATGTTTAAACAAACTTTACACAAATGTTGCATATGATAATATCTCAAGCAAGTTGGACTTTTGCCATTTCAGTGTTTTCCACACACGAAGTTGTCTAGTGCGAGGGGATTTGTATCGCATGCGTTGCCTTGTTTTTATTTTGCATGAATGTTTTTATTTTGCATGAATGTTCCTTGGGTGGACCTCTTTTAGATTCCTTGAAGAAATTTTGATCCGACAAAAAAATGGCCGCCATGGGCGGGGCTTATTTTCACTATTTAACCTATAATGTAATGCTAAAGAATCTTCTTCTGCAAAAGTACTTGTGGGATTTCATTGTAATTTGCATGAATTGTCCTTGGGTGGACTGTTGTCAGATTCCTTGAAAAACATTTGATCTTACAAAAATACATGGCCGCCATGGGCGAGGCTTATTTTCACTATATAACATATAGTGTAATGCTGAAAATATTTTCTGCAAAAGTTCTTGTTTTATTTCATAGTTATTTGGCATGCATGTTCCTTGGGTGGACCCCAGTCAGATTCCTTGAAGAAATTTTGATCCGACAAAAACATGGCTGCAGTGGGCGGGGTTTATTTTCACTATATAACATGTTGTGTAATGTTAAAAAAGTCTTCTCTTCTTCAAAAGTTCTTATTTATTTATTTATTTATTTATTTATTTATTTATTTATTTATTTATTTATTTATTTATTGAAAAGTACCTTCCTGTATCTGAATTAATCTCCTCCAATTTTGCTGACTATCACATATCTATAGAGGTCCACCTACAAATTGTCATTCTAAAATTCAAAACATCAGAAATTTCACTTGCCCATCACACTGGTGATAGAACTGATGTTTTCAACACAAACTCTATTTATACGATTTGATGTTTCAAAATAAATTCAAAATACTGAGGGAGATTGATTTATTAGACCTAATTATACTACAGTGTCAACAGTTCTCCAGATCCCTGAGGGTTAAAATGGCTTAGTTGAAAAGGGAGGCATACTGAATCCGACGGAGGAAAGGAAAAAATAAATAAATAAATAAATAAAAACATAAATCTGTTCATTTTTTAGCTCCACTGGCCAAAGACCAGCGGGTCTTATGTTATATGTAATGGCCCTGTGTCTGTTGTGCGTCTGTGCGGTTGTGCATCCGTGCGTTAACTTTTTTCTTTAAACATTTCCTCCTTAACTTCTTGGTCGAGTGTAACCAAACTTCACAGGAATGTTTCTCACATAGTCCTCTTCTGAATTCCTTCAAAGAATTTTGTTACATGCAGAACAAAATGGCATCGAAACCAAAAAAAAAAAATTTAAAAATCTTCTCCTCCAAAACCGCGCAATGGATTTTATTCTTATTTTGCATGAATGTTCCTTGGGTGGACCTCTGTCAGATTCCTTGAAGAAATTCGGATCAGACAAAAAACATGGCCACCATGGCCATGCCCCACATGACTGCCATGGCCATGCCCCTTGGCTCATTAGCTTTCAAAGACTTATATGGGGAAAAGTTTTAAAAACCTTCTCCTCCAAAACCGCTCAACTTAATGGATTTCATTCTTACTTTGCATGAATGTTCCTTGGGTGGACCTCTGTCAGATTCCTTGAAGCAATTTTGATCAGAAAAAAAACATGGCCACCATGGACACGCCCATTGGCTAATTAGCTTCCATAGACTCATAAAGGGATCTTTTTTTTTTAATCTTCTCCTCCAAAACCGCTAAATGGATTTCGTTCTTAATTTTCATGAATGTTCCTTGTGTCTACCATTGTCAGATTAATTGAAGAAATTTTGATCAGACAAAAAACATGGCCGCCATGGCCACCACCTTTGGCTCATTAGCTTCCATAGACCAATAAATGGAGAAACTTCTTCTCTGAAACCATAAAGCCTAAAGCTAAGACATTTACATGTAGTATGTAGCAAAGTTATGTGGTCACCTACTAAGTCCTGCGAACTATGACTCTTGAGTCCAAATTGGCAACGCCCCGGTGCTTAGTAGCTCCCATAGACTAATAATGACAAAATCTTGAAACTTTTCTCCTCTGAAACCATAAGGCCAAAGGCTTAGTATGTAGCAACTTGAAGTATTCAACTGCATAAATCCTGCCAACTATGCCCCTGGGGTCCAAATTGGCCACACTCCGAGGCCCATAAGCTCCCATAGACTTATACTGGGAAAAACTGACAAAAATCTTCTCTGAAACCATCAGTACCCTGAGTTTAGATATTAAGTATGCAGCAACGTCAAGTGGTCACTCAAATAAATCCTGCCAACAAGGCCCCTGGGGTAAAAAATTGGTCACGCCCAGAGGCATATTAGTTCCCATATCGCCGGCCTCAGTGGCTCAGTCGGATGCGCGTCTGACTGGTGATCAGGAGGACGCGGGTTCGACTCCCGCCGGGGTCGGCAACATTCTTTCGTGGAGATTGATCATGAAATCTTTTCTACGGTCATTCTCTCCCTTCCGCTGATTCAAGAAGGGCAGTAGTCAGTTTCTGGCGAAAGAATGTGCACTGTACTGGTTAACCGCTTACGTATAAGCCTGCCCAGGAAAGTGTTAATAGGTAAACTGACCGGCTCAAAAATGACCTAAATAGTGTTGACTGGGCCGTTAAACTCCAATACAAACAAACAAACAAAAAGTTCCCATATACTTATATATAATAGGAAAAACTTAAAAAAAGTCTTCTTCTCTGAAACCATAAGGCCCAGAGCTTTAGATATTTAGAACGGAGCAATGCCAAATGGTCACTCACATAAATTCTGCCAACCATGGCTCTGGGGTCCAAAAAATAAAGAATGGACATTCCTTGGGTGGATCACTTGTTTCTTTTTTACCCATTGCATGCGGGAAAACCCTAAATGGGTACCGTGGCAAACAGTGCTGGCCAAGATCAGACCCCACAGAACACCATGTCTGATCAGGGCCTGCACTATTTGCTAACAGAATTTTCCATCAAAAATAGAAAAAAATAGGCCTGACACCCCTTATATGACAAATGGACTGGTCAAACATATAGCAATAGAAGAGTCCACTAATATACAATTGGTTAATGTAATAAATATGACAATTGTTTGAAGTTAGCCGGTGGAGCGACAGGCCCCCTTGGGCCTCTTGTTGTTGTTCGCGTAACCTCATATTGCTATGTATGTGTCCCTCCCCCCCCCCCCTCTTGTTGTTGTTCGCGTAACCTCATATTGCAATGTATGTGTCCCTCCCCCCCCCCCCCCCCACGCCAAAAGTTAAATTTTACTTTGTTTGTTTGTTTGTATTGGAGTTTAACGGCCCTTCTTGAATCAGCGGAAGAGAGAGAATGACCGTATAAATATTTCATGATCACGGCAGGTATCTAACCCGCGTCCTCCTGTTCACCAGTCAGACGCGCATCCGACTGAGCTACCGAGGCCGAGACGTTAAATTTTTATGCCATTCAGAACTTAGATTATGAAAATCTTTGTTTTGTTCTGCCTTTACTTACGAATATATATGGGTACAAAAATTCATCGGTATAGAGCAACATTTATCCAAAACGGATGCTGAAGAAGCCAAACGTCACAAAGACTGCATATGTTTCCGTGATCTGTGGCAATGAAACAGGTGTTCATGGACATATGTGCACAAAAGCGAAACATGGTCTATCTATTTTATTCAAGCTGGACCGCAGTGGGCAGTCGGATTTACGTTCGACTGGAGACAAGAATTGTGCGGGTTCAATCCACCGGTCGGGCACGTCTTTTCCCGTGGAAAAGCATTCCACCTCCTTTGGTCCAAGTAGGACAGCTTCAGCTAGTTAGCAGAAGGATGGGCGCTTAGCACTCGTGAACAGCTTAGAAGGTCATAGTTTGTCCAGGAAACTTGTGATAAATACCACCAGCCGTTTCTAAAATGACCAAAATGTGATGATTGGGGCGGAAAACATCATTAGAAACAAACTCTCTCTCTCAGAATTTTATCTCGCATTTCTACTTTTAGTAGAAAAATTTTCAATATCGTTGGACATGCGTGTTTTGCAATTGCCAAACGTCTGGCAATAGTACGTTTCCCGACTTTGTGCTATTGACAGACGTCTGGCAATAGCACATTTCCCGACTTTGTGCTATTGACAGACGTCTGGCAATAGACTCTTCCTTAACTTCATTTTCCAGTGACAGTCACGTGGTCTTTGGCAGTATTGAACTTTTTGTTGATGCCAAGCAATCAGTCAAAAACAAATGAACATATTATTCCATTATATAAGGAATGAAAGTTTCACAGAAAGTTTTTCATTTGGTTTCCAAACATAAGTTGTGGGCGCACGTTAAAATCGCCCCACTGACACCCACAATCTATGCTTTAGATCAGACAAAAAGAAACACACTTCTTTTCACTACAAACATCATTTTTGTTTTGTTGGTTTGTTTGTTTGTTTGAATTGAGGTTTATCGTCCCAGTCACCACTATGTAGGTCGTTTTGGAGACGTTGCTTCCAATTTTTTACCCGACATTGAGATGAAATGACATCTCAAGCCATGCAGCTCAATGAAACAAAACGGCTGATATGGACCGGACGGTCTGACTCACGTCACTTTTCCTGGGCAGGATTAGTCCTTAAAGCGGGTTACCAGTTCTAACGGGTGGTCAGTTTCAGCTCTGCGTGGAAGCATCATGCAACCCGATCTATTTCTCCAAGCCCCGATGGGCGGGTGCGAAAAATTATTTTTGTTTCGATTGTTTATCAATCGATCCAAAGGTACCAACTGAATATGGGTAAAGTTGCTGTTATCCACGTGACTATCCACGAACTTTCTAATAAATGCTGATGACTGTTATTTATAGCTGAGCTTGTCTCATCATTGTGTGTTTGTTTGAGTTGAGGTTTAATGTCCCCGTCGACAGTGTATAGGTCATTTTGGAGACGTTGCTTCCAATTTTGTGGGACATTTACCCTACATTGAGATGAAATGACATCCTAAAGCCCTGTCGCGCAATGAAACCAATAGGGTGTATAAGCATGGACGGCCCTACTCGCACCGCTTTGCCTGGGCAGGCTTAGAGCCTCTTAGCAGTTTACCAGTTCTCGTGTGCGGTCGCATTCAGCTCTGCGTGGAATCATCATGCAGCCCATCTATTTCTTCTAGCCCCGGTGGGCGGGGGTTCAGATCGTGTGTATTGTGCAAAGAGAGACGGTAAACTGTAAAATCTGGGCTGGACATATCAGACAAACTGTGTAGACCTAGATCAGACGCCACGTTCCAATTGTTGGGTTAGGTAAACAGTGTAGACAATAGATCAAACGCCGTAGAAAACGCGTCTGTTCAGGGTCTACAATGTTGGCATAAAATTTAGGAATTTAAGGGTTAAATGAAACAGTCTAATTCTCCGCTCATGAGCATTTTCCAGCCTACACCCTAAGACAGTCGACTCGGCAGTAGTGCCAATGCTTTGATTGTTTATCATAGCAACAGATAAGGTAAGAAGCCGATTTTGTGATAATTGAAGGATAGTTTTCCTTATTTCTCTATATAAACCTATGCTGTGGGTACTCATTAGAACCGCCTCGGCGAGGCGGTTCTAATGAATACCCACGACATAGGTTTTTATGGAGAATTGACAAAAAATAACTATCCTTCAGTTATCACAAAATATCTACCTTATCTGTTGCTAGGTCTAAGTAAAGCAATTTTAAATGACATACACCAAAGGGTACACAATGTAACGTCTATCTCTATTTCGAATCAAAGCACTGACAGCACTGGTGGGTCGATTGTATCTGAGTGTAGGCTGGGAAATAGTCCTGAACGATGACATAAACTGTTAACATTTCGTTTAACTCTCAAAGCAAGCAGTGTAGACCCTAGTCAGACGGCGCGGATAGTCGGATTACGCGTTCTGCGGCGTCTGATCCTTAAATTCCTGTACTGTGAGCAAACAGTGATACGGGGTCTACACTGTTTGCCGAGCCCAATATATGATTCTAGTCCACATTCTAAAGATATATCCCTCTCAGGCAACACTCTGACATCACAGCGATAAAAATGTATCGACTATTTTCTATGAATAATCGCCACCTGGGGCCAGTTGTTCAAAACTAACGACGTCGTTTGTTAACGTATCGTTAAAACTTTGATCATTAAATATGGCAAATATGTAGAATTTTTTGCTGAAAAAAAATGTGAGCAGCTTTTGCAGACGCAAAAGCTGCTGACATTTTTTCAAAAGCTGCTCACATTTTTTCAGCAAAAATACCAAAATTTATGATATTGTACTTGCTAGAAGAGTTAACAATATGACCACTAACGAGCTCGTTAAGCTAACGATGCTTTGAACAACTGGCCCCTGGATTTCTTACAAACCAGTGGTAGTCCCATGAACATCAGCGCTGAGAACTTCTGTGTTTAGTTGCTTTGGGTCGAAGTCCCACGCCCGTTGGGACTTGAAGAAATAGATAGGCTGCATGATGCTTCCACGCAGAGCTGAAACGGACCGCACACGAGTACTGGTAACCCGCTTAGACGATCTGAGCCTGCCCAGGCAAAGCGGTGCGAGTCGGACCGTCCATGCTGATAAACCCTATTGGTTTCATTGGGCGACAGGGCTTGAGATGTCATTTAATCTCAATGTCGGGTGAAAGTCCCACAAAATTGGAAGCAACGTCTCCAAAATAACCTATACAGTGTTGACGAGACGTTAAACCCAAAATCAAACAAACAAAACTGACCTCACAGCGATAAAAATAACTCGACTATTTTCTATGAATAACCGTTACCAGGATTTCCTACAAATCAGTGATAGTCACGTGGACATTAGCACTGAGAACTTCTGTGCTTAGTTGCTTTGGGTCGATTGATAACAATCGAGTCAAAAACCTTCCGAATTTGGCTCTCCACTATGAAAATTGCTTCTAATGATTGATGGCTCTGAAGTTAAAACTTATATGTACCATCATTCATCGTCTTAAAGTATTAAGAACCTATGTATCAGGATATAGATATAGGTTCAACATCCATGTGCATGTACAGCGTATATAAGAGACGTTCAGCTTTGCACTATTACACTGAAACTCCAACTGGCTCGTATACGATGAAAGATTCGAACTTGTTCCTGAGTCTAAAGGGAATTCTTCCCATAGCTAAAAAAAACAAGAGCACCGCATGCGGGTGCCAACGCTCGGCTGCAGTTTCTTTTAGAAAACAAAAATTCTAAGTCGAAAAAGGGGCATAGCTGTGCCAAAAATATTTTGAGGGTTTCCTCACCTATTTGTACATGTATGAGTTCCCCTTTTCATAATGAACAACCAGTCCGAGTTTTAAGTAAATATGTTCAGCAATGACAGAGATATTACAAAATGTCCAAGTTTTTGCATGACGACGACGACGACGCAGACGACGCCAGAGCTATGACAATACCTCGTCGTTTTCTTCGAACTTGAACAGCCGAGCTAATAAATAAATAAATATCGGGAAAGCAAGTCCGTGTATTGAACGCCCCGCTATATACTCGTTTACACAGAAATGTTGCGTTTAGGGGGCTATTCATTATTTTCCTTATCAATGCTCAAAAGCAAAGATTGTGGGTACTCGTTAGAACCGCCTCATTCTAATAAGCACCAACAATCTATTTTTGGACGAGAAATAGGAAAAATATCAAACATTTTCATCTGAAAAAGTCTAGTTCTAGAGATAAGAAAGACGCCATTTATTGCATGGGCGTGTTAGCGTAATGAAATATTTAGGGACAATTTTGGAAAACGTTCTGTGTTTTATCCTGAAAATGATCAATATAACTAGACGGTTGTTTAGCAGCTAATAAGGACAAAATGACCGCTTTGGAGATGCACAATGCCACACGGACCGCACGGGTGAGTTTTCGTGATGTCATGCACTATGCCACACGGACCGCACGGATGAGTTTTCGTGATGCCATTATGCCACACGGACCGCACGGATGAGTTTTCGTGATGTCTTATGCCACACGGACCGCACGGATGAGTTTTCGTAATGCCACTATGTCACTCGGACCGCACGGATGAGTTTTCGTGATGCCATTATGCCACACGGACCACACGGATAAGTTTTCGTGATGCCACTATGCCACACGGACAGCACGGATGAGTTTTCGTGATGCCATTATGCCACACGGACCGCACGGATGAGTTTTCGTGATGCCACTATGCCTCATGGACCGCACGGATGAGTTTTCGTGATGCCATTATGCCACACGGACCGCATGAATGAGTTTTCGTGATGCCGCGCGGACCGCACGGATGAGTTTTCGTGATGCCACTATGCCACACGGACCGCACGGATGAGTTTTCGTGATGCCATCCGTGAGGTCCGTGTGGCATAGTGCATCTCCAAAACAGTCATTTTGTCTGATGAAAAAAAAAATGATATTTTTCTTAGTTCTACTCAAAACATAAGTTGTGGGTGCTCGTTAGAACTGCCACATCCAGGTGGTTCTAACGGGTACCAACAACCAATGTAAAAATATTGTATACAGTGTACCCCTGGGAACCATAGTTTTCTCCATGTAAGGTTGAGTCTACTGGGGTGATCATTTCACGGACTTATTAACCTGATTTATAAGCAGGTTGTGGTGTTTATTAAATTGCAGGAATGTGCATAACTAATACGTTAACAGATGGGCATAATCCGTGTAATAACCCCCCCCCCCCCCACACACACACACACCCAACCCCAAAATCAACAAGTTTGCTAGTATTATTATTTTGTTGGAATATGCATCATTGTGAAATTCCGCTATTAAAGACAAGCTAAATTTATCACTAATTATATTGAAAACATTCTTAAAACGCGTGCGAGCGTGCGTGTGTGCGTGCGTACGTGTGTGGGGGTCGTGTGTGTGCGTGCGTGCCTGTGCGTGCGTGCGTGCGTGTGTACGTACTTACTTACGTTCGTACGTACGTACTGCGTGCGTGTTTGTGTGTTCTACGCTCAATGTCCTCTCGTAAGATACCACCACCAGTGGTTTGAATATACTTATACGATAACACATCCTTGTGCTAAAATGCCGTCTTTCAGACTACAATTTTTCACAAGAAAGTTCTTGAATCTAGTCCAAATATAAATTGTGGCTGTTCGTCAGAACCGCGTCATTGAGTACCCACAACGCATGTTTTTAACAAAAATAAAGACAATCATGTATACCCCTGTAAACCAAGTTTTTCTTTATATTAGGTGGAGTTTACTGGGGTGTTCTCATACTTGTTGCCCTGATGTTCTACTCAAAACACATCACGAAAACACGTCTATATAATTCTGACCCCATCAACCCCACTTTTATAAAAAAAAAACTGGTTCTTAGAGGGATAAACCTTATTTTTTCTAATATAGATTGTGGTTACTCGTTTGAACCGCCACGATGAGGCGGTTCTAAAGTGTACCCACAATCCATACTTTGAGAAAACTATCACAATCTTTCATCTTTCATCTTAAAATGTTCGTTTTTTTCGGCGGTAAAGGTTACAATGTATTTGTATAGGCGTGTTTTCGTAATGATCACATAAACAGGACATTTTTGTTCAAAGACTGCCTCCACAGCTTCATCTGTTGTAGGATTCTTTCTAAGAACAACTGCAGCATTTCTATGATATGAAGCTAGGCATGTGCTTTTGGATATTTCTTTCAGCCATTTCCAGCTATTTCAGCGGTTCTAACGAGCACCCACATCTATATTTGGACTACAAATAAAAAATAAAATATTTTCATCTGAAAAATGCTAGTTGACGCCATTTTAGCACCCAGGGGCTTATCGCAATGAGATCATAGAGTAGTGTACCCTGTTTTTTCCTTGGGGTCATTTGGGATCATTGTGTCCATTTTCGTACACCATGCACATACTCGCAATAAAACGATTTTAGATTCAAGTGAACTCAGTTGGAAGATGGAATCAACAAAGGTATAAATTACATGTACATACAAAAATGACCATATTCATTTTGTTTACATAATCTATTGTTTTTTGTTTCGATATAAAACGAATGTTTAGCTTACACTCATGTTACTGTAGCTCCGGAAAACTGTATTATACGGAGGTTGTGACAGCTATGCCATTTAAAGGGCGCGGGAAACAGCGCAAGTAGCTCTTCAGTGCTAAAGTTCACGTGACTATCTCTGATTTGTAGATAATCCAGGTAATGACTATTTATAGGCAATAGCCGCGTTATTCTTATTGCTATTTGGTCAACGTGTTACGTAATAAGAATATCTATACACTTTGGACTGGAATCATGGGTTGGGCTTATTGAACAGTGTAGAGCCAGATCAGGGCCTGATCAGGGCCTACACTGTTTGCTTTCAGTATAGGAAAGTAAGGGTTAAAGGTTAACAGTCTAAGTCACCGTTCAGTTTTCCAGCTACACTCAGAGACTATTGACCCACTAGAACAGTCACTGCTTTGAATGAGATAGTTCCAGAGTTTTTCAGCTGTGTGAGCTCTCTTATGATGCGAGCAATACCTTTAATCTTCTTTCCGTACGGAAAAAGGGCGCTGTTTCTACGGAAACATAATAAGAATGGATATCCGAGAGCCATTGTTTCGTTCTTGTCCGTATTTGATGTCACCTTTTATATCAAATGGCAATTCAATATGCCACTCATCAATTTTTATCATATTTTTTTTTCATCACAAGTCTCTGTTAAAACACCCTTCAGGCCCGTACGCAGACTCCGGTTCAGAAAAACCTTCAACCTCTAAACTTTTCGTTTCTGAAGTGTAATCCATGCGTCCAAGGGATTACCTTTCTCGGAACATATTTGAAAAGGGGGTGGGAATGTTTCTTGGTTTGGGAAGCAAAGTTAGGGGTGTAACCTTGATCTCTGGTGAAAAACTGCATGAATTTGGGATAATATTTCAAAAAGGGGGTGCCCTCGCAGCACCCCCCACCCCCACCCCAAACACACACACCGCCTACACCCCAGCACTTACGTTGGAAAAAGCGTTGTTTGTAAGAATAAAGATTATTTCTTTTATTTTAGCTCAACACAAACGTAAGGTGGTTCTAACGAGCATTTACAATCCATGCTGATAGCAGAAAGAAAAAAAAATAGGAATCAAACCACTGACCGAACTGGTGGATCAATTGTCTCTGAGTGTAGGCTACAAAAATGGTCCTGAATTGAGACTTTGACAGTTTCGTTTAACTCTTTAATTCCTGAACCGTATGCAAACAGTGTAGACCCTGATCAGAACAAGCACTTACCATCCATGCTGATAGCAGAAATAAGCAAAAAAACTCAAACCACTGACAGAACTGGTGGACCAATTGTCTCTGAGTGTAGGCTGATCAGAACAAGCACTTACAATCCATGCTGATAGCAGAAATAAGCAAACAAACTCAAACCACTGACAGAACTGGTGGACCAATTGTCTCTGAGTGTAGGCTGATCAGAACAAGCACTTACAATCCATGCTGATAGCAGAAATAAGCAAACAAACTCAAACCACTGACAGAACTGGTGGACCAATTGTCTCTGAGTGTAGGCTGATCAGAACAAGCACTTACAATCCATGCTGATAGCAGAAATAAGCAAACAAACTCAAACCACTGACAGAACTGGTGGACCAATTGTCTCTGAGTGTAGGCTGATCAGAACAAGCACTTACAATCCATGCTGATAGCAGAAATAAGCAAACAAACTCAAACCACTGACAGAACTGGTGGACCAATTGTCTCTGAGTGTAGGCTGATCAGAACAAGCACTTACAATCCATGCTGATAGCAGAAATAAGCAAACAAACTCAAACCACTGACAGAACTGGTGGACCAATTGTCTCTGAGTGTAGGCTGCAAAAATGGTCCTGAATGGAGACTTTGACAGTTTCGTTTAACTCTTTAATTCCTGAAACGTATACAAACAATGTGTGCCCTGATCAGATGCCGCGTTCTGCGGCGTCTGATCTGGGTCTTCACTGTTTGCCAAACCCAACACATGATTCCAGTCCAGATTCTATAAACCCTCTTACGCAACACTCAGACCACACATCGATAAAAATGACGCGACTATTTTCTATAAATAACTGTTACTTGAATTATCTACTAATCAGCGATAGTCACTTTGTGATCAGCACTGGCGAGCTTCTTCAGTAAGTAACTTTGGGTCGGTTGATAAACAATCTACCAAAAAAAAAAAACATCAATTTTAGAGCCATGGTTTTAGTGGTGTTTTATCCTAATGTTTTGCAACAAGGGTGGTTGATTCGTACGTATCCTACAGTAAGACATAATGATATGAGATGACAAAACCTACAATAAGAAATGTGCGCCCAACGAAGACTCAGATCAGCCTGCGCATCCGCGCAGGCTGATCGGAGTCTCCGTTGTGCGCTCTAAGGATAGCTAAGGGCCCAATGCTCCTACATGCAACAAGTGAAGCCTCTGGTTAGACAATATGGATGCGCAGGCTGATCTGATTCTTCGCTGGGCGCACATACAAGTTGTAGGAAATGCTGTGCCCCGGCTCATATAAAGGAACACAGTATGAGATGATGCTGATGAATTATTTTATAACTAATTTATTTCAAATAGATATTTTCAAAGAGTCAATGCTTCATTATGAAGTTCTTTATCGAAATTTTGCGGTGCACTGAAGATAAAAGTAAAGATAAAAGTCATTCTTTAAAACAAGAACATAATATTTGTAATAAATAGAAATTAAATTATTAAACCAGAGTTTCTTAACAACGACCCGTGATGTCTTGAATTAGGGCATTACCAGCTGCGGCTGGGAATCATTCCGGTAAAATCGTCATACCGAAAATAAGCACGACCTATGTGATCTAAGATGAACAGTGATGAAGGAACAAAAGAAAAAAATATAAGCACTGACAGCACTGGAAGGTCGATTGTCTCTGAGTGTATGTTGGAAAATGGACCTGAACGGGGACTTAGAATGTTTAATTTAACCCTTAAATTCCTGTACTATAAGCAAACAGTGTAGAACCTGATCAGAAACCGCGTTCGGTGGCGTCTGATCTGGGTCTACACTGTTTGCCAAACCTGACACATGATTCACAAGCCCAGTTTCTATAGATAACCCTCTTACGCAACACTCTGACCTCTAAGCGATAGTGAGGCTATTTTCTATAAATAACCCGTTACCCGGATTTCCTACAAATCGCTGATAGTCACGTGGACATAAGCACTGAAGAGATTTTGTGCGAAGTAACTTTTGGTTGATTGACAAACAATCAACCAAAAAACTGATCGAAATGCGGATAGGGAAACGGACAAGCAAACAACTGAATCTGTCTTACATTTGAACTTCGATGGCTCGAAAATCGATGTCTCGAAAACCGATGTCTCGTTTACCATGGCCGAACACCGACGTCTCGTTTACCATGGTCGCATACCGATGTACCTTTAAATTGGGCATAACTTTTGAATGGTAACTGATAGGGCTTTCATATTTCATATGTGGATTCTTTGTCACAATAGCTTTCCAGTGATACCAATTGTGTTGTCCTCGCGACATTAACCTACTTTATAAAACTGAAACATTGGCTACAACCTTTGATTGGTTAGTGACAGGTCATTTCGAGTGGTTTCATAATTTTCGACCTCGTAACTTGGACGTTTGTCCTACTTTCTTAAAACCTGAACATTGGTCATAACTTTTGATTGGTTAGTGATAATGCTTTCATATTTCACATGTATAATGCATGTTACAAGACCTTTCCAGTGGTCCACAATTTCTGACCTTTTGACCTTGACCTTTACGTTTGACATACATTTTAAAAACTTTACTATTGGCCATAACTTTTGACTGTTAAGTGATGGGGCTTTCATATCTCGCAAGTGCATTCCTCATGACAAGTCCTTTCCATAGATACCATTATTTTGACCTCGTGATATTGACCTTTACGTTTGACCTACTTTTTAAAAACTGTAACATTGGCCATAACTTTCGATTGGTAAATGATTGGGCTTTCATATGTCACATGAGCATTTCTTGTCAATGACTTTTCCAGTGGTACCATATTTTTTGAACTTGTGACATTGACCTACTTTTTAAAAACTTGAACATCAGCCATACCTTTTGATTGGTTAGTCATATAGCTTTCATATTTCTCATGCGCTGTCCGCGGGCATCAGTGTTTCACAAACACATCTTGTTTCTCTTATATTGCAAATTGTATGAGCCCTGATGAGGCGATTCTAATGAGTACACACAACATACACTTTGAATATCGAACACCGAAAGTATACCAAAGAAATACCCCATTTAGCCACCTGACATAACACTATTCGTAACCCTTAGTGACTCGAACTACCACTGATTGCTGTCTCGAATACATACTCATGCATTGTATCATTTGATAAAACGAAAATATATGTTTCTAAAATTTTATAATCAAAGTATTAACAACACTGGTGGGTCGATTGCCTCTGAGCGTAGGCTGGAAAAATAGTCCTGAACAAGGACTTACTTAGACTGTTTTGTTTAACCCTTAAATTACTGTACAGTAAGCAAACAGCGTAGACCCAGATCAGATGCCGCGTTAGTCTGGGTGCCTACACTGTTTGCCAAACAAATCACATGATTCCAGTCCAGATTCTATAGACAACCCTCTTACGCAACACTCTTACCTAGGTTAAATCGGCTATTTTCTATAAATAACCCTTACCTGGATGTCCTTCAAATCAGTGATGGTGAAGTGGACATCAGTACTGAAGAAATTCTGTGCTTAGTAACTTTGGGTCGATTGACAAACAATCGACCAAAAAAAAAAATAACCTCATAATGTCAATATGATGCTTTCTCGATCATTTGTAAAGGAACTGCACTGTAATAAAACAGTTGTTGAGCACAGTCATGCTATAACAGGTAATGAGCTGCATCAGTGTCTCTCTTCAACACATTTTTGTTTCAAATTAATGTTGTTTGCTGGTAGTCACGTTCTGAATTAGTGTTGACGTGATTCCTTAAGTAATAGTCTTTAGGATAACAACACTGTATTGCCATGCTATATTTCATGGCGTCTTAGATTATCGGAATCTTACATGGGTGTGAGAACCCGTCTCCGTATGACCTTAGCTGTTGGTGGGACGTAAAACTAAAACGCACTCACTCACTCACATGGGTGTGAGGGGTGGATGGAAAAATCCGTCCCGAGGGTCACTGTCCGGTATCACGAGGCTTGCCGAGTGATGCCGCACAGTGATCCCGAGGGACGGATTTTTCTATCCACCCCTCACACCCATGTAGGATTATTTTTCTTGCATACCTTCCATTTCTGAGCGTGGGTTTTTAATACTGCAGTCACTTCGGTTGCCGACGTCCGCCATAATGTGATGACAATACAGTGATGTTTAGTGACGTCACGTAACGTGCTGTGACGTCAGCTTTAACGACGGCGCATATGTGGTCGTATTCAACCACTGCATTTATCAAACACACGAGAATATTCGATTTCGGGTAAGAACACCAGGGTTAGAACAGAATGTCTATCCCAAGCTAAAACTATTGATTTCCTTAATGGCGTCCCATTTTGGTTTAAACCTTTTAAATACAGATATCTGTATTTTAAATACAGATATCTGTATTTTAAATACAGATATCTGTATTTTCATTTAGAGATATCTGCAATTGAAATACAGACATCTGTATTTGAATTGCAGATATCTGAATTACAGAATTAAATACAGATATCTGCATTCAATTACAGACATCTGTATTTAACGTTGAAATACAGATATCTCTATTTACTGCACTTATGGAAAGTTGATGCCTCCCTCGCCGATTATCACATGAATCCCTGGTTTTTACATACCGATATGGCGGGCAAATTCAAAACAACCTCACTGGCACGTGGCGTTGCCTTAGTGTTGAATCGACGTTTGGTCGTGTGCTCGACCCCGTGCTTCTCCAGACTGTCAGCTGAGTCGTTAAACAGAGGCCACGTATCCGTATGACCTTAGCTGTTGGTGGGATGTAAACCTCAAACACACACATACACCTAATATTCTAGTGTTTCCACGTTTTTATACTTTTAAGTTCATTTCAACTTTTACATTAATATTTTCTGTTCCATTCCTACATTAGCTTGCCAGGTATGTGTATCTATCTATTGGCTTATCCCCTCGCCATCGCGGCCGCGAAACAATCTTCCCACCCCCACCCCACCACCTTCCAGTGTAATTCGCTTCATTGACCGTTCCAAGGCGGTTCTTCTGTCGCGGTTTATTTTTGTTATGGTTTGTCTTTGAGTGTGTATATCGCTTGTTTTTTTATTTATTCTTTTTTGTTGCTGTTGTTGTTGTTGTTGTTGTTAATGTTGTTTTGTGTGTGTGTGGGGGTGGGGGGGGGCGGGTGTGGTGGATAGCCAATTGGCCATTTTGTGGGTAAGCAACTGTCCTTTTGGCTTTCCGCTATTGATGTTTCCATTAGGGTCTGGTTATTTCATGTTTGTGTTTCTTTCCCTTTGGTGTCTCTGATAGGAGCTGTGGGTTAATTGTATCGATTCCTGATCATTGCCTTCACTTCTATTTTGGATAAATATCTTGGGCTGCATGATACTTCCACGCAGAGCTGAAACCTACCGCACATGAGTACTGGTTTGACAGCACAAGGCCGGGAAAATGGTCCTCAAGAACACAGTGTAAAATAAAAACTGATCAGACGTCGCTATCTGTTGCAATGTTAAGGTTGGAAAGTACGACTTACAGGGTGTTAGCTGGGCCTTCTTTTCGTATTGTCTGCACGGAAACTTAAAATGTGTTCAATGCTATGTTCCAAAGTGCACGAAAATCTCTTTTTCGAGCAGAGATTTTTACTTCTTCTCAAATTGTCATGCAAAATATTATCTAGCCCTGATATCTTCATGCATTCAGAAGACTACTACCACTTTGTTAATTTATTTCCGCGAATGCTAACTTGAGAAAAATATATCTATTTACATTAATAATGTTTTTTTTTGTTGTTTTTTTTTGTTTGCTTATGTTTAAAAATATTTTTTATGATGAAAATTTGGAATGCCTCTCACTGATTCTGCTGCAAACAAATATTTGGGCACGCGTTAAAATCTCTTATTAAGGCGGTCCCGCAAAGATTATTTTTTCAGCAAAAATAAAGGACAATAATGTATAGCCTCATCAACCCAATTTTCTCTATAACGCGGTCCCGTCCATCGGGGTTGGAAGAAATAGACGGGCTGCATGATGCTTCAACGCAGAGCTGAAACCGACCGAATACGAGTACGAACCTGTAAATAAAAATCAAAAATGAGTTTAGAGGGTCAAAGTCTGCTCAGGCAAAGCGGTGCGAGTCGGACGGTCCATGCTTATAAACCCTATTGGTTTCATTTGGCGGAAAGGCTTGAGAAGTCATTTCATCTCATTGTCGGGTAAAGTCCCACAAAATTGGAAGCAACGTTGAGGCACGCCTAACGAGTACCCGCAACCTATAGCTATGTCTTGGAGCATAAATAAGAAAAATAATGTATACCGTGAACCTCAGTTTTCTCTATATAGAGTTATATAAAACGGGGTTTAGGGGTGTTCATTTCACGGAATTGTTAACGTGCTTTACAGTACTTAGAATTTATCAAACAATATGGTACACACAGTACATATTCATCCTTCTAAAGGGCGCTTGTGACCACCCATGACACTAATTATTTTTTCTCACATATGCATAACGTGTGAATAGAACCCACGCATTCACACGTTCAAAAGCATCCAGAGATTTTAATAGCTGCTATGCTAGGAGATGCTGAATATGCACTCCAGTCATGTTATTTCTTCCTTAAAAAGTATGGTGTCATTGTACTCTCTGGAGTTTGAAAATAAATACATGAAAAATAAAGGCTATGGTATTCGAAAACGGGAGACACACACTATGATTTTTATATTAATAAGGCCTAAAAAAATAGCTGTGTTTCCGCTAATCCTACCAGCCCTGATTCTTTTGTGCCGACCCTGCAATTTTTTAACTACCATCCAGAAAAAAATAATAAGGTTTTCTTACCTATCGACCTTAATATTTTCTAGCACTTTTGATAAAAAATCATAAAACTGTAAAAATAGCTAAACCGATAATCCCGTTCATTTGTTTCCTTGATGCTCGTTATTTGAATGTTTTCGGGTAATATAGTTAACATATAGCCTTTTTTTTTGTTTTGTTTTGTTTTATTTTTGCTTTTTTTTCCATTGAATAAAATGTGTCAAAAAATAAAAATAAAAAAAGTTTTCCGCCTACCGACCCATACCCGTTTTCCGTATGTTAGTGGAAACACACCTACTTTTAGACCTAATGTTAAGTTGGAAATGGTTACATTTAACGGTTTACGCTTTAAATACTCTATTGGCGTAGGACACAAAAACGACCGGCCTCCGCCCGACGGGGCTTGAAGAAATAGATGGGCTGCATGATGCTTCCACGCAGAGCTGACACCGACTCGCACACGAGTACTGGTAAACCACTTAACGGATCTAAGCCTGCCCAGGCAACGCAGTGCGAGTCGGACTGTCCATGCTTATAAACCCTATGAGTTTCATTGGGCGACAGGGCTTGAGATGTCATTTAATCTCAATGTCGGGTAAAAGTCCCACAAATTTGGAGCAACGTCTCCAAAATGACCTTTACAGTGTTGACGGGGACGTTAAACCTCAAACCAATCAAACAAACAAACACAAAAACGACTCGCACAACATGCCTCTTTCGCTTTACATAAACGTATTTCTCTGTTTGGCCATATTGAACAGCATAAAGAAAAATGCAAGCTTTTTTTAACGTTTTGGTCGGGTCGGTACTCAATTACGGATCTGAAATATGGGAATACACGAGGCGAGCATCACGAAAACACGCCTATATAATTTTGACCCCCTTGAACCTCACTTTTATATAGTAAAACTGGGGTTTACATTATTTTTCTTATTTTTGTTTAAAAACTTAGATTGTGGGTACTCGTTAGAACCGCCTCGATGAGGCGGTTCTAACGTGTACCCACAACCTATGTTTTGTGCAGAAAAAAGAAAAATATCACAATTTGTATCGGAAACGTTTCATTTTTTCGGTGGTAAAATTTACAATGTATTGGTATAGGCGTGTTTTTGTAATGATCTACATACTAAATTCTGTAGATGGATATCCACGAATCTGTCGGGTCGTTATGGTCCATTATCCCTTAATATGCTGGGAAAAACTACATCCGAAAATGTCGTCTGCCGAATCTTCTTGCAAACGTTTGACATCACGAAAACGCGCCTATATAATTTTGACCCCCTTGAACCCCACTTTTATATAGTAAAACTGGGGTTTCCGGGAGTTAACCTTATTTTTCTTATTTCTGCTTTAAAATATAGAGTGTGGGTACTCGTTAGAACCGCCTCGATGAGGCGGTTCTAACGAGTGCCCACAATCTATATTTAGAACAGAATAAGAAAAATATCACAATTTTTCATCATTAATTTTCATTTTTTTTTCGGCGATAAAGGTGGCAATGTATTTGTATAGGCGAGTTTGTGCAATGCAAATAATTTTTCATACTGGCAAACAGTCTGATCTGGGTCCACACTGTTTGCAAAAGTGACTTTTAAAGTAACCGACAGACGACAATTCAGACGGCAATTGTCGTGATTGGCGTTTTATGGGTTAATAAAAACTAAATATGGGTTAAAATTGGGTGAAACTCCTTTCTTATAATGATAATTTTATTTCTAAAAGATTATATATCATGTTGAAAAGAGATGTAGATAATAATAGAACATACAATGGATTAAACTGGGCATATCATTTTTAATGACAGATTCAATCTGCCATCGCTAGCTATGCTGCATGTTTAAAAGTAAGTCAGGCTTTCTTCCGGCTTCAATGACCGCCATAGATATATGAGTCCGCACAAAATGTAGGCCGGTTTGGCACAGTAATCAAAAATGTACAAGCGTATTAGTTATCCTATAAGCGTAATACAATATTTTGAAGCAGACGACTTGACGATTTTATCTTACGATTCAGCATTTGCATCATGCGATGGGTTTGGCGAAGACTGTATACCCAGATCAATGCGGCGTCTGCTCAGCAGTCTGTTCAGGATTTACACTGTTTTCTATCAGTGCTGTCAATATTTAATTCTTAAAGACCAGCCTGCTGTTGGCCACGTCAGCTGCAGACAAGAATATAAATGGGTTTTCTTTCTGACTTTCGAGGTCAAGTTTAGGTCAGTTATTACTTAGGTGTATATTGACTTTGCGTGGAGAAATTGGAAAGAAAGGCTGTCCTTTTCAACCCTGGAATATGGTACAGATACTTAGTGTAGGTCCTGTGATATGATTCTAGGTGCCATATTTAGCAGAATGGATGAGGGTGCACTCCAGAAACTCAAGGCAGTGAACAAATCAAAGCACTGACAACACTCATGCCGACTGTCTCTAAATGCAGGCTTTGGACTTGGACTGATTCGTTTAAACTTAAGATGTTAGTAACTAATGAAAAAGTGTAGAACAAGATCAGCACCGTGTTCTGTGGCGTTTGATCTGAGTTTACATTGTTTGCCAGATCCAACATTTGATTCATGTGCAGATTTTACAGATAACACTTACATGTACCCAACAGTGACAAATGACGCGGCTATGTTTGGGTTGATTGTTTTGCATTCGACTCGCAGTTGCTAATAAGAAAAGTGCTTCAGTGCTAACGTCTACGTGACTATCACTGACTTGCCAGAATAACCTTTTGTCGTGTAGAAAATAGCCGCAGTGAGACCAGGGTATTCCATAAGACTGAAGAGGATTATCCTGGATTCATAGCGTGAGCTTGGCAAACAGTGTAGACCAAGGTCAGATGCTGCAGAACGAGTCTCCTTATCAAAATCTTCACTATTTGTTTGGAATTTCAGGGTTAAATGAAACAGTTAGGACTATTACTCCAACCTACAGCCCACACTCTCAGTGCTTTGATTCTGAAACCAAACGGTTGCATGATTACAACACGTTCGTGCACCATGCCCTTAGGCTAAAAAGGTTAAATCAACCAACCGTGACGTCTGGTTACCAGTCCGGCCACGCCGATCCTGTGTACCACCTTCACACCAGTACGGATAGAAACCACATGTTCAGGATCAAACTTTTGATGTGTAATGTAAGCTAATGCCCAGAAAAGAAGAAACTGAAATTTGTTCTCAGAAAGCACTAAGTGAGAGCGTATTGCAACATTTTTCATTAAAGGATCGTAAGCGTGCCCCTGGACAGTTAGAAGCTGGTCGGAAAGCGGGTGACGTTGACTCTGATTTTGGGTGCCACATGTGTGTGATCTATCGTCTATTGGAGCGACCTCTTGCTATATACAGAAGACGCTAGTGGACGTCGACGTACCGGAAGACCGACGTCAGTACGTCAAGATCGTTTCAACCATAAGACGCATATGCGAAACAGATTTCCGCCGGCAGCTGCTACACTGTACCTGCAGATAAACAAGGGGTTTCAACTACCGACTAATAAGCACTGACAATGTTCGGCGCCCTTATGCGATGCACATGTGAGAGCTAGACGTCTCTGTCGTGACCAAAGTTAGCGTGTCGACACAGTACGGAACACTTACGCTAGTGCATGAAATACATGTACGTAAATTGGCGTCTAAGCGACTGGCATATGCGTTTCAGTGACAAATCGCACTTCAGCGTGAATCACGCCGATGGTCGTTTCCGGGTGTTTCGACGTATAGATGTAAGGAATGTCGTGGCGACGCGTGCGTAATAGACCATGACATATCGGGTGAAATAAGCGTAATTGTGTGGCGGGCTTTTGCATGTAGTTAGCGAACGCAGCTTAGTGTCATTAAGAACATTCAAGATCATGGCTGAGACGTGAACTGAAAAGCGAGACGTTACATCAATCAAGTACTTCGGTCTCACATGGTTGCATTTATTTGTTCCCGCTCAGAATCCGGGACATCTTATCCAGCAGGATTACGAGCGGGCTCACAGTGCTGTTCTTACTCAAAATGTCTTCAAGCCAATGAATTCATGTACAGGACTAGCCAACCTTTCTCCTCCGATCTCTTTCCCATTGAGCATCTTTTGGGAGAGGTATCCACAACCGACCAGACAAAAACTGTTACTTATGGAGTGAGTGAGTGTTTGAGTTTTACGTCCCACCAACAGCTAAGGTCATACGGAGACGGGACGTCGGTTTAAAGACTCATTCGAAAGTCTGGAGAAGCCCGGAATCGATCCTGCGACCCCTGGTTTAAAGGTGAGTAGCGTAACCACTACACCACGGAGGCTTCTAATGTTACTTATGGACAGTAGCATTGTTAAAACTTGAATTTTAATGTTTGGTTTGGAAACGTATATAGTTTCTTTCAAAAATTTGAAACATCGAATGGCGTTTCATAATACCACCGGTCTATAGACATCTGCAAACATATCAGATATTGGAATTTGCAGAACTACCTTTCTAAATTTTAAGATCTTTTAGAAAGGTTTTCTCCAAGTTTTCACAGTGTTATGATTTTCTCATAGAATCTGTCATTTCAGTGCCTTTGGTGCTTTGATTATCTTTTTACCGCGTTTTTCAGCGATATCGTCTTTATTGTTTAATTTTTATCAACACACCCAGCGACAAAGTTGTGCAGCACAAGCTCCGCCATCCTCTCCAAAAGCTTGTACGTCCCTAAGTTATCACAGAAAAGCTGCAATCAGATGGAGATTTCTGCGAACTCAACTATGTCCGAAATTTTCTGTTTCAACAAGTCCCGCCTGAATAGTGTGGTTTGTCGATTTGTCCTCTGGTCAGTGTTTGACTGATGTGAAATCACGAGGGTGTCACGAGGGTGTCATTCAAATATCCTGCAGGTTTACAATGTGCACATTCGAGAGTGAAACGGAAAGTCGCAATTTCTTAATATTTAAACAATATACGAGGACTGTTCAAATATGAATGCAACTAAGCACATAAAAATGATTCCGTGTGAAAATTTATTTTGTCCCCTCAAAGTAATCCTCTTTAACAGATATACAACAAACTTTCAGTCTTCTGATCCAATCATTGAATGCATTTTGATAGTCTTTTCGTGGTATACTATGAAGGCACTGGAATATTGCAGAACCGAGGTGTTTGCGCTGTACAAAATTTTGACCAGAAAGGTATTTTTCAGCCGCGGGGAAAAAGGTCACACGGGGCAAGGTCAGGGGAATACGGGGGTGAGGGAGTTCAACAACCTTTTCCTGCTTCAGATAGTCTTGCATAATGAATACTTTGTGCGATGACGCATTGTCATGTAGCAATCTGACATTGGCCAAACCAGTTGCGGGTCTTCGTTCTTTGAAATATTTCTTCAATTGTCGAAGAACTTTATTCTTGTCAAACTTCGCATTTACAGATTTGCCTTTAGGCACAGCAACCTGAATAGCAGGGCCCTGATTTGAAAAGAATATGGCATACATTATCTTCTTGACGCTCATGGTCCGCTTTACAATGCATGGTCTTTTGCAATACTTTGTTGCCCATATTTTGTTCTGAATCTTTCGTTTTGGCTCAAAAAAGTGCACCCATGTCTCGTCACCTGTGACGACATTAGCGAAAGACCGTGCATTGTAATTTGGAAACTTTTTAAGCAACTTCTTGGCGCACTGAACGCGTGTGTTTTTCTACTCATCTGACAACAGATGGGGAATCCATCTAGCATAGATCTTCCTAATTTTCAAATCCTGTTTCAGAATTGTATGAGCTGCTCCTAATGAGATGCCAACCATACTAGCTATTTGCTTAGTGGTGTATCGTGCATCGGTAGCAACTATTTCTTTCCCTCTAGCAACCATCTTGGCAGATGTTGCTCTTTGCGGCCGACGATCATGTGGTGCATCTTCTGTTGAGCCTAGCCCACAGCTGAATTTCATACACCAACGAAAAACTGTCGGAAAAGACATTTCATTATGCCCATAAACCGAACATATTTCATCAAAAATGTCTTTGCACCGTATACCAAGAATACAACGATTCTTAATATAGGACCGTATTTCAACGGCGTACTCTGACCTTCTTCCAACCACGGTTTGTATTAGTATACAAGAGTAGACAGTGTTTATCGAACGATATACATGGCTAAAGTGGACGGATTTTAACAGGTTTGTTATCAATGTATAGGTAAAATGTTTTTCTACGCTGTGATATTTATTTCCATGTGATTTTCGCAGTAGTGCATGAGAAAACGTTCTAATTGCATTCATATTTGAACAGTCCTCGTAGATCAAGGGTGTCAGATCTGTTTTTGACTGTCTTCATACCAATGCTTTGTACAACAGACTTTCTGAAGAGCATAAGAATTATACACTCTGGTCTTGTCAGAAAGTGTGTGATGCCCTCACCTTTCTACTTGGCAATATTTATATTAGATTCGGTACTAAGTTATTTAGACAAATTGTTGGTATTCCGATGGTTACGAATTGCGCATCATTTGTGGCTGATCTGTTCTTGTATTGTTATGAAAGAGACTCCTTGCTTCCAAAGGGTAACCCTTTTATAGAACATATTCATGTTGTCGCTTTCCATTGATAACCAATCTGAAATTATTGAAGCGTTTAGTTCTACTTCTAGATATTTAGTTGATTTATTAAATATTGACAATGCTTACTTTGATGGTTTGATCAGTCAGATTTATCCCCTAGAACTTCAGTTAAACAAGGCAAATTTCTCTGATACCGAGGTCCCCTTTTTGGATTTACATTTATCTATTGTAGATGGATTTGTTTCTTCCAAAATTTATGATAAACGTGATGATTTTGATTTCGAGATTGTAATTTTCCTTTTTTGGACGGTGATGTTCCTCGTGCGACATCGTACGGGGTTTATATTTCGCACTTAATTCGATTCGCTAGAGTGCCTAGTCATGTATCCGACTTCAACACTCGTAATAAATTATTAACTCCTAAACTTCTTCATCAGGGGTATCGGTATCATAAACTACGTAAAGCCTTTTCTAAGTTTTATAGACGTCAGTCTAATTTGGTTTCAAAATTCAATGTTGGCCTAAAACACTTCTGCAACAAGGCCTATCGGAACCCGAATTCTATGGTGACTTGGTATAAAAATTTAGAAAAATACATGCCTGTAATGACTTTAGTACCCGATTTCGTAAAATCGTTCGTCGATATATAAAGATTGGGTACAACATAAATGTTATAAAACAGACTGCACGCAAGGTGGTTAACCCAATCACGGTTGGCAACTTTGCTTCCCTCTTTGATTGCACACCGGTGGGTCGGGCCAATAATTATACGACGGTTCCAGCGTAAAAACATAAATGGAATTTTATTTTATTTTAGTATTCTTTATGTTGGTTGGCGCCTGATGCTCCGTCTTTGGTCGGGCCCCTCGGAGTCTAACTGTTGATTTTCTTTTCCTCCAGCAATTCTGTTGTTGTATGCTGTCGAGTCCTCAGCCTTGTTTCAACTCTATAGTTTTTATACCCCGCCACATGATAGTGGCGGGGTATTATGTTACACCCTCCGGTGTCCGTCCGTCCGTATGTCTGTCCGTCCGTCCGTCCGCACTTCGTTTCCGATCGATAACTTGAGTGTTTTTTCACGGATTTTGTTCAAATTTTGCATACATATTGGTATCGGGGATGAGTGGTTTGGGATTGTTAATGGGCAAAATCCGTTAATTTTTAGCAGGGATATTGCCCTTTTCAGTATCTGAAAAATGGTTTTTGGCCTCTAATTCCCTTACTATATGGAATATCTGGATGAAACTTCACAGATAAATAGAGGATTAATCGGTTCATATTGTGGCCAAGGACTGCTACTCTGGCTGTTCCAGTTCTTGAGTTATCTGCCCTTGACATATTAAAAAAATACATTTTAGACTGTAGTTCGTTTATCATTTACAATATCTTGCTGAAACTTCATGGATATGTAGTAGATGAATTGTTATATACTGTGGCAAAGGAACATGACTCTGGCTTTCCCAGCGATTGAGTTATCTGCCTTTGAAATATCTGAAAAATGTTTTTTGGCCTCTAGTTCCCTTACTATATGGAATATCTCGATGAAACTTCACAGATATATAGAGGACTTAATGGTTCATATCGTGGCCAAGGACCGCTACTCTGGCTATACCAGTTCTTGAGTTATCTGTCCTTGAAGTATTTAAAATGCATTTTAGACTGTAGTTCCTTTATTATTTACAATATCTTGCTGAAACTTCATAGATATGTAGTAGATTAAATGTTACATACTGTGGCAAAGGAACATGACTCTGGCTTTCCCAGCAATTGAGTTATCTGCCCTTGAAATATATAAAAAAGGGATTTTGGCCTATAGTTCATTTATTATTTGAAATAGATGGATAAAACTTCTACACCCTCTGCTGTCTGTCTGTCTGTCTGTCTGTCCATCCATTTGTATGTCTGTCCATCTTTCTGTCTGTCCCTTTTCAGTATCTGAAAAAATAGTTTTTGGCCTCTAGTTCCCTTACTATATGAAATATTTGGATTAAACTTTACAGATATATAGAGGACTAAAGGGAACATATTGTGACCAAGGACCATATAGAGGAGTAAAGGGTACATATTGTGGCCAAGGACCACTTCTCTGACTGTTCCAGTTCTTTAGTTATTTGCCCTTGATGTATTAAAATCGATTTTAGACTCTAGTTCCTTTATTATTTGCAATATCTTGCTGAAATTTCATAGATGTACAGCAGACTAAATATTACATATTGTGGCAAAGGTACATGACTCTGACTGTCCCTGCCCTTGATAAGTCTGAAAAATGGAATTTGTGTCTGTTGGTCAGTGCATACAAAACGGAATTTGTGTCTGTTGGTCAGTGCATACTTAATGGAAATCCATCCAGCCATCTGTGTTTTATTTCCAGTCAATAATTTGAACATTCTTTGCTGAAGCTGCTGCTATCTTATAGTGAAAAAGGTTAGATAGTACATCTACCCATGCTAGAATTAATTTGTGGATTTTGTCCCTGTGAGAATGCCAAAAGATCACCCACAAACATCTTAATTTATGATTGGTTGCCATTTATGCTTAATCCTTTTGATTGAAGCCTAATCAACCCCACCCTTGGAATGTGCAGTAAAAGCCTTACCAAACAGATGCCTAAAATAAAGGCCCTTCTAAGTGGTTAACCAGTACTTAGTACACATACTTCATGCCTGCCCTTCTTGAATCAGCGGAAGGAGCACAATGACCGTAGAAATTACTTCATGATCAGTCTTCACGAAAGAATATAGTCAGACAGGCAGTACATCGAAAAACATGAAATTCTTACATGTACCACATAAAGATACATGTTCCACAGCCATTTAAGGTAAATACTTGCCTCCATAATTTTCTAATAATGTCAACTTATTGAGTTGCCTTCCCATCAAATGTCTGAAAAATGGATTTTTACATATGCTTCCTACATCTTCTAACAACTTCATCCACTCACATTAAGACATTACACTTGCGGATCATATCTCTGCTATCCCCTTTCTAGTTATTTAGCCTTGATATATTTTCAAATAAGTTACATTGCTTAGCAGTGGCGGGGTATTATGCAGTGTCTGCGGTGCTTTTATTTTATTTGTATGTTCTCTGAGATGTTACACTGATGAGTTAAGAAGCCTTCACGCGGACTAAACAAAATAAGTGTATACCGCGACAGAGGTAAGGGCGAGGATTATGGCCATGTAAAATCGATTTAAGCCCCCCAGTGGAATTCTTTCCACTGACCGTTCCAAGGCGGTTCTTCTGCGGCGGTTTATTTGTGTTGTTGTTTGTTACTTACTGTGTGTATCACTTGTGTCTGTTTATTTTGGATGGCCATTTGGCCATTTTGTGGGAAAGTAACTGTCCTTATGGCCTTCCTTTGTTTAGGTTTACATTATGGTCTGGTCGCTTCATGTTTGTGTTTCTTTCCCTTTGGTGTCTTTGATGGGTGGAGTAAGTTAATTGTATCAATTCCTGATCTTTGTTTTACTTCTACTTTAGTTGGACGCTCCGTTGGCAGCATGAGATTTAGCTACCAACTAGGCTTGTCATTTGTTTACATTTCGGTGGTGTGAGTCACATAATTGCACTTAGTTTCTGTCGAAAAAAATGTAAAATTGTAAAAAGCCCACCTGATTGGAGCCAAAAGTATACCATTAAGGAGGCCGAGTCCTACACGAGAAGTTGGCGGAGCTTGTTCTCCACAACTTTCTCGCTGGATGTATTGATAAAAAATCAAAATTAAAGAAGTTATCGCCGAAAATCGAGGCAAAAAGATAAAAATTCGACTTTATTAAGACAGTATCGGTCTAAGTACTTTTGGAAACAGCAGTTTGAGATAGAGATACCATTTAACATTTTAAGGCAACGAATATTAGACCTGAATAAACAAACTCGGTCTTCGGCAATCAATAATTCTAACAGACTTTGAAATGGAATATTACTTAGATTTTATTAAAGGTAAGAAATACAATACTGCTTTAACGGAATTCAGATGATAATCACGCGATCTAGCAATTGAACGCGGTAGATATGAGGATTTCAATAGAAATGAACGAATATGTAAATACTGTTATGTTCTAATTCGCCTTCGTCTCAAACGCACATAATTCATTTATATTCTATTGTAATGGGATCTCAGCCCATTCTCCCTACGCCTCCATGGCATCGCCAAACCCTCTTGCACTTCTGGCGCTAATCGCTTCAACCATTTTGTATCATTTATATATAACATAACATAAAAGATAACACATGTTGTAGGTGATGCCAGTGATTTACTGATCCACGCGTATAGGTAAATATGCACATAGAAACGTTTCTGTTCGCAGAACGCCATAGACTGATTTCGTCAGTCGTCATAGAACGTAAAAACGATCGATCACACTACAGGTTGTAGTCATAGAACCATTCTTCTGAAGACATTCCATTGAATAGCGAAGGACCATTAACAAATCTGAAAAGAACTGAAACATATTTCAGAAAAAGGGCCTTTTCACTGTAAACAGTGTTTGCAATGCTTGTATACAAGTTAGAAAATTCTGCGGTGCGCGCGTCTGAGTTCTTCCAACATGCCTTTTAGACAACAAAAGCCTGTATTTCTCTTGTAATCAACATATTATTATTATTATTATTATTATTTTATCTTTTCCACTAAACAAATAAAGCGACATTCTGTCAAGCAGCACATTATGCTATGTTTTGTGTGGGTTGTTGGGATGTCATACCATCCATACGCGTCGTAAACACCTGATTCGAATGACGATACATTTATCTCAGTCAGCTTGTAATAAATATTCTCACGTGAAGCTCATTATCTTTAAATGCCGTATATAACCCGCCAAGAAACCTCATACGAAATAAAACATCACAAACGAATATAACGAATATAAATTCTATTATGTTCTTATTTGCCTTCATCCCAAACGAACATAAATCATTTATATTCTATTGTAAAGGAATATCAGCCTAATCGTTCTACCCCTCGGCAAACCCTTTTGCACTAGCGTTACACATTTAAACCGTTTATACATGAAATAAAAGATAACACATGTTATAGGTGGTGCCAGAGGTTTACTGATCAACGCATTCAGATAAATATGCACATAGAAACAATTCTGTTCGCTGAAGGCCATAGACTTGACATCACGTCAGTCGTTATAGAACCTAAAAACGTACACACTACACATCGTAGTCACAGAACCATTCTTCTGAAGACATTCCATGGAAAATCGAATGGCCATTAACAAATCTGAAAAGAACTGAATAATATTTCAGAAAAAGTGTCTTTTCACTGCAAACATTGTTTGCAATGCTGCATATAAGTTAGAACATACTGCCGTGCGCGCGTCAGACTTCTTCCAACATGCCTTTTACAAAACAGGAGCCTGTCAGTATTTCTCTTGTATAATTAACATATTATTATTGTTGTTGTAATTTTTCAACTTAACAAATAAAACTGACTTTCTGTCAAACAGCACATTATGCTATGTTTTGGGTGGGTGGCTGGGATGTCATAGCATCCATACGCGTCATAAACCCTGACTCGAATGGCGATACATTTATCTCAATCAGCTTATAACAAATATTCTCACATGAACCTCATTACTTTCGTGCGTTAGTAAATCTTTAAATGCCATATATAACCCGTCAAGAAACCTCATACGAAATAAAACATCACAAACGAATATAAATTCTATTATGTTCTAATTCGCCTTCGTCTCAAACGAACATAAATCATTTATATTCTATTGTAATGGGATAGCAGCCCATTCTCCCTACGAATCAGCAAACCCTTTTGCACTAGCGTTACACATTTAAACCATTATTTATCATTTATACATAAAATAAAAGATAACACATTTTATAGTTGATGCCTGTGGTTTACACATTACGATAACACACCCGTGCGACATGGTGCATTTTTCACATCTCCAAAATGACTATTTTTCTGATGAAAATCCGTGATATTTTTCTTATAAATACAGCCTCTCTGGTAAAGGCAGACTCAACTCCCTCCTGTCGTTTCGCGTACTGAAGAAGCTTCGAGCGTAATGGTGTAAGGTCCTCCTTAATATACACACTGCGATAAGTGTATTTTTCTCTGAGTTTATTTTACTGAGCAGGAACTGATGTTTAACATCTCTCGCGAAGAAGCGTACTATGATCGCTATAGATCTGATACCAGTCCTGTTAGTTCCAAAACGTTGACAAGCGTTAATGTCACTCTCTGAAATGTTCTGGCCCATTTCACCAGCTATTTCAACGATTTTTGCTCCCCATCTACTTCGGCAATCCCGAAAATTCACCCTGCGTGTATATTGCTGAAGCCGATCGTTCTCATAAGCATTTAACCTAACAGATGCCTTCAATTTGTTAATGGCCGTTTCTTGAGATGAGTGTCTACGATCAATGTTCCGGTTAGTCAATCCCATGACCGGCAACAGTATCGGGTAACAGCCACTGCAGTGGCGGCATTCTGACTGAGACCAGGTTGTTCTGACTTTTCCCTAAGCATTTCTTGTAATCTGGGTATAATATCAGCATCATTGTCATCAACATTGTTTCAAAGTTCATCGACATTTGAGCACAAATTCTCAAAACCCGCTGCTCTGACTGCTGCTGGGTGATTGGTTTCCCTCTTTTACTCACATTTTTGGAGTTTGTCACGATTCAGATAAGTCGATCTGGAAAAGTAGACAATTTGGGACTCTTCTACACAGAAATTGTTAGTAAATAATTATTAGTTCATCCCTTTTTCGGATTTTCTTTGTGAGCCTTATTTTGCAGCGTTCGTCACTTTTATGCACACGGCCTAAAACTGCATTTAATCTAAATGAAATGAATTTGCTTCTGGAGAGCGAACTCCTATATTTACGACGGTGGCAAATGATTTGAAAAAGTGCTTCCTTGGACACTCTATTACATAAATTATGCATATGTTCATGTATTTTGCAAGATTACGGAGCACTTTGAAGGCATGTATTCTTGCTACCAAAGGATAAACCTTTTATAGAACATATCAAATCGAACAGAATCCTGGCAATATCCTGTTTATTAAAAGAAAGACTATTATGACGGGTGATTTGCCTGTTCCATACAAAGTTTACGGGAACCGCCACAATGTGGTGTTTCAATCACATTAAAAGTTTTACATTTTGCTCTTAAAAGAAGTTATTGAGACAGCGGACGACAATTTACACTGAAACTTCAGCCGCTGACTTGTTTACCGTGGCTAATTCGAACTTGCTCATTGGCCCTTACTTCATGCAAAGAACATCCCTCTAAACCTGGGGTTTACATGGGAATACATTCTTTTTCTTATCTATGCTCCAAGACATAGGTTGTGGGTATTCGTTAGAACCGCCTGAGGCGGTTCTAACGAGCACCCACAACCTATGTTTGAAGCATGAATAAGAAAAATATCAGAAATTTTCACTAGAAAGAAAGAAAAGAGTGAACTATGATGTCACAAGGGTGTGTTGTCGTAATGTCATCAACTAGCTCAAGATATCCATATATTTTAGTTTTTCCTGATTTCTTTATTAAGGGAAATGGGAACACCTGGCAGATTTTTTGCCATTTTTTCAAGCGAGAGAAATTTCGGAACTTCCTGTTTGTTTTTCTATAAGGCCTGTCCCACTGAATAAGGGGTCTACTTTTAAAGGCAAGAATTTGCTCCTGAGGCAAGAATTTGCTCCTGAGGGGCAAGAATTTGCTCCTCAGGAGCAAATTCTTTCCTTTAAAAGCTCACCCCTATTGACATGGGAGACAAAAATACTTTTGCAGGAGTTACCTCCCCTGAAGGTGTATCCATTCCCCTTAAAAGGCGTGGTTTGTATATTCAATGAGGCAATTCTAATGAGTACACACAACTTATTGCTTTATAGAATATTGTAAAGATGAGATAAATAAGACTTGAGCCACAAGGGAAGACTCCGGTCAGCCTGCGCATCCGCGCAGTCTGCTTAGGGTATTCATTGATCGCATGAACCGTCGAAACGACATTTGCAATCGGGAATAGTATCGCACATTGATCTATGATTTTGAAAGTCGCACAAATCTAAGTGCAGTTTTTGTCGTGCGCTGGCTCATTTATAAAAGTTTGTACGGAATAAAACATTACAGACAAATATCAAATACCACGGTAAACCTCACTCTTGGCCTAGCGGCATCACCACTTGTTTGGGAAGGAGCTGCTGACTGCCGTAACTCCATGTTTCGTTCGACTTCTTTCCCTTGTGATATTGCGTGTGTGTGGTGGTTGGGGGGGGGGTGGTTGGGTGGGGGCTGATCGTTCCCATTACATGGGCTTCTTGATGCGATTCAGCAGTAGTGTTTACAAGGAAGGAAAAGTGTTTCTGATCTTGATTCATTCGTCCGTTTTAGTTTTATTAACCTTCAGTACTCTCCAGGCTAACTCAGCAGACGACAAATTGTTGATATTTTTCTTCTTTTCCCTGTTTTCTGTGAGAATTAGGAAATATTTCAAAATGTGGTCTGCAGCGAAAAAATACCCAGCATGCAGATCGTTAAAGTTGATTGGTCGGTTCGTAGTGACTAGTTGTAAGGATTAGCTTTGGGTTGGACTGTATTGCGTTGGATTTGTTTGTTTATATGTACTGTTATTTGTTTGTTTGTTTTGTTGGTTTGTTTGATCCTGTTTTTTCATTGTTGCATCTTCATCTAGGAACTACACCCCCTGGAAAGACTGGTGTATGTTTGATGCACTAAACATCTTGGTGGCTGTTTGTCCTGGCAGGTGGTTTGTCTCGGGATCAGATAAACTCTCCGCTTGTGGAATGTTATTAAAGTTCCAGATAAATATCTAAACAAAAGACAGCTGTTATTTATTCGATTTATCATTAATGGTCGTTAATTATATGCGAACAACATTTCTAGCTCATCATCGTTGCCTTGATTCGAAATGATCATGATAAGTAGATTTTTGATAATTTCAAATTTCAACCCTGCCAGCACCAACCACGGGCCAACGTCGGGCCGATAGCGGTACGACGTTACCGCGTCGTACCGCTATCGGCCCGACGTTGGCCCGGCCTTCTTTGCTGGCTGGGAATGTATTCAGTCTTCAGGCACGTATTACTATTTACCGACATACATACCTAGCGGCCCTTTTTTGCGACATTGGCAAACAGTGCAGAACCAGATCAGACGTCACAGAATCGATCTGGGTCTACACTGCTTGCTTAAAGTACATACATTTTTGCAAAACTTTTCCCAAACAAAAAAAAAACCCGGCTTCCCTATAATCGTAAATGGGCCACCCACAACTTTTGGGGCGGGAGTTTACATTGTCATATATGGGTTAATCATGGGATTCCACCGGGGTCATGTCCCCGAAGCCATGCGCACAACGAAGACTCGGATCAAACTGCGCACTATTCTTCGATGTGCGCTTTATAGATGCATGTCGACCAAAGGTTCTTCATGAACAGGGTCAAGGAAGGCTGTATCTTGACATCTTAAATATGCGCAGGCTATTTTGTGTCCTCGCTGAGCCCACGTGCGATAACATAGTTACGCTTAACACGGCTTATGCGACTAACGTCGTAAGCAGTTTCGTAACGTCAGAACGAGGGTCGTTCAATAAGTATCATGCCTTGCCTATTTAGAGTCACGCTTCACTTCTTTTTCCACATAGTCATCCCGCAGTAATAAGTATTTCCTCCATCGATGTTCCAAGGCTGAAAGTCATTCTTTTGCAGAATTCAGGGTCTTTAGAGTCATTCCACCCTCCAACTGCTGCCTTAAGCTCTGCATTTGACCGGAAGTGACGTCTACGCAGTTCATTCTTTGATTTCGGAAGCCAAAAGGGTGCCAGATCAGGAGAGTAGGGGTATGAAACCGTTTCGCTAAATTGCGTCCACAGAAACTTTGCATGTATGGACTCTAGCATTGTCATGTTGCAACAGCACACCTTTGGTAGTTTCCCCCGCATTGTCTCTACTATAGCTGCACGTGATTGGTCCAAAGTATTCACACAATAGTCCCCATTAATAGTCTGGCCATGAGGTCAATAGTCCACCAACAGAACGCCCTTGCTGTCCCAAAACACAGTTGCCATGACCTTTCCAATTGAAGGCTAAGTCTTAAATTTCTTTGGACGCGGTGAACTGTGACCAGTACATTGTTTACTCTGCTGTCTAGTCTCCGGATCATATTGATGGATCGAAGTTTCGTCCCCGGGAACAATTTTTTCAAGACAGTCTTCCAGATCAGAATCATATATTTCCAAAAGTGACTCAGACATGGACACTCGGACAGCTCAATGTTCTTTACTAAGGCAGTTTCCCCAAGGCGCTGAAAGCTTCCTCATGCCCAGCCGTACCTGTAAAATGGTAAAAACGTTACCCATCTTCTAGCCATTTCTGAAACTTTCATTCGCCTGCTCTGCTTTACATGTATCAGACTGATCTGTGTTCAATTTGTGAAGAATACTAGGCAACACTGACCACTGCCATGCTATTTTACCTCGCACGGACTAAAAATACTAGACTTACCGATAAAATTTTGTGTAAGCCTGTATAAGGCATTTGTGTATGATATGTGTAAAGCGTGCACTTGCCACGGATCAGTAACTGGGTAAGGCTAATTAAATACTGAACGACCCTCGTGATGAGACGTTGAATGTATGACGATTTGAATGTAGTACGCAATTTTAAGTCGAACATCAATGGGTTAATTAAGCCTACCGTCTGTTAATTTGCGCCATGTCAGGATATTGTACGACACACTAGCTACCAGGGCTATTTCCCGGCAAAAAATGATAATACTTTTGAATATGAAGTGGGAAGAATAATAAAAGATCATAATGGTAACTATATTATTATTGAATTGACTATTTCTGGTAAAAAAATAACTTTAGTTAACTTATATGGCCCAAATGATAATAAACCAGAGTTCTATAATAATATTCAAAAGCACGTATCAGAGCTAAATAATGAACATATTATTTGGTGTGGAGATTGGAACCTTATTCTCAATAACGATATCGATACAGTCAATTATAAAAACATCAATAACCCGAGGGCTCGAAAAACTGTTTTAGATATTATTGAAGAAAATGGATATATTGATGTCTGGAGGGTTTTAAACGATTCAAAACAGAAATTTACATGGAGAAAATTAATTCCAGATAAAAAACAAGCTAGACTCGATTTTTTTATTGTAAGTGAGGACATGTTTTCATTTGTGGATGACAGTGATATTGTGTCGGGTTATCATTCAGCCATTGTCCTTAAAATTAAGCTGCAAGAAAATGAACGTGGAAGGGGATACTGGAAATTTAACAATTCATTGTTAAAGGATAAAGACTATATACAAATTGTTAAAACTGTAATTCATGACACAATAGGCACATATAAAATGAATTATTTTTAGAGACATTGCTTATCATGATTAGTGGGGAAACAATTAAATATATTGCCAGAAAAAAAGAAGGAAAATATACAAGAAGAAACTAAATTAGAAGAGGAAATCAAAGACCTGCAAGAAAAGATGAACAGTAATATACAAAATATGAGCCCATGCGATATTAATTCTTTAGAGGAAAATAGAAATAAATTGTTTGAAACAAGACAGAAAAAATGGAGGATGTTTTATTAAGATCGAGATGTAGATATGAAAATTTAGGTGAAAAGCTAACTCAGTACTTTTTAAATTTGGAAAGAAGAAACTTTACCAGTAAAGTTATATCAAAGCTAACAAATGAGCATGGGGAAGAGTTCAGGGATACTCCTGGTATACTTAATTACCAGAAAAGTTATTATAGTAACCTGTATTCGGAGACAGTTGATATTGATCAAACGTCTATTAGGGAATTAGTAGGGGAGAATTCAAAAAAAAAAATATCGGATGACGACAATATGAAATAAGAGGGTGAAATATCTCTTTCAGAATTATTAGTTGCACTAAAGAATATGAAAAATAGCAAAAGTCCAGGAAATGATGGTTTTACTTCTGAGTTTTTTAAGTTTTTCTGGTTAGATATGGGTGTTTTCATCTTAAGGTCTCTTAATTACGGTTATAGGACTGGGTCGTTGTCGGTTACACAAAAACAGGGAATTATTACTTGTATACTTGTATACCAAAACCCAATAAACCAAGACATCCTTTAAAGAACTGGAGGCCAATTTCACTCTTAAATGTTATTTACAAATTAGCTTCATCAGTAATTGCAAATCGTATTAAAAAAGTCTTAGATAGGGTGATTCACGAGGACCAAAAAGGATTTATTTCTGGTAGGTTTATCGGTGAAAATATTCGTTTAATTTACGATATTTTATTTGAAACAAAGCAACAAAATATACCAGGTTTGTTGCTCTCTATAGATTTTCAACAAGCATTTGACTCTGTCTCGTGGAAATTTATCTCCAAGACTTTAGATTACTTTAATTTTGGACCCTCTATGAAAAGATGGATTAAGCTCTTTCAGAATGGTGCAGAATCGTGTATTCTACACATTACGATAACTCGCCCGTACGACAGTGCATTTTTCATATCTCCAAATCGGCTACTTTCCTGATGAAAATCTTTCATATTTTTCTTATAAATACTCAAAACATAGGATGTGGGTGCTCGTTAGAACCGCCTCATTGAGGCGGTTCTAACGAGTACCCACAACCTATGTCTTGGAACAGAAATAAGAAAAATAATGAATACCCCCGTAAACCCCAGTTTTCTCTATATAAAGTGGGGTTTAGGGGGGTCTTCATTTCACGGACTTGTTCACGTGATGAGAACGGTTATTTATCTGACTTCTATTATTTACAAAGAGGATGCAGGCAAGGAGATCCAATCTCACCATATGTGTTTATCCTTTTTGCAGAAGTATTAAGTTTAGTGTTGAGAAAAGAAAATGCTATTAAAGGTATTGATATAAATGACAAAACTTATTTACTAAGCCAATATGCAGACGATACTCAGTTATTTTTAAATGGATCTGAAACCTCTTTGAAGGTAACAATGGGCATGTTGAAATTTTTTTACATAATGTCGGGGTTGAAAATAAATGAAGACAAAACAAAAGCTATATGGATAGGTTCAATGGTAAAATCGGATTTAAAACTATGTCGGGAATACAATCTTGATTGGGAACAGGGTGCTATAAAAATACTAGGTGTTATATTTTCCCCGGAAGTATTTCATATCTGGAACTTAAACTCCCAAGAACTTATAACCAAGATTGAAAAATTGTTGCAGTCTTGGTCAAAAAGGAAATTGACCCTTCCATGCAAGATAACAGTAGTAAAATCTTTGGCTTTTTCCAAATTTATACATCTTTTTACTGCTCTACCAAATCCACCGGAAAAATTGGTAAAACAGCTGGATAAGCTGTTCTATAATTTTCTTTGGAATTCCGGTCCTGATAGGATAAGTCGCATTGTAATGGTTCAAGATATTAAAGATGGGGGATTAAGGATGATTAAGGATGATTAACACAAATAAATTTATTCAGTCGTTAAAGGTGACGTGGTTGCGTCGAATTTTATTGAGTCCAAGTGATTCATCATGGATTGCACTCTCTCATCTAGATTTTAAGAAATTAGTTCTGTTTGGAGATGGATGTGCTAAACAATGTGCCTCAAATCTTCATAATCCCTTTTGGATAGATGTAGTAAACAGCTTGAAAGCCTTTCTTCTTAATGATACAACAATGTTGGTAGAAGATGTGTTAAACGAATCAGTATGGTTTAATTCAAAATTGCACCATGGTGAAAATGTTTTCATAAAACAATGGTACGAAAAAGGTATACGAAGTATAATAGATCTTACTAATGAGCATGAGGTGTTTTATGACTTTAAAGAATTCCAAAACGTTTATAATATTAGAGGTACGGTTTTAGATTTTCAAGGGTTATTAAATAGGATACCAAATGTTTGGAGAAACCTACTAAATGATAATGTTCAAATATGTATGGAAATGAAATACAACGTAAAGTGTTCAAAACAAATAAGATTATTACTTCAAGATAAAAAAGGTTGTAGAAGAATTTATGAAAGTTTTATAACACTTAAAAATCATACTCCAAATAGATGGCATAGAGAGTTGGGAGAGATCTCAAAGGAGGAAAAAAATAAGTATGATAAGGCCCTAAATGATATCACTGAAATAAAGCTAAAGGATTTTCAATTCAAAACTAATAATAAAATTCTTACTACAAAATCATTTCTACACAAAATTAATAAAATAGATAGTGATCCATGTTCCTTTTGTGAACAGGACTCTGAAACAATTAAGCATTTGTTTGTAGATTGTCCAAAAGTGGTGGAATTTTGGGAATCGTTAAAAGTCTGGTTGCACACCCATGGGAATCTTAATCTCAATATTACAGATAAAACTCTTATTTTTGCTTGGCAGAAAGAGATATCTTTAATAAATTACCTTATAATAATAGCAAAATATTACATTTACAAAACCAAATTTACCTCAAAACGTCTGAATATTCTAGGATTTAAATTACTGCTTAAAAGAAATTTTAAAGATGAGCAATATACGGCTAGAATAAATAATTGCTATAATAAGTTCTTAGGGAAATGGTCTACTTTGTATAATATACTTAATACAATATGACCAGTATCCCTATTACTATTATTATTATTATAGTTTATATTTTTATTTATTTCATTTATTTATTTGTCTGGACAATTACAGTAGAATCCCGATGGCTCGTTTGCCATGTTTTGAGTTAAACCTGTTCTTTAAGCCATGAGGATTTTTCTCCAGATACGGGACAGGGTTGGTCTAGGGACATCTTTATACTTACGTATGTGTATACGTATTGTGCAAAGGTTATGTTGTTAGTACTCATTAGAATTGCCTCGATGAGGCGGTTCTAATGGGTACGGACAGCATGCATTTTGTTAAAGAACTGAAAAGATGTCCCAAAAATTTAGATGCCCCTTCAGAGTTTAACGCTTGCGTAAAAACTTAAATCAAAGAAGACACAATATTGCCCACTCAGTATAACGGACAATGGCTAGTAGTTTAAATAGCTGCTTATATTTACATGAATACTAAAATACAGAGAACCCTCGTTGCAACGACAGTTTTTGTTTCCAAATTATGGTGTTGTGACGGAGAGTTTTCCGCTGTGATGGTTCCCAGTTAACCCTAAAGACCCTTTTCCTCTTTGTTACTCTGGGAGGCGGGAGCCGTGGGGGTTGTTAGAGTCGCCTCGATGAGGCGATTCTAAAGGAGGTCTGCGGCATTTGCTTCTTGGAGTATTAGATCACGGGACCCTGACGTGACTATGGACTCGTTTTGTGCACTTCCTGTCCGAGGTTGGATCCGCGCCACTCCGAGCCGAGGCTGAGCCTTGAACCTTTGGCTGGGTAGTCGTTCCACTCGGGTTGACTTTAAAATAGTTTTGCCATTATAACGAATGTCGATGTGAGAGGGTTAATTTTACCTATTGAAAGTTCGAGGATGTCTATTAATAGCTCCTTATTAGTGTATGTAGTACATCTATGTAATATACTTTGTATGGTATGTATGTATGTAAACAAAATTGAAATAAATATGGAAAGATGAAAAAAAAAATGATAATAAGGATAAAAATAACGGATATGTTTTGCGATTTTATAACCAAAGGTATGTAATATTATTCATTAGAATCGTCTCATCATGATAAAATTTAGAATAAGTTCAAAATCAGTTAATCGTCTTCCTATCATACTCCAAGTGACTGGGTTTTGTCACTTGTTTTTCTGAATAGCTGTGACTGTTGTGTAGTCATCCCTGAATTTGAAGAAACCCTTCACGCGGACACGGCAGAACTAACGGCGAGGTTCGTGGTCGCGTAAAATCTATTTAAACACCACCACCCACCCATTACCAGTAAACATTTTGCTGACTGTTCCAAGATGGTGCTTCTGTTGTGGGTTATTATTGTCATTGTATGTCCTGGCAATAATTTTTATTTGGATAGCCGTTTTGGCCATGTTTAAAAAAAAATCCTGTTGGCTTTCTACTTATAATGTTAAATTATAATGCTGATGCTCTTTTGGTATTTGTACAATTGTATCGATTCCTGTTCATTGATTTCCAAGTTATAGCTAATGCAATCATAATTTCACACCCGACTGGATGCATATATTTATCTTCGCCGTTTTCCGAAGTGGTCAATACATATAGTTTATCAACGACCTTTGAAGGTTCTACGTTCAAGCGTGACAAGTCTATTCCATGTCTTAAATAGGGAAGCATGTTTCGGATTTCTTTTTCCACAGGATTGTAAAAATAATAAAACAGGTTTTCGATAATGCCATGATGTAGAAGTTGTGGCCAAGTGGTTAATATGATGCAGTACGAATCTCGGTAAAACAATATCGCCAATGTAAATTCCCAACTAAAGGCGACTTACCTAAAACACGGACCAGTCCAAAATTAAAAGTGCAGTAAAGCCTCACTGCGTTTTGAAAGACTATACATGGGTCGCCATTCACGAGACGCCGAAAATTCACGAGAGGTGTACGAAAACTGACCAGTGAGTCGATAACATTGACTAATTTATTCTTTGAAAAAAGGTCAGTCTCATGTCAAATTGCACCAGCTATATATTATTTCTTATAAATATGTTCTAAGGCCACGCTGGGAATTGCCGTAAGCCAATATACCTCTATTAAAAGACAAATGGAATTTACTAATTCCCGAGTGAGTCAAAACGCTCCTTTCTGTTTTATTTAACCCTTTCAACCCTGTAGACAGGTACAAAGACTTACTCTTATTAATATTGACTTCAAGGTTCTGAAGGGACCTTCTGACGGGTGCTTAAGGGGAATGGGAACACCTGCCACATTTTTCTGCCATTGTTCAGAGGGACACAACTTCCGGGCCTTCCTGTTCGCTTTTATACAAGGCCTGTTCCACTTCAAAGGGGTCTACCCTTAAAGGAAAGAATTTGCTACTCAGGAGCAAATTCTTTCCATTAAGAGTTGACCCCTATTAACATGGGAGATAAAAATACTTTTTGCAGGAGTTGCCTCCCCTTGGTTCTGTCGTAGTTTAGAAAAATAACCGATTCAGTCCGCATGAGGGCCTTCTAACTCATAAGCGCTAAATGTCCGAGAACATAGAAACCAAACAACTAGAGGGATGAAACGACGATGAGGACTCGACAGCATGAAATAACTGAAATGCTGCAGCAAAAGAAAACCAACTTAATATATAAATTACAGGATGCAGAATATTTGTGCTTGACGATGGTAACGATTTACTCAGCTGTGATTATTTTAAACACCGAAAATAATGACAAGGCTTTTAGACACTTTGGAACCTTTCACCAAATCCCAAGTGTACCTTGGCACCTTTTCAATAGAATTCATTTTGTGTCATTTTTCAGTATTTCGCTGAGGAGAATAGGTAAACCTGACAGCATTTCCGCAATGTGTCAAAGGAACACAACTTTTTTTTTTAATCCCTGTTTGTGTTTTTGTAAGCTTAGCGCCTCTGCAAAGGAGTCTACTGTTAAAGGAAAGAATTTGCTCCTCGGGAGCAAATTCTTTCCTTTATCAGTAGACTCCTTTTTACATGGGAAACAATAGTTGCCTCCCTTGAAGATGTACCCATTCCACGTAAGTAACAGTTAACATAGTGCAGAAATGTTTAATTTTCATCAGTATGGCATCGCGTTGGTGGAAATGAATTTGGAAACCAGAATGGTTAGGTTTTCATTGGCATTAAAAATTGTATTCGGCTTCACGTGTGTAACAGAAAATTGGGAATCTTCGTTTAAGGTATTTTCTGAGTCTACAATAGACGTACATTTTTGGGACATCATCTGAAACGAAACAAAGGAAAGGATGATAGGAAACATTGATTTTTGTACAAGCCAAAGTCTCTGGTTGATTGTATTTTTCGCAAGAAATACTACTAGCAGTCGCCAACAGGGTAATCAATCAATAGATAGCTCCAATGTCTTAAAAGTCTAGAATTAATTGAATTGCGGTAAAAGTAATAACGTTACTTACGTTACACTGGTCTCCAATCTCAGCCACGAAATGATGCATTGTCCTTGTACTCCGTTGCATATGAACCGCGTGAAGGAGGTAGCTTCGCGCATGCGCACTAAGAGGAAAACACTGAACATGCGCTTTCACTCAATCAGAGTCTGTTTGAAGAAACTTATATATACATATGCATAGAGCATAGCGAGAACTCAAATCAGACTCTAAACTGGACGCATGTAACAAGACGATTTCACCGAATCTGACCAATTCATGCAAGCCTCATTTTCTTTACTTTAAATATTGCATGTGCCCTGGTGTTTCTGGTTTAAATTTTCATTATTTTGTTGGGTGGCAGATACTTGAGGCAAATAATTTAAAATCTTTGTCTTAGCGTGGTGTACTTTGTCGTTTAAAAAGCTTTCTCATCATCACGAAAACAAGCCTATATAATTTTACCCCCTTCAACCCCACTTATATATATTAAAACTGAGGTTTACAGGGGTAAACAGTATTTTCCTTATATATGCATGAAAGCATAGATTGTGGGTACTCGATAGAACCGCCTCTTCGAGGCGGTTTCTATCGAGTCCCCACAATCTATGTTTTGAGCAGAAAAAAAAAACAACACAATTTTCTTCTTAAAATTTCCTTTTTTTGCTGAAAAATAGACAATGAATTTGTATAGGCGTGTATCCAACAAGTCTGCAAGATGAATTCTTATGTTACGGGGGCGCCCGAGTGATATTGGTCCGCACGCGGATGGACAAGGCCTGCTGTCCTTGAAACAGGTAAGGATAGAGGGGGAAAATTGTATATTTATCTGTTTCTTCATTTTCTTTCATTTTCCTCTCCTGTCCCTCTCAACTCCTCTACTATCTATTCTCCCTTCCTCTGGGAGACGACTTAAAAAGACCCACAAGGGTTGACGTGTCGTTACACCGCAACACAATAACAATCCACTTTAAACCCCATTTTACATATAAACAAGTAGGCTATTCAAAGAAATATGTTCTATAAAAGGGTTATCCTTTGGAAGCAAAATATACACCACAAAAATGAAAAGCATAAAATATGGATGTTTTCTGGGCCAGACTAGCTAGTTTCGGCCCGTTAGGCCCCATCAGTGACCCTCAAATATTTTCAAGGTTGCATAATGGCATCAATAATCCCAAAGGATAGGAAAATATAATCTACACTATGATAAACTGCAGGGAGGCTTTTTACGGCCTCCACTCACTCCCTTAACACTAGCTGTAGTGATATTAAATATGTTCTATAAAAGGGTTATCCTCAGGAAGCAAGGAATACACCACAGAACTGAAAAGTATAGCGTGTGCATGTTTTCCGGGGCCAGACTACCTAGTTTCGGTCAGTTAGGCCTCATCATCAGTGGCCCTCAAATATTTTCAAAATTACACAATGGAATGTATGATCCCAAACGACAAGAAAATACAATCTACAATATGATGAATGGCAGGGAATACATTATTTTTCTTCTTTGGCAATAAGACATAGAATGACCGCGTTTATGCGTCGTACTCGTTTGAACAGCCTAAATGAGGTGGTTCCAACGACGAACTGCAATCTTTGTTTGGACCAGAATTAATGAAAACATCAACTCATATATGCCCAGCGGCCTCTTTTTTGGGACTTTGGCAAACAGGGTATACCCAGATCAGACGCCACAAAACGCGGCGTCTGATCTGATTATACACTGTCTGCACAAAGTTCACACATTTGTCTACAACTTACCTCAAACAAAACAAATCTAACACCCCTATAATTGGAAAAGGTCAAAACTTATTAGGTGGGAGATTCCATTGTCACATATGGGTTAAACATTTCCATCACAAATAAAACGTTCTACAGATTTGAAGTCGATCCCGGGCATCTTCAGAATTTTACTTCCGGATGAATCTTTTAAACGTCTGCGTATGACCTTAGCTGTCGGTGGGACGCAAATCTCTCTCTCTCTCTCTCTCTCTCTCTCTCTCTCTCTCTCTCTCTCTCTCTCTCTCTCTCTCTCTCTCTCTCTCTCTCTCTCTCTTTCTCTCTCTCTCTCTCTCTGCAGATTCTTTCCTTTAAGAGTGGACCCGTATTCACATGGGAAACAAAAATAATTTTGGAAGAGTTGCCTCCCCTGAAGGTGTTCCCATTCCCCTTAATGGCATCACGAATACATTCCTGTATAATTTTGACCTCCTTTGCCTCACTTTTTTACTGTAAACTTGGGTTTTACCAAATTTTCAGATTACAAAAATCAGCTATCTTCCTTATTTCTGCTCAAAATCATAGATTTTAGTCACTTGTTAGAGCCGCCTCGTCGAGGCGGTTCTACGAGGCGGTTCTAACGAGTTCCCACACTCTATGTTTTGAGCAGAAACATGAAAAATAGCTTATTTTTCAATCTGAAAATTTGGTAAAACGTTCAATATATTTGAATAGGCGTGTTTTCGTAATGACAAGTCAGCATCATAATGTGCCCCGTCATGAGAAAACCTGTATTTTGTGGTTTTGGCCAGGTAAGACAAAAATCAGCCTGTTCAGCTACATAGACTAGCAAGAGGTTTGATTTTTACACATAGAGTAAAAGGCCGGAGGCCAAGTGTTTCCCGACCATCACGAAAACACGCCTATATAATTTTGACCCCCTTGAACCCCACTTTTATACAGTAAAACTGGGGTTTCCGGGTGTATACCTTATCTTTCTTATTTCTGCTCTAAAATATAGATTGTGGGTACTCGTTAGAACCGCCTCGTTGAGGCGGTTCTAACGGGTGCCCACAATCTATATTTTGAGTAGAAATAAGAAAAATATCACAATTTTTCATCCTAAAATTTCATTTTTTTTTTCGGCGATAAAGGTGGCAATGTATTTGTATTGGCGTGTTAGCGTAATGTTTCAAATGTCAGTATGTGGTGAATATGTCTGTAACATATATGCTGTAAACCCTGTTTTGGAATTTTAAAATCCATTCAATAGACTTTTTTTTTTAATTTTACTGAAGTTGTAAGGAACAATATATGGAAAAAGTGATCTCCAAAACTGTAAATGATGATTATTTAAAATGAATGAGGTGTTGCAGAGATAACAATTTCTGTTGGCAATATTCATGGGGTGGGGGTCATCAAAATTCTTTAAAAACTGCAAGAAGAGCTGCAGGGCCAATACTTCACTTGGAAAAAAAAAACAATGGGAGATAATTTTGGTAAAGATCAGTATAAGATGGCCAAAATCAAATGCCATCATCTTCAGGTCATGGGAACAATAACGGTAAAGTTTCATCAAAATCCTTTGAAAAATGATGGAGGACTTATGGAGACGAGACAATAATTTTTTGTTGACAGAATGGTTGATTCTGACAAGTTCAGTAATAAGTTGAGCATGACCTTGATAAAATATCATGGGAACAATGACTAGAAAGTTTCATTAAAATCCCTTGAAAATTGTAGGAGGAATTGCGGAGGCAAGAACTGTTAATAAAATGGCTAAAAGTGACAAATGGCCATAACTCTGGTAAAAAGCAGTAAAGCCCAACCTCGGTATTATATGATCCTCTTCAGTTTATGAAGGTTTCACTAAAATCCAATAAAAAACTGCCAGAGAAGTTGCAGAGACAATACTTACTGTTGATAACTTGCCAAAGGGCCAGAACTCAGGTAAAAATCAGTCGAACATGATCTTGATAAAATAGGGACATCTCCAGGTCAGGCAAACAATAACTGGAAAGTTTCATTAAAATCTCTTGGAAAGTGAAGACAATAACTTCTTTTGAAAATATTAGTAAAACTGGCATAGGGCCATATCTCTGGTAGAAATCAGTCGAGCATGACCTTGATGAAATATAACCATCTCCAGGTCATGGGAAGAACAACTGGAAAGTTTCGTCAAAATCCCTTGAAAACTGTACCCCAGTAAGCATTCTACATAAATCTACAGCGGGCCGTTAGCGGCCCGTCAGGGTAGCTGACGGGCCGCTAACGGCCCGCTGTAGATTTATGTAGAATGCTAGCAGGGACGTGGAGATGCGGAGACAAAAACTTCTGCTCATAAAATGGCTAAAGCTGACTGTTTCATCGAAATCCCTTTAAACAGTAGGAGGAGTTGAGGAGAGAAGAATTTCTTTTGATAAAATGGCTAAAACTGACAAAGGGTCATAACTCTGGCCAATATGACCACAATGAAATATGATCATCTAAAGGTCACGGGAACAATAAATGGAAAGTTTCATCAAAATCCCTTGAAAACTGGAGACAAGAACTTCTGTTGATAATTTGGCTAAAACTGACAAAGGGGCGTTAAATCTGAATAAAATCAGTCGAGCACGACCTCGATAAAATATGACCATCTTCAGGTCGTGGGAACAATAACTGGAAAGTTTCATCAAAATCCCTTGAAAACTGTAGGAGGATAGAAAAAAAGTGATAACTGACCAACATCTTTCATCAAAATAACTGTAAATGCATTTTATCACACTCCAGTTTAGCTTTTAACCCTTGTCCTGCTGAATATTTATATATGCCACACCCTTCTTCAGAAGCCATCTGATCTGGATCTTCATTATTTGAAAGATAAGGCATATCCGGGCTCAGCAGGACAAGGGTTAAAACACAAATAAAAATTGTATTTGAAAATGTTGTCTGTTCATGTCGTCTGCTGCGTTTCTTGTGAAACCTTTTAGAAATATTTTTGTATTCAGGCAAGCAGCGTGGACCATGATCTGGGTCTACACTGTTTGCAACAATGACTTTGTAAAGTAACGGACAGTATGTATGTGTTTGAGCGTTACGTCCCACCAACAGCAAAGGTCATACGGAGACGGGACCTCGGTTTAAAGACTCGTCCGAAAGTCTGGAGAAGTCCGGGATCACGACCACGACCCCACAGAGGCTTCTAAAGTAACGGGCAGACAACAAAGCAGATGACATTTGTTGCGATTGACGTCTTATGAGTCAACAGATTAGTAACAGAGGCATTGAATATCGATGTGCATTTAATAGAAATGGCCAAAAATAACTTAAATTGTGGAGTTCTTATCTGAAGAAGAGATATATAATTATTATATAATGATTATCTCGAGTTAGTCGGTATGTTTATTTATATGGAGACCAGTGCATAAAGCATGCGTAGTTTTTTTTTTTTGCGCTGGCATAAGCTAAGAATAAGTCCAACCATCAAGAAAACACGCCTATATAATTCTGACCCCCTAGAACCCCACTTTTATATAGTAAAACTGGGGTTTACAGGGGTAAACATTATTTTTCTTATTTCTGCAAATATAGATTGTGTGTACCCGTTAGAACCGCCTCATCGAGGCGGTTCTAACGGGTACACGCAATCTGTATTTTGAGCAGAAATAAGAAAAATATCACAATTTTTCATCTTAAAATGTTCGTTTTTTCGGTGGTAAAGTTTACAATGTATTTGTATAGGCGTGTTTTCGTAATGGTACGACAACCTTAAAAATGGGATGCAAAAATCGGGTGTAACTGGAACTTAGTTGCGACTGGAGTAAGACTGGTGCATAGCCATAATGGTACGCAGTATCATGTACAGTTTTTCTTTCTTTCTATATATACTTAGGGGCTTGAAGAAATATATATGGGCTGCATGATGCTTCCACGCAGAGCTGAATCCGGCCCGCCCACTAGTACTGGTAACCCGCTTAGAGGATCTAAGCCTGTCACGGAACCTCGGTGCGAGACGGACCGTCCATGCTAATAAACCATATTGGTTTCATTGGGCGACAGGGCTTGAGATGTCATTTCATCTCAATGTCGGGTAAAAGTCCCACAAAATTGGAAGCAACGTCTCCAAAACGACCTTTACAGAGTTGACGGGGACTTTAAACCTCAAATCAACAAACAAAACAATATATACTGCAACAAACAAAACAATATATACTGCAACACCCCGCACTAGGACTACGTGCAGGTTTGCAGTATGAAAGCCTACACAATAACCATGTAATTACGGTAGGGATCTTTAATCTGCACAGGGGATGGTTCTTCCTACCAAGTGGGGCCTCCAGTTAACGTCCCGAGCCGAAGGACGGTGGCATTTATTCCTGCAAATGATGCCAGTGGAGCGTGTTCGGACACCGCGATTTTTTTAGATGAAAAATTGTTGTATTTTTCTTATTTCTACTCAAAATATAGATTTTAGAGCACATCACGAAAACACGCCTATATTTACAGGGGTAAACCTTATTTTCTTATTTCTGCTCTAAAACATAGATTGTGGGTACTCATTAGAACTGCCTCGATGATGCGGTTCTAACTAGTACCCACAATCTATATTTTGAGCAGAAATAAGAAAATAAGGTTTACCCCTGAATACCCCAGTTTTACTATATAAAAGTGGGGTTCAAGGGGGGGGTCGAAATTATATAGGGGTGCTTTTCATCTTAAAATTTTCATCTTTTCGACGATAAAGGTTACAATGTATTTGTATAGGCGTGTTTTCGTAATGAGAAATAAGAAAAATAAGGTTTACCGCTCCAAACCCCAGTTTTTCTGTATAAAAGTGGGGTTCGAGCAGGTCAAAATCATATAGGCGTGTTTTCGTGATGATGGCGCATTCCTTTCATATCTCCAGAACGTTTAATTTTTTGATGACAATTTACACAAAACATCCATGGGTTTTAAGTACTCCTTAGAACTAGTACCAACAGCCTATATCTTATAGCAGTTTATCATATGACGTCGCGTCTGAGAGTGTAATAACGCCATGTAATATTTTCGATAATCCACTAGTGTATTAAATATGCAAATTAGCTAGATACGTCCCGTAAGGTTACATGTATGACGTTCTAAACGACGTCGCATTTACTAACGGCTGGATATTGACATTTTTGTAAACAATCGTGAATAAAATGCATTTTAAATGTCATATGATAAGTAGAACCTTGCATTCATGCTCATGTATTATTGAATTGATTAAACTCGTTGAGGAAAAGGGATAAAATGCGAGGCTGTGCCGAGCATTTTATCCATTTTCCTCAACGAGTTAAATCAACTCGTTTAATATATTCAATAATACATGAACAATCATGTAAGATCTTCTATGATGGCAATTTACACAAAACATCCATGGGTTTTAAGTGCCCTTAGAACTAGTACCAACAGCCTTTGTCTTATAGCAGTATAAATACATTACGATAACACACCTATACAAATACAGTGTAACCTTTATCGCCGAAAAAAATGAAAATTTTGAGATGAAAAATTCTGGAATTTTTCTTATTTCTGCTCAAAATATAGATTATGGGTACTCGTTAGAACCGCCTCGATTATTTTTCTTATTTCTGCTCGAAATATATATTATGGGTACTCGTTAGAACCGCCTCATCGAGGCGGTTCTAACGAGTACCACAATCTATATTTTAGAGCAGGAATAAGAAAAATAAGGTTTACCCCTGTAAACCCATTTTACTATATAAAAGTGGGGCTCGAGGGGGTCAAAATTATGTAGGCATGTTTTCGTGATGGCATACCCCTCAGAACCCAATTTTCCCTATATAAAATACTGTTTTTCCGGGGCTGTTCATTTCACGGACTTATGTGTTGACTACATGTGACGTCAAATCGGCTTCGTTTTAGGATGTGGCTGAGTACTTAGGTTATCTAGTCAAGCTACGAATGAATACCTCTGAACACCTCACTTAATTTAAAGAAAAATTACACGAACACGCCTATACAAATACATTGCCACTTTTTTCTCCGTAAAAATGAAAATTTTAAGAAGAAAAATTGTGATATTTTTCTTATTTCTGCTCAAAATATAGATTGTGGGCACTCGTTAGAACAGCCTCATCGAGGCGGTTCTAACGAGTACCCACAACCTATATTTCAGAGCAGAAATAAGAAAAATAAGGTATACCCCCCCCCCCCGAAACCCCAGTTTTACTATATAAAAGTGGGGTTCAAGGGGGTCAAAATTATATAGGCGTGTTTTCGTGATGAGTGGAGTTAATTCAGGTACACATCATTTCAGCTCACATACAGGGACTTCGTCCATGGAGAACTTTTGGACTTCTCATGCATAGACGTTGCCTTCAGATTCGGCGTCAGCATTTGCAATAAATGTTTTGAAGCTCGTACATTCAAAATCACACGATGTATTTGTTTCAAATGTGATATGATCCAAAAAATTTGATAAGCAATACGGGCTGACATTTTACTCCATAGTTTTATGTTTTTCATATTTTTGAATTTGGTACACAGAGGATATGCTGATACATACAGGTCCAAAGTATAATCCAACACTACACCCACTCAATATCACGGATCTATATATTTTATGTTAAAATTTTACATTTCAGGGAGGGGGGGGGGCTGGAGCCGGGCGATTGTCTCCCTGTTCACCGGCAACGGGGAATAGGGGTATCACCGAACGGCTACGGTGTAGTGTCAGCATGGACTCGTTGCCTGGGACCCCACCAGTTGACGACCCGCGACACGGGGAAACTGGAAAACAACAACAGCTACATTTCAGGGGCCATGTGTTCAAAACTAACGACGTCGTTAGTTAACGTATCGTTAAAACTTTGATCATTAAATATGACAAATATGCTGAAATTTTTGCTGAAAAAAATGTGAGCAGCTTTTGCGGGTGCAAAAGCTGCTCACATTTTATCAGCAAAATACCAAAATTTACGATATTGTACTTGCTAGAAGAGTTAACAATATGACCACTAACGAGCTCGTTAAGCTTACGATGCTTTGAACAACTAGCTCCAGTTTTTCAAACTTCATATTTTCTATCCTGACAGGTTTAGGTCAAAGGTTTTATTCAGCAATACTCCGCTCAAAACTATTGCTTTAATGTGAAGGTCAGGTCAAACCACATGACGGTTTATTTTATTTTTTTATTATTATTTTATAATATTTTTGTTTTAGTTTTACGGCCCTTTCAAGATTATTTCACTTATTTCGAGCCGGAAGGCGAAAACCGTAGTACCCGAAGAAAAAACCTGACTTTCCGTTGTTGAACTTGGCGTCTCATTGATGTCCGAGCGAGGCGCGAACCACAGCGGTGAGAGACATAATGATTAAGAATCAGCGCTCTTACCCATTAGGACACGCATATCACGGAATGTATGATAATAGATATAGGTTATCACCAAGTATTTTCTTCTTTCTTTCTCTTTCTTCCATTTCGCCTTAACCCCAGAAGGGGGCACAGACGGTATGCATTATATACATTCCAGGTTTAGCAGGATGAAAGCCTACACAGTAATCATGTAATTACGGTAGGGGTCTTTAACCTGCACAGGAGATGACTGTCCCTGTACAGGGCGCCACCAGCTAACGTGTCGATCCGAAGGACGGTGCACTTAATGACGTTCATCCCTGCAAATGATGCCATTAGAGCGTGTTCGGACACCGAAATTTTATCGCCGCTGCTGGGGATCGCACCGGGGGCCTCTAGCATCAGAGGCAAGTGTACCAACCACTGAGCTATCATGCTCCACTGAGCTTTCACACTTCTTGTTCTGGGGCTATGAATTTTTCTCATATTTTTTATTTTCTGTTCATCTAATCATTACGAAAACATGCCTATCCAAATACATTGTAACCTTTATCGCCGAAAAAAATGAAAATTTTAGATGAAAAATTGTGATATTTTTCTTGTTTCATCTCAAAATATAGATCGTGTGTCCTCGTTAGAACCGCCTCATCGAGGCGGTTCTAACGAGTACCCTCAATCTTTATTTTAGAGCGGAATAAGAACAATAAGGTTTACCTCTGTATCCCCCAGTTTTACTTTATAAAAGTGGGGTTTCAGGGAGTCAAAATTATATAGGCGTGTTTTCTTGATGTGGTACAATATTTTAACACCAACAAGTCCGTGTAACGGACACCCCTGTAAATCCCACTTTATATAGAGAAAACTGGGGTTTACAAGGGTATTCATTAGTTTTCTTATTTCTGCCCTAAGACATAGGTTGTGGGTACTCGTTAGAACCGGGTTCTAACTAGCACAAACATCCTAAGTTTGGAGTATTAATATGAAAAAAAAAAAATCAAAACTTCTGATCAAAAAAGTAATCATTTTCAGATATGAAAAATGCACTTCATGTATGTCACACGGATGTGTTTTCGTAAACGTGATGATATAGACAGGACATTGTTAAATTCCCGGATGTAAACACACCTCAAACTTTAGAAAGTATCTATTTCTTGGCTCCAAACGAACAAAATCCACGTGTTTTGGTAAGGTTACTTTTTACCTTTAAATAATTGGCATAAATATCTTGTTTACCTAACTGCGCCTGTCAGTATCATCTTTAATATCGCCGCCGACACAATTAATATAAAAAAAGAAAATCCAAGTCTTTTTTTCACATTTTAACTTACAGAGAAACTGTATATTCGGGCATGTGGTGAACAGTCTTCGCTTCCATACAGATGTCCGATGACACAAAGCAGATAGAAAAGACTGCGTGTTGACTGAATTTTTGGACGGGTTTTCAAAAAGTCCGTCCAATGAAATAGTAACGTCCGGGCGGGCGGGGTATCGTCCGAATATACCTTTCATGTACAATGTACAAGCCATTAATGGTTTCAACAACCAAATTTTTGCTGAAAATTGCTATTATGTGGACTTACTCATTTTTGATTTTTATTTACATTTATTTCAGGTTCACCTTTTATATAACCTTTTTAGCTCACCTGAGCCGAAGCTCACAAAGTGAGATTATAGTATAGGTAGACATCCGGCGTCCGTCCGCCGTCCGTCTGCCATCCGTCGTCCACATTTTTTAACTTGAATATCTCAGTAACTAGCTGGCCAATCTTGATCAAATTGTATGTGCAGCATCACTGGGTTGGGGGATTGATTGCATTAGGTTTTGGACCAGTTTAATCAGAACCGTGGTTACCATAGAAACAAATATGCTCCAGATAGTTTTAATGGGAAAAAAACGACGTCTCTACTCTTTCTCTGCCATTTCTGATCCGATCTTTATCCAACTTGCAGATAACCAGGGGAGGCATACAGTCTACTTCGTGTTCGAATTTGAACCTCGTCGGACCAACGGTTTGGGAGTAAAAGTAAGCGAAAATTTGTGTCTCCACTTTTTCTCAGCTGCTATTGGTCTGATGTTATTGAAACAATTAGTAAACAAGGACAAGCATAATAATTCAAACGAGTTCGAATTTGACCCGAATCTTACAACCGGTTTTGCAGTTTCGTTCCCTTGAGCTTGAAAAATTTAACCATAGGCTTACAATGGACAAACGACGTCACCAACTTTTCTCAGCCATTTCTGGTCTGATCTTTATCAAACTTGCAGATAACCAGGAGAGGCAAACAGTCTACATCGAGTTCGAATTTGGGCCTCGCCGGACCAACGGCTTCGGAGTTACCTGCCCATGTGCGTAAAAATAAGCGAAAAATGGTGTCTCCACTTTTTCTCAGCTGCCATTGGTCTGATCTTTTTGAAACTTTTAATAAACAAGGACAAGCATAATATCTCAGACGAGTTCGAATTTTGCTCGAATCTGACAACCGGTTTCGCATTTGCGTTCCCTTGAGCGTGATCAATTTTACCATAGGCTTACAATGGACAAACGACGTCTCCAACTTTTCTCAGCCGTTTCTGATCTGATCTTTATCAGACTTACAGATAATCAGAGAAGGCATAAAAAGAAGTGAAGGCAAGGATCAGGAATCGAAACAATTAACCCACAGCTCCGACCAGAGACACCAAGGGAAAGAAACGAAAATATGAAACAACAAGACCCTAATGGAAACATCACTAGCGGAAAGCCAAAAGGACAGTTACTTTCCCACAAAATGGTCAATTGGCTGTCCAAAGCAAAATAATATGAGCGATACACATACTCAAAGACAAAAAATAAACAGCGACAGAAGAACCGCCTCGGAACGGTCAGTGAAAAGTAAAGTCTACGTAGAGTTTGAATTTGGGCCTTGCAGGACCAACGGCTTTGAAGTTACCTTCCCTTGAGCTTAAAAATAAGCGAAATATAGTGTCTCCACTTTCTGAGCTGTCTTTGATCTGATCTTTTTGAATCTTTAAGTAAATAAGGACAAGCATAAAATCTCAGACGAGTTCGAATTTAGCTCAAATCTGACAACTGGTTTCGCATTTACGTTCCCTTGAGCGTGAAAAATTTTACCATAGTCTTACAATGGGAGAAAGAAGTCTCCAACTTCTCTCAGTCATTCCTGATCTGATGTTTATCAAATTTGCAGATAACCAGGAGAGGCATACAGTCTACGTCGAGTACGAATTTGGGCCTCGTCGGACCAGTGGCTTTGGAGTTACCTGCCCTAGGGTATAAATATGAGCGAAAAATAGTGTCTCTACTTTTTCTCAGCTGTTTTTGATCTGATCTTTTTAAAACTTTAATTAAACAAGGACAATCATAATATCTCAGATGAAATCCAATTTGGCACAAATCTGACAACCGGTTTCGCTTTTACGTTCCCTTGAGCGTGAAAATTTTCACCATAAGCTTACAATTCAAAATCGACGTCTCCAACTTTTCCCAGCCATTTCTGACACTTGCAGATGAACAGTAGTGGCATACAGTCTACGTCGAGTTCGAATTTGGGCCTCGAAGGAAACAAGGGCTTTGGAGTTACCATTGATCGTTAAAATAAGCGAAAATGCTGTCTCCACTTTTTCTCAGCTGTTTTTGATCTGATCCCTGCCAGCACAAACCATGGGCCAACGTCGGGCCGATAGCGGTACGACGTTACCACGTCGTACCGCTATCGGCCCGACGTTGGCCCGGCATTCTTTGCTGGCTGGGATCGTTTTGAAACTTTTAGTAAACAAGGACAAGCATAATATTCCAGACGAGTTTTAATTCAGCTCGAATCTGGCAAGGTTTCGCATTTGCAATACCTAGAGCGTGAAAAACTTTGCCATAGGTTAACAATGGAAAAACGACCTCTCCAATTTTTCTCAGCCATTTCTGATTTGATGTTTATCAAACTTGCAGATCACCAGGAGAGGCCTACGTCGAGTTCGAATTTGGGCCTCGGTAGACCAAAGGATTTAGAGTTACCTGCTCTTGGCTATAAAAATGAGCGAAAATAGTGTCTCCACTTTTTATCCCCCGACCGAATAGGTTCGGGGGATATAGCGATCAGCCTGGCGTCGGTCCGTCCGTCCGTCCGTAGACGCAACCTTGTGATGGCCATAACTCCTATATCCTTTGAGATGTATTGATGGTTCTTGGCACAATTGTTCACAAGGCTGAGACGGCGTGTCATGCGCAAGAACCAGAACTCTGTATGCCATACGTTTTTAGTTATCTTCCCTTAACAATAAAATAGAATGACTAATTTGTGATGGCCATAACTCCAATACCCTTTGAGATATATTGATGGTACCTGGCACAGTTGTTCACAAGGCTGAGACAGCGTGTCATGCACAAGGACCACAAATCTGGTTGCGCTGGATTTTTAGTTATCTCCCCTTCCAATAAAAAAGAGTGACTACCTTGCGATGGCCACAACTCCAATACCCTTTAAAATATATTGATGGTACCTGGCACAGTTGTTCACAAGGCTGAGATGGTGTGTCATGCACAAGAACCACACTTCTGGGTGCCATGGTTTTTTAGTTCCCCCCCCCCCTTCCAATAATATAGTATCACTACCTTGTGATGGCCCCGTCCCCAATACTCTTTGAGATATATTGATGGTACTTGGTACAGTTGTACACGAGGTTTAGCAGGTGTGTCACGTGCAAGAACCACAACTCTGGGTGTCCTGTTTTTTTAATTATTTCCCCTGACAATATAACCCTGTGATTGCCATAACTCCAATACCCTTTGAGATATATTGATGGTACTTGGCACAAGTGTATACAAGGTTGAGACGGCGCTTCATGCCTAAGAACCAGAACTCTGGGTGCTATGGTATTTGAGTTATCTCCCCTTTCAATATAACAGTATGACCACGTTGTGATCACCGTACCTCCAATACCCTTTGAGACATATTGGTGGTACTTGATGCAGATTTACATGCGGTTAAGCAGGGTTGTCATGCTCAAGAATTACAGCTCAGGTTGCTCTGGTTTTTGAGTTGTCACCCCTGACAATATAACCTTGTGATAGCCATAATTCTAACACCCTTTGAGATATATTAAAGGAACTTAGCGCAATTGTATACAGGGTACAGAAGGGGTGTCATGTGCAAGAAACACAACTTTTGGTGCTGTGGTATTTGAGTTATCTACTCTTCCAGTACAACGGTATGACCAGCTTGTGATTAGCCGGCCTCAGTGGCTCAGTCGGATGCGCGTCTGACTGGTGATCAGGAGGACGCGGGTTCGATTCCCGCTGGGGTCGGCAACATTCTTTCGTGGAGATTGATCATTAAATCTTTTCTACGGTCATTCTCTCCCTTCCGCTGATTCAAGAAGGGCAGTTGTCAGTTTCTGGCGAAAGAATGTGCACTGTACTGGTTAACCGCTTACGTATAAGCCTGCCTAGGAAAGTGTTGTTAGGTAAACTGACCGGCTCAAAATGACCTAAATAGTGTTGACTTGGCCGTAAAACTCCAATACAAACAAACAAACAAACAAACAAACAAAACCAGCTTGTGATCACCATATCTCCAATACCGTTTGAGATATATTGATGGTACTTTGTACATAAATACACGAGCTTAAGCAGGCATATCATGCACAAAAACCACAATTCTGAGTGCCCAGGTTTTTAGTTTAGTGATGGCCATAACTGTAATACCTTTGTGATATATTGCTGGTTTTATTCTGGTGCACTTTCTATTGGTGAAAAATCTTCTAAAGGCCATATTGGCTTTTGGTCGGGGGATTTGCCATCTCTTCCGATGGATATTTTTCTCAGCTGTTTTTTTTTATCTGATCTTTTCGAAACTTTAAGTAAACAAGGACAAGCATAATATCTCAGACGAGTTCAAATTTGGCTTGAATCTGACGCTCGGTTTTGCATTTACATTCCCTTGAGCGTGAAAATGTTTACCAGAGGCTTACAATGGAAAAACCACACCTCCAACTTTACTCAGCCATTTCTGATCTGATCTTTATCAAACTTGCAGATAACCAGGAGAGGCATACGTTCTACGTCAGTTCGAATTTGGGCCTCGCAGGACAAGGGCTTTAGAGTTACATGCCCTTGAGCATAAATATAAGAGAAAAAAGGTGTCTCCACTTTTTCTCAGCTGTTTTAGATAGGTTCTTTTTTAAACTTTTAGAAAAAAAAAAGACCAGCATAATATCTCCGCTGAGTTGGAATACGCCTTGAATCTGACAACCTGTGCTTTTTCTCACGTGAGCGATCGTTGCCCGCTGGGCGACTTGTTTTTCCAGTGCTATGTTTCCTTCATTCTTCTGCATTGGCCTGTTGCCTCATTTGAGGTACAGTACTTGTTCAGTGCACGTACCAGTTACATTACGAAAACACGCCTATACAAATACATTGCCAATTTTTTTGCCAAAAATTAGAAATTTTAAGATGAAAAATTGTGATATTTTCCTTATTTCTGCTCAAAACATAGATTTCGGGGACTCGATAGAACCGCCTCGACGAGGCGGTTCTATCGAGTACCCGAAATCTATGTTTTTGAGCAGAAATACGAAAAATAATATATACCCCCTTAAACCCCAGTTTTACTATATAATAGTGGGATAAGAGGGGGTCAAAATTATATAGGCGTGTTCTCGTAATGTACACCATCAGTTACCTAAATTTTGCCGTAAAAATAGCATTTTATGTACATGTATGCAAATTTCCAACTTAAGCTTCTTGTTTCCAAAGTACTATACTTCTACATTCTCCAGTGGATTGTTACATATACAGGTTGTAGATTCATTTGCCAAGCCTCCTCTATAAACTCACGATTGACCACGTCAGTAACCAGCATTTTGGGGTAATTTTTTTTTTCACGTTTTCATCAGAAAAATAATAACAATTTGGTACAGTAGGATTATCCTTTTAAGTTCTTACTCGACCTACTTTTTGATACTCTTTCAGAAACCATTTTGCCATATCACATATCAATTTTTCAGGAAGTCCGATTTGTTCTGTTTTTTTTTTAAAATGGTTTTTGAAGTTTTCAATTTCATAAAAAATATTTTATCAGAACATTTAATTTATCTGTTTTTGTGTGTGTGTGTGTGTGTGTGTGTGTGTGTGTGTGTGTGTGTGTGTGTGTGTGTGTGTGTGTGTGTGTGTGTGTGTGTGTGTGTGTGTGTGTGTGTGTGTGTTTGTGTGTGTGAATGTGTGTGTGTGAATGTGTGTGTGTGGGGGGGGGGGTGTTAATATCTTCCTAATGGTTAAAAAAAAATAAAAAAAAAAAACACTTTTGCTGTAGGCCTTAGTGTGAAATTTGAAAAAAGAAAACAACAACAAAAAACAAAAAACGAAAATACTCCTATTCAAGTCAGCTGAAAATTTTTAGCACCAAAAATTAAAATTTTCAGCGAAAAATATCTAATATTTTAATATCTCTGCATAAAACGTGGAGTGTGTGTACTCGTTAGAACCGCCTCGGCGAGGCGGTTCTAACGAGTCCGAGGCGGTTCTAACGAGTACCTTCAATCTATGTTTTATGCAGAAATAAGAAAAATAATGAGAATACCCCTGATAACCCCAGTTTTCCAATACAAAAAATAGGGTTTAAAGGGGTAAACATTGTATAGGCATGTTTTCGTGATCATTTACACAATATAATATTGCGTTGAATATAAGGGTTACGAAAACGATTTTTTCTTCTGTTAATTAATTCTGTGGAAAATGGTTTTATTAGCTCACATGAGCTAATAGCCAGAGCCGTAGGCTCACAAGGTGAGCTTATAGTAAAGACAGGCATCCGGCGTACGTCCGACTTCCGTCCGTCATCCACACATTTGAACGTCAATATCTCAGTTACTAGCTGGCCAATCTTGATCAAATTTTATGTGCAGCATCACTGCGTTAAGGGATTTACTTCATTATGTTTTTGAGCAGTTTTGATCAGAACTGTGGTTGCCATGGACACAAACACGTTCCATAGACTTATAATGGGGAAAACGACGTCTCCAACTTTTCTCAGCCATTTCTGACCTGACCTTTATCAAACTTGCAGATAAGCAGGAAAGGCATACAGTCTACGTCGAGTTCGAATTTGGGCCTCACAGGACTGACAGCATTGGAGTTACGTGCCCTTGAGCATAAAACTAAGCGAAAAATGGCGTCTCCACTTTTTCTCGACTGTTTTCAATCAGATTTTTTTAAACATTTGGTAAACAAGGACAGATGAGTTCGAATTTGGCTTGAATCTGACAATAGGTTTCGCAGTTACGTTCCCTTGAGCGTGAAAATTTTACCATAGGCTTACGATGGAAAAACGACGTCTCCAACCTTTCTCAGCCATTTCTGATCTGAACATTATCAAACTTGCAGATAACCAGGAGAGGCATACAGTCTACGTCGTGTTCGAATTTGGGGCTCGCAGGACCAACGACTTTGGAGTTACATGCCCTTGAGCATAAATATAAGCAAAACAATGGTGTCTCCACTTTTTCTAAACTGTTTTCATTCGGATCTTTTTAAAACGTTTAGTAAACAAGGACAAGCATAATATCTCAAATGAGTTCGACTTTGGCTTGAATCTGACAACCGGTTTCTCAGTTACGTTCCCTTGAGTTTAGAAAAATTGCCATAGGCTTACCTTTACAGTGTTGACGGGGACGTTAAACCTCAAATCAAACAAACAAAACAAACAATGAAATAAACAACGTCTCCAACTTCTTCTCAGCCATTTCTGATCTGATCTTTATCAAACTTGCAGATAACTAGAAGAGGCATACAGTCTACGTCGAGTTCGAATTCGGGCCTTACAGAACCGATGGCTTTGGAGTTATCTGCCCTTGAGCATAATTATTACCGATAAATGCTGTTTCTCAGCTGTTTTCGATCGGATCGTTTTGAAACTTTTAGTTCAGATAAACAAGGACAGGCATAATATCTCAGATGAGTTCGAATGTGGCTTGAATCTGATAACCGTTTTTTAAATTTACGTTCCCTTGAGCGTGAAAAATTTAACCATACTAGCTAACAATGGAAAAACGATGTCTCTAATTTTTCTCAACCATTTCTGATCCGATCTTTATCAAACTTGCATATAACCAGGAGAGGCATACAATATATGTCGAGTTCAAAAATAGGCCTTACAGGAGCAATGGCTGTGGAGTTACATGCCACTGAGCATGAAAATAAGCGAAAAATGGTGTCTCCACCTTTTCTCAGATGTTTTCGATCTGATCTTGTTGAAACCCATAATATCTCAGATGAGTTCTATTTGGCTCGAATCTGGCAACTGGTTTCGCAATTACATCCCCTTGAGCCCGAAAAACGTTACAATAGGCTTACCACGAGAGGCATACAATCTATGTCGAGTTCAAAAATAGACCTTACAGGAGCCATGGCTGTGGAGTTACATGCCATTGAGCATGAAAATAAGCGAAAAATGGTGTCTCCACCTTTTCTCAGCTGTTTTCGATCTGATCTTGTTGAAACGCGTAATATCTCAGATGAGTTCGATTGAGTCTGGTCCAGAAAACTTGTACACTTCATATTTTCCAGTTCTTTTGGTGTATTCTTTGCTGCAAAAGGATAACCCTTTTGTAAAACATATTTACAATGGAAAAACAACCTTTCACAATTTTTCACAGCCATTTCTGGTCCAAACTTCATCATGCTTGTACATAACCAGGAGAGGCATACAGTCTATATCGGGTTAGAATTTGGGCCTCACAGGACCAACAGCTTTGGAGTTACCTGCCTTGAGTATAAATATAAGGGAAAAAATGGTGTCTCCACTTTTTCTCAGCTGTTTTCGATGGAATCTTTTTGAAACTCTTAATAAACAAGGTAAAGCATAATATCCCAGCTGAGTTCGAATTTGGCATCAATACCTGACAACCTGTTTCGCAGTTACATTCCCATGAGCTCGAAAAATGTTACCATGGTTTTAAAATGGCAAAATGACATCTCAAACTTTTTTCAGCCATTTCTGGTCCAATCTTCATCATGCTTGTAGCCAAGCAGGAGAGGCATACAGTCTACGCCGAGTTCGAATTTGGGCCACACACGACCAACGGCTTTGGAGTTGCCTGCCCTTGAGTATGAATATAAGCAAAAAACGGTTTCTCCACTTTTTCTCAGCTGTTTTCGATCGGATCTTTTTTAAACTTTTAGTAAACAAGGACAAGCATAATATCTCAGATGAGTTCGAATTTACGCTGTGCATTCGCAGTCTTATGTGGCAAAAGATATCAATTGGGCGCGTGTGTATACAGTAAACAAAGGATGTTTAAGCCAGAAATATGAGCAGTTAAGCAAAACATTACTCCCAGAGGTACAGAAACGATACTTTGATGAAAGAGTATGAAAACTAAGTATTATAGCCTGACTGGATAAGACTTAGTGATTCGGGACGAATCTCCACAGTCAGTAGTGTGTATGCACGGTATGCTAGAGGCCCTGGGATCAAGTCCCGGTAGATTTATGTTTTTCCGTCCCTTTTGTCATTTGGTGGCTCAGAGTGGGACCAGCACCACGTCTGAGAGTATGAATGATTATGGAATATATGTTTCGCAGCGGGACTGGATAGAACAGAATCATCGAAAAGCTTGTGTGGGAAGTTTTCATTTGCATTTAACAGTTCTAGGTATTTGCAAATCTCTTCTGATGCCGAGGCCCCGTTTTTGGATTTACATATATCTATTGTAGATGGGTTTGTTTCGTGCAAAATTTATGATTAACGCGGTAAATTTGATTTTGAGATTGTAAATTTTCCTTTTTTGGATGGTGATGCTCCTCGTGCGCCATCCTATGGTGTTTATATTTCGCAGTTGATTCGACTTGCCAGAGTGTGTAGTCATGTGACTGACTTCAACACCCGTAATAAATTGTTAAGGACTAAACTTCTTAATCAGGGTTATCGGTACCATAAACTAAGCAAAGCCTTTTCAAAATTTTATAGACGTCATTCTGATTTAATTTCAAAATTCAATATTGGACTTAAATCTCTTCTGCAACAAGGTCTATCGGAACCCAAATTTTATGGTGACTTAGTATATAAATTCAGAAAAATATATAACCGCAGTGACTTCAGCACCCAATATCGTAAAATCATTCTTCGATATAAAAAGATTGGGTACAACATAAATGTTATACAACAGACTGCATGCATGGTCGATAACCCAATTACGTTTGACAACTTTGCTTCCCTCTTTAATTGCACGCCGGTAGGTCAGGCCTCAGATTCTATGACGGTTCCAGCGTAAAGGCTTATTGAGAATTAGAGAGATCTAATTCAAGGTAATGTTGATTGGTGCCTGATGCTCTATCTCTGGTCGGGCCCATCGGAGTCTAACTGTTGGTTTTCGTTTGCTCCAGCATTTCTTGTTGTCTTCCTGATCATTGCCTTCACTTCTGTTATGGCAGAAGCTGCTTAACAATAATATTGATGATAATTATTTAAACTCATCCATGGTATGTATGCCAATGCAAAATGTTAAAAAAATACGAAATTTAAGACCTGTCATTTTTTTTTTCAACTTATGTGGGTGGCATTCAAGGTGAGATTATTTCTTCAATTATGTGTCCAGTAATTTTGAATGACTTATTAATTAACTGAATTTTCATTTTTCATGTCGAAGATGGTTGGTTGGTTGGTTGTATTGGAGTTTAACGGCCCAGTCAACACTATTTAGGTCATTTTTTGAGCCGATCAGTTTACCTATCCACACTTTCCTGGGCAGGCTTATACGTAAGCGGTTAACCAGTACAGTGCACATTCTTTCGCCAGAAACTGACAACTGCCCTTCTTGAATCAGCGGAAGGGAGAGAATGACCTTAGAAAAGATTTCATGATCAATCTCCACGAAAGAATGTTGCCGACCCCGGCGGGAGTCGAACCCGCGTCCTCCTGATCACCAGTCAAACGCGCATCCGACTGAGCCAACGAGGCCGGCTTATGTCGAAGATGGTATGACTAGTGTTAACGACATAGCAAATATTCGTTTAAGTTACGATGACAGTTTATCTCAAACTGGGGTCAGAATGTTTTTTTTCTTGCACATCAGAGAAAGTACTGGTAACCACCCAGGAAATCCTGCTCGTAATGCTCAGATGTGAGCGAGTAGCAGTAATAGGAGAAAAAAAGAAAGAGAAGAGAAGGAAATCCATGATTTTACCAGGAATAGAAATTTATGTTCTGATCCTGGTGTTCCGACCAAAAATCGAATATAATCGCGTGTTTGATAAATGCACTGGTTGATTACGACCTCGTATGCACCGTCGTTAAGGTTGACGTCACAGCACGTTACGTTACGTCACTAAACCTGCAGTTTCATCACAATATGGCGGACGTCGGTAACTGAAGTGACTGCAGCATTAAAAATCTACGCTAAGAAATGGAAGGTATGCAAGAAAAAGAATCCTATATAGGTGTGAGGGGTGGATAGAAAAATCCGTCCCTCGGGATCACTGTCCGGCATCACTCGGCAAGCCTCGTGATGCCGGACAGTGACCCTTGGGACGGATTTTTCCATCCACCCCTCACACCCATATAAGATTCTTATATGAAGACCCCGATCGGAGTCCTTTGTACCCAGATCGGGGTCGTGAAAGTGTTTGACTTTAAAGAGTTTATTAATCAACACCGGGGATCAATATCTTTTAACAAATCATTTAAAAATTTTGAACGGTAAATAGTTAGACCTTTATGTCTTTTAAAAGTTGGTATTTTTAGCTATTTGATTGGATTACTGACTTTTTGCACGGACTGATTTCTGTGAACATACCCAAAAATGGCCTTTTTGTACAAGTTTCTAAATAAGGAAACAAAATGTAACTGTAAAAGGAGATTCCCCTGACTCCGATCGGGCAATTTTCTTCTATTGTATAGTGAGCCTATATCCAATCGATATCCAATCGTTTGGTGCATGCATGTATGTATGTACTGTGTTTGTATATATGTTGTCAAGAAAGGGTTAATAAATAAAAAGTATTCACCTTATTTGCATTATCTGCTGGTTGCTAGTCTGATGGTTATCAGCGTTGGAAAAACAGGTAACCAGACCCCCCTGACCTTAAAAGGTAAGGGGGGGGGGTCTGGTTACCTGTTGTTCCAATATTGCCAATGTGCAAGCTGGGAGCCAGTAAATAATGCAAATATGGTGAATGTTAACTTTGACCATGCCAATCACAGCATTTGCCTTTTGTTTGTCGTCTGCCAGTTGTTTTAAAAGTCATGGTTTCAAACAGTGTGTACCCAGATCAGACTGCTCCTTCATAAGCAGTCCGAACTGGAACCACACTGTGAGTCTGAATGCAAAAATATTGTTTTTAAAAGTTTGTAAGAAGATTCAGCAGACTACATGGGAAGACGACATTTTCAGATGCAGTTTTTCTTGAATTCTTAAAGCTTCATCATGTGAACAAGTCCACTTCATATAGAGAAAACTGGGGTTTACGGGGTATACATTATTTTTTTTATTATTTTTGCTCCAAAACAAAGGTTGTGGGTACTCGTTAGAACCGCCTCAATGAGGCGGTTCTAAAGAGCACCTACAACCTATGTTTGCAGTATTTATAAGAAAACAAGCACGGATTTTCTTCAGAAAAGTAGCCATTTTGGAGGTGTGAAAAATGCACTTTATCGCACGGGTGTGTTGTCGTAATGTAACTAAGGCCTGCGTTAGCTTTGAAAAAGTGGCCCAGGAGTCATTGTGGTCTCAGATTCTGGGTTTACAAGTTTTGCAGACATCAGAATTTTTTTGAAAACTAAAGAAAAGTATTTGGGAGCAAACTGTTTTGTCTGAAAACTTTTATATGCAATAGCTTTAGCAGAAAATTACTGCAAGTTTTGCAGTGTCAAAATCATGAAGATTTGTTATTTGAATCATTAATAATATTGACAGATGCAAATAACATGCCAATAATTTGAATCGTAGTACTAAACAACCCGCAGGTATATCCAACTTATTCAAACCACAGGATAGCTTGATCCGACAATACAGACGAATACTGTATTTCAAACACACGCGTGCACAAAGTCCACACATGGGACATAGAATAACCTCTCAGATTATTAAGAGAGAGAGAGAGAGAGAGAGAGAGAGAGAGAGAGAGAGAGAGAGAGAGAGAGAGAGAGAGAAGGATTTGTTTGTTTGTTTGAATTGAGGTTTAACGTCCCCGTCAACACTGTAAAGGTCATTTTGGAGACATTGCTTCCAGTTTTGTGGGACTTTTACCCGACATTGTGATGAAATGACATCTCAAGTCCTATCGCCCAATGAAACCAATAGGGTTTATAAGCATGGACGGTCCAACTCGTGCGCACCGCTTTGCCTGGGCAGGCTTAGATCAGTACCAGTTTACCAGTACTCGTGTGCGGGTCGGATTCGTCTCTGCGTGGAAGCATCATGCAGCCCATATATTTCTTCAAGCCCCAATCGGCGGGGGCCGATGTACTAAGGATAAAAAGTATATACAATTTTATCATATGACGTCGCGTTTGAGAGTGTAATAGCGGCGTGTAATATTTTCGATAATCCACTAGTGGATTAAATATACAAATTAGCTAGATACGTTCCGTAACGTTACATGTACGACGTCCTTAACGACGTCTCGTTTACTAACGGCGAAATATTGACATTTTTGTAAACAATCGTGAATAAAATGCGCTTTAAATGTCATATGATAAATAGAATCTTACATTCGTGCTCATATATTATTGAATTTATTAAACTCGTTGAGGAAAAAGGATAAGATGCTCGGCGAAGCCTTTTCATCAGCTCGTTTAATAAATTCAATAATACATGAGCACTCATGTACGATCCTCTATATATACAATTGTAAACCCCGTCCTTCTCTATAAGCTGAGGTTTACAAGGGCAGTCATTACGATAACCTGTACATAGAGGATCTTACATGAGTGGTCATGTATTATTGAATTTAGTCAATTTATTAAGCTCGTTGAGGAAAAGGGATAAATGCGAGGCTGTGCCGAGCATTTTATCCCTTTTCCTCAACGAGCTTAATAAATTCAATAATACATGAGCACGAATGCAAGATTCTTTTTATCATATAGCATTTAAAACGCATTTTATTCACGATTGTTTACAAAAAAATATCAATATTCCGCCATTAGTAAACGCGACGTCGTTGAGGACGTCGTACAAGTAACGTTACGGGACGTATCTAGCTAATTTACATATTTAATCCACTAGCAGATTATCGAAAATATTACATGGCGTTATTACACTCTCAGACGTGACGTCATATGATAAATAAATGATACAAAATGGTTTAAGCGTGTAGCGCCAGTAGTGCAAGAGGGTGTGCCGATGCCATGGAGGCTCAGTGAGAATGGGCTGATATCCCATTACAATAGAATATAAATGAATTATGTTCGTTTGAGACGAAGGTGAATTAGAACATAACAGTATTTACATATTCGTTCATTTCTATTTAAATCTTCATATCTACCGCGTTCAATTGCTAGATAGCGTGATGATCATCTGAATTTGGTCAATGTTAGGATCCCAAAATGCCTAGATTGAGATTGTTTGATTGATTTTAACTATGTAGTTCCTTTGTAACTATGTGGTTCCTTTGTTATTGCTTTTTTATTTTTATTTTATTTTATTCATTTATTTTTTTTTTTTTTTTTTTTTTTTTTTTTTTTTGCTTTTTTTGTTGTTGTTTTATTTTGTATTTTCCTTAATATCAAATTTCCATATAGCCCTAAAGGACGAAATCTTACGATGTCTATCAATCTGATGGAACCGCCAGAAGCAGTTCCATGGGAAGCCATAATAAAAATCTGTGTTTGATAATATGTTTCCGGTAGATATATTGCGAACCGATGGATGTATTTGCTTCGAGCTGTAATGTTCGACTATATAATTTACTGTAATTTATATTAGAAGCAAGAGACGTTATCGAATTACAAAGAGCAGTGAATAGAGGCGGTAATTGATTTTCAGGAGGCCATTACTTGACGGCTAAGAAAAATATTAGCTTGGCAGTGCTACTGAAGTAATTGAAAACACTAATCCCAGTGTTCAATGATTTTATAGATTTCTCGAAATTTTACAGCTAGAGGTACTGAATTGGTTACAGATAAATTTAGTACAAAGTTCAGAGTGATAAATACGTGTGGCTGTGAGAAGAAAAAAAGTGAAAAGACAAAGCGTGAGAGATGGTATTTTAAACGCATTTAAGAGTATGTATGTTACTCATAGACTGCTTTAATACTACGGATTTGATCTGGATCCTATTCAACTTTGTCCCTATCAAATTATGTTCACAATAAGGATCACTCCCCGGTGGACAAATGACGTTTACGCAACGTCGCATCAACGCTAATGCAACGTCATGGCGTTGCATTGGCGTTGACACGACGTTGCATATACGTTGTGTGCCCGCTGGGTTGATGTTAATCAAATTAATCCACATAAAATTCAATCACACTTGGGACCTAGTTTAATTGCACCATGTGTGAACGCAGTTTGGTGTAAATCAACTTGATCTAGTATCAACTTCGTCTCTAGTTCGAAAACTATTTGAACCGGTTCAACACAATCCTAATCAACTTGATCTGGGCTAAGGCCTCTTGTGAAACCGGCATTAACCTTCAGCATTATTCCGGAGAAAAGACAACATCAGCAGATGACAAACATGGCATGATATGTCTTGAAAATTGGACATGTCATTCAGATCATATCAGAGCTTGGCATTCCATTCAGTTTGTTTCCTCTGTAGAAATCTTGAACGAAATGATAAGATCCGTTTTAAAGTGATACGAAAAAGATTTTTATGATTCCTGCTCATATATTATTTAGTAAGTGAACGGTTAATGGGCTGGTCTCAAGGCTTCTTAGTATTATTTGGTTTAAACTTTTATTTTATGTTCAAGGCTACATCATCATCATCATCATCATCATCATCATCATCATCATCATCATCATCATCATCAATTTTGTCCCCTCAAACCCCACTTTGATATAGTAAAGCTGGGATTTACAGGGGAATTCATTATTTTTCTTATTTCTTCTCAAACATATAGATTGTGGGTACTCGTTAGAACCGCCTCGCCGAGGCGGTTCTAACTAGTTCCTGCAATCTTTTGTTATAACAGATGTATAAAAATGTCAGAATTTTTTATCTGAAATTTTTTCATTATTTGGTGGTAAATTTTGCAATGTATTTGAATAGACGTGTTTTCGTAATATTTGTGTAACTTTCTGAAATTCCATTTCTCTTTCGTGATTGAATTAGACGGCTTCTGCGGAAAATGGTGATTTTGACCTTATTATAACAAAGAAAACAGTCGATACGAAGACATACAATTTCAGAAGTGTGTGTTGAAGAATTTACTTTTTAATATTTTTCTTTGTGTTTTTATTTGACTGTTACATTTACTGTTTATACGACTATACGTATATGTTCACGATAACAGATTCTGTTTGAATATGGTGATTATCTTTGGAATCAAATGGGATTTATTTTACTAATGTGTTACATCCTGCTATAATGAAACGGACTAGTTGAATTTTGAAGTTTAATAAGAGGTTTGTTTATTTATTTCATTGTAGTTTCCTACATTTTTTTTTTTTTTTTCATTTTAGTTGTTTTGGGGGTTTTAACTCCCCGTTAAAACTATTTAGGTCATTTTAGAGACCTTGCTTCAAATTTGTGGCACTTTTACCCGACATTGAGATGAAATGACATATTAATGGTCGGTCTGACTCGCACCTCTTTGCCTTGGCAGGTTTGGACCTTCTAAGCGGTTTACCAGTACTCATGTGCGGTCTGTTTTGCTTTGTGTGGAAGCACCATGCAATGCAATCTGTTTCTTTAAGCCCCGATTGGCGGGGGACTATTATAGTGTTTGTTGACTGTGATCGCCACTACTTCATGGGCCATAGGGACATATTTGAGCATCGCTTTTCCTGAGTAACCTTTTCGGACTAGTTTTCTTTCGCTCACTATTTTCATATATTGATTACGGATCTTGCCCCCCCCCCCCAACACACACACACAAATAAAATAATAATAATAACAATAAATATTGTTTTACATGGTACCAAATATCTTTGCCAATGTATAAATAGCTTTTTCTTCAGAAGACTAAATCTCAGTCCGCCAGTCAGTGTAAAAACCAACTTTATATAGAGAAAGGAAAAACTTTTCAGTTCTGTGCTGCAGTCCTTGCTTCCAAATGATTGTCCCCTTAATGGGGATAGGAACACCTTACAGATTTTTATCACCATTTTTAAAAGGAGACAACTTCCGGGCCTTTCTGATCGCTTTTCTAGAAGCTCTGTCCACGGATAAAGGGGTCTAATTTTAAAGGAAAGAATTTTCTCCATAGAGGCAAATTCTTTCCTTTAAGAGTTGACCCCTGTTGTCATGGAAGACAAAACTACTTTTGCAGGAGTTGCCTCCCCTGAAGGTGTGCCCATTCCCCGTAAAGGGCATATTTAGGTTTACAGGGATGAACATGTACAATGTACATTATTTTCCTTAGCTTTGGTTTAAAAAAACATAGATTGTGGGTACTCATTATGACCGCCTCAGTGCGGCGGTTCTAACGAGCACCTATAATCTGTGTTTGGATTAGAAATAAGTAAATTGTTGAAAAATTTCATATGAAAATTCATAATCTATAGATATGTAAGACGCCTTTTAGGACACGTGACTGTGTGTTATCTTAATGAGCGCCATTACGAAAACACGCTTATTAAAATATCCTGAAAAATTTATCAACAAAAACTGAAAATGATCAGATACAATTTATATTTTTTTCTTATTTCTGCTCAAAAACATAGATTGTGGGTACTCGTTAGAATCGACTCGACGAGACGAGGCGGTTCTAACGAGTACCCACAATCTATGTTTTTGAGCAGAAAAAAAGAAGAATAATGTATACCCCTGTAAACCCCAGTTTTACTATATAAAAGTGGTGTTTAAGGGGGTCAAAATGATATAGGCGTGTTTACGTGATGTTTGTCTCTCCTTCAGGTGAGCAATGTCATCCTTCAAACACTTAGCACAAGGAAGACGACATTCAGAAATATTTTAAAAAATCAGTCTTCTGTATTAGTTCTTAAGCGTTTAGGTGAAATGCGTTCCTTTCTGTTATTCATATCGAAAAGTTACCTCGACAGATCTTCTTAACAATTAACCCGTACAGCTAATGCACATAGAAGTCAGCGGTTAGGGACCAAATAGTTTATGATTACCACTACGCAAACATGCCTATACAAATACATTGTCACCTTTATCGCCGAAAAAAAATGAACATTTTATGATGAAAAATTTGATATTTTTCTTATTTCTGCTCAAAATATAGATTGTGGGCACTCTATTTTTCTTATTTCTGCTCAAAATATAGAAATAAGAAAAATATGGTATACCCCCGGAAACCCCAGTTTTACCATATAAAAGTGGGTTTCAAGGGGGTCTAATTATATAGGCGTGTTTTCGTGATGGGTTAGGGACCAAATAGTGTATGATTACGGTTAAATGTGCAATAGTTCATGCTGTTCTGTCAAAATGCAATCATGTTTAAGAATTTATGACTTTGATTATACCAATACGAACGAAAACAACCCATAAACGTTTGAAACTGCATATGAAATTTACATGTGAAAGCGAGATAGAAACTATGTTGTGTGGGTTTAATGCATTTCTTGCAACTTGAACAGACTAAATGGATTTATTGCCAAGATCACATCAAAACAATAAAAAAATGCCAGACTAGAAAACTGATTTTAATTTTTTTAAGAAACTGTTTCCAACTTTTATTGCTGTATGACTGTGTGACACTTAGAAAAAATTAACGCGCATGCGCGAGCAGCCAAGACCCTGTGTATACATGCAGTCGCAGTTCACATTCAAAACTGATTGAGGAAAATACATCTGTGTGACATAGTACATTTCTTCATACCCTCAAAACTGATATTCTTCCTAATGAAAATCTTTGATATGCATGTATTTCTTATTTCTGCTCCGAATATAGATTGTGCGGTGTCATCAGAACGGTCTAATGAGATCACACAATTTATGATTTGAGCAGAAATAGATACAATAATGTATACCCCTCTAAAACCCCAGTGACGTTTATAGGGGTGTTCATTTCATAGACTTGTTAACGTAGTGAATGGCTTAGACGTTACCTCGATAGAGTGAATTGATACACCCACTTCGGAATCTGATCTTATACTTCCAAAATTATACTCCTCAGCTGTGGCCCCCGTCCATAGGGGCTTGAAGAAATATATGGGCTGCATGATGCTTCCACGCAGAGCTGAATCCAGCCCGCACACTGGTACTGGTAAACCGCTTAGAGGATCTAAGCCTGTCCAGGAACCGCGGTGCGAGGCGGACCGTCCATGCTAATAAACCCTATTGGTTTCATTGGGCGACAGGGCTTGAGATGTCATTTCATCTCAATGTCGTGTAAAAGTCCCACAACATTGGAAGCAACGTCTCCAAAATGACCTTTACAGTGTTGATGGGGACGTTAAACCTCAAATCAAACAAACAAATACCTCTCAGCTGATGGTCGGGGGTCTATTTTGCTCTTCATTTCGCAAACACGCCTATACAAATACATTGCCACCTTTATCACCGAAAACAATGAAAATTTTAAGATGAATAATTGTGATATTTTTCTTATTTCTGCTCAAAATGGAGATTGTGGGCACTCGTTAGAACCGCCTCGATAACGAGTATCCACAATCTTTATTTTTGAGCAGAAATAAGAAAAATAAGGTTTACCCCTCTAAACCCCAGTTTTGCTACATTGAAGTGGGGTTCAAGGGGGTCAGAATCATAATGGCGTGTTTTCGTGATGTTTTTTTTCCTGTCTAAGTTAATCGTTTCCTTCAGTGGGGCTCAGTTTATATTAAAACGCATGAGGCCTGTAAAGTTATACTCCTGGCGGCAAAAAAAGAAAATGCGTAAGGTGTAAGTAATCTGGGCATGCGCGTTTGAGTAACGTCATTGTTCGGTGTTCCACTAAGAGTCATCTTTGTGCGTTGCGGCCTACATTATGGCACATACAAATAATTGCATTGTGACACGGAAATAATGAGAGAGAAAAGTTTAACATTGATTTATTTATTTCCAGATAGTTAGAAATGAGACATGACAGCGAAGTCCACGGAGAGTAATGATGATCTGGTTATCATTGTGGAAGACAGTTTTCAACTGAGATTCAGCAGTTGTGCAAGGAAATGTACATCATTAACAGGAATGACATCGACAAATGCTTACATGGATATGTGATTTGTCCACATGGATGTATGATGTTCTAGTTTCGTTTTAAAGTGAAAAAGGAAACAAATCTAGTTTCAATGAAATCTGCGTTGGATATATGGATATGTGATATAACGTGGATAAATGAGATTTTATTACCGTTTACTTAATACTTGCATATGTATAGTGATATCAAAACTGACCCAAACAGTCCGAAATTCCCCTATACTAGGAAATATTTTCTGTACTTAAAATGAAAGTAGCGTTATCACAGTTTCTAACTAAAATTAATATGAGTTTTAAAGAAATGTACTGCATTTGCAACATATTCATAAACAAATGATTATATTATTGTGAAAATATGTTTTCTGTGAAGACAATTTCTAAGTGCAATTGAGCTACCGTATATGGAAATGTACAGCAACAGCTGGTCATATGGATATGTGATTTTTTACATGATTATGATAATTACGTTGGTTCACGTAAATATTTATTTTTTGTGTGATGATTGCACATGTATTTCGACGTGATGAAGTCGTTGCAGCATTCTGACGTTCCTGTAGACATAACGTATTTTCATTTTGAATTATTTGTCAAAAATATACTTCGTTCAACTAGCATTGCTTCATTGCAAAAAATGTATATCAAGGCAGTTTTTCAAAGTTATAAAAACAGTTATGTCACACGGTATCACGGTCAGATTAGGCACTAGATATGCATACATAGCGTGATGTGAGGACAACATATTGGACATATTGTCCATTCAAGGTCAAGGAAGAAAACATAGGTAGCATATTAGATCACACATTGTTTTAAGTGTTATTTTCATTGTTTTGCCACTATCCTTATTTATGTACAACTAAAAGCACTTTCATGCATTACATAAGAAGTGCAGAAAATATACGCGCCTTAACAGACTTTAATTAAACATATATTTGATTGTCTGCCTACAAAAGATTCAGTTAATTTTCGTCGCCAGAGACAATATCACCGTTTGGTAATTCGGATCATGTGCGAAGTGTATTGATTGTATTTCGTACTTATTAGTCTGTGATGAAACCATGTCGACAAACGCGCGACGATCAGTCTTTATATGTGTGCCTTTTTATTGCATAGTGCAACGAAGCATTTTAGAATGAAAAAATAAAGGTAATCAAAACATTTTTATCAGTAAAGCTACATGCATATTCTTGGAGATTGTTTTAGATTAGAGGTAGTTATATTTTTATGCATTCTCATGAGGGAATATTCTTGGTATTCATAAGTCATCGGATAAAAACTTATTGTGAAACGAACGTTTGAAATACATGTTGGATATAAAGATTTTCGAAAGTACTGGGGGTAGTATATTAATAGCAGGTGAGTGTCTCATTGATGCAAACACAAAGCAGACATGCCAGTGTATGTTACGGGGGCCCATGTTACATTAGGGGACAGCGGGCGACGATCACACCTAAAGCATTCCGCAACATTGAAAAGACCTTTTTATTTCAAGGATACCTGTAGAACACCATATTTCTTTCGTACATTATTCGTTATCTTTTCTGGTTTAATCCTAGTTGGAAGCGGTACAATCATGACTATCACTGGATATAAACCTTCTTTGTTACTACCTTGGTATTCAACAGAAAACAACGCTACCGCAAGAAACGAAACACATCAAAATTCTGTGCCGGAAATATTAGGTGAACCCGGACCTCTCAGAATTATGGTATACACTGGACCAATTTTAATGGGCGTAGGTTTCTTTGGTGTTATGATGGCAGTTGTTTTATTTTGTGAGATAAAAGATAGATATCTAATGAAAGTGTTACCAACTAAAGGGCAATCTCAAAAAATTAAGAAAGATATGCTATACGATATTATCATTGGAGAATTCAGAAAGAACTACTTTAGAGGTATAGAAGTTCCTCTCAGAAAAGAAGAACGGAAGAAAAGTACATCGAAAAGATGGTCGTTCTCTTTATCTGGTAGTGGCAGCAGTTTCATTTCGTTCGCAAGACGTCATTCACATGATCTCTTTAAGTTGGCAAAAAGAAAACATAGAAACATCGGAAAACCTGAAAAGGGAAAATGGAAAAATGGAACATTTCCAAAATGTGTTACCTCAGATTCATGGATGAAAACTTCGTCGCTTCCAAATATAAAACACAAAACTGAGTGTGTAGAACTTGACATTTTACCTTCTTCAAATCAAAATAGAAGTGAAGCCAGTGCTCAAAACACTACAAACATGCAGTGTTCTAATGGTCCGACAGGTATGTGTAAAATGGTAGGGGAAATTTTGGAAGAAGCGTCTGGTGTCGACAATTTGGCATACCGCGATTCACCATCTAATAAGAAAACAAAAGCTCATATAAAAGAAAATGAAGCGGACGCATTAACCGACAATTTAACTTTTACAACTGTTATTATTCATAATTTTTCGAAACACAACGAATGTATCCCTAATCATTTACATAATTCACAACAGGACAAAGATGTCCCAAATAATATACATACGGAAAAGACATGTAAAGACTCACCCATGGACATCAAAGGTGATACGGGAGAATTAGCCGACTCTAATTACCACAAAGAAATTAAACTGTATAAAGATGGTGACATAGTTGTTAATTTAACCAACGACGAAAATGCTAGAACAGAAGACCATTCTGATGATGTTTTAGGAATGAATTCGGATACAAGTTCTTTGACAATGTCTTGGGAAGGCGGTCCGATTGAATGGAGTGACGCACGTAGAAACACAGAACCTTGTAACCTGTTTCAGCTCAGACTGAATTCTTCATCAACTGACTCAGATGATGAAGTTTTCCAAACATCGACACAAAAGCCAACAACGACAAATTGTGAAAAGACAATAGGACCGCATCATGAAACTAAACGTAGTCCAGTTACTTTTAAAACGATTATACGAGTATTCCATAGCGAATCGAGCCTCTCAAAACCTTATACACTCATTCGACAGAGTCAGCATGATACGGGCTCACTTGACTCTCTCGAACTGACTGATGAAATGCTTAAAAACTTTGAAATGACTGGAATTGCTCATATATGATGTATTTGCTTTATGATTTTTTTTTATGGTTTTGTTTTGTTTTTGTTTTTAGTTTAACAAGTTTAACTGTAAAAAAGGACTTTTGAAGCCATTCTTCTTTTTCTTTTATTTAGTACGTTCATTTTGATTTTTTTCTTTCTTTTTTTTCTTTTAATTTTTTTTTAAAGTTTCATTTTAAATCAATATCGCAAGTCTTAAATTGTATTTTTTGTAAACAAGGCCAGACATATTTATTGAAAAATAGAAAGAACAGAAAGAAAATGATACTCCGGGAAAAGCCCAAAACAATGCAAACAGCCAACTTAATCCACTGCATTACGAACATGATTGCCAAAAAAAAAAAAAAAAAAAAAAACCGAACATTTTAAGAAGAAAAATTGTGATTTTTTTCTTATCTCTGCTCAGAATATAGATTGTAGGAACACATTAGAACCGCCTCATCGAGGCAGTTCTAAAAATACCAACACTCTATATTTAAGAGCAGAAATAAGAAAAATAAGGTTTACCTCTATAAAACACAGTTTTACTACATAAAGGTGGGGCTCAAGGTGGGTCAGAATTATATAATCGTGTTTTCGTGATGCAAAAGCTGCTCACATTTTTTTTCAGTGAAAATATTAGCATATTTGCCATAATAAATGATCAAATGTTTAACGAGACGTTAACTAACGACGTCGTTAGTTTTGAACAACTGGCCCCAGTACTTTAAGCAAACAGCGTAGACCCTGATCAGACGTCGCCGCCGCAGTGTCAAATGGCCTAAGTCTACACTGTTTGCCAATGTCCCAGCTCACGAGCCCAGTCCAGATTTTAAAAGGTAACCAACCTTTTTGCCATAACAATCTGACGTCACAGCAACAAGAATGGTGTTGCTATAGATGACCATTACCTGGATATTTGCGCGGTCAGTGATACACATTGTGAAAACACGCCTATACAAATACATTGTAACATTTATCCCCCCCCCCCAAAAAAAATGAAAATTTTAAGAAGAAAAGTGTTATATTTTTCTTATTCCTGCTCAAAATATAGATTGGTGGTACTCGTTAGAACCGCCTCATCTATATTTTAGAGCAGAAATAAGAAAAATAAGTTTTACCCCTGCTAACCCCAGTTTTGCTATATAAATGTGGGGTTCAAGGGGGTCAAAATTATATAGGCGTGTCTTCGTGATGCCACGTGGGCAGCAACAACAATTCTCAGATTCATACTGAAATTTTGGTCGACTGATGAACAATCGTCCAATCATATTTGGGAGAAACATGGTTTATTTTTACATCATAAAATGGTCATGTGACATTGCGTGAGTCAATGTACTTATTGGAATATTGGTTTTTCTGTAAATGCGCCATGAGAACACTTTGACAAGACTGAGTGAATATAGTGACTGTTTTGAGCTTTGGCTGGCCACCAATAGTTTTGTTGGTCTTAGCGTGTCATTTTCATATCTTGGGTATTCATCACGAAAACACGCCTATATGATTTTGACCTCCTTGAACCCCACTTTTATGCAGTAAAACTGGGGTTTAGAGGGGTAAACTTTATTTTTTCTTATTTCTTTTCTAAAATATAGATTGTGGGTACGCGTTAGAACCGCCTCGATGAGACGATTCTAACGAGTACCCACAATTTATATTTTTAGCAGAGATAAGAAAATTATCACAATTTTTCATCTAAACGTTTTCTTTTTTTCGGCGATAAAGGTTACAATGTATTTGTATAGGCATGCTTTCGTAATGTTTGTCAAGCTTTCTTGTTCGAACTTTTAAGCATTTTTAACCCATTCTTACGATGGAGCATTAGGGCCAGGTACACTTTTATTTCTTTTGCTAGGTATCTTGAAATTTCGACTTAGTATCTCGAAATTTCGACTTAGTATCTCGAAATTTCGACTTACTATCTCGAAATTTAAACTTAGTAACTCGAAATTTCGACTTAGTATCTCGAAATTTCGACTTAATAACTCGAAATTTCGACTTAATAACTCGAAATTTCGACTTAGTAACTCGAAACTTCGACTTACTATCTCGAAATTTCGTCTTAATAAATCGAAATTGCGACTTAATAACTCGAAATGTCGACTTAGTATCTCGAAATTTCGACTTAGTATCCCGAAATTTCGACTTAATAACTCGAAATTTCGACTTAATAACTCGCAATTTCGACTACATAACTCGAAATTTCGACTTAGTATCTCGAAATATCGACTTAGTATCTCGAAATTTCGACTTAATAACTCGAAATTTCGACTAACTACCTCGAAACTGACTCTGTGATCTGCGCTGTGCATTCAACTCTGAATAGGGATTAGCCATAGCAAGAATCTTGTTATGGTCAACTCAGAGTTGAAAGAAGACCTCAGATCTCAGAACCAGCTTTCCACAACATCACGATTTAAATATGGAGTTTGGAGTTTAGCGCCTCATTTTGAGAACGAATCATTTGCCACTAGACCTGTGTGCTAGACCCCGCCGTTCCGGAATCGAGGCATTGGCTTGTCTAGCTAGAAGCCCGGAGTTGAATCCCCTGGAACATATTTGGGAGATTCTTGGGCGTCGAATACAGAACATTGAACACCCCTACGCCCCCCCCCCCCCCACCACACACACGCGTGGCTAGAGCTGCTCAGCCATCAATTTCGACGTCTGACCGATGGGATGGAACGAAGGGTCTAGGAATCTGCTGCCCTGTCAAAATGATACATCTTGCACACACAACGTATTCTGTTACCGCATTTTCTGTCCGGTTGTTGCGTTGTTAAGTTAGTCATGGTGTTCGTGTTGCATAGTTTACCATCTTTTGGGTCGATTTTTTTTTTCATTAGACCCAAAGTAACTACCTACAGAAGCTTCTCGCCTGCTATTGTCCACGTGACTATCGCTGACCATCTACACCATGAACGTACCGGTTATTCAATTAAGCTCTCTTCTGTGGCGTCTGATCAGGGTCTACACTGTTTGCAATGTCCATGTTCACCGGCCCAGTCTACATGGCGCACTGACGTCACAAGGAAAGACTATAGTGCTGCTATAAATAACTGGTACCTTGATTTTGAACATGGTCAGTGATAGTCACGAGGTCAATAGAAGGCGAGAAGCTTCTGTAGTTAGTAGCTTTTAGTTAATTGATAATTAATCGACCCAAGCGCGGCGTCTGGTCAGGATCTACACGTTTTGCTTATAGTATAGGAATTTAAAGGATAAACGAATCATGTTCAAATCCACACTCGAAGACAATCGACCGACCAGTGCTGTCAGTGCTTTAATCTATACATGATTTTTACAGCACACGATGAGAAAGTTTGATACCGAAAAAACTGTCAAATATGACGTTTAGCCCGCTTTTATTTTACTGAAACGGGGTTGAATTTGTTTGTTTGATTTGATGTTTAACGTCCCCGTCAACACTGTATAGGTCATTTTGAAGACGTTGTTTCCACTTTTGTGGGAATTTTACGCAACGTTGAGATGAAATGACGTCTCAAGCCCTGTCGCCTAATGAAACCAATCGGGTTTATGAGCATGGACGGTCCGACTCGCACCGCTTTACCTGGGCAGGCTAAGATCCTCTAAGCGGTTTACCAGTACTCGTGTGCGGTCGGATTTCAGCTCTGCATTGAGGCACCATGCAGCCCATCAATTTCTTCAAGCCCCGATGGGCGGGCGCCGTGAAACGGGATTGAATGCGCGATGTCCTTATGAGACAGAAAACCCTCTGTCTCTAACATGATACATTTGGGCCTCTAGTTTTATAGTTCTTGAGAAATATTTGATAAAAATTAACATTGGCCAATATAGAGAGAATGAAGAATGAAAGAACATGTGAAAATACACAGAGAAAGGTCATTGGCGTTTACACAATACAAGTAAGCCGATAATGACCATAGTCTCACAATGTTATCACATAATTTGCATAATCTGCTTGATGTAAACTTGTTTTCAAAGCGGGGGTATAATGAAACGGGGGTGTTTAACATTAACTGTGTGTATAGCGAAATTTCGAGATACTAAGTCGAAATTTCGAGTTAATAAGTCGAAATTTCGAGTTATTAAGTCGAAATTTCGAGATAGTAAGTCGACATTTCAAGTTACTAAGTCGAAATTTCGAGATACTAAGTCGAAATTTCGAGTTAATAAGTCGAAATTTCAAGTTAATAAGTCGAAAATTCGAGTTATTATGTCGAAATTTCGAGATACTAAGTCGAAATTTCGACATAATAACTCGAAATTTCGAAATACTAAGTCGAAATTTCGAGATACCTATCAAAAGAATAAAAGTATACCTGGCCCTAATGCTCTTTCGTACATTCTTACGTCGTGGAGTTGACAAACCTTGCTCAAATTTTAATTTTATTATTGCGATAAAATTCCCCAAAACTACTTCTTACCCTAAAACTACCCGAAGAACCTTGAAACTAAGTTGTGTTTGTTTTGTTTGATTTGAGGTTTAACGTACCCGTCAACACTGTAGCGGTCATTTTGGAGACGTTGCTTCAAATTTTGTGGGACTTTTACCCGACATTGAGATGAAATGACAGCTCAAGCCCTGCCCCGCACGCCCCAATGAAACCAATAGGGTTTATAAGCATGGACGGGCCGACTCGCACCGCTTTGCCTGGACAGGCTTAGATCCTCAAAGCGGTTTACCCGTACTCGTGTGCGGGTCGGTTTCAGCTCTGCGTGGAAGCATCATGCAGCCCATATAATTCTTCAAGCCCCGATGGACGGGGGCCGTTGAAACTAAGTACATACATGTACCTATCTAATGACAGCGAATTTCAGAACTAGCACAGGGAATCTCAGTATTTTTGGGTCGATTGTTTATCGCTCGGCCCAATGTTACTATCTACAGAAGCTTCCCGCCTGCTCTTGTCTGGCCTTGTGCAAAATCCGGGTATGGTTATTTATATCCGCGATAGTGATCTTCCTGTGGCGACAGAGCGCGGAGTTAAAAAAATAAATCTGGACTTGACTCGTGTACTGCGTCATAGGCAAACAATGTAGATCCACATTCAGACGCCACAAAACGCGGCGTGTATTCAGGGTCTAAATATTTTGATTACCGTACGGAAATTGATTTTTTTCCCAGTGTACAGTGGCCGCAGATAAGACTGACTAGGCGAAGCTATCGTTTGCACCTGCCTTTGGAACGCTCTATTAACAAAAAGATAAACCAAGTCACCCGATTGTGTGAATTCAACGGTAACACAAACAAATCAGTGGCGTATATGGCTGTTTGGTCCGCTTGCAGATAGCATGCGAAAGTCACTCTACCGAATCTTCTGGTGGACTCAGCGAATTTGACATATATTGACAACACCCGAATAGCTCCGCCTAGGCAATTTTATCTGCGACTACTATACACTGAGAGACAATCAACCCACCGGTACTTTTAACCCTTGTCCTGCTGAATATTTTAATCTGCCACACCCACTACCGATTATCAACCAATCTGATCACTTGATGCAAATTATTGCAACGAATTCACAATCTGAATGGCAAACAATGTAGATCCTGATCAGATGGCTTCGTCAGAAGCCATCTGATCTGGATCTTCATTGTGAGGAAAATAAGGCATATCCGGGCTCAGCAGGACAAGGGTTAACACATTGATTAAATGATTTTATTAACCTCCTAAGACAAATGGCTACATCTCTGGGACAGGTTACACCTTCAAAGCTATTTCGCCTCCCTTATCAGCTGTGATTTACACTTTAAGTATTTTTATACCCGAGAAGTACCGTGATACTTACCTTTGTGAATTGTTCCCTTTTAAAGGGATTCGGTTTGCAGAAGAATACACAAACTGTCAAACATTGCCTCGCTTGCAGACAAATACGCTCGCACATACGGTGAAAAGATCTCATTACCACCTATATGAAATTGGTTTGTCACTGTTTCGTCGGCACCTAGAGTATTTAAGAGAAGCTGACTGTAAGCATCGAGCATTGGTCCATGAAAACTTGGAAAGTGCGAAAATCACAGATTCCAGTGAAACTTTGTGGAAATGTTATCTTTGTGCCCTGTGTTACGTTGATATTTTTTTTTCGTACCGATTCTTCACCGTTTCCATGGAAACGGCTATTTTGTTTCCATTCACTAAAAATTCATACCTCTGGGATGTATTGTTATGAAAGTATAATAAATATCATTTATACTGGTACGTTAGTGTTTTGTATAATTTCAAAATTGAATTTAGAATTTTTTTATTCTATCGTTTCAAATTTATTAATCGATTTCTGACATGTACATGAGATTATTTGCATGAAATGACACTCCACACTGGTCAATACATACGCACAGGCTGCGTAGCGGTCGCATAGGCTTCGTATTTTGGACGCATAGGCTTCGATGAAAAATGGCGGATGACAGTTCGTCAATGCAGGTAAGAAACTGTTTTTACGTTAAACTAACTGTTGTATCGCATTTCCCGATACTGGCATCTGCCTTACGGACCACTTTAGTAATGTGCGGCTTCGTCTATTGCAAGAAAAAGTTTGAAAAACGGAATATAGAAAAATAGACCCCAAAAGAAATTTGGCAGTCAACACAGATTCACCTGTATTTTCACTTTGGTCCGGTCGCCCTAGGTAACTACACGTTTTTGGCTGGTGTTCTGGCCGATATATTGTGAATAACGATAATGAAATCGAAAAGCTAATATGCAACTGTCGTCATATCTTTTGCGAAAAATAAAAATCTTGATATTTCGATACAACGCGCGTAGCTTCGTTACCTATTACAACGCAGAGGCTGCGAACTAAATTTGAAAGCCCTGTATTATGTAGAATAATAGCGAATGCTATTAAATTAATGTCGAGGAATCAGTCAACCAGCGTTAGTTGGTGATGCTAAAGACATTCTGTATCATTTATACCGAAAACCTTTTCAGTCTCAGCATGCAAATACATGTACAACATTTTGAGGCGAATGCACAAAATCTGTCAATTTACAATTATTAACACCATCGTTCATAAACTCGGCAAGTCCTCGTCAAATCGGTACAGTATTAAGCCAAATAATATTTGCACTGTATGAATTTTTGTCGTGTTTTTTACAAAGCACGTGGCTTCGCAGGTTACAGAGATGGGAAGACGCATTACGAAAACACGCCTATTAAAATACCACTGAAAAGATAAAAAAAAAATACTTTCAGATAAAACATTCCGATAGTTTTAATATTTCTGCTCAGGGAACTTGTTACAACCGCCCGGACCAGGCGGTTTTATAGCGTGTCCACAATCTGTTTTTTTCTGAGAAGAAATAAGGAAAACAATGTATATCCCTTTAAAGCTCAGTTTTACAATATAAAAGTTGGATTTAATGGAGTCAGAATTATATAGGCATGTTTTCGTGATTCTCCGACTTCTATTTAAATGCTTCAATCGAATACATGCAGCTCCTACAAAACTTCAGCAAAGGTTCATTAATCGCGCCTGCACTGTCTGATCCCAGTCTTCGTTTCCGATAAAATAGAAGCATCTGCTCATTAAACAGTAAACATATAAGCTAATTCTAGCCTTTGTAGGGTCAAAGAAGAAAAAATTACAAGACTTTTCTTTATCTCAGATCTATTTTCAATCTCTGTCCTTACATCATAATTTTTTGCTAACCAGACTGTCTTCTGCAACATAGCCTATCAGAAACTGAATTTCATAGTGACTTAGAATATAAATTCAGAAAAATACTTGCTTGCAATGATTTCAGTAACCCATTTCGTGAAATCATTCTTCGATATAATAAGATAAGATAGATAAAAATGTTTTGCTTTACGGCCCTTTCGTAACTCTATGACGGCTCCGGCCCAAAGATTTACTTTTTTAAGAAAGTCTGTCGGCTGGATGCTTACTTATGGATTTAAACTGCTTCCTTTAACCCTTAAACTACAGTTTAAAGCAAAAAGTGAAGACCCTGATAAGACGCTGCGTTTGGCCCTTCAATTCATGTAATGTGAGCAAACAGTGAAGACCCTGATTAGACGCCGCGTTCTGCGGCATTAGATCTGGACATACACTGCTTGAAAAACCCAATCCATGATCTATGGATTTCCGTATTACGCAACACGCTGACCTCTCTTCGAAGAAAAATAAACGCTGCTGTTTTCTATATACAAGTTCCCTGGATTTCCGGCCAATCAGTGATAATCACGTGGACTTAAGCACTGTAGAGCCACTTGCACATTTTTACTTTGTGACGATTGACAAATAATCGACCCAAAAACTAGTATTTGTTTTTTTCAAAAAGTAAACGGGTCATTCATATTTAGCAATTGCAAGTATGCTTTATATGCGATAGGGTTTGAGATGTCATTTCGTCTCAGTGTCGGGTAAAAGTCACATAAATTCGGAAACAATGTCTCAAAAATGACCTGAATGATGTTGTCGGGGACGTTAACATCAACACAAACAAAAAGGTTCCACTGAGTCATGCGCTGTGACATGAGAGGATTCTCTACCAATAATGAATTGACATACAACCGTTCGTTAGGGATACCAACCTAGGCCGAATTCATCTGGAGCCAATGGCTAGCTTTGGCTACTTTGGTTGCTGTTTCATTTTCCTATATCAGATAGGCAAATCAAAAAACACCCAATCAAAATGAAGACTGCTATCTCCATTTTAAGAGTGCTCATGAGTGCGCATGAGTGGAAAACCGGACGAATCAACCGTAAGAAAAACCTGAATTGTAAAATGGGCCCTTGTTTATACTGTCTGCTGCATCTTCCTAAAGTTTTTTTTTTAAATAATATTTTCGCTTACAGGCAAACAGTGTGGGTCAAGATCAGACTGGATCAGACTTAGATTGGTTCAGGTAACATTTAAAGAAAGCAGCAGATAACTATGCAGACGACAATTGTTGTGGTTGACATGTAAGATAGCTATCTTCAGAGCTGCGGATTCCCTCACTAAATTCCTGATCACAAGTTTTCCTGGACTCAAACATATAAGGCTGAATATCTAAAGTGAAGTACCCTCAAAGAGTGGCCAGTTCTTGATTATTTTGCTCCATTTTAAACTTCTGTTTTAAGCCTCAACATTGCTACATCTGCCTATTCAGTACACACCAAGCTTCTAGATTCCTCATGGATGACGTCAGGGCATATCTGTGGTTAATTGGAATTTTCAAGGTCAGTTCTTTAGCAGAGTAAATGGCTGGAGATTACACAGTGATAAAATCCTTATCAAACCACCTTGAAACCTGCAGTATTCAGAAGCAGAAAGGGTTTATTGATGTTTACCCATTTATTGTAACAGATTATCGCTTTCCTGTCTCCTTTAACAGATTTGACGAAGACAGACTTACCAAGTTTATGAACGGCAGTGTACATTGACAGATTTTCTGCATTTATTATATTTCCTTATTTATTCTCAGAAACACAGGTTGTGGAAACGCGTTAGAACCGCCTGGCCCGGGCGAGCAGAAATAACAAAACTATCAGGATGTTTTATCTGAATGTTTTTATCTTTTTAGTGGTATTTTAATAGGTGTGTTTTCGTAATGCGTCTGCCCATCTCTGTAACCTGCACGTCGTAAATTCCTAAGCCACGTGCGTTGTAATAAAAACACGACAGAAATTCATACAGTGCAAATATTATTTGGCTTAATACTTAACAGATTTGGCGAAGACTTACTAAGTTTATGAACGGTAGTGTTAATAATTGCAACTTGACATATTTTGGCTTTCGAATCATAATGTTGTATTTGCATAGCTGAGAATGAAAATGTTTTTGGTATAAATGATGCAGAATGTCTTTAGCATCATCGACTAACGCTGGTTGGCTCATTTCTCGATATTAATTTAATATCATTCGTTAATATACTGCATAATTCAGGGCTTTCAAATTTAGTTCGCAGCCTCTGCGTTGCAATAGGTAACGAAGCTACGTTCGTTGTATCGAAATATCATGATTTTTCTTTTTCGCAAAAGATGTGACGAAAGTTGCATGTTAGCTTTTCGATTTCATTATCATTATTCACAATTTATCGGCCAGAACACCAGCCAAAAACGTGTAGTTACATAGGGCGACCGGGCCAAAGTGAAACTACAGGTGAATCTGTGTTGAATGCCAAATTTCTTTTGGGATCTATTTGTCTATATTCCGTTTTTCAAACCTTTTCTTGCAACAGACGAAGCCGCACGTTAATAAAGTGGTCCGTAAGGCAGATGTCAGTATTGGACAACGCTAAACAACATTTAGATTGACGTAAAAACCGTTTCTTACCTGCATTGACGAACTGTCATCCGCCATTTTTCATCGAAGCCTATGCGTCCAAAATACGAAGCCTATGCGACCGCTACGCAGCCTGTGCGTATGTATTGACCAGTGTGACACTCGGTTTCAGTGATTTGGTGGTCATATATTTTCCGTTATGCTTCTCAAGGGCAACGGCTTCACGGAAAATGTAAAACACCAGAAGCTACAGCATAGCTGAAAGATGCAAAATATGCAGAGTTTAGGTGTAATCCTTTTGATACTGTGCCGTTATAGGCTTTTGAAATAGTACCAATACGGCGTTTCATGCCAAGGGAGAGAACTATAACGGCGAACACTAATGTCCGGGATTTGTCCGGTAACGCCGATTAAGTCCCTTGTTGAATATTCTTATGCGTGAGGTGGTCGGTAAACAAGGAAGTGTCAACCGGATGACAATTTTTGCGCAAAATTTAAAGACCGTCTTTGCTATTACTACATTCTGGTTATTTTATTTTCAATATATGTGACGCGTCATCAGATTTTGGCATTACGTCATTTCGAGAACACGTGAAAAAATCGCGACGTCATAGTTGACGTAGCTAATTTATGGCACACCTGTTGCTAATAATACTATAAACAAGAGCCTTTTATCTTATGAATTAGAAAGTTTGCATAGAATTTATAACAAAAATAGACAGTTACCGGTAATTGGCTGTGTTGTTGTATGGATAAGGTTATAAAACGCCAATGTTACAACAGCTCTCAATAGCTCAGCTGGTATGGCACTTTTTCCCATAAACAAGGGAACTGTGGTTCAAGACTGTGACAGACCGGAATTTTCAGGCTATTTTTTTTTAAAACCATTTATGTTTGTTTTGGAGTCAAACTGCCCAGTCAACACTATTTTAGGCCATTTTTGAGCCTTCCAGTTTACCTTTCCACACTTTTCCCGGGCAGGATTATATCTTTTCATTATTTCTTTCTTGCTACTACGATCGGTTATATCTGACCATTACTAGCAGGTGTACATTAGATACACTCCAGGTTTTGCAGGATTAAAGCCTACACAGTAATCATGTTATTACGGTAGGGTTCTTTAACCTGCACAGGGGATGGTTCTCCCCGCACAGAAGGCCTCCAGTGAACATCCTGATCCGAAGGACGGTACACTTTATGACATTCATCCCTGCAAATGATGCAAATGGAGCCTGTTCGGACACCGAAATTTTATCGCCGATGATCGAACCCGGGATCTCTAGCATCAGAACCTTTAGCATCAGAGGCAAGTGCACTAACCACTGAGCTATCACGCTCCACTACTGTGCACATTCTTTGGCGAGAAACTGACAATGCCCTTCTTGAATCAGCTAAAGGAAGAGAATGGCCGTAGAAAAGATTTCATTTTATTTCTTTATTTTTTCTCCTATTACTGCTACTCGCTGACATCTGAGCATTACGAGCAGGATTTCCTGGGTGGTAGCCAGTCCTTTTTTATTATTATTTTTAAGCAATGCGGATGAAGTGCCTTGCTCAAGGACACAACACTTTGGTCAGTGTGAGGCTCGAACCCGCAACCTCTAGATCACAAATCCGATGCGCTACCACTGCACCAAAGCGCTCCATAATCAATCTCCACAAAAGAATGTTGTCGAACCCGGCAGGTATCCAACTCGCGCCCTTTTGATCACCAGTCAGACGCATCCGACTGAGCTTCATGTGTACCTAGGCCGGTTAAAAAAAATATATATAGTGTAGAATTGTTGCGAGAGTTGCATGCCTTGAAAAACATAAATAGTAGTCGTAAATAAGATTGACTAGGCGGAGCTATTCAGGTGTTGTCAATATATGTCAAATTCGCTAAGTCCACCAGAAGATTTGGTAGAGTGCCTTTTGCACGCTTTCTACAAGCGGACGAAATGGTCATATACCCCACAGATATGCTTGTGTTACAGTTGAATTCACACAATCGGGGGACTTGGTTTACCTTATTCCTAAGGCAGGTCCAAACGATAGCTCCACCTAGTCAATCTTATCTGCGACTACAATACATGGTTACCAACAGTTCAAAGTGCGAAAATAGTATTTCTCTGATAATTGTTAGTGTTTTTTATGTCCCCGCCATTCGAAGAATGGTGAAAGGACATAAAGCGTTGCCCCTGTCCGTCCGTCCGTCCATTCGCATTAACAAATGTATAGTTAGGTGGCTATGACAATGGACAGAATCAATATAATTGAATGGGATTTATTCCGTTAGACACATAAAAGATTATTTTATGTGGCTAAAATTAGCCACATAAGTATCAATCCTGCCAAAAATAGCCACATAAGTATACATCCGTGAGAACGTCCGTCCGTCCGTCTGTGCGTCCGTCCGAAACTTAAACGCAGTCAATAACTTTCTTATTTCTGTAAGGATTTTGAAATTACTTTGTAGAAATGTTAAACATCATGAGACGATGTGTCACATGCAAAACCCAGGTCCGTACCTTCAAGGTCAAGGTCATACTTAGAGGTCAAATGTAAAAAAAAAGTCCGAAACTTAAACGCAGCCAATAAATTTCTTATTTCTGGGTGGAGTTTGAAATTACTTTGTAGAAATGTTAAGCATTATGAGACGATGTGTCATGTGCAAAACCCAGGCCGGTACCTCCAAGGTCAAGGTCATACTTAGAGGTCAAAGGTTAAAAAAGGGGTCTGAAAGTTAAACGCAGTCGATAACGTTCTTATTTCTGGATGGATTTTGAAACTAGAGCTGTCAGAGGATCTGACCATAGCCCCGCTTCAGCGCTGTCAGAGAAGAAAGTTATTTAAGCTGCAGAGAAAACAGTTATGAACAAGAAATAACTGTTGAAAATTTTACATTATGTGGAAAAACTCTAAGAGTTGTGAGCCCTTGTCCCTCATTTCAATGAGCATGATACATTACCAGAATGTCCATGTTTATACTAAATTTCATCTTCCATTTTTCAATGTTCAAAGGGTAATAACTCCTAAAGTAGGCAAATCAGAGTCAGGGTTCCTGCGCTCTGCACATTGTCTCATGGTGCTTTACACTTGTGTGAAGTGTCATGAAAATATCTCAAATGGTTTGTGAGTTATGGAGCCGACACAGTCAAAATTGCCTTTTTAAATGTTCAAAGGGCAATAACTCCTAAAGTAGGCAAACCAGAGTTATGGTTCCTGCACTCTGCACATCATCTCAAGGTGCTTTTCATTTATTTGAAGTTTCATGAAAATATCAGAAACGGTTATGGAGCGGACATAGTTAAAATTGCCATTTTTTAATATTCAAAAGCCTATAACTGAAAAAGTAGACAATCCAGAGTTTGGGTTCCTGCGCTCTGCACACGTAATATGGTGCTTTACATTTGTGTGAAGTTTCATAAAATTATCTCAAACGGTTTTTGAGTTATCGAGCAAAGACGGCTAAAATTGATATTTTTCAATATTCAAAGGGAAATAACTCAAAAATTAGGCAATCCAGAGTTATGGTTCCTGCACTCTGCACACCATCTCATGGTGTTTAATGTTTGTGTGAAGTTTCATGAAAATATGTGAATGGGTTTTAAAGTTATGGAGCGGACACGAAAATTGTTAACAGACACAGACAGACAGACACACAGAAGAGTTATGGTTCTTGCGCTCTGCACATTGTCTCATAGTGCTTAACATTTGTGTGAAGTTTCATGAAATTATCTCAAACGGTTTTCGAGTTATGAAGCGGACACTGTTAAAATTGCCATTTTTCAATGTTCAAAGGGCAATAACTCCAAAAATAAGCAATGCAGAGTTATGGTTCCTTCGCTCTGCACATCGTCTCATAGTGCTTAACATTTGTGTGAAGTTTCCTAAAAATATCTCAAACGGTTTTCGAGTTATGAAGCGGACACAATTAAAATTGCCATTTTTCAATGTTCAAAGGGCAATAACTCCAAAAGTAGGCAATCCACAGTTATAATTCCTTCGCTCTGCACATTGTCTTATGGTGTTTAACATTTGTGTGAAGTTTCATGAAAATATGTTAAGCAGATACAAAGTTATGGAGCCAACACAAATTAACGGAATCACGGAATTACGGAATTACGGAAAATGTTCAAAGGGCAATAACTCCAAAAGTAGGCAATCCACAGTTATAATTCCTTCGCTCTGCACATTGTCTTATGGTGTTTAACATTTGTGTGAAGTTTCATGAAAATATGTTAAGCAGATACAAAGTTATGGAGCCAACACAAATTAACGGAATCACGGAATTACGGAATTACGGAAAATGTTCAAAGGGCAATAACTCCAAAAGTAGGCAATCCACAGTTATAATTCCTTCGCTCTGCACATTGTCTTATGGTGTTTAACATTTGTGTGAAGTTTCATGAAAATATGTTAAGCAGATACAAAGTTATGGAGCCAACACAAATTAACGGAATCACGGAATGACAGAAGGACATGGCAAATCCAATATAGCCCCACTTTTTCATAGCGGGGCTATAATTACTTGGCAGAAATGTTGGCTATCAGTCTGCCTCACTCAAAACCAAGGTCCTTACCTCCAAGCGGAATTTATCCTGTGTCCTGTGGTGTGTGCATGTATATGCGATCGGTGAGGATTCTGATCGGATTGCGCGATTGCGCAGGCCGATCTGGGTCTCCGCTGATCGCTCAAAACCTTCTTGTTGGATTTTTCATGCGCTGGCTCAAATCAGGCCCCGTGGTTGTAGAACTTTTTTCGTGCTCGGCTCGGCCGAGCGTGAAATTTATCCTGTGTTCTGTGATGTGTGCATGTATATGCGATCGGTGAGGATTCCGATCGGACTGCGCGATTGCGCAGGCCGATCTGAGTCTCCGCTGATCACTCAGACCTTCTTGTGGGATTTTTCATGCCCTGGCTCAAATTAGGCCCCGAGGTTGTAAATCTTTTTTCGTGTTCGGCTCGGCTGAGCATAGAATTTATCCTGTGTCCTGTGGTGTGTGCATGTAATATGCGATCAGTGAAGATTCTGATCGGACTGCGCGATTGCGCAGGCTGATCTGAGTCTCCACTGATCGCTCAAACCTTCTTGTGGGATTTTTCATGCGCTGGCTCAATCAGGCCCGAGGGTCTGCAACCTTTTTTTCGTGCTCGGCTCGGCTGAGCATGATATTTATCCTGTGTCCTGTGGTGTGTGCATGTATATGCGATCGGTGAAGATTCTGATCGGATTGCGCGATTGCGCGGGCCGATCTGAGTCTCCGCTGATCGCTGTGTCTTGTACTTCATTTGCTTTTTACGCCGTTATCTTACGACGGCTCATATGTAAATACGTAACGTCTCAAAAACACAAAAGCGTCAGCTTTTATTGAGCGTTACGAGAAAAATAAATAACTATTGACGTTTACGTCACTTTAACGTACAATAATAAACATCATTGTTAACTTGAAATTTCCATCATGGATGAAACCGGTTGTTAAAAATACAGGAAAAATAACTTTTATTCCAGTGTTTCTTTAATTTTTTCATAGTTATATATATATATATATATATATAAATGAATTATACATTGCCTGTATCATGCTTTACTTTGATTTTCATATATATATATATATATATATATAGTTTCTTTTTTTTTAACTCGTGCTTTCGTACCAAAAAAACATGGGAATTCATTTAAGATTCTAACATACTCTACAAATTAATTCCTACATTACGTCTTGCAATGTTTAAAAGTCAGCGCTTCCAAACTTACGTAAGGCCCACCTCTCCATAACGGATCACATACATGTATCTATTCATTATAAAAAAAATGAAATTTTGTGTTGCCATAGCAACCGTAACATGGTAAATGTTATCATAAATATGTTATTTAATCTAAATTGATATGAACTTTCAATTCTGTCCTCATAGATTTTTAAAGCTAGTGAAAATCTGTTACAACAGTGAAACCATAAACAGATATTTATTTAGTTTTAACGAAATGTTACGGTTGCCATAGCAACAAGGGCTACTACACAATCTACACCAGTTTATATATTTATCTATTCAAATTATGATCATTATTTCCTAGTTTAACTAGTCGTAAGTATATAGGGGCGTTGCTTTCCTGTCCAGAAATGCAACAACTTTTTGTACACAATAAAGTGGGTGGGGTAATGAGACTCCATAATTGTTATAATTATTCATAATTTCAAATTATTCATTAACTTGAAGCAGATGGCAATATAATCAAACCTAATTATAACATATTTAGTAATCAGAAATTGATTATATTTGATATAGATGAAGCAAAAGTATGATAATGACACTGGTAACAGAATGTCTCTTTGATGGCTGAAAAGTGTCATCATCATAAGTCACTAAGTTTTGAATGGTTTGTTTATTTGTTTGAGGTGCATCGACTCCGTCAACACTGTATATGTCATTTTGGAGAAGTTGCTACCAAATTTGTGGGACTTTTACCCGACCTTGAGATTGAATAAAGAATAATTTACATAATGGAATATTAATTACACATTTCAAATTTATCAATTATTACATCGAAGGCGCAACATAGCCTTTGTCCATAGTGACAACCGCTGCCCGCTGATTGCGAAGGTAAACTGAAAATAGAAAAAAGGGGGTAGTGTATTTCATTTTCGAAAAGGACCAAATTATTTTTATTTCACAAAATTTACATGGATGTGATCACAATAAATTTGCAATTTTACTCCCGCTGGCACAGAAAAGAAAAAACAATTTACAAAAACGTTATGAAAATAAATTCATCAGTTTTTGTCGCTGTATTCGGTAGTTTTACTATATATTCTATACATTTAGAGGGTGCTTCCAAATATACGTAAAAAGGACTAAAAAGTTGTTCATAAAATTGCATTAAAAATATATGTGGATATTCGAAAAAGAATGTAAAATCACGAGCCGCTTGCACAGAAAAGATATTCCTAAAAGTTTTTATTTTATGGGGGAATACTTATCAAGTTCCTATATAAATCTATGTATTAACTTTAACCAACAGCAGTTACCTGGATGTCCGTTAAAGTTCGACATGTTTGATCTTTTTATGCAGAAAAATGCATAAAACATACATTTTAGGTCTTTTATTGATTTTAATGGCTATGTACATTGTACAAGATGTTAGTTTGATAATTTATGACCAATGCAATTGTTAATTTATCAAAGATCAGCTCTGAAAGTTCACATAAGTAGTTACACCGTTACTATTTTTCAAAAAATTCGTCTGTGCAACACGGACAAAGTTGTCGAGTTATCTTTCTTCCATTGAAAGAGGATTACACCTAGACATTACAGTTTTGGTTAATACTAGGACATGTTATTTAAGTGCCACTGGCCGTTTCTTCCAATGTCGTTGCCCCTGAGAATAAAATGCAGACAAAAATACAGAAAATCCAGAAAAAATTCAATGTGCTTGACTAGCACCTCAATTCTGTTGCCATGGTAACATATGTGAACACGTTCACGAGCCAAATATATTATGAATCGCTTCATTACATATACCCTTATGGATATCATGTGTAAATTGGTATATATTATGAACGTGGAAACAATAGCTAGTTGTTGAAAATCATATAAAAATACTGTTTTATCTATGTGAATACGTTGTTGCCATGGCAACAGCATTTGTATCAATATCTCGAAAACTACTTGACATATTCCAATAAAATTTTCACCAATCTTCATCATTTGCGAAATGCTACTTATGTACAAAAAATAAAGAAAATCAAAAATTTTGACTTTCCATGTAATGCTCGATGCTTACAGTCAGCTTCTCTTAAGTCTTTTTTGAGAGCGATTGGTTTTACGACCCTTTCAAGATTCATAATTTCACTTATTTTTATCGTTAATCAGATTTTTTTTTGTTTGTTTGATTTGAGGTTTAATGTCCCCGTCAACACTGTATAGGTAATTTTGGAGACGTTGGTTCCAATTTTGAGGGAATTTTACCCGACTGTGAGATGAATTGACATCTCAAGCCCTGTCGCCCAATGAAACAAGTAGGGTTTATAAGCATGGAGTCGGACCGACTCGCACCGCTTTGCCTAGGCAGGCTTAGATCCTCTAAGCGGTTTACCAGTACTCCTGTTTGGTCGGTTTCAGCTCTGCGTGGAAGCATCATGCAGCCCATCTATTTCTTCAAGCCTCGATCGTTAATCAGAGGTGGGCGAAAACCGGAGTACCCGGAGAAAAACAGCTGATCTTTCGTTTCAGAACAGAAATGACGTTTCACATATGATGTGGCTCGAGCGAAGCTCGAATTTCATGTTAATGTCGAACTGTTTCGTGGTATTCGGAGGTGTCATTACTTTTATTCTTCTTCAATAAAGCACGCTCTGTGTCACTTGGGAGAAATTAAACCATTCGCAACTAGCTTCCCCCAGAGAAAGACATTCACACAAAATAAAAAAATACCTTTTTCTCTAAAACATCGTGGAGCTTTAAGTTTAAATGACTAAAAGTTTGATAATATTTGGGGGTCCTTAAAGAGACCAAATTAGAAAAAAAACTAGCCAGTTTGGCCCTGAAAAAATACATTCTTTTTATTGAACATTTTTAATGAAATTTAACAGGTGGACAACACGGGACTATTATGGTCATCTTGTTTAACGCATCATTTGAATATATTTACATTTACAGTGTAAAGTCTAATCTAAACCTATAGATAACAATGTAGTTCGTACTTCCATGATTACTTCGAGTCACGTGGTTTTCAGTGACGTCAGTTTAAACCATGGGTCCCTACGGACGTGATCTTCCGATCTTTGTTAAAAAAAAGGGCGTATGAATGTTTTTCACTTAAAAAGTTTTCCCTGTAAGCATTTTGTTTTTCGCCCAACGATGAAGGACAAGGAATGTAAATATAAAAAGTAGACTTAATTTTTTCTGCTTTTCATGAAAGTATGAACGACAGCGGGTCGCATACATTCATGAACAGCAGAAAAATAAGATTCATTTCTTAAGTAAATTGCCATACAGTTTACTTATTCTATTTCATTTATTTATTTATTTATGTATTTATTTATTTCTCCTGAGCCAAATGTTCCGGGGAAACTAATAGGATGTTTGCCTCCGTCGTTCGTCCGTCCGTCCTTCCGTAAACCATTTACAAACTTCTTCTCTTGAACCAGTTGGCCATATCAGCAGCCTCCTGATAGTGGGGGAACGAAAGTTTGTTGGAATGGTCGAGGACACATGGCCAAGATAGACACTATGCCTAAATATGGTAAAAACCTACGAAAAAACTTCTTCTCCAGAACCACTGGGTCAGTTGTCCTGAAACGTAGTATGTAGCATCACGAAAACACACCTATATAATTTTGACCCCCTTGAACCCCACTTTTATACAGTAAAACTGGGGTTTACAGGGGTAAACCTTATTTTTCTTATTTCTGCTCTAAAATATAGATTGTGGGTACTCGTTAGAACCGCCTCGATGAGGCGGTTCTAACGAGTACCCACAATCTAAATTTGAGCTCGAGGCGGTTCTAACGAGTACCCACAATCTATATTTGAGCTCGAGGCGGTTCTAACGAGTACCCACAATCTATATTTTAGAGCAGAAATAAGAAAAATATCACACGTTTTTCATCTAAAAAAAAAACGATATTTCGGGGGTAAAGGTCACAATGTATTTGTATAGGCGTGTTTTCGTAATGCATCGGGTAAATGAGTACTACCAAGTTTGCAAAAAAAAGATTACCTAGGTTGTCCTTGACCTATTTTACAGCAATGTCAATTTGGGTTCTTTATGCGTTTCGTGGGAAAAAGGTAAAACTATGTTTTTTTTTTTGTTTTTTGTTTTTGTTTTTTTTTTTTTTTTTCGAAAAAAAATACGGTCTATGATATGATAGTAGGAATAAAAGGAATGTCTATGAGTGCTTAAGGTCAAGGTTGTTCGATGACCTTGGCCAAGGTCGCTCAAATTGAAGGCCCATTGACATTTTAAAAGACATTTCTTTTAAACAGCTGACAAATTTCAATTAAATTTCATATGCAACCTACGAAACCTTGATCGATTGGTTCAGGTCACATGACCAAGATGACCGCATAGCCCATATATGATAAATAGCTGGAGGAAAATATTCCTCCAATCCAGATCATCTAGGCAAATTGTCTTGAAACTTGGTATATAGCATTGAGTAACTAGGTACTGCCAAGTTTGCCAAAAATTGACCCTGACCTGTTTAATGGCAAGGTCAAATTTGGTTCTTTAAGCTTTTCAATGTGAAAAGGTAATACAATGCATTTTACGAAAAACATTGCAGTCTATGACACGAGAGTAGGTACAAAATAAATGTCGACATTTCTTAGGACTTTCTTTTCTTAAACAGCTGGACCAGGTTCTATTAAATAAACAAAACCCCGATCGAATGGTCCAGGAAACATGACCAAGATGGCCGCCATGCCCAAGTATGGTCACAACCTTCAAAAATGATTTCAAGGACTACTGGTCCAATTGTCTTAAAGCCTGGCATGTAGCATCGGGTGACTAAGTACTACCAGTTTTGCTAAGTACTACCAGATTTGCTAAGTACTACCAGATTTGCTAAGTACTACCAGATTTGCTAAGTACTACCAGATTTGCTAAGTACTACCAGATTTGCGAAAATGATGACGCATGGTTGACTTTGAGCTATTTTACGGCGAGGTGAATTTGATTCCTTTGAAAAGGTAAAAAAAAGCATTTGTTGATAAATAATCTGCTCTATGACATGAGAGTAGGTAAAAAAAGTGAATGTCTATGAATGCCCAAATTGTCTATCTATGCCCAATGTCGCTTGATCACAAGTTCATCGACTTTTAAAGAGCATTTTCTCTAATACAGCTGGGCCAATATCGATTAAATTTCATTTGTAGTTTCCTGACAATGGGGGAATGAAACCTAGATCGGATGGCCCATGTACCTTGTCAAATGACCAAGATGGCCACCCTGTCTAGATATGGTAATAACTATAAAATCTTTTCCAGAACAACTGGGCCAATTCTCTTGAAACTTTATATGTAGCATTGGGTGACTGAGTACTGGCACGTTTGTTCAAATTATGACCTTAGACTGACCTTGAGCTATTATACGGCAAGGTCAAATTTGGTTCAACTGGCTTTTGAATCGCAAAAAAAAACGTAAAACAAGTCATTTATTTTTCGAAAACTATTGTGGGCTTTGACATGTATTACGAAAACACGCCTATATAAATACACTGTAAACTTTAACGCCGAAAAAGTGAAAATTTTTAGATGAAAAATGGTGATATTGTTCTTATTTCTGCTCAAAATATAGATTGTGGACACTCGTTAGGACCGAGGCTCATCGAGGCGGTTCTAACGAGTACCCACAGTCTATATCTTAGAACAAAAATAAGAAAAATAAGGTATACCCCTGTAAACCCCAATTCTGTTATATAAAAGTGGGGTTCAGGGGGGGGGGTCAAAATTATATAAGCGTGTTTTCGTGATGAGAGTAGGCACACAATGAATGTCTATGAATTCGGCCTCGTTTGGATTACAGGGTCATTGACATTTCAAATGGCATTTTCTCCAATTTCAGTTCATGTCCAGACAATTACAGCGCGAAAGTTTGTTGGAATGGTTCAGATCACATGACCAAAAGGCCGCGCTGCCAAAATATGTTAAAAAAAAAATCATGAAAAATCCCCTTCACCAGAAACGCTGGGCCAATTGTCTTGAAACTTGGTATGTCGCATTAGGAGACTTAGCACTACCATTTTTGTTCAAATGATGACCCCGGGTTGACCGTGACCTGTCTATAAGTACCAATGATCATTGTCACACAGATGATGAAAAAAGTTAGGGTTCAGGGGAGCGATCAGGACCTCTTGGTCCTCTTGTTAATTAATAATAATAATAATAATAATAATAATAATAATAATAATAATAATTGACCTTATTTATACAGGGCAACACATATAGTGCTGGTACTAATCTTCCTTGTGGCCCTCTTTTCCTGGGTTGGAACCAGTACTAAGCAATGTGGATAAAGTCTCTTGCTCAAGGAAACAACACTTAGCGAAAGCGGGAATCGAACCAGCTACCTCTCGATCTCAAATCCGATGCTTTACCACTGCACCACAGAGCTCCACTGTGATTTATTTGCATTTTTATTTGCATTTTTTTTTCGTGTATCGTAGGAAGCATAAACATTGTGAATAGTAAAACAGTCAAAATAAAACAATTTTTTTTATTGACAGCCCGACTCAGTATTATCCATGAATGTTAGAAATGAAAGCAATTATTCTGTAGTTGCCGCCAGCGTCATTAGGGAATAAAAACTGTGATGTTAGCTTATAGCTGACAAAGAATATGAATATGTGCCAGGATAATTAATAATGGTTGTAAACAAGCTTTAAAATGATGTTAGTAGCTTCGCAATGATAGTCTTAAAGGAACTTGATACACCTCCAGGGGAGGTAGCCCTTTTGTCCCATTAAATTATAGGGGTACACTCATAAAGGAAAGAATTTGCTCTCCTTTCCTTTACGAGTGTAGCCCCTTTTTCAGGGGAGGGGTCAGATTATGGGAAACAGACAGAAATTTAAAGCAAGAAACAAACAATGCAGACATCTCAAGCCACCGAAGGAAGAGAATGATTTAGTGATAGGAAGCCCCCCCCCCCGCACACACACCAGTCCACCCCCACTACAACTCACCCCTTCTCCCTTTAATACACACAACTAAATACATGCGTCTACACATCAACGGCACAAAGCATTTTACCAGAACACCAACGGAAAGACCGCATTGTGATTGTCAGCTGAAATATTTAATGGGGAGGGGGATGGGGGTTTCAGTTCTGGAGGAATCTTCATCCCCCGCCCTCATTTCAATGCACATCGTACACAATAACAATATCAAATCGATCTGCATGGATGAATCCCGGTTCAACACTAAGACGTTACAACAACTTACTGAGTTACACAACAACGCATAGGCCTCCGTGGCCTAGTGGATAAGAGCGCTGACTCTTATATCATTCGGTCTCTCACCGCTGTGGGGTCGCGCCTGGCGACGCCAAGATCTGCAACGGTAGGTCAGTTGTTTTTTTCTCTGGGTACTCCGGTTTTCGCCCACCTCTGATTAACGATCGGCTCGATATGAGCGAAATAAACAAAGAACCGTAAAATCAAAACCAACAAAAAAAGAACGCATTAATCAATCTGCTGTCTTTGCAGGAAAAACAAAGCACTGCGAGTACGGTAGGTCGATTGTCAGAGGAGACTGGGAAAATAGTCCTGGATAGAGATTCTAACTGTTTCGTTTAACCCTTAAACTCCACTTGTTTTTTAGCAAACATCGTAGACCCTGAGCAGTCGCCGCGTTCATCCAAACCCAACTCATGATTCCAGTCCAGATTCTACAGATAACCCTCTTACGAAACACTCTGGCTTCACAGTGGCTATTTTCTATAGGACAAGTCATTGATAGTTACGTGGACTTTTGTGCTTAGAAACTTTGGGTATATTGAAAAACTATGGACCAAAAAAAAACAGTCATAACATTGAAGTCCGGCGAACTCGAAGTCTCGATAGTTGTCGCCCCTCCCAAAATGGTGGAAATGCTCCAGGTGTATCAATTCTTCTTAATAAGGATCTCCCAGCACACACTCAGTGTTGAAACAACGTTAACCCGTTGTGTTTTAATGTTGATTGAAGGTTGTGTGCCTGCAGAGGGTGTTAGCAACGTCATTGAAAAAGGCGTAATTTTCGTACTCGCATAAAACCTCATGGAACATAGTTGTTTGAAGCTATTATTGAGAGAGCCAGAATTCGTGTTCAAACAACAAAACCCATGTTTAAGACATGAAATTTACGTTCTGTTTGATCATGGGTTTTGAATTTTTGATATCACAAGATGGGCCTTGCTCTGTTCACGTTACTAATAGCGACGTAACCACGGCTGTCGCCCTAAACGTAGCATTTTTAAAAAATTAAGATGACGTCAGAATGTCATTGCGGAACTGACGTTATTGTTAACCGCTGAGCGTACTTGACTTGCCGCCATTTTGGTTTTATGGTCGCATTCGAAGAGTTTTTATGGAGTTTTGGGCGTTTCTTGCCTTTGAAATCATAATTTATGCAAGAATAACGATCATTCAAGGTTATTACATTGCAAACGCATTTGTCGGGCCTCTCGGAAGATATTTAAACACTCGGCCTAACGGTCTCGCGTTTAAACAGATTCTCGAGACCCGGCAAATGTTTTTTTTTTTTTTTTTTTTTTTTATATATAATTTTATTTTTATTTCTGACGCAAAGGAAACATCCTAAGCATATACACTGGTGTGAATGATGACATCCTACCCAAACTGACAGAAGACAGAGGTGGAGGGGAAGGAGCGAGGATTAGGAAACAAGACTTCATTCCATCACTACAATAAACTCTAAACTCAATTGGATCCAGACGGTCCAGATGGATAAGCACAGCGCTTGTTTCCCAAGAAAGAGGAACTATCATTCCATATTCATTACCTCTGCTGCCACGTAGAAGCCTCCATGGTTCAGTGGTTACGCTACTTGCCTTGTAAACCAGGGATCACAGGATCGATCCCGGGCTTATCCAGACTTTCGGATGAGTCTTTAAACCGAGGTCCCGTCCCCGTATGACCTTAGCTGTTGGTGGGACGTAAAACTAAAACTCACTCACTCACTGCTGCCACGTTTCAACCGTCAGTGGTTAGAATTGGTTTTATCAAAGAGAAAAAAAATAATCACAAACTCCCCGGCGTTCGAGCCAGTAAATTAGTAAGAAAAGGTCACTCAGGAAAGGCCACCAAGAAAGAAAGCAGCCCTCGCAGATTACCTTAAAAAAGAAGGCGATATGGAGGCACATATCGGATCATCAGAAGAAACATGAACCAAGAGCACAAACAAATAGGACAAATAAATTCTGAAGTAAGATCCTTTGGAAGCAAGGAATACACCAAAAACGAAAATAGCAGCTTCGCTTTTATTGAGTCTGTTAATGACCAGTACTAAAATGTGCAACACCGACCACGCCCTCTAGCACCGGCTTAAGCAGAACTCTATTTTCAAAATGATACCAAATGAACTCAATGATCCCAAAGGACCAGAAAATATAATCTACACTATGAGGACTGCCTTGCTACAGATAGAACTATAACTAAAATACTTGCTAATAAAAAAATAGAAGTGAACGCAACGATCAAGAATCGATATATTTAATACACAGCTCCCATCAGAAACACCAAAGGGAAAGAAACACAAACATGAAACAAACTAGACCTCAATGAGTGAGTGTTAGAGTTTTACGTCCCACCAATAGCTAAGGTCATACGGAGACAGGACCACGGTTTGAAAGCTCATACTAAAGTCTCGAGAAGCCCGGGATCGATCATGCGACCCCTGGTTTACCAGGCGAGTAGCATAACCACTACACCACGGAGGCTTCTTCTAGACCTCAATGGAAACATCAAAAGTCAAAAGACCAGCCAACCTCTCACAAGACGATCAATTGGCTATCCAAAACAAAATAATATAAATGATATGTTTCTTTGTAAGCCTATGTTTGATATACTCCCCCTCCCCCCCACCATGTGTTAAAGGAGACACGTATTGAAGAAAATTCTAAATAAATTCATTTTCTCAGAGTTTGGGGCTGCTCTTCAAGAGAGGAATTTGCTCCCGGTGTGAGTCAATTTTCTCTTTCAGAGTAGCCTTTTTCTAAACTTATGTAAAACGTCATACATATGAGTAGTTTACGTTTCTTGCAGTTTTAAATTTTCGCACATACGTTGTGTGCGTTATGAGTGTTACGCCCTTGTTTCCTTCAATAATAAATCTTCAAAAATAAATACACCTTTATAGCAACATCAAATTCCTCTCAGGTTACTTTGTTATAAGATATCTGTCAGTTTGGGCGAAGAACCTTATATATGTATATAAATGTATATGATTATTTTCCATGAATCAATATATAATGTAACATTCTATATGTGTTCAGGTTTATCTATATAACCAAACATAAAAATAAAAAAGGTACAAGGAGTGCTACAAAACTGTAGTTGAACAAGGTTCGCTCACTTATCCATATATCTGTCCGGGACCATATGAAATTGGCCTGGTGATTTTTTATTACAGACTAGTATTTATTAAAATTCCTTTATATTTAAACCACATCCTTTCGAAGTTTGTTAAACCAACCCGTTTAATGTAGGAAATTTATTCAACTTTGTAGTAATTTGTAACGATTTTCCTAAAAGCTGTTATACATGGTAATTTCTCTCCGAATTTCATTCTATAGATCAACTGCTTTCCAAGCAGTAATATTAAATTTAACGGTCTATCGACAGTGTCATTTCCTAGCAGGATATCAATTATATTAAGCGTGTGTTTTGTAGTCCACAGTCTTCTTGCAGTAAAATTTTTAAACGTTCCCAAAATATTGATACAAATTCACATTCCCAAAATAAATGTAAAATAGTTTCTTGCCAGGTATGGCAAAATGAACAATTACCATTTGCTCTTTTGTTCATTTTATGCAATAAATAATTTGTTCCCAATATTCTATGGTTTATTCTGGTCTGTAAACACTTTAAATTTGTATCTTTTGTGACTTTAAATGACAGGCCAAATATTTTCTTCCAGTTGAATCCCAATTCTAAATTTAATTCATTTTGCCACTTTGATACAGAAGTTGGGTGAATAGCTTTACATATAAATGTATCATAAATGTTTCTACAGCCCTTTTTATCTTTAAGAATAATTTTACTGACAAAGGAAATACAGGTAATTCATTCCGTGTTGGGAATTGTTGAAATGTACAATTTTGTATAAAATTTCGTATACTACCGATTAATCCTTCGAATTCAAGGAAATTGGTTCTTACATTAAAATTCCTCACAAATCCTTGAAAAGATATAAAATCTCCGTTCCTGTCTAATATATCATTTATATAAAGAACACCCTTTTCAAGCCAGTGCTGGTAACAAACTGCAGTTCCTCCCACCTTTATATGAATATTATACCAGATAGGGACATTTAAACATTCAGCCCAATTACTGGGCATCAAACTCTCTGAAAAGCATTTGAAGCAATATAATACGTCTAACCAAAACTTATTGTCGATAGTATGATTTTCTTTGTCAAAAACTCTACCTCCATATCGGAAACATTTTTTCTAAACTCGGATACAATTCTCTAATCATACAGTAGTATTTAGTATTATTTACTATAATCCTTCTTAGCCATGTCAATTTAAGAGATTTTAAAAATGTTTTGACTTCGATCATTCTTAGCCCCACTTTGTCATAGTTTTGAATAATTACACTGCGTTTAATTTTATTGTGGGCCTTTCGCCCGCTAACATAAGGTGGTTTACTTTTGCAATGGCTAAGCTTTTATTAACAACTATTTTTCCTATTGGCGTCAGTATTCGTGTTGACCATTTTGTAAAAATCCTTTTCATTTCTTCTATTTTTATTCTGTAATTAACATCCGCAAAACTGTAAATTCATTATTTCCCATAAAAGATTATATTCCGTACACAATCTTTCATTACTGCCCTTTTTAGAACCTATCCATACAACTTTCGTTTTATCTAAATTAATCTAAAGGCCGGAGGCTTCTGCATAAAATTTGAGTGTCTTAAGACAAGCTTTAAGTGATTGTTCTGAACCATCAAGCATTAATGAAGTATCATCAGCATACTGAGAAGTTTTGACTTCATAGTTAGAAACATGTATTCCTTTAATAGAATTATTATTTCTTATTAACACTGCCAGTATTTCTGCACAAATTATAAAAAGATACGGAGACAGAGGGTCTCCTTGTCGACATCCTCTCTGCAAGTTGAACAAGTCTGGCATATGTCCATTAACTATAACACACGATTGTATATTTTTATAAAATAGCTTTACCCATCTTATTAAAGACTTGCAAAAACCAAAATACTTTAGTACTTTAAACAGAAATTCCCAAGATACCGAATCAAATGCTTTCTCGAAGTCAATCAGGAGAAGCATACCTGGTGTTTGTTGTTTTTCAGTATAATTTATAACATCATAGAGTAATCTAATGTTTTCTCCTATATATCTGCCTGTCATAAACCCAGTTTGGTCTTCGTTGATTAAATTCTTGATTCGTTAAGATATACAAGCTGATGCTAATTTATATGACGTTTTTAATAAGGATATTGGTCTCCAGTTTTTAATTAGTTGTTTATCTTTACTTCCTTTAGGAATACAGGTAATAACGCCGCGTTTCAAAGAATAAGATAGCTCGCCATGTTTGAAACAAAAATTGATAGCTCTAAGCATAAAGTAACCCAAATCTTTCCAGAAAAATTTAAAATACTCATAAGTAAAACCGTCGATTCTGGGACTGGTGTTGTTTGATGCTTTTCTTAGACAGAATAGTAGTTCTTCGTATTTAATTTCACCTTCTAGTTTCAATCTCTCCGCCTCATTTAGTTTTGGAACATTTTTATTGCTTAGAAGAGCCGGTAAATTAACATCTATAACTTGCCTTGCAGAATAAAGATGTTTATAAAAGCTCATAGTTTCAGTTAGAATTTCAGATTGACTTTTAACAATAGAACCATCGTCTTTCTTTAGGCTGTTCATACATTTACTTACGAAATTTCTATTTTCTAAATTACAAAAATATTTTGTCACTTTTTCCCCTTCATCTACCCATTTTGCTTTCGAGCGATTTTTTTACCTTCAAGTTTCTTTTGTCTAATATCATATAATTCCTTCTTTTTGTTTTCTAACATTTCATGGTTAATTACATTTTCTTTTTCCAAACTACCTATTTCTTCTATAATCTTTTTTTCTTTTTCTTCTCCTTGTCTTTTTTATAAGATGCATAAGAAATTGTTTTCCCTCGAATCCCCATTAATAGCACTTCATAGAAAAGCTGGTCATTTATAGAAAATGTTAAGTCCTGTAAAGGGATAGAGTTGATATCAGTTTGTTCTAATTGTAAATTGCTTTATATCTAGTATTGTCGTTTTAACTTCTTCAATATACCGGGAGTCTTTTAATAATGAATTATTGAATTTCCAGTAGGAACTACCCTTCTGGAATTTATTAAAATCGAATTTGAGCAATACTACAGAATGATCTGTTCTATACCCCGGTATAATTTTTATACTCATCTACATCAACAAACAGATTTTCAGATATTAAGAAAAAAATCAAGCCTAGATTGTTTTTTGGTATTTTTCTTTCTCCATGTATAATGGTACTTTTCTAAGTTCATTTCCCGCCAAGCATCAATGAGATTACAGTCCGTCATTAATTTCAAAACCTGATCCCTAGCTTTTGGATTATTTATATTTAAGTAGTCAACCATGTCTTTGTCTGGGTCCAAAACTAAATTAAAATCCCCTGCTAAAATAACTGGTAAATCATATTTATTTATGTCGTTAAGCAATTCAAGATAAAATTCAGGGTCATCTCTATTAGGGCCGTAAATATTTATCAACAAAACATGCTTATCTTGAATGGTCATATCAAGAATTAGTTTATTACCGTTGTTATATTTTTCAATACGATAGTTCTACGATAGTTTTATCAGTTATACGATGCGGCTCTCTTAACTAGAGGCTATACTCAGCATACACTCCGTCCTTACATTGATTCTGAAATTAATCATAAACGCCATTTCTTCAAAATATACTACATTAATAAGGGTATGGATTTTATAGATTTACCCAGTATTTTTCGTGAGAGCTCGGTGCTTTCTTCCATTCCTGCTTATTTTCAAAATACTGAAACACCTATAATGTGCTATAAATATAACAAACCTGTTAGATCTATCTTTTAAATTTCAATAAACTTGTTTCAGATCTTGATATTGATACTAATACTCCTGATTCATGTGATTGTAAAAACTCAGTGCATTGCTATCCTGCTGCTGGGCATGTAATAACTGGCAATTTGAAAATTATTCCTGATTCTAGGATAAGGAATATAATTTCTAAAGGACCGAAATATCGGTTTCCTTCTAAAATTGATTTCAGTAAATGTAGAGATGATTCGCTGCTGCCTTGAATGAATTCGTTAATCGATGGTGTAAGCGAGAGTAAGGACTGGAAACTTAGCATTTTAAAACTAGTGAATAAACGCATTTCTTTCTATTCTCAAAATACTAACTTATTACCTCCTAAGCCTAAGACGTCTTTACGTCATCTTAAACTAGGTATTCAAGAATTTCATAAGAAGTTTGTTTTGGCCCCTGCATACAAGGCCGCTAACAACGTCGTCGTTGTGTTACGGCTCCACTATGTGAACACGCGTAAGCAGGAGCTTGGTGGTACTAAGGCCAATGTACTTCAGCCTTTAGCTGAAGAGAGAGCTATAGTAGATGAACATATTTGTCATTCAGCCACCAAGTTTGCTTTGTGTGTTACAGAAGGCCAAGACAAGCCTCCTCCCTATACTGGTTACCAAAACTTCATAAAAGACCTTACAAAGCACGGTTTATTGCAAATTCTAGCTCTTGCACTACCACTGAACTTTCTAAATTATTAATTTCCTGTCTTACTGCTTTTAAAACGCATGTGGTTAAATATTGTGATAAAGTCTTTGAAAATTCAGGAAGAAATCTGTTTTGGTCTATAAAAAATTCGAATGAGGTTTTAAATGAATTGAAATCCAGACGTTTTCGTGTTTCTAGTCTGTCTACTTACGATTTTTCCACTGTTTACACTACACTTCCCCATAATCTTAAAAAAGAAAAGCTTAATGATTTAGTTGAATGGACTTTTCACAGAGAAGATTCTCTCTATCTTGCATGTAATGTCATAAATGCATTTTTCACTTCTAAAGAGCATAAGAATTATACACTTTGGTCATGTCAGAAAGTGTGTGATGCCCTCACCTTTCTACTTGACAAAATTTATATTAGATTCGGTACTAAGTTATTTAGACAAATTGTGGGTATTCCGATGGGTACGAATTGCGCACCTCTTGTGGCTGATCTGTTCTTGTATTGTTATGAAAGAGACTTTATATTGTCGCTTTCCATTGATAACCAATCTGAAATTATTGAAGCTTTTAGCTCCACTTCTAGATATTTAGATGATTTATTACATATTGATAATACTTATTACGATGGTTTGATCAGTCAGATTTACCCCCCAGAACTTCAGTTAAATAAAGCAAATTCTTCTGATACCGAGGCCCCGTTTTTTGATTTACATCTATCTATTGTAGATGGGTTTGTTTCGTGCAAAATTTATGATAAATGAGATGACTTTGATTTTGAGATTTGTAAATTTTCCTTTTTTGGATGGTGATGTTCCTCGTGCGCCATCCTATGGAGTTTATATTTCGCAATTAATTCGATTTGCTAGAGTATGTAGTCATGTATCTGACTTCAACATTCGTAATAAATTATTAACGGCTAAACTTCTTAATCAGGGTTATCGGTACCATTAACTACGCAAAGCATTACAAAATTTTATAGATGCCATTCTGATTTAATTTCAAAATTCAATATTGGACTTAAATCTCTTCTGCAACAAGGTCTATCGGAACCCGAATTTTATGGTGACTTAGTATATAAATTCAGAAAAATATAAAACCGTAATGACTTCAGCACCCAATTTCGTAAAATCATTCTTCGATATAAAAAGATTGGGTACAACATGGATGTTATACGACAGACTGCATGCATGGTAGTTAACCCAATCACGGTTCGCAACTTTGCTTCCCCCTTTAATTGCACGCCGGTGGGTCAGGCCTCAGATTCTATGACGGTTCCAACGTAACGCCTTATTGAGAATTAGAGAGATCTAATTCAAGGTAATGTTGGTTGGTGCCTGATGCTCTGTCTCTGGTCGGGCACATCGGAGTCTTCACTACAGCTGGTGTGTGGAATGTGTGAAGGCGGTAAAACGTCTCTCTGCCCTACATCATAGTGTAGATTATATTTTCTTGTCCTTTGGGATCATTGATTCAATTGTGGATTTTTGAAAATATCTGAGGGTCACTGATGAGGCCTAATTGCCCGAAACTAGCTAGTCTGGCCCAGAAAACATGTACTCTCCATGTTTTTCACTTCTGTAGTGTATTCTTTGCTTCAAAATGATAACCCTTTTATAGAACATATCTAACTGTTGGTTTTCTTTTGCTCCAGCATTTCAGTGGTTTTTTGCTGTCGAGTCCTCACCGTTGTCTCACCTCTGTGATTCTTTGATTATTTGTGTTCACTACTCACTGTGTGTATCACTTGTGTCTTTTTATTTTTTGGATGGCCATTTGGCCATTTTGTGGGAAAGTAACTGTCCTTATGGCCATCCTTTGTTTAGGTTTCCATTATGGTCTGGTCGCTTCATGTTTGTGTTTCTTTCCCTTTGGTGTCTTTGATGGGTGGAGTAAGTAAATTGTATCGATTCCTGATCTTTGTTTTACTTCTACTTTATGTATCTTAAATTCAAAATTATTATTAAAAAGTATTGCTACTCCTTTTGATTGACTTGAAAAATTACTGAAAACACAATCGAGACCCCATTGAGTCCTTATATAATTTTCTTCTCTCGTTGTAAAATGTGTGTCCTGCAATAAGTATATTGAAAACTGTTTGCTCTTTAAAAATTTTAATGTGTCAGATCTGGCCATTTTATTCGATAATCCTTGACAATTCATTCTAATAATTATTATACTGCTATCACCCATTTCCAACAGAGAGGGGTAGTAGTTGTGTCTCAATACTGGCAGTTATAGGAAACTCATTATCTATGCAGTCATTCAAGCTTTTAGAGGAACTACAATTTGTGGTAACAAGACCTCCGAACAGATATTTTGTCCAAAGGATTTCACAACGCTCAAAGGAATATCTTCCTATGTCCCCGGACAGAATTTGGATGTTCAATAAACAAATCATTCTAACGCACAAAACTAAAAAACATTGAAATTGACATGAAACGGGAGAAACTAAATACGACTTTACATATATCATATAAATATACAATACAAAACTTTCTGTGGGCCCCTGCCCATCGGGACCCTGGGAAACAGACCGGGCCGCACGGTAACCCCACGCAGAGCCCAACCTGACCGCTTATGCGCACCGGCAAACTGCTAATACGGACCAAGCGTACCCAAGCAAAGTTTTTCGAGTCGGATCATCCAATGTATATAAGAGACCCGTCAAATGTTAGTGCATGAAAAGCCATCCCTATATTACAACACCCCGTGTCTAGGTTCACAGTGATGAGTCCCTAAACTGTGTAGGCTGAAAAAATGGTCCCGAGCGTTTGCACAAACTTTTCCGTTTTACCCTTAAATTCCTGTAGGTTTAGCAAACCTTGTTGACCATGCAGCGTCTTATCTTGGTCTACACAGTTTGCCAATGCTTGGCCCTAAGCATTTATATATAGGTTTACCAGATCAATAAAAGAACACAGTGCCTGGAACTTGTGACACATTTATTTTCATTGCGCCCAGTTTAATACACAGTTTACACACCTATATTTTGTGCGTCGTTTAATATTATTGGTTACCGATAAGCACATGGAAAACAGAGTAAAAGATCACGCTGAGGCGATTAATAAATAGTCGATTCAAAAATGCGTTCCTTCATCGTTTATAAGTCAATCGGGTATTAGCCGGCCTCATAGCTCAGTCGGATGCGCGTCTGACTGGTGATCAGGAGGACGCCGGTTCGATACCTGCAGGGGGTCGGCAACATTCTTTCGTGGAGATTGATCATGTAACCGTATATACGGACATTCTCTCTCTTCCGCTGATTCAAGAACGGCAGTTGTCAGTTTCTGGCGAAAGAATGTGCACTGTACTGGTTAACCACTTACGTAACCCTGCCCAGGTAAAGTGTGGATAGGTAAACTGACCGGCTCAAAAATGACCTAAATAGTGTTGACTGGGCTGTTAAACTACAAAACAAACAAATCATCGTACTTTTAATATACGGACACTTCAACTTCTAACCTCACTTGCTAAACAATTTGAACATGTACAGCTGATTGGTGATGTGTCTAAAATAGCTGGATGAGAGGCAAATAGTGTAGAGTCGATGAGACGCCGCCTTGTTAAAAAGCGCACAAGCTTTTCAATGCTGAAATCCATGTGACAATGACTGACTTGTCAGAAAATCGAGTATGGGTTATTGATAGAAAATATATACTCAGTCAAAAAAGTTCCTATACATAAAATTGCTTCTGTTACCATAGCTACTACAAAAGATAAATACACAAAATTTGTTTTGTTTTGGTTAGAGGACTCATTTTTTCATGCAAAAGCCCAAACTGTTTTTGTTTATGCAAACTCGCCAGCCCGGGCTATTGTTTTAAACACCCAAGGAGTCAGTGTGACAATTTTGCAGAATAAATCATTACAAAAGCCAAGATTTAATACTATTGAAATTACACTTAGCACAAGATTTCTAAAATTTAATACATGTAACCTTTTATTAGATACCATGTATGTCTATTCGCAAAAGATTTGGAATTTCAGTTCCATTTGCTAAGAGAAACAGACGATCACGTATAGGCCTTCGATTCTTTGAGGGTCTGTGCAAAATGCTGCTTTCAATTGAAACTCAATAGGAAATTGCACTGGGTTGTGCTACATGCTACATGAATTTTCAGCATTATTTTTATCATGGTTAACAGCAATGGTGTCAACAAAGCGCTTTTTAAAGAAGTTGCAAAAACTGAAGGAGAGGTATAGAAATAACCACAGTTTTTAAATTGCTATACTTTTATAGGACTTATCCACTAGGTCTATCGGACAAACACAATAACCACATATATATTTTAATTGAAAGGGAGATAATCTGAGAATTTCCCAAATTAAAGCCTTGATAGTAGAGCAAGATCATAAGATATTGTAAAGGTAAAGTGAGTTTCGATTTTAAATGGACACGGTATTTCATCTCAGATGCAAAATGGTCATCTGCGCATGCGCAATGCTAAATTTCTAGCAAAACCTTTCTAGGCACATATTGCAAGACAACTCTTAAGCAGAATAGTATGAGCAAATGCAAATTTATGCATTTTGAAGTTAAACGTCCGATTCGCATGTTTACAGCCATCTTTAGCTACTGGGTAGCTACTGGAATTTACCCGGAAGTTGGTAAAGTTACTTTTTTGACTAAGTATATAGAGCTGGGCTATATATAGCTGTACTATTCTCATTGCTATACATGAGGTCAGCGTGTTGCGTAAAATGGGTATCTATAGAATCTGGACTGGAATCATGTGTTGGGCTTGGCAAACAGTGTAGATCCAGATCAGTCGCCGCGTTTTGCGGTGTTTGATCAGGGTCTGTACTGTTTGCTTACAGTACAGGAATGTAAGGGTTAAACAAAACGGTATACGTCCCCCATTGAGGTATATTTTCATGAAAAATCGACCCACCAGTGCTTTGATTCACATTTGCTAGAACTGTACTTCAAGCAGCGTAAAATAATGTTTACGACTCCGAAATCTTTCCGGAGCTACCCTTTTTTATAAGCGTACATTTACAAGCGACATTTCGAAAATGTTCCACGATGTTTCTAGAACGTGTAACATGAAGGAAAAACGGCCAGGGTCGGTTGGTTTTCATAGTACTCAATAGTTTTGGTGTATAAGCAAAACTTAAAATAATCGGCAGACAACTGTAAACCTCACTTTATATGAGGTGAGGTTTTCTGTTGATTTGACTATATTTTAATGAACAACCAAGAATGATGCTCGCTTTTTTTTTTTTTTTTTTTTTTTTCTTGTAATGTGACTCTCCCAATCACAAGAACCACATATAGGAAAAATGTGGGTTTCTTCCCCCTTTTTAGTTGTTCATTTTTAGTTACGTTTGTCCTTCCAGTTTAATGTTTGTCATGTTGGCGATCATGATTCTTTCCCACAGTATGTATATTGGTCCTTTTTAGTTAGGTTTGGATATTCTGAGGGAAAGCTGAATCGGTTTACCTGTGGTCCGTTTTTGTTTACTGCCGTCACTATTTCCCTTTAGTGATATTGTGGGAAGAATTTTTGATCTGATTGTATCAATTCCTGATCGTTTCTCTTTTTAATTTTCAAAGCGAAAAAAAACTGAGCATAACATTTCTGCGGCAAAAATGTCACTGTATAAGATGGTGTACTAAACTTGCACAGTTAACTTCGACCATTAACGGGCTCGTTAAGCTAACAGGGACAATTAGACCCAGAAGTACATTGCTCATATTATATTGCGGTTAACGTCATGGTTATTGTTGTTCTATATTTTAATGTTAACTCTTCTTTGTCTAACAACATCACATGATAACAAATCCCATCGGGGTCTGGAGAAATAGATTTGGCTGCACGGTGCTTCCGCAAAGAGCTGAAAATGACCGAACTTGAGAACTGGTAAACAGCTTAGGTCTAAGCCTGCCAAGGAAAAGTGATGCGAGTCGGACCGCCCCTTAAACCGTAGTGGTTTGTATGGGCGGTAGGGCTTGAGATGTCATTTCATCTCAATGTTATGTAAAAGTCCCACAAAATCGGAAGCAACGTCTTCAAAATGACCTTAATAGTGTTGACGGGGACGTAAAACCTCAACTCAAACAAACAAACAAAAACAATGTTAACAAATCCGTAAAACAAATAGCCCTTGAAATCCAATGGTTTTACGTCCCCGTGAACACGTGGTATATATTATTTTATATTATTTTTTCTTATTTCTACTCCAATGCATAGGTTGTGAATACTCGTTAGAACCGCCGCAATGAGGTGGTTCTGACGAGCACCTACAACCTATGTTTGGAGTATAAATAAGAACAACATCACAAAAACACGCCTATATAATTTTGACTCACTTGAACTCCACATTTATATTATAAATCTGGGGTTTATAGGGGTAAATCTTATTTTTGTGACTCGAAACTGTTGATTGGCCTCAGTTGCTCATATGTCACTAATATTAAAGTTTAAGACTTCAACACGGCAATTCTTACACATTTGCTTTACACAAGTAATTCTTGAAATGCAACAGTTTCACATGATCTTCTAGCTGTTCAGCAAGAAAAGATTGCACATCACTTATTGATTAATAGCATAAAGATTGACTCTGAATCTTTTGCAAACTCGAGTACCATATAAAAAGATCAGTTGATGAATATTAAAAGGTTGCGTAAGGAACTTAGTGGACAGTTTGTATGGGAAGTTGTGTTTCAAACTTACCAACTTGTACGTTTTGCTGTGCCCTGACTGTGGATATGCTCACTTAGAAGACGTATAACTGCTATAAGCACTTAGTCACAAAAATTAATATAAAGCTGTCCACAAGATATCGTTTCAACTGTGTTACACTGTTAAATTCAACGCAGTTTTACACAAACATGATCAAACTGATAAGACAACCGGTCATGTTGAATATGATACTGCAAATTCAATTTTCATGTCGACACGGTCAAATAATTCTAGTTTATAAGTTTATAACTGAACGGTTGAATAATAAGATTTCATTGCCTGTTCCTTTCCAAAATAGTGCAATGCAATCACAATCGAGTCACTTGATATGGCACTTTGTGTCATATCTATTCTTGTCTTATTTCTGCTATAAAACTTAGATTGTGCGTACTCGTTAGAACCGCCTCAGTACCCACAATCTATATTTTGAGTAGAAATAAGAAAAATATCTCAATTTTTCATCTTAAAATTTTCGTTTTTTCTGCGGTTATGTTTGCAATGCATTTATATAGGCGTTTTTCCATCATGATATCGGATTTGACATCGTATTGATTTTTGTGAACCTCATCCTATGTTAACCCTTAAGACGCCGAGAAAAACTACATCTGAAAATGTCGTCTGCTTATGTCGTCTGCTGAATCCTTTTGCAAACATTTTAAAAAATATTTTGCATACATGCAAACAGTGTGGACCCAGATCAGACTGCTCCTACAGGAGCAGTCTGATCTCGGTTCACACTGTTTGCAAAAATGACTTTTAAAGTAACCGACAGACGACAATACAGGCGACAATTGTCGTGATTGGCATCTTATGGGTTAATATAAAAATGCAGTCAAACAGAACATAAACAGAACATAAAACTCTTCATGCTTAACAATATTGCTGTAATAATAACTAATAATGAAATAAGAGAAAGCGAATTGACCAATATATTTCAGTTAAAGGTGGCTGGGTATGACTGGAAATTTTTGCTTATATTTTGCAGAGCAAGACAAGTCAATCTGGAAAGTGGTTTGCTACTTTCTATTCTTTAACTCTTTTCATGCTCTTCACGACAACCCCTATCTTTGGAAACAGTGTAGATCCAGATCAGATGGCTTCTGAAGAAGCCATCTGAACAGGATCTACACTGTTTGAAAAGATAGGGATTTGTCGCAGCCATGTTCTGAAGAAGCCATCTGATCAGGATCTACACTGTTTGAAAAGATAGGGATTTGTCGCAGTCATCTGATCTGGATCTACACTGTTTCCAAAGATAGGGGTTGTCGTGAAGAGCATCTGATCAGGATCTACACTGTTTGACATTCAGTTTATGGAATTGTACGAATAAATTACATCAACTAATCTGATTGGTTCAAAGTCAGAAATGGGTGTGGCTAAACTGAATATTCAGCAGGATAAGGGTTAATGGAGACAGCAATAAATGACAAAAATGCTCTCAATATGATGTGCTTTATGTATTTTCTGTCAGTTTTAAAGTGTCAAAACGTATCTGTCTGTCTGTCTGTCTGTATGTCTGTTTGCTCTCCTTCAATGTAAACTGCACACGAAATCGGTTTTTGATTTTTTTCTTTGGGTTTAACGACACGTCAACCCTTGTGGGTCATTTTGTGTCGTCTCCCAGAGAAAGGGAGAAAAAATAGAAAAGACAATGGCGATGAAAGCGAGGAACAGGGGAGATAGAGGAAAATGCATAGCGGTGTGGAAACGGAAGAATAACAATACCCCCACCTCTCTACGCTTACCGGCGCTTTGCCCAACTGTAAGCCAATATCAGCTGGACGCGCCATTGACGCAAGATATATTTTTCACCTTCGCCCTATGTCGTAAATCCATTCAGTAATATTCCTATATTATGACCACAATTAAAACCATTTACAGTAATATTCTTAGGTTATTACCACCTTTGAGGCGCCCAAGAGGTGGTCTTATCTCCTTGAGGACACTGGATCTAGAAAAAAAAAATGGAACTACTAAATGAGAGTTTTCAAAGGAGAATTGTCGTAATTCAAGTTAAGTTGGTCGCGGAAGGGTTTCATATTCAGGGGAGGCAACTTCTTCAAAACTATTTTGTCTCCCATGTCAATAGCGTTCAACTCTTATAGGAAATAATTAAATTCTTTCTTTTAAGAGTAGACCCCTATTTCAGTGGGACATATATAAAAGCGAACAGGAAGTCCAAAAAGTTATTTCCCTTTGAAAAATGGCGGGAAAATCTGCCAAGTGTTCCGATTCCCCTTATTAACAGCTTTTGGAAATTATTTCTTCTGATATTGCACCCGATTGACAAGGGAAAAAACATATTTCAAGTTTTAAGAATTGTCTACTTTGGCAGTTGTGAAAATGACTCATCAGAGTAATTTCTCTTAGCGTTGTATTCATACGCCTAACCGGACCTAATAAAACTAATCGAATTCAGTAACATTAGGAAAAACTGTATTTATTTAGGTTTTCTTCTCCAAATATTTACATTTGTTAAGTAAAGAAACGAATTAATTTTCTGTCATAACCTGTCCCACTCAATAAATAACTCTCCTACAAGACTGGGAGAGGGTGGCGTGCGTATTGATAGAATTTGTTGGACTCATCCGATTCACCAGTACATCTTATTAGTGATTATTTTCGAAAGTTCAAAACGTCCTTTGGCTGCCATAAATGGGCTAACCGATTATTAGCTTCACTTTAAAATCATATATATATATATATATTATATATATATATATTACGCAAACACGCCTGCCACCTTTATCGCCGAAAAAATGAAAATTTTAAGATGAAAAAATGTGATATTGTTCTTATTTCTGCTCAAAATATAGATTGTGGGTAATCTAGGCGGTTCTAACGAGTACCAACAATCTATATTTTAGAGCAGAAATAAGAAAAATAAGGTTTACCCCCGGAAACCCAAGTTTTACTGTATAAAAGTGGGATTCAAGGGGGTAAAAACTACATAGGCGTGTTTTCGTGATGTAAGACAACTTACACATTTGCTTAAAACGTTTAACTACTCCTTATTGTGGTGTTTGTGTATGTTTTATGTGAGATGCTCTAAAACGTATTTGGCAATCTTAGTAAAAATTTAAATTTGAATTTGAATTTTATTAAATTCACTTTTATTCGCGTGACCTTTATTCTTGATAATCATCACGAAAACACGCCTATATAAATCTTACCCCCTTGAACCTCAGTTTAATATAGTAAAACTGGAGTTTGCAGGGGTAAACGTCATTTTTCTTATTTCCGCTTTAAAATATAGATTATGAGTATTCGTTAGAACCGCCTCGATGTGGCGGTTCTAACGAGTACTTGCAATCTATATTTTGAGCAGAAATAAGAAAAATATCACACTTTTTCATCGTAAATTTTCCTTTTTTGGCGGCAAAATTTACAGTGTATGTTCGTAATGGCCAAAATATAATGATAAGAGCCGCTATGAAAGGAATCTCATCAAGAAAACACACCTATATAATTTTGACCCCCTTGAACCCCATTTTTAAATAGTAAAACTGGGGTAACCGGGGGTATACCTTATTTTTCTTATTTCTGCTCTAAAATATAGATTGTGGGTACTCGTTAGAACCGCCTCGATGAGGCGGTTCTAACGAGCACCCAAAATCTATATTTTGAGCAGAAATAAGAAAAATATCACAATTTTTCATCATAACATTTTCATTTTTTTTTTCGGCGATAAAAGCGGCAATGTATTTGTATAGGCGTGTTTGCGTATGATTTTAAGACATTTGCTGAAAACAATGTCGCAGATAAACCTGCGTATCCGCGAAGCCTGATTTGTATCTTTGTGTGCGCTGCTTGGTTAGAACAAGGTCTCTCTACCTCATTACCATAACACAACCGTGCGACATTGTGCATTTTTCACATCTCGAAAATGGATACTTTTCTGAAGAAAATCCGTGATATTTTTTATAAATACTGTAAACTAAGGTGGTGGGTGCTCGTTAGAACCGCCTTATTGAGGCGGTTCTAACGAGTACCCACAACCTATGTCTTGGAGCAGAAATAAGAAAAATAGTGTATACCCCCGTAAACCCAAGTTTTCTCGCTTTAAAGTGGGGATTAGGGGGGGGTATTTATTTCATGGATTTGTTCACGTGATGTTAACCTTTCTTGTACCAAATGGAATCTTCCTCCTTATATATAGCAGGAGTCCATTTCAAAATTTAGGGGTGTCAGGTTGTGTTTTCTTCAAAATTTATTTGGAAAATAGCTGAGCTTTTCGCAAACAATGTAGGCCCTGATCGATCTTGGCCTGCGCTGTTTGTCGGGGTACCCGTTTTGGGATTTCCGGTTCAAAATGGGTTAAAGGTCGATGCGAAAGTAGGGAAAGCCATTTACATTAAAAAGACACTGATTCAAGGAATCGAAGGGCGAAAAGAGGAGCAATTTATCTTTATTAGTCTCCGAGATATTACAATTCGGAGTGTGAAACAGTTCATGAAAATAGAGCAACTTCAAATTGCCTCATGAATATTCATGAGGTATTCTGTGATGTTATAGATAAACATGAAAATGTTTTAACTTATATGAAATATCTTGTGTTTTAAAGTCCTCAGGAACTGTCTAATCACCTAATTGAAATATTTTAACTGTTCTTAACTGATATACTAAACCATTTTGCTCCTATTTTCAATAAGTTTAATTCCAAAATTTTAAATAATTTATTAAAATTATTTTAATTATCGTTTCTGTGTTTGTGATTAGAAAAAAAAAAGTTTTATTTAAAAAGCGTTTAAAAACACTTTTCTCAAGTAGACTAAAGGGAATTTTGAATTTAACATTTAAAAATTACTTCTTTAAATTTAAGCTTCAGTTTCGAAATCAAACTTCTCCTTTATATCCTTAATTATGAACAGCATACGTTCGAGCCTCGCTCGGGTCACATGTGAGACCCCAAGTTCTGCAACGGAAGGTCAGGTGGTTTTTCTCCGGGTACTCCGGTTTTCGCCCACCTCTGATTAACGATCGGCTCGATATGAGTGAAATAATCTTGAAAGGGCCGTAAAACCAAAACCAAAAAAAAAAAAATGAACTGCATACACAGTCATCAAATGCAGTGAGAAAATGTATTAGGCAACTGCAAAATAGCAGGCATGATAGTTTAATTTTTTTTAGTTTAAATCCACTCTAACATCACAGAATGTTGCACTATGGGTTTAAATCAAAGAAAATTTCAGGAGAGGAAAATAGGTATGTTTCAGACACTTTTGAACGAGTGGAATTTTTTTCATGCGGGTTTCAATAAATCGACCAGTTTTGTGTCTACAATACATAGAACATTTAAAATTTCTTCATTGCCCTTTAAATATCAAGACTGGTGTTTGTCTGTGTCGCTGAGCAGGCAAGTCTGTGTCATTACGCAAACACGCCTATACAAATACATTGCCATCTTTATCGCAAAAAAAAAAAAAAATTATGATGAAAAATTGTGATATTTTTCTTATTTCTGCTCAAAATATAGATTGTGGGCACTCGTTAGAACCGCCTCATCGAGGCGGTTCTAATGAGTACCCACAATCTATATTTTAGAGCAGAAATAAGAAAATAAGGTATACCCCCGGAAACCCCAGTTTTACGAGAAGTGGGGTTCAAGGGGGTCAAAATTATATAGGCACGTTTTCGTGATGTCAAAAACCCCGAAGACTTGTTTTCTCGCGACTTAGCTTTTATGAACAACAACGCAAGAAAATGATGCTGACGTTGCTGTTGATTATGTTGTTGTTACTGCTGTTGTTGTTGTCGGGGTTGTGGTGGTTTTGTTTGTTTGTTTGTTTGTTTGTTTGAGGTTTAACGTTCCCGTCAACATTATTTAGGTTATTTTGGAGACGTTGCTTCCAATTTTGTGGAGTTTTTACTCGACACTGAGATGAAATGGCATCTCAAGCCCTCCCACCCAATGAAACCAAAAGGCTTATATGCACTGGACGGTCTGACTCACACCACTTTGCCTGGGCAGGCTTGGTTCTTCTAAGCGGTTTACCAGTACACACGGGGGTCAGTTTCAGCTCTGCGTGGAAGCACCATGTAACCCCTCTATTTCTCCAAGCCCCGATGGACGGGGGCGATGTTGTTGTTGTTGGTGATGGTAGTAGTAGGTGGTGTTGCGAACTTTCCCAGTTTAAACCAACTCCCTAAATACTCGTATTTTATGGAGTATTAATTCTGCGCTGAGCCATCTATATATGGTATATAATTATATTGTATCATTAATTTGCAAGACTTCAAAAGATATCACTTTTTAGTCGGTGAATTCACGAAGTGAATTCGCCAGACTTTACTTGTGGCTCGATGACCCTTCTCATCCACCATCTATTGAGTGTTTTTAGAAGTATAATAGCGGTCGCTTTTGGTATATGTCTTAGGATTCATGAAATCCTTTGCTCAAAACGTAGTACCTGCCGAATTAAAGATTCTAGGTCATGAAATCATTGCTAAATAGTATATTCTGCTGTAAACACAGCTGTATTATGTCTGCTGAAAGAGAAAGTACAATCTCTGCATGCTTTAGTAGTATGAAAGACCCGTTTATATGATTAAATGTGGCAGCTCATAATTGCTTTATAAACATGTAATCCAGCTTCATTCTTTCTCAATTTAAAGAGACCCATAAGGACAACACGCCTATGTAATTAACACCCCCATATAACCACTTTTTTCAAAGAAAAATGGGGTCTTCGGGGCATTCTTCTTCTTATTTCTCTTCTAAAACAAGGATTGTGGGTACTCGTTAGAACCTCTTCATTGACGCAGTTCTAATGAGCACCTACATATATACAGTCGATGTTTGAAGCAGATATGAAAACATAACCAGGAAAATCTCAGTGTTTGAGCTGTAAAAGAATGTGTCTGCTATGTTCATGTATGTTAGAAGCAGAAATACATGTAACAGTCCAGAATCATTCCTGCAACTGTTTTGTCAAAGAGACATCTTAGACGAAAATCAGATAATATTTCAAATGTTATATGTTAAGCGGTATAATAGTGTTTCTTCACATACAAATGTTGACACTGGCATATAGTGTAGATCCGGATCAGATACCCAGTAATTCACCGACTGTGAGGCTTCTCAAGCCTTTGATTTAATCGTGTGCAGAAAATAGGTCTATAGTCAGTCAAAAAAGAAAGTGTACATAGTGTTACAGAGCTAAACGTATATCCATAAAAATCCACTTCTTGACGGCTAATTTATGGTGATAGCAACATAACCATCACGAAAACACGCCTACATAATTTGTACCCCCTTGAATCCCACTTTTATATGGTAAAACTGGGGTTTACAGGGGTAAGCCTTATTTTTCCAATTTCTGCTCTAAAATATAGATCGTGGGTACTCGTTAGAACCGCCTCATCGAGGCGGTTCTAACGAGTGCCAACAAGCTATATTTTGAGCAGAAATAAGAAAAATATCACAATTTTTCATCTTAAAATTTTCCGATGATTTTTTCGGCGGTAGAGTGTGCAATGTATTTGTAAAGGCGTGTATTCGTAATGAATACTTTTATGTATTATGCACAAAAATGGGATTTTTGACAATGATATATAAGGATAGGATCAATTTTAAACGCATCACGATAACACGCCTATATAATTTTGATCCCCTTGAACCACATTTTTATATAGTAAAACTGGGGTTTGCAGGGATAAACCTTATTTTTCTTAATTGTGATCTAAAATAAAGATTGTGGGAACTCGTTAGAACCGCCTCGATGAGGCGGTTCTAACGAGTATCCACAATCTATATTTTGAGCAGAAATAAGAAACTATCACATTTTTTCATCTTAAAATTTTCGTTTTTCGTTGGTAAAATTTACGATGTATTTGTATAGGCGTGTTTACGTAATGGTAACCAGAACTGTAGGATAGGTTTGACATAGCGCTTTTCTCCTAAAAATAGCATTGAACACCTTTTCAACATATGCCTACATATGAGGATAATGGGAACACCTGGCATTTTTCAGCCATTTTTCAAAGGGAGACAAATTTCGGGACTTAATGTTAGCTTTTCTATAAGCACGTTCCCACTGAAAAAGGGGTCTACTCTTATAGGAAAGAATTTGCTCCCCAGGAGCGATTTTTTTCCTTTAAGAGTTTGCCCCTATTGACCTCGGAGACAAAAATACTTTCGCAGGAGTTGTCTCCCATGAAAGTGTATCCATTCCTCTTCAACTTCGCAATTTTGAAAATAAGTAACCAGTACTGTAGAATAGGTTTAACATAGCGCTTTGTTCTTAAAACCAGCACTGACCACCTCTTCTTGCCCATACCACGAGATCGCATTGACCTGACGTTACGTCAGATGACGTCATTTGGGAGTTATACGTCGAAGAAGACAGTGGTCGCAGCTAGTTTCAGGAGAAACGCTCTGTGGTAAAACGTATCATAAAGCTCTCTGGGTACTTTCTTTCAAACCTAAAAGTTTCAAAAAAGACCCCTACTGTTTTTCTGCAAAACGCATAAAACAGATCTGGTATCTATCATAAGGTCCATAAATTGAACTTTAATTTAATTGTTTGGTACCAAATATGAGTCTGTGTAGACTGTGGATTTTCGTACATGGTGGTTTGACACTTTCTTTTATTATTCACATTATCAGACATTTGAAAGACCAGCAACTTATTTCTATACAAGTATAGCTTTTACAAAAAGCTAGGTCTACGCTTAGCATATATTCAATTTGAAGGTCTAGAGTTATATCCCCGAAATGTGTTTTATACAATTAACTGTCTTCGGCAATATTCAACCCAGGAGTCTGAAATGTCAAAACTGCAAATGCTGTAATTTTGTAAAAAAGTACTTGTCCATCTTTAAAAAGGCACATCTGCAACTTCAATATGCTTGTAACATCTTATCAAATAGAATGCTTCAAAACCGTTAAAGAAGTTAAGTAGACAACTTTCCTAGACTTAATAGACGACTAATTGAAGATTAACCCAAACATTTTGCTAACGGCGAAGCACGACTTTAGCCCACCTAAACCGAAGACTCCTGGGTAGCTTATAGGGTAGGCAGTGGTCCATTATGGTCGAGAGTTTGTTGATGTATATTTTGTATCAGCCTGTACAAATATGACAGCAAATATGAGGTTGTACAAATGCAATAGCATTTCTTTGCCAGCGCTCTGCCCGAGCAGCCTTATCCTGTGAAAGTTTATACTTGTTATGGGCCGTTTTTTTCTTCTTGTGAAAGCTTATACTTGATGTTGCATTCAATATATAAAGGTCAACCTGCATTGTGGGTAACTAATGGCTGTACTTCCGTGTTAAACCTAATGTTAATAATGCATACGCCCATGGGCGTAGACAATAATTATATATTCAGATCCGAGCTTTAGCAATTTTTTTAAATTTTAAATCCCATATGACCCTAACATATTCTCGTGAATTTTAATGAGGTGCATTGTACCTTTTCAGAAAATAACTCAGTTAGAACAAGAGTTTAAAATTTAATAACCCTAGATTCAATGCTGATTTCAGCAGAATTTGTATTTTTAGTCTAAAAAGGACTTATTACAATCTGGCCGCCAAGCATGCAGAAAGGATTTGTACTGTCGAAGAATGTGCGCCCATCGAAGATACCGATCAGTCTGCGTATCCGCGAAGTCTGATCAAAGTCTTCACTGTGCGCTACAGTGAAATTCCTATGTTAAGACCACCTTTTGGACTGTTCAAATGTGGTCTTAAGACCACTTTTGAACAGTCCCGAAGGTGGTCCCTGACCAGAGGACATTGCGGAGAAAATACACAAAGAAATATTAAGTGCAGCCTTCAAAATAAGCTTTTTAAAGCAGAATTAGTCTTAATTTTAGGTGGTCTTAATAGCGGAATTTCACTAAATATGGCTGGCGTTTGATATAAAGATTCGTCATGCAGACAGGGGAAGTATTCTGACGTTTGTAAACAGACTGATTTGAGGCTTCGCTGTCTTTGGGTGTGTGTATCGCTTATATGTCGCAGGGGTGGAAAATGACTCGACCGGGACTCGAACCAAGGGTCTCTCGCATACCATGCGAACACTCTATCGACTGAGCTACCGAGCCACACGGTCCACCTGTTACATTTTCCCCTTGCCTTATTAGATTCGTCCCGAATCTCTCCTAATGCGATTCGTCCCGAATCTCTAAGTCATATCCAGTCCGGCTGCGAGTTTTATTTTTCATACTCTTTCATGCCCTCAGACGCGGTGCTGGACCCACACTGGCCACCAAATGTCACAGGGGTGGAAAAAGAACATGACTCGACCGGGACTCGAACCCAGGGCCTCTCGCATACCGTGCGAACGCTACCGAGCCACACGGTCGACCTGTTGCATTTATTAGTTTGTTTTGGATAGCCAATTGGCCATTTTGTGGAAAAGTAGCTGTCCCTTTGGCTTTCCGCTATTGGTGTTTCCATTAGGGTCTTATTGTTTCATATTTGTGGTTCTTTCCCTTTGGTGTCTCTGTTGGGAGCTGTGGGTTAATTGTATCGATTCCTGGTCATTGCCTTCACTTCTATTTCGCTGTTAGCCGTCATGCTTGAACACCATTTCTCGCTTGTGGTGGCTCACATCTCAGAAAATATCAGCCCCAGACACTAATATCTGAACCAGGGGCCAGTTGTTCAAAACTAACGATGTCGTTAGCTAACATCGTTAAAACTTTGGTCATTAAATTTGGCAAATATAGAAATATTTTTGCTGAAAAAATCTGAGTAGCTTTTGCAAATGCAAAAGCTGTTCACATTTTACCCAGCAGCAAAATTACCACAGTTTTAGATATTGTATTTACTAGAACAGTGAACAATTTGACCGCTAACGAGCTAGAACAACTGGGTCCAGAAATACATTAATGACGTCACAGTGAAATTCTGAAGTCATAAAGTAACTTTGGTGTATTTCCTTTAAGGGCGGTGCGTGAGTTTTTCGTGAATTTCGACTTGATAGTATGCGATTTTGTTCGGCCACGGTTTATTTATTTATTTGTTTATTTATCTTTTACTTTTGATCCGATCCGTTTTTCGTCAGTGTCCCTTTTCGACTCATACATTTCTATTTTGTTTCTTGCTATGCCATAAGGGTTTTATGTTTCTGATCCGGTTATTTCTGGCGGAGTTATGACCCGTTTCGACTTAGAATTTTCATTTCCAACGCTTTTTTCAACACTTTTCATATCTCTAGATCAATAGGGTATTTCTCATTTTCCGTATGTAACGTATGCAATTTGATTTACACATACTTTATTGCTTATTCAATTACAATTAAACAAGCAAATGAGCTGGACCATAAGTTATAACGACCTAAGTTGCGGACCTTAATGTGAAATAAATAAATTGCGAATGAAATATCAAGAAGCTCCTGCTTATATAACTAACCTACTTCAGCCGACCACAGAAATGTACCAAAACATTTAGGTCAGCTGAAACCTGCTCTCTGATTGTTTCTCGATCCAGGACAGCGCTGTGTGATGGCTCCCAAAAAACTCTGGAACTTCCTTCCTAACACAGGCAGAAAAGCAACATCATTGAATGTTTTTTTTTTTTTTTTTTTTTTTTAAAAAAAAAAGGTTATCAAAGAACAAATTCATTCTTAAATAGTATTTTGAATCCCATCGTAAGCATATACGAGGGATGTTCGAAAAGAATTGCTTATTGTCCTCTAGCTCGCTATCCATGTGGGGCACGATCAAAACAAATACATACTTGTATAAGGCTATTTAATATCTACACAATGGTATATAAATGTACATGTTAGACTAAGTGTAAGACATAAAATTTGCCATTTGAATACACGCAGTCATTGACCACTGCAGTAAAAAATGGTTGGTAGCAGCGTCGACTAAAAAAGGTGAAATATGGGTTTACATCAAAGCTTGCTCAAAACTTGGTTGTTCTTTGAAGAAGCTGATGACTGAAATTTCTACTGCTTTTGGACCCTCTTGTGTGTCGTATGACACAGTTCGGCGGTGGAAAAAGAAATTTGAGTCTGGTGTAGAGTCCATCAAAAATGCACCGAAGTCAGGCAGGCCAAAATCTGCATCTCGTAAAGAAATCGTTTCTAAAATAAAGGTAATCATTGAAGGAGATGCCAGACTTACAGTTCGTGATTTACATGAAAGGTAGGCATATCACTATCAACGATTCACCTGATTTTGAAGAAGCATTTGAAAGTCAGAAAGATTTCTGCTAGAGGGGTGCCACATCTGTTGACTGACGAGCAAAAGAGGCAACGGGTTAAAGTGGCCAAAAAGCTGCTCCAAATGTTTTCAAAATATGACAAAAAGCAATTTGCCAATGTCGTCACAGGTGATGAAACCTAGGTCCATTATTCTGAGCCCGTCAGAAAGGTTAGCAATAAGATCTGGGCCACTAAACACAGGAAACGCCCAATAATTGTCAAACGTTCTTTGAGTACAAAGAAGGTTTTGTATGCAATCCTCTTCTCTGGTGGAGGAGTCGCAATAAAAGTGCCGGTGAAAAAGGGCAAAAGCATTACCGGAAAGTACCACAAAGACTTAGTACTGAAGAAACTGATAAAGTATAATCAGAAACGACGCCCTGCCACTGGTTTTAAACATGTCCGTCTTCTACATGACAATACAACCGCTCAACCGCTGAAATTGAAGTCTCCAGATAGAAATAAGCAATTGTTTTCGAACATCCCTCGTAGACCTGTTTAACTTTTATCCGCGTTTGATTATTATTACTTTTCAAATCATTTCAGCACTGTGGTCTGTTTGCATACATATCAGTCATTGAAACATTTGTTCTTTGTATGTGGTATGCTGTAAGAGGGTCACATAGTAGATTTGACATTTTAGCTAAATGTGTAACCCTCTTGAAATATTGTAGACCAGGGGACCAATGATCCTGATATGCTCATCTGAGTGCTGAGCGTTTATGGAGCCATTTGGTTTCTGAGAAGAAGATTTTTGAAGGCGTCTATCTTCTTTCTTATAAATGATTTCATTGCTCTTAAATGGCCCATCTTTTTTCTTATGAATGTTTTCATTGCTCTTAAAGGAACTCATTTTTGATTTTTATTTACCATGGCAGCCATCTTGGTCAAGTGATCTAAACCATTTGAACAAATCTTTGTTCCTGCATCCCATAAAGGCTTCAATATTTTGACTTTGAGATTGTAAATTTTCCTGTCTTCGATGGTGATGTTCCTCGTGCGGCATCCCATGGCGTTTATATATCGCATTTAATTCGATTGTCAGAGTGTCTAGTTATGTAACTGAATCAACACTCGTAATAAATTGTTAACTGCTAAACTTCTTAATCAGGGTTAATGGTATGATAAACTACGCAAAGCCTTTTAAAAAATTTATAGACGTCATTCCGATATAATTTAAAATTCAATGTTGGACTTAATCTCTTCTGCAACAAGGTCTATCGGAGCCCGAACTCTATCGTGACTTAGTATATAAATTCAGAAAAATAAATAATTGCACTGACTTGAGTACCCACTTTCGTAAAATCATTCTTCGATAAAAAAAAGATTGGGTACAACATAAATGTTATACGACACACTGCATGCATGGTAGTTAACCCAATCATGATTGACAACTTTGCTTCCCTCTTTGATTGGACGCATGTGTATCAGGCCTCAGAGTCTATGACGGTTCCAACGTAAAGGCTTACTGAGAATTAGAGAGAATTTAATTTTATGTAATGTCGGTTGGTGCCTGATGCTCTGTCTCTGGTCGTGCCCATCGAAGTCTAGCTGTTGGTTTTCGTTTGCTCCAGCATTTCAGTGGTTTCTTGCTGTCGAGTCCTAACCGTTATTTTATCTCTGTGGTTGTTTGGTCTATGTGTTCTCGGAGATGCTGCACTGATGAGTTAGGAGGCCTTCATGCGGTCTGAACAAATTATTTGTCTAAATCGCGACGGAAGTAAGGGCGAGGATGCGACCGCATTAAATTGATTTAAGCCCCTCCCCTCTAGTGGAATTCGTTTCACTGAACGTTCCAAGCCGGATCTTCTGTCGCGTTTTTGTTATGGTTTGTCTTTGAGTGTGTGTATCGCTTATATTATTTTGTTTTGGATAGCCAATTGGTCAATTTGTGGGAAAGTTTTGTATGTTTGATTTTAGGTTTAACGTCCCCGTCAACACTGCAAGTTAAGGGAAACTAACAGATTTTCCGCTGTTAGGGTCTAGTTGTTTCATGTTTGTGTTTTTTTCCCTTTGGTATGTGGGTTAATTGTATCGATTTCTGATCATTGCCTTCACTTCTATTTTATGTCAATTTTGATATGCTCAGCTGTTTTTTTTTTTTTTTTTTTTTTAAAGGTTGACATGGCCGCCATATTTCCTATTCATTCGTTTACATTCCCTTGTCCCTTAAAGCTTTCATGTGAAATTTGATTACAATTGGACAAAAAATATTTTCATATCTAGATGACTTTGACCTAGAATAGTCAATTTACCTTCACCATTTAAACCATCAAAATCTAATTCGTCAGAAATAAATCTTGGCATGCGGAAGGTTAAAATTTTATGTTTGTACTTGACTGAATCGACTATTTTTGGTCTGCCTTCAGAAAACGGTAAAACTGTCAACAGATACAAAAATCACACTCATGGCCATTTTACGAAGGCTCGTTTCATAACTTTCATATGAAATACCAACTCGCGTGAGGTCCTGTATTAATTTTTTTACGTTTTGTTAATTACCATTTAACGTTTCCCATAAATCAGGCGCAGAAACTGTATTAGCAATAAGCCGACTCACAATAAAGTTACGACCAGTGAAATACCGGATAAGTGCAGACTGCATCTTCACTGCTCACGAAAAATCTTTACTAGATTCTAAGCATGAAACAGCAAATGAATTTTCGGTCAAGTTTCATTGATTTTCAGGTCATTCAGGGTCTTCGCAGGCCGCACGTGTAATCTTGTTGTTCATGTTGTGTCTCTGCTCAAGTATTAATGAGGGCGACTCGAATGTGCCACGATCATGGCCTCATACGTAATTTATAGCACGAACAGAAACTGTAAATTATGTTCTGGTTTAAGAGGAGTCTTTAGGCACGAAGGTCACGCAAAAAGAATGACACTCTGAGACCACCTTTCAGTCTGTCAGTTTAAGTCGGCGCAAGAAAAAACCTACGAGAATACCTGTGCGAATAGCGAAGACTGATGCACAGGCTGATCACTCTTCGCTGTTCGCATGAAACTTCTACAGCTTCTGAAGTATCCGAAAAGACTATATCCAGAAATTATTAATGCACAGTGAAATCGGAGTTTTCGTTGATCTCAAGCATTTATGTAGGTTTTGTCACGCGCCGGCTCAATTGTATCGCTAGTAACCCTGATTCAGCACATTGCGCAAACACGCCTATACAAATACATTGCCACCTTTATCGCAGAAAAAATGAAAATTTTATTATGAAAACTTGTGATATTTTTCTTATTTCTGCTCTGAAATATAGATTGTGGGTACTCGTTAGAAGCGCCTTAGCGGCGTGCAATTGTTGTAAGTGCCCATGCACCCAAAACGGCCAACCCAGATGAGGACAGACAAGTTCTTTGATGATTTGGGTTCTGTGATTTCTGCTACATCCTGGACAGAAAAAAACTCGTCCTTCTGGGAGACTTCAATGCTAGAGTAGGCACAGACCACCAAACCTGGGAACGAGTGATTCGGGTTGGAGGAAAGTGCAATAGCAATGGCCTTCTCCTTTTGAGGAAGTGTGCAGAGCATGAACGGCTGATCCCTAACACAGCTTTTCGTCTGCCAACTCGCAACAAGACATCATGGGTGCATCGTCGCTCCAAACACTGGTATATCATTGATTATGTCATAGTTTGAAGAAAGGACAGACAGGATGTCAGATTGACAAATCCTATGTGTGGTGCAGACTGCTGGACAGATCAATAGCTTTGTTGTCAGCAAACCCAACCTGCGCATTCACCTTGCAAGGCGACAACAAGGCAAGAAAGTGCCTAATAGACTGAATGTCTCCAAGCTGAAACAAGACAGCAATAGGCAGGCCATCACCCATGACATCCGCAGCAGATTAGATGCAATGGAACTTCGTTCAGACGATCCAGAAAAGAACTTGACAGAGTCAGAGACAAAGTTCGCTCTTCTAGAACCAGTATCTCGTAAACACTAAGACTGGTTTGACGAGAATAACGAAGAAATCCATGATCTCATTGAAGAGAAACACAAAAAAACACAAGGCATACCACAGTGATACCAGCTCAGTATCTAATAAGGCCGCCTATTCAGTTGTATGCAAGACAGTCCAGACTAGGCTCAGAGATATGCAATACTCCTGGTTAAGTAGTAAGGCCGATGAAATCCAGTCCTTTGCAGATAGAAGAATATGAAGAAGTTCTTTGATACAATAAAGACAGTTTATGGTCCTCTGAGCTCAGAAACCACCCCTCTTCTCGGTGCAGATGGAACTAGGCTTCTGACTGACAAGGAAGCTATCTTGAAAAGATGGGCTGAGCACTCTGAAAGTGTTCTTAAACGGCCATCATATCAATGATGACGCCATCAACAGACTACCACAGGTGGAATGTAATCTGCTGATTGACAAGTTACCAACCGTTTCTGAAACAATGAAAGGCTCCAGGATCAGATGCAATACCTGCTGAGATCTACCCCATTTGCAAAGAAAAAGACAGAGTCATCCCTCAAGAATTCAAGGATGCGTCAATTGTCCACCTAGTCAAACAGAAATAGAATCCTCAGGTCTGTGGCTATCATCGTGGCATCTTTGTATTGTCAATTGCTTGGAAGGCACTTGCAAGAGTCCTACTTAACCGACTGAATGAACACTTTGAACAGTCAGTGTTTCTACCAGAAAGCCAGTGTGGATTCAGAAAGGACAGAGAAAAAAATTGGCATGATCTTTACAGCAAGGCAGCTTCAAGAGAAATGCTAGGAACAGAACATGGACCTATACATGACTTTTGTTGACCTTACAAAAGCATTTGACACAATCAGTCATAGGGTCTTTGGAAAACTATGGTAAAGTTTGACTGTCCAAACAAGTTCATCGCAATGGTAAAGTAGAAGTAAAACAAAGATCAGGAATGTAAGACATATCCACGATGTTAGGCTTGCACGAGTCCAAAATGGTGGTGAGTTTTCTGATCCATTCCCTGTGAAAAATGGAGTCAACCAAGGCTGTGTACTAGCCCCAACACTGTTCAGCATGATGTTCTCTGCCATGCTCACAGATGCTTTCCAGGATGGAGACAATGGTATACTTATTAGGTATTGCTTTGATTAGGAGCCTTTCAACCTTAGAAGATTGCAAGCAAAATCTAAGGTGCAGACAGAGGTGCTAGATGAGATCCTCTTTGCTGATGACATGACCAAGGGTACTCGAACAGAAGAGAAGATGCAAACAAAAGTGTGGATCAAGTATATTACTCCTGTGACAGCTATGGACTATCATCATCAAAAAGACCATGATGGTCTATCAACTAGCGCCTGGCAAGCCTTACAAGGAGCCCACCATCACAATGAAAGGCCAAAGATTGCAAGCGGTAGACAAGTCGTGCACATCGATGATCAGGTCAATGCCAGAATTGTCATTTGGTCGACTATGTGCTAGTGTTTATGATGGAAGTGGAATGAGGCTTCACACAAAGCTGAAAATCTACCTAGCTGTTGGGCTGCCAACACTATTATTTGCATGTGAAACATGGACTGTTTACCAACGGCACGCCAAAAGAATAAACCACTCACTTCAATCTTTTTAACATTAAGTGAAAAGACAGGATTCCTGACACAGAAGTCCTGAAAAGGTCATGGATCCAGAGTGTATACACGTAAGATGAACAGGCTATGTTACCAGGATGCCTGAGGAACGTTTGCGAAGTAAAATGAAGTACTAGAAATGGGCAAAAGCTCCCATTGTGGCCACAAGGATACTCTCAAAGCCTCCCTCAGCGACTTCCACAAACCAACAGAGTCGTTGGAACAACTTGCACAAGACCGAGCAAAGTGGCGAGGTCTCATTAGCACACTGGTAAAGGCAAGCGCGCAGGGTAAGGAACAAACACACCGGATAAGGAAATTTTTCCGCTCAGGATAAAAAAGAAAATGGCGGAATGGGTATCACATGTGCAGGTTTGTTGTTGTTCTAGATCTCGTGTTATGGTTACTTATCAATACGGCTGCTCACATTAGCTTCACGGAAGACACATATTATTCACAAATTTATCTTCGATGGTCCGAATTCGACAGTTACAGCCAGTCAAACGGAGAACCGGACACAGTGGAGCTACTCCACCGCGAAATCCCATTATTTTACATGAAACGCTCTTCTGGGAAGATGGCAAGCACTTTTTTTTGGTTGTAGACATGCATATGATAAATCGGACTGTTGCAAATACGATTTAAGGAAAATTTGAAATTAGAAGGTCCACAGTGAGAAATCCTAGTTCAATTTTCTATGCAACGCCCACGGGCAAGGAAATGGGTACAACGCATATGATAAGACACAAAATTTTCCGACGAAAATGGTTCTTGTATGGTCGTAGCACTAGGAAATTTCCATCTCAGATTAGGTTTTCCGATATAAATAATTAGTCCTACATAGTTTAAAGCACCAATTGTGACCTTTAAGAAACGTTCAAAGTTATGTGCATTGTCTTGGCATGTGCATTGCTCTGGTTCTAGCAATATAATCATCCACTATGAGGGGATAGATGGATTTGGTTCATCGCGATCATGAATTAGAGAAATGATATTTATGTCCATGCAGTATTTGTGGTAGAAAATTGTATGTTTGTTCTTTTGGCTGAAAATAAGATAAATAACTTCGCCAAATCCGTGAGACATACCTATTGCATGGTTTCGCCAAGTTCTGTTTCTACCACAAATACTGCATGGACATAAATATCATTTCTCTAATTCATGATCGCGATGAACCAAATCCATCTATCCCCTCATAGGGGATGATTATATTGCTAGGGGATGATTATATCGTAGAACTGTCGCAGATAGTCCAACGTCGCATTACATACGCAAGTGCGGCTCCCGCCCGTCTTGGCTTGAAGAAATAGATTGGGCTGCTTTATGCTTCCACGCAGAGCTAAAACCAACCAAACCAACTGCACATGAGTCCTGGTAAACCGCTTAGGAGGTCTAAGCCTGCCCAGGCAAAGTATGGTGCGTGTCGGACCCGCTATGCGTATAAACCCTAAATTGGTTTCATTGGGCGGCAGGGCTTGAGATTCCATTTCATCTCAATGTCGGGTAAATTAAGCCCCACAAAACTGGAAGCAACGTTCCCAAAATGACCTAAATGGTGTTGACGGAGACGTTAAACCTTGAGTCAAACAAACAAATATACGCAAGTGCATTAGAATAAGGGCTTGCTCTCTTCAAGAGGAAGCAAGCTCTTTACACCTTATTAGCAAGTTCTTTACTTTAAGGGGAATGGGAACATCTAGCAGAAGCTTCCGCCATTTTTCAAAGGAAGACAACTTTCGAGATATCCTTTTCGCTGTTCCACTGAAATGGTGGTCAACTCTTAAAGGACAGAATTTGCTAATTTTGACCCCTATTGACATGGGAGACAAAAATACTTTTCTAATCAGGCAATGTGGTGCGTGTCGGACCCTCTCTGCGTATAAACCTTAATCGGCCCCCGCCCATCGGGTCTTGGAGACATAGATGGCTGTATGATGCCTCCACGCAGAGCTGAAACCGACCGCACACGAGTACTGGTATACCACTTAGAGGATCTAAGCCTGCCCAGGCAAAGCGGTGCTAGTCCGACCGTCCATGCTTATAAACCCTTTCATTGGGCCACAGGGCTTGAGATGTCATGTCATCTCAATGTCGGGTAAAAGTCTCACAAAATTGGGAGCAACGTCTCCAAAATGCCATATTCAGTGTTGCCGGAGACGTTAAACCTCAAATCAAAAACAAAATTATAAACCCTGAATTTGTTTAAACCCTAAATTGTTTTCAGTGGGCGGCAGAGCTTTCTCAATGTCGAGTAAATTAAGTTCCACAAAACTGGAAGCAACGTCTCCAAAATGACTTAAATAGTGTTGACGGAGACGAAACCTCAAGTCAAACAAACATACGCAAGTGCATTAGAACATTACGAAAACACGCCTATACAAATACAGTGTAGCCCTTATCGCCGAAAAAATGAAAATTTTTGGATATTGTGATATTTTCCTTATTTCTGCTTAAAATATAGATTGTGAGTAATCGTTAGAACCGCCTCGTCGAGGCGGTCCTAACGAGTACCCACAAGTTGTATTTTGGAGCAGAAATAAGAAAAATAAGGTTTACCCTTGTAAACCCCAGTTTTACTATATAAAAGTGGGGTTCAAGGAGGTCAAAATTGTATAGGCATGTTTTCCTGATGATAAGGGTAGGAAGCAAGTTCTTTACTTTAAATTACCCATACCTTTTTAGCAAGTTCTTTACTTTAAGGGGAATGGGAACAGCTAGCAGAAGCTTCCGCCATTTTTCAAAGTGAGTTAACTTTCAAGACTCCTTTTCGCTTTTCTGTCCACTGAAAAGGGGGTCAACTCTTAAAGGGAAGAATTTGCTCCTCGGGAGCAAATTCTTTCCTTTAAGAGTTGACCCCTATTGACATGGGAGACAAAAATACTTTTGCAGGATTTGCCTCCTCTGAACCTTAAATTACCCATATCTTCTCTGCAAATTACCCAGCCTTTTCTTTATTGGTCAGTGATAATCACGCGGACATTCGCAGGTAAGCTTCTGAATCGTAGGTTTAGTTACTTTGGGTCGATTTACCCAAAGTTACTGATTACCAATCGACGCAAAGTCACCCAACCCGGAGCTAGGCGAAGAGAGCCACGTTGCATCAAGCCACTCGATCCAACTCATTCAAACCTTGGCCGCTGTTTTCATTTTTTTTTTTTTTTTGGTAATTAGAAGCTGAAGCAAATAAGTGTTGTCATTCTTGTTCATTGCACGTCCCACATGATTTCAGAGAAACGTTTGCCAAAGAAATCTAGAAATGGGCATGATGGTCAGAATAAGCGATACAGGGACACCGACCCTCAAAGCATCCCTTGAGGACTTCAACATTCCAAACGAATCGATGGAATAGCAAAGTGGCGGGGTCTCATCAGAAGGGGTGCAAATGAATACGAGGCAAAAAGAATCAGCGAAGCTGCACAGCGCAAAGTCAGAGCTAAGGCATCATAAACAGCAATATAGCTTTCTCCTCTGACCTCTCTTGCTCTATCTGCAGCTTCGGCTATCTTTGTTACATTTCTCGCATGTGATTAAGATTGGTCATTGTCATTAATGACTGACGAATTATTACGTCCCATAAGCTGTTCCTTGTTTTGCCTCAGTAGCTCATTCGGATGCGCGTCTGACTGGTGATCAGGAGGGCGCGGGTTCGATACCTGCCGGGGTCGGCAACCATTCTTTCGTGGAGATTGATCATGAAATCTTTTCTACGGTCATTCTCTCCCTTCCACGGGCTTATGACCCACAGGGTTGACGCGTCGTTAAACACGAAATCATCATCATCATCCCTTCCACTGATTCAAAAATAGCCATCGGAAGAGATGGCAAATCCCCCGACCAAAAGCCAACATGGCCTTCAGAAGATTGTTCACTAACAGAAAGTGCACCAGAATTAAACCATCAATATATCACAAAAGTATTGCAGTTATGACCATCACAAGATTATACTGTCAGGGGAGATAACTAAAAAACCAGGGCACTCAGAAATGTGGTTCTTGAGCATGACATGCCTGCTTAAGCTCATGTATTTCTGTACAAAGTACCATCAATATGTCTCAGAAGGTATTGGAGATATGGTGATCACAAGCTGGTCATACTGTTATATTGGAAGGGTAGATAACTCAAATGTCACAGCACCAACAGTTGTGGTTCTTGCACATGACATCCCTTCTGTACCTTGTATACAATTGTGCCAAGTTCCTTCAATATATCTCAAAGGGTGTTGGAGTTATGGCCATCACAAGGTTATATTGCCAGGGGAGATAACTAAAAAACCAGAGCACCCAGAGTTTTAATTCTTGAGCATGACACACCTGCTTAACCTCATGTGCATCTGCATCAAGTACCACCAATATGTCTCAAAGGGTATTGGAGGTACGATGATCACAAGGTTGTCATACTGTTATATTGGAAGGGAGGTAACTCAAATATCATAGCACCCAGAGTTGTGGTTCTTAGGCATGAAGCGCCGTCTCAACATTGCATACAATTGTGCTAAGTACCATCAATATATCTCAAAGGCTATTGGAGTTATGGCCATCACAAGGTTATATTGTCAGGGGAGATAATTGAAAAACCAGGGCACCCAGAGTTGTGGTTCTTGCCCGTGACACACCTGCTTAACCTCATGTACAACTGTACCAAGTATCATTAACATATCTCAAAGAGTGTTGGAGTATGGCATCCAGAGTTCTGGTTCTTGCGCATGACACGCCATCTTAGTCTTGTGAACAATGGTGCCAAGAACCATCAATGAATCTGAAAGGGTATAGGAGTTATAGCCATCACAAGGTTGTCACTCTATTTTATTGGAAGGGGAGACAACTCCAAAACCATGACAACCAGAGTTGTGGTTCTTGTGCATGACACTCCGTCTCAGCCTTGTGAACAACTGTGCCAGGTACCATCAATATATCTCAAAAGGTATTGGAGTTATGGCCATCACAAAGTAGTCATTCTATTTTATTAAAAGGGGAGATAACTAAAAAAGTATGGCATCCAGAGTTCTGGTTCTTGCGCATGACACGCCGTCTCGGCCTTGTGAACAATTGTGCCAAGAACCATCAATGAATCTCAAAGGGTATAGGAGTTATGGCCATCACAAGGTTGCGTCTACGGACGGACGGACGGACGGACAGACGGACGGACGGACGGACGGACGCCAGGCTGATCGCTATATCCCCCGAACCTATTCAGTCGGGGGATAAAAAGGGCAATTTTCAGCTTCTATAGCGAAAGAATGTCCACTGTACTGGTAAACCGCTTACGTATAAGCTTGCCCAGGCAAAGAGTGGATAAACTGACGGCTCAAAAATGACCTAAATAGTGTTGACTGGACCGTTAAATCCCAATACAAACCAACGAACAAACAAATCAAATACTAACATGTTATGGTTCTCAAAAGACGGAGTTAGATGGAATAACTCGAAACGTAAGACAACATATCAGTCATATTCATATCGCGATCATAAATGAGAGAAATGATATTTATGTCAATGCAGTATTTGTGGTAGAAAATTGTATGTTTGTTCTTTTGGCTGAAAATAAGATAGATAACTTCGCCAAATTCGTGTGACATACCTATTGCATGGTTTCGCCAAGTTCTGTTTCTACCACAAATACTGCATGGACATAAATATCATTTCTCTAATTCATGATCGCGATGAACCAAATCCACCTGTCCTCTCATAGGGGATGAACCAGAGCAATGCACATGCCAAGACTATGCACATAACTTTGGACGTTTCCTAAAGGTCACAATTGGTGCTTTAAACTATGTAGGACTAATTAATAATATCGGAAAACCTAATCTGAGATGGAAATTTCCTAGTGCTACGACCATACAAGAACCATTTTCGCCGGAAAATTTTGTGTCTTATCATATGCGTTGTACCCATTTCCTTGCCCGTGGGCGTTGTATTGAAAATTGAACTAGGATTTCTCACTGTGGGCCTTCTAATTTCAAATTTTCCTTAAATCGTATTTGCAACAGTCCGATTTATCATGTGCATGTCTACAACCAACAAAAAAGTGCATGCCATCTTCCCAGAAGAGCGTTTCATGTAAAATAATGAGATTTCGCGGTGGAGTAGCTCCACTGTGTCCGGTTCTCCGTTTGACTGGTTATACATGTCGAATTCGGACCATCGAAGATAAATTTGTGAATAATATGTGTCTTCCGTGAAGCTAATGTGAGCAGCCGTATTGATAAGTAACAATACACGAGATCTAGAACAACAACAAACCTGCACATGTGATACCCATTCCGCCATTTTCTTTTTTATCCTGAGCGGAAAAATTTCCTTATCCGGTGTGTTTGTTCCTTACCCTGCGCGCTTGCCTTTACCAGTGTGATTAGAAGGAGTGCTAGTGAATACGAGGCGAAAACAAAATCAGCGAAGCCGAGCAGAAACGTGCACAGCGCAAAGCAAGAGCTTAGGCATTACCAACAGAGCTGTCTTCCTCTAACATATGTTGCTCTAACTGCAACAGACAGTTCAGAGCTAGAATTGGTCTCATCAGCAATCAACAGTTGCATTTCTTACATGTTATTAAGATTGGCCATTGTCAGTAATGACAGATGAACTATTAACTATTTAAGTTATAAACTCATTCCCCATTTTATTGGTGGCTGTATGTAGCATTTGGTGTGTACGTGTGTACATGTGTTAGTGAGTTTATATATAGATGTGTTTCGTTGTATTCATGCCTATTGTTCATATTGGTATTAATTTGCCTATAATCCATACTTTGTGTATATCTGTGCAATAAAATTTATTCTATTCTATTCATTCTATTCTATTCTGTCTACGTGTTATTCTGGACGTCACTTCAGTGGTGTCTGAGAAGATTTCAACAAACGTTTAGAAATGTGTGGGGTTTAACTTAGATGCAAAATTGACACAAATATAACATGGATATAACCGTTGGATAAGAAGGACGTTTTGTTTTCCGTAATCTCACATTTTAGTTGTTTTATCACTGGAACACGTTTAATTCTATTTTCATTCAGTACTGTAAAAAGTGCTTTCTAAATCACGACAGAACCGTAAAATCGTTTTAAGCCCCCTAGTGAAATACTTTTTACTGACCGTACCAAGGCGGTTCTTCTGTCGTGGTTTATTATTGTTATAGTTCGTATTTGCATGTATGTATTGATTAAATCTTTTTTATTTTCGATAACCGTTTGGCCATTTTGTGGGAAAGTAACTGTCATTCCCTTTGCATCTATTTTTCAAAATGGCGTACATCCAGCTTTTGTTTCAACCAGCTTATATATCAGTATGCTGAGTGAGTTGTTTACAGGAGCTGTAAAGTGTCAACAATTAGGATAACACATCCATGTGATAAAGTGCATTTTTCAAACCTCAAAATACATGTAGGTAATTTTTCTGATGAAAATTGGTCATATTTTTCTTATTCACACTCCAAACATAGGTTTTGGCTGCTCGTTAGAACCGCCTCATTGAGGCGGTTCTAACGAGTACCCACAACCTATGCCTTGGAGCAGAAATAAGAAAGATAATGTTTACCCCCTAAACCCCAGTTTTCTCTATATAAAGTGGGGTTTAGGGTGGTCTTTATTTCACGGGCTTGTCTACCAATACTCAAATGCAAAATGATCCTACAAGTCTATCAAAATGCATGAAATATATACTTTATTAATTTCTATTTTAAATCCCCCGCCGTAAAGCGGAGCGGGGATTATAGGAATGACCTTCGTCTGTCCGTCTATCCGTCTGTCTGATCGCCCATCTGTCCATCCATAACACTTTCTCGTTCGCTCAGTATCTCATGAACACTTTATATATATTTTCAATAAACGTTGATCCCATATCCCCCTCATTGAGCTGATGTGCAGAACCTATAAATACAAGAATTCCGCCGAAGGCTAAGTCGCGCATGTGGGGGCGCAAAGGCACCGAACCATGACATGTAGGCCAAGGTCAAACATAGATGTTTGCATAAAAGTTGTCATTCTTAAATGCAAGCTTGTACTAAGTATCATTAATGAAACTCTAATAATTCTTGAGAAATGAACTTAACCATTAGGGTGAACGTCAGGGTAGTTGCAATATTTTACAAAGGCTGAGAACCATAAAATGTAGGTCAAGGTCAAATATGCATGCCTGCATTTAAATTTCGATCTCCAGATACAAGTTTGTACCAAGTATCATTAATGAAGCTCTTAATTGTTCTTGAGAAATTAACTTGACCCTTTGGGTGAAAGCTAGGGTGGTCGCAATATTTTACAAAGTCAGTGAACCATAAAACGTAGGTCAAGGTCAAATACGGATGTTTGTATTTAAGTTGCAATCCCCAGATATAAGTTTGTACCAAGTATCATTAATGAAGCTCTTATAGTTTTTTTAGAAATAAACTTGACCATTAAGGTGAACGCTAGGATGGTCGCAATATTTTACAAAGTCAGCGAACCATGATATACAGGTCAAGGTCAAATATAGATACTTGCATTTAAGTTGCCATCCCCAGATACAAGTTTGTACCGAGTATCATTAATGAAGCTCTTATAGTTCTTGAGAAATTAACTTGAGCATTAGGGTGAACGATAGGGTGGTCGCAATATTTTACAAAGTCAGTGAACCATAAAACGTAGGTCAAGGTCAAATATGGATGCTTGCATTTAAGTTGCTATCCCCAGATACAAGTTTGTACCAAATATAATTAATGAAGCTCTTATAGTTCTTGAGAAGTAAACTTGACCATTAAGGTGAACGCTAGGATGGTCGCAATATTTTACAAAGTCGGTGAACCATGAAATATAGGCCAAGGTCAAATATAGATACTTGCATTTAAGTTGCCATCCCCAGATACAAGTTTGTACCGAGTATCATTAATGAAGCTCTTATAGTTTTTGAGAAATTAACTTGAGCATTAGGGTGAACGATAGGGTGGTCGCAATATTTTACAAAGTCAGTGAACCATAAAACACAGGTCAAGGTCAAATATGGATGCTTGCCTTTAAGTTGCTATCCCCAGATACGAGTTTGTACCAAGTATAATTAATGAAGCTCTTATAGTTCTTGAGAAATAAACTTGACCATTAGGATGAACGCTAGGGTGGTCGCAATATTTTACAAAGTCGGTGAACCATAAAATGTAGGTCAAGGTCAAATATGGATGCTTGCATTTAAGTTGCAACACCAAGATATAAGTTTGTACCAAGTCTTATTAATGTCGCTCTTATAGTTCTCGAGAAATAAACTTGATCACTAGGATGAACGCTAGGGTGGTCGTAAATGTTGACGCCTTGACTAACAGCGCAGTGGTTAACGCGTTCGACTCATGATCGAGAGGTTGTGCGTTCGAATCCGTCACCCGGTATCGAGGTGTGTCCTTGGGCTAGACACGTAATGACACTGCCTCACACCACCCAGGTGTAAATGGGTAGCAGTGGTGTAATAGTCACTGCCTCTCTCTCACGCGCGTGAAAACATCCGAAATGAGTGTTCGAGAGCAATTAAATAAGTTTGAAGCTTCCAACACAATCGAACTAAAATAAATTAGTATAAACTAAACTAAAGTAATGGACGGACGGACGAACGAACGAACGAACGAACGGACGTACGGAAAACCGGACGCAAATATCGCGCCATGCTAATAGCAGGCGCGACAAAAACTATGCCGACTCAAAGACAAGGACACAGTTGAAGGTCGCAAGTTTGAGCCTTGAACTTTTTGTCCAAATGTTGGCCTAAGTGGTATGATTTGCAGAACCCAGAACCCAACCATGCTGACTCAAGGTTAAGGTCACCTTTGTAGGGCATGAGTTTGAACCTTGAATTTCCTGTTCGCTCTATATATTTTTTACCGTTGAAAGATTTTCATTAAACGTGGTCAGATATGATTGGCCTGCAAGGTGTTTCGATGCAGAGGTGAAACCGACCACACATGAGTACTGGTAAACCGCTTAGAGGTTCTAAGCCTGCGCTGACATAGCGGTGTGAGTGAGACCGTCCATGCATATAAACCCTATTGGTTGCATTGGGCGGCATGGCTTGAGATTTCATTTCATCTCAATGCCGGGTAAAAGTCCCTCGAAATTGGAAGCAGCGTCTCCCAAATGACCTATATAGTGTTGACGAGGACGTTAAATTTCAAATCAAACAAATATTTGCATCAGTGCGCTAATATACAGAACCCATAACCACACCATGATGAATCAAGGTCAAGGTCAATAATGAAGGTCATGAAACTGCGGTGTGGGATACAGCTGTCCCTCATACTGCCTTCTTGTTAATATGGGATTTATAAACCTCGGGAAGTAATATTATCTTTATCGGTTTATAATTACTACTCAAAGTTTGGTAGGGATCACTTTTTATATACCAAATTTTGCACTGAAAATTTAAAATTCTTCATAAAATTTGTACTCCGTATATTGAAAAATATTTTAAGCAGAAACTCATGTGCAATTCAGTACTCTTGAAAGTGCACAGTTCTCACACTTCGCAAATGAATTCATGCACCCCAAAAATCTTGCGTAACACTGCATTCCAACAGAAAAAAATCAAACTTGTCAGTGTTCCTTTACAATGCGTAATAAGGATTTCATTTGATTTGTGAAACTCTAGAATGCCTAGTAGGGGACAATTAAGAAACCGTCTGAGCCCCGACGAAATGAATCGTGGCGCAGGAATGTTGGAATCTGGCGTCTCTCAACGTCGTGTTGCTGGGATTAAGAATGTGTGTCTCAGAGCGTGGTTTCCCGAATGTGGAGTCGGCATCTTACCCATGGAAATCCTTCACGCAGACACGGCGGCGGTCGAGAAAGGGCTACAACTCAACGTCAGGACCGTTTTTGTTGATTCAGTCCCGGCGTCAACGGTTCCTGAACGCTACGCGTTTGCATAACGAGCTTAGGAACGGAACTGGAGCACGAATTTCTTCTCAAACTGTCAGAAACAGGCTCTACGAGTTCGGACTTAATGTCAGGAGGCCTACTGTACGTGTGTGGGACATGCTACAGCTTGCTATTTCAGCCCGACCTGTGCAGCCGAGGACTTTACAGGAGCTCAAAGATGCATTGGTTGCTGAATGAAGGCTGTTTCCGCAAAACCGGACACAGACTCTGATTACGAGCATGCGATGCGATGTCGTGCTGCTGCAATTGATGCCCGTTGACGCCATACACGTTATTAGTCACGTTTGTCTAAACAAATTTGATAAATTGTGAAAAATCAATTGTCCGATTCCTTTCGTGTTATGGCAAATTTTTTGGGTGCAAAGACGGTTGTTGTTGTCACGCTTGAATGCAGTTCCAGTTTACAAAATTAATCACTAGTCTTTGTGAAGGATATGTTTTCTATCATTATATATCAAATTTGGATTCAGCTGATTAATTTATCCAAAAATTATTTTGCATTAAAAAAGTGATCCCTATCAAACTTTGAGTAGTATATAATGTTATTAATTAAGTAATTTCATATTGACCCAGTTACAGGTCCGCGGTCTGATGTATTGGCCCGAGGCCGAGGCCAATACAGCTGACCGAGGACCCGTAACTTGGCCAATGCGAAATTACTTGATCAATGACAATTTTATTAATTGACACAATTAAAAAATCATGATTATTGATTTTTTGACCTCAGTTAATATTGGTTGACCTGGTGTTAATACGGTGACCTCCGATCAATACAGAATAGTCAATTAATAAATTCCACGAACAAACTCTATCTATTATATTCATGGGCATGAACATTTGTCCCTCGAGAATAATAAATACATCCAGAAATACTAATATACTTCGGTTCGGCCATACATGCACTAGAGATCTAGAAAGTTTTGACCTTCAAGTGCGCTTTTATAGACTGACAGACTCGATATGACCTAAATAATGTTGACTTAGCCGTCAAACTAATAACAAATAAAATTACATGCTCTTTATAACACCGTTCTTCATAACACATTATGGAAATGACTCAGTTTCAGCCCCCGCCCATCGGGGCTTGAAGAAATGTATTGGTTCATCACGAAAACAGGCCTATATAATTTTGACCCCCTTGAACCCCACTTTCATATAGTAAAACTGGGGTTTACAGGGGTAAACTTTTTTTTTTATTTCTGCTCTAAAATATAGATTGTGGGTACTCGTTAGAACTGCCTCAATGAGGCGGTTCTAACGTGTACTCACAATCTATATTTTGAGCAGAAATAAGAAAAATGTAAAAAAGATCATCTAAAAATCTTGGTTTTTCGGCGATTAAGTTTACAATGTAATTATGTAGGCGTGTTTTCTTGATGTGCATGATGCTTCCACGCAGAGCTCAATCTGACCTACATACGAGTACTGGTAAACCGCCTAGAGAATCTAAGCCTGCCCAGGCAAAGCGGTGTGAGTGTCGGACCGTCCATGCTTATTAACCCTATTGGTTTCATTGAGCGACAGGGCTTGAGATGTAATTTCATCTCAATGTCGGGTAAAAGTCCAATGTCTCCAAAATGACCTTTACATTGTTGACGGGGACGGTAAACCTCAAACAAACAAACAAATCAACCTTATTTCATTCAAATGAGGTTGTCACATATCAGCCGTAAATGAAGTAAGCGTTAAATGAAGTAATTATCTAAAATAAGGTATGGTTATGAAAGCTGACCAACTCGACATGACCTAAATAGTGTTGACGGGGCCGTAAACCACAAAATAAACAAACAGGCTTGCTCCTTGTTAAACCATAGTGGATATACGTTGGTTTAAGGGGAAGGGGAATACCTGGCAGATCTTTCTGCCATTTTTCAACGAGAGACAACTTTCGGGTTTCTATTAGCCCTGTACCAATGAAAAAGGGGTATACTCTTAAAGGAAAGAATTTACTCCTCAGGAGCAAATTCAAGAATTAACTCCTCAGGAGCAAATTCTTTCCTTTAAGAGTTGACCCCTATTGGCATGGGAGACAAAACTAGCTTTGCAGTTTTGCCTCCCCTGAAGGTGTTCCCATTCCCCTTAAATCCTTTTTCATTTAAGGTTCTTATTTCAAACAAGATCGTCGCATATCAACCTTTTTAATAAACGTTAAATGAAGTAATTATTTTAAATAAGGTATGGTTATGTAATCTGACCAACTCGATATGACCCAAATAGTGTTGACTAGGCCATTACATTTAAAAACAAACCACAAAGAAAACCGCTTATGTATAAACCTATCTAGGATGTGTTGGGACCGAATATATATTTGCCAAACTTAAATAAAAAAAAAAACTTAAATGAAGTTATTGTATCACTAGACGCGATATAGCGGGGACAAAAATTTAAAGAATCAAACTGGTGACCTTCAACTGTGGCCTTGACTTTGAGTCGGCATGGCTTATTTATGGGTTCTGCCCACCAGCTCACTGAGGGGGATATTTGACCGAAGTTTAATGAAAATCCTTTTAGGGATAAAGGAGATATGGAACGGACATCAAATGCAAAATTCAAACTTGTGACCTTCAACTGCACATGTATAATATGTGAAAAGCGTGCACTTGCCACGGGTCGGTAATTGGGATAGGCCAGATAAATATTGAACGACCCACGTAACAGTATTTTTTATAACAGGTTATGGGTATATGTCAGTTATACATCACGTAAACAAGTCGGTGAAATAAACTACCTCTTAAACCCCACTTTATATAGAGAAAACTGGAGTTTAGGGGGACAAACATTATTTTTCTTATTTCTTATTTTCTGCTCAAAGACATAGGCTGTGGGTACTCGTTAGAACCGCCTCAATGAGGCGGTTCTAACGAGCACCCACAACTTATGTTTGAAAGTATAAATAAGAAAACTATCGCGGATTTTCATTAGAAATAAAGCCATTTTGGAGGTAGGAGTGAGTTTTAGTTTTACGTCCCACCAACAGCTAAGGTCATACGGAGACGGGACCTCGGTTTAAAGACTCATCCGAAAGTCTGGAGAAGCCCTGCGATCCCTGGTTTACATGGCGAGTAGCGTAACCACTGCACCACGGAGGCTTCTTTTGGAGGTAGGAAAAATGCACTATATTTCATTCAAATCAGGTTAAGTGTGGTTCGGTAAACTGACCGGTAAACTGACCGACAAGATATGACCTAAATAGTGCTGACTGAACTGTAAAACTTACAAAAACACATGCTCTCTATAACAATTTATGAATATACATTACGAAAACATGCCTATATAATTTTGACCCCCTTGAACCCCACTTTTATATAGTAAAACTGGGGCGTACAGGGGTAAACCTTATTTTTCTTATTTCTGCTCTAAAATATAGCTTGTGGGTACTAGTTAGAACCGCCTCATCGTTTCTTATTTCTGCTCTAAAATATAGCTTGTGGATACTTGTTAGAACCGCCTCGATGAGGCGGTTCTAACGAGTACCCACAATCTATATTTTGAGCAGAACTAAGAAAAATATCACAATTTTTCAATTTAAAATTTTCACTTTTTCGGCGTTAAAGTTTTCACTGTATTTGTATAGGCGTGTTTTCGTAATGAGTCAGTCAAATCTATTTCATTTAACGTTGATTTTTGTTTAAATAAGGTTATCACATGACAACCTAAAATGAAGTAAACGTTAAGCAGTTAGTTCAACTAAGATCAAGTGTGTTTAGATAAGCTTAAAAACTCGATATGACCTAAAAAGCGTTGCATGTGTCGTAAAACTAAAAACAAATAAACAGACATGCTCTTTGTATAACAACTTATGGATATAAGTCAGTTTAAATACTACTTCATTGAACGTTGTTATTTTAAATACGGTTGGCACATGTGAACCTCATATGAAGCAAACCTTAAATGATGTAATTATTTAAAATAAGGTTAACTGTGATCCGGTAAACTAACAGACTCGATATGACCTAAAATTATAAATAAAGTAAATAAATAGACATGCTCGTTGTAACACTGTTCTTTATAACATATTATGGATATAACTCAGTTTAAATCTTATATTATTTAACTTGTTATTTCAAATAAAGTTGGCATTGGTCAGCCTTAAATGAAGTAAACGTTAAATGAAGCAATTATTTCAAATAAGGTTCAGTGTGGTAAGGTAATCGACATGACCTAAATAGTGTTCAACTGGCCGTTAAACTTTATACAAAATAAACAATACCGCTGATATATAAACTTGTCCAAGTTGTGTGGTTAGGCAGATTGACAGCCCCAATATAGCCTTAGAAGTGTTGCCTGAGCCACTAAACTGAAAAGAAACAGACAGAAAAAAATCCATTATAAAACTATTCTTTATAACAGGTTATGAATATAAGTTAGTTTAAATATTACATCATTAACGTTGTTATGTCAGATAAGGTTTGCAATGGACAACCTTAACTGAAGTAAACGTTAAATGAAGTAATTATTTCAAATTAGGTTGTTATTTTAAATAAGGTTGCACTTTACTTTTATCTACTTTTCTATACCAAACATCGGAACGTCTATATCACACAAACAGTGTATGTTATTACCGCGCAGCAAGCAGCTAAGCAATACTTCATCTGTTGTTTGGTTTGAATAGAGGTTAACGTCTCCGTCAACACTATTTATGTCAATTTGGAGACGTTGCTTCCAATTTCGTGGACCTTTTACTCTACACTGAGATGAAATAACACCTCAAGCCCTGCCGCCCAATGAAACCAATTGGGCTTATATGCATTAAACGGTCTGACTAGCACCACTTTGCCTGGGCAGGCTTAGTCCTTATAAGCTGTTTACCAGTACTCAGGTGCGGTTAGTTTCAGCTTTGCGTCGAAATATCATTCAGCCCAATCTATTTCTTCAAGCCCCGATGGGCGGGGATCGACATCTTTTTCGGTTCATAAAATGCAAGTACGTCAAAACACAATGACACACTGAACAAAGAATTCACGTCACAAGTGACATGTTTGTCAAAGTATAAAGGAACCATAATCCATTTTTAGCATATTGAATACCCGTAAATTCTGCTTTACACAGAAAGTTGGGGCGGAGCTTAGCGAATGTCAAAAAATCTATACGACTGCGATCCCACCTTCTTCAGAGTTGCGCTGCATATTCAAACATTTATTTTTAACATTACGTCACTTGTCTGAAAGTTTCGGTCAATCAACTGGGAAGGACTAACTACGCCCACGTTGTCAATCATCTCTAAAACCTGTTCAGAAACACGTGATAGAAAGATCAACACGTTGCGGCAAAGTCTTTGATTTTCATTGCAAATAGCATCAATTGTGCGATGGGAAGAAGTCTCATTACGCAAACACGCCTATACAAATGCATTGCCACCTTTATCGCCGAAAAAGTGAAAATTTTATTATGAAAAATTGTGATATTTTTCTTATTTTTACTCAAAATATGGATTGCGGGTACTCGTTAGAACCGCCTCATCGAGGCGGTTCAAACGAGTACCCACAATCTATATTTTGGAGCAGAAATAAGAAAATAAGGTTTACCCCTGTTAACCCCATTTTCCCTATATAAAATTGGGGTTCATGGGGTTAAAATTATATAGGTGTGTTTTCGTGATATATTGCTAAACTGCTGGTTGTGTGGTTGTAAGAACCTGTAAATATGCGATTTATTAAACGAAGTAGCAGATATTGTACACTGTCATGATACAATATTTATATTAAAAAGGAAAACAAGTACATACTTTCAAGCCAGAATGAATCATATTATTAAAACAGAGTATGATTAATAGTTCAAACTGCCTCATTGAGGCGAATGCCCAAAATCTATATTTTGGAGCAGAATTTGTTTACGTAATAAGAAGTACAGTCTAAATATTTTGCTTGCAGACCGATTTAATATATAAACAGAATACGCTATGATACAGTAAAGAGAATTGTCAAAACTGTCGTTATCTATGATAATCATACGTTACGGTTTCTATGACTATTCGCAAGCCTTCCGGACTATGAATTCAATTCTACAATGACTCTTTCTGTACCCAGTTTCAGTTCATCTGAGGCGCAGTAAACCTACAATTACACTGCTGCACAACAATGTAGCTGTCAATTAGCAACAGACAATAGTGTGCTAATTAAACAGACATTCAATTAAGAGTTTCGCTTTTGATAGCGGTAGCATCAATTGAATCATTCTTTGGGGCAATACACGAGAAAACGAACATTATTGTTGTGCTCTTTGTGTTCCTTCAATTGAATATAGACAATCAATTTAGGAGAATCGATTCATCCCCTACCGAGCAGGCACACGTCGCTAGGGCAACGTCAAATCAACGTCGGTGTTGCACCGATGTAGATGTGACGTTGCATAAACGTCATGACGTTGCACCGACGTTGATGTGGCGCCATGAGCATGCTGGGAAGGGATTCAAAGCTTTCGAAAATATCTGCTTCTCATCTCAACAGGGTCTCTACTCTTAGCCGGATGAATTTGTCCAAAAAATGTAATTTGTTTTGTTGAACCGTTGGTTCCATTTTGCAGGGCTGAACTCACAGAGACTCAAACAGAAAGTCCGGTGTCGCCTTGTAGTAAAAAGGGAGGGTAATATCTCAGCTGTATCAATGTGTCTTTGCCTGAAGCCCATATGGGCGCTGTCATGAGAAACCCTGCGACCACATCACGAAAACACACCTATATAATTCTGGCCCCCTTTATAACCCCACTTTTTATAGTACAATATGGGGTTTATAGGGGTTTACATTATTTTTCTTATTTCTGCTCAAAATCATAGATTGTGGGTACTCGTTAGAACCGCCTCATGGAGGCGGTTCTAACGAGTGCCCAAATCAATGATTTAGGGGCGGTTCTAACGAGTTGTAGTAAAAAGGGAGGGTAATATCTCAGCTGTATTAATGTGTCTTTGCCTGAAGCCCATATGGGCGCTGTCATGATCAACCCTGTGACCACATCACGAAAACACACCTATATAATTCTGACCCCCTTTATAACCCCACTTTTATATAGTACAAACTGGGGATTAAAAGGGTTTATATTATTTTTCTTATTTCTGCTCAAAATCATAGATTGTGGGTACTCGTTAGAACCGCCTCATCGAGGCGGTTCTAACGAGTGCCCAAATCAATGATTATGGGGCAGTTCTAACGAGTTCCCAAAAACTCTGATTTTGAGCGACGAGGCGGTTCTAGAATCTGTGATTATGAGCAAAATTATGAAAATTTATCAGATTTTTTTTATCTAAAATGCTCATTTTTGTGGTAAAATTTTCAATATAGGCACAAACCGACATGCTCGGCTACACAGATTGCGAATAGTCGTGAACTTTTACATATAGAACTAAAGCATAATTTGTTTGCTCTTGTTTGATTTCAGGTTTCACACTGTTTACTGAGAGAATATTTATTGTTTTTTGTTGTTGTTGTTTTTCTGTAAAATTTGTTACAAACTAAAACAAACCTGACACCCCTATAATTGGAAATGGACTCCAAACTCACTAGGTGGAAGATTCCATTGTCATATATGGGTTAATATGCTCTAAAAATGGTAATCTCTTGGAAGCATAAAATACACAACAGACACAAAAAATTGCAGAGAGCACGTTGTTTTCTGGAACAGACTAGCTATTTTCGGTCAGTTAGGCCTCATCGGTTTCAAAATTCCACAATAGAATCAACGATTCCAGAGGACTTGAAAATATAATCTACACTAAGTTAATATGCACTATAATCTTAAAAAAGAGTATAGCCTACCAATGACACCACTTGGTTAAATGATCCTAGTTTATCAGCGGAACATACTCCTAGGGAGATAAAAAGACCAGCAACAATTGGACGAACCCCTAGTTTTGTGTATTAACACCGCAGTTATAGACAATTCATGGCCTGAGAAATGTGATGCTGAGAAACACTACTGACTGTGAAAATTTAAAAGTAAAACAAATCCCACCATTTATGTACAAATTTTATAGTGTTTCAAATTTCTTGCTAATTAATAACATCGTGCCATCAAACCTTTAGTGTAACACAGATATGGTCAATTGTCAATGAATATGTACTGTTTTAAAATCATGTTGTATAAAATTGAATATTTACATTTCCAGTGTAAATTCTAATGTAAACCTATAGAAAACAATTGCGTTCATACTTCCATGAACGCATCGAATCACATGATTTTCAGTGATGTTAAGTGACGTCATTCTAAACCATTGTTATCTACGGGCGTTGATAACGTCAACGCTGCTCCGCTCTTTGTAGAAAAACAGCGTGTAAATGTTTTCCAGCTTTAAAAGTTTGCCCTACAAGCATTTTTTCGCCAATTGATGAGGGGCAAATAATGTAAATATAAAAAAAAATAAACTTAATTTTGAAAGTTGATACTTGTATCAAGTTTATATGTCATTGCATTTCTACTTCCGGTACTGGACCGCGTTACTACACTTCCGCTGTTCGTTCGCTGCAAAAAATAGTACAAATTAAGCACTTGGGCATCAGGGGACAGTTTCGCATTTGAGGGTGGACGTTTTTTTCAAAATATTATAGTAGGAGGGTCAATAATGGCATGGTTGCTCATAGAAATTGTGATATGTGGATATTTTTGGCCAATGTGGGCTTATTTGCTGAGTATCTGTACTTTTATGAAATGGAATACGAAACTAAAACCCCGGCTGTCTGGATGCAGTGCAAGTTCAAGGTGCAGCGGCATATCTGAATTCACGAAGGTAACTTTGGCACTAAAAAGTGGCTGTTTTTCAAAGAGGATTCCTGAAAAAGTTTACTGGTTATGGTATACTTTTCTGTCTATTTCTTTGCATGTGACTGAGTGTACATGACATTTCAACCGGTGCCAAGTACTGGTGTTTTGGGAGTAAATTCACAGGATCTGTCAAAGTGAGGTGGAGTCATGATTTTTTGTATGTAAAAATTAGTGGGTGGGGTAAGTGATATGCTGCTGCTGTCAGCCTATGCAAACAGAGAAGTGTTTCTTTGGTATTCTGTTTTGATTTCATGCATGTGTGGAGCAATTTAAAACCAAAACAGAAGTTATCGCTTTCTCAAGGAGTTGTCGATAACGATTCAAAAACTTGGTGTGATGCGGACAAAAAAGTGCTGCGATTAACTGTCCCCTGATGCCTTAAGAGAAAACGCCAAAAATTCAAGTCATCTTTTGGGGTCTTATTCAGCGCAATTTGAAAAGCTTATTATTTGATGAGCGTAAAGTTAGTTCCCGGTTCCCGATTCCAGTTCCCGGTTCCCGATTCCAGTTCCCGATTCCAGTTCCAGGTTCCCGATTCCAGTTCCCGGTTCCCGATTACAGTTCGCGGTTCCCGATTCCAGTTCCCGGTTCCCGATTACAGTTCCCTGTTCCCGGTTCCCCATTCCAGTTCCCGGTTCCAGATTCCAGTTCCCGGTTCCCGATTCCAGTTCCCGATTCCCGGTTCCCGAATTGTCACATACTGCATTAGACCACACAGCGGCTAAACGGCGGGAGTAACGTAGACTCTCTAGAGTTGATGACCATCCGTTCCGCAGTGGCCCGGCGACAGGGCAATGGACATGTACTCCTTTAGACCAAACTGCGGATTGGCTGCGGGAGTAGTGGAGAATTGCTATAGGTGATGATCATCCGTCCAGATGTGGCCCGGCGACAAGACAGTGGACACATACTGCAATAGACCACGCTGCGGCTAAGCGGCGGGAGTAGCGGAGACTCTCTTAAGGTAATGATCATCCGTGCCGTAGTGGCCCGGAGAATGGGCAGTGGACACATACTGCATTAGACCACAGCGCGTCTAAGGGCCATCCTTAGTTAACTACAGCCCTTTGAATAGCTGCAATTGTCTTTTTATAGGTTTTGTGCAAATCAGGAACCGGGAACTGGTTCATCCGTGCCACAGTGGGCCGGCGACAGGGCAGTGGACACATTCTGCAACAGACCACACCGCAGCGGGAGTAACGGAGACTCACTATAGGTGATGATCATCCGTGCCGCAGTGGCCCGGAGAATGGGCAGTGGACACATACTGTGTCAACATTAGACTACATCGCGGCTAAGTGTTATTCTTAGTTAACTGCAGCCCTTTGAATAGCTACTATTGTCTTTTTATAGTTTTTGTGCAACCGGGTTCCCGATTTGATTTGACTATGTTAAGAGTTGCCTGCGTTAGATATAAATGTTTTATTCAGTTATCAATTGATAAGGAATGACATCCTTACTCACAGGTCACCCGCGCCGCAAATCTTTTAAAACCCGCGCAGCCCCGCATTGAGTGGGCGGAACAAAGTAACTAGACCGCAAGTTTGCGCGGGTTATATGTCATGATCATCCGTGCCGCAGTGGGCCGGCGACAGAGCAGTGGACATATACTGCAACAGACCACATCGCAGCGGGAGTGACGGAGACTCTCTATAGGTTATGACCATCCGTGCCGCAGTAGCCCGGAGAAAGGCAGTGGACACAAACTGCATTAGACCACACCGCGACTAAGCGGCGGGAGTAACGGAGATTCTCTATAGATGATGACCATCCGTGCCGCCGTGGCCCGGAGAAAGGGCAGTGGACACATACTTCATTAGACCACATCGCGGCTAAGGGTTATCCTTAGTTAACTGCAGTCCTTTGAATAGCTGCTATTGTTTTTTTTTTATAGGTTTTGTGCAAATCGGGAACCGGGAACTAGTTCCCGGTTCCCGATGTAATAAGGAACCGGGAACCTGGAACTAGTTCCCGGTTCCCGATTTGATTTTACTATGTGAAGAGTTGGCTGCGTTAGATAGAAATGTTTTATTCAGTTATCAATTGATAAGGAATGACATCTTTCCTCATAGTTCATCCGCGCCGCAAATCTTTTAAAACCCGCGCAGCCTCGCATTGAGCGGGCGGTACAAAGTAACCAGACCGCAAGTTTGCGCGGGTAATAGGTCATGATCATCCGTGCCGCAGTGGGCCGGCGACAGGGCAGTGGACACATACTGCAACCGACCACATCGCAGCGGGAGTAACGATGAGTCTCTATAGGTGATTACCATCCGTGCCGCAATGGCCCAGGGTAAGGGACACAAACTGCATTACACCACATCGCGGCTATGCGGCGGGAGTAACGGAGATTGTCTATAGGTGATGACCATCCGTGCCGCAGTGGCCCGTAGAAAGGGCAGTTGACACATACTGCATACACCACATCACGGCGAAGGGTTACATTAGTTAAATGCAGCAGTGGCCCGGAGAAAGGACAGTGGACACAAACTGCATTAGACCACACCGCGGGTTAGCGGCGTGAGTAACGGAGATTCTCTATAGGTGATGACCATCCGTGCCGCAGTGGCCCGGAGAAAGGGCAGTGGACAAATACTGCATTACACCACATCGCGGCTGAGCGGCGGGAGTAACGGAGACTCTATATAGGTGATGATCATCCTTCCGGCGACAAGACAGTGGACACATACTACAATAGACCACGCTGCGTCTAAGCGGCGGGAGTAGAGGAGACTCTCTTAAGGTAATGATCATCCGTGCCGCAGTGGCCCGGAGAATGGGCAGTGGACACATACTGCATTAGACCACACCGCGTCTAAGGGTCATCCTTAGTTAACTGCAGCCCTTTGAATAGCTGCTTTTGTCTTTTTATAGGTTTTGTGCAAATCGGGAACCGGGAACTAGTTCCCGGTTCCCGATTTAATAAGGAACCGGGAACCGGGAACTAGTTCCCGGTTCCCGATTTGATTTGACTATGTAAAGAGTTGCCTGCGTTAGATAGAACTGTTTTATTAAGTTATCAGTTGATAAGGAATGACATCCTTACACACAGTTCACCCACGACGCAAATCTTTTGAAACCCGCGCATCCCCGCATTGACAGGGCGGAAGAAAGCAACTAGACCGCAAGTTTGCGCGGGTTATTGATCATGATCATCCGTGCCACAGTGGGCCGGCGACAGGGCAGTGGACACATTCTGCAACAGACCACTTCGCAGCGGGAGTAACGGAGACTCACTATAGGTGATGACCATCCGTGCCGCAGTGGCCCGGAGAAAGGGCAGTGGACACAAACTGAATTAGTCCACACCGCGGCTGAGCGGCGGGAGTAACGGAGATTCTCTAAAGGGGTGATGACCATCCGTGCCGCAGTGGCCCGGAGAAATGATCATTCGTCCCGCTGTTGCCCGGCGACAAAACAGTGGACACATACTACAATAGACCACGCTGCGGCTAAGCGGCGGGAGTAGCGGAGACTCTCTTAATGATCATCCGTGCCGCAGTGGCCCGGAGAATGGGCAGTGGACACATACTGCATTAGTCCACAGCGCGTCTAAGGGCCATCCTTAGTTAACTGCAGCCCTTTGAATAGTTGCTATTGTCTTTTTACAGGTTTTGTGCAAATCGGGAACCGGGAACAAGTTCCCGGATCCCGATTTAATAAGGAACCGGGAACCGGGAACTAGTTCCCGGATCCCGATTTGATTTGACTATGTAAAGAGTTGCATGCGTTAGATAGAACTCTTTATAAAGTTATCATTTGATAAGGAATGCCATCCTTACACACATTTCACCCGCGCCGCAAATCTTTTGAAACCCGCGCATCCCCGAATTGACCGGGCGGAAGAAAGCAACTAGACCACAAGTTTGCGCGGGTTATTGGTCATGATCATCCGTGCCACAGTGGGCCGGCGACAGGGCAGTGGACACATTCTGCAACAGACCACACCGCAGCGGGAGTAACGGAGACTCACTATAGGTGATGACCATCCGTGCCGCAGTGGCCCGGAGAAAGGGCAGTGGACACAAACTGAATCAGACCACACCGCGGCTAAGCTGCGGGAGTAACGGAGACTCTCTAGAGGTGATGACCATCCGTGCCGCAGTGGCCCGGAGAAAGGGCAGTGGACAAATACTGCATTACACCACATCGCGGCTGAGCGGTGGGAGTAACGGAGACTCTCTATAGGTGATGATCATACGCCCCGCTGTGGCCCGGCGACAAGACAGTGGACACATACCACAATAGACCACGCTGCGGCTAAGCGGCGGGAGTAGCGGAGACTCTCTTAAGGTAATGATCATCCGTGCCGCAGTGGCCGGGAGAAAGGGCAGTCTACACATACTGCATTAGACCACAGCGCGGCTAAGGATTATACTGAGTGAACTGCAGCCCTTTGAATAGCTACCATTGTTTTTTATAGGTTTTGTGCAAATCGGGAACCGTTCCCGGTTCCCGGTTCCCGATTTAATAAGGAACCGGGAACCGGGAACTAGTTCCCGGTTCCCGATTTGACTTGACTATATAAAGAGTTGCCTGCGTTACATAGAAATGTTTCATTAAGTTATCAGTCGATAAGGAATGACATCCTTACTCACAGTTCACCTGCGCTGTAAATCTTTTAAAACCCGCGCAGCCCGCATTGAGCGGGCGGAACAAAGCAACTAGGCCGCAAGTTTGCGCGGGTTATAGGTCATGATCATCCGTCCCGCAGTGGCCCGGCGACAGGGCAATGGACATGTGCTCATTCAGACCAATCTGCGGATAGGCTGCGGGAGTAGCGGAGAATCGCTATAGGTGATGATCATCCGTCCCGCTGTGGCCCGGTGACATGACAGTGGACACATACTACAATAGACCACGCTGCAGCTAAGCAGCGGGAGTAGCGGAGACTCTCTTAAGGTGATGATCATCCGTGCCACAGTGGCCCGGAGAAAGGGTATTGGACACATACTGCATTAGACCACACCGCGGCTAAGGGATACTGAGTTAGCTGCAGCCCTTCGAATAGCTGCCATTGTCTTTTTATAGGGTTTGTGCAAATCCCGATTTAATAAGGAACCAGGAACCGGGAATTAGTTCCCGGTTTCCGATTTGATTTGACTATGTAAAGAGTTGCCTGTGTTAGATAGAAATATTTTATTCAGGTATCAGTTGATAAGGAATGACTTCCTTACTGAAAGTTCACCCGCGCTCAAAATCTTTTAAAACCCGCGCAGCCGCGCATTGAGCGGGCGGAACAAAGCAACTAGACCGCAAGTTTGCGCGGGTTATAGGTCATGATCATCCGTGCCGCAGTGGGCCGGCGACAGGGCAGTGGACACATAGTGCAACCGACCACATCGCAGCGGGAGTAACGATGAGTCTCTATAGGTGATGACAATCCGTGCCGCAGTGGCCCAGGGTAAGGGACACAAACTGCATTACACCACATCGCGGCTATGCGCCGGGAGTAACGGAGATTGTCTATAGGTGATGACCATCCGTGCCGCAGTGGCCCGGAGAAAGGGCAGTGGACAAATACTGCATACACCACATCACGGCGAAGGGTGACCTTAGTTAAATGCAGCAGTGGCCCGGAGAAAGGGCAGTGGACACAAACTGCATTAGACCACACTGCGCGTTAGCGGCGTGAGTAACGGAGATTCTCTATAGGTGATGACCATCCGTGCTGCAGTGGCCCGGAGAAAGGGCAGTGGACAAATACTGCATTACACCACATCGCGGCTGAGCAGCGGGAGTAACAGAGACTCTATATAGGTGATGATCATCCTTCCTGCTGTGGCCCGGCGACAAGACAGTGGACACATACTACAATAGACCACGCTGCGTCTAAGCGGCGGGAGTAGAGGAGACTCTCTTAAGGTAATGATCATCCGTGCCGCAGTGGCCCGGAGAATGGGCAGTGGACACATACTGCATTAGACTACAGCGCGTCTAAGGGTCATCCTTAGTTAACTGCAGCCCTTTGAATAGCTGCTATTGTCTTTTTAAAGGTTTTGTGCAAATCGGGAACCGGGAACTAGTTCCCGGCTCCCGATTTAATAAAGAACCGGGAACCGGGAACTAGTTCCCGGTTCCCGATTTGATTTGACTATGTAAAGAGTTGCCTGCGTTAGATAGAAATGTTTTATTAAGTTATCAGTTGATAAGGAATGACATCCTTACACACAGTTCACCCGCGCCGCAAATCTTTTGAAACCCGCGCATCCCCGAATTGACCGGGCGGAAGAAAGCAAATAGACCGCAAGTTTACCCGGGTTATTGGTCATGATCATCCGTGCCACAGTGGGCCGGCGACAGGGCAGTGGACACATTCTGCAACAGACCACACCGCAGCGGGAGTAACGGAGACTCACTATAGGTGATGACCATCCGTGCCGTGTGGCCCGGAGAAAGGTCAGTGGACAAATACTGCATTACACCACATCGCGGCTGAGCGGCGGGAGTAACGGAGACTCTCTATAGGTGATGATCAGTCCCGCTGTGGCCCGGCGACAAGACAGTGGACACATACCACAATAGACCACGCTGCGGCTAAGCGGCGGGAGTAGCGGAGACTCTCTTAAGGTAATGATCATCCGTGCCGCAGTGGCCCGGAGAATGGGCAATGGACACATACTGCATTAGACCACAGCGCGTCTAAGGGTCATCCTTAGTTAACTGCAGCCCTTTGAATAGCTGCTAGTGTCTTTTTATAGGTTTTGTGCAAATCGGAAACCGATTAAATAAGGAACCGGGAACTGATTTGATTTGACTATGTAAAGAGTTGCCTGCGTTAGATAGAACTGTTTTATAAAGTTATCAGTTGATAAGGAATGACATCCTAACACACAGTTCACCCGCGCCGCAAATCTTTTGAAACCCGCGCATCCCCGCATTGACCGGGCGGAAGAAAGCAACTAGACCGCAAGTTTGCGCGGGTTATTGGTCATGATCATCCGTGCCACAGTGGGCTGGCGACAGGGCAGTGGACACATTCTGCAACAGACCACACCGCTGCGGGAGTAACGGAGACTCACTATAGGTAATGTCCATCCGTGCCGCAGTGGCCCGGAGAAAAGGCAGTGGACTGAAACCGAATTAGCCCACACCGCGGCTAAGCGGCGGAGCAACGGAGATTCACTAAAGGTGATGACCACCCGTGCCGCAGTGGCCCGGAGAAAGGGCAGTGGACAAATACTGCATGACACCACATCGCGGCTGAGCGGCGGGAGTAACGGAGACTCTCTATAGGTAATGATCATCCGTCCCGCTGTGGCCCGGCGACAAGACAGTGGACACATACCACAATAGACCACGCTGCGGCTAAGCAGCGGGAGTAGCGTAGACTCTCTTAAGGTAATGATCATCCGTGCCGCAGTGGCCGGGAGAAAGGGCAGTCTACACATACTGCATTAGACCACATCGCGGCTAAGGATTATACTGAGTTAGATGCAGCCCTTTAAATAGCTACCATTGTTTTTTTTTAGGTTTTGTGCAAATCGGGAACCGGGAACTAGTTCCCGGTTCCCGATTTAATAAGGAACCGGGAACCGGGAACTAGTTCCCGGTTCCCGATTTTATTTGACTATATAAAAAGTTGCCTGCGTTAGATAGAAATGTTTCATTAAGTTATCAGTCGATACTGAATGGCATCCTTACTCACAGTTCACCCGCGCTGTAAGGCTGCGGGAGTAGCGGAGAATCGCTATAGGTGATGATCATCCGTCCCGCTGTGGCCCGGTGACATGACACTGGACACATTCTACAATAGAGCACGCTGCAGCTAAGCAGCGGGAGTAGCGGGCCACAGCGGGACGGATGATCATCACCTATAGCGATTCTCCGCTACTCCCGCAGCCTATCCGCAGATTGGTCTTAATGAGCACATGTCCATTGCCCTGTCGCCGGGCCACTGCGGGACGGATGATCATGACCTATAACCCTCGCAAACTTGCGGTCTAGTTGCTTTGTTCCGCCCGCTCAATGCGGGCTGCGCGGGTTTTAAAAGATTTACAGCGCGGGTGAACTGTGAGTAAGGATGTCATTCCTTATCGACAGATAACTTAATGAAACATTTCTTTGTTACGCAGGCAACTCTTTATATAGTCAAGTCAAATCGGGAACCGGGAACTAGTTCCCGGTTCCTTATTAAATCGGGAACCGGGAACGGTTCCCGATTTGCACAAAACCTATAAAAATCAATGGTAGCTATTCAAAGGGCTGCAGCTAACTCAGTATAATCCTTAGCCGCGATGTGGTCTAATGCAGTATGTGTAGACTGCCCTTTCTCCCGGCCACTGCGGCACGGATGATCATTACCTTAAGAGAGTCTCCGCTACTCCCGCCGCTTAGCCGCAGCGTGGTCTATTGTGGTATGTGTCCACTGTCTTGTCGCCGGGCCACAGCGGGACGGATGATCATCACCTATAGAGAGTCTCCGTTACTCCCGCCGCTCAGCCGCGATGTGGTGTAATGCAGTATTTGTCCACTGCCCTTTCTCCGGGCCACTGCGGCAGGGATGGTCATCACCTTTAGAGAATCTCCGTTGCTCCCGCCGCTTAGCCAAGGTGTGGTCTAATTCAGATTGTGTCCACTGCCCTTTCTCCGGGCCACTGCGGCACGGATGGTCATCACCTATAGTGAGTCTCCGTTACTCCCGCTGCGGTGTGGTCTGTTGCAGAATGTGTCCACTGCCCTGTCGCCGGCCCACTGTGGCACGGATGATCATGACCAATAACCCGCGCAAACTTGCGGTCTAGTTGCTTTCTTCCGCCCGGTCAATGCGGGGATGCGCGGGTTTCAAAAGATTTGAGGCGCGGGTGAACTGTATGTAAGGATGTCATTCCTTATCAACTGATAACTTAATAAAACAGTTCTATCTAAGGCAGGCAACTCTTTACATAGTCAAATCAAATCGGGAACCGGGGACTAGATCCCGGTTCCTTATTAAATCGGGAACCGGGAACCAGTTCCCGGTTCCTGATTTGCACAAAACCTATAAAAAGACAATTGCAGCTATTCAAAGGGCTGTAGTTAACTAAGGATGGCCCTTAGACGCGCTGTGGTCTAATGCAGTATGTGTCCACTGCCCATTCTCCGGGCCACTACGGCACGGATGATCATTACCTTAAGAGAGTCTCCGCTACTCCCGCCGCTTAGCCGCAGCGTGGTCTATTGTGGTATGTGTCCACTGTCTTGTCGCCGGGCCACAGCGGGACGGATGATCATCACCTATAGAGAGTCTCCGTTACTCCCGCCGCTCAGCCGCGATGTGGTGTAATGCAGTATTTGTCCACTGCCCTTTCTCCGGGCCACTGCGGCACGGATGGTCATCACCTTTAGAGAATCTCCGTTACTCCCGCCGCTTAGCTGCGGTGTGGTCTATTTCAGTTTATGTCCACTGCCCTTTCTCCGGGCCACTGCGGCACGGATGGTCATCACCTATAGTGAGTCTCCGTTACTCCCGCTGCGGTTTGGTCTGTTGCAGAATGTGTCCACTGCCCTGTCGCCGGCCCACTGTGGCACGGATGATCATGACCAATAACCCGGGCAAACTTGCGGTCTAGTTGCTTTCTTCCGCCCGGTCAATGCGGGGATGTGCGGGTTTCAAAAGATTTGCGGCGCGGGTGAACTGTGTGTTAGGATGTCATTCCTTATCAACTGAAAACTTAATAAAACATTTCTATCTAACGCAGTTCAACTCTTTACATAGTCAAATCACAACGGGAACCGGGAACTAGTTCCCGGTTCCCGATTTGCACAAAACCTTTAAAAAGACAATAGCAGCTATTCAAAGGGCTGCAGTTAACTAAGGATGACCCTTAGACACGCTGTAGTCTAATGCAGTATGTGTCCACTGCCCATTCTCCGGGCCACTGCGGCACGGATGATCATTACCTTAAGAGAGTCTCCTCTACTCCCGCCGCTTAGACGCAGCGTGGTCTATTGTAGTATGTGTCCACTGTCTTGTCGCCGGGCCACAGCAGGAAGGATGACCATCACCTATATAGAGTCTCCATTACTGCCGCCGCCCAGCCGCGATGTGGTTTAACGCAGTATTTGTCCACTGCCCTTTCTCCGGGCCACTGCGGCACGGATGGTCATCACCTATAGAGAATCTCCGTTACTCACGCCGCTAACCCGCGGTCTGGTCTAATGCAGTTTGTGTCCACTGCCCTTTCTCCTGGCCACTGCTGCATTTAACTAAGGTCACCCTTCTCCGTGATGTGGTGTTATGCAGTATTTGTCCACTGCCCTTTCTCCGGGCCACTGCGACACGGATGGTCATCAACTTTAGAGAATCTCCGTTACTCCCGCCGCTTAGCCGCGGTGTGGTCTATTTCAGTTTATGTCCACTGCCCTTTCTCCGGGCCACTGCGGCACGGATGGTCATCACCTATAGTGAGTCTCCGTTAGTCCCGCTGCGGTGTGGTCTGTTGCAGAATGTGTCCACTGCCCTGTCGCCGGCCCACTGTGGCACGGATGATCATGACCAATAACCCGCGCAAACTTGCGGTCTAGTTGCTTTCTTCCGCCCGGTCAATGCGGGGATGCGCGGGTTTCAAAAAATTTGCGGCGCGGATGAACTGTGTGTTAGGATGTCATTCCTTATCAACTGAAAACTTAATAAAACATTTCTATCTAACGCAGGCAACTCTTTACATAGTCAAATCAGATCGGGTACCGGGAACTAGTTCCCTTTTCCCGGTTCCTTATTAAATCGGGAACCGGGAACCGGGAACTAGTTCCCGGTTCCCGATTTGCACAAAACCTAAATAAGACAATAGCAGCTATTCAAAGGGCTGCAGTTAACTAAGGATGACCCTTAGACGCGCTGTAGTCTAATGCAGTATGTGTCCACTGCCCATTCTCCGGGCCACGGCGGCACGGATGATCATTACCTTAAGAGAGTCTCCTCTACTCCCGCCGCTTAGACGCAGCGTGGTCTATTGTAGTATGTGTCCACTCTCTTGTCGCCGGGCCACAGCAGGAAGGATGATCATCACCTATATAGAGTCTCCGTTACTCCCGCCGCTCAGCCGCGATGTGGTGTAACGCAGTTATTGTCCACTGCCCTTTCTCCGGGCCACTGCGGCACGGATGGTCATCACCTATAGACAATCTCCGTTACTCCCGCCGCATAGCCGCGATGTGGTGTAATGCAGTTTGTGTCCCTTACCCTGGGCCACTGCGGCACGGATGGTCATCACCTATAGAAAGTAGAAGTAAAACAAAGATCAGGAATTGATACAATTAACTTACTCCATCCATAAAAGACACCAAAGGGAAAGAAATACAAACATTAAGCGACCAGACCATAATGGAAACCTAAACAAAGGAAGGCCATATGGACAGTTACTTTCCCACAAAATGGCCATATGGCCATCCAAAATTAAAAGACACAAGTGATACACACAGTAAGTAACAAACAACAACATAAATAAATCGCCACAGAAGAGCCGCCTTGGAACGGTCAGTGGAAGACTCATCGTTACTCCCGCTGCGATGTGGTCGGTTGCAGTATGTGTCCACTGCCCTGTCGCCGGCCCACTGCGGCACGGATGATCATGACCTATAACCCGCGCAAACTTGCGGTCTAGTTGCTTTGTTCCGCCCGCTCAATGCGGGGCTGCGCGGGTTTTAAAAGATTTAGAGCGCGGGTGAACTTTCAGTAAGGAAGTCGTTCCTTATCAACTGATAACTGAATAAAATATTTCAATTAACACAGGCAACTCTTTACATAGTCAAATCAAATCGGAAACCGGGAACTAATTCCCGGTTCCTGGTTCCTTATTAAATCGGGAGCCGGGAACCGGGAACTAGTTCCCGGTTCCCGATTTGCACAAACCCTATAAAAAGACAATGGCAGCTATTCGAAGGGCTGCAGCTAACTCAGTATCCCTTAGCCGCGGTGTGGTCTAATGCAGTATGTGTCCAATACCCTTTCTCCGGGCCACTGTGGCACGGATGATCATCACCTTAAGAGAGTCTCCGCTACTCCCGCTGCTTAGCTGCAGTGTGGTCTATTGTAGTATGTGTCCACTGTCATGTCACAGGGCCACAGCGGGACGGATGATCATCACCTATAGCGATTCTCCGCTACTCCCGCAGCCTATCTGCAGATTGGTCTTAATGAGCACATGTCCATTGCCCTGTCTACGGGCCACTGCGGGACGGATGATCATGACCTATAACCAGCGCAAACTTGCGGCCTTGTTGCTTTGTTCCGCCCGCTCAATGCGGGCTGCGCGGGTTTTAAAAGATTTACAGCGCGGGTGAACTGTGAGTAAGGATGTCATTCCTTATCGACTGATAACTTAATGAAACATTTCTATCTAACGCAGGCAACTCTTTATATAGTCAAATCAAATCGGGAACCGGGAACTAGTTCCCGGTTCCCGGTTCCTTATTAAATCGGTAACCGGGAACCGGGAACTAGTTCCCGGTTCCCTATTTGCACAAAACCTATAAAAAACACTGGTAGCTATTCAAAGGGCTGCAGCTAACTCAGTATAATACTTAGACGCGCTGTGGTCTAATGCAGTATGTATCCACTGCCCATTCTCCGGGCCACTGCGGCACGGATGATCATTACCTTAAGAGAGTCTCCGCTACTCCCGCCGCTTAGCCGCAGCGTGGTCTATTGTGGTATGTGTCCATTGTCTTGTCGCCGGGCCACAGCGGGACGGATGATCATCACCTATAGAGAGTCTCCGTTACTCCCGCCGCTCAGCCGCGATGTGGTGTAATGCAGTATTTGTCCACTGCCCTTTCTCCGGGCCACTGCGGCAGGGATGGTCATCACCTTTAGAGAATCACCGTTACTCCCACCGCTTAGCCGCGGTGTGGTCTAATTCACTTTGTGTCCACTGCCCTTTCTCCGGGCCATTGCGGCACGGATGGCCATCACCTATAGTGAGTCTCCGTTACTCCCGCTGCGGTGTGGTCTGTTGCAGAATGTGTTCACTGCCCTGTCGCCGGCCCACTGTGGCACGGATGATCATGACAAATAACCCGCGCAAACTTGCGGTCTAGTTGCTTTCTTCCGCCCGGTCAATGCGGGGATGCGCGGGTTTCAAAAGATTTGCGGCGCGGGTGAACTGTGTGTTAGGATGTCATTCCTTATCAACTGAAAACTTAATAAAACATTTCTATCTAACGCAGGCAACTCTTTACATAGTCAAATCAAATCGGGAACCGGGAACTAGTTCCCGGTTCCCGGTTCCTTATTAAATCGGGAACCTTTGCACAAAACCTTTAAAAAGACAATAGCAGCTATTCAAAGGGCTGCAGTTAACTAAGGATGACCCTTAGACGCGCTGTACTCTAATGCAGTATGTGTCCACTGCCCATTCTCCGGGCCACTGCGGCACGGATGATCATTACCTTAAGAGAGTCTCCTCTACTCCCGCCGCTTAGACGCAGCGTGGTCTATTGTAGTATGTGTCCACTGTCTTGTCGTCGGGCCACAGCAGGAAGGATGATCATCACCTATATAGAGTCTCCGTTACTCCCGCCGCTGAGCCGCAATGTGGCGTAATGCAGTATTTGTCAACTGCCCTTTCTCCGGGCCACTGCGGCGCGGATGGTCATCACCTATAGAGAATCTCCGTTACTCACGCCGCTAACCCGCGGTGTGGTCTAATGCAGTTTGTGTCCACTGCCCTTTCTCCGGGCCACTGCTGCATTTAACTAAGGTCACCCTTCGCCGTGATGTGGTGTATGCAGTATGTGTCCACTGCCCTTTCTCCGGGCCACTGCGGCACGGATGGTCATCACCTATAGACAATCTCCGTTACTCCCGCCGCATAGCCGCGATGTGGTGTAATGCAGTTTGTGTCCCTTACCCTGGGCCACTGCGGCACGGATGGTCATCACCAATAGAGACTCATCGTTACTCCCGCTGCAGTGTGGTAGGTTGCAGTATGTGTCCACTGCCCTGTCGCCGGCCCACTGCGGCACGGATGATCATGACCTATAACCCGCGCAAACTTGCGGTCTAGTTGCTTTGTTCCGCCCGCTCAATGCGGGGCTGCGCGGGTTTTAAAAGGTTTAGAGCGCGGGTGAACTTTCAGTAAGGAAGTCATTCCTTATCAACTGATAACTGAATAAAATATTTCTATCTAACACAGGCAACTCTTTACATAGTCAAATCAAATCGGAAACCGGGAACTAATTTCCGGTTCCTGGTTCCTTATTAAATCGGCAGCCGGGAACCGGGAACTAGTTCCCGGTTCCCGATTTGCACAAACCCTATAAAAAGACAATGGCAGCTATTCGAAGGGCTGCAGCTAACTCAGTATCCCTTAGCCGCGGTGTGGTCTAATGCAGTATGTGTCCAATACCCTTTCTCCGGGCCACTGTGGCACGGATGATCATCACCTTAAGAGAGTCTCCGCTACTCCCGCTGCTTAGCTGCAGCGTGGTCTATTGTAGTATGTGTCCACTGTCATGTCACCGGGCCACAGCGGGACGGATGATCATCACCTATAGCGATTCTCCGCTACTCCCGCAGCCTATCCGCAGATTGGTCTTAATGAGCACATGTCCATTGCCCTGTCGCCGGGCCACTGCGGGACGGATGATCATGACCTATAACCCGCGCAAACTTGCGGTCTAGTTGCTTTGTTCCGCCCGCTCAATGCGGGCTGCGCGGGTTTTAAAAGATTTACAGCGCGGGTGAACTGTGAGTAAGGATGTCATTCCTTATCGACTGATAACTTAATGAAACATTTCTATCTAACGCAGGCAACTCTTTATATAGTCAAATCAAATCGGGAACCGGGAAATAGTTCCCGGTTCCCGGTTCCTTATTAAATCGGGAACCGGGAACCGGGAACTAGTTCCCGGTTCCCGATTTGCACAAAACCTATAAAAAGACAATAGCAGCTATTCAAAGGGCTGCAGTTAACTTAGGATGACCCTTAGACGCGCTGTGGTCTAATGCAGTATGTGTCCACTGCCCATTTTCCGGGCCACTGCGGCACGGATGATCATTACCTTGAGAGTGTCTCCGATACTCCCGCCGCTTAGCCGCAGCGTGGTCTATTGTGGTATGTGTCCACTGTCTTGTCGCCGGGCCACAGCGGGACGGATGATCATCACCTATAGAGAGTCTCCGTTACTCCCGCCGCTCAGCCGCGATGTGGTGTAATGCAGTATTTGTCCACTGCCCTTTCTCCGGGCCACTGCGGCACGGATGGTCATCACCTTTAGAGAATCGCCGTTACTCCCGTCGCTTAGCCGCGGTGTGGTCTAATTCAGTTTGTGTCCACTGCCCTTTCTCCGGGCCACTGCGGCACGGATGGTCATCACCTATAGTGAGTCTCCGTTACTCCCGCTGCGGTGTGGTCTGTTGCAGAATGTGTCCACTGCCCTGTCGCCGGCCCACTGTGGCACGGATGATCATGACCAATAACCCGCGCAAACTTGCGGTCTAGTTGCTTTCTTCCGCCCGGTCAATGCGGGGATACGCGGGTTTCAAAAGATTTGCGGCGCGGGTGAACTGTGCGTAAGGATGTCATTCCTTATCAACTGATAACTTAATAAAACATTTCTATCTAACGCAGGCAACTCTTTACATAGTCAAATCAAATCGGGAACCGGGAACTAGTTCCCGGTTCCTTATTAAATCGGGAAAATCCCGGTTCCTTATTAAATCGGGAAAACCCTTAAATCGGGAAAAACCTTTAAAAAGACAATAGCAGCTATTCAAAGGACTGCAGTTAACTAAGGATGACCCTTAGTCGCGCTGTAGTCTAATGCAGTATGTGTCCACTGCCCATTCTCCGGGCCACTGCGGCACGGATGATCATTACCTTAAGAGAGTCTCCTCTACTCCCGCCGCTTAGACGCAGCGTGTTCTATTGTAGTATGTGTCCACTGTCTTGTCGCCGGGCCACAGCAGGAAGGATGATCATCACCTATATAGAGTCTCTGATACTCCCGCCGCTCAGCCGCGATGTGGTGTAATGCAGTACTTGTCCACTGCCCTTTCTCCGGGCCATTGCGGCACGGATGGTCATCACCTATAGAGAATCTCCGTTACTCACGCCGCTAACCCGCGGTGTGGTCTAATGCAATTTGTGTCCACTGCCCTTTCTCCGGGCCACTGCTGCATTTAACTAAGGTCACCCTTCGCCGTGATGTGATGTATGCAGTATTTGTCCATGCCCTTTCTCCGGGCCACTGCGGCACGGATGGTCATCACCTATAGACAATCTCCGTTACTCCCGCCGCATAGCCGCGATGTGGTGTAATGCAGTTTGTGTCCCTTACCCTGGGCCACTGCGGCACGGATGGTCATCACCTATAGAGACTCATCGTTACTCCCGCTGCGATGTGGTCGGTTGCAGTATGTGTCCACTGCCCTGTCGCCGGCCCACTGCGGCACGGATGATCATGACCTATAACCCGCGCAAACTTGCGGTCTAGTTGCTTTGTTCCGCCCGCTCAATGCGGGGCTGCGCGGGTTTTAAAAAGATTTAGAGCGCGGGTGAACTTTCAGTAAGGAAGTCACTCCTTATCAACTGATAACTGAATAAAATATTTCTATCTAACACAGGCAACTCTTTACATAGTCAAATCAAATCGGAAACCGGGAACTAATTTCCGGTTCCTGGTTCCTTATTAAATCGGCAGCCGGGAACCGGGAACTAGTTCCCGGTTCCCGATTTGCACAAACCCTATAAAAAGACAATGGCAGCTATTCGAAGGGCTGCAGCTAACTCAGTATCCCTTAGCCGCGGTGTGGTCTAATGCAGTATGTGTCCAATACCCTTTCTCCGGGCCACTGTGGCACGGATGATCATCACCTTAAGAGAGTCTCCGCTACTCCCGCTGCTTAGCTGCAGCGTGGTCTATTGTAGTATGTGTCCACTGTCATGTCACCGGGCCACAGCGGGACGGATGATCATCACCTATAGCGATTCTCCGCTACTCCCGCAGCCTATCCGCAGATTGGTCTTAATGAGCACATGTCCATTGCCCTGTCGCCGGGCCACTGCGGGACGGATGATCATGACCTATAACCCGCGCAAACTTGCGGTCTAGTTGCTTTGTTCCGCCCGCTCAATGCGGGCTGCGCGGGTTTTAAAAGATTTACAGCGCGGGTGAACTGTGAGTAAGGATGTCATTCCTTATCGACTGATAACTTAATGAAACATTTCTATCTAACGCAGGCAACTCTTTATATAGTCAAATCAAATCGGGAACCGGGAAATAGTTCCCGGTTCCCGGTTCCTTATTAAATCGGGAACCGGGAACCGGGAACTAGTTCCCGGTTCCCGATTTGCACAAAACCTATAAAAAGACAATAGCAGCTATTCAAAGGGCTGCAGTTAACTTAGGATGACCCTTAGACGCGCTGTGGTCTAATGCAGTATTAGTCCACTGCCCATTTTCCGGGCCACTGCGGCACGGATGATCATTACCTTGAGAGTGTCTCCGATACTCCCGCCGCTTAGCCGCAGCGTGGTCTATTGTGGTATGTGTCCACTGTCTTGTCGCCGGGCCACAGCGGGACGGATGATCATCACCTATAGAGAGTCTCCGTTACTCCCGCCGCTCAGCCGCGATGTGGTGTAATGCAGTATTTGTCCACTGCCCTTTCTCCGGGCCACTGCGGCACGGATGGTCATCACCTTTAGAGAATCGCCGTTACTCCCGTCGCTTAGCCGCGGTGTGGTCTAATTCAGTTTGTGTCCACTGCCCTTTCTCCGGGCCACTGCGGCACGGATGGTCATCACCTATAGTGAGTCTCCGTTACTCCCGCTGCGGTGTGGTCTGTTGCAGAATGTGTCCACTGCCCTGTCGCCGGCCCACTGTGGCACGGATGATCATGACCAATAACCCGCGCAAACTTGCGGTCTAGTTGCTTTCTTCCGCCCGGTCAATGCGGGGATACGCGGGTTTCAAAAGATTTGCGGCGCGGGTGAACTGTGCGTAAGGATGTCATTCCTTATCAACTGATAACTTAATAAAACATTTCTATCTAACGCAGGCAACTCTTTACATAGTCAAATCAAATCGGGAACCGGGAACTAGTTCCCGGTTCCCGGTTCCTTATTAAATCGGGAAAATCCCGGTTCCTTATTAAATCGGGAAAACCCTTAAATCGGGAAAAACCTTTAAAAAGACAATAGCAGCTATTCAAAGGACTGCAGTTAACTAAGGATGACCCTTAGTCGCGCTGTAGTCTAATGCAGTATGTGTCCACTGCCCATTCTCCGGGCCACTGCGGCACGGATGATCATTACCTTAAGAGAGTCTCCTCTACTCCCGCCGCTTAGACGCAGCGTGTTCTATTGTAGTATGTGTCCACTGTCTTGTCGCCGGGCCACAGCAGGAAGGATGATCATCACCTATATAGAGTCTCTGATACTCCCGCCGCTCAGCCGCGATGTGGTGTAATGCAGTACTTGTCCACTGCCCTTTCTCCGGGCCATTGCGGCACGGATGGTCATCACCTATAGAGAATCTCCGTTACTCACGCCGCTAACCCGCGGTGTGGTCTAATGCAATTTGTGTCCACTGCCCTTTCTCCGGGCCACTGCTGCATTTAACTAAGGTCACCCTTCGCCGTGATGTGATGTATGCAGTATTTGTCCATGCCCTTTCTCCGGGCCACTGCGGCACGGATGGTCATCACCTATAGACAATCTCCGTTACTCCCGCCGCATAGCCGCGATGTGGTGTAATGCAGTTTGTGTCCCTTACCCTGGGCCACTGCGGCACGGATGGTCATCACCTATAGAGACTCATCGTTACTCCCGCTGCGATGTGGTCGGTTGCAGTATGTGTCCACTGCCCTGTCGCCGGCCCACTGCGGCACGGATGATCATGACCTATAACCCGCGCAAACTTGCGGTCTAGTTGCTTTGTTCCGCCCGCTCAATGCGGGGCTGCGCGGGTTTTAAAAAGATTTAGAGCGCGGGTGAACTTTCAGTAAGGAAGTCACTCCTTATCAACTGATAACTGAATAAAATATTTCTATCTAACACAGGCAACTCTTTACATAGTCAAATCAAATCGGAAACCGGGAACTAATTCCCGGTTCCTGGTTCCTTATTAAATCGGCAGCCGGGAACCGGGAACTAGTTCCCGGTTCCCGATTTGCACAAACCCTATAAAAAGACAATGGCAGCTATTCGAAGGGCTGCAGCTAACTCAGTATCCCTTAGCCGCGGTGTGGTCTAATGCAGTATGTGTCCAATACCCTTTCTCCGGGCCACTGTGGCACGGATGATCATCACCTTAAGAGAGTCTCCGCTACTCCCGCTGCTTAGCTGCAGCGTGGTCTATTGTAGTATGTGTCCACTGTCATGTCACCGGGCCACAGCGGGACGGATGATCATCACCTATAGCGATTCTCCGCTACTCCCGCAGCCTATCCGCAGATTGGTCTTAATGAGCACATGTCCATTGCCCTGTCGCCGGGCCACTGCGGGACGGATGATCATGACCTATAACCCGCGCAAACTTGCGGTCTAGTTGCTTTGTTCCGCCCGCTCAATGCGGGCTGCGCGGGTTTTAAAAGATTTACAGCGCGGGTGAACTGTGAGTAAGGATGTCATTCCTTATCGACTGATAACTTAATGAAACATTTCTATCTAACGCAGGCAACTCTTTATATAGTCAAATCAAATCGGGAACCGGGAACTAGTTCCCGGTTCCCGGTTCCTTATTAAATCGGGAACCGGGAACTAGTTCCCGGTTCCCGATTTGCACAAAACCTATAAAAAAACAATGGTAGCTATTCAAAGGGCTGCAGCTAACTCAGTATAATCCTTAGCCGCGCTGTGGTCTAATGCAGTATGTGTAGACTGCCCTTTCAACCGGCCACTGCGGCACGGATGATCATTACCTTAAGAGAGTCTCCGCTACTCGTTCCTTATTAAATCGGGAACCGGGAACCCGGGAACTTCCCGATTTGCACAAAACCTTTAAAAAGACAATAGCAGCTATTCAAAGGGCTGCAGTTAACTAAGGATGACCCTTAGACGCGCTGTGGTCTAATGCAGTATGTGTCCACTGCCCATTCTCCGGGCCACTGCGGCACGGATGATCATTACCTTAAGAGAGTCTCCGCTTCTCCCGCCGCTTAGCCGCAGCGTGTCTATTGTGGTATGTGTCCACTGTCTTGTCGCCGGGCAACAGCGGGACGGATGATCATCACCTATAGAGAGTCTCGGTTACTCCCGCCGCTCAGCCGCGATGTGGTGTAATGCAGTATTTGTCCACTGCCCTTTCTCCGGGCAACTGCGGCACGGATGGTCATCACCTTTAGAGAATCTCCGTTACTCCCGCCGCTTAGCCGCGGTGTGGTCTAATTCAGTTTGTGTCCACTGCCCTTTCTCCGGGCCACTGCGGCACGGATGGTCATCACCTATAGTGAGTCTCCGTTACTCCCGCTGCGGTGTGGTCTGTTGCAGAATGTGTCCACTGCCCTGTCGCCGGCCCACTGTGGCACGGATGATCATGACCAATAACCCGCGCAAACTTGCGGTCTAGTTGCTTTCTTCCGCCCGGTCAATGCGGGGATGCGCGGGTTTCAAAAGATTTGCGGCGCGGGTGAACTGTGTGTAAGGATGTCATTCGTTATAAACTGATAACTTAATAAAACAGTTCTATCTAACGCAGGCAACTGCTTACATAGTCAAATCAAATCGGGAACCGGGAACTAGTTCCCGGTTCCCGGTTCCTTATTAAATCGGGAACCGGGAACTAGTTCCCGGTTCCCGATTTGCACAAAACCTATAAAAAGACAATAGCAGCTATTCAAAGGGCTGCAGTTAACTAAGGATGACCCTTAGACGCGGTGTGGTCTAATGCAGTATGTGTCCACTGCCCATTCTCCGGGCCACTGCGGCACGGATGATCATTACCTTAAGAGAGTCTCCTCTACTCCCGCCGCTTAGACGCAGCGTGGTCTATTGTAGTATGTGTCCACTGTCTTGTCGCCGGAAGGATGATCTTCACCCCTATATAGAGTCTCCGTTACTCCCGCCGCTCAGCCGCGATGTGGTGTAATGCAGTATTTGTCCACTGCCCTTTCTCCGGGCCACTGCGGCACGGATGGTCATCACCTATAGAGAGTCTCCGTTACTCACGCCGCTAACCCGCGGTGTGGTCTAATGCAGTTTGTGTCCACTGCCCTTTCTCCGGGCCACTGCTGCATTTAACTAAGGTAACCCTTCGCCGTGATGTGGTGTATGCAGTATGTGTTCACTGCCCTTTCTCCGGGCCACTGCGGCACGGATGGTCATCACCTATAGACAATCTCCGTTACTCCCGCCGCATAGCCGCGATGTGGTGAAATGCAGTCTGTGTCCCTTACCCTGGGCCACTGCGGCACGGATGGTCAACTCCTATAGAGACTCATCGTTACTCCCGCTGCGATGTGGTCGGTTGCATCACGGATGATCATGACCTATAACCCGCGCAAACTTGCGGTCTAGTTACTTTGTACCGCCCGCTCAATGCGAGGCTGCGCGGGTTTTAAAAGATTTGCGGCGCGGATGAACTATGAGGAAAGATGTCATTCCTTATCAATTGATAACTGAATAAAACATTTCTATCTAACGCAGCCAACTCTTCACATAGTAAAATCAAATCGGGAACCGGGAACTAGTTCCAGGTTCCCGGTTCCTTATAACATCGGGAACCGGGAACTAGTTCCCGGTTCCCGATTTGCACAAAACCTATAAAAAGACAATAGCAGCTATTCAAAGGGCTGCAGTTAACTAAGGATAACCCTTAGCCGCGATGTGGTCTAATGAAGTATGTGTCCACTGCCCTTTCTCCGGGCCACGGCGGCACGGATGGTCATCACCTATAGAGAATCTCCGTTACGTCGCCGCTTAGCCGCGGTGTGGTCTAATGCAGTTTGTGTCCACTGCCTTTCTCCGGGCTACTGCGGCACGGATGGTCATAACCTATAGAGAGTCTCCCTCACTCCCGCTGCGATGTGGTCTGTTGCAGTATATGTCCACTGCTCTGTCGCCGGCCCACTGCGGCACGGATGATCATGACATATAACCCGCGCAAACTTGCGGTCTAGTTACTTTGTTCCGCCCACTCAATGCGGGGCTGCGCGGGTTTTAAAAGATTTGCGGCGCGGGTGAACTGTGAGTAAGGATGTCATTCCTTATCAATTGATAACTGAATTAAACATTTATATCTAACGCAGGCAACTCTTAACATAGTCAAGTTCCTTATTAAATCGGTAAACGGGAACTAGTTCCCGGTTCCCGATTTGCACAAAAACTATAAAAAGACAATAGTAGCTATTCAAAGGGCTGCAGTTAACTAAGAATAACACTTAGCCGCGATGTGGTCTAATGTGGACACAGTATGTGTCCACTGCCCATTCTCCGGGCCACTGCGGCACGAATGATCATCACCTAAAGAGAGTCTCCGCTACTCCCGCCGCTTAGCCGCAGCGTGGTCTATTGCAGTATGTGTCCACTGTCTTGTCGCCGTGCCACATCTGGACGGATGATCATCACATATAGCAATTCTCCACTACTCCCGCAGCCAATCCGCAGTTTGGTCTAAAGGAGTACATGTCCACTGCCCTGTCGCCGGGCCACTGCGGGACGGATGGTCATCAACTCTAGAGAGTCTCCGTTACTCCCGCCGTTTAGCCGCTGTGTGGTCTAATGCAGTATATGACAATACGGGAATCGGCAACCGGGAATCGGGAACTGGAATCGGGAACCGGGAACTGGAATCGGGAACCGGGAACTGGAATGGGGAACCGGGAACCGGGAACTGGAATCGGGAACCGCGAACTGTAATCGGGAACCGGGAACTGGAATCGGGAACCGGGAACTGGAATCGGGAACCGGGAACTGGAATCGGGAACCGGTAACCGGGAACCGGGAACTAACTTTACGCTCATTATTATTTGTCGAATGAGTACCCGCAATGTTTTTGTGCATCCCGCAGTCCATATTTACGCAGGAAATGATACGCTGTAGGTACCGTATGATTGTCCGATTTAAAGCCGACAAACAGTTTTCTTACACCAGACTGCAGCCTGTGCCCTTAAAGACACATTTTTCGATTACATAACATCCTAATGACCCTTTATTAAAGAATCCAGCATAGAGATAAAATACACTTGGGGTATTCAGGCTGTCATACAGGTAGGGGACCAAGAGAGGGTAATAAATTACCTAGGGATATGACTTTGACAAATGACATCTATTCGTTTACACCGAAGTCCTTATTTTGATTTGCATGGAAGAAACAACAGCACTTTTTTCCGATTTTATATTTAGTAGCCATTATTTATAATCATTACAGAAAATGCCAATTGGTAAACTTTTTCCACCAAAAATGATTTTTTTTTTCAGTTAAAATCCTGATAACTTTATTATTTCTGCTCTAAACATATATTGTGGGTACTCATTAGAACCACCTCGGCGAAGCGGTTCAGACGAATACCAACAATTTGTTTTTACAGTGTGACTGCTCGTTAGAACTGCTTCCATGAGGCGGTTTTAACGAGGACACAAAATATATGTTTTTGTGGAAAAAGGAACATCCCCTAAACCCCATTTTCTATAGAGAAAATGGGGGTTTTAGGGGGTATACATTATTTTCCATATTTCTGCTCCAAGTCATAGGTTGCGGGTGCTCGTTAGAATCATCTCATTGAGTCATAGGTTTCGGGTACTCGTTTGAACCGCCTCAATGAGGCGGCTCTAACGAGCACCCACAACCTATGTTTGCAATTTAAATAAGAAAAATAAATTTAATTGTGTTTTTATTTTAGTTTTAAACTTGAAAAGGTGAAAAATAAAATGTTAAAAAAAATCCTTTTTTTTTTTCTCTTTTCTGATATGATTCTGTCTAAAACAAACATTTTATAGTTCCATCTTGACTGAAACTATAAAATGCTAATGTTTTAGACATTATATGATTTGTGTATCACATACTTTCAACCAAAATAAAACAAATAAATATAAATAAATAAAAATAAATAAAGGTAAATTGATTAATTAAATTTTGAGGTTAATCAATTCATTTACCTTGTTTGTTTACTTCTTTGCACTTTTGAGTAAAGGAAACAATTGATGTCAGTGTTTTTCTTTACTTAATTTTAAAATAAAAAAAGAAGTTATTTAAACAATATGTTGTTGGAAACAATCTCAGTAAATTATACTATCACTCAAGTACCCTTATTGAGCCCCCTATTAAACCAAGAAATCTGCTCATAATCACCTCATAATCACTTAGATAAGACAAACCTTTGATGTGCACTATGGTCCGAAGGAAATGTTTATTGGAGATCATTAGACAGGCCACCCCTTTTATATAAGGAAAAAAATGTGTCTTTAAACTTTTTGTTCACATACTGGGAATGGAAATATTGGTTATTTTCAAGGATTTGAATATTTTTACATCTAAATATGGCCTTAAAGAGTATAATTTAAGCTAGTTTGGCTTTGTTTTTGGTCATTTTTCCCAATTTTGAATGAATTTTCCATTGGGGAAAATAGGCAAAATTTTACTGAAGTCAAAAATTTGGCTCTAGTCCACTCCACAGTGGCACAGGCATTCTATCAAGCATTAAAATCTACCAGAAAAAGCAATTAACAGCATTCCAAGACAGTTCAACAGGAATATTTTAAACAAAAACAGTTGTCGAGCTTGGCAAGGGCGCACAAATGATATCGGTTTTGGTGAAAAGCTTGTACAGCATCGCAATGTGTGCGCTTGTCTGAAATTACACGGCATTGATTTTGCACGAGACCATTTAAATATTTTTCACAGGAGTACTTGATATGATATTTTGCCCATTTTTGCCCTAACCACCTCTGTGTAAATGTTATGACCTGTCTCATGAGCCACATTCTGTGAAAAAATTATAGGTATTTCAGTAAAAATGATGAACAGTGCCATGACCACTATAGATGCAAAGGTTGCCTCATAAACAGATCTCAAATTTGTGCTGTGCAAATGTCCCAAAAGCCTATCCAGGTCCTTAATATTAACAACAATGTCCTTTTCAGCACTGTAAGACCTTCTGCGTGTCCAAGAATGTACTTTGGACACATTATTCTGATAGGATTCTTTCTCTTTTCCAGTCTGTAGCTAGTAACCTCAGAATACTCAGCAGGTCTAGCTGCTAGTTGCTGATGACAGCACATGTGCAAGTTAAGAAGTTCTTCTTATTCAAGTAAGTGTAGTTTCTTGCAGCCAGAAAGTGTTTTCTTGTGCTGACTCCATTTTATATAGTGGAGAATGACAAGGCTAGTGCAATGTTTCACTCCTCCCTGATTCTTTTATGGAGATTTTTTAGTGTGGGGCTCCGTTCTTACCTTGTAGTATGCCCCAGACTCAGAAAATAGTGCTTTGACTGTAACAAAAACACAGTAGAACCTTTCTCAAACACATTCAGAAATGAAATACCCTTTTATGCAGTTTCTGGTATGCATAGTTGCTGTTTTATCATAACCTGTAGACTCTGTTTTGGTCGAAATTCAGCTTCAGTAGAAACCTTATGACTTTGATTGTTTTAGAGCCTGTCAGTATCTTTATCTAAGCCAGTTATCTGATAAGAAATGACACAGCTGACTTAATTGGTTTGTTCTCTCCCTTTTTCTTACCTGCAGAGGGTGTCCACTTTAGACTCTGATCAGTAGCAAAGGGGAGATAATGAATATCTCAAAGGCCCAGTCATTTTAGGAAAATTTGGGGATTGGGGGTGGGTTCTTAAGTTTACGGCCCATGTCCACCAATTCAGTCATTTAGGGCCAGTGCTATCAGTTACATGTTTTACATCAAACATCACTGTTTGCATCCCTATTCACCACATTGCTGTGTATTATCAAATGACATCTCCAGAAAGCATCGTCCATCATGGACTTAGTGCGCAATTCTCCGAATTGAATTTGGCCGCTCTTCAGTATTAATGAAATTCCAAAAGGGCTATGAAAGCAACAACATGTATTTTAGTCACCACCTTTTTATTTGTTTTATTACAAATAAGCCAAATTAAAATGTGGGATCACCAATGGCTGAAAATCAAAGAAAACTTCCAAACTTAAGGCATCAGGGGACAGTTTCGCATTTGAGGGTGGACGTTTTTCAAAATTTTATAGTAGGAGGGTCAATAATGGCATGGTTGCTCATAGAAATTGTGATATGTGGATATTTTTTGCCAATGTGGGATTATTTGCTGAGAATCTGTACTTTTATGAAATGGAATACGAAACTAAAACCCCGGCTGTCTGGATGCTGTGCAAGTTCAAGGTGCAGCGGCATATCTGAATTCACGAAGGTAACTTTGGCACTAAAAAGTGGCTGTTTTTCAAAGAGGATTCCTGAAAAAGTTTGCTGGTTATGGTATACTTTTCTGTCTATTTCTTTGCATGTGACTGAGTGTACATGACATTTCAACAGGTGCCAAGTACTGGTGTTATGGGAGTAAATTCACAGGATCTGTCAAAGTGAGGTGGAGTCATGATTTTTTGTATGTAAAAATTAGTGGGTGGGGTAAGTGAAATGCTGCTGCTGTCAGCCTATGCAAACAGAGAAGTGTTTCTTTGGTATTCTGTTTTGATTTCATGCATGTGTGGAGCAATTTAAAACCAAAACAGAAGTTATCGCTTTCTCCAGGAGTTGTCGATAACGATTCAAAAACTTGGTGTGACGCGGACAAAAACTGTCCCCTGATGCCTTGCCTCATTTACTTTTCCAGCGCATTGATTTCTTAACATTTGCGCTGAAGGCGGACTTGATTCCACAGGTGTTCCTTCCCTTTCACCCCTCAGTTGCCGAACTGGACTTTTCCAGCTTTGATACTCGGTGTATCCTTTTATATCAAGGCGGACTTGATTCCACAGGTGTTCCTTCCCTTTCACCCCTCGTTATGAAAGTATGAACGACAGTGGGTCGCTAGCAAAGTTTACATGAACCCCTTCGGGGTTCATTTACTTTGCAGGCGACCCACTGCGTTCATACTCCATGAACAACAGAAAAATAAATTTGATTTCTTAACTAATCATAGTGTAGTCTATCATTAAAGAGATCTGAGAAACCAATGAAGATACTAATACTATAGAAATAGATGCCCAGGAAAAGCCACAGTCGAAGATAACAGCCTACTAATGTGACCAAGAGGAAGTGTAACAACCAATGAAGATAACAAAACAGGAAAAAAAACGAAACACAAACAGCATAGCAGCCAGCCCCCCCCCCCCCCCCCCCCACCACACACACACACACGTCTCTTTCCCACAAGAGGTAATCATGGAGGCACAGGTAATGAAAATTAAATAAATGATAATAATACATAACCATTAGCACATGCATCATCGAAAGCTCCGTCTGGAAATCCGACAATGATGCATTAAAAATAAACAACATCAGAACCACCGCCTTAGGTAAAACCTCGGGTATATTTGAGCCCCGCCAAGCGAATTTGTGTCTTCGAGCATTCCGTCATGCCAAATTTTAACTGCGCATGCCCAGCCATTCAGGGGAGCCGGGATTATGGCTTTCTGTCTGAAGGTTCCTCTTGATTCACTGCTTGTATGAGCGAGCAGCGAAGGTTCTGGCGAGACTGCGCGGATGCGCAGGCTCGCCTGAACCTTCGCTGCTCGCATAGGCGATAAGTACCAAAATCGCTTGACGGGGCCCATTTATAAAGCTCGATCTTCAAGGCACCTTTGTGCCAAAATTTATAGAATTTTAGCCAACAAATAACGAAAGTGATTTACTTCAAACATAGTGATGAACATCAAACGTCCCATTCCAAGGAGGGCTTAGAAATGGTGATATTCCTCGTTCCCCATCTTATGATGTTTATATCTAGCAGCTTATTCGCTTCACAAGCGTGTCAAGTCATGTCGCTGATTTTAACACTCGTATTGAAAGTTTAACTGCTAAACTGCTACATCACGGATATCGATATGATAAACTTCTGAAAGCATTTTCTAAGACTATCAATAAATTTCTAAATTTAAGGTTGGATTAAATAAATTTTTGCTGCAGGGATGTCACAGTTTGAGTTTTTTTGCGACAATATATATAAATTAAGAAAAAAATCGAAGGCAACCCTAACTTTTCAGAACAATTTCAGGATATTATTTAACGTTAAAAATACACTGGACATAATACAAATTCTTTTCAACAGTCTCCATGCATCATGTTTGATCCAATCACGGTCAGACATTATGCTTTCCTCTTTAATTGCACACCAGTGGATCGGGGTTCCGACTCCATGATGGCGTTGGCTTAAAGCTATTTATTGGTTGGTCGGAGCCGGAACTTTTATGTCTGTTGCTTATTCAAACGGGGTTCAACTGTTTGTTTTCCTTTGCTTCAGTGTGTCTGAGGCGTTGTGTTCAGCACTGGATCATTACGAAAACACACCTTTACAAATACATTATGAACTTTACCGCCGAAAACAACGAAAATTTTAAGATGAAAAAATCGTGATATTACCCCTATAAACCCAATTTTAACAATATAAAAGTGGGGTACAATTGGGTCAAAATTATATAGGCGCATTTTCGTGATGTGACTCAGCGCGTTTTTCTGTCGAGTCCTTGACATTCTTTCTATACAGCGTTGATTCACTGACGTGTTAGAAAACCTTCGCGCGGACCAAACAAATACTTAGTTAAAAAAAAGTGAAAATGAGGGTAAGGGTTGGAGTCCCATAAAGTAAAGTTAAACCCACCAGTAATTTTAATGACCGTTCCAAGTCGGTGCTTTTGCTGTTGTTCCTTCATGTTTTGTGTTGGTGGTTCTGATTCTTTCCCTAATCATATATGTTGTTACGTTGATGTTTCTTTTGGTTGTTCATTTTAGTTACGTTTGTCCTTCCAGTTTAATGTTTGGGGATCCTGATTCTTTCCCCTCTTATGTTTATTTAAGAAATAGATCAGCTCTAACTGTGATTTGTTGAGTAATAAATCACAGTTTGGAGGTCAGTTGTAAAGTAGACAAATCACAAGCGCGTAGCGCGCGTGATTTGTCCACTTACAACTGACCGACAAAGTGCGATTTATTACTCAACAAATCACAGACTAGAGCTGATCTATTTCGATTCTAACACGCTGAAAATCGACAATAATGCTGTTGTTTCCTTCAAAATCTCACAATTTTCCGCCATTGTTAGAAGAAATCTTGCTAAAATTATCGACTGAAACACATGCATTTATATCCTTTTCTTACGTTTTCGATGCGAGAAAATGACGTTACACCGTCTAACGTCAAGGAAATCGACTAGTGACGTCATAAATTGGCAGTTTTTAATGACGTCACTCGTCACGCTCTTCTGGGCTGTGATTTGTTGCAGAATAAAACACAGTTATTTTCCATTGCCTATATAGGCGCACTGTTTTAGTTAGGTTTAGATATTCTTGCACACCAGACAAGGAAATCCGTGATTTTACCCTGGGATAGAATCTAGGGATCAACCATGGTTTTTAATGCATTAACATTTGCCGGATCCCGAGGAAGCTGTTTGAACATGAGGCCGCTAGGCCGAATGTTCAAATATCTTCCGAGGGATCCGGCAAATGTTAATGCAATGAAATAACCATGGATGATAGTTGTTCTTGCATAACTTACGAATCCGACAACAACTATTGACGAAAACGCCCCAAAGCTCCATATAAATTCCATATAAACTCTTCAAATGCGACAGGCAAATCAAAATGACGGCGAGTTCAGAATTTTGTTTACAATGACGTTGTCATGCAGTGACGTCATCATAGAACCCTAAACGCTACGTTCAGGGCGATGACGTTATGTCGCTCAACGTAACGTAAACAAAGCAAGGCCCGTCTTGTGATATCAAAAGCTCAAAATGCATGTTCAAACAGCACGCGAGCATGTCGAACTTTAACGGACATCCAGGTAACTGCTGTTGGTTAAAGTTAATACATAGATTTATATAGGAACTTGATAAGTATTCCCCCATAAAATAAAAACTTTTAGGAATATCTTTTCTGTGCAAGCGGCTCGTGATTTTACATTCTTTTTCGAATATCCACATATATTTTTAATGCAATTTTATGAACAACTTTTTAGTCCTTTTTACGTATATTTGGAAGCACCCTCTAAATGTATAGAATATATAGTAAAACTACCGAATATAGCGACAAAAACTGATGAATTTATTTTCATAACGTTTTTGTAAATTGTTTTTTCTTTTCTGTGCCAGCGGGAGTAAAATTGCAAATTTATTGTGAACACAGCCATGTAAATTTTGTGAAATAAAAATAAAAATAATTTGGTCCTTTTTGAAAATGAAATACACTACCCCCTTTTTTTCTATTTCCAGTTTACCTTCGCAATCAGCGGGCAGCGGTTGTACTACGGTAAACAATAACAAAGGCTATGTTACGCCTTCGATGTAATAATTGATAAATTTGAAATTTGTAATTAATATTCCATTATGTAAATTATTCTTTATTCAGTCTCTTTTTTTTTTTTTTTTTTTTGTCGACTCGCACCGCTTTTCCTGGGCAGGCTTAGATCCTCTAAGCGGTTTACCCGTACTCGTGTGACGGTCGGATTCAGCTCTGCGTGGAAGCACCATGCAGCCTATCTATTTCTTCAAGCCCCGAAGTCCGAGGGGGGGGGGTGGGGATCGGGCTGTGGGGGGGGGGGGGGGAGTTACATTACAACACTATCTCTACTTTCATGTATTAGAACAGTGACCTATAAAATACATATAAAGCGGTCCTCAGACTTCATACTGATGCCGCAAAATCGTTCGGATGTCACCTAGGTAACCATGAGGCCTTGGGGAGATAACCATTTATTTTCTGTGTTGTACGCGTTAGTTCCCTTGATTATCAGCACAGATAGCAGTCATGTCCGTATAAGTCCGGTATGTTTCACGATTTGAACATGGTTTTTTGCTGTTTGAGCACGGCTTTCGGTTCATTTGACAACGGCTTCAAACAGCCATGCGCATAGGTATTTATGCAAGAAATTTATGTTCTGACCCTGGTGTTCCGACCCCAAATCAAATATAATCGCGTGTTTGATAAATGCACTGGTTGATTACAACCTCATGTGCGGCGTCGTCATGCGTGACGTCACTAATCATTCCTGTTGTGTCATCACACAATTGCGGACGTCGGTAACCGAAGTGACAGCAGCATTAAAAATTCGCAATAGAAATGGAAGGTATGCAAGAAAAAGAATCCAATATGGGTGTGAGGGGTGGATAGAAAATTCCGTCCCTCGGGATCACTGTCCGGCATCACTCGGCAAGCCTCGTGATGCCGTACAGTGTCCCTCGGGACGGATTTTTCCATCCACCCCTCACACCCATATAAGATTTTTATACTCCACCACCTGTTTGGGAAAGAAGTGCTGACTTGGTTTACCTGCTGTTCGTTTTGTTTACTGTCGTCACTCCATGTTTTTATTTCTTTCCTCAGTGATATTGTGGTAAGAATTTTGGATCTGATTGTATCAGTTCCAGATGGTTTCCCTTTTAATTGACAAATGCTAGCTGTTTTACTCCCGAATGACAACACTGATTCCCTTGGTCTCTAGGACCAATGAACAATGTGGATTTTTACTTCATTTGCATATATGTGGGTTTTCGTGAAACTGAATATGAAAAATAAACACAAAAAGATTTCATCCACTCAGTTTTTTTATAAAAGGTAATCCATCGAAAAAAAAGGACATCAAAACAAAACTGAAAACCGTGGAATGTATTATTATGTTTTTCAGCCCGATTAGTTAGTTTCGGCCAATAAGACCTCATCTGTGACCATAAAATATTTTCATAATTCCACAGTGGTATCAATGATTACAAAGAACAAGTAGAAAGTGTAAACCACAATATGTTGAAGGTCAGGCAGAGCTTTAGTGGCCGCTTGACAACATCTTAACGCTAGCTGTTAGTCATGTTACTTATGTATAACCTTGAAAATGTCAGAAATACGTAAATGGGCCTTGGCATCTAAAACGTATAAGATTGTGCATGTGAGTATACGTCATCAAGTTTGTTTATGTTCCAGAACCGGACAAAAACAGAATCGTTTCTAAAGAAAGCAAAGTAAATGCGAAGACAATTACTTATTTTTTTAGCTTTTGTAAATAACACGTTTTGCTGACTACAATGAAGTGAAAAAGTTCCATGACTACCTAGATACCTAATGAGCTACAGCAACATATACCAGTGAGGGTGCTTATAATCGAGGGTTTTTTGTTGTAATTTATAGACGATGTTTCAACCATTGTACTGTTGTACTGCCAAAGTTCCTAGCATAAAAAGACACATGTTCATGGTGCTGGTTATAGCATCTTCCGTAATATATAAAGGTTAGAATATTTTCGTGACTCGAACTGCACTAATCTCTTCACATGTCACTCCATTTCTTGTGGGGTCATCACGAAAACACGCCTATACAAATACATTGTAAGTTTTACCGCCGAAAAAAACAACAATTTTCTGATGAAAAATTGTGATATTTTTCTTATTTCTGCTCAAAATATAGATTGTAGGTACACGTTAGAACCGCCTCATCTAGGCGATTCTAAAGAGTACCCACAATCTATATTTTAGCGCAGAAATAAGAAAAATAAGGTTTACCCCTATTAACCCAAGTGGGGTTCAAGGGGGTCAGAATTATATAGGCCTGTTCGTAATGTAAAATGTGCTGAACAATTCTTACTCAAAATCCCACGCACCTAGTTCCTGCAATTCTAGAAGATTCTTTCTGGGACGGTTTTGTTACAGAAAATAATTATTAATAACTGTTGTCGTTACCCTTTCTTAATTGTTTTTAAGAAGCCCCTTACTTTCAAAAGTGGACTATGACTTAAATAGTCCATGGTTTTGAGTTATGTGTTGCATTCCTTGCTTCCTCGGATCATCTCGGATCACCTTTACAGAGAACATTTAATTTCACCACAGCTGGTGTTAAGAGAATGTGTTGGGGTCATAAAAAGTCTCCCTTCCCTTAATCATAGTCTGTGCTTATATTTTCTGATCCTTTGGGATCAATGATTCCGCTGCAGAATTTTGAATATATTGAGGGCAACTGATGAGTCAAAATGGCCGAAAATAACTGGTCTGAACCAGAACAAAACTTGTACACTCTACGGTGTTCACTAAGGCTGACACGATAAATTATATAATCGATTATGCTAATAAACCCTATTGGTTTCATTGGGCAACAGGGCTTGAGATGTCATTTCATCTCAATGTCGGGTAAAAGTCCCACAAAATTGGAAGCAACGTCTCCAAATTGACCTTTACAGTGTTGACGGGGACGTTAAACCTCAAATCAAACAAACATATAATCGATTAATCGATCGATAAATTCCACATAAATGATTATCATTTCTGATTTGATGATAATCGATTACTTGTTAGGTACAATTTACTACCCAAAGTTATGCCTGAAATAGCTGGATGAGTGTCAAACAGTGCAGACCCTGATGAGACGCCGCATTCTGCGGCGTCTCATCTGGGTCTACACTGTTTGCTCAGGCATGTCTGTTCAAATATACATATGACAAAGTGAAACATATGGTAAGAGTCATGCTCAGATAGAAAGCCAGACAGGTAAAATTATGACAAAAACCTTAGCAATTACTAATCGATTATCGATCGCAATGACAGGACTGATAATCGATTATCTTTTCACTACGATTAGCCAGCCCTAGTGTTCACGTCTGTGCTGTAGTACTTGCTTCCAAAGGATCACCTTACCATAGAACATCTTACAGAATAGTTTCGTTGCAAGGAAACAATTGATAACAATCGTTGGAAAAAGTGAGTTACATGTTATGCTAGTGAATATCAAAAGTTCTGTTGCAAATTCTTGACAAAATGTTACATTTATGACGCTATGTTTCTAACCACATATTGTTTAGGAGCGATTGATTACGCGCAAACACAAATGAAACTTGAAATACACCCTTAGTTATCAAAGTACTGAACGTACTGGGAGGCGGGCGAGTAATGTCATTGCTCTACAACGCTCTTGAATAGAAGGGAACGTTTGAACCTTTATATCGAAATCAAACTTGAAAGAAAAAAATAATGACTACAGTCTTTTGTAAGCTCTAGTGAGGGTTTTTATCTCCATCTGGGCTGTTTAAATAAAAGACAACAAACAAACGAGTATTTTCATTTTTTCATGTCAATACCGTCAATTGGAGATAATAGCTCTTCTTTACGCACCTGTGCAGTTAGTTGTTAAAAAGGATATGCCACCTCAGTTCCTTCGGAAGTGGGGACATAAAAAGACGCAAAAGTGCTAAATTTTCTTTGTTAGTCATCTGACTCTTTAATTTCTGCAGTTTCGAAATCCCTGATTAGAGGCCACAGAATGTAAACCTCACAGCGAATAAAATTTCTAACGTGTTATTTTTGTAATTATAATTAGACCTTTCCACTATGTTTGATGTCGGTCAGTAGTCACTTATCACAGAGAAGCGTGTCAACCCTTTCAACCCTGTGCATCGCTTCACGTACCGATACAGGTACAGTTACTGATACAAACATTATAGATCCAGAACAGACGGCATGTGACGAGCACTCTCATCAGAATCTACATTGTTTGCCAGCTATCACTGACTTGGACAAAACGCATTTTAGCCGGGACATATATCTCAGAAACCCTCTAGAAATACTTTTTAATTAGCCATCGATTCGAAAGGATAAAAATACCTCTATATCAAAGAATAATATTTACCTGTTTAGATTCAGGGTGTTGTCGCATCTTAAAGTGGGGACAAGTTGTTGAAATTAAGGAAGATAGCTCAGCCCCCAATAAATAGCAATTATCACAAAAGTCATAACAACAGTAAACCAATTATACCTCTCGGGTAGAAAAAGAATACATGTTGTTATAAAATGTTGTAGAAAGCTTGTGAACATATTTCTTATTAATTTGATAAAGAAAAAATGGGAACAATGCACCAAAAGCATACCTTTTAGACAATGCATACATTTTACTATATAAAATCCTACTTTTCCCTGAAAAAGGTGTCATTATCATGATAAAACAGATTTGGAGGACAGAAACTATATTAAGCATAACAACTTATATAATAAAATTCATAGGCCCCCGCCCATCGGGGCTTGAAGAAATAGATGGGCTGCGTGATGCTTCCGCGCAGAGCTGAAACTGACGCGCACACGAGTACTGGTAAACCGCTTAGAGAATCTAAGTAGAAGAAGAACAAAGATCAGGAATCGATACAATTAACTTACTCCACCCATCAAAGAAACCAAAGGGAAAGAAACACAAACATTAAGCGACCAGACCATAATGGAAACCTAAACAAAGGAAGGCCATAAGGACAGTTACTTTCCCACAAAATGGCCAGATGGCCATCCAAAATAAAAAGACACAAGTGATACACACAGTAAGTAACAAACAACAACATAAATAAATCGCCACAGAAGAACCGCCTTGGAACGGTCAGTGGAAAGATTTCCACTGGGGGGCTTAAATCGATTTTACGTGGCCACAATCCTCGCCCTTACTTCCGTCGCGATTGAGACAAATAATTTGTTCAGTCTGCATGAAGGCCTCCTAACTCATCAGTGCAACATCTCCGTGAACACAAATAAACAAAGAACCACAGAGGTGAGACAACGGTGAGGACTCGACAGCAAGAAACCATTGAAATGCTGGAGCAAAAGAAAACCAACAGTAAGACTCCAATGGGGCCGACCAGAGACAGAGCATCAGGCACCAACCAACATTACCTTGAATTAGATCTTTCTAATTCTCAATAAGTCTTTACGTTGGAACCGTTATAGAATCTGAGACCTGACCCACCGGCGTGCAATTAAAGAGGGAAGCAAAGTTGCCAACCGTGATTGGGTTAACTACCATGCATCCAGTCTGTCGTATGATATCCATGTTGTACCCAATCTTTTTATATCGAAGAATGATTTTACGAAATTAGGTGCTAAAGTCATTGAGGTTATATATTTTTCTGAATTTATTTACTAAGTCACCATAAAATTCGGGTTCCGATAGACCTTGTTGCAGAAGAGATTTAAGTCCAATATTGAATTTTGAAATTAAATCAGAATGACGTCTATAAAATTTTGAAAAGGCTTTGCGTAGTTTATGGTACCGATAACCCTGATTAAGAAGTTTAGCCGTTAATAATTTATTACGAGTGTTGAAGTCAGTTACATGACTACACACTCTAGCAAATCGAATTAATTGCGAAATATAAACGCCATAGAATGGCGCACGAGGAACATCACCATCCAAAAAAGGAAAATTTACAATCTCAAAATCAAAGTCATAAATTCTGCACGAAACAAACCCATCTACAATAGATAGATGTAAATCCAAAAACGGGGCCTCGGTATCAGAAGAATTTGCTTTATTTAACTGGAGTTCTGGGGGGTAACTCTGACTGATCAAACCATCGAAATAGGTATTATCAATATTTAATAAATCATCTAAATATCTAGAAGTGGAGCTAAAAGCTTCAATAATTAAGCCTGCCCAGGCAAAACGGTACGAGTCAGACGTCCAGCCTTATAAATCCTATTGGTTTCATTGGTTGGCAGGGCTTGAGATGTCATTTCATCTCAATGTCGGGTAAACGTCCCACAAAATTGGAAGCCACGTCTCCAAAATGACCTTTACAGTGTTGACGGGGACGTTAAACCTCAAATCAAACAAATAAAATTCTTAAAAAAATAAATAAAATGTCTGATATAATGAGATATTCGTATCACTTTGTTTAACAGAACACATAAGGTCGGACAAGATATTATTATCTACAGCTTGAGAACTGCTAGTAATTCGTAAATGCGTATGCTCCTATCCTAACAAATTCTGTGTCTAAAATAGAGGTTTAATAGTTGGGCTGCTTTAGTTTGTGCCATATTTGTTCATAAAAAGACGACACACAAGCCTCCTAATCACGATAAGGTAAAAGCTATTAAGGAGGAAAAAAAGGAAGTAATAGCTGTTAAACATGAGGTAAGTGATTTTGAAGGTTCGGTCGTACACGAACTAGAATTGGCTATTAAACGAGCTTTAAATGGATTTTTGTGGAGCGTCGGTAACCGGTATAATGGTCTTCCATTATAGACACATTGAAACTTGATGTGCGTTGAAGATGTTCCGTTTGACAATAGCCATTTGTAAGCCATTTTTCTTTTCTGAAAACTTACAGGTTAATAAAATATATCCTAAAGCTTTCTCATCATTCCCCGGATGTGTGTTATTGTTAAAAGTAAGAATAACAAGAAAAACATTAAAAATAGAAGTGTAGGCAATGATCAGGAATCGATACAATTAACCCACAGCTCCAACCATAGACACCAATGGGAAAGAAACATAAACATGAATAAATGGACCCTAATGGAAACATCAATAGCGGAAAGCCAAGAGGACGGTTACTTTCCCACAAAATGGCCAACTAGTATACTGTCAGTGACAATATGTTTGTGGAACACTGTACCGCAAATCGTATGTCGCAGATAGAATAGAACATTCATAATTTTATGCAGAGGCTGCTAGTGATCTCAGCGGCATTTAATAAAACCAGGTACGTTGTGCATTCTGTTTCTTCAACAATGCCTGCCCGAAAACAGATGTATTAATGTTTCATTTTAACAAAATGTCATCAAAAGTTAGTCAGGTTACCTATACAATGTGTTAAATTCCACGCTATGCTATGATTATTATTGTATAATTAATAGATTTCTGTTTATCTATCATGTAAGCGAAATGTTTCTGAACTGAAATCCTTACTGCCATCAATGCGCGCCGGTCCTAATTTTTAGGCGGGCATAAGCCCGTCTATAGTCATCGTGCAACATCAAAATTTGTGCACCTCTTTAGACATTCCTGCTTGTAGTCCTCATCTCAAGAAAACAGAAAAGCATAATTATCTAAATATGAAACAACAACAACAGCAACAAAAAAAAAAGTACACGCAATGAAACCGATCAAGTTAGGCTTGGCTGTTTGAAAAATGACAATATTCTTAAAGAAATAGCTGGGAACATATAACCCATTTTCGTGGGTAGCTTGATATTTAAACGTCACAGGTGTACGGAATAAACATCCCGGTGAATATGTATTTTCAGGAGAAAATCAATAATTGTTGGGGAGACGACCCCTAGTTTCAGTTTCACATGCTAAGGGAGACTAATCTTGTTGGTAGCTCTTCAATTTGAAGGTTATCACTTCCGTTGCAGTGGTGGCGCAATGCGCTTATAAACTTTGATTTGTGAATTTCTTTTGATGATTCGATGCAATGTTATGTATCATCGGAACTGTTGAATGTGTTTCATTCTGCATCACAGGATGATGTCGGATTTGAGCTTACAAGACTATATGCAAGTCACGGACGATCAGCTTATAAACCCTAACACAATGTCTGGGACAGATCCCATGTGGTCGAGAAATGTTGAAAACGAAAGTACACCAATTTCAAATGCGGCTCCATCGGGGATCGGAGCTCGTCCAAAGGCTGTCTCTCGGGTCAAAACAGCTGATTTAGCCTTTCAAATAGATAAACTGTCTCGAGAAGTTGATCATAAAATGAAACTGCTAGAGAGTCGGATTGAGGGGAGTCAGGCCAGGGACACACAACCAGTACAGACTTATGAGCCCCTCCCCCAGATACATACTGACACGGTCTCTCAACCTAGTCAAACAGTGTTAAAGCAACAAACTGTACCGGTAGTTGCTGCGGAACCTGATCAAGTGTGTTTAAATGACTTATATAAAATGCCTGATCTTCTTGACAAAGTACAGTTAGAGATGTCAAAACTTCCCCTGGTTAATGCAAGTGCCAATACTGATAGAGACACCTTTTATAGGCAGTTAGTTCAGGACACAGTGAAACAAGCGTCAGGTAAACTGAAGATTAAATCTGGATTGGATCTTGAATCTCAGGAGTTAGTCCGTCAGATTATATACTGGCCTCATGCCTTTACTAGTGAGTTGTCTCACTGCATTAAAAACAGGAAAGCCACGAACATTGATTTAGAAGCTTTCATTTTTGGAACAATAAATATCTTGCTTATGGATGATAGTGACGTATCGCGTCAAGAAAAGCAGTGTCGATTACTTCTACTGAAACATTTAATGTCCATTGCAATTTTACGTGGTTGGTCACAAGCACGTCATTACATAACTGTGTACTTCAAGGGATTGAAACAAAAACAATCACATGGCAGTCCTCATGCTCCCATTTGTCACAGTTGGCCAGTACAAGTGTCAGTACCTCTGTTACTGACAAAGAGGATAAATCGCAGAAAATGGACAGTAAGGACAGTGATAAGATTATTAATATCATCTGTCGAAGTTATAATCTAGACAATACCCAGAATGCAGAATGTTCTTATTCAAAAGAGGGAAGAACATGCAATAAAGTTCATGTATGCTTGATATGCGCAAAACAGGGATTATGCTTTAAGCACCCTGAACGTCGGTGTAACCGGCGAAAATGACATGGTGTTATTCCTTCAAATAGTGTCAGTATTTCAGATCATGTAAATATAGAACCGATATTACTTTCAGAGCATGAGCATGTACATAAAGAGCAATTTACATTATTACATGAGCAGGAGCCCACTTATTATTCGCATTATGATTCTGAGCAGCAGTTTTCTGGATCTGAGCTTCTTCGCTATGAGAATTCTATTCCAGCATCTGAGCATGTAAAATATGAGCATCATACAGAGCCGCGCATAGTTCATAATATACAATTGTCAAAAACTGATACTCACAATTTTTCTAATTTTTGTATGTGTGCTATTTGTTTACATTTACAAGTATATAACACAGGAAAATATAATTTTCAAGGACCACGTATACCTGTAAAAACTAGTCTAAATATTGTCTCGTGGTTACACAGACTTAATGATTATCATGACAGAATAATTTGTGATTTTCTTCAATACGGTTGGCCAGTGAATTATATGGATCAGTTTCTTCCTATATATCACTACGATAATCACTCATCAGCATATGCATATGCAAATGCTGTGGACGAATATATTGAGACGGAAATTGGATTCGGAGCTATCGCTGGTCCGTTTTGTCACTGCCCTTTTGATGGGAACTTTGTAACTTCCCCTTTACAAACAGTTTCAAAGGATTCCACAAACTCTCTCAAACGTAGAGTAGTTATGGACCTAAGTTTTCCTTTAGATCATTCAGTAAATACAGGAATTCCAAGGGATCAATATCTCGGGACAAGTTACCATTTATCATACCCAACAGTTGATACGTTAGCAGCCTTAATAAAATCAGAGGGTAGTAGCTGCTATCTTTTTCGTCTTGATCTTTCTCGAGCTTACAGACAGATCCCGGTGGATCCTTATGATTACCGATTGCTCGGTTTCCAATGGAGATCACGATTTTATATTGACACACGTTTTCCCTTCGGTTTAGCTTCAGCGGCTATGGCTTGTCAGCGTACTACAAACGCAGTTACTTACATGTTTAATCAGCAGGGCTTTTCACTTGTCAACTACCTTGATGATTTTGCATCAGCTAAAAAATCATTTCTAGAAGCGGTTTCAGTGTTTTACCAATTAAAACAACTACTTTTCGATTTAGGTTTACAAGAATCTAGAGATAAAGCTGTTTTTCCAACTCAGGTGATGGTCTTTTTAGGCGTGTTATTCAACACGGTTAAGATGACCATGGAAGTAACACCAGACCGATTATCACAAATTAAAACAGAGCTATATATGTGGAATAGTAAGAAAAGTTTTGCATCCAAACGTGAAATACAAAGTTTGATTGGAAAATTACAGTTTGTGGCTAAATGTGTTAAGCCTGGCAGATTATTTATCTCTAGAATGCTTGAAGTTTTACGTGCCATTCCATATAACAGTGATAAAATTCGCATATCTAAGGAATTCCGTGCAGACATCTATTGGTGGCAAAATTTTTTAGATCAGTATAATGGTGTTTCAATTTTAGGAGATACTCAGTTTTCACAGCCAGGGCAGGTTTTTCAAACAGATGCATGTCTCTGTCATTGTGGAGGGTTATGCGATTCAGAATGTTTCTCATGGCCATTTCCACAATTTATACTAGATCAAAATCTTGACATAAATGGGTTGGAATTACTTACAATTGTAGTTGCATGCAAGTTGTGGGGTAAAACCTGGTCTGGAAAACGAATTATAGTTCAGTGTGATAACGAGGTGTCTGCTAAAGTGATAAATTATGGGAGGTCCAGATCTATCTTTTTAAATAAATGTGCCAGAGAGTTACTTTTTGTGGCCGCACAGTGTGAATTTGACAGTCGTGCCTGTCATATCAGCGGAACTCTGAATTCTGCCGCGGACCAGCTGAGTAGAGGACGATTACCTGAGTTTAGTCAGCAGCATCCGAATATGATATTTAAATCATATGATGAATTATTATTTACTTTTCAGCATGACTGGTAATGTGGTACCATTGGTTCAACATCAAATTGTTGATTACAGTTTTGATCCTTGTCCTGCTGTTCATGACAAACCCTATTTTTGTGGACAGTGTGGATCCAGATCGGATGGCTTCTGAAGGAGTCATCTGATCAGGATCTACAGTTTGTCATTCAGTTTCTGAATTTCGGCAAAGCATTATATCATGTAATCTGATTGGCCGATAGTTGGAAATGGGTGTGGCTAATTGAGATATTCAGCAGGATAAGGGTTATACTGTTGGTCAAAAAGTTTAATGGACAGCCATTGATGGAATCTATTAATGTGACCTTATCTACACAAACAAGTGTAAAAAGATTTTGCATTGGTTTGCTGTTCTGTGCTAGGATTCTTTAAATCACTGTGGTTATCTCCCCTGTTTCGTTGCAGATCCAGCATTGCAGTGGAGTTCATTACAGTGTGACAATCTTACTACACAACAGCACGCTTTTGCAGTTGGGACACTAAAGAATATTCATGGACACTGGAAAGCTTACTTAATGTTTTGCACATACTTTAAGGTACAACCTGTACCAGTTTCTGCACATGATCTTTCTTGTTTTATTCAGTTTATGGCAAGACACATTAAGTCATATCAGACATTATTAATGTTAGTCAGTCACGTTAAATTGCTTCATGCATGTTATGGAATTGACATTAATCCTACACAATTTTTGCAAGTCAAAAGTACGTTAACAGGCTTGCGTAGAATAAGTTGCTCGCCTCCTGCTCCAAAATTACCCATTACTCCAATGATTTTAAAGGACATTTATTCAGTCATGGATTTTTCGAGTCCTCTTCATATTGTGTGTTGGGCAGTTTTCACAATTGCCTTTTTCTCTTTTCTGAGGAAATCCAATTTAATTCCAGATACGTATGTTCAGGCTAATTCAGGCAGAGGCCATTTTATGCGCAGGCGAGATCTTCTTGTTTTACGTGATGCGGCTCTTCTCACAGTTCATTCATCTAAGACAGACAATTTTAAAGAACGTCCTTTCATTATTCCATTAGCTGCAGCGGATATTCATAATTGCTTATGCCCAGTTAAAGCGCTAAGGACAATGATATCTTCTATACCGGCTGAATTATCTCTTCCAGCCTTTATGGTTCCTGATGGTCGTGGGTTTCTAAAACCTCTAATATATCCGGTCTTGACCGAGTTTCTAAAAGATTCTCTGTCGAAGATTGGCTTAAACCCAAAGTTGTATGGGATGCATAGTTTCAGACGGGGTGGTTGCTCTCATGGTCATGCCATGGGAATAGCTTCCGACTCCCTCAAACTTCATGGCAACTGGCATTCAAATGCATACCAGTTGTATTTGCAGCCGGATTTGACTAAAAGACTCTCTGTTTCAAAAATCATGCTGTCAGGAACCTGAGGGTTTGACCGAGATCGGGATGCACATGACATTTGCTATGATTCAGAGTGACCTCGTTGAGGCCGTCAATTTTTTTTATTATTATTATTTTGTTGATTTTTGTGTTTGATGAACAAGAACTCTTGGGGGTATTTTTGGGCCTTGATTATTGATTAATAATCATTTATTTTGATGTTTAATTCAAAATTGAAATTTAGTAGTTTTCATGCTTCATTTCAGTTGTTATTTCAAAATAAATTTCTTTCCCCAAGGTTCTTGTTTGTATTAGTCGCTAGCCCCAGGAATTATGTATTTTCAGGAGAAAATCAATAATTGTTGGGGAGACGACCCCTAGTTTCAGTTTCACATGCTAAGGGAGACTAATCTTGTTGGTAGCTCTTCAATTTGAAGGTTATCACTTCCGTTGCAGTGGTGGCGCAATGCGCTTATAAACTTTGACCCTCTCGCCCACCCCGGGCCTTGATTATTGATTGATAAACATTTATTTGATGTTTAATTCAAAATTGAACTCTAGTAGTTTTCATGCTTCGGGCCTTGATTATTGATTAATAATCATTTATTTTGATGTTTAATTCAAAATTGAAATTTAGTAGTTTTCATGCTTCATTTCAGTTGTTATTTCAAAATAAATTTCTTTCCCCAAGGTTCTTGTTTGTATTAGTCGCTAGCCCCAGGAATTAAACAGGGTGTATTAGTAATGTTATAAATGCAGCGCTACAACTCGATATAATGTAGTACCGTAACGGCCCAAAAATTGATAGTATCGATTAAATCTAGGCTATGTCATTAATTCTACGCTACAAAGGAAAGTATAGGTGTGCAAGTGAGAATCGGTGTTGGCGTATATTCCAACATTAAAGTTTTGTAATCTGGCAAGGTAGTTTCCGCAAAATAAGAGTGAAGGCAATGATCAGGAATCGATACAGCTGCCATCAGAGACAATAAGGGGGGGGGGGGAGGGGAGGGGTAAATCGATTTTACGGTTCAGTCCGCACGAAGGCCTCCTAACTCATCAATGCAACATCTCCGTGAACACAAGAGTCAATCAACCAAGGAGATTAAATAATGGTGAGGACTCGACACCAAGAAACCACTGAAATGCTGGAGCAAAAGAAAACCAACAATTAGACTCCGATAAGAAGCCTAGGAAACGCATGATATTGTAAATACCCTATGTAGTTTGTCGTCTGTCTTGTCACACTAGACTGTAATACGACATGCAAATACTGTACTTTGTAGGCACCCCCTATGTTAGTCTTCTTGTCCAGTTTGGTATTTTAACCAAATATTTTACCGCCTCCGCCCATAGGGGCTTGAAGAAATATATGGGCTGTATGATGCTTCCACGCAGAGCTGAATCCGACCCGCACACTAGTACTGGTAAACCACTTAGAGGATCTAAGCCGGTCCAGGAACCGCGGTGCGAGGCGGACCGTCTATGCTAATAAACCCTATTGGTTTTATTGGGCAACAGGGCTTAAGATGTCATTTCATCTCAATGTCGGGTAAAAGTCCCACAAAATTGGAAGAAACGTCTCCAAAATGACCTTTACAGTGTTGTGTGTCTGTGTGAATTCGGGTTTAACGTCGCTTTCAACATTTTTTTCAGTCATATCACGACGGTGTCTGGTTGCGACAGGGAGCTAAATGCTCACTTTTATAGTGCTGCCTCACTGAAGTATCATGTCCCAGACACATTACATGATACCACACCCAGTCACATTATCCTGGCACTGGGTCGACCAGTCCTAGCTTTACCCCGTAAATCTGAGTGCCAAGCGAGGAGCAGCTAGTACCATTTTTAATGACTTTGGTATGTCGCGGCCCAGGATCAAACCCGTGACCTCCCGTTCCCCGGAGCGGACACTCTGCCAACTGAGCTATCGGGGCCGGTTTTACAGTGTTGACGGGGACGTTAAACCTCAAATCAAACGAACAAAATAACCAAATATTTCTGGTCTATATTGTGGGCGTGATTTTCTATCTGTCTTTTGTCTCCTCTATCGGATTTCTTTCTTTTTCTTTTCTTTTTTTTGTTCAGATTGTTCATTCTACAAACGAGTCATTTCTTTACATGCAAATGTTTAACCAAAAAGGCAAATCAAATTTTGATAGAATGTATCTATCTCATTGTTGTTTGTTAACATAACGAGTCGTAGCCCGCCAAGAATCACTAGCCTGACTTTAAGTGTTAATAATTTACTGCATATGTGAAACTACAAAGAATAAAGTAATGGTATGCTCTTCCAACACCTTTGGTGGGTCAAGCCTCAGATTCTATGGCGGTTCCAACGTAAAGGCTTATGTGGGTTGGTACCTGATGCTCTGTCTCTGGTCGGGCCCATCGGAGTCTAACTGTTTGGTTTTCTTTTGCTCCAGCATTCCAGTGGTTTCTTGTTGTCGAGTCCTCACCGTTGTTTCATCTCTGTGGTTGTTTGATTTTTGCGTTCATGGAGATGTTGCACTCATGTATTAGGAGGCCTTCATGCGGACTGCAAAAAATCATTTGTCTTAATCGCGACGGAAGTAAGGGCGAGGATTGTTGCCACGTAAAATCGATTTAAGCCCCCCAGCGGAATTCGTTTCCGCTGACCGTTCCAAGGCGGTTCTTCTGTCGCGGTTTATTTTTGTTATGGTTTGTCTTTGGGTGTTTGTGTCCCTTCAATTATTTTATTTTGGATATCCTTTTGGCTTTCCGCTATTGATGTTTCCATTAGGGTCTGTTTTGTCATATTTGTGTTTCTTTCCCTTTGGTGTCTCTGATTGGAGCTGTGGGTTAACTGTATCAATTCCTGATCATTGCCTCCACTTCTACTTCGTTAAAACTGTTGCCAAATAAAAGGAGGCGCAAAAGTTTGAACTGTACGAGATGCATCAAATGTCAAACAAACAGCGATGGAAAAACTTAGAGACGTTCTAGATTTAAATATATAATTGAAATGACTTCAGCACCCAATTTCGTAAAATCATTCTTTGATATAAAAAATAAGTACAACAAAAATATGATACGACAGACTGCATGCATGGCAGTTAACCCAATCACGGTGGACAGCTTTGCTTCCCTCGGTGGGTGAGGCCTCTGATTCTATTACGGTTCCAGCGTAAAGGCTTACTGAGGTAAGAGAAAATCCAATTCTTTGTAATGTTGGTTGGTGCCTGATGCTCCGTCCCAGGTCGGGCCAATTGGAGTCTAACTGTTGGCTTTCTTTTGCTCCAGCATTTCGGTGGTTTCTTGCTGTCGAGTCCTCATCGCTGTTTCATCCCTGTGGTTGTTTCCTTTTTGTGTTCCCGGAGATGTTGCACTGATGAGCTAAAACGCGACGAAAGTAAAGACGAGGGTTTGCGACCGCGTAAAATCGATTTAAGCCCACCAGTGGAATTCATTTCACTGACGGTTCCAAGGCGGTTCTTCTGTCGAGGTTTATTGGTGTTGTGGTTTGTCTTTGAGTGTGTGCATTGCTGATATTCTTTGTTTTGGATAGCCATTGGCCATTTTGTGGGAAAGTGACTGTCCTTTTGGATTTCCGCTATTAGTGTTTCCATTAGGGTCTGGTTATTTCATGTCTGTGTTTCTTTCCCTTTGGTGTCTATGGTTGGAGCTGTGGGTTAATTGTATCGATTCCTGATCATTGCCTTCACTTCTATTTTTAATGTTTTTCTTGTTATTCTTACTTTTAACAATAACACACATCCGGGGAATGATGAGAAAGCTTTGGGATATATTTTATTTACCTGTAAGTGTTCAGAAAAAAAATGGCTTACAAATGGCTATTGTCAAACGGAATATTTTCAACGCACACCAAGTTTCAATGTACCTATAACGGAAGACCATTATACTGGTCACCGAAGCTTCACAAACATCCATTTAAAGCTCGTATAATAGCCAATTCTAGTTCGTGTGCGACAGAACCTTCAAAATTACTTACCTCATGTTTAACAGCTATTAAAAGCATATCGCTAGCTACTGTGAAAAAGGCGTACGAAAATCCCGTCATTAACTTGTTTTAGCAATGAAGTTTTGAATATATTGAAAGCAAGAGGATTTCGTGGATCTAGTTTGTCAACATACGTTTTTCTACCCTTTACACAACTTTACCTCATAATTTGATTAAAGAAACTCTGTTTATTTTAACTGAAACAATATTTCTTCCGGAAAAGTGTTTGTATTTTTGGCCTGCAAAGTAGAAGTAAAACAAAGATCAGGAATTGATACAATTAACTTACTCCACCCATAAAAGACACCAAATGCTTATTTTGCTTCCTGAGAGGTCAACAGTCGTTATGAATATTAGACATGTCAAGAGGTTTGTGAAGCACTTTCCTTTTTACTGGATAATATCTATGTAAGGTTTGGATCTAAATTATATAGACAAGTAGTTTTATTCCGATGGGTACAAACTGAGCTCCTTTTGTTGCAAATTTGTTCTTTTTTGTTAATGAAAAAGAATTCAAGTTGCCCTTTCTAAAAATAAACAAACCAATGTTATTGAGACGTTTTACTCTACCTCTCGACATTTGGATGATCTTTTAAATATTGACAATATTTATTTTGAACAAATGGTTGGTAGAATTTATCCATAGGAATTGCAGTTAAATAACTACTTCTCATGACTTTAAAGCCCCATTTTGGACTTACTTTTGACTGTATCTAATGGTACTGTCTCTTCCAAAATTTATGATAATATAGATGATTTTAATTTTGGATTTGTAAATGTTCCTTTATTGGATGGTGACGTCCCTATGTTTATGGGGTTTATATGTCATAGTCTATTCGTTTTGCTAGAGCTTGTTGTCATGTTGATGACTTTGATTATCGTAACAGAACTTTAACAGAAAAACTTCTAACACAAGGCTTTCGGTATCATAAACTGCGCAAAACATATTCAAAATTTTATCGTCGACATTATGACATTATTTCTAAATATGATGTTTCTTTGGCGGGGACTGTCGGGACCTGAATTATATGGAGATTTAGTTTATTTATTTAGAAGAATACTAGTGAAATACAAACAAAATGGTTATACCATGGATGTTGTGCGACAGACCGCGTGTTTAGTTGTCGACCCTTTTACGGTGGACAACTTTGCCTCGGTCTTCGGGCTGGAATTCAAACTCTATGACGGTCCTATCCTAAATCTTTCGAACTCAACAGGGATGCAGCCTAATATTTCCAGGGTTCGACCCTCCATGATCTAACTGGTGGTTTCTTCTCCTCTGACGTGGGATTGTTGTTGAGTATTATTTGTCTATACATGATAATTTCACTACGTATTTTTATGCCCCGCCATTCGAAGAATGGTGGAAGGGCATATAGCGTTGCCCCTGTCCGTCCGTCCGTTCGTTCGCCCGAAACTTAAACGCAGTCAATAACTTTCTTATTTCTGGATGGATTTTGAAATTACTTTGTAGAAATGTTAACCATCATGAGACGATGTGTAACATGCAAAACCCAGGTCCGTACCTCCAAGATCAATGTCATACTTAGAGGTCACAGGTCACAAAAGGACCCGAAACATAAACGCAGTCAATAACTTTCTTATTTCTAGAAGGATTTTGAAATTACTTTGTAGAAGTGTTAACCATCATGGGACAATGGGTCAAGTGCAAAACCCAGGTCCGTACCCCCAAGGTCAAGGTCATACTTAGAGGTCAAAGGTCAAAAAAGGGGTCCGAAACTTAAACGCAGTCAATAACTTTCTTATTTCTGGAGCGATTTTGAAATTGCTTTATAGAAATGTTAACCATCATGAGACGATATGTCATGTGCAAAACCCAGGTCCGTACTTCCAAGGTAAAGGTCATACTTAGAGGTCAAAGGTCAAACAAGGGTCCGAAACTTAAACTCAGTCAATAAATTTCTTATTTCTGGATGGATTTAGAAATTACTTGGCAGAAATGTTGGCCATCAAGAGACAGTCTGCCTCACATAAAACAAAGGTCCTTGCCTCCAAGGTCAAGGTCATAATTAGAGGTCAAATGTGAAAAAAGGGTACAAAACTTAAACACCGTCAATTACTTTCTATGGATTAATACGAACATAGGTCACATGTCAAGATTTTTTGTTTGAGTGGGAAGCCATTGACACAAGGAGCTTACATGGCAAATATGAAGGCTCTATCTTAAACGGTTAAAAGATTATGAACAATTTTATTTTTCTTTTAAGTAGGTCAAGGGTCAAGGTCATGGTCAAAACATTTTGCCATGAATGTAAAGCTCTTGTCACAAGGAACCTACATGCCAAATATGAAGGCTGTATTTCAAACGGTTCAAAATGTTAACTTTTTTATTTTATGTTGGTCAAAGGTCAAGGTCACAGGTCAAAATGTTTTGTGTGAATGAAAAGCTCTTGTCACAAGGAACCTACATGCAAAATATGAAGGCTCTATCTCAAACGGTTCAAAAGTTATAGCCAGAATGTTATTTGTTTATTTTAAGTAGTTCAAAGGTCAGTTTCAAGGTCCCACGTCCAAACTTTTTGCTTGAATGTAAAGCTTTTGTCACAAGGAACATACATGCCAAATATGAAGGCTGTATCTCAAGCAGTTCAAAAGTTATGACCAATCTTACTTTTTTATTTTAAGTAGGTCAAAGGTCAAGGTCACAGGTCAAATTTTTGCATGAATGTGAAGCTCTTGTCACAAGGAACCTTCATGCTATGAATGCTCTATCTCAAACAGTTCAAAAGTTATGATCAACGTTAAAGTTGTCCACGTACAAACAAACCAACAAACAAACAAACAGAGAGGGCAAAAACAATATGTCCCCACTATCGCTACCGGAGACATAAAAAAATAGAACCAGGTTGTTCAATGCATCTTAGCTTAACGAGCTCGTAAGTGGTCAATTTTTAACTATTCTAGAAAGTACAATGTCCAAAGCAAGAGCTGCTTACATTTTTTTCAACAAAAATATTAGCTCATTCGGAGGTTGAAGAAGATGTTGAGTAGGGTATAGTTTTTATCAAAAGGGGTTAAAACGCATATGCAAGCATAGAATATTTTTGTCATATAAAATGTACTGTAAGATGTATCTATATCACATGTCGGCGCGTGGACTGAATCTATAGCCAATGAGTCCTTGAAATGTCTTTAGACTCAAATTTCCGGTATTGTTCCATTAAGAAGTTTAGGTTTTTCTCAGGCGATTTTCGTTGTCGTGACTTCGTTTCATCACATATGACATGGCTTGCACGTCAACAAAAATAAATATAGTTGGGTGCGCCGTATAAAATTCAATTTGTTAATTGTTAATTGAATTGCGCAAGAAGGATTAAGTGCCATTTTTGTCCTTTTTCTGGTATAGATACATGTACAGACCATGTTCTGTCGACTATAATTAATGATAACTGGGTAAGTGAAATTATGCACAGTCGTAATATGAAAATTATCAACTGCGCAGTTTTGAACAACCGCGGCTATTATCATATGGTCAAGGTATCGATACCGTACTGTCAGGTGAACCTTTCATTACACAAACACGCCTATACAAATACATTGCACCTTTATCGCCGAAAAAATGAAAATTTGAAGATGAAAAAATGTGATATTTTTTCTCATTTCTGCTCAAAATGTAGATTGTGGGCATTCGTTAGAACCGCCTCATCGAAGCGGTTCTAACGAGTACCCACAATCTATTTTTAGAGCAGAAATAAGAAAAATAAGGTATACCCCCGGAAACCCCAGTTTAACTATATAAAAGTGGGGTTCAAGGGGGTCAAAATTATATAGGCGTGTTTTCGTGACGTGTTCCCACAAGCCCATGGACAGGATGGCAATTTGATCTAATCTGACCCATGAGAAAAGATATCCAAACATTCTCCGATTTATGTTCTTCAAATGCGCATTTGCAGCCCATTAAAGCGAATGGATACACCAGGCAAATTTTCAAAGGGAGACAAGTTTCAGGACTTCCTGTTCGCTCTTCTATAAGCTCTGCCCCACTGAAAATGGGAAGAAGCTGCCTCCCCCTGAAGGTGTATCCATCATCCTTAATAGCGCTAATCGCACGACTACTCTAAATATGTGAGAAGTAAAGGCTATTGTGAGACTTCGCGTAGGCACAGCCTCGTCTGAGCCTGTGCTTATTGCTTATGCGATGTGTATGTACCCTTTTCTCACGAGCTCGCTAAATTATCGTATTGTATTGTTTTGTTTGATTGATTTTAGGTTTAACGTCCCCGTCAACACTGTATAGGTCATTATGGAGACGTTGCTTCCGATTTTGCTGGATTTTTACCCGACATTGAGATGAAATGACATCTTAAGACCTGTGGCCCAAAGAAACCAATAGGGTTTGTAAACATGGACGGTCCGACTTGCACCGCTTTGCCTGAGCAGGCTTAGATCCTCTAAGCGGTTTACCAGTTCTCGTATGCGGTCGGTTTCAGCTCTGCGTGGAAGCATCATGCAGCCTATATTTTTCTTCAAGCCCATTGTATTGTATTATATTGTATTTTATTGTGTTGTATTGCATTGTACTGTACTGTACTGGACTGTTTTTTATTGTATTGTACTGTATTAAGTTGTGTCGTGTCGTGTCATATCGAATCGAATCGTACTGTATCGCAACGCATCGTATTGGTTTTGTTTCTTTCTTTTTTTTTCTTCTTTTTTTTTAAGATTTTTCTTAATATACCCGTTTGATATAAATGTGCTGTTGATGGTTACGAGTATCGTAATTATGGGGAAATATACACCTATTTTGTTTTGTTTGTTTTGGGTTTTTTAATGCCCCCAACCTCAAAGGATTTTGAGGGGCAAATTGCTTCTGGATCGTTCGTCCGTCCGTTACGCGTTTGATGCACAGCATGACTTAATAACCGTGTATGCTAGGATTTTGTAATTTCATATATGGATTCCTCATGGAAACATATCTGATGCGTTTTTTTTTTTTTCTAATCAAGATTATGCCCCTTTCAAGAGTTATTGCCCTTTGAAAATGTTTTGATATAATCTTGACAGCAAAATATCTCAAAAACAAATGGAGCTAGAGCCTTGAAAGATCGTGAATAGATTCGAGCTGATTACCTGATTAACTTTTGGCTAAATTCCGAAAAATACTTCATGAGTTATGGCCTTTTGACAGTTTGGGTACTCGTACATTGAATGTTTTGTGATGCATAGTATAACTTTAGAACCGTGTATGCTAGGGTTTTGAAATTTCATATTTGGATTCCGCAACTTAAGAACCGCGTATGCTAGGGTTTTGTAATTTCATATATGGATTCCTCATTGAAAAATAGCTGACACGTATTTTTTCTCATCAAGATTATGTCGCTTTCAAGAGTTATGGCCCTTTGAAAACTTTTTGCTAAAGTCTTGTCAGCAAAATATCTCATAAACTATTGGAGCTAGAGCCCTGCATGTTGATGAATAGATTGGTGGTGATGATTATCGTTTTTTTTTTTTTTGTTTTTTTTTTACTAAATTCCGAAAAATACTTCATGAGTTATGTCTTTTGTCACTTTGGGTATTTGTACATTGTATGCTTTGCGATGCATAGCATAACTTAAGAACCGTGTATGTTAGGGTTTTGAAATTTTATATATGGATTCCTCGCGGAAAATTAGCTGACGCGTATTTTTTTTTCTCATCCTGATTATGCCGCTTTCAAGAGTCATTGCCCTTTGAAAATGTTTTGATAAATCTTGTCAACAAAATATCTCAAAAACTATTGGAGCTAGAGCCTTGAAAATTGGTGAATAGATTGATGGTGATAAGTAGATGACCTGATTAACTGTTGAAAAAATTTCGAGAAACACTCCATGAGTTATGGCCCTTAGTCACTTTGGGCATATATACATTGTATGCTTTGTGATGCATAGCATAACTTAAGAACGATGTATGGTAGGGCTTTGAAATTTCATATATGGATTCCTGGCGGAAAAATAGCTGACGCATATTTTTTCTCATCCGGATTAAGCCCCTTTCAAGAGTTATTGCCCTTTGAAAAAAAAGATAAAATTTTCTCAGTAAAATATTTCAATAACTAGAAAAGCTACAGCCATGAAAGTTGATGAATAGATTCGTTGTGATGCGTAGATGACCTGATTACCTTTTGACTCAATTCAGAAGAATACTTCATGAGTTACGGCCCTTTGTCACTTTGGGTATTTGTACATTTTATATATGGTTTTCTCATTGAAAAATGGTTGACCTGTATTTTTTCTACTCCGAATTATCTCCTCTTTTTACCTTTTTTATATGATAACACGGAAGATATCTTAAAAAGTATTTGAACTAGAGCCCTGTTTATAGGTATACTGATTAGGTCTTTGGAGTAGAATATCTGATTAAATTTTCAACCATTTCAATAATATTTTGTTGGAGTTTGCCATTTCTGTGTTTCTGTCTTGTTGCACGTTATTTAAAAAATGTTCAAATTGCTGCCCAGAAACTTGACAGGCATAGCTCGGTGACGTGAACGGGCTCCGTCCGGAAATCTACAGGCGACCGACTAAACACCGGTCAATGACCGTACGGAGTCTGTCTTAACAGGGGAGATTTTTCGGCCTATGTGGTAGCAACTACCGGCCGGTGGTCGATCGGACATCGTGGGGTATACGGCCGGTACCCGAGCAGGTTACAGGACACCGTGCGATCACCGGACGGGTTTTAAATGGTCTTTGAACACTGCCCGGCCGATGTTCGGCCGTTGTAACTCGGACTTGGCGGGGGGCGGGGGGCGATGGTCAGCTATTACATCACTGTATATGGTCAACCTGCCTGGCATGGTCAGTTCATCACTATGGCTGCACCGAGAAGATTTCGATTGGCGTTGTTAGAACACGAGCTAGGTCAGGCGAGGTTCCAGTACAACTTGGTCCTGGAGGTTTATATGCAAGCGATATCCGGCCGAGTTCCGGCTGATGTCCGGCCACTGTCCCTTACATCGGTCACCCACCGGTACTTTATTTTCCAAGGCTCGGTCCCACATCGGTCGGACCTCGGCCGAAACTCGGTCGGTGTCCGTTCACAAAAGCTGGTGGCCTCACCGTACACCGGCCGATGCGTATTCCGATGTGGTAAGGATGGGGCTGCGATGAGGGAGCTCGGTGAGAGCCCGTCGAATTTTAACTCCGAAGTTAAATTTCGCCGAGCTGCCAACCGATGCGGGTTTTAAGCCCCAAACGCCGGCCGGTGACCACGGGATGCCGGCCGGTGTTTGGCGAAAGTCGCATCACTCGCTCATCGAAACCTCATCGGCCGGGCTATGTGACCCAGGCATAAAAAGGCTTATTTAGCAGCTGCAGTTATTCTTGATTTGGATTTTCAACATATAGTATCCTATGATCAGAGACCACCTTTGGGACCACCTTTGGGACTGTTCAAAGGTGGTCTTAAAGACCTCTTTTGAACAGTTCTAAAGGTGGTCTAAATATAGGAAGACCTATAATACAATCTATGTTTTAGAGCAAATCAAGGAAAATACTGTATACCCTTTTTAACCACACTTTTAATAGCCTATATTAAGTGGGGTTACTATGAGGTATTTATTACACTGACTTGTTAACGTGATGTGGAGGCGAATCCTTTCGGAGGAGAACCACGATGCAGGCTTTATTCCGCGAAAGTGACTTATGTGTGTGGTGGCCGTAAAAGGTCACCCTGCCCTTCATCATAATGCGGGTTATTTTTCTTTGCCTTTGGAATCATTGATACCACTGTGGAAAGTCGAAAATATTTGTGGGTCACATTACGAAAACACACCCGTGCGACATAGTGCATTTTTTCACATCTCCAAAATGGCTACTTTTCTGATGAAAATCCGTGATATTTTTCTTATTTATTATGCAAATATATGTTGTGTGTGCTCGTTAGAACCACAGAGGCGGTTCTAACGAGTACCCACAACATATGTCTTGGAGCAGAAATAGGAAAAATAATGTGTACCCCCTTGAATCCCAGTTTTTCTCTATATAAAGTGGGGTTTAGGGGAGGCGTTGCTTCCAATTTGGTGGGACTTTTACCCGACTTTTAGATGAAACGACATCTCAAGCCCCAAGAAACCAATAGGGTTCATATGCAGGGGCGGTCCAACCCGCACCAATGAAACCAAGTGTCATCCAATGCAAGCTTACATGGCTCATTCAGCAAGGTTTTATGTCTATGTCCATGGCCGTAGACAAAAGCGACCTATAACAAGTATAAGCTTCACACAAAAACGAGACCCGGAACAGATCTGGCGAATGGCTATCTAATTTGTACAAGACCATATTTGCTGTCATATTTGTAAAGACTAATACAAAATATACATCTCCAAACTCTCAACCACGACGGATCACTGCCTATCCTATAAGCTCCTAAAGAGCCTTCGGCTCTGGTAATCGAGCTAAACGAAAACTTGCCTCGCCGTGGTTAATCTTTATTTGGTCATCTATAAAGTGTAGGAAAGTTGTCATCACGAAAACATGCCTATATAAATTATGACCCCCTTGAACCCCACTGTTATTTAGAAAAACTGGGGTTTTCGGGGGTAAACCTTATTTTTCTTATTTCTGCTCTAAAATATAGATTGTGGGTACTCGTTAGAACCTCGATGAGGCGGTTCTAACGAGTACCCACAATCTATATTTTGAGCAAAAATAAGAAAAATATCACAATTTTTCATCTTAAATATTTCGTTCTTTTCGGCGGTAAAATTTACAATGTATTGAATAGGCGTGTTTTCGTAATGCTACTTAACATCTCCAACAGTTTCCAAGCATTCTATTTGATGAGATGTAACACGCATATTGAAGTTGCACTAGTGTCTTTTTAAAGATGAAAAAGTACTTTTTAACAAAATTACAGCATTTGCAACTTTGACATTTCAGACATTATACTTCAGCCTGCATGATCTTGGGTGCAGACTGGCAAACAGAACATTACCAAAGACCGTTAATTGTATAAAACACATTTTTTGAATATAACCCTTGACATTCACATTTAATATATGCTGAGCGTAGAGCAAGCTTTTTGCGAAAGTTATAATCGTTACTTGTTAGGGATCCACTCTTGACAGTTTCAAAGACTCTGATCAGACTTTGTGGATACGCAGACTGGTGTTAGACGTTGTTGGTTGCACATACCAGATTGCAACTTTTCGAATGCTCTGGCTCATATATGCTATATTCGAGAGATTCTTAGATACCACAATACAGAAACGGGAGTTATCGATATCAAAATCAAAACAATCCCGTTTTTATACAGTTTTGAATGATATGTTTTAGTCTGGAAGCGTAATGCAGTGTCAGACAAGCAGACGGGAGCCCACCTGAATCACACCTTATTCCAGCAGGTGCAACAATAGATTGTAGCTGTTAAATTAAAGGAAGCAATTAATCTGACATTGCCTCTAGTACCGCCAGGGAATAGACTGTTTGATGTTAAAGGCGCTATTATTGTCAGAAAATATGATATGTATCGCGCGCGACAAGCGTAAATGTTATTTGTGCATGTGCGCATAGCGATGACTCGAATCAGACTGCGCATTTGCGCAGTCTGATTCGAGTCTTCATTGTGCGCTTTATGGGTTCCCGTTGATCTAAAGCGAGTAGGTACGCAGATATGTCAAGACTTAGTGTCGCCTCCGCTGACTTCATGTTTGCACAGTAAAGACTCTGATCAGACAGCACGCCCGCAGTCTGATCCTAGTCTTAGCCGTGGATACTCGTTGATTTCAACCTTCTGTTTGTTGCCAGGAGAGAGTGCATTACGAATGCAGGCCTTTTCAAATATATTGAAAACAAAATTTCACCCCCGAAAATGAAAATATTCAGTTAAAAAAAACTAATATTTTTCATAATTTTGCTCAAAACATAGATTGTGGGAACTCGGCTGTTCTAAAGAGTAATAACAATTAAGGTTTTGAACAAAACTAAGAAAAAATCATGTATACCCCTGAAACCCCTGTTTTACTATATAAAAGTTGGGTTTAAGAGGGTCAAATTATATAAGGCGTGTTTTCATGAAGTTTCGCAGACTGGTGAAATTTAGATTTCAATGAGTGCGAATGTCAAAAGTGACATTTTCATTTGTTACGGGAGAATTAATAAAAGTCTGTAACAACCCTGGCTGTGTATTTTCATAAGTATTAATGTGATGAGAATGCTTTGTAGCTCTAATTATAAAGACGGGAATAACTCTGCAAATGAAAACTGATTTCCTCTCTCGGGCGTGTAAACTAGTATCATGAATAATAATTATTAAAATGTGCATAGGCAAGCCAAACAGTTTCTCTGCCTTTTTCAAGAGGGAGCCGACTTTGGTACCGTCCCACTAAGTGCCAACCGTCTGAAAACCTTAGTCACGAGTTTTTCTACGACATGAGCCAGGTTGTTATGAGTTACAACTCGGGGCATGTCGTATGATTTAGCACAACTGTTGCTATGTTCTTTTGGTTGAAACTGTTCTATGAGTCCCTCACGACATGTCGACGACATAATCGAGTAATCTTGTATTTATTTCGCTAATACAAACTCGTATTAAGTCGTACAGTTGTCGTGTCTCATAGCCAACGTGTTATTTCTCGGCACTATATCGTACTCGTACTCTGTCGCAGCAACTCGTAACTAACTCGCCCTACGCAGTGACTAACAGCAGACTAAATTACTACATAACTTCGAGATTTATACAACTCGCTTCGAATTTGTTACGATATCAATTGAGTTCAAATCCGCCCACTTTGACGAGTTGTCCCGAGAATTTTAGACAGCTTAAAATTCTCGTAGGCTCTTCCCAATAAGATTCATGCAACGAGTTGTTAACTCGGAACAACTCGAAGGCAAACGGGTGACTATGTGATAGGGGTATAATATTAAGACAACCTTTGGCACTGTTCAAACGTGGTCTTTAGACCACTTTTGAACAGTGCCAAAGGTGGTCTCTTACTAGAGGACACTGAATCTTTTGAAAATGTTTTAAAAGAAGAATTAGGGTTAGCTTCAGCTGGCCTTAATGGCGGAATTTCACTGTACAGTTAATTTTCATAGTTGAATACATATCACTGTAGACCCATGGAGGAAAGAATTATCTCACATTAGTGGGCTATCCTAATTAGCTACAAAGTCGCACCGATCACTGTGTTAAAGTCTATAACAAGAAAAGGAAATCATGCTTAGTTAGTGAAATATTAATTAGATTGTCAATCGATCCAAAGTTAACTATATTCATTGGTGTTGTCCCTGTGATTTTTCACTGACCAATAACATTAAACCGCTCGTAAATTAAATGTTTTCTTTTTTTTTTTTTTTTTTTTTTTTTTGTTGTTTTGTTTTGTTTTTGTTGTTGTTGTTGTTTTATTTATCATTTCACGTCGCCTTTGAAAATGTAATAACGCCATGTGTTAAATTCGGTAATCCACTAGTGGATTAAATATGCAAATTAATTAGGTGCGTCCTGTTACGTTACACGTACGGCGTCCTTAACGACGTCGCGTTTAGTAATGACGGAATATTGATATTTTTGTAAACGAATCGCGAATAAACTGCCTTTAAATGTCACAGGATAAACAAAATCTTGTATTCGTGCTCATGTATTATTAAATTTATTAAACTCGTTGAGGAAAAGGCACAACCCCGCATTCCATCCATTTTCCCCAACTCGTTTAATTAATTAAATAACACATGGGCACTCATGTAGGATCCTCACTGTGAACTGTTTGATAAACAGAGCGCAATGAAAATAATAGACCCGCAGCTATCGAACGGAGTTTTTAATAATGAATTGATTACTCGAAACAGACTTTAGTCCAACTTCATTGTTTCCGCCTTCGTGCCGCAAGTGATCTCAATACTTTGGTTGTATATTTTGCCATCCGATGACTTTGTTCTGTAAAGAAAAAAACATTGCTTTTTGGAATCTCAAATTCTTGCTGCGAATGATAAATATAAGAGAATTTAACAAAAAAAGCCGGAATTCCAGAAATCTATATCACTTTTAGGAGAATAATTACACCCGGCATATTTTCCGCCATTTTTATGCTCCGCCAAAAAAGTGGAGGAATATTATATAATAACCTCCAAAATTTGAGTGTCCGTCCGTCCGGCCGACCGGCCGTCCGTCAGCGTCTCGCAGTTTCGTGCCCGCTTCTCAACTCTGGTGCTGTTTGAGATATTTTCACGAAACCACAGATATGTAAAACACCATGAGAATATGTGCAGAACATATGAACCACAATTCTGTTTTTCCTACTTTTGGAGTTGTGCTCTATGAACATTGAACACAGCCATTTCTTTCATGTACTCGTGTCCGTTCCATAACTCTCTTACCATCTGAGATATTTTCACGAAACAATAGAAATGTGTAAAGCACTATGAGATGACCTGCACAACTTACAAACCACAACTCTGGTTGCCTACTTTCGGAGTTATTGCCCTTTGAACATAGCCATTTCTACCATGTACTCGTGTCCACAATCGTTCGAGATGTTTTCGTGAAAGTTTTCATAAATTTAAAGCACCACAAGGAAACGTACAGAACACAAGAAACGAAACTCTGCCTAACCTACATTTACAGTTATGACCCTTTAAACATATAAATATTGAACATAGCTAATTGTACTCATGTCCGCTCTGTAATCTGAACACGTTTCTTCAACACAAACTTCACACAAATGAAAGTGATTATAAGACGAGGTGCAGAACTAAAAAATCGCAACACTGGCCAACCCCCTTCCCTTCTGGAGTTATGGCCCTTTGAACATTGACAAAATGTATTTCGGTAATACATGTTCTGTAACTTGAAAACTGTTTGGGCTGTCTTCTTAAAAATGTATCCAAATGTACATCACCGGAATATGAGAACCATAACAATTAATTATCTATATTTGGTGTTATCGCCCTTTGAAAATTGTAAACAGTGATCCTAGCCACACATGTGTGTCCTTTCTAAAACTTGAAAATGGTTTCCAGAGATTTTCTTGAAGCCTTGCAAAAATATAAAGCAGCATAAGATGACATTTAGAACACAAGAACAATAAGTCTGACATTACTAATTTTTCAGTTCTTTGAACATCGAAAATAATGGCTTCTGTATTTTCAGTTCTTTCACACGAATCAGAAGCAATATGAGGAAATCTGCAGGAAATGATTACTTGGCCCTTTCAGCGTTGACAATGGTCACCTCAGGCAATATCCCTTTCAACTTCATTTAAGGAAAGACTAATGCACCTTCGCTTTTAATTCAGTTTCGGTTTAAACAATATTTATTGAGTTTCAATACACAAAATACATATGCGAGGGCAAGCCAATAAATAACCAGCCTATCCCATTTCCACTTGACCAAGACAACCAAGATGTTCATGCCTTGTTTCAATACATTTTAGGCATGATGGCAAAATTGCACTCTTTTCGTTTCATTCAAGCTTTTCGTCAAAAGTTGAGTACCGTGTCGTAATTCAGTACTTAAACATTGCGAGTTGACCAATGTTTATGGGTCTTCTGCACCATCGTATGCACAAGTTAAATTCTGGGTTGTAGAAAGAACGTCTTTAGAAGACGAAACCACTGTGACTTGAGCTGAACGCCCATCAGATGCCACCGAAGAAGAAATGTGTAGCAAAGTACGGGACCTGGTGTACTCTCATAGGCGAATTTAGTCGGAAGAAATATCGAATGCAATACCCATTTCACATGGTAGCGTTTCAACAATTTTACAAGATCGCTTGGGTATGCGCAAGCTAACAGCCAGTTGGGTTCCAAAATCTCTTAGCGACGAGCACATGGCAACCAGAGCATCAGTATGCAGCGCATTGTTGAAGCTGTATAGGTCAAAGGAAGATGATTTTCTTTCACGTCTGGTGATTGTAGATGAACCCTGGATCCATTATTATGAGTCAAATAATAAAACTCAAAGTCGCCAGTGGGTAGGGCCGGGGTCTCCGAGGCAAAAGAAGTTCAAAACACAACCCTCTGCTGGCAAGGTGATGGCAACTGTATTTTGGGACGCACAATGCGTTATTATGTTGGACTTCCTAGCAAAGAAAAGTACAATAAAAGGCGCGTATTGTGCAAATTTCCTCGACCAAGTGAGAACTGCGATCCGTGAAAAACGCCGAAGTAAACTCTCAATAGGGATTCTGCTCTAACAGGACAATGCAAGGGTCCACAGTTGCAAAATGCAATAGATGTTGTTGAGCGGAATGGGTACGAGCCAAATTCCCTATTCTCAAACTTGATAAAGGATATCCGTGGACGCCCAACGATGAAGTCATGGCAGTTGAAGAATGGGTCGGAGACAAGGACCCTGGCTTTTTCGGTTCTGGGCTGATGGCACTGGAACTGCGTTGGTCCAAGTGTATCATTCTAGAGGGCAATTACATCGAAAAAGAAGAGATCGATCTCACAGAAATAAGTTAGGCTGTTTTAATTGAGTCGCCCTCGTATCATATAGGATTTGACAGTAAGCGATTGTATTACGTATGGTTTTGTAACTTTCCCAGTATATGGAATCATTGGTTCTTTTAAAGCGGTTGTAGACACGTTTGCGTTTTCGTATAAGCTTTCTTATTTTAGACGTTACCTAAAGTGGTTCGGATGAACCATTCATTGGTAACCAATGCGACTTGCATTAACGTGTCGGTAATTTGTTTGGCATTAGTATCAAGGTCAGTGGTTTCTTCGGCCTTAGCAACTAGTTTCGTTTCGATTAGAGTTGATCTGAATTTATCTGCAAGCTTGTAATTCCAAATTCGCCTGGTATGGGTCTTTTTCGCAGATGGTAGGAATTTGAGCAGTACGATGGTCGGACATATTAATGACTCCACTCGTAAAGACGTGTGCTTTATTACAAACAATTATTAGATCTATGAATGACGATGAGTTTTCAGTGCAATGTGTGTTTTCAGATATCAGTTGTGTAAGGTTAAATTCCTGTATCAATTCACTCATTTTGTTTGTATTATTATTCTTACGGTCTCTATAATATTTGTGTTGTATGCTCTGTCTATAATTTCAAAAACAAGATCAAAATATGCTGCATTGCTATTCGGAGGCCTATAAAAACCACCTATTAGACATGCGAACTTCCACCCAGACTACCTCTAGTCCTTGCAACTCAATGTCGTTACGACGTTTACAGTAAATATTCTTTCGAACATATATGATCACACCACCGCCTGGTCTATTTTGCCGGTCTGATCTCAACGGAAGATGAACATTTGTCAGTACAATGGTATCGCTTTTAATTTCCGGTGTTATATATATTCAAGTTCTTTGGTGTATTCCTTGCTTCCAAAGGATAATCCTTTCTTGAACATATTTAACCAACTTTCGGATAAATAAGCAAATCGTAATGCTTCTTGATTCGGCTGAGATCAGATCATATTTCGACAGCAGGCTTTGTATATTAAGGTGAAAAATACTGAGGTGGTTGCCAAGAGTTTCGAAAGAAACGCTGTGATTTGGGTTGGTATCGCCTTCGACAGAGTCCGGACCGGGGTTCAGTTCGATATCGCCGCTAAATACAATTATAAGTAACATCCAGGTTATTGTTAGACTGAGGACAGATAAAAAGAAATTACAGCAAAAATGAGCTGTTTGATGCGAATTCGCTGCTTGGATCCAAGTATATGGACATTTGATATTTCTGTATGTTCTATTACTTTGCTGTAGTGCTAGGATAACGATCATGCATGGAATGTGGTAACAGTATTGTTACATATTGAGAAGTGACACGACTATGAAAATGTGAAAATTGTTTAAAAATGCTTTTTCTTGCATCCCATTTTCATAGTGTTTGTGACCCGATTAAGTTAAGACTATCCGATTCGTAGTTTCTAAGCTTCATGTATTATGGGAAACGGATTTATAGCAAATCAGAGGTCTTGGCAGCCCACGTGAAGTTATCTCCATTGAGTGATTATAATGCGAACTTGATGAATTTGAGAAAATGGTCGAGTAATTGTCTTTCAAAGGAAAGAAAGCGAGACAAATAGAAGAGTAAAATAGTAAATCTGGCAAAGCAGTTGTGAGCGTACCCCGCAGACAAAAAACGTTGACTCAAAGTAGAACTAACGTTGAAATAAAGTTTTCAACGTTGTTTCAACGTTAGTTCAACATTGAGCGCCTGCTGGGTAATAGCTAAGTCCGACAAAATAGCCGAATGACAGGGGCTAATAAATGAATATGGGACCTTGCTTGCAGCTACAATAAGTACAATGAGCAGCTGCGAGGGAAGTACCACTGCGGGTTGCGCTGACTGCACTGGGTCGTCTTTGTTGTTTTAGCCAGAGCGTCACACGACCATCCCGTTCACGCTCCTTCTGTGTTCCGCACACGGCTACACTTAAAGGATTGAAATTGCTCTTAAGGAGCAAATTCTTTCCTTCCAATGTAGACAACTATTGATAAAGTGTTTGTTTGTTTGTTTGAATTGGAGTTTAATGGCCCAGTCAACACTATTTTTAAGTCATTTTTGGGCCGGTCAGTTTACCTATCCACACTTTTCCTGGGCAGGCTTATCCGTAAGCGGTTAACCAGTACAGTATACATTCTTTCGCCAGAAACTGACCACTGCCCTTCTTGAATCTGCGGAAGAGAGATAATGACCGTAGAAAAGAGTTCATGATTAATCTCCACGAAAGAATGTTGACGACATTGGCAGGTATCGACAGTTAGACGCGCATCCGACTGAGCTACCGAGGCCTGCACGATCGATTTGCACTTTAAGTGAGTTTTGGGTCACGATGGATCTTGATGAAATTGGTATGCAAGCTACCTCTATATTACCGCCTCCACACGAGCACAATTTTAAATTAATCACCACGCGTATTGTCACATGACTTCGGTTAATTCTTAGATGGGTAGTAACATTGTCGTGTTGATTTAATGGTCCAATGAAATTAATGGCATGCAAATACCGCAACTGCAGCGAGCATATCATATTTTTCCAACTGTAGAAGTAGGTTTTAACTCACCTGAGCACGAAGTGTTCATGATGAGCCATTGTTATCAGTGAAAGTCCGTCGTGCGTCGTCCGTCGTCAACAACTTGTTTTCAATGTTACCTTCTCCTAAATCCTTGGCTCAATTTAATTCAAACTTGGTGCCTGATGCTCTGTCTCTGGTCGGGCTCATCGGAGTCTAACTGTTGGTTTTCTTTTGCTCCAGCATTTCAGTGGTTTCTTGCTGTCGAGTCCTCACCGTTGTCTCACCTCTGTGGTTCTTTGATTTCTGTGTTCACGGAGATGTTGCACTGATGAGTTAGGAGGCCTTCATGCGGACTGAACAAATTATTTGTCTAAATCGCGACGGAAGTAAGGGCGAGGATTGTGGCCACGTAAAATCGATTTAAGCCCCCCAGTGGAAATCTTCCACTGACCGTTCCAAGTCGGCTCTTCTGTGGCGATTTATTTATGTTGTTGTTTGTTACTTACTGTGTGTATCACTTGTGTCTTTTAATTTTGGATGGCCATATGGCCATTTTGTGGGAAAGTAACTGTCCATATGGCCTTCCTTTGTTTAGGTTTCCATTATGGTCTGGTCGCTTAATGTTTGTATTTATTTCCCTTTGGTGTCTTTTATGGATGGAGTAAGTTAATTGTATCAATTCCTGATCTTTGTTTTACTTCTATTTTACAGGAATATTGCCCAGGTAGCTCCCTTCCAAAATAGCTAAAATCGTTCCACTTCGATGAACAAGATGGCCACCAGAGCTAAAAAAGAAATATCTTCTAACGACAATTGCTCCTGTATCCCTGAGGCAAATCCAATCAAACTTACTAGGAATATTATGTGGTTGATCCTCTATATAGCTAAAACGGCTTTGCTTTAATGAACAAAATAACTACCAGAGCATAAATAGATAAACCTGTGTATGACAACTTCTCCCCAACCTTTGGTCCAATACCATTTAAATTTCACGATGACCCTTCACCGAAATAGCCGAAATGGTTTAAAAATAGAAAAACCCGTTAAATTCTCATTTCTCCTATTGCTTTGGTCTAATTCCATTCAAACATCATTGGATTGTAGCTTAGGTGAACCTCTACAGAAATAGCTAAAGAGTTTCGATGGCTGTCAGAGCTTTAAATAGAAGTATCTTTATCATATGACGGCGCGTCTGACAGTGTAATAACGCCATGTAATATTTTCAATAATCCACTAGTGGATTAAATATGCAAATTAGGTAGATGCGTCCCGTAACGTTACATGTACGACGTCCTTAACGACGTCGCGTTTACTAATGTCGGAATATTGATTTTTTTTTAACCAATCGTGAATAAAATGCGTTTTAAATGTCATATGATAAATAGAATCTTGCATTCGTGCTCATGTATTATTGAATTTCTTAAACGAGTTGAGGAAAAGGGATAAAATGAGAGGCAAATTGAATTTATTAAACTCGTTGAGGAAATGGGATAAAATGCTCGGCAAAGCCTCGCATTTTATCCATTTTCCTCAACGCGTTGAATAAATTCATTAATATATGACCACTCATGTAAGATCCTCTATTTATATAACAACTCCTCAAATACCATTGGTTCAGTTTCATTCAAACTTCACAGGAAGGTTGTTTAGGTGACCCTGTACCAAAAATGATTTTGCTCCAATGAAGAAAATGGCTGGAAGATTTAAAAGTAGAACAAATCTCTAAATGACTGCTTCTCCTGCGCTATTTAGGCAGTTTCAATCAAACTTCACAAGGGTGTTGCCAAGGTGACCATCTATCTAAGTGCAACAGTTATGCTTCATGGAATAAGGTCGCTGTCAGTTAACCACATGACTTTCAGAAGATATCTGACATCTCGAAATCAAGTGAGCGATTCATGACCATCTTGGCCCTCTTGTAAATGCACAAAAGAAGCTTGAAATGCGTAATAAGTTGTTCGTAGTGTTGAGAGAACGATAAAATGGAGATTGCATTTAAAGCTACACCCAATGGCCCATAATGAACTTTCGACAATATGTATTGTTTCTAGTGCAGAAGCCTCCCTGGTGTAGTGGTTATGCCACTCGCCATGTAAACCAGTGGTCGCAGGATCGATCCTGAGCTTCTCCAGACTTTCGGAGGAGTATTTGAACCGAGGTCCCGTCTCCGTATGAACTTAGCTTTTGGTGAGACGTAAAATTCAAACAATGTCCACACATTGTTTCCAGGACATGCATGTGTTCTCATGGAGCAATCCTCTTGCCAATACTTTTCATTATTATGCCTATTTTATTGAAAACCTTGTGTTGTTAAAAGATAATTACTTAGTGTCGGAAAATCAAGCGTTGTGCAACAAGCTGTCATACCAAAAATATGCCAAGCCATCATCTCTACTAATATTGAGGGTTCACACTAAAATATCTTTAACACACCGACATTACTGATTATCGAAGCAGCATACAATAATATAAAGTATGTAGAGAGTACACATTTTATGTTTTGGGGTATGATTTGATACACTAAACAGATGCAAAATACAGTCACAGGATGTCTTGAACACAAAATTGTGAGACAAAAATATGGTCATGATGTCTTTTCAGTTCAAACTGATGGATTGGAGCCTTTCGTTTAACTCTTGAATGCATGGTTTTCGACGGTTTGTTTATTTTTACTATGGGTGAGAAAGGTGGCATCGTCGGCATATCAGTCCGCATAATATCTAAGCAACATGATCAGAAAACGTCATGCATTGCTATAGAATCTTAAAATATTGTTTAAATAAATAAATAAATAAATAAATGTCATACCAAACACTTAGCATAAATGGGAATGAAAGACTAGCCATTCTGGATTGTCATTTATTCCTATGTTGCGCTGTTCCAGTAAAAAAGTAAATACCTCCCAGCTTCTACTGCTGGACTGAGCATTTCACCGGTAATACAAGAAAAAAGATAATATGAGCCCCGCCAAGCGAATTTGTGTCTTCGAGCATTCCGTCATGACACATTTTAACTTCGCATGCCCAGCCATTCAGAGGGGCCAGGGATATGGCTGTCTGTCTGAAGGTTCCTCTTGATTCACTGCTTGTATGAGCGAGCAGCGAAGGTTCTGGCGAGACTGCGCGGATGCGCAGGCTCGCCTGAACCTTCGCTGCTCGCATAGGCGATAAGTACCAAAATCGCTTGACGTGGCCCATATATGATAGATCAGAAGGAAACATCCTTCTCGCCACGGAGCTCAGGAAAGTACAGTAGGCCTATGTCGTAATATTTGCAAAAGTAATGTTTGATGTTCACATACTGTTAGCTGCCATTACTAAGCACCATTGTTTTATCGACCAAGCCTCCTACATGAAAGGAAGAATGGTGACTAATGAGGTTCTATGTACTAAGCCACCTGACACTTCTGCGGCACAAGGTCCTCGCACTTTCTAATTGTCCAGTGGAAGGCTACATCTTTGGTAAATAGGAATAAAAAGTATTTTTATTAATATGATGTTTATGAAAAAAAATTGATACTAAATCACAGCACATATTTCGACATTTCATCACAATGCATGGTGACGCAGGAATTAGTAACCGTGTTTATACGTATTTGTATTTTGTAGAAAAAAATGAATAAATAAATAAAAACGTGCTTTCAGTTATACTTTGCTCTATAAATTGATGACATTTTTATAAACCTTTTTTTACACTTTATAAGTGCTCATCTGAGTTTTGGAAGAGAAAATAAATCTATAGCGTATAAAATGTATGTGTGCAAACTGTAACGTATTTTGAGACCCAGCGAACAGAACAATAATAAGAGAATTAAAGATGCATTATATAATTTACCTATAAAGTGAGGGCTGTGCAGCGGGTACCTTTCTCCCCTCTCCCTCCCCTTTCTCCCCTCTCCCATTTCGGCCTCTCCCTTCCCTTTCTTCCTACTTCCTTTCCCTTTTTTACCCTCGCCCTCCAACTTTCCATTCACTCCCCCATTTCTCTCTTCATCCTCCCTCTCTTCTCCCATCCTCCCCCGTTTTCCCCTCTCCCTCCACCCTTCTCCTCCCGCCCCCCCCCCTGCACACCCCAATAATGACCTGTTCTGTGTGTTACTGTCCTACCTTCCACCCTTTTCTCCCTTCTCCCTCCCCCTTTTCTACCTTCTCCCTACACCTTATCACTATCCCCCCATATCTCCCTTCTTCCTCCTCTCTTCTCTCATCTCCCAACCCGGTTTTCCTTCTCCATCCACCTTTCTCCACCTGCCCTGCACACCCCCATAAAGACCTATGTGTTTGCTAGAAACCATTTAACTTGCTTCAGTACCTAACAGGATTCAGTGCCTTCCGTACTTTGATTATGATAGATTTTCCAAAGTTGTTTTTTTTTCTTTTTTTAAGCTCTCCTGACACGTAGTGACAAGGTGAGTTTTGTGATCACATTTTGTCCGTCGTCCGTGCGTGCGTGCGTAAACAATTTCTTGTCCGCACGATAGCATCTTCATTTATGTTTTTATTTTAACCAGACTTGCACACAACTTGTACCACCATGAGGTCTGGGTTCCTTTCTTGAACCAGCCATATCCCATCATGTGTTACTCAGTTACGGCCCCTGAAAGGGCAAACTTGCCTTTTTTGGTCTTGTCCGCACGATAGCATTTTCATTTATGATTTGATTTTAACCAGACTTGCACACAACTTGAACCACCATGAGATCTGGGTTCCTTTCTTGAACCAGCCATATCCCATCATGTGTTACGGAGTTACGGCCCCTGAAAGGGCAAAAATTGCCTATTTTGGTCTTGTCTGCGCGATAGATGCTTCATTTATGATTTGATTTTAACTAAACTTGCACACAGTTTGAACCACCACAAACTATCTCGGCCAAGTTTTAATATGGGTCACGGTGGGTCAAAAAGTAGGTCACTAGGTCAAATCAGAAAAAACCTTGTGAAGACATTAGAGGCTTCAGTTTTGGTCCGATCATCATCAAAATCGCCCAGAATGATCATCTTGACAATATCTCAGTCAAATTCGTATTTATCTGTTGTCGGGTCAAAAAGTAGGTCAGTAGGTCAAATCATAGAAAAACCGTCTGAACACACTAGAGGCCACAATTTATGTCCAATCATCATCAAACTTGCTCAGAATGATCATCTTGATAATACCTTGGTCATGTGCGAATGTGGGTCATGTCAGGTCACAAAGTAGGTCATTAGGTCAAATCATAGAAAACACTTGTGAATACACTAGAGGCCACAGTTTTGGTCTAATTATCATCAAACTTGCTCAGAATGATCATCTTGACAATATCTCGGTGAAGTTCGAATATAGGTCAGCTCAGGTTAAAAAGTAGGTCAGTAGGGCAAATCATAGAAAATTCTTGTGAACACACTAGAGGCCACAATTTAGGTCCGATCATCATCAAACTTGCCCAGAATGATAATCTTGACAATATCTGAGTCAAGTTCGAATATGGGTCATGTCGGTCCAGAAAGCAGGTCAGTAGGTGAAATCATAGAAAAACCCTCTTAACGCACTAGAGGCCACAGTTTTGGTCCGATCATCATCAAACTTGCTCAAAATGATCATCTGACAATATCTCAGTTAATTTTGAATATGGGTCATATCTGGTCAGTAAGTAGGTCAGTAGGTCAGACTGTTGAAAAAACCTTGTGGACACACTAGAGGCCCCAGTTAATGTCCAATTATCATCAAGCTTGCTCAGAATGATCATCTTGACAATATCTGGGTCAAATTCGAATATGGGTCGTGTCGGGTCAAAAAGAAGGTCAGCAGGTCAAAACGTTTTGAACACTCTTAAGAGGCCAGAGTTTTAGTCCAATCATCATAAAACTTGCTCAGATGGATCATCCGATTCTGGACAATATCTCAGTTAAGTTCGAATATGGGTCATGTCAAATCAAAAAGTAGATCAGAAGGGTATTTTGTCATAACTTTTGAACCGTTCGAGATAGAGCCTTCATATTTGGCGTGTGGGTTTCTTGTGACAAGGGCTTCTCACTCATATAAAGATTTGACCTGTGACCTTGACCTGTGACTTTATCTTTATCATAACTTTTGCATAACTTTTGAACCATATGAGATAGAGCCTTCATATTTGGCATGTATGTTCCTTGTGACAAGGTTTTCTCAACCATTCAAAACTCTTGACCCATAACCTTGACCTTTGAACTACTTTGCCATAACTTTTGAAGCATTTAAGGTACAGCCTTCATATTTGGCATATAGGTTCCTTCATAGGAGTGCGTGTTTGAGTTTAAGTCTCACCAAAAGCTAAGGTCATACAGTGATGGGACCTCTGTTTAAAGACTAATCTGAAAGTCTGGAGAAGCCTGGGGTCGATCCTGCTACCCCTGGTTTACAAGGCAAGTAGCATTACCACTTCACCATGAAGGCTTCTAAACTTCATTGGAATGTTGTGTAGATGACCCTCTAGGAAAATAGCATAACGATTAACAAATGGTCACAAGAGCTAAAAATAGAAAAACATTGTAAATTTGCTTCAATTTCGAACTCCTTCTAAACCTTTGGGCCATTTGGATTTAAAACTTCACAGGAATGTTGCCTAGGTGACTCCCTACCGAAATAGTTAAAACTCCTTCCACTCCAATGAAAAAGATTGCTACAAGAGTTACAATAAAAATAAATCTTCAAACGACAATTCCTCCTGTACCCTTGGGCCAATTTCATTCAAACTTCGAAGTAATGTTGCTTAGATACTAAAAAGGCAAAACAATCCCGCTCCGATGAACAAAATGGCCACCGGAACTAAAAAAAGAAAAATATTGTAAATTTGATTCAAACGTGAACCCCTCCTAAACCCTATGGCCAATTTGATTCAAACCTCACAGGAATATTGCCTAGGTTACTTCCTACCAAATGAGCTAAATCACTCTGCTGATGAACAAGATGGCCACCATAGCTAAAAATAGAATACACTCGAGACAGTGACACACAAGTGAGCGATCTAGGGCCCTCTGGGCCCTCTTGTTTTTTTTTGTTTTTTTTTGTTTTTGTTTTTTTTTTTAGTAAAACAACGATAGGCTGGCTTTTAATAAGAGACAATTATCAGTTGCATGTTCTCAAATAAGGTTTATTCTGTTTTCAAATACGAACGTTGATTAACATTGTCTCAATGTCAAATCCGGTTGACAGTACATGTATTCAATCAAGAGAAGAGTGAAGAGTGACAACACAATGAAACAATAATTACGCACTGCAGACAAAGGTCCCTATTTGGTAATGTTTTATCATAGATTTGTTTAGTTTTGAAATATACTGTTTCGGTGGGCCAGCTCCAATGGCAAACTGCAACACGTCCTTTTGTTGGGCGGTGTTTTCAGTGCTGGAACCTCCTAGGAGTTTATCATAATTAAATACCCAGCAAATCTGATGTATTTGTTTTGTTTGTATTGGAGTTAAACGGCCCAGTCAACACTATTTTAGGTCATTTTTGAGCCGCTCAGTTTACCCATCAACACTTTTCCTGGGCATTCTGATACTTTAGCGGTTAACCAGTACAGTGCACATTCTTTCACCAGAAACTGACAACTGCCCTTCTTGAATAAGCGGAAGGGAGAGAATGACCGTAGAAAAGATTACTGAGCACTGGTAAATCGCCAAGAAGGTCTAAGCCTGTCCAGGAAAAGGGGTGTGAGTCTGGGCGGCAAGGATTTTCATCTCATCTCAAGGATTTTCATGTCATTTCATCTCAATGTCGGGTAAAAGTCCCAAAAATTGGAAACAACATCTCCAAAATTACCTAAATAGCGTCGACGGGGGCGTTAAACATCAAATCAAACAAAATCTCAATGTCGGGTAAAAGTGCAACAAAATTGGAAGCAACGTCTCCAAAATGGCCTAAATAGTGTTGACGGGGAAGTTAAACCTCAAATCAAACAAAACAAAAGGCATTAATATGAATTGGCCAGGTTAATTCTTTTCCTTGTAAATTGAGGTCTACTTCAAAACCTTAAACACTGGAGACCATGATCAGTCGCCGCGTTTAGCGGCGTTTGATCATGGTCAACTGTATTGAGCAACCTATGTCCCATTTTTAGGACCTTAGTCTTATATGAGCCCCGCCAAGGGAATTTGTGTCTTCGAGCATTCCGTCATGACAAATTTTAACTGCGCATGCCTAGCCATTCAGAGGGGCCAGGGATATGGCTTTCTGTCTGAAGGTTCCACTGCTTGTATATATGAGCGAGCAGCGAAGGTTCTGGCGAGACTGCGCGGACGCGCAGGCTCGCCTGAACCTTCGCTGCTCGCATAGACGATAAGTACCAAAATCGCTTGACGGGGCCCATATGGTTTAAGAGGTTTACTTATCGTCAAAATATAGATTTTGGGTGCCAATTTAGAACGCCAGAACACAGAGTCTGTGATTTCAGAGAAAATCGACTATTATCTGCCACAATGTAAAGTGAATTTTCCTATGTTGTTCATTACCCAATCTTGCTAAAGTGGTGCATGTGAGAACTAACCCTGATTGACATGTCTTAACGCGGGTTTAGACTTTCGGCAAACTCCGATTAGCCACGGCACAGCAGCGAGAAAACCTGACTGACCTGCCAAAACCTCAGCTCAGCCTCGACATCAACGTTATCTGTCTGGAGTACTTGTTAACCGCTCATTGTATCGTTAGTTCACTGACCAGACTGCGCGGATGTGAAAATTAATTTTAGCATTTACTGGGCGCTCAGGTCTTCGTGTAGTATATATCGGACCCCGGTACAGATATTCGGCATAAGGAAATGCTGATTGGATTAAAGTCTGCTGAAGATGAATACTGAAATCTCTTTTACGGTTGCCTTTATGTTTATAGTATAGAAGCGGCACAACTCATTCAATTTTCACAAGAACGGGAATTGTGCTGTTACCATCCGTGGAGACCTCCTTGGTACACGGGGAATGTTCAGATAGGTTAGAAAAAATAAAGCACTCGTCTACGTTCCGCGCGATAGGCCCCCGCCCATTGGGGCTTGGAAATATAGATTGGGCTGCACGATGCTTCCACGCAGAGCTGAAACCGACCACACATGAGTACTAGTAAACCGCTTAGATGGTCTAAGCCTGTCCAGACAAAGTTGTGCGAGTCGGACCGCCATGCATATGAACCCTGTTGGTTTCATTGAGCGGCAGGACTTGAGGTGTCATTTCATCTCAATGTCGGGTAACAGTCCCACAAAATAGGAAGCAGCGTCTCCAAAATGACCAAAATAGTGTTGACGGGGACGTTAAACCTCAATTCAAACAAACAAAACGTACCGTCATCATCCGTCCAGCGAACCAACTGAATTCACTGTCTCGAACACGGATAGCACATTTACTATTGCTAATTCTTGCTTAAATACCTATGCGCATGACTGTTTGAAGCTATTGTCAAATGGACCGAAAGCCGTGCTCAAACTGCAAAAACCATGTTCAAATCATGAAATTCTCGTGCTGTTTGCACATGGACTTTGAGCTTTTGACATCACAAGGCGGGCTTTGCTTTGTTTACGTTAGGTTGAGCGACGTAACGTTGTCGCCTTGAACGTAGCGTTTTAGGGTTCTATGATGACGCCAGGGGGCTACTGCATGACAACGTCATTGTAAACAACATTCTGAACTGGCCGACATTTTGGGTTGCCTGCCACATTTGAAGAGTTTATATGGAATTTGTATGGAGCTTTTGGGCGTTTTTGTGAAAATTGCTGTCGGAATCGCAAGTTATGCAAGAATGTAGGGATCAACCATGGTTATTTCATTGCATTAACATTTGCCGGATCCCTCGGAAGATATTTGAACATTCGGTCTGGCGGCCTCATGTTCAAACAGCTTCCTCAGGACCCGGCAAATGTTGATGCATGAAAAAACATGGTTGATCCCTATATTCTTGCATAAATACCTATTCGCATGGCTGTTTGAAGCCATTGTCAAATGGACCGAAAGCCGTGCTCAAACAGCAAAAGCCATGTTCAAATCATGAAATTCGCGTGCTGTTTGGACATGGATTTTGAGCTTTTGATATCTCAAGACGGGCCTTGCTTTGTTTACGTTACTTTGAGCGACGTAACATTATCGCCCTGGACATGGCGTTTTAGGCTTCTATGATGACGTCAGAGGGTAACTGCATGACAACGTCATTGTAAACGACATTCTGAACTGGCCGCCATTTTAGTTTGCATGTCGCATTTGAAGAGTTAATATGGAATTTATATGGAGCTTTTGGGCGTTGTCGTCAAATTTTGCTGTCGGAACCGTAAGTTATGCAAGAACAACGATCATCCATGGTTATTTCATTGCATTAACATTTGCCGGGTCCCTCGGAAGATATTTGAACATTCGGCCTAGCGGCCACATGTTCAAACAGCTTCCTCGGGACCCGGCGAATTTAATGCATGAAAAACCATGGTTGATCCCTATATTCGAAATCGTTATTGAGTCTCAAGTAGTTCTGAATATCAAAATAGTGGTAATTCTGCCATTAAGACCACCTAAGATTAATAGAAGTGGCGGCAATGATCAGGAATCGATACAAAATAACCCATAGCTCCCATCAGAGACCCCAAAGGGAAAGAAACACAAATATGAAACAACAGACCCTTATAGAAAAGCCAAAAGGGCAGTTACTTTCCCACAAAATGGCCAATTGGCTATCCAAAACAAAATAATGTAAGCGACACAAACACCCAAAGACAAATCATAACAAAAGTAAACAGCGACAGAAGAATCGCCTTGGAACGGTGAGTGAAACGAATTCCACTTAGAAGGGGGTGGGAGTCTTAAATCGATTTCACGTGGTCACAATCCTCGCACTTACTCCCATCGCGATTTAGACAAATAATTTGTTCAATCCGCATGAAGGCCTCCTAACTCATCCGTGCAACATCTCCGTGAACACAAAAAAAATCAAACAAACACAGAGATGAAACAAGGTATGAAATAATACTCATTCTGCTCTTAAAAGCTTATTTAGTAAGTTGCAGTTATTCTTTCTTCGTGTTTTCTGCATACAGATTCCTCTGCTCAGAGTCCACCTTTTGGACTGTCCAAAAGTAGTCTTAAAGACCACTTTTGAACAGACCCAAATGTGGTCTTAATAGAGGAATTTTACTGTATTTAAGGATAATTTATGTAGATTTCTTGAAAAAAATGTATGATGGGTATATGTATCAGAATCGCCTCAACGAGGCAATGCTGAAGAGTATATGAAGTTCAAAAGAAAATTGAAACGTTATCTAAAGATACAATGAAACTTCGATGATAACTCGAACACTGATAACTGGTTTACTAAGGTTAATTCGAACCAGTTCTGGTGTCCTAGAGAATTATTACTATCACAGCTTCACACAGATACACAGCTTCATTCACGATTGGTAATATTTTCCCGATGGTGCCCTTTTCTATGTTATTATAGGATAGTATATCTTTCCTCTCAAGAAGCTTGAAACTGACCCCTGTGGTGCCTATGACCAGTTCGTGCACGTGTTATGCTTGTCACTGCGGTGAAAACCTGCATATTTTCAAATCCGTCGTCGGCATTTTAAAACAACCGAGGGTTACAAGGCAATGAGATTAAGATGAGACTTTTCCTTCTGTTTTCAAGAAAACGTAGTGATACAACAAGACCACGAGAGAGAGAGAGAGAGAGAGAGAGAGAGAGAGAGAGAGAGAGAGAGAGAGAGAGAGAGAGAGAGAGAGAGAGAGAGAGAGAGAGAGAGAGAGAGAGAGAGGGGGGAGAGTAACGCCAACTACATTTCTACATTCTAATGCTGGTCATCTTTCGAGTGATGCTTGCCATAAGGCATTTTTGGCTGACAAGTTAAATCAAAACAATGTCAGAATCGGATATGCTGCCTTAACCTGACCCTGTCAGACGTGTATAGCTGTTTTGAGAATTTGACTGCGTTATCTATAGCAACCCATTTTATATCGAAAACCACAAAACGGGACACTACCAAAAAGGACAGGTCCAGATCAGACACGTCGCACGGAACATAGATGGGAACCCCGAAATTGGATAATGCCAAATAGTCCAGGCCCAGATCATGCAACACAGAACGTAGACGTCGCACGGCATGTAGACAGGAACCCCGAAATTAGACACTGCCAAATAGTGCAGGCCCAGATCAGACGCCGCAGAACGCGGCATCTGATCAGGGCTTCACTGTTTGCAAAAGGTCCCACAATTTTCAAAACAAATTTAAAATGCGATATACATATTAACCCGGTTCCCCTTTCTCGAAATGGACTTCTTTCCTGTTGTATCATAACGCGGTAGATTCTTTTCAGGACAAAATGAGATATTTTGAGTGACAACGGATGGATCTCATTTAGACGTCGATGCCGAAGTTCGATGAAACTGGTAACGTATTGAAGCTGTCATATCTGTCTGGAAGTTTTCGTTTCATGCTATTCGCAGTGAAGTGTCCATATTGAAAACATCTAATTTGTCTGGATGTGTTCCCTCTCAATTTGTTATTCAGTTGTGCAAAGTAACAGGAAATTCAGAGAACCATAAACAATCAAGTTTAATAGACAGACAGAAAAAAAGTTTTGTGAATATAGCTTTGCAGACATTATGCTCATTGCCACCATGACATCACATATAGGATACGGAAACCTGTAATCCTATATGCCGCGCGGTCGACGGAGGGTGTTTGCCAAATTCAGTGGGATAAGTCACGAATAAAATCCTAACTTTGTTAGTGTTTTTTTTAAGTATTGAATATGTGTATATATTATATACAACAAAAACAAAACATACATAAAAAATATCACAAAAAAAATGTTTATATACCATTCGATGGCGCTGGCACAAGGACAAAACTAAGCATGTGGCCCTCATAAAGCATACGTACAGAACTCACGCCATGAACCCGCCTGGAGCACTAAGGAACTAATCAATACCAGCCCGTCAGGCCCTACAGTCTAACATTCCGTCTACAGAACCTGCATCTTACGTTACCGTGAAATATACTATTTTGTTAGTTCACCTGTCACGTAGTGACAAGGTGAGCTTTTGTGATCACATTTTGTCCGTCGTCCGTCGTCAGTGCGTCCGTCCGTGCGTCCGTGCGTGCGTAAACAATTTCTTGTCCGCACGATAGCATCTTAATTTATGATTTGATTTTAATCAGACTTGCACACAACTTGTACCACCATGAGATCTAGGTTCCTTTCTTGAACCAGCTGTATCACATCATGTGTTACAGAGTTATGGCCCCTGAAAGGGCAAAAATTGCCTATTTTGGTCTTGTCCGCACGATAGCATCTTCATTTATGACTTGATTTTAACCAGACTTGCACACAACTTGTACCACCATGAGATCTAGGTTCCTTTCTTGAACCAGCCATATCCCATCATGTGTTACGGAGTTACAGCCCCTGAAATGGCAAAAATTGCCTATTTTGGTCTTGTCCGCACAATAGCATCTTCATTTATGATTTGATTTTAACCAGACTTGCACACAACTTGTACCACCATGAGATCTAGGTTCCTTTCTTGAACCAGCCATATCCCATCATGTGTTACGGAGTTACGGCCCCTGAAATGGCAAAAATTGCCTATTTTGGTCTTGTCCGCACGATAGCATCTTCATTTATGATTTGATTTCAACCAGACTTGCACACAACTTGAACCACCATGAGATCTAGGTTCCTTTCTTGAACCAGCCATATCCCATCATGTGTTACGGAGTTACGGCCCCTGAAATGGCAAAAATTGCCTATTTTGGTCTTGTCCGCACAATAGCATCTTCATTTATGATTTGATTTTAACCAGACTTGCACACAACTTGTACCACCATGATATCTGGGTTCCTTTCTTGAACCAGCCTTATCCCATCATGTGTTATGGAGTTACGGCCCCTGAAATGGCAAAAATTGCCTATTTTGGTCTTGTCTGCATGATAGATGTTTCATTTATGATTTGATTTTAACTAAACTTGCACACAATTTGTACTACCACAAAATCTCGGTCAAGTTCGAATATGGGTCATGTCGGGTCAAAAAGTAGGTCAGTAGGTCAAATCAGGTAAAAAACCTTGTGAAGACACGAGAGGCCACAGTTTTGGTCTGATCACCATCAAACTTGCCCAGAATGATTATCTTGACAATATCTAAGTCAAGTTTGAATATAGGTGTTGTTGAGTCAAAAAGTAGGTCAGTAGGTCAAATCATAGAAAAACCTTCTGAACACACTAGAGGCCACAATTTATGTCCAATCATCATCAAACTTGCTCAGAATGATCATCTTGATAATATCTTGATCACATTCGAATATGAGTCATGTCGGGTCAAAAAGTAGGTCAGTAGGTCAAATCATAGAAAAACCTTGTGAATACACTAGAGGCCGCAGTTTTGGTCCAATCATTATCAAACTTGCCCAGAAAGATCATCTTGACAATATCTCGGACAAGTTTGAATACGGGTCATGTCGGGTCAAAAAGTAGGTAAGTAGGTCAAATCATAGAAAAACCATGTGAACACACTAGAGGCCACAGTTTTGGTCCGATCATCATCAGACTTGCCCAGAATGATCATTTTGACAATATCTCAATCAAGTTTAAATATGGGTTATGTCTGTTAACAAAGTAGGTCAGTAGGTCAAATCATAGAGAAACCTTGTGAATACACTAGAGGCCACAGTTCTGGGCTGATCATCATGAAACTTGCTCAGAATGATTATCTTGACAATTTCTCGGTCAAATTCGAATATTGGTCACGTAGGGTCAAAAAGTAGGTCAAATCATAGAAAAACCTTGTGAACACACTAGAGGCCACAATTTAGGTCCGATCATCATCAAACCTGCCCAGAATGATCATCTTGACAATATCTCAGTCAAGTTCAAATATGGGTCATGTTGGGTCAAAAAGTAGGTCAGTAGGTCAAATCATAGAAAAAAACCTCTGATCACACTGGCGGCTACAGTTTTGGTCCGATCATCATCAAACTTGCTCAAAATGATCATTTGACAAAATCTCGGTTAATTTTGAATATTGTTCATGTCTGGCCAATATGTAGGTCAGTAGGTCAGATTGTTGAAAAACCTTGTGAACGCACTAGAGGCCCAAGTTTTGGTCCGATCATCATCAAACTTGTTCAGAATGATCATCTTGACAATATCTGTGTCAAGTTTGAATATGGGTCATGTCGGGTCAAAAAGTAGGTCAGCAGGTCAAATCATAGAAAAAAGTTTTGAACATTCTAAGAGGCCACAGTTTCAGTCAAATCATCATATAACTTGCTCAGAATGATCATCTGGACAATATCTCAGTTAAGTTCGAATATGGGTCATGTCAAATCAAAAAGTAGATCAGTAGGTTATTTTGTCATAACTTTTGAACCGTTTGAGATAGAGCCTTCATACTTGGCATGTAGGTTCCTTCTGACAAGGGCTTCCCACTCATAAAGATTTGACCTGTGACCTTGACCTGTGACCTACTTTATCATACCTTTTGAACAATATGAGATAGAGGCTTCATATTTGGCATGCATGTTCCTTGTGACAAGGTTTTCTCAGCCATTCAAAACTTTTGACCCATGACCTTGACATTTGACCTACTTTGTCATAACTTTTAAAGCATTTGAGATACAGCCTTCATATTTAGCATGTAGGTTCCTTGTGACAATTTTGCTTAGATGATCCTCTACCAAAAAGGCTAAAACAATCCCACTCAGATTAACAAAATGGCCACCGGAGGTAAAAATAGAAAAATATCGTAAATTTGATTCAAACGGAAACTCCCCCTAAACCCTAAGGCCAATTTGATTCAAAGTTCCCAGGAATGTTGCCGAGGTTACTCCCTACCAAATAAGCTAAAATCACTCTGCTGATGAACAAGATGGCCACAAGAGCTGAAAATAGAATGTACTCAAGACAGTGACACACAGGTGAGCGAACCAGGGCCCTCTGGGCCCTCTTGTTTTCAAAACATACGGATATATAATAATTATGTAAGTAAGTAGACAAACTAGCTAGTCTGGCCCAGAAAACATGTACAGTTCATATTTTCCGGTTCTGTGGTGTATTCCTTGCTTCCAAAGGATAGGCCTTTTATTTAACATATTTAACGTCACTACAGCTGGTGTCTGGGAATGTGTGGCGGCCGTAAAAAGTCTCCCTGCCCTACATCATAGTGTAGTTTATATTTTCTTGTATTTTGGGATCTTTGGTTCCATTGTAGAATTTTGAAAATACTTGAGGGTCACTGATGAGGCCTACTTGGCCGAAACTATCTAGTCTGGCTCAGAAAACATGTACACTTCATATGTTCAAGTTCTGTGGTATATTCCTTGCTTCCAAAGGATTACCCTTTTATAGAACATATTTACTTCTTCTTGACAATCATTAAGCTATTCAGATAGATTGTAGGAATTCCGATGGAGAATTCATAATGCCCCTTTCTGTCGAAAAGCATTCTGGTGTTATTGAAGCTCATCACATCAACATAATCAATGCTCGATATCTAGATTCTTGGATGATTTATTACATATTGTCAGTACCTACTTCGATGGTTTGATCAGTCACATTTTCCCTTCAGAACTGCAAACTCTTCTGATACCAAGGCCCCGTTTTCGGATTTACATTTATCTATTTTATATGGTTTTGTTTCATGCAAAATCTATGATAAACGCGAGTCTAGTCATGTAACTGACACTCGCAATTGATATCTGCTGAACGTCTTATATCAAAAACTTCGTAAAGCATTTCCTAAGTTTTATAGACTTCATTCCGATTTAGTTTCGAAATTCAATGTTGGCCTTAAATATCTACTGCAACAAGGCCTATCGAAACCTGAATTGTATGGTGACTTAGTAAATATATGCTTGCAATGGTTTAAGTTCCCAATTTTGTAAAACTATTCTTCGATTTAAAAAGATTACGTACAACATACATATTATACTACTGACTGCATGGAAGTTACCCCAATCACGGTTGATAAATTTGCTTCCCTCTTTAATTGCACACCGACGTGTCGGGCCTCAGACTCTATGACGGCTCCAGCCTGTAGACTTATTTTAAGTAATGTCGGTTGGTGGCTGATGCTCTGTTTTTGGTCGGGCACACTGGGGCAACTGTTGGTTTTCTTTTGCTCCAGTATCACGCTTTTGTGTCCTCATCGTGTACCATCTCTGTAAATCCTCCATGCGGACTGAACAAATTATTTGTCTAAGGCGAGGATTGTGGCCATGTAAGATCGATTTAAGCCCTCCCCGCATCCCACAGTAAAAACTTTTACTCACCGTTCCAGTGCGGTTCTTCTGTTGTGTTTTATTTTTGTAATAGGCCATCTTTGCATGTATGTATTGCTAATGCCTTTTTATTCTCCATAGGCGTTTGGCCATTTTGTTGACAAGCAACTGTCCTTTCGTAATTCCGCTTGTTAAGTGTTCATTATGGTGAAGTTATTTTATGTTTGTGTTTCTTTCCCTTTGGTGTCTTTGGTGGGACGTGTGAATGTTTATGTATCGGTTCCTGATCATTGCCATCACTTTTTTCTTCAGAGGCTGATTCAGTTGGCACAGCCAATCTTGCCTATGGCCCTCATAAAGCATACGTACAGACAAAGAAACAAACAGATCACTTATGAACAGCCGAAATGAATATGTGAAACAGGATGACACTGCAATGTATGATCTGAAATGTATGGTGTATTTAAATCACAATAATGGATATAAATCATACAGTTTTAATGACCAACCACACCGCAGACATGGTTAGATGGATATTATAGGTAGACTTTAAGATAACTGTCTACATATCCTCGGAATTTATTGCAGGCTTTATTGTGGGTATTCCGATGGGTACTAATTGCGCACCTCTTGTGGCTGATCTGTTCTTGTATTGTTATGAAAGAGACTTCATTTTGTCGCTTTCCATTGATAATCAATCTGAAATTATTGAAGCTTTTAGCTCTACTTCTAGATATTTATATGATTTACTAAATATTGATAATACCTATTTTGATGGTTTGATCAGTCAGATTTACCCCCTAGAACTTCAGTTAAATAAAGCAAATTCTTCTGATACTGAGGCCCCGTTTTTGGATTTACATCTATCTATTGTAGATGGATTTGTTTCGTGCAAAATTTATGATAAACGCGATGACTTTGATTTTGAGATTGTAAATTTTCCTTTTTTTTTATGGTGATGTTCCTCGTGCGCCATCCTATGGCGTTTATATTTCGCAATTAATTCGATTTGCTAGAGTGTGTAGTCATGTAACTGACTTGAACACTCGTAATAAATTATTAACGGCTTAACTCCTTAATCAGGGTTATCGGTACCATAAACTACGCAAAGCCTTTTCAAAATTTTATAGACGTCATTCTGATTTAATTTCAAAATTCAATATTGGACTTAAATCTCTTCTGCAACAAGGTCTATCGGAACCCGAATTTTATGGTGACTTAGTATATAAATTCAGAAAAATATATAACCGCAATGACTTCAGCACCCAATTTCGTAAAATCATTCTTCGATATAAAAAGATTGGGTACAACATGGATATTATACGACAGACTGCATGCATGGTAGTTAACCCAATCACGGTTGGCAACTTTCCTTCCCTCTTTAATTGCACGCCGGGGGGTCAGGCCTCAGATTCTATGACGGCTCCAACGTAAAGGCTTATTAAAAACTAAAGAGATAATGTTGGTTGGTGCCTGATGCTCTGTCTCTGGTCGGGCTCATCGGAGTCTAACTGTTGGTTTTCTTTTGCTCCAGCATTTCAGTGGTTTCTTGCTGTCGAGTCCTCACCGTTGTCTCACCTCTTTGGTTCTTTGATTTTTGTGTTCACGGAGATGTTGCACTGATGAGTTAGGAGGCCTTCATGCGGACTGAACAAATTATTTATCTAAATCGCGACGGAAGTAAGGGCGAGGATTGTGGCCACGTACAATCGGTTTAAGCCCCCCAGTGGAAATCTTGTACTGACCGTTCCAAGGCGGCTCTTCTGTGGCGATTTATTTATGTTGTTGTTTGTTACTTACTGTGTGTATCACTTGTGTGTTTTGGTTTTGGATGGCCATATGGCCATTTTGTGGGAAAGTAACTGTCCTTATGGCCTTCCTTTGTTTAGGTTTCCATTATGGTCTGGTCGCTTAATGTTTGTATTTCTTTCCCTTTGGTGTCTTTTATGGGTGGAGTAAGTTAATTGTATCAATTCCTGATCTTTGTTTTACTTCTACTTTACTCTTTATCAGGGTTATCTTAATCCGGTTTATCGGTAACATAAACTTTGCAAAAAAGAAGTGAAATTACAATTAGTACAATTAACGCACACCTCCCATAAGAGATACCAAAGGGAAAGAAACACGAACTTGAAATAACGAGACCCTAATAGAAACATCACTATCTGAATCTGAATCTGAATTGTTACTGTTGACACGTCAAGTGACATTATTTACCAGGACCTGTGAAAAGGGAAGTTAGTCTCCTGCTCTCACCAAAGATGTAAACCTAGCTACGTTATCCTTTGCACCTTCCGCGGATTAAATAGCCGAGTCTGGATGGGCATTCCAATCTCTGTCTGAGGGAAGCAGGATCCCTTCTAGATGTCAGTTCTTGCAGAGGGCATCTGTAATGCCAAAGAGTGATGCTTTCTGCCACTCCTAATCGGAAGGATAAAATCATCTGTTGGCATGATGGCAGCACCCTTCAGATCTTTGTATAAGTGTATAAGCCTACTGTCTCTCCTCCTTTTCTTGAGGGAACCACATCCTAATTTCTTCAGTATTCCGGTCATGCTTTCAGTTTCAAATAAAAATCAAAAATGAGTTCCTTTAAGAGCAACGAAAACATTCATAAGAAAGAAGATTGGTCATACTACGTAGTTTCGGCTAATAAAGCCTCATCAGTGACCCTGTAATGATCCGGCAAAGAACGCCAGAGGAAACATACTGCAATTTTGCGAATTTCGAATAGGCAGTCTATTCAAAGACTGATATAAATCAACATGGGATCCAAATAATTAAAAACATGTCTAGAATATGAGTCTAAACCAATAATTTATTTCTGATTTCTCAGAATATTCACGCTGATCTCAAAGGACCAAAAGTAAAATATAAACTGCACTATGGTTGAAGCAGTAATTGCTCGTTATAAATCTAGTTGCCCTATTCTGAACTTTTTCAATTTCTTCATGAAGGACCACTCCACGCGGGCCCCATACACAACTACCATCTTCCAAGGTGGGCCGAACGAGTCCCTTATATACTGCTTCTTTGACATCTTTGGGGCATTGACAAAGATTTCGTCTCAAGAAGCCAAGTGTTCTATTAGCATTTATGTACATGTTTTTATATGAGTATTCCATCTCAAGTTATGGGAGATGGGTACACCAAGGTTTTTAATGCAATCCACATTTTCGAGGACTAGCGGAAAGCCAAAAGGACAGTTACTTTCCCATAAGATGGTCAATTGGCTATCCAAAACAAAAATATATATTTAGTGATACACATATTCATACATGAACTGTAAAAAAAAAAATAAACCTCGACAGAAACGGTCAGTGAAAAGTTTTTCACTGGGGTGCTTAATTCTATTTGACACGACCTTTTCTAAGTATTATAGACGCCATTTCAATTAACTGTCAAAATTCAGTGTTGGACTTAAATCTCTTCTGAAACAAGGCCTATCGGAATCGAATTTTATGGTGACTTAGTTTATTAATACAGAAAAATATTTCCTTGCAATGATTTCAGTACCCAATTGCGTCAAATTATTCTTCGCTATAAAACGATTGGGTGCAACTTTATAATATACGACAAACTGCATGAAAGGTAGTCAACCGAATCACGGTTGATGACGTTGCTTCTCTCTTTAATTATAGGCCGGCGGATCGGGCCTCAGACTCTATGACGGCTCCAGCCTAAAGACTTCCTTTAGCTTTTTAGTAATGTTAAGTCTGTCTGACCCTCCCGAGTCCAACTGTTGTATTTCTTTCTCTCCAGCAATTCAGTTATTTCATGCTGTTGAGTCCTAATCGTTGTTTGTCTCAGACGAATACTGGTAAACCGCTTAGAGGATGTAAATAGAAGTGAAGGCAATGATCGGTAGTCGATACCACAGCTCCCATCAGAGACACCAAAGGGAAAGAAACACAAACATAATAAAACAACTAGACCCTTATAGAAACATCAATGGCGGAAAGCCAAAAGGACAGTTACTTTCCCACAAAATGGCCAATTGGCTATACAAAACAAAATAATATAACCAATACACAAACTCAAAGACACCATAAGAAAAACAATACCGCGACAGAAGAACCGCCTTGGAAAGCTCAGCGAAACGAACTCCACTGGCGGGGGGGCTTAAATCGATTTTGCGTGGCCACAATCCTCGACATTTTACTTCCGTCGCGATTTTGATAAATAATATGTTCAGTCCGCATGAAGGCCTCATAACTCATCAGTGCAACATCTCCGTGAACACAAAAATCAAACAACCATAGAGATGAAACAACGGTGAGGACTCGACAGCTAGAAACCGCTGAAATACTGCAGCAAAGGAAGACCAACAGTGAGACTTCGATGGGCCGACCAAAGACAAAGCATCTGGCACCAACCAACATTACATAAAATTAGATACTCTCTTATTCTTAGTAAGCCTTTACGCTGGAACCGTCATAGAATCTTAGGCCCGACCCACCGGCGTGCAATTAAAGAGGGAAGCAAAGTTGTCAACCATGATTGGGTTAACTGCCATGCATGCAGTCCGTCGTATAAAATTTATGTTGGACCCCATCTTTTTATATCGAAGAATAAGTTTACGAAATTGGGTGGTGAAGTCATTGCATTTATATATTGTTTCTGAATTTATATACTAAGTCACCATATCCGATAGCCCTTGTTCCAGAAGAGATTTAAGTCCAACATTGATTTTTGAAATTATATTGGAATGACGTCTATAAAATTTTATAAAGGCTATGCGTAGTTCATGATACCGATAACCCTGATTAAGAAGTTTAGCAGTTAACAATTTATTATGAGTGTTGAGGTCAGTTACATGACTAGATACTCTGGCAAATGGAATTAATTGCGAAATATAAACTGCATTGATTCCGCACGAGGAACATCACTATCCAAGAAAGGAACATTTAACATTTCAAAATCAAAATCATCGCGTTTATCATAAATTTTGCGAAAAACAAACCCATCTACAATAGATGGTTGCAAATCCAAAAACGGGACCTTGGTATCAGAAAAAAATGCTTTATTTAACCAAAGTTCGGGGGCGGGGGGGGGGGGGTAAATCTGACTGATCAAACCATCGAAATAGGTATTGTCAAAGTTTAATAAATCATCCAAATATTTAGAAGTCAAGCGAAAGGCTTCAATGATTTCAGATTGGTTTTCAACGGAAAGGGACATCATGAAGTCTCTTTCATTACAAAACAAGAACAGGGCAGTCAAAGGGGATGCGCAACTTTGAAGCCATCGGAATACCCACAATTTGTCTAAATAACGTAGTACCAAATCTTATATAAATATTGTCAAGTAGAAAGGTGAGAGCTTCACACACCGTCTGACATGACCATAAAGTATAACCAGTGCTTCAGCTGAAGTACACGACCCGCCGGATGCTTTTAGCTTTATGAGTGTTACCATATGTGGGTATGGCGGCCATTTTGGTCATGTGATCTGGACCTAAAACGGTTCCTCCAATAAATGCGCCTTATCGTAAGGAGCAAAAATATATCTTATACTTTAGTACTGTATTCTGAATCGTTTGCAGGATAAAATGCATTCTCACTTTTCCAATACAAAAGCATATGTGTCAAAGTTTGACCTAGGCACAAAGAAGGTCAAGGTCAACCCAGAGTCACCATTTTAGCAATTTATGATGGGCCTATGTCCGAGATGCTATTTATCAAGTTTCGTGGAAATCTGCCCAGTGGTTCTGGAGAAGACTATCTTTGAAGGGTTTACCATATATGGCTTGGCGGCCATTTTGGTCATGTGACCTAGACCCCATGAGCAAATTTTGATTTCCCCCATCCCATAGAGGCTTCATATGAAATTTGACTTCAATCGGCCCAATGGTTTCCGAGCAGAAGTAGTTCGAAAATTTTCACATTTTTCGCCTCGGCGAGGCTATACTAAATGGAATGTATGTAATAATTCGCAAATTCATTGGTTAGATCTCATTGATATCTATCAGTATGCCAAAAATTGTTTAAATATTCAAAGCAGTTAAGTCACTATCACCAATTTTCACAAACGGGTTACGGACGGACAGACAGACAGACGATATATGGCTTGGCGGCCATTTTGGTCATGTGACCTGGACCCCATGAGCAAATTTTGGTTTCCCCCATCCCATAGAGGCTCCATATGAAATTTGACTTCAATCGGCCTAACGGTTTCCGAGGAGAAGCAGTTCGAAAATTTTCACATTTTTCGCCTCGACGAGGCTATACCAAATGGAATGTAATATTTCGCAAGTTCATTGGTTAGATCTCATTGATATCTATCAGTATGCCAAAAATTGTTTAAATATTCCAAGCGGTTAAGTCACTATCACCAATTTTCACAAACGGGTTACGGACGGACAGACAGACTGACAGACTGACAGAATGACACGGTGATTTTAGGGCACTCTTAGACAATTAACCGACTTCAGTCGGTCGCTTTTCTGCGGGTCGTGCAATTTTTGTGGTTTTCAGAAGTGAAAAAAAGCATTTCTTACATTGCACGCAAGATAGAGAGAGTCTTCCCTATGAAATGTCCATTCGATTAAATCATTAAGTTTTTTCTTTTATAAGTTTGTGAGGAAGTGTAGTGTAAAGGGTGGAAAATCATAAGTAGACAGACTTGAAGAACGTCTGGATTTCAGTTTATTTAAAACTTCATTAGAATATTTATAGACCAAAACAGATTTCTACCTGATCTTTCAAAGACTTTGTCGCAATATTTAATCACATGGTTTTTGATGGCAGTAAAACATGAAGTTAATAATTTGGAGAGTTCAGTGGTGGTACAAGAGCTTGAATTTTGCAGTAAACCGTGCTTTGTTTGGTCTTTTATGAAGTTAAGGCAACTAATATAACCTAGGAAGCTTGTCTTGGCCTTCTGTAACACAAACAGCAAACTTGGTGGCTGAATGAAATATGTCGTCATCAACTAAAGCCCTATCTACAGCCAACGGTCGCAGTCCATAGGCCTTAGTACCACCAAGTTCTTACTGAAATGTTAACATAGGTGACCGATCAAACAAAGTGGTGCAAGAGAGGACCGTCCATGCTTATAAACCCTATTGGTTTCATTGGGCAACAGGGTTTGAGATGTCATTTCATCTCAAAGTCGGGTAAAAGTCGCACAAAATGGGAAGCAACGTCTCCAAAATTACCTATACAGCGTTGAAGGGGACGTTAAACCTCAAATCAATCAATCAATGCATGCGAGCTGAACAAACGAGAAAGCCCAGTATCTCTTTTACCATATAAGCCATCATTATTGCAATGCATACAAAGTCTGAGGTTTCTAGCTTTTGCAGTCCGTGAGAAATCTTTGACGAAAAACTTAACATTGGCCTTTATGGACAGAAATGAAGAAAAGAACTAATGAACAAATAAGCCGAGAAAGCCCATAGTCTCTTACACAATATAAGCTATCACTATCGCATTGTGCATAAAGTTTGAGGCTTCTAGCTTTTGCAATTCCTGAGAACTCTTTGACGAAAAATTTAACACTGGCCTATTTGGAGAGAAAGAATAATGGAAATACAAATAAGCTGAGAAAGCCAATTGTCTCTTACACAGTATAAGACATCATAATGGCATTGCATACCAAGTTTGAGGCGTCTAGCTTTTGTAGTTCCTGCGAAATCTTTGACGGAAAAATTTAACATTGGCCTATATGGAGAGAAAGAAGAATGTAAGAACAGATGAACAAATAAGCCGAGAAGGTTCATTGTCTCTTACATAATATAAGTCATCATTATTGCATTGCATACCAAGTTTGAGACTTCTAGCTTTTACAGTTCCTGAGAAATCTTTGACAAAAAATTTAACATATGCCTATATGGAGAGAATGAAGAATGAAAGAACAGAAGAACGAATAAGTGGAGGAAGCCTATTGTCTCTTACACAATACAAGTCATCATCATTGCATAGAATACCAAGTTTGAGGCTTCTAGCTGTTGTTGTTCCTTAGAAATCTTTGACAAAAAATAACATTGGCCTATATGGAGAGAATGAAGTGTGAAAAAACAGAATAACAAATAAGCGGATAATGTCCATTGTCTCTTACACAATACAAGTTATTATGATTGCTCAGGATACGAAGTTTGAGGCTTCTAGCTTCTACGGTTCTTGAGAAATCTTTGAAAAAAATTTAACATTGGCCTATATGAAGAGAAAGAAGAATATGAGAACAGAAGAACGAATTAGCCGAGAAAGCCCGTTGTCTCTTACTTAATACATGTCATCATCATTGCATAACATACCAAGTTTGAGACTCTAGCTTTTGTAGTTCCTGAGAAGCTTTGACAAAAAAATTTACATTGGCCTATAGAGAGAGAAAGAAGAAAGAAAGAACGGATGAACAAATAAGCGGATAATGCCCTTTACCTCTTACACGATACAAGTCATCATGATTGCTTAGTATGACAAGTTTGAGGTTTCTAACTTTCTTGATTTTTGAGAAATCTTTGACGAAGAAAAAACGGACGGAAGGACGCACGGACAGACTGACTGACGGACGGCTTTTCCGCTTGATGAGTTTCAGTTATAGTGAAGTTATTTTATGTTTATGTTTCTTTCCCTTTGATGTTTTGGTGTGAGGTAACTGTATAGATTCCTGACCATTGCTGTCACTTCTGTTTTTTTTTATACAATACAACACATATGAAAACAGGTAAGGGACTAACATAGGGTCGTGGTGTGGTTGAAAATTTCTTCTTTCTGAAAATTTTGTATATTTATATAATTAATGTTCTGACTTCCATTTTTATAAGCTAAAAAAACAAACAAAGACAGACGGAAGTATGGGCGAGGATTGTGGCCACGTAAAATCGATTAAACCATCCCCCCAGTGGAATTCGTTTCCGCAGACCGTTCAAAGGCGGTTCTTCTGTCGCGGTTTATTTTTGTTATGGTTTGTCTTTGTGTGTTTGTGCCGCTTATATTATTTTATTTTGGCCATTTTGTGGGAAAGTAACTGTCCATTTGGCTTTACGCTATTGATGTTTCCATTAGGGTAGGTTATTTCATGTTTGTGTTTCTTTCCCTTTGGTGTCTCTGATGGGAGCTAGGGGTTGATTGTATCGATTCCTGATCATTGCCTCCACTTTTATTTTTTAAAAATAACAGTAAAAGCTAAGAATTGTTGTGCTTTGGAATAAAATCCAGGATTAGCATGTGGCCAGACTGGTACATCGGAGAATATCCCCAGTTTGTTTGATTTGTGGTTACACGTCCCTGTCAACACTGTATAGGTCATTTTGGAGACGTTGCTTCGAATATTGTGGGACTTTAACCCGACATTGAGATGAAATGCATCTCAAGCCTTGTCGCCCAATGAAACCAATAGGGTTTGTAAGCTTGGACGGACCGACTCAAACCGCTTTGCCTAGGCAGGCTTAGATCCTCTAAGCGGTTTACCAGTACTCGTGTGCGGGTCGGTTTTATCTCTTAGTGGAAGCATCATGCAGCCCAACTATTTCTTCAAGCCTCGGTGGGCGGGGCCGATGAATAGCCTCAGATGTGGTTATTGGACGTAAGGTTTATTTCTTTTGTCTGCAATAAATGTCTGAGTCTGCAACTATGCATGAAGCAATTATGCATTTACTTAGCACTCTGGTTAGTAATGGCATGTGAACAGTTGATATATTAACATCAAAAGAATATGCTACTTCTTAGAAATATTTGTATTAAATGACTGAAAATACACCCTGAGAATGCACTTAAATAAGTACCATGGACACGGATTAGTAAGTGAACAATTTGTGTGTGTGTGTGGGGGGGGGGGGGCTATTGTATTAGCCCTGCCAAACTTATTTAAATATTGGTTTGATAGCAGACACTTTTCATTTTCCTTGAAAATTGCATTTCTTTGTCGGTGGTTGTCTGACAGTAATGTTCAAATTGCATTATGTATCTGACACTTCTTAGAAGTCACTTCTTGACACCATTGGTATCTTATTACATTTGTCCTAATGACACTTTTATCCAGCATGTCCAATCGTTTATCTGAGGTTACATTATGAAAAACAAAGAACAAAGGAATGATATGAAACATTCTATTATAAATAAACCATAAACACTTAAAACAGTGAAAAAGTCAGTTTACGTCACGTGAACAAGTTCGTGAAATGAACACCCCATTAAACCCCATTTAATAAAAATAAAACTGGGAATTACGGGGATAAACATTATTTTTCTTATTTCTGCTCCAAGACATTGGTTGTGGTTACTACGAGCGCCCACAACCTATGTTTGCAGTATAAATATGAAAAATATCACGGATTTTCATTAGAAAAGTAGCCACTTTGGAGATGTTAAAAATGCACTATGCCGCACGCGTGTGTTATCGTAATGAATTGGCATGTTGGAAAAACTGTTATTGTGATATATTTAACATACTTTATTACCAACAATGACAATGAAGGGTTGCATCACAAGTTCTAACACCATTAGGTTACTCCCCAATCCTAAACATGATAATTGTAGCGATTCTTGATCATTACCTTAGCTTCTATTTTATGTAGATTACGTTAACAATTATGATAACAACCATGACATATTAAATTTTGCAACATATAATAATGTTTCAACCTTGCCTACTGAGCCTGAATATGATTTACCTTTGCAAATAGTGTATATCCTGATCAGCTGATTTCTGATTTGGATCTGCACTATTTGTTATTAACAGGTAAATTTATTATACACCAAGTAATTTGACTGGCTGATGGTAGAAATGGATTTGGCAAAATTAGTTTATTCAGCAAAACGCGGGTCAAATTACACTGTCAAATAAGACAAGAGAGAGAGCAAAAGTCACAGAATGAAGAATGCAAGACGTAGAAATGAGAAAGGAACCTTTATTGCGAATAATGTACGTTTCCCATAATAGTAAGAAAACACATTCAAGAAAAGCCAAAGAGACGGTCACATTGGGACAGTCAGGAGCAAAACTGATGGAAATCTAGAGACTTTACAAAAGTATACTTACCAGTCCGCAGATACAAATACCAAGCAGGCACTCAAAATGTTGAAAAAACTTTGAAAACGTTCAGTCAACGTCGTGTGCCTGCAGGTTTCATAGTACGATCTGAGTGGAGTAAGTGGTAGGGGCGGTCCTCACCGATGTAATATATATATTAACTGAGCCAGAATATGGTAAAACGTACAAAAAGACGTATGCGATCAGCGAAGACTACTATCACCCAATGTCTCCAGCCAGTCTAATCAGAACCTTTGTTTTTTTGTTGTTGTTTTTTTTGCTCTTTCGATAGCCTAAATGTTAAATATGTTCTATAAAAGGGTTATCCTTTGGAAGCAAGGAATACACCAAAGAAGTGAAAAATATGGAGTGTACATGTTTTCTGGGCCAGACTAGCTAGTTTCGGCCAATTAGGCCTCATCAGTGACCCTCAGATATTTTCAAAATTCCACAATGGAATCAATGATCCCAAAGGACAAGAAAATATAATCTACACTATGATGTAGGCATGGAGACGTTTTACCGCCGCCACACATTCCCACACATCAGCTGTAGTGAAGTTAAATATGTTCTATAAAAGGGTTATCCTTTGGAAGCAAGGAATACACCAAAGAAGTGAAAAATATGGAGTGTACATGTTTTCTGGGCCAGACTAGCTAGTTTCGGCCATTAGGCCTCATCAGTGACCCTCAGATATTTTCAAAATTCCACAATGGAATCAATGATACCAAAGGACAAGAAAATATAATCTACACTATGATGTAGGGCAGGGAGACGTTTTACCGCCGCCACACATTCCCACACATCAGCTGTAGTGAAGTTAAATATGTTCT